>SRSM01000127.1:2983750-5967500 GCA_019593545.1 Apocynum venetum
AAAAATAATATATACTAGGACATCCAAGTGTGGATTGATTTTACCTGATCCATACAGTTGACCCGTGAGCATAAGTTGGGTATGACCAAGTCTAGTTTCTCTTCTCAGCCCAAAACAGAAGTAACAGCAACAAGAACTCTAGTTAGCAATAATAACACGTACAATTATTGTTTAGACCATTTGGGCTCATCATTGGGTGCAAGCCTTTGATTTTGATGGCAGAATCCAACAAATTCCACTTTGAGCTCAAAATCAACCCAAAAACACAACTATAGTGAGGGAGTTAACTCCAATGACATCATTGCACTTCCTTTCTTGGCTAATTTCAAGTTTGATCAATGTGAAGCAAGTCCCTACATTTAAAAAATTTATCAGTAGGCAAAATTTTAGTTCTAAAATCTGTAGGATTATCATGTGTGCTAATTTTCTCAACATCAACAACACCATTTGTAACATTTTCTCTAATGAAATTATATTTGACATCTATATGTTTGGTTATATCATGATAAACAGAGTTCTTACACATATGCAAAGAACTTTGGCTATCAATAAAGATAATAGCCTTAGTTTTTAAAAATTTTAATTCTTCCAGCAAACATTGAATCCATATGGCTTCTTTAATGGCCTCAATAGTAGCAATGTACTTTGCCTCAGTAGTAGATAGATCAACAATAAATGGTAACTTGATTTCCAAGAAATACAGTTTGTAGGAATAGTAAAATAATAAGAAGTTGTAGATTTCCTACCATCTTTATCACTAACAAAGTCAGAGTCCACATAACCTACCAGATCAAGGTCTTTAGACCATTTGAAATAATGTAGGCCAAAATTTGAAGTACTATTTAAGTATCTCAGCAACTATTTCAATGCAGACCAGTGTTATTTACCTGGGTTAGTCATGAATCTACTCAACAAACTTATAGAATAAGTAATGTTAGGTCTAGTAAAAATCATAGAATATATCACAGAACCTATAGCCATCCTATAAGGCACATTTTTCATTTCAAATTTCTCCTTTTCAGTTTTAGGACAAGATTTGGTAGACAACTGAAAATGAGCAGCTAAAAGCATATTGACAGATTGTAGGAGCTCATAGAAAATCTAGAAACTACCTTTTTTAAAAAAGATTTTTGGGAAACAAATAAGAAGTTTTCATTTCTATTTCTATTTCTATGAATGTTCATATCAAGAATCCTAGATGCAGGACCTAAATCTTTCATATTAAACTCATATTTTAGCAAACATTTGAGTTTGTTCAATTTCTCTTTCTGCTTACATGCAATTAATATATCATCAACATACAATAGCAGATATAAAACATAATCAATAGAGTTTCCAGAAAAATATAAACAATTGTTATAATCACTCGTCATAAAATAATTTTTTTATCATAAATGAGTCAAATCTCTTATACCATTATCTAGGTAATTGTTTCAAACCATAAACAAACAGACAGCATTTCCTTTGTCTTTTATTTCAAAACCAAGTGGTTGCCTCATAAAAATAGTTTCTTCAAGTTCACTATGCAAGAATGCATTTTTAACATCTAATTGTTCTAACTCAAAATCATAGAAAACAATTAGACATAAGATAATTCTGATAGTTTTATACTTAACTATATGTGAAAGTGTTTCAGTGAAATCAATGTCTTTTACCTATGTAAAACATTTGGCAACCAACCTAGCCTTGAATCTAGGTTGTTCATTTGAGTCATCACATTCTTTTACCTTGAAAACCCACTTGCTGTCAACAACCATTTTCTTGGCGAGTTTTGGTACAATGATTTAGGTTTTGTTCTTGTGCAAATAATCCATTTCTTCTTATATTGCAGTCATCCACAACTTAAGGTTAGGACTTCTTAGAGCCTCTTCATAACTAGTAGGTTCATTTTCTTCCACCAATTTTCTAACAGCCAAGGCATAGTATGTAAAATAAGAGTACACATACCTTTCAGGAGCTTTCACATTTATTCTAGCTCTGCAAGTTGACAATCTTACATAGCCTAATTTTGAGCATCAAACTGTTCATCACCATCCTCATCAGAATTGATTTTTTATTCATGTTCCAAACCTTCAGGTATATGACCTGAAGTCTCTGCAATAGGGGTAATATCTTGCCCATTAGATACCTTATTTTCACCATCTGATGTGGGTTGAATTTGTAACTCATAAGTGTCATCCACATCAATAGGAACTTTCCTTCTTGAGGGAATATTAGTTGTATTTAAAATAGTTTTAAGACAAGGCATGTTATTCTCATTGAAAATAACATATCTACTAATGACAACCTTCACTCATGTTTCACCTTTCAACCAGATTTTATAACCCTTTACACCATTAAGGTAGCTTAAAAAGACTCTCTTTTTAGCTATGGGTCTAATTTACCTTCCATTTGGTGTGCAAATGTTTCACACTCAAAAACCCTAAGATTTATTAGGTCTGGTGAAGTACCATACTATAATTCCTCAAGAGTTTTGAAATTTATTGCACTGAAATGAGATTTATTTATTAAATAGACTGCAGTACTGACTGCCTCTCCCCAGAAAGGTTTGGGAAGACCTAAATCAATCATGAGACATCTTACCTTGTCCATAATGGTCTTATTCATTCTTTCAATAACCCACATTTTGTTAACGGTTATACTTAACAGTATTATCTTCAACAATACCTAAAGATACACACAGATTGTTGAAGTTCTGATTACAAAACTCTAAATCATTACTAGTTCTAAGAAATTTCACTTTCTTCTTAGTTTGATTTTCAACAAGATTTTTCCACTCTTTGAACTTTTCAAAAGTTTGATCTTTGGACCTTAACAGATAGATCCACATCTTTCTAGAAAAGTCATCTACACAATAAAAATACACATTCTCTCCATAAGTACAAACCCTTTCAGGACCCCAAATATCATAATGAATATATTCTAAAAATCTAGTGGTTGTGTGTATACCAGTTGAAAACCTCAGTTTATGTTGTTTTTCTAATATACGGTGATCACAAAATTCAATTGACTCAACATGATCACCATTCAACAAGTTCTATTTACTTAGAATTTGTAAACATTTCTCATTGATATGACCTATCCTTCTATGTCATAGCATGAACTTATCAGTGATGTGCTTACCAAAGAAAGCAGAGTTTTTATTTTTAGTAGAGTCAATCAAAACATATAATCCATTCTTTTTCTCACCTTTCAGAATAACTAAAAAACCCTTACAAACCCCAAGGCAGTCATTCTCAGCTTTATAAGAGTAACCAAAAGTATTAAACATGTCAAGACAAATCAAGTTTCTCCTCAAATCAAAAACATATCTCACATTAGTCAATTTTCTAATCACACTATCATGCATTTTTATACACAGAACCTATTCCTTCAATTTGTCAATGTTCATTGTTATCAATGTAAACCTTACATTTACAAGTACTTTCAAAGTCATCAAACCAGTCCTTATTAAGACTCATATGAAAAGTACAACCTAAGTCAGGTAGTCATTCATCAGAAACACAATTTTCAGAAATAGTAGCACATAAAACCTCAGTATACATAGTATTTACAGCAATGTTAAATTCATTTAAATTATTATTATCATGATGAATGCTAGAATGATTCCCTTTCCTATTCAATTTCTCATCCTTAATTCGTTTGAAACACTTGTTTTTTTAGTGGCCTTTTCTGCCACAGTAAAAACATTTTTTTCTTTCTTTATCTCTAGATTTGGATCTACCCTTACTCCTGGATATATTTATGTTAACATTAAATTCTTTTTTCTCTGGTCTACCCTTGACATAAAGGTTCTCTCCATTTTCCATTCTTATTTTCTATCATAATGTCTAACTCCAAATATTGCAAAGCAGATTTGACATCAATAAGAGTAAAATCTTTTCTACCATACTTAATAGCATATTTCACATCCTTGAAGGATTCAAGCAAAGAATTTAATAGAATAACACCTTGATTCTCATCAGAAATAACTTTTCCAATATTAGATAAATCAACAATAATTTTGTTAAAATCATCAAAATTGTCATTAAGACACTTTGAAACAGACATTTTAAAACCAAACAATTTTTCGTTTAGATAAATCTTATTTAAAAGAGACTTTCTCAAATATAGTTCATCAAATTTATTTAATATCTTGTATGCAGTATCAAAATCAGTTAATTGTCTAAGCACATTGTCAGATAGATGCTGAATAAGTGTATTGTGAGCTAAATCAAGTTTTTCAGTCAACATTTCATATTTCCATAACTCGGGAAAGGATTTAGAGTCACAAATAGCAAGACCTACCTTGTTTTGTATCAACACAAGTTTCATTTTCATTTTCCAGATACCAAAATCACCTTGGCCGTTGAAAGGCTCAATATCAAATTTTGTAGTGTCCGTTAGTATTCACAAATGAAGCACAATGGACAGATTAGACCAGCAGTAAAGATAACAAGAAATATACTGCACAATTTATATTAAATTAAGCAGATAACATTTAGGGTTTCCAAGACAAAAAATAAAAATTTTAAAGAAACCAGTCAAAAATTTCTAATTTACCACAGAGCGTCCAATCACATTCAACCAACGTAAATTGTCAAAATAAATTACTTCAAATGTAGATAAGCAGTAATCTCTCTACAAGGAGAACTCACTCACCCATATAAGTCAAAGTTTTGCAAAAAAAACTTGAAAAATCATTAGGATACAGATACGCAGTGTTTTTGAGGGGCACTCGCCAAACCTGAGTTTTATCGGATTTTCAAAGAGATGAGACTTGTTGAGGTCTCTTTTGACTTTAAAATTAAAAACCCTAAATTTAGGGTTAAGTAGAATTAGGGTTTTGAGATACCACTTTAATTCGTCTCAGATTTATAGAGTAAGTATAGAACCTAGTGTATGTCAATCTTGGCTAGGCACATATCAAACTGCAACCTGGAGATTTAGCTCGGCACAGATCGAACTGCAACTCGAAGCTCTAATACCACTGTTAGGTAGCAACGACTAACATATCAAATAAATCAAAATAGCGAAAGCAAAGAGAAACACCAAATTTTATGTGGTTTGGAAAATCCTACTCCACAGTGCTCAGTCAAAGCACACCTCACTATAATCAAGTGTGTTACACCCTCAAGAAATTACAAAAGTCTTATCAATAGTTCTCTACACTCATATAGTACAAAATAATAGATTAACCGAAATACAATGAGCAAAAAACTAAAGATTTCAGATAGAAACAATGATTAGGTTGAGAGAGAAAAACACAAAGAGGCATAAACCCTATACGTCTGTTAGAGTTCAGAAATGAGAGAAAAGAACAATATGTACTAGGACATCCGAGTGTGAATCGATTTAACCCGATCCATACGATTGACCCGCAAACATAAGTTGGGTATGACCTGGTTCAGTTTCTCTTCTCAACCCAGAACAGAAATTGAAAGCCCTAAAGCTTTTAATGTCTTAATTTTGATTAATGACAAACAATTATGAGGACTAATGTTTTGTTTGAACAAGTGATGGAGTTTTTGATTCATGATCTAATTCATGCAAGGACAAGATTTCAAGTCTTCAAGGAAATATACAAGTCAAGACTATCAATATTTGAAGACAAGTTTTTATTGGATTAGATAGGAACTAGATGTATAGTTTTAGAGTTATATATATTTTTTGATATCTCTAGTTTTACCTCTAATTGAGTAATGATTTCTAAAGGTTGCTATATGAACTTAAAACGTTTTTCAAAATGCACTTCATAAAAATAAAACATGAGTTGGGTATTTGAAATGATTTTCAAAATACATGCATATACTTAAAATTCTATAAAATATATTCACAACTCTTAAAGTTGATTGGAATCTTGTATTCCATAGTTTGGATACATGTGCAGTCGACTTGACTACATATATGGTCAACGACAGAATCATGCGGTCGACCAGACTACTCAGATAATCATTCGCAATATGTCAAGAGCTCTCTAGAACACTTGTGGATGATGGTACGGACGACCCGTCTGATATGCAGTCGACCGCACTTCTCCTGAGTATGATTCAAACAACCATTTTTATGACCATTGGTGTATACATATAAATACCCAATTGTTTAAAAAACTCATAACAACGACTCTTTAAGCAAAAATCTGATTCTTACTCTTCATAGAACATCTTGAAATCATTTTGAAACCCTTTCAAAAGATTTACATTGTGAAAATCATCAAAGAATGGTCTTTACTAAATTATTGGTGTTCTTAAGCAATCTAAAAATCAAATTACTCAAGGGGTTGTTTATACTTCAAATTGATATATTTTCACATTAAGGTGATATCTATCAAACTCTCTATCTCTTATTATTGATTGTAATTGTATCAAGGTTGCAAGTAGCATAAAACCCTAAGTGTTTGGGTGAGTCTTGTGTAGGTTGTTTTATATTCAAGTTTTGTTTGTAAAACCTTTGGGTGAACCTTGAATTGAATTGTATTGTTAGGATTCACTAAGGAGAGTAATGAGATTATTGTATAATCAAGGTTGTATTGTAAAACTCAAGGGTTGAGTGAGTCTTGATTGAGTGAAAGGTTATTTGTAAAACGCTAAGGTGAATTTGGTGAACCTCTTTTGTAATCTCATTTATTTGATTAGTGAAGGGATTTGGTAAATCCTTGAATAAGTAACTCAAGGTAGTATATTAGATTTTGTTGAATAAACCGGATCATTATAAATCATTATGTTCATTGCTCTAATTTTTGCATTTTATTTGAACACATTATTTCTCACACAAGTGGCACACTAAGTGTTTAATATTTGTTGTCAAAGAGGTGTTTTATTAAATTAGATTAAAAAATCGGGTATAAACCTAATTCACTCCCCAAACCCAGTTAATAATAATAACACACACAATTATTGTTTAGATCATTTGGGCTCATCATTGGATAGAAACTTTTGATTTTTAGGGCAGAATCCAACGGGGTTCAATTGGAAGGATTGGAAACAGTTTCCAACCAAAATCAACAATTTGCAAAAAAATATAGAGAAGAAAAGAAAGATCCATATTCCATGTAACATTGATCTCATACAAAATTAGCAAATAAAATGGAGAAAACCAAAAGCAAATCCTATGAGAAATGGAAAAATCTCAAATCAAATTAATCTAATCAACTCGCAGATCAGTAGAGAGAAAGCTAAGCATAGCAACATCTCTAGTTCTCCCATTCAAAATTTTATACTTCCTAAGAACACCGTCTGTTTGAAATCCAGCCTTTTCCAGAACCCTTTGAGAAGCCTTATTATCCACATCAACTGTGGCTTCAAGCCTCTCCAAATCTGTCCATTCTTGAAATATGGTGGAAATTACCATTTTCACTGCTCTTGTGATGATACCTTTACTCCAATACTTCCTAGCTAGACAATATCCAAGTTCAGCTGTACATTTATCAAAATTCCCAGAATTTGGTATTACAGAAATGGCCCCAATTCCTCTGCCTTTGAAACAAATCACTTTTGACCATGGATGAGGAATAGCCATGTTCTTGATGTAGTCTATGGCTTGATCTCTTGAAGTGTAAGTGTCCCATACACAAACGACTCACCTCATCATCAGTAACCCACATCATCAGATCATCTACATCAGATAATGCTATTGACCTGATGGTTATCTCAGTGAAATCATCAGATTTGGGTCTTTTTTTTAGAGTTTTTGATTGGGATAATTGAGAAAAAGCTGGGTCAATGTTCAACTCCAATTGAGATGAAGAGGTGAAAGATTAAGTCCAACATGAAAATGTTAAAGAGCCTGCCTACTCCCATCTCTGATTGATTCTAGTCCACGTATCAAGGAAAATTCAAGGTACTGCAAAATGAGCATGTTATCCACCATCAAGAACCTGCATGTAGTATAAAAGCGTGGGCTTTCTGTTCTGACTTTATAAGCATATCATTGGACCGATAGGCCCAAAGATCTATTTTGGACTATTAAATTTGAAGGAATTTTTACATAACTTTCCGGCCTTTTGATCTCTCAATTCACCCAATAATAATAATAATAATAACAAAAACCTACACTAAGCCTTAAAACCTTTTTTATTATTATTTAGAAACCTTTTAAACCCTTTTCTTGAAAAAAAAAAGTCTGAATTATTTACTACAAATATATGCCTCTTTCCAATAATATATGTATCTCCATGCTTTTTCTATACCCAGAAAAGCGAGCAAAGACTACATATATATATATATATATATATATATATATATATATATAATATTATCCAAAGTTTAAAACATGAAATTATTTTCTACTCCAATGAAAATGCGACATGTTTATGCAATTTTTCAATCCACACTATATTGTTCTAATTTGGATGATGATTCATAAGAATGTACGTGCAAAATGTCTTGTTCCTCTTCTTTTTTCCTTCTTTTTTTTTTTTGAAATAATATCTTTTTTCATTTTTCTTTTAAAAAGAATATGTACAAAACATCTCATTGTTATATAAATTCAACCAAGGCATCAAATCATATGTCAACATAGCTTAAAACAACCCTACTAGTGCTAGTTGGTACTTAATTACTACTTGGAAATGGTCCTCAAGATGCAGGACTAAGTTTAAATTACAAGTTATTTGATTACATGCTTTCTCAAAAGTACAAACCCGTTTCACATCATTTTCCAATTTCCCTTGACAAATCCATAATGATGAAAATTTGTACCTTGTGAAAGCAATGTGCCAAAGAAACAAGTAGTACAAAGGTGTTGGCAGTGATCACTGATCATTGGACAACACTAAGTGTGCAGAAAAAAGGACCTCTCCTTCAACTGGTTCATGCATTAGCACATGAACAGTGGTCTTTAATCTTTCTTCTTCTTTTTTTTTACTCATTTTAGTTTCTAATATTTATTTTAATTTATTTTTTAACTACTTTTTTTTTATCCCTTCAGTCAAATTTGCTATGGTTTCGGACAAATTCATGCACATACAAATGCATGAAATAAAGGAAAAATAGGTAATTCATTCAATTTTCTCTACTAAAATAACTAAAAAATAAGTCTTAATTTACTCTACAGTCTTGCATCAATTCTCATTTGCCCTTAAAAAAGACATTATATACATTACACGTGAATCAACTCACCAACAACCATCGCAAATTTGCTTGAAGGGACCCAAAAAATAGCTAGAAAATAGTTAAGAGACTTGACGGAAGCTGATCAAATAAATGGAGCTGGTCGTGTAGGTCGTAGAGAAATCTGTCCTTTGAAAATTCAGAAATGATGAAGAATAGACATACGTATTGAATATTATATCAAATGATTAATGCCGATCCTTTCCTCTTTCAATTAGTATAATAAATGAAATAGATAAAATATAATATATAGTTTATTTATTTCACTTACTTAAGATGAAATATTATAGAAATGCATTTTTAAAATTCCCTTTCTTTAGGCATAATTCTAAGTAAAAATAAGATTTATATTTGGAGAGGACTAAGCTACGTATCTAAAGTTATACTAATTTAAAAAATCAAAATAAATATCGAAAAGAACACCAACTATGTACTATTTTGGATCCATAATGACATTGAGAGACGAAAGCTAG
Source organism: Apocynum venetum (assembly GCA_019593545.1). Classification (NCBI taxonomy): domain Eukaryota; kingdom Viridiplantae; phylum Streptophyta; class Magnoliopsida; order Gentianales; family Apocynaceae; genus Apocynum; species Apocynum venetum. The sequence continues at coordinate 2,993,313 of SRSM01000127.1, forward strand.
ATGAGTGAATGAGATTAAATACCTTTATAGTCATAGGTGTAAAAAAATATATTACAAATAAATATTACGGAACCAAAATTAAAATTTAATTTAGGGACTAAATTAACGAATTCTCCTCGATCTTTTGAAATTGCAATCATGTCTAGGACTGAATGCCCTCAACATGTAAAAGTGACCTCAATTTTTTTTTAAAGTAATTACCTCAAACTTCTGAATAAATGGTAATTTATATTTTTTTATAAATTGATTTAATAGAGTAATATTATTTTTCTAAAGGAAAATTTTCAAATCTAGGATATATACTATTTGATTTTTTCAATCTTGATAACATATCTTTTATTTTGAATTTTATAGTATCATTATTTTTTTACTTTCTCAACTTTAATATTATATCTTTTATTTTGAATTTTATAATATCATTATTTTTACTTTCTCAACTTTAATAATATATCTTCTATTTTGAATTTTACAGAACTAATATTTTTTTATTTTTTCATATTTGATCAGTTCGACTATTTTTTTTTGTTTTGCTTTATGCAAAATCAGTTGGCTCATATTTTTATAAGGCCAAATATGTTATTTTCATGAACAAATTTGATCATTTATTAATTACACTAATTTCTTTTTCTCCTATTTCCGTCATCTTTCTCTTCTTTAGATTGAAGATTGTTGCAAACTCATGCTCATAAAAATAACGTATATACCCTCATAAAAATGTGAGTCACCGATTTTACATAATGTTGGCAGAAAAATAATAGTCGGACTGATCAAACATAAAAAAAAAAAGTACTGGTATGATAAAATTTAAAATAGAAGATATGTTATTAAAATTGAAAAAGTAAAAAAGGTACAAAAAGTATGGTGAAACTCTAATTAACAATATTTATAATATTTGAGTCATTCTATTATTATTATTATTTATTATTATCCTTCCATAATATTTTTAATTTTAACTCTTTATTATTAGTCAATTTGTTATATTTTATTTGTTTTAGTTATTAATTTTGACATTTTAATACTTTAGATAAGATTTGTTTGTGGCTTTGTACATTTGTTTTGTTTTTTACATTACATTAATAACATATCTGGTTGTTTTCATTTATTATGAACAGTTTGTTACGTTGGAGTTTATTGTTATCTGAAACTTGTTGTAGTTTAAAATGTATTCAGCCATGTACTTATTGTTTTTATTTATATTATTTTTGCATTATTTTTTATATTTACACCATTATAAAGTTTTGTTATTTTATTTATCTTGTTATATTTTTTTATATGAAAAGTATGTTGAATAAAAATATATAAATGTAATTATGAATAACTTTTTCAAAGAATAAAATAACTATATAATAAGATTTCATTAAAACTTTCCCCCAAATTTCTATACACATTTTAAATGGTTAATAAGATATTATATGCTGAATAAATTTATCCAACACACAAACAAAAGATACTGATAGCAAGTGCTAAAAAAAGGATATTGATATCAAAAGGATATAGAGAACCACTTTTAAGGCATATCCTTTGCTAAAAAAAACAAACATCCTTAAAAAAGCAACAAAGCAATTGTTGCAAACCGGATTAGTGAAAGTAAGTAGCACAATATTCTATACATTTCAGACAAAGGAAGAATGACACCAAAGTTTGTTAATGACTGTCTCCTTCTTTATTAAAAGCGTTCCTTATAACATAGTAGGTGAAATCATTGAACTTGCCAATTAGTTTCAAAATGTACTTCCATGAAATGATGCTAATCAAACAAAAAAACTTTTAAATGAAATTTTTTTTATTATGAATTTTATGCATTTTGAATGAGTGTAATTCTTAGTGCATGATATACATATATAATATTTAACTTTTCATTTACAAGAACAAGAGTATCCATTGTTTGTTTAAAGCTAATTATCTTTGACTTGTTTTTGTTTGCCAAAGCAAAGGCCATATTCTCAACCAATATGCCTTTCAATTACTGGTCAAAAAGGCATAATCAAGAAGAGCAGTAACCTTTTTCAAAATCACAAATCTTGGGCTACTTTTATTGCATAAATCTCAAAAGGGAAGGGCAAATTTTGGCCACTCAATCTCCAATCTTTGAATTGCTACACTCTTTATATCTTTTCCAAGTGTTTTTGTTTATTAAGTGGACCAATTGAAATTGACATAGGACTTGCCTTGTCACAGTAGTTCACTTCATATCAATTGATAAATTATATCATCTTCTATAGCTAGGGGTCCCTTATGCTTCCAAGAACATAATTGGCATAGATATTTCCACTCTACTGCCATTTCAAAGATAATAAAGCATTGCAAGGACTTCCTTTGTGAGGCCATATAGTATTCAATATATGGATATTGACATCTCATGACACCTTGTAATCTACTTATTGTTTCGTTGGATTAATCCACTATAGCTAGTAAGTCTATCCAAAGCATGAATCTAGCTCATCATGTCTCATTATCTCATTATTCATTTAAAGAAAACCCTATCACGAACCAGTAAAATAAATTTATAATATATACAAAGATTAAATGTGTATTAAAACCTTTCATTGATGTGAACTGTTTCGTTTCCCTTTAAGCATGAAGGACAAGAGAAATCTATGGCATTAACTGCTTTAAATTCTTCTGGTTTGATGAAAGGTAATTTGATTCGTGTATGTGTGAGAGGACACTTAAAAAGATGAAGGGCTTGCAGTGTTACTGAGGAAGGTACTCCATCATAGGCTATAACAAGAAATACATCAAGAGAAAATGGTACTTTTCTTGGATTAAAGTGTGAAACAGAGGGACATAGTTGAAGTCTTGGTCGAGAAGCTCTTCATGAATCTTATCACGCTTTGAGCTACATTGACCGCCACTACAACGACTAGGAATCTCTTCCATTAAAAGAACTAACATGCAACCCGATAGCCTCTAAGTGGTAAGAAAAGTTTGTTAATTCTTATATAAGTTCACAATTTCAACTCTTATTTGAATGGTAACGTTTAAAAAAGTTGTAAGTCAGACATTCACCCCACAAGTAAAATGCAGCATTGTTCCTCTCTAAACTCCGAATTAATCGGGCTTAAGTGATTTTACATATTGGAAGGTTTCGATCCAATTTTTATTTTTTTTTAAACTAACATGTAAGATAGATATATTAAATAGAACTCCCTTTGAATGTGCATATTTTTAAAAATTAAAATTGAATGTTCATTTTTTAAAATAAATATATTTTTATTTAAAACCATACAACTAACCTCCTTAAGTATCATTTTCTATTAGCATACACAATTTCACTATTAATCATAATACATAATAATAATGATAATTTAGAAAATTTACTTTATGGCCAAATATTTTGTAAAAATTTTATACTAAATTAAAAGTGAATATTCAACTTTAAATACATATAATAATTTAAAGCATTAAATGTTTAATTAATATTCGATAAATATACATATAAAATAAGTGTGCTTACCAGAAATATTAATTTTTTTTATTAAAGTTGTATCCTTTCAAAAAAAATACAACATCTAATATATGTGATACATCCTCTTTCTTAATGCATCGTGTGACCTACAAAAACTAGATTAAACCCAAAAACTTCCCTAAAATGAATGTTCCCTTTTTATTTCAAATATAAAATAAAAAATATGAGGAAAGCATTTGTTTGAGTATGAGTAAATTATCATATTATCATTACCACTAACTAGTAGTAACGTGGTTAGTAATAAGGTTCACATATTATTGAGAATATAATTTCATTAAATTAGGGAGATTATTCATAAAAGATGTAGATAAAAATTAAATTTATTTTTAAAAAATACCCATAACTTCTTTAATATGACTTAAATAGAAATTGTAGACATTTAGCATTGGAGAAAGTCTTATTATAGAGAAATTATATTTCCTTTATCCAAAATTGATGTCTATTTTCTTCTTTCACTTATGGTGCATTTATTTGATATCAAATTAACATTGATAAAAATGATTTCCTCATTTTCATATGTTTGTTTCACTGTAAAATAAAATTAAATCGAAAATCATTTTGTAAAACGCATCTTGACCTCCATTTCTTTCACTCATTCAACCTTGACCTCTCTTACTCGATCAACTAGTCCCTGCGTGCCTTTATTGTCGAGGTCTTGATTAAAGTTTATTCTCTCAAAGTAATTTCGTACCTCCAAATTTTCATCCCTGATCTCACTTAGTTCTTTTTCTTTTCTTTTCTTTTTTTTTTGTTATGTGCTATATTGAAATTGTTCTTCTTCATGTTGGTTTTCAATATTTCTCTTTGTATATTCTTGGTTGAAATCGTGATAAATTTATTTGAATTATTATGACATTTTTTTTAGTGACTCTAAACCAATATATATATATATATATATATACATTTTTCTTGGTGTCATAAAAAATGGAAAAGTAATTCATTTTCATTTTCAAAAAAAATAAAAAGTTCTTTCACTAAAAACATTTTCTTGAAAATTTCATTTTACATTAAAACAATTTAACCTTAGTACGAGAATTAAGAAGATTCTTTAATCATAACAATATTTCATTATTCTTATTATTAATTTAGTTATAAGGGATTACACTTAATATATTGGTATTAATTTAGCTTTCATTGATATATTACTAATGAGAAATTTAATATTTACATGTTTCGCTGGTAACATCTACATCCTTTTCTTTTAGAGTAATAACAAGTCAGATTTAAATACTAATTGACAATGACTTCTAAGACAATATGGTAGCATTAAATACACGAAATGTAGTAAAATTTCATGTTCATATGCTTTTAAGTTATTTGGAAACAATTATGAGGAGTGAGGACCCGTTGATTGAAATGTACCAATTAATGAGAGTGATTTGAGGTTTTTAATTCAACACATAGAGCTTTCAAAATTTCTTTAGTGATGTCAAATCTATCTCTCCATCTAATCTTTATTGCTACTGGATTTGGTTGAAGTTTTCATCATCATCGTTCAATTTTCCTCATCAACGTGACAATCAAGTAAAGAAATTAAATATATATATATATATATATATATTTTATATATATATTGAAAAACTTAAGAGGGGTGAATTAAGTTTTTATCCAATTTTTTAACCTAATTCAATAAAACACCTATTTGACAACAAATATCAAACACTTGGTGTGCTAGTTGTGTGAGAAATAATGTGTTCAAATAAAATGCAGAAATTAGAGCATTTAACACAATGATTTATAGTGGTTCGATTTATTCAACAAAACCTAATCCAGTACCTTGAGTTACCTACTCAAGGATTTATCAAATCCCTTCACTAATCAAATAAATGAGATTACAAAAGAGGTTCACCCAATTCACCTTAGGGTTTTACTAATAACCTCTCAACCCTTGAGTTTTACAACACAACCTTGATTATACAATAATCACACCACTCTCCTTAATGAATCCTAACAATACAATTCAATTCAAGGTTCACCCAAAGGTTTTACAAACAAACATTGAATACAAAACAACATATACAAGGCTCACCCTAACACTTAGGGTTTTATGCTACTTACAACCTTGATACAATTACAATAAATAATAAGAGATAGAGAGTTTGATAGATATCACCTTAATGTGAAGATATATCAATTTGAATCACAATCACCTCTTTGAGTAATGGCTTGTCAAGATTGCTCAAAATTCACCTTTGAATGTAAAAACCCTTCTTGAATGATTTTAACAAGATTGATGTTTAGAAAGAGTTTTGAAATGTTTCTAAGATGTTATAAGATCAAGATATACAATGTTTTTGCTCAAAAATGTTCATAGAAAGAATTCCAAGGGTTTTGGTATTTAAAGGTTTGTTCCCAAAGGTGAAAAAAGAAGCTGTTGGAAACTCACTCAGGAGAAGTGCGGCCGACCACATATCAGACTGGTCGTCCGCACCATCATCCGCAAGCTCTCTGGACAACCTTCGGATAATGATTTTTCAACTTGCGGTCAACCTCACTTCACCTGCGGTCGACTTCACTTCACTACGGTCGACTTCATGGTCATCCACAAGTTGACAGATGAACAAATTTGACAGCACATTCATCCACAAGACAAACTAACTTGTGAATGATACCTGAACCACTTTAGGTCGATTGAAACATGTTCATTTGTGTATCAACAATACTCTAACACACAAATGATGATTTCAATTAACCATATAAGTTATGGTATCAATTCAATAAGAGTTTATGAACCATTTAAGTTTTGAAATCATGATGCATGATTTTCGAAATACCAAAACATATTTTAACATATTAAAAACATTTTGAAATAATGTTTTAAGTTCATAGAACAACCTTTAGAAACCATTACTCAATTAGAGGTAAAACTAGAGATATCAAAATATATAACTCTAAAACTATACTTCTAGTTCCTATCTAATCCAATAAAAGCTTGTCTTCATATCTTGATAGTCTTGACTTGTATACTTCCTTGAAGACTTGAAATCTTGTTCTTGCATAGATTAAATCATGATTCCAAAAACTCTATCACTTGTACAAATAAGACATTAGTCCTCATAAATGTTTTTCATTAATCAAAATTAAAACATTAAAAGTTTTAGGGCTTTCATATATTTATATCATTACTAGAAAATGCACGATTAAAAAATGTCGAATGTCATACTAAAAATTCATTACTAATCGCTAGGAGTGGCAAATCGAGCTGTCCGACCCGGCCTAATAGGGTCAAGGTAGACATTCGTGTCGAGTCAGGTCAGTCCGAATTTTCGTGAGTTTAAAATTTTATAATTCAGCTCGATTGTATACATGGGTCAGTCCAACTCGAAAATTGAAAATGACTTTATTTTACCTTAAAATATGACATTTTCACATTTGGCTGGCTAGGTCAACCCGAATTTTAACGGGCCTATTATTATAAAACACAATCTAATCTAAAAATTGAACAATTCGGACCAACCAATTAGACCGGACTTAAATCGGCACCCCTACTAATCGCACAATTTATTGTATTTTATTGTAGTATGTCTATATACACATACACACACTAATTAGATAAGTAAAATTATGACAAAATTACGGTTTTATTTTCTTATAAAAACATTTTGTAAAATATGTTGTCTTTCTCTCTCCCTTTCTAAAATGTTTCTTTTTCTTATGGATGCACATTTGTGGCAATTTGACTAGTTCTTTTTAGTCACTTTAATTCGTGTTTATAAAAATTCTTAAAGTACTCAATAACAATCACAATTGGGATCATGACTCTAAACATTCCACTTCTAAATAGTGAGAATACATGCATATTTGAGTTGAGTAAGGTGAGAGAAATATATAGTAGTTCACACAAAATATCCTACACTGAAAAGAAAAAGCTAATTCTTTTTCTTCTTCTTCTTTTGTTACATTCTATTGGTATATCAAAGTATATATATTTATACATTCTTTTTTTATATATTTATGATTGTCTTTTTATATTTTTTAAGAGTAATTTAGGTGGTGAACATATATGAAATCACAGGGTAGAAAATAAAGAATACCAATACGAAGAAGACTGTTTGAATTTGATTATTCATAAACCATAACATTAAACTGGGATCACATCTTTAAAAAATTTCCCTTGTTTAATAGAAATTGTTTACTATTATCAGAGAAAATAATGATACATCAACTTATCGAGAAGAATTTTACCACGTTTGACTCTATAAAATTATGTATTATTATCTAAAATTACAAAATTACAACTCATGGAGATCTAAAGTATTTATGATCATTAAGCAAAGAGTCAGTTCTTCATTATTGTACAGATGAGCTTGGGAATTATTTAGGAAATGAGAAAAGCTTCAAATGATTGCCATTGATTTCTATTTTGTTACGAATTATTGGCAATTAAAATAATAACATTATTGGTGTTTGGAATATTGTGAAATAGATTAATTTTTAATTGTGTTAAATTATTACGTTGAACCATCTGAAAATTTTCAGAAAATAACCAAAGAAAACCCATAAAACGTTGTAACCAATCTACAAGTTAAAGAGACACCTAAACCAACTAAGGTCTTTATCTAGCTTAAAGAACTTTTTTTTTTCTTCTTTTTAGTGATATATTTGGATTGTCTTTTTTTAAAAAATAAATCACATTCATGAAAAGTATTATTCAAATTTATGACTATTAAAATTATAAGTGATATTATTTTACTTATCAAGTTAGACTTGTCATTTAAATAGTCATTTAATTAAAAATAATGTATTTTTTTATAAAAAAGAAAATGTTTATTTAGACAAGCATTTTTATTTTATGTATTGACACTATGTCATGAATCTCATGTGTTAATAGATTAAAGTAATTTTTGAAAGAGTTAAAATAATTTTGAAATAGTTTCATTTGTTAAACTCACTTTTAATAAGTTTTAAATTTAATTTATATTTTGTATTTTCATAATGTTTAAATTTGTAAAAACATCTTAAAAATCAAATTAATTATATTCTTATTCCTAATCATATATATATATATATATATATATATAATCAATATATATGTATTACACATTAGTGACAAATGTCATATTCGTATACCTCATCAACATCGTATTCATCATTAAAATGTTGAACATAATGTGATTTAAGTCCCTAAAGAAATTGAAATTAAATTAATAATGTGTCACAATCCATTTGAGGGAATTCTTGAACTTAAGCAATTAGGTCACAATCCATTTATGAAGATTCGAGAAAATTGACTAAAAACAGTACACTGTTTGTTCTTTATTGCACGTCCTTTTCATCGCATAACATATTATATTAAAAGTATTTATTTGTGAGAATTTGATACATAAAATATTCTTAGATTTAATTTTATCTCTCTTTTATTTACCGTTACAATTTTCACTCTATTTTAAAAACTTAAAAAATTACATAAAGACACATGATTGAAAAAAAAAACCACCATAATTATGTATTAATATTTATAAATTAATTACTTCATCCATCCTTTTTTATAATATATATTAAATAAACTTTATTGTTCATAATTATAAGACATTTTGAATTATTGTATATGTTATTTTTAAATTTAATATTATTTTATTATTCTAATGAGAAAAGTGCAAAAAATACTTTTTTAAAAAATAATTAATTAATATGTAAAATATTATTTAAAATATTTTATAAAAATGATATTAAGTTTTATTTATTTTATTAAAACTAAAACCTGCTATGTTTTGACTTTTGAGAGGTTGACATTAATTTTGAATAGATTTAATTGGACATTCATACAAGTACATTTGCAAAATTTTCAATACTCCATACATATTAAACATTTTTTAAAAAAACAATAAAACAAGTGGGACCCATGAAGAATCTAGCTCCGCTCCGAACTGCAGTTAAAGGGTCCCACATCTTATTGGAGGTGGGGTGGAGCTCGGCGGGGCTGGTACGCGGTCTAAGGCGGAGAATGGTGGACATGGAGGAGGCGGAGGCTTGAAGAAGAAAACAGAAGGCGGTGCCGATTGTTTAGTAAAGAGTACGATCAGTTAGCGGCCCAATGGACCTACCACTTCTACTGGGCAGTCCGTGACTTTTCCACCACCTCTCTTTCCTTTTCTTTTTCTTTCTTTCACCATTCCCCATTTTTAGTAAGCTTTTTTTTTTTTTTTTTGCACTGATCCACCACCTCAATTACTTCCTTGGAATTTACCTATACTTTTTCTTGTTTTTTTTTTTTTTTGGGTACTATATGCATTTCAATACCTCAAATAGTCAATTAAAATAATTTAAGTTATCATATATCGAAGTTGTCCCATTTTAAAATTTTTATGGGATAAATGTGCTGAAATTGTCAAAGAAATAAGGAGAGAGGCAAAAGCTTAATTGTTATATATGATAATTGAATATTACTCTTTTGTTTGGAATTAAATATTTATATTTTAATTTTAAATTATTCAAAATTTAAATGATTATTTTCTTTAAATAAATATATTTTAATTTAATATTTCAATAAAAATTTTAAAAATTTATATTCTATTAACTTATATTTTTTTACTATTAACTATATTACTAAAGAGAACATTATAATAATTTTATAAAAGTTAAAGACACTTTTTAAGTTTTAAGTCAAAGATTTATAAATATATATGAAAAGAAATTGTATCTACTTATATTTAAGAAGGTAAGAGTAAATTCATTTTTTTTTTAAATTAACAAGTTTTCTTCTACTTTGTTTTTATAAATATTAATAAGTTTTCTTTCTTTTTTTTGACAAAAGAGGCTTCACGAATGAGGCCTAAAATTATCCACACCATGTCGCCATTCTCTACTTCATGGGCTGAGAGTGATCGTTTGTGGCAAAATTCACATTTCACACTCATGGCTCACCCACCCACCCCTGTGAAAATTTACGACCTTCAAAGATTTTGTTTTTAATTATTTTTACCAGAAAATCCAAAAAAAATCATAGAGAAGGTGGTTTCTGGTTTCATCAAAACCCCACTGATTCCCATGCACACGCGTCCTTAACATCCTCCCAACAGCACATCATATCCTCCTCTCTGGGCCATAGCCGTTTCAGTCCTCACCCTTTCTTGATTTCTCAATTCTCCACCTCAGTTTATCCTTCCAAAGATAGGTTTCATTCAAGACTGATTTTAAAAAAAACAAAAGAGTTAAAAATAGAAAAGAAAAAAAAAGGTAAAATTTAGTAAATAAACTGAAGGCTAGTGGGAGGTAATGAAAATATTGGGGTCTGGGGGGAGCACTTTCACTCCACTACAGTTAAAGTAGGGTTGGGGTATAAAAAGTCCTTTTGCTTTGGGTTTTGGGTTTTGGTTTTTATTTATTAGTTTTTTATTTTTCCAGGTAGTTTTGATTTTATGATTATTGTCTGTATCTAAGGGGTCCTGAATCTGTATAAAGAAAAAGAGTCCATTTTTGCTGAACTAATAATAGTAGGGGATACAAACAAAAGGGGTGATAAAAGCAAACAAAAGAAGAAAAAAAGATGAGAAGTACTCAAAAGCGCTTTGTGTAAAAAAAAATTTGTTTGCATTTTATTAATGTCTGGTGATGATGATGACTAGTGAGGGTGGCTTTGCATGTCTGGTTTTGGGAGATGAGTGATTCTTGCTGAGAGTTTTGGGACTTTTTAGCTGAAAAAAATAGAGAGCAATAACGTGAAAATCGGGGAAAAAGTGAGAGTCTTTTCTCTTTTCTTTGCATTCTTTCTCCGTGTAAGGAAATGGAAGTTACTGAGGTCTAGACTGTAGAGTAGACATAGTGCATTCATGGGGTCTGCTTCCAGTTTTATGGTTTTCTTGTTTGCCAAAGATGAGATTTTATGTTGAGTTTGTACTGGGTCTAGAAAGAAATCAATCGTTCTTGAATTCTTAGATTGTGGTTGGTTTTTTCTCTATCTTCTGCAGCAATTCGATGGTGAATTCTGATTAAAGTTCTTCACATTGCAGGTTCTTCTCTCTCTCAATTCTTCTGCCCCTTCTTTTGAACAATTTTTTTTTTCTCTCTTTTGAATTGGAATTTGAGAACTTGATTTTGATGTCAATCCAGAGGATACAAGCTTGTGCTGGGAAAGATCTAGGCCAATCATCGCAGAAGCTCCAATGGCAGATTATAGAAAGTCTGCTTCATCCTTGTTCAGTTCCCCTAAGCTTTTTACTGGATTTTCACAAAAGTCATTTCCTGATCCTGATTCTTTGATGAGTCCAACTTCAATTCTTGATAGTAAGACCTTTTCTGCTTTGAGGAATCCCTTTTGGTTGGATTCAAGCACTCCTAGAACTCCCAAACCAGAAAATAAAGTTCATTGGGAGAAGTTGGACTCAAGAGGTGTTGTTGGCCTTGGCCTTGTTGATGTTTTAACTCATGAAGAATCTGATTCCAAATCTAAACCCGAGAGTTCCCTTGTTTTATTTGGTTCCCAATTGAAAATTCAAATTCCGCTTCTGCCTCCCTCTGTGAATTCTCCAGTTGATTCGCCAATGTCCCCTGTTGATTTTGGTATCAAGACTAAGAACTCTCAGATGCCGTTTTCACCTGTTCATTCACCATCTCCTGTGAAGAAATCTCCATTTGGATCTTCAAACTCTGGCCTTGGAAGCTTGAATTCCCCTCGGTATTTTAGCAGCCTTTCCATAAGTGAAATGGAACTTTCAGAGGAATACACTCGCGTGATATCCCATGGTCCAAATCCAAAGACAACCCATATATTTGATGATTGTGTTGTTGAGAGCTGCTATGGTAATCTTGGAGGTTCTTCACTAAGCGAGGAGAATGCTTTACCCATCAGCCGCTCAATGAGTTATCCCTCTGAGAATTTTCTCAGTTTCTGCCACAAATGCAAGAAGAATCTGGGGCAAGGAAAAGACATATACATGTACAGGTGAGCTCAATTAGTTTAATGCAATTTCTTTTGATGTTTTCAGCGTTTTGCTTTATCAAGAGTTATACACATCAGAAATTTCTTGAAGGAGGAATTTTTATTGAACTTCAAAAGGGTTCTGCACTGGCCTTATAGGCAAGTTCTGAAATGAACTTGGGAAATCTGCAATGATCTTCATCTACTAGAACTTTTTCCAAGCATTCTAGATTTCCTAAGTGTATTCATGTTAATGAATTTTACTCTCTATTCTTGAATCTCATTGTTATGAAACTCTCATCTTGCAGAGGTGAGAAGGCATTTTGCAGCATTGAGTGCCGAGATGAGGAAATGATGCTGGAAGAGGCAATGGGAATAACAGAAGAATCTGCTGTTTTTTAAAGAAACATTCTTCTCCATGACAGAATTCTGGGATCCATTTGGCTAATAAAGAACTTCGATCTTTAACTTGAGGAAGTCACTTTAGGGCTTTTAGATACATCAAAGACAGATTTTAAGGCAACAAAGATGATGATAGTAGTAGTAGTGCTTGTATATGCTAGGTAACTGAATCTGTTCTTGATGGTTTTCTTTCTGCAAAACAAAATGTGCTTGTTTTAGAGTAGGTGATTGCTTTGCCTGCAGTTTTGGCCTTAAAAATTTGATATGATTGATGATGCTAATGATGATATGTTTAGATCAAACTTCCATTATTAATGTTTATTTATATGCAATTTGGCTCATAATTAAAGGCACACGTCAGAAGAACCAATGACCTCAATCGAGTAGATTCTTTTCTTTTCTTTTACTTTGTCCTCTTTTGCATCTCTTGATGTCATCAACATTTATAACCATTGTATATAGGCCTCTAGTATTCCCAAAATATACTTTGGGAGTGGGGATTTTTATTTTATATCACTGTCACTGATTGAGTATGACTTCTAAACAGAATAATTCTGTGCTGCAGCAGTAGCAGGAATTCAGAGCAATTAACTAATCATTCTTGGGATTAGCATTAAGTACTTGAAAATCTTACAGTGCTTTAACTCTGCTTTCTGCTTTGAGCCCTGAATCAGCATGCCGCCTTTTACCATTGTTTTGTTTGATTTCCTTTGGACTAGTCCTAATACTCCAGACTCCAGAGCTACCATATTTCTTTTAATATTGTTTTCAAAATTTGAGGCTATACATATAGTGACTGACTTCTAAATCTAGATACTATTGAGTTATTGTCTTGACTAAAGAAAATGTTTGAGCATTATAAATCTTGGGAAGTTGTCAGTGTCACTAGGAAGAATAGGATGTTGCAATATGCTGATGCTTCCATGGTACAAATGAAATATGACCGTCCAATCCATACACAAAGCTTCTCATTAGTCATGAGACTTTTGATGTGTATTAGTTGATTTTTTGTTGTAAAAAATGCAAAAAGAGCTTTTGGTGGTATTCCAAGTTCCAACAGTTGGCTAAAGTTTAACCAGCTTGGAGACTGGAGAGTACAACTGCAATTCTGTTTCTCTACAGAAAGGGAATAACTACAGTTTCATAGCATTGCCGAGCCAACATATTAAATCAAAGGTTCTTAAGAAAAAAGTTGATCTCAAGTTCAAATATTTTCCCCAGCTTATATGTCTCTCCAATGCAAGCTGCATCTAATATGTGATTTATAGTCCTTTCCTCCGTATTTAATTATTTACATTTTATTTAATCTAAAAATTAAAAAAAGTATTTGATCTTCAAGAAGTAATTTCATTCTTTTTATTATTATTAATTTAATTAGTCGTGAGAACTAACTCTTTGATATTAAAGAATCTACCTTATTATTTTTGTTACTCATTTCGTTTCAAAATATAAGTCGTTTGATTAATAATTAAATTGCTAAAATATTTTTTTCTCTTCCTAAAATGCTCTTATTTATTATTTATTTATTTTCTTGAATTTCTCTTTACTATTTTTCTCTCTCAAATTATTATTTTTTATCAATATGAGTAATACTGGAAAAAGAGCAATAAAAGATCCTTAAAAGATCATAAAATGATTTACATTTTGAAATATGTGAGTATTGATTAGTTTGGTTAGTGGTGAAATCTTTAGTCAATGAGATTTAAATTCTAGAGAGGTCAGAGTGTAACTTTAAAAGAAAATAATTTTATTACAATAAAATAGACATTCAATTATGAACAAATCAAAATAGAAATGTGGACATTTAATTACAGATGAATGGATTATTCTTGTTATTAGTGTTGATATTATTAATTAGTAAGATCTAAATATTTTAAATTAAAGAGGTTGTTAGAGTAAAATTAGAATAAAGATATGTTTATTATAGAGAGGTTGCTAGAATATGTTTATTATAAGAAAATAAAATTTTAATTTTAGACAAAATAGAATGGAAATGTGGATATTGAATTCTGAATGGAGGGATTATTCTTGTTATTAGTGTTGAGTTTGATATGTAAATCTTTTAAATTAAAGATGCTTTAGAATAAATTTAAAATAAATATATATTTATTATAAGAAAGTGAACATTTAATTTTAGACAAGTTAAAATAAAAATGTAAATATTAAATTTTGGAGAATGGAAAGTAACTTTTAGTGTATGTGATCCATAAAACTACATTCACTAAGAATTTTCATTTTTTAAGGTTTGTGATCATAGTTCTTTTTTATGTCCCTCGAGAGAAGAAAATAGGAAAATTGTTAAATTTAGTCCATGAACTATTTTTATTTATTAAATTTGGTCCATTATCTATTTGTTTATCTTTTTTAATTCATAAATTATTTTTATTTTTCAAATTAGGTCCTTGATAATTTTTTAATATTTTTAGATCCATAATTTTTTTTTTGTTTTTTTAAAATTTTGGTCATTGATTGGTTTTTTTTAATCTTTTTTCATCAATAAACTATTTTTTATTTTTCATTCTATAAAGGCCAAAATTGAAAATAAAAAATAGCCCATGAATTTAAAAATATAAAAAAACTATCAACGATAATGGATTAAAAAGATTAAAAAAATAGATAATAGACTTAAGCTAAATATAAAAAATAGTTGATGGACTAAATTTGATAATTTTTCCAAAAAAATATATAGCGAGAGTTTGAACACTTTGTTTCTGGTTTTAGGGTGAGAGGAGGTGGGTCAGGGTATGTGCATGCAGGCCCATAGATTGTAACGTATTTTGGTCCCTTTGGAATCCGAAAGTCAATAGACTTTATGTCCATTCTGGTTCACAAATGGTTACCAGACAAGGAGACAAGTGTGCATGGGGGACCTATGGCTGAGAAATTTCTCAGATGCTCATTTCATTTCAGGACTCTTTTTATCCTTTATGCTGTCCAAATTCGGGTGAAAACGGAAGCATATTCATTCATTCTGTGAGATTATATATTTAAATTTTAAATTTTTATTTTTTTATATGTAATAATAAAAAAAAATGTAGGTGAAAATTGTATTTTCTTCTCTTATGATATCTGTTTTGATAAAAAGTGTGTGACGTTCTTATTCTATATGAAAAGGTACACAATAGATAAACGATTAATTTATAATTATATTTATATTTTTGGATGAGTTAAAGTATTCTAAAATAAGAATATTTTAGTTGACTAAAAGGAATTATTGAAGATGATCTCATTTTTTCCCATTTTCACCAAATTTTGGATGGAAAATAAATTGAACATTTTTTAAAACTATCCCAATCACTCCATTCTCCTCCTCCTTTCCTTTCCTTAAAATAAAAATATTATCGAACACTTCGCTTTCCCTTATCCTTTCTTTTTCCTCCAATTACTTCAATCCAACTATATTCACCAGTACTTCTTTTTTAAAAAAAAATAAAAAGGGTTCAAAAATATATTATTGCAAAAATCTAAAGTAAGTGTCCACTTTAAGTCTATATAAGTCACTAAGTTAGCATTATCCTCAAGTTTCCCGTGGTTAGAAACGGAGAGTAAATCAATTAAATTAGTAAAAATCTTTCTAACTAAACAAAAGGGACGATCATTATAGAATTGATTTTTAAGTCTCTCCAACGGTAGTATCAAAAGAACATGAAATCAAGTGTTTGGTGAAACACGAACTTCCAATTGGCAGAAACTAGGATGGGCTGCTGGCTTTGCTAAAGGATCTCGGGTGCGTTTTGATTAACATATGGTGTGGTGGTGTGGTTTATGAGCCCACATGATCCATACCTGACCTTTCTATAACCCGCAAGCAGGCCCAACATTTCACATTTGTCAGAATTCCTAACCTTATCTACTAGGTATATTTTGTTTTTTTGGTTAAAGTGTAAATGACAAAAAATATCACTTTACTTTCAGATTATCTCATTTTTAATTATTTTATCTTTTTTTTAGCTAAAATTGTCATTTTACTTGAAAAATAATCACTCCTACCGACTGTTATTTATTAATTATCTTCAACTTTATTAAATTGTAATAAAAAAACATCATACTTTCACTAAATATTAATTTTGATCATCCTTTTAAGATAACTTATTTGAGAGTGATTTTTTCATTATAAAAACAAAATTTAAATTCTTATATACATTTTTATTAATTTTCATTAATATTTTCTTATACTATTATATGTACTTTTGTTTAGCTATTTATCTCATTCCTAAAAATAAAATACTCTTACCAAATAAATTTTAAAATAATAAAAATATTAAATAAAAGTAAATTATATTTCCTACTAAATTATCCATCATATTTAGAAATTTCAAAATTGGATTCTAAATGCAAGCATATTTTATTGTAAAATCTTTCTTTGACAAAATATTTGATATTTTTCAAATAGTTAAAAGCCAATTTTGAGTATTAATTAAGTGGAAGTTTGATAGAGAAATTTTGTAAGAGTATTTAATTTTTAGAAATGAGAGATAAATAGTTAAATGAAAGTACATATAATAGTATAAGAAAATATTAATGAAAATTAAGAAAAATGCATAAAATAGTTTAAAGTTTGTTTTTATAATGAAAAAATTACTCTTAAATAATTTATCTAAAAAGGACGATCAAAATTGATATTTGGTGTGAAAGTATGGTGACTTTTATTGCAACTTAATAAAGTTGGAGAAATTAACAAGTAATAGATAACAAATGACCGGAGATAACAGTGTGGCCATTTTAATAAGTTTTTGCAAGTAAGATAACTTTTATTATCACAAAACAAGAAAGGTGAGACGAGATAAAAACAATAAGACTTTTTTATCATTCACTCCTATTTAATTTAGGTTAAAGACTCAATCAGTGTTGAGCGACTCTTGACCTGACTAATCTAATATGTTTCTCTGTCAAACTATTGCAGAAGACACGAGACTTCTGGTGAAGGGGAAATAACCTCTTTCCCATGTTCCAACCCTATTTAGGATCTATTAGGGAAATTTCTCTTACCATTTTTCACTCATACAAATACTTTAAAATAATTAGGAAGTACATGGGCTTCTTTATTACTATAAAAATCATACTCAATTGTTACAATTGAACAAATTAAGGGAGACATTGCATAACTGGAAAATTAAGAGTGAAGTATGTTTTGTTTAAGAGAAAAATTAAAAGGACTATTAAAATTTAGTCTAAAATATATATCATCATTCTTTTCTAAAGTTTGAAGAGGTTGAGAGAGAGACTATTTTGATCATCAAATATAAATTCATTTTATTTTTTATTTCATAATATTTTTTGAAATTAATTTTCCATATAAATTTTTTTTTGAAGCCATTTTCCATAGATTTAGAAAAATAATTTTGTGGTTATTCATCCAAGTTAGTATAAAGCACCGTCACTTCAGACACGGTCAGTTGAGTTTAAAAACACCATTTTCTATTAAAGAAAACACACAGTACAGTACTACGAATTCCGTTAAGAACCGTTTATTAATGGCGACGTTAATTTCTCCGTTCTCACTCTTACCTTTTGAAAATCCAATTTTGTCCTTCTGTTCCCTCTTTCCTACTGCCTCTCACTTTCACATCTGCCGTAGACGGTCCTCTATCCCCACCGTCCTCCGCCGCAGGCCCCCAACGCAATCCGACATGTCCGTGGCCGTCTCTCTGCCGACTTTGTCCTCCCTTCGACCTGACTCCGAGTCTGAACTTCTCCTGGATTCTCGGAATCGTACGTGATATCTTTCTGTTGATTATAGCCCTATATGCAATAAACGCTCGTTTTATAATATTTTAACTTATAAAGGGAGATAATATTGTTCTATATCAAGTGGTCAATGGTTTCTCATATTTTTGTAAAAAAAATTTGGTGTGATTTATCATTATGCATTTAGATCGAGTTGTGCGTTGATGAGCTAGTGTGGTTTTCAAGTCCAGTTATAGTGCAGTATGCTTACTTGTGGTGCAATAGGTAGAATGGAAAAAGTCGTGATTTTGATTGTTATTGTATTAGTTTTTAATTTAGGAAGGTGTTTTCTTGAGTATTATGAGTATGGGAGTGATATGTTAGAGTCGTGGTGTGGTAATGGGGGGAATGGAATGACTAAGAAGTAGTGTGATAAGTAAATCATAGAAAGTGAAATAAACTGTCAAGTAGAGTTGATAATGGGAAATGATTTGGCAAGCAGTATGCGGGGAAATTTATGGCTCAGAACTGGAGAACCTTTTATCAGAATTAGAGTTTAGTTGTGGAGAATCGATAGTAGAGAATTGTGTGCCTTTGGAGGTTTTGAGTGGCTTTCTGTTCTCTTGGCTGAGGAAAAACGTATAATGCCCAATGTTTTGTGGCTATAAATTTATGGTCTATGGTAGAAACATTAAAATGATAACCTTTTCAGTTTAGTTGTGATCTATAGTAAGAATACCCAAGAGTTGCTTGAAAGGGAATTGTTGTTCTTTTAGTGAGAGCTATTAGCCTGTAATGATTTGACGCTGAGAAGCTTGGACAGGATATTTAGGTAATCTGAGGTGAACTTCAAAAGCTCAGTTTCTTTATCTTATTCAAGCAGCATGTTTCCCATCACAAGTTATTTTGCTGAATGCTTCTAGATTTTTGTGATGTTTAATTGTTCCCATCACAGTCTCCTAATGATTGTATGCTTTAAATGGTAGCTCCTAAATAAAAATTAGCAAGCACAGAAACCTCACTTTCTGGTTTGAGAAATTCTTGAAAATGACAAGCTTAGTGGAGAAGGATCCTGTCCTGTAGAGTCCAGGGTAGGTAATGGCTCACTCTTGAATTGTGTAATTTGATCCATACTCTGACTTTGATATGCAAAATGTGATTCTTGTAAATACCATTGAGGTTTGAAAGTGGGGTTTCTAAATTAATTTTTTCACGCTGTCAACATTTAGATGAAATCTCTCTTTTCTTTCTCTCATATATATATATATATATTTATATATTCCTATATTTCTAATCAAGGTACTGGAAAAGGAGATATGCTAACAACCAATGTGGAGGAAGATACTAGCTCATCTAGCAAAAAACCTATCCCCAAGAACAGATATTCCGTTAGCTCCATCAGGCTGTTTGGAGTGGACCTGACACCAGATAATATAGCAGTTGCAATGGTATACTTTGTCCAAGGTGTTTTAGGGATTTCTAGGCTTGCTGTCAGTTTCTACTTCAAAGATGAGCTGCACTTAGATCCGGCAGAGGTGCTCCATACTCACGCAATGTTTAATAGATTTAATTGGATCATCCCCACATTTATGTTACAGTTTAGTTATGTGTCAAGTGTGTGTGCAAGTGCATGTGTTTTCTGTTATCTTTTTTTTTTTTTTGTGTGTGTGTGGAAGAGACGGCAGGGGCAGAAGATTATATGAATTAAGTATGGTAGGATCGCAATACAATACTATGAACTTGTTCCAAACAACAGCTAATATGATACAAAGTTTGTCAATATTTAGATAGTGGTCCCAGGATTGCATTATGCTAGTGTACATTCTGATGATCTGCATTGTGTTTCGTAAATAAGGTTCATTGATAAATTGAAATTTGTTTTACATTTTCCTTTTGTCTCAATGTCATGGTATGCTGGTATCTTTGTTCTGAGGCTGAATCTTGCCACCTCTTGGTTGGCATGGAAGTCTTACCTTTTCTATTTTCAAAATACAGTTTAATGAGCTTATTCGTTATCTCCCTCTTTTTGCTGTTTCTCTTTATTCCCTGCTCCTTTCTTGTGTTTGCATGTATATTGCATATACAATTATTGTTTTTTTTTGGGGGAGGGGGGGGGGGGAGGTTGGTTGGTTGTGGAAATTGTTGCAATTTTGTAGGACAAATAACTCAAAAGGATGCTGATAAAGCTACTTTTCACGATTGATCATATGCACTCCACATCACTGATTGACCACACTAGCTCAAAAGACATAAAATATGACTCCACAGGATACATTGTTTGCTTAGTAGAGAAAAATCTTCCATACTTTTTATTTAGGTTTGAAAGTTCAATTCATAAAAACATTAACAAGTTTGCAGATCTCCCTATTCGTCCCTGTTTTGTTGACAGATTGTTGTAGTTCATTGTGTCTCAAATTCGTGATTCTTCTTGAGTGCCTTCTCTGTTTTGTTTTGGATTTAGATGCTTCCTTTTGTTGCAATAAAAATTCGGTGGCAATGAGCTAGAAATCTGTTTGTCAATATTTTGGCTTGGGATCCCTTTCTTTGTGATGGAAGATATTTTGATTTGTGGATTGGAGATGTGAATTGAGATTTGTCTTTTTACTATTAAGTACTGACATATTCCTATGAATGACTAGACAGCTGTTATATCTGGTTTTGCATCAATGCCATGGCTCATTAAACCACTTTATGGATTCATGAGGTACAGTTAAGCTTGTAAAGAACGCTTGTCTGACTTGTCTTTTCTGTCATGAAGTTTCTGTTTGAAAGAGAATTTTCCATCCTCATTGCAGTGATTCTCTCCCACTTTTTGGGTACCGGAGACGGTCTTACTTGGTGTTATCTGGGCTTCTTGGGGCACTTTCGTGGACTCTGATGGCCACTTTGGCTGATAGCAAGTATACTGCTGGTTTCTACATACTTATTGGATCTCTTTCTGTTGCTCTTTCAGATGTTGTAAGTAAATTGCATTACTTGTCAATTATATTTATGGAGAATATTATGGCTGTGTTAAATTGTGCTTTATTGTCATGATACCACACATCTTTTTATCATGTTCTGTCCTAACACATCTTTTAGATAAAACCTAGTGGGGCATTCTCAAGTTTACATTTGTTGTATGTTTCCTGCTGTAGATCTCTGAATTTTTGGATGTATGAAACCAAAAGGTAGAATATTTATGTGATGCAAGATAAGTTGGACATTGTATAGAGAATAAGAGAAAGGAAAATCAGTAAAGAACTAAACCAGTATTTGAAAAAAAATAAAATTATTGAAGAAGCCAAATATTAAAACTAAAAAGAATATTCAATTTATATTTCTTGCTTAAACATGATGGATCGTGCTTCAAAGCCCCCTAAAATGCTATTATGTTCAAGAGGAGGATGAGGAAAGCAATGTAGAAATTTGTGGAATTTAGTGCCACTGGTAATACATGTCTGGGAAAGATTCCAAAATAATGGGTTTCTAAGAGTATGAAGACTTCTTTTGTGGAAGAATTGAAGCATATCTCTTTTATATTTTCTTAGTTGATTCATCCCCACATGGATGAGCATTTTCTCCTTAGGCTGTTTTAGGACCTGATGTCCACATTATTAGAGTCCATATACTGTCTTTATGCAGATTCTTTTGTAATGAATTTTTAGAAAGTACTCACTTCCGTTCGTAATTGAATGTACACATTTAATTTAGTCTAAAATTAATAATAGTTTTTGACTTTAAGGAAATTATTTTACTATCATCGTTATTAATGAAGGTAGTTGTTATTAATGAAGGTAGTTGTGGGGATCATCAGTTAGTAGGATGTAAATTCCTTACAGTAATGAGGTTTTTAGGGAATTTTAAGTGAAAAATATGCTTATTTTAAAAAAAGTATATATTCAATTCTGGACATTGTAAAATAAAAATGTTGACATTTAATTCTGAACAAAGGGAGTAATATTACCTATGCAGTTTGGAGCTTGCCAGTTTGAGGCTTCCAAGTTTGTCAAAAAGTTTGCTTGGAATTCCTGTTGCTGATTAGCTCAAGGAATCTTCCCCAGTGCAACTTTGCCTGAGAAACTGCTGAAAATATGCACAACATATATCTGGGGTTACTCTGGCTTTAGTTTATGCCTCCAAATATTTTATGCATCCATTAGAACATGGACTGTGATCTTCAGAATTTGGTGGCTACAAAATGGTACTAGAAATGAAGGCTTTGATGACTAATTTATACCTTCTTTCCCAGGTTTGGGCTATAAGTATGTACGATTGTGGAAAAGTTAGAACATTGTATTAGGTTGGCACCTTATATCCTAAATTACGGTGAAATGGATTTTTTTATTTGTTTGTTCTGGATACGATTGTGTGTGTGTACTATATACACAATGTAATTATATTTACTTAATGTTATCCATTCTGTGGCGCATGGAATGTTTTGCTAGCACAGAATACTGAAGCTTTTATCAGGTTGTAGATTCCATGGTTGTTGAGAGGGCACGTGGTGAGTCTCAGAGTGTATCAGGATCTCTTCAGTCACTGTGTTG
The DNA here is from genome assembly GCA_019593545.1 of Apocynum venetum. Classification (NCBI taxonomy): domain Eukaryota; kingdom Viridiplantae; phylum Streptophyta; class Magnoliopsida; order Gentianales; family Apocynaceae; genus Apocynum; species Apocynum venetum. The sequence continues at coordinate 3,016,237 of SRSM01000127.1, forward strand.
GGGCTCTTCTGCTTTTGGTGGGATTGTTAGTGCTTACTTTAGTGGCTCCCTAGTGGATGCTTATGGGGTGAGGTATGGCTTGTCTGGGTAAATGTTTTGAAAGCTCTGCTTTTGATTCCTGCTTGTTCATGACTTTATGATACTTCCAGGTTTGTTTTTGGGCTAACAGCATTACTTCCTTTGATAACATCTGGAGTTGCTGTACTTGTGAATGAGCAGCCTATGCATGGTGTAGTAAGGGGTCAGAACCTTTCCTTGCACAGTCCTGGCTTTTTTGAGATATCAAGGAATAAAATCATTCAGTTGTGGGCTGCGATTAGGCAGCCCAATATATTCCTCCCGACATTATTTATTTTCTTCTGGCAGGCAACGCCGCAGTCAGATTCTGCGATGTTCTTCTTTATGTATGTTCTTCTTTTTGTGATTAAAAAGGTCTTTGATAATTTATTTATTCCATATATTCTTGAAACCTATTGCCAATTATGTTCCTTTTCTTGATTATAGCACAAATAAACTTCATTTCACTCCAGAATTCCTTGGCCGGGTGAAGCTTGTTACTTCAGTAGCATCACTTCTTGGTGTGGGAATCTATAATGGTTTTCTGAAAAATGTTCCTTTGAGAAAGATATTTCTTGCAACTACAATCATTGGTGCAGTTCTGGGAACAACCCAGGTACATGAGCCAAATCCTCTTAGGTTACTATTGAATAATTCCCCCTTTCTCGTTTGTTGTTTGAAACAGTTTTTTTTTTGTTTTCACAGGTTTTCCTTGTAACTGGTTTAAACAGGCAGTTTGGGATAAGTGATGAGTGGTTTGCTATGGGGGATTCATTGATTATAACAGTTCTTGGTCAGGTAACATGGTTCTTAAATAGGCTTTTTCTCTGTAATAAATAATGAAGGTTCATTCCTGTTACACAGTTTGTGATCTGGCCAGTTTCTGTAACAGGCTTCATTTATGCCAGTTCTAGTATTAGCAGCCAGACTATGTCCAGAGGATATGGAAGCGACACTTTTTGCAACTCTGATGTCAGTATGTAATGGGGGAAGTGTCCTTGGAGGCCTTATTGGTGCAGGCCTTACTCAGGTATTTGGTGTCACAAAGGACAAATTTGACAACTTGGCTTTCTTGATTATCTTCTGCAATCTCAGCTCCTTGTTACCTTTACCTCTACTTGGACTTCTTCCTCGAGATGATTCTGATGCCAATTCAAAAGAACCTGCTGATATTGAGATGAAATCTAATTGAAATTCTTATACTGCAAAAGATATCATTGAGAATCCCAGCATCAGGACCTCAATTTCTTTCCCGAGCAATGGATTGGACTTGGGAGCTTTCTCAACTGACAACAGGAGATCATAGAGTTGGAGATGCCAGAAGGAGAAAGGTAAAGAGACGCACAATATGCTGAAGGAGTGTTGTAACTTATTGGCTAATTTGAAGATAATCATTGTATAATGATTAACTTTAACCAAGCATGGGACTCTTGAGAGTACCTTGGTCTTTGGCTGTAAAAGTTCCCATGGAATGATCAGATTGAAAGGGCAACCACGTTGCCTGTGAGCATCTTAACCTAACTTGTTTTGTTGTTCAATTCTTCATGTAAATTTGACATCAAGAAATGAGGATATTTCAGATGAATACATGACAACTCAACAAAGAAAACCTTTGTTAAATACAAGGGCCTTTTCGACTAGCCTTTCATACAACGTTAGTACTCAAAATTTTATGTTTCTGAACATTTTTTTTGTTTTAAATTTATGTTTCGTGTATAATTGCTTCTTCTCAAATTAAATAATGTATTATAAGATTATGTATATGAAGATAATTGATAGAGCCTACCTGTGTAAAAGGTCTTTTAAACTCAAGGTGCATAAAGGATAACTCTTCTAAAAGCCAAAACCTGGCATGTTCATATATATATATATATATTATCTTTGTTATTTCGACAACTCACACACTCTCAAATCTACTTTAAAAACAAGAATGGGCTCTCAGTCATTTACATGCCAATTTCTTGACTCTATATATTTGTTTGTTTCCATCAAAACTGAAAGTTCATTGAGAGGTAGAAGGTTTTTTTTTATCATATCCAGAAACGGGAGTTTAAGCTGAATTCAAGATCTATTTTAAATAATTGAACAATTAACTTTTTATGTGAGATTGGAATTTAATATTCTCTCAAAATTAAGAATTTAAATTTTATTGTATAAAGTAGTAAAATAATGCAATATATCATGTCATCATTAATAAATTGATTATCCAAGTGTTAGTATAAGTTAAAAGGTTAATTCGTTAATGAACAGAGTTGAAACGTATATTTAAATTATATATTATTAATCTAAATTTGATGAGGAGGTGTATTCAAATGATTGTTGTTTTTTTTTTTTTTTTGTGGGGATATTTTCATCCGAAAATGAAAATTAGGACTGAACAAGGGAAGGAGACGAGCCTACAGTATCATTTAGGACACGACCTGTCAAGTTGCAACCTGATTGGAGAGCACATGGTGGGTCGCACCAATTTTCACAATGTGTAGTCACATCTGAACACTCCTATCCAAACTTTGATCTTATTAAATTTCTTGGACTGCCCATTGCCCAAACCAACTCAATTTTGACTTCCCCTTTTATTTTGTCCTTATCTTTACATTTTTTTTTTACTAATATAGTCAATTTTTAAAAAAATTATCTGATTCCTTAATTTTATACATCATCCAATAGGTACTTTTCATAATTTTTGACAAATTTCACAGGATTTAGTACGTGTTTACCGTGTGATAAAAATGAAGGTACAAAATGATAAATTCAGTTTGAATTAAAGATGATAATGATCTAATTAATTGAAATAATAAAGATAAGGAATGAGAAAGGCTAAAAGAAAAAAAGGAACAATATCGACCAAAATTATAAAGATAAAGAACTAAATAGACTAATTTGTCATCTTTAATTAATATTCATTTTTATTAAATAAAATATTGAATTCCTCACCAAATTTTAATTGACCTTATTTTAATCAAATTTTTAATTAAAATCTAGTTTAATACCTATTCCACATTAAAAAAATTTAAAATGATTGTTACTATTTTTCTTATGAAAAAATATTTAAAACTTTATTTTCATATTTATTTAGATATTCATTACGTTCAACAATTAAATATGAAAAATAATCTTAATTAACTAAGAAAAATCTTAAATAATTAATTTTCAAACTTTTACAATGTGTTTGGATGAAGACTTTCATAATTTTAATCCAGATTTTGAAATATATAGATAATAAAATTCTTAATTTTCATATTTAATTGTTGAACGTAATAAAGATTTAAATATATATGAAAATAAAGTTTTAAAAATATTTTCATAAAAAAATAGTGCCAGTTATTTTAAGTTTTTTTAGTGCGGAATAGGAATCAAAATAGTTTTTAATTAAAAAATTTGATTAAGATAATGTCAACTAAAATTTGGTGGGGGACAAATCTTAATTAGGAAATGAAAAATTAACCTATTTAGTCATTTATCTTTATAATTTTGATTGATATTGTATATATTTTTTTAGCCTTTATGATATCCTATTTTTATAACTTCAGTCAAATAGATCATTGTCATTTTTTAACATAAACTAAATTTACCATTTTGCCCTGCATTTTTATCACATGGCAAGTACGTGTGGAATCCAGTGAAATTTTTACTTGAAAATTACGACAAGGACCTATTTGGATGATGTTATAAATATAAGGATCAGATGAGCTAAAAAAAAAGGGACTATATCTACAAAAAGTGTAAAAATAAAAGACAAAATAGGCCAATTTGCCTATTTAAAAAGAAGAAAAAATTCAATTTGGGTTTTTACATTTTTGGCCACAAAAGAGACCACACACTTACTTTGCCCTACAAATCTTTCCATAATTTCCTATTGGTTTTACGTGTTGTTCTTGCTTCAACTTTTTAGGCGGTAATGTGGATGTACAAATCCATTTGGACAAATTTAAATGGACATTAATACATTTTAGTTCAATCCATTTATGATCCACATATCAATGATTTAAATGATTTATGAATATCCATGGACACCCATTTATCCATATAATTGTAATTATTTGTAATTCTATTCATTAAGTTTCTTAGTGTAATTTTTATTATCTACACTTATAGTCAATCAATTTTTTTAATCTTAGTACTAAAATAACTTCCAATAAAAATTATATATACTTTTTATTATTGAACATTTAATTCTAAAAATCATAAAATAAATATGCAAAGATTCAATTTGAATTAGAAAAATCAAAATTTTGTGATCTATCATTTTTTTTTTACTTTCATTACTTCTTCTTTTTTACCTTTCTTTACATGAAAATTAGATTCTTTTGTTTCTCCTATATAACCTTAGATGTAGCAATTACCATTTCTCTTATTCTCAATTACCATAATTGAAAGGACTTCTCTTATTGTAATAACCATTTTCATAAGAATTTGGGAAGATGAACGGTTTTACTTGACCTAATATATATATATATATATATATAAAATAAAAATTACAATAAATTTTGTTAATTTATTTTAGAACAAAGTACATGGAATAATTCTTTTATTGGTAAAGTCATTATTTGGTCTAATTATCTAAACTACTTAGAAAATTAAAGTAAAAATGAATTGTAAAGAAATTTTAAAAATAAAAAATTTATCAAAATTAGTGAAAATAATCTTAGTTAATGTAAACTTTAATGGTAAAGTCCTTATTTGGTCAAATTATCAAAACTACTTAGAAAATTAAAGTAAAAAAGAAATTGTAAAGATATTTTTTTAAAAAATCAAAATTAGTAAACAAATTATATATGAAGTATATATCTTGATAATTTTCATTTTAAAATAACTTTGTATTTCGTGTTTAAAAAATGAACTTTCACTACAACAGATTTGATAATTAGTGACGTTTTCCTACGTGACATATTTTGAGATCGTCACGCTAAGTGCACCTAATGTGACGAAATTCTTTATTCGTCACACATTTTTATGAAGTCAATATTTTGTGTGACGATAATTGACAATGTCATGTAATATTGTCACAAAATGATTGGCGCCAAACCATCCCACCTATAAGATATGGTGGGAAATCCTTTGAGTGACGATTTTGAATTTTTCTTGACGATTTATGATTGTCATCAATACAAAAGGTTTTTCTGACGACATATATATCATCACTAATATTATTATTCATTATATGTAATAATTTAAATTTCGTCATATATCAAATTATTCATATTGTGACATATAATAACGTTATAAAAAAAGATTTTTGTGATGTTCCTCATAAACATGTCATTACCTGACAATTTCATATATTGTCACTAGTGTTTAACTAATTCATGACACCGAAATTCGTTACTAAAGGGACCACATTAGAATTTGTGTGACGATTTAATTTTGTCTCATTATTGTTCATTATTTGTGACAAAGTTAGTCTTGTCATGCATATTTTAAAGCTATAGATATACTTATATGCCACAGAAATGTAAATATTGGTGATAATATAAAATTGTCAATATTAAGATTAAGTTTATATAATTATATTAAATGTGTACATATATTTACATTAAAAACTTATTAAATTATTTTAGTGTATAATTTAAATACTATTAATAAATATTATTATATTTAAATAATTCTATATACTAGTTTAAATTAAAGAACAACATATGCAAACAAAAATTGTAATTTTGCTTCAAAATTCATTGGTTCTCTCTTTTTTAAAGTCACTACCTTTTATATAAAATAAACTATGTGAGTCAACTCTTAGGTGTTTGGGTATTGTATTGTTAAATTTTACAAAAAATATTATATATAAGTAAATAAATTATTTTATTTGTTAAATCTTATTTTAGTTGCTTGAAAATGGTAATTATACAATGGAGCATTGCATGCAAGAACCTATTTTTCTCACCAAAATATATGTTACAGTATCTGTATACAATAGCTTTCACTAATGTTACAAATCACTACCCAACTAAAGCAATCTCAAATCAAAGCACATATCTATCTCTTTTTACAAAAAATTACAAGTGGAAAAGTAAAATAAACCTCTCCCAAAATCTCAAACCTAGCTTCATCATAAAAAAAAATTCTGTCAGTCCGTGTAAGAGAGATGCGCGGTCCATCCAGTATACATGCTCAATCCAGTTTAGGTTATGAAATCTACATTTTGCAGAGTTAACCTCCAGAAAATACCAAACTGATTTCAGGGTCTATTTACAAGCAATAATATCTCCCACCAAAATTCACGAAAAAAAAAAAATTGATGATCGGATTATTCTGCTCACAAGAATTTGCTAAAATGTTGCGAAATCATGGTCTTCCCCTCAGACTTCAAGGAAGATGAATGGAATGAAAAGTTCATCAGATTTCAAGAAGTATTTAACTCTTCCCCATATGTGGCATTTCATATAAATTGGCACATTTGGTCAGTAGATAGGCAGCAAGAGTTTCTGAAAGCAATTCATTGCCCTTCCACAGTACCCCATGTGTATTTAACAAGCACCCAATTAGAGAACGTTCCAGCCAAAACAACCTGATCATTAATGGTACAAATCGTTTCAAACAATTCCCTATCAATTAATCAAACACAGATTTAAATTAATCAATAGTTACTACTTTTGGTTACCGAAAACCGATTCTGCATAACCCTAGTTAATCAACTATGTAAAAAAATTAATATGGCCAATAATAATTGAAATAACACAATTGATAGAATAAAACCAAGAATTGTTCAAATACTCAAATACAAATAATGATCCCTTGAAAAGATCGGGTTTTTAATAACAAAACATAAATCTCATATTCCCGAATAAAGTAAACCTAATACATATCCTTGCCAACTAAAAACGTTTACTCACAAAACATAAAGGAAAACATCATAGAAAGATTAAGGGAAAGAGAGAAACTCATTAGTCGGAAATCCGATTTCCCGAGAAACTCCCACCCTTGATCTATGCTCGGGAAGAAAATATCTAAGGTGCTTGACACCCTAAACTAAGCTATTAAGGCCTATATATAGTTAGAAAAAGGTCCTAGGGTAGTTTATACAAGAATCCTAATTAGAAACTACTTAAAACAATCTTAAAACTTGAATTCGGAAAGTGGACGCCCGAGTCTTCAAAGTGGACGCCTGAGTAGATGAGACGCGTCCACTTTGCTGTCAATCTTCTGAGAGTGGACGCGTGAGATTTGGTGGACGCGTCCACCTTCTTGCCTTGCGCGTCCACTTCACTGTCCTGCGCGTCCACTTCACTGTCCAACTTCTGAGGGTGGACGCGTGAGATTTGGTGGACGCGTCAACCTTCTTGCCTTGCGCGTCCACTTGACTGTCCTGCGCGTCCACTTCTCCCTTCTTCTAAATATCCATCCTCAAATTCCCGATTTCTTCCAATTTCATTCCAACATCTTCTAAATCTTCTAAAGACCTGAAAACAAAAGTAATAGTGTAAAGAATCACCAAAACACATAATTAGCTAGATTTAAACTTAATAAACATCATAATAACCCATAGAAAACTAAGCTAATTATGGTTCAATCAATAAGTGTATGTGAGATTAATTTTGTATTAATTTCAATATCCTTAATAAGTGTGAAAATGTCTAAAAGGACACTTAATAATGAAACATAGAGAATAAATTACTAAACTATAATAAGAATGTCTAAATGATACACTCCTGTTACTAAACAATACACCCTCCTCTTTTAATTATCTCACTCCACACTCCCTCTCTGTTTTCTCTCACAAATAAACTCTCTGGTGTGAAATTAGAAATGTGTTTGTTTAACTAACATATTGATCTTTTTAAATATTTTAAATTATATTTTCCATTTTGTTTTTTATTTTACATTAATACATTGCATATATATTTTTTGCTATAAGTTATTAATTTATGGAGGTTTTGTTGTAAATTGTTAAACTTACTTTTATACAAACAAAAAACATGAATTTCACGAACTCACTTATAAAGGGATTGAAGGAGTAAGGTATACTAATACATGAATTTCGTGGATTGATAAATACCGTCTCATTATTTAAGGTTCTATTTCCAATTTTGTCCTAAATTGTATTACCATATTTGATTGAGTTTAAAAATTGTTTGAGATTTTGACATAGAAGTTAATTCATTATCCTTATTATAACTAATTTTGCTTAATATTGAGTCTATTTATTAGTGAAATATAAAATTCTTATATTAAGAATGTCTTTAACAAAATATTCATAATACTAAGGCAAGAAACGAATAATCAAAATTTATTTTTGATTATTGACTTATATCATAGACATAATTAAAAACATATTATTACTATCTATATGTATTTTATGAGTATTGATTTCAAAACACTTTAAAAAAGTATTTCATAAGTGTCATTTTTTATTTCTTTAAAACAAAATACCCCCTTCCTTCTCCATAAGAGATACAGCTGCATAAACTCATACCCATCACTCGAAGTCCACTAACAAAGCTTGGAATTTTCTGAAAGCATTTTCTCCAACTGTCGCTAGCCACAATATCACAAATAGCTAGCCGCATATTTCTCCACGGAAGAGAAACATTTCCAATTCATAGCAATTTCTGGAAATTTCGAAGCCACACATCTGAAATCCCAAGACACACAAGGTAACTAACTCTGAAATTCGTTTTCTTTTTCCGTGAAAGATTGGTATACTTTTTGTTCCAAATGCGATTTCGATGTTGTTTTATTTGTTTGATTTTGTCATTTTTTTTTTGTTTTGAATGTACATGATTTGGGTTAGGTGTTTCTTTGTTTGATTGTTGATATTTGCCTTGAATTGAAAGGATCAATTTTGCAGTAGCTGTGTTTTTTAATGGGATTTGTCTGGTTTTTTTTAACCTCCAAATATGCTAAATAATAATGGATCATAGTTTTCTGATTTAAGAGATAATAAGTGGCTCAACAAAGGACTTCTTATAAGTTGACACTAAACTATGAATTTCCTGAATCCTTAGGGAAAGAAGTAGGCGGGAGGAGGGGGACAGTGGAGTGGGGTAGGGTCATTATAAGAACAATTGGCCATTCATTACCATTAAGAATTCCTCCTAATTTTTGTCTTTCAGACCAAACACATGAACCAGAAGAACAGAGCATTCTGATTCTAGAATATTTATTTTCTTTTGTATAAGATCAATTTTTCTTCTGCATATAACCTCAAGAAATTGTGCAAGTGCAATGTCTTTCACTGAAGAAAAAAAAACCAACCTTAGCTTATAAAATAAATTTTATCATAAAAAACCAAAGTACTGTGGGTAATTCTCCAAGTGACCAAAACAGACTACTACAAAAAAAGGAAAATAACTTGCTTTAATACCTCATAGTAATTTCTTTGAGTCACAAAAGACAAGTATAATTCTCTGCACTAAAATTTCTTAGATAATTAGAATATAAATTCTTTCTAAGACAAAAGTACTAAAAGTCGAAAAAGAAAGCTATTTTGCTTATGACAAATGTTCTTGATTCCCAAGTCTTTGCTCTTGATACCAATTCTGAATATTTCCTTGTAATTTCATCTTTTCAGAAACAAAACTAATATGGACAAAAGTTGGATGATGGAGAACAAATATTATCAAAAGTATGTTTCAGGAGTATTTTTGTTTATGAAATTTGTACGGGATAATATGGGCTCACAATCTAAAGTTCGATGTCCTTGAGAGAATTGTCTGAATGTAATTTTTAGATGTCTAGATGAAGTTGAAGATCATTTGTTGCTAAATGGAATGTCGCATAGCTACACCAAATGGATTTATCATGGTGAAAATTTTGATTCTGAAGTACCAAACATTGAGAAGGAAGGTGATGGTTATACTAGTCATTGTCTTAAGAATAATGATGGGCTAATGGACGATGAGATGCATGATATCTTGGAAGACGTATTTCCTAGAATGGATGAAGATGCGATAGGGAATGATGCTGGATTTAGTTCCAATCCGAGTGAGGAAGAATTTAAAAATTATAGCAAATTATTGAATCATGCACAATGTAGATTACTACCAAATTATACAAATATGTCTTTATTATCTTTTATTGTGGAATTGCTACATGTTAAGGTGTACACACAAATGAGCAACAAGTCAATGAATATGATATTGGCATTGTTGAGAGTGGCGTTTCCAACTAGTACAATTCCTTCATCTTATTATGAGTCTACAAGAATTCTGAGAGGCTTGGGGCTTAATTATGTACCGATTCATGCTTGTAAATTTGATTGTGCTTTGTTTTGGGGTGAGTATGAGGATAGACAAAGTTGTCCTGTGTGTGGCACGTCAAGGTGGAAATTCAATGACAAGAAAATTCCTTGGAAAGTCCTGCGTTATTTTCCTTTAAAACAGAGACTACAAAGAATGTTTATGTCTAAGAAGATAGCTGAGGATATGCGATGGCATAAAGAAAAACGAGTTGACGATGATACATTAAGGCATCCAGCTGATGGAGATGCATGGAAAACATTTGATAAGGAGCACGATTGGTTTTCTCAAGACCCACGTAATGTTCGACTAGGATTAGCAACTGATGGCTTCAAACCTTTTGGGCTCATGAGCTCTACGTATAGCATATGGCCTATTGTGGTTATGCCGTATAATCTTCCTCCTTGGAAATGTATGAAAGAGCCATTTCTTATGATGTCATTGCTTATTCCTGGAAAAGATATTGACGTTTATTTGAGACCATTAATAAATGAGTTAAAAGAACTGTGGGAAGTAGGTGTTCACACTTATGATTCGTATAAGAAGGAATATTTCCAGTTGCATGCTGCTATTATGTGGACTATAAATGACTTTCCAGCCTATGGGGATTTATCTGGTTGGAGTACAAAAGGATATTTGGCATGTCCGGTTTGTAATAATGACACTCCCTACCTGAGGTTGAGAAATAAGATTTGTTATATACATCATCGTCGCTTTTTGCCTGAAAACCATGTTTGGCGGAGAAGTAAATTGTTTGATGGTAAAGTAGAAAGTAGACCAAAGCCTAGGGAGCTATCTATGACAGAATTGTTACAACAATTGGAAGCTGTCAAAGACATAAATTTTGGAAAGCATCCAAACAACAAAAAGAGAAAAAGAACCCCTGAAGAGTTGAATTGGACTAAAAGGAGCATCTTGTTTGAGTTGCCATATTGGATAACAAATAAGCTAAGACATAATCTAGATGTCATGCATATTGAGAAAAATATTTGTGAAAATGTTCTTGGTACAGTGTTGAACATAGAAGGCAAGACAAAGGATAACATAACTGCAAGGTTAGATTTAGAAGATTTGAATATCAAGAAAGAATTGCATTTGAAAAAGCAATCAGATGGTTCTTTTTTGATGCCTCATGCAAGTTACACCTTGTCAAAAGATGAGAAGATGAAATTTTGTGAGTATTTAAGATCGGTGAAGTTTCCTGATGGATATGCTTCAAACATTTCACGATGTGCAAATTCCAATGATGGTAAGCTTTCAGGATTGAAGAGTCATGACTATCATATTATTTTACAGAGACTTCTCCCGGTTGTTATTCGAAATTTTGTACCTAAAGATGTCTTCCAAGCATTGGATGAGTTAGGCCATTTCTTTAGAGTTTTGTGTTGCAAGACATTAAAAAGGAAGGATGTAGAGAATTTAGAAGCCGACATTATTCTAATTCTATGCAAACTTGAGAAGATTTTCCCTCCTGCTTTTTTTGTTATGATGTTGCATTTGGCCTTGCACTTGCCACGTGAAGTCCTTCTTGGAGGGCCTGTACATTATCGATGGATGTATCCAATTGAAAGGTGAAGTTTCTAATATTAATTTATTTTTATATTTTCAAATAACACTTTTTTAAAGAGTGTACTAACATTGTAATTGTGTAATGACAGGTTCTTAGGTAAGTTGAAAGCCTATGTGCGAAATAAAGCTCGTCCAGAAGGTTGTATTGCAGAATCATATATTTATACTGAATGCTTAACATTTTGTTCTATGTACCTTTCTGGGATTGAAACTAGATTTAATCGAGAAGATAGAAACTATGATGGAGGGAATGACATGAAAGATCTCAAGTTATCTATTTTTTCAACAACTGTTCGTCCTTTTGGTGCATCAAAATATGAGATCTTATCAGAAGAAGAGTTTAAAATGATTCTATGGTATATTCTGACTAATTGTGAAGAAGTTGAACCATACATGCAGTATGTATTTTTTTTTTTATTATTTATGTTTTTCAATTTATATAGAATATTATTAATTTCACATTTCATTGTAGGAAGCATAAGATAGAGCTTGAGTTACAAGGAGTATTTTCCATTGAAGAAAGACACAAAGAACAATTTCCCATGTGGTTCAAAAGCCATGTAAGTAATTTTACGCTTGCTATCGACAAATGTAAAAATAGAAAAATACTTTACCTGACATTTGCATTGTTTTCCTAACCTTTAAATTGTAGATTACCGGAGTGCGAAATCAAGGTTTGCATGAAGTGTCAGATGAGTTGTTTGCATTAGCTTGTGGTCCGGATACACGTGTTAGAAAGTACACGGGTTGTATTGTTAATGGGGTTAGATTCCACACTAAGGAACATGAATTTCATTTGAGAAGTCAAAATAGTGGTGTAGTTGTTGAAGGGAACCATGAAGAGGATGAAATTGACTTTTATGGTGTTCTAAGTGATATTATTCAGTTGGATTATATTAAAGATTGTAAGGTTGTAATTTTCCGGTGTCAATGGTATGACTTGGGTGGTAAGAGAAGAATTCATAAAGATGGTCATTTAACTAGCATCAATATTAATAGATTTTGGTATGAGAATGATCCTTTTATTTTAGCATTTCAAGCAAGGCAAGTTTTCTACTTGGATGACATCAAGTTAGGGAGAGACTGGAAAGTGGTACAAATGTTTCATCATAGGCATTTGTATGATGTTCCAGAGATGCAACATAATCAAAATTTTGAAGTATTTGATGTGCATGTTAATATAGATCAAGATAGTGAAGTTTTTGGTGGTGATAGGACTGTCCAAGTTGAACAGAATGAAGAAGAATCTTTAATGAGGGATGATATTGCTGCACAAGTGATTGATTATGAAACTGTTGAAAGAAAGAAAACACCAAGTGAGGATGCTTGTACGGAAGACATCAACGAAGAAATAATAATTGAAGAGGAACTTGCAAGTGATTGGGATGATGATAGTGATTTAGATCCTATTTTATAATATTCACTTATCCAATCTCTTAACTTGTGCTGCTAATGTGTCCACTCAAGAGAGCCCTTTGAGGTGAGTATGTAATGCTTTGGCTATATCCAATGCCATTACCAATCTTGCTGGTTTGTCCATCTTGCTATATCTATTCTATCACTTAGGACAATAATATCTTCTTATATGTTTAGTATCAGGTTAACTTTAATCTGTTCCATATCAAATGATTAGTTGGTTTTAACTTTGAATTACAGCTTCTGTGTTTGCCAAGCTCTAGAAACTGGAGCCACTGATTACAAAAAAGAAGTCAAGCTCTATGTTGATGTAAGGAAAAACTAGGGTGGGGGGTATTGATAGGGGCTAAAACTGAACTTCAATTTTACTTTTGGTTCTTCATTTGGGGAAAGCCCAAGAATTTACCTCATTAGAGCTTCAGTGCACCTAATGTTTGCTCAGTTTACAGAAGTGCTTAAGATTCTACTCTTCTGATAATTGGTCCATAATTGAACCATAATTAGCTTAGTTTTCTATGGGTTATTATGATGTTTATTAAGTTTAAATCTAGCTAATTATGTGTTTTGGTGATTCTTTACACTATTACTTTTGTTTTCAGGTCTTTAGAAGATTTAGAAGATGTTGGAATGAAATTGGAAGAAATCGGGAATTTGAGGATGGATATTTAGAAGAAGGGAGAAGTGGACGCGCAGGACAGTCAAGTGGACGCGCAAGGCAAGAAGGTGGACGCGTCTACCAAATCTCACGCGTCCACCCTCAGAAGTTGGACAGTGAAGTGGACGCGCAGGACAGTGAAGTGGACGCGCAAGGCAAGAAGGTGGACACGTCCACCAAATCTCACGCGTCCACTCTCAGAAGATTGACAGCAAAGTGGACGCGTCTCATCTACTCAGGCGTCCACTTTGAAGACTCGGGCGTCCACTTTCCGAATTCAAGTTTTAACATTGTTTTAAGTAGTTTCTAATTAGGATTCTTGTATAAACTACCCTAGGACCTTTTTCTAACTATATATAGGCCTTAATAGCTTAGTTTAGGGTGTCAAGCACCTTAGATATTTTCTTTCCGAGCATTGTAGGAGATCAAGGGTGGGAGCTTCTCGGGAAATCGGATTTCCGACTAATGAGTTTCTCTTTTTCCCTTAATTTTTTTATGATGTTTTCCTTTATGTTTTGTGAGTAAACGTTTTTAGTTGGCAAGGATATGTATTAGGTTTACTTTATTCGGGAATATGAGATTTATGTTTTGTTATTAAAAACCCGATCTTTTCTAGGGATCATTATTTCTATTTGAGTATTTGAACAATTCTTGGTTTTATTCTATCAATTGTGTTATTTCAATTATTATTGGCCATATTAATTGTTTTGCATAGTTGATTAACTAGGGTTATGCAGAATTGGTTTTCGGTAACCAAAAGTAGTAACTATTGATTAATTTAAATCTGTGTTTGATTAATTGATAGGGAATTGTTTGAAACGAATTGCATGATTTTAATCGGCCATTAACTTTATGTAATTTGTGTTGATGTTGTCCTAGAGCTGAATAACTTAATTGACTATTTTATGCGAGCGATTTGGTAATTTAGTTTAATTAGGTTAAAGTTAATTTGCCGTGCTTCTCGGAAATTAACCTAACTATACAGGAATCGGAATTTGCTGCGCTACGCGGAATTCTAAGTCACTACTCAAATAGGTTATTATCAATGATTAATCCCGAATAAGTAAAACCGAAATACGAAGTCCTTGCTAACGTTTTTCTTTTCTTTGATTCTTAATTAATTTGTGAGTAAATTTATTTAAAGTTTATTTTTTTAAAAATAAAAATCAAATCTTTCCCCCCTAATCTTGATTAGTTTACTTGTTCTAAAATTTTACAAATCCCTGTGGGTTCGACCCTTACTTGCCCTAACTGCATAAGTTGGTTGAGTTTGGTATTAATTTGATAGCGCAACGACACGCTCGTCACTTATTCTCTATATTAATTATCACCCTCATTCTCTCTCCACTTAAATAGGGATAAAATTAGAATATAATAATAAATTATGATAGAAAGACACTTAATATGAAATAAAACTAAACTCCTACAACAACACTTAATGCGAAAGACATGGAGTATTTAGTACAACTAAGTCAGAATCTCATTATGAATTAGTTATAATATTAATCGAATTAATATAATAGGATATATTAAATTAACAACTTCTATAGTTAAATATGATTAGTTATAATATTTCAAAATTACAATTACATTGCATGTACGAGATTGTTAATTAAATAAGATAACATTATTTACTTTATAGATTGCATTTATATAAATAAGATAAAAATAATTAATCGATTAATATAATAGGATATAGTAAATTAACAACTTCTATAGTTAAATATGATTGGTTATAATATTTCAAAATTACAATTACATTGCATGTACGAGATTGTTAATTAAATAAGATAACATTATTTACTTTATAGATTGCATTTATATAAATAAGATAAAAATAATTAATCGATTAATATAATAGGATATAGTAAATTAACAACTTCTATAGTTAAATATGATTGGTTATAATATTTCAAAATTACAATTACATTGCATGTACGAGATTGTTAATTAAATAAGATAACATTATTTACTTTATAGATTGCATTTATATAAATAAGATAAAAATAATTAATCGATTAATATAATAGGATATAGTAAATTAACAACTTCTATAGTTAAATATGATTGGTTATAATATTTCAAAATAAATTTTTACATTGCATGTACGAGATTGTTAATTAAATAAGATAACATTATTTACTTTATAGATTGCATTTATATAAATAAGATAAAAATAATTAATCGATTAATATAATAGGATATAGTAAATTAACAACTTCTATATATAGTTAAATATGATTGGTTATAATATTTCAAAATTACAATTACATTGCATGTACGAGATTGTTAATTGAATAAGATAACATTATTTACTTTATAGATTGCATTTATATAAATAAGATAAAAATAATTAATCGATTAATATAATAGGATATAGTAAATTAACAACTTCTATAGTTAAATATGATTAGTTTCAATATTTCAAAATTACAATTTAATATACAAGATTGTTAATTAAATTATCTAATAATAGTAATAGTTATTTAATAGCAATAGGTTATTAGTAAAGAAATGTGATAGCTGAGTTAGTAGCCAAAAATAGGCGGAAATAGGGGGAAAAGAAAAAGAAAGAAATAAATAAAAGCAGAGAAACCAAACCAAAGCAGAGACGGTCCATATCTCTAAGACTAAACTAATACCACTGAACCCTATGTTCAGTATACATATTTCTGTCTTCTTTTTCTTTGAGAGATAGTTGGGTTTCTTCTTTTGCTTCCTTGCGATTTTTCTCTGTACCTTACTCTTCCAAATCTTGCAGCTTATGGCTTTCCCTTTCTCAAGCTATGGATATCTTTGCAACTTATGGGCTTATCTTCATCAAACTGTGGAAGTGAATGTAAAATTGCATAGTGGTTTCATCAATTACCATGAGCAAAATATATGGAAAATTTTTGGTGAGTTTCAATATCTAAAATTCCTTCAAGATTGTTGATTTTAATTTCTTAAATTTGTTGATCTTTTATTTTTTTTGTTTTTATTGTTAATATTCAAATAATTATAAAATCTATTTCCAAAAAATAAATAAAATGAACTGAAATTAGGATATGCATCGTTTTTTTAGGTAATACAACAATTTGTTTATTTTATTTATTTTCGTTTTTAGTTCATTTTAATATATAGCTTTATTTATGTGCTTACTCTGATTTTATTTTATAAGGACATACATGTAAAAATTTATTATTTATTAGGATTTTTTTAGGTGTTTATTAGCATGTCAAAAATCTGAATTAGGAGAATGAAAATTTTTCATTTTTTTTAGCGGTAAAAACTTTTCATTTATTTAGCGGGCTTTTTTCCCACCAGAGAATTTGGTAGAGGCGTGGACTCTTTTTTTACTCATCAACAGCAGTTTTCTCTTGGCTTCTTTCATCTTTTTCTTTTTCTCTACGGGTTGTTTTTTTGTTTCAGTGTTTGGAGGAAAGCCAGTTGCTTTAGATCCCAACAGTGCACTACAATAAGGGTAATTTTGTATGTGCTTGCATATAAAGAATTTCTTATTATGTTGTTTCTTTCCTAACTTCAATGATGATATTACATAAATTTTTTGTTTCAAATTGTTATTTTAGAGTATTCTTTTATTAAAATTTTTAATATTACTTACATCGAATTTAGGACATCTATTTCAGTTGCTCTCAATTTAATGCTTATTTTGATACTTTACAAACATGAAGAATGTTTAGACTCTGAGGGGATCCTTCTGATTCATGGAGGGGATGTTTCATGTTATATTGAAACTTTCAGATTTTCTTTATTTATTACTTGTGCAGTTGAAGTAAGGCACACATGCTTTATTTTGCCTTGTACTTTAGTTGTGCAAGCAGAAATAACTAGTCATTTATCTTCCAGTTTGATATTAATTGTTTTATGTAAAATGCATATTGATGTAGGTATCCCTCTCGTTGCTTTTTCACAACGTTCAGCAAGTGAATTTCAGACCCTATCCCTCTTATTTGAAAGTGTTGGACTTTTAGGGAAGAAAATGTGACATTTTCTATGCTTGGTGGTTCATGTATTGAGGGGGGAAAGTTTTGTGCTTGCTTCTAATAGAGAAGATAGGGAATTTGGAATAGATGGCTACCTAATTTGTTTTGTATGAAGCATAGAACACATTATTTGTGGGAATTTTACAATTTCCAATAAACTGCAGCTCATATACAAACAAGCAAACAAGGAAGTATTACAGTGTGAATTCAACTGTGGCAATTTGACAGGAGTGGGAAAGTCTAGGCAACCAATCTAATTTATTAAATTTAGTATAAATCTTGAAACACATTTACACTACATATGATCAAAGTCATTTTTTCAGACATATCTTTTGTCAGTAAATACTGTGTATTTGTTCTATAAATGCCAGCTTCAGCCCAAATAGTTTCATTTACCTACAATTTTGGATAGACATTTAATTATATTTGATTTGAATTCCAAGATGGCACCTGGATTGCGTAGTAGAAAAAGGATGAAACAGCAAACTTCGTTGACAAATGACCAGCCTCTGCAACCCTCAATGCCAACTCAACAAACAAATGACCAATCTCGGCAACTCTCAATGGTCTCTCAGCAAAATCTGCCAGCTGAACAAAGTATTCCAACTAACCAAAATTTGACAAACCAATCTCAACAACCCTCTATAATGTCGGATCAAAATCTGTTAGAAGAAGCTATTATTCCGGCTAATGACAATTTAGATGGTATGTTCTTTCTTTTTTTATTTTGATCTAATGTCTTCCTTTTTTTTAATGTTTTTATTGGATACTATTGATGATGCTTTTCTATTGAATTTTGTGGAAGTGAATTATTAACTTAATTGTAATAGTTTGGTATTGAAAGTAAGTTACAGAAAAAATTAATAGTGCCATTAACTGGTAAGATTAATTTATCACATTCTGAGGAAAAGACATGTGAAATCAGTCTTTTGTACATATGCCCTCAATGCCATTTAGAAATTTATAGGTTTCAAATGAGATTAGGCATTTTTCCAGTGATCTCTTTATCAGGCAGGTACCATAATAGCCTAAAAGAAATCACTGTATATTATTTCACCTTTGCTCTGAATCATGTGAAGGAAATTGGTTATTTACTGACAAATCTGATTTAAAGTTCCTTTGCTCTGAATCATGTGAAGGAAATTGGTTATTTACTGACAAATCTGAGTTAAAGTTCTTTTATGAGCAGTTTACATGATCAGCTTTGTATTAGAACATGAAAATTAAATGCCTAAAACAATTATGTCTCCTAAATAAAATTACCAATCTCCTATAAGATTTTTTTAGCACTTGATAATCAAATCTGATTCTAGATTACTATTTGATTATTCTCATGGTTTGGAATGACATTCTTATCTTAGATATTAAAAAGTATTTTATGAATGCAAGTCAATAATTAAACTCATTTAATATATGATATATGAGAATTATATATTGTGTGATGATAATCATTTCCTATTTCCTGCTTAGTATACTATGACAAAACATAGTTAACAAGAAGGCCTTTTGACTTTAGGAAGCATACAACATACATTTAGTAGGTTGTCTTTGATCTTTGAACAAACCTAAGAAAACACATTAAAAATTCATATTCTCTCTAAAGCTTTGACATTTATATATAATAATGTGACAATTTTTTTGTTAGTGACTATTAAGATAAAGTTGGGAATTTTTGTTAATATAGTAATTTTTTGTTAACTGCTGAAACAATTTCTGGTAATTAATTCCATTTTCTTATTAAGTTATATTGATTACTTTTATTGAAAAACAGAAGCTATCCCTCCTAAAAAAGTAAGGGGCCCAACTAGGGGCTTGGGATTGGAGAAAATGATCAAAGGGAACAATAAGATGTCAATAAGCATTCCAAAAGGTAAAGGTAGGCCAATTTCAGAGGTTCAATCAGCAAAATTATCTTCTGAAATTGGGGTAATTTCTCGACAATTCATCTCAATTCCAACAAAGTGGAGAGGTATGACCAATGATGATAAGAATCATGCCATGGAGAGGCTTGAGGTAACATTAAAGTATTAAATACAAATTTTTAATAATTCATCTTACATTTATTTATTTAAGATGATTTTTTTTTCTTCTAGACTAAGTTTGAGATTGACTTGGATGATGAATACGTACAAACCTCTGTTATGTCAATTTTATCGAAGATGTCTAGAAATCAACGTCACAAGCTCCATTTGTACTATAAGACATTTTCAAGTGATCAAGAGGCACGACAAAAGCTGCCACCTAGGTTTAACTTGTCTAAAGAGAATTGGGAAGCTTTGTGTGATATGTTTAATGATCCTCAGTACAAGGTACACTTTCTAATTATTTACAAGTTAATTGATTTAAGGCTAGTCTACATTATTCATGTACTAATGTTATTTATTTTTTAATTGAAGGCAAGGTGTGAAAAAAATAAAATATGTCGACAACAAGTCAAGTTTAGTCATAACCAGGGGTCTAAGGCATTTGTTGCTAGTCGATATGCTATGGTAATGCTCATTAACATTCATATAATTTCTAAACTGTATACATCAATATTTTATTTTCTTTTATATTAAATGCTTTTTTAAATGACACTTATATATGTAGCGCAACAATGATGAAGAGCCTAATAGGATGGAATTTTTCAAGAGGACTCATTATTCGGATGCTAAAGGATGGGCAAAACCTGAAGCTCAAGCAGCTTATGTAACTTTATCTAATTGTGTATTCAATAGTATGATTAATAACCATTTTTCTTAATGTAACATTAACCTAATCTTCTGTTTTTTTTTTCCTTTTCTTAACTTGTAGGAGAAAATGCAGCAATTGTTAGAAGATTCCATTGGAGAAGGAAAAGAGCCTA
The DNA here is from genome assembly GCA_019593545.1 of Apocynum venetum. Classification (NCBI taxonomy): domain Eukaryota; kingdom Viridiplantae; phylum Streptophyta; class Magnoliopsida; order Gentianales; family Apocynaceae; genus Apocynum; species Apocynum venetum. The sequence continues at coordinate 3,036,940 of SRSM01000127.1, forward strand.
GGACAATTGACTCTATAGTGGATGAAGTGTTGGGAACTAGTTCGGGCTATATCAAAGGGCTTGGATATGGACCTAAGCCTGACAATCGGACTACAAAAGTAGCCAAAGAAACAATTTCTAAATTATCAGAAAAACTTAGTAAGACCAAGCGGAAGCTTAAGCAATGCAAGTCAAATTTTGATAAAGTTTGTGCACACATGGAAGTTATGACTAAAGCTATGGTTGGTTTTGGAATGCAAGTGCCCATGCCACAATTTTCAGAACATGGTATGTTCCTCAAGCTAAAAGCTCATATGCCTCAATATTGCATACTATTATAATAAGCTGCTTTGTGATAGAATTCATGAGATTCTTGTATATCTCTAACTGTCAAATGACTTAGCTTCTTCCATATGCTCTGAAAAGCAAAGCTGTAAATGGCATACCTGAGATCATTTGATTTATTTAAACCTTGCTTATGTTGGAGTTGATTAATTGTTTGGTTTATGGTAGATTGGTGCAATGTAACTGGATTGAGACAGTTTGATTTAGTTAAACCTTGTTTTCATTAAAGTTGATTAAAATGCTTCGTTTATGGTAGATTGGTGTAATGTCACTGGCTTGAGATAGTTTGATTTAATTAAACCTTGTTTCCATTAAAGTTTATTAAAATGTTTGGTTTATGGTAGATTGATCTAATGTCATTGGAATTGAGCTTATCTTGGTCCAGATTTGACAACTAAGAGCCATTATGGGTTGTTATGATGAAAACCTCAGCTTTGTATTTGGACAACCTCTTTTCTTATCAGTATTAATTATAAGGAGCATACAATTCAGTTCTCGTCTTCCTAAAAGAGATATGCTCATTTTTTTACGGCTATATTTCAATTATTTTTTGACTTTGCAATATGCAATTTATATAACCATGTGGTTTGTGAGCCTTGATTGTTTGTGAGCCTTGATTGTGCTACTCTAGGCCTCTATCAATGGGACAATATAACTACCTTAATAAGTTGTTGTAGATTAAAAAAAAAACAATAAAAGATATATCTATGAAGCTTTTCCGTATTGTTTCTAATTTTCATATGTGCTTTTCTTTAACTTTTGGTTTAATAAAGTCTATGATTTAAAAAAAATAAGAAGAAAAAGATTATTGTTATATGTCTATATACCACATGATTTAATAATTGATGTTACTAATAGTGCTTAAATATTTATTGCAGATTCAAGTGAGCCAAGCTCTCCAGAATCATTATCATCAGAAGAAGCACCAACAGAAGGAGAAGAAGAGTCAGGTTGATGGTAGAAATAGGTTTCACTAGTTATTAGGATTTTCCCCTTTAATTTTTTTTTATGCTCATTTAGACAAGATATTATAATATTTAACGTTTGTTTTTCATATTTGAGATGTTGAGTTTTGAATGTGACTCATAATACTTTGATTAAATATTAGTGTTATAGTTTATACTTAGTTTAATGGGTATTCTTTACTTTCTGTTTATTTTATTTGGTTTATTATATAATATATTTTATTATTGGTTTGACAATTTTATTTACGTCATCAATTATCAAAATAAAATGAAATTTTAGTAACACTAATTACGTCACTTATTCTTATGACAATTTCAACTTTGACGTCACAAATTAATATAATAATATATTTTCGGTGACAATAAGTACATAATTTATTTGTCACGTTTTATTACATCTTCGTCATCAATTGTCTAACGTCAAACGATATTACATGACGCTTTAAACGTCACATATTTAAGTGATGATTTTATTGATGTCACCATTTATTATGTATTTATAAATATTTGTTGGCGATCATTCAATTTTAGGGACGTAAATAAATGTCACGTATGCGTTTGACGAATTTCGTTTCGTCATAAATAGTTTAATATCTACCTCATGTTACGTGACGACTTGTATATGTAGTGACGTTATTTTCAGACGAAAGGTGACGAACAATATGTCACTTATTAATGTGACAAATTAATTTTTCGTCACCAGTATTTGATCATTTATCTCATATTTCGTGACGAATCATTCTCTTTTATGACATATTTATAACCATTCATTGACGACAAAAAAACGTCACAAATGATAAACCATAAGCTGACGATCTTAGATATCGTCACGTAAAATGTTTTATTTTGTGGCGAAATTAAATGATCGTCACCATATATCTTTAGCGACGGGGAAAAGGTGACGAATAGCGTGACAACACAAAAAACGTCATAGAAAAGCATACGTGACAGAAAATTATCATTTTGTGACACAATTTGATATGCCACTAATAATCAATTATGTTGTAGTTTGTATATGAAATATAGTTTTTTTAAAGATAAACCTTAGATATATAGTTTGTTTCTTTTTTTCCTTTTTTTTTTTGAAAGTCAAAACTATTTATGATCCATTTATAAATGGTTTATATGGTTTGAATCTAAATGGTTTACATATATCCATGAACACCCATTTATCCATATAATTTACAATTGTATTCAATTAATTGTCATAGTGTCATTTATATTATTTATACCCATATTCAAAAGAAATTACTAAAATTTGAAAAATAGATTGTACAATTTATGCAAAATATAATTTCAATTTGTATAATATATATATATATATATATATATATTGAAAACAAGTTTAAAATGATAAATTAAATTTCAATAAAATAAATTGAGAAATAGGACCTCTTAGTAGAATTTTTCCCCTAAATATTTGGTTTCCTTGATAAGTATTTGATAAAAGTAAAAAATAAAATAAAATTGATTTTTAGCCCTTGAATACAAATGAAAACGATTGATAGATTTGCAGAATTTTTGAAGTTGAATTAGAAGTCAAGTTCACTCATTTGATATTTGAGGTGGCTACTAGGTATTGTGATCATAGGGAGGTCGACACTTACAAAAAAATATTTTTTTTCGAATATAAAAAGTAATATATGTTACAACATAAATTTAATTAGAAAATGTAAAAAAAATTATATATTGTCATTAAAAACTGAAATTAAAATTAATAATATATTATAAATTTATTTTTTTTGTTAGAAGGGTAATTAGTATATTTGATTAATGAAATTGACCAAGTATTTGACTTTTTAAATGAATGTTTATTGGATTTGATGTATATTCGTATAAAATCATTTAAATTATATGAATTAACCAAATCTATTTAATTATGGATAGTCTTTGATGTTTATTAATTTTACATCCATTTTGCCACCTATACTTTCCATTATATTCAACATCTTTATTAGTTGCAAGTGGAAAAGGCAAGTCAAATATGTGCATGTCTATATATATATTTCATATGTTTCAAAATATAAAATATTTTGGATATTTCATATATATTAAGGATGCATGTTAATTTTCTAAAATATCATTATTTATTATGTCATACTCTTTCTTAGAAATTTGAAATTAAACAATTTATTTTTTCTCTCTTCATTTAAGAGTATGAGTAATATTAGAAAAAAATATACAAAATAACTTTCAAAAGTCTTAAAGTATCTTATATTTTGGGACAAAGAATTTATTCAAAATATCTTATATTTTGGGACGGATGGAGTATATACTAAATTAATTTGCTTATTTTAGTGGTGAAGAAGTTCTTTTTGAGAATTCAATTTTAAATTTGATCTTAAATTAAAACTTAATCTTTTTATCTATTTTATATCCCTCCTTGTCTCTTATTCCATCTCTAAAACAGAAAAAATCCAACCCACATAGGTATATCAGCTATCCATGCTTCAATAAAAGGAGGGCTTGGAAAACCAATTGAAAACTACCCTTATGGATATGTTTAGTTATTTTTCTTAATCATGGGATTCATATCAATAATGCTTCCTCTATGATTGCATTAAAACTTTATATCAATTCATCTCCATGTTGGCTCATTAATTCCAACTTGCCTATGATAGTTTCTTAAAGAATAAGGGAATAGTCCTTTCTAACTATTGTCTTTGCTCTTATCATGAATTTAATGAACACTTAAAAAGAAAATCCACCCCAATAATGTATCCTTATTAAAATGGGAACATTGCCAATAGATTATGTCTTTAATTTCTTTGAACTTTGAACCATTGCTTGTTTGATAGTCTCCAATATACTTTTGTTTCCACAAATTCTTACATATTAAAAAGTTTCTTGTCTTGATGTATGTTATGTTTTAGTACAGTCATTTTGGACACTTCAAATTTGGAGCATTCATTTCTAGTCAGGCCCGACATATCAAAAGCAATCATGTGCGGAAGTTGGAAGTTGGGTTGGTTTATTAGACCCTCAAATGATTGAATAAATGAAAGAGTTGCATTGGCCAAGACTATCAGAATACAAAAGAATAAATTTTAAAAGTATAAAAGAATTATTTATCTTATGTTCTGAAAAGGCTCAGGGTGTAGAATATATAACAAAAGTATAGAGACTCTTTATAGCACCAATAACGATGATTTTGCAAACACACGAGGTTGATATGTGTTTTAGATCATGATCAACCTAGCATTATTCTAGGCATAGAGTTCTTAGGTTGTTGCATTTTAATCTGATGATAAGATTAATATGGTTTTGCGCAATGATATATTCTGGTCCTGACTTCAGAGTAAATTTAACACTCGTACCAAAATATATATTCCTAAATCCTAACTCACAAAGAAGGTGGGTTAGCACAACCGATTGTTGACATTTGATAATCTACTCTATCTTACTGATATCTAATCATGATCATTGACGAGAAATAATGGAAAGGTATTGGATTTCAACAATCTTTTATTTTATTCCTCATTTCTTATGATTATTAGTCTAAAATGAAATTGCATTAATAAAATCAAGGAAGTGATATTTTGAATCCACCATGCAAGTAATGTTGAGAAATTTAGGTTTCAAGTCTCTTAAATACAGAGTGTTCATTTAACTAAACATTTTTGTCATAAATTAGTGTCGCTGAAAATAGAACCTCGTATGTCACTTTTATATATGAATGCTCAATCATCACCGCATCATCATGCCAACAATCTGTGATTCTTGTAGTTGTGAAAAAGATATATATATATATATATATATATATATATGTGGATTAGGTTATAAGAAGAGAGAAGAATATCCACAGTAGCTAGCCAGGAAGAGAGTTTTGCATGTGGAAAGCCATGTGGATGACATTAAGAAACAAAAGCATCTATTAGAAGTTTGAACATTCTTTTATACACAATTGATAATAATGAGGAATTATGTAACAACCCCCGTGAGAAATCATTGAATCTCTGATCAAGTCTGAACAATGGATCTAGTACTAAAATCCATTGAGAGCATATTGATTATTTTTGTAGAAGAATATGCGTTTACACTTGAATTTTAAACTAACGGGATTTGGACACCATTCATTATAAAAGATCAATGCCTAAATTATGGATGGCTGCCCCTCAATGATTTTGGCACTTTTATATGTCTGTAAAGAACTTCTCATCATTTCTTGGTACAATTTCAGCTTTTTTCCCCTAATTCTTTAGAAGGCGAAGGAAGAAGACAAGGAGCGAGATAGAGACGAAAATGATCAAACTTAGTTCAGTATTGAACTTGAGATCTAATTTCTGAGTAACGACTTTCCTACTACTAGAACAACTTTCATATCTACTTCAGATGCCAAAAAACTTGAGCAAATGGAGCTCTTTGAAGCCATGATCGGCATTAGCCAACCATCCAAGGCAAGCTTGTAGATGAAATACAATACGAAAGCAGTAAATTTATCCGACTGATTTTCTGAACAATGTGGCACACACATGGTGCAACTCATGTCTCCTGTCATTTTACTTTCTAACCCTAATGTTGTTGTTTTTGGAACAGACCAAAGAGAGAGGCAAGAAGGGCATTTAATTTAACTGAAACAAATCATAAAAATGTAGGATTAGGAACATCAATTTTTTGTCCTCTCTCTCAAATAGGAAACAAACACAAGTGTCCATCCATCATCCATGGGAACAACATTCACATCCCTACGAAAGCAAATACCTGAAATTGATCTGCACATTGGCTTCTGATACATCAAGAAAAGTTGAAGGACACTATTTTAGCCAGTGGAAATGCTGGTCTACTCCTAGACAAGAACTCACATGTTGTAAAGTTAGAATATGACCGTATGGCTTTCTGCTTTGTGGCCTAATACTTTAAAAATTTGCACAACCCCACATTCAACTCCCATCTTTTTTTTCTGTGGACCATGAATAAGTCTCGAGAATCTAGACTGCCTATCTAATAAATAGATTTGACTCAAGTTTTCTTTTTTTCTTTTTAGGAGCTGAAATCAAATAGATGACAAAAGATTTCAGGCTATTAATGGATTTATAACCCTTTTTTATCTGGGCATGCCGAACTTCTTTTTCCTTTTTCTTTGTTTCGAATGACAGAACATGCTTATTATGGCTTGAAGAAATATTGATTTTATCTGATGATCTGATGGTTTATTGGTTTTATCTCAGATATGTCTTCAAAGTTGCGATTTGAGCTTGTAGGCTGCCACTTTGAAGATATGATTTGTTACTTTTTTTAATTAGATATACTTTTACTCTAGAATATTATATAGGATGGTATAAGAAGTAGGTAGGTCCATTTATGTATTGAATGGAAAGAAAAACATTTGGAAGTTAATTAGGAAACCCTTGCCTACTATCAACCACAAATATAGCAGCCAAAACAAAGCATGATTTCTTTTCTTTCTTTTTTTTTCCTGTCTGGACTCTGGATGATTATACAGGGCTATTTAAAGCTGTTTTTCATGTGTAATTGAATTGATCTATACATCTGGATAGTGTCATGTTACTAATTTCCAGATTATATATTCCTCTCTCTCTCTCTCTCTCTCACACACACACACACAAGCAAGCAAACACATCTTTCTTTCCTTCTCCATAGTATTCTATTTTTTTTTTTTTTGGTTTTCTTTTTCATGGCAAGCTCTAATTTCATTTAGTTCATGGTACAATTTCTCCAAAGATTACAATTTAAAGTGACACCGGTAATATATCGTTTAGGGTAAAGTGTATTTAATCCTCACTCAACATTAAGGCGCAAAAATTTAATAATCATTATCATAATAGGGTGATTAGCTTATTTAACTAAGCAATGTTTTCTTATTCGATCCATGTTTTATATATCTCCCCATGTATAAGAAGATAATTCATATATATCTCCCCTTCTTGATTTGTATAAGGACTTATATGACTGAATTCTTTTTAGTCATATTGAACAACTCTCTTTGATGCCATTGAGACAAACAATTACCTGACTTTAAATTTTAAAAATTGTAATAGAGGAACAATAATCATGGAGTATAGTTTTTAAAAAACGTGGGGGATGGTGGTATTATTTTAGAATAATTTGCAATTTAAGTCCACCTTGCACCCTCAAAGTCAAAAATCACAATCCTCCAAGAAATAATAAATATTTAACAAACTAAGCACTAGAAAATTATCATAAAAGATCTAAGAAATCAGACATAATTAATGGCTATCAACATTACGTCTTCTCACAAAAGCATGCTTTTGATAATTAGCATTGTAATTATGAATTTTTTTATTAATGTCTTAATCCATACGACAGTATTATTTTATCACTAATGGCGACCTTTTTTTAAAAAGCCAACTCAATTAAGTGAAACCTTTACTGATTTATCACACCACCATTTAACAGTAATAAAATCTTATATATATATAAGTAACCTATTTAATAAGTTATTACACGGTGCTTTCTCCATGGTTCTCACGAAAGCAAAACTCTTTCCTTTTTTCCTTGCAACTATTATGGTTGACATGCCTCCACTATATAAATTTTGTCTATATTTTGACAAACATTTACCACCATCCTAGGCCGATTACAAAGAAGGGGATAAGAGCCAAGAAAAGAAAGGCAGTACGCACGTTTAATGTGATTTCAAGATATACATAATATGTTATAAGTAATTTTATACGAATAATTATTTCATATTGTACATTTATTTAATATTCTTGAAATAAGGTGTATTTGTTTTATTTCTCAATCAAGGAGTATTTATTGTATTTGGAACAAGAAGAAATAAGTAGGGATAAAATAACCAATAACAGATAAAATAAAAAAAATAACAAAATGTCTTATAAATAAGTTTATTTATTACATCTTAGAAAAAGAGACTAATGGAGTAATTAATTCAATTGGTAGGCTTTATTTTTTGAATCATTTAGTGATCTTCATTGAGTTTCACACATACTCTCCTTTCCCTAAATATTAGTATAGGTATAGAGTTCAAATGGAGTAATGGTAACAAAATTATTGTTTTATTCTTTGAGATGAAGGGAAGAAGAGAAGATGAAGTTTGATTTTAATATTTCTATAAACATAATATCTCTACTCGATAAAAATATGCATGCTTGTTGAACTAATAGGCGTCGAATGATTTCATTCACCCCATTAAAATTATAATGTGAAAGTTCAGGAAGAATTTTCTGGACCACTACATCCTTTTTCTTTGATAAAAGGGAAGTTTCGATCTCTTGACTCGTGATATATATATATATAACAAATTATTTTTGATAATTGGGTAGTTATAAATTTTATTGTTGTGGTACATGAATTGTTCTAATTAATCCACCATTGCTTTGGTGAGGACTGCAATGTATAGTTAAATTCAGATCAATCATGGTTGCGTGAGAGTAGAGAAGGATGGCCAAAGTTATCAAACTATTTTGACTACCTGAATTTTCTTTTTTTAACAATTGCTAAATATGCATATTCTACTGCAGATTAGTCAAAAGAGACCAGCCAATAATTGCCCACTTCGAGAACAATCAATACTAATCAATTCGATCATAACCCCATGAAAGCAACATTCTATCCTAGAGAAAAGTAGCCCTTTAACCAACCACAAAACTGTGTAATGTACAAAATCTAAGAGTATCATCCTGTAATTATTGAAGCTGTCAATTGCCCATTTCAAAAATAAGTGTTGCTTATACAAATATTAAATATATTGAAAATCATATAAATTGTAATATTAAAATTCAAATATATTTTTAATAAATACTTTAAATAGTTGTCTCTCACTCCAAGTTACTAATTACTATAATTCTCTCTCCATTTAAATAGAGATAAAATTAGAATATATTAATTATTCATGTAAAAAATACTTATTATTAAACAAAACAAAACATCTAAAATAATATTTATTTTGAAACAGATTGGAGCATTCATTAGAAATATATTATTTATTTATTTGCCTAAATCTTGGGGTTGTAAAATTAAGAGTGAAGTAGCTATAATTATGGATGGAGAGAATTTTTTTTTATTACATTTGAAGGAAGGGGAGGCATTACTCAAACGCTACATTAAATCTATTTTAACACTGAACTATTTTACTTTTATCTCATGAATTGAGAGAGTTAATATATATTAGTTTGTACTTAACACAATATTAATGTTTTTTATCTTCTGTTTTATATACTTCAGTGTTGAGAAGCTGCAGACCCCGGTCCGGATAACATGTATATGTGTTTCATATATTTTCAAACAACTGAGGAATTTTTTGCACTTTTTTGACTTATGAACCCAGATGAAGTTGGTAAAAACAATGCATGTACATAATTGCCAAGTTTAATTTAATAGATATGTAAGATGTCCTTTTAATTAGCTTAATATCAGATACATTTCTTTTAATGATCATATAAAGACAAGTTTACAAAACATTATGTATTAAAATCTGATAACATGTGAAAGATGGACTTAAACAATAAAAGATACAAAGTAATATGGGAATGGTGGTGAAGTTTGATGCCATCCATGGTTAGGTTGTGATATGTAAAAAGAGGAGTCAATCAGTCAATATACATGCATCATGCATGGCATTAAGATTGAAACTAAGGAGGAAAGAACATGGGAAAAAGTCACTAAGAGCCAAGTGAAGTGAAGCCAAAAAAAGATTATTTACAATTGTGCAATTCCAACCGAAAGTAACCGTCAATTATCTATCCCCTAACAACTGCAAATAAATGGCACAAGGGAAGTAGCTAGAAAGTCAAAAGTAATAAGTCCTTCCCTAGTGGAAATTTGGCTATGGACTTGCATACAAGCTTTATTAATTACTTTGTTCGTTTATGCTTATATTTAACTTAACATATGAATTAAAAAGAATTTTTGATACTTAACAAGTTAATAGTGGAACTAAAAATGACTATGTCAAATTAATGTAGAGTGACACGCCAATTTGAACACAATGAGATTAATAAAATTAATAAATGAGTCAATCCACCATAATACAATTTGATACAAAAATAAAACAATAAAGGGTTCAAACTATCAACATGCTAACCTCACAGTATGCAAAAATTATCTTTTTAATCCGATGAAATTTCAATACAGTTTTAGTTTTTTTTCCTTTCAAATTTTATTTTTTTTCCTAAAAATAAAAAGATAATTGAGTTGGTGTGTCAACTCGCACATGACTCCGATTGGATTGACTAATTTTAACCCAAACCCACATACTTCTAACCTTAATTCGTTCTAATCGATCAAATTCGTATCTTGTTGTTGAATATATTCAATATTATCATTTATAGTGAAACTATATAAATTAGTAAAATAAAAATAGGTGTAAAAATTCAATTTTGAAAAAAAAGTATGCATAATGAATTTTAATTTTTTTATAATATGCAGTTGAAATTTATTGAATAAATAATAATCATACGTAATATTTGCTTTTTTTTTTTGGAAAACCAATCATACGCAATACTAATCTACTTAAATTGCTCGTAACTGTTGAAGGACTGAATGGAGGGGCTCATAAACCAAACCAAATGATTTTTATATATGCAAGAGAGAGGGCCACATTTTAGGGGCCCGCCTGACAATATTTGTCTCATTTTCCACTGCCCCAGGACCCTTAGAACATGGAGGAAATTATGGCAGCTTTGCCTACTATAAATTGTCTCTCTCCCTCCAAGTCTATCTCCCCCTCCTTTCTTCCCTTCTTTCTCTTTTATAATCCAACCATAAAATCTCTTCCGAGCACCAAAAACCACTTCATATATATAATTTCTTCCCATGGCAAAAGATCCATAGAGAAGGAACCAAAGAACATATAACATATAGAAGGAAAACAAGTCTAGCAGCTATATATAGCTATCCACTTTCACCATTTTTTCTTCATCAAACTGATCCTTGGTGGAAGTAAGTCAGCTAGTTCTTGATTCTTATATCCTTGATAAATGGACATTGAATTGGCAAAGTGTGAGTGCTGTGGATTGAAGGAAGATTGCACTCAAGATTACATTAGTGAGGTGAAGGCAAATTTTGATGGTAAATGGCTTTGTGGGCTGTGCTCTGAAGCAGTTAGAGATGAAGTGAGCAGAGGAAATAAGAAGCAGTTTGGAATGGAAGAAGCTTTGAAGGCTCACATGGCCTTTTGCAGGAAATATAAATCAAATCCTGCAATCAGAGTTGCAGATGGAATGAGGCAGATGTTAAGAAGAAGATCAGGGGATTTAACATCGTCTCCATCTTCTTCTTCTTCTTCTAAGAAGTATTCAACCACATCCCAAGTAGGACATGACTCATCTTTCTCATATTATTAGTTATTAGCTAGCTACAAATTTGACCAAAAACATCATGGCCTTAGATGATCAACTTCTGTTCTCCAATAAGAAACTTCTCAACTTTTGTTTGGCCAAATTTTCATCTTGTTTTTGTACAGAAGATGTAATTTCAATGGAGGCTACTTAGTTCTGCTTTTGCTTTATCTTGGTTTGCTTTTCAGTAAGTCAACTTATTTTTGGGAAATTTTTAAAGAAAAAGTGCAGCTGAAAAATCTGATAATGGAACAATACTTGATGACTTTCATATGTGGTGATGCTTGATATTCTTTTCATGCAGAAAACAATATTGTTCTTTAATGTAAATTAAAATCTGATTTCTTATTTTTTTTCTAATTTTTGATACCACAAGAGCTTTGGAGAATCTAAATAACATCTGAAATATGCATTAAATATAGTACATCAGAGAGGTCAACCTCCCACTACGCCTAATAAAGGGACTTTTCAAGAATTATGTTATATGCTGCTTCAATCATGCTTAGCTCAAATATATACTCTAAATCTAATAGAACTTTTTCCACTCCATATGGTGGATCTAAAAGATATTTTCTAAAGTATTCCCTTTCAAGAACATTTTTAGTCTTATAATTCATCGATGATTCTGTAACGATAAATTCAAAGTTGCAACAGCAGATTAAAACTCAATGACAAATGGTAGATAGGAAAAACAATCAGCAAAATTTTGGGTATCTCATTTCTACTTCAATATAGAAGTGACCAAAATGCCAAGTACTTTTCACATCTGCTATAGAGAATTAGTTTACCAACTTTCTGATAAAACAATCTTAAACGACACCACCTAATTTACTACTTGAAAAACATGAAACATATCCAAATCAAACTCTCTAAAACAATTTAGTATTGATCGATCCCATAAAGCCCATAAAACTAAGGATTGTAAAGAACAATGATCAAAGACTTAATTCAGATGAATATTGTTTGGGAAAGGTCAAAGATGTTTGTTGTTTTTTTGAATGAAGTGAATCATATTTGAAGAAGTTGTGGACTACCTTGTGATATAATAATATAATCTTTAATGCCATTTATGCTAGGTAATTATATATGTTGAATTCTTGGATCCAATTAATTATAACCAGCTACGTCAAGAAAACTTTGAAGTGACAGCACTATTCATTCAACAGAGCTAGTACTGGTTTTGATGTGGAATCTCGAATAAATATTTCATGTCTAATGAGGGAACTTGATAAATGGTCCCAAAAATTAAAGTTTCAATTCCCTACATATAAAGGGGTTCAAGATGTAGAAAATACTTTGTACAGAAACTGGAGTTGCTAATATATATATATATATATATTTAGCAGAGCTAGTACTGGTGTACTGGAGTTGCTAATATATATTGTGGGCAAAGTTTTGGGTCAGAAATGCACATTCTTGAAATGGCAACTTTAGGAAGAACCATGCCCTAGTAATTACTTTGACATAAAAAGTTTGCCACAGCGTGTACGAAACTCGATTTCTTAAAACTACACATCTAAGTTAATTTTCAAGAATCGGATGATCAACCCTAATTCTCAATGATGTTGCCAGATGTATGAAATTTAACACACACTACAAAAAGATACAAGTACAGTAAAGTTGTTCATTATTTGTTTTCAAGAAAACACGTGTTTTTTTAATTAAAAATAATCGATGTTAATTAATTTAAGATAAAAAGTTAATTATCCACATTGTGTACGAAGTTTTATCTATTAAAACTAGATTTTGAAGAGAAAATACAGTCTCGAACGTATTACACGTTCAATTTTGTCTTATCAAATATGTTTTTAACATTTCAACATGATCTAAAACACTTTAAAATAATGAATTAAAAGATAAATGCTTTAAAAAACAAAAGGCGATGCACGTTATTTCTAACCGTTAATATAGTACTACTACTACTGACTGACCTGTGCTTTCTTCATTAGATGAATTCCTAACTTCTCTGAGGGAACTTTTTTCTTTTTCAACAAGTACTTGGGTTAGGACAACAATTATTTTCAGCATTAGGCATACGCGTGTCAATGAACTAGAGAGTAGAGTGATCAGTTGAACCTCTCAAACTTTCAAGAGCCAGAATTTCCAAAGGTGATGCTGCATTGATGAGCAATTAATGTACACAGTTAGAGGGTGAGATGAGACACCATTAAGTTATCATGATAAACTATCGTAATGGAGCATAATATAATTTGATTTGAGGGGTTTTGGCATCAAAGCATATGATACACGGTCCATCAAAAGTCTACTTCAGGAGAATAATGTTTGCTTTTTTTCCTAGGTAAATATAACCTTCTATTAATAAACTATACAAAATGGTCTAATGAAAAGAAAAAAACAATTCTCTGTGATGACGAAAAAATACTCACATCACATAATAATACTAGATAAGTAACACATAGGATGTATAAAAATCTAAACACATCCTAAACTTCTCTCAACACCGTTATTGTCATGATCATATTCAAACTCTTCAATATGAAAGTTTCGACTTCACTTCAATATGTAATCAGAAACATGAAAAATTCTAAGTGTTGCCCCAAAACAAGATGAAAATCAAAGAAAGAATACAAATCTATAGTATGAGTATAAATAATATCTACGAAGATATAAAAGGATGCCAATGGTCCAAATACTGTAGCAAAAAAACTTCTAAGAAATTATTATGATTTGTTGACAAATAGAACATAAGAATACAAATAAAACAAGTAAATGAAAACTCTTCCAAGTTGCATCTTGACCAAAAAGGATGGAGTTCCATAAAGTGGCATGTGACAAGAAAGAGAGGGAAAAGAAGGATGTTGCAATTAGTGTCTTGAGTGAGTTGTAATGTTCGGTGAATAATGCATTTCAAGTAGTAGGATTACAATTTCAATATTTTGGTCATATTAATTATACCTGAGATGGTCACTATTTAGTGATTAAAAAAGAATAGCACTTTCATACTACGTGGGGAACAAGATGTTAGATGAGTTAGCACGAATTCTAATTTACGATTATTTGTTAAGTGAAGCGAAACTTTTACCAACTCTATAAGAGTTTCTTATCCGAGTTACACCTTCATATTATATTAAAAACACAATTTATTATTAATAACAAGTAAAAATGTTTAGAATTGATGTATGAGCAATTAGCTTACAAATTAACATCATTTACTAAGCTATATAAGACTCTTTCTCATACTCTTACTTCACGAATAGCAAAGGAAAATGATCACCAATATCAAATTTGCAGGACAATAAATATGATTCAAAGGGAAACCAAATAACTAGATATACTTGGCAAAATTTTGGGCAGTCCCCTTACCCTAGCCTAGAGGGAACAATCTTTTTTATCCTTTTAGACTAAGTTGATCAAGGCAGTAATTTTGTGGCTCTTGGGTAGGCAAATAATGCAGAGTTTTCTTCACGTTGTTAATTAGCTTTAGAAGTTGTTGTTGACTCAGTTCCAAAAGATCTTATATTATATATAAAAGACAAATAGAATGAGCTCAGAATGCCTGAGAATTTTCAAAATACTAGTGATAGCACATTTGTTATTGATTTTAAATAGACAAATAGTATTTTTGCCAAATGTTTTACAATAACTGTTTAATAAAGTTATTTGTGAATTTAATTATTTTATTCACATGTATATATAATGACATATAACTAATAACATTAAGTTAAATTACAACTCACATCATGAACAGACTTGAATTGAACTTGAGACTTCTTGATGTTGTTGCTTTTGCCTCGTCGTTTTTTGTAAGTTGATTTCTAATGTTGTTGTAAATGAGCTCTTTTCATCTTTTGTTTCTATACTAAATAATGAAAGCCAATAGCAAAAGTCATAGTATGAAGTCTGACTAAATCAAGACAATAGTTTAGTTGGCAAAGGCTTTCTTATCAAAATAAATAGTGAATGTCCATTTTTTACTTTAACTAAAAAATAAAAAAGTTCATTGACTTTAATTAACTTATCAAATTATCATTGACAATAATATAATGTATTGTGAGACCCATAACTTACTGAGATGCAAATTTCTTAAATTAAGATGGTAAATTGTGGAGATCATAAATAAATTGTATATAAATATCTTAAATTTAAAAAGTTATTAATGAAATTTTGGATAAAAAATATGTTTATTTAAAGAAAGTGGATATATTCAATTTGGATAAACTAAAATAGAAATGTAAATACTCAATTCCGAATGGAGGGAGCAGTTTAATTTCTATAACAACTTAGTACAAGCATTATTTCTTGATTGGTTTCTCATGAAATGGTACAGATCGTTTAGGAAAAAACGAAAAAAGAGAAGAAAACAACTTATTTATTTATGTTGGTAGAAACAACTTAAGGACACAAGCTTCCCTAAATCACATGATTAAAAGAAATCATAGGAAGATGGAAAAAGCATAAAATATTTAATCTAAATAGTTAACTAGAACTTAGCTCCCAAAAAAGTTAGTTAGAGTATAAACAAAATCATAAGTTTCTTGTTATTTATTAGTATTTGGAAATGTAAAACACCACGAGAGCTTTGTTATCCACATTTTTTTTCCTCAAGCTTCTATATTATGGTTTTTTTTTGTTAAGGAAATCTAAATTAAAGAGGATTAAAATTAAATCACCAAATTTACCGAATATCAAAATGTGGCAAGGAATCTAAAATGGATGATGCTTAATGGATTGATTTTAATTTACTAGAATTTGACCGACTCTTGGCTTTGATTGATGGACGCTACGCTTTCATTGGAGAAACAACATTGTCTTCAAGAAACAATACACTCTCCCTTTGGTTTGGTGCACAGGGGGGATATACACCTAATTCAAAAAAGAACATTCCATCACAGATTCTACTTATAACCGTTAGAATTCAAATTTTTTAAAAAAACCCCCCAAAATCGGAGCTCTAAAAAAATCATCAGAGAAGAACACCTCCCCAAGAAATCAAAATTACACATTTGATAGAAAGAAAGTGAAAAGAAGAACTCAGAGTGCAAATAAACCATGAAATCTGCAGATTTAACACCAAATTCATCTGTGAAATCATCCTCCACAGTCACCGGAACTCCCACCAGTTCGGAATCTGAAACTAGAGAAAATTTTTATTTTCCGGGATGTTGAAGAGATGCCAATTGCAACTGCAAAATCTACCTAGCAAGCATCAATGCAACTCTTGATCTTATGCCACAAAGCATTTATAGAAGCTATTTTACCAAGCTTTCTGCCTCAAGGCCTACTCTTCCAAGAAGTCCCATTTTATTCAACCCATCTGGTCTTTCAACTCCTAAATCAAGAATTTGACTAGCTATGGTGTCCTAACCGCTTGACATTACTGAGGGGGTGAGCTCTCACGAGAATGAGAACAGAAATAAAAAAGAAACTGGAAAAATTGGGATTCTTAGGATTAGATTAATTTTGGCTCTGAGCTTTTATTGGACAACTGAATTTGGGTTTTCTAGGGTGCTATTCGGGGTTTTGTAGCCTAAATTGACACTAGATATGGTGAGAAATTTGGGCGAGAAATCACTGCTTGTAAAAGACTTGAAAGAAATGTTATTCTTTTTGAAGAAAGAGGTATCTGGTATGATCGATAAGGATTTCACAAATTCCAGCTATGTGGATTCTGTGGGAAATTGATCAGGTACATTTCTTGAATTTTTTCCAGTACTGTACATACATTTTACACTCTGAATGCCATTCTTCCTTATATCTAAATGCCAATTTTTTCATGTACTGGGAAATGATTGAAAGTCCTCATCTTTTAACATATGTTATGATGGTTTGCTTTTGAATTCACGAAATGTGTTGTATGGATCCATGACCGAAGAAGTGAGCATCTGGGGATGGACTTTACAAATAGCAGGATTGCTTATAGCAAAGTTTTCTTCAAGATCATTCACCATCTTAACATGAAAGGTCACTGAGGTACCTTAATTGTATCATTCACCCTTATTTTTGGGAAAGAAGGACAATAATTTCTTTGCTTCAAATTTGGTTTTGTTGATTCTTGCTTTCATTTTCTTCTTTCTCTTGGACAGTGGAAAAATGGGGAAGTCAATTATTTGATACGGAAGACTAATAGTTCGTAGATACAAGAGAAATGGAGTGCTTCCGCTGTGCAGTTAGATCCAAATACATGGATCATTGAGTACAGACAAAGATCTATAATGGAGAATGCAAAACTGATTTCAATAGCGCTGCAATTGCTGAAGTTCAAGCTGGTAAGAGAGCTTAAGAAAATGCAAGGAGATTTCTAATTGCTCCCTACTTTTGAAGCCATTACATTGAGACGATATGGAGTTACAAAACCCCAACCTAATAAGGTTGAAGATTTTAGATGTTCCAATTACTTCACAGAAAAGAAAAAGGAAAAGACAAAATTTCTCATCCCTTGTGAGAAGAAGCTTTTGTTCCTGCTTCGTGTGTTCATAAACCTTCTTTAAGAGATTCATCATCAATTGTACAGGTCAAATGCCCTATGAAGTGAATGTTAGGTATTCGAGTAGCATGCACTGTGACAATCTGATTAATGCATTTTATGGAATTAATTTTTGCTATATTTTGTATGATGATAATACCATGTCAAAATCACCAAAAATCTTCACAAGAACAAAAATCATCGTTATAATGGTGAAATCTAGACCTATCTCTTACAACAATTTCTCTCTCAAGCATCTTAGATGCCAACTTCATGAAGTTATGACAGTCCTCACATATCCTGAGATTCTTAATTATACGAATGCATCATTTGTACTTTCTCACCAATGCATAACAAAGTGCTAACTTTACACTGTGCCATAGGACAACCTCCATTTTCTTGTCTTCATCTAAATCAATCGAGACACAGCTGGCATTGGGAACATATCCTACCTGTTTAAATTTACCGACCACATAATCCAACATAGCATAAATTTCATATGCTTGCTTATGATTTCTATCAATTGTTAAAAACTTGTGAATTTCACTGTTGATCTCAATTTTACTACATCCTATTTCCTTTTTTATGCCTTTGTGTTGCATATATTTCTTCACCTCCCTAACATTCAACCATCTTCGGCATAAATCTTGGATAAGAACACATGTGCCCCATGATGATCAGGATCAATCTCTAGAAGTTGCTTTGCAGCATATTCACCTAATTCAAGCTAACTATGGATTCGACATGCAGCCATGAGAAAACCTCATATAACAGCATTTGGGGACATAGGCACAGTCTCTACTACTTCAAGGGCTTTTTTGAGAAGATTTGCATGACTATAGAGATCTACTATGCAACCATAGTGCTCATGCCTGGGCATGATGTTGTACTCATTCACCATTGAGGTAAATGTCTTCCTTCATTCTTCAACCAAACCAGCATGACTACAAGCATAAAGAACACCCACAAATGTAACCCAGTTGGGCTAAACATTTTCATCCTTCATTTGATTAAAAAGCTTTAGTACATTGGCAGCATCTCCATGCATGGCAAAAGCACCTATCATACTAGTTCAAAATATCACATTTTTCTTACCAATCCGATCAAAAACTTCTATTGCTCCAGCCAAATTTCCACACTTGCCATACATATCAATAAGGGCATTGTTTATAGGCAAGGCTTCCTGAAATCCATTCTTATTAGCAAATATGTGAATCTGGTTGGCTTAATTCAAAGCACCAAGATTAGCACATGGTGAAATTACACTCAACATGGTTACTTGGTCAGGTTTTAGTCCAGATTCCTATATTTCAGTGAATAGCTTGAGGGCTTCTTGCGATTGATCACTCTCTACATAACTATTAATTATAGCATTCCAACACACCAAGTCCTTCTATGACATTTGATAAAAAATTAAACGAGCAGCATTAATACGTCCAATTTTGCAGTAGCCAGATAACATGGCTATAGAGACCGCTACATGTTTTGGAGACAACTCATGATACAATGTCTAAGACACATCGATGGAGCCACAACTTGCATACAAGTTAATTAGAGCAACATGCATATACGAGTCAAGGACAACATTACTCTCCGATACTATCCTAAGAATTTTTTTCCTATAGTCCAAGTTCCCAGCCTGGGCACAAGAAGAAAGAATAATTGAATATATCTTCTCATCTGGTTCCACATTTGCACTCTTCATTTTTTCCAAGAACACTAAAACATCATAAAAAAGACCACTTTGACAGTAGCTGTTAACAGGTGGAAACAACCTAACAACAAAACTATCAATGACTAACCAGTAGATAATTTTGTAATGTAAACCATTTAACCTCATCAACTCTCAAAATTCATGATATGTCAAAATCCTGTAGTCTAGCATACAATTAATAACAGGTTTTACTCCATAATAAAACTATATCCAGATTCCTGAAAAGGATACCCACCTATCAAAAAACTCCCCAGTAAGCAAGTCTGTCAATTAATCTTCTTTTAATAGCTCAAGATACAAAATATAGTTTATGGCTCCCCTAGTTTCCCTAAACTTTAAGTGAAACAAAAAAACTATTCAAAAGTAGTAAATAGGAACATATGAATTAGAGATCGGTTATTTTAAACAGACACATAGAAGAAGTTCAACAGCATGTTCATATTACCCGAAGATAGAATCACATCAACAACGAGTAGCTGAAAATAATGGCATAAGGAACATCTTTAATATTCCAGTATAAATGTTTTATGTTTTCACTGTAGCATTTCTACCAATTCTTTCCATAAAATAATACCAAAATTTGTGGCCTCAACAGATAACATATTTCCAGGAAGCCTCAAACAGGAGAGTACTACAAATAAAATTTGTGGAAATGTGTTATCTGTAGTACTCAAGCAAAAGCTTCAAAATGAGAGTAGCTTCATAAACAAGAATATCTTACCCATCAATCATTATTGTCCAAGTAACAACATCCCTAAAACACATTTTATCAAACACCAGTCGAGCTTCACGAAGATGCCCACATGAAACATACATGCGAACCAAAGCAGTCTGAACAAAGGGGTCAAAATCGAACCCAAGTTTGGAAGCCAAACCATGGATAATTTTCCCTTCTTTCAAATCCAAAGATTTGGAAGCGGCCTTAAGCAAAGGTGGGAAGCTAAACCTATCAATACACAAGCCCTTATTCAAAATTAATTCTAGCACAAATATGGCTTTTTGGGGATATTTAGAGCGAGAAAGCTCACGAAAGAGCTTGTTGCAGAGGTGGGTTTCGGGATTGTGAAGGGTGGAGAAGACGGAGAGAGCATAGGAGAGGCCGGATGGGAAAGGGACAAAAGATATGAGGAAATGAAAAATGAGGGAATTTGAGCAGTGGAGATGTTGATGGAAGATTTGGGCGTGAATTTGTTTTAGCGGTGGAAGTGAGGAGGCTGCGGAAATGGCCACGAAGATAATGGTCGGAGTGTGTCGGAGTGTGCCGAACGGGAGAAAGATGGTGGCTAATGGGGTGGCTTGTGGTGGCCATTCCAACAAATTGGTACTACTGTAGCTTTGAGCATTTGAGAAGTTTTTTCCCGGATAGTTTTGGATTTGGAGGGAAAAATATTTATTATATAATTTTATCTTTAATCATTTTTAAATAGCTATGCAAAATTGTCAAACAAATTTATCTGATAAGTGATCATAGATGTGATGTGATTATCTTAAATCTTATTTATGTTCTTGTCTTTGCTCAAAGCTATCCCTTAAATGTATTTATGAAGTTCGTAATAATGATTAATCATTTACTCATAAAAAATGTATTTCTTATTTTAGCATCATGTTCTTCATATTTTATCAAAATGTAAATAAAATAAGAGAGATTGAAATGAATATTGAAAAAGAGTTTTATATAATGATTGTGATTTTCAATATATGCAATTAAAAATACAAAGTTGATGGGGAATAATCAGTTTAAATAATAAATTAATAGTGAATATTTGGTAAATATTGTGTTAAAAGAGTTGTAAACAAAAAAAAACTAATGATGAAGAAGTGACACATAATTATTAAATTAGTCTTAAAATTATTTTGTTTTCCAACTTTTGTCCTAATTAATTTTTTTAACATTGGTCTTTAATTATTTTTTTATTTTTTATTCTTTAATTTTTTATCCCTAATAGTTTTATTTTTTATTTTTTATTCCTAAAATATTTTTCCTTTTTTAACTTGAAGGACCAAATTTGAAAATTTTAAAATAATTTAGAAAGTTTTTAAAAAAGAAAGATAAAAAGAACAACAAGATACTAAAGTTGAAAAAATAAAAAGAGTTTAGAAGTAAAAAAAGATTAAAAACAATTTATTAGAGATCAAAATTAAAAATTAAAATAGTTCATGGACTAAATTGGATAATTTTCCAGAGACATTATGTCCTTCAAACAAAAAAAAAACGAAAACAAAAAGAAAATGATAAAAGAAAAAAGTACTCATTTAATGTAACCAATTACACAGGGAAGTCGGGAGCTGTTCTTAGCCGGCAAAAATGGGAGAAGCTCTTATGGAGCTGGAACAATTTCTCCGCAATAGAGAGGTACCGAAATTAATGCACTTTCAATCCTTATCCGAATTTGAGCTAATACGAAAAAGATGTAAACTTTGAATTCTTGAAGTCATTTACTATGTTTCTGAAAGTGGGTTTTTTATTTGCTTTCCATATGGATCTTGTGAGGTCGATTTCAACATAAAAATGCTGTCTTTCCACATTTTTCAGTACTATTTTTGTATTATCTTTTTTTCTGGACGGGGTTTGAAGCAGAGTGTCACTGGCAGGGAAATTTCACAAGTGAAGAAGCAAATGTCTTTATGCAATTGAGATCATATTGTGTCAGAGACTTCACACTTGGTCTCTCTGGTGGTGCTATAGTCACTTGGTTAGGTATAATCCAATGCTAATCACATTGATTAACCAGACTAACTTTCTACAATAATTTGCTTTTGTTCTTTTTGGATGAGGGTGGTTTTTGGGGAATATGTACCTGTATATGTGCTTCATCTAATTCTTGGAACAGGGCCAGAGAGTTGATAAGATATCTCTGCATAACTCATGCATTAGAGTTTTTCTTTTTTTATGAATTTTCTATTTATGTTCAATGAACTATCAGGTTTCTCTGACCTATGTATGCAATGTGATCTAGAAACATTGATTGGAAAATGAATATCCGTTCTTAGTTTGAATGCTTTGTCCTATTTGTAAGAAGTTTGAGGCTTTGTGCATTTTGAAATGATTATTGGCATCTGAAGTGAATTCAACCGCTCAAGTGGAATTTGCTGCATCTATGACCAATTTTTGGTTGATCAACTAAGTTGTCTACGGACATGAATAATGAGGATTTACCTACATTACTAGGACCGTTTGGTGTTAGGGAAGTTTATGACCATATAGCCTGCATACATGGTTGTCAAAGGGTAGGGCAGGTTGTTGTAAGCCCTTGAAATATTTGTTAGAGGCCGCATAGTTGTAAATGCTGATACTGTGGTAGTTTCAGTTGCCCTCTGGCTCATGTTTGTCATTTAATCTTGTTTTCAAATTTTACATAAGGAACACCCTTGCACATTTGGTTCTAGATATCTGGGGTCATTACGTCTTTGCGGTGTAGTTTATTTCTTGTAATTGAAAGTAAAAAAACTTTGAAACACTCACATTTCATAGATCATTATAAAATTTGAGGACAACTCTATGCAGAATGACTGATATTTTCTGGAAGTTGACTAAATTGCTGTGGTGGTTGATCAAGGATTTCATTTAGGCAAGAGAATATTAATAGTGATATCAAACATCTGCTTTTCCTTTTCAATTAGTGGAAGGGTTGCCCAAAAATATTGTCTCACTAATATGATGTTGTGCTTTTGGAGCAAAATTTCCCTTCTGACCTTTATTTGTATCTGCCTGGATAACAATACATGGATTACTTTGTGACAAGTTATGACTTAAGAACCTATTGATCAAAAACTAGATTCTTTTCATCTCTCAGCTGTTTATGGACAAATGTTTTTTCCTTTTATATGTATATTTGTATGTTGTATTAATCATACCATTAGAGATATTTGTCCTCTTGCTGTTCTTTAGTCTGATTGTAATTGATTGACCCAGCTATTTTTTGTTTCTTCACTTCCTGTTTTGCAGCAAGTAAAAAGCTTCCTAATTTACTTCGCCTTAACCTTACAGCAGGTTTCCCTCTCGCTCTCTCTCTCTGAACAAACACACATATATACCCACACATATGCAATGTGTCTGTACAGGGTGTACGAGTAAATTTGTGGGTCTTTAGCATATCTGATTTGCATATCTAATCCAGGATACTCTAGTAATTAAACAGGCTGCATAAATCCCTGGTATAGATGTCAGGTGTGTCTATCCGTTTACTCAAATCAGAGCCAATTGAATAGTTCTTCCACTGGGACAAGGCAGAGATAGTAATTTCTAGAATATTACACAAGACTCTCTCTCCCCAATCGTTATAGTTGTTGATTGGAATTTTCACAGGAGTTGGTTTTGTTTCTGGCATGTGGACATTCAGAAAGGCAGCAGATAATTGTATTCAACATATTCTTTCTATGGAGGGGACTCGGATGCAGAAGGAACTGGGGACGCTGTATGTTCCTACTCCAATCTGTCGATATACTGTAAAAAGCTCTAATACAATGAAATAGTCTCAGGCAATAGTACCTCTTAATGATCTATTCAAGTTACTGTCCCTAGCTTAAACGAATATAAAGCATATAATAACTAAATTGTTGATTATGCATTTTGGGATTTTTTGTGGTCCTTTTTAATTGATGCAAAACACACACATACTTACCCCCTCCCCCTCTGTGGGGAGTAAAAATAAAAGATCAAATTCATTCTTAATGTGATCTCTATATCTTATCTTTAAAAATAAAAGATCAAATTCATTCTTAATGTGATCTCTATATCTTATCTTTAGTCTTCAGATAAGCACAAAACAATGACCAAAAGGATCTATGCTTATTATTTTGGTAATTAACATAGTTGGGCTTTATGTTTTGTGCAATATTGGGTTGAACAGAAATGGCAGGCTAGGCTATGTTGTACACTTGCTGTCATTTGTACCGTAACAATTTGTTATAAATTGTTATCTATATATTCTAATTTGCTTAAGCACGGTTCCTGGAAACAAATTTCAAAAAACAGAACTAGAGACATCTGAAGCTGATATAGAAAGAACATGGGAAAGTTTTTCATTTACAATGTCAGCATATTAACCTCGTACGAGGAAACCCCAAAGAAAAGGATAAAGGTCATCCACCTGTGCTCTAGGGAAAAAGAGACAAATGAAACTGCCATTGTAGTTGAGAAACTAATTATGTACTTGTAATTCTTTCCTTGGTCATGCACAAACTTTGAAAGTGTCATGCTTCTTTGGAGCCAAGGGATTCCAAAAAACTCATTCATGTTGCTTCTTCATGAAGGATTTTCCGCTTCTGTTTGTCAATATGAGATGTATACTGGTGCTTTAATGTTTACATTTTTCTTTTTCAATGTTCTAAGTGATATAATATTTTTCTCATGGTAGAATGTTGAAAAAGTATCAGGATGATCCACTGATAATGCAACGTGTCTCCAAATATTTCTACTCTGAGGAGGTTTATGATGATGCATCAGACCAGCCCAGAATAAGGTGGCGTTACCGGAACTTCTTTAATGACTCACTCAATGAGACCTCTGATCAAAAGAGGACTACTCTAAAGACATCTGAGAAATCTGATCAGAAGGAGGTTGTTGGTCTAAAGAAGATTAATCAGGACAGAAAACAAGAACAGGTGAGTTTAGTTCTTTCACCTGAATGAACTTGGCAGTTAGTGATGAAATTTTACATAATATGATAATATTAACACTTAAAAGACTTAACTTTTGGTCAAGCTTTAGATTTTAATTTATCTTCTTGGCAAATCCAGGTAGCTTTGAATTATTATGATTCCCCCATTCACATCATGGCTTTCCTTTATCAATGCTATTTGTTTGTCATTTGTAGATGAATGCTGTCGTTGATGCAACGGAGAACCCATTTGATTGCATTTTTGGGCTTCCAGGAAGTGGCAATGAGATTCTGCATTCTGATACATCCAGCAAATCACCTTCAAGGGCTGTTCGTGGCAATAAACGATCTCAGCGCAGGCATAGGAGGCATCACCAGGAGGCTGCTGATCATGCTTGAAGCTCATAATGTTGGATTCTCATGTAATAGTTGACATCTGACTTCTTCTAGTTTAGATTGCTATATCAGAAGACTCTTAATGGTCTGGTTGGGGAACTCATTCAACCTTTTTTGTTTATGCCAGTGAAGAAATAAAAAAGTTGTACTTATTATTGCAACATTATGATCTTCATATTTTGTCAAAAAATGTAAATTAGAGAGATTGAATTGAATATTGAAAGGAGGTTTATATAATGATTGTGTATGGACTGTGGTTTAAATATTCTAAAATGGACTTAAAAGTTACAAAAAATGATGAGGAATAATCGTTGAAACAATAGATTAATAATTACTATCGTAATCGTAATTAAGTTAAATATAAGCAATTGTAAAGTAGTATATATAAAGAAATGTATAGTATATCATCATTGTTTTTTTTAAGAGAATATTTTGAAAAGTGCATACTGTATATGAATGTTTTTAAAAATTCATAAAAATTAATATTCTTTTTTATATGATAAAACAAATATATATATATATATATATATGTGTGTGTGTGTGTGTGTTTTTTTTTTTTTGTGAAAATATATTTCTTTACTTTTAATTTATAAATAATAATTAGTAAATTTGTGTGTTAGGAGAGATGAAAAGAATTAAAGTTCATATAAGATTTCATATTATTTCTTTACTTTTACAAATAGAGTTCATATTTCACTAAAAAAAAAAAGGAAATTTAAAAATTAATCTATTTATGGAGAAAAAAAACAAAAAAAAAACTTCAATATTTTAGTATTAAAGAAAGGGGGGATATTAAAGGCCATAGGAGAATCCAGCCGTCCCGAGGTCCCTGAAAATAGCTTCCTCAATAACTTCTTTTCTATCCTTCTCCTAAATTTCCAGTTCTCCATTTAATTTCTCATATACAAATTAATGCAGTTCTAAATTCTCATCCATACAGTCACCCATGTAGATATCCCAGAAAAGGGTAGGACACATTTCATTTTATATGTGCATGCATGTAATAATATCTATGCATGCACATATAATCTTAGTATTATTAGCTTTTGATCAAAATTCTTGGGATCAGTACCAAAGTTTCTGTCCAAAAGAAGAAGTAATTAATCTTGTCGGAATCTTGAATAAGAAGAAGGCTTGAATTCGATCCCTTATTGATTGTTTCAACATTTTCGTCACCTATGGGAATTTCTATAGAACTTATCAAGACCTTATAAGTTAGATAATTTTGATATTATTCTTCTTGTTTTTTCTTTAGAAAAACTACAATGAGAATTCATCCCGTGGCCAATAAACGAAGCATTTCCATTCGAGACAGATTTGGATCTTCTTCATCAATGGAAGAAAATTCATCCAAGAAACTCAGAAAACTTCCTCATGTCTTTAGCAACGTCCTGGAATTGCCTTTTAGGTCAGATGCTGATGTAGAAATTGAAGATAGCCCAGAAAACATTCGTTTCATCGCTGAAATTAAAGTTAACGATCATAGTGGTGGTACTAATATTGATGAATTGAAAGCCCATGTTGTGGAGATTCACCCTGGAGTATCTAAAATTGTGGTAAGAAATCGCTGTGAAAATGTAGAATTACTTCTGGATCAATTGAAGGTGGATACTTGGAGGTTTAGGTTGCCTCGTTCAACACAACCAGAGTTGGCTACAGCAATTTTTGTGGATGGAGAACTTATTGTTACGGTGCCAAAAGATGGTGGAGGCTCAAGAGATAATATTGATGGTGGGATTTGGAGAACTACTAGCAATTTGGTTCTTGTTCGTTGATCAATCATGGGAAAGGTTTTGTACTTTGAAAATGATGTTCAAAATAAATGGGAAAGGGTTTTGTATGAATTACAAAAATTTGTTGAAATTATGTGTATTTTTTCCCCTTATCATTTATTAATTCTCATCTTTGTGTTTCAATGTATTTTTAGAAAGGCTATGATATTGAATTAGATTTACATGCAAATATTTTCCAAAACTTTTTTATGCATTTTACATTAGGTATATCTTTAATTGTTACTATTTTTTCTTGTTGATCTTTAATTGGTAATATCAACTAGAGTTGGAGCAATTGGAAGAAACTTGATTCCCCATAATCAAAGGTCTCGAGTTTGAATCTTCTCAAGTTCTAATCGTGAAAATATAAAAAAATTTATTGGGAGTTCCGCACTATACCTAGGGTGGTATTACCTTCATAAATCCACATCTTTCAATAATAATAATAATAATTCTATGGAGTTTTAAAAGGCTAAAATAACTCTTGTTGAAAAATTGTCAAATTCAAGGTCATTACTATTTTATTTTTTCAATTTTGATAACATATATTCTATTTTGAATTTTACAGTATTAGTACTTTTTTATTTTTTCATGTTTGATTAATTCGATCATTTTTTTATTACCAATATTATACAAAAACGATGTCTCACATTTTTATGAGGTATATATATCATTTTCATAAACATAAGTCTGCAACAAATTTCAATTTAAAGAAAAAAAATAGGAAGGAATGAAGGAGAAAAGGAAAAAAGAAATTAGTGAAATTAACAAATGATAAAAAAGTATTTATTATACTAAGTACATATTTTGACATATAAAATATTCAAAAATATTCATTACTTTAACTACAAGAAAAATTCACTTTTAGCAAATGACATTTCAATTATATTATGATCTTGTTTAATCTTTCTCAATGAACAATTTACTTTTATTTTTAGTTTTATATGTATTTGTATATTTATGGTACTTATGTTTTGTATATTTGATTGTTACGTGATTGTGAATCACATCTAAGTTTTTTTCTTTTTTTTTAATGAAAAACTTAGTAAATTTTTTTTAAAAAAACGTTTAGCCACCTAAAAATAAATAAATTTTTTGCCACATTAGTTTTATTTGTCTAACTTTTTTTTTTAGACAAATTGACTAACTATTTCATTAAATAAAGACAATTTTTTTAAAAAAAATAGAAGATCATTTTTACTACTACTAGTGTAAAAATAATACTTTTAATATTAGTGTAAAAATATTTTTTAAAATTTGTATTCCAAAATTTATATAATAAACAAATATTATTAATATGTTTTTAGGTGTCTAATTTTTTTTTAGACAAATTTACTAACTATTTCATTAAATAAAGGCAAAGTTTTTTTTAAAAAATAGAATATCATTTTTACTACTATTAGTGATCTTCTATTTTTTTATTTTTAAACTTTTCCTTTATTTAATTAAATAGTTAGTTAATTTGTCTAAAAAAACGTTAGACACCTAAAAACAAATTAATAATATTTATTTATTATATAAATTTTGGAATACAAATCTAAAAAAATATTTTTACACTAATATTAAAAATATTGTTTTTACACTATATTTTTACACTAATAGTAGTAAAAATGATCTTCTATTTTTTTTTAATAAACTTTGCCTTTATTTAATAAAATAGTTAGTCAATTTGTCTAAAAAAAGAGTTAGAGGTAAAAAAAATTTTTTTTTTAGGTGGCTAAATTTTTTTTAAAAGAAATTTACTCACTATTTCATTAAAAAAATAAAAGTTTTTTAAAAAAAATTTACTAAATTTTTCATTAAAAAAAAATAAAAAAACTTAGACGTGATTCACAATCACGTCTAAGTTTTTTATTTTTTTTAAAAAAAATTTCCCTCCCTATTTCAAAAAAAAAAAAGAATTTACTCACTATTTAAAAAAAAGAAATGTTTTTTATAAAAAAAAACTTAATTAAGAAGATGTGATTGAGAATCACGTCTTCCAATGGACGTGATTTCCAATCACGTCTTTTTAAAGTAGAAATACGTCTACTGATGGACGTATTTGACAAACACGTAAAAATTATTTAGACGTTTTTATCAAATATGTTTTGGGTTATTTTGGTACACTCCAGTAAAACGAGTTATTTTGGATCAAAATGTTAAAAATGATATTATTTTGGTTAAATTCTTGATATTAGTTTTATATTTAAAAGATAAGTAAAAAATTTCAGTGTAAAATGATAAATTAACTTAATATTCTATATCAAATAAATGGCTAAAATTTTTTTGAGTGTTTTATGAAGACATATTATATAAAAATAAAGAACAATTTTAGTTAGATTTTACACGTTTGAACCAAATATTGTATTTTTTTATTTTAAATTTATTTTGAAAAAAATGTGCACCCGAATAAAGGATTTTGAGCATCTAAGTCTAATGTTAAAAAGCCTCGTTAGAGCATTATGTTTATTGCTCGAACAAAGCTTTCCAGCATTGTGCAAGGATGCACACTCAACACCGAATCAACACTCCAAATTTGATTTTTTTAACTTAATTTTCAACACAAATCTAAACATAAAATGATAGTTCAATATATTTTAATCATTACTCCACTTACAACTCATTTTACACAAATTTAACAACAAAATCTATGCATGTTTTTCATTCCTAAAAATAACATTTAAAACATACATTTTATTAACATAAATCATATATAAAACATGTTAAATGTATATAGAAGCAAAGAAAAATATTACTATAAGAAAAACTAATTTTATATGCATTTTTTAGGGGAAAAAAAGGATAAAATCGACAAACAAATTGAAGAAGTAATGTATTTGTTTTGATGCTTAAGTGAGACTACGGAAAGAGAGAGAGAGTTTGAAAAATGAGCTAAGGTTAATTTGATAATTTGAGAGTGATGTATTTGATCATTTAAGAACTGCAAATGAATTTTAAAACCAAATATATTTTCTTTAAAAAATACCAAAGTCGTTATTTTTCTATTACAAAAAATACTGAAAGAAAAGAGAAAAACCTGCGGTGACTTCAGTCGGGACTCCTCAGTTCAGACAAAATTGTTGCTGAAGCGGGGAAATGGGGTTTTGGCTATCACAGGGCTTTCCGAATCTGATATCCTGAAGCCAGAGTGTAAACTTCCAGTACACATTTTTTTCTTATTCTTGTTCTTCTCTGCATCTATAATCATGCATTGCTTGATCAGTTGATTTTTTAAAAAACATTTATCAGGAAAAGTTCCATTTTTTTTTCTCTTGAAGAATAGCAAGTTTCCATCTAAATTTCTTTCAGGTAAATTCTTCATGTCTATCTTTATTTGTTAATCTATTTTGTATATACATGTATAGTTCGTGTTTCTAATGAGAAATGGTTGTGTTCTTGGGTTTACTTATTCCCGTTCTTGCAAATTGGATTTCTTCTGTTTTGCGTGATTCTGGCACCTTCTATCACTATTAAAAATTTTGGTCAAAATGGGTTCTTTTTCTTGGGATGACTGTTTGTTTATTTTTATTTTTTTTTGTAATTTTGATGTAAAACCCACCAGAAGAATAATGGGAGTGAGGAGAAATGCAAGAAACTCTGAAAATTACTTGGAAGAGGAAAAAAAAACTAAACTACAATGGATGAGAGTAGTTGTTTCGGTTGGGGTTTATGCCAACTGTTTAGGTGCAGATACTTCTATTGGGCATGACTTGCAATGCTACTGCTAGTCTGGAGAGTGATGGTGGTGTTCTTAACTATCTTGATTGTTTTCATTGTTGCTAAGGAAATGAATACAGAATCTAAAGTTATTGTGACCATATAAGTTGGTTTTCAAATCATCAATGGTCTAGATTTTTCTTCAATGTGCATATTACATGTTTGCTTAGTCAACTATCAACATTTAGAAGTTCTTACCAGAAAGGAAGACGTTAAGAAGACATAGAATCGCCTTATTACATTGCAGCAGTCAAGAAAATCGTAGTCCTCTAATGTTGATCTAGGTGTATTAGTTGTTAATACTTCGATGGTATAAAAATTTCAGAGTTATAGAGTGAGTAGAAATGAATAGCAGATCATCCCTTTTTGTTGAATGACAAGAAGGTTTCTTGGACCTCTTTAGATCTATGCTTCTTGTGAACTTCAACATATTTTCTAGCATTCTTTTGCATAGAAATGTTTCTTCTTCCTCCTCTTTTAATAGGACTCTTCCTTTTTGTTCTGAAGGGAATGAAGTTGCATCTGTTATTATCAGACTTGCCAGACTGCTTCAGGGCAGTAGCAAACTATGTCTGTTTCTCCTTCTGATTTAGTTTCTGAATCAGATTTTGAGTATGTTCTTTTGTTTCGAGATAAAATGATGTATGCCTCTTGACTTGAAGAAAACAATTGGTGATAGCTTTTAGATTTATTGCTGGAGCAATGCTTCTTTCCTTTTGTTTCACTCACAGTTAATTATTTCAAAAGAGTCTGTATTGATGAACAAATCTATGGAGATTGGTGGTCCGGATGCAAGTAATGGAAGCATGCGTGGAAATCAAGAAAATCAGTTACATGTATATCCAGTTGGGCCTAATGTCTGGGGTGAAGGTTTGCCATATGCACCAGAAGACTGGCCTAATCCTGGTGATAGGTGGAAATGGAAAACGGGGAGAAGAACGGCAACCTCTGGCCACTTCTTGGATAGATACCTCTATCCTCCTCTTCAATATCGTAAAGGTACAAGAAGTGGCTTAGCAAGCAGGCACTCAGTTGAGCAGTTTGTCCGGACGACATTTCCTGATGCTGATGTTAATGCATTTTTTGCCTCATTTAGTTGGAAGATACCTGGAAAAAAGTCATCTGCAGTGGAAGGTTGGTTAAGAAGTAACCTTTTGTTGTCATGCTTATTTGATTACTATCGTAATATAGCAGATTATTTGTCATAATGATACGGGCCCTCTAGGCGACCAGCCCTAGGAATCCAAAACTCAACTGATTATAAACTCTAATTACACAAATTACACAAGAAGCGACGAATTAAAGAATATCAGAATTAAAACCTAAAGGAAACTAAGACCTTTAAACCCTAATTCAAAGACGCCACAAAGGTTTCATGCATTCAATCAAAAACACAAGAAAACAAAAACAAAAGCTAAGGCTTTTTCTGAATAATTTTTTTGAATTGATTTTAATTTACAAACAATATATAGTTAATGTTCTTAAATAGAAAACGCCTAAAACAAATCCTAAATTGACAAACCTAAAAGAAATCCTAAACTGACTTGGGCTTGATTACAAGTTGAATGGGATTAATTATTCTTTAAATAAAAAGTCTTATAAACATAATTTGATAATTAGAATTAAAAGTCCAAAACGAAATTACGCATGATAATTATAATATAAAGGCCCAAAAATGAAAATTAAAAAAAAATTTCTAATTAGCTCATGTACTATTGTTGATCTTCCAAATTTAACCCTTACACACATAGATATGTAACCTCCCCAAGTGAAACTTAGAAATCTTTAAGTTTTGCATCTTCTTTCATACTCTTTGTCCTTGTCCTAGTTATTAGACCATTAATTCCATGCAGAGAATCTACACAATATTTGAAATCATCAACTTACTTGGAAACTTAAGGTTGATCAGCACCTTGATCTCCATTACATATTTACATAATTCGGGCTCATTGTGCAACCTTTCCATGTGAAATTAAATTCTGAATACTCTGTGCTGTTTTTCCACCTGCATAATTCCATGAATGAGATTGATGTCTTCTAGGATATCCTATCTCAGGTGCCTTTTAAATAGATTTTCTAGGGTTCGCTGTGTAAGCCATTAAAATAATATCCAATTGCATTGAAGAGACGAAGCATTGGGATAAATGCATCATGCAATCAAATAACCTCTTTTTTGTTGTTGTTTTCTATAAGTGTTGTCCTATCAAACTTAACAACCCCCAGGTTACATGTTTTCTCATTTATCAGAAGAGTAAACCTTATTCTCTTTCTTCTTAAGCCTTAAATACCCCATTATTTGAAATTTCAATGACTGGATTTCTTAAATGATAATCGGGTGAAATATTCTGTGAACAACTCTTTTTAAAGCTGATGCATCAAAAAGCTCTGAAGCTGACTCTGGTCAAATTAGTCTCCTTAATGGCAAAAATATGAGAGGCAAACAGAGTGAGCGAACTCTGGGGAGTGTGATTATCTTGAAAGGATAAATATTATGTTAGTCATTTTTTTGGTGATCATGTCCCATGCTATTGCATGTATACCTGCTTAATTGGAACCTTGAAATAATATAATTCGCACCCCATAGCATTTTATATTATCCAGAGTTATATGCATACATATGTTATCTGATCTTGGACATAAAAAAGGGTTTTGGATAAACAATCTTATCAGCATGCAGCACATAAAAGGGAAAGTTTACTGCTAAATTTTTTTTCCACTTCGAGGTACATACACTGCGGTTCCCTGATTCAGATAAGGAAAAACATGCTGAACTACTTGGCAAAAGATTCTGAAAGATAACTTCCAGAAAGAGAGACTTCTCTGAAAATCTTTGACTGTAGTCCTGCTGATCCTTGTTTCTTTCTTCTTCTTCTGCCTTTTTATTTTATCGTTCTTTTTCTTTTTCTCCCACTAGAGCATTTTAATGTAAATGGGAACCTGGTATATCATTGCACTTTCTTTCCCTTCTTTTTCATCTACATTGCTCCTAAATCATAGTATTCACGTTCTTTAGATGGTGAAGAGGAGGCTCTTCCATTGGAGGAATCAGCAGAACCTTCCTTCTCTAATTCCCAGATTGGAGTTCTGGCTTGTAAAGCAGGTAATAGAACTTGCAGCAGTTTAGAAGTTGGAAATTCTCCTCCAAGATTCATGCCCTGTGATATTTGCTGCAATGAACCTGGTTTTTGCCGCGATTGTTGCTGTATTCTTTGTTGTAAGACAATCAGTCCAGCTAATGGTGGCTATAGTTATATTAGATGTGAGGCACCAGTCGAAGGCTACATTTGTGGGCATGTTGCCCACATAAACTGTGGTCTTCGAGCTTATCTGGCTGGTACTGTAGGAGGAAGTATTGGGTTGGATGTAGAGTATTATTGTCGGCGCTGTGATTCAAGGTCAGATCTAGTTTCACATGTTCAGAAACTTCTAAAGACCTGTGAAATTGTTGGTTCTCGGGATCAGATTGAAGCAATACTTGAAGTTGGTATTTGTATTCTGCGTGACTCACAAAGAGAAAGTGCAAAACAGCTGTTGCATTATATTTCAATGGTCATGGTAAAGGTATAGCTGATTGAGTAATCATTTATTGTTATCTTTTTCTTACATTTTAGATGATGACAACTCTGTTTCTAAAATCAGCTTAAAAATGGAGCAGACCTTGAAGATGTTTGGAAAGAGGAAGATGGGTATACACTTAAAGCAGGTAGCAAATTGCTGTGTATTCCTTGGAGCTGTTTACCATTGATTGAAATATTTAAATTCTCGTCATAGAGACAAACACACATGTAATTCATGATTAGTCACTCATAACTGAACCTTTGCACACTAACATTACTACTATGTGCTGAATATATAAGATGAACCCTGACTAGAAGTCATGACAATTTAAATGTTCACAATCTGCAAAACTGAACCTTAAAAGAAACAAAAAAGTCATCCTATCAGTCTCGTAGGTTTGGCATAGAACTGTCCCTGGAGTATTCAATAGTCGTACTCCTCCAGATGCTTCACTATGTAGCCAAAAGTTGATTCTAACTTGTCCTAATAATTTCTTGCACACTCTTGAAGGGCTGTACCAACTACTAGGATGCGGTCCCCATACTATTGTTTTAGTGGTAGATTGAAGACTATCTCAAACATTTTCTTGTTGACCAGTATTCTTTTGGAGAAACGTGTCCATATTATGCTTCTGCAGATATTCTGTTAAACTAGCATGTCTTTATCTACTTTCTCCTCACATCTTATGTTT
This sequence comes from Apocynum venetum, assembly GCA_019593545.1. Taxonomy (NCBI): domain Eukaryota; kingdom Viridiplantae; phylum Streptophyta; class Magnoliopsida; order Gentianales; family Apocynaceae; genus Apocynum; species Apocynum venetum. The sequence goes on from SRSM01000127.1 coordinate 3,072,363, forward strand.
GGCATCTCTTCATCAGTTGCATAATTAGTTCGATAATGTCACTATGGAGCCTCTGTCCATGCATGATGAAAGCTTCTGAGCCACGATTGTCTTTGATACTGGTGCATACTTCATCAACTATTTGTTTTTTTCCCCTTTTTATTCTACTCTAATTTGATTCAGTTCTTAAATTATTGAGAAATTTGTGTAAGTACCTTGTTCAGGGTCATGGTATTTACTTCTTTATTTCTGTAATAGCAGGGCCATCTCATGGCGAGAATGGTGATCTGGTACTAACAGGTCACAAGGTGCCTCCAAAACGGAGAGCTAGCTCACCACCAACATTTCTTTCGGAATTTGATCACAGAGTTGAATCTCTATTACTTGAGGATGACATTGATCAGATTCTGTTGGCACTGAAGAAGTCCCAGGAGTCTGAATATAAAATTGCAGAGAGAGCCCTTACTGCTCAAAAGAACTTGATTCAGGATTTGTATAAACAACTTGACTATGAGAGGTCTGAATATTCAATAAATACATCCTCAATAAATGCAGATGCCTTGCATGATTGTGTCAGGAGCAGGATAGATCAAATAAAGCAAGAGATACAGAAACTTGAGGAAATGCAAGTAGTAGCAAACGGATTTGGAAGAGCTCCCAAGCGTATCCTCAAGGAACATTTTGGTTTAGAGACTGAAAAAGATTGAACATTCTTTGTTGCTACTGTAAGTATACATAGGAAGCATGTATCACAATTTTGTCCCTCTCTCTCTCTCTCTCTCCCTTACATCTTGAATGGTCGCTTGTACATGCCAAAGTGGCTGTTGTTAGTTATGGAGATGGAATTTTCATAGAAAGTACACATAATTTGTACCTTGATGCACATCATCATGGACACAAGTTGATTCTACTTATGGAAGGCATCGAATTCTTTCAATTGTGTCATCAATGTTTGCCTTTGATCAATGTTATTACTTGGCAGGTGCCACTGAGAATGTTACAAGAGTATGGTTCTGTTGCAAACTTCCCAACTCGTTGTTGGTTAGTCTTCTTTTGAAGTATGTGAAAACTTGCATTAGATTTTTCGAACTCTTCTGCAGTCAATGCAGCTTCAGATTCTTAAGGGGTTCTGCAGTGTCAAATTTGCAGCAAATTGAAGAGCAAAGAACCCCACCATTTGGAGAGGCAGCAGCAACTGCACGGCTATTAGAAACTTCATCATCCTTGAAACTACTATCGTCCAAAACATCAATTGTTGAGTCACTTGGCGATGCTGCTTCTTCATATGAAGACAGGTCTACTATAAGCTCAATAACAGAGTTATCGGTAGACTCTTCACTTTTGTGCTCTTGTGTTGATTTTCTTTATCTTCCATAGATCCCATCAGCTCTTTCTAGTCTATGTTTCTGTTCCTGGGAATGGAAAGACTTGGAAGATGCATATTCCCATTCAAGTGAGAATATCATGCAAAAGTCCAAAACCAACATTCTTTTACGACAATGAAGACAGATCCTACTTTAAAATTACAAATGAATGACTCCAACCTCTGGAAGAATTTCAAAAGGTCATAAAACTCCTCTTAGCAAACAGAGACTTCTTTTACTGTCTGGATGCCAAGACCATGCAAAAAGTTACAGTTTTGCTAAGCCCTAACAAATCAGATGAAGTGATTGACTGAGTTGGATGATCACCTTTGTTTAATAAGGTAAGAAGACCAAAAATCTTTAGCATGAACCAAAACCCTTATCCTGCCCCTAACCTTTCCCCTCTCACCCCACCCCCACCCTAGAAAACATAATGGTATAAGCCTAAAGAAGATATATTCCCTCGACATAGAACATAAGATGCAGAAAGATAATATACAGAAATCTAGTAAAACCTCTCGGTAAGGGTTTTAAGTAAACATCACCACTTGAAGACAAGCAATAAGAAGATATGAAAAAATAAAGTAATGATCCGCTGACAGATGATTACTGAGCCTTTGGTAGCATTGCCATGCACTCGTCTATTTCTTTGAGCTGTAATCCACAATGGCAAAAGATGAGAAGTAAAGAATTCTTGACAACTTTTCAAGATTTTCAAAGAATTCATAGGACTAATAATAAGATTTTGTTTCCACAATATTTTCTCTATAAGTAGAAATGCAGAAGATAGTGATCTAGAGCAAAAATAAAGTACCTACATCAATAATCAAGATCATAATCCTTATTACATAATTTCATATTATCTGTAATTATTGATGATTTACTTTCCTTTTGCTTCTTATCATTATTTTCTCCTTTCACAAAAAGTACTTCTTGAAAACAGCCATAAAGGACAAAAGAAATGAAATTGTTATCTCTTTTCTTCCATTTTTGTTACTAAATTTATTATTGTAGCTTTCTTCCAACTAAAATTCTCTTCGAAAAAGAGACAATGTGTAGATAATGAATCATGGAAACCATATCAATTCTTACAATAATCATAACAAGATTTTGTTTTCCCCTTGTTTGTTATGTCACATACATCATCTTGAATAACATAAATGACTACAGACTTTAAAGTTTGTCAGCTCTTCTCATTCAATGAGTACATACAGTACCATGTCTAAGTAAAGCTGCAACAGAACTATGGCCTGATAAGTGTCTGAACAACATTTAGGAACTCTGACAAATGAAGTGTCAAGACTTAGTATAGGGCTGTTCATGGACGCATCATCACCATCAACTCTTCTGCAATCTGGTTTCGTTAAAGTTAGACCAAGAATTAGTACTTAATGAACATGAGATTTTTGGGACTAGAAACATAGTAGTCGTACATGAAATCAAACGTCACATTGTACAGAAATGCACAAAATGTTTGTACGTTATGCAAACAAAATTGTACCTCCTCTATACTGCCATCCTCAATCTCAGTATTGAAAGAAAGCAGCAACCTCTCATGCAACAAATTTTCCAAATCTTCTGCATTCAGATACCCTGCTGTAGTAAAATTAAGAATAATTAAAATTTCACTGAATTACCATAGGTAAAAAATGGGATTCTATTTCTTTGTATTTTATTGGAATTTTCTATAAGCATATATATACCTCTAGGCTGAGAAAACCAAGAGGCAATATCAGAGACAAGTTGTTCATATTTCTTGAAAGAATCAGGACCACCCCATTCATTATGAACAGCCATTTTTAAGGCAGTCCATCTTGACAAGAGCACTGAGATTCTTTCAAGAGGAGAAGAAAGAGATTGATCAGTTCTTGAAACATGATCAGCTGGAGCTATTTGTACCAACCCATCTTTAACACTCCTACCATAGGAATCCATATCTAATATACCAATGAACAGAAGTTCAAGCTCCTCACTCCCTCCTCAGAAACAGGGGATCAATGCAGAGAGAGAGAGACGAGATTCAAGAATGAAGAAACAGAATGGTAAATTATGGTGATCAATGGCGCGAAAATGGGATCTTAAGAGGCTAAAAGAGAAAATCCAGGGAGAGCTTGGACGTAATAGTCACGGGGAACTAACATTTTGATCTTTTTTTTTTTAAAAAAAAAAAGCAAAATTACTATTATTGTATTACTCATATCAAATATTCACTTGACATAATACGAAATAAAAAAATTGAAAAATTATTATAACATCTTTACTATTAATAATATAAATTTATTAAATTAAAAAAATTAATAAAATTTTAAATAAAAAATATATTTATTTTTAAAAAATTATATTTGGATAGGTAGATATTCGGTTCCAATAATATTAGTTTTTAATCAAGAAAAATGGATAGCCTCTTATATTTTGAGTCTTTTTTCTAAGATCGATAATCTTTGTGGGTACTTCTTTAGAAAAAACAAAAATGATATTTTAATTACATGGGAATACGATTAAATTTTGTATGATATGATTTATTGGATATGCATGTCTTAGGTATTAAATCTTTATCTCATTGAATCAATATAAAGATAATATGATTTGTTGATCTGACATTAATTCGATAATTATAAGGAGATAGTATATCATTATCCTATTGACTTGAAAGGATGATTGTAGCAATAATTAGTGGGGTTATATTAAAATTAGAATAATTAATCGATTTAGTCATTATGTTTGCATTTTTATCTAAATTGATCTCTTATATTTTTTATCAATATTTTTAGTCAATTATGTTTACACTTTTGTCTAAATTGGTCTCTTATGTTTTTTATTTATATTTTTAGTCCATTATGTTTATACTTTTGTCTAAATTGATCTTTTATATTTTTTTATTAACATTTTTAGTCCATTATATTTCCACTTTTGATCAAATTGGTTGCTTTTATATTTAGGTTAATTCTATTAAGCTTCTTAAATTGAAAAACAAATTCCCCTTCAATATTTTAATTGTCTCAATATATCACATTTATCTTTTCAATTATTTTAGTTAGAGCAGACTATTTATATATAACACTTAGAACTTTTTTTTGTCCAAGTTTTACACTTGAATTTTTTAAAAGTTGGTCATTTGCACTTTCATCTAAAATTATGTTATATAGTACGTTATCAAAACCTTTTGTTCGAGTTTAGCATTCGAACTTTTTAAAATTTTAATTTTTGCACTTCTATTAAATTTTTTAATTATATTATCGTTTTAATCTATCACGTCTAATGCAAGTGACTTTTTTATATGAACATTTTTTTCATTACATAAAATCTATAGAATTTCTTCAAAAAAAATGCAACAATTTTCTTCACTTTTTAACCTTATTATTCTTCCTTCCATTTTTATCCTTCTTAGTAATCAACTATTATTGAATTAACAAATTACGATCGATTGGTAGAAGAAGAAAATGTCATAGATTATTTTGATTGTATTTGATATGAGTTTTTTTTTATTAATTTTTATCTACTTTCACCTGATTGTTTTATTGGAGTTTGTTGATTTAATGACAATCAATTTTGCAAAAGAATGAAGAAAAAAGAAGAAATTGATTTTTTTTTTTGGAACTTATGGGTTTTACGTAATGTCAAAAATACCCATAAAAAATTCACTTGCACTAAATGCGATAGATAAAAACAATAATATAATATGATTTTTGATGAAAATGCAAAAATGTAAATTTTAAAAAATTTGAGTGCTAAACTTAGATAAAAAAAAGTTTGATAATGAATGAAAGTAGTAACCTAATGAAATTTTGGATGGAAGTACAAATGTTGAACTTTTAAAAAATTTGAATGCTAAACTTGGATTGAAAAAGATTCAAGTGTAAAAGCTGGATTTATAAAAAAATTCAGGTGTCACTTGGATAGTTTTTCAATTTAATTAAGTATAAATTTTATTTAAATTTATCAAGTTTTTGTCAATTAACCTTTTTTATTAACTCTCATAAATTAAAATAAAATATTATTAAAAGAGAAAAAAAACTATGAATTTTTTTATTTGCTTTAACATGTGAAGAAAAAAATAATGATTTAATACATTAGAAAATTTTAAAAAATCAAGAAAATAAAAAAAATTATAAATATAAAATTTTAATAAATTTCCATAAAGTAAAAATAAAGTCCTTGTACAGCAAATAAATATTAAAAACAATACTAATACATCCTAAGATATAAATATGTCCAATATAGAAATTCAAACATTTTATAAAATGATTTTTTTATTTTATCAACTATTTAAAATTTTCTAATGTGTTAAATAAAGTTTTTTTCTTCATATGTTCAAGCAAATAAAAAATTGATAGAATTTTCTCTCTTTTTGTAATATTTTATTTTAATTTATGAGATTTAATAAAAAAATAAAATGTTAATTGACAAAAAGAATGATAAATGATAATAGAAAATTTATTTAATTAAAACAATTGAAAATATGAAAGAGAACAATTTAAAAATTGAAGGGAGTTTGTTTTCAATGAACAATTGAAGAGAACTTAATAAAATTAACCCAAAAACAAAAGTGGCCAATTTGGCTAAAAGTGTAACATATAATGAATTAAAAATACTAGATTAATTTGGCAAAAAATACAAATATAATAGAGTAAATAGATTAATTATTCATTAAAATTAATATATTATAATTAAAGTTCAAATAATGGTGACAAAAAGCCTTGGTCCGACTAGGCTAAGGGGTGGCTGAGATGGGCTTGATTTTTTTAGCTTAAAATAGTGAAGCTCAATTCAACACCTATTTCAGACTTTCCCAATCAAAACGTTGTCATTTTGAGCCAAAAGTGACATGTGACTTGTGAGTGATCTGAAATGACTTGCTTCGACAAAAATATTGAAATTATTGTAAAATTTAAAAATATTATATGAATAAAAATATTTTTATAATTTTTAATCTAAAGTTATATTTTATATAATAAACAAAAATTAATAATTGTGTAATTTTTTTATTGAGCTAATTAGTTTATAAAAATGAATAATTGTGTATATTTTTTTGTTGTTGAGCTAATTAGTTTATTTAAAATAAACTACTAATTGGGTTTTTTTTTAATTTGCTAAGCTAATTAGTTAGAAAAGAAAAGAAAGCAAGAAAAATAAAATAATAATGTTGAAATGAAAGAAAAAAAAACAATGGCAATGTCTCTCCAAAGAACATTGTTACTATTCCTCAAATAAATAAATAAATTGAAACACATGTCCATTTTTGAATTGTCAACACTTTTATTTTTAAAAAAAAATCCTAACTAGGTATATCCAAAATACATCGTTATTATTTTTTCACTCAATGATATCAATGGCTTCTATATCATTGGAAAAAAATTTAAAAAATAAAATTAAAATAATTACGACATAATTTGTAAATATGTCATTGGATGAAAAATATATATATATATATATATATATATATATATGGACAACGTATTTTACAAATATATCTTAGATCATTTTAGTAAGTATATTAAAATCAAAGTTATTTTGAATTCGAAATTTTAAAAAAATAATATTTTGATTAAAAATTTCGACAATTGTTGAAAATATAACTTAAACTCATAATCTTCATATTCATACGGTGAAATTATTTACAAATCAAGTTTCATCTACTCGTCAAATTAAAAAATTATGAAATTTAAACTTAAATATATCTTCTTCTTTTCCTTTTTTTTTATTTTGAAAAAAAAAAGCACAAATGTGGAGAACATTGGTTGAACTTCATGACCTTTATGCCTTTAGAATCTAAGCTACATCAATTTGTCAAATATATGTTTTTTTATTTAAAATAAAAATTAACTGAAGATATTTAAAAAAGATTATATTAAAAAAAAAAAGATTGATATATCTTGACAGCATAGATTGATCTCTAGTCTCTTCCCGAAGAATCAAGACGTCCATTTCTCCTTAAGCAGCCCACCTATGTTTCTTAGAATAAGACAGAAGAAGAGAAGCTTCACCTCCACAAAATGGCAGCAGCTGAAGGAGTATCCCTCAATCATGTTTCACGAGAATCCTCAGACATTAAACGCTTGGCACAATTCTACATAGAGGTCTTTATAATAAATTTTCATTTTCTTTTTTATTCTTGAAAACCTTTTTTTTTTTATTTATGAAAATGGTGATTTGGGTTCTTGCCTTCTTTGCTTGTTTCTTTCATTTGTCAGATATTTGGGTTTGAGCAAGTCGAAAGTCCGAAACTTGAATTTGATGTAATATGGTTGAAATTGGCTTCATCGTTTTACATGCATCTCATTGAAAGGGATCCCTCTACTCAGCTTCCAGAAGGGCCATGGAGTGCCACGTCAGCTGTGGCAGAAACCCGGAACCTTCCCAGGGGTCACCATATCTGCTTCTCTGTGTCCAATTTTGACTCTTTTGTTCAGGCCCTCAAGGTATATATTGTTTCTCTTTGTATTTACTGTTGTAATAATCTACAATTTTATGGGGTTTTCTTGATTATAGTTTATAACTGGGTGAAATTTGTAAGGTTTCTGCTTATTGTGGATTGAAATTTAGGTGCAAAGTTTGTATCTTGAACGTGTAATACAGAGCTGGGAACTTTCTTGATTATCAGTTTTTGTTCAATCTTTAGAAAGGAATTTTAATTCTTGAAGTACCAAGCATAATATTTAGGGCTTTTAGAATTTGAGATATATCCCTTGAAAATGTGAATTCCAGACGCCAACTTTCCTGCAAACTAACCCGTCTTGGGGGAATTCGGCAACAGAGTTGATACATTTGATTCACTTAGATTTTGCTTTAAAATCTTTCACCATATCCTGTATTTATTTTGCTTATTGTTTGAAATAATATTCTTTATTCAGCTCTCCTCTTGGTTGGCGTGATTAGCTGCATGAACTGATATCTGATGAGTAACAGCTTTAGTTGTTGGTTCCTTTATCAACAATGCTACATGAACTGGGTATACATTAATTAGTGTTCTAGCATTTGTGGAGCCTGAGCATTTATGCCCGTTGCTTCTTGACTTCCTGCAAATATTATACACGAGCTATATCAATATAAGCTAGCTGGTAACCTGGGCCAATATGTCCTTCCCACATACATAGTCCACAAATTCTTTTGACTACTTGTGATTCAATTCAAGCCTAGGATTGCAATCCCTCCTTCATGTAGTAGAATTTCGTACATGATTTCCCTTGGATATATCTGAGTAATGCCGGGAACATATATTAAATATCCTTCTAATGTTAGAAGTTAAGTTTAGGTAGAAGTGCTGTATGAAATGAAAGATATTATCAGCTGATTAAATTGATGCATATATTTTTTTTCTTTTTCTGTAACGGTCATTCAGAAAGCAATGTGTGCTTTATATGCTTGTTCAATTGGCAATTGAACTGAACAAATGTGAACCTAAAATTATTATATGCAATTGGATTGCCAATTCAAACCATGCAAATGGATTTTGAATGAAATTTGATTTCTGAGATTGTTGATGAGTTTACATCCAGCGTATGAAGGAGATTTTTTTTTTCTTTTTCTGCATCATTGTGGAAATTTGGAATTATACGAATGGAAATCGTCACTTTGCTCAGATGACACTTTGTTTAATTTTCTTCTCTTCCTTTCCTCTACTTCCTGTTTTCCAACTCTCTCTGTTTCTTCGGTGAAGAAGATATATAACACAGTGATCTTGACCCTTCAGGATAAGGCGATTGACATACATGAGAAGACTCAATCAGATGGGAAGACCAAACAAGTATTCTTCTTTGATCCAGATGGTAAGTTGTTAGCTGAAGCTACTTGATAACTCTACATTGTCCCACAAAAAGGAGCCGGGATGAAAAATGGAATTGATAACGTAGATTAGCATCATCAACATCCCTTAGCACCCAGGATACTGGCTGAAATTAATACTTCTCTTCATCATGCTTGTTCTATATTCTCACTCATTTGCTTAGTCATAGATCTGGTAATGCCTTTCAAACATGTATTTGCCTTGCAGGTAATGGTCTGGAGGTCTCCGGTCGATCTGCAGAGTGATCAAATCTGACCTTCACCTGGTGCCTAGTTTGATAGTGTGAAATAAAAACTCACAAGTTATAATGAATTGTATGCAAATATAGTACATTTAACAATGAACACATTATAATCTTCGCAACCGGTAGTGTTGTATAGCCTTATTTTCTTGGTGAATAAATTTCTTTTTTCCTGTCTTAAGCTCTAGATGGGCCGTGAATAGGTCTCCAAGGCAATATCCTGCTAAGTAACTTTGCATTGCTAATTCAGTAAACAAGTTTTATGAACATTGTAAAAGAGTTCTAATACAAACTAGTTTTGCTGGTGTGATAAAGAAATAGACCGAGTGTGCTGTAGTTTATTAACGCTTAGTATAAACTGTATATATAATAAACCATTCTGTGTAATTCACTATTTTAGTCTCTGTATTTTTTTATTAAAATTTTAAAATTAATTATAAGAAACCGAAGAAACTAAATAGGGAGATAAACGAATTGAGTCGCTCATAAGTATTTAGTCAAAACTCAGACACAAGTTTAAAATTGAGTAAACTCAATTGAGCGTCAATTAACTCAATGAAAAAATTAAGCTCATCTCGACACATCGAGGCAAGTTAATTTTATATATAGTCATATTTATATATTATAATATGTATTTTATAGTAAATTTAATAAAAAAATTATAAGGAATTACTGGAATTCGAATTCAAACTCAGAAAGCTCATATTCTTAGTAGACTAAAAACTTAACAAGCCAAATTCGAACTGAATTACTTAAAGTCGAGACGGTGCAGCTGGAGAAGATGCTCCTAAGCCTCCACCTAGGAAGCTCATCAATCCTCGTGTCATCTATTCTACATCAACAAGGGACGATAGCCACATGTACACCAAGCATCAAGGTGTCAACTCCCTTGTTACCCACACAATAAATCAGTGCAAACTTAGCAATTTTGCATGTATAAATACTTTCGGAAGAAAAAGGAGTGTGAATCACCAGAAAGAAAATTCTGAGATATTTGAGCACAGAAAGAGTAATCATAGATGAGTCAAGAACAACCACAAAGGCCCCAGGAAAAGCAGGAGCCAGTTAAGTATGGGGATGTTTTCCAAGTATCGGGTGAGCTTGCTGACAAGCCTATTGCCCCACAAGATGCTGCAATGATGCAAACTGCAGAAACTAGAATTCTTGGACACACTCAAAAGGGTGGTCCTGCTGCTGCTATGCAAGCTGCTGCTACCTTCAATGAGAGGGCTGGCCTTGTTGCTCACACTGAGGTCACAGAAGTTGCTGGCAAGCAAGGTGTCACCGTCACGGAAGCTGATGTTCCCGGTAGCCGTATAATCACCGAAGCAGTTCGTGGACAGGTTTGATTCTTTACTTTTTTTCAAAATTTTACTGGGGATGGTATTAAATTTTTAAGTACGAGGATACAATTTAGACATTTAATTACGCGTTTGAATACAATTTTAGATATAATTGATCATGTACTTAACACGCTTTATACATAATATGAAATGTGTTTTCTATGTTTTCTTCGTACTTAATATAATATATATATATATCAATAATAATCATTTAATAGAGAAAATCAAAATCAATATTCAATGATGGAATCTTAGAGAGCTTATAACTTATATTTATATATTTAAGATTTAAAGATCAACATGTGAATTAGAATGATTTTTTTTCAAACAGGTTGTGGGCCAATATGTGCAGCCTACTCCAGTAGTTAGCCAAACAGCAGCAGGGGGAGGATATGCACTGACCGCTGCCATAACCATAGGGGAAGCACTTGAAGCAGCAGGGCAAACAGCAGGGGACAAACCAGTGGATCAAAGTGATGCTGCAGCTATACAAGCTGCAGAGGTAAGAGTAATAGGTGTTACTGGGATAACCCCAGGTGGGCTTGCTGCCACGGCTCAATCTGCAGCTTCTTATAATGAGAATTTGATGAGGGATGCGGACAAAGTCAAACTCGGTGATGTCTTGACGGTAATTAAGCATTCATGTTCATGGAGAATGATCCTTTTTGTTTGTGACCAAAATGGTAACAAGAATCACCAAAAGTTTGATTAATTGTCTTGTAGGGTGCGGCGGCTAAGCTACCGGCGGATAAGGTGGCGACAAGGCAAGATGCCGAAGGAGTTGTGAGCGCAGAGCTGCGAAATGATACTAATCTGACAACTCGTCCGGGAGGAGTGGCTGCGTCTGTGGCTGCTGCTGCTAGGATTAATGAAAGACAGCAACAAGGAACTTAGCTGGATGGTTAATCTTGTATGGAAAATCAAGTTTAGAAGTTCTTTTCCTTTTTTTTCTTTTGGTTTGTAATCTTGTTAAAATTGCCTTTTGGCTTTTGGTTTTCCTTTGGAAAGAACTGTCTCGCTGTCTTTTGGGTAATGTCTGGGCTTGATTTAATTAGATGTTGTACATGGTGATGATATATATAATATATATCAAAGGGTTTTATCAGAATTTTACTCTTCAAGAAAATGGTCATTTTGATAATTATACCTATCAACTTTAAGAATGTGAGCAATTATACTTTTGAAAATTTTGAAGTTGTCAATTATATTCTTTTATTAAAAAATTAAAGGTGAAAAGGTTAGTTTTTATCCAAAAACCGAAAATATATTTTTGACAAAAAAAGAAAAAGAAAAGGAAAGATTAATGCTTAATTTATCCGAGGTAAGACTCTGAGGGATGATCCTCACTAAGTTCTTCCTTTCTCTCCCTAAGCTTTCTCGTATCTGCAGAAGCTCCCACTGCCTTAATCTTCTCGGCTAGATTGATGCTGGCCTAGGTCGGAGTTTCAATCTTGGTTGGGGGATCTTGTCTTTCAATACTTTATTTTATTTACCCATTTATTTTTTTGTCCTCAGACCAGGATAGCTATTTTTCCTTGGATCTTTTTTATTATTTCTAAGGCACGTGCATGGGCGTGGTTCTTCCCTGATCCTCAAAGATCAGTGCTTGTTTTTTCTTTTCTTTTTTTGAAGACTTTGTGTTACTCGAACTAAATCAGACCCTTCATTCATTAGACCTTCATCTCTGTTCTAGACAATGTTTGATTTATCTTCCATCTGTGTATATTAAGTTTATGTTTATTAATGAAGTTGTAAGTACCTAATAAAAATAATAATAACAACACTCTGAGCTCTGAGGCTTGCCTGCCTGGTGGTTATGGAACGTTTGACACGAGGCTATGAGAAAAATAAGCTGACAAAATGGACCATTGTGATGATCTCAAAATTAGAAGACAAAGCAAGCATGAGTTTCCCGTGAGCTTCAAGCATGCCAAAAGAGCTACGTTGCTTTCAAATTTCTTTGTGCTTTTACTGATTTGAGGGATGATTGGAGTGAGTCCAGCTCCACCAAGATTTATTGTTCTCTTCTAGAGTTGCCATTTTGTTATGTTTCCATATGCATTGTTTCCATGCCTGTGGAATTGAATCTGCTTTGCAGATTCTATTGCTACTTTTTACAGTTATAGCAGCAGCCTTTTTTATGGTATTTTAATGGTAAGCACATGCTGCCTCTGTATTTTCTTCTTATCAAGAATTAGCAAACTATATAATTAGCTAGTTTCTCCTTATCCTTTTCTTATTTGTGTGGTTCATCTTTAGTAGATTCTGATGAGAAGACGTCACAAATTAAAAGTAAGGGTAATTATTAGAGGTAAGAGATATCATAGATGCAAGTTTAATTACTTGTATGAGTAATTAATCAGTTGTGAGTGTTTTTACAAGGTTATAATCTTGTTTATAATCTCATGAGTGTTCGATACAATTGTTAATGCATCCATGTAATTTGATCAATCATTTTTTCACTGTCCTAAGTTAAATTTAGCAAAAAGTAAGTTTAATTTAGCCTAGTTACTATCATGATCAATGAATTTGTTACCCTTATTGCTCTTCTTCTGCTCTCTTTTATGTATAATTTTATTTCTAGCTATCAAATTATATAACACGAAATAGCCTTCCCAAGAGTCATTATCCAGCTTTATTCAATTAGGTAACCTAATTGAATCGAATATATAATATGGAAGAAAGAGCCAAATGAAACCTCAAGAGAATATAAAGTATGAAGATATTACATGATAAGAGTAATAATTTTGATTGAAAAGACATCTTCAGGTGTCTTCCTATTCGGTTTACTTCAAACCCCTCTCTCCTTCACCTTGAGTTGATGTATTATAAATTTATCCTCTCTCTTTTTCTTTTCTTTTTTCTAATTTAGAATTTCAAACAAAAAAATAAAGAAAATCAGACAATTTTATTGATTTTTTTTTTTTTTGGCTGGTTCTCTTCTATTTATTATTGTCAGAATTCAAATTCTGGGCACAGCTGTGTGGCATGCAGATGAGTGAAAGGATGTTACTGCAAATTTTAAGATCAATTATTTCTGCTAAAAGGGCAGAATGTCTTATCAAGCTTTTCAGAATTCTCAGATTTTACTGCAATGTTTTTTTCTGATTTTGAGGTGCAAAAAAATTTATATTCATACTAACTTTCCCCCAAAAAAGGAAAAAAAAAAAAAGGAGAATTCAATTCGTGCCCAAGTATTCTTATCAATTATAAATACTAGTTACTCATCTGCCTACTTGAGCTGAAATGTGAATATCACTTAACAAGAAGTGCAAGTTTGATCATATTTTCAATTATCAATTATTATATAGGAATTTGCAAATCCAATTCTCAACCAAAAGATTATTCACTCAAGGCATTATTTGGAGCCTAAGTCGACAAGCTTTTAACTTGAGAATTTCATCTCAAGTTAAAGGTTTTTTTCTTATTCTCCAAAATAAAAAATAAAAAAGTTCTTTCATACAAGAAATAATAATTGGAACTCGCTTTATATTTATTTTATTAATTTTTAATTTAAGTAGAATTTACTTTATGTTTTTATCATTTCTATATATATCCTTACTACTTTAATATATTATCACATATGCTGGCCACTGATATTGCATCAATTCTCCAAAAGAATTCTTATCTAAATGAATTTCTCTTTTTCATTTGCACTTTAACCTCAAAGAAAGTTATCATATTATTGAAAATGTTACATTATTTTTATGATTAGTGATGAGACTGTTTGAATTAATGGATATGAATATTTTAATAAAATTTTATATTATAAATATATAATTTGAATAAGAAAAAAAATGATATTCAATTTTAAATCCATAATATTTAGTTCCAAAGAGATAGAGAGATCATAAAAATAATTAAAGATATATACATCACGCTATTAAATCAACATACTCACATGCACGCATACGCAAGCAAAACCATACCCCTTTTACTATACGTTCCCTTCACAAAAGCCACATCAAATTTCTCTCTCTGGAAATTGCAGGAAAAACAAAAAAAATGTCCAACTTCTTGTGGAAGAACATCCATTTCTGCATTCCCAAATTCAAGTGCCTACCCGCCAACAATCTATCTACCTCTCCAGCAAATGATGATCAAGAAGAAGATGAAAATCATTTGCAAAAAATCATCAATCCCACTTATAATTCCACCTTGATCAAGAACTTCAATTCAATCTATGATATTGCCTCTGCCTCGACCTCCAAGTCTCTCATCACTTATTCAACAGAAGATAATTATTTTTCTTCCTCGGATATTGATTCTGATGACATTGATTCCATCCCTGATTTTTCCACTATTTTTGCTTCCCAGAGATTTTTCTTCTCCGCTCCCGGTAAGTCCAATTCCATCGTTGAGTCACCGGAAAGGCCACCACCACCACCGGGAAATTATTATGATAAGGTGGTTTCTGGAGGTGTTGCTATTCAGACATATTCACCCGACCCGTATTCCGATTTTAGAAGATCAATGCAAGAAATGGTTGAAGCCCACGAATTAAGAGACTTGAAAGAGAATTGGGACTTCTTACATGAGCTTCTCTTGTGTTATCTCTCCTTAAATCCTAAGCATACTCATAAGGTCATTATTGGTGCTTTTACTGATCTTATTGTATCTTTAATGTCACCGTCGTCAAAGTCCCCCAACTCCGGTCACCGGAAAACCCGTGTCAGCCACCATTGCACCACCTCGAGATTGTTGGTTTAATTTTTGTCCTTTTTGGCATCGGGGGATGTAGTTTCTCTAACGTTTAATGTTTCGTAAAATGCTTCGTGGTAGTAAAAGAATGTTTTATCTCGTTAGGATAAATATGTTTTTTGATGAATGTTCTTGAAATATGTTTGATTAGATGTCTAATTGTACTTCTTTTCTTTTTTTTGGGCATTCATTATGAAATTATTGGAACGACAAACGAGATCGTTTATTGTCCTTAACTTTGTTTCATGGTCCAGGAAACTTTATTGGCTTTTTCACATGTTCAAATGTTGTTTCACGTTTGCACACATTAAAACAAGAATGTCCCTAAAAGGAGTCCCATTGCAACAGTTCAGGGCCTAGGGTGCCCAACTCTAAGGCTAATAGGAGTCGCTAAGGCTAACAAGGAATTGTTGAGGCAGTTGGGGAGGGGGAGGGGGGCAATTTCTGTGCTTGAACACAGTTCAATGAGTACTGTGATGTACTAATATTGGCTGTAGATATGTGTATATATATATATATATATATATATCTTTCCATTCAATGCTGGTCCAACTTAAAAAATATGTAGTTTCTGATGAATCTGATCTTGTCTCTAGCAGCACAGGGACCCTTCATATCAGTGGTTATGCTGCCAATTACGACACTGTTTTATGATTTTTTATGAAGTAAACTTCAGGCTGCGTTACTGTGATCAAGAAATTTTGTAGTAATTGAGTTCAGAGCCGACAAATTTA
Source organism: Apocynum venetum (assembly GCA_019593545.1). Lineage (NCBI taxonomy): Eukaryota > Viridiplantae > Streptophyta > Magnoliopsida > Gentianales > Apocynaceae > Apocynum > Apocynum venetum. The sequence continues at coordinate 3,088,508 of SRSM01000127.1, forward strand.
CAGTCAATTCATTTGGTCCCTACGTTGAGATTATTGGATGGACTATTATAGGATATAATTTAGTGCAGAAAATGCTGATAAGTCTTTACCAAAAAAGATTGTCAATTACTACAAGAAGAGAAAAGAGAAGAAGACAAATAAACTAGTTATGGATATAGAAGTTAAAATATATATTCTTTTCAGCTAAAATAAAGGAGATGCATATGATAAAGACCCCAATTTTGGGCATAAAAAGGGCAATCTATCTTAGAGGTTTTATTACACACGCAACCCCCAGATTTAGCTGATATTATTTATTAAGCAGGTGAAGAAATATGCACCATATGTTATTAATTATGCATTAAGAGATTGTATCAGTACTTTTTAAAATTATACATTTTTTTAAGGATAGGGAATTTGACAAATTTAAGATTTTATTCATTCGCTACCAAAACTCAAAATTAATCAATAAGGGATATATTCAATGACTTCTATAAGGTCCAGCATTAACTTATAGGCCTATATAATTGTTCTAAAAAATGTGCATGTTTTATAAATTATCCTACCAAAACAAATATAAAGAAGCATTAATTCTGCTAAGAATTGTTAATAGTCCAGAGGTTACGGAATTGATGTGCTAATTTATTAAAAACTATTTGGGTGGGGACTTTCTTCAGAAGTTTAATATATGGTCATCTATTCAAAACAAAAGAGAATCCAAGAAAGATATCAACCACTGCGTACTGAAAATAAACGAAAGGCTATTGCAAAAAATTCTCAAGTTGGTTTAGGTACTTACCAACTTCCACAAAATTTCCATTATTTGTGGTCTCTGTGTAATTACATAGGGCTCTCTCTACATTACAAATTTACAATCTTCTTTGGGAGAATGAGCTTTTTAGGGTTAGGACAAACTTGAACAGTATAGTTTGCTGAACTTTAGATGGTCAAAGACACATAAAATAAACAAAAAAAAAACAGCTGACTATATACTAAATCTAAGCGTGCATTCCTCTCTGCTTTAGTTCCATTAAAGTAATTGTTTAACACAAATGTGGTTTTTGATGAGGACAAATAGTACAACAATTGAAGAACTTTACCACAAGCAAACAGGCCCCAAATGGATAAATAAGCTGAGAGAATCCTGATTAATTTTATCCTTAATTATCATTTCTACCTGCTGCATATAAATTCAATAATGTGGTTCACTTGACAACAAACTGGTACAAATGTATTTAGAATTTCTAGCATCATATAGATCTATAGTGATTAGCTCGTTTTTTGCAACCTGAACACAACCCTCGCTACTTTACAAATCATCCTTCTTTGATATAGTATATATTTCGTTGTAACCAATAATCGGTAAACAATGACGAGAAGGTAAACTAATCTAAGACAAACCCTGTCTAACTAGTTCAATCGAACTATTACATCTATATATGCTTATTAAACTATTCGGATGAGAAGGAAACTATTATTTGTTTTGTCTTTTACCAGCTTTCCGTAAGGAGAATAGGGAAGAACAGTCTAGTTATGGGAAGGGAGTTTAACGTAGATGAGAGGCAATATATCTATACGGAAATGACTCTTGATGATTTTGTATATTTTCAAGAAATTGACGAAGGAGAAAAAGAGGCCACAATGCAATGGAAACCTATCAATTCTCACCAACCATGTGTGTTTTGGGATCACAAAACCCGAAAGATTAATTCAGAATCATTTACCACACGCAAGCAGTTGATCACATAAAAATGAAAATAGGTCGGCTTGTAGTTTTTGTGAGGGCGATATCTCACCCAAATTATCTTTTTTTCTAGCAGAAAGAAGATCTATGCTACCTAGTATTGAGTTTCCCTTTTAATTTGGGGAATTCTACTCAAAGGAGGTATGGGGGAGAGGAAATTGGCATTCCAACAACATACAAAATATATCATATAATGTAGTAATTTTATTTGTGCCTTGGTTAACACAAGGAAGCTCATGATATGAGATAAACAAAACAAAACAAAAATGTACATGTAACATAAAATGTATTTTTAAAAATTATTTTCTCTTTTTAAAATTGAATATTTTTATTTTTATTTTAAATGGTCTGAAATTAAATTTTTAATTTCTTAAAATAAATATAATTTTCATTTAAAATTTTACTAATCATCTATTTTATTTAAAGAACTTGACAAATATATTGTATTATTTTTTTCAAAACTCTAAGTATTAAGTCAAATGATTTAATTAAATATAAATATTTAATTTCAAAAAAAGTATACAATATATTAAATACATTAAATAGTACCACCAATAGCTAAGAATTACTATTAGAATGCCAACGACCAAAACCTACTCTACTCTGCAGCCCACCCCAGAGCTTCTACAGGGCATACATGCATGTGGAGGACACTATAGGAGTAGGTGGTCTTTCGCCAAGTAACAGCCAATACAAGCACAAGAGTGAGGTTCTCTCTTGTAAGTCCATTCCAAGGCACAGCCAGTATATATTTTGCTGGACCAAAGTAGAAGATTAATGATTGAAGCAGCTTTGATAAGAATAGTAATTGGACCCTAGTCATAATCACTATATATATATATATATATATATATATATATATATGCCAATCAAATTCCAAGCAGGGATCGATTATCTCATAGCAGTAGCTGGAAATTGTCTGGTTATAGATATATGTCATTTCAATCAACTAAAAAAAAACTGAAATTCCAAAAGAGAACGCCAGATTTGGAGATGAAATTGATGCTCATCAAATCTTTAATTGTTGCAGTTGGAAGAGCACTTAGATTGGGTGCTTCATCATCACTCAGTTTGTCATATAGATGTATAGTACTTTGTTTTCTACTACTATCAAATAGGGATGGTTTTGAATCTTTCTAGTTTCTAGTTTTCCTTTTCTATTTTCATGCATGATTACAACTACAGTTTAGTGTCCTCATTCTTTTGAAGATAATTAAGTTTAACTTCATCATCATCAAAAGAAGTCGAATATTCCTATATATAAAAAAAAAAGTACAGAGAATTTCATATTATATTCATTGACAAACAATTGCACGAAGTAGTTTTTTCTTTTTGGGGGGGGGGGGGGGAAGGGGGACAAGTAGAATTTTGATTAATTAGTATATGAAATCATAATAATAATTAATTACTTCTTGTATTTGTTTACATTTTTTGTAAAAGTAAAGAAGTACATACCATTTTTGTATGTTTTCTTTGTAATGTCTTTATTTTTTCCTGCCTAGTTTTTCTATTAAAATTTTCAATGTTATTTTAATAAAATGCATATTTTTATTGTGATATTAGCTATTTTTTTAATCTGATTATAATACTTTAATATGAGGTTAGATAATTTCATAATAATTTACGATTAAGTACGAGTTAATATTTTATATTTCAAACTCACATCACATACGGTCTAATATTCTTCTAGTTAAATCATCAAACTGATTTTGTAATTTTCTGACTCATTCTATTTTTAAAAATAAATTGATTAAATTACTTTTTGAACTCCATAGCTCAATTATTAAATTTTAAAGTCTATTTCAATTTTCAACCGTATTGCCACTAAGTGCGAAAGACCAGGAATATATATATATATATATATATATATATAGATATAGGTATGTATGTATGTATGAGAGAGAGAGAGAGAAAGAGAGACCTAAGAGTACTCAAAATTATATAGATTTTTTTTTTGTGAATGTCTAAATTATATAATTAATAAAATCCAAAGAATAAATTACCGATAAAGCAACAAGTTGACATAGTTTAGTTGATAAAGCTGCTTTCACCTATGATTCTAATTCATACTTTTCACCATTGATGGGAAAAAAAATTCCGATAAGACTAAAATTATATATATATGTTTGTTTAATGGCATGTTTTCATAATTCAATCACATGTTACTTTAAATGCTGTCTTGTGTTTAACTATTAAAATAATCTGGACGTTTAGTGTACGTTTTAAATATGTAAATTTAATACAATGCAAAATAAAAATAAAAATTAAGTGTCTAAACTTTTAGCCTTACTTATTTTTGGAATCCATTTCACCCATTTATTTTTATATATCTGATCTTTTACTAAGGAAAAATAGATGAAAATTTTAATTTCTTTGGAATATATAATTATAAAAAATATTTTCTCATCTCAGCTCTTACTCTATTTATTCAGTTCTTGCCTGAGTGTTTTTTTATCATACCAACAATCTTAAGTTATATATCACCCTACTTTACCCCCAAATTACTATGAGTTAAAAAATAATATTAAATCACTTCCCTTTAAATTTGAAAATAGTTTAATCACTTCCCTTTAAATTTGAAAATAGTTTAAGGAGACTATACTCAGTATAGAATTCATTGGAATTTTTAAAATTTATAAAATTTTTAAAAATTTATGAATTTTGATAGAATTCCACATGATCTGCTAGATTCTATAGAATTTTGATTGTAATTGTATTAAGGTTGCAAGTAGCATAAAACCCTAAGGGTTAAAGTGAGCCTTATGTAGGTTGTTTTGTATTCAAGGTTTGTTTGTAAAACCTTTGGGTGAACCTTGAATTGAATTGTTGTGTTAGGATTCACTAAGGAGAGTAGTGGATTATTGTATAATCAAGGTTGTGTTGTAAAACTTAAGGGTTAGTGAGCCTTGATTGGTTTGAGAGGTTATTTGTAAAACCCTAAGGTGAATTGGATGAACCTCTTTTGTAATCTCATTTATTTGATTAGTGAAGGAATTTGATAAATCCTTGAGTAGGTAACTCAAGGTAGTGGAATTAGGTTTTGTTGGATAAACCGAACCACTATAAATCATTGTATTCATTGCTCTAATTTCTGCAATTTACTTGAACACATTATTTCTCACACAACTAGCACACCAAGTGTTTGATATTTGTTGTCAAAGAGGTTGTTTTATTAAATTAGGTTGAAAAATCGAATAAAAACCTAATTCACCCCCCTCTTAGGTTTTTCAAAATTATTTCTCCATTTTTTTTAATATATAATTCAAAGTCTAAGGGGTCTCTAACATGAAATTCAATGGAATTTTTAAGTCTTGTGAATTTTCATGGATTTTAATAGAATTCTATAGAATTTAGTAGATTCAATAGAATTACATGTAATTCTATGCCACATAATTTGTTGTAATTTGGTGAATTTTTATTGGAGCTTCAACAAAATAGATAGAACAAAATTTTTACATTAAAAAATAGACGAATCAATATATGTCTAAACTCAACTCAATCATCAATTAATTTTTTAATGGATTTCTTGATTAATTTTCCATTCACTTTAGATTTTATATTTTTTTTTTATATGATTTCTTTGAAATGTGTATCTATATATAAAATTCTTAATAAATAATATTATAGTTTTATTGTTAATAAAGTTTAAACAATGATTTGAAGATGAATCAAAGAACAATTTTTTTTTTTACATCAAACCAAATTCATCTGTGAGTTATAGTAAGATATAAAACCAAGTAGATGGATTACATGTAATTTTATGTCATATTTTTTTTCTAGAATTTGGTGAATTTTTATTAGACTTTTAAAATAAAATAAAAATAATAATTTGTACATAAAAAACAAATCAATATATGTGTAAAAATTATTTTTGTAAAAGAAGAAATATAATGTTATGGCAACCAAGTTGAGAGATATGCATGATATTTTGTTTTTTATATTTGTTTTTTATTTTTTTTATTTGCTACAAATAGACGAATTCCACGAAATTTCGAGGAGTGACGGTCGGATTTGTAGAAGAATTGTTTCTTCGTATTTTTTACTTCAAATTCCTTTAAATTTCATTAAAATCCATGAACTTTTAAAGACACTAGAATCTTATGAAATCTATTAAATTCCATATTGAGGGTCTTGGAATTTGATGAATTCTATAGTATTCTAAATTGAGGATGCCTAGAATTTTAAATTCTATCAAATTTCATAATGAGGACACCCCTTAAATGATTATTTTTAAAAAAGAAATTAATAAAAATGATAATACTTTAAAAAATAATGAAAAAGATGTTGATACAAATTTGTGTATAAGTCTAGTTTAACTCTTTTATTTTAAGCTCGGTCTGAAAATGTTTAGTTAAAAAGGTCAAGATTGACTTAAGTCATAATCTAACTCCATCTAACATTGAAATTGGTAAATTTCATTTACACTTTTTCAAAAAAAAAAATCTGTTTTAGGAGTATAAATATAAAAATTAATTTGGGGTTGAATTTTTTTAAAATAAATAAAAACTTAGGGGTTTACAATGTATATAGAATTTACAATTTCTTCTTTTAAATATAAATATATAATTTGCAATATCATTATTAGCTTATTGGGTGAAGAAGCTATTCTATTGCCGGCCCCATAATGATTTGGGCCATTGCACATCAGATAAGAAGTGGTGTAAGTAAAGTCCAGAAGAAGATCTCAATTTTGTAAATTACCAAATAAGTCCAGTCTTTGCACACCAAATTACGTTTCTTATAAAATTTTATATCCTCACAATTATCCAATAATAATTCCCAAGAAATGGCTCTTTCCCCCTCACAGTTCTGCCCAGCTTCCTCTCTATGGTTCCTAAATTCACCAAAACAATCTTACTCAAACATCATCATCCAAATCCAGCCAAAACCCAATTTCAAATTCACCCCATTAATCACCATCGCCGGAAGAAACCGCCGGATAATCCCTAAAGCCACTCAAGAAAGTACCAACAAGAGCAATAGTACTTCTGAAGCTGAAAAGCAAATCCCAACAAATGAAACGGAAGATACGGAGAAAGAAGTACCAGAGGATGAAGGTGGAAGCAGTGGTGATGGGGTATCCCAGTTGGGTGCTGAAATCCAGAAGGCTATGAAGGAAAGAGCTGAGAAAGAGGAAGGTTTGTTGACGGGGGTATTGGAGGAAGTTAAAGAAATTGAGTGGCCAGATTTTGATAAGGTGTTGGGAACTACTGGGGTCGTGTTAGGTGTCATTGCTGGCTCCAGCGTTGTTTTGCTCACTGTTAACGCCGTTCTAGCTGAGCTTTCTGATCGAGTTTTTGCTGGAAAGGGAATTCAAGATTTCTTTGGCTGAGAAGGGGCTGGGGAAACTGTATTCAGTGGAGAAAATGACTGGATTCTTGCCAAGGGTCTCTCCCCTTTCTTGTGTTTATTGCACTGTACTCTCTTGTTTTCCATCTTTTAGTTCAATAATTTTTTGTAAATCAGCTAGCAGAGCAATCGCATATAGTTGTCAAAGATTTGATTTTTGATCTAGGGTACTCTAGTAGTACATATTTTTGTAACATTTCATCCTGGTAAAAATAGAAAACCATTCGTCAATATGTGCTTTTCTTTAGAATCTACCTCTTGATTTCAAGCTCAGTGCCCAAAGTATCTTTAGGAGGAACTATAGAAGAACAGTATATGATCAAGAAAGATAAAAAATAAAAAAAAACAATAATATTTGTCACTAGAGAATTTCCCAAAGCCAAAGCAGCACAAGGAAAAATGAAATCCTTAAAGTTAAATGCATAAAGGTTGTGTAGCAGAAGAAAATGGACAGTTCTAACCACTAGAGTGCAGCTAAAAAGAGTTTTTTTTTTTTGCCGGGGGCCAGGAGAGATGAGTACAAGATGTAGCAAAATATTCATTTAGTAACTTCATCGATACAAAAAAGGGTACTCAATTGAAACTTCTCTATTCATCAGTTGCACCAGCAGGACCAACCAAAACGCCTTGTGCAGTGCCTTCCTTCTTGCCACCCTCATCCTTCATTTCATCAGATTTTCGGATTCTGATCTTGTATTTAGCCTCAAATTCAGCAATTTCCTTCTTCTTCTTTTCCAGAGCCTCATTCAGCCTAGCAATTACCTCTTCTAGTCCCTCCTTGTTGCGTTGAACAGCTGGAAGGACCTCTTTTATAGTTCTCTCCACAAGCACACCACCAATCATTCTATAGCACCGTCTTGATGGATCAAGTGGTTGTATGGCATTGATCACCAGCGAGTGCTCACTAACTTCCATTTCTAATTCTGTAATTTTTGAGTAAATTTGGTTGATGTCAGCCCTCAAGGTACCATATATATTGGCAACTGCTTGTTCATTAATTGGTTCAGCTTCAGCTTTGCCAGCCATAACTCTGCAAAGCAAATCAAAATAATAGCATTAATTGCATATCAATGCTCAATCAATATTTAACAGAAACTTCTAGCTATTCCAGAAAACTGTATGGAAGCAAAGAACTGAAAACAATATATATCATCCACAGCTTAAGTAACTTACGTTTGATTTGCATTCTAATCAAATAGGCAGCAAAAGTGCTTAGTAGAAGCATCCATTCCTATCATTAGTTTCAACTAAATTAAGTTTAAAATACCAGGATCCCTGGAATTCATATCATCAGTACCATGGAAAGTTTGAAGCAGCACTAGCTCATTTTCCATTCATTTGTTTACAGTTAAATGGAACATATGAGTGTCTAAAGAACCTTCATACTTTTAAAAATGATGCAGGGACTACAGAGATTAAACAGAAGGTAAGTAAGCCCATAAAATCTAAAAATTTGAGAGGCTAATGTTTTACCACTCATGACCATAGGGTAGCATTTTTAATCCAACGTTATAAGCTAAAGATTCAAAATATCTACCCTCCACTGTCTTACAAGAACATGTGAAAATGAAATTGAGCAATTAAAGGGCATTGTGTTTGAGTCTACTTGCTCAAGTATAGAGTGAAAGTAACTACCTATCCATCTCAGAAACCAAATATGAACTGGCACTCATGACAAATGGAATAAAAGAGAGTAATGATATGTGTACTAAATCATCCAAAATATCTACCTTCCACAATCTTACAAGAACATGTGAAAATGAAATTCAGCAATTAAAGGGTATTGTGTTTGAGTCTACATGCTCAAGTATAAGGTGAAAGTAACATTCTTTCCATCTCAGAAAACCAAATATGAACAGGCACTCTCGACAAATGCAATAAGGAGTAATGATATATGTGCAAAACCATCCAAAAGGTTTCTACCAAATATGGTATACCATATAGCATTTCGCTGGGCCTAGGAAAAATCAACTCCTGTCAATCAATACATAAAGAAGAAGAAAAAAAAAACACTTCTGAAGCTACTTAAGCTTCAAAAGAAACTCCTATCCAGGTTCTAATTTTTTATCCTCCAGTGAACACAAAACCTCCCTCGTGTAGATATTTGGATGCAAAACTTCTCTCTAATAAAACAAAACCTACCTCTATTATTACTATCCTTGTGTGAACATGGCATCTGCTATTAAGTCCTTCTTATTTCAGCTCTTCTCTTTCACTTATTTGAAAACAGACGTGCCGTTCCAGCGGATTTCTAGGGATGAGCTTTTTCTCAGAAATTTTTTAAAAGAAGGAAGAATTCAAAATTTTATGCCGATGACTCAAAAAAGATTAGCACGGAAAAGAAATTTCCCATATCAAAACCCAAGATAAGCCCAGAACCGATTAAACTATGCCTACCAACCAGTAAAGTTCCCCTCTCAGAAAGCCTCAAAGTTTCAATTTTTACAACCACCTAGAAAGCAAATGTCAATCCCGTAAACATAAAACATTGATTCCATTCCATCACAAAGCAGCTACATAAATCATGTTCAAATATGCTTAAACAACATCAAATAAGTTGGATTCTTGAATACCTTCAGGGAAAAAAGAGGGGGAAAAACAAACTGGAGCATGTAACAATTTAAAGATTCAAGAAAACAGCAATTAAAAGATCGAGGTAGAAAATTTAATTAAAACCCCATAAATCAGTAGTTTCAATAAGCTCACCTCGTTGAAATTCTATGGCAACCACAGCGAAGCAGGAGAAGCGAGAGGGTTTAACACTTTTACTCTCTCTCTGGACTTCAAACTTAGTTCTTAACAAAGTTTCTGGTTTTGGCCCAAGAGGAATGAAGCAACAATATATCAAAATAAAATAAAGAGGTGACTTTAATCAATATATCCCAAAAAAAAATACTTGTATTTATAAAATAGTCTCGTTTTTTTTTTAAAATTAAGACAGTGAACCAAACACTTTTATTTTTCAATTATCCATCAAGGAGCTGTACAATTTTTGAATGAAAATTAAGGGATCATTTTTCATTTTACAAAAAAAAATTACTTTTTAATTTAAATAGTATTCAAATACTCCATTCATCTCATTTTAATTATCAACTTTGACCTTGCACAAACATTAAGATAAATATTAAAAAAAATAATTAAGAAAGTGAACCAAACACTTTTATTTTTCAATTATCCATCAAGTAGTTGTACAATTTCTTAATGAAAATTACGGAAAAATGCTCTAAAGCTTTTAATGTCATAATTTTGATTAATGATAAATATTGATGAGGACTAATGTCTTGTTTGTACAAGTGATAGAGTTTTTTTATTCATGATTTAATCCATACAAGGACAAGATTTCAAGTCTTTAAAGAAGTATACAAGTCAAGACTCTAAAGATTTAAAGACAAGTTTTTATTAAATTATATACGAACTAGAGGTATAGTTTTAGACTTTAATATATTTTAATATTTCTAGTTTTACATCTAATTGATTAATGGTTTCTATAGGTTACTCTATGAAATTAAAATATTATTTCAAAATATTTTTAATATGTTAAAATATGTTTTGGTATTTCGAAAATCATGCATCTTGATTTCAAAATTTAATGATTTATAAATTCTTGTTGGATTGATACCATAACTTATATGGTTGATTGAAATCATCATTTGTGTGTTAAAGTATTATTGATACACAAATGAACATGTTTCAATTAACCTAAAGTGGTGCAAGTTTCGTCCACAAGTTAGTTTATCTTGTCGATGCATGTGTTGTCAAATTTGTTCATCTATCAACTTGTAGACAACCATGCGATCGACCGCAAGATGAAAATCATCATCCGAAAGTTGTCCAGTGAGCTTGCGGATGATGTTGCGGACAATACATCGGTCGATTGTAAATTGCTATTAAGTTTCCAACAACTTTATTTTTTATCGTTAGAAACAAATCTATAAATACCAAAAAATTTGAAAGTCTTTCTAAAAATAATTTTTGGGCAAAAACATTGTATAACTTGATTCTATAACATCTTAGAAACATCACAAAACTCTTTCTAAACATCAATCTTGTTAAAATCATTCAAAAAGAGTTTTTACATTCAAAAGTAAATTTTGAGCAATTTTGGCAAGCTATTACTCATAGAGGTGATTGTGTTTCAAATTGATAAATTTTCATATTAAGGTGACATCTATTAAAATATTTATCTCTTATTATTGAATGTAATTGTATTAAGGTTGCAAGTAACATAAAACCCTAAGTGTTCAGATGAGTCTTGTGTAGGTTGTTTTGTTTTCAAGGTTTGTTTGTAAAACTTTTGGGTAAACCTTAAATTGAATTGTATTGTTAGGATTCACTAAGGAGAATTGTAAGATTATTGTATAATTAAGGTTGTCTTGTAAAACTCAAGTGTTGAGTGAGCCTTAATTGGTTGAAAGGTTATTCGTAAAATTCTAAAATGAATTAGGTGACCCTCTTTTGTAATCTCATTCATTTGATTAGTGAATAAATTTGGTAAAATCCTTGAGTAGATAACTCATGGTAATTGATTAAGTTTTGTTGGATAAACCGAACTATTATAAATCATTGTATTCATTGCTCTACTTTCTGCATTTTATTTGAATACATTTGTACTCATACAAATAGCACACCAAGAGTTTGATATTAGTTATCAAAAAAGTATTTTATTGAATTAGGTTGAAAAATCGGATTAAAACCTAATTCACCTCCTCTTAGATTTTTTAATGGGATTATTTTTAATTTTACAAAAAGAAATCCTTTTAATTTAAATAGTATTTAAATACATTAATGGCAGTCAGATGAATTAAATTTTAAGTATACGACTAGAAAGCTATTCAAATACTTTTATTATCTCAATTTTCATATCCATATATTTTTTTATCATTTTGTATGAGGTCAACATATTTAATCATTTACATCTGTCATGTTCAATTCCTCAATTAGTGATGTTTTCTTATTCAAAGAAAACTTAAATTTAATGCCTGTTTAAAAAAAAAACTTAAAATTTAATATGTATACGTTATTTCTTAAGAATATTTACTAAGGACATATAATTAAAACTTCATATAAAATATTTTTTTAGTTTTATCAATGTGTGCACAAATCTATTTTTTCCTTAAAAAAAGTATATTTTCTTTTATTTGAAGAGTTAATTCTCCTGTAAATACTCCTATTCTCTTCTTTCTTTGCTTGTGTGTTATCTTGAAAGGAAATGAGAAAGAGGCTCTTCACTAGAAGGGCCATGAATTTTGCATATTATTTACTTTTTATTGCTCTTTTTTTTTAAGAAAAGGATTATTTCTTTTTATTTTTTAAATACGTATTTCTTTTTATCTAATTTTTACATTATTCTTGTATCATTTGTAAGACACCACCATCTCATATTAAAGTGTTTTGTAAAACCTTCCAACCAGTTCCTCACAAGACAACATGAAACCCTTTCTTCTTCTTTTTTTAGCAAAAAATGAAACCCTTTAAATCATAAAAATATATTTTAAACTCTTATTTAAAAATTTCACATAATATAGATCCTCCTTAATGTGCATTTGTTGTTTGAATAGAGTTATTGATTATTTGTTGGTTATAAGCTAAAGGACAAATTAATTTGGCTAGAGAGTTTCCCAATTGTAGTTTGTTGTTTTGGCTTATCTTTCCTCATAATAACCTATTTCCATTTCCATTCAAAAGTTTAAATATACCTATAACATTAATTAAAATCGAATTCAAATACTATATTCAGCTTGTATACCCTCCCCCAAAAATGAGTTGGGTCAAACTTAAATTTATTTGTCAAGGGATATTAGCTTGATTAAGGTGTTTTCTTCCACCTCACTCCAAAGGAAATAAAACAGAACTCTGATGTAGCTAGACTTTAGTTTTAATTAATGAACCCTCTTATACCATTACCATCCCAAAATCATGGTCCTAAGAACAATCGTAGTCCTAAGCAAAAAGCCGAAGTAGGCTTATTTATAAACTCATCTGATACTAGACACTGTTCAAACATGGATCCAAACAAAAAGATATATGCAGTCAAGCTGGCTTCGACACTTTCTATAAACTGATGATTCAAGAAAAGGTGCAAGAAAACACATCCAAATAATTTACACTAACTTTAAGTTCATGGCCTCTCTGGTACCTCAACAGCCAGGGGCTAATTTATTCAAGTAATTTGTCAAGGCAAGTTTTTTTAATAAAGTCTAAGATGCTTTGCTCTTTGCTAGTTCCACATGCTGTGCCATTGTTTAGTCCCGAGTCTAGGAAATAGCTCAAGGATCAAAGGTCATGCTCTCAGCTTCCTTCCTCACGGATTCGAAGAGCACAGATGATAGATACCGCTCCCCAAAGCTAGGAAAAACAGCCTAGGGAAGAAGCAAGCCTCAATCAGAGAGAGATAAAAGAACAAAATTGAAATTGTATAGAAGAAATTGTGCATCCCTTTCTTAGGACGTCAATGATACATGCTTCAAAGTACACAGTGAAATATGTGTAAATGAAAAACCAACAAAGCTGAGGACTTTGCAACCTCAAAAAAATTTCCAGAAATGAAAACTACTTCAGCCAGTCAGAGAGACAAGTTTTACGAATTTCAATGTGAAAAACCATCACAACTAGTGAAAAATAATTCAGTACTACTGCTTTTATTGAAAGGGTCAGTGGTTGGGAAGACAGTCACTTAAGTCAAACTTCAATGGTTGGGAAGACAGTCATGTAAGTCAACCTACGTTCATGACCAAGCTACCTGTGACAGAGCCTGGTCTGAGAGATACCACTACTAGTAGATTAATTTCTATTCAGCAGTTAATAAATCTTGCTAGTGATATTTAGCTGCAACTGATAATGATGCTTAAGTTTTTGAGGCATAACATATAAGGCTAGCCCTCAAACAAGAGATTCAAAGATTATAAACATCAGGTAATCAACAATTTAATCTATGTATTCAAAGCTACGGGTTCATAAAATGATTTACTGATACAACCCCTGGATCATAGGATTTTGAATACCATATTGATTTTGCATTGTTCTAAAGCAACCACTAGATGCCTCACTAGACCAATTTTTCGTATGATATGCTATGACTCTTAAACAAATAGAACATTGCTGCAAGTGCACATAGTTCTACATGCCTCACCAAGATAAGAAAATTTGTTTTTGTCATTTTACATGAAAAAGATAGTATTGCAGGGTCACAACTTAGGATGGCCACATTAGTCAGACCCATGGATGCAAATTTTGTTGCACAGTTAGTCATCCTTTCATGTTGAGGATATGTTTCTTTATAGTGATTTAATATTGACAAAATGGGGAATACTATTCTGGGCATGCTTAACATCCTCAGGACTGGAAAAAGCTGGAGCATCAAAGCCTAAAACCAGTCCCTCAGTTGTACAATCGCATTACTTCTTCCACTTCAAGGTTTTTGTGAAATATCATTAAGGCCATGATAGAATTTCTCATGCTGGGTAAATAAAGACCGTAAATCTAGCAGATTAATTTGAATGACTTAAATTTTGATACTGATTTCAAAAGTCACATATAATGCTAAGAGACTTACAACAATTAGTTTGCCAGCATTTTCTGGGCGCCTTGCGATCTTGATTGCAGCAGCAGCAGCAGCTCCAGAAGATATACCAGCCTACAAAAAGTTCATGATCAGGGCATTTAGGAAAAAGAAGATGAAAGATACTAGTAACAAGAGATGATAAATTAGTCGAACAAAGAAAAGAAAAGAAAGCAAAATAAGCTTCTGCACAGCCATATATGATTGAGAAACACAAATGTACCAGTAATCCTTCTTTCAGTGCAAGAAGCTTTGCTGTTTCAATGGCTTCATCACTAGAAACCTGCATTAGATAACATGAGTTAAGTATTGATGTCCTAAAACACTGAGATCTGGATGTTACTCACACCTCCATTGAAACAATAATTGACTTCAAAATTTGGCTTTTCATTACTTAAGTTCTGCTAAGAAAGAATAAAGAATGCAATATTTAACTTGTTATCTTACTTGAATAACTTCATCAAGCAAGTTAACCTCCAAAACGCCAGGAATGAAACCAGCACCAATTCCCTGGATCTTATGTGGACCTGGGCATCATAAAAATCCTTACATCAGATCAAATGTAACACTATGATAGCAATTTCAATCGTCAACCAAGGATGCAAGAGATTAAGAAAAGCATTGATACAAAAATATTCTCATGGTGTTAACATCAAGAAAAATTCATTGCATCAACAATTAAGCAGAGAAACAACACCAAAACAGAAATAAGACAGGAAGAAACAAACCCAACAATAGATGGAGAAAGAAAATAATTTAATCCAATCTTGTCTTCCCCCCCCCCCCTCCAAAAAAAAAATCCCTATTTTGTTTCCTATTATCAAGCATTCAATGAATGTATGCTTCGGAAAGCAAACAAAAAGAATGTTCAAAAAATTTCTGTCACTAAGAATAATAAAATTATAAGTTCAACGATGAGGTATACTTTCAAGATAAGTCACTTCAAAATGCACAGTAAAAAGAGGTTAGTTCGCATTAAAGTAGATAAGAGATGATTTCCATCCTCTTTAAATGTATGGGAAAAAGCATGCATATCTCATTAAATGTTTGGTATAAAAGAGTTCAAGAAGGGAGAAGAAAAGAAAACAGCAATCTGACTCACGGAAGCAAATTACACCATAAAAATCCCCATGATATGACCTGAATCTGAGAACACAAGCCAATCAGATAATCTAAAGCCAGCAATACTTGTCAAAACCACTAATATATAACACGCAAGATCCAGTCTATACATTTGAGAACTCAATAAATGGCTCAATCAACAGTCAGAATTCAATGTCTTTCACTATCTTACATCATGCATCACAAAAGACCCAATACTTAGGTATTCAATAAATTTGGAACAGAGAATAGTCAAAGTACAAGCAAGGAAATGTAGCTCACCAGGCTTTCCTCCTGATAGGATAGCACTTTCGACTGGTTCTATACCATATAGCTAGAATTCAAAGTAACAAAATAAGAAGTCAAAAAATAAGGTATGTATGTCTATAACGAAACGATATTCCAATATCAAAAAAAATTCTCATTCAGGTATTTTGACATGCTTGCTCACCTTGATATCAGGATTCTGCTCCTTAAGGAATTTTCCAGCTCCTGTTATTGTACCCCCAGTACCGATTCCAGAAACAAGAGCATCAATTTTCCCATTGGAGGATTTCCAGATCTCAGGTCCAGTGGTTTCATAGTGAATCTACATCAAAATTACAGAATCGATTAATAGGTAGGACCATCAACAATAACAAATTTGGAGGTACAATAGATACCTTTGGGTTGGCAGCGTTCTCAAACTGCTGAAGAATGTAGGAATTTGGTGTCTTGGCCTTTATTTCCTCAGCTTTCTGAACAGCGCCTTTCATTCCCTTAGCAGGATCAGTAATAACTAATTCAGCACCAAAAGCACGGAGGATTATTCTTCTCTCAAGACTCATTGAAGCAGGCATTGTAATGATAAGCTTGTAACCCTTAGCAGCCGCCATAAATGCCAAGCCTATTCCAGTGTTCCCACTAGTTGGTTCAATTAATACACTCTTCAGTAACAAAGAGAAACACACAATCAGATTTTGCTTTATCATCCATAAATCAATTAAATAGAGAAGTTCATACCAAGGATGGAATCAAAATCATGATATTTAAAAGATCACAATTATCACAAAAAGTTTTCAATATAGTTATGAACAAAAATTCAACGTTAGGACCATTATCTCAAATACTAACCTCCCCAGGTTTGATAATTCCTTTGGCCTCAGCATCTGCTATCATACTATAACCAATCCTGCAGAAAATAACGAAGTACAACAACACATTCAGATTTTTCCAAAGAGAGAACAAAGCAATTCAAACTAAAACATCCAGAATCAGAAGAGCTGAAGAACTATTAATATTTCTCCAGAAAGAATTACAAAGATACAGAAAGTAATACCTATCCTTAACACTAGAGCATGGTTCCATCATTTCCAACTTGGCCGCGACACGAGCAACACATCCATCCACAATATTATTCAAATACACCAGTGGAGTTCGACCAATTAACTGCACATCAATGCCATAAACAAAATCACTCAATCAAATATCAAAATTGAATTTTTCTCTGAACCCACCAATCAAGAGCGAACAAAAATCAGAATACACAAAAGAAATCAGTAGATGTATTCATCCAGACTTACTTCAGTAACGTCCTTAGCAATACCAGTCCTTTCCTCTGCCATATCGTCCAACTAAATTGCAATCCTGCAATCACAAATTAAACCCCTCTGGCTTTTAGATCAAAGTCTTGAAAAATACCACCTTATCACAAAAATCTCTATATGATTAACCAATTTATACAATAAGACAAACTTTAAAAAAATCTTATTGACTCCTTTATCATGCAGAGACTTAGACTTGTTCGCTCATCCACTTTGAACAACTAACGAGAATTGACCGCAAAGCTTTAACATTAGAAAACAGCCGAAGCCTTAATTATTGCATTCTAGAATAACAAAAATGAAAAAAACACACCTTGGCACCAACTACTACTGAAAATGTCAATGAACCAAAACCTTATCTCCTTCAAATCAAAGGGTTTACTATAAAAATTCAAACATTTCAAGAAATCCAACAGAATAACATTGAACAGCAGAGAATGAGAGTCAAAACTATCAACAAATAAAGAAGCAATTAAAATAAAAATTACCTTGACAGACGTTGACGATAACTATGACAAGAAAATGGCCTCGTCCCAGCTACGAACTTTGGAATCAAAACTGTGTGCGAGGGTGGACTTTGAACGAGGAATTTATAGCAGAAATATGAAATATACCATATTTGGAGCGGAGAGGACCATGTAGAAATGAGCCGGGTTCGACAGCTCAGCCAATGAACAATCCCCAAAAATGTGCCCAAGTACCAAAATTTAAGGCTTAAAAGATGATAGCCTTGGTCTGATAATCTGATATTGTATACGGAGATTTTGTGTGTAAACTGTAAAAGACTGAAAGTTATATGCATCCGTCCAAAAATTTATTTATAATGTTTAAAAAATACTTAAAATTAAATATCTATATTTTCCGAATGCTCCTTTGTCATAATTTGTTTTACTTGCAATTTTATTTTATTTTTAAGATTTATAGAATTTTTATAGTACAAAATGTTAAAATTATATTCATTTTTTTATTAAAAAAAATCTACTTAATCCTAAAAGAAGTAATATATTAAAACAATGTAATTTATATATCCTTTAATACAAAATTGAATATTCATATTTCTATTTTGGAATATTTAAAAATAAATATTTATTTTTAAAAAATAAATATTTTTCATTAATAATTTTCTTAATTTAAAAGATTTACATGCACTGACTAATTATTTTCATTACTAACTTAATTAATAATAATGATAAAGTGTTAACTTATTTAAAATCAAAGTCTTTTTCTAATTTTTAAATTAAGTTAAATGTAAATATTCAATTATAGATATTATTTTTTTAACTCATTATTATAGTCCATTGCTAGTTTCACTCATCTTTCTCTATTTTCTCTCTCCTTTTATTTAAAATAAATTTTATTAGTTAACATTGAGAGTCAACTATCACGTTGAGACTTTAACTTTCAATAAAAAGTAATATTTTAAAAAAAATAATACATTAATTATTAAAGGTTCAATAGGTATAAAGTTGGGAAAAAAGACCTAACTAGTCCTCTTTTTTTTTTTAGGGAAAATAATTCCCCTTTTTAGAAAAAAAGAAGAAGTAATTTGAAACAAATTAAAATAGAAACTACCTTTTTATAATTATTAGATTAGGAGTCGTCTCAGCAAAGACAGCCTAGTGGCTGGATGTCTTATTCACACCGTGAGATTTGTGAATTCAAATCATTCTCCTCATTCGCTCATGTAGTAATAAAAAAAAAGTATTATGAGTTGTCCTGCTAGTCCAATGGGGGCTTTTGTCATATTTGAAAATGAATTTGGAATTTTCTATTAGATATTTTGAAGTTTTGTGTAGTTTATGCATTGTGGTTCTAGTGTTTTCATATCCTTTTTCTTTGTTTTCTGAACTCAAAAATATTTTTCTGAAATTGAATATATAGTGACTTCAAGACATTCATCACTTTATGTATATTGTTAATATAGTTAGTGAGATATAAATATATAATTATTTTAATTTAAATGGTTTTTAATAAAATTTTAGATTAAAATAATAATACATTCTTCTGAGATTGAATGTATATTTTCATTAAATAAATATATTTTTATTTAAAATTTCATTAATAATTTTATTTATTTAAAATATTTATATCTCACTGACTCATGATTTTTACCACGCAATGGAATTATACTCTATTAGCTCATGAATCTTATATTCCTTTATATTAATATCAAAGATAATTTAATAAATTAATTAAAATAAAATAATTCATTAATTTTTAATTAAAATAAAAAAATAAATATTCAATTTAAGACGATTAGAGTGTATTTTATTTTGATATATATATTATATATATTTATATTTAACTTCTTATACTTATATATTTAAAAATAAAAATTTGACTTTTGAAAGAGAGTATATTATACTAAGGATGTGAAAGTTTGAACAAGTCATTAAATAAAGTCCATGAACTAGAGATCAAATCCTAAATGATTGAGCTATTAGTTTATAGATCTTCTTTCATGATTTTCTTTGTTTGACAGATTTTGTTATTATATATATAGCCATTTTCAAAAAAAACAAATTCCAATTTTTTCTTCTCTATATGAGAAAGGAATTTGACATGTTAAGTTTGGCCGGCATTGTATTTTCATTTCCCATTTTGTTTTCGAAACATTTTCTACCATTTGATAAGAAAATTTTGTACAGCCCAGAGAGGGGATTTGGAGATTTTTTCTTTTCTTTTCCTATATTTTTTTGTCAAAAATGCTAAGGGGCATTTTCAAAAAAAAAAGAAACAAACAAACAAACAAACTAGACAATATGGAAAAGAGGCAATTTTGCTTGAAAAGATAAAGGGGAAGTTATATAAAATTCTTAGATAGAGATTATCTCCATATTCAACAAGACTTCTTTTGAGAGTAGAGACTTTCCATTTTAGTCTAACTTTTGGAAAGTCTAAATAAATTTTTTTTGTAAGTTGTCCACAATTCTTGACTTTTTAGCAAGGATTTTAGACCCCTTCAATCCATCTAAATTGGTTTTTTTTTCTTCAGATTCTATAATTGAATTTGGATAAACTTTTATCTTCCCACTTTTTTCATTTTAAAACTTTTTTTCCATTATCATATTATGAGAAAATTACTATTTCACAAAATATAATAATCAGACTATCATTTTTCATGCATCTACATCTTTTCGTTTTTCTAAACTTTCAAACAAAGTAATTTTAGAAAAAATTGAATATTGAAAATGTGTCTTTTTATAATTACTTCATTCTAAAATTTCTTAAAGAATTTGAAACTGTATCCAACTCTTAATGACCAAAGAAACTCATAACCATCAAGGTTCCATCGGTTACATGTTGGATAGCCTGGCGTGGTAAAAAGTCTAGAGTCTAGATCTTAATTTCAACTGCCATCAAAACCTTATCCTTTCAAGCACCATACATCACAAACCCAAAAGAACTCCTCCAAATTCTTCCCAAGGGAGCATGGCAACACTTTATTTAACATCATCTCCTTCTTTCACTCTGATTACACCAAGAAAACAAACCAGTCTTCCTTCTCTACAATTGAATTACCCCTTGTTAAAGGGTACCTCAAGACGAAATTTATCATGCATTGTTCAATCTTACAAAGTTGAAATTGAGCATGAAGGTAAAACTACTGAGCTAGAGGTTGATCCTGATGAAACAATTCTATCAAAGGCATTAGACAGT
Source organism: Apocynum venetum (assembly GCA_019593545.1). NCBI lineage: Eukaryota > Viridiplantae > Streptophyta > Magnoliopsida > Gentianales > Apocynaceae > Apocynum > Apocynum venetum. The sequence continues at coordinate 3,109,482 of SRSM01000127.1, forward strand.
GGCATGGATGTGCCTTATGACTGCAAGCTTGGGGTATGCATGACTTGCCCAGCTAAACTTCTCAGTGGAACGGTCGATCAGAGTGATGGGATGCTCAGTGATGATGTTGTGGAACGTGGGTATGCTTTGTTGTGTGCAGCTTATCCAAGGTCAGATTGCCATATCAGGATTATACCAGAGGAAGAGTTGCTCTCTTTGCAGCTAGCGACAGCCAATGACTAGAGGTTGGAGCTGATTTATGAGTTATTGGCTCTTACATTTTTGGGCAGGAGTATGAAATTGAGATAATATATTTGTATTCTTGGAATGAAGAATTGTGTGTTTTCTACTGCTAATGTTCTCATTTGTAGGAAATAAGTTGCTAATGACTATATGAAAGTAATGGATTTCTTCAATATACAAAGTTCTGAAAAGTATAGATTTTTGGGATTACAGAGGATCCTCCAAATAAAGAACTTGATCATTATTTATTAAGCTCTAAAAGCTATTGATGTTGAATATAGCACAATACAACAATGAGCGCAATCAAAGCCAAGCAATTGGTCTTGTGCTCTGGGTAAACAGAGTAGGGCTGTTGCATTCATGAATATTTAGCAAGAGAATACTTGGCTAAAAACGGATTGCAAGAATTGAAATTTGCTTTTCAGACTCTTGTTTATGCATTCCCCCAATACCCACTTAGGCCAAACAAACTGATCTCTGGTGCCGAATTCAACAGGCCCGTCTGAAATAAAGCAGTAGAAGATGCCCACATTTTAGTGTGCAGCAACTCATCAATTCCTTTACTTCATTAATAGGTCTCTCAGTCAGCAAAATTCCCAAAAAGTAAGAAGGTTATTGCCATTATTCTTGATAAGTATCAAGATTCTATTGTCTGTGGCCACAGAAATTTCGTCTTCACCCAAGAACACTGCACACATTGAACTGAATGAGAACATACCACCCCTTTTAATCACTGAAGATTGGAGAACACCCTGGCTGCCACAGAAAAATGTTTTCCAAATGTGTAAAACAAGGTAGAGAAGCCATAATATATTGGATTTAAAAACAGCATCCAGCCTCTTGGAAATGAAGTTCCCAATTGCGTAGAGAATACTTGATTTCAATCAATCCAAAGAGTGTGAATACTCAAAACAGTTGCCCAATTTTTTGGCTAATGAGTACTACAAGCAACCAATTCTTTCCAAAATTCCAACTTGGCATTTCTGAAAATATGTGGGCTTAAAAGATGCAAGTAATTGCATCTGTAATTTGCGAAAAGTGATTTCAGGTTTTTTAACTCCACTGCTCTCTTGCTTCAGAGCAAAAAGTGGCCTCCATACCATCCCACAGAGCCTATGTTCTCACTTCTTATATGAGAAATATTCCAGGAGGAATTGTTCTCCAATTACCAATCAAATTGACACTATTAAATTCTGAGCAAAATTTTCACACCTGATCACCAGGTCAGTCGACATTGCTCTCGAGTTTTTGCCGAATGTTACTTCCTTTCTTCACCTTCCTTTGCTTAAGTTTCACCTTGACATCAACCCCATGACCAATGATGGATCGAAGTACAATCTGCAGCTTCCCTTCCAAAACCTCACCCTTCCTTGGTGTATAAACCACATTGTGAATATCATCAGCCAAAGCCCTCTGAGCCAACACTTTTCCAACAGCAGCACAAGTGCTTCTGCTCTTAGTGGAACCAAGGTCAAATTTCATATCTTTAGAAATTGAATGTGCCACAGCAACAACTTTGCTAGTTGCCCGATGAATAATGCTGGCACGGACAGAACCTTTTGATACATAAATATCCAGACAAAATGGTTCATGGTATATAGCAGTAAGCTGATTAAAAGTGGGAACTCTGATCCTTTTTCCATCTAAATCACCTACCACTTGAAGCCCAGGAATCAAAGACTCATTCCCGTCAACTCCCTTAAATGAGTTAAATTTTCCCATGACAAGACCAGAATTATTGTTTGACTTCTCCAACTTGATTTCTTTATGTTTTTCCTTGCTCTTTGTATCCTTTTCATTTCGAGAAGCCGATGCACTCTGCTTTTCCTTATTTTTGGGATCTTCTTTCTGATCATTCATGTTCTTTGAAGATTTTCTCCTGTGAAAATCAAACTTATACTCCTCATACTCTTTGGAATGCTTATCAAGCTTATAGAACAAATTACCACGAACCCTCATATCCTCAATCACATCAAAATCAGGATCTTGCTCATCTGCAAACTCATAATTCACCTTCCCATAATAATTATCCCCCTCCTCTTCACTAAACAGAGGCTTTGTCTCCAAACACACCTTGCCATTACCTTTCCAGACATCAGCCAAACTGGAAGAAACCTGCCAAGTCTCGTTATCAACAAGCTCAATCTTGCAGTCCTCCATATACCTTCTACTACTCTCCAGAAACAATGGAGAAAGCTGAAGCCTATCACCATAATTAACAAAAGAATCTCTCTTCTGCTTGTTCACCGGTGGAAAATCAATTGCGTCTCCTTCTCTACCAAGAACTGTTGTAGAGGCTCCGGATGATAATTTCCTCCCTGCCCCGAAAAGAATAAGAGGATTTGTAAATGATTTTAAGGTCGTCGCTCTTGGTATTAAGAATGCCATTTGAGTGATGAGAAGTGAAGCAGTGATAATCAATGATTTGGCTTCCGTTGTTATTCTTCGCTCATCGGGTAATAAGATCGAACAGTTGGTGAGCATAGAGAGCAGAAATGGATGCTAACTCGAAAGCAGCAACGGTAAGATGTGTTGGTGCTTACTGCTTTGTACCTACATATTCGAGAGATTATAGAGACATAAGGCAACCCAAAAATCCAATAATAATAATACAAAGTTGACTTTAATATATAAATTGTTTTAGAGTAAAAAAAAATAATGTACTTTATTTACAATATTTGATAAATATTGATAAATTTTTCAAAATATTACATTATTTAGAAGATATTTTGAAAAACTGATCAATTTTATCAAATATTATAAAATAGTTTACATTAAAAAAATTAATGTAAAACAATTTACATATTAAAATCAATTATTATTATTATCGGAGTCTCTTTGAATAATTAAATTAAATAAATGTTTCATCTATTTCGAATTAATTAAATATCAACATTTTTATTTTATTTTATTAAATATTTATTTTTCATAAATAATTATATATATTCTAAATTTTCATTAATAATATTAATATTTTTAATTTAAAAAATTTACATCTAGTCTCACCATTAATTATACTAATATTAAAGATAATTTATTAAATTAATTAAAGTCAATTTTTATTTAATTAATAACTACAGTAAAAATGAATATTAATTTCAAATAAAAATAGAACATTATATTATTAATTTATGCATAAAAATATAAAATCACTTATATTTTTTAAAAGTAACATTAAATAACTTACATTTTAAAACAAAAAAGTAATATTAGAGGGAAATAATATGTATTAAATGTATTATATGCATCACTTATACTTTTAATACACTCCAAAAGTTTTAACCACCTTAATTTGAGTTACTAATGTTAGCCCCATATCTAGAACTTGAATATTTCACCAAGGTTGTATCAGTAATACCTTGAATATTTCCTCGCGCAGAATCCCAGTTAAAATCCCCTACAAAACCCTGAAAGCAGGACTTCAAATTTTGTGATATTTGAGGAACCTTATTACATTACCGTCGTGTATATTCATTTCTATATGAGCAAAAGGAAACAAGATTCTTGTGCTTCCAGAAAGTGATTAAGAATATACCCAGAGCACATGGTACAGTAATCTGATCATATCAGCATCAGAATGAATATGGGATTTCCTTGTGGAAGAAATATCAGACACCTGCACTATCCCCTTGATTTCTCAAGTACATTCTATATCCATTTACCTTCAAAGGTATTCGAATCTCATTCTGATATGCAATTTCTCAACAAGGACCACAGTCCAGCTCAGAAGGCATCCCTCCCAACACATCACGTGATTAAGAAATTCTATATGTTGGCAGTAACTGAGCAACTATGGATTACCACAAAATCCTACAAGTTCACTAGGTTCATAGTTAAGCATCTCTTTTAATTACTTTTCACAACAGCCTAGTACTACCAAGTTTCATTAACATCAGAAATACAAGCTGCACTTGTCAAAAACAAGTAGCAGAATAACAAGGTCAGAATTAAGGATTAACACACAGATAGAGCTACCATTAAGGTTAGTGATTACAAACCATTTAAAAGACATTTAGATTGGGTCATGATATCAGTTGTCACCATATCAGATTGCCAGTCATGTCTATTAGTAGTAAGCTTGCTGGTAAGCTGGTGCCATTCCAGTGCCATATCCTCCATATACAGGGTAGTTCACTGGCGCTCCAGGATATGCTTCGGGGGAATATGGATACTGGGGACTCCTACTTCCATGACCGTAGATGGGAGGTGGTGCAGGATATGCTGGTACACCAGCTGGGTACTGTGTATGTGAGGGAGACCTCACAAAAGTGGGAGCAGCTGGGAAAGACGAGACATAAGCATTAGTCAAACGTCCTGCCTTGGCTGGTGGCATGGGGCCTCCATTGCTTGCACGTGTACGTTTGTTGGCAGGTATTGCAACTGGCTTCCTTTTCTCGGTCTTAACCTTCTCCAGTTGTTCAAGGCGTTTCCTGAGGTTCTCCGATGGGAACTCATCCTCAAGTTTGTACTCTTCAAGGCACCTGATAACAGCACGAAGTGCAGATTGCTCTTTCTTGGCAGCCAGGTGCTGTGAAAGCATAAAGAATAATCAGAATTAAACTGAATGTAAGCAAATTCCAAACTTCTGGTTATATGCCCTTCAAGAATATGAATCATATGACTTCTGATCAACCTACAAGAACACCAGGCAGAATAATGCCTTTATTGCAGAGTAACTAATACTAGCATGAGCACATGGAAGTACATAGTGAATGCCCAAACAAGTACTAGCATCATTTCAACATCTGGGAGCTATTCATCTGCAAGCAGCATTTTTATATTTTGGATATACTCACATGGGCTCTCTATGGTTCTGTACCAGAAATAGGGAATGATATACCTTAGAGCTGGACTCTTGGAATTTAAAAGTCATCCTTGTGCTTTGTTTGGCTTCAGCACAATAATTGATTCAATAACCACTTTCGTTGGTTGGTTCTAATATGTTCAGGAACTTTGACTGCATTCACATTACTCACTAAGTAACCCCATGCAGCACACTCAAAACAAAAAAAATCAGAAGGAAACCATTGACCACAATTGCTGCAGCAATCACCTCTTCCCCTCCCATACCACAACACCAATCAGTAATCTCCAGCACCCTACAACTCCCGTTGCCAATTGAATGTGCTTACAACCATCTAAGAAGAGATCTAATAATTTTGAAACTGATGGTTCAAATCTGGCATAATAATAAAAAAGATGGAGAAAGAAAGTGGGATGGGAGCAAGAATTTGGTATCACAAATAAATCTAGTGTGTTTCAGAAAGTGCTGAGACCTCACAACACAATTACTGCAGCAATCATCTCTCCCCCTCCCATTCAACTACACCAATCAGTCATCTCCATCACCCTAATACTCCCATCGCTGATTGAATGTGTTTATAATGATTTCACAAGATTTAATAATTTTGAAACCAAAGGTTTGGAGAAAGGTAGGGCAGAAGCAAGAATTTGGTGTCACAAAATAACTGTAGTCTGTATGGGTGTGGTCCAAAAGAGCTGAGAAGGAAGCATCTCCTTTAGTTTCAAAATAATGGCCAACAATTTAGCCACAGCTTGGACCATACCTAACATCTATGCCTTCAAATACTATTAAATATTGTAACCCCTTGCAATAAAATAAAATAAAATATAGGGCGGACAGAGAATATCCCCCAACCAAATGGTCCCTTCTTTTCAGGGGCAATTAAAACATTCATTTTCAAAATTGGAAAACAAGCATCCAATGTGTGATATCTCTACACTGCCAAAGAAGCTTTAGAAAAATGGTTATTGCAAGGTTCAAATGATACTACTTAGACTTTTTATTGGAAGCAGTCTATACAATTAAAACAGAAATCAGCAAGATAGAGAAATAGATGGAGATATCCATAAGTATACTCAAAGTTTGGGCATAAAAATAGACAACAAACCATTGTCCCTTCAGCAAAGAAGACCTAAGAGAACAAGATCCAAAGTCCAGTCAAAGAAAAGAAGTAAACACAAGAAAGAATAAGAATAGAGAATAAGCATGTTCCCACTAACTTGAAGGCAAACATATACAAGACAAATTACTTACAGGAATATAACAAGAATTTAACTATAAGTCCACCAAAATAAAAATAGAACATTACCGTAGCTCGACCAGAATTGTCAGGATCCTCCAGAATCGAACTGGCAACCTTCTTTGCATCTTTTAGAAAAGCTTTCAAAAGGGGGACAGGGGGGAACTTGTTTACAAGGCCAACTTCATAAGTGAAATGTACAGCATCAACCTGCTGGCCTCTGCTGATCAGTTCTTCAATCATATCTGAACACAAGAAAAACAAAAATACTCGGAATTTACAAAGTGTCATAGAATGTACTCCAAATCCATGAAACTAGCCCAAGCCATATACTCTAGGAAATACATGAACCACCAAGAAAATATCAAGCTACATTTATGTGTTTATGTTTCTTTTTGTGACAGAGAGTGACAATCAAAATGGTAAATGTAAAAGCAATTTCCAGAACAGGGGATGTGAATCAGGATCCAGAATTCTTTAAATGTTCCTAAACGTAGAAAAATCTATAGTTCAATTAACAGACAAATTCAAGAGACTGAACATGCAAATTGCCAGCAACCTAATCTTACCCAATGAAAAGATATACATGACTTCATCGAAGCCAAAGCATAAATACTCCGATATTATCAACAAAATCCAAGAAAAATACTTTTAAAGGGTGTTTATGTGTGAAACCTTCTTCTCATGAGAAAATATTCAAGTACAGCAACTAACTGCCACCTGCACATCTAAGCTATCAAACTCTTACATGGAAGAGCTAAGATGCTCTCCTGTTCTTTCAGAATGCTAATCAAGATATCATACAATATGAGAACGCAAAAGCATACATCCATCCTCCAAACATGTAATGAAACCACTTTACACAAGTAACCAGCAGCAGGCAGCCAGAAATCCATTTTGTTAGTCTACAGCAGATCTTTCCATTTCTAGAAAAACCCAAGCAAAATTATTTTGCACGGTGTTCGAATTTGGTGAAAGACAGCACCTAAGTGGATAAGTTTACACACAACCGCAAATTAGATACAGGAGTTTCAAAATTAGAAGTTTAGTTTCATGCAAAGCATAGATTTTTATGACCTATCAACCAAACTAGAAAGCGAGCTTCTCAAAATACCCAAGGAAGACTTGTGAGTTTCATTTCTCAACTCAAACCTATACATAATCTCATATTAAGATTCCAATTTCAAGCATAAAAACTCCTCCTTTAATCAAGAAACTTTCTTCTAACCACATATTAGTGACAAAATAAAACTCAACCTGAACCAAATATTTATCAAAACAAACAAAGAAATAAGGAGAAAAGAATCAAGGAAGAATACCAGGCATTCTATCCCCGAGTCCAAGCGAAACAGCTAGCTTAGGCATCTGTTTACGCCAAGCAGAACCCACCACAAGCTTCCTGTATAAATCGATATCCTCTTCCTTAACAATCCCAAAAGTCACCAAATGCTGCAGAAAGGTATGCACATCAGGGGTCTTAACATTCTCAATACCCCCTCTCTCCTCCAAGCTCTTCTTCCATATCTCGGCAATCTCCTCTGCCTTCTCCTTCACACTCGGCGTGACAAACATCCTCTTCTTCCCTAGCACAGGATCCACAATCACCGGGATCAATGATTCTAACAACAACACACACGCCCAACCCAAATCATTACTGTTGCTATTGCTATTACTGGTCTTCCTTTTATCCACAGGAAACACCTCAGAAATGGCCTCCAAGACAAACTTAGGAGGATCAACACATTCCTCCAACGCCTTAGGAATTTCCTGCCTCAAACTTTCCAATTCCTTTTTACGTACAATGATGAAACCCCAAAAACCGCTAACATCCATTCTAACACAAAGGGATTTCAGCTTCAACAACAACCCAAACGAATTATCCACTTCAGCTTCACCGAGCTCATCACCCTCCTCAATTCCCTTCCCAATGGCTAATAAAGCTTCAGCTTTGGATTTCTCCACCTTCTCTAAAGCCATTGACAAGGAAGCAGAGAGTGAAGACTCACGCTCGTGGAGAATTTCCAAAGACTGCTTCGTCTGTGAGTCCAAACTTTGAACTTTAGCTCTCAGCGCTGCAGATTTCTTCTCAAGATTCTGTTCCAGTGAAGTGAAATGATCGGAAAGTTCTTTCCAGAGAAGTGTACAGCTAGTCATCAAAGAAGTCTGCCGCTGGAAGTCATCAAAACTCGGCGGCGGCGCCGGCGAGTGATTAAACTCGCCGGGATCGGCGATTGAACCCATTGATTCTTTCCTGCTTTCTGGGGTCTCTGAGGTAAAAGAGGGGAAAGGGTTAGAAATGAAACCCTAGCATTATTTTAGAGAGAGAAAGTGAGAGAGTGTAGAGAGAGAAAGGGGAGTTAGGCGATAAAGGGGAAAGGTTGAAGGAAGACGAGAGGATGACGTGGAAGACAAGTGAGTGGACACGTGGGACTTTGTCTGCGGGAAAATAAAGTGACCTGGGTTTATGCTAATATGCGCCGTGGTTGTGTAGGGAGAAATGGAAGAAATCGAAATTGAGACGTGAATTGAAAAGTCCTCCCGCGTGAAAATTTAAAATAAAGTGAAAAAGAAAAAACCCCAAAGAGGAAATTGAATGGTATTCACCTATTTTGTCGGTTATTTATTGTTAATTAATGCAATCATGTAAATGTATACTATAATTATATCAATTCTTAAAAATCCACCAACATGTTAGATAATATGTTTTGAAAGAAAAAAAAAAAGTTGGGATAAATTTGGTACTATTTGAAAGAAAAAGAAAGTAGGAATGGATGTTGCCATTGGTTTTGTCGTTATTAATAAAACACATGAGACAGGAAAAGAATCTTTTGAGAATTGTATTGTATTTATTATGTTAATGAATCATAATGATAATTGTTAAGGTATCGTTTGGCACACGAGGGGTTTATTCATAAATTGAAACGAAGGGTCCAAACGAAAAAAAGAAAAGTCAAATGGGCGCTGTTTTTATTTGCTCTCACACGGGCGTTGAGCTTTGTCTCGATTAATATAGCTTGTTTTTCAATCAAATATTTTTGGATGACGAAACTTTTAATAGGCTTTTTTTCATTTATAAGGCTCGAACTCAGGATCTTTTGAGAACCAATTTTTTTATATATGATTCAAATTTTAGTGATATAATTATCATTTTATTGTATTTTTGAAATTTTGTGCCTGTTTTGTTTGCATTTTCCTGATTTTGGTATATTGTTAACTTGTTAAAATCGATTTATTGAATCATTCGATAACTTTTTGGTGAAATTAATAATCGAACTATATGTCTAAAACTAAGTATATAAGACCCTTTTTAATTTTTGTTACATTTTTTTTGTGTTTTTAGAAAAAAAACTGTAGTTTTCTAGTTGTAGATATTGTTTTAAAAGGTACTGTTCAAAAAGGAATTGCACCAAAGGAATATAAATTAAACAAATTATTGGATACAAAATTTGAGCCATATTCACATAGTCAAAATAGGAAATCCGCTATTGAATTATCAATGATAATATTTGAGATTTCGGAGGAGAAATATCTCTTATCAAATTGAAAAGGAAAATTTTAAATAGTTAACAATTTGAAATTTCAAAAATGTTTTTTCTTATAAGCTTCAAAAATGTTATTCGTGGCTACAAAATTTGTTACCATTTTTTTAAAACTATTTTATTAGTAAAGTTGATAAAATTACCTTTATTAGACTAATTAAATTACCTTCCCATCATCCCATGTAATGGTGGCAAATGTATAATTCTTTCCAAACATTTTTTTAAAGTAATATTTCAAAAACTTATTTCCTGAATATTCCTTATGGATAATATTCAAAGATGTCACTATGTTAAGAGAGTAATTATAATTATTAAGTTTAAAAGAAATTAAGATGTAAAATTTTTCACTTAAATAAAAATTGTTATATAGAAATATTTTTTAGTACAAAAGAAGAAAAAAAATTGTGACTATAATTTTTTTTATGAAACGAACTCTACACTTTGATGAATGTATTAATGCTAGTAAAATATTGTGTTCATTTTCTAACATTAATAATATTGAAATATTTTATTCCTTTTGCATTTAAGAATTGTGTATATGGTAGCTTCCCACTGCAAAAGCATCGCATCACGTAACATATGATCCTAATTCAACCACCCCGAGCAAAAGAATGGGTTTACAACCATTCACGTTGAGCTTTTAATCAAAATAACTTAACTTTTTAAATTCTTATACAAAATAATCACAAACTTAATGAATGCACTAAAATAATCTAAAATGCGTTTTTTAGTGGCGTCAGACTTTTTTTTAAGAACAAAAAATCATTTTTAGAAAAACGCTATTGGCAATAGTGTTTTACTTGAGATTCTTTTTTTGTAAAAAAATTATCCTTTCAAATTGTATTTTTTTTTTCTCACGCAATTATTAATTTTTGTTTATCATGAAATATATATTTATATTTAAAAAATAATAAATACATTTTTGTTAATGTTGTTTATGAACATTGAAATTGTTGTAAAAATTTTAAAAATTATTAATGTAAAAATAACAAAATGGAAGATACAAATAATATATTATGTATTATTAATGTATTTTAAAAAACAAATGTAAAATACAATTAATATTGACATGTATAATCACATAATCAAACTTAACATAATTTAGTATTGTAAATAAAAGACAATTATTCAAGATAGAGTTCGTAAATATACGATAATTGATTTACGAAATCCTATCATTTAGATTGAATAGTTGTAGTGTATCTTATAATCATGATTGTACAAGTTGTCATTGATTTTTTCGACATTTATTATTTTAAATACATTAATTAATTTGTGCTTTTTTATTAAAAGCTCACTCACGTATATCCTATCCAATGCCAAAAATTCTCTACCCTAACCTATCTATTCTTTATTTTCCACCAATTATAATTCTCATCTAAATATCACACTTAGTCATAATTATATTGCACGTACTAAAATAGATATTAAAATTAACAATAATATATATATTAAAAAGAAAAAATAGTAAATAACTGAATTAATTCTTATTAATTATACATATTCCCGATATGAAATAAATGACATCACACTAATTTTATTTTATTTTATTTTAAAAGGAGAATCACGCTAAGTTGTTAATATGGTAGTTTATTTTATATTATTCTAGTCAATAAATTTGTTAACCTATTTATTTAAAAATTTAAATTTTCATCTTATAATTATCATTATCTCCAATTGATCAGTTAAATGGTCATTAACATGAAATTCAATGAAATTTTGAAGTTGTGTGAATTTTAATGATTTTTTATTGTAATAAAATTTCAATAATTTAGTAGATTCAATAGAATCATGTGAAATTCTATGTTATAGAATTTGATGGAATTTAGTGAATTTTTATTGGAGTTTTTGTAACAAAATAGATAGAACAAAATTTATACATAAAGAGAATATATAGGCGAACCAATATATATATATAGCTAAAATAAACTTAATTATCCATCAATTTTTGAATGAACTTTTTGATTGAATTTCCATTTACTTTTAGAATTTATACCTGTTGATATGTTTTGCTTGAAATATGTATATGATATTATATACAGTTCTACATATGAAATTTTTGTACTTAATATTTTAATTTTATTGCTAATAAAGTTTTAACAATAATTTGAAGTGAGGAAACAAATAACAAATTTTTATACATCAAACCAAATTCATGTATGAGTTATAATATAATATATCAAACCAAGTAGATGAATTACATGAAATTTTATGTCATAATTTTTTGTGGAATTTGATAAATTTTTATTATAATTTTTTAAATAAAATAAATAGAATAATTTGTACATGAAAAATTATAAGTTGAGAGATTATTGTCGTAAAAATTACAAGTGTAAAAAAATATTATCTTAAAAGAAGAAATATAAGATTATGACAATCAAATTGATATATATATACATGATGTTTTATTTTTTATTGATAACAAATAGACGAATTTCACGAAATTCAATGAAATTATGATCGAATTTGTGTAATAATTGTTTATTCATATTTTTTTACTTTAAATTATATTAAAAATAGAATTCTATTGAAATTCATGAATTTTTGATGATATATGAAATATTATAGAATAAATTAAATTTCATATTGAAGATATTTATTTTTTTTAATAAATTTCATAAAATTCTTAATTGATGATAAATAAAATTTCATTGAATTTATATTCTATCAAATTTCATAATTTAAACACCACCCTAAGAGTGACTTATTAAGTAATAAATTAAAATCTAGTCTAGGAAAAAAATACAAAAAAGAAAGAGAGTCACACACCTAGGATATCTAGGGACAATGAATGATTGTGAGTTGTGAATTGAATGGAGTCGTAAAGCTAAGCAAAGGGGGGAAAAGAGGATGACGTGGGAGGGGTTAGGAAGAAGGGGCATGTTTGGATGGTGAGATAATTTAAAACATGGATTTGAGCAGGAAGACTTTCCCAGAAACCGAAGAGAGAGGAAAAACAAATGAAAAATGAAAAAGCAAAAGGTGGGGACTGAAAAGCCGAGGAAAGTGGTGGTGGCCCAACTCACTACTGACCACCACATGGTTGCAGTCAGATAAAGTAAAGGCATTGCCGGCCTCATGAATGGGCTTTATAAAGACACTACTAACAATAGAGAGAAGGTTGTGGATTAGATTGCACTGTGTAACGCTATATTCCACACACTACCACCACACCCCAGATATGACTCCAAATTAATTTCATTTCCACTTCCTCTTTGCAATCATAGTAATAATTAATCGTATGTTGACGTATTTGATTAATTTACATTGTTTGATTTTTGTATTAGATATAAAATCCAATAGGTGTTTGTGTCTTTTACAATTCACAATTAATCTGATATATTTTTACCTTCAAAATTATGTTATTTAAGATTTGAATTTAAAAATTTTGTTTAAATAAAACAAACTATTTATTATTTGTGTCGACTTTTGTTGGTTATGATATGAACGATCTCCTTATCAAAAGTGAGTTTCTCACATAGTATTTTCAAATACAATGTTTGAATTTGAGATTTTAAAATCATATGCTTCTTACTACTTGTGTTAGCTCTTATTGATTATATTAAAAAAGCTAGTGACAACTTTTTAAAATTTTAGACATTTATATGTAATTAGTCTCGCTTGCTACACTTTAATAATAAATAATAATTTTATTAAAGTAAAAAGTTTATATATATATATATATATATATAATCAAATATTGATATTTTAATTCGGAATGAAGACAGTAGAAAATAATGATAAGTAAAAATCTAGAGAGGATCCCTCTCTTTATTCATTACCTTTCCAATCCCTTCAAATGGAATAAACTGCTTATTTGGTGCTATTTGGTTTATTCCAATCAAGATGAAAACAATTATAATTTATTGTAGTAAACATAAGTTTATTTGACGTCTATATTAAACAAAATTATATAAAATGTCATAAATAAAATTTCCTTAAAGAATTACTTAAGATCTATCTTAATAATAAAAATCTTATCAATATAATAATTTACTAGTAACTTAAGTTTTTTTTTTCTCAATTCAAATTTGGTGGAATGTTATAGATAATATAGCTATGACACAAACTATTCTACTCCATAATGTATCATTAAGGTAATTAATTTTTTTTTGGTGTAGTTTAAATTTTCGCCGAATTAGGTAAATTTAAGAATTAAGACTGTATTATTTTAGAACATACAACAAACACTAATTTCTAAAGCAGTAGTGAATAAGATTAAGGTAACGTGTAGATATCAAGTCAAGTGGTAAAAGTGGTGCCCTACTGCAGTAATCAGTGGTGTATCTGTGCAATGAATGAATGAATATAGACAGATCTGCCCATTTTTTATACTGTACATCGACATGACCCGAAAACGACACTAATAAAATATAATTAAAACACATTAAATACGATTAGGATTAACATATTCGTTTAAATTTCGACCATATTTCTATTAATCGTGTAATTATATTGTGTATAATAAATATAAATCAAATTATCTGTATTATTTGTAAAGGGTAAAATTTAACTTTTTAATACATTTATGAATGGATAATAAATTTTTAACAAGAGAGTGAACACGCGAAATATAATCATTCATGGGCAAAAGCATGAGTTTGAACAAGCTTTAAAAAATTTTAAACGGACAAATTAAATTTAACTTTTAACATTATATGCAAAATAAATAGATTTGTGTACATTTTTTATAACCTTTGACATGAATAGTTATCGTGCTAGTTTAAAAGGGTTTGTAGTAATACATATTTACAGAATTGCCAATTTAGCAAGTGTAATTGAAGAGGGGCGTGGTGACTGGTGAAATCAGGCACGCGCAACTGACTCTGGGCTCTGTGGATCTGAAAAGGTATTCAAGTCCCTCTGGAATCTTTGAGAGTGTGTGAGGCTTATGATTTTGTTCTATAGTTTAGTGGTCATCCTGGCAGTTTCATGCATGCATCTTACCACCCCCCCCCTCCCTCTTTTTATCTTTAAAAGAGTTGTTTCTTTTTAGTTCCAAGTAGAACTTGGCAAGATGCAAGAGGATAGAGTAGAATAAAGTCTTTTATTTTATTTTTTTTAAAAAAGTAGTAGAAAAGATATAAGATAGAGAAAGAAAAGACCAGTCTCAAATCAGTATCAAAGTGGATATCTAAAATTTCAAATTATAATTATCGAGTAAAAGAAAAACAAATTGAACCACTTGAAAATTTGGTTAGAATACGTCACTCTCTTGATTGTACAGCTGCGGTATCTATTGGTTATATTAAACATGGGTAAAAAGTCCAGCGTGCACTTAAATTTTTATAAATTTTGATTTTAATATTTGAACTTTTTTTTATCAATGTATATATTTAATTTTTTTAAAACTATTAAAAATTACATTCAATTTTTTTTTATCAATACATGCATTCAAATTTTCTAAAACTATCAAAAAGTACACTTTTGTCTATCTAATTAAGGAATATTTTTATCATTTTTAACAAGAATCTAAATTCATTATTTCTAGTGAGGTTAGTTTCCAATAGCTAGTCAATTTGTAATTGTCATTTTGTCAATACATTCAAATTCTAATTACTACTTTCTAACTCAATTTAAAACTTTTTCATTTCTATTTTTGCATTATCTCATATTTCTCTTCTAGTTTTGGTTTAGGTGTATTTTGCGTATGATTTATTTCCAAATTATTTTATTATTTCATATTCTTTTACCTTGTACTAAATATTTTCTTTTTAATAAAATCTTTTTTCCTTTAAAAGAAATAAAAATTTGGAAAGGGATAAGGTTGCAAGAATCTAAACGGAGGAAATGATTTTATGTGGATTAGAGAACAATAAGTTTAAATTCTTGTTGAGAATGATGAAAATGCCCCTTAATTAGATGAATATAAGTGCAATTTTTAATAATTTTATAAAGTTTGAGTGTATGCATTGAGAATAAAAAAATTCAAGTGTATTTTATGATAGTTTTGAAAAATTGAGTGTATGCATTAATAAAAAAAATCAAATACTAAAATAAAAATTTATGAAATTTTAGGGCACCCTACACTTTGAGGATTTGTTTCCAAGCCAATAAAGGTGGAGGGGTGGGGGGGGGGGGTGATTGTCGGTGGTAGTAGCCATTATCTTCTCCATGTGAGTGGATTGGAAAATTATTTTTTGGTTTCATATTTGGAAACAGAGAAGAAAAGAAATGTTACTCTAAACAGAGATGGAGGTAGAAAATATACATGCATGAAAAAAGAAAAGAAAAGAAAATATCCATGCATTGTACCTTGGTGCCTATTCTCTTTACTGCTCTCATCTTGAGTGATATTTTTCCTAGTGTCTGAAGTAGTTAAAATCCCAAGGTGAGGGAAGAGGTAAAATGACAGTTTTTTTTTAATATTTATTATTCAACATGTGATTTATTCTCTTATCTAGAATTAAATATTCATTTTAATTCATAATAATAATAAAGTTTTCAATTTTAAGAAAGTTACTATATAATAATATAGAAGTTATCACAATTTTATTAGCTTGATATTTTAGTTATATGGTTACATGGTTACCAAGCAAAATTTCACTTGAGATGATAATATTTGAAGTGTAAATGAACAATTCATTTCTTGTACTTCCTTTTCATTTAAACTAAACTACATGAATTTGTAAGATATAAATATTTTAAATATTTTATGATTTATTTTTTTTAAAGGATTCTCTTCTAATAGTGACACATTTAGAAAATTTTTAAAATAATATTAACGTATAAATGAATTATTTTATATTAAAAAGAATGAGTTACACCATTTATAAAAAAATATCAGAATAGTGCATCTTATCCAAGTGGTAAGAAACACCTCTTCCCTTTACGTGACTTGCTAATTAAATAGTTGCGAGTTTAACTTACGAAAATTTGTATTTATATTATTGAGTGTCATAAAATGGATTAGTCTGGACAATTAATAGTATGATATAACATTTAAAAAAGTCTATTTTTTTCCAAATAAATACCCTTAGTTTAAAAAATAAATAAATTAAAAGAATAGAATCCTTGCATTCCACTCCTCTCCACTTGCATCCGAATGTCTCGAGAGCTTTCAAGCATTCCTTAGCAATTCACAACATCAGTCTCAGATCATACATTGCTTTAGATCCACAGCTTAAAGTTGAAATCTGTGTCCAAGGAGCCAAGACTTGTATGGCTGAAAATAACATCTTTTCCCATGGTTTCTGTTACTCCCTTTCTGAGATTGGTTATGAATGGTTGAGAATATTTACTTCAACATGGAACAGGGAACGTGCCAACAATTATAAGATGACAATTCTGGCCAGGCAACAACCTTAATTTCAAATGCTTTAGAAGGGTACCTATTTTCTGTCAAATGCGTTGATGGTTGCGTAACGTGCACACTAAATATACACTTATCTACTATATAAAATGGTTCACTAACCACGTAAGAAAATCTCAACCTTAATAACTAATCTAACTTGTTAGAATATCTTGGAAGATCTTGCTATATATTGTATCTTTATATTGTAATGTTTTAGTTGAGGTTTTTGTTGTCATATGAGCCCACTGGTTAGGAATCTTGATTAGGGTTTATTTCATGTATATGTATGTATTCGATATTATTGAATAAGAATAGCAGTGCCTTTTGCCATCATATAGCTGCTAATTCCATTTTGCATAAACGCACCAAACACATTGTTATATTGTATGTGAAATTGCAGAAGAAAGTCAGGTTCTCACAACAAGATTTAACTCATGATAATTCCTTTTCTTCGAATGAAAAAGAAAGGGTATAATTTTGCTTTAGATTAGAGATCGTCGTGCATGCCATTAATCACTAATCTGAATGTTGGATTTGGTAAATCCTGCAATTTAAAGCAAACAAACAATTAATATCAAAATCACACATTCACCGTCGTAAGATTGTGTGAGTTCGAGTCTTACCTTTTTTCCTTCCTTCATACGTTATAAAAAAAATATGATTTAAATATTCTTGAATTAATCTCACCAAAAGTAAAAATATCAATTAAAGCTATATAGGCTAGTACATCAATAAACTTTGCTTACAAGCGCGATCTATGAAAATAGGTCAGTCGTACATGCCTTTTCTATTGGTTTAGATTGGACACTGGGATATTACCAGCCAATAAAGGTGCAAAGCTTTCACCAGCCATTGTTTTCTTCATGCGAGTGGACTGAAAATACTCTATTTTGGTTTCACTATATGGTAAGAGAAAGAAGACTGGAGTGTTCATCTCTCAACAAAGATAAAGTATCACGCGGTGTACCTATTCACCTTTCTTTTGCAAAAAGTACAAGAAATGAATTTGCTCTCATTTACACGTCAAATATTATCATCTCAAGTGAAATTTTGCTTGGTAACCAAGTAACTGAAATATCAAGCTAAGAAGAAAGAAGCTGTAAAAATTGCAAGACAAAACCAAAAGAAAGACTAGCATAAATATTTGCAAAAATAGTCTAGGCTTAAAGACAAGAAGGACTAAGCAAACCTTTCATAGTGGTCCTTTCTCTTTTTCATTTTTTTTCCTGTTCTAACAATTTTTTTTGGGAGGGAGAGGAGGGGATAAAGATAAGAAATAGAAAGAGATAAATGATAGGAAGAACTTTAACATGACACTGAACTTGAAATTTAAACCTTGAGTAACAATTTTCTTTCTTACTATTCAGACAAGATATTTCTTCGAACAGTTTTCTTAGGAGGGCCCTTCCATTAAACTATTCTTTAACGGGTTCCAACAATATTCTCAACGGTATGAAGTCATAATTTACACCAGAGGCCCCAGGTCTGGTATGGCTGAGAGCCTGAGAATGTTACTTCCTCAGAGAATAAAGGGACATGCCAACAATTAGTAGGCACCAATATTGCCAAAGGAAGAACCTGACACTCAAATGCATTGGTTCCTTTTTCAACCAAACAAGATAATATAACAGAAGAGAGGAAATGTAGAGGATGTCCTAGCAATACTGGGATTAGTTGCGCTTCAATCAATGACAAAGAAAAACCTGATCTACTTTTAACCTTATGGACCAATTCTTTATAAACCACAATCCTCAACAGCTGTACCTCAAGAATTACAAAACATAGCATATGAAAGATCAAACAGCTTGGAGTGCGGCTTTAAACGCTTTCATAAAGAAAATGAGGGAGGGACAATTATAAGAGAACCACTAGTAATAGGATTACAAAGCATCAGACATAAATATGTTTACAATCAGAATTCAATGCATTGAATGCTGACCAATAGAGTCAAGAAACTTTAATGAATTCATAGATCTTCCAAAGTGATGAACTTCCTCTAAAAATAAAGAAAAAGAAATGAAAATCCAGACTCTTCCATCATTGGTTTATGTCTTGATAAGTATATAGCTTGCCTAAGTATCTTCTTTTGCTTTCTCAGGAAGAAATAAACTTCCCAGTCAATGACCTAATCATTGCTAGCAGTGCTTATAAAAGCTCTCTGTCCTCAAATTTCTACCACCTATACTAGTTACGAGTCAATAATAGACTCAGCCCACAGAAAAGGACTGCATTAGCTTCTAAGTTCAAATTTCAGCAACTACAATTCAAAAAGCATACCAGAAATTGTAGAAAAGGAAAAGTGCTTTTTGTATATGATTTTAGTGCATTGACGATGATATCACTTCAGAGGCAAGGCATCATCAGCATTGAACCAGAATAAGAATATTCCTCATTGCAACAACAAAGCACAAATGGGTTACTTAGCATTATATAATCACTTAACAGAAACTGGCTCCAGCCAGAGGATCATGATAAACTCCAGAAAGGCATCCATTTTGGTTCATTAAAACTAAATGAGGGGGTAATCCTTCTGTGGACCATGAAACTTTAAGAGGAACAAGTCTCTAAAGACCAACACAAGAGTACCAACTCTGGTGCTCCCTCCTCTCAACATATTCAGATCTCACAATATTGCGTAAAGAAAAAAGTTCCTACTTTGGGTACTTGTACTCCCTCAAGCTCTCGATCGTTATTTTCTTTTTAATATCAAAATCAATCTTATCTATATCAGAGACATTTGCCAAATAGCCGTAGAAGATTCTCCTTTTTTCTCCAGTCTTCTGATCCACCTTCACAAGGTTTGGATTGTTCTCATCATCCTTGCCTAAAACTAAGGACTCCACACGGGCCCAACCTTTCCGCCCATGGTTGTCTTTTTCAAAATACTTAGCCAACCGCAGAGCCTCCTCCAAACCTGACTGATCAGCTGCAAATTTAATCAGGCTAATGCCTAGATGGCCATCTCTTGAATACATGGACTTTGACTTGCCTCCGGCAATTCCAAGCTCTGAAAGCAAGATTCACAAAGATAAAAAATAGAACATTAAAAACTACAATTAAAGTTGTGAATACACTCCGAAGATGTGTCAAACTACAGATGGATTCTCCAGGCATCCAAGTCTTCTATGATAACCGAAAATTGAACATAAAGCCCATACACTAGCAACAAGTGGAAGATGGAACACTTCTCTCCAACAAGGCAAACACTCAAATTTGCTTACAAGACAAAATTGTATGTTAACTTTCTGGCTTACTGAACTTTAAGGAGAAAAAATGAAGCACTGAATATGGTTACGCAAGGAAAGACCATTCTGAAAGGAAATTAAAACACAATTACAAATAACTAGTATAAATAGAAAAAGAAGAATATAGAAATATGTCCAAATATTCAAGTGATACTAGAGAACTAACAATATGACTACATACTACATACTACATACTATTACCCATTTTAGTACAACAAGAGTTTGGCTCATGAATTCTATATCTTAATTAATAAATTAATAAAAGCCTCTTCCTACTGCACAGATCATTCCAAGAAATTGGAGAGACTAAGCAACATTATAGCATAAATAACTGCCAAGTCCACGACAAATGCAATTAGCAGTGATCAAATAACTATACTCTCATGGGCCATACTTCCAATAACATCTTCAGGCTTAGAATTTAGCAACTAGAAGGAACATAATTCAATGGGATGAACTCGCAAAAAAGATAAAAATTAAAATAAACAAACAAATAAATAAGATACCAATAAGATGTCTTCTGTTCATGTCTAAATTTGTAGAAGATGCCAAAATTGCAATTACCACAAACCTGAATTCACAGAAGCTAACCAATCCTAGAGATTAGCCACATAATTTTCTTCTCTGAACTATCAAAAAGTCAAATTCCATATTATCACACTTCAAAGAAAAATGGATCTACTAGAACAAAAGCAACTAATATTTCCCTCTATCACAAAAATATCAGAACTGAAACTAGAATAGTACCAAAGGAATAAGTTTCAAAGGAACTAGCGGAACAAATTTCTTGCAAAAAAAGTTCTAGTTTCTAAAAGAGGGTTCTACATAAAAGAATGAAGAGCAGCTACATCGCTACATGTAAGCTAAGTCACCAGCATTTTGCAAATTTTGCTTGCTTTGACAGGTCCTAAAAATGCAAGGCACATGAATCAAATCGAGGATAAATACCAGTATTCCATCATATTCCTGGAATAAATTGAGGCAGCGTTCAAATACACAAATCATATTTGAATTCCTTGATTGTATTTTAACTGTTTACTCAGTGATCCACCAACTGAAAGCTTTAATCTCCAAGGTTAATGAGAAGAAGGCCATGTAATCTCGCTTTCTCTCTCTATATATACATGTGTGTGTAGGTATAAAATAAGGCAATAAAGATGCTCAAAAACTTGTTTAAAATGCTAGCATTTGAATTCTATGCAGTGACATTTGCCACCTATCTCATCAACTTGAAGCAGTCATGGAGAAGTAAACTTGGTTTCAACTTAGAAACTGTACATTCAAGTATAGAATTCTATCAAGGTTACAGAAGTAGAGGGACCATCTTATATTTCACCTTTCTACATCCAATGACATAGTATCTATTAAGAAATGAAAAACTTCCCCTAAGAACAAATTACTAACGAGGAGGATGCACTATGAATAACTAGACTATGTCTAGCCAGTGTTGTTAAAGGCACACGGCGTAAAAAGGCACAAAGGGGGTTTAGAGCCTCAAGGCGCAAAATGCAAAATGGCACACTATTAGCATAAAATATTATAAATATTATATATCCCCAACAAAATGAAGTTACATAAATATATTGGTGATAGATAATCAAGATACTCTATCATCATGGATAACATAGTCAAATGAAAATAAATAAAAGAGCCTAATGCTCAATCATCATATCAGTCCTTTGAATCCCCAGGGATGTTGTCCTTGAGTTGATCTTCATTTTCTAGTGGAGCATTGTCCTTTTCCAAAATCTTCCTCCACATCTTTATCATGCTCATGGTCAGTAACATCAAAACTAGAAACACTTGAAGACAATAGTCATAGAAAGAGAGGAAAAGGGAGAGAGAACGAGAGAGCCAGCTCGTGGAAGAGGTAATTTTCTTTCAACAGTAAAACCTGGGTCTAGTTTAGTCATTTTAGCTTTTGGATTTCCCTCTTTTTATCCAACGGTAATTTAAAAAGAAAAAGGAAAAAAAAAAGATTTACTTTTAGAGCAAAAACCACGCACCTTAATCTTGCCTTATGCCTAGCGCCTTTTTTCTAAGGCGTGCACCTTCCTCAGTTGAGGATATAGTGCTCCTTGATAACACTATATCTACCAAAGCTCAGATTGATAAAAGAAGTACTTATCAACAAGATAGAGATTTGCCTATGATTGGAAACACTCCATCCACCCATCCAATCCAACAGTATCCTAAATACCATGACATGGAAGCTCCAACTAACCTTTCACCCATGACAGGAAACAATTCTAACCTTTATCCAAAATTTTGAAGCTGCTGCTACAGATTGCAATCAACTAAGAACCCTAGTCAGGGGTTAAGGAACAACTAAATTTCATAAGTCAACAACATCCATCTTTTGAGACATTAGAATGGATATTCAAAGCTGCGAAGGCTTATGAAAGGCCACCTCAAAAGCGAATTTGATCTATTTGATATCCTTTTTATTGACCAGAAAGAAAAGATACTGCAATTTTTGTTTTATCTTTGACCTTTGGGTCTCACCAACATAAACCATCTGAAAGTCTAATCACAGTCATAGACACAGAGAAAATGAAGAATATTCATAAGCAATAGCTACCTTGCACATACAAATTAAACATGCCAAAATTGGCCAAGAGAAAGAGCTAAGATTGAAGTACAAGTAGATATACTGTATACCAAGATTCCACTAATATACGAGCGGTAATGATTATGTAAGAATGGTGTATGCTCCTATGATGAACTCCATTTTTACAACATGACTAGTCAAACTCCAAGACCCTAGGCAACCATCATCTTGTGGGAGTCCCATAAACTAGCATAGCACAAAGGTTTGCAGTTAAGTAAGATATGACAAAAGAACTTGAAGGAGCCTCAAACTAATGAATGACAAAAATGACAAAGAATGAAGAGGTGTATTGTACCTCTTATGTAATTATCCATTGCCCTGTTTCCCATACCCTCCATGCGGCCATCTTTATTTTTTCCTGTTAATGTATTATGAATTATCACCAAAGGTGGCCACAAAATGAGATCATCCAAATTTGCTGCAGCTTCATCAGCAGGTAATAACTGATATGCCTTCATGTTATCAGGAACAGTCCTATAATTCCACCCCATCAGTATGCATAAAGCTTTGTGCAATCCCAAGTGGTCCATAATCAAGTCAGGGTTATCTGAGTGGCACACATGCATGATGAGACCATGCATATCCAAAAAATCTTTTGAAGACCTGTGTTTTAACATTAAACAGTTTAGAGTAATTTAGATTTATAAATAGAAAAGTCAATTATAATCCAATAAATACTTGAACAGTTACTAGAGTACTCATCAGTTTCAACAGATCTTTTACACATGCATAAGAGGATCACAGTTGAAGTGCACAGAAATATATGTTAGCACAAGTACCTAAAATATATATAAAACTTGAGGTTTAAACAGCCTAATTGGTACTTACCCATTCAGAACATTTAGATAATTGCTTTCAGTCCAAAAAAATGTTATCATATCACTGGAGATATCATTAGTATAGAAATATCCCATCTTTAACTCATCTTAAAACACATATTTGAACCTTTCACTGTGGGTGAATATGAACAACTCGACCCTCATAGTGCATCAATATACAAACAGAGAAGATTTAGAAAGCTATTTCACTTCGAAGTAACTTAGTTGAGTTTGAGTTGAACTAGTGATATACTGATATAAATCAGAGGATCAAATATTAATATATTATGTTCACAAATTAAAAGAGCATTGATCATTGCTCTATGGAACATTCACATAGATCTAATTGCAGTAAGGCACCAACACAATTTCTAAGAGAACTTAACAGGCAAACTCCATTTCAGAGAACAACAATGCATATTTCTTTCACTAGCACTACCTCTACTCTCCGTTTTGGTCCAGAAAAGAGGTAGTGTAAAACACGTGAAAGTAACAAAGAAGCAATTAAAACCCCACATTTTGGCATCAAAATGGCCATGGGGTTTTTCCTCGTAGCTTCTTAACATGTATTAGATGGGGCATATTAAACTAAACCAACATAATGCAAAAGGAAAAATTGACTGAAAACATTCAATAAGAGAAGAAATTATACTAGAGAAGAGAAATGCTAAGCAACAAAAAACATAAACTCTGATCCTCTTGTCCACTGCCATGGACAGTTCCAAGCCTTCGGTCAAAAACATACTGTGGATGGGCAAAAAATAAAACAAAACCACAAGGCTAGAGCACTTTCGCATGGAAGCTCCCCACAATTTCGAGCATGCACCAAGGAAAGGAGCAACAAACAATAGGATCCACACCAAGCCACAAGAAACAATAAATAAAGGCTACAAGAATGATAATGGGAATCCAAACAGGTTATGAATTGATGTTAAAAGATATTTCTCAGCCTGATAGCATGTAACAGTACAAGATCCCTAAGTATTCGACCGTCTCAAAGTCCGCTGAAAATCACTACTTCCAATTTCCAAATATTTCATCTTGGAAATAGAAAATAGGACGTGATTCAATTTAAACGAGCTTGGCACACCATGCTCCCTTGAAATTCATAAGTGAACAAAGACTGCATGGAATTGGGTTATTAAACTTTGTTATTGCATTTATGTATTACTCAGTAAAAGTTTTCTGAAACTCACTCCCATCCTATCAACTGGTCCAGGAGCAATAGACTGTCCTAATAACACATAAAAGTCATCAGCAAATCTGACTCATATCCAAAGGAGGGAAAAGAAATGAAAGGAAAAGGAGAACTCGTGCATATTTAGCCTAGAGCAAATCTGAAGTTGTTCAAATATACTTCACCTAGATATGATGAGCTCAAAGGACTTCTAAGTATTCCTAATTTAACAAACATACCAGTTGACAACAGTATGGAGTAATGAGGGAAAGAATAAACATACTATTACATGGAAACCACCTCTTTAAATATGATGAACCCCCAAATAGTCATAGTTTCCCCAAATTAATAAGTGAAAAGACTGATATAGACAAAGAAACATCTGTCCATTAATTTATAAATGTTCTCCTCACATGTGCACTTGCAGAACTCATGGACGTTCAAAATCAAGTCATGCACATGGCACATGAAATGGCTGAAAGTATACTACAATACTATGCAATAGTAATCAAATGAATATGCTCAAAAGCAACAACCATCAAACTCTCATCCAGCTAAAAATTGTGACTTTATCTAGTCCTCACTATTTACCACAATACTATGGCATAGTATACTACAGTACTATACCGTAGTGGTAAAAAATATGCTCAGAAGCAACAACCATCAAACTCCTATCCAGCTTAAAAATAAAATAAAATAAAAAAGTGACTTTATCTATTCCAGTATATGCAACTTCAAAATACAAATTAAAGAAACTAATTGGCTCCCACTCTGAAAAGAGTAGGGATAAATCAGTCATGGCATTCACAGTTTAAAAGCATCAAGTGCTCCCAAAGTCATAATCTGAACTAGATAATTGGAACTTCACATCATATAGAATTTCCTGCTAAAGGAAACAATACAAGAAATAATGGCTTAATCCTCAAACTAGAACAACTCTTCCAAGCATTGACATTGATGGAAAGAGCTCATTCACAGAAATAATAAACACACCAGGGTATGCCAGGAAGAGGAAAAACAAATTATGGAACAGATAATAATATTTGCAGAATCATTTAGCAAGAGGATATCCTTTTAGACACCTAAACTGCCAAATACCAGTGAATCTAGTTTTAATGTAGCAGTTGAAAAACTGCAGCAAACCACCAAATTTGTCTCTCTTTATACCCCTCGTTACATCACAAATATAAATAACCCTTATTACTCCCTTGATACACCCACAATGATTGACAGGGAAGGTACAGATCCACACATGCTAGACTACATTAAACTAGGAAAGGCAGTAAAGAGCCAAACAATCCTTTCCAATCAATTTGCAAAATAACCCTTTCAAGAAGAAGGTTGTCTTAAAATGAAAATGACGATGAAACACAAAATGGCAAAAACAAAAAATTACAATTTGTCACTGAAAAACTAGGCAAGATATATTTGCGACTAATACTTATCTCTCTGTAAGTGCACAGAATAAACAACTTAAAGAAGCTATCAAGAACCACATGCCTAAACAACTCAAAAACTGCAGATATCATGTCCTAATTCAGAGAGAAGCTCCTGATACTACCAATTAAGCCTCCATGCTCAAGGGAAATTCGGCTCAACAAGTGTCAAATATACTCAAGTCGTAAACAACAAGGATAAGGCTGTCAGAGACCATCTATCCTATTCAAATGTGTACTATCTACAGAAAAACATGACAGGCAAAAACTTCAGACCAGCATACACACATAAGTTCATTTAGCGAATCGTGGTTTACATTAACAAAGGACCAAGAAAAATAACAATAACAATATTTTTGGAAGTGAAGAGTTGTAATATCATTTTAGCATCAAACCTTCCACAAACAATGCATTGCAAAGGCCCTTGTTTTCCATCAGCCAAATATTTCCGCCTCTGATTAGGATTCTCATAAACTAACTTTATAAAATGTAAAAATGCCTTCTTTAAAGCCCCTTGATCTACCTGATTATGATTAAGCCCGCCCATATTTCTCTCACCAGTCCTCATATATTTCGCAGGCCTAATTTCCTCTACTTCTCGTCCCATATACATTCCACTTGTCCCAGGCATCCCAGTTACATTTCCACCCAAATTCCCAAATTGCAAAAGTTGCTGTCTTTGCCTCTCAAATCCATCCCTCCCTTCTCTATCCTCATCCCCGAACTTCCTCTTCATTATGCTACCAGGCCCGTCACCAGGGCCACCCCACCTACCATGACCTTGGTGTCCCAAAAGATTCCAATACTCCTGGCTCCTATCCCTCACTAGCCTATCACCTCTTTCACCCATTTGAGGCCTGAATTCAGGTCCTCCAAACTCAGGGCTCATAGGCAACGTCCTATCAAAGCCAAAGCCAGCAGGGCCAGGCCGGGGTGGCAATGGCGGAAAATCTTGATAATCCGGAGGTAAAGCAAAATAGGACCGGGCAGAACCATCGGCCAGGACAATGGTTCGGCGTTCAAGCATGTGGAAATCATAGGAAGGGGGTGGAGGTGGGTCCAAGAAAGGGAAAGGAGGGAGCTTTGAAAAAGTCGGGTCGAGCTTGGGCGATTGGTGAGAAGGTTTTGGCGATGGCTTATTATTGCTACCCTTGTTTCTGGGCTTCGGAGTTGGCGGTTTGATATTACTATTATTGCTTGAAGGGTCTCTGTTTGAGGTGGGTTTGGATTTCTTGGAGTCACCGGAGGCAGGACTTGATTGCTTTTGATTGGAGGGAGGCGTAGCGGCAGCGGAGGAGGAGGATCCGAATCGAGCTTTGTTATGGTGGGAAGAGGAGGGGGTGGCCGAAGAAGGCGGACGATGCGGTGGTTTCGGAGGATGGTTAGCTCCAGCCATGTATAAACAGAAGCTAGCTACTGACGGAGTGAAATTTACCAGATTTTCGATGGAAAATTTGACAACGGTACGCGGAGAAAGCTTATATTTATACCCAAAAGAAAAATTAATATCAGAGCGTAGAAGAATTATGCTCCTCCCTCCAATTTAAACCTGTATTTTCTGGTTTGAGCTATTTCATAAAATTTATATTTTTTCAAATATTTAGAAAGAATGCATTTTACTCGCTTTTGAAATTAAATATTTATTTTCACATTATTAATTTAATTAGTGATATTTGACCAAAAAAAATTAACGATAAAATCATGTAACTTAGTATAAACATAAATTAGTGAAAAGATTAAGGCCATTAGAGGAAAAATGGGTCTAGAGCAAGATTCGAAATGAATGATAATTTTTCCATTTTCAACGCTTTAAATATTGAATTCAGTGCAGCTACAGAGCCATTTTCATTTACATGCAATATTTTCCCATTAGTTTCCTTCTAAAAATTTAATTGTGATTTTGGCATTAAAGCCGCAGATTGTTTTGTTATGGGTGCCCTCTGTTGAGAATGGATATGTAGAGTAACTGCATCAAGGCCACGGGCCAATTCTGGAATAACGCAATTCATGCCAAATCAAGAAGATGCAATAAAAAGCAACACAAATATATATGGCTATGATAGGATCAACAATTTGCAAAAATCCTCATCCAAAATCATCGGATGTTGTATGACCATAAATGGGGATAAATAATTTTCAACGTGAGGGCCAGCAAACATAAACCACTTGGGAAAATAACTTCATAAATCAACTCTTCAGAAACTAAACCGGAGCATCTTTAGGATGTAAATAAATTCTCATGCCACAATCCTTTAGGTTCACATTTGTTGCTATAATAAGAGCTATCAGAATACTAGAGCTACAGACATCCAAAATAAACAAAAAATCATAACCCAACGGCAAAAATCTGCTAAGGAAATATCCAGATTTAACGCTTCTTGGAGACACCAACAGTCTTGCCCCTACGTCCAGTTGTCTTGGTGTGCTGTCCACGCACTCGAAGACCCCAGTAGTGTCTCAGACCACGGTGGTTTCTGAAAGAAAATAACAATAGTCATTCTCTAAGGAAGGAAATACTAATGCTGATAAAAGACCAAAAGCCAAGCAGTAATATAGAGAAATCACAAGAAAGCACCAAAAGTAAAAAGTACAGAAGCATGGAGGAATACATCAAAATTGGCAGATTTCTCAATCACGTAAACAATGTGATTCCAATGAAGATGGAACTTCCTTTGCTGAAAGGATCAACATGCATATAATGAGAGGATGACAATCCCCTAACCCTTGACAAATGTCTTTAGAAAAGGATCACCGAAAAGCATTACATTTCACCCTAATACAGGAAGAACAAATTTCCTACGTTCATGCATGGATAACACTTTGCCAGAATTGATGAAAAATACTTAGAAACACAGTTGGTTCAATAGCCTACATAGGTCATAAGTTGATACACATGATATAGGTTCAACTAATTCAGAACAACCAATAGGGAAATCAACTTACAAAAGATTTTAAAAATAAGGCATACCTGATCTTCTTCAAGCGTTCAAGGTCATCCCTGAGCTTCATGTCCAATGCATTAGAAACAACCTGTGAGAATTTCCCATCCTTGTAATCCTTCTGCCTGTTAAGGAACCAGTCAGGAATCTTAAATTGGCGTGGATTTGCCACAATAGTCATCAGGTTGTCAATCTCAGCCGCACTAAGCTCACCAGCTCTGAAATTGCATAATTAAACAAAACATTAGCACTCAAAACCATCCAAAATATATTAAAAAAAACCAGGTATAAAGAACAGGGAAACAGTTCCACCATACAAAGAACCAGCAAGAAAGTAAAGGTGCAAAAAATAATCACCGTATCAGTAAATCCCCAACACTATTCTCACTTCAGTCCAATTTCTACTTGAAGTATAATACTAAACCTGGGAGAGTATTCATTTCCAGAATCGAATATTGAATACACAGTATATGGCATTAATATATTCAAGCTTACATGTATTACGCATACAAACTGCCATCTACTAAATTCAAGCTCAAATTCTTTTTCTATACTGTATAACAATATATAGGCTAGACTAATGTAAAAAATACATTTCTAATAACATTGCAAGAACTCAAAAGGATTCATTTTTACACAACAATTAAAATATATGCGAACCAAAATGACCATAAAACCTCAATATAGAGTTTAGTTTGTATAACAGTATTAGACGATAAAAAATTTCCCAGGGAACTAGTTTTACTCCACATATGCGGCTATATTAGCTATGATTTAGATTATAAAAGAATGGAAACATGCATATTTAAACTCATTAAAAAATTAAAATGATCTGAAGAACCAAGTACAAAAAATAACTTACCTTTTGTTCATATCAACATCGGCCTTCTTGCAGACAATGTTAGAAAAACGGCGACCAATACCTTTGATCGAGGTCAGAGCAAACATCACCTTCTGCTTTCCATCAACGTTGGTATTCTGAATACGCAAAATGTGCTGAAACTCCTCGTTCGCCACCAGAGACTGAAGTTACAATCAATCGGAAAAAAAGTTAGTAGACAAACGATCAGATATGCAGCGATTTAATTATTCAGATTACAGGTTGAATAGAGTCAAATCGATCTTCACGACTCACTCACCATGGTTGAAGCTTCGGAGCTGTGGAATCTCCTTCTTCCTTCTCTGGTGCTCTAGGGCAGAAAGGGATGAATGGACTAGGGTTTGCTTTGGAGCGGCACAGAGGAAGTTTATAGTGAACCCTAGTGCAGATGTTAAATTACTCTTGTGCCCTTACTACTTCACACAAATTTATTAAATACCTCTTTTTGAGTTAATTTCATTTGGATACTCCATATTTGATTCATTTACTAATAGGTCCTCTCTAGTATTTTTTTTATTACCTTACTTACGATAAAGGTCCGGTCCGGTCCTCTCTAATATTAAAACTCTTTGCTTGTTATTTTCTAAAAACTAAAGGTCCTTAACCTAAACATGAGATGTGATATATAATTGCATAATTTTTTTAAAAAATAACTACGTTAATCCTAG
The DNA here is from genome assembly GCA_019593545.1 of Apocynum venetum. Taxonomy (NCBI): domain Eukaryota; kingdom Viridiplantae; phylum Streptophyta; class Magnoliopsida; order Gentianales; family Apocynaceae; genus Apocynum; species Apocynum venetum. The sequence goes on from SRSM01000127.1 coordinate 3,140,355, forward strand.
TGTATTATATTACCACTTTAAAACACTTCTATGAATTGTTTAAGAAAAAATGACAATCTTCCTATTAAAACATTCTTGTATATTTATAAAATCATACCTTAATTAGTTATTGCAACAATATAATTAAATTAATCTATAAATATGTATGCAAGATGACTTAAAAATCTCCTACATATAACAAAAAATTTGGCATCATGTGTCTAAAATTTTATATCCCTTATATTAAATATATTCATGTGTTTGTACACTTGAATTTTATAGTTTTATATCCATTAATACAACTCCAAACAATATTCAAGTAAATTTTATAATAAAATGGAAAGTGGTATTGACCCTTTTTGCACTGAAGTTAAAAAAATTGATCAATATATAAATTGCTCCATTTAGCTTATAATTCATTAGTTTTGAATGTCTAATAATTCATATTATTTTCAATAGCCAATTGTTGTATTGGATGGGGAAATAATTATTTTCAAGAAATAAAATATGAGTATTCAATATAACTTCTTCCTTCTTCTTTTTTAATTCTTCCATCTAAAATTAATTGAATGCTTACTTTTAATTAATAAAAGAATTAAAAATAATCATTGACCTTAAGGAAATTACTATGATATCCTTGTTAGTAATATGATTATTGGTGTGATTAATGAATTAGTGGAATGTAATTTTTTTAAAAAGTAAACATTCAATTTTAGATATTCTAAAATAAAAAAAATAGAAAATGTATTCCGAACAGAAGAAGTATTTCTTTAAAATGATAATTGAGATAAAAAATTGCATTATAGCTTAGATGATGAGATTTAAAATGAATGGACTCGGACCTACATTACATGTGTAAGTATTCTTGAAGAAACCAATGAGAGGTTTAAAGGAATTAATCTGTATTATATATAAGTTTTCTTCTATTCTCACATTCTTTTTAATAAAAATTTTAAAATATCAATTTAAAAAAATTAATTGCATTTAAAAACTTTCATATTTGATCAAATTATTATTCTATCTTTAATATTAAAAACCTCTCATGTCTATACACACATACACAAATACATTATAGGTAGTCCTTAAATGTTCAAATTTTCACTTCCCAAGGTTTCTTCAAATGGTCAAATTCAATTTGATGGTCTTGGTTAGATTTTTAAGTTATAAATAAAAAAAATTATGAATTAAAAAATTTATATTGTACAAGTTTCTTACCATTTATACGAGTCTTTTAAAACGTAGATAACGATACCTGTACATATTGATCTTGTATCTTATATGTCAACCTAGCTAAATTATCATGATTATACTATGATTTTCAACATATTAGGTCTTCATGCTTTGTCATCTAACTTATATTCTCCATGGTAATATTTAAATTAAATGACTCTATGAAGCTCCATAGATATTTCCATAGAAATAGGATGCATAAATTGTTTCAAATAATCAAAACAAATATGATACGAGTACTCAATTGCCTTTTTCATATTGATTGAACAACAAAAAGAAAAGGAAAATAAGAAGAAATTGCAGCAACACATAAACTTATGTGCATTTTAGATATCTAAGCATTTTTTTTTTGTATTTGCTATTATTTGCTGGAACAGCTTAAAACTTTAAATGCCATACAAAATAGAGCATTTACTCAAAATAACATATTTTTCATTTACATGTCCTAACGTGGATCCAAAGTAGAGAACCCAAAATGACCCCCATCGTTTGTGGTAGTGATGGACCTCGTTCTAGGCTATCGAAAAATGTTGCTTAGCCATTCGCAACAATGAACCAAAAGCCTAAGCAAAACTCACCCTTATGCATATGCAAAACCATGATATATAATGAGAAAAAAAGATACCTTTCACGTATTTCCTCAAAGTTGGACTCTATCATCTTGTCTATATGCCGTCCACTTGACCACAAGTTTTCCCTGAAAAAGTATAAATATCTAGTGATGATGAAAAGCATACACATGATTTTTCATTTAACTCTATTCTTTATCAATTTAATATAAAGGAGTTGAAAAACATCTTTTTACCCCAAATGTTATACCAAACTCAGCTTCAGGTTCGTCTTTGTGAATGATGGACCTCTAGTTAGAGATGTGCATTATTTGGTTCATACTAATTGTGTGAATGGAATCGAATTGAATTTTGAATTTTGGTTCGATTTAACAATTTAATTTAATTTGGTATTTGATAGACAAAATTAATTCGATTTGGTCTTCGATTGTCAATTTTAAGCACTAGACCATACTAGACTAGATCGAAAATTGGATTTTTATTTTTATAATAATAATAATTAATAATTTCAATTTCTAATTTTATGTCTTTTTTATTTTCTTGAAAAAAATATTGTTGGGAACTTAATACAATGAGAAGATTTTTTAAATTTTTTTTGGAATGAACTAGTATCTCATTTTAAATATATATATATAATGAAATTTATGTCTTAAACGAACCAAATTAAATCAAATCGAAATATTTCGATCTTCAATTTTCAATCTCATAGACATTATGGTTTAATTTGATCTTTATCATAAAAAACTAAAGATCAAATAAATTGAATTTTAAGATAGAAGACAATATCGAAAATTGGATGCACACTTTTACCCCTAGCTCCATTTTTGCCACATGCGGACCTTGAACACATAGATCTGCTTTCCAATTGCTTTTTTTTTCTAGTCCGTTCTTGCCACTAGCAAAAGGTCCATGTGGGCCACCAACGGAGGGAGGGGCCATGTCAGATCAGGTTTTGAGGAAATGGTCTATTTAGGTTAAATACTTTCCAAAATAAGCTGGGGGGGGGGGGGGGGGGGGAATTTGCATGGGCCAAATTGTTATGAATTATGAGTTATGGGGAGCTCACAGTAAATATGACTTGAAGTCAAATTAAGCAATGATCAAGAGTCGTTGGCCGCAAGCGCGACACTGTTCTCGCAGCGCTTCCTAAACCTCCCCAAAATCTTTGTCCCTGTCTGGATAAAACGATTCTGAAAAAGCAAAGGTTTAGGGTGAATTCCCATGTCAAGATTTTGTGGTGCTAATGGGTTAGCATGATTCAGGAGCTGTAATCAAGCCATTGCATTCAATTCCTCAAGAATTCTTGGCTTTCAATAGCAAAAATGGTTGCTTTCCTTGCTGTGAATATGGGCCTGCCCACTATTTCACACTCAATTGGGAGACATAAAACTACAGGTAAGGTGAAGCATTTCTCCATCAAGGATTGTAGGTGTTGTGATAAATGTTTGTTGTTATTCTTTTACCAGATTGCTTTTGCCTATAAATTTCTGAATGTAGTAATGTGGTAATGTTTTACTTAAAACCATTTGCTGAAATCTTGATCATGTGATAGTTATATATGGCAAATTAATATATAGAATACTACAAGATAACTTCTTGCTAGAAGAGAATGGTTTCAAGCATGTGGTGTTTTCTTAATGTTCTCATTTCTTGGAGTACATTTTTGCAAGATAACAGATCAGCCGCAATCAAGAAGTATTGTTTTGTTATCCTCTGAAGAAGCATCATCTCGCCGTAAGGTTGTCATGGGATGTGGTGGAATTTCATTGGTTACATGTGTAATGCTAAGTTGGGTCTTAAGACCATCACCAGCTTGGGCTGGTGAAGAACCAAATGCCCAGGAGGAAAAGGAAGAGGGCGTGATTGGTTCTATAAAATCCATTTTTGATCCTAAAGAGAAAACTAAGTCTGGGAAAGTGTTGCCAAAGGCATACTTGAAGTCAGCAAGGGAGGTGGTGAAGACACTGCGTGACTCTCTCAAGGAAGACCCCAAGAGTATTGTTGAGTTTAGAAGAAATGCTGATGCAGCAAAAGAATCCATTCGAGACTACTTAAACAATTGGAGAGGACAAAAGACAGTAGTAAATGAGGTGAGTTTCTTTGAAAATCAATTGTGTAGAAAGCAAAGGATAAAGTTCATGTCACCAAAGTCTATTTATGATTACTTTTAGGATTATGGAGAGTTTTTAGGATCATGGAGAGTTTTACTATAATCTAATAAAATTGTGAAGAATGAATGATGTTCTTGCATATCTTGCACATGATTTGTCCACCCCTACAACTTATAACCATCACTGCTTGTCCCCGAGTTTGCAGCATGGTGATATTCTTATGATGGCCTTAAATCTTGTACATTCTGTTTTACATATGATTTTAGTCTTATATGCAAAAGAAATTTTGGGTTACTTGTGACTGTGAGTCTCTCACATTGGTGCCCTGGTGGTGGGATAATGGTGTTTGTTTGTATGGGTGCTTGCTTGAGTGTCAAAGGTGGCTTCAACAAAGATTTTATAGTTCCAACTTACCTTCTGTTCTGATGGGGAACTTAATATGCATAACAAAGCAATGCTCCAGAGTTATAGTCCACAGAAACCAGCTTATTGTTTTTCTTGTCTTGGTCTGCTTACCGGGTGGGGGTTCAGAGCTAAATTTCAGCAGAAAGCTCAAGAAGCTTTTAACTAATTCTGCTGGATTTTTCATTCTGTCCCTTTTTGGTCAACCAATGTTTCAACTGGATTCTTTTGTGAGTATCAGGATTACCACATACAGATGCATATAAGATGCCTAACCTTAGATTATCTTGCCTCTTTTAACATGTACGTACCACTTAATGTCTGCAGGAATCATACATCATGCTAGAGAAAGCAATAAGATCTCTTGCCAGCTTTTACTCCAGGGCAGGTCCTTCTGCTCCTCTACCGGAGGAAATCAAGTCAGAAATACTAGGTGATTTAAGCAAGGCCGAAGAGTTTCTGTAAAGAGTGCCTTTCACCATATTCAATTTTATACGAGAAGTCAAGAACACCTTTTTTGGCTGCATTGCTTTAATCGAATGCATATAGTTTCAGTTTTTGCCTTCGTATGTTAACCCCTTGAAAATTATATGCCAGCATAAAAGCTGTAGCAGTTGGTGAGAATAGGAAGAGGAAATAAGATGTAGAGAGAAATAACCATTTCTTCCTTGCGTTTTGTTTCCCTCTCTTCCTCAGGCTGTTAATGTCGGTTGCCAGGAAAAGTTTTTATTTTAGTTTTACTGAGGACTCGAATATAATGATCGTATCATATTGAAGCTAAGATACGTTTTTGGAACAATGTATAGGAATTTATGTCACTGTCTGATTGATTAACTACTCGAGCATGTTCTGAAACTTTAGACAACATTCTGAACCACAGAAAGACAGTAAGAATGCAAAACAGAATTTCCATCTATGCGCCAATATACGTTTCAATAAGAGTTGTTGGGTGGTAAAGCTCACAGCTTCAACATAGTTATAGGTTATACAAATCCTCTTAAGAGTTTAGAAGGATTATAAAATGAAGAACCAGTGTAAATAGCAATGCGGACACTAGATCCTAGAAGTACTCTCCCTCCACCCCACCTTTTCTCTGGTTGAATACTTTGAATAGAATCTGTTCATCAGAAGGCCCAAGGATCAGTACACAGGCATCAAAGCTGTGGCCAGCCAATCATTTTAATACCAAATCACTATAATAGGCAAAAATGTCGAGATTAGTGCAGTCCCTCTCTGTCTTCTATCGCATACATGTCCATGAATGAAGAGGATGATGACTGTCAACTTTGAGATGTAACAAATAGCCTTGTGATTGCTATATCATGAACACTGATACAAAGTAAATCATGTTGACCAAGATCCATCTTTTTCTTGATTTTTGAAAACTATGTTCGTGACAGAACACCTTTTGAGCTGCACAAAGAATAATGATTTATATATACTTCACATGGATAAAATTTCCAGATAAAATAGGTAAGAATATTAAATGCTTGGTTGGTTTCTGAGCTTGAGAAAAGCTTGATGAAACAGAAACTGCTCCACTGGGTTTTTGTTCCTAAACACAGAAATACGCTGAAATCCATTCAGCATTGAGTTCCTAACCTATTGGAAAATGATAACTTTCCATATTAAATTGGAATCAATACCACTGAATCCTCAATTCCTAATGAAAAAAGTAGTGCACCTGGAAGTTTGTTCATGGTGAATCACTTAAAATTCACTTCAGACATAAATCACCATTTTTATCTATATTATTTTCTGTGAGAACCAGAAGTATTTCTCACTAAATAGTCCAAGTAGATAAACAATTTTATACTCCTAATCTTCAGAAACATGCCTTCTGCAGTAGATGATGGTTTACAGATTCTTGTTTCATCTGTGAAAAATTGAAGTTTCATATCATGAAACAGGCTGCAAGGTACTGATGCTACATTTAATAATAGTTCAAAATCTATCTCCCCCCCACCTCTCTTCTCAAATTCTGGATAGTCACCTGAAGAAGTTGCTTGATCAGAATTTATAATATCTAAATGTTTCCTGATCTCGTTTTCCTCTTGAAGGGGAAATTTGCTTAATTAAGCTTAACTGAGAATGTATCAAAGAAGAAATTTTTGTTTTGTTTTGTTTTGTTTTGAATTGCTCCTGCCTCAGGTGCGCTAGTGATAGATATTGGTTTCCTAGAGAGAGTGTGCAAATTTGAGCACACATTTGTTGTTTTTTGTTAGGAACAAATAGTACCCTACCATATTTAACCATCAGTCATAGTCTAGGTCTTAAGCCACCCAAACAGAAACGAGGTGGAATGGATAATTAAAATTCCTGACAAAATTGTGCATTTTCTGTCGAAAATTTAAAGAAATACAAACCTTGGCACATTTCCATGACGACGCAAGTCATATTCTGTTGCTTGCCGAAGAGCTCTAGCAAATGCCTTAAAGGTGGCCTCAATAATGTGATGAGAATTTCTTCCAGCAAGCTATTATGGCTCCAAATAAAATACAAAAGAAACTGCATTAATCTCTACGAAGCATTACCAAAAAAAACAGAACTCTGTCAATATGAAGAAAAAGGTAAAATATTCTGCACCCCTGGGCTATGCATACTGAGCACAGTGATAAATCAAATTCTGTCAATATTTTCTAACCAGAGAGTAGGCAAACTCATTCTTACCTGTCGAATGTGCAGTGTCATTCCGGATGTATTTACCAGTGACTGAAAGAAGTGCTCGACCAGCTAGAAATTGGAAATTTCATTTTTTCATTAGCTTTAACTGAACAATCTTCAATAATAGACTTAAGAAATAAGGGAAAAGGAAAACGTGGATAGGCTATCTAAACCCTTATCCTAAAATTTGAAGTAACCATTATAGCAGAATGGAAAAAGTGGAACATTTACTTAACTAAATATGAGTTTCATCTGGTAAACATGTTCCTACATGCATTACCCACAAACTAAATATGTACCCATGAAGAACACTAGATGGGAAAAAAATGAAGAAAATGAATCCACTTATGTCAATAGTAAAAAAAGTGACATTACTTGAGTGTCATATGTTCCAACTCTTTCAGTAGGAATCTGTAGATCGAAACTCAGATGTGGCCTTCCAGATAAATCCTGTATTCAAATGAAAATAAAGTCACCATTCATATTGAAATATTGAACAGAGAAAAGGGGGAGGGGGTGGGGGGAGGAACATGGGGGATGGGAGTAGGACCCATAGAAATCAGTGATAGAGACCAAACATTCAAAATATGTAAATCCTTATATAGTGTGATCATGAATCGAGCATAATAAAGATAGATATGATTTTTCTGTTCCTTTGCAAGGGTTGAGATCAGATGATGATGATGTTCAAAAGCTTCCATTTTTTTCACACTTTTCTATATCTTTTTAGAATCCCTATTATTTAAATGCATCCCTTAGTAAGTTTAATCAATGTACACAGCAGGGAAATGGGAGAAAAGTACACCGGTTCAAGTTGTGTTCTTGCACATAAAACAATATAAGACAACTTACAGAATATTTTAGCAAATTACCAACAAAAAATAGTTTCTAGGAAACTAAATTGTGTGTGTGTATCTTGAGAGAGATAGAGAGAGGTAGAGAGAGGCTTGAATATGAGAAGTATAACCCAATGTCCTTCATTATAACTAGTTCAAATGAGTATTAGCTTAGACATTAAGGTTATCAAACAAGGTTACTTCAGTGTGTATTAGCAAACACCATTTGAGATACATGAGGTAACAGATTCATCCTTCTCTGCCTTAAAAAGAATATGAATTTGACATATTTATTACTCCCACCATCCTAAAATATAAGATATTTTGGGCATTTCACGTATATTAAGGATGCATGTTAATTTTTTAAAATATCTTCATTTATTATGTCATTTTCTTTCTTAGAAATTTAAAATTAAATCATTTATTTTCTCTCTTCATTTAACAGTAATGATAATATTGAAAAAAATATACAAAATAACTCTCAAAAGACTCAAAGTATTTTATATTTTGAGAAAAAAAAAATTCTTCAAAGTATATTATATTTTGAAACGGAGGGTGTATTGAATATGGTTAGAAGCATACAAGTGCAACATGTATCAGTGCTTCATCAAGAGGAGCTGAGAAGTCACCAAAACGGTAGATTCCTTTTCTATCACCAAGTGCTTGCAGCAAAACCTGCAAGGACATGCCATATTCATATCAATTTCAGACACAATATTGGGCAAGCATGTGCAACATACGATATAACTATGCGAATCACATGAAGTAATATGATCATTATTTGAATAGTTCTACAAGATGAAAACTACTCATCGTGTTGAGCATATTCTTTTATGTTTATAGACATAAATGATATATTCTCTAAATTCCCCAATACCAAAACAGATAATAAACATTGCGCAATTAAGTGCAAACAAAATGCTAGAACTATTTTATAATGACATTGTCAAGAAAATATTAGATTTCACAAGTGGAATAAAAAAACAGAAAGAAATTGGAAAGTCTACCTACTTGGCATAGATATCCTGAGTAAATAATACAGATAATAAGTAAACCATTAAATCCCTTCAGAGACATACCGTTCCAAGGGCAAGGGCAACATCTTCATTTGTGTGATGATCATCAATATGATAATCTCCGGTGGCTTTCACGTGCACATCAAATAGGCCGTGGGAAGCAAGTTGCTAAAGAAAGAAAGAATCAAAAATTAAATCTTGCTGGAACTCAAAGCACCTAAAGAGCTATAGCTTAAACATATGGTGCAGATGAGCTTTAAGTGCTAAAGAGCGTACATATGTATATGTGAATATATTTTCCACAATGCCGTTCTAATATATTAGTTTTCCTCCTTCTCTTGTAAACAGAACCCCCACCAACAGTACTTAAAAAGGGAATTAAGAAGCAGTAAAGTTCATCAGAGAGTTGATCTAGCTTCTCTTTTCTTTCTTTTCTAGTATTCATTTTCTCCATAACCTGGAAAAGCTCGGTTGAAATAATTATAGCAAAAAGAGTTTATCTTAGCTATTTGAAGATGCAAGAGATACAGAAAACCTCATGTCTGAAATTACCAATATGTTTTAGCAAATGCCCGTTGCAAGGCCCAATCTTTTTTTCTAGTAACTTCGAAATCATCAAAAGACTCACTTGAACATTTCATTATTGAGTTATTTGAAGTACTTATACATGACCACTAATGCGTCTTCCTCCAATTGAAATCCGGTAAAAGGTGAAAACCATTTTCCCATTGGGAAAGTGGAAGCTTGACAGTTAATTATAAACAGATAAAGACTTACATCCAACATGTGATCAAGAAATGGAATGCCAGTACTATTCTCAGCCACACCAGTACCATCCAAATTCACCTTCACAAAAACATTAGTCTCTTTAGTCACCCTCTTCACCTCCCCGATTCGACCTATATGTCAAAAATCATCAAAACTCAAAAACTTAGAAGCAAACAAATACTAAAATCATAAACAAGTGCAAAAAATTATTGCAATGAGTGACAATTATCAAATACCCATTTCAGAGGAGGTTGCAGGAGATCCATTTTCAAAGGCCTGAGGAATTTTTCCATGGGATTCCATTGGACGAGGAATACTCGTAGTGGGTTTGCTGCTGATGTCACAAAGATGTGTTGAAGGGAACACCAAAGATTTCTGATTTGCAGAGAAAACAATAGTTGATTGTAAAGCGCTTGTCCTCCTAGATTTGGGCTGAGATGCTGATGAAAAAGGAGAGTTGAGGAGAATACGACGATGAGTAGGGACTGAAAGCTCCATGTACAACGTTGTTGTATCGGATGAAGAGGAAAAATGAAGAGGGAATAAGAAAAAGAGGAGAACAGGGTAGGCGGTTGACAGAGAGGCTATGGCAAAAGACACCTTTCGGCTTTCTCCATCCCCAAATATATCTATGCTCATGGGTGTCCATTTATAGAATGATAGAATTTGTATCTTAATTTAGAATTTTATAAGATTCATTAAAATTCAAGATTATTAATATTAAATTTAATTGATTTTATAAATTTTAGTATTAAAAAAAATCATGAGATTTAATAAAATTATATTTTTAATGGAATAATTTTTCCAAAGAATTCAACCATCACCGATTAGAATCTCATAAATTTTGTCTATCTATTGTCGATAATAAAATAATTTCTTTTAACTTGATTGTCATAATTTTATATTTTTTTCTCTCACCACAAGAATTTTGTGCACAAATATTGATTTGTTTATATATACAAATTATTCTATCTATTTTATTATAAAAACTCCAATAAAATTTGTTAAATTCCACAAAAAATTGTAAATTTTATGTAATCCATCAACTCTAGAAGAGAGGATTAACTATACTATAAATCACTCATGAATCTTGTTTGGTGTAGAAAAAATTGTCTAAATAATTTGTTCTTTATTTTCTCTTCAAATTATCTTTCAAATTTTAGTAACAATAAAATTAGGATATATATATATATATTTCTAGCAAAACATGTCAAAAATTATAAAATATAAAGTGAATGAAATATCAATTAAGAAATTCATTATTTCTATGAAAATAAAAAATTTCAATAAAAATTCACCAAATTTTACCAAAATTTGTAACATAGAATTTCATGTAATTATATAAAATCTACTAAATTCTATTAAAATTTATAAAATCGATAAAACTTAAAAATTTCATTGAATTTCATACCCTTAATTTCAAAAGAGTTATGTTAAATGAAGCATGCCCTTCAATAAGTTCAACACATTTAAAAATATGAAATATCCAAAATGCCCCTATCATAATAAAAACACACATTTTACTAAAAACACTCTTACCTACTATTCTCTCTCTCCCTCTCAACTTGACTCTTTTAAGTAAAATATTTACCAAGTTTGTGTTATTATTTGTGAAATGGGAGATGCACAACTCGAGCCTTAACGCTCGACCCAGATGGCCACGCCTGCGGCTCACACAACTATACACTAGCACCTCATACGCGACCTATTTACATCAATGACTCAAATCACCATGAGGTGAAGCCGTGGACCATAACTGCAAACTCCTCTAACACAGGAGAGGGTATGAGGGAAGGGAGAGAGACCTAGCTTCGAGTGAGGGGGAGGGAAGAGAGATGTGTGATGGGGTGGGTTTACGGGTTATGAGGGAAGGGAGAGGGTATTTTGGAAGTAAGGTATTTTGGGCAATTCACTTTTTAAATTGTGTTGGAACTCATGTAACCCTTCTTAAACTTCTTTTTTTTTAATCTCAAAGACCCAGCTTGGGTGAGGGGAGGATTGAGTGAGGAGAATTAAAAATCATGTTATTATTTTAATTGGGGGGGGGGGGGGAATATAGGGGCTTGGTTTTTGGGATGGGGGTATTTTGGGTATTTCACCTTTTAATGGGTGCTACAAAAAATGGATGGTATGCTACATTTAAAAACCATGTTATTATTTTACCTCAAGTTTGATATAGAAAGAGATATTGAAGATAAAGTATAAAATGGTCTTGCTATTATTATTCTCAAAAAGCAAGATAAAGTTTTCAGCATTCGAATGGAGGATGCGAGCAAACAAAATACTACTAATAATAGCTAATGGAGATTCCAATGGTAGTGGTTCACTTCAAGAGGAAAAGGAAGAAAAAGTGCTTGGAGAGAAACCGGGCATTAGTCAGTTGTTTCGGGAGAGGAAAGAGATAAGCAAAGCATGGAATTTTCTTTTTCATTTTTCTTCTGCTCACCCTTTTACATGTCTAAATCTTTTCAAGGCCTCCTCAACGTTAACTTAAATTCAAGCCGAAGAAAAAGCTTCAATTTAATAGATTGGAGTCTCATACAAAAAAATAGAATAATTTAGTGCAATTTTTATACATTTCTAATAGGATGGAAGATTTGATAATTTTAGTGAAACTTAAATAATTAGAAAATGAAATTCCATAGACAGATCCAAATATACTTGCTCAATGGTAGCATATTTGTAGCTGGATCTTAGTGAAGAAACACGAGAAGAAACTTAAAATACCAGTTACAAGTTTCAACAATTCATTTTGTAGGTTAAGATGGAAATGTAATAAGGCTATGTTAATGGGGAGAATGGAATGATATAAGAACCTAAGGCATATGCCGATTATCATTTTAATGATGAATTACAGGCTAGGAATAAAGAGAAAATGGAGAACCAAATATAGCTATTTACATAAAAGAGCTAGATTGTGGTATTCACCGGTCAGCAACGAAGTTTCACAAAATTTGTTGCCAAACCCTGCATCCAGACAACTCTTGCATTCATTTTATTGTGATCATGCAGCAGAATGGGCACTTTTTCAAGGGCAAAGCAGAAGGAACCATAATAACTATTCTGGTGCAGTTGAGGCCAGAAGTCTTCAGCTGATCTAGTATACAGCAAACCGCCACCACTGCTCAAACTAGTGGCAACCAAATAATAGAATTCTTGCCATCATCAACTCAGTTAGTCCAAAGGATGAACATTATTTCCAAACTGCTAGGCATTTCAACAGGGGGTGCCAGCCAGAAGACCACAAACTAAGATCTTAGATTGCCTTCACTGTCATTAGAATAATTGCTAGGGCATTGTTGTCTCTGCTGATTTCTGGTCCGAAGACACAGGACCAAGAGCCAGTTCAACATGATCACCATCTACATTGAGTTTGTAATCATCAGAATTACTTGATCCATCAGTTTCAGCTATGGGTTTAGCTTCCTCAACATCATGAAGAGTGTCAGGGGCTTCCTGAGATTCAGCCTCCACAAGGGCAGCCTGCTGGTTCAGGTCAGGACTGCAGGAAATTAAACTCCCACTAGCACCATCAGAAGCCAAGGGTACAGAGTTTTGACACCTTTCCATGTCATCAGCAGCAAGCAACTGAGGTAATTTGGCAGAGGAATCCAGAATAGGTTCAATAGAAGTTCGTTCGGCATTTCCTTCTAATTCACAAGTATTATCACCAGCTGTATGAACTTCGTTTCCAGATTCAGATTCTGAAGCAACAGAAATTTCATTTTTCACTTCTTCCAAATTCTGAGCATTCCTATCGGAGTCAAAACTTGTGGCTTCAGCATCAGATACAGTCCCTGATAATGTTGGTCTCTCACTTTCAACATCACCATCAACTGGTTGATTCAAGTCTGAGTTAAATCGTATGATAGGATCCCCATTACTGCAGGGTGTACGAGGAGAAGTAGAATCTGGTATGCTATCTTTCTCAGTAGAATTCTGCAAAGAACTCTCTTGCAAAGGACTTGGTCTAGATTCAATGCAAGCATCTTCTACAACAGCTTCGGGAAGAGCACCCTCTGAAGTCTGCAATGTTCCTTGAATCTCTACCACAGTGGGATTGCCGTCTTCTGGGTTTTGTTCAGTGGAATTCTCAGCAGAATCACGAGCTGGGGAAAGAGAAACAGGACTCCGATCCTCAAGCAAGTCTGGTGACGCATCAGTATTTTTCACTTTAAGGTCAGTAGCTGCACCAGAGGGAGAGCTGCATTTTAAACTACCAGTGGATTCCGCAAGCTCCTTTGTCAACTGATGTTCAATTTCCATGTTCTCCTTGTTAGGGGATTTAACATTAGATTCTTGAGTAGCATTTGAACCTCCACTCACTGCTATATCATTTAAGGGGACAGCAGGAGGTGCATCAGCGTTGTCAATGATCTCATTCTTATGCTCAGGCCCAGAATCGTCCTGTATGTTTCTCTCTTGCTTCCTGGAGGAATCAATGTCAGATTTTTTTACCAAACCAAGTGACTGAGGGGAATTACCTTTTGATTCAGTAACTTCCATACCTGCAGTAGAAAATATTAAGGAGTCAATAGCAATTGCAGACTACATGGTAAAGAAAATTGACCGACACCTTTAACAATGAAAAAGAGGGGAAGTCATTACAGAAGTAGAAAAACATTTGGGAAATATTTGTTGTGTTTTCCTTCAAAGATTAAAGGGAAAGAAACAGAAACATATAAAACAACTTTAAGGAAGAAACTGAGTAGCAATCATTTTACCCTCAGGAATTTCTTGATTCAACAGTTTCTTCTGTAACATATCAGTCCCTGGAAAAACCAACATGTTCATGGACTTCATTTCCTTCTTATCCGAATCCTCAAGTTGTTTGAAACCGAAGACAACCGTCCATGTATGCATATGCTCAGATATAGCAGGAATAATCAATTTCTTAACTTTAAGTGAGCAGAGTACCTGTTTTAGAATTGCACAAAAATGCATTATTAGAACCAAAAAAAAAAGAGAAGAAACAAAACTAACAAGATATTCAAAACTTTTTTTAATATATTAAAAAAAAAGGGAGGCTACGGTTGAACATATTCAAATTTGTACCATAAGCAAGTACAGGATACCAGCAGGAAAAATATGTATATATAAATATTAGGCTAACCAACCAGCAAAACAATTGTCATTAATAGGTCATTTATTTTATTGTCCCTACTTTTGTTGTCATAGTTATTATCCTCTGCTGGCTTCTATATAAAATATGTTTTTCCAAATAAATCCCCTATTTGATGACTGATGCATAGTAACTCTATTACAGGACTCTGCCAGCTCTCCATACATCTAAGATTCCCAAGATTACTAAGGCCTAAAGAGTAAAAAAAGGAAAAGGAGAGGAATGAAATTTGGATGTTAAGCACACAGAGATTGCTCCTAGATTTTCCATTCTTTGCTCTGTATTATTTCTTTATAACATGAAAAAGATGTAAACTACCAACTACCTCAAGAAGCCATAATCATAAAAATCAAATATTTCCATCAAGTAAATGGATAGTATTGTAGGAATCCTAAAGCTGCATTATGTATCCGAGGTAAACAGCTCAGGAGATCATGTATTAGCCACAAGAGAGACACAACAGATTGTGTATACTTGGTCATTTGAAATGAATAGTACACAGTACAATCAACAGTAAGATTACCGATTCAATAGCAGAAAGTAGCCGACGGCACATTCCCTGGCGCCTATATATATGGCGAGTCCCAATAAAAGGCATCTCTGCTAGTTGTGTTCCATGGATCCTAACAAATATAAGAAACACGAAAAGTATACTTATATTTCTGAAGATACACATGAATGAACACTAAATAAATTTAAATAACAAAATTCAATAAAGCTACAGAAAAGTTGCCAATCAGATAACATTAAACAAAATTTTGAGATCCATGTATATAAAAAACAAATTTAAAGAAACTCAACTTCTTACATGGTGAGAAAAAATCAACTTTTTACATTGTGCCATCCTCACCCTCAAGCTTTTACTTGTTATGTAATCATGCATGATCATTTTATTCAAATCAGTTAATTTAGCACATTTTTGCAGTATTTGAGATGCAAAATTTCCTCCATGGTGAACTCCCTTAGATTCTAGACATACAGAATACATGCTAAATTCACCAATTTGAGACAAGATGGTGGATGATTGTAGCAAATAAAAATTTGAGGGTGATAATGGTACAAACATAAATATGATCTTGGATAATTCACACCAATTACGCAACTAAATACATGCTGCTAAAGAAAGAAAAAAAAAATGCAGCCACTAAAAACACCAGTAAGTAGTGTATTATACATGCAAGAAACAAACATTTGAGTAGGGAAAGAAGTTAGCTAAAGAAATTCCAAAATGATACATATTAAATAAGAAAAATATAATGTTTGCAACCCTCAATACAATACCTACATTCATAAGAAACAAAAGAGTGATCTCATTCAATATTATTGTCACTCTTCCCACCAATATGAAAGCTTTGGGATAAATCACCTTAATGAATAATCATTCTATTTATCCAGACACAACAAAGTATCGCACACACAAGGCTTCAGTAAGGGCATTTATTGGAATGTTTTGTCTAAGTTGCTTATGAAACAAGCCACAAATACTTTCACGATCCTATAGTAAGAAATGGAAGTAAAGGGAAATAGTATACTAGAAGCTCATGACTCTACATGGACTAAGGGTTGGCAAAGAAACTCATGACAAAATGAAATCTTAGTTTAGCATCATATTGAGGAAGCACCAAACAAATAACAAAAATCACTTGACCACTTAAAATCCATCTATCTATAATATAATGTAGCAATGCCTACTCTATTATGTTGGTTTTGGAAGAAGGCAGACCAAAAGAGGAGTTCAGTTCAAACATTTGACAATATATGACAAAAAGGACTCTAAAAATTGGAAAGTTCAGTCATAACCCCAAACTGTGTAGCTGATGCCTCCTGTGAAGAAATGGCCCAGACCATCCCTACTTAACCATTTTTCATATAAAGGGATCAATTCATGATTTAGATTGCACCACACATTCAGAATGAAGAATTTATAGGAATAACCGACATAGCTCCCTAGAAAGTATGGATTTGGTGAATCATTTACCTGATAGATGCAGCAGAAATTATTTCATCGCCTCTCTCCAAAATCATTGCATAGAAACTGCAGAAATTTAATCGGCTAAAATTTGACCTGCAGAGAAATTTAAGCACGTTATTCCTTGAAACAAACCATACTGCAAATGAAAGAGAAACATGGCTGCAATCTGGGTGAAAGAAATGTAATACATCAGCAAGCCAGAAATTAACAGAGAATTTTAAAACAAAAAAAACAAAAAAAAAAAAAGACAGGATTTCTCCAGAACCAAGCAGAGACGGAACTAATCAAGGACAATCTTACAGTATCACATATGACAGAAATAATTCCAATGAAGACGAAAAACATCAGAATAGAATATTCTAACTGGCCAAAACTTCACATATTTACTTGCAACACAAAGTAAATTTTGAGATGATAGAGAAGCCTGCATTTTCTTTCCTTTTTTCTTTTTTATGGCCCTGATAACTTCTTTTCTTTTCTTTTTTTCCCTTTTTCCCTGATAACTGTCATGAATGTCAACTTGTAAACAAGCATGAATAACTCATGCAAGACACATGTTCACAACCCAATTTAAATACTTTCATAGTAAACAAAGATCCAAAACTTGGATGCTATGGCAATGAAATATGAGAAAAATTTGCAAAATATAACTGATGACTTCTTACCCACAATTATAAAGTACATTATGAATCAAATTTATCTCACTCCTCCTGTCAACTATGGGCAAAAAGCACTCATCCATAACAGATAGTGCAACAGCCAACTTTGAATTGCATTCCACTCTTTGAGGAAATCCACGGTGGGCTGTGTCCAATTCCAAATCTGTTCTTTGTATGAGAGACCATGAGAAGCCACCTTCCAGCTCATGTTTGATCCCAATAATCTTCTGCAGATGATCATGGAGCTGAAGAAAAGCAGAAAGAGAGGAAGATAGATTAAATTTTGACACCGGACAACCCAGTTCAAGATATCACAATCAGAACTTGCAGGAATCTCAGAACGTACATCAGAATAATCTAAACTAAAATCCACAAGAACATACAACAGTAATGAGCAGATAGCCTTGGACAATTATTCAAAAATTCCTGTGTTATATCTTTAGGAAAAACAGAAGTAGAGATAGGACCAACACAGAACTTCCACCTTAGAGAAATGACAGAGAACAAGAAAACACTCAGAAAACACAAAACTAAAGGCGCCAGTACAAAAAAGAACAAAATAATTTCTCAAATGCAAGCATCCCATGAAGCTACCAGAGAATGCTTTTCAAAACAGTTTTTTCTTATTGATGCTATTGAAAATAAAAATGTCATTAATTTCTAGGACAAACTTTTTTTTTTTTTTTCCAAAAGCACTTTTTTACCATAAACTTTGGGGGGGGGGGGGTAGGGGGAATTTTCAGCAACCGAGAACAAGCCCAATAGAACTGTTAGCTTTCTCACAAAGTGATATCCAATTCCACATAACTAATCATAAGGAAAAAACTACCACCACATTTGGGCAAATCACAGAAGCAACTATTCTCATAATTCCCCAGCTATATGTCATTTCATGGAAATGTTCAAGAAGGCATTATCATTTTATCAAGGGAAGATAACTATATAAGACATTATGTTTGCAATGGGGGGTAAAAGTTCAAGCTCAAAGCTAATCAAAATGAAACAATCAGATATATATTTACATTTTAGATCTTAAGTAACTCATATTTTAATCTTAGATCACATTCAAACTGCCAAAAATACAATGAGAGTACAGCTGGAACAAAATAAATTATTTTGTATGCTTCCCACAAGCAAAAGTTGATCCCACTTTCATCAATTACCATTATCAATATGTTTTTCACATAAACTGAAATTCAAAGGCAATAAATTTGTATTCTGATATCTGACTGGATTGATTTTGCCCCACTTTGATACAATGCTCCAGTAGATATAGTAATGTTTCTGTAAATTGAATGCTGATATAACAAATATATAGTACCTCTTGGCATTCTTTCCCACAAAAAGAAGCAGATGTATTGTTGCTAAGGACAAGTGGAGCAGCCATTCCCTTACTGCATGATTTGTGATCTAAAAGGATGCAAAAGTATTTAATTAAGAATCTCTTAAAAGGAAAGGAGAAAGAAGAAGTACAAGGAACAAATCTTTGAAATATCATACATTTCTTCTCACAAAGGCAGCACATTAAAAGCTCACTTGCAGCTCCACCTTCTTCTTCAGTAATGATTTTACCAGTACCACAGAATTTGCATGTACAGTTTGGACAATGCCAATCACCTGGAGGAAGCATCTGCAATAAGCAGAATGTGTGGTTTAACAATTTGCTGAAAGATATTAGTCCCTACATTTCCTTTTCCCCAATCTGTTTCCACTTTGAGGACTTAAAAATATTAATCAGGAAAAGAAAAGTTCTAAAGTTGACCTTATCAAGCAAGTTTTATTTCTATCTGCAATACTTTTAAATTGGAAGTGGACATCAAGAAACATGCAATTACTACACATCTAATAAAAAATTAGGAGTATTACTGAAAGTTTTATCCTTCCCAAAAGCCTTAACCCAGGCCATTTCCCCAACCCTCTTCTTAATTGGAAGAAGGGGGTGCAAAAAAGGAAAGAGATCTGAAGAAGAGAAGCAAAAGATGAACAATTTCAATCAAAAAGGTTAAAATATCATTATCATCTACACCTACAAAACCAACATTGCCCCCGTTATCTGGTCAAATGAACCACTGTTCTTGTAAGTAGACACACATGAGGAAGTATGAGCAGAAGTTATAAAAGGGGTAATTTAAAGATTGCACATGTGTTAAGGTAAAAGGCATATGGATTTTGTTTTTATCAATTTTTATCATTTCCATTGTCTTCTAAAATTTCTAGATACTCTTGCACGTCAGTTGGCACATTCATGGATGCTACATATATACCCTACAAAAGCATATGTATGTATGCTTAAAAGTTGGTAGTTGATTCACAACTAACTGACCATCACAATAAGTACCAAATATTACCAATATATAGAAAGCAAACAACTTAAGTAATTCCTTTAAATTGATCATTAACATATAGCACTTTGGTTTCTTGTTGTACCTGTATTCCTAAACAGCTCTGATGAAATGTGGATGGACAACCATCACAACAGATCAAATCCCCACCATCACCGCATATGCCACAGGTATCATCATCAGGATCATCACTATCAACATCTACAACATGGAAATCTTGGCGAACAGATTCCTCTTGCTTGTTCCAAGCATCAGTCAGGCATTGCAACAGGGAGGGTCCAGAATCCAACATGATATTTTGAAATGGTTGCCGCAATTTGCTTCCGGCATGGAGCTCAAATTTTGAAACAGTGAGAATTTTACTACAGCATCCGCAATGGATCCCATCTCTTGTAATCCAACCTTCAAGTTTTACACGTGTCCTCCTACGGTTCATATACTGCACTTTTTCACTTGACTGCACAGTTCCAGAGTCAATCAACCAGGCTAACAAAGTCCTTTTTCCAGTATAAGGAACATAGCCATCCGATTCAGAATTTGGTCCCTTGTTAGAACTGCGAACCAAAAGGGTGCATCGTCCGATTTTTCTACTTTTTCTTGCTTGTACAACATTAGATTTAAACTTGGAGGTTCTTGCGACCTTGTCTTGTTCACGCTTTTGTCCAGAGGAATAATCACTTAAATCATCCCCACCCTCACAATTGATTTCCTGCATCCTGCCTTTTTTCGATTTACCATTCTGTCTGATAAATGAACTGAGTTTTTCCTCCTGCTGGTCACTGTCAGAGTCCTCCACTGGATCTTTTGCAGCTGCTTTCTTAGAATTCTTAGTAACTGCAACATCTCTTCTCTTCTTTTTCATTTCTTCTTCCATCTTCTTTCTTGTTTGCCGAGTCAACTTATTGATCAGATCATCTGACAATGGAGTAAAAGAAGAGACACCATCATCTTTATTTTTCTCATTGTCTTCCTGCAATTGCTTCTGAAGTGCATCATAAGCCTTAATAATGGACCAGTATGCTGTTCCGCTAGGATTGATATACACTGCATCAAGGTAGTCTCTGTTCCTTCTTGGTCTATAATCAATGGTCCAGCCAGAATTTATGAGCATTTCCCTGATCTTCTCACGCAGTAACTGCTTTTCTGTGCTCCCACCACGCTTCAGTTTTCCATCCTTACCTTTGGCTGGAGTTAGGTTATCAGCCAGTGCAGTAATATTTCTTTCACCACCGTTAATTGGAGCAACATTTTCACTTGGCGAAGATCTTTCTGTTTTAACTGCTTTTGTTGCAGAGCCACCAGCTTCTAAACTCGGTGGTGCCAACTTAAGAGATGTGTCAGTCCCATCTGATTCATAATCTCCAGCTTTATTTCTCTTTCCCATTAACTGCTTTTGTAATTTCAGCTCTCTTTTCTCCCTCTCACAATCTCCAGCTTTATTGGGCTTTCCAAGCATCTGTTTTTGCAACTTCATCTGACTTTTCTCCTTTTCTGTGAATGCAATTCGTTTTTCTGCTCTTTTTGAATCCGAGTGATATGAAGGCCGGACAGGAGTCTCCTCCTTGATGGCCTCCTCAGGACTAGAACCCTTTCTATTTATATCAACTACTTGACAATCATAACCCTTATGAGAAGGCAAATCCATCTTCTTCTTCTTATTCACCATT
Source organism: Apocynum venetum (assembly GCA_019593545.1). Taxonomy (NCBI): domain Eukaryota; kingdom Viridiplantae; phylum Streptophyta; class Magnoliopsida; order Gentianales; family Apocynaceae; genus Apocynum; species Apocynum venetum. The sequence continues at coordinate 3,161,692 of SRSM01000127.1, forward strand.
ACTTTCAAAACACCATTTTTACCCTGCAACCTGATTGGCTCAGCAGACTCTTCTTGATACTTCAATCTCAACAGAGAAATGGGTAAATGTGCCTCATCCTCCTCCAAATCCAATCTACCCTTGCCACCATATGCTACAGTTTTGTTCCTCCCACTCAATCCACTACTTGAACCATCAAAATAAGCATGCTTCCTCTTCTCAACAATAGCATTCCTACCAGAGCCACCCACAAATTCTCTTGAGTTACCACCTCTTCCCACCATCCCCATAAAATCATTCCTCATCTTTTTCCCATCAAATTCGTCATACTCATCAAACTCAAACAACTCCATCCTACTCCTCTTCCTCTCACTGTCAACTATCTCGCCACTTCTCCTGAATTCCCTATCTTCCTCAAGCCTCCTGCTATAAACAACTGCGCCATTCTGCATTCTGTCGTTAAATTTCCTTCTAACTGGTTCCAATGACTCATCACTGGATCCAGATTGACTCGCGATCATCCTAGGCCTCTTCTTCTGCTTGTGTGAGGACCCAACCCCACTACCCAAAACATCAGTTTTCTTCTTAATGATTAAGCACCCTGATGAGCTCTTCTTTTTTATCACACCCCCTGATCTCATACCCCCCTCCATCTCACGCATTGAAAACTAACAAACACAAACAAAATCCTCACAGGTCCCAAATCAAATTCAACCCCAATTCAGGAAACCCATCACAGAAAACCCATATTTTTCTCATAGAAAACACAAGCATTCACAGATCTGAAAGAAAAGAAACAAAGATTAAGAATTTCCCCAAAACTGTCAAACAATTCACAAAAATTGGTACGAAAAAACCTCCAAAATAAAATTGCATGACAGAACTCATTGATCCATACCTAGGTAGTTTTACAATTTTATTAACGGCGATCCGCCGGCTGAAACATATCAATCGGAATCCAATCCCCGGCAAGAAGCCAATTGAATCGACAAAGGAAATGAGAAAAAAGTGAGAGAAAATGTGCAGAATTGAAGTTTATTGGTTCTGGCCCTCCTGGGTTCTGTTTATATACCAATACTGTTACAGAACTCTGCACGTATTCTTTATTACAGAAAAAAGCAAGAAAAAGTAGTAAACTTTTTAATTACTGGGTTACTGATCAAAATTTTACAGCGAAGTATTTATATTTAGCCGTTTACAAATCATGAAATTAACCTTTTCTTCATTTTCCACCAAAGCTTGATTTGAGTTTGGTTAAAGTGTTAGAATGAAATAAAAATATCGTAGGGGCACAATGTGTGTGTGTATGTATATATATATATATATAAGTAAACTTTAAATACTTCCCTTTTTTATTGTAAGTTACTTTTGGGAATTTAATTCAATGGGATGGGATATGCAACGAAGGATATTTTTTATTATTATTGTAGTTTCATTCATTTATGAGTTTTAATTTACTCTTTTGTGAATTTTGTTTAGAAAATTTAAAATTGTGGTTTTTTTTTTGAGGAAAAATGCTCAATTGCATTAAAAAAAATAAAACAGTTAGAGTAATTGATATTACTTCATATGGAAAATCCCAGAATCATTCTAATTTGAAGAAGAAATAGATAAGTCAAATTGAATTTTATGATAGAAAATTAAAATTGTGAATCTTGATTTAATCTTTTTTCTGTTGTTTATATTTTGGGGTTGGAAAAATTGACATGGTATATTTTGGGGAGTTTGTTTGTTCCTTTTGGGAAAAGAGATGCTGACGTGGTGGTTGGCAAAACCCTGAGCAGGAGATTGCAATCGCGACATTTGTCTATGTTGCAAATTGCATGTATGAGAATGACTTCATAGGGTTTTAAACTTCTTGTGAAATTCAAAATTGGATGATTTGGTCCCTATCTTTACATTTTTAGCCATTTAGGTCTTAAAAATCTTTTTTGACTTTTTAGGTTCCGTAACTTTTTACGAAGAGTCAATTATATCTTTTTGATAAAAAACCCACATGAATTCAGCAAAAACAATAAGTAATTATCACATGAGCAATTTTTAGGGGCAAAAACAAAAACTTACTATAATCCACCCGAAATACTGATTGATCTTTTTTTTTTTCTCTTTTCCCTTTTCTCTTTTCATTTCATTCTTCTTCTAATCAGGCAAATCTTGATTAGGTAACCCAAGTCATATAAAACATGAAACATAACCAAGGTGATTCTTGGAAACCCATCTCCAATTCTAGGCATAGGATTTCAAAATGTCAATCTTGTTGAAACTTCCAATCCTAAATTCAAAAAGAGATGAGTGAAGTGGCGAGTGTCAATGCCTTCCATCTTGTTCCTATGAAAACAGATTTCTTGACTCTTCAACGGTTGGATTGAAGTGGGAACTTCGTATCGAAGCCAACGATTGGAAAATTATGAAGAACTGAGTTGATAAGGGAAAATTTTGTTTCGAGGTTTGATTCAAACACTTTTTGAATAATGATCTATTATCAAGCATGTTTTCCTATTATTTTCTTGTAGATAGGAAGTGGATTATTTATAAGAATTTTTTGATTTCCTAATCTGACTCGAATTAAGGTTTCCTAATCCTAATTTACATATGATTTTCCTAATTGGTGGTGTGGTGAAAGTTCCTTTTTATTGTATAAGGAAACAGTTTACCACCCTTTGTACATTTTATTTTTGTCTTTCTTTTTTAGCTTTAACATATTCAATAACTTGTAAGAAAAGGAAAATGGGGAACATAAAGAGAGAGAAAGAGAGATAAATCAGTGTTTAGGGTGGGTTATAGTAAGTTTCCATTTTTTTTCCACTAAAAAATTACTCATGTGGCAATCACGTGTTGTATTTACTGGATTATGATGGGTTTTTGGCTGAAAGAACCTAGTTGGCTGCCCGTAAAAAGTTACGGAACCTAAAAAGTAAAAAACAAATTAGAACATTAAGTGGCTAAAAATATAAAGATAAGGGACCAAATCAACCTATCACTCTTCAAAATTAATAAATTAATTCATAGTGATCCTTTTGGGATTTGTTGATTTGTTGCCAATGGGAAATGTAAAGGTTGGGTAGATAATACTATGACAATAATAATAATAATAATATGGATATGGTTTTGCAATAATTGGCACTCCTAGATGATATTTATATTATGTATATAAGCCTCAACCTCTTCTCCTAATATATCTTTACTCTTTAACATTTGTTTTTATAATAGATAAATAACTAATTCGATGTGAATATAATAATTTATTTATTACTTTCAAATTGGAAAAGATAAATTATACTCCATCAATCCGTAATTGAATGTCAACATTTATATTTTTTGAATATAAGGAATTGAATGTCCATATTCCTAAAATAAACATATTTTTCATTTAAAATTATATTAGCAATCTTTTAAATTTAAAGGATTTATATTACACCACTTAATGGTCTATACCACTAACCTAATTAATAACAATAATAGTAAGTTAACTTCCTTAAGGTAAAAAAATTTTATTATTAATTTTTTAAATTAAGTCAAATATGGACATTTAATTTTAAAAGATAAGAGAATGACTTAGCTATATTTGTTACATAAAACAAGGTCATCTTGTTTATTTATTTATAATAAGAAGTTTTTGCCATATCTTAGCACATTAAGGATGAGCTCATGCATGATCTAAAAGTTTTCAATCCTCAATTCCTAAATTCCAAATATTTGCTGCTTATTGAAACCTATATTTGATATGGCTGATGTGAATCTTCAGGATTGATCAAGGAGATACCTACTATAATAAGTAAGGATGTCAATATTGGATATGACACGCGAACTTGAAAGGAACACAACACCATATTAGTGGATTATGGTTGAGGTTTCACAGGTTAGCGGGTTCTCGTGTTAATCTGTTTAACGTTAAATACGTTAAATTCACGGGTAACCCACCAACCCGTGTTTAATAAAAAAATTTAAAAACTCATTTATATCCTTAAATTTAAGTGAACTTATTCTATCTAATCTCTAATCTCATTTGTTTTTTTTATTCTAATGCAGAAAGATAATGAGTAGTGTTTTTTGGATCATTTTTATTTTATAATTTTTGAAATTCGTGAGTTTTTTTGGGCCATTTATGAATTATGATGATTTTAGGGGGATTCGTGAATTTTTTTGGCATATTATATCTAATCACCATTTATCACTAATTTTTTTTAAAAAAAATTAACACAAGATGTCACGATAATTGTTTTTCTTTCATTGAATTGTAGGGATTCAATAAATAATTTAGTTTTAATATATTTACTATTTTTCTCCTACTATATTTGTCTGTTTCGATGAATGTTACAATAATTTTTTTAAAAAGAAAAAAACTTTTATTGTGACGAGTTGATATTATGATAATCTATTTTGTTGGGATGTATTCATATATAGCAGTAACAAACAAATATCTACATGGTTTGTTCAATTTTACATTAGTATTTTTCTATTTTACATGATTTATACAATTTTCCCTTGGATTGAACATATTTTTGTCTCAATCATTTTTGCACATTGGCTCTCTTGATTTTCAATTTACTTTATTGTATTTTATATTAAACATAATATGATTTTCTCACTAAAATATGTGTTATTGTGTTGGTGGGTTGACGGGCTACTAAATAAGTATTATTGTGTTGGCGGGTTGGTAAGTTATTAAATAGGTTTATCGTGTTGGCAAGTTGAGCAAGTTGGTATGTCGTATCGTGTTGATACGATTTTTAGCATATCATGTTTGGATTCACATATTATACATGATTATTTATTGTGTCATTCGAATTCTTTTGTTAATAACTTATCAACTCAAACACGATAGTTATCTCTGATAATAAGAGACAATGGAAAGGTAAGCCAAGAATGATTAAAACTTATGATTTAAGAAATATTCTACGTGCAATACATTCGTGAAAATAAGTACTTTAAAAAATAATAATTTATATATTTTTTTCGTTTCAAAATATAAAATATTATAATTAACTACATATCTATTAAGGATGTATTTTTGTTTTTAAAATATCCTTATTTGTCATATCAATTTTTTCTTAGAACCAAAAGCATTTAATGCTTTTAATACGAGAAATAAAATAAATACAGATAATATTAAAAATATATATACAAAATAGTCATAAAAAATAATAAAACATATATATTTTAAAGTAATAAATTTGCTTTCAATATTTTATATTTTGAGACAAGAAATTATTTTATAAACTCACAACTTTGAATTTCCTTGCGAACCAGTCCACAAATGACCATTTTGATGTCTAAAAAGCTTGTTGCCAATTGACATTAAAAGAGTTAAGAATTGGGATCCAGTGACAAAATAGTAGTTTAGAATTTGAATCAAAATATTTACCTAAGAAATAGAAGTATTTTTACTTTGTGGTCGACTTATAACTCATATACTATATTTGTTTGTTATTGTTGGACTGCCATCTTTAAAAAGCTGCTATTTGACTGAATTGTATCACTGCATTTTTTTTTAATCTAAATATACAATTTTATTAATAAATGAAAATTTTAAGTGGATAAACTACCATATATAAAAAATAAATAAGCACATGCTCATTTCATCCGGAATTGAAAATTCAATTAAAAATTAACTTATTAAATTATATTTGACATTAATATAATATATTGTGAGACTCGTAAATTAGTGAAATGTAAATCTTTTAAATTAAGTTGGTGAGGGGTGAAAATTCTGAATTAGTGAGATATAAATTCCTTAAATTAAAGAGTTTATTAATGAATATTTGGATAAAAAATATATTTATTTCAAAAAATAAATATTAATTTTAAACAAACTAAAATAAAAATAAAAATATTAAATTTCGAATTGAAATATCATTTATCTTGTGACGTTGTTGTCATTCATAAACACCATAGAAAAATCAACTTCACAGCAATAAATATAACAGGACTGCTGAAGCTTTTGATGTATAACTAATCCTAAAAAAATATCTATGAAAAATGGTGTATGGTTAAGGGGGAAAGGTACATATATTTTTATATATATAAAAGAGTTCCTTATGAAAAATAAATAAAAAATACCAAAGCATATTGTGTCAAAATGGAAACATGCTAATGAGCTCTGAATATTCTAAAAAAAAAAATTCAAAAAGTAAAAACTATTAAATTTTTTGAAAAAGAAATAATGTGAGATAATAGAATGAATCCCACAAATCAAAGCTCCATTTTTATCGGAGAAGAGAAGATGCAGAGATGGACGGTCGTGGTTAGAAAAAGTGCTGATACGCAAATGGTCGAGAATTTCACTATCAGAGGAAGAGAGAAATAAAATTTGTTAATGTTTTTCTTTTTTCTTTTTCCTGGCTTAAGGACAAGTTTGCTTGCATAAATTGATTTTTACTATTAATATAAAGAAAATATCTACAAAAAATTATTTTTTTTATGAATTATGTCTATTAAGGAATTTGTATTACATATGTATTACTATATATTATACATTTTTAAAAAATACATCACAATTGTCGATTATATTATATTTCTTAATATCATCTAAGTGTTTTTTATTTCAAAAAAAGCAGGCTTGTTTTATTAAGTATAATATCTATTTCAAGTCAATATAAATACTTTCCATAATAAATTTCCCTAGTTTTGTATTACTTTCTATGCCATTTTCAACGTTAAAAAAAAAAAAAACTCTTCGTAATGGAAGCTTATTTTAATTTTTTTAAAAGCTTTTTTTTTAAAAAAAAAGAAGAAGGGATAATTAGCCATTTTATTCCATATTTTATATTTTTTTTCCATAGTAGGTTTTGAAGTTTATTTTCATTCATAGAAGTCTTTATACTTTTGTTTTACTCTGCCAAACTAGTCTTCGACCTCAAAACAGTCGGGGCAAAAACGTCTTTTTAACAAATATTAACGGCTAATTTTGTGTTGAAAAAAACGTTTTTCCTCCCTAAGATGGTGCATGGTGCTGAATCTGACGTGCACGGCACGTGACTTTTTTTGTGGGAATCCGGTTGTTTTAACGTGGTCCGGTAATGCAGCCAAATCTGCGGCTATTTAGTGATGTCCAGTTGTAGTAGATCTGCTCCTACTCTCAGTTCTGGGAATTGCCTGCCACCTTGCCACTTGCTGAATGCTGAGTTTGCTACCAGAACAGAGTTTTCAGCTTTGGAAGCACATGTTATGGATCTGCAGAACTTGATTGTTGGTCATATGTGTATGATAAAAATAAAATGACTACACATATGATAGAAATCAGGCGTCCTTGATCTCTGTAATGAACACCCAGAGGAAATTAAAAGAAGATATCGCTCAGCTGAAGGCCATGTTTGGTTGAGTTGGCTCGTTTGGTGCAAAAAGGGAAGATTCTCTATGTTTACCACTACTGCTGATTGCTGAAGGATTTATGCTGGTTTTGTGTTTGATTAAGGGTAGTGTTTTTACTTGGTGTATTTTTTTGATAATACGTTTTACCCAGTTATCTGAATGATACTTGACAATCATTTAAGTACGAATTCTTTGATTGTGAGGAGAAGGGAACTAACTATATATTCCTTGCCATTTATGTTTACGCAGTCTAATATTCTGTAACGAGTGCTTTTGGAAGATGTTACGACGATTAAAGTAAGTCATGACTGGTGATGCTATATTCGTGTAGAATTAAGAAAAGAAAAGCAGCACTTGCCACATAAAGGATTCAGTTTTGAACTCAAGAAAAGCTCATTCTCCTGATCATCTTAGAGTATGAAATTCCAGGTATAAGTAAGTGGTGCGTATCTTTCAGTAACATGTTTTGATGCCTGCACCTGAAAGTTGGCAACTTGAATGTAGTGGTTATCATGAACACAGAGAGGCACATGGCTTGGATCACATTCTTCATCTTAATCCATCAATTAGAGGTGGGACTTTATCCCACGGGACAGAACAAGTTGCTTGTTAAAGCTCGAGTTGTGAATTGATTGTTTGTAATTACAATATGTAAAAGCTCTTGAGTTGTGAGTTGTCAAGTAGTTTTCTCCAAAAATTTACACATTGTAATTACATTAAAATTTCACTTGCATCCCTCATGGGAGTAAAGAGATTATTCCCTGTTCTGGGAGATATGGAACAGCCTCATCATTGATATATTGGTAATTTACAGACTTGTTTATCTTTTACTTGGATTGTACAAGGTGGAGAGCATTATCTCTAGAAGTTGCAAAGTAATCCCATTAGTTTGCATGGGTTACAGAGTAAATTACCAAGTTCTCAGTGAGTTTCAGACATCAATGGCATCAACAGGCAGAGAAGTAGCCCTATGTAGAGAGTTTGGAAGCAAAGCTCCTGTGTAAAAACTCTTGGCAGTGACCATATGTTCTGGACTACAGGTCCGATAAGTCGTCTGATCATGCTTCCGTGCTACCTGGTTTGCACATTTCATTTTGGCACTAACAGGCAGATTAATAAGGAAATCAACCAGGATTGCATCCTTCTCTTCCCTTGTTGTGGTTGACTCCACTGACAATTGATCCTTTCTCTCTTCCTTGTCATCAGAAGTCAATGTTGAAGATTTTGATATAACTCCCAGTTGTTTATCCTTAAGTTCTCTTAACTGCATTTGGTATTTGGCCTTGAGCCACCTTAACTCCCGCCTTATCTCATTCTCGTAATCCTCTGCAAGAGAACGAGAAACTGAAGAAGTTATACTAGGGGAATCTCTTAACTCTGCAGCACTATACTTATCCTCATTGCCAACATCTATTGTTCTCTCCTTGCTATTAACTGTTGATTGCAAAATTGATTCATGCTCACCATGAAGTTGATTGTCAGTAGAATTGTGGGGGATTAGTTCATTCCCTTCATGTTGCCCCCATATGTCAGCATAATGTACAACATCAGATTGACTTGAAACAAGACGAGCACTTTCTGTCACACATTGTTCAGATCCTTCAAACTGATAAGTAATCTCTTCAAACCTGCCATGTACAGTACCACAACCATGCTGTGGACTTTCAAGTACTTGCAGGTTCTTGGAACCAGGCACATTAGAGGTTATATACTGCAGAATAGAACCATCTGAAGCACAATTGTGACAGCTACCATTACTTGTGTAATTTGGTTCCTCTATGTCAATGGCCCTCTTCCATCCTGGCACTAGGTTTGCAATCTCACCATCAATCATTTCTGCTATTTTAGTTACATCTTGGTCAGTAATTTCCAGTTCAGCAACCATTTCAGTAGCAACACTCAGAGGTGTGTCATTTTCAAGGTCAAATGGGAAATAAATATTACGTATTCGGCCTGGAAAGACAACTAAATTATAAGATTCAGACAAAAGAAACGAAGTGATAATTGAACCACTGGAAATGGAAAATATTAAAAGACTTACCTTCTTTGTCTGATATTCTAAGTCTTAGAAAGATCCCATCATCTTCTCTCCTTCTCCCCTTGATTGTTATGTCAAGCACTTCTGAGAGTCCATCCTCAGGACAGGTGAATAAATCAATTTCATTTGCTTCATACTGAATTGGATGGTATTCCAGCTCATTCTTTTGATCATGATAAAAATAATTGGAGTATCCATTGACTAAAGAGTTGCAACTATGATGACCATTGGCTAAGGTGCTACTACTATGCTGAAGATTCAGAAAAGGCTGTCTTGATATGGGGTGAAATTCATCAATATCTGAACAATAATCTTCTAGCCCAAAGTCAGTTCCATAATCATCAATTTGGAGGAAAGGATCAAAGAGAAGCTCTCTAGCAGACAGCCTGTGAGAGACTGTTGCTAAACATTTCTCAACAAATTGACGAATCTCGGGATCTTTTATTTTGTAAAGGGCAGCTGGTTTCTTCCCCTATGCAACAAATAGAATGATGTTAGCAATAGATTTCGATGTGGATTTAGGTGCAGCAGAGGAAACTGAGAATGTTTGAATTCTTACAGATATAACTTTCTTGTAGATCTGTGCAGGGTGTGTGCATTCACTATATGGATACTCAAAGGTAACCATTTCTAAAATGCACATTCCAAATGCATAAATGTCTACTAATTCATTGTATTCCTCTGCATACACCTCAGGTGCCATGAACTCTGGTGTTCCTGGAGAGAAGCCCGGAGAAAACATCAAATAAAACTGTAGCAGTTCCATATAAGGGTCTCTTGCATCATATAGTACAAGGTCTAATAAGGAAAAGCCTAAGAGATTGGAATGATTTCAATTTACCTACGCACCGAGCAACATGTGATTTACGAAGAATCCCAGCAAGGCCAAGATCACCAATCTTAACCTCCCCTTGATTCCCATTGATAAAAATGTTGTCACACTTGAGATCTCTATGAATGACTGGAGGGTCTCGGCTGTGAAGGTAAAGAAGGCCTCTCAAGATTTGCCTACACCATCGCTTTACTGCTCTTATGTTTAACCCTCTTATGTTTCAACCTATACCTGTTCAGAAAATGGGAAAGTTAGTATAAACCAATCAGGATTCGGGACAATGGGCAGGCTTCAGAGAATTCAAATTAGCAAGTGCATTTTCTAACAACACTGAGAATCAGAGTACTTACTGCCTCAGAGTACCCGATGTAAACATCTCTGTGACAAAGTTGATGTTCCTATTGGCTGGATCAACCCAAGAAGCATAGAACTTCATAATATTCTTGTGGTTCAAAGTCTTGAGGAGATGAATTTCGCAGTACAATCTCTCAAGTTCTTCAGGACTTTGCAGAAAATCATTAAGTTTCACCTGGTTCCAGGCTACTTCGATCCCTTCATACTCATCAAACGCTCTATAACTGCAAAAAAATTAACAGAAAAAAACCCCAAAAAATTCCAATCAAAACATATAAAAAAAAGAAGAAAAAAGAAAAACTAAAAAGAATCAACAAAAACTGCTCCCAGAATCCCATAAAGCCATCCAGCCAGCTACAGAAAAAAATAGTATTCAAATTTTTGCAGCTACCATATTAGAGTAAAAAAGATGCATACACAGTCTTTGAAGACCCCTTGCCAAGAATTTCATTGTACTGCAATTAACCAAGAACACAGAAAGAAAGTCATTCAACTATTGAAATTTGAATTTCAGAACATAAAATGACCAAATGAAACATAAAATTCAAAGCATAAAATGAAGAATATAGAGAAAAAGCAACAATCTTTGTCTCACAGAAATGAGCATACCCTTCCATATCTTCCAGTAGGATCAACTTCAACAAAGTCAGAATGATCAGACTCAAAGTCAATTACACCATTCATTCCCAGTACTTCTATCAAGAAGCTGTTCAAGATTCCTGCAGTAATATTATCTCCTCACTCTTATCTTATTCTTCTTCTTGTTCTCTGGCTTTTGGAGAGAGAAAGGGGAGAGAAAAAAGAGGCCTGGTATCTGCAGCCAGAAAAATTTAAAGCAGAAATCTGGCAACTAGGTTGCGGTAGAAAAAAAAAAGAAAAAACAATCTTTTTGTGAAAGGCCTCGGTTAGTTCATAAAAAAGGACATCTTTTTCTCACCAACTCATAGACACCGAGGCAAAGATTTTTCAAATCTATGGACTACTCTACCCCCTCTCAAGGCATATCATGACAAAACCCCTCGCCCTTTCATCCTGCCCTTCCTCTCTTTCTATCTCATCACGAGCTGTAAAACCACACACTCAAAATCTCTGGGTCTCTTACATTCGAGAGGTTTTTATAGTTTTATTCATATATTATTTAGTATAATTTACACAAAGACTCACTCTTGACACATGTGTGTCTGGGTACAAAGAGAGCAACAGATAGACAAAGGGCCTGCTAAGTCTGCAACAGCTTGCAAAACAGGGACCATCCAACCAAGAATAATAAAATAAAATGGCTTGATTATCTTTTGTGTGGCGCTTGGCAGAGGCACAAGTGGGCTCTGGGATTAGTACAGATTGCCGTACTTGTGGGCTCTGCAAATTGGGGAATGGAAAGACACCATTTTTGTGTCATCAAAATTTTCTTGAAAGCATCAATGTACTCTGATTGGATATTTGAGGATCTGTCATTGACCCCTCCTTAGCTCCCAGGATCTTAAACAATTTCCATAAAACTCCACTAGTGTAGTGTAGTAGTACTACTAGTAGAGATTCCATAGTACATTAGACTTGGGTTAGGTGTCAATTATCTCTACCAAAATTATCTGAATTAAACCAAGAATTCTGTAACTAAATTTACTGCATAGCATGTTTATATGCCAGAAAACATTTGATGGAAAGAATCATGCTGATTAATCAAGCATGGAAACTTCTGTTATGTGGTGGTTCCGTAAGCAAAGATGAGGCCTGAAATATGCCTTTTAATAGAATGATATAAGAATCAGAGTAATTTAATAGCCAGACCTATCATTGCAAGATATTTTACAAAACAGTGTAATTGCTGACATCAGAAATCGACTCCTAACACAAAAGAATTGCCAAAGTTTGAGTATGTTTAATCTACTTTCAGATTGCTATAGATAGAGCATCATTAATTTGGAAAATGGACACTCCTCCGGACTTTGATATGTTACCCAAAGGATAAGAACTACAACAAATTGCTCAATAAGAAATTGATGTTAAAAATATGCTAGTGAAAGGATAAAAATTGAATCAAAATATAATGTCAAAGTAAAAGAATAGGAGATAACTATGTTAACATCTTATTTAATTGGACTAGTTACTAATCTCATGTGACAATAACATTTAACTATTATATCATGTCAAATATAGAAAAAATAACTTTTCAACAATTAAACTAAATTTTAAATTTTTGAAAGCGAAAGTTTCTAGGTTGAAACTTAATTTCTAATCAATTATGAAATCTTTAACAGTATAAACCAACCTAAGTTTTCTTGTAAAAGTGGTTGCATCATGCATGTGAAAGTGAACAAGTTTCAAATTTGATGCTTAGTAAATACTTATGTCTATTTCCTTTATCCTTTCATCGTCATGAATAAGCTCTATAGAAAAAAAGGTGCATCCTCTTGTAATCTATGTCAGAATCAAACTATCATGAAGAATGGGGTGTATCCATAGGAAAATTTAGAGAAATTTTTTTCAAAAGAATTAAATATTTTATTTCCATTAAGTCTGAATATAAATTTTCAATAACAAAGGTCAACATAAAGATAATGACTATTTAATGAAAATAAGATTTGATCATCTTTTACTCCTTTTCAATGCTGTATTAAATTTTCATTTTACTAAAAGTTTAAATTTATAAAATGGAGAACAATTTTTATATAGATGTATCATTAAAAACAAAACAAAAAATGAACCAAAATCATTTGAGGGTTATAATTTTGGTTCAAAACCAAACCATGGTCACCCTAATGCTGACAAACCAAGATAACTAATTTATTCTAAAACATGATTTTAAAAAACACAAAAGAATATTTAACTTTACAAAAAGGTTTTTCGTTGGGAATAACAAAGTGAGAAAATATTATCGTGTGGGATTCCACTGGAAAAAAAAGGAAGGAATCTTCAAGAATTTCTTGAAAATTTGGAGTAGATTTTGAGTCTTTGTCAATTACTAGAAAGATGCCAGTTAATTGATTGCGTACGATTTCTGTCCTAACTCACACCTAGAAGCGCACCTTTATCAACGCTTGTTAGCTGCAGCAGTTGTGGAGTCTTCTGAAACTTTTCAAAGTCTAGCGTTTTGTTTGAATGTTCTCTGAACCTTTTGCCACACAGTTTACTTCATCATTGTGGAGGTTGTGGATTCCAAATGGCATATGTTTTTTCCTTTCTCGTGTTATACTTTTAATATAGATTACCTAAAAAGTGGATGCCTTTACAAAGAAAAATAATATTATAATTTTATCACCTTTATAATTAACTACATTTTTCCTTTCTCGTGTTATATTTTAACTAGTCAGTGAGATTTGCTTAAAATTAAAAAATGAAAATACATTTGTAAAATGTGTTTTTATAACAAGATAAAATTATAATCGTTTTATTCTTTTTAAAATGTATTTTGATAATATATATTTTTCTAGAATTTATTATTCTTTGAGAATGCATATATGAAATGCGTTTTTTTTTAAATGACCAATTAGTTAAACGAATAAGTGATTCTATCATGATATGTAAATATTAGTATTAAATTTATATTCAAATTGAATTTATGCATGTTGAAATGTTTTAAGTAAACATAAAATTAGTTATAGAGTTAGGATAAAAAATGTGATCATTTATTGTATTTTTGAATACTTCAAACAAAAATTATGGATATAAAATAATCAAATTTGGATAAAAAAACACAATTTCAAACTTTTGATTGAAAAAATAAATAAAAATAAATGGAATTCACCCAAGCATTGATTGAATAGGTCGTAGTCGTCCCCGGGTATAACCGAGTTGGTAAAGCATGTGTGGTGATGTGGGGAGAAATTCCTCCGACAACGCAAGTTCGAATCCCGTGTGGAGCAAATTTTCACTGAAATATTGTGAAGGTTTGTCCTGTGAATTTGAATCATGTTGGCTTATCTCACACATATGTCTGTCACTTGGCACACATCCCTTGATTACAAGTCGTGTTGGGAAAATTCTCTCTCTCCCTCATAAAATAAAATAAAAAAAAGCCCGTAGTAAGTAATACGGCTAGTACTTTAGAGAAATTGGCTCTGGGGACAACTAAACGAACGGGGTAAATGATGCAATAATTAAAACATGACGGTCAGTAATTGCCTGGTAGTGGTTGGTTTGGGTTGGGGAGGATGGAGGTGGTAGGACAAAAGGACCCTCGAACTTTGTCTTCTTCCTTGAGCATGATAAAATAAACTCAAAGCCAGATAGTAATAAATCTACCTAACATTAGCTCAAAGAGAAGAAGAAAGACACAAATATTTTTGGTTTTATTTGTAGTGAAACATCAATTTTAGCAAACATATGCACATGTTGTTTGCTACATGTTTTTTCATTTTTATTTTCTGACATTAATTTTGATCATATTTGTTTGATGTTTATTAAAATGTTAATTTGGTGGATCTGATCTGAAGTTGTCCCATGATGTTTGCCTTGATGGATGAATTTACTGTTTCATCACATGATAGCTTTTGCTGTTAAACTGACCTTTTTCTCTTCCTTTTTTTTTTTTTTTGTTTGAAATGACAGGAAATAATTAGTTGAACTTTACATGCAAAAAATATTTATTTCTAATTATAGACTTTAAAAATAGAAATATAAGTATTTAATTTTAAATCAAACGAGTATTTTTTTATAAAATGAATTATATAGCAATTTTAGAGAGAAAGAGATTGATTGATTTGCTTAAAATTAAATATTTGTTTTCTTAGGACAAATGTATTTTTACATAAAGTAATAAAACATCCTCTCTAAATTTATTTTCGATAAGATATGAGTCTCACTATAAACTAACTATATTGATGTAATTTATCTATTTACTTTAACTTTTATACTAAATAAATAATAAACAGGAAATTAGTTTGTCAGTTGCCTAAATGAAACACTAATGCCTATAATTTTTAATTCAAGTGTTTGTAGACATAAAACTTTTACTATACAATTCTTATACATAGCAAATATTTAGAATTGGCGTTGCCATATTAAAAAGATAGATTTTTTTTTTTAAAATCGTGAGAATGAGATTCGAACTCGTATATATTTACATACTAATTCTTAAAAAAAATATATCTTATTATATGAATTAGTTGTTTAACACAATTTTAGAATAGGTGCATTAGAAAAAAAATTTAAAAAAAAAAGAAAGAGAAGGGACATCAAAGAAATTAGGAGCTGGGGATGGGGGGGGGGTCTCCACCACCATGTTTGCTTTTAGTTATGAACCAATGGTTTGGTTAGGCAAAGTTCTTTTTTCTGTTAACAAATTTGTGATTGAATTTCAATGTGGAAGATAGCCAAAGCTACTCAAATCAATGCCACTCATGACCAATCTTTACATGGGAGTGTACGTGGGAAATTTATAATGGTAATGGATGGCCATTAGCCCATCTTAGACTTCTTGACTTCCCTAAAGTACATTCTATGATTACATTCTTTCTCAATTATGGTATCATGGAAACATTTGTTTCTTCACCAACTCCCTCTCTCTCCATACCCTCTTTTCTTAATAGAATTCATTGCTTTTGACTTCCATTTTCAAGTTTAGTTGTCCTCCACCCAATAACCACCTTGTTTTTAGTTCCAAAATTCATAAATGATGTGTGAACACTTCAAGCCTATTCAGATTTCTAAGTCACGAGGTATTATAGCTTATTACTACTCAACATATTGAATAATTGAATCAATTCTTTTAAATAATAAATTAGAATTTCAAAGTAAAATACTTCCTCCTCCGTTATAAAATATAAAATGTTTTGAATAATTTTTTTTGTATAAATACTTTAATTTCAAATTTACAAGAAAAGGTACGACATAATAAATTACAATATTTTATAAAATTATAATTTATATTTAATATGTGCGAAACATTTAAAATATTTTATATTTTAAAATGTATAGAATAATACATATACTAAAATATACTTATTTATTGTATATTTATTTTTATTAAAATTATATTTACTTATGTTTTTTCTCTTCAATTTTTATTCTTTATTAATATAAGTAATATTGAAAAAATAATTAAATAAAATTTAAAAATCGTGAAAAGACTTATGATTTTGACAACCTCGCCAGTCATATCTCCAAAAGAATTCTAGCAATGAGAAAACCTACACAAGGGGGCCCTGGTCTAGTCTTCTTTTCTCACTAGTGTTTCGTTTGCATGCCTTTATCATCTACTTGGGTCTTTATGACACATGGTTACAGATTAGAAAAGCAAAAGCCTATACTGTGCCTAAAAAAGAGTTAGGTTTGAGAAAATATCTAGTACTTACATCATATCTATAAAGATAGAGATTATTTATAGACGGAGTATTCTGCGCCCTTTCTCATCGAATAGAGTTGTTCGAAGATTTTTTATATATTAAGAAAATATTTTATTTCATAATTTGTTTTTGTTTATTATGCTTTTAAAATAAGAAATAAAAGAAATTGATATGAAAGACGAAAATAAATAAAAATAATATAAAAAAAGTCAATAATGAAATATTCATAAAATTTCGTAAAATAACTCATATTTTGAGACAAAAAAATTATTTTAACATCTTATATTAACTCAATTTCATTTCAATTATTCACTTTAAATTTATATAAAGATTTAAAAGAGTATTGAAAATACAATTAAACCTTTTAAGTTATCATCATTTAATAATTTTTGTATAAATATTAATCTTTCTAAAAAATATTATTTAATGAATAATTAATAATTCATCAATAAAAGTACTTTTGTATAGATATTAATAGGTACGAGTATGTATCAAAATTATAAAATAAATAATTAAAATGAAATATCTTTAAAAAATATAAATAATTAAAATAAACGAGTTAATTGTTTTTTGGCGTAATCACGCAGGGATTAGTAAAGTTTCACATAGAATATATGCACATCCCATCGGGTATCACGCTGCATTTTGTCTCGCAAATATTCAACATTAATTCATGGTAAAAAATTCAACAGCAAACCTTGGAATATTAACCATGGATAAAATCTTTTGGACTTATTATGAGGAACTAGGAATCTAGATATTTGATGGAGTTTAGGGATAAAAGAATGTTCCAATCAAGCTTCAGTTTATGTGATATATAGACAATAATTTAATGGTGAATATTTAATCTATAGTTTAAAAAATAAAAAAGGAATCAAACCTTAATAACTAAATAAAATATAAATAGGTTTAACATAGTTTTTTTTTTCTTTTTGGATAACAATAGGCCTAGGTGTAACGTAGTTATTAAAATAATTTCGGCTATAATTTTAAATGTCATCCATTCAAATTATGCTTTTCATGATATATATATATATATATATATATATATATATTAAAAAATATATTGAGAGCTCAAGTTTATGTTTATCTAAGTTAATTATAAGAGATGCATAAATATATATTCCTAAGTAGTAAATAGAAAACGTGACTTAATTTGTATGGACTAGATCATGTGTATTTGCATATTACACTTTTTTTTATAAAAAAAAAAGACTATATATATTTTTTACACATAGTCTACAAAAATTAGACTTATATAGAATTTTCTCATAATAAAAGTGAAAGCTTCATTATTTATTCTGTATTGAAGAATAAATTTTGCTTGTTTTACTTAATAGCAGAAGATTTTTTTTTATGGGAAAAATCATAATTCATCAAGGTTGATAAATCATGTTATATTTCGAGCCAATCAAGCATACAAAGTGGATTGAGTGTGAACTTCTTTTAAAATCAATCGAGTCAATTCAAGCTTCGTCAGAAAATCCGATTCACACCATATATTGCTAATAATTATCATTTCATTATTGACATCTTGAATTTGGAGTGAAGTTGAAGATTAGGGTGTAATGCCATCCATGGCAGATCTTATAATTATTCAGTTTGTGATTTGGATAAATATGGCTATAGTGCATGATGCACATTGGCACCAACTTGCAATAACAGCATGCAATCCAAGATTATAGGGAATGAATGAACTCTATCTAAAATCATGACCAAAAATACAATTTTTAGTGCACAAGATATATTATCTTTTTTAAAAGGAAAAATGATATATTATTCTATGTCGACTTGTGATGAATATTGGATTATATTCTTGTTTATTAGAAACACTTTTTCTTCTAGGATATAAATCTTGTTCATTTAGAGAATATAAAGGTTGATTTGTATAATTATTTTGTTGATAAATTTTATCTATTATCTTTTTTAAGGAAAAAATATGTATTATTATAAAAAAATTATATATATATATATATATGTTGACTTATTTAATCCTAGTCAAAATTTTAATTGAGTAAGTTTATTAAATAAATATATGAAATATTTATTTCTCATATAATAAATAAATACATAATATATTATTAACATACTAAATATTTCATTAAACAATGTGATATAAATCCCTAAATCTTTTACCAAAAGTGAGAACTTTTTTGTTTAGATTCGTTAGAGGGAAGGACTTTTTATTTATTCTTTAAGAACATTTGTAATGATAATGTCAATATCAATAAAAAAAAAATATGACAAATGATATTTAATTAATGAAATGTCAAATCATATTATATGCTAAATAATCATACTATCAAACTTTAAAATTGACTTCAATGCATGAATGTTAATGAATATTGTGATGCTTGCTTATCATGTTTATTTTTTTTTTCATTTATATTTTTGACTTTTTTCTTCAAAATTTTATAATGTGTTTATTTTTTCTCATAAATTTTCAACGTCTTTTTCCTTTGTTTTGTTAAGTTATCATGTAATACAAGCAGCTATCATTTGACAGTTTCCATGATACTATCAATAAAAAATTTTGGCATGTCAACATGACAGTCTTAAAAACTTTGTAAATTGAATTGAAAAAATTAATTACAATATTAACTTTGTTTATATAACGTAACTTTTTCTTGACATCACTGAAAATACTTGGTTGAAAAAGGAAATACACTAACTCTAAATCTAACTCCATGAAAACCTGACTTAATCGTTCCCATTATAGACATAGAAATAATTTGAAGAGACTCGCATGCGGCAATTAATTTTTCTATATGTAATTATAGTTAATGATATTTTTCTAAGAAACTATAATGGTTCAAATTTTTCTAAGAAATAATAATCTTCCAAAGTTCATATTTTAGGAGTTATCCATTCTTTATTGTTTACATTAATAATTTAAGGAAAATATTATCTCTGATCATGATTAATAATTAGTTTTAGCTTAAGAGAAGAAAAATAAGATGAAAACGTAATATACTAATTTAAATTATATATTTGGAAAATTAGCAAATTAGGGTATGCACTTTTTTACTTTTACAATTTTGATAACATATATTTTATTTTAAATTTTACAGTATTAGTATATTTTTACTTTTTTAACTTTAATAACATATATTTTATTTTGAATTTTATAGTACCAATACTTTTTTTGTTTTTGTTTTTTCATGTTTGATTACTTCAATTATTTTTTCTCCGGCCAACATTATACAAAATCGGTGGTTCACATTTTATATGAGAGTATATAAGTCATTTTCATGAACATGAATTTGCAAAAAACTTCTATATGAAGAAAAAAGAGAGGAAGGAATGAAGAGAAAAGGGAAAAATAAATGAGCGGAATTAACAAATGATCAAATTTGTTTATGAAAATTATATATATGTCATCATAAAAATGTGAGTCACCAATTTTGCATAATGTTGGCAAAAAGAAATAGTCAATTTGATCAAACATGAAAAAACAAAAAAATACTTGTATTGTAAAATTAAAAATATAAGATATGTTACCAAAATTGAAAAAAAAAGTATAGTATTGTAAAATTTCAAATAGAAAATATGTTATCAAAATTGAAAAAGTAAAATGGTATAAAATCTTAATTTGAAAAATTTCCTATATATTTTTATAACAAGAAAATGTGCAACCTTACATGAAAATGTACAGTATCGTTTTGTGCATATATTTCGTTCTTTATTTTGAAAGCCTAATTTTATTTTTTTTAGCATGTTGCATTGATTTGTCCTTCTTAGCTTTGTTTGGTTGATCTATTTTTATCTCTTCAACTTTAAAACCTTTTATATATATAATAATAAAATCAAGTACAAAACATTACTATAATTTTAAAAAAAAAAATTATTCGTGAAGAGAACGAGGGATAAAAAAGTAGAATAATAACTTATGCAGTTCTCTTCTTTATCTATTTAATATATATTATTTTGCCTTTAAAAAAATGTAAAATAAATCATTGTTTCCTTCTTCTCTCTTCCCTCTACCTCTTCCTCCCTTCTTTGGTGGCAAGATGCCCAGCATTGTTCATGTAAAAGATTATCATGAGATGGAATATTATTTCTTTAGAATTAGCTTTATATGGGGTAATGAAGGGCAGTCCAGTGGGGTAATTAGCTTTATACCAATTAATCATGGGTTCAAACCCGTTCCACCTTCTCCAAAAGTATATAAAAAAAAAAGTTTGTGTAACATCTTTTTCTATCTATTTGTTGATGAAATTTTGTGAGCTCAATTGAAACCTGAATTTATAAATGTTAAATATTGGATTTATTTCCAGAACAGAATATGTTTTTATGGAATAAAATGTTAACCCTGCAGATATAAATAGGAAATTGTCTTGAATTTGAGCTGTTACAAAAGTAATATTGACCTCCTCATACCATGTTAAGCTGATGAAGTGAGATTTAATTTAACCACTTAGCAATCCTTGCTCAAGTGAGTTGATACTTTGTATCGACCACACTGGTCAGAGATGTAAAAGGCCATTCTGTTCAGGGATGCAGTTCTTTCTTCACTTATGAAGCAATCTAATGTGTCTTGTAAATTTGATGTCAGTATGTCACTCGAGAACTTTGTTGGGGATGGTGTTAAGTTCTCGTCAGAAATGAGAATTTTGGGTTGTAATTTTAAAAGAGTTTTTTGCTTTTTCTTATCCTATATTATTGATATTATTATAAAATATAGTTAAAAAATTATTTATATGGATATGTGAGATTGAAAAAAAAATTAAAATTAAAATGTGATAAATTTTGAAAGTAAAAAATTACTTTAAGATATATTTTTACAAAAAATAATGAATTTTATTTTAAATTTTAGTCCAAATATAGCATAAAAAGGAGCCATACTTCCTCACCATTTATGACTTCTTTCTACTCTAATAAAAAAAATTCGTTAAAAAAAAAACTTCTGAAACTTTTATTATATTTAAACTTTAAATTCTCTTCCAAATCAGCATATAACTGAACAATATAAAATAAACCCAGCCTACCTCTATATATATATAAAAGTAAAGATTCATTCATTAAATTCAACCTCATTCAAATTGCGAGACTTAGAAGTCCTACATGATCACACTATACACTATTATTGAGATGAGAATGAGGATACAGAATGTAACTAAAAGACGATTGTGAGATTTAATCCAAACTACTATATTCTATAATTTTATTAATAATGCAAGAGGTCACGGGTTGACCTATTGAGAACGAGAATTAGTATGGATGTTACGTGGTGCTTTGAAGAAAGTGCATAGTTGAGTCCTTCTCTCATTATACATGGTGAGTAATAAAAAAAATATTAGAAAAATATAACATAAAAAATAGCATCTTCAAAATGAAAATTTCTTATGTAAACCTAATATTTACTCTATCCCAAAATATAAAATATTTCACACATATTTAAAGAGAAATTTTAATTTACTAAAATAGATCATTTATTATGGGAGTGTGCTAAATGTAATATCTATTTTTACTAAATGTAACACCCATAGATTTTTTAGAATCAAAATATCCTTGTCTTTTTTGGAATCTTAAAAACAATTCGCTCTACAAAAGCCTTGGACAAATCTTCAAGTTTTACAAAAAATCAATTTAATGGATGATGAAAACACGTATAAGGGTTGCAATGTGAAGATAAAATCTAACTTTTCAACCAAATATGCTTCATTTTGTCAAAAAATTGATTTTTTTAGCACATGGATAAGCTACCCCACTCTCTTTCTATATTCGCGATTGAGTCACCCTCACCTCCTTCCTATTTCCACGATTGAGTCAACTGCACCTGTCTTCCATCTTTGCGTTTGAGTCACTTGCACCCCTCTTCCATATCCACGGCCAGTTATCCACACCCTTCTTTTTGTTATTTATGAACACAACATTTTTCAATTTTTATCCTTAAAATCTAATGGGATGGGTCAAATTGGGGAGAAAAATATATATGAGATAGAATAGGGTAGGTGAGGGGGAAGAGAGGGAGAGCGATGAGTTTTGAAGGGGAGGGAATATTTTGGAAAAATATGTTATTGATGGGGTATTTTAAAAAAAATTAAAGATATGAGGTGTTATATTTATAGGGGTGTATTCAACTGAAATTTTTATTGACTTTTAATGATTTTAAAAATCCATATGTATTTAATTGAGATTTTTTAAAATTCTTAAAGTATTTAATCAAGACAATTTAAAATAATAGATAAGTTATGATGTATTCAATTTGAAAAAGGTTTTTAATGACTTTTACAAAATTAAGACTTTTCATAACTTTACATGTAAAATATGAAGGAAAAATGTTTCACTAAATCTCTATCTATTCATCTGAGATTTGTAGAGATTTTTGGGGTGACAATTCATTGTACTCTAACCCGATCAAAAAATTTAAAATTCAATACAACTTAATAATTGAGACATATGTTGGGGGTGAGAATTTGGATTCAACCCGAGTTTAAGGCTGATATGGACTTTATAATTATAGACCCTTGAAAATTTGGCCCGGCTCAATTGCGTTTCTTTTTTGCTTGTCGAGCTTGGTCATTTTTTAGGCAAAATTTTAAATTAATAGTTTTTTATATAAAAAACAAAGCCGTTTTAATCATTTGGACTACATAATTATAAGCTCTTAAAAATTAGGATGTATCGGGTGGCCGCCTATTTTGTCACGCCTAATCATACCTAACTCGACTTGAACTATCAAAACAACGTCATTTTGATCGAAATTTTCATCTCTTATGTTATTTCTTTTACTTGCATATAAAGACTTAAAATTTGACATAAATTGAATTTTATTGGTTTAGAATTTTGGGTATTCGAAAAATAATTTTTTTAAAAAAGAAAATACTCGATGATTGAGATTGAAGATTTTATTAGAACTAAAGAAGACGCGTCAAATGATGCGTAAAATTTTGGACCATATTTTGAAAGTTAAGAATAACAATGAGAAAGAACATTATATTGTAATAAATATGAAGAATGATCGAATGATGTTGATAATTTTGATAATATTTAATATTATAATTTTATTATGAATATTATTATAATATCAAGAATTTAGGTAATTTATTTTATGAATTTTTATTGGTTTTCGAAGTTTTTTTTCTTGCATTAACATGATAATAATTATTTTAAGAATATATAAATTTTTTGTTGTGTAAATTTCTTTTATTTTTAAAATTAAAAAAAATATAAAAGTCTCAACAAATTCAAAACATTATAAATGAAAATCTAACTAGAATCCTAATCAATCTATAAAAGTTACTTAGATTTTATAAAATTCATAAAAATCTCATATTTCAAAAAGTCTATAAAAGTTATTAAAATTTTCAGTTAAATATACCCTTTAATAATTTGGAGTGTTACACATTTAGAAATCATGATTATTATGTCATACTTTATATTGGAAATTTGAAACTAAATTATTTATTTTCTTTCTTTTTATTTAAGAGTAAAAATAATATTAAAAAAATATAAAAAATAACTCTCGAAATTTTCAAAATATCTTATATTTTAAAAAGAAAAGAGTAATTAATTAAAATTTTCAAAAGAAATATTTTTTTCCAAAGAAGTTCAATAATTAATTAATTTATATATATATAAAGTATAAACCGGAGTCTAGTCAACTGGTTCCGCAGCCCCACTCGCGGGATGAATGCGATCTCCACCCCACGGCATATTCCTTCAACAGAATATATTTGGTGCGTGGGCACGACGCCGTCGTATTCGCTTGCCAATTTGCAGAATGTTATGCTCATTCCAGCATTCCCCACTCTCCCAGTATTTACGTGACGACAAGTATAAACAATGTTCCACCCGCTGATACTGTAATCTGTCAAATTTTACTTTCTTAAAAAAAGAAAAAAGAAAAAAAAAGCTAGCCGGAGATGGAGAACACTGGCAATCATGCCGGGAGGCCGACGGTGATGGTGACTAATGATGACGGAATTGATGCACCTGGATTGAGAGCTCTGGTTCAAGTCCTTGTTGCCGCTAATCGCTTCAACGTCCTTGTTTGTGCTCCTGATTCGTAAGTTTGTGTTTTTTACTCTGGGAAAAATTGTTCGAAAAATGCATCAGCTGCAGTGAGTGAATTACGCTCGTATTTGGAAGTTTGGCTGCTTCTTTGTGTGTGCGTGTGCATATTTATAGTTGTAGTTGATCTCAAGGTTGAGTATTGATTTGTAGCGTTGCGTTTGTAATTTTAAACGTTCTTGTATTTGGTGAATTTTGTTAATAGACAATTGAAGGAATTCAAGATTTTTATTTTTGTCTTGGATAAGAAAATATAAGAAACGCGCAAAATCTTTAACTCAGTTCATGTATCTTCTGCGATATCAGGTAGAATGACTACGTTTCTTCAATTTTTCTTTTCTCTTAGTAGTGAATGAAACAGTCTTATTGATCATTTATCAAAAAAAAGAAAAAGAAAAAGAAACGATTATTGATCAGTTAAAAAATGTTTCATAGCCTCATCTACAATTTTGAGACTGCTTACTTTTAAAAATTTTAATTTTAGGCATTGGAATGAGATTTTAATAACACATTAATACGTTGAGATTATTCAGCTAATCCATCCGGGAGCGAAGATTAGTTGGTATGCTCTGCCTAAAAAGCAAATACTTTTATCTTCATGTTGGCTTCAAATTTCCTTCTTTCCAAGTGCCTGTTTATGGGGAACTTAGCGAGAGTGCTTAATTCTTCTTGGTATTTCCCAACTTAAGCTCTCTGTTTACCTTAAATCAATTAACTTTGTCTATGTATTTCCTCATTGTTCTACTTTGCCTTTTGATTAACTGCTGCAATAACAGAGCTCTTCTAACAACTGTTTGTCCATAGGTTAATACCATTACCTAGTTGTTTGAACCTAATATTACCTTCACAAACAGTTCTTTAAACTTCTTTTGCAGGCTATTGTCTCTATTAATGATGCGTAATTTTCTAATCTTACTTTATGCCAACATTTTCTGTATGTAGTCATGCTGCTATAACTGTGGCCATCATATGTCAAAATAGTGATGGATAGGAGGGGCTACAAGTCTTTATGCTAAGAGTAAAAGCACATCTTACACGTTTTCAGAGGGTCAAAAGCCTCTGAAATCATCTTTATTTGGTTTTTTTGAGGGGAAGCCTGTGAAACATCACACTTTATTTCTTCAGAACTTCATTTCATACGAGTAATTAACCTATTTCTCATTTAATGTATAGAAATTTAAAATGGCCCGATAACTCTTCCTGAAATTTATGGACGAAGTGCAAGTAGGAGCTGTTTTTTTCTGATCTACCTAAGTTTTTTTCTGATACTATGAGCAAGAAGACAAAGACATCTGTTTCAATTGTGGAAAATATACTTCTTTTTGAAATATGACGTTCTTTGTTCCAACTTTTTCTTTTTCTGTTCACTTTTCAGTGAGAAGTCAGCTGTTAGTCACAGTATAACATGGCGTAATCCTGTTTCAGCCAAGCAAGTGGACATTAGTGGATCAACTGCCTTTGCTGTTTCCGGTGAGTCCCAAACTCTCACATAACTTTTCAGTTCTGTCTTGGTTCTTGTTTTCAGTATGCTTATGAGACATTTGGTGTAATCTTGTTTGATTGCTTGAAGAATTGAATGCAGAATGTATGTTAGTAAGTAGTTGGTTGAGTTGGGACCTCACATGAATAATGAACATACATGATCTGTTTTTTCTTTGAAAAAAGAAATATATATTTTAGATTCACGAGGGCAGGGATTGTGGATCAAATTAAGTAACTTTAGCCCTTGTAAGGGGTTATTCTAACACATGAATAATGTGGAGAGTGGGATATTCATTTTCTCATTCGATCACTGTTAAATAAGATTGTCAATCTCTATTAGTCTTTGTCACTGCAACTCATATATAAGAGAAGACCTCAATGTTTCCGTAGCAAATATTGAGGAAGTATCACGCTTTCGATGTTGCTGAATTTTAGGAAGTGATAAACTCATGTTTAGTTTAAAGAAGCTACTTATTTTCATTTGATCAGCTATATTATAGCCTAATGGAGACCATGAAAGTATTTAGAAAGATTTTGGTAACAGAGTTGGTGAAATATATGAAAATTTGTGTAGTCTCTGAGATTTAGATCCATGTTAATACTGTTTCATATACTTTTCCATATTTTTTAAAATTTAATAGTAAACTTAGAAGATGGTCTAATTTTAAAGACATTATGGGTTTCATTTAATTATCAATGGAAACAAAGACAAATTTCTTCCCATAAAAGTATGATACTTCTATTATGTTATGATATAGTGGCGTGAGTAATGATTGTCACTGAAGTTGCATTACAATTGGCTTGTTTTGCAGGATCTCCAGCGGATTGTACTTCTCTAGGATTATCCCAATCTCTCTTCCCTTTGATACCCGATCTTGTACTGAAAATCCTTCCTGCCTTGAATTTTCTTTTTTTCTCTCTCTCTCTCTCTCTGTTTTTTTTTTTTTTTGCTATTTACCTGCTCTTGTATTTCCTTTGATGGGAAAAAGATCATTCTTATTCTTTCTTTTTAAAGGCTTGTTTTACAATAAAAGGACGCTTCTCTCTTTTAATACTTATTTGTTGCCTTGATAATATGTATAGTTTGGGGACTTAATGGTTGGTCCAATACCTAGGTCTCCATGAGTCAATCCTTTGTTATTTTATCTTTGACCACTTCTGTCAAATAATCACCTTTTATGTCCAGCTCATTTTAATGATGATCCTTGTAGAAAGGTATTCTATCAACTTAATATTTAGATTACATGAAGTGTCTATATATAGGCTTACACAAGTATACAAATGTGGAAAAAAAACAATATATATAACAGCTATATACATAATACTCAACACTCCCCCTCAAATTGGAGCATATAGATTAAATGCTCCAAGGTTGCTATAAATGTATTTAATCCTAGGTCCTCTAAAAAATTTAGTAAAGACATCAACAAGTTGGTTATTTGATCCAACAAACGTAATAGCAATGTCTCCGGAAGCAAACTTGTTACGTATGGAAGTGACAATCAATTTCAATATGTTTGGTGCTCTCATTAAAGACAGGATTAGATATGATGTGCAAATTAGCTTGATTATTACAAACTAATTTCATAGGGTTGAGTTTATAGAACTTGAGCTTCGCGAGAAGATGCTTCACCCAAATAAGTTCGCACGTCCTAAGAGCCATTGCTCAATATTCGACTTCTGCACTTGAACGAGCTGCCACATCTTATTTTTTACTTTTCCATGACACAAGGTTTCCACCAAACAAGATACAATAACCTGATGTTGATATTCTATCCCAAGGACAACCAATCCAGTCTATATCTGTATAGTCAACAATTTATGTATTTTCATGATTCTTATAAAGAAAGCTTGTACTTGGAGACCTTTTGACATACTTTAAAATTCTGAATGCAGTTTCCCAATGACTTTCACATGCTGCTTGTAAAAATTGACTAACCACACTAATTGTAAATGAAATATCAGGACGAGTGACTATTAGATAAAGTAACTTGTCAACTAACCTTCGGTATCTTCCATAATCAAATAAAGGCTCCCCTGTCTTAGAAGAAGTTTGACATTGGGATCCATGGACGTGTCAACAGGTTTGTAATCTGTCATACCTGTCTTCAAGTATATTCAATGTATACTTTCTTTGAAAAACATAAATCTCTTGTTGTGATTGAGCAACTTGTATACCAAGAAAATACTTTAAGTTTCCAAGATCTTTAGTTTCAAAGTATTAAAACAAATGTTTCTTAAGTTGACTTATGCCTTCTGTGCCATCTTCAATGATAACAATGTCATCAACATAAATCACCAGGTAGATGTTTTTCCTTGATAAATGTTTGTAAAATACAGAATGATCAATCTTACTTTGAGTCATGCCAAACTATTGAATAACTCCACTGAACCTGTTAAACTAAGCATAGGGTGATTGTTTCAAATCATAAAGAGAGCGCTTAAGGCGACAAGAGATTTGAAGAAATCTTTTAAACATATCTTTAGTACTTGGGATGGATCCATCTCCAAGAATGCCATGACGAACTTGTTCATAATCTGACTCAAGCTTTGCAAGAGCAAAAATAACAAAAAACTTATCACGCTGATAAATTTGTTCTGTTGGTGATCATCCAATAGGCATGAGTTTATTGAATTCAATCATAAGTCATTGAATCTTCCTTAAGAACTTTTCTGTTGACATTTCTAATTTCCTGACATCTAGCGTGTCACTAATAACATAATATAAATGAAAAATATCATTTGTGTATAATGATTGTGCGTGTTCCCACACGAATGCACAAGTCATGAAGGGAAGAAACATTGAAGATAATTCAGAGGAAAGTGACTACCATAAATGACTACATAATTGCGCATCAACTCTTTCCCAATCATCTCGTTCATATTGAATGTTTTCAAAATTAGTAGTCAAATAATCAGCTAGTCCTTGTCCCATCAATTATAATTTTACAGCAGAAGACTATTCTTGATAATTTTGAGACCCAAGTAACTTTTCATTTGTTATAACCACATTACCAGATAAATTAGTAACATATACCTTGGGTTAAAATGAGGCAAGAGATGAGGTAGTGACATTTAAGATTTCAGCCATGGTTGAAAAATACTTCAAATATATCAAAATAAAGGCAAAGAAACTGAGTCTAGATACAACATAAGAGAAATCATAACCCAAATACACTCCAATATAATTTAGAGCAGGTTATTCAAAAAGAGTGTAACTCAAAACAAATGATTTATATGAAGAAACATCACCAGAATAAAACTTAAGTTCAGAATAGGTGTTTAGCAGAAGAAATGCATCAGCAGAAGGAAATGACACCTTGGGGGACTAAGCAGACACAAGCGAAGCTGAAGAAACCATTAGCGCAGAATTTTGATCACCAGAAACCAACGAGTGGGTCTGATGCGCTTCAGTCTGCTCGGCCAGTGAGCCTCACGCGCGTGTTTTTCCAACGGCGATGTTTCAGGTTTTGTTTGCTCTGCACTTGCGGAAACCCTTTGAATTGATGGTGTCAATTTTGATGAAGAATTTCAACAAATGGTTGAAGCAGATACTTGAAGAATTAACGTTATGTTTTTTTACTTTCAAAAGAGAGGTTCAGGCCTCAAGAAGAGGCTCTAATAACATGTAGAAATGTATTCTATTAACTTAATATTTAGATTACAAGAAGTGCCTATATATAGGTTTACACAAGCACACAAATGTGGAAGAAACAATTAACATAATAACCTTTTTAGGCTGCCTAACATAATACTCAACACTCCCTGCGTGCCTCATGTAAAATAGTATGGGCTTGCTAGATGGTTGTTTATTCTCTCCTTAATTTGATTCTCTTTGTGCAGGTACTCAGTGGCATAAATATGGGTAGCAACTGTGGTTATCATATGTTCGTATTATCACCCTACCTTTGTCTTTTGAATGATATCTAATATTGTACTTGTTATTTAGGAATAATTGGTGATTTATTTAGTACTTTAATGTTATTTTTCCTCTTTGACTATACAAAGTTGAATTGATTTTTAACTTTTCAACATTGCTACTACTTGTGGGAAATCTTAGCAAATTTTTATTACTTTATATTGATGAATCTAGGCTTGCCAAACTCTCAGATGACAACTTTTGGTAAATAAAATTGGAAAGTCCAAGCTAAAATTAATTACAAGAATGCCTGCCTAAACATCTATATTTATCAGATATGAACTAGAATGCTTCTTTTTTTATACGATTTAAATAAAATTGGAAATCCCAAACTAAACTTAAAATAAACTTACTCTTATTTGCCTGCCAATACATCTCAAAAATATGTGTTTTCATACACAAGCATGTTTTCTATGGGCTAATCTGTTTTATTGTCAATAACGAACAGTAGGGTGATGTGCGCTTTAAGCATAATGTAATGCAATAAAGGGTTAAATTCTAGATCGTAATTTGATAGCCGTTCTTCTTTGGCTAGTCCGTAGGCCATAACTGTCTATACCATACTGTAACTAAATCTCTTGTTGGCAATTCAGTGTTTACTCGGGGACAGTGGCAGGTGCTCGAGAGGCTTTCTTCAATGGAGTACCTTCAATCTCTTTATCATATGATTGGTATGTATACACACATTATCTATTGTTCTTTGATTTGATCAGAGGGACAGTCTATAGACCTTATCTACTTAAGCAGGACTTTTCCCTCCTGCCAGATTATGTGGAAGAAGTCAATTTGGATTTGTCTTTTCAGGCATAGAGATGTTGCTTTGAAAAACTATACTTTATCTATCTATCCATTTTCTGTTTAGGTGTTTTTAGAATACTATGACTGAGGGATGCTCTGTTAATGTCAACTTTGCTCTTGCTTTATGGTGAAATTAGGAATTATGTTTCTTCTAATTGTGCTTACCTTGTTCGTCTTGGAAAGATGGTTCTTATGAGTTATCCTGGTTGATTGGAGTTTTCAGGGTTGGAGGGAAGAGCAATGTTAATGACTTCACACTGGCTGCTGAGGCTTGTTTACCCATTATCTGTGCTGTAGTGGCTGAAATCAAGAAGAAAACATATCCTCAGAATTGTTTCCTAAACATAGATGTGCCAACAGATGTTGCTAATCACAAGGTAATTGAGACGGTTTGTACTTGGTCTAGATGAAGAGTTACGGACTCTTGGTCATGGAAAACCTGTATTGCTGCTACCTTTACATGTCATGTCTGCTAATGTTTTGTCATTATTTTTGCTGCTTATTTACTGGTTTTGAAAATAATTCTTCTTCTTTCATGCCATTATTTTGCCATGCGTGTTCTGATACATTTAGATTTGTCAGGCTGCACTTTTGATCATGGTAGATTGTTGATGCTTAAGGTTTCTGATGTGGATGCTTTTGTTGGGAAGCAGTATCATAGGAAGAACAAGGCCAAAATATTGAATGCTGCCTAAATTATTCACTTAGAGATTTTCAGAGATTTTGAGTTCCTTTGATTGATTCTTTGTTCATTTTTGTTTCCTTTATTGGTAAGTCACGAGATCTCTTAGGATCTTAAATTGATCTTCTAGGATCTTAACTTTTAGGGTTTCTTTTTCTTGTTATTAGTAGCCTATAAAAACAGGCTTGAAGTATTGAATAAATCAAACAATTATTCTATCAAAGTTAGTATCAGAAAGGGGCTCTGTCAAGGAACAAGTCTGCTTTCAAGTTTTTCACCATAGATTCAAAATCAATTCATTATGTGTCTAGACCTAGATCCTCTGCTAAGACTCATAACAGTTTCATCCCATGGTGATGGTTACACTTTGGAGCATGCGATCTTTCCACCTGCTATTGTTATTGAGAAAATGATTGATGGTGATATCTTTCAAAACAAGTGAAGAAATCAAAGATACCAGATTGTTATTTTATATAAGCAACTAAAGAAAAATGAGACATTAAAAATATGGACAGGATAAACTTTGCTTTTTTCTCTGCTGAATGTCTAGACTTAGTTGTGTACTCTTCCCTTTCCTTGCCAATATCTCCTTTCTATATTGTTTTCCCCAGATAATGATACACACACTATGTTGATACACTAATGACGACAAATGCTCTTGTTTTGGTTGGAACAATAGGGTTATCGTCTTACAAGACAAGGCAAGAGTATTGTCAAAATGGGCTGGAAGCAAGTAATTTCTGGTTCGCAAGGAGCAAAAATGACTTCAACAATGACAATGAAGATAAATTCATCGCCATCTACTGACCGGGATGCTTCAAGTGTACAACAAGAACATCTTCTTTTCAGGAGAGAAGTATGATATTTATCACTTCTCGCTACTCTTCCAACTAGATATGTTCACTTTCATGCACTGTTGTTCCCTTTCCCTTGCATGCGTTTTTGGTATACTTCTGAATGTTGACTGTTTTTAGGTTATGGGAGGACAAGTTGATAACAGTGATTCAGACTACTGCATCCTTCAACAAGGCTATGTATGCAATTCTTGTTCCAAATAGCTCTGCCTATTCTCCAGCTAAAATCCTTTAAATTGTATGAGTGGCACAGATGAGACAATCCATTGACACTCATCTTTTCTTATAGATAACTGTCACTCCTCTCGGTGCCTTATCTCCTGCTGAGATTGATGGAATGACATTTTTCAAAGAATGGCTGCCAGCTGTTTCTGCCTTATAATACTGTAAGTTTCAAAATTACGATAAATAAAGAAAATGGCCTCAAGTTTTATATATTTACTGGCAGAATACGCTTATTCTAAGGATGGGAAACTCAAACAGATGTTGTTCTTGAGTGCTCAGTTCATATATTGGTTTCTTGTGCAAAAAAAACTGTATAGTAATTAAACTTTGACAATTAATATTTCAAGCAATATCCACCATTAAACTTTATTGTCCCCAGAAGCTCATTTCAAATTTAATTGCATAAAAGTACTCAAGGGCTACATTTCTTTATCAGAATTCTATTGTTCTCATCTTTCCCGTGCTACACAAATGATGATCCACTTTTTGATTCCATGAAGTTAAAGTTTCAATTCATTTGGTAGAAATATGAGTGAGAGAGATGACAAAATAAAGCACAGTAAGTTGTGGATCATTTTCAGGTAAAGTAAAAGATAGTTTAGCTTCTGGTTCAGATCAAACTATACTGTACTTACATTTGTGATTCTTTGTTCAATGGTCCTGAGACATGCAGTAAACGGATAATCTCCATGGCATTAATTTCTGTCTAAGCTTTGTGTAGTTGAAACAACACTTGCTCTCTTGTATCTTCTGAATATGTTTCTAATTTTACATATTATCTGAATTTATGCTTGTTTTTAATATGGTTTTTTCTCCCATTTAGGATCAAACCATTTCTTCAGTTTAGACAGAACTTGTAGCTCAATATGGCGAAAGTCATGCATGGGAGTTGTTGCAGCGTAATGTCATCATCCCTTGCTCATAACAATTGTCTCGTCATGGAGTTATTCTATGACCTAGAAGGATTTTCATTGTAGTGGATTCTGAGCTTATTAATTTTCATTTGGTGGCAAGATACCGATCGTTTTTCACATGCCAAACAAGTCTCATGAGATGGAATGCTATTTCATGAGAATTGGCTTATCCTATTGTGCAACATCCTTTTGTTATCAGTAAAATTGTATGAGGATGATAGTGACTGTTCTTTTCCTCATTAATAAATTCAATGTCTTAGATAGGGCTTACATATTTCTGTTGGTTTTCCACCGGCCATGACAGTATGTATATATGTGTTATGAATAAGGACTTTCAAAACCTATACTTATAAATGTTTTAAGTTTGCATATCCAAACTGAATATATAGATGGAAGGTTGTCTTGAATTTGAGCTACTTCAATCATAATAATTCACTGGCAATGGATGATCATTAGTCTCTCACAGAATTGTGTGACGGGATGACCCTAAAAATAAAATAAAATGCATATCATATCGATATCATTGCTGAAATAGTGCAGTTGTGTTTGTTTACTGTGCCTCTCTTATCTAATTTTCTAATGAAAATGCTTTTAGGTTTTTCCCATTCATTTTTAAGGCAATTTTTTAACATGCTTTGGCAATCTGCTAATTATTCTTTCTTCTAAAGGTGAACTTCCCGCTTGAATCTTGATAATGATAATATATTATTGGACATTTGGACTCTTCAGCTGTTCTCATCTCTGGTCCTTGCAAAAAAGTGCAAAATTTTGGTTAAGTAGGTTGTGATAGGATTAATTAGCTGATACGAAAAGTATAGTGGTCTCCCATCCATTCTGTAGCTATCACTAGTCAAATTTTTTTCAAGTCTTAAAGGTTTTTCAACGAAGCAGACTGCCACTGCAACTGCTGAAAATAGATGAAGCAACAAGAATGCTATATATAAAATACTATTTCCTCTACCTTTTACTTTGTTTAAACATTAAACAAATTAATTTATCAAATTAAATTATTATTGACATTAATATAATGGATTGTGAGATCAATGTGTTAGTAAAATATAATTCTCCTTTAATTAAGATGGTAAGTTCTAAGAAATATGAGTTTGTGTGATATAAATTTTTTAAATTAATAAATTTATTAATAAAATTTTAAATAATAATATGTTTATTTAAGGAATGCAAATATTTAATTCCAAATAAATTTCAGGAGGTGGAGGGAGTATTATATTCTTTCCAAGAGGAGAGAAACAGTGATCCAAGCTTCAGTATGAAGCATCAAGAAGCCTACCTTTCCTGTCCTCTTCAATATATAAGTACTTAGAGGATTTGCAAGAAACAAGGAATGTTACACATAATCAAGTCAAAAGTAACCTTTTCAATAATTTAAAAGGGAATTCTACAATGAACTCACTCGAGTTGAAAACCAAAATGTGGAAAGGACAAAAGTGGAAGAAAAAAAGAAAAAAGAAATTCAAACTGGCAGGAGTATTTAACATATATGTACATGATATCTCTGGTTTTCTATGTTTTGCTACATTTTGGTGGTGGTAATGCAGGTGGATGCGCTTCCACTAGTATGGACCATAGAACATGCACATCTTCGTAGGGGCAGGACTTCACATCATCGTATAAGATATATATCCCTCTACCTGTTGACATACATTGTAAAAATCTGCAAGTTATACCTTGGAAAAGTCAAAGTGTTTCTATGTGTGTTTATGCATAGAGAGAGTGTTTTAAGAAACTTTGTCGTGTATGAGTTGAATTGTCTCAACATATTCTATGTGCTTTTGTTTGTGTGTGTGTTGCCATTGAAGCATGAAAAGAAGATGAAGAATGCATGAAATATTACAGCATGCAAACTTGAGAGATTGTTTAGTTATTGCTGAGTAGAAAGCATTAGTTTGATATGGAATATGGTAATAGAAATAAGGAGAAGAGATTAAGACATCCTTTTCTTGAATTGTCTTACACACTGTGTGCTCGTGTGTGTGTATTTTCATTGAAACATGGATATTGAAAAGAAGATAAAGAATGCATGAAATGATACTAGTTATTGTGGTTATTGCTGAGTAGGGAGCATTAGATTGATATGGAATATGGTTATAGGAATAATTAAGAATGAGAAGAGATTAAGACATACTTTTCTTGTGAGCTGAATGCAGGCGAATCCAGAGCTTCTTCAGTGGAGAGAAGAGGGAGTGAAGCCACCCCATTTGGAGGAAAGATGGTGAGGCTCATGGTAGGTGAGGGAGGTGGGGGGGAAAATAAGAGACCATGCCCAAGAGAGAGAAACTGCTAGTTTGCTTAGACAGGGGTGAAGTTTAGGTTACCATTCTTTAAAACATTAACATTCCCTTCAAGACCAATTATGTATATCACATTTTTCTCTTGGTGGATTGTCTCTCTCGCACCTTTTTCTCTTCTAGTAGATGATGCCACACCACCAATTATCCATCTCCTCATCTCCATTCTTCTCTATAGAGAAAATGGACACAAACATTCCCTTCTCTCTCAAGCTTAAGATGTGCTTTCATCTCCCTATTATGATTGTTTTAGGTTTTGGGATACCACTATTTGTGTTTGTGGGGTTGTTTTCCTTATTGGGCTCCCTCGTGTGTGTTTCAAGAAAACAATGCCTCTCCTCTTAAAGAGTCTAGTTCAAGTTATTAGCCTCTTGTCCACTTGTTACCACCAGTAGGGTTTCTCCTTGTTACTTTTTCTGCTTAATGCAAATCTCAAGAAAGATCTTAGCTCATCTTCACGTTAATAAATTGTGGTATAATTGGTATGTAATACATTAATTGCACTCTCAAGCATTGTGATCCATAGAATATCTTAGAGCTCTTTTTGCTATTTGCTTTGCTACAAACACGTATAACTTTCTTGATTTTCCATTTTATTTTGCACTCTATTTTGGTGGGTTATCAACACTAAAATGCCCTATAACCATCAAGATTGTAGCCAAGCCATATGGGAACATTGATTCCATATGCTGAATCCCATGAGCTTGATTCGAATTCACTTTCGTGAATTTGACACCTTTAGAAATAGTCAGCTAGATCTCTAATGCTTTGGTGAGCTTTCGCTATAAACTTTTCTTCTTTAAGATATTATAGTACTAAGAAAAAATTTATCGTTAAAAAGGTTTTGATCGTGTCTAAAGAAGTTGCACATATCGGAGAGAACGCATCCGTCATCCTCATGTAAATTGAGCAAACCATTTTTGACTTGAGGAATTTACTGTTAATGAATTGCCATCGGATCTATGTACTTGTGTCACATTAATCTTTTCCTATTAACTGAGGCCAATCATAGAATTTTACATTAAAATAATGTTTATTTTAATAAATAAACTATTTGACATTCTAAAAGGATAATTAAATATCTATTCTAACACATGTATTTATTATTATTGCCTCTCTTAATAAAAATGAATATTTACTTTAGAATTATTACATTGGTATTAATGTGACTACTCATAAAATCACTGAGAGATTTAATAAAATGTAAATATCTTAAATCAAAGAGATTTTTAATGTAATTTTAAATTAATAAATTTTTTATCTTTTCAGAATGAAAAGAGTGGATATTTCATTGCAGAGGAGTAAGATGCCGTGAAAGGTGACTTGTGCTAATTGAAGTTCAAACTTTGCATGTTGGATATGTTGGCAATTCTGGACTACATCAGTTTGAATTGAGAGGAACAATCTTGGAGTAAAAGAACCGGAACTGCACCATTATTATTATAAAATAATATAAAATAAATGAATAATCCTCCTGTATTGTATGGCATATTTAGAGCCCATCTCTGTCTACATACTCAGCAGTTTGATATATGGGCTTCAAATTTGTAATTGGTTTTTGTACATAGAGACAGATCAGAGACCAAACCTTTCTTTCTTTGGGCCCTTTTGGTTTTGAGAAGCCCATTTAAGTTCTCATTATCAACCTTTCGGCCTTGGACATTATAGCATTTTAGTAAGATATTCCATTAGTAAATTATTATTACTAACAAAATAAGTAATTTCGAGTTATCGTGAGTTTATATTTAAGACTAAAACATATGTAGTGTGAAGGAATATTGATTTTCAAAGATTGAGCATTGCAACTCCAAGTTTTTTCTAATACACTAAGAGTTTATGAATATTATTAATCAAACATAATACTTAACTTATTTTCTAGTTACAATCGTTTTAAAATTATCAAGTAATTACACTAAAGATGTTAGCCTCTCAAATCACCAAAGGAACGTTACAATTCCAGAAAAGAAGTAGACAAGGTTAGCTTATCTTTTTGGAGTTCAATCATCATCGCTAATCAAAATTGTGGCCTCTAATCATTGAGCAATTGTACAAAAAGCTGTGATGACTCCTCTTATAAGTAAAAGTAACTACTTAAGCATCTTAATTAGAGTATTACACTACTTTCTCTCTCCCTCCCCTCTCAAAAGAAAAAGATGACTGCTGTTCAAATTTCAATTTCACAGTGAAAATGAATGGATTTTTTTTTCAAAGATGATGTGATGTTTTACCTCCTTGCTTTTACTTGGTTGATTATAATTACCGATTTCAATAAGGAAATCATATTAATTACGAGATGAAGAAAAAAAAAACTCAGTAATAGAAGAAGAAAAAAAGAAAAGGAAATTCTTTACGTGAGAATAGTTAATTTGTTTTAAAATGTACGTAGGCAATGAAGAAAAAATAATATAATGTAACGAATGCACAAATTTTCTTTATAAGGAAGACAAAAACATCAAAGATACTTAGCGATGTGGTTGAATGAATCTCATTTAATTTAAGCTTTTTGCTGTGTTCCCCACTTGCTTGAAAAGGTATATCTTAAAAACAATATCGTCCTTTACAACTGACATGATATAGTGAATCAGTATAAAACGATAATGGCCTCAGAGACTTTTAATTCTTATCCAGGGATAGACTTGGCACGACAAGGAAAGAAAGATGACGAGAAGAAACAATTAAACAAAACCCTCATCAAATAATAAAATCCAACAACATAAAAAAGAAAGAAAAATAAAAATCCATTTGCAGACCACAGGACTTTCATTACTAACAACAGAGCTTCATATATCTTGAGCTTCTAAATTTGTCAAATGGTTATAAGATGAAACTTTTTTTAAGTCTCTCTTTTTCGCTATTAAATGTCTAAATTTTCGTTTTAAAATATTTGTAAATGTTTATTTTTAAAAAAAATTCACTGACAATTTTTTAAAATTTAAATAATTTAAATCTTTACTTGCTCATACAGTCTCGTCTAAATCTCATCTAAACTATTTTAAATTTTTGTATTAAATTAAATATAAATATTTGTGTAATAATCTCAATGGTTATCTAAAGTTTAATGCTAATGAGGGATGATGGATATTTTTAAAGTTGTCCACCACTGGCCTCTGGGGTCTGGACGTTCATATTTCACAGGGCCATCCATGCACGAGAGAGGCTTTTGGGAGACAAAAGAAAATGGGGGATTTCAGTTTAATCCTTATTCCATTGTCTCCAGGTGTTTTCTTTTTTCTTTTTTTTTTCTTTTCACAATGATAATGCACCATCATTTGGTCGTAAAAATGCCATCTTTTCCATTTTAAAAAACCTCTCATGAGTGGACCTCTAACGTTAAACCCAGAAGAATTTTTGAAGGATAATGAAAGATTTTTTCTTTAATTTCTTTCTTTAAAGAAGAATTTGCCAAAAAGATATAAATGGGACCATTTGAGGTCCTCTACCATGTGCAAACATGAAGAATTTTCTGGGCATATACTACACTGAGGATATATGTAATGTTTCAGGCAAAGACTTTGTAACGGTTCCCAGAGAGAAAAAAGTTGTTAGGTTGGGTTGCCTCAACAATGTTTTCCATTCTGAAGAAATCGAATATCGTTTTGTATTCTCCATTGGAGAATCGATAAGTTAGATTAGGATGTTAACTATTAAAGACTATCTATATATGTGATACCGTTTAATAATACATAAGGATAAGTTTAAATAATAATGTTAGTATTATTTATCTAGTTTAACTATTGTTAAATAGTTAA
The DNA here is from genome assembly GCA_019593545.1 of Apocynum venetum. Classification (NCBI taxonomy): domain Eukaryota; kingdom Viridiplantae; phylum Streptophyta; class Magnoliopsida; order Gentianales; family Apocynaceae; genus Apocynum; species Apocynum venetum. Next base: position 3,201,435 of record SRSM01000127.1, read on the forward strand.
TTAACAGATAATTAGTCTCAAATATAAGATTATGACAAATATAACAACATATATTATATACCGATAGAGACTAATTATTTTTATGTGACATAGATTTTTTACCAGAATTTAAAACAAAAAAGGTGAATTATTGCGAATGTCAATATCGACCTACCGGATTTCTTCATAAATGGGATCAATGTGTCCTTTATTTTATACTTTAGCTTTGGGACTTTTATGGGGTGGCCACTGGCCATGTACTGTTTTATGTACAAGATTTCAGCTATTGGTAAGAATCATGAATTCAAGTTTCTTTCATAATCAAGAAAAATGTGGATACGAGGAACGTTGCCAAATGCCTTTAATATCTCTCTCTCTCTCTCATCGGAATCAAGAAAAATTGTGGATGAGAGGAACGTTGCCAAATGCCTTTAATCTCTCTCTCAAAAAAAAAATGTTAGTTAGGAATATAATATTTATTTGGTTTCCAATAAATTATTTGATCAAAATACATACGGATTAATCAACTTTTTTCTTTCTTTCTTTCTAAAATATCTTTATTTATTATGTAATTGTTTCATTAAAACTTTCTATATTAAGCTTCTCTATCTTAAGATATTTCTTCATCTCTCTTCAGTATCAACACAGAGTAATATTTTAAAGAAAGTCTTAAAATGACTTATTCAAGTGACTTATAATAAAAAGACAAAGAAGGACAGAGGCTCAAAGGAGTATGTTTTTGCAATAAACTGTTGTGCAATGACAGATGAGGTATCAAATCCGAGAATATTTTGTTTTCTACAATGATAACTGGAACAAGAGCTAGAGGTTAAGGATGAACACCAAAATTATCTTTTTTCCTTGTGTGAGAACAATAATTCACAATTAATTTAGTGCAAGCTGCTGATGAGGAAATGCATCGAATTTGGACAATCAATAAACACATTGTCATATTTTGTAAAATTATTTGATTGGTTTTATTCATGCGTGGAGATAAGGAGTTTTATATGGACAATTAAGATCGAACATCACTCTTGTCGAAATGCAAAAAGCACTCAAAATGCCAGGTCTTACATGGGTATCTATCATTAATGTCCACTTTCTTTTGGGAAATTAATAAATTATTGTAATACCCCTTTACAGCTTCATTAATGTCCAATTTTAAGTATTTCCTTCGTCTCTTTCTATAAGTCTTTTTACTTTTTTTATGATTATTTTATTAATTATTTCTAATATTACTTTTATTTATCATTATCTCTTCCTTTATTTTTTTTCCCCTTATTTCTAAGAAGAGATTTTATTTTCTCTCATATTATTCTTCTATCTTTCTTATTCCCAACTCCCAAGACAAAAACCTTCTAACTCTCTTTTTTTATTCTTGAGACAAAATAAATTAGTGTATTGTAGAAACTAAAAACCTTCTTTGAACTATGTAAAATTATTTCTAAAAGACTTATAACCATATTGACAGAGTGAATACTTTCACAAAGTAATATATATAATTCATGTATGAGAGACCACCTCATGTACCTATACTATCATAATTGAAAAAGAAATCTTGTTCTCGGACGATTTTGACACTCTGGACACTGAAATTGTTGTTTAAGAATAGTTTATTGCTTTTTATTTGTCAAAAAATCATTTATCTTGACTTATTTCTATATTAAATAAGTACTCATTATTAAGGATTTTCATGGACATGTTCATTTGTTGATTGGTATTATTTTAGCAGCATCTAATATTTTCTAGGTAAAGGCTATTTATAAAGCTCGGTATCTATATATTTGATCATTCTGAGTGTACATTGTTCATTACTATTTGTGAGGTCGGAATTCTTTGTTAATCAGCGTTAACTCTCATGATTGACTGCAAGCACAATCATTATGCATGTTGATTTAAGAAAGGCACTCATGTTTCTCTATCAAACTTATTTCAAAACCTTTAGGGAGAAGGGCTGCCACATCTCAATGGCAATTAGTTGTTGAAGAGAATTCAACAAAAGCAGAACAGAACAACTCAAGAAAGAAGATCTTGCTATCATCCGGTAAAAAATATTTTATTATTGTATCAAGGTAAGGGATCGTTTTATACTTGTTAAGTGTAAAATAATAGATTTGGTTCAACATACGCTGATAATTATTGAACTGGTAAACAACTTTCTTGCATTCTTTTATTACCGTTTTGTTATTTTTATTGTTGCCTTATCATTTCCACAGTGCTATAATATGTACCGTCTTAAAGTAAAATAGTTTGAAATTGATTAAATAACAATACAATTAGATCTTACACTCTCCACCTCCTATTCTATGTTTTCTATTTTATTTCATTTTTTCTATGTGTGTTAGCATCTTTTGAACAAAAGATCGTGTTTGTATATAAGCCCATAACAAAGATGTTCACTTTGTGCATTGAACAATATGGCATATCCACCTTTGGAATTTAAATAGTGATGATTGGATTTTGTATTTTTGTTGCTCATTATTATGAGGAACTCACAGGTTGTGCTTTGTGGTGGGGTGGTCAACATAGATCATTTGCTGGTGGGTAATTCAGCAGAACACTGATTGTGTGTATAGGAGAGAAAGAGGAGAAGGGTGGGGGGGGGGGGGAGTACGTTCAAAATTTGAATGATTTTTATGCATTTTTAGGGTTAGGTGGGAAGGATAAATCTAACTTTAGGACATTTAGCCATGTGGGAAGGATATGAATATATGAATATATGTATATATATGAATAAAAATAATAATAATTCTCCAATGAAAGTCAGCATCTCATTCCCAATTAGCCAACCATGTGTATGGTTGGCAATATAGAGAAAATGTGTGTGTCTGTGTTGGGGGGGGGGGGTTGTGGCGGAGAGTTGTTTATTTTATTACTTAGAAATTGTTGAAGGAAAAAAACAGAAGAGAAAAAGGGGTTGGGAGAGAATCCAGTACACATTTGAATGAGGACAAACGTAAGAATTCTTCACTAAGAACTAGTTCAATATTACTATTTTAATTATCACGATAAAGTGTTGCATGAAATCTTGTCTTTGGGAAGTCAAATTTAATTTATCAGCTTAGGTAAACTACTTAAATGGTTATATTATTTCTAAGCTTGTTCACTCACGCCACTTACAGAATGCCCCCTACTGTGAATTACTGCCTTAAGCCCACAATATATATAATTGTAAAAGTCATTTAATAGCACAATTTAACATCTCATCAAAAAATATTGTGTGATTTTATATTCATAAAAAGACAATCTGGCGGTTTAAAAGAACAAGGTCGAATTAATTACTAATTTTTATCTTTCAAAACAAAAAAGAATTACTAATTTGTATTTTCATTATTTGCAGTAATGAGATACACACTATTTTATCAAGGTTTTAGATGTATAAAGATTTATTTATATAGTTATAGTTAGGCAATTTTAATTTCTCAATATACTGGATCATATTGTCCATTTAAGATATATGCAATGTTCTGGGATTTTTGGCTCTTCAAAACATTTTAGCCTTTACTGACTCGTAAGATTGTAAAAAATTAAAATTAAAATATCTTTTATAAAAGAACTTGCAGATGCTTATTTGTGATGAGTTCTTATAAATGGCTGACGTTTCATTAGCAGCAGAATTAGATATTCAAGGGCAAAATCTCACCTAAATATATGTTTCATATACTTTTCTCTATGTTCAAAGTTAAATAATATTAACTTCCGAACTAATTATTAATTCGAAATTAAATGTTCATATTTTTAATTTAAGATATTATAAATTAAAAGTTCATTTTTTATCTAAAGTTACACTAATAATTTTACTTCATTTAAAATATTTACAATATCAATTCATATAATTTCACAATTAACAATATTGATAATAAGAATAATATAGTAATTTTATCTAGACCAAATACTCTTCTTACTTATTATATTTAATCAAATATAAACATTTAAATTTGAACATAAAAAGATAATAAAAATTAAATAAAATAATTCTCTAGAATGAATTACCGCATTATCTATATTATTAAATAGTGATTAATAAATTTTGGAACAAAAGATGTATACATTCACTTACAAGGTGAGAATATTAAATGGAAAGTAATAAATGAGAAAGGGAATATTTCTATGGAAAGGGTCAATTATGTGTACTGATATAGTAAACAAGGAAAAGACTTTTCTGATACCATACTATAACAGAAAAAAAGACATTTGATTTTTTATTTTTTCTATCATAGAATTTTCCCCCATAGTGAAAACTTCTTCCACAAAAAAAAACAAACAAGAATGGAAGTGTGGCCAATACAAGTCCCGACCAAGCAGGGCGCCCATGACGCCATCAATCAAGATAAAAGGTAGAATAATAGTTTAATTTAATAATCCCATAATATCCGTTCACGGGTTTCTTTTCTTTTTCTATTTGGTCCCATCTGCAAATTTTATTTTATTTTATTTTATTTTTATGACAAATTCCTTGAATTTGATTATTCGAACATCTCGAGACACTTGTAAGAAAATTATTAATGTCAATATATACAGTTTTTTTCCAAAAATATATATATTATAGTATGACTCAGAACTTTAAAATCACATATATTTTTTCGTTAATATAATATTAAGTATTTAATTCAGAATCTGACTTTCTAAATATAGCTAGAAATCAAATCTAGAATTTTTTTTATCGATTTATAGTTCAAGTCACTTCTTTTATATAATATTATTATTATTAAGTTTAAAAAAGATACGTATTTTATTTTATAAGAAAGAAATATATATATATATATATATATATTTGTGAAATGAATTGAGGTGCAATAATTTAGCACAAGAATATGAACTTCAATCCGTACGAGATTGTCCTCTAGATCAGCGATTTTGGCGCTGGAAACAGTAATGTTCCTTGTACCTGATTATATATAAATTAATTATATGGGTTTGGTAACTGAGTGGTTTGCACTTCAATTTTTTTAATGTAATCTTCGAATTTTTACTATTTTTGAAAGAAATTGTATTGTCCGAATGAAAGTGATTGAAGGTTAAAGCATATATAATATACCCTTAATTTCAAAATTAGAAAGAAAAAGAGCACGTCACACACTCACACACAAGAAGGAAACGTCCAATATCCTCACTTTAGCGTTCATCTCGAATTACACTAATAGTATATGACTTTTTCATATAATAATAAAGTTATCACTATCAAGCACAATCCTTAAAATTATAAAATGATAAAAATAAAAAATAAACCTTTAAGATCATCCCTATAAAATAGGACTGAGAAGTTAAAAGAATTATATATATATATATATATATATATATGCCTTCTAGATTTCAAGGCAATCAGAACAAGATTGGAAAGAAAAGGAAAAATATAGAAAAAGGGCTAAGAAATTGGCCTAGTTTGGTTTCTGTTCTAAAAATTGTTTCAGGCCTCCATCATTATCCTTCATTTGAATTTAAAAAGTATACTTTATGAGCATGCATGCATTGACAAATGAACAGAGGTCAAAGTCAAATACTTTACTTCCAAAATCTATTGTATTAATTGATCAAAATAATGCAATCATAGAGAAGATCATGCTATTTTGTCATTGTAAATAATTACATAGTCTTTCTTTTTTTATAGATATACATACATTGAAAATTTTGTAGTACCATATACCTTGCATATTATAAGTATCTTTTAATTTTAAAAGAAAAGTAAGTATAATTTTCTAAGATGAAACCCCGTAAACTTTTTCATCTTATCATAAAGAAACCAAGCTATCCCATCCTTTGTTTTTTTTTTTTTTTTTTGAGAATTAATCCACACTTGTAATTTATTTATATCTTTTAGAGAAGTAAGTGCAGTATAATTAGTAAAACGATTTTACCCGTGATTGTAAAAATAATTTCCCGAGTGATTGAGAAGGTATGTAGAATAAAAAAATTGAAGTAAAAGATGAGTTAATTCCCTTGAGTTTATTTGTTTAAAAGGAAAAAAGAAAAATGTGGGCAGTTGTCGGCAGTGGATATATTCACCCAACATGAGAGAGAATTTTCTTCCTAGAACTGAAATAGTAGTAGAACTCCTAGGTTTTAAATTACAAAATGCAAGAAAGCGAGTCTAGTGGTAGAGGTGAAAGAGTTGGGCAAGTAGATGCAACCTATGGAATTTCTCACTTCCCACCTAAATTCAAAACTCTTTTCAAATATTATAAGAGGATTGTATTATTTAATTTTCATTTTTCTTGTGATTTATAAGTTATTATACTGAGTCAAATTTTATATACCATTTTATTTATCATGTTGACTAATTTTCACTTCTGCCTTTTGAATTACCTTTAGTTTTTGCCTTCAATAACTACTTTAATGTTGAAATATTTATATTTTATGGAAGGGTATAATAGTAAAGTTAGCATTAATGTTTGAATGTTTCTTAAATTTTTTAAGTGTGACAAATAAAAAGACATAATGTAAACTTTTTAAATATGACAAATAAAATGAGATGAAGAGTTAATGTTCTTTCAAGTAGAGATTGTAAATTCTCTTCTTTTTTTTAAATAAAAATATGATAAATTAGACGTTTTAAAATTTATAAATTATGAAACTCAATTCAAAACAAATTATTTTTCTCCGTTTTGGTAAAATTTATAGTACTTGATATAAATGTACAATGTAAAAACTTCAATCTCACAAGTGAAGGTACAAATATATTTTGATTTTCATAGAAAAAGAATGGGCATCATCACAAAAAGGCCATGATTTTAAAAGGAAAAAGCAAATTACAACGGTGTCTTAGTGGGGACCGGGCCAACGTTTTCCGTTAGGACTCACTTTCGGGCCGTCATTATTTCCACTCAATAACTACTGACCTTTGAATCTCCCCACTTGACGGCTTCCGTCACGCCTATATATACCGTTCTAATTTCTCTCTTCAAAACTCCACAACAGTCTCAGTCTAAACCTACTCTACATTTCTCCTCTCTCTCTCTAGAAAAAAATACACACTACTCTCTCTCTGCTCTTTGTGACTGCAAGTTTGAAATGGTTGCGTGAACAAGAAGTCTGGAATCTTTGTGTTTTCTTGGAGAGATTCATCTTTCTTTTCTTCTTTAATTTGCTTTTTTCATTTGCATATTAATTATACCACACAGTACTGTTCTTTTGTTTTCTTGATGATGGGAAAGAAAGATCAGTATCAGAAAGACAAAGAAAGAGTTGAATCTGTGCTTCATCTCCTCAAGAAACAAGCCCCTCTCAATGTTAAACAGGTTTGTGAATTAAATCAATCGTTGTTTACTATTTTTGGTCACTGCTCATATATGTAATGTACTTTTTCTAGAAGGATCATTGAAAAAAAAGATTTGTCATGTTTTTTGTACTGATGATTCTGAGAAATTAAGATTGATTTTTTATTATTTATAATGAATATGTACATATTTGGCATGGCAGGAGAAGTTCTGTAATAATGCTTGTGTGGAGAGGTTTCTCAAGTCAAAAGGTGATAATGTGAAGAAAGCTGCAAAGCAGCTAAGAAGCTGTCTAGCATGGAGGGACTCTATGGGCACGGGTAACAACTATTCCTTTTTCTGTTTTTTTTTTTGGGTCATGTTCTTCAATAGATTTAAGGAATCAAAAATCGCATAAAAATCAACTCAATTCTGAAAGCTCGGCTTTTTGTATTCTTCGTCTTCTTTTTTTCTCTTTTTGTTTGGTCTTACTCTGAGAATCTTTTGCTTTTCCCTGCTAGCTTGCGTAGGCCGTTAAAGTAATTAAAGAAACTGGTTATCAATAAAGTAAATTATCCCCCTCCCCCCCCCGCACAGAAAAAAAAAACGATCTTGCTGATCACTGTTTTTCATGGTGCATAATTTGAATTCAATAGACCATCTCATCGCCGATGAGTTTTCGGCCGAGATCGCCGAGGGTGTCGCTTATGTTGCCGGCTACGATGATGAATCAAGACCAGTAATGGTAAAATCTTTACTAAAACTAGCTTTGGATATTCACCATTGTCTTTATTTTTATTTAATTTTTTCATGAAGAAAAGATAATTTTATTGAGAAATAAATCAGTACATATGCGATATTCACAATAGGAGGAAAAAAAAAATTAAAGACGTTCGTTTAATATATTTTTGCCACATACAGATTTTCCGGATCAAGCAAGATTACCAGAAATTTCATTCCCAGAAGCTGTAAGTGCTAAAGAAGCATATAAAAAGATATATAATATTATTTCCTTGTCCATTTTGGTCATTTCTTGATAATTTCTTTCTTGGTGAACCATTTTTTGTTTTTAGGTTTACTCGTCTGATGGTGTTCACACTGGAAGTGGCTATTCAAACTATGGCAAGAAATGTTGAACAGTTCATCATTCTCTTTGATGCCAGTAAGTTTTATTCTCTTTCACACACACAGTACTTATTTTTCAAGAATCTCACTTTTTCTTTACACCAAATCAAGAAAAAGAAGAAGGAATTCTCTGAGTTTGAGGCAGCCATTAATGCACATTCCATTCCAATTGCTCCCTTTTTACTCTGATCAGTCTCAAGAACCTCAAAGACGCCTATATCTTCAACTTTTCTAGCCATCTGGGCTTTTCTTTAATTTCCCATGTCACGCCTAATAACTTAAATTAATTTTCTAACCAGAAACAATGTTGATGGTGACTGTGCCTATTGGATTTAATGTAGTAATATATAATTGCATAAAAAAAATTGTCGGAGAAGAAACTTTTTTTGCAGATATTGCCCGGAGTGCCCTTGTGGTGTCATTATCAAAGTTTGGTATTGTAGGGGTATTTGATGTCATTCTCTTTAATGCAATTATGCAATGTAAAAGTGCCAAGAATTCTACTTTTGTTACTGTGTCAGTATCCAGAAGAATTAGAATATGTACACACAACAGTGATTTGAATTTTTCTCATAGCTTTTTAGACTTTTCATTGCCTGATAATTATTATGATAATGGAATGGAAATGCAGGCTTTTTCAGATCAGCTTCAGCTTTTATGAACATTTTACTGGCAACCCTCAAGATTTTAGCAGATTATTATCCTGGCCGACTTCACAAGACTTTTGTCATTGACCCTCCCTCTCTTTTCTCCTACCTTTGGAAGGTAACATTCTTCATCATCTCTATATATTAACGTAGTTCTTGACGAAACTTAAGAAAATCTCAAAAAATAAAATGGTTTTAATACAGATTGAACTTAAACATATAGATAATGCCTTGGTTAAGAAGGGTTTTATAACATACATAGGTATTCGAACTTCAACCACTGAACCTTAGAGCTTTTTCTACTTGTTATTGAATCTTGAGTTGTCTTGTCTGAAGTCATAGCATTAGATTAGACAATGAATATGACAAATCTCAGAATGTGAATCCTTTTAGGAAGTTCTTGAACATTGAAAAAAAAAATTCATATTCATATGTTTTCGTATTTCAACTACCAAAGTCTGAGCTTGAATCCCTGTCTCAACTCATAGTAGTAGACGATGAATAGGACAAGGTTAGGAATTGAGAATGTGTCCGTGGGCTTCTTTTCCATTTCTGATTCCTTTTTTGGAATGGAAAAAAAAAATGAAGTTTGAATATAATATTTTTCAGGTTAAGAATTACTCGTTCGCAAAGTTTATTTATTTATGATTTTTTTAATTTATTTGGTAGGGTGTGAGGCCATTTGTTGAGCTTTCATCAATGACCATGGTGGTATCATCACTTGACTTTGAAGAGTCATTGGAGTTCAACGACTTCAAATCATATCCTCGAGCCTCATCCCTCCGATTTGATCCATCATCGATACCATCAACGGCTAAGATTGGTTCATGCTCATCCTCGAGATTTTCCTTCACAGTCTCTCACCATTTGGACTCACTCAAACCATGGTATCTCACGTTGGCCGACACGTCATCATCCAAAGTTGGCCCCACTCATCAAACTTCAACTCTAGTAGGCCCAGCACTCATCTCACCGTTAAATGCTAGATCATTTTCATTTGCATCACCGGTTGCAAGAACACCACCATGCCACATTGGCAATGTTCCTGTCCGCAGAGGATTCTTCCCTTCAACACCAATGCCACAAAAAACCCAAAAATTTGACACCTCAACTATTAACCTTCCAAGAACACCAAAGCCTTCATTTTTCCAATCGCCAGCGGTGTTTTTCAGGAAAGACTGCCACGTCAGCAAGGCCGAGAAGTGTCGAGAATCGTTCGTTCCATTCTTGAAGTTCTATCGTAGGCCGTACGATGAGATGACTTATCGGTCAAAGATGAGACCACCACTAGGTGGACTCATCTCTATCGTATCTCCTCAACTCAAACGAAGGCACATGTCTGTTTCTCAACGATTCTGACCTAGTAAAAGGAGGAAATTAAATTAAGTACATAGTATTAATTAGTAGTAGTTTTATTATAGTATTTGATATGAATTTTTATGACTAATAATTGATTTATTATTTCTTGATTTCCAATGTCAAATGGAAATTATATTATGGGCATTATTAGTACGTTGATTCTTGCTAGTAGTTTTATTATAGTATTTGATTTTATGACTAATTTATTGATTATTATTTCTTGATTTCCAATGTCAAAGGGAAAATTATATTATGGGCATTGTTATTAGTACGTTGATTCTTGCTAGTAAAGAAATAGACTGCGTGCAAAGTGGGATGTGAAATGTCGTGCTCTATGTTGTCTCATTTAGTGTAAAAGCGGTGGTCACAATTAAAGTCTTTAACACTTTGGGTCGTGCAATGACATTGCATGGGAACAAGAAAGCGTGGTCGAGACGGAGAACATCATTCATTACTCAATCTAGCTACCAAGAACACATGAATCAACATTAAATTTTCAATTCAGCTTTTGTTTTTCAATTCAGTTCTTCTACCAAGAACATGAGCCAAATCCAGCTTTCGTTCATTACTCTTCATGTGAAATTTTCTGCTCTTTGTACTATTGACAAAGTAAAATGTAATGATATATTGATTCTTTCATCTATAGATATGAGTTGTTTTAACTTTCTGTACATATTAAAGATCTTTATATCTGAATTTATGTATTACTCTGAATTTATATCCTTAAATTTATTTTTTTCTTCTATTCATAAATACAATTTTTACTAAGAGAAAAATATTAAATAGAAGATCATTTTTTTAAAAAATAATCATAATTATGTATTTACAATTGTAAATAAATATTTTGAGTTATTGTACTTAAATTTACTATAGAGGATAAAGCATTTCTTTGGTTAGACTTTTAACTTCGTCTCATTAAAAAAAGAAAAAGATTCACAAGTTTGAAAAACCTTATTTTGTAAGCTAGTTTTTGTATTCGTCAGTCAGTCAATTTTTAAAATTTGTGTTGGTTACAACAATGGCAGAGCTTTGAGGTAGAATATGTGTCTTTGTGCAGTTGTTTGAGTGCAAAAGTCAAATGTATCATCAAAGAGAAAACTAAAGAATAAGATATTATGCTTAGATTGTGGTCGTGTAGAACTGTATTGGAAATTGAGACTGCACATACATATATGCGGGCATTTGTACATGCAAAAAATACTCGTATATTTTGTCTTGGATTTGTTTGTCCTTGAGTAATCGAGGTTCTGCGCCAACAGGGCTGACCTAACATTACTATTTTGTTCGTAGCTTAATTGTTTGTGTCACTTTAACTCTGAAGTTTGGTTTGTTTTTAGCTTTTGGACAAGTTTGATATGGACAACGGGTTCTGTTCGTACCATCATTATTTTCTTGCACTTGGAGTTTATACTTAAATGAACACTGAGTTTGATTTTTTTTTTTTACACAAAAATCCATATTTTGGTTTCCTAAACGAGAGGAAGTGAATCAAGTGAAAGATATGTATGGGTCATGAATTGATAGATGAATCAGGTGGTGGTGTTGATGCTTAGTTTCTCTGCGCATTTTGTACTGTTTTTTGTTTTTGCATTTCGACTCTGACTGTTTGGACTTTTGTTCTTTGTTCTTGAAAGGTATGAGTGAGTTTTTTTTTTCTGTGCTTACAGAAATCTCGATAAAGAGTTCTTCAGAAGAACGTGGAGTGATGAATCTTTCAGGAGTTTTTCATCAATGTCAGTTTGTTTTTTACATATCTGATTCTGCATCCAGATTTATGAATCACAAGAAAAGGTATGGGTTCAGGGTGTCACTCTGTGCTCCATCAATATGCCAACTTTTTTAGTTAGTAATATATAATGTACCCTAGCATGGGCATGCATTTTGGAAAAAATATTGAAATATTTGCCCCTTGGACGTTTGATAACGATTAGGCAGTTCCAAGTATCTACTGAAATGAATAAACGATTACTACATTCTTGAATATTGATATTTACTAAAGTAATTCATTGTTTATTGAACTAAAGATTATCGTATTGTAATATTATGTAATGTTCAATTACTTAATGGCACTAAAGATTTCAAAGGACCGTTACTTCTTTCACTATTAGTGCAGTTTTTCTATGTGTGGTTGAACTGCTACTTGATTAAAATTGGTGTACTTCAAATTTGGAGACCGGTAGTGACTTTGTAAACACCCTCTGCTTGGTGGTACTATGCCATTCTCCGTACTCCATTTCTATATTAATATAGTTCTTGATTTTCAAAATAAAAAAACTATAGAAAGGTTTCTAATCTCTCGACTTCATTTTGTCTCTGTGCATGAATTTGGATACCTATAAACTATAATAGTTCAAGATGCTGCAGTCATCTGATTGGCCATAAATTTCTTTCAATTTGACTCAGTTCAGCAAATGCAAAACTCTAATTTCAAATCCTTTGGACTTTTTAATGGATAAAGGATGAGAGATGAAGATGAACTAAAATATAACAAAAAAGTAATACTATTCAAGTGGTATCTTGTCACTTTGACTATTGCTTAATATAATTTTATGGACAGCTGGTGCAATTTGAAAACTAAAAGCAATGTGGAGACTATTGAATCTTGATATCATGCTTTATGTCTATGTGGATCCCATGCCTTATTTTTCCCCTTTATTTTTTCTTCGCCTCTTTCAAAAGCTTTGCCTATGAACTTAACTTCCTTTGGTGACTAGGAATTTGCCGTTACTTCAATAGTTCAATGATTGACAACCTAATTTTTAATTCAAGAAGAATATTGTTCTGAGTCTTAAAATTGTGAAAAGAAAAGAGAAAGAGACCTTCAAATGTGGGGGTTTATAAACTTCCTTGACTACTTTGTGAACTGCAATATTTGTCAGTGACTTCATGGTTGTCATTGATGAAAATGCATATTATTATGGGGCGAAAGAAGTAGCATCTACTATTATAAATCTGAATAAAGAAAATAATTTATATAAGATCTATGTAAGTATGGAATTTGAGAATGACTAAATGTATTATTCTTGCCAATATGCTTTAAACAAGTATGTTTTTATAGATTATAGGTATTAGAGACTTAGTTTTTTTATATATAAAATACAATATTCATATGGTTATGTGGGGGGGGGGGGGGTGATATAGCCCAAAGCATACATGAAGATTTGTGGCACCTTAGAGTGAAATTATGAGTCATTGAGTTTTTCCTTCTAGGAACATAAGAAATAGAACTAACAAGCTTTCCACATATTGATTTCCAATGAGCTGAAAAATATGCCCTAACGAAGAAAGAAACATCGATTGCTTAAGAACACCGTTAACAAGTACTAAGAAATCACATTTCAGAAGGACTTTTGATAACCATGGTTGCAAATGAAGGGGTAAGCTGTGACAACCTAAGTTTTTGCAGAACTCTGTCATTGATTTACCTTCCGGATTCCTCAAAATGAAATCACCCACTATCGATAGGAGAGACCATGCACCATCCTTGTTTAATTTTAACATTACACATTTAATCTACATTCTTAAATTTATTATTATTTTTTTTAAAAAAAAAAGTCTCACACGTTCACTTCTTTATCATCTATTTGAGATCCACGATAACATCAAATCATTATCCTATCCATTGAAAAAAAAATCTTATCTAATGAAATTTTTCATTTTATTCTTAACAAAAACACTTTTCGTTTTAGTTCCTACTTTAATACGATTATATATCAAATACATGTACAAACAAATTATAGAGCTACTCAAAGACCAAGTCCTGGCTTCATTTATACTACACCCGAGGAAAATTGGCCCAGCAAGAGGCTTATACCTCTCCCGTTGAGGCCCGAAACTAGTTGGTATAGCCTGAAAGATGTTTGTGCTTTTGTCTTAGGGTGGGCATCAGGCCCTTGCTTGAAGGCCTCTTCCTATTTTGCAAACAACTAATTCTGAGCATCAATGTGGCAGACATGATTCTATGATTGGCTCGTGAAGGCATCTTTAGGTGATTTTGTAGTTCCTATGGGTTGGAGATGATGAGGGTCCGTCTATGGATTTTTCTACCTTTTTCTTTGGTTCCATTTTGCTCAAAGGGTTAAAGAGAGATAATATATCAATCCGTTTATAAGGGCCAACTCCATATCAGGTATCTAAGATCAAGAAGCCCAGGTAGAGCTGCCAACAGTCCATACTAAATCTACCCAACTATTTGTGCTACCTTCTTTACGTTCTTACTAACCTTATATATTTGTCTTAATAACATAATTCTTAACCATAGATTAATTACAATATTATATTCTCCATATTTTGTAAATTCCAAAAATCTGTAATAGCCCCTAAGAGCCCAAAAGACCTCCATAGTCCCTTTACAGGGAATCACGGATCCATGTTTCTATTATATTCTCTATAGGGGAGGAAAATCTCTAGCGAGTATATAGTTACATGTTTCTATTTGTTGTGGCTGAAATCGTCACTCTTTTAATTACACATTTGCAAGAAAGATCAAAATAGTGTTGGAATTTTTCCCCCCTTAAATGACTTTAATACTTATATTAGAGAATTTTTCAAATAAACTCAAAGAGTACTAATTGAAGCAAATAATAAAAGTGATTCGCGTTTGATTAGGAGAGGGAAGGATTGCAGCCACAGCATAACCAATGCATTGAAATGAATAATGGGGCAATTTATTGCAACATGACCCTTGTTGCAAATACTTATTGATTTGAATCTATCTGCAGCCTATTTTACTCGTATTTGAATCTCTAATGTATTTGAACAAATCATACTCAAAATAATATCCTCATTTGAGTCAATGTAAAGTCATTCAATTATGAATAACTCGAGTTCAACAGTTTAGTAATAATGTTGCATTATAAAGTACAAAAAGAATACTTCATGGCTAATATGGATCTTGAAGCTTTTTTTTTTTTTTTTTTTGAGACTTCTTGAAGCTTTTTGAACCTTAACAATGGCAGAATAAGAACACAAATTTTTTATTTAAAAAATGGTAATTTTATCAAACTCCAGCATACCCTTTTCAATCTATAAATATTTTTGGTGTTCAGGAATAATGTTCCGAAGAATAACAACCAAACTTCCCATAAGATAAAGTCTAGAAAGGTCAGGGAGAAAAGGGGAACATAATGATACAAAACATACAAATATATATCTGTGGTGCATAAAGAGAATAAGGGCAGGGAGGAAAAGCAAAGTAAAGTGAATTGCTTTTACTGCATAAACAGCAACCCTTTCCATCTTTATAGTTGGCATTGTCAATAAAAAAATACAATAGAGGAATGTATCACAGATGATGATGATGATGTATGTATGAGAGTTTATCAAATTTAACTAAGTGAAAAAATAAATTGAATGTGATTAAGGTATTTATTGAATATGTTTATTTTTTTTAAAAAAATTATTTACTAAACACATACATTTTATTTTTTTTAAAAAAAAACTCATTCTATAAATATATTACTTTTTCTGCAAAAATTAAATATTTACTTTTGATGTAATAAAAATTTTTAAAAAATCTTCAACTTTCGTGAAAACTATCATATCATAGTAAATGATCAAGTGAGTTAATAATGTGTAAATAAAGAAATGGTTAATGAAATTTAAATAAAAATTATGATTTTTTTTAAAAAAAATTTAATTTAAAAATTTTATAAAAAAAATAAAAATAAGGATTATATATAAATTTGAAGTCGTTTGATCCGTTTATCCAAAACTAAAATGAAACATGACAAAACTTGACGAATGACGATGGAAGTGGTAGGCTGGAAGTCCATTCTTGAGGGCATGTTTTGTCTCACACAGAACAACTTTTTGACCTTTGAGAAACAGAGAAAGTGAGAATATTTTCCTTAGTGTGATGAATCCATCATCATCGAAGATATATCTCACACCATCTTCATCGAGAAACTACAAAACACTTCTCTCTTGCCATCAATCTTACCATAGTTTTTGGCCGAAGCATGCCATAATGGTCCTCCTTTTATTCTTCTTCCTAGTCCATTTCCGCCCGACCCTACTTCATAAGAACTACTTATTATTAGTAATTGGTTACAGATTTCCATTAAGCCTACCATTGGTCTTTTTTATTTAGAGAAGAGGAGGGGAAGAGATGGGATGAGAGGAGAGAGAAAATGTCTATTTTAGTTTGTAAGGATCCAAGGGAAGTGAATAAGAAATATAGTCAAATTCATTATTAAATACCCGTGCATTTATTGAAATTAAGAGTTGTCAAAGAATAATTTAATAATTAAATATCTATTTTCTCTCATCAATAAATTCAGGCCATGTGACTCATGAGGCAAATGAGACAATTGACTTAAACTCCTCAAAAATTAAGGTCTCTATTTAGTGTGTATATATATATATTTAAAAATAAAAGATTAGGTGGATAATTAATGAGATTTAATATTATAAAAAAGTTAATTATAGGCCTAAAGAAAGAATTATTAGGAAATAGTCAATTATAGGAATTATTAGTAAATAGTCAATTATAAAGTTAATTTTGGAGAGTTGATATTTCTTTTTTCAAAATTAAAATATTAGGTAAATAATTAATAGAATTTAATATTATGAAATAATCAATTAGAGAGTTTAAAAAAAGGATGAAAAAAAATGAAAGTTAATGTTAGATTCTCTTAAAAGATAAATAAAGCATAAACGAGTTGTTTAGTTGAAAATAATTGATAATTGAAATATAGAAAACTGCAACTAATTAAACCTCTTTATAAAAAGGTTTCAAAATCAAAAGTGTTGAAAGAAACATAGAAATTAATACTCCAATTGTGGTACTAATTTACATAAAAATATTAGATTATTTTTCAATTGTATGTATTACTTATAGAATTTTTTTTACTATACCTCTAACCCTTCCTTCTACTAAAATAACTTTTTCAAAATTAAAATTACTAAAATTTTATTTGAGATCAACTATGTAGATTTATTAATAGATTAGGTATATTATATATTTAAAGTAATATGTTAAATCATATTAAATATGAACTTTAATAAGTAATTTTGTAGTCGAAAAAGCAATAAATTAAAAAATTTCTTCAAAATTTTAAAAATATTCTATCCACATAGCCCCTTGTGAAAATTTGCCTCATACCTCA
The DNA here is from genome assembly GCA_019593545.1 of Apocynum venetum. Classification (NCBI taxonomy): domain Eukaryota; kingdom Viridiplantae; phylum Streptophyta; class Magnoliopsida; order Gentianales; family Apocynaceae; genus Apocynum; species Apocynum venetum. The sequence continues at coordinate 3,218,847 of SRSM01000127.1, forward strand.
TATTCTCTTAACACAGTCCTATCTAAATTCATTCAATTTTGGAGGGAAAGTATAAAAGAAGAACTGAAGATACAAAACAAGAGATTTTTTTTAAAAAAACCCCTCCCATCCCCCCGTCTCCGAATACTCTCTCCTCTCCAAATCCTTCAAACCAATCAGACCCTTAACTTTTAAACTATTACTTTAATCACTTATAAGGGTGATTGATACCTAGGCCTAACTCATACGTCTAGCTGCAGATTATTAGCATGAAATGCCGTGGAAAAATCAAAGAAATTGGTGGAAACAAAGGCTGTTTTCATATATTTTTTGAAAATTTAAGTCCTCATCTGTCATGAAAGTAACAGACATGCTCTCACAAAAAATACTTGGTTTAATATATTTTTTGATTTTTTTTAAAATGCGAACTTTATATAAAAATTAGGACAATTAAAGGGCAAATTGTAAAGGAAATCAATGGCGGTATTTTTAAAATCTAAAGTTGGATTTTTAAAGGAAAAAAAGGAAATCAATTGCGGTATTTAAGAGATTATTGTGCCCATAAACTAGATTAATTAATTTACAGTCTGATAAAAAGCCAATATTTACTAAAATTTTCTGCTTTATAGAAAAGGTTATATAATTCCCATAGCAGTGAACTCTGTGTTGCCCCAAAAAAAGAAGAAAAAAAAGTAGTGAACTCTGTGCTGTCATACTGCAATTTCTATTTCAGTTTTTCTATTCTTTTGAATTATATATATATATATATATATATATAGACAAACTAACACATACATTATTATGAATAATGGCTTGCAAAAGCATTACTTTCCTTTTTGTCCTTTTTTGCCCTTTTAAAAATTTTACGAGTAATAATAGTGCAAAAGTAGGCTGTCTTTTTGCTCTTTTTGACTTTTTTTTTCCTTTTTATAATTTCCTTTTGACAAATTTATACTGACAACAAATACTTGTAACATTTTTTTTTATTATAACTCATAATATTTTTAAATGTATTCTTATTTTAGGAAGTCATACATTAATGACTCTGCCACCACAAGATACTTAAAATACATCATTTACACTTAAAATGTCTTTAATTTTAAAAGAGAGAAAGTTAAATAGAAGGTAAAATTGGAAAAAAAATGATTAATATTTTTAGATAATAAGTTGAAACTAAAACGGCATATATTATGAAGTAAATAGTAAATTTATTTAATAAATAACAAAGCTTACTTTAAAATGTATGTCGAACGTGCATATATATATATATATGATAATCAAACGTACAAACATATTAATACTAAGTGTAGATAGAAATTAAAGGAGAAACTTTCATGATGGTTCAGTTGAATATCTTGTTTAACATTTCCTGTTATGAGGTGGGTGCCAATACACTTTTGAAATTAGACTATGAAGTAGTAGCAGAGAAAGAAATTGAACACAAAATTTACAACTAGGGTTTTCCATCTTTGTGTTCAACTGTTTCTTTCATGCCATGGATATGTAGAAAACAGAAGAGAAAGAAACCAAAATTAAAAGACGTAGAATTCACATCCTTCCAATGTCTCAACTCTCAACAAGTCATGTGGATTAAGATTTACTCAAAGACTTTATGTAGAAGAGAGAAGAGAAGAAAGAAAAGAGAGAGAGACTTGGCTCATTATTCTCATTGGATCCTACTTTTGGGAAAAGCAGTGATGACCATTTCATTGCCCATGATTTTGTTTCGAGCACGCATTGGCTTGTGTTACTCACACGCTTCACAAAAGATACAAGATTGATTTAACTTATTTTAAGGCAATTCAACTTTTGTAGTAGTTTCTTTCAAGAAAAATTCAAGAATGCTTAAAATTTGTTACGTACTCCCTAATAAAAAATAAATATATTTTTTATTTAAAATTTTACTGATAATTTTATTATTTATTTTGAATTCTTACGTATCACTAACTCATTTGATTCCTATAATTAATTATATTAATAACAAATATACTATAGAAAGTAAAATATTCTTCTTGTTTACTGTATTAAATAAAAATTAAATATTCAATTATGGACTCAGAAAGAATAATATTAGTCGTTAAAATCTCTAGTTAGAGATCTTAGGAAGTACCATCCAGTTTTGAGTATGGTAATTATTTTTCTAATAATAATTGAGAGAGATGGGAGGAAAATAATTGAGATCTAAGTGAATTGGTGAGACAAATATAAATATAATTGGAGATTGAGATATATATATATATATACATATATGGAAACTTGAAGATTTTTCTTTTTGAATGTAGATGGTTTTTTAATTGCTCATAATGAAAAAACTCGAGCAATCTATTTTTTTCATCCAAATCAAACCGCGGCCATCAGCCGAGCTTCGGTTAAATCTGTATAATTCAAGTAATTGAGACATAAGTTAGGCGACAAGGGATTTGCTTCGTTGAGGCCAACATGACATGACAGAAACATGAAAGTACACATAAGCAATCAATTTTCTTTTATTCAAAACAAAATCAATTGTCAATGAGATATAGTTAAATTGGTATGCACTCTTAGCCCAAACTTTAAGGTATCGAATTCTACAATATCCTCCCCAATGTAATAAATAAAAAAAATCAATTATATTATCTTATATATTAACATATATCAACCAAGAAAATTGAAGAACTTGATGGTTGTAACCTCTGGTGACCCCCACCCCCCAAACACACACAATTTTTCTGGTTTTGGAAATTACTACAAGGAAAACCATTTACATACTTTGCAAATATATAATGACAATAGTGTCCATTATGGCATTACACAATAATTAATAATATTCTTTAAATGTAAATAAGTTCTCTAAGTTAAGTTAAAGTAATGTAAATCCTTAAACTGAATAAGTTGTTAATGAATTAGATGAAAAATATGTTTATTTTTAAAAATAAATAACTTTGAAATAAAAATATAAATATTTAATTTTGAACTGATAAAATAGAAATAAATGATTAAAAATAATATTAGGGTGATAATAATGATACCCAAGAATTATAAAGCGTATAAATATGTGGCACTGACTTATTTTTATTTTCATTTTTGTTTTTTAAAGTTAAATTCCAGAATTAAAATTGGCATTTTTAAACTAAAAAAATTCCTCCATTAAAAAAAAAACCCCCCTCCATGTTGACAATTTCCAATCATTGAGTAAGGGTCTTGTGCCTAGGTTGAAGATCCTTCTGCTTAAGCAGGCCATGTTGCTCAATTCAATTTTCAAGCAGGGATGGGATTGCTTCTTTCTTGCTTTTCTCATCTCATCTCACCCCCTCCGAGCCTATCGCAAGTGTATTCGAGCCGTGGAGGAGTGACTATTTTGAGCTATACAACTAAGATTATGAGTTAAGTTATTAGCATCTCTAGTCAAATATGATAAATGGAAACCACAGTATTGTTTCGATAGTATTGTAAGAATTGAAAAAAAGTTTTCCAATAGTGAAACGAGCATATTCTGATTCCTGTCACCATTGGCTAACCAATCGTTCTCAAGCTGAAAATTGTGATAATCCATGAGCTTTGATCAGTTTTAATCACAAAGAATGTAAATGAGTTAAGTTGTCTATTAAAATTTAGTTTGAGTTCGATCAAATTTGAATTTAAATGAGATAACTAGACAATTGATTCGAGTTTTAATTACAAAATACTTAATTTATAATTTTATCAAATCATCTAAATAAATATATATATATATATATATTTTATTTTTTATTCAAATTTTGAATTAAAAATATTTAAAAATTAATTTGAATTCAAGCTTGAAATTTTTTTTTATTAATTTGATCAAATATAATATAATCAAATTTGAGCTCCACTTGATTCGTTTAGAACCTAAACTAGCGCATTGTCACTTGTGCATGCAATGGTGATGTGATTTGTGAGCCTATCAAGTTCAGTGGCGCTTGCTAAGAGGGTTTTGCCTTCTTTCTTAAATGAAGGTTTCCGGGAAATCCTTTTATTTATAATTTTGTATTTTTGAAATTGAGCATTCTTATATTTATATTTTTTGATGATTTTAAAATTTGTAATATTTATTGTAGATTTCTAATATTTGTTTGATGTGCAGAATACTTTATGCATATAATCTTCGAGGAGTTTTTTTTTTTGAATAACTTTTATAATTACAAAATTAATTTCCCATGTTTTTTTATTTTTAAAAAATGAGACTTAAAACAAGTTGAAGACGGGATGATTTTATCCCGTTGATCAAGAATGAGAATTTTCCCCAATCTTCATTGCATATATCGTTATATATGGGTAAGCATTTTGCCCTAAAATTTATTTTCAACACATGAGTCCCATATTACACTTTTTTAAATAAACCATATTTAATTTTAATGTAAATTCTTAAATATTTTAAATTTAAATTTCACATGTTTACTAATTTAATAAATATTTTTTAAATCCATTTCCAATGAAACGTTCTATGTATCAAATCATTCAATTAATTCATAAGATTTAAATACTTATCCGAAATAATAAGCATTTTTTCTTTTTACAAAAGAAAAGAACACTTATTTTTTTATTTTTATAATGAATCCAAAATACATCATAGAAAATACCGGACTTGTCCTTCTCCTTTATAATTCCACTCCTTTTCCTAAATCAATCAATTCAAAAGCTTTGAAGAACCTAACTATTGCTTTCTCTCCAATTCGTTCAATCAAAACAAAGAAGAATCCCAACTAAATTGTCATAATCTCTCTTTGAATATTTTTACCCAGTTTGAATGTTGTTTTTTGGATACTCTGCATGCAAAAAGACAGGAAAACAACTGACAGTCATTCTAGGCCTTTGGCCCGCCTCCTACACCCCGCTAAATTTGCCCCTAATCAAAAGCACCACTTGTCCTTTCCTTAATCACTGTTGATTCCTTGTACTTTAAATCCATTCTCGCAATTCCCTTTCCCACTACAAATTGGGAAACTATCTCCTTAATCCTCGAAACACCCTCCCATATATCTTAAGGCAACCTTGCTTCAAAATATGGGTTCTTGATTTCACCTTCGTTCATTGATGCAATTATTTCTGGTATGCTGAACTTGCCCTTTTGCATTTGTTCCGTTTTGAATCCTTTAAAGAGGGTCCATTTTTTTTTTCAAAAAATTATTATTGGCTTTTTATAAAGTTTGAGGAGTGGGTTGTGTTAGTCGTTGGTTATCTTGAATGTGCTGAAAAATGAGGGATTTTCCGTCTTGCTTTGGTGAAAATGGGGTTCAAGTTGCTGATGCTTCTTGTTCAAGTGGTGTAGGAGTGAGTAAGGCTTCTCAGAATTTGGTTACGTGCGTATATCAGTGTAAATTGCTTGGTAAGTCTTGTCTAATTACTATTATTTGGAGCAAGAATTTGATGGGTCATTGTCTCAGTGTAGAAATAGATGATTTGTCTCGTCAGTGCCTCTGTAAAGTTGACGTGAAGCCTTCTTTGTTCTCTAAAAGAAAAGGGTCCAAGTGTTTTCAAGTGAATTCTGCTAAAATTGACATCTTCTGGGACCTTTGTCTTGCGAAATTTGGATCTGGCCCAGAGCCTCTGGAGGGGTATTATTTAGCAGTGGTCTGCAAGGGGGAGATGATTTTGGTTGTTGGGGATCTCAGGAAAGAAGCATTCAAGAAGACTAGTGCTACCCCTTCTCTTTCAAGTCCACTGTTCATCTCCAAGAGGGAACATATTTTTGGGAAGAGGATCTATGGTACTAAAGCTCAATTTTCCGACAATGGCCAAATTCATGACCTTAAAATTGAGTGTGATACAACTGGCAATGATGAACCTTACCTTGTGATTAGGATTGACAGTAAACCTGTAATGCAAGTGAAGCATCTTAGGTGGAAATTCCGCGGAAACTACACCATTTTGGTTGACGGACTACCTGTGGAAATTTTCTGGGATGTTTACAACTGGTTATTCAGTAGCACATGTCTTGGCAGTGCAGTTTTCATGTTTCAGACTTGTTTGTCAGCCGAAAAGTTATGGACAAGCCAAACACTATCAGATCTCTCCTTTCTGGCTTGGCCCTCCTCAGGAAGTTTTGGAGATTCTAAGCTACCAGGTCTTGGTTTCTCTTTGATGTTGTATGTCTGGAAGAATGAATAGGCATATTCTTCTTTAATTGCTAACACCAGTTTTTAGTAGTTACATAAAGTTTGAAATTTTATTGAGTTACATTGGATGCATACAGTCCATTCTTGAATATATCTTGAATATATCTCTCCTAGAATATGGTATCTAAAATTAATTGTCATTAACGTTAAGAGAAAATCAATCATCTTGTTTCTTTTGTTTTCATGTGCATAACAAAATATATGAAGTTGAGTTCGAAAGCCCTTGCATTTTCCATGAGTTTCCTCTTGACAGTTCAGCATCAAGGTTGCTGAAACATAGAAATTGAGCAATTGGCTTGACCCTGAGCATAGTCAGGAAATTACTATCATAACTAGTTTTGAGTAATTTCTGGTAATTCACGTTATTAATCTCGGTTTTCAAAGCTTGATCAAGTATTTATTTGAGCTCATTGTGCCTCTAACCAATAGAGGACAAAACTTCGTAGCCATTTCTTTCGTTCTGAACTATTAAAGTTTGTCCTTTATATTGTTCTGCAGAATATTTTGCATTCTTTCACCTTTTCAATCTCGCAAGGGACATTTTTCTCTTAATCAGATCAAGTAGGGCATAACCATTTTGGTCTGGTGAGGCTCTTATATGACCTGTTGAAGCCTGTTAGTCTGTTACAACCAGTCTCTCATGTGTCATATTTGATATTCGTGCTCTCCAAATTGTTAAAACCCTCTCTACCTTCCCAAGCCAGGGCTTTGCGCCTTTGCCAAGTTGTTGCTTGTAAAGAAGTTGCTTTCTTTTTTCCTTCTTTCCAGGTGTTGGAATTAGTTTTGTTTATTCTTTCCATTAATAAGGAAGAACTACCTGTACAACTGTTATGAAACAGATCAACAATGCTTACCATGATTTATGCATGTACTGAAACACAGAGGTACTCTAGAAATCAGTTTCTCATATTAAAAGAAATGCTATAAATGAGGTAACTAGAGAAACCAGAATTCTTTGGAGCTTCAACAAATTTCCTCTCATCTTCTATTTTAATAATTCTAATAATTGAAAAGTATGCATTGTTTTCATGGATTAAGAATCCTACTGTCAGAGTAAGAGCAACAAGGGCAAATATATAGATTATAGAGTTAGAATATCAGAGACATTCACCATGTCATTCGCATATTTTCTCTTCATAAAAGGATTGTCAGCTTGCCTAGAAAAGCTACTGATTCTCTGAAATTTTCTAAATTGGAAGTAGTGATGAAATTTCTGATATTTTTTAACTTCATTTCTCAGTCTAATATGGAAGTTCATTAGGAAAGAAGATAAGAAACTGTTTCATTTCCCTTGAGTGATGTCAAGGCACGCACCTAGGTGCAGCTATTTTTTAAGAGAAGCGTGTTGTAACCTTCAGTCAAGGCTTATTTAGTCTAATTTGCCCCTTGCTGTGCCCTGTTGCTGCACTTTTTGCACCTCACTTACTAGAAGATAATTAGCCTTATGAAGAATTATGGAATCATTGATCCATCCTATTAACCTCTAATCTTAATTTAATTTTATTAATAGAATTATTAACCTCTTAGGCTTATTATATTACATAACATATATAAATAATATATATATGTGCACCTTAATTTACTCGGGTGGGACCTTTTTTGTGCTCTGCACCTAGGCTATATGAGGGCTCTAAGTGCCTTGACTGCGCCTATTGCCCTTGACCGCACTGTTCTTGATCCTACATTTGGATATCTAGGTCAAGGTGCATCAGAAGAATGGGGATGATTTTGTGTCTTTCTGATTGATGGATGATGCAAACATGTTATCTGAATTTTAGAATAGCAGCAATTGAGTTGCCATTGCCTGTCACTTGCTTTTAGCTGTAGTTTCTGGAATCCCTTTTACTCATTATGTGTTCTATAGAGGAACTTTAGTAGATAAACTGCAACTAAGGTCTGTTATCTGTTCTCTATTTATTAACATGCTCTCTGAGCTCATCTTGCTTGTATTTTCTTCCCTTTCACTGTCATGCTTCTCCTTCTATTCTTGGTAGTCGAAGGGCTTTGGTACGCTTTCAAGTAGTTTGTTTGTCAGTTTAGTTCTTCCTTGCTGATAAAGACTTTCTCCGAGTATACTTGTACTATTGCCTATTTAGAAAATTTAGATTTATAAACTTGATAATTTATTGTTGCTGTAAGACTGTTTCTGGTGCCTGAGCACATGGAGTATCCACCAGAACTAGGCTGAGCTTCTTTCTGGTTTTATCGTTGTGATTGTTTATGAATAGCGCAAAAAACATCTACCAATAAGATAAATTTTACTGACGCTGCTGTTGAGTCTTCATTAGGACAGGTTGAATCAATGAGCATACATTTAAATGTGCAGAGGTGATTGATCAATGGCTTTCTTTCCAAATTTGTCTGCGTAACAACTCGATTAGGTCTTAAGAGAGTATGCTGCTGTTTTTTACTCTTGACTCTGTGGTTCCCCATTTATATATTACAACCGCCCCTTACCAGGTATATAGAGGCGGAATTTGCTTTAGCATTTGCTCTTTGTAAAGTTTGCTGCAACTACATGTTTGCTTTAGCAAAATGGAAATGTTTGAACCTCTGGGTTAAGATTCCCAAAACAAGTCAATGCAAGGATGAGGGGATGGAACACTTGCCACCATTGCCATTCGTCTTCCATTACTGTATTCTGATACTAGGATTTGCTAAACCATGAACTCCATTTTCTGGTATTATAATTTATATCCAGGATTTTGCACCATAAACCTATCAGTGGCTGAGTTTCAATCAAAGGGACAAGCATAAAGCTAATGTCCCCTTACTGGAAAGCAGTCTTAATGGTAGCACAAAGCACATTGCTATTATAGGGGGGAAATTTTCATAACATGAATTAGAGTTCTCCTAAGTTGCAACTGCTTCATTGTGGCATTTGATTTTGACCACTGAAATGTTTCTTCCAAACACCAACTCGAAATATTACTGTGGCAACGCCATGCCATTCATCTGGATCCACTGATAATCGTCAATGCTTGGTTATTTCTTTGTTGTAGCCAAGCTTACTTCTCTCTTAGAGAACTATCCAAGCTTCAATAAGGCTTTGCTATACTTGAGCAAGTCTTGCTCGGCATAAGCTAAGCAAAATCCAGTTCATTTAAACCAGAAACATTAGCTACTCTGATCACCACTCAATGATTTTCGTGCTTGATCACAATCAAATGCATAGTCCAAATTAATTTGCTTCCACATTGGAATTAAAGAAAGGAGGAAACAACACAAAGGTGACTAACACGCTTATTCACTGAATTATATCTGATAAGCATACAAAAATGAATTACATACGAGAAAATCTACTAGGTGAGGATATTTTTATCACTTGTAGAAGGTTCAAATGCTCGTGAACAATTACAAGCCATTTCAAGAGAAAGCATACATTTTCTACTCTAACAGATCATATAATGATGAAAAACACAACTCTCATTGTCTACATTTTTACTGCTGTCCCTTCTTCTGCACCGTGACTAAATCTAAAGTCGATCCATAGGCTGCGTGTAAAGCTTCAGCGCACCAGCCATGGCCATCATCCACAGTAGGCATCCTGACTTCCATAAAAGGAGTTGGAGGGTATTGTTTCCCTGACATTATAACCCCTGCAAGAACTCGTAAAATGTTCGAGGCATCAATGTCCATGCACACATTAATCTCAGGAACACCTTTGGGAGCAGAGGGTATCCCCGTGATCTTAAAATAACCCAAGAGATGGTTCTTTTCCACTACTGCTTCATCACCCTCGTACACAATTATTAATGCCTCTGCCTGGTTATCATGAATGGTAGTGAAAACCAATTCTCGCCTAGCCGGCATAGTAGTGTTTCGGTGTATAATGGGAACGAAACTATTTCCATCAGCCTGGATACCAATGCTCAAAGGAGTTGCTTGAATAGTTAATAGATCCAAACTCCCAAAAGGATCATTTATTCCTGAGGCTACTGCTCCTTCCAATGCTGCTCCACGAACAGCTGCCTCCAACGGGTTCATTCCTGCATAAAGTTCTTCTCTCTTGCAGATAGTCATTACCATGTTCTTTATCTTTGGAATATATGAGCAACCACCAACAAGTATGACATCAGTTATATCTTCAATCTCCACTTTTGCATCCTGTAAGCATTGCTTTATGAGGGACTCGCACTTTTCAAACACTTCCTGGTTTACTACCTCAAATTCTTCTCTGCTTAAAACCTTGGATACTTTCAGGCCATTATGCAAGTCAATATCAATTTGAACACTTGCTTGGGTAGAAAGCTTGTGAACAGCATCTTGTGCTGCAACACGAAGCAGCCCCATTTTCCTTATTTCCTCAACCCCATGGCTGGAGAAGAGATTGTCCATGTTAGGTAAGAGATGATGCATAACATTCTTAAGTATGTCTTCTCCTCCTAATGTACTTCCTGCAACTGACTTAATTTGTGACACTCCTCCAGCCGTGGCAGTCACAGCTACATCACAATAGCCTGCACCCATATTGAATATAAGGGCAATCTTCTCGCTTCCGCTCCCCATATTTCCCTGCTCAGCTTGTTGCTGCTGCTGTGCATATAACAAAGCAACTGCGGTTGGTTCAGGCATCAATCTAAGAACATGAAGACCAGCCATAGCACAAGCACGTTCAATCCGAGTCAGTTGAAAACGGCTAAAAGAAACTGGAATTGATAAGACAACATTTCTCACAGGACGCTTGAGTCGAATCTCAGCCATTGCTCTTAGTTCAACAAGAAATATTGCTAGGACTTCCTCAGGGGTAGTAGACCTCCACATGTTGTTGACAAGTGCTGCAATAAATGGCCTGACTCCTATGTCTAGGGTCTGTACTAAGAAAGGGAGGGTTTTGCTTGAATGAACAACAGGGTCAGTATCCACTCGACCAATTAAACGTTTCATATTGAATATTGCAGCTCCAGATAACATTTCATACTCATGAGCTAATTGATTGCGCACTCCACCAGCAGGAATTTCATCTTTGAAGGTTACATATGATTTCATTAGCTTCTGATTTCTGGTGTTCCTAAGGAGCTCAACTTGAGAGCCATTCCAAACTGCAACGCTACATTGAGAAGTACCAATGTCTATACCAATTGCAATCTCAGGTGAAGGAGGTGAAGATTTTTCCTCTCCAGTTGTTTCACTATCAGATGCCACGGTGTATGCAGGCTCGGCAGCCATTCCTGTAAACTACTAATCTGGTTAGTAACCGTTTTTTCACAATCAGAAAAGATGAATATCTATTTATTTACTTCTGTTGCTTTAACAGGAACCAGGATGATAAGTAACTGTAGTTAGATTGTCTGTTACCAAGGGTTTCATGTTTAATCAGTGATTTATAAGTTTTTCCTTGATGCATCATGTTAATCAGACAAAATTTCCTTTTTCATACTTTAGAATTAGGATCATACGTACAAGAAAATCACATCCATTTTGAAGTTAAGGACAGTTTTGGTGAGTAAAATACGTGGAAGTAAACCGAATAAATAAAGTGAAAGCAGCTAAGTGGAATACCTATGGTGGAAATGTACCAAATAAGAGGAAAAATCCGGAGTTGATTATGATTTCCAAAATACAGCACAACACTTAAGCTGAATGGTTTAAACAATCAAAATTTTGAAGCTCTTATGCACAAGTAGAAGGAAAGATTGCTTTGACATTCAATCTGCCTAAAAATAGCTGTTCTAGTGTTAACTGCTTCACTATCCCCTGAGAACCTATTTTATGTGCAAGGTGTATTGCATATATCTTGTGTCTTTCTTTCCCTTCTATGCATAGTTGAACCCAAATCTGTATACTCTTTTAGTATGTGTCCATATAGACATAAATGGAGAATTACACTGAAACATAACATGCATTAGTCCTCATTGATTGAAACCATAAGATTGACACTTACTGAGCATTTTGCAATGTACCTAATAGAGTTCCGTCTCACAGGGGCAAAGGCTTTTAGAATATTTCTAGCTTAGAGCCCTTTCCTACTTCCAGTAATCTTCTTCACAAGTCCAATATCACTTAGTTTTACCTTACATTTTCTGAAATCTCAGTAAGCCCAAAAGTGTCCATTTCTACACCAAAAACAACTTTTAACTATCTAAAAAAATTTATAGCAAGATTGAACTGAACCTGGAAGGATTAAACAAATAGGGAAAAGAAAAAGAAGAAAAGACAACATTCACAATTGCCCATTTAAGTTATCATTTATGTATACATGATTCTCAGAATAGTAAAGAATCTCAGTAGCCCACCGCTAAAATTGAAACCTCAAACAGAAATGCATGATCTTCTAACCAAACCCAAAAGAACTTACGAAGAAATTCAAGAAAGAAATAACCAAACAGAACCATAAGCAATATCAGAAAAGAGAAGAGGAAAAGATTATAACTTCCTAAAAGAGTGTTCAAGAAACATGATCACCAAAATTCTTAAAATAAAATCTAAAAATAATTACGAAATTGAAGAAGAAAGCAAGTTTAATCTTCAAAAAAAGAAAATTGCTCAAGAAACAGGATCACAATAAAACTTGAAATTAAAACTGCAAATAATGCATGAAAGAAGAAACAAGAACTTACAGAAACGTGAGAGAGAGAGAGAGAGAGATTAGGATGCAAAATGTTGACGAGAGAGAAATGAAGAGACAGGTAAAGTAATAGAAGTTTAGAATGCGCTAGAACAAGTACAATGGCAGAGGTGGAAGCAGTTACTAGTAGTTCTGGGAGAAGATGCTTTCAGCTTCCCACCGTTTCTAGAGCTTCCTAGAAAAACGAAGAAAGAGAAAGAATGGGGACTTTTGTAATGTCTTCTGTTATTTTATTTTATTTAAAGAATGACTTCTGTTAATAAACCCCATTTTAACATATTTAAAATGAATATTTTTATGTCTAAAATTTAATTTTATCTCTTTTATTTAGAATTACGATAATAAATATCAGAATTTAAAAAACTATCAGGACTGTCAAATAATTACTATTTTGAGACAAGAAGTTAGGATTTGAACTAATTTAGAATTTATTTTTAAGATGAGAGTAGTACACTAATTTCTAAGGGTGAATATGGAAACAAAATGTTTTTTACATTTTGACACCTAATTTATCTTTTTTTTTTCCCCTTCTTTCTATTCATTCTCAAAAAAATATTTTTCCATAAAATCTTATTAAAATATTAAATTAACCTCAACATTTGAGTTCCAGACTTTACTTTAAATGTATATTTTTATATGTATACCTTCACTAATTTATTAACTACTATGTTTTAATTATTTCATTAATTTATCTAACATCAAATTAATATCTAACTAGAGAAACAATTTCTTTCAAAAACGATAGAGAAACAATAAATTTCATCTAAATAATTTTTTATTTTTCATAAACACAAAAATCTAAATTTAAAATCTTATCCAAATACTCTTCTAAATTTCCTTCAAATTTCTTTAATGCGTATTGTTTTTATTCTAATTTTTTTTAAAAAAAAAATCTACTTTGGTCCCAAGAACTTTTTCCTTTTTTGGATTCTCAGAATGGTCTTGTAGGGTACTTTTGCTCAAAACCAACTGTTAAGTCATATCAATGATGTTGTTTGCCAACTAAAATTGTATCTACTAATCAGTTAATTAAGGAGGTTGAAATTATATTTTGGACATAATCTTATTTGGTACTAAGATAAAAAAAATTATCTTCAAAATTTCTAATACATCCAAATTTTAATTTCTCTTTCAATTACAAATATGTGTGTCACTTATTCATATAAATAATAAATAATATTTTTTTCATCTACCTTTTAATTAAAATAACACTTTCAAATAATTTATTACATACATTTTATAATATTATCTAACAATGTGAATTAAAAAAATGTCATATCAAATTCTCAATTATCTTTCAAAAAAATTAGCAAAAATTTGATGGAGTAATTTCTCTCATGAATTTCAAATGGGCTAATTGGGAATTTCACGTAGCATTTGACATGAGAGCTGGTCTAATGATATCAGTAGCTTCGATTTATGATCTTCAGAAGTGTGCCTATCTTAGTGTGTGAGAATTTAATCAAAATAACTTTATTTTTAAACTTTTGATCCAAAATAATTTGATTTGGTGGGGTGTAAATACACAAAACGTATTTGGACAGAACGTTCTAAATAATTTTGTTAAAAAAGACGTGTTTGACAAAAACGCTGACATTACAATCACGATCCATTGGAAGACGTAATTTATGATCACGTCTTTTTAGTTAATTTTTTTTAAAAAACTTTTCCTTCTTTTTTTATTTAAAGTGAATAATTTTTTTAAAAAAAAACTTAAAACTTTTTTTTATTTAGAAATAGTGAGTAAAAAAAATAAAAAATAGAAGATCAGTTTTACTACTATTAGTGTAAAAATAATATTTTTAATATTAGCGTAAAAATTTAGTGTCAAAATAAATTTCAATATTAGTGTAAAAATATTTTTTAAAATTTGTATTTCAAAATTTATATAATAAATAAATATTATTAATTTGTTTTTAGGTGTCTAACGTTTTTTTAGACAAATTGACTAACAATTTCATTAAATAATGGAAAAGTTTTAAAATAAAAAAATAGAATATCATATTTAATACTATTAATGTAAAAATAATATTTTTTACTCACTATTTCATTAAAAAAAAGAAAAGTTTCAAAAAAATCTAAAGACTTTTATTTATTTTCTTAAATTTAATGACTATATTAAAAAAAAGAAAAGTTTAAAAAAAAACTTAAGAATCATGTCTTCCAATGGACGTTATTTTGCTTAAATTTTGTAATTTTTACACTAATATTAAAAATATTATGTTTACACTATTTTTACCGTTATTAAACATGATCTTTTATTTTTTTTATTTTAAAACTTTTCCTTTATTTAACGAAATAGTTAGTCAATTTGTCTAAAAACAATGTTAGACACCTAAAACCAAATTAATAATATTTATTTATTATATAAATTTTGGAATACAAATTTTTAAAAATATTTTTACACTAACATTGAAATTTATTTTGACACTAAATTTTTACACTAATATTAAAAATATTATTTTTACACTAATAGTAGTAAAACTGATCTATTTTTTTTTAAAAAAAAATTTCTTTATTTAATAAAATAGTTAGTCAATTTGTCTAAAAAAAAATTTAGACATCTAAAATTAATGTATTCTATTTTTTTAAAAAAACTTTGCCTTTATTTAATGAAATAGTTAGTCAATTTGTCTAAAAAAAAAAAAATTAGACATCTAAAGCTAATGATGTGAAAAAATTTTATTTGTTTTTAGGTGGCTAACTTTTTTTTTTTTAAGAAATTTACTCACTATTTCGAAATTTTTTTAATATTTTTTTACTTTACCCTCTATTTCATTACAACAAAAAAAAAAAACAACCTCTATGGTTTTTTTTTTTTTAAATTTTTTTTACTCACTATTTCCAAATAAAAAAAATCTTAAGTTTTTTTTAAAAAAAAATTATTCACTTTAAAAAAAAGAAGGAAAAAATAAAAAAATAAAAATTTAACTAAGAAGACATGGACGTGATTCACAATCACGTCTACCCTTTGCAAAAAATGTCAGCAATTTTGCTAAACACGTGTTTTTTAACAAAATTATTTAGACGTTCTTTCCAAATATATTTTGGGTTATTTTGGTAGAACTCCACCAAATCATGTTATTTGGATAAAATGAGTTATTTTAGTTAAATTCTCGTAGTGTGTTGTATAGAGGATTCCTGCCCAAGGTTTTTGTGCCATATATGGATCCAACTGAAGAATGGTACTGTAAAACATATTTTGATGTGGGTGAATTTGGGTTCGGCTTATGTGCATCGCCACGTGAACCATCTAAAGACTGTCCGGGAAATGCAGTATTTCAAGATGGATACTACACTTCCAAGGATGGAACACCAATAAGGGTTCGCAATGTGTTCTGACTTGGTTTAGTCCATTGCGTCAATTTTTTGTTATGACAGATTGGATTGACTGGGAATGCTTGAAGCCAAAGGAACAAAATACACCAACAAAGACCAGATCGACGAGGAAATTTATGGTACATTGGTTGCAAAAAACGCTGTGGGTGTGTACCATGATCATTTCTGGAACTTCCATCTTGACCTAGATGTGGATGGTCATGCTAATTCCTTTATCAGGAGCAAAAATTGCAACCAATGCCTGTTAAGGACAATACAATACCTAGGAAGAGTTATTGGACTGTGATTCATAAAGCAGCTAAGAGAAGTGAATCTGATGCAAAGATTAATCTTGGCACAAGTGTGGAAAAGCTCTTAGTAGCCAATCC
The DNA here is from genome assembly GCA_019593545.1 of Apocynum venetum. NCBI lineage: Eukaryota > Viridiplantae > Streptophyta > Magnoliopsida > Gentianales > Apocynaceae > Apocynum > Apocynum venetum. The sequence goes on from SRSM01000127.1 coordinate 3,235,217, forward strand.
TAACAAGAAAACAAACACGGGGAACTTGATAAGCTACCGTTTAGTACCTGGACCAGCCACTGGACCTTTGTTATTTCAAAATGATTATCCACAAATCCGAGCTGCTTTTACAAAATACAACGTCCAAGTGACACCTTATAATAAGTCTGAGAAATGGACAGGAGGAAGGTATGATAGGAGCCATGGAGATGTGGTTTAGCTATATGGAGCCTCATATATTTGTTCAATTATGAGTTTCTTTAAATCATATTCTTGAAATAATTCCAATACCCTAGGTTAAATATTTAGTTTTCCATTAAATGATTAAATTTAACTTCTCTCTATTACTTAAGTATTCAAATGAGGTGAAAATCAGAACGGAATGTCCTGTGTTCAAATATTTGTTTTATTCTCATTAATAATTATTATTCACGTATTGAATTTATTATTGAAAATTTATGATTGATATAGACACAAGAGGGAGGGAAGGACATGTTAAATGATTAAATTAAAATATTATCTATTATATTAAGCATTTAGATGAGATGAAAATTAAGTAACGTTTCTCTAGTTGATTTCTTGTATATTTCAGGAATAGGGACAATGAAAATGAGGACATTGTCTTATGGTACACTTTAGGGATTCACCATCCACCTTGCCAGGAAGATTTTCGATAATGTCAACCCGACCATAGGATTTGAACTGAAGCCAACGAATTTCTTTGAATATAATCCTGTTCTCAACGGGAAACAAGTTGAGCAAGTCATGGGGTGCAATTGCACCATGAAAGTGTGACAACATGATTGTAATCCGAGCCGATTCCTTTGTTCAAATTTAAGCTTTGTCAAGTCTAAGAATACTGTGTATTTCTATTGATGTTTCAAGTACCAAAAAGAATAAAATAAAATAAAGAGGATTTAAAAGCTTGCCTTGCCCATTAGTTGGACCCATAGTGTTTTGTGTAATGTGCACATTTAGTCAAGAAATGCAAATGCAATTCTTGTCTAAGTAACACATTTTGGGGACACAGTTTTATCTTTTGGGACACATTTTGTGTATGTGGTTTTTGTATGGAAATGTATTTTCTGGACAATCAAAGTGGATGACAAAACTGCTATAGTAACCCTTAGACAACTTATGTATAGTAAATAAAATAAAAAAAACATAATGCTTAGTTTGCATTAGGTTAGGTGGAAAAAATTTTGAAGGAACATTTTATAGTTATTTGCTACTTTCTTCCTTCCTATGTGGTGTGTTAATCAAGGCTCTTATTGTTCTAAAAAGACTATTTACATTATGATAAAAAAAATTATTATGAATTGAATTTTTATGGAATTTGTAATTCTCATTCAATTACATCATAAAATATAATGATCTTACAATATAATGCAGACTATTATAACTCGATTCGTACCAAAATTTTCCTGTCATGAAAATAATAATAATAATATGTTAGGCTTTATCAACATCTCATTTGCACACATTTAAATTAATTTATATATTTAATTGTCCAACTAGTAGCTTAACCCATTTTATGGGGGCTGGCAAACGGACCAAGGTCTTGAGGTCCGAACTGAATTGCTGAAAAACTATAAGTGTTGGAGTGGATGAATCATCCAAACAAAGACATGACTTTCAGAATCCAATGGGCATAAATGGCCCAACTCCAGGCTCTATTTGGGCTAGCATTTACAAACCTTAGCCCTAATTAAAATTTAGCATCTCAAATTGTAGTTATTCTTTGATTTACAAAAGTTGGGCTACCTAACCTCTTTCTCCAAACATTCAATTCAATTGTGAATTTTTAATTATTTTATTTAGAACAGACATGGAATGTTCAGTACATTTTAGTAACCTTATTTATTTATTTTATCTATATAACAATAATTATTAATATTGTATCTCTCTAACAAAACAAAATGTTTACTCTAAATTTTAATATTTTTCCTCTTATTAATGTTTCTTCCTAATCTTATTGTCAATGTAAGAGTAATAAATATAGTATTTGTAGTTTGTACCCAGATGTGCAAATAGCCAAATAGTGCTACTCATTATCATCCACTTAAATAAATCAAAATAGAAATTAAATACAAAAAAATTATCTCATAATCTCATTTATTAATAAATTAACACACATCCTTGTTAACAAAAGGAAATTACTCACAATATATATTTAATAAATATAAGATGAAAATTATAAATATTAAAAAAAATTTGAAAAATAAACTCCCTGAAAATATTGAAATTATCCGGACAACATTTTTTTACTAAATATTACAAAAAGCCTTGAAATATTATTCTAAAATTTTTGGAAAATATACTAAGATAAAAACAATAATAAAATAAATAAAGTGCAAAAGAAATGGAGAACATTGGAGCTAAATTGGTATTGAAATGATAAAAATAAATTTGTTATTTATATGCACAAAAATCAGGGGCAAAATGGTAATTTCATATACCAAAATCTTAAAAATTCAGTTGGTGGTCTAATTTCACCACACAGCGCTATGTGTCATGTCCTCGTGAGTTTATGTCACGGCTTCTAAAAGCGTCACTTGTCATCTTCTAATTGTACCACATATCATTTTTAATTAAGTCACGTGTCATTTTCTATATGTGTCATGTCATCGGATGACGTATAATTTTTTTTTTACTTTTCCAACTCTTCTTCTTCTTCTTTTTTATCTCTAAAGTAAACTAAAATACACTAAAAAACTTACAAACAAAGAAATAGAAAGGAAATGTGAAATATATTCAATAAATAACATCATTAATCGATTATTAAACAAAATATAGTAATTAAATAGCATAAAAATCAATTAATTTATGAGTACATCAGTCACCATTGATTTTATTTTCTACATTTCTTCCTATTTTAATTACATTTATTTTATATTTTTAATTTTTAAAATTTTACATTAATAATTGGAAAAGTTTATATGTATTTTTAAAATTTTTTTTACATTATATGCATTTTACACCAATAAATAATTTTATGTGATGATTCTTCATATAATTTTAAACTAATTCTATTAATAAACATCATTTATAATAAATTAAACTTACAAATTGCATTAAAATGCGTAATGCATTTTTTTATAGAAGATTTAATTGAAAATTCTAACACACAACTGAAGTTACGGGGCAATTTGAATGGAATAATTTTTCCATTCAAATTGACGTTGTTTTATTTTTAAACGCATATTATGCAGCTGACAGACGCATGACACGTTGGATTACGCATGACACATTGGATTACGCATCTGAACAATTGCATAATATATTTTACGTCTTTCCTATTAGCGTAATGAGTCATTTTCCATTAAACACTTCCTAAGGAACTACAACATATCAATCTTATAAAAAAGTGGTCATTTCCGTTAAAACCTCAGCTTTGCACAAAAATATCGTAAATCTATGATATTAGCTTGATGCTATACCTTTTTTTTTGTTTGTAATATCTCATATTTCCTAGTGGTAATCCATTATTTCCTTTTCAAAAAATAAAATAAAATGTAAGATTATAAATATCAAAGATAGATGTTTATTTGATAAGATCATTTATTGTAACTAGATGTGAGCATTTGATTTTCAGTCTTATATTTGATTTTTTCTTGTCGAAAACCAAATCAAATTATAGTATTTATGAGATCGAAAAATCGAAGATCGAAATTCCACTATATTATATATATATATATATATATATAATGAAATACTAGTTTCTTATAAATAAAAAATGAAATATTAGTTATTTTTTAATTATTTTGTAATATCTACCTGAATTTTACATATCATAAAAAGAAAAAGAAAAAGTCTTCTCATTGTATGAAGTTCTTGTATCAATATCAAGATTTTTGTCAAGAAAATAAAAAAAAATTGAAATTAAAAACTTAAATGATTAATTATTATTATTATAAAAATAAAAATAAAAATTTAGTCTTTGGTTAAGTTCAATCTTTAAAATTGAAGACCAAACCAAATTAGTTTCCTCTCTCAAACACTGAATTAGATTATATTTTTAGATAAAAAAATCTAATCAAATTTTAAAATCCAATCTGATCCACATTATTATTTCATCTTTTTTTCACCTTTTATAATAATTTGAAGAAAAAAAAAGGAGAAAAGGAAGAAATAATGATGATATTGTATTTTGAGAAGAATAAAGAAGAGTGTACTGTATACACTTTTCATATCAAACTTTCAATATCGTCAGCGCACACGAAATTTTATTAATGAAAAATATGGGCGATTCAAGAAGATTAAGAAAAAGTTATATGAAATATTTACTATTTTAATTCATAATATTCATTTTTAAACTCTTGCCGTGACTAAAACAAAGTAGATGCATAAATTCCAAAGAAGCAAGTAAAAGATATTCATATACCTCGTGTTTATGACCTTTCTCCATTTGGAAAGCAGTCTATTATTTTGTAGTATCTTTAATTTTATACTATAATAAAGTTCATTTCTTTAACCAAAATAAATAAATATATTTAAGAAAAAAATTAATTTATTTATTCATATATATATTTGAATATTTGACCATTAACTTTGGTCCTTGATCCTTTTTTTTATCCATGAACTATTTTTACTTTAAAGACCAAACTTTAAAAATTGAAAATAGTTTGGGAATAAAAAATATAGAAAATAAAATAATTAGGGATTAAAGTTGAAAAAAGTAAAAATACTTCAGGGATAAAAAAAATATAAATAGGATTAATGGCCAAAATTGAGAAAATAAAAATAGTTTAGGATTTAAACATATGAAAAAAAGATATGGGACCAAAATTAGAAATTAAAAATAGTTAGGAGATTAAATATAATAATAACCTAGGGGTGGCATAATGGATGCAAACCCAATAAATATCCAAAATCATTCATTATTAAATGAATTTGGTTCACCTATATAATATAAATCGTTTTAAATGAGAATCCATTTAAATCCATTAATTTTAATGGTCTTTAATGAATGTTCATGAGACTAATAAATATTCATTTAAAAAAATCTAACTTGATCAATGCTCATTAATCAAATTTCATATGTTTCAAATTTAATTTTGGTTTTGTATTAATTCAACATATTTTTTTATGACAATTTTTCTATAGGTTTTGTTTGATTTGCAACAAGGGTAACATATCTTGCTGTTATTAGATGCGTTTCTCTTTCTTTCTTTTTTTTTTCCTTTTTTTTTTCTCTCCTTATGTTAGTTATATATTGTTTTAAATTCATTGTCATGAATCGGCTTTCTCTCAAGTTTTCCCTTCATCTCTTAATATATTTTTATATTTTTGTTGAAAATAAGAAAAATATTTAAACAAAATTTACACTAAAGAAAATATTTAAATAAATTCAAATGCAATAATTAAAATATGCTATCTATATCTCTCTCTCTAACCAAATTTACATGTTTTGATTTTCATTTTTTTATTTCCTCAAATTATATGCACTATTTCTAAATAATAAGTTTTTTTTTCCAAAATGTTTCTTATTTAGACCTTTCACATTAATCAAATTACAATTGGAACAATAACATGCAATTTTAAAAGAAGTTTGAACCTTGTAGGCATAGAAAAGTTCTTTTGTCTCATTTGAAATGCTTAGAAAAGTTAAAACTAGTGTTTTACTTTCATATGAGTAGAAATATATCTCATATCTAATTTTTTTACCAGCGGTTATCATATTTTGAAGTTAATTTAGCTATTTTATAATTACAAAAATTTGTTAATTTAACTTTAAAGCTCACAATTTTACCCATTTTTTATAATATGTTGACACATAGACCATTTTTCAAGTGATTTGATAATAATTTTTTTAATAAATAAATAAATTTTATAATTATCATTTTTACATATTTTTAATACATATAGATGATTAGAATAATTAACTATTAAAAAATTAATTGAATATGAGTTTTAATAATAAAAATTAAATTTAAAAATTTAATTGAATATAATTACAAATAATCATCCATAAAAAATCAAAAGTATAAGAATAAATGGGTGTTCATGTATATTCATAAATCATTTATATTAAAACCATTTAAACAATTTATAAATAGATGATAAATGGTTTGAATTTAAATAAATTGACACCAATTTAAATTTATCCAAATGGATTTGGATATCCACTTTGCCAACTGATTTTTATGTTATTTAATGAATATATTTCACGCTTCCCTTCTATTTCTTTGTTTGTAAGTTTTCCAATATATTTTAGTACATTTTGGAAATAAAAAGAAGAAGAAGAAGGAAAAAAATTTGATGTACATTAACTCCGGTGAACAGTACCGCCGTCGATGACGACGTCACTATTTATGTCATGAATAGTGTCATCGGCTGGTCAAAGTCAATAAGTCAACCTGCTACAATATTCGGAAGTCAAAATGACCATATTACTCATATAAATTTCTATATAATTATGCTAGCTTTCTTTCTCATTTAAGACACCAATTTAGCTCCAATTTTCTCTATTTCTTTTGCTATTTCTTTCTTCTATTATTGTCTTCATCTTAATATATTTTTCAAAATTTTTAAAATAATATTTCAAGGCTTTTTGTAATATTTAGTAAAGAAATTCTGTCAGGATAATTTCAATATTTCCGGTGAGTTTATCTTTCAAATTTTTTTTTCAATGTTTATAAATTACATCTTATATTTATTAAATATGTATTGTGAGTAATTTCCTTTTGTTAGTAATGATATGTGTTAAGTTATTAATAAATGAGATTATGAGATAATTTTCTTTGTACTTAATTTCTATTTAGATTTATTTAACTAAACTTATGGTCGGTTTACCCGTCTAGTCTTTATTTATTTTGCTTTATGCATTTTAAATATCGCAAATGGATGGATGAGCCACCTAATTAGTTTAATTTACTTTTATGTTTTTTATTTTCTTTATTATGGAAGGTCGAACTTCCTAACTAGTTTAATTTATTTTTATATCTTTAATTCATTTTTATAGAAGACTGAGCCTTCATACTTTTAGTTTAATTTATTTAAATGGCCGGTTGACCCGCCTAATTTGTTTAGTTAATATAAATACAATCTTTCTTTATATATATATATATATATATATATTAATTGAGTATTTATATAATTCATGTTTTAATCAATATAATTGTGTGAATTAATTGGATTGACAATCTAGTTAATGAATGTGATTATATAGTTAGGATTATTAATCTTGTATTAATGATTCAAGTAGTATATTCAAGTAGCATATACTACTTTAATTAAATTAGTAGCGGAATTATGTAATTTAAATTGTATATAATTAAGTTGATTGTTATATACAATTTAATGTTAGTGATGCCTTATTTTTTTAATGTAATTTGATGGAGAAGCCTTATTTTAGTTGGTAGTGGTGTTTAATTAAATTAGAGATTAATATGTTTGAACTGATCGGGATTAATCTAATTTGTAAGTATATGAATCAGTTTGCGTTGATCGAAATTCTAAAACTAACTATTTAATAACGTATTTATCTATGATTAATTTCACGAAAAAAATAACTTGATACTAATTCCTTACTAAAACTTTTTTATATAATTTGTATTTCAAATTTCTTTTTAATTTTATTTACAAATCCAAAAACGTCCAAAATATTTATTTTAATTGCTGTTATTTTCTTATTCTCAAAATACAAAAACTTTGGAATTGACAAATATCTGTGAATTCAATCCGTATTTTCTCTATGTACGTAGAAATTATTAAATTTAAATTTGTTAGGCTTCTCCACCAACTCTATAATAACTAATGTGAGTGAATCTCTGAAATTATAAATTAAACAAGAATATAATTGAAGAAAACCCGTGACACTAACATTTTCTCCTCAGATAAGTCATCCATGGCTTCAACCTACCCTTTTCTTCTCTTCTTGTTATCCCTCTTCTCTATTCTGCTCCTCTGCTCAACTCATGAACATCATCACTACCATCCATTAGATCCTCTAACTCAATCTGAGCTTACAAGAATCCAAACCATAGTGAAAAGGTCCCTTTGTTCTCCATGCCAAAATCTCAGTTTCCATTACGTAGGCTTAGAAGAACCAGAGAAACCACTTGTTCTCTCATGGCTATCGCAACCTGATCATAAGTCCAAAATCCCACCTCGCCGTGCGTTAATTATAGTGCGCGTTGACTATAAAAGCCATGAAATCATTGTGGACTTGGGTTCTTCTTCGGTTATATCAAATAATTTATATGATGGACATGGCTATCCGTTGTTGAATTATGATGAGCAAACGGCTGCAGACAAATTACCATTTAAATATGAACCATTTATAGCATCAATTGAGAAAAGAGTCCTCAAGTTAGAAGAAGTGGTATGTCAAAGCTTCGGTATTGGGTGGTTTGGAGAAAGGAGGACCAATAGGGTGGTTAGAGTCATGTGCTATTATTTAGATGGTACCGCTAATTTGTATATGAGACCTATAGAGGGAATCACTGTGCAAGTTGATCTTGATAATATGAAAATCACAGGGTATGTTGACCGTATGTTTGTTCCGGTGCCAAAAGCTGGTGAGACTGATTACAGAGAATCCAATGCCAACCAGCAGTTTAGTCCACCTCTCAAGGGGATAACAATAACGCAGCCTGATGGACCAAGTTTTACCATAGATGGACATCTTGTGAGGTATATATTATATAAATGTTCATTTTTTCTTGAAAATTTAGTATATTGAGACTTTATATATATAGTTAAAATTAAATTGTCCTAGTTCTTCTTGACTTTTTATTTTTTATGGATAAAGTTCTTCTTAACTTGCTTCACAAAGTATAATTGAGCTAATAGCTTTGGTATTCGAGTTTTTGACTTGCAGTTTAGGAGTTTTAAGCATTGTTTGGGTAGGAGGATTTGGAGGGAAGGGAGTAATTTTTAGAAAAGCTCCTTGTTTGGTTAAAAAAATTGGAGGGGAGGGGAAATAAAATTTCTAAGTCAAATTCCATCGCTTTCATTTCTGTACTTCACCTCCACAAGTAGGTGATTTGAAGGAGCTGTGAAATTTCTGGTAAAATTATCTCCCTTCCTCTTCTATCCTTCTCCAAAAGTAAGGATATTGAGAAGAGGAATTTTATTATTATCCTCCGATACAAACCAAACAATTTAATTTTATCCTCAGCTCCCTCCCTTCCCATCTAATCAAACCAAATAAGATTATGTTTATTTTACCTCCCTTTCCCTTCCCACTTTTAAACAAACACTAGGTTAAACCTTAGATCCTCCCTTTCCTTTCCAAACCCATTGGATTATAAAGGAAAGAAAAGGGGAGTTACTGAGTAGCTTCTGTCATGAATTTCAGATGGGCTAATTGGGAGTTTCACCTAGCTTTTGACATGAGAGCAGGTCCAATAATATCAGCAGCTTCAATTCATGATCTTGATAAGGACAAATATCGTAGTGTGCTGTATAGAGGATTCATCTCAGAGGTCTTTGTGCCATACATGGACCTAACTGAAGAATGGTACTATAGGACATTTCTTGATGTTGGTGAATACGGGTTCGGTTTATGTGCTGTATCGCTTGAACCATTTAAGGATTGTCCTGGGAATGCAGTATTTATGGATGGTTACTTCAGTACTCAGGATGGGAAACCTGGAAAAACTCCCAATGTTTTGTGTATATTTGAACGTTATGCAGGAGATGTATTATGGCGCCATACTGAAACTGGAATCCCAGGAAAACTGGTAATCATGTTATCAAAATTGTGTTGTTACCTATCATAAAAGAGGAGAAATGCTTCAATATTTTAAGCTAGAAAATTTGAAGATTCAAATACAAATTGGATTTTTTCAGATAAAAGAGGTTAGACCAGAGGTGAGCTTGGTTGTGAGAATGGTGTCAACTGTTGGTAACTATGACTATATTGTTGATTGGGAATTCAAGCAAGCTGGCAGCATCAAAGTTACAGTAAGTTATGAGTTCACTATCTTGAATATAAACCTTAGTATAGTTAACTTTGATGTCAAGATCCATAGTACTCCTGTTTGTAAGGAATTCAAATGCCTACTTTTGATTTATTACAATAATTAAAAATAGTTTATGATATAAGAATGTTAACCTACTTTATACATTCAAAATTGAATGTCTATTTTTTATTTAATATAAAATTTTTAAAAGTCTATGACATTTAAGGATGTTATCAAACTCTATTCTTTTGAAATTGAATAGCCAAAAATTTTGACCTGTCTTGGTTTATTTCATTGGAAGATTGGTCTGACAGGAGTTCTTGAAGTCAGGGGATCAGTATACACTAAGAAAGACCAGATTCAAGAGGAAGTTTATGGCACAATGTTAGCTGAAAACACATTGGGTGCACATCATGATCATTTCCTTAACTTCCATCTTGACCTAGATGTTGATGATTATGCCAATTCCTTTGTCACCAATAAAATAAAATCAGTACCTGTAAGGGACAACAGATCACCTAGGAAGAGTTACTGGACAGTGGTTAGTGAAACAGCCAAAAAAGAATTGGATGCAAGGGTTCATCTAGGCTCAAGTCCTCAAGATCTTTTAGTAGTGAATCCTAACAGGAAAACTAAGATGGGGAACTTCATAGGATATCGTTTGGTACCTGGATCAACGGCTACATCTCTGTTATCTGATGATGATTATCCACAAATCCGAGCTTCTTTTACAAAATATAATCTTCAAGTGACACCTTACAGTAAGTCTGAGAAATGGGCTGCAGGATTATACTCTGATCAGAGCCAAGGAGATGATGGATTAACCGCATGGAGCCTCAGGTATTTGTTGTACTATGATTTTCAGCAAATCATATCCCTGAAAATTAATCCTAAAACCATTGAAATTATTTGGTTTTTCTTGTGCAGGAATAGGGACATAGAAAACAAGGACATTGTGGTATGGTACACATTAGGCTTTCACCATGTTCCTTATCAGGAAGATTTTCCAGTAATGCCAACACTTAGCAGTGGATTTGAGCTCAGGCCAACAAATTTCTTCGAACACAATCCTGTTCTCAGAGTAAAACCATTCACACAAGTCAACGGGCTTAACTGCAGCAAAACAAATTGATTTTACTGAAAAAAATTAAAATAAAAAAGGGTGAATGGTTGCATTTATAGAAACAGATTCTATTAAGAGGCTGTTAATTTGAGAAAATAAAACTTAAAAATAGGCCATCTCTTGTTGGGTACAACTTTTAGTTTGCCCCAAGGAATTGAATGGACATTCAAATTTAGGTAAAAGGAATATTATTTTCCTTTTTTACCTTTTTTTTTATACAAAAAAAAAACTGTAATTGTTTACTTTTAAATGTCCAGAATTGGGACCTTCCCAACAAACTCCAATTTTTCATAGAAAGCTTTATTAGCACTTTGAGTGTATTTGGATTGGATATCCAAACTTGCTTAATGTAGTTGAATTTGCCTCTCAATTTTTCATCTCTATTATCCATTGCATTTTTTCTCTCATAATATTCTTAATCTTACTTGATGATAAAATAAAATAAAAAATCAGTCATTAGCCCTGATAATTATTTGTCCAAATTAAACAAAAGAAAGAAGAATTCAAGTAGCAACTGCTCTTCCTTGATATTTCTGTGTGCATTTTACTATACAAAGTAGGTTATGTATGCTTAACTATGAGGAGAAAATGGAACTGAGGAGTTTTTCTATATTTTGGACTACAATAATTGCCCTTTAATGTTCGGTGTCGCCTAGGATTCTGATACGCCACCCATTAGATAAGGAAAATGTATCCTTTAGCGTTTCTTATTCCTCCATTGTATCTGCATTTTTTGCTTCACAGTCTCTTTTTAATGGACATTTCATTTCAAATTTTAAATACCAATCCACTCCTGAGAAAGCTTTGTTGATATGGCATCAAGCTGGAGATAAATGCTGCCTTACTTGAGTACCTTCATCTATCTGATTATGTGTCAAGGGACTACACCTTTCAAAGGTTAACGTCTTTAGTTGAACTACATTTGTACGATGATTTACCATATGAGGACCATCATCCAGAGCATTGGTACCGTTGGGCAAACAAACTTGTTCAAGAACTCCATGACCTAGAGTTTCTGACTTTGAGCGTATGGGTAAGATATATACCATTTGATGCCGTTATTATGGTTAGATTCTTTTGTTAATACAATTATTTTATAAGTTTATGAAAATATGTTCTTGAGCATAATTGAAAATGCTTCTCAAAATTGATTCTTGTGATATATGCAATAGCTTAGTTACTCTTCCTTGCAGGACTTCTATTTAAAATATAATGCTGAAATTGCTATTCCTGAAGTGTATATATATTGCTTCATTTTTTTTCTTTGTAATTATTTCATAGGCTGTCATTTTACAGGTTTTTCCAAAAGTAAAATTTCTGGGCATAATAACAAAATTGACTGTAAATTCAGGGTGGTGGGACTGGTTAAGTTTGATAAGGCTACTTGAGAGCTCAGTCCATTTAGAAGATTTTGAATTAAAAGACGTAAGTTAATCAGATCCATTCAATAAACAGTAAGATTCGATATTTCTTTTCTTTTAATATAAATTCTAAAATCATGAATATATAACCATCCATTCTTGCTGTTAGTGTTATCCAGAGTTATCTGTGACCTGCGTGGAGAGTCAAGTTCCCATATGCCTCCAAAGAATATCAATTTCAGTGTTCTCTGGCATGATAGGTACGATAGGAATAATCAAGTACTTTCTGAAACATGGGGGACTTCTCAAACGAGTTGAGTTGCATCCTGTGAATAAGATTGATGTCTCAAAAAAAAAAAAAAAAAACTGATATGCTTAAGAAAATATCAGCATTTAGGAGAAAGCCCAGTGCATGGGAAGTTCCTATTCTTGATTAGTTCGATCAGGCTATGCCCAGTAGCTGTAAGCCAAAAGGAGAGATTGGTAATTGCATTCTTGATGGTTAGAGCTAATATTTTGTGGGATTATTTTAAACTCTTTTTCAACCATGAAAAAACTCTACTATAACAGATTAATTTTGTAAAAGGAGATGCTCGGAGATAAGTGATGTATTTTTTTAATTGCATTTTTTATTTTTTTGGAAAATGGAGATTTTGTGTATGTATATTAAAAAAAAATTAAAACTAAAAATTATGCGACTTTACACCATTGAGAGGTATATGTTAGATAATATCAATATATTTGAGTATATTTGAATGTCTTAAAAGATATGTAAGATATATATATATATTATCTAACATGTGATTATTTTGCATAGTTTAGGATTTATTTTTACATTGCCTTCCACATGTATAAATCGGTAACACTAGTTTTGATGAATAATAGAGAAAGCTTTTCCCAATTTAGTGTGTTGTTATGGTATTAGAGCATCAGATTTAAACCTTTGCCAACCAATTGATTACACGAATTAGCTTTCTTTTCATCCTATGGCCACTGAACAATCACATAACAAGGATTCTATTATTTTTGTTGCAGACTCATCCGCCACTATAGATATGACCATGTCTTCTCCTTTCTATATCCATAGTTCTGAAGCAACCAATACCTCTCTAGTCGCTCAATCATTAATGACTACGGAAGAGAATTATCATGTCTCGAAACATGGTGTTATCATGATACTTGACGCAAAAAATAAATTCGGATTTGTTGGTGGGACCATTGAACCACCATAAAAAAATACGAACACCTAGTCGCAATGGCATCGAGCCAACAACCTAGTAAAGTCTTGGATCATCAATTCCGTCGCCCCAGATATAACTTCAAGTCTGAAGTTCGCTAGTTCAACAAAAGAAATTTGGGACGAGCTGACACATAGGTTTGCAACAGGGAGCGCATGCATCTTCGAAATCAAGCACGCCATTGCTCACTCATGTCAACAAAACCAACATATTGTTGTTTACTATACTACCATCAAAACTTTGTGAGATGAATTTCAGCAGTACCAAATCAACCAACATTGCACATGTAATTAGAGGTGACTATCGTGTCGTGTTCGAATTGACTCATGGTTGCTTATCGTGTTCGTGTCAACTCGCATGTCAACCCGTTTATATTACGAAAAAATTATCAATTCAAATAAAACATAATTAATAAGTGAAAACCATTCAAAAATAATTGAAACAATCAAATTATAATTTTTACAATTAAATATAATTAAATCTTAATAAAATTCTAATATTTTTAAATTTAATTTAAAAGTTCAGTATTGAATGGTTAAATTTACTATTCAAATTTTATAAAGTTAAAGGAAAGTTTTGTTTTCTTTTGGTAAGTTAAAGATAAAAAAAAAATTTCATTAGTTAAATAAGTTGAAATCTAATATTTCAATGCTCAATTTGATTTGAAGGTGTCATGTATTGTCAACTCTAACCCATTATAATCGTGTCGTGTTGGCGAATCGAGTTTAAATTGTCAGCCCTACATGTAATCAATCAGACACAACAAAAGAAGAGTACAACAGAGATAGCTTGATCGAATTTCTAATAGGACTCAATGAATCTTACACCCAATTTCGAAGTAACATTTTGATGATGAAACCACTTCTTACAGTGGTAGATGCTTATTCCATGGCCTGCCAAGATGAGAAACAAAGACAAATTGCCCTATCACTATCTATTTCGAATGCTTCTCCCTTGGCTTTGGCGGCTCAACATGCACAACCAACATCCAACAACAATATTAGTAGTCCCTCGACTTGGGAAAACTCCGTTGTTTGTTGAGTTTATTCTCAGAAGGGTCACATTGAACGATCGTGCCCAAGCAAGACAACAGTTCAGTGTACCTATTGTGGGTATGAAGAATCTGTTTGTAGAAAAAAAAATAAAGTGTTGTACGTGGTCGAGGTGGAATTGGTCACCGTAGAGGCTGCGAGAGTTGTGGCAACCATTTTCAAGGGCAAATCTTAGCTTCATCAGTGGTAAATCCAAACGCAAATAATGCCCTAATATCTGGAACACATATTACACCATTTACAGCAGATCAAATTCAACAAATCCTTGCATTACTTCCAGGTAAAACTTAGCCATCTACACCATTCGATAGTAAAGATTCCAACCCTAATTGTTTATTCTTTGATTTGAAGCCTTGGTTTTTTGACTTGGGATGTAATGAGCTTATCACTTGCTCAACACTTGATCATATTCACAAAACATTACCCAAGAAAAACATCACAATACCCAATGAGTTTGCCTGCCTTGTTGAAAATAGTAGTTCTGTTACTCTTCCTAATGGTCTAAAACTGAACAATGTTCTTCATGTGCTTCAATTTCGATTTAACCTAATTTCTATTTCCAAATTAACAAAATATTTTAATTGTTCATTACATTTTCATCCCCATCTTGCTATTTATATAATTGCACGACGGGGAGAGTGATTGGATGAGACCAAGAGCATAATGGTTTGTACATCGCAATAGATTCCGACCCTCAAAAAGTTGCGACTTCTTTAGGTGCTTCCACCAAACCAACCTTCGATTTATGGCATTGGCGCATGGATCATCCTAGTTTCACTCTTAATTCTAAATTTAAGAAAATAGATTCACGTATTTCATTCAATAAGTCTTGTGAGTGCACCATATGCCCTCTAGCACAACAAACTAGATTACCTTTCAATTCTAGTTGAATTAAATCTTTTAATTGTTTTGCACTTATTCATGATGATTTATAGAGACCTTTTTGTGATTTCTTTAACTGGTGCTAAATATGTTTTGAGCATTGTTGATAATTATTCACGTTGCACTTGGGTTTATCTGATGCAAAACAAAACTCAATTTTTTTCACTTTTGAGAGATTTTATAAAAATGGTAAAAACTCAACATGACAAAACTATAAAAAGGGTCAGGAGTAACAACGACCTTGAATTTCTTCAAAAGGAAGTACATGATTTATTTGTTTCGTTAGGTATTGTACATGAACACACTTGTGTTGATATGCCTAAACAAAATGTAGTAGTCGTAAGAAAACATAGGCACATTTTGAACACAAGTTGTGCACTTTGTTTCCAATCTAATCTTCCTAATAAATTTGGAGTAAATATGTCATTACCGCAACATATCTCGTAAATAGAACACCATTTGCAAGTTTAAATGGCAAGACACCATATGAAATTTTAACTGCAAAATCTCCTGCATATAAACATATTAAAGTTTTTGGTTGTCTTTGTTTTACTCAAAATATTCATGTCAAAAATAAAATGGACACTCGTGCATACCCATGCATTTTTATTGGATACCCCACTAATCAAAATGGATACAGGGCATATAATTTGATCACTCACAAAATTATTGTTACACGAGACATCACCTTTCGTAAACATATTTTCCCATCATCTTACACTTCATCAGATTTGCAAAAGTTAGTTAGACCCTTGCTACGTAACATTGAGGCAATCGCATCCTCACATATATCACCGCTTGTAAATCCAAGCATTGATGTCCCATACAACATAGACAATTCTTCACCACTGATAACCATGCCAGATACATTTTCAAATCTTCTACCCACCATGACTTCACCAAATTTTTCCTCACCAAACACATCACATTCACAAAATGAACTATTGCATTTTTCTGACACTGTACTACACGAGTCATCACCAAGTCCTCCTACTAAACAACCTAGTACTCAGCCCATAGTTGTACCACGTCGCAGTGATTGAGATTGGAACCCACCACGTTGGTTAGCCGATTACGACACTCGTGCCTCATCGTCACTCTCATCCATTACAGGTAACCCACATCATCATTCCAATTTTGTTTCTTACAAATTTTTTCATCCTCGATACTGTTCTTTCCTTTCTACCTTAGATCACACCACCGAACCTAGTGACTATTATTCTGCTGCAAAGTGTCTTGAATGGAGGCAAGCTATACGTGCAGAACTTACTGCCCTTGAAGAAATCTGCACTTGGAAACTTACACTAGTTCTTCCAAGTAAACATCCTATATCTTGCAAATGGATATTTAAGATAAAAAGATGATCTGATGGTACCTTTGAGTGGCATAAAGCTCGTTTGGTTGCCCGTGGCTATTTACAAGTAGAAGGAATTTATTACAATGATACTGTTGCCCCTATTGCTAAACTTGTTTCTTTGCGAGTATTGATCAGTATTGTAGGAACTCAAAATTGGCACCTACATCAACTTGATGCTCATAATACCTATTTACATGGTCAATTGCGAGAAGAAGTGTATATGGGCATTCCTCTAGGACATCCAAAATATGGCACTTCGAATCTTGTTTGTCGACTCTTAAAATCTATTTATGGCCTCAAATAGGTTGGATGCACTTGGTGTTATACTCTTGCAGAGGCATTAATGCAGATTGACTTTAACCAGTCCCAAGCAGATTATTGTTTGTTTGTGCTCAAGCAAGCCTCTTCATGTGTTTACCTCATTGTTTATGGGGACGATATAATCATTACCAGCAATAATGAACGACTCATTTCTTATGTAAAACTTATGATGTTGCAAAGATTCAAAATTAAATATCTTGGCTGTAAAAATGCTAGATTCACGCCCAGCTGACACCCCAATGGAGATGAACTTCAAGTTAGATGCTGATAGTGGTCAACCCCTCGAGGATTTGCATGAATATCAACTGTTAATAAGGAAACTTATATACTTCACTGTTACACGGCTCGACATTACATTTGTACTAAACATGCTCAGTCAATTTGCTCAGGACCCACGAGATCATCATTAACATGCTGCATAACGTCTACTCCGATACCTTAAAGGTACAATTGGGCAAGGTTTCTTCCACTCATCATCTAGCTCGTTACAACTCATTGTTTATGCAGATTCTAATTGGGCTAGTTGCCCTATGTCAAGAAGATTTATCACTGGTTTTTGTATCTCTCTTAGTTCAAATTTAGTTTTTTGGAAGAGCAACAAGCAACTCACAGTATCTCATTCTTCCACAGAGGCTGAATATCGAGCCATGTCTATGGCTACACGGGAACTATTATGGCTTATTCAACTTCTTTGAGATTTTGGCATTCCTCAGTGTCCTATTTCTCTGTTGTGACAACCAAGTAGCTTGTCATTTTGCAACCAACTTTGTATTTCATGAAAGTACCAAACACATTGAAATTGACTGTCACATTATGCGAGAGCAATGCAAAAAAGGTGTCATTATTCCACAATCAATATCATCATCTCGTCAGTTAGTTGATTATTTCACGAAGGCTCTTTCTCGTGATCATTCATTTTTCCTTTTATCCAAGCTTGGTGTTCGTAACTTACACACCCCAACTTGAGAAGGGGTATTAGATAACATCAATATATTTGAGTATATCCGAATATCTTAGAAAATATGTAAGATATATATTATCTAACACGTGTGATTATTTTGTATAGTTTAGGATTTATCTTTATGTTGCCTTCCACATATATAAATTGGCAACACTTGTTTTGATGAATAATAGAAAAAGCTTTTCCCAATTTCTGTGTGTTATTAGTATCCAAATTATAAGAACACCTCCCAGACACCATATACTCCCTAGTCCATCTCTTATTGTATGATTCTTCTAGCACATTTCTTTAAACACATTTCAATTTGATTTCTTTTGGGGCTAAAAATGGGTTTACCTTTCATTTTTATATTCTTGATGTAATATAAAAGTCTTGGGATATATTTCTTTTATGGATTATTTCCTCTCCTGAAAATTAAGACTTCATAGTTCATTAAATTGTTAAGACTTCATAGTTCAACAATAACAATTTAATGGTCTATTTCATGTTCTAATATAATTCTAGAAGACTCACAAGATTTTAATACTTTCCAGTTGGATCCAAATTATACAAAGCTCTATTAAAGATAAATTGTTTCTTTTTTAATTTAGAAAAATATATATTATTTTTAATTATAGACATATTATAATGTATAATTCATATTTACTTACACTAAAACTAACAAATTGTAAACCTAGTACTTGGCACAAAATCATCTATTACTATTTTATTTATTATTATATACCAATCTATGTTTATTAATTATAATTATTACAATTACAAAAACTTCCTATTATATTTTATTCTTTCATATTATGTAACATAAAAAGAAAAGAAAAAAAAAAGCCTGCATTGCACTTGTGTGATACTAGTTTTTTTTAAAAAATTATTTATAATATCGAACCTCTTTTGAAATATGTGGACTGATTGTTGGCAGATTTTTAAAATTCAAAAGGTTTGATTGACAGGATCAAAAGCGTAGACCAACTGGTAAGATGCTTTGCCCAATATCTTCCCCTTGTGCTCAAAAAAAAAAAAAAAACAAAACAAAACAAAAGGCTTGATTGACTAGGTCAGCAAGACTAAGTCTCTAACAGAAATTTAAATGTTGGACTAAATGTTTGACTAAGTCATCTATAAATTGCCCAAATTCCCTAATTTTTCTCTCCATAATATGTTTGGATTTTCCAGATTCTTCAATGACTACTTCAAAAGGCCTATAAATACAATGTTATGGGAATTTTCCAGAGACTAGAACAAAAATATTCCTTCTCTTTTCTCATAATTTAGAGGAAGGCTTGTGTAATCCAAGGGAATGGCCCCTGTAATAGTATTTTAGGATAGTGATTAGCACAAATGGAGTTTAGTTAACTTGTTATTTTCCCTACTTCTTACAACAGTTTCAACTTCCCAGTGTCTAGAAAATAAAACTCATCCTTTCTGTTTCATATTTGAATTTACCAAATGAGCTCAGAAAGTTAATCTAGAAGAATTTTATATGGGAGTTTCTCCTTTTTATATCAGCTGAGCATTGTTCATTTTGCAAGTCATCGGCCCACAATTGGACCAGAGAGTATATGCAAAGAAATGCAAAAGTTTTGATTGGAAGAAAGCAGAAAAGGAAAATAAAGTATTCTTAGCCTTCAAAGCAAGAAAAGTATACAATACTTACTGAGAAAGTTATATACTAATAAATGTAAAGCTTAAAAAGTCAGTTTCCCAGAATGGAAGAACTAGTCAAACATGTAAAATCAGCTACTATAAACAAGAATCTGGAACCACAAACAGTACTTACAAACCAATTTTGGAGAACTGATAAAGCTTCTAGCATGACCATTCAATTCCTTACTTCACTTGTTGCTTTATTATCCTTATCAATAACCAGCCTATGTCACCCCCTAGATCCCCTAAAACCAACTGAAATAAGCAAAATTAAGCTTGCTGTTCAAAATTCCCACCTTGGTTCTGCTCCTGACCTAACTTTTCATTTTGTTGATCTTGATGAGCCAGAAAAGGATGATGTTCTTAAATGGCTATCAGCCCAGGAAAAAGATAAACCTTTTCCTTCTCGTCGAGGCAGGGTAGTGGTACGTGCTAGAGGCAAGACATATGAACTCATTGTAGACTTAACAACCAGTTCAACTGTGTCTGAAAATGTTTATACTGGCCATGGTTACCCTCCATTCACTACTAAAGAGTTTTTTCTGGCCAGTAGGTTGGCCTTGAAGAATCCTCAATTTCAAGATTCAATCTTGAGAAGGGGACTGAATGTATCTGAAGTAACATGTCTACCACTTACAATAGGTTGGTTTGGTGAGATTGTAACCAGAAGACTTGTTAGAGTTTCATGCTTTTATCGAAGAGGAACTACTAATATTTGGGCAAGGCCAATTGGAGGAATAACCATATTAATTGATGTGGAATCAATGCAAATTGTTCAGTATGTAGACAGATTCAGAGCACCATTGCCTAAAGCTGAAGGCAGTGATTTTGAATCATCGGATCAGAAGCCTAAACCTGGTGTTTGCAATGGCACTGACACGAAGATTTTGATCAATGGCAATGAGATTAGATGGGCAAACTGGGAATTCCATGTAGGTTTCAATGCTAGAGCTGGGTTGATCATGTCTACAGCTTCTGTATTTGATGCTGGAAGAAATAAGTTTCGAAATGTGCTATACAGAGGACATGTATCTGAGACATTTGTCCCTTACATGGATCCTACTAATGAATGGTATTACAGGACATTTCTGGATATGGGTGAATATGGTTTTGGGCGGTCTGCAAACACTCTTGTTCCACTGATTGACTGTCCTGGCAATGCAATGTACATTGATGGCTACATGGCAGGGCCTGATGGAGAAGCACAGACAGTTCCTAAAGCTATTTGTATCTTTGAGCGATACACCGGTGATCCTGCTTGGAGGCACACAGAAGTTGGTGTTCCTGGTAGAGTGGTAAACTTTCTGATATTTTTTTTTATAACAAATCTCCTCCTAAGTTCTTATAATGTGTTTGAGGTCATGACATTGGATATGCCTTTCTTGCCTTTTCAGATAATTACTGGACAGCAAGAAATTACTTTGGTGGTTAGAATGGTGGCTACAGTAGGAAATTATGATTATATTCTTGATTGGGAATTCAAGCAAAGTGGCTCCATTAAAGTTGGGGTAAGGCACATATGGAACTTCAAGATTTTCCATTGGATAAAATGAATGACTTGATATTTACTGTTTTACTCAAATGCAGGTGAGTCTAACAGGAGTCCTGGAAATGAAGGCAGAGCCATATAAACATAATGATGAGATGATTAAGGAAATTTATGGGACTCTAGTGGCTGAAAATACTATTGCTGACAACCATGACCATTTCCTTACATATTACCTTGACCTCGACATTGATGGTACCAGTAACTCATTTGTCAAAGCAAAACTAAGAACCAAAAGGGTAGAGGACATTCGCATTTCACCAAGGAAGAGTTACTGGAATGTTGTTAAAGAAACGGTCAAAACTGAAGCTGAAGCCAAGACTCGAATAGGCTTGGAGCCTGAAGAGCTCTTAATTGTCAATCCTAATAAGAAAACAAACATTGGAAACAATGTTGGTTACCTGCTAATGCCTAGCCAGTCAACCTTGTCCCTGCTGTCTGAAGATGACTACCCACAGATCCGTGCAGCCTATACCAAATACCAATTGTTTGTAACTTGTTATAACAAATCAGAGAGGTGGGCTGCAGGATTTTATGCTGATAGGAGTCATGGAGATGATGGATTAGCCTCTTGGAGTCGCAGGTAATCTTGAATTTTGCATTTCATTTTTTATTTTTCATTAATACTTGTTGATTTCAGCAAACAATGCTGCTATTTGTTTGATTAATTTTTTGGTCAGTTCTTAATGTTCACTAGAATTCCCTTAAAAAACAATTTGCAGGAATAGACCAATTGTGAACAAAGATATTGTGCTGTGGCATACAATAGGCTTTCATCACAGTCCTTATCAAGAAGATTTTCCAGTAATGCCATCACTCCATGGTGGTTTTGAGCTCCGGCCAGCTAATTTCTTTGAAAGAAATCCATTGTTGAAAGTCTCAAAAAACAATAATAGTTCTCAATCAGGATACCTCTAGGATACAGCAAAGCAAAATTCTTTCCTCCTGATGCCTGACCATGAAATAGGAATCTAAAGAAGTAAAAACTATTCTTGAATCTCTTGTCAATTAACCACTGTTTTTACTTCAACTATCAGAATCAATGATTGAGAATTGTATTCTACTTTGGCAGGTTTCTTTTTCAATGAAGAAATCATTTTTTCTACTCACATAATCTATCTCATCCACAGTTGGAAAACTAAAGAAAGAAAGAGTACAACTTAACACCTGTAAAAGAGAAGCGAGTTTAAGAATTGCTGGAATATCCCCATTCCCCAAGCTTCAGAGGCCATCGTCACAGACGAGTTCCGACTTCCTTTCTTGGATACGATTTTCCCAATTTAGATTTTATTTAAGAGCAAAGTATTCAATCAACCTTAAACTTTCAAAGAAGTTCTGTATTATTTTTTGAACGTCAAAATAGATGGTTTTGAACTCTATTCTAAAAATCAATGCTTAAACCTTAATCTAAATTTTTAAAAATTTAATTTTGATATTCAAGTTTTTTGAATAATGAAAATACGTTCAAGATAAAAAAATAACGTCACATTTAGAAGCATGTCGTTGTCAGAAGTCATATACTTTATTACACAAAGTTTTAATTAATACTGACGTATTTTGTTATCATAATTGTTAAATATTTGACACACTGAATCATAAATTGAGTAATAAAATTATTTTTTAAAAAAAAATTATTAATAAATATAAATTAAGTTTATTTGAAAAAATCAAATGACAAGTAAAATTATACTAATTTATTGATTATATCAATTGAAGAAAATTTTTAGTTTGACAATATAATTATATGATAGTGATATAACATTGATCGATACTCTAATAATTTTATAATATTTGATATGTGACTTTTAACATTAAAATTGTATCATTACTTATATATGAAAGTGTCACTAAATATACATTTTGTAAGTTTACCATTTCAAATCATCGGTTTTGAAGTTTGATGGTTCATACTAAACTTTTTGAAAATTTAGAGGTCAGCAAAATATTTTATTCTTTATTTAATTAAGATTTATGGAAAACAGTAAAATAACATAAATACCCTTGAGCTATTAAATAAAAATGCACTGATCCCCTAGAGTCTAATCTAAATTTTGAGGCTACAAGGATTTAAATCGCAATTCGAAAAAATGTTTAAGAATTTTATAAGATAAAAATAAAAATTAGAAGCCTGACTAACAAAATGTAAAAGGATCAAAACTTAAATTTTTTAACTTGTCCAATATAATCTTGTAATCTTTAAAAAATAACGCATTTATAATGTATTATCTCAAAAAGAATGTTTTTACACATGCTCTCATAAAAAGAAAAATACTAATATTGCTTCTTGCAACAGAACATCCCTACTAAAAATCTTCATTCCAATTACGATAAAAAATTTGTGGGAGGAAGAGCTTTTTCATCTTTCGAAGAAGAGAACGCATTAATAACTGCGTTCAATGTGTACTGTGGAATGTGGATTATGGAGATTCGATGCGTCATGACTCATGAGTTATAGGTCGACACCCGGATGCATAAATTTGTCGTCACATTCTTGATTGCTCGCGCTTTTTGAACACAAACTAAGCTCCCGTACTGACAAATACAATAGCCAAATCCAAAAATCTTTGATCATTTCTTTCAAATTGATGATGATTTTCTTGAATTACCAATTTCATCTGTATTCAGTTAGACGATGCTAAGAACCCAGTAGAAGTCCATAATTGTTTGATTTTGCAAGAATGGTTCACAGTGCTTATGATTCATTCCAGCTCCTCCATAATTGTCCAACAAGAATCGATGCAATTGCATCCTATGATTCTAATTTGTTCATTGCTTGCTCCGATGGATCCTTAAGAATCTACCGACCAGAATCCTCGACTAATTCCGACCGTTCTCCGACATCGGATTTCCAATCCCATACCACTGCCGAGCTCAAGAAGGAGCCTTATGTTCTTGAACGTACCGTTAATGGGTTCTCCAAGAAGCCAATGCTAGCAATGGAGGTTCTTGGTTCTCGGGAGCTTTTGCTGTCGCTTTCTGAGTCAATCGCGTTTCATAGGTTACCGAATTTGGAAACTACGGCAGTGATTACTAAGGCTAAAGGGGCTAATGTGTACTCGTGGGATGATCGGAGAGGGTTCTTATGCTTTGCCAGGCAGAAGAGGGTTTGTATTTTCAGATACGAAGGTGATAATTTACTGGTGTTCTTGCAGAATTACTAGTTTGTTGCAAATTTATGGTCATTTTATTCAAGGGAATTGAATTTGAAGTTCTGAGTATTTTATTTGCTTGAAAATGCATGAATACTTCTTTTGTAATATTTTTTATTTTATGATTTTATCCTTGGAAAATACAGGGTAAGAGTATAAAAGAAAATGACATAGAAAAAGGTGTTCTTTTGTTGGTTTGGGGGGGGGGAGACGGTGGGTGGACAGCGATCAAAAAGGAACTTTATAAGATGGACATGGTAAGACAAATGGGAAGTTCTCCACCGAAATCATGTTCGAATATGTTTTTAGGAGATTGTTCCTGCTATTGCTTTTCTTCTGTTTGATTCTTGTCTAGGTAATAAAAATTAGCTTATAAATGCACACACAACTGTAAAAAATGTTAAAGCTTGGAGCCAAGAACCTGCCATTTGGATAGAGATTGTTATTTTTTGTTCTTTATTTTGGTCCTATTTAATTATACAGCTACTGTTTTAATTCTTTTAAATGGAAATTAAGACATTTCGTTCCTTGTGTAGGGGGGCATGGTTTTGTAGAGGTGAAAGAATTTAGTGTTCCAGATACAGTAAAGTCTCTGTCTTGGTGTGGGGAGAATATATGTTTGGGGATTAGAAGAGAGTATGTGATACTGAATTCTACAAATGGTGCACTATCTGAGGTGTTTCCTTCTGGGAGGATTGCTCCACCGCTAGTGGTATCTCTTCCGTCTGGAGAACTTCTTCTGGGAAAGGTAAATCTGTTTTTGTTGATTTCCAATCTTCCTGTTATGCAATAAACCCAGAACATAAAAAGCGTGTATTTGAAATAAAAACTATCCCGTGAAAAGTTTCAAGTAGATTATATAAGGATATCTCTTTGTTTATGCGGCACAATGGAAGGACAAATAGGGAAAAGTTAGGTATTGAAAGAACCTTTCTCTTAGATGGATCATTGGAACTATTTCTTAACCATGGTATCATTGGATCAATAAGAAGTATAAACTGTAGCACTAGTGCATTCAATACTTTGCTTTTCCTTTAGTAACTGGTCAACTACACAAATTTATTGTTTCAATTTTTTTTCTTTAATTCTTTGGTCAGGATAATATTGGAGTGTTTGTAGACCAAAATGGGAAGCTGCTTCAGGAAGGCAGGATTTGTTGGTCAGAGGCTCCAGCTGTTGTTGTGATCCAGAGGCCATATGCAATAGGCCTGTTACCAAGACATGTTGAGGTAAAAAAGTCAATTTTTTATTTTTAAATATTTTAAATTTGATTGAAAAGAGACATGGCCCTTTAAACCTACATTTATGAAGCTTGTATTCTTTGGATATGCAGATACGGTCTCTTAGAGATCCCTATCCACTGATACAAACAGTAGTCCTCCGCAATGTTCGCCGTCTCACTGAAAGCAGTAAGGCTGTTATTGTAGGACTTGACAACTCTGTTCACGGGCTATTTCCTGTTCCTCTTGGTGCTCAGGTACAGCACAGCTCCAAAATAAAATTTGTATTTATGAAGTCTTGGAATAGCTGATAAACCACTTAATATTTTGTAAAATTTTATCTTCTGTAGATTGTACAACTTACAGCATCTGGAAATTTTGAGGAAGCACTGGCCTTGTGTAAATTGCTTCCACCAGAAGATTCAAGCCTTCGAGCTGCAAAAGAGCAGTCAATTCATATTAGGTGCTGTTCAATTTGTGTCACTACTCTCTCCCCCCTTCTGGCAAACTTAGTTTATCGTAAGAGTCACCAATTACACATATGACCAAATAGCATGCAAGTTCATTGTGCTGCTTTATATCTTAAGATTTATGTTATCTCTCATGAACTCTTTAAACCTTAACTGAACTTTAGTGATAAAACTGGTTGGACTTTCTTGCTATGGCTTTTATATCAAATGTGTCATTAATTTCCAGCTGATGAAGGGAAAAAAAAAAAACAAAAAGGTGCTTTAGAACCTTACATACCTGAATTTGCACATCAAATGTGGAGATGTATTTAAGGAGCATGTAATGCATGAACTTATTAAAATGATGCTTGGAAGTTCCTCTCAATATTTTCAAATAGTATCTTCCTTTTCTTTTTTTTTGGGGGGGGGGGGGTGCACAATGGAGCAGGTTGGGGCTGGAGTGGAGCAATATGGAAGCTCAACTCATTCTGTCACCAATGATAAATTAAGCAACTTGGCACCCTTATCTTTCTATGGACTAAAAGTGCAAGTTCTCTTAGAGTTGGTGATTGAAGGAATTGTGAATATATTGTAACTGTCATCTTCAACAGTATATAAAAGATCTAACAACTTTTGTTTTCTATATTTGTCTTTTAGGATCCTTTTCAGTCTTGATAATTTGGAACCAACAAGTGAAAATTCTTAATTGTAAAGCTTCCATATTCCCATGTTATGTTGAAATGGAGTCTCACTATGTATAGTTTTGATATCTTAGGTTTGTCAAATACCTTCCAGTGAATCTGAGAGACTGCGCTACATAATTTTTCATCAGAAGCACTAATTCAATTACTTTAGTACTTGAACAATCATCCAATTTAATTGAAAGCTGGATTTAGTTCATCATCAAGTTGTAGTCTTGGAAAGAAAATCAACTAGAACTTTGCTGTATATGTCAGACAGATGCACCATATGATGATAAATCGCTATGTAATGCAGATATGCACACTATTTGTTTGAAAATGGTAGCTATGAGGAGGCCATGGAACACTTTTTGGCATCTCAAGTGGAAATTACTTATGTGCTGTCTTTATATCCATACATTGTCCTTCCGAAATCTTCCTTAATACCTGAACCGGATAAGCTTGCTGATGTTATTGGTGATGCTCCATATCTTTCAAGAGGCTCTTCTGGCTTATCGGATGATATGGAACCTGCACAATCTCAAATGCTGGAGTCTGATGAGAGTGTGGATCTTCAAACCAAGAAAATTAGCCACAATACTTTGATGGCTCTTATTAAGTTTTTGCAGAAAAAAAGATATAGCATTATTGAAAAGGCTGCTGCTGAGGGAACCGAGGATATAGTTTCTGATGCTGTGGGAAGCAACTTTGCTTCTTATGGAAATATTCGGGCTAAGAGGGCAGCCAAAGTAAGTTGCTCTTTTTGCCCTTGTCCCTTCTTTAAACCAACTGTTTTAGTACTGTGTGGTAATTCCATGGGTGTCCTTTCATCCCTTGTTGAATAAATGGATCAAATTTTCTTCAGCTATTCTATGTATCCAATCTGAGGACAGAAAGAAAATGTTTAAGGACGCCCCAAGTTCTTAGGAATTAGAAAGAAATTGTTCACTAAATTGACAAGCTATAAATCAATAATCGAATTAAGCTTTTGAATACGGAGAATTAGAACCTTAAAATCTAAACCCTACTATCAGCCATTTGGATATTTAATGTGACTTAAACAGTACAACAGAAGATCAATTCAGGTTCTCCTGATTTCATCTGGAAGATGCATTCATCTTAAAGCTTGGAGATATCTGTCACTTGAAACAAGAAATGCTCTTGAAATTTTGTAATTTTTATTTACTGCTTCATGGAAATACAATAATATACATTTTGTATTCTAATTTTAGCGCTTTGGTCTTTAGGGAAGAGGTACTGTTCCAATCAGCTCGATTGCCAGGGATATGGCATCAATACTGGATACTGCACTTGTGCAGGCTCTAATTCTTACTGGACAGTCCATAGCTGCTTCGGAATTACTGAGAGGCCTTAACTATTGTGACCTAAAAATATGTGACGAGTTTCTGCAGAAAAGAAATCAGTACATGTGTGTGCTAGAACTTTACAAATGCAATTCAATGCACCGTGAGGCTCTAAACCTTCTTCATCAATTGGTAGAAGAATCAGAATCTGAACAACCACAAATGGTGCTCAACCAAAAGTTCAAGCCTGAGATGATTATTGAATATCTTAAAGTAAGTTGAATCACAATCATGTTCTTTGATATCATATTTGCTGCTGTGAGTTTTAACTATCAGAAACTGATGAAATTTTTTAGCATCTTATGTTCATCTGTTCCTGAGGCTAGAATTACAAAGTAGATTTTAGCTTTATGATAGCAAGGAATTTATCATGTTGAAAACATGACCTACTTACCCAGGAAACTCTAAAATGTTTCTCAATAGTTCAACTTTTGTTAAATTTTAGGTCAACAAATATCAAATGGCGCTATTCTATCTGCTTTAAGTGTCTATGAGCTTCTTTCAATTTTTCAAGCTGTCATTATATGACTCTCAAATAGTATGGTCTCAGTAAAACTGAAGCTGCCTGTCATATGTAAGAATAATTTCCTGGTGTGCTTTCTCTCTCTTCTTATTCTTCTTCTTCTTCTTCTTCTTGGGGGGGGGGGGGGGGGGTTTATGTTTAGTATTTTTTTTCTTTTATGGAATGCTTATGCACTGATGATATTCCATTTCAAATGCATGGTCTGATTCAATTGGTAAATGTTATTTTGAAGCCTCTTTGTGGAACTGACCCCATGCTGGTCCTGGAGTTTGCAATGCTTGTTCTTGGAAGCTGTCCAACGCAGACGATTGAGCTCTTCTTATCTGGAAATATTCCAGCAGACCTGGTTAACTCTTATTTAAAGCAGCATGCTCCCAATATGCAGGCCAGATATTTGGAACTTATGCTAGCAATGAATGAAAATGGCATATCAGGCAATCTGCAGAATGAAATGGTAAAACCAAAAGTGTTTCTTTTACAGAAGTAGTTTCCTGCAATGAGTTAGTTGCTCAAGTTGGATCTACTTTTCCCTGATTTATATCCTGCATATATGGATGGCACATGACCTTTTGCATTCATCTGACATGAGAAGTCTCTTAAGTACTGAGAATTCATCACAGAGAGTTAATTGTTGTAAAATTGAGGCCAAAAGAAAAAGAAACATTCTGATTTTGATACAACAATGTTTTATTGTGTGGATCATGTGAAAACTGAAAAGCAACTTTTTTGTTTTGGTAATAAAAACTCTGCACATTCCCCATCTTGTAAAAGGGAACTGATTGATGTATTATATTATTGGATCCATGCTAGTAACATGCTTTTAATGTTACCTACAGCTGATTTTATTGAATCAATCTTATGTTAGGTGCAAATCTATTTGTCAGAAGTGCTTGATTCGTATGCCGATCTTAATGCCCAAGCAAAATGGGATGAGAAGACATATTCATCTACAAGGACAAAATTATTGTCTGCCCTGAAGAATATATCTGGGTATAATCCTGAGGTATTGCTAAAGCGACTTCCAGCAGATGCATTGTATGAAGAGCGGGCAATCCTTTTGGGCAAAATGAATCAACATGAGCTTGCTCTGTCCATTTATGTTCACAAGGTTACTTTCGTTTTGCTGTTTGTTTGTTCTTTTAGTGGATATAGTGTCATTTGCTGGTGTATTTAGATGGGAAAGTACACTTTCATTCAGAAGTCCAGGGATCATTGGAGTCAATGTCTGTCTCTCAGGATTTAACTTTTCTTCTCCATTTATACTTCTGAGGCTATCCTATCTTCATTATCTGTCTATGAACTTACAATCTAGAGTAGTTCATAGTTCTCTCAAGTTAGAAATAATAAAGCTATATATATATATATATTTGTATAGCTGCCAATGTTTTTGTGAGCCTGCCACTTGTTTGAGGATTCAGTTGGGGTAAACAGTTTGTCCTATGAAAAACTTGAATAAGTTCTCCTTCTGTGTTTAGTGGAGAACAGTTTTCTGGCCTCACTAGATGAAAGATTACTGTACTAAGCAGACAATTGTCTTTCAGAATCAGAATCTGTATCTTATTAATTCAGCTATTCAGTTGAGCATATAGGTGCTTATCTCTGTTTTATGGCAGTCTATTGACCGTTGGACTTAACAAATGCAGCAACTTGACATTGCTTTCTTTGTGGTTGAACTACTTTTATATGCTTCCTTTTGTTTTCTTTCTTAATCAATCCCTTTTTATGCTTTCTCATTTTCTTGAGTTGTGACTGCAGTTGCATGTTCCTGAGTTGGCTTTGTCCTATTGTGATCGGGTATATGAGTTTGGACCTCACCAAAATTCAGGAAAGCCTAGTGGAAATATATACCTCACGTTACTGCAAATCTATCTCAATCCACAAAAGACAACAAAGAACTTAGAAAAGAGAATCAATAATCTCGTAACATCTCAGAATCTTGGGATACCAAAGACTGGTTTTGGAACTTCAGCTAAAATGAAAACAGGGCGTGGATCTAAGAAAATTGCAGAAATTGGAGTGGCTGAGGACATCCGAATAAGCCCTAGTGGCACTGATAGTAGCAAAAGTGACGGTGATGCTGATGATGCAAGTGAGGAAGGAGGTTCAACTATCATGCATGATCAGGTTCTTGATCTGTTGAGCAAAAGGTGGGATAGAATGCATGGAGCACAGGCTCTAAAATTGCTTCCTAAGGAAACTAAGCTCCAGGTAGAGGATTGTTTTAATAGAATGCCAATTTAGTTTATAGCTCATTTGAATACAACATATTCCTCTCAGTGCATATTAAGTAGTGCTCATATCCTAATCCTATGTCCAAGCTCTTCTTTGAAAGTAAATGACAAGGAAATTGAGGAATGGGAAGAGGAAAAGAAGATAATAATTTTAAAATATATATATATATATATATATATTTTCCGTTTCTGAGTGTGTTAGTAGGACAGCTTATACAGTTTATATTCAGTGACTCAAAGCTATTTTTTGGTCATTGCAGAATTTGATTCCCTTCCTTGGACCACTGCTGAAAAAATCAAGTGAAGCATATCGTAATTTTTCTGTCATCAAGAGTTTGAGAGAGAGTGAAAACCTGCAGGTATGTTACTGCAAAGAAACTTATTTTGATCTCAGATAATATACCTTGTGGAGG
The DNA here is from genome assembly GCA_019593545.1 of Apocynum venetum. Lineage (NCBI taxonomy): Eukaryota > Viridiplantae > Streptophyta > Magnoliopsida > Gentianales > Apocynaceae > Apocynum > Apocynum venetum. The sequence goes on from SRSM01000127.1 coordinate 3,266,618, forward strand.
AGTTTTGTGAAGATCTAGCTTTAATTTGCACAATTAGTCTGCTTCGATTTGTTTCTTATTGCTTAAGTTATTGATGATATGATACAGGTCAAAGATGAACTGTATAACCAAAGGAAAACAGTTGTAAAGATCACCGGTGATAGTATGTGTTCCCTTTGTCACAAGAAGATAGGGACTAGCGTATTTGCAGTGTATCCTAATGGTAAGACCATTGTGCACTTCGTCTGCTTTAAAGATTCGCAGAAAATGAAGGCTGTGGGAAAAGGCTCATCAACACGCAAGAAGTAATTATATGCATGCGTTACTAATGAAGTTTATCCTTCAATCCACTCGCTGGTGCAAGTGAACCTTCAATGCATATTTTATAGTCATTGAGGAAGACCTCTTGTGTTCTTTAATTCTTTTTTTGGCTGGCTGCAGTTACTATCTTGTTATTCTGAAATCTCATGGAACTGCTCTTTGTTGTAAAAAAGTATAGTGACCCTGGAGATATTTGATCCTGATGGTATATTAGATTCATTGTGCATTTGATGATTTTCAGATTTTCTGCCAGGCTTTGTATCAAGGGTGATTTTGATGTTGTGGTCATAGTTATTGTTAATGCAAAGGGGGATGATAAATTTACTTCCAAGACATTTCCTTGGAGTAATTTATGTGGTGTGCTTCTGATGTAAAGTAACTTGTACATTCTGCAGATTGTGGTACAACATTTGGCATTGTTCCAGTATGTGATATTTTTTTTATGAAATACTATACCATCTGATTCATCCCTCAGATCAATTACCCTTTGAGCATTATATATATAACAAAACTTGAACTCTGTGTGATATAGCTAAAAATTTAAACTTACATATATTTATGGAGTGTTCTCACTCCATAAATTCTCCTTTTCTCTTTTGAGAATCTTAGGGGTAAAAAAAAATTTATCTAAGATAAAATTTGTAACTCTTTTATATGTAAGTTTAATCTTTAACTACATCATAAAGTACGGTATGTCAAAAAAGAAAGAACAATGACGTAATGCCAAACCATTGCATTCTCAAAATTGAGAATTCAAAGATTTCTTCTACACCTAGGGAGTCCAATGGTTAACCAGGCCTAACAATTTTCTTTGAAGACTAAAGAATCTATTCCTTTGCTGCATCATATATAAGATTTGCCATCATAAACAGAATCTCCTCAACATTCTCAAAGAAGAAAACTCTCAATGTCCTGAGCTGGCTCTCAGTGAGGTGAATAGGTGATAATAATGCACCACACCTTGTGCCAAGATCCTCATATCCCTTCTTCCGGTCGATAAAGTTTTCCGGTTCATAGCACTCCCATATATAATGTTATGTTCATTAACTTTTCCTTATAATAGTATAGAATACTTTCTTGAACTTTTCTTTGCAGCAGTATAAATACTTAAACAAAAAAAGAAAAGAAAAAAAGAACAAAAAGTTCTTGACTCTTACCAAATTTTGTCTGGTTAATTTTATACTGATGATAACAACAGACAAAGCAAAGAGTCAATCCTGAAATCATGTTAGGCAAAACAAATAACCAAAATGTCTTTGTCCCCTTCTGGAAATAAGATTTGGAGTGTTCATTATTCGATTTAAATTATATATATAACAAAGAACGTAATTCGATTTTTTATTCAGTTTTACCAAAATCGAATTAGAATCAAAATTTTAAATTGAAAACCGAATAAAGAACCTTCAGAACATGTGCATCTTCTCATGCATGATTTTAGAAGATTTATCTAAACATATGATAAGAATTGCATATATAGTAATGATTTTAGGAGATTTATTTATTTAAGCATGATACAAATTCTACACGAATTTTCCTGCAAAATTAAGTGATCTGATTTATGTGCTGATTTGATAGTCATAGAAAAATCCAAATTCTAGTCAAGGCAAGAATTTCGATTAGTCAGTTTTAAAAGCCAGGTGAAACTTTTGATGATCTGGTCCCAAGTTGGGCATGCATTCCTTATTCAAGTAGTTTTTGAAGTAGATTTGTCACTTAATAACTCAGACTATTAATATTCGAAGTCATGATTTCTAGATACATATATGGTGTTGTTTACAAATTCAAATTGCACTTACTTGTTCAATGAACTATTGATATCAAAATGAGATTATGTGGCATATTCTTTATGAATGTAATTCAAATTGAGGCTACATAATGTGGATATATAGTACTAGATATTCTAAGGAAAAGAAAAAAAAATGATGCACAATTTTGAAACGTTTCTTTCCGTACAAAAAATCAATACATTGCGATGCAAATAACATTTATATTTTTCACTAAATAAACTATTTAAACTCTCTCGCTCATATATTATATGTTTTTTAAGAATAAATTATTTAGCAATAATATGTAATTGCTCATATATCATATGTAAGGATATTTCCAATCTCTAGCTCATATACCTTTGGTTTTCTCTTTTTTTTTAAAACCCATTTCATATCATTTCTTGAATTTAAACTCTTCAATACTTAGTTGGAGACCAGAATTTTCAAGATGTGCATCATGAAGTAGTTTTTTGTTTCTTTGCATACAGTGAGTACGCCCACTGCGTGACTCCGGGGGACACTCGAAAGGTTATTCTTGTGATAGATCACTTGATTCCATTTTGCTTTCATGACTTTCTGCCCTTTTTCCTGTCTTTGTCTGTCCAATTTATCATTGGCACAAGGGAAAACTTTGCAGGCCTGGCTTCAATTTCCTCATGAACATATAATTAAAGCATTTATCAATATTAAATATTTCGTCTTTTAAATTATGAGAAATTACTTTTAATACATAAGACATGTACATTCTTTCTAATTTTACTGTCACATTATGAACATTTTCTCCTCGCATGCGCATAAGACTTGAATTGGAATTAATTAATTGAACACTACAAATCAGATTGAGGTACGTAAGGGAGAAGGAGATATATCCAAGAAGAAGAGAATCAACAAAAGGGAGCTTGAATGGATAGGAAGTCATTATAACTTCCTTAACCAAAAGTTGGGTGAATTCATCATTACTCTTTCCAAACAAGATCCTCCTATTATTTATATGCTGCGGAAGATAGATTATAATGCTTTCTATTACTATATACTAACATCAAAAGAACAAAACCAAAGAAAAAAACATACATAGAATAAGCAGTCCTCGACAAGATTCATAATGGTTTTATAGTCTTGTTCATTTTCTGCCAACATAATTGTACATCATGCTGATGCAACTTCCACTTCATATAAGTTCCATGCTTCAATATATCCTTATCATGGCACCTTGTTCCTTTTCTTGATTATGCATATGGTTTTGGTTTTTTTAAGAAATTTGATATATTTTTATTACTTTTTCAATCTGAAAATGAATGTTCAAAGTTGATTTAGTACAAATAAAAAATTTATAACATTATTTTGACATTACGACTTAAAGAAATCAAGAATCCCCAAGATGAAAAATGGGTAGCCACTTAATTAAATTGATCATAAGAATGGAATGGATGCATATTCCTTCGTGGTGATGGAAATGTGGGGGTTTCAAAATCTTGCTTTGTTTTATTCTGTTGTTGCCTTGTTGGGAAGATTGAAATTGATGTTATATATGGGTAGTGGTGGTGGTGATGGTGGTGAAATGATGACTGCTGCTGGCTTGGCACGCCGTTTATCTTTTGAGAGAGATAGAGAGAATATAGAATGATGGTTCCCATTGCACGCCCTTTTTTCTCTTTCCAACCCAAAAACCAAAAGAGAGATTTTGCACAAGTTTCTGGAAGAAAAAAGAGAAAATAACCCTAATTTTCGGTATTTGTCCGTCACCCTTCTTCAATCATCATCTTTTTTTCCTTTTCTTCCTTCTCTTAAAAATCTCTTTTGCATATGCGAAGAATATGATGCTTCTTTGTTTCTTCTTTTTCTCGTTGGCTAGCTATGTCATGATATGATGATGCATTAGGGCATATATATATATATGCACACACCTAAGCATCATCATGGTTTATCTCCTTTCTACATGCTAAATGGTCAAGAACAACACAAAATCCCTACGTGTTAACCTCCAACTTGTCGAGTCATGCAATCCATGCATTCCGGACAGGAAGTTCCGTAAAATCAAAATATGATGAATGCATTGGCATCTTGTCACGTAACGATTTCTTGAAATTCAAGAACGTTATTAAATTTAATTTATAAAATCTTAAATAAGATATTATCAAAAATCAAATTTCTACACTGTAAATAAAAAATATAAATATGAATTAATCCGTAATATTTTTAGTCATCATGGATTCAAGGAGAGGTAAAAAAAAAAATGAAGGTTGTCAGAGTCATGGGCATTTTGATATCATATATGGGTTCAAAAAGATTAAAAAAAAAAAAAAAGGAAGAACATGAGATAAAAAATAAAAAAATGGAAGAGCATGAGAACAAGCTAATTAGTATCAAAATAAATATTTCAATAATACTTAATATTTATATATTATTATATATTCATATATATATATATAATATATATATATAATAAGAAATAGATCATCACAAAGGCAGTGGGGCTTATGTGTGTGTATATATATATATATATGAATGTAATATGCATATATGTATTATATATGTTACTGCTATTGACCTTAGTAGTTACATCATTGAAAAGGATGAGAAGCCACGCGAGGAAATCAACCTTAGAAATCTCAAGTTGGTCTTTTCACTTTAATAATTCTTTTGTTAGATTTTAGTTGCGAAAATCCATGAGGATTTTATTTTCTGCTCTCTTTTTTTCTTGCTAGGATTAGAGACAGGAACTCCTCTTTCATACACAACCTAAATCATATATAGTCTTTTTTTTTCTCGATTCCCCTGCCACCCACCTTCCCTATTTATATTCTGCACTCAACCCCCACTTCTCTTCAACATTTAAATCTCTCTCTCTCTGTCCACTCTGTAATTAGTTATCCCTCTTCAAGAATCCTTCAAAGATATGGGTGAACATATTCCTTGCTCCAATGGCATAACTAATGGCAATGGCTTTACTGGAAATGGGCTTGCTATTGCATCTCAAAGAAAAAGTTGTTGGTATGAAGAGGAAATCGAAGAGAACTTACGTTGGTGTTTTGCTCTCAATAGGTAAATTCTTTTCCTAAATATTTATAGTTTTACCTCTTAATCTGTGTTTGATGATTCCTTGCATTGCATGCTATTTACTTAGTTGGGTTAAATTCAGACTCTTCTAGCATGGTTCTTTTTTATCTAACATCAATGAAGAAACCAGGAACTACTCCTTTAAGTATCATCATGTTTGAAGGAAAAAATTTAGGCCATTTCTTTAGTTGCCCTTTTAGTTCATGTGACTTTCGTTTTATTTTTTTTAAAGGTAGTTCACAAGACTTCTAATCTGAGTTGACACAAATGGATTGGAAATAACTTACTATCTTAATTAAGGTAACAAGTTCAAACATGGTGTAAAAATAAATAAATAAATGTGTTGAGAGCTGTATGGAGGGCCCGATCATAGTAACACATCGATCAATTATTCATGATAAAATAAACACAAATTAGTTGTATTTTTTATTAAAAAAATACAAATGAAATGAGGTTCGTATATGGCATTTTGAGGCTAGTTCATTTTTTTCATGTTTTTAACTTTGTCTTTGAGGAAGATTCATGAACTCAATCATGTAGACTCTTCTTAAACGCAAAAGAAAGATGCACCTTTTTTTAAGGGAATGAGAGGATAAAACTTCTAGCTGTCTGCTTAGTGTACCTCGATTTGTTTGTGTTACTATATTATATGTGCGTTTGTCTGCTTAATTAGTGTTGAATTTATGATTTCAAGGTGTTATTATGCAAAATTCATCATAATCTAGAAAAATTAAAGGTGTATATCTGTATTTGTATAAACCTAAAAAAGTAGGGAAGTTTCTGTATCCCTTTTTGGATGTGTGCTGTCCATGAAAAAGTGAGACAGGATCAGATATTTGGTTACCATTTCAATAATTTCATCCTCTCTTTCTTTTTTTTAATCTTTTTGTCCCCCCAGCATTTTGCACACAGGTGCTACACAGTACCAGGACATTCAACTCTTGGACACCAAGCCTTTTGGGAAGGTATGCAACAGAACACAACCCACATCTCAACCCCAAAATGATTTCTTTTTTCGTTTTTTTTTTCTTCTTTTGATGTTCTAAAATCTGTCTTGGTTTACAAAACAGGCTCTGGTAATTGATGGCAAGCTTCAAAGTGCAGAGATAGATGAATTTATATATCATGAATCACTTGTGCATCCAGCACTTCTTCATCATCCAAAGTAAGTTGTGCTCTTGGGTTGGAGATTTTTATTGTTCAAAAAATTATAAGTTGCTTTCTGATTATTTTTAACATGCATTTTCAGTCCCAAAACCATTTTCATTATGGGGGGCGGTGAGGGTTCTACTGCAAGGGAATTGCTAAGACACAAAACAGTGGAGAAGGTTGTTATGTGTGACATTGATGAGGTGAACTTTGGCTTACTACACTTTATTCTCAATCTTCATTATTTCTTTAGCTTGATTCTCTATTTCACACTGCTATGTAAGTCCTGTAAAATGTGAAACGAGTTTTTACTTTACTGAATGTCAGAAACTGTAAAAATGTGAACTGAGACTTGACTTTACTGCAGCTCAAGATATTTTTGACTTTCTTTTAGGGTGTAAAAGAAGTTATTAGTGCAATGAACTTAATCAACTCTAGGGCCAGTAATCAGCTTTTGATTTTGCTTTATCAGGACAAACAAACAAACAATTAGTGTGTACAGATAAAAATGCACCAAACCAAAGTCAAAATTACCAGTTGACCAAAGAAAAAGAAATACACAGTGAAAATAATTCTAACTTTGCATAATTAATCATGCAGGAAGTGGTCAAGTTTTGCAAGTCACATCTTGTGGTTAACAGAGAAGCTTTCCGCGATCCTAGACTCGATCTTATAATCAATGATGCCAGGTTTCATTCCTTCTCCACAGTTTATATTACACAAGTTTCTGGGATCCTTGAATTTCTTACAATTGTATGATTGAAATCCAATTTATAATTGTTGCCAGGGCTGAGCTTGAGGGGAGAGAAGAGCTTTATGATGTTATCATAGGTGATCTTGCGGACCCTATTGAAGGAGGTCCATGCTACCAACTCTACACTAAATCTTTCTATGAATTCACTGTAAAACCAAGACTAAATCAGGGTGGCATTTTTGTGACACAGGTACAAACATGTCCTGTACAATATTTGTGGACTAATTTGCACAATCTTAGTACTAAACATCATACTTTCTTTTGCTATATTATAGGCAGGACCTGCAGGAGTTTTCAGTCATACAGAAGTCTTTTCTTGCATCTACAATACTCTAAGGCAGGTTTTCAAATGTAAGTTCAACTAGAAGAACAGAACAATTTGCCTTTTGAAATTGTACTGTTTGGTTAATAACCATTCTTCTGGCCTGCAGATGTTGTGCCCTATTCAGCTCATATTCCTTCCTATGCTGACATCTGGGGTTGGATCATGGTATGTCATTACTTGCATTGAATTTTCAACTGCAATTAGCAAGAAAAACAACCCAAAGAAACAAAAATACTATTCTCTTAATTCACCTGATCTTTTTTAAGAAGTGTATTTTCTGTCGGTACTTATCTGAAAAGATGCTGATGGTAGTAAGATTCTATGAACTCTAATGATACAACCTCTAACCTTGGAAATAAATAAATAAATAAAGAATGGTGTTTAAGTGCTATCCAATCCATGAGATTCCACAAGATGCTAATGGTGATCATACAATGGCAGGCATCAGATTCCCCATTTGTTTTGAATGCTGATGAATTGGACCTTAGGATGAAACAGAGGATCAAAGGTGAAAACAGATATCTGGATGGTAAAACATTCACATCTGCCTCAACCTTAAGCAAAGCTGTTCGAAAATCGTAAGATTATTGCTATTTTACTTTTTTTTTAACATTTCTTCTCTAATCAGAAGGCTGATTACTAATTAGATGTGAAACAATTATTGACAGATTGGACAATGAGACTCATGTTTACACAGAAGGGAATGCAAGGTTCATCTATGGCCATGGTACTGCCTACAAGCAAACTCAAGCTTAAAAATGAGACAGAAAAAAAAAAGGACTGCCCACATATAGAACAGAGAAGACATGATCAAAAACAACCTTCTTTTTCTTTTCTTTTTTTTCTCCTTTTTTATGGTTTCCCCAAGTTATCTATGATCTTTGGATCACTTCCTCCTATCCAATTTCCCTTTTTGCATATGTAGTTATAACAAAAGAATGAGATGGAATTGCAAGAAATATATGATTTCCTTTCTTCAAGAGAAGTACTTCAAAATTGAAATCATATTTGGTTTCTTGTAATATTATTGTTATTGCGCGTTGTCTTAAGCCATCAAATTATATTTGACGAAAGGTTTGTTTTCAACCTAAAGATTATATATATTGTCTAAAAATTTAATTAGTATAGTATGTCTTGTTAATAATAGTAAGATTAGTTATATATTTATTCGTCAATTTATCACACGAAAACTTTTGAGATATATTTTGGTTCTGAATATTAAATATTATTTCGATAATGAAGTTTTTAATTAAAAACCCAAATAGTGTTTGAGTTAATTTTACTCAACATATTTAAATAAACATGTTTAACTTTTATTTTTTAAAAAATAAACTACGAGTTTAGATCTTAATTGTTACTAGGATGAATACAAACATTAAATAAATTAAACTTAATTCAAACAACCACTACTAAGTTTGACAAAACCCATTTACGATTCTCTAATCAGATATTTTAATAAATTATATAAAATATATCTTTTTAGAAATAATACCAAAACTCGGCTTCACCATAAAAGTACACAAACGGTGACTACTTAATAAGAATCTATATTTATAATCACAAATTGTTGGAACTTTCCCATGCTGGAATGTTCATATTAAATATATTTATAATTTAGCACTTAAAATTCTATAACTTTATGCTAACTTGTATAATATTTCTAATTAGAGAAAAAATTTCATTTTTTTAAATTAGGTTAATTTGATACATTGCTCTTTTTTGTCTTGAAATATTGAAAACATTACTCAAAAACTAAAAATATCTTGGTTTAAATATTTTTGTTACATAGGATGATATATTTTCTATGTTGGGATTCAAATTGATAATTTGAGGGGATTTTTACTCAATATCATAAACCAAAACTAGAGTTTGTTTTTTAAAGGACACGATATTTAAATTGTATCTAAACTTCTTTAAAATTCATGGTTTGCACTTGATTTTTTTTTCATATTTTTCACAAATTTCTATTTTTTCTTTCAAAATTGCACTTATATTATTATATTTTGTTATCCATATTTTTCCGTCATTAATGTACAATGCACATAACATTTAATGAAGGGTTTTTTGTACGTCTTATTGAAAAAAATTTGAAATGCAAAGAAAACTATTCATGAATAATTTATAACTATTTTATCTATCTATTCTCTAGTCCTAAAAATATACATTGTTTTTTTCTTTTCTTTTTCCTCTATAATTATTTCATTTATCTTTTTTATGTAAAAATATATTTTTTAAAAACAAAAAATATTTAAAAATTCTTTTCATAGTATTTTTAATTATTAATAATTTATATTGCATAAATTTTATATTAAGATTTAAAATAATATATTTAATTCACTTTTTCAATAACTAAAACAAGTTCTAATAACAAATAAAAAATACTAAATTAGTATTATTTTTATCTTAAACCTCTTCAATAATGTTTTTTTCTTAACTTAAAAGTAATTTTGATAGGTAATAAACTTAATATTTTACTTCCTCAAAAAATAATTAATATTTTATCTACTAATACTCTACCCTTAAATTTATTGATGAAATGAAATTTATTGGATAGTTTTTTTTTTCATTTTGAAATCTTTTTTATAAGAATTATAAAAAAGTTTTTATTGAATTTCATGCGCACTACACATAGGTAATAAAAAAATATGGATAATAAATTATAGTAATATAAGTACAATGTTAGAACAAAAAACATGATTTTATACAAGTTATGAACAAAAGAAAAGTTTAGATGCAAACTATAAATTTTCAAAAAAATTAAGTATAATTTAGATAATTTATCACAAATCTTCAAAATTTCATTAAATTCTACTATCTCTTTTAAAGTTTCAGGAAGATTTTTATAATATAAACTTTTTAGTAAATACAACAGGCCCAGCCCACAGAGTTTGTTGCAAGGATTGGACTGAGACGTTCCCTATGTGTTGTTGTCTTTAGGCCCTCTAATCATAGGCAATTTGACTAAGTAACTCCGGTCCATGAGGACTTTCGAACCGATATCTTTTTTCTTTTTTTTTTTTTTTGCAATATACTCAGTATTTCCTCCTTTGGTAGGACTTCAAAACTTGACATGTTTAGTCTAAACCTCTTTTAATAAGTAGGAGGTAAAATGGTTAACTTTACTGTTAACCATTTGCTTACCAACTATATTAATTAAGACCATGTATTTGATGATTCAGAAATAATTTAATCATAGCATAAATATTCAATTATTAGGTCTAGAAGATATTTGCATGCATAAATCAATATGGATCCCCTGTGTCTCTCTTTATCCCATTTTCTTTTCCTTCCATAATAGTCTACAATTATCTCATCTATGATTATTAATTTTTGTGTTAATTCTATAATGAATTTTAAATAATAAGAAGCATGCGACATATTATGGTTGGTAATTAATCGTAAAGGGAAACGGCAAATTATAGAGAAATATTATGACAGCCAAAACAAATCATTTCATGAAAGCTAGTATTGGTCCAAGGTTCAAAATGAAGACCTCAATTGGAAATATTTTGATTTTTTTCATTCTTTGGTATTATTCAAATGAAATCTTAATATATTTTTAAAAAAAATTAAGATAAGATTACATTGATCAAAACCAATTTCTCATTCTCTTAGACCTCAATTATTTAGAGGTAAGAAGAACTAAAGAACACGGATTGCTTTTTGTTTGGTCAAAGTGATCAAACTCTACCACCCAATTTGATGTGTCAAATTTGAATATCATCATTTCAGTCTAATTTTAAAAGTGTATATTCTCTACAACACCAATAATTTCATTTCACAAGTACAATTATTAATAAATTATTAAAATCCAACCATTAGTAAAGAATATTACATAATTTAAAAGACTATTATTTATTTTGCCATTGATATAATAGAAAGTATAGTAGATTAAAAGATCCTAAGTATCATTCGAGAAGAAAGAAAATGAACTAATTTATCACACACAAAAACAGAAGGAAAAAAAAGGAATTAGTTTCTTAGTATACTTAGGACTCTTATGAATCCAACCAAACATTTTTATTTTTTACTAGTTCAAGCATTTTTATCTGGACTCTTATATCTACCGTGGAGAATGGTAATTAGTTAATCTGATTTGGTAAACTCAAATTATTGCCCAATTAAAGAGATTTAATTGTCACGGTTTTTTTCTTCTTGTTACTAATTTTTTTAGAGGAAATAGAAATATACTATAATTAGAGATATCAGCTAATGAGGTTGATATTACAGCAGGAGGAAGCAGATAGAACCATTCCAAAGGGAATGTAGATAAAAAGCATAGAGTAGTTATGTTTTGGGCAACTAAATTTCCTTCTTTACATACATGAGAAAAGGATATAGCAGAGAAAACACAACAAAGATCATTAATGAGGTGAATAAAGATCTATCAATCCCTTTTGAAACAATCTTTTGAATGATATTGAGGCAGTCGCCTTCAATCACCACGTGCGAAAATTGGTTGAGACGAGCAAACCCGACAGCATGGAGCATTGTTGTGGCCTCTACCAATTCTATCATAGGATTATGAGGGATCATAGATGCCAAAGCACAAAGCAGCACACCAGAATGATCACGGCTAGGAACACCATCAACAGACTTTGTAGGTTGAACAGCATCATCAAAATTAACCTTTACAATGGGTTGTTGGGGACAACTCATGTTGATGACAGTAATGTGGATAAAGAAGGGCACAAGGAAAAAACTGCCTCAGCATTGAGATATTCAGAGAAGAGTGATAGGCTGGATATAATAATGGATCCAGGATCAAATTTTATGGCTTCAAAAATTGCACGGTTATGTGTAGTCCATATGTTCCAAAGAGTAACCACAAATAGAAGTATGTATTGCATAGGGAAATATTGAATAACATGCTGAAAGAGATCAGATACACTTGAAGCAGATAAACGCAGCAAGGACGGACCAAATTTCCAGTCAAACTTTTCGAGCACCATTGCAATGAAAGAAGCATTGGCAATCCTATTCAATACAGAAGCCCCATGACCACAATCAGATGGAGCAAATAATCACCTAGATAAATTTTGATTTGATTGAAGAATATCATATGAAGCCTTCTGCAAAATAATATCTAAGTTTAGGAGGAACAGAGAGTCTCCAAATATTCATCCAATAATTTGAGATATGAACAGAAGAAGATGAACTATGACATAAGTTATGATGCAACCACAAATGATAACCCGAGCAGACATAGTAGATACCTTCCTCAGTATGGTGCCAAGTCAAGACATTCGGAACTAGAATGGGGCTAAGAGAGATAGAGAGATCAATAGAAACCTCAAAAGACAGAAACTATTGGGACAGAAGGTCCTATTTCCAAGTCATATTTTCAGCATCAATGAGAGTACTTACAAAACCATTTCCAAATTCAGAGTGTTTAATGATTAGATGACGAAAATTCACTGAATAAGGGATCCAATTATCCTCACAAATACAGACTGATAGACCATCGCCCATTCTCAAACGTAACCCCAATTCAAACTGTTTTACCAGCAAGAATACTCTTTCACATGAAACTAGGATGACGATTTGGCCCAAACCTCCAAGAAGATAGTTCTTGGAAAATATTTTTCTTTCAAAACCCTTGCAAAAAGATAGTTAGGATTAGTAATGATTTGCCAATCTTGTTTAGCAAGTAAAGCAAGATTGAAACCCCGGAAGTCCTGAAAACTTAAACCTCCTTCCTTTTTTCAGACAATAAAGTCAGACCACTTTTTCCAACAAATTTTCCTTTGGTCAACATTTCCTCCCCACCAAAAAAACATCTCACCATAGCCAAAAGATCGTCGCAAATGCCTTGAGGAAGCAGAAAACATTGCATGGTATAGGATGGAATTGCTTGAATGGTAGATTTGATGAGGATCTCACGACTGGCAACAAATAGTAATTTCTCATTCCAGCCATTTAATTTCTTCCAAACCTTGTCCTTACTAAATTTGAAGAGACTAGATTTATTACGACTAGCCATATTAGGTAAACCTAGATACTTCCCATCACAATGGCCTGACTCAAGCCCCAAGTCATGTTGCAAAGAAAGCTTCAGATTACAGTCCATATTGTGGCTAAAATATAGGGATGATTTCTGCAGATTAACTCTTTGCCCTGAGGCAATTTCATAAGAATGAAAGACTCTTTTGATAGCTGCTACATTTGTAGAATTAGCTTTCTCAAAAATCAATCTATCATTAGCAACTAAGATGAGAGAAACAGAGGGATTTGAGTGCCCAAATTTCATACCCGTGAGATTCCTATTAGTTTCCTCATTTCTCAAGAAAGCAGAGAAACCTTCAGCACATAGAATGAACAAAAAAGGGGATAGAGGATCACCTTGTCTAATACATTGAGAAGGGGAAAAAAAAGTAGACGGCTTCCTATTAATGAGGACAGAATAAGACACAAAGGTTACAGAATGCATAATGAGATAAACCAAATAGCTAGGGAAATTCATATTGCGCATAATGGTGGATAAAAAAGACCACCCACTTGGTCAAATGCTTTCCACATGTCTAATTTTAAAGCAAGATAAGCATCAAGGCAATAGGTACTAGATTCAAAGTTATGGAAAGCCTCAAATGCATTCGTCAGCTTAAGAAGAGGCAGTAGAGCTGCAGCATCAGTTGAAGTTGAAAAAGAGTGGAAAAGGTCCTTTAAGAAATTAACAACAACTGCATGGATATCTTTTTCATTCGAGACTTCAAATCCAGAAGAATTGATCAGCTTAGATATGGAATTTCTATCCCTACGTTGTGAAGCTTTCTTATGAAAAAAAGTTATGGTAATATTTGGTTTGATTCTCAAAATAAGTTTATCCATTCCCCATCAAAATATCTATCAAAATACTTTTTTCTAAATTTACATATATGAATCTTATGAATCTTACTGAGTAACATAAACAACATTTTTTTAATACTTTTTAATTAAAATTACAATTTCATACGATTTATTAATTATATTTTATAATATTATCAATGGTGTAGAACCCAAAATATATCAATCATCTTTCAATTCTCACTTTAAAAAAATTATTTACTCAATTCGAAATTGAATGTTCACTTTAACTTTGAATAAAAATTAATTAAGATAATTAAATTTAATTAATTTATAAAATTATCTTTGATAGGAATATAATGTACTATGGGACTCAAGAGTTAGTATAATGTAATCCTCTTAATTGGTGTTAGAGTGGTAGAAAATTGAGTCACCGTGATATAAATGGTTTAAATTAATGAGTTTATTATTAGAAGTTTAATTTATACCTACCAAACTCTTAGTTAATTAAGAGTTAGTATAATGTTTAAATTTAAATTAAATTAGTTTATACCAATCATTGAACCATTTTTTAAAAATAAAAATAATCAATAATGCAGAACAAAACTACGTTAGTTGCCATTTAAATTGCTCTTCACTATTTATCTTTAAACGGATTCTTTTTTTCCTTTTTTCCTTTTATCAAAAATCGTTGAAGAGATTCTGACATTGGCGTATGCATTCGCCACATGTACGAACCGTGATGAATTTCCATACTACAATTGGCCAGCCGTGTGGATCCCAATTTCACAAGCTCCCACACAGACACAGGTACAGCCTCTGAATCATTAAATATTTCTAAATTGAAAAAGTCGTTTTCCACGTCTCTGTCCCAACTCTTATCCATTTCCACGTAAGTATTACTCCCTCACTTAACGATCCAATGTTTATCATCTGTTCAAATATTTTTTTAATAAATATTTATTTAAAAAAAATTAATATATTTGACTAACAATTAAAATATATATTTTTAAAGTCAAATACTTTTTTTAATTATTAGATTCACTCAAAATATAATTAATTAATTAATCATAATTTAGAATTGTTAATATATAATTATGTTGTTATTCCTCAAAAAAAAAATACACAATTATGTTATATTTTTAATAAGGAAAAAAATCAAATTCAAAGATTGCTAACATCTAAATTGTTGTCATTTATTGGGACATAATTCGTATTTTATCTGATTAAAAAATAAGTTATTAGAAGACTTTTTATACATATTAATAAAATATTTTCTATTTATGAGTTGATCTTATTATTATTTATTAAAAATAAGAAGAAGAAAAATAAAATTTATTTTGAAAAAAATAAAATATAAAATTTTTATTTTAAAAATAATAAAGAGATAAAGAGCAGAGATGAAAATAAGTTAAATTAATTTTAAAAGGCAATAATAAAGTATTAAAAAAATTAGTAAAACAAATTATATTTTATGACAAAGAAAATCTATCAACGCGCTTATATTTTAAGTTCCTCCTATAAATACATGTCCCCTCCCCTTCATTGAAAGTCTCTCTTCCACTTCCTATTTCAAAAACCACCAGTTCCTTACGCCTTTGCCTTCTTTCACCGCCTTCTTTTCTTCTTCTGTTGCTCTTGTAAACCGCATTATGGACTCTTATGGGAAATCATCCTCACACGCCTCTTCTTCTCCCTTTGATTGCATAATTTTTGGTACATATTAAATTTGTTTCATTTGGATATTACCTACCTGAGTTTCATGATCGAATTCACCGACTGTTTTTCTGACTTTTTTTTTGTTTTTTTTTTCAACGGGAATAGATTTGGATGACACTCTGTATTCCTCTAAAACTGGAATTGGAGAAGCAATTAAACGAAACATTGATGGTACGACTTCTAATTCAAACAAAACTCGAAGTTTTATTTTTATTTTTTGGAAATTATACTTATAAATATCATGGATCATACTTCTGTGCTTACTCTGTTTTCTTTCAATGTATATGCACAGCTTTTCTGATTGAGAAACTCGGATTTGAAGAATCCAAGGCATCAGGTCTTCGAATTGAGCTCTTTAAAACTTACGGCAGCTCTCTCGCGGGTCTACGAGTAATTGACCATTCTCTCTTAATATCTCAAATTTAGTAATTCTGAGCTGAATTTGATCCATTTCATTTTCGTTTTTGCAGGCACTAGGTTATGATATTGGTGCAGATGATTATCACAGGTAAGAATCCGCATTTTCCGAATCCATTAATTTTACCTTTGAAAGATGTTTCCTTTTCGCGCAAATTTTTTTACCTTCTTTTCTTCAATTTGTGTGTTTCAACAGTATTGTACACGGAAGGTTACCGTACGACGTGATCAAACCAGACTTGCAATTACGAAACCTTTTGATTTCCATCAAACAACGCAAAATCGTAAGAATTTCCCCTATTCACGCATTCTAGATTAAATTTTCGGTGTTTTTTTTATCATGCCCTTCATCCATAAAAAACGAAAATTGCAGATATTTACAAATTCCGACAGAATTCACGCAATGAAAGCATTAGATCGTCTAGGTATTCACGATTGCTTCGAACAGATAATCTGCTTCGAGACGATTAACCCTAACCTGCCTAAGGCTACCCGACCAGATGAGTTTCCGGTTGTTCTGAAACCTTCACCGGAAGCCATGAAAATCGCGCTGGAAGTTTCTAAGGTCGATCCTCGCCGTACGGTAAGTCTCCAAGAACAGTTAAATCAG
Organism: Apocynum venetum; assembly: GCA_019593545.1. Classification (NCBI taxonomy): domain Eukaryota; kingdom Viridiplantae; phylum Streptophyta; class Magnoliopsida; order Gentianales; family Apocynaceae; genus Apocynum; species Apocynum venetum. Next base: position 3,283,498 of record SRSM01000127.1, read on the forward strand.
TTTCGCATTTTATATTTCAACACGGAACTCAATAGTCTTTTATCATTTTAATGTTATTTATTTATTTTAACCGTTCACACCCTTATTTGTATTTTGCAGTTGTTTCTTGACGATAGTGCACGGAACATAGCCGCCGGGAAAGCCGTGGACCTGCGCACAGTCTTGGTATGTTTGAATTTTATAATTGTACTGTGGCTTTTGCGCATTGTACTACAATTTATCCAATCCTTCAAAAAATGGTGCCAAATTTTGTTATGAATCAGACTTCATAGATCATAAGCTATATTTTAAAGTTATTCTATAAAAATAATATTTTAAAGTTATGTAGAAGAATTGTTAAGACACAAAAGAAAATTGTATTATTGATATTGTAAAATTGTACCCAAAAAAAATAAAGAAAGGCTTCATATCGGGTTAATTAGCTTTTCTTAGGTTAAGAATGTAACTCAATTAGTTCGAGAGATTTCTTTGTATGAATAAATTTTATGCCTCTAAATAAACATTTTATCTTAATTTTTAAGAGTTACTAATAATTGTGTTTTTTTTTTCTAATGAAAGGTTGGAAAATCAATCAAAACCAAAGAAGCTGATTATGCAGTGGAGAAAGTGACAAACATTGTTCAAGTGATACCAGAAATATGGTACAGTGAAGAAGATAATAAAAGCATTTGCCACCGTAGAAATGAAATGGACTCGGCTTTTGCAACCACCATCGTCGGTGCTTAATTAATTCAAAAAAAAAAATCAGAATTCTCTCTCAATTTGTAAAATCAATAATTGTATATTATGTCAATTGTCATGTACAGATCATGTCTCCGTCAATGTAAGAAGTGGTCGTCATCTGTAAGTTCTGCAAATCCACTAGAAATAAAATCGTACTATTATTATGTCTTGTTTTATTTGTAAAATGATACGTTAGCAATCCTCCATTTAGAAAAGGAACCAATTTAGAAATTGTTATTCCCGGACCTACCTTCTTGTTAAAAAAATGCATAATTTTTTTATGCATTATCAATGATCACATTTATTTAAATCATAACCATAGTCTATTTTCGAATCAATCACTGCCTCATAAAAAAGATTCATGCAATTTTTTTCCAAAACTCTAACCCAATAAGACACTGTCTGTCCATGTAAAGACATTTCTTTCCCAAGTGTGTACTCTCAGTGGGTGTCATAGAGATAAGCACCAACTTAGCATCATCATGACCTCCATTATAGTTCCTCTTTTTGGATGTGTGTTGTGCGTGTGTGTGTGTGTGTTTTTTTTTTTTTGCTAGATATCCTCTTTTAAAATGTGGTTTAGGGCTTAGTAGCGTGAGAACATATTATATAATTCTTTACGAGAAACATGTATTGACATTTTGCTTGTGAATAAGATTAGTTAATTAGATATTTAGCCAAAAAAGGGACGATTAGTTAATTAGGTTGATAGGTGTGAACTTGATACTATGTTGCTTTCATGATGTGGATGGATATTGTTATTAGCTAAACAAACCAGCCAAGTTTGTGCTAAATTCTTACTTCATCAAGAAGTCTTTTTAATTGGCACTGGAATTTGGTCCCATTATATAGATTTATCTGGATATGTTAGCTGATGGTTTGCAACAAAATTAGATTATTCCAAAATCATTCTTACTATAAGTTGAACACACGCAGGTAGACATATTCATGTTGCTATAATAGCGTTATGATCTAATATTTTATTCCTATTTTGAGATGGATTGCTGGATGGACAAGTCATTAGAAAATAAAGCATCTTTAAGAAAGCATCTTGAAGAGTACGCATAGAAGAATGAGAATTTAATAAAAATAATCTCATTTTTAATATTTTAATTTAAAATAACATTATTTACTGAATTTGTATCAAAATAACTTAAAACGTATTTGATAAAAATGTCTAAACAATTTTTATATTACAACGTATTTGATAAAACCTTTCACCTGACAATTACGTCTTTAGCCGTAAAACTAATTGTGAATATGCAATTCCTACTTAAGATATGTTTTTTAAACGTTTCTTTTTAAAAAAATAGTGATTAAATTTCTTTTAAAAAAATAAAAGTCTTAAGACTTTTTTTTTTGAATTAGTGAGTAAAAAAAATTAATCTTTTCCTCTCTTTTTTAATGAAAAAGTGATTAAAATTCTAAAAAAATAATTTTTTTAGAAACTTTTCCTTTTTTTAATGAAATAGTGATTAAATTTATTTTAAAAAATAAAGTTAGTCACCTAAAAACAAATAAAATTGTTGCCACATTAATTTTAGGTGTCTAAATTTTTTTTAGACAAATTGACTAACTATTTCATTAAATAAAGGCAAAGTTTAAAAAAAAAATAGATCATTTTTACTACTATTGGTTAAATTCTCTAATTTTTACAATAATATTAAAAATATTATTTTTACATTATATTTTTACACTAATAGTATTAAACATGATCTTCTATTTTTTTTTAACTTTTCCTTTATTTAATAAAATTGTTAGTCAATTTGTCTAAAATAAATGTTAGACACCTAAAAATAAATTAATAATATTTATTTATTATATAAATTTTGGAATACAAATTTTAAAAAATATTTTTACACTAATATTGAAATTTGACAATAAATTTTTAATGAAATAGTTAGTCAATTTGTCTAAAAAAAATTAGACACTTAAAACTAATGTGGCAAAAATTTTATTTATTTTTAGGTGACTAACCTTTTTATAAAAAAAAATTTTACTTACTATTTCATTAAAAAAAAAGGAAAAGTTTCTAAAAAAAATTAAAAAATTTACTCACTTTTTCATTAAAAAAAAGGAAAAGATTAAAAAAAACTTAGAAGTGATTCACAATCCCTTCTAAGTTTTTTTTTATTCACTATTTCATTATAAGAAAAAGGAAAATATTTTTTTTTAAAAAAAAACTTACGTGATTATTTACAATCACGTCTTTATTTTTTTTACTCACTATTTTTTTAAAAAATGAAACATTTAAAAAAATCTTAAGTAAGAAAACGTGATTGTGAATAACGTATGAATGCAATCACCTATACTCCTAAAGACGTGGTTGTCGCGTTTTTAGATGGATGTTTTTATTAAAAATATTATAATGTAAAAATTGTTTAGACTTTTTTATTTAATACTTTTTGGTTATTTTGATATGCCTCAATAAATCAAATTATTTTTTATCAAAAATGTTAAAAATGAAATTATTTTGATTAAATTCTTTAGAAAAATCACCATTGGTTTCTTAAGCAATTTTTAATATTTAATCATAATATCACGTCACGTATCTATATAACTAATAACTATGTACCTCAAAGTATTTACAATCAATTAGTTATCAATTCCCTCACTTTGTAAAAATGGATATTTTGAATTCATTCCTCACTTTTTAAAAATGGATATCTACAATTAATAAATGGATATTTTAAATTCATTTATGTATATACCGTATTATATTCATATATATTTCCAAAGTAGGATGGTATCACGCATAATTGGAATGGAAGTAGAAAAGGACTCCCCACGTATGCCATTCAATCCCAAAAAATAATTCAGTGATACTGCTGAATCATCATTGCATAGGCATATCAATGGTGAGCTGCTAGACCATTAAGATCACAAAAGTTGGTTTAGTTACTAGCATTATAAGGTCCAGAATCTCCAGATGCATTTGATCTGTCAGGAGAGATGAAAATACAACCTCAGCAAGCACTTGGCAAGACAACCCCCCATCAAACCAATAATGCATATTGTCCTCATGTTATAGTTGAGTTGGTTATAGTTGTTAGTTGGGAAGAAATCTTTGACAACGCAGGTTCAAATCCGGTGTGGAATAAATTTTCAGGTTTGTAAGGGACCTCTGATCCAGTTGAAGATTTATCTCTCCCTCATCAAAAAAATAAAAATAAAAATAAAAATAAAATAAAACAATGCAGCATATCATTGGATTAACCTCCTCACTTTGGTTGTCAAGGAACATGGAAATCTAATCATCTTCAAAGACTACCATTCTAAATGGCTTTATTTGCAGCAAACTTTTCCATCTATCATAACATTGTTGCTTGCTGAATGTGCACCACTAAGGATGTTAGCTGTTGCACCAATAATCGTCTAGTTTTCCAACCCCAAAACCAATTTTTTTTTATCAGACAGCAACAAAGCCATCCAAGACACAGACCTTCAGTACAAGGGGGTCGATTTTTTGCTGTTCTTTTAATAATAATTTCAAATCCAAAACCAAAATTTTGAGCAGTAACTTTCCTTTCAAGAGCTATCACTAGGATAAGGTAAAGAGGTTTCGGCCAAGGAGTACAATTTGATCTTTAGCCAACTAGAAAATAAATCTTGAATATTTCAACAATCTCCTTCCATTGAAATTGAATTTCCTTTGGGTAAAAGAATGCCTAGAAGTTAGTTAAACCTTTGGATCCCAATAAAAGCAAAATAATAGGAAAAGAACATGGGCAAGAGAGAGAGAGAAAGAGAGTATATGAATGTATCAAGGTACATGAACATGATGACATAATCCAGGCTATGTTTGATTGTAGCTTCTCAAGAAAAGAGAATAATACAATTACACACAAAACTAAATAATCACATTATGGAGAATTACATCATGAGAAAAACCATAGCTTGATTACAAATCAAACACTTGCTTTCCAGTGAATTTGACCTCAATAGGGCTCTTGTTCTTACCAATTGATCTCATGTTCTGACCAACACCTTGACGTCCAGGATTCACCTTCTCTGGGTAAACACCATCCTTGGGGTGCAAATATTGCACTTCACCATTAGGGAAAACCCTGTAAAACTGGTACTTGATCTTGTACTTGGACCTAAGTCTAGTGCCAAGAGCAAGGCACTGCTCTTTCCTAGCCAATTTGAGCAAGTTAGGACCCTCCCTCATTATGGCTGCACCACCAGTAGGCATCTCAAAGATTTGTTCTTTGGGTGAATCCCAAGTGATAACATAAAATTCCTCCACTTGGGCCTTCTTCAATAGCCCTCCTGTGCTACCAGCAAAGATTGGAGAAGGGGTATTTGGGTCCAATTGAGGTGGGGTGAAACCAACTGGTGCCTCTGCCACCTTCTCCTTGGTTGGAGCAGCCTCCTCAGCCATGGCCTTTATGCTGCTGCGTGAGGCCATGGACTTAATTGGCTTAGGAGTAGCCATGGACACTAATGATGTCTGTTTCCATGGCACGGTGACACGGTCACTAGGGGAAGAAAGGGTTGGGGTGAAGAGGGAAGCTTGAGTTGCCATTGCCATGGATGGATTCAAGCGTACAAAATTTGAGCTATGCAAGAATGGATTTCTTGATACAAAGTTTCTTTCTTTTTGTGCAAAATGAATTGAGAGGGATTTTAGATGGGTGGTGGAGGTGTGGATATTGGATAAGGTGAAACGAATTTAGACCAATTGGAAGTTGTGATTTTGATACGCAGACTTGACCTTAGACCTCAGCCTCTTTTCCTAATGCCACGTGTTCATTTCTTGATAGATGGATGTATCTAATGCTAGATAAATATTTTACCTTACCCACATAGGTTTTGTTTTTTTTCCTTTTCTTTTGAGGGAACTAAGAAAGTTTCTCTTTTTCTTTTTCTTGTTTCTGATTAGAGAGAGAGAGAGAGAGAGACAGATTTTCTAATATCTTTAGGTGATCCTTTTTCTTAACATATATCTTCCATGGTTTGAATGCTTTTTTAGCCTAATCAGAGACAAGAAAAAGAAAAAGTTTCCTTGTATGGAGTAAGGACTTTGAATGGACTATTAATTCAAATGCTCAAAGATAATAGATGAATTAGTAGAATTCACTATTCTTGAAGTTAGAAACATGAACCGAAAGTATATTTTTTTAATAGTTTAGAAAAAGCATAAATGAATTGGAAATTTGCGATTGTATTAATATTTAAACTTTTAAATTTGAATGAACCCATCATAAATTTACAGTTTTAAAAGATCAAATATTAGAAATCACATGGATTATGCTACTATTAAAGGAATTTTAAAATTTTTGAGGGTCATGCCATTTCGTAGCTCCGTGCTACTGTAGGACAGTTGGTATGTGATTCAACAAGCCACGCGTTTAACACCATTGAAGACTCCCCTTGAGTACTACCAAAATACAAAGAAGAGAAACTCTTCACGACCAAATCCCAATTTCTCGTCTGCAAATATGAAATCACCAATAAGCTTATATCCAATTAGGACAAATTCCTGATGCATCGTTTGGACAGGGCACAACGTGGCAGTTAAAACTACGGTATGTTGCCATTTGTCTGTAGAATGTTAGCCGTTAGTAATTTGCCAAAAGTGGGGCTCTTTCAAAAATATCCGAAAAATCAATTCAAGGTTTGATTTTTTAGTTTTCGATTTATTTGTTTTGGATATCTAAAATTTTTCAAAAGTATGATATTGTATTCGGTTTTACTTTTAAAAATTTTGGAATTTAACATAATATATTATTATTATTATTATTATTATTATGTTGAGATATTAATAAAAAATATCAAAACTCAAAACCATAACAATGCAATTCAACAACTATAGTTTAATTATTCAACAACTATAATTTAATTATTAGAAAAAATTAGATTCTTAAAGCAATATTCTTGATGAAGAAGTGATGAAATTCATCAAATGACAAATCTTATTTTTACTAAAATGTTATGAATATTATGCTTAATACTTTGACTTCAATTTTTCATGAGACTTTTAATTTTTTATGTATTTTTATTATAATGACTTTTTGTTCTTTTTTTATAGTCATGAATTGTTTTAGATTATTTACTATCAAACATTATATTAGTAATTTATAAAATGAAGAAATTTGGTTTAAACCAAACCAAATCGAACCAAACCAAAATATTTTGGTCGTTTGGTTGTTTGGTTTTAGGATTAATATGATTTGGTTTGATTTGTTTAGAGATGAAATCGAAAATCAAAAAATCAAATCATAATTTTAAAAATTAAACCATTAAATCAAATTAACATCCATAGGCTCATCAGACGCGAAGGCTTTAGAGACTTCACTAGTGAGATTCTTGATTTGTTGGGCTTCTTCAAGTTAGGAAATAAATGGTGAAGCTTGAATCTATTTTCCCTTTTTCTATTAAAGTTGAATTTTTTTTCTTCAAATGGATTTATATCAACTGATGCCTTATACTCCTAAAATTGGAAAATTTCTGCCTTGAATTAGAACTGTTCTAATATGTTTAAATAAAATTTTGCTTCAGGGGTTGATTTAAATATATGGAAGTAGCATATGTGCTTGTTGGGATGTTTGCATTTGCTCATAGAATCCCCTTTTGTCTTGTGATGCAAGGAACCCTTTTTGTTAGGTTCGAAATATGGAGATTTACATTCTCTAGGGATTGTTTTCTGATTCTACTTGAAACCCTCCTAAGGCACTAATGGATGGTTTTCAATTTATCTGAGCAATAGAATCTGTTCATTTTATTTAATCTAGTTTCTTTCTTGATGAGAAGAATAATGGAGAGGTGAAGAAATAGTGGAATACAGCAACCTTCATAATGTAGATTTGGTGATAAGGAACTCAATGTATATCAAACTAGCAGATATTGCAGAAGTGCTTATAGATTTTTGTTGTGTATATTTTCCTGTTTGTCTTGCTGTAACTGTGATCACTCAAGATTGTGAATTGTCTCTGCGGCCAATAACTGTCACATCTAAAGCAGGCAATGTAGCCGAATAAGCTAATTATATTTTCATTGTTCTTGATTTTTGGTTGCTATTTGAAATATCCACTTAAATTACTCTTCAAAATTTGATAAAATTTATTGCAAAATCATTGGAAACAGGAATATTAAAAACTACAGACAAAAAAATAACTCTTCAACATACTATTAAGGGAAAAAACTGGAAACTTATATTACACTGAGAAATCTGACAACCCAAAACTTTTTCTGAAACATCTTTATTCAACTCCAAACTTCAAAAAAAATAAAAATAAAAAAACTCCAAACAATTTGGTTGTATGAGTTTCTTTCTGTCCTTCAAGGGCTTATAGACATATCCAGTTCTTCTAAGCTTCAGATTGAGATGCTATTAGGAATCCCGAAGCCTGTAAGTCCCCCTTCCTTGCTGTAATCCGAGGTGTTAGGATATAGTAGAGTGTAAGGAACTTTCACAGGCCCAGTCCGATTCTTCAAGTTCTTGTCATTGTTCCTTTTGTTAATTGCATTTTCAATTTCAACCAATTTGTTACCAAATTTCTTAAATGCTTCTCTTGGTTGATTATCGGAAGTCCATTCAGGACTGTCTCTCTGCCCAAGATAAATCTCATCTGAGGAATGCCGGGACAATATCTCTATCAGTGACACACCAAGTAAGGTCTGGAATTGTGCTGTAATGGTTTTCAAGAATGCCACTTCAGGTTTTTCCCCAAGTTCAGCATATTCAGGAGTTCCGGGTTCAGGCATGAATCGGCGGCTTACAGTTGGCCGATTAGGGAGGTACCCCGCATAAGGATACTGCCCAAAATTGACTGCTGCATGAAGAGCAGAAGCAATCCAAATAATAGTTGTGCATGTTTGGATAAGGTCATCTTTAGTCTGCATCTTAGGCCACCATGGCTCATCTTTCAAGTCACCATGTCCAACATCTCTTACCTCTGCCCACCAGGACTGGAGTTCAGGATCAGCTTGTATCATTGCATTTGTGTGATAATAGAACGAGCAATAATCATTAACCCAGTTTTCAATTGCTGACCAAATTTCAAGCCCATCAACAGCAAAGGGATAATCCTCTATTAGTAGTCTAAGGCCATGTGGCTGATTCAAGTCTGGAACTGCCATTCCTCTGCAAAGAGAAAGCTGAAAGTCAGTTGTTAAGTAAAATAGGTATGTTGATTCTGATCATAAATTCTTTTTTGTCCAACCTCTTAAGCAAATCAGCTGGAAGTCCCTGTTCTGTGAAAACCCAATTCTTATAAATAGCAGAAGACATTTCCAAGGCATATTTTCCTGGAAAGACTGTCAACTCAAGTATACCACCTGCATTGATCAGGGTATGTCTGGCCAAGGCATTTATGTTCATTGTATCACGGAAGTGGGGTTGCAGAAGCTTGTATATTGGATGGAGCACACTTAAATGCCTATTGGTTGCAATAATAAATGGCTCTATCACTGCATGAGTATTCAACCTGCCAAAAAAGGAAGAAAAAGATAACGGGTAAGTATTTTGCAAGGCATCAAAGTGTTGGATATTTCCATTTGACAGTAAGCGCACCAGTGGCTAACAAGCTGATGATAGCCAGAATCATTTACAGCAGCATATGCTTTTGCTAGCTGCCAAACTGTGCCTTCAATGCCTTGTTCAGCAGGAGTGAAGACTTGGCTGATGGCTCCATGCTGTTTTCCTTGGGGATGTGGTAAGCTGAGCTCGATGGCCAGTGGCTTCAATGTGTCATCATCTTGGAGCAACAAAACAGTCCGAGTAGCATAAGTCTTTGTGCTCGTCGAGTTAATCCTTTCAAGGTATGTCATTAGTGCATCATGATGATCTAATATGAACAGCTTGTCATTCTTCAATGCCTGTGGTTGCACATATAAAGAGCATAAATGAACTTTATCCTTACTTCTGGGAGAAACAAAGAGGAACTTGTGTTTAAGAGGTAAATCTTTTTTCCAGTCTAGATAGTTTATTTCAGATATTCAAATTATATAGGTAAAAATAAATGAGGAACCATACTTCATCTACAGTTTGCCCGTTCATGTTTTTCTCAACATGCTCCCTTCTAATTGTGCTGGTATGATCTCCATAAATTTTAGGATCTAACTTGCTAGCAGGTGGAAACTCCTGGTGTATAAAGAATTAGAGAATGTGTCAGTGAGATAATGAGTTGTATTCACAAAGTTCAAGAAAGCGTCCTTTTACCTCTAGGCGTCGGATGATAACAGGATTGACTCCTGCTAGCATTTCTCTTCCAAATTCTTCATCAGACCTCCAAGCAGATTTATCCTCTATAAATAACCAAATTTCCACGAAGATTCCATAGTTAATATATAAACCATCTGTATATCAAATTAAAACCTTGACATTTCTAAATGAAAAGAAGACTATAGATACTAATAACTTATCCTAGAGAAAGAAAGCGAAGCACCTTTGATTACAGATGGCGTTGGGAACTTCAGTAATCTCTCACCATCATTACGAATGAATTCTTTGACCATCTCCCAGGGGATGCATTTTCTTATTTTTTCTAATGAATGTCCATCGGGTAGCTTAAACCCACCTTCATATAGGTCCAGTACATCTTGGAAGGAGTCGAACTCATTAAAAGTGTCATCAAAAACTGATGCTATCTCTGGGAGCAGCACCTGCCCCAGGGATTTGAAAGCATATGCAATGAAATCTGCGAACTTCACATGACTGAATCGTTCATCTCGTGGGACATAGATGTTCAAATTGAGGAGAGCAAGTCGACTCTCTGCAGTGGGATCTGTAATGGCAATGCTGAACTAATGACTGTTTATATTAACAAGAATAACATGCTAGTGCTGAAAATGACTGAAATCAGTAGCATCCTGTTATAATATGGATAGATGATTCTAACCTTTCTTATTTGGTGCGCGACCTGTTCGCCCTCTACGAGGATATGGGTACTCCTTAGTACCTCCAAGCACTGGGCGTTTATATTCCTGACCTTTTTCAGGCTTTGCCAAGTCATTGTAGTATGCATAGTCATAAACTCTATTCCATTCTTTAAGCATACCTTTCCCATTTCCTCGAAGATTTATAAGCTCTTCTTCCCTATATAGGCGCAAGGCTTCTGGTGTGTTGTATGGCAGGTACGTCTAGATATAGAGATGCCAATGAGCATTTAGTATCCATTAGTGTTCTTAACCAGAATGTGGTAATAGAATTTGAAGCTGCACTAATTTTACAACCAGTTTAATACCTATTATGTATTGTTTTTTGCTTATTTTATGACTTGGAGATTTTTGAAAGTCCAACCACTATTTGTTGGACTTTAAATGCCAGGAAAAGAAAAGTCAACAGTCATCCACTTAATTTAAACATTTTCGTCTTTTTATCTGATTAACCTACAATTTTTTTCCAGTAACAATCATGATCTTGTTTCATAAACAACAATTCATATCAATCCAAAAATGTTTTTACTTTACACTTCTGTTCTTGTCATTCTCATGTCTCGCCATTACTTAGATCTAGTAATAGAATTGGCTGTCCAACCAAGAATTAGGAAATTGAATCAAGATACAAGTATTCCTAATACAGTATAGATGGGTTGAATTTTCTTCCTCAACAAGGTCAATTTTCTTAATAAGAAATATTTAAGAATTTGCCCTCGAGGGATAGATGAATTCCATTTTTTCCCCTCAAAAAGTTACATATTATGATGACGTCTCCTATCAATTAAAGAATGAGCAGAGCACTACCACGGACTAAAATGTATATATGGTCCGTCATCTGTGTGCACCTTCCACCTAACCACAAAGTTATTGCCTTTATTTTGGCTTCCATATCCTTTTTTTTCTTTTTTCATAGCAATCATTGCCACACAGCCTCTAATTTATCCACTTTGGATCAAAACCATTTTAGTAATTGTTGGAGAAATGAATAATATACATATAAAATTGGCATATTATTTGCTTTATTTTATTCATTTGACTATGGCTATGCTTTTCCAGTCAGCAGAAGTACCTTGTTGAGGAAGAAGATACGATCATATTTGTAGCGGTGAGCAGGATAAACCCAAGAATTGCAGACGAAATGGAGTCGACCTTGTCCAGGAACATTGTCTAAGGTAACTGTCTTGAGGTAGAATTGACTGTGGTGATGGTTCTTGATGAGAAAAGCACCAGGAGCTCCCAGGGATCCATCCCACTCCAAATTGATGTTAAATGTGGCATCTCCAGCTGATGCTGATGTAAGTGTAGAGATCCAGTTCTCGAGATATGCTGGTTTTCCCAACTTCCCTCTTCCATTTCCTGCAAGTAGTAAAGTATCAAAATGATTAATGGTTGCTTCAATATACCCTATGCTACAATATTTTTAAAATCAGAATGTTTAAAGCTATCTCAAGCATTTGGTGGCAAAGAAGCAAGAGGATTCTTTGTTCTTGCAACCACGGGACTTCCAAGATATAAAACAAATGGAAGTGAAAAGAAGTGATGCCACACTTGACAAATTGCATCAGTCCTCTGTAAACTTAATTCAAGTATATGGGCATGGTCAATTCTTCCCAGCTTAGATGACCAAAAGTTGGTCAGGGGACAAAATGGATTTATCCGGTGCTCGGTTTAAGAGAAATCCTTTGTATTTTTTCTCTTTTAAAAAGTTGTCCGTTCACAAAGTTCTCAGAGACTACAAACTACAGAGGAGTATTTAGCAGCAGAAGACTTGGAAGAGTACCTGAATCAGAGTGAACTGAACTAATAAGCTGTATCGAAACACCACCACCGAAGAGTTCATGCATTCGGTCAAGCAAAGAAGAACCAACATCAGTGAAGTCCAAGACATTCTTCTTCATCAGAACCACCTTCCCTTTGATCTTGTCCCCTTTGGGTTTATCTGGGTTTTTCCCACATACTGATTCCAACATTTTATCCAACATCTCTGTAGAAGAACAGGGTGGGAAGATCCCCATTGCAGAGAACCTTTAAAAGAAGAATTAACACTCAAGAAAAGGAACGAATTTGAAATGAAAAAGGGGAGAATATGTGCATATATATAGAAGCTTCACCACAAAGGCAATAGAAACTCGAGTTATTGTAGCACCAATATTATTGACTTAGGCGTAGACTTGGCTTTCTTATTCTTCTAATCTTCATGATGTGTAAAAGGGCCCATGAGATGTGGGACGTCCCTCTGAATCTGAGAATTGCAATGGGGGATTAATCCTTGCTTCCGCGTATTATAAAGTTGTTTTATAATACTAATTTTAATCCTTTTATTAAATTAAAAGTTAATATTTAATTTTAAATTTAAGATAATAGTTCTCTAAGTAAAGATAGAGGATGATGTTATATTGGATCCTCTTTAACTTTATCCTACAATAAATATATTTGATTCACAAATTTGTTTTAAAATAAATATAATTGCAAATATCTTTATATTTATTGCAGATCAGTTTGTGGATCAAGCTAAAAAGAACTCAGAGATAATATCAGTGCAACCATTTCATCTAGCTTGAGTCATCAGTAATTTCGAAAATGGGATTTGTGTGGCTCCAAACTCTGAGTGTGTTATAAATTAATGGGTGATATTAGCAATTTTTAAAATAGGATTTCTGCGATCCTAAAATCGAGTGTGACGTGACTCACATTATGAATTAATAGGTAATATCAGTTGACTAAGATTTTTTTTTTTTTTTTTTTACTATATGATTACAAATTAATCTAGCCTATTAGTTCTTAGTAAGGAAAGTTTTATTGGGAAAGCATAAAATAGATAATTTTGTAAAGAAAATGGTATAATTACAGCAAAAATATAACATTTAAAGGTTACAAGACTTTTGAGAAAAGAAAGGTATAATTACAAAAGTTATAATTTTTAGATAGTTAAATTGGGAAAGATCCTTTGTGTAATATTCCCTCCATCCAAAAAGATGGGTTTTAGTTTCATTTTTTTATTATTATTTGTTCTATTTCTAAGATAAGAAAAGCATTTTATTTTTATTTTTTCCAACTATACACCCTTATTCTACCCCTCCACTTCAATGACTTATTTTTCCAAAATCACTAATACTAATACTATATGTTTTCCCATTGATTACTATTTGTTCTTTTATTATAAAAATCAAATATTTTTTAATTCTCATTCGCTAAAGAGGAAATGAAGAATTAAACATGATTGTGTTTTCATCCGCCGCAAAATGTAACTATATTTAATACTCTGTTATTATATATTCTCTCACTCCATAATTAAATGCTTCAATTTGATTTAATTTAAAAATTAATAATAACATTTGATCTTAAAAAAATTACTTTATTATATTTATTACTAATTAGGTTAATGATAGAAATAATCCATTAAAAGAATGTAAATCTTTTAAATTAGGAGATTATTAATAAAATTGTAAATAAAAAATTTAATTACTTTAAAAATAATATGATCATTTCAAAATAAAAAATAGATAATCGATTCATAGCGAGCATCATATAATCTGATAAATTTTTTTAATATGTGCATAGAAATACTGATTCCATTCCACATTGATTCATAGCGAGCATCATATAATAATTATATAATTTGATAAATTCACATAGGGAGCAAAAGAAAAGGACGAGGGATCTGATTCCATTCCACATTGGACATCCCATCTGGCTTTTCCACCAATGATCAAAAGATTGTTCATTATGATGTCTCTCTCTATGCTTTCTTGAAATACTTCATGGAATGTCAGTCCACCCATGTTCCAGTTATCAAAAAAACAAAAAAAAAAATGGCCAACCCCCATGGCTTGGTAGTAGTGCTTGGTACGTAGAACTAATCTATTCCTTATGTTCATTAACCACATATTGGCTATCCTTTATTCAAATGGATGGTAAAGTAAATTAAGTAGAATGATTGGGGATGGTTAATGCACTTGTCTGAGAGTAGTTGGCCAATTATTCCATTTTGTTTGTGGTTGTTCATTATGGGGATATGATAAACGTGCCTTATTTTTGTTGTCCAATCAAATAAATACTCATTTTATTTGAAATTAAATATTCATTTTTTTATTTTGAATAAAAATAAATAAAGATTATTTACTTTTATTAACATATAAAATTATTGTTGAAATTAATATAACGTTTCAACGGATTCTGATACTCATAAGTTAGTATAATATAATGTTTAATGGTAGAATAGTATGATATACATCTTTTAAATTAATAAGTTTATTAATGAAATTTTAAATATAAAATATATTTATTTTAAAAAATAAATATTTAATTACGAATAAACTAAAATAAAAATATAAATATTAAATTATAAATAATATTTTAATCTTTTCTTTAACAAAGTTTAGAGTGACGGCTCCCTCCACCTTCTTAAAGTATAACACCTTTTGAATAATTTTTTTGTTTTCAAAAAATAAATTTGTTTACAAATTTTTAAGGTCATTTTTTGTGTTTTTTCAATATTACTTTTATTCTAAAATGAAAAGAGAGAAAATAAATATTTTAATTCTAAATTTTCAAGAAATAGTATAATATAATAAATAATAATATTTTAAATATCTAAAATACATGTATGAAATCATTAAAATATCTTATATTTTGACACATATATAATATATCTAAAACTAGGGATGGCAATGGGGCGAATCGGGGCCGGAGGTTGGAGACTCCGGCCCCGCCCCAACTTTAAATACTAATCACCGTCCCCGCCCCGCCTTCACTTCAAAAATTTGGAAAGTGGCCCCGTCCCTGCCCCGCCTCCGCTTTACATCATCCGCCTTCACCTCATCCTCACTCTCATTTGACTCCGCTTTGACTTCGCTTTGACCCCGCTTTGACCCCATTTGACTCATTATATCAATAAATACTTAGTCAATAATATAATCTCATTGTAATCTACAAAATTTAATAATATAAATTCATAATTAGTTAAGTATATAGTTAATAATATAAAATTATTTAAATCAATATATTTAATAATATAAATTATAGTTACATTTTTAAAAAAAATGTTCACATATAATTACATAAATAATATTATATTAATATAGTTAATAATATGAATAATAATTATTTAGTCAATAATATAAACTCATTTTATTTAATTTTTTAAGTAAACAAATGGATAAGATGGTTTTCTTTAAAAAAATTAGAGATAAAATAGTATTTTTATTAAAAATAGAACTGAAGCCGAAGTCGGGGATTTGCGGGGCGAATCCCCGCGGGGCTTCAACGGGGAAAAATCAATCCCCGCCCCCGTCCCCGTCCCCGCTAATCCCCGCTTTTTAAAACCCGGCCCCGGCCCCGACCCCATTAAATTCGAAGAATCCCCGACTTCAATGGGGCGAATTGAAGCGAATCCCCGTTAATCCTCATTTCATTGTCATCCCTATCTAAAACATGTGATAGATATTTGAGAAAGTAAATAATATAATAGTACTCCACTCGGTTCATTTTAATTGTTAATTAAAAAAAAAGATTAAGAGACAATGTAAACATATTTTATAAATTATACTTATTTAATTAATAGCATATAATCATAATGATTCAAAATTATTTAGGTTAAATAATGAACATTAAATGTTATCTCATAATTAAGTTTAAAGTTTGAGGTGAAAAAATTACTAGGTTGCTAATTTAGAAAATTGTTTATAGCATTATCGTTCACATATGTCAATAAATATTTTTCATATTTTTAAGACAGACTAATTAAAAAATAAAAGTAAATATATATATATATATATATATACATGTATATATTCAAGATTGCATTAACATATAATTGTAAAAGTCAAAAAAATTAATCAACAATTGAAATTGTAGTGTAACGTACTCTCCATACTGTATTTGGAGCAATGTTATGTTAGGTACAAGTGTGGACCTTTATACTAATTAATGCTATGTTCAGTCTTATTCTTACAGCTCGAACAACCAAATTTAATGCCGGAAACAATTAGTTTTCTTATTGCAACTGGATAAGAGTATTTTTTTAGAGATAGGGGGGGGGGGGGGGTTGCCGGGGTTGACAAGATTTTAAAAAAGAGATAAAAAAATCCAAACCAAACAGTTGAGGTAAAATATTTAATGCTCCCTTATTAATTAATTAAATATTTACATTTAACTTAATACAATAATTTAAAAAGTAATTTTGATTATGAAGAAATTACCTCAATATATTTATTATTGATGTGATTAATAATGAGACCAAATATAAAGATTGTTAGTTTAAAAAAAGATTAAAAAAGTAAATATTCAATTTGTTAAGATTTGAAAATGAAAATATGAATATTTAATTAGTGAGAGCATGACTCAAACCATTATATAGAGATCATACGTGGGTAATAACAATTAGTTAGGTATATCTACTTTCTTTTTTTTAGAAAAAAAAAAAATCAATAATTGGATCTTTGAAATATGCAGACAACAAGAAAAGAAGTCGAAAGTAACAGCACATCCAAAATCATGGTAAAGAAAATTAAGAAAGTTAGAGAAAAATAAAATATCTTTTGTGTGCCTACTTTTGAAGTGAAATTTATAAATATATATATATGCATAAATGAGGAATTTTATTTTCTTTTTCCATAATTTCCCTTATTTTGGGTATATTTATGTTTTCTTTTTTAACGTCAGTGAACGTGGAGTGGTTATTCATTAAATAATATTAGAATTACAAAGTGAATATTCACTTTTGAATAAATCAAAATAAAAATATAAAAATTTAATTTTGAACCATTATGGACGGAGGATTCGTGTAAAAAATTTCTTTCTATAACCCTTGAGACAAGTAACCCCTGTTAATTTACATGGCAAAAACATGTAAATAGTAGTTACTTCTATAAAATACATTTTTGAAGTGCATTTTTTGCAAATAATATAAATACAAAATTCATTAATTTCTTTAAACATATTTTTAAAATGCATTATTTTGTAAATCACAGTAGTGAAAATTTTAATTGTACAAGTCGGGCTCAATCAGAACTATCACGTAATATGATAAGAAATGTTTCTTTTCCTTTTTTTTCTTTTTTATTTTATTTTATGAGAGATAAGAAATGTTTCTAAACAATAAGTTATAACCTAAAAATACGTTAATGAAGAATATAAGGTGATAGGATAGAAACTAAACTAAATAAAAACACTTATCAACAAATTTTTTTTGCTAAGTCACTCATCAACATGTCATAAATATTAAATTTGATTCCTTGGTGTATAATTGTCTATTATCCAACTTAAGACTCGACTTAGACTTGGAATAACTTTGAAGAAAGTATAAGCAGTCACCGCTCATCATAATCAACTTGAAAAAATTATCCAATTAAATATTCAATTGCTTCCAAACAATATATCTAATTCAGTAGACTTTGGGGAAAGAAATGGGACATGTTTGCATTTATATTAGGCACGTGAAAATTAATGTAGTTGGCATAATTAATTGAGAGTATATGTATTAATCATTTTTAAAAATAAATTATTTAATAAGTAGTTAATAATTTATTTAATTTTTTAATTAATAATCAAAATATAATTGTAAAAATATTTACTAAAATTAGAAATTAAACAATTTAAATGAAATATATATAAAAAATAAACGTGTGACAATTGAAACGAAGCAGAAGGAATAGTGAAAAAAGTAAAAAATATATTATGAGTTGATAAAATAAATTAATTTTGGAATTTGTAGCAAGCTACACTCCACTTTTTTTTTAAAAAAAAAGAATCATTTTTAAGCTTGACTCACTAAATTAATATTATTAGTAGCAAAATAATTAGTTTAATTTTTTTAAAATGTATCACTTTTAAATAAATATTTTAAGTTTGGTCTACAATATCCATTCTCATACATTTTTTTAAAAAAAATAGTAGTAATAAAAAAAATGATTGCCCATTTTGTTAATTCTCTAAAAGACCTGGTCATTTTCATTCTTCAAAATCAACAGAGGAATTTTTTTTTCTCATTCTTCTGATTGCCACTTCTCTTTTCTTTCTTTTTTTTCCTCCTTTCAAAGTCGTTTTCCTTTTCTGTATTTGAGCAACTTGATAGTTTTATAATTCACTACATATCTAATCATACATAAAACTTGCAAAACTACCATATCTATCCCAGCTCTATTTGTTTTTATTTTTTATGAGAATCCCATCTCAATTTGTGTTAGTAGAGTTTTGGTGTAGCTAAAGTAGCCTTGGCTTTATCTAGCTATTGTCAAATCCAACAATTCTTTAACAAAAAGAAGACTGAGCTCATTATATTTATTGTATATCGTTTTCTTGCCTACCATGGGAAAGAATCTCATCACCAAGATCAAAGATAGCGGGACAAAGAGGTAAAGTAGTTGGTAAGAATTTCTCTTTCTCCCATTAATTTCAAGATAGTGAAATAATTCATTTTCTCATGTAATAATAATAAAAACAATCAAAGATAGAACGTGAAAAATTCTCTTAAATATCTTATAAAGCAAATTATTCTAAATTTATTTACTTATTGGTAATATTTATAATTAATTATTTGACAATCGTATATTTAAAGTGAAAAAATAATTATTGTTATAAAATAATTAATTGGTAGTTTTGTTATTATGTACATTTTTATAATCGCCCCCCTCTATATAGGACAAAGTATAAGTATCGTGCTTATTCTCTCATGCAACTAAAAAATATAAATAGTGATATTTTGGTTTGATACTTAAAAGGAAATGATGTCTCTTTGCTTATATTCTTTACTTGATGTTGTAGTTGTATTCCAAACCTTTTGTGTAACAAATCTTTTGGCATTGGGTTCTTAATTCCGTTCTTGAGGTACAATTAACATCGTATCTGCTGCAAGTTTCGACTTTAGGTGGAAAAGGAAAAAGGATAGGGGGTGTGGAGGGGATGGGGAGGGTGGGGCATTGTGTTGGGGAAGTGCTACTGAAATTAATTCTCAAAAGTACCTCTCAGCATTTGGCATTGCAAAAAGTCACCCACCACCAGTATTATATTATTGGATGAGAAGTGTGAGGAACGTGCACTTATAACGTTGGAGATTAATTGATAAAATATTATGTCTGTCTAAAATCAAAAATTTTATTATTTTTATAATTAAATTAGATAATGATTGAATTATTAGTTAATTAAGGATACATAAATTTATTAAATTTTAAAAATTATTTTTAAAATTTTAAATATTTAATTATAAATATCTCATAATAAAAATATAGATATTTAATAATATAACTAGTATTTCACAATTATTCTGTGTATAGGTGAGGTTCACACAATTATTATTTGAAAGATTATATTCATTTTACAATTACTTTTAAAGACTGTGTATATATATGTGTAATATAAATATATAAGGGGGAATTATGAAAAATTACCTCAAATTGTTTAAGATTCTTCAATTAATTCATATATCTTTTCTAATAATAAATGCACCGGAAAGTTTGTAAGTACCATTTATTAACTTAGCTGTAAGATATTGGAAAGTTCATTTTGGATGATTGAATTTACACAAGCTTTTAGAATTTCTCATAGCAGTGCTTGATAGACTGAAATGTGTACTATACAAGAGTCAAGACTCTCTGAATCTTCTTTACTTCTATAAATTTGTCAAGTATCCTTTCTACCATTATTTTTTATTAAATTCTCGACCAGTTTTTAGAATAATAAGATGACACATGATGCCTAAAATAAAATTTTAAAAAAGGATGCATGATAATTCTCTATAAATATGCAAAAAGAAAAAGAAAGAAGAAAGATAAGAATGACAGTTTATCTCCTATCATAAAAAACTCCCTGGAAATTATTGCAGCACATGAATGTTGGTGATCTGAGAAAGTCGATTAAAATGTTATTTGAGTTAATGATGAGCTATGTGTCGTATCCTCTTAAATTTAAATATAATAATTTATATATAGATAGAAAAAATATGAATCGAATCTACATAAATTTATCAATTTTTAAATTAAAACAATAAATCTGAAAAGAGTTTTGGGAGTTTTTGTATTTTGAGAAAAATAAAATAAAAATAATTAAAATAATTATTTTTAGAGTTTTTGGATTTGTAAATAAAATTAAAAGATTTTAGAATAGAAATGATATAAAAGACATTAGTAAAAAACTAGTATCAATTTATATTTTTCATGGGATTAATCACAAATAAAGACATTATTAAGTAATTGATTTTAAAATTACGATCATCTCAAACAGATTATTATCCTTATAAATTAGATTAATCTCTAATTTAATTAAACGCAACTATCAACTAGCGTGTATATAATGCTCAATCAAATTGCATTAAGTAAATGTAACATCATCAACATTAAATTTGTATATAACAATCAACTTAATTATATATAATTTTTCTACTAATTTAATTAAGTCAAGAGTTGCAACTCAATTAAACTAGTAGATGCTACTTGAATGATTAATACAAGATTAATAATCTTGACTATATAATCACATTTATTAATTAGATTGTCAATCTAATTAATTTACACAATTATATTAATTAAAACATAAATTATATAAATACTCAATTAATATATATATATAAGTATATTAAATAAATACACATATGTATATAAAGAAAAAATTGATTTATATTATCTCAACAAATTATGCGGTTCAACTGACCATTTAAATAAATTAAACTAAAAGTATGAATGCTCGACTTTCCATAAAAGAAAATTAAAGATATAAAAAGAAATTAAACTAGTTAGAAGTTTTCGCGTTCCATAAAAAAGAAAATAAAAGACATAAAAAATTAAACTAATTATATGGTTCGCCCATCCATTTGTGATATTTAAAGTTCATAAAGTAAAAATAATAAAGATTAGGGAGGTAAACCGATCATAAATCCAGTTAAATAAACTCAAATAGAAATTAAGTACAAAGAAAATTATTTCATAATCTCATTTATTAATAACTTAACACATATCTTTGCTAAAAAAAAGAAATTACTCACAATACATATTTAATGAATATAAGATGAAATTTATAAACATTAGAAAGAAAATTTAAAAGATAAACTCCCAGAAAATATTGAAATTATCTGGACAAAATTTATTTACTAAACATTACAAAAGCCTTGAAATATTATTCTAATTATGAAAAATACACTAAGATGAATATAATAATATAATAAATAATTTGCAAAAGAAATGAAGAATATTTGAGCTAAATTGGTGTCTCAAATGAGAAAGAAACCTAGAATATTTATAAAAAAATTTACATAGTAAAATGGTCATTTTGATCCTTGAGTACTGTAGCGGATTGACTTATTGTCATTGACGAGTCGACAACACTGTTCATAATGTAAAATAATCATTAATTAAGATAAAAATCAATTAATTTATAAATACATAAGTTAGTTTCACCTAATTCTTTTAGTCATTTATTAAGGTGCATTTTCCATATGCTTTTTTGTGTTTATTTGATAATTTTAGTACTCTATTAATGATCATCATCGACATCTACAGTGATACTATTTAATAGAATTAATGTATATCGATTTTTATTCTTCTTTATTTTCATTTTTTCTTATTCTTTTTATCTTCAAAATGTACTAAAATACACTGAAAAATTTATAAATAAAGAAATAGAAAATAAATGTGAAATATATCCATTAAACAATACAATTAACTGATTTTTAAACAAAATATAGCAATTAAGTAATATAAAAATAAATTATTTTATGAGTATATAAGTTAGTTTCACCTAATTCTTTTATTCATTTATTAAGGTGCATTTTCCATATGCTATTTTGTGTTTATTTGATAATTTTAGTACTCTATTAATGATCATCATCGACATCGACAGTGATACTATTTAATAGAATTAATGTATATCGATTTTTATTCTTCTTCATTTTCATTTCTTTTTATTATTTTTATCTTCAAAATGTACTAAAATACACTGAAAAATTTATAAATAAAGAAATAGAAAATAAATGTGAAATATATCTATTAAACAATACAATTAACCGATTTTTAAACAAAATATAACAATTAAGTAACATAAAAATAAATTATTTTATGAGTATATAAGTTAGTTTCACCTAATTCTTTTATTCATTTATTAAGGTGCATTTTCCATATGCTATTTTGTGTTTATTTGATAATTTTAGTACTCTATTAATGATCATCATCGACATCGACAGTAATAATATTTAATAGAATTAATGTATATCGATTTTTATTCTTCTTCATTTTCATTTTTTCTTATTCTTTTTATCTTCAAAATGTACTAAAATATATTGAAAAATTTATAAATAAATAGAAAATAAATGTGAAATATATTCATTAAACAATACAATTAACCGATTTTTAAACAAAATATAACAATTAAGTAACATAAAAATAAATTATTTTATGAGTATATAAGTTAGTTTCACCTAATTCTTTTAGTCATTTATTAAGGTGCATTTTCCATATGCTATTTTGTGTTTCTTTGATAATTTTAGTACTCCATTAAACAAAAGATTGAGCAATTCTTTGAATAATTGAATTGTCGGTAATTATTAAAATGAATTTTAGAGCGATTATTTGGACATTTTCAGGCCCTTCGCATTGTGTTTCACGTGTATAACGAGAAAAAGTAGCCAGCTATTATTACGACAAATTCTATGGACAAAGCAGCTATCCATTGATTCACTTTATAATATATTCTTGTTATACTACTTTATATCCATTACTATGTGGGCAGTCATTTGCATTTATGCCGCCCAAATAATTATTCTCTCTCACTTCAAAGAGATTATAATTCATTAATTAATATACATCATGTTCGGTTTAAAGGTCAAGCGTTCAACATCTCGCCCCAATGTAATAAAATAAAATAAAGTAAAGCTTCTCTCTCTAATTTTCTTCATAAACTATATTTTCTTAAAAGTTCGTTTTCAGTGCAAGGATTCCACGATACATATCTAATATGCATTCTTAAATACTTTTAATTTAAATTCTACACATTTGATTAATTTAATAATTATATTTTAATTAATTATTTAAATTTATTAATATATATGAGATAGGTTCAAACACGATCGCTGTTGCGGATTTTGCACATAAATGAGTATGAAGTCACTGTATATCAAAATCATTCAATTAACCCATAATACAAAATATTTCTTCTATTGAATATTTTTATTTTTATAAAAAATATTCTTTCATCCAAAATTTAATATTTAAAATTGGATTTTAAATTAAAGACAAAGTTTGAATTTATAGAAGTCAACTAAGACTTTTCAACACCCCCTTTCCCCGGGGCTCCAAATAAAGATGGATTGCACTACATTCACAGAATTCTAACTTCCTCATTCCTGCAGAGCAAAAAAATAAAACTTGAATCTAATATATTAAGAATTTGAATTGGTAATTTATTTGTCCTGTCTGATCACCTAACAAAAAAACTGGGTTTTGTTTAATTGTTTTGCCGTGTTGACCACATAAAACAAACATCACTTGTTTGTTTTTCAAGGACATTATATAAAATGGGAACCTTCATAGCACTATCAAGAAAAGTAGCAGAGAACCCAAAGGGGGAAAAAAAGGATAAAAGAAAAAATATATGTAGACTTTGGAATATTCAAACCAACAAGAAAGATACAGAAACTGTAGAATACGGATAGATTAATAGACTGAAAGACATTTTTTCTTTTTTAAAGCATAGTGTGACAGACATGAATATGAAGATAATCATGGTGGACTCTAATATCATAAATCGGAATTTTTTTTTTTTTTGACTTAGCCATCGGTGGATGATCAATCATTTTAGCTTGAAGCATTTGGCTTCCTTTTTTTTTTTTTTAGGGAAAATCAATTGCCATTATTGGTTTGGGAAAGAATGTCCACTTCTTTATTTAGAACCCTAGCTAATCACAATTAGTGAACGTTTAACAAGTTGATATATGCAGTGTGCGCACGTGAAGTGAACTAGCTGCATAATATAAAATGGATTATATATGATTATTTTTAATTCAATAAGGGGTAGGATTATATTTTGAGTGAGGAAAGAGTCAAAAGGCATGTTAAACGATTCCTCTCTCCTCTGGTTTCTTTTTTTTTTTTTTTTTCTCTGGATTCCTCTGGTTTCTTCATATATTGTTTTGGAAGATTTTTCTTCCCGAGGTTCTTTCATATTTTTTGGTGAAATGCTAGTCGTTAATTCAAGAAAAATTAAATAAATTAAATAGTACATATATCCCATGGATTCTTTGGATAAAAAGAGTCTCTATAGTTAGGCCAATGTATATATAATTAATATGTATTTTTATATTGGAACGTGCGCGGTTACGAGAAGAAAACAAATCAAACCCTCAACATTTTTTCTTAACCGACAAATTAACATTTTTAGTATTCTATTTTTTTTTATTTTGATAACTAAATACCTTAACATTATTTTTCATTTTAAAGATATTTTAACATTTTCTTTTGTCATCTAAGTTATTTCCGTCAATTTGACCGTTAGGTCAATGACACCAAAATGTTTTATTCAAAGAAATCAGGGATATTTTTGTTCATTTAGCAAGATATCAAAATAAAAAAGTTAAAATAACTTATAAATGAAAAATAATGTGAAGGTACTTTAGTTACTAAACTAAAAAATATAGCATACCAAAAATGTTAATTTATCATTTAGCAAGATTTCAAAGATTTTTTATGCATTAAAAATATCCATCATTATCAAACTTTTATTTACCAAACCTAAACATATTCATCATCAATCATCTTCTGTAGCGAACCCTAAATGCATCATACATCTTAAGTTTCATCACCATCATGTTAGGTGGACCTTAAGTTACATTGTTGCTAGTGTTCTTAAGTTTCATCACCATCATGTTAGGTAGACCTTAAGTTACATCGTTGCTAGTGTGGAGTAGGTGTTAGAAAAATCTCTCATAGTGATTTCAAATGAGGAATTGAAAAATCTACAACTAGTGAAAGTAATGACTACTCCTAGTCTATAACGGTCTACAGAGTTTTTCACATCACGAGCTATAATCTTCAAACGTCTACCTCATAAATTGCCTCTTCCTCTTCCAATATTTGAATTGAATAAAGGGACAAGTACGTTGTGAACCCTACTACCTATTTATCTATTTAAATCCTTATATTAATATGATATAAGTTCTCAATCTCTCAAGGGCATTGGCTATGATGATTAGATGTGTGATTTTTTCCAATTTGTTTGGGCAGTAGGAATACTTGTTGGTTTATTCCATATAAAATTGATTTGTGCAGTAGATATAAATTGTTTATGAAACAATGCTAACTCATAGTGCCTCTAATGTATTTGTTAAAAGTAGTTGTCTTGTTTTATTATGATTTTTCAAAATCTCCTATTTCATGAAATTTTGAGATTTTTTACGCCCATACCTCACATATCTTGCCTTACAATTAGAAGAATTTAAGATACCATCAAGTGATGAAGGAAGTAACGATTGCAGATCGAATATATTTTTTGTAGAGCTAGTTTAGTTAAGAATTTCAATTGCATATTCTAGTGTGTTTAGTTGTTGAGAGACAACAATGAATTATTTTGATGACAATAGAGCTTGAAAATAAGAGATGTACCATGATGTACAATGGTTTCTTTGGACAAAAAAAACAAGAATAGGGTTTTGTCAATTGATAAAGCTAGTGAGATAAAACATGGGTAATTGCAGAGAGAATAAGAAGACGTTTGATGGGGACTTTGAGCTATGGAGCATTTTTTGTTTTTAAATTGCTATAGTGAAATTCCAAAATTACCCCGTCAAATAATGGGGAGATGAACGAAAATTTTAAAGGTCAGATTGGTGGAAATACATTAGATGCCAAAAGAAAAAAGTTAAGATACATTAAAAACGAAAAATAATATTAAGGTACCTTAATTGTCAAAATTTAAAAACTAGCATATCAAAAACATCAATTTTCCCTTGCTAAATGGACAAAAATTCCCTTCATTTATTTGAATAATTTTTTTTGGTATGGTGACCAACTTTTACCTAACAATCAGATTGGCAGATATACTTTAGATGCCAAAAGAAAAGTTAAGATTATTTAAAAACGAAAAAGAATCTTAAGGTACCTTAATTAATAAAGTAAAAAAGATAACATACAAAAACATACAAAAAACGTCAATTTAGTATAAAGAAAAGAACATTTTTTCTAAGTGTTCTATAATAGGATGTTATCATAACCTTCTCTCTCTTATGAAATTTGACACATGTTTCTCTAGTGAAATTTACTGATAGTTTTAGAAATAATATGGAGCATGGAATAATTTTTTTATGAATAGAATAAAGAGAGGGAAAGTGAAGAACAAGTGATCTTGTAAAGATAGCAAATATGATTAATTGTACATATGATAACTATGATATGCCAATTCTTTCAATAAGGAATTGGCAACCATTGCGGGAGTGGCTGGGAACCCGGATGGCAACATTCTCTTTGCTTGGATAAATATTGTTGGTGCCCAAGAAGCTTCACGGTATGGCTTCATGCCAAATCTTAAAGGTAGCTTCTAAGAATGGGATACAGAGTGTTGTCCTTGAGGGGACTCTCTAGGGGTTATTTTATTTGTGAAGGGACTTTGAATAATATGAGGAATGACAAGCAAAACAATACATTAATCAAGCTGAAGCTTTATTTTCTTCAAGTAGAGAACTGGCTAGACAATTCAATATGTGAATAGGACTACACATAATTTGATTGTTTGTGCTAGATCTTGTAATCTTGTCTATGTCCCTGTCAGGGTGGCATGGCTGATAAGGCAATTGTCTCGGTCTCCAAAAAAAACTTAAGGCCTCTAATTATATATATATATATATATATATATAATGTAAAAAGAAAATATTTATAAAAAATTGAAAGATAAGATGAATAATTAATTATATTTAATATTAAAAATTAGTCAATTAGAGGGCTAAAAATAAGGAGAAAAATGAAAACTTAACATTAGATTTCATCAAAAAGAAAAATAAAAGTTATCGTTAGAGAGAGTTGTTGATAATTAAAATCCTAGAAAATTATAAGTAATTACAACTCTACTTTATTAGCTTAAAAAAAGGTTTGTCTACCGATGTCCTATCAACAGAAAATTCTCCATTGAGTTCCCTTTCATCAACCACTTGTGCAATACATTTGAGTTTTCAATCCTATAAGATAGATATATAATTTATCTATTTTCCTATTAATATTTCTCTCATTATCCTTCTCTAATTTCCTATTTTCTTTCACGGTCAAAAGATACAAGTTGGGTTTACTAATTATATGTCGGTTAGTTTTATGTTTTTCAAAACAAAAATAATAAAATCTTATTTGAGATCAACTATGACACAAAATAGATTGAAAGTAAGATGTTATAACATCTTGAATGTAAAAATTTAATGAGTAATTTTGCAGCTAAAAAAGCAAGAAACATAAACAATTTTCTTTAAATTTTTTAAAATGTTTTTCCTACATAGGCCCCCATAAAATTTTGTATCAGGTCTTGTATTCCTTTGACACGAATCTGGCTTCTATTGCCTTTCTCCCCCTAAAATTTGGTGTGATCCGGGTGAGACTCATTTTGAATATTGTAACTTATTGGAAGATAATATTAATGGTTAATGACTTGCTTATAAAAATAAAATAAAAAATTACAAGGAAGAACCAAAGAAGAATTAAGGAATGAGAGTGGCAAATTCGACTCGGTTATGTACCAAGGGACCAAGGGCTTGCGTGGTTGCTAGTTTCTAAAGAGTTGAACATTGTAAACCAGACACCCTTGAAACCCAAACTCTTATCATATTCTCTCTCTCGACTCGATCGACTTTCATCGGTAATTCTACAGCGGTGCTGTCTCTCTTGACTTTTTACTAGGTGGGTTTTCAAAAAGTTTTCAAGAAATCAGTTGAAAATGAATGGGGTTCCGAAAATAAGTTAAATCGGTCATAGGAGTGTTGGCATTTGGCAGTTCCGAAACGTGATTTGGCCAGGCACTGGGAGTGTCGTATCGCTTGCTGTCACAGCTAACTTCATTTCCTTCTTGCTCTCTTCATTTTTAATTTTTTTTTCTCTTCTTCCTCCAAGCAGAATATCAGCGGGAGAACAAATTTTGGGGCAGCAAGTCTGACAAATCTTTCTTCTTATCTACCATGTCAGTTTTTTTATAATATTGGGAAAACTTTTTAAAGAAGATAAACAAGCATGATTTGGCACTCAGAGTGGCGAATTGGAGAAAAAAAGGCATATGTGATTGTGATTGCCGCATTTGAAAAGCATTGAACCTTGACATGAATGGATTCGGAAAATACTTGTGAGTGACGAATCTTCATTTGGTCAGATATTTTTCTGATTTCTTTCATTTTTTATGTGTCCTTGAATTTCTGAAATATGCAAACAACAATGACTTCTAAAAGGGGTCAGATATTTTGGATGTTTCTTTCAAAACGAATTCAGAATCTAAATATTAGATATAGGTAATCAGAATAATTGAAGTAGGAAAAAGATTATATATCCATTGATGTAAAAAACTCTCTATATATACATATACATATGACCGACTATGAATAATCCTAATTATACATAGATTGAATAATCTTAACTTAATCCTAAATCTACATGTATGAATAATTCTAATTACACATGGATTGAATAATCCTAACTCTACATGGATAGCTCCTCACGGATATAAGTATCCCTACATAATATTACATATATATATATATATATATATATCTCTCTCTAGCACTTCCCCTTTAAGTTAGTGCGTATAAATTTCGAACACCCAACTTGAATAATAATTGTGCGTAGTGAGAGCCTTTGTCAAATAATCTTCTAATTGATTAAAGGAAGAAATAGCCATGGGAAGCATAATGCCTTTGCTTAATTGTTCATGAACAATATGACAATCAACTTCAATATGTTTTGTCCGTTCATAAAATACGGAGTTTGCTGCTATGTGTCTTGCAACCCGATTATCACAATATAAAGAAATAGGTGACTGGGAAACACCAAAAAATTTTAACAACTGAATCAACCATAACAGTTCTCGAGTAGTCATGGACATAGCTCTATATTCAACTTCAGCATAAGAATGTAATACGATAGTTTGTTTCTTACTATTCCAAGATATCAAATTATTCCCAAGGAAAATACATAACCCAATAGTCGGCCTTCTAGTCATAGGACAACTTACCCAATCTGAATCTGCATATGCAAGAAGTTGTAATGAACTAGAAGATGAGTAGAAGATACCTTGCCCAAATGTACATCTCAAATATCTAAGTAATCTTTTGGTAGCATGCCAATGTGGTGCACGAGAGCATGAGCAAATTGACTGAAAGTATGAACAACAAAAGTAATATCCGGTCTGATAACTGTAAAATATATGAGCTTACCAATCAATCTACGATAAGTACCAAGATCATTTAAGAGGGGTCCTGTAGTAAAATCAAGCTTGAGATTAATTTCCATAGAAATGTCTGCCAATTTAGAATTCAGCTAGTTTAATATCTTTCAACAAGTCTCTAGTGTACTTCTGTTGATTCAAATAAATGTCATCAGATGTGTAAACAATCTCTATGCCTAAAAAATATCTTAAGGATCCTAAATCCTTGATTTTAAATCTTTTCAACAAAAGAGATTTCACATAATCTATCAATATTTGGTTGTTTCATGTCACAACAATGCCATCAACATAAATTAAGATGTAAACAGTTGAATAATGAATAAACAATAATCACCTGATGATTGCATGAATCTAATGTTAAGAAGTTCTTTGGCCAAAGTAAAAAACCACGTGCGACCAACCTATTTTAAACTATAAATAGATTTCAACAATTTACACACAAGTAGTGTCTTTCTATAGCTAGGATGACCAGGTGGAATCTGCATGTAAACTTATTCATTAAAATATCAATGTAAATATGCATTATGAACATCCAATTGATGAAACTTCCACTTTCTAGTACATGCGGAGAACACGAAGAATGACAAGTTTCACTATTGGTGTGAATGTGTCATGATAATCCACACATTCAATTTGAGAATAACCACGAGCCACTAATCTTGCCTTATGTCTCTTAATGGAGCCATCTTAATTTCTTTTTATCTTAAAAATCCATTTGCAAGAAATAAGTCTCTTCCCTGTAGGTAAATGGACAAGCTGTCAAGTTTGGTTAGTAGCAAGAACATGTAATTCATCACTAATAGCTTTACGCCACTCTGGAAATTTTACAACTGTGAAATAATCATTTGGTTCTAATCCTTGGTCAATAGTAGTGAGAAAAGAACAATATCTAGGATCAAATAATTGAAGAGAAAGTAAGGAATGCAAACCTGAGTTACTGGAAAAGTGATTGGAAATAGAAGACAGAATAACATAATCATCCATCCACTTTGGATGAGTTCTCGACCTCTGGCTGCGTCACACCATCGTTGGGAATTGTTGTGTTGCAGATTCTGGTACTGGATGCATATAAGAGTCAGAATATGGTGGAATAGGTAATGAAGTGGGTTGTGAGATTGGGCTATTTAGTGAATAGAAAAATGGGGTAGGCCGTGAATCTTGGCGGGAAATAGGAACAATGGGTTGTGTGTTTGTGTCATGATGTGAATATGAATAATCTATATTATCAATGAAATTCAAGAGAGGCCTTACCATAGTATTAAAATCAGATTTGCTAGTTTTGGATGGAAAAATATTTTCATAAAATGTAACATCCCTGGTAATTGAGATTTTATGTGTAATCAAATTATAAACTTTGCAGCCCTTTTGATTTGATGGATAACCAAGGAAAATACAAAGATATGCACATGTGTCCACTTTATTTTGAATATGAATATTTCTAGCAAAGCATAGACATTTGAATACCTTTAAATGAGTATAAGTAAATGCCCTTTTATGTAAAATCTCAAAATGTGTTTTTCCTTTCAGAATAGCAGTGGGAGTGTGGTTTATTAAATATTACTATATTAAGAACACAATCTCCCCAAAATTTTTCTTGTAAATTTGCTTAAAAACGCAAAGCTCTACGAGTATTTAATAAATGTCTATGTTTACGCTCTACAACAACATTTTGTTGATGAGTGTCAACACATGTTAATTCATGTAAAATACCAAGAGAGGAGAGAAAATTGTGTGTTTTCTTTTGGATAAATTCAAGCCCATTATCACTACACACTATTTTTTACAGATTTTTCAAATTGTATAGATGCCATGGTAATAAAAACTTTTAAGATAGATAATGTTTGAGATTTATTTTGCCCAAGTACAACAAGAAAAATCATCAACAATGGTTAAAAAGAAACAAGCACCAAATAATGAAGGAACTGAAAAGGGTCCTCAAATATCTATATGAATTAATTCAAAACATTCAGAAGTCTTGATAAAACTTGAATTAAAAGGTAATAGAGTTTGTTCGGCTAATGGGCAAATAGTGCAATCACATGATTCTTTGAAAGAAATAATGGAATCAAGTTTAATTAATTTTGGATAAAGTGATGAACTTGGATGACCCATGTACCAATACCAAATATCATAGTCAACTGTAGATATTGCTCCTATTACTTTTGTGATTTTTTTGCGGATTTGACGCAACTATCACATATATAGTCCATCACGCTCCTATTCCCATCCAATCACTTTCCCCGTCATTCGGTCATGCAAATAACAAAAATGCGAATTAAAGTGAACAAAACAATTCAAATATTTTGTGAGTTTAGAAATTGAGATGAGATTAAACTTAAAATGTGGGATGTGGAGTACATGATCTAAAGGAATATTATTTTGTAACATGATATGACCACTTCATGTAACTGCATATTTGTTACCATCTGGAATTGTGATTTGATTATGTGTAAGGATTCGAGGTAATGGACGGAATGAGGAGAACAAATAATATGCTCTGTGCTACCTGAATCAAGGAGTCAAGGATTGGGAAGATGACATAGATGTAAGGATTTTACCATCAAGAAGAGTATTCGGTTGAGGTTTAGCAACTGAAAAGTGACATTAATTGTTGAAGTTGGTCGGCTGTAAAACCATCAGGAAATGACTGTGAATTATTTCCAGCATTCAGTGAATCAGTTGCAGCCGTGGTTGGTAACAAAGTTGGCTGACTTCGTCCTCCCTTACTTTCTCGACGTCCACTGGCACGACCACCACGCCCAGCACTGGGACCATGCTTCTTGCGACAAAAAGGCTCTTCATGACCCTTGCATTCACAAAAAGTACATTGAATATTTGGTATAATAGGGCAATTCCTGATTATGTGGCCACACTAGTAACAATAGTTGCAAGTAACATTGGAATCCCAACTAATTGATGTACAAGTAGAATTGAATTGTGAAGTTGAAGTTGAAGATGAATTCGGTTTACCAGTGGTAGCAAGGGCTGAAGCATTGCCATCAAGTAACGTCGGCATTGCTGAGACAATCTGTCTTTAGCATTTATCTTGTATCGCCATTGAGTAGGCATTAGCCATGGTTGGGAGGGTTTTCATCACAAGAATGTTGCTTCGAAATTGTGCGAAATTTTCATTGAGACCTATCAGAAACTCGATCAAACAATCACACTCAAAAATAGTAATTTTTGTGGCAATAGAGTTGCAACGACATGGATTGTCGGCTTGGTATAACCTTAGCTCATCCCACAAAGCTTTGAGGAATGTATAATAAGCAGCAATACTCAAGTTTTGCTATCGACTAATTAGCAATTGAACGTTTGATCTCATAGATACGAGATGCATTCCTTGTGGCAAAACGATGACCAAGTTCATCCCAAATTTCGCAGGCTGTGTTTGCGAACATTAAACTGGAAGTAATATTTGGAGCAATAGAGTTGATAAGCCACGAGGTTACGAGGCTGTTAACACGACGTCAAGTAGAAGATAGAACATATCCATCTTCTGGTATGGCAATGAAACCATAAAAAAAAAATTTTATTCTTGGCATTCAATATTAAGGTAATAGCTTGGCGCCAAATATCGTAGTTGTCTCCGCAACTGGAAAGTAGTTGTGAAACAAGAGAGATATTTGCTGCTTCGAAATGGCTAACATAATATGGAGAATCAAAGGAAATTTCGAAAGAACTGATGGTGAATAAGGGCTGTGAAATAACGATTGCAGAAGAAAAAGAATTGGTTTGATAGTTCGTCATTATTCCGGTGAAGAAGAAAGTGAAAAAATAGACAACATAATTGATGGGAAGAAAGAAACGTGAGGAGCAAACAAAGTTAGGGTTTGTCCTGGAGCTTTGATACCATATCAGATTTAGGTAATCAGAATAATTGAAGTAAGGAAAAGATTGTATATACATTGATGTAAAAAACCCTCTATATATACATATACATATGACCAACCTATGAATAATCTTAATTACATATGGATTAAATAATCCTAACTCTATATGTATAGCTCCTCACATATATAAGTATCCCTACATAATATTACATATATATCTCAACACTAAAAATTGTTATAAAATTGACTTTTTGGGTTAGTTTTAAGGGCATTTATCCTAAAAATTTATTACAATTGGTAGAATGACATAAGCTATTAAATGGTAGAATGACATATGCATTAGCCTAGGTAGAATGACATACGCTATTAATTGCTAAATGCTTTTTATGGTTATGGGTATTTGACATTGTTTAGAAAAACTTCATAGGTATCTTTTTTTCATTATGATCTTTACTACATTTTATAGACTTAATTTAGTATGTTATTTTAGCTTTTCTTCTTCTTTTCTCGTTTCTTTAGTACTCGGAAGAACAAATGGGAGGCAGATGGAAAGGGCTTCCTAAACGGCCCATTATTATGGGCTTTCTTAGGAGGCCGAGACCTACAAATGACGCTTTCCTTGAGGCGAATGAAGGATCGAAAGAGGTACCATGTTCTATTCACCAATTCTCTTTCAAACAGTTGGATTCAAGAATGAGCTTCTTTGTTGTCTGTTGTAGTTATTGGTCTTCTTACTGTCTTGAGTACATTTATCTCAATCATTAGCGTAGTTTGTTTTAGGAGAAGGAAATTGCTTCTTCAGGCTCGTGTTCAGATATTTTTCTATGCAATTTAAGTTATGCTCTTGTAGGATGTCTATCCATCATTGTGGAGTAATTTTTTTTTTTTTTTGAGATTAATGGTGGTCATGTAGTTATTTGTGATATATAGTTAATGAGACATTACAGAAAAAATCACTTCCAGAACCGCCGAATCCTATCGAGAGTGCCTGACTAAATGCATCCCTCCTGCGGAAGCTGAGGCGTTTAAACACTGACAAAAAAGATTTAAATGATGCACACGTAAATATCTTTCAGGTAACTTTGCCTCATGTTATTTCGGAGTGTTTCTAAGATTTGAGCTTTTAATAATTTATGCCCTTCTGCATCGTAGGTTTTATCCACTAGTATGGAAATGTATGCAAGATGTCAAGGTTGCAAAGGAAAGAAGAGTGAATTGATGGTAGAAAAAGACCAGTTTAGCAATAATTCAAGAAATGAAAGAATTGCAAGCTAAAGAGGCTGAATGGCAAAAGAAAGAAGTAGAATGAACGGTGAAGGAGGCTGTGTGTCATGCAAAAGAAACGGAATTATTGTCGAAGCTATCGGGCAGTGAAGATCGCATTTTTAAGGTTGAGGCGTAAACTAAGGAATGCTAAGACTTATACTTGGAGGAACATAATTCTAGTGTTCAGATATTATGTGCAATGTAAGTTATGCACTTGTAGGATATCTATCCAATGTATCCATAATTGTGGAGTTCTTTTTCTGAGTGTAATGGTGGTCTGAAAAACTAATGCAGGTAACTATTGGGTGTCTTCTGCATGTTTGAAAAAAGCTAGTTCACTTGACAAAAGGACTTGCCTGGTTTGTAGTGGGCTTTTCATGGTCTTAGGGTCCTCCAGGATGGCTGATTCGAAGTGATATATTCCTCGTGTCAAGAACCGCTGAATTTGCAGCATTTGTTGGTAGCTCCAATATGTGCACTTTCTTTATAGCTCAGTTATTCTTATCAATGTCGTGCCACATTCAATCCTTCATCTTTATATTCTTTGTATCTTGGATATTAGTCATGGGGCTATTTGTTTTGTTTCTGTTGCCAAAGACAATGGGTATACTGGTTGATACCAAGATCACCTTATGCACTACTCATAGTGCAAAATATATCACCAATCGAGCCAAGATTATTGTTAGAAAAAAAAAAGGCAGTTGTAATATGAGTTTTCTCCATGATCACCAGAAAGGTTTCCATAATCCAATAGAATGTTTGAACTCTTACATACATGGCTGAAATGGTTCTTTTGAACACGAGGGACAACAACAGCCCTGCTAAAGCAACAATACAGTGGTTGTCTTTTTAATGTGAAAGTAAATGTCTTCTAAGACGTGCAATTGCGGATAGTGGCTCCAGAGTCAAAAGTTTGGTCTATCTGTGGAACGCATTCTCCCTCCCCCTTGTACTAATACTAAAAGAAAAATATATGCAATTGCTGAAGAGTCCAACACAACCAAGCGGACGTTATATGAGGGCAACCTCCACAAGCAACATTAATATGGCTTCCCTCAGTACTATATGGAAGTATCCTAACTAACTCCCAGTACTATATCTTATCAGCCAACCCAAATAAAAATGGAAAACGAAAAAAGACAGCCTTTTTTTTTCTTTTCTTTTGGGGATCAAAGGTAACCGATAGGTTATTGATGGTAGTATATCCAAGCAAATATTCTGTGTGTAAATTATGATATAGAGACTTGAAAAGAAAAAAAAAAAATCTTGTAAGGAAGAGAGAGATTTTCCTTACATTCTAGTTGAAGGTTATGTAAATGTTTAATGAATTGGTAAACATCATATCAATTGTCATTTTAGTAGTGTGAATAATATCTCATTGATGAAGCACGATTTTTAAATTGAAATTTATACGATTATAACATTCAAATCAAGAAGAAGAAAGAAAAAAAAAAAAGGATGTTTTAAAAATGGAGCAATGATAAAAAGTAAAGAGAAAATGGCATATCTAATCCTTCAATTTCGAGATTAGTAATATTATTATCCTTCAATTTTTTTTGTCCTTTATGATTCTCAATAAATTCACTGAGATGTCAAAAATGTTTCAATTGCTTCTTTTTTTATGTAAGTCTTGACCAAAAAAAATAAGTCATGAGTATAATCTTATATTTTATTACATTAGTTATCTAAAATTTGAAGGATCTAATGAGCCCTTTTTACATAATTTAGTATGTTGAGCAAAACCTTCTATTTATATGAATTAAATTCAAGATGAGCTTTGTGTAATTTTTGTTGGTGAAACACCAAATTTATTAGCTAAAATTGATATTCTCAACTCTTACTCTCTCTCTCTCTTGTTTGTTTTTTTTTTATCCCCTTCACTTTGATGAACTAAATTCAATGTACATTATATGTGAGAATAAAATATAGAAGAGAAAGATGCTTTTGGTAACAATTTAATAACACAAAAAACAGCCTCATTTTTTTTCAAGAAATTCCCTCATCCAAACTCAAGATATATATTGCTTCAAATAGTAAAAAACGATAGAACAAATTGTAATCGGACAAGATATTTTGTGTTTGTATTAAGAATAAAAAAAGTAATTAAATAAATTTTATTACTATATATTGGAGAAATTTATAAAATGATTAAAATATATTTTAATAAATTAGTGAATAAATAAAAATATATAAAATGTAGATTGAATATCTAATATGAATGTAATATATTTGAATTTTAGAAGGAATTATAAAGATGTGTAGAAAGAGGAGGGAAAAAGTTGATAGAAAGTAAAGCAAGTACAAATCCTTTTTCTTTCATTTTTAAAGGACAAATACAAGTCTACTATTTTTCTTTTTTCTGTTTTGTCAGTTTGTACCCAATCTTTTATGAAACAAGTTTGTGCCCAATCTTGAAATGAGTACTAATTTTCTAATCTTTTAAGAATACTTTCCTATTTTAATAGCACAATAATAACATTTATTTGGAGTAGATATTATTCTCTTCGTCTTAATTTTACATGTTTGAATTATTAGTTTTAAATAAAGACAGTAATATGAGTTTTTATTTCTAAATCTATTCATATGTAAACTTTACACTTTGATAAATTCATTTTTAAAAGACATTACTTTTTATATTGAAATTTGTACTGCCAAAGTGATTTTTACAGTTACTTAGGCTGAATTTTCAAACTCCGTCATTAATGATAGATTAATCTTCTTAAAAAAACTCGATAGAGATTAAGAAAAGAGAGGGATAATAAGTACTAGAAAAGATGATAGAATTTTTTTTTTAATGATAGTGTTTTAGTTAAGAATACCAAAATAAGATTATATTATACATTGGAGGGAGAACTTATTACTTTGTATAGAATTGAAAATTTATATTAATTTTTTAAATATTCAAAATTAAATGTTTATCTTCATAAAATAAACAAATTTTGGATAGAAAGTTTTGTTGTTAAACTTGCTCATACAATCTTAAAGACGTTTATAATAAAGATAGTAATTTTATTAAAGAAAAAAAATTCCTTAATTATCAAGACAAAAACACTCTTCAATTTTCAGTCAAACATTAACTTAATGAAAAATATATGACAAAAGAATCAAAGACAAAACTCAAAAAAAAAAAAAAGTACATACAAAGGTTTTTTTTTAAAAAAAAAACATTTTTATTAACAGACCAACCTTCCCAAGGGTAAAATGAAGGACGAAATACGACAATTTGCCTTCATATATTTGGATCATAGTCCTATATTTTGGTGGCCTCAGAGAATGAGGGAGGGAGCTCAAAGAGTGGATCTTTGCACAAAATACTCAGAGCCCAGTTGGTTTTCCGTTCTTCATTCGACTCTCAGAGCTTAGATCTCTTGCAAAATCCAATCTTTCTCTGATTTCCCTCTTGTATCTCTCCAATCCAACAGTTTTAATTGTCGATAAATTGCAGTTCGAAGGAAATTAACTATACAGAGGGACGGACTGTGGGAGAAAAAGGTTGACATGTGAAGGATTCTAAGCAAGGAAAAAGTAAAGAAAAATGGGTTCCGAGAAAAAACCAGTTTCCCACAAGAGTTCTCACTCAGATTCTCAAGAAAGAGATGTATCAGGCAAGTCTTGCTATCTATATTCTGTTGGTCTTTCCAATTGATTGAGAAAAATTGGTGCCTTTTTAAACTTTTGATCTGAATTATTTATTTTGAGGATTAGTTGAGTGTGACTTGATTTTTCGCACCCCTATGAAGGTGAAAAGAAGTTAAAAGTTGTTTATTTTTTGCTAGTTTTTCCCTAGAGTTTGTGAATTTGGAAATTATTATGAATTTGAGAATGTATATCAATCGGAGAGTATTTTGCGGAGCTTCAACTTTTTCTTACTTAACCCAATCTGATGGATTGATGGAGAACTACTGCAGATGTATTGAACAAAAGGTCATGGTTGATGTTGGACATGCTATGCTTGGAAGCTGAAGAAGTATAGGTCTCTTTGGAGTCTGTATGCTATTCTATTTTGAGACTTTAGAGCTGTTGACGTTCTTAGGTTTTCCCAATTGGGATTACTGAATTAACGAAGGAATAGTCTTCATATTAGGTTATGATGCTGAATTTTTGTTCAGTTTGGCTGATGTAATCATGGGGTTTTGCTGTTGATCAACATTCAGAGAAGGACATATAATGAATGGATGATCTTTGTGCATTCATGATATGACTTGGAAGGAAGGTTGCTTATGTATGAAGATGGGCATTTTTTCAATATCACACAATTCCAATAAGTATAATGCGGCAATATGAAAAGTTGCATATTTGTTGAGTAAAGCTTGTGTTATTTCTTTTTTTTTTTATGTGCTCCACCATTTTGTGCTGGAAATTGCTTTAGGGCCCTTTCTATGTGCTTCTAAGGCACATGTTTAATTGCATGGGATGCAAGGTAATGTTGTCAACCAACTAATATTCTTTTGCCAATATCAAGAGTTGAATGTTTGAACATTATTTTAGGACCCTAAGTAATCCTGTATATCGTTGAATACAATTTGGGTAAATGCTATGTTAAGCTAAATTTGATTAATCTTTTTGTGCTGAAATGGCTAAAATTTAAAGACACCTGACATAAAAGTGTGAAGCCTTGTAGGGAGTTGGTGTACTTCAGGAGAACTCTTGCATAGGATTCTAGCTGCTGTTAGCAAGTCTCTGCCTTTTGAGACTGAGAACATTTTGATCAGGATAATCATACTTAAAACAAAATCATTTAAGTTGAATGGTGGCTGCACATTTCAATGGTTTGAATTTCTGCTTTCTTTTTGGAGTATTTATATATAATGAAACCATTCCTGATGGAAAACCGAAAGGCATAATTTATAGGAATTTATTGGAAGCTATTTTAGTTCTAGATTGTTAACAGTTTTTGCCTTTATATGCACTTTTCAATAAATCCTAACAGCTTTTTTCAGCTCAGTATCAATCTGCTTGTCAGTAATGTTCCTTGTATCCCCATAGATGTGTTAGGCCTGTCCCACAACTTGGCTATACATGTGCATGAAACCTCAATTTCATGCTAAAGACAATGTTCCATCCATGAACCATTTTATGCATGTAGGATATGCAATATTATAACCAATTCTTGGATAATCTACATTTGGATAAATCTACATTGCAACTGTTGATAAGTAGACCAAATCAGTTTGTTTTGGCAATGCATTGACTAAATTGAAAGTCAAATTTATTGTTGATAGTAAATTAGTAGAACTGGCATTGCTAGGCAGGAATGTGCATGTGTATACAACTTTACATAAAGAGATTTTTTCACATCTATCAACCTATGGCCTTCCAAGATAAATTGAAGCAATCTTACCGACGTTCAAAGGATAATTATTGAACTAATACACTGTTATGTTGAATCAAGTGGATTTCTCTTGTATGTGTAATATTGTGTGGGAAGAGTTTAGGCTTAAGGAAATAGGTTTTAGGATAAAAATACTACTTCAATTGCTTTTCTGAAAATCTTTTCTAATTTTTGGCTTTGCCAAATTGTTTTCCTACCTTAAAATTCAATATATACTTCTAGTTATTTCCTAATTACTAATTGATCTGTCCATTCTGAAATTTCTTAAGTATTGCATTTAATTTCTAGTTTAAATGTAGATCCTGGAGAAAGACATTGGTAATGGGTAAGTAGATTTTTTTTATTTTTTATTTTGTGTATGGCAATTTATGTACTTCATTTTTCATAAAATATTATTTCCATCAATATGCTCTGTGCATTTTTCTCCCTTCTGCTGATAAGTAAGTTCAGCTCTAGGTTTGACATTGTATTTGGGCTATATCTGGTGTGATTCAAATTTCTATGCTACCATTTATTTTCACACAATCCTGGTCACTAGTATTTGTCTTTACCACAGAAAATCGTAATCACAATTTTTTATTGGCCAAGCGAATAATTGTTTTTTATTTTGTCTCAAGCGAATCATTGTTTTTTATAACTCAGGCATGCACTATGCAGCTACTATCCTAAATTTCAATCCTGGGGCTTTGTCCAAAATTTATGACTTGTATATCTGGCTTGATTAGATTGCTTGATATTTTGAAGTGTTTTTTCATGGTTGATTTTAAGTGGAATTGGATAGGATTTATCTTGATATGGGGGCTGATAAAGACAGTTTATTATTGATTTGCTGGTTGAACATAGGAATTTTTTTGTATTATGCACTTTCGTGCTGACAGAGTTTCTGTCTTTTGCAGGAATACGTGCAAGGCATCAAAAAGAATTAGAGAACTTGACTTTAGTTACACAACCTGTGAAGACGTTGAAGCTCTTTCTTTTAGCAGCTATACAATATCTTCAGCATTCAGTAACATATCTTTTGGCACATGGCAGTTGGCTTATGATTCTGAGTACCATCATTGTTCTTGCTGGGGTACTCCTTGTAACAATTGATGGTCCTCATGGAAAGGTATTTGCCTTAGTTATCTTTTGACC
The DNA here is from genome assembly GCA_019593545.1 of Apocynum venetum. NCBI lineage: Eukaryota > Viridiplantae > Streptophyta > Magnoliopsida > Gentianales > Apocynaceae > Apocynum > Apocynum venetum. The sequence continues at coordinate 3,325,054 of SRSM01000127.1, forward strand.
ATTTTAACTTGGCTAAAAACAAGCATTTTTCTAGAACAGCTTGAGTTGCACACTCTGTTTTTAATTAGTCTCTTTTGCTAATCTCTGAGTTAACTGCAATGCTTTTTTCTTCTTTTTTTTCTTTCTTCTAGCATGTTGAAGAAGTTCTTCAGTATGTAAAGTTTGGAATATGGTGGGTGGCCCTTGGTGTTGCGTCTTCTATTGGTCTTGGTAAGTAAACAGACAAATTTTTTATTTTATGTTAAGAACATGACTGATCTGATTATGAAGAGGCATGATGTTGAATTTGTTGTTATTTTTTTTAAGCCTGTAAGTGTTTTGTTGCACAGTTAATACATGCATGCTTATCTCGTCAGCTTAAAAGTAACCTGCCCTTTGTTCCAATATAAAGGCCAGTCATTACAAGGTCCAAATTCCACCCATGTTAGTGAAAATAGCCCATGTAACTGAAACATATCATACAGGTTGTGTTGATCTGGTGGAATATTCTTTCAATTACTGTTGGCTTCCAAGAATTCTGTAGAAATACTAGAGAATCCAAACATTATTTAGCTTTTTGTGCTTGATTGCATCTTAATTGCGGAGATTTTATCATGTGCCATGAACTAAACCATCTTCTGAAATGTGCTGCTGACAATTTGTTTTTCTTTTATTGTTGCAGGTTCTGGTTTGCATACTTTTGTTCTCTATCTGGGTCCTCATATTGCTTTGTTTACAATAAAGGCAATGCAATGTGGTCGAGTAGACATTAAAAGTGCACCATATGACACAATACAATTGAAGCGAGTTCCCTCATGGCTTGGCAAGGACTGCTCTGAATTTGGGCCTCCATTATTTCCATCCTCTGGTGCCACCCCAGTACCTCTTAGTAGTATATTGCCTCAGGTGCAGTTAGAGGCAGTTTTGTGGGGTATTGGGACTGCACTTGGAGAGCTTCCCCCTTATTTTATTTCAAGGGCAGGTAGGAATTGTGGCAGTATGTCTCATAATGATATGCCAAGGTTTATCTGTACTAATGATAAATTTTCCATCCATATGCAGCTCAAATGTCAGGTAGTAAAATTGATCCCATGGAAGAATTGGATGCTAATGAAACTGAAGATAATGGAGTCCTGGCACACCGCCTGTATAACATCAAGCGCTGGTTCCTGTCACATGCACAGTATTTGAACTTCTTCACTGTTTTGGTGCTTGCTTCGGTTAGTTTTTGGCCTGTTCGAGTTGTAAAAATTATTAGTTTTGTGATCTTTTGTACCAATGCTACATCAACATCTGCATCACTGTGATGTAAGCAAGCTATGCTCATCATGGATCTGAATGTGTGCCTCACTGCAGGCTGGAAAACATGTAAAATCATATCTACAAAAAGGAACAAATGAATGAAATTTGAAGGGGATGCCAATTATTTACTTCATAGTATTTTATTCCTGGTGATGATCTGGAACCCTTTTCAGGTGCCAAATCCTCTGTTTGACCTTGCTGGGATAATGTGCGGACAATTTGGCATTCCTTTCTGGGAGTTTTTCTTTGCAACTTTGATTGGAAAAGCAATCATCAAAACTCATATACAGGTTTGTAAATATCTTTTTATCATTAAATTTCCAAGTACTTGTGCCAAGTTTTGCAAAAGAACTGAGTCTCGATTACGGATTTAGTTTTGATTTTTGTTCCTTTCTTTACATTATTAGTCCAGGGATCTTCTTGTGAGATTTATTGAATTCTGATGAGGTGTTTGATTTATATCTGTCGGCAGACATTGTTTATTATTTCTGTCTGCAATAATCAACTCCTCCACTGGATAGAAAATGAGTTGATTTGGATGCTTGGCTTCATACCTGGTTTCAACTCAATCTTGCCTGACCTGATTGCCAAGCTTCATTCCATGAAAGACAAGTATCTTGCCACAAAACCGCCTGTTCCTTCAAACATCAAGGTACAATGAGATATCTATGTTTATTCCCAAAGAATTTGCTTGTGTCCATGATTTAATTCGTTGTACTATACTTCCATCTGTTGTTCATTCTATCCTCCATTATGTCAGGTGAAGAAATGGGACTTCTCATTTGCTTTAATTTGGAATACAGTGGTGTGGTTCATGTTGATGAACTTTTTCATTAAGATTGTGAATTCCACTGCTCAGAGATATCTTAAGAAAGAGCAAGAGAAGCACATTGCTGCTGTAAAAAACAAGTCATCTATGCGGATGAATTCGGATGAATCTGATGAGCTAACTAGATGAACATTCAAATTAATCTATATTTTCTTTTTCTCCATTCTCTTTGTTGGGAGTAGGATATGTGGAGAAGGTGGGTTGTACTTTCCATGCATCAAAGTGGAACACATTTCACGCTAGCTTCAGTAGTCAAAATCTTGTATAGAAAGAACTGAAATTGCTGTAACCTCCCTTTTTATATTGTCGTCCAGTAGAGGACCTGAGGGAAAACATTTGTTTTTGTTAACAATACTCAGATCAGGGCATTGAAAACTTACCATTCTTTGGCAATGCAAGTCACAGTAATTTGCCTCATCATTTTTGTTCTTTTCTTGGTGATTTTCTGGATTTAACAATACTATCCTCATCTTAACTTGCCTATTAATATTTCCTCAGAAACAAAAAAAAAAAAAAAGCGTGCTGTTATTATATTTTGGTGTACTGCTAACATTATTTTTACAAGGACAATTATATTACTTTTGACTTTTATTTCCAAGGCATGCAAAATCCCATCATTGGTTACCCTTACACAAGTGGTTCCTTAACAGTGGTGAAGTTAGGACTTCAATTCAATATTGAGGGGTTTTTTATTTTATTTTATTTTTAAATAAGTCTTGATGGGTCATATTGAACCTTTATTAAATTGAAATAAGTGAGCACCATTCACCACCACTTACGTCGTGTATCAGAGAAATGAACCTGTAATTAATTAAACTTTATTAAATCATCATAGTATTTTAATATAGTAATCCCTAAATTAATTATTGCTTATAGATCGAAGCAAATTACCAAACAGCCTCCATTTGAATTAGACTATGTTTGTTGATTCCACCGGCTCAATTCAATCTTCAGACAATTAATTCTTCGAATTTTTTTTAATGCAAATCTCCCACTCCCCTCTAATAATAAATAGAATCTAATTATATTATACTTATAAAAAATTATAAACATATCTCAAGACTCCAATTTTGTTTTGAGCTTTAAATGTTGTACATATAACTCTTTATTCATCAAAATAATTCTTCCATTTCAAATAAAATTTTACTTAAGGTTTTTTTAAATTCTTTTTTGAAATTTTCATTGATTATACCAATCAGAATTATATGAGAGGAAAGGGCATATCTTTTAAGGAAATTCTTATCCTTATAAGTGCAGTACAATGAATTAATATATAATGCATTATAATACAAATAATTTCATATATTACACTACAATCCAATAAAATAAAGGAAACAATGCTTACTTTAGGTGTTAAGATCCTTAGAATAACTTATACGACTCTTTATTCACCCGAACTATTTCAAACAAGATCTATTTAAATATTGAGGTATTTATAAACCTTCAACTTGAGAGAGAGAGAGAGAGAGAGAGAGTTAAAATTAGAGAGAGAGAGAGAGAGAGAGAGAATATTAGATTATGATTATTTTATTGAAAGAGTTGTTATCAAGTAATGGCCCATTAGAATCCAAACCCTGAATTTAAAATGTGAAATAATGATAATTAAAAAGTAATTTTTGATTCCCTATTCGAGAGAAATGGATATGATTAACAAAGAAAGATTCACGGCAAGAAATTAGAAAGCAAAGGGACCAGTTTGGACAATAAAAAATACTAATTGAGTGTACATCTCAATGCTCAAATGCAAGCAACTAATTGAAAAATGATTGCTCAAGGGATTCCCAATTGATTAGTGACTAGTGAGTGGGTTTGTGGACCTCTTTTGTTCTTATATGTAGTTTATTTTGTTGTGTAAATCACATCTATTTATTTTTCCTCCAATGAGAAAGAAAAGAAGTGAGAGAAGATAATTAATGCAGAGTATGTGTTTTAAAAAATTCAATAAATATATTTTGAGTAATTTAATTTTCTATATTACCAATTTAATAAATCCTTAATATATATGGCAAGAAGAGAGAGAAAAAAAAGACATGTCAAACAAAAAAAAAAAAGAGTATCATATACTTACATGAAATATTTAAATCTTGCACTATCAACTTCCCCTTACCTTATTATACCTTATACCTTATAGTCACTCTTATCTCTTAAAGGAATGAAATCCTTACACGTCCTAATCATGTATATTTTTTATTTAAAATTTTATTAATTTAAGATAATTATATTTCTTTAACTCTTATAATCCAATCATTAACAAACAAAATATCATAATAAAATTTTCAATTTGTATTAATTCTTATATTAAAAATTAGATATAGATATTTAGATTACGAAAAGAATACAATATTCTTTCTTTCTTTCTTTAAGAAAAAAATATATCAGGGAAAAGAGTCTCTCCCCTCCCGGCATGGGCATTAGCACAACTCCCATTTTTAAGGTTGTGGGCTCCAATCACCAAATACAGCCCATAGTGGATCCAACTAAAAATTTGGTGGGGCCCATGATCTTATTAGTATAATCTAAAAAATACGTAAAATTGATTCTCAAAATAAAAAAAAAAACAAAAAAAGAGTAAATTGGAAGGGTCCATCCTGAAAAGAAAAAGGATAATTGTGGCGGAAAGTAACTTGCTTGAGAAAAAGTCAACAAAAAAATAATGCCGTCACAAATTAATCTTTAAAACTAGAGAAAACCAAGTGAATAATAGTATTTTCAAGATATCATGATATTCCAAGTCCAAATCTTTTTTTAAGACCCCAATTTGAACCTTTCTTAAGTGTTTCATTGGGGCACTTAGGTTGTCCACTTTCAATTAATGGAATTTATATTTGGTTGTTTCCTTTAAAATTTCAAATTCATGACTCACATAATTATTTTAATAATTAAATAGTACTTGACTATCAATCAAAGAAAACTTGTGGAGAAGTTGATTGGAGACAGAGATCATAAATTTACCTTTGTCCCTCATTCAAATGGTTAATGAAGTGTCAATAAATGCCAAGTGATATTTCTTTAATGGTTTTTGCATTTAATAATAACATCATCCTCATCCAAACTTTTCCCATTGTGTGGAACCTTGGTTGATGCCACCACTTGTGACAATATTGGACCCTATACAGTTCCCTGATTTTATGGTTATTACTTATTAGTATCTTACTAGTGACATTGCTGTCTCATCTTTGGACTCCTTGATTTTAATATGTGGGTTCCATACATAAACACATTGGGTCCACAAATCACTTTTTAATGTTTTATTATTTATTATTTTTCTTTGTAGGAAATGCTAGTTTGGAAATTGGAACCACATGCCACATGGGCATAGTAGGGAAGGAGTCACTGTAGTCCTTTTTCTCTCCTTCATCATTGAGGGGACACACTGTTTTTTAACCAGTTAAAAAGTACTATTCCTATCCCATGTGTGTGCTTTACTTTTTTCTTTCCAATCTTTTTCTTCTCTTTTTCTTGGTGGGCTACGGCTGGCTGATAATATTTCATTTTAAGCAAGATAAAAGAGTACTCCCCCACTGTCCCTCTGTTCTATCTGCAACAGAGGATGTAATTTTATTTTATTTTTTCTTTTAGCTCAATTTTCACTTTCAAGATTCACCAACTTCTCCAAGATGCATTGGTATGAATCTTCTGTTCATTCACCATCAGTTAGCTCACCGATTAGCTTCCCCATTCTGGTTTTGGAAAGAGTGAAGTGATATTGAAAGGTTGATCACTGTCTGCAACAAAAGATGCATTTTTATCTCAATTTTCACTTTGCAGATTGATCCCACTTCTTCAAGATCTACTTCTATCATTGTGCTGTTTTTCCCCTTCATTCACAATGAGGGTTATTAATTGGTAATAAGGAATATTGAAGGGGTCTATCAAGATTGTTCATTGTAATTCTGCTGGCAGTTGATGTTAAGACTTCAACAATTGAAGAAAGTCAAGAATTAATCTCTTGAGTTTTAGAAAGGTATGTTCAGCCTTTTTTCCTTGGGGCAACATTTTGGCAGCAATTAAGAAGCCATCATGAAGACATAAAAAAGGTTGCAGAAGATGTCAAGGAAATTCATGATTCTAGTTTCAGTTCTTGTTCCACCAATGAACATGAACTGAAAATTGTATGCAATCATGATTATGATAAAAAATTAGGATTTTGATTCTTGGAGAAGTTGGAAATTGTGGGCTATGGTTTAGTTGCTGATCCAATGGGTCATATTTACTTTTTCTCTTTTCTTTGAAGATAAGGCTGATATATATAGTCTTGAAAGGTAAACAGATTTTTTTTCCCTATTCTCTTTTGATCTTATTTTTCCTTGTAATTCTAGAAATTTTAAATTTAGCCGAATGATTGCATAGTTATCCCTGCAAAAACCTTGTAATTTAAAGTTATTAATTACAAATATTATAAATGGATTAGGAATGATGCAATACAATAATTTGACCTATTCCAGCAAATTTTCAAAATAATAATAATTTGACTTAAATGTAACAGGTTTCTTAATAACTTGCAAATGAGCATAGTATGAACATGTTAGTAATGCATTTTTTGCAATATATGTCATGTCATAATTGAATTGAAACATAGTATTTGCAATAGGTAATGAAAGAGGTCATGTTATAAAACTATGAGTACCATTTCTCTATTTTTTTGGGGAGGGGTGGGGAATTAAAACATGTTTTACTCATTCAAATTAAGGCTTATGCATCTCTTTTTCCAAACTTTACTTCTTTTCCTTTTAACTTTTTTTTTTGTTTTTTTGTGCTTCAAAAATCAATTCTTAATCTTCGTAAATTGTAAGTTAAGTACTCGATCAATGGCTTACTTCTTGTTAATATTTCAAAATTGAATATCGAATTATTATACTATTCTATCACATGGTTCTTGGATATTTTATTATCCAAGTGCAATTTTCAGGGCAAATTGACTACTGTGCTTGATATCATCATTGGAGGATTCTTCCCGAGTACTATTAGTTCTTGATGGACCGTCATGTTCTGGATTCAACATTCAATATCTTTATTCCCTCTCCCCATCCGAGCTGCTTCATTCTAAAAGATTCCCAATGAAACAACCTGATAATTTAGAAGGATATCAGGAAAGGAAGATATACAACAAGGGTAGAGAAAACAATGGTCGTATATAAGACTTTGAAAGAAAAAGATTGTGTCTGGGTGATCTTTATCAGTGGACATTACTTAATATCTATATTTTCAGGTTGAGATGCTTTTTTTATAAAAAAAAAAAAGATAAATATATTTATTACTTAAAAATTTATTAATGATTTTTAAAATTTTAAAAAATTATATTTTATTAATTCATATGATTTACTAACAAAGATAATACAAAAATTCATTTTTTTTTATTTGAAAGGACCTAAAAAAAGAAAGAGTGTATGATATAATTTCTTGTTATGATAATATCAAAGTAAATGAATTGTTTGTCTAAATGAAATATGCCAATGCCTATCTGAAGGATATCGTCCAGCGCTCCTCTTCAAATTAAACTGCAACCATTGTTTTTCAGACGAAGCTGCCCAAAAATCAGAATAAGAAAAAATCATTTTTTAATTATTAGGGAGAGAATAACAATTTAAGAAAGGAAAATCACAAACAATAAGTAGAATCAATATTATTCGCCAAATCTCGTGTTATTTTGACTATCCCTTTAAAGACATTGTAAAATCCTCCCATTTAATTAGATGCATGCGAGGTTAAGGAGGGTGATGTCAAATCATAGTTGGGCAACAATCCAAATTCTCTCTAATCTTTATTTATTTATTTTTTTTGAGATTAAAATTCTCTCTAATCTAGATAGCTATATATGTATATTTGTCTGTATACTCAAGAGAGAGAGACAACACACACATATAATATAAAAACATTATTCATATCTGTCCAATATGATGTGTGTGGGGACAACATTGTGGGATGACCAAATCTTGGAGTCTAATTTTTGTTTGGTTTTGTTTGAATATGCTAATTTGGTTTAGGAATGTGCGCTTTCCCTCAATTGATTCCTTTTTGGGTCCTCATCAAATATTTATAGTTAGGAAAAGATTGAAAGTGAAATGCAAATTACCTTTTATTCTATTTCTTTCTTTCTTTTTTTACATTATTTTTTTATCCAACTCTTAAGTGATAATTTAATTGATAAATGCATCTTCTATATTAGATTCATATAAAGAAAAAAGTACTAAACAAGCAAGCTTTTGAGCTTTGCATCAATATTTAGCATGCTTTACTCTTCAAAAGAGTTTTTCAGTTAAAAGAGGAGGTTTTCCCCCATTATAGAATCTATAAATAGAGCACCTCCTCCCTCCTCCCCAAGTTCCATCCTTCAAAAAAAGGGAAGAGGGAGGGAAGTCCTTTTTTACTTTTTTTCATTTCTTGATGTGGGTAGGAGAAGAGGTAAAGAGTATAATCACGAAAGTATTAACTTACCCCTAATTAGGTGTTACTAAAAATACCTATGTTAAAAACATATACAACCTCGTGCTTGCTTTTACCAATAATTTAGTAGTGATGGACAACAATTTTTACCCCATTTTTCCTTCTTTCTTTTTTTAAATGGTGAAAGGGGAGAGAGGCCAATGGGAGGAAAAGAGTGTGCTCCATTGGATTCAAGGCTTAGTGCAATGATCTTGATATGGTAAGTCATTTCATATACACTATACAAAAATAAAATCCTAAAAATTTCACGCTCTTTATAAGCTTCTCAAATTTTTATTTTATTTTTTTATCACCAATAGAGAGTTATCTTGTTTTAACTTGCCATTCCATTTGTTTTCACGCTCTTTATTGTTTTTTTTTTGTGAAATAAAAATTAATTTTAATAGCTAATAAAATCCAAAAAGGTAAATGAAAGTGGAAGTACACGTATCTAGATGAAATTTGAAAAGAAAAAAAAAAAAAAAAACAAATCCAGGGAATGAGGCATGATATCTGGACGGACACATGTGCTCACGAGTGATCTTCTGGAAGCCAAACCCAACAGCCTGACCTTTTATAGGCCCAAATCAAGGGGACCACAAAAGGAACAAAACAAGCATCCCCGTGGGCCCATGATATTATTAGAATAATATTATATATATATATATAACATTTTTTTATTCTTCTCGCCCTTTTTCTTTTCTGCAATTTAAAATTGGTAGTGTTTATTATAGTCATTAAAAAGAAGAGGACTGGACCAGAGGAGTCCACATCAAGATAAGGAACAAAAAAAAAATTGGTTAGATTAATATGGTATCTGTGAAGTAGACATGAGACGCGTGGATGAAACTGACAACAAGGGGAGAAATCACCCTTTTCAACAAGTTTGTCAAACCAGTGTGTGTGAGTGTGTGTTTATCAGAGAGTACTTAAATTCAGCATTCACAGCGAAGAAAAAGAGGGGAAAAAAGAAGCCAACTTGTATTTGTTATGAGACTGATGAAAAATGGCCCCCGCCACAACCTAATGACAAAGAACCATTCCAAAATGCAAACTTGCATCAAAGACTTTTCTTTCTTTTCTTGATGGAGGGCTTCTTTCTTTTAATCATATCTTTTGTGCGTGTGAATTCTTTGTCAATTATACCTTTCTTTATCACCACCACATCAAAGTATTCACAGAAAGAAACAAGATTTTGCAGCAGCTGCTGAGAGCTTCTTCACTTTAGTGCTACTGAAACCGGCTTGTATAGACTACTGTCAGTACTGTGTGTGAAAGCAATAGGAGCTGTTGAAAATATCAAAGGAAACAAAGATGCAAAAGACAATTGCATTACAACCACAGCTTCATTGCCACAACTCTCCCCTCATCTCTATTGGACATGTGACAAAACAGACAAAGGAAGCTGCAACACCTTCCAATCGCCTACCTTTCATAGCAGAGTAATTTTTAAAAAATAAACAAATAAATAACACACACAGCTACAGAAAGCACTTGTCAAGATAAGCCTCGGAAACTCATCTTTTCAAACGTTCAATCAAGACAAGGGAATATAAGCGAAAAGGAGAGGAAGCAAATCTTTATCACTAGAAAATTTTTGCAGATTTTGCATCTCAAACTTCCCATTGCTTCAATGCCGAAAACCAAAGGAAAAAGGGGAAATTTCTTATGACTAAAGAATGACCAAATTCCATATCCAAGTCAATTCTTTTTATCAACCACAGCAGAATATTTCTGGTTTATGTAGAGTACAGGCATCATCAAAGTAAAACAGGGCACGAGATGTTAATGAAAAAATCGAGAGGGCAATTCCATAGACATATACAGATACACCCTCTACATATATTTATATATGTCCAAATATTGTTTTGAAAAGCGTCTCCTTTAGGAGGCCTAACCCCCAACAAGAAAATCGGGAAAAGTAGTACAAAATCAAATAGAAAAATAACCTCCATTGCCCAACCCAAAAAAACCATAATGTATCTTCAATCTTCTGGTAGCATCCTTTTCCAGAAATGCTAGATGCCTACCAATCTTTTCCACGCATGGTCATTTCGTCTCTTCAAAACATTAATAATCAGCCATCATCCAGATCATATCAACCCAGTCAGAGACTTTAGGCAAGATTGTACACAACTTCATTCACATCCGAGCAATTCGATGGGAGCCATTTCTCAACCCACATAGTGCTCATTCCAAAATCGTGGGTTCTTCATTAACATTCACCACCGTGATGTGCTTCTATCCAACTTCCATCAATGATAGCATTGTCTTTCATTTCTTCTCAGGCTGCCAGCAGGCATGCAAATTGTCATTTCCTGGTCACAGAACCGCAGTATTTTTCATAAATTTTTCTTCATTTCTCATTAAATTTTAATGAATAAATTAACAGCCTAATATGGTGTTGAAAAAAAGGGGAAAAAATGCAATAACCAAAATCTTTGAAGAACCTACCAGCGGGTTGCTTCTGTTCAGTAGGTTTAACCTGAACTGCAGCAGGAACGGGATGAACATAAGGAAACCCCACGGGCAAAAGCTGATGTTGGTTACCACTCAATTGCGCAGCAAATTGGGCCGTGTGGAGAATGCTCTGTGATGACAAGCCTCCCCCTTTCATATTACTTGCAGCCACAGTAGCAGCAGCCATTGCTTTTGCAGGATCAGATGTCACAGCACTGGCTAGAGACACAGGAGACAATGTCAACATCCCTGTTGAAGAAGCTGCAGAAGAGCCTGGAGGCTGCTGTGGCTGAGGCTGCTGCTGTTGATCTGGACGCCTTCTCTGAATATAATAGCCCCCTGAAGCAGCTACATTTGCATTGGTAGAATGTGAAGTTTGTGACTGCACATAAGGATTTGAGAAGAAAAGCTGTGCCTGCTGCATATTCTTAGGCAATTGTTGTTGCTGTTGCTGTTGCATTTGAGGTTTGGAGCCGCTGTTTGAAGATGAAGCAATATGAGGGTTCCCAAGAATGGATGGAACATTCCTACCTCCAACGGGAGATGACTTCTGGCCAGGGACTGATGAACTTTTAGCCTGTTGCGTTGACAGTGAAGAAGCCTGGCCAGTTTTGCTGCTAGCAGAAGCCGAAGTAGTTCTAGGGCTTCCACTGGCACCCTTTGAGATTGACGAAGTTGAAGGAGATCCAACCATCATTGGAGAGGAAGGAGACTGAATACCACTTTGGGCCTGTTGTCCTTGTGGGGCCGCAGATGTTTTATGGTTTGCTCCAAAAGATATCTGCGTGTGGCTTTGCTGGGATCTCCCCTGCTGCTGGGGAAGACTTTTGAGGGTTGATGTGGTGGACGTCACAAAGGACGATGGAGCTTGTGTGGTATTTGTTCTGGATGAATTTTTCCACTGGGGGGACTGTGCAGGACTATTGGTGTTGCTAGTTTGGACAAGGTTTTGCGGAAAAGCAGAGAGTGAATTGGGAAACTTAGCAGCCATAGAAGATGTCGAACTCAAGTGCTCAGGGTAAATACTACCGTTACTTGTCGCAGGAGTCTTATTGCGCGCCGAAGATGATGTTAGCTGTTGCTGCTTCTGAAGCTGCATCATCTGCTGCGGCTGATGTTGGTGCTGTAACTGACCATTCGTAACACTTGCAGCTCCCAAACTGTTAGAAATTGTTGAACGAGCAGTCCATGCAGGACCAGAAGCAATGTTCAGTGATCGAGCAGAACTATCAATGGCATTGTTGGCAGCTGTGACAGAGCCAGATACATCAGACAGTTCTGATCTTGAAAATGCAATAGATTGGCCGGTGGTTACTGGAGGCTTGCCCGGTAAAGCTTTTCTTTCATCCTCCGGATTGGAGGAATCCACTCCTCCAGATTTACCATCCTCGGACATTCTGAAATTCTTCCGATGAGCAGCCTGGGCAGCAGCAGAAGCAGCCATCATCTGGATATTATGCCTGGTAGCTTCTGGAAGGCTTTGAAGAATAGCATGGTTTTGGGCCATGGAAGATAGATCAATCCCAGCAGTAGCTCCATTTAAGGAAGCAAATGACATGGCAAAAGTATGAGGCGGCAGTGATTCTACTCCATTTTTCCCCTGCTGTTGGGGTTGCTGCTGCTTTCTCTCATTTTGATTACTACTGGTTGTAGCATTAGCATTAGCTAAAGCTGCTGGTGATGCAAGCAATGCATAGTTCTGAGGATGGATGGGTACAGCATAATTTTGGCCATATATATTCACTGGACCACGAGCACCTCGACTATCAGCAGTTGAAGGACTATCTTCAACCCCAAACTCATTTTCCAGTTGTCGTGTTTGTGATAGGGTGATTTGCTGATTCTGTGGTTGCTGTGACTGCTGAGATTGCCGGTTTTTAGGTGCAGGGAAATTATGCATGTTTCCACTACCATTTCCACCGCCAATAGCAGATCCAGCTGGTCTCTGATGTTGGCTTTGTAAATGTTTCTGGGATGATGAGGAACCACTAGACATGCTAGTGTTTTGATGATTTTTCTGCATTTGCTGCGACTGAGAGACAGACTGCTGTGGCTGTTGAAGCTGCGAAGGATGGATTATCTGAGAAGAATAGAACGATCCATTAAACATGGGCAGTGCCTGAGGATGTGTTCCTCTATAATTAGGTGGTGCTCCCACAGCAGCCGGAATCGGAAAAGGGTAAGCATTATTCTGCAATATTGCTAAGTACTGGGTTTCATTGGCAGGCATATTCGGATAATTGAAGCTCACTGCAGTGGCTCCACCAGCTGTCGCCGAGGAACTTACAGCAGCAGAATTCGATGAGCTGGTTGAAGCAATATTCCCAGAAGTTGAAGGAGGTTTCACAGACCCAGGTCGAGATGAAGCAGCTGCAACTGCTGCTGGCTGCTGGTTCAGAGGGAAGATGAAAGCAGGTCCGTGCTGAAATTTATGGAACAGTATTCAGACCGAAACACAAGCCTCCAGAAATATTCTTCTTCCACCAAGAAGATAAATATAGGATTCAAGAGATGTTGATATGATTCAAGAAAGGAAGTACAGTAGCATACCAGAATGTTGTTAGGCGCTACAGGAGACAACGTTTGCTGTAGTAATATCTGTTGTTTTCTCTGACTGGCCTCTGCACTGTTCGGAGGCTGAGAAGATTTGTCCTTCCCACCATGACCTGGGAAGACAGCAAGTCCCTGAGCCTTGTCTTGCGCACTATTTGCAGCTCGACCGGCAATGTTGACATGTAGATCAGGAGGCACAACGCTTAGTGGCTTTGACCCAAACAATGATGCAGAGCCAGCTGCTGCTGCTGGCCAGAAAGGGTTCATTTTCATGAGTTGCTGAAGATAATGTATATTCCGAGCAATGTAGCAATGTGTAGCACATCGTTTCGGTCGTGGTTGGGAAAAAAAAGGCTGCGGAATTTCAGAATTCAGTCAGGAAATAAGTAAATGTACCAAAGCTGAGTTAAACATTCCAGAAAAGAATCTCTTTTAAAAATCTAGGAAAAGATGGAACCTGAATTGGAGCTGGTGATACAGTACTGCCATCCATGGAAACAACTCCTTGAATTGGTGCCATGTACCTGCCGATAAAAATGGAGTTACTCACCACGGAAGAATATTTTGACCCACCTGGATCAAAGCATACCTAAAAAAAAATCAATATTGCATGAAGCACATTACTAGACCAATCCGACATTACCCCATTGGAGGAAGCCCACCAGGCCAGCTAGCCATAGACATGGGCAAGGGCAGAGTGCTTGAGTGACCTGCGAAAGAGTACGTACACAGACAAAAGAAATTAGAAAGAAAAATAAAAGAACAAAAAAGCTAATCTGCAATGGCCATATCCAAATAAAGATACCCAACAACAACCAAAGAAAATGATGACATAAACCCCATTTGGTCATACCAGATTTTTCACCGTGTGGTTCTTCTTTTGCAGCTTTTGAAGATGGTAAGGGATGCTTGTGACCTTGTTGAGGAATTTTGTTACTCAAGCCAGTATCTCTTTCTAGCTTTTCCAAATCAAGCTGAAGATCAATATTTCTAACCTTATTTTCCACTTTCTGTGATTCCGATTCTTCAATGGTCAATTTTGCCCTCTTTTCCTCACCACCACAAACTATTGCGGCTTCTGTTCCCATCTTTATTACCTTATCATCATCTTTATCCTTGGAAAGAACTGGCTTAGTTTCCTGAAAACATCAACAAACCAACCCACCAACTTAGATTATTGATGCTAATATCCAACTAAAAAAGGGAAGGAAAAAAAATCAAAGATTGACCAAGAGTTGAGCATCAACCTCACAAACAACTGGCTTGTTATCCATTTCAGAAGTCATCGAATTGATCTCGGTATCCCTTTCCGGTGATGATCTTACTTGGGGTGGAGGAGCCTATAAAGAAACACCTCGGGAAAATTAAAACAAACACCTACAAATATGCAAAGAAATTTATCCATACTGTCCTTATCCGCACACCTCAAGATCTATCTGGAATTTCTCTCTTTGGGAATCTACCTCAACCACATCTGAACTTCTGAAATTTTACCAAAAACCAAAAGGCAAGAATTAGACCCAAAAGAAGAAAACTCATAAATTAAACCAAGACCAAATCTTCGAGAACTAACGCTTTGGTCACTGATGACGCCAAAATTGTCACTGTCACTGCATCATCACGATTACTCTCCTCTGCTTTAACCGCAGGAGGCTCCTTCGGTGAGCTGGTCATTTCCTCCTTCGGATTGGCATCCCGGCTTTCTCCAAGTCCTTCAGCAGTTGGTTTTAACTCGGAGTCCATCTTCATCAGCTCCGGCGGAAGCTCCGGCGACAATCCCTGTGAATTGACCATATTTCCTAAATCAAATCCATTTTCAGCTTCAGATCCTGGCGCCTTCTCCAAATTGGGAGAAGTCTCAGCCTTTGGAGTCCGATCAATCTCCATCTTAGCTGCTGTTGATGAGATAGGACTGCTCCTAACACTATAGCTGCCGGGATTCTCAGACACTTGCCGAGGCCTCTTCCTCTTCGGAGCTGCAAAAACCAAAGACACGAAAGATGTAATCAGTAGCCCCATCTAAAAATCAAGGCTCAAAAGCCATCGGCTAGGCTAATAGAGCTCACCAATAGCTGATAAGGGGCTAGCTGAAGAACAAGAATTTGGAGGCTGAATTGCCGGCGAAGACTGAACATTTATAGAAGGTGAATTAGAGATCGGCGATGACACTCTTGATTTGGTATCACTGCTTGATCTGTTAACTTCAGCAGAATCATTTGCCAAAATCTCCTTCTTTGGAGGGGCTTGGGATTGAGTCTTCAAACCATACAAGACCTCAGCAATCTCTATTTCCAGCTCCTCCGGATTAGAAGATGCCTTTGAAGACGATTTCGGCGGTCTAGGCTGTTTGGGGCCATTAGGCTTCTACATCAGCAAAAATCAGTGTCACCAAAAATCTCTCCCAACCAAAAACAAAAAAGAAAAGAATCAGAGGCTGAAAATTGAATAAGTTCCAAGGACTAACAATCTTCTTCCGAACTGAAGCATTGGAAGAAGACGGTGACATTGGAGCTGCCGGTGACGGCGTTGACGTCGAAATTAAACTCTGTCTCACCGGCGATGTGGAAGCTTGCCGGTGAATTTGCTCTGCTACCACCCCAACTGCACTGTTGCCACAAGTATTATTAGTCATCCAATCATGTGACCTCTTTATAGATGCTGCAATCAAATGGACAAAAGGTTAAAATTTATCTTCAGAATTCAACAAAACAGTACTAATTCCATCATAAGATTGATTTTTCAGTTTTCCAAGAATTCCATCAACTACCTGAGCGAGCTTTTCTTGGCACAGAAACACCAATCATTTCGTCACCGGATTTCCACGCAGTAGCAGCCCGAAAAACCTTTGCTGCGCCTGTAATCGGTGGAAAACTCTTCCGCTGCTGAAGATGTTGATGATGATGGTTATGGTTTGTACTATTACTATGGTGAAGGTGGTTATTGCTGTTGCTACTATGATAATGGTTTGAAATAGTAGTAGCAGCAGCAGAGCCGGCGTTAGGATTAGGCGGCAGCAATCTAACCCCACCACTGTTGTGGTGGCCGTTGTTGCTGTGGTTGTTATCCTCGTCTTCATCATCCTCGTCGTCATTCACACTTTCTTCTGAAGTATCATCTCCTCCGTCTTCTCTAGCACTTCCATGAATCATTATCCTTTCACCTCTTCTCCTCTTACTACTCCTACTTGACCGCTCTCTTTCTCGGTCCCTTTCTCGTTCTCTATCTCTATCCCGATCTCTTTCTCTATCCTTCTCTCGATCTCGATCCCGATCTCGATCTTTCTTCACTCTTTCCCTTAATCGAACGGATTCTTGAAATTCAACAGGCCCATCTTCATCTGAACAAAAAAGATAAAAAATCAGTCAGGAAAAATTTCACAGGAAGAACAAGAAAGGCAAATCTTGAAATAATCATACACAATAGATCTGAAGAAAAATTCTTCCACCTGGAGAATCTCTAAGACCATTGCTTCGATGCCTTCTTCTAGATAAGCCATTAGAAGAGGCCACCATACCAGCAGCTCTTCTGGCTTCTCTACTTCTATCCATCATAAACAACTATGGGATTTTCCCTCCCAATTCTTCAACAAAATCACCAAGACCCAGATTCTAAAATCCAATAATTCAGCATAATTAACATCGAGATTATCTAAAACTGGCCGGAAAATGAAGATTAACTCCGGCGACCTAAACCATATATTAGAAAAACAAAAATCCCGTGTTCTTCTTAAGTTTCAAAAAGAAGAGGTTTCCTTGTTATTTCCCCAAATGGTTTCCTTTCAAAGATCTCTCCTTTCTGCTTCTTCCTCTAGCTCTTCTTTGGCCTTGGTCTTCTTCTTCTCTCTCTACCTTCACTCAGAGCTTCTCTCTCTACCCCACTTTCTCTACTCTATCAATCTCATCATCTCCCTTCCTATTGAGTATTTTTATTCCGCCACGCCCAAAGCCCTTCGCAGAAGGCCTATCCCAACCCTTCATTTTCTCAAATGAATCCAACGGTCCAAGAAACATCCTTTGCCAGCATGGCACTATTTCAACCCTTGGATATATTTTAACCTCCACGTGCCAGTCATTCTGCTTCCCCCGTAAGCTTCCTAGCCTTTAAGAAATAAAATAACTATATTCATTATATTAACATTTTCTGAGATAATAAAAAACAATAAGATAATGTGGCTCGGTGCAGGGCACTTTTCACGATCTCAAACAAACAAAAATTTTTAGGTCTTCACTTTGTTTGAAAGGGTAAAGTGTTCTTTTATCACCGGTTATAGCCGGTTCCAAATAGACCTTGGTAAAAGCAACATGACGATCACAAGGAATCTAGATGACCGCAAAAAATATCGCTCTAGCCGGTCAATATTCAGTTTTCTCGGTTCCGATTTTTCTTTTTCTTTTTTTTTTAATCAATGTTTCGATTTTTCTTAATTAAATAAGGGGTAATATATTTAGTTATCAAAATTTATTACTTCTTCTGTTTTTATATTTAAAATTCATTTAAAATAATTTTTAATACATTATACATATACAACTTTAAACATATATATAAAATATCTTTAAATTTATTTTTATTTTTTATTTAAAAAATTAAAGTATTAATACTTATAAAATAATTTATACTGTTTCAGAATAAAAAAATTAAAGTAGATCATTTTATTTTTAAAAACGGAAAAAATAGTATATAACAATGAATATTATTCAATCTTATGGTAACAATAATAATTATCTTGTTTCTATTTGATATAATAAATTATAAATAAATAGTACTTTTTGTTTAAAATTGATACTTTTATTTTTATTTTATTTGTTAGAAAATAAATATTGATTTTTTAAAAATAAATATAATTATTATTTAAATTTTTACTAATATTTTTAAAATTTATATATAATAGATATACCATCACACCTTATTATGATGTTTATGATATTATTGTAAATATATTAAAATAAAAAATATTCTTAAATTTTATATTTTAATAAATTTAATTTCAAAGGAAAGAATAAATAGTATCCCGCGTCAATTATTACGGTCTCATAGTGATTCGGAGTATTTAGTACTCTGAACTTGCTTTATTGTTTAATGAAAAAATAGACTATATAGGACCCACATAATGGGTGACCAAAAAAAAGTAAAATGAAGAGTGAAGATTTAGCTAGCATGGGGATAGAGTTTATCGGAGCCGTTAGATTGAAAATTGACGTGGCAAAATGGTGTAGAATAATTTGAAGTTATAAAGAGATTTCCCAGGAGCAAACGAGTCCGAGCTGGCAATTTAAACCAGACAGGTTTTTGCGTCGGGGGAGGAGTAGCGGGCCTAATCTGTACCGTTGGATGCATTAATCGAACGGTGTATATTAACCGGGAAGGTAGTTGTTTTGGAAAAATGAAAAACTAAGTCATGATCACGGAACTTCCGAGAGTGTGTGGGGACCACTGAATTTGTTTTATTATCATTTTCCTTTTTTAATTATATTTTGTTGGTTTAGCGCTGCCGATCTAGAAATTATTTCCTCGCGTTGGGGCTAATTGTCACGTTGTGGAGATGTGGGGAACAGAGCTGACGTGTAGTGGGACCTACAATCTTTAGTGTTAAATTGCACAGATTATTACTACTGTGTAATTCCTAAACAAAAAATGGCGACATACAATGACTAACCTTCTTACCTTCGAATGTATATTAATGAATAAAGAGTATTAATGCAAAAAATAAATTGCTTTTAGAGTTTTAGTTTAATTTTTTTTCCTCTATCTTCAAATATCAGTTAGTTTTTATTTCATAAACATTATACCCAGAAAGTCAGCTCATATTTAATTTAATCTAAAAATTAAAATAATTTTAAATCATAATTAAATTATTGTATTATTTTAAAAAAATTCAGTTAATTGTAAGATAATTAATTGATGTGATGTAATTCTTTTAAATATTAAAAACAATTAAAAATACTATTTTTTTATAAAATAAACATTCATTTCAGAATATTTAAAAATATAAATATTAATATTCAATTTCAAATGAAACTTTTCTATTTTATATTCTTTATAAAGAGTATAAATTATAGATGCTTACATTGTTTGACAAAATGAGTACTTTTGACATTTAAGAATGAAAATATTAAATATTAAGAATAATAAAAATGCCACACAAATTGAGTTATAATTGTAATTTAATTTTAAACAGTTAAAAATTTAATCTGACAATGTAATAAAAGTATACTTAACAAATCTACCTATAAATTGATATACCTTAAAACTTTATGTAACAAGTAATGTTATTGTTAAATTAGTGGAACTGTCGTTCGCGGTCCAATTAACAGCACTTCGATGTGGGACATTCACATTGCACGGTATGGCGCCACGGTCACCACACCACCGCCATTTCCACCGCTCAATGATTTTGCGGTCAAAGTTTACACCTTAATACTTTAAATGTACATTTATAACAATTTTATGATTTAATTAATGAATTTTAATGAATCTTGTAATGGTAAAATGACTAATATTTTTTGGCAATCAATTGATATTAAAATATTTTATATTTAAGATATACATAAATCCATATTGTCCATATGTACAAAGAATGAAAACAAAAACAAGTTCCCTCGGCATAGTTGAGTTGGTTGAGGGTGAGAGTTTCTTTTATCCAGAATGGGTTAGATTTATTGTAGAGGCAATTATGCCTATTTCTGAAAGAGGACATTGGTGGCAGTCAATCGGAATTGTTATCCCATGCATAATTAGACATAAATCAAAAACCTTAATTATAAAAAACAAACACAGTGCATACAAGACTCTTGTGCGTGCTTATACATGTACATATATAAAATTAAAGAAAGTAAAACCCAAAAAAAGAAAGTAACGTTTTTAGTTTTTAAGAGTCTGATGGTAATATAATCATCAATTTCTAGTTAATCAATCTCTAACATAATTTAATTTTCAATATTCATTAATAGATAGATTCTTCCCATTAAAAGAAATACTGAAGGGTTAAATGAAAACTTCTCCATAATTAATTAGATTCTTATAGTAAAGAATAATTATATGCAACAACAAAGTTTATAATGTCTTAGTCAAAATATTTTGTCCTAATATTACAATAGTTGTTACTTTAGATTTATGGAATTTTGGGTTGGACACTAAGCCCTACCCTTCATGTTTTTCTGTCTCTCCTTTGCTATTTTATGGGAAAAATAATAAATAAAAAAGGAGCAGTCTTTACTATCATCTATCTATAAACAAGCTAACTTAATCATCTATTTTTCATTAAGTTAATATTGAATATTTAATTTTGAACGTATAAAATAATAATTTATCATTGTTTTAACTTTTTCTATGTATTAGGTATTCTAATTGTCTTAGCTACATCATGTGTGATTTTTTTTTTTATTTCTAAAATTTCATGTGTTTATATGGTTATGTGCCAATTAAGGCGATATACTTTTCAAAAAATAAATGACATGAATGCAAATGCAATAAGTTGTGATTTCTTACAAGTGTATGAAGGGCATATGACAAAATTAGCCAAAAAGAAAAGGAAATGACAAAAACGTCAATTTTATTTGTTTGTATGTGGAAATAAGGTTAAAAATAATAATATTTTTTTTAAAAAAAGGAGTTATGCTATTCTCAAGATGTAATTGATCTTCCCAAAATTGGATTTTCATGTGCCACAATTTTGCATTGATGTATTTAAAATTTAATGAATTATAACTTGAACCAGTTGAAATTGCTCAGATTTTGTCAGTTTATTTTTAATAAGTCTCTTAATGACTTATCAATAATATGCATGGCAGTAAATTTGTGGTAATAAACATTGAAGGCATTGATTGTTGCTCAAATTTACTTTACTATCGATGTTTCTTGCAATTATTATAATTTTATACTACAAGTATAGCATGCATGGTTGACATGAAAGTGTAACAGCTAAATCTTAAGTAGATTCGTAATTAAAGAAGATCTTCATATAATTATTGAAGTAGTAATAGTCTATTAACATTGGTTAAATATATATATATATATATATATATATTTAACAAATATTTTACTTGTTTCCTTAACATATACTTATACACTCTCTCTCTTTCATTTCAATTGTTCATTTTGAATTTGTATAAATATTTATATAATTATTAAAAATGATAATTATATATTCTTATTTAATAGATAGTGAATAAGTATTAATTTTTATAAAAAATGCACTATCTAATAATTATAATAAGTCATCCAAAAATAATAAGAATAAAAGTATAAAAATACGTACTAAAATTAGAAATTAAACAATTGAAATTGAACGGATGGAGTATGTAATTTTATTTACTCTTATAAAGAGTCAAATATCAAACTTTAAGGATATTTTCCAAAAAAAAAAATTCAAACATTTGCTACCAATTAAATTAAGTTAATAAACTCTAGAATTGAATACATACTATCTCTGCTCAAAATATTAAGGATACATTATTACTCATGTTATATCTAAAATACATTTTTAAAATTTTTTCCTATCATTTATGACAATCATTTTCATCCTGATTGAAAAGAGAATATCATAGGATATTATTAAATATATATATATATTTAACAAATATTTTACTTGTTTCCTTAACATATACTTATACACTCTCTCTCTTTCATTTCAATTGTTCATTTTGAATTTGTATAAATATTTATATAATTATTAAAAATGATAATTATATATTCTTATTTAATAGATAGTGAATAAGTATTAATTTTTATAAAAAATGCACTATCTAATAAATTATAAATAAGTCATCCAAAAATAATAAGGATAAAAGTATAAAAATACGTACTAAAATTAGAAATTAAACAATTGAAATTGAACGGATGGAGTATGTAATTTTATTTACTCTTATAAAGAGTCAAATATCAAACTTTAAGGATATTTTCCAAAAAAAAAAATTCAAACATTGCTACCAATTAAATTAAGTTAATAAACTCTAGAATTGAATACATACTATCTCTTCTCAAAATATTAAGGATACATTATTACTCATGTTATATCTAAAATACATTTTTAAAATTTTTTCCTATCATTTATGACAATCATTTTCATCCGGATTGAAAAGAGAATATCATAGGATATTATTAAATATATATATATTGATAATTGTAAATAATTAATATTTCAAGATAAAAATGTAAAGACAAACTATGTATATTTTTAGATAGATAATATATCCTATGTCAAAATCAAGGCTCCACTTTAAAACGAAGGGGAAAAAAAATATTCCTTTAGGGGAAAAGTAGGGAATAATTGTTGACATAAAATAATAAAAAGGTGGAAGTTCATAAAAAGACAGATCTTAACATCTTACCTCACAAATATTTTTTTTTCTAGAGTATGTTTTTTATTATTGCAAAAGTAAAAAGAAAAATAATATTATTTTCATTTAAAATTGAATGTCAATTTTTAATTTTAAATAAAGATTAAGGAAGATTATTACTTTAATTAAATTAAAAAATTATCGTTGATATAAGTATAATGAATTATGAGATTCATAAATTAGTAAAATGTAATTCTATTAAATTAAAATAATAATAGAAATTATAAGTTAGTATAATATAAATATATTAAATTAATTAGATTATTAATAAAATTTTAAATAAAAAATATATTTATTTTAAAAAATAAATATTTAATTTCAAACAAATTAAAATATAAATATAAATATTCAATTTCTATTACTATTACTAGGCTTATTTTACCGTCTAATCCAATAATAGCAGGCATTTTACTTATTAGTACAAAGGAAAGAGAAATAGATTCATGAACTGAAATCAGTCGTCCGACGTGGCAAGGTCACTTTCCTGACGTGTCATGTTTCTAACTGGACACGTAACGAAAAGAATCTTTAAAAAATTGATCTTTTTTATCTCTCAAGCTTCTTCTCTTGGATATTGTTATTGGCTACCCACCTTTCTTATGTTCACTCATATATCACCAAATATCTTGTTTACAAAGGAATAGTTAGCGTCACTGCTATTGTCATTTAGAAACATTGCCACACACCTAGATACTTGCCACGTGGTGGGCCAACCCAGAACCCTGTTCAGCCCACTGACTGAAAGTTACTGGGTTTTGGGTCAACAAGCATCGGCTGTACGAAATTAAATCATTTAATCCCCACATATTTAAAAATAAATGTATATTTAATTAAAATTATATCAATAAAATTTTAATTTAAAATATTTATATTTCATTTAATTAATAAATTTACTATTCATTAAATTAATAATAAGAATAATATGATAATTTTTATAAAATTTAAATATTCATGTTCAATTTTGAAGAAAGTTAATAATAAATAAATGTGACTTGACTAATACTTTAATAAAAGCTATAGAAAATTTTATCATATAATACACTTATAAAACATTTTAAAAGAACAGTTCTAATTAGTATTTTTAAAATTAAATTATTAACGTTTCTAAATATATTTTTTAATATTATTTGTGAAACTAAATAATTTCACAACGTAACTCACGGGTGGTAGCTTGGGAAGCACCCTAAAACGGAACAATTTTTTATTGCTCTGATGATGTATGCTGTTTGGAGATTAGATTATTGGATATGGTGAATCGGGTGAGGTAGTCCCTACTGGGATGTTTGACAGGCATGTAATTTTAACACAACTCTGGTTGAAGATATAATAATATTCAAAGGAGATCAATGTCACCACGTCAGACAAAGTGGGACCCTGGAGAAATGTGTTGACCCACCATATATCATAAATGGATCCTTTTCTTTTGCTTTTGTCCTTTTCAGGGGCGGGGTGTGAAATCTCTTATGGGCATGCCAAGTGGATACCCACTATGTAGACAATCACCTGGCCTACGTGGCTGTCCTTTCACCGTGTACACCTAAAACCTCACCAATCAAAGGCACCTCTTCCCTGAACCTTCCTTTTTTAAAAAATAAAAATAAAAACTTAATCATTAAAATTGTTTCTTTACTTTTATTTTTTGCTTACTGCTATTTACTTTTGAAATTTATATATTTCTATTTTTTTATTTTTTAAATTGAATGTTAATATTTTTAATATACATATTTAAAGTAATTTAAATTATGAGAAACGTTGAGAACCACTTTTCACCCTTTATTTATCTTATCAAGTGAATAATCCTGACTTTAATTTACTTTAAAAGATTTTTCATTGATTATTTAGTGATTTAGTTTGAATAATTAATAGATTTAGATACCATTTAAAAAACAAATTTAGTAATTTATAAGTTATCACTATTAATCATATTATAAATGCATTATAATAAGTTTTTTCAAAGTTAAAAACTCTTTTTAACTTTTGTATTAAATAAAATATAAAAATTTAATTATACGTGACAAATTAATATTGACTAAACATTTTAGTAATATATAATATGTGGAAAGTTATGTTATAAAAATAATAGGTTATACATAAAATGAACATATTGTGCCTTTTTCAAGAGCGTAATAAAGGTAGGTGAAATTGAACTTACGTAGCAGCGAACTAATACTGTATGAGACATTTGTTTAGGTGGAATAACATAATAATTAAAATCCCCAATAACGTGATTATTTTAATTGTGATGATTATTCAATTCATTGAAATGCTTGAATAGGGTAGAATATGCCAGAATGGGATGTTAAGTGATGTGGAATTCTTTGTTTATCTTTTAGCTTTAGATGGCAATAAAATAGAGAAAAGTCATCAATTATTTAATTAATAAAATAGATTGACAATTAACAATGTTTTAATGATTTTTTTTAGAGTATCAAAGGCAACAATCTAGAAAAGAAGTGATGCCTTTCCCGTGCATGTAGTTGTTTTACATGGCTGGCAAGCAAGATTGTATGTCATAGACTCATAGGTGGGCTGGTTAACTATATTTTATAATTTATGAAATAAAAGATTTGATTTGATAGTGAAGTTCTTTGAAAGAAGATGCGCAATTGTTCGTAAATTGAATATTTTATGGATTTTGTTTCATAAGGTATTTTTTATGTAAACATATTATTTTGCAAGAATAAAAAGGAACAATAATTATTTAATTGAAAAAAATAAGATTTAAACACAAAATATATCACTTTGATGTTAAATTCTTAATTCTTCTAACTGTGTTTAAATAGAGATTTTTTTGAAAAGTTTTTTTTTTCCATTTTAATCAATATTTTAAAAAAAATTAAATGATAAAATTCATGTTAGAGTAATTTAATGAGTAAGTTTTCTAAAACTTTTAACTTTTTAATGGGAATTTCACTATTTAACATACCTAAAATTAACAATATTTCACTTTTTCAACACATTTGAAGCTTTTACATTTTTAAATATCTAAACAAGTAGTTTCAAAACTTAATTTTAAAATTGTGTCAATCAAATACACTCTAAAAATTTAAAATAACTGAGAGATATCAAATATTTATTGCTTTTTTAAAAATTGCCTATGATAATTCCCTTGAAACAATTTTTAAATTTTTAAAATTAAAATTAAAAATCAATAAAAAAATAGATCAAAACTTTTTTTTATTATTAAAAGTAATAAAAAGCTTTTTATTTTAAAATAATCGAGAATAGGTATCTAATATCAAAATGTTGATTTTGAAAAGTAGTTTTAGCTTTTTCCCTTTGTAGGATTTTATAAACAAACTCACTTTATTTTCTTGTCTTTTTTTGTATCAAAAGAGCATGTTTTGTTTAACGTCATTCTTGACTTTAGACTTTAGGGATGAAACAGGAAAGGAAGAAACAAAATACATAATTAACATGGAACATGAACTTAAACAGATTTGGGAGCCAATTTATTATTATTCCCTTTGAAAATTAAAAGGGATAGACAAGTCCCTGTTTACAAAATTTTCAATGATATTCAAGGTAGGATACATACTATATAAGCAATTTTAGCTCACATGATTATGGGGAAAGCTATATAAGAAATATTAAAGAAAGGACAACTATTTATGACTTTAAGAGGCTTGTGAATTTGATTACGGTATAAATTTGTTGAGCCCACAATTAGATGTATAATTAAAGGAGTTAAATCCTGGTTTGTAAAAGAAAAAAATCATCTTAATTGTAGAGATTAGTCATGATTAAATGTCATAATATTGATAATGCCAAAATCTAGTCATAATAATGAGGAATAAATTTAGAATAATCTTAAATTAACATTATGGAATGTGTGCTTTTGTGTTGTACAATTAATTCCATACATGACTTGACTCCTTGACTTTTGAAAATAAGATAATTCTATTTGATATAAAAAAGATAAAATAAAATATATTATAGTTAAGCAAGTGTGAACGATTTAATACATATATTTATGAAGTAAATACTTAATACTCGAAGCTGAGAACAAAACATTTCAATCTTGAACTTCTGAAAATATAAAGTTGATAATTAAGATATTAATTTATTATCATACATAGCATATGTTAATTAACATTTTATTGAAAAAACATTATCATTTATGGTGTATTTTATAGGATTTTAGCTCATCATAAGGTTTGCAAAAGGTAGTTTTGAAGGTTTGCCTTTCAAAACATTTTTTGTATGTAATATGTGATTTTCTTTTTCTTTTTTCTCAATGTTATTGTTATTTGATCAATTTCTTGATATGGATTACTATTTCCATTTTTTTTCACCTACTTATTTTCTAGAGTTTTTTTTTTCTTTTTTTCAGGAATTATTTTCTAAATTGATTCACTCTTATTGACATTTTAGAAATTTAGCCAAATACCATTATAACCTAATTTACTCTGAAAACAAAACAAAAAAAACTTGATAAAGTTTGATTTATCAAGTAATTTTTTTCCTTTTTTTATTATAAAAAGTGTTTTATTTATTTATCAAGTAGAGTAGACATAAAAACTCGAAAAAGGAAATATAAAATAATAAAATAAAAACTCAATAAAGCCAAAAGAAAAAAAAGAATGTCATACTTTGAATATGTGATATAGTTCCTTTTCTTTTTATTTTTTAACATGGAAAGCACAAAAATGTCCACAAAGTAGGGACCAAAGCGTGTAATAGTATACAGCTACTTTTCCATTGTTTTTACATTTATTATTAAACTAGTTTCTTTTGATTGTGCGCATTCACATTACAAATTTATATCACAATCGTATGACCTAGGTGGTCTGTGCTTGAGTTGATTGCTTCAATTTTAATTTGTAAAGTTATTTTTAATTACTGCTTTTCACTTATAATTTTAATTTAAAAATGTATTCTGAAAAATAACCTCTATTTATTGATGTCATTAAAGCAAAAAATTATACTCAATTTGTTCATAATTATATACTTTACCATTGACTTCATATAAAAATGAATCAGTGTCACTTATCATAAACAAATGATCATTTCATTCTTATTATTAATAAAATAATGAGATCAATTTTTTTTATTGAAATGAAAATATTTGTAAATTTTAAAAAATATTTATAAAATTTTAAATAGAAAATTGCTTTTTTTGTAAAATATGCAAAGTCATCTATACCTAAATGTTTGATTACTTTTTATTTTTTATTTTTTATTTTTTCGTTCTCATAAGTACTATTTTTAAAAAATATTTCCAATGGCTTATAGTTTAAGAATAGCTACGCCAGCATCGGATAACGGGATAAGGGGTCCTAATGTGGATACCTCTCATTACTTTCATTTGGTGAAGGCATTAATTCATATTTAAATCCAAGGGATTTGTTTATACAAAAGATATTATTATATGCTTATACATATATGGTTTTCCTTCCCAACCCTTTTGAAATTTGTAGTATTTTGACCTCATACGAATACTATAATATAATTTATAGTGCATAATATTTTATGCTAGTTCATTTTTGGTAGTGGCATACGACAAGTTCACTCACGATGCACTTAATAAAAAAATAGCAAAGTAGACATAATCTTCTTGTATTTAAATCACAAGATCCAAACTAATGTGCAATAGACAAAGGCTCAATCAAAATTATTTATACTCTCTAACGTATTCATATTGCTTGGTTTCATGATAAGCCACTTTTTGTGTAACTACATGTCTTGTATATTCCAACTAGTCAAACTCAAGGACAATATAATAGAGGTTGGCCAGTCATTAATGACCAGAGAAGGGCATTTCAAGGGTGTGTATAGACAAAACTCTTGGCAATATGTTTGGTTTGATCATTTTGTTTCAGAATTTGCCACATTTGAAGATCTATTTTGTGGAGTTGGATGTTACACATTTAATTTCGTACAAAAATAAAAAGATTTTTGAACTTTGAAGAAATTATTACAATATTTTTAGGATTAATATGATTGAGTAAAACTACACGAGTAAGTTAAGATAAAAATATATTTATCTTAAAAAGTTTTTTAGTAAAATTTTAGATGAAAAATATTGTTAGTTTTAAAAAATGAATACCTAATAGTGAAGGAAGTATTATATTCCTTCTCTTTAAAATTGTATGCCTCTTTTCTATTTTTTATTTTTCAAATATTTAACTATAGATAAGCTATCATATTAATTATATTATTGAGGTTGTTAGTGCCGAAATTCATGTATTTGTTGAATATAATATTTTAAGTTATATTAAACTTTAGACTAAAAATATTTTTATTTTAGTAAGTTGAATGTTTAGTTTGGCTTTTAAAAACAGACAAATAAACATTTAATTACAGCAAAGAGGGAATATTATTAATGGTAAAGAAGAAAAAAAACCTATTCTACATCTCTTGTCTGCACATGTGTTGGTGACATCGTGGATTTCTTGAGATAGGGCTAGTCTTTTAGCTGAATGCTTGCTACAATGATAATCATTTTCTCTTTTGTCATTAAATTATGCTGATTTCTCAACAAACAAGAAAGAATGGAATTATCCCAGTGAATAAGTATTGTCCAAACAATAGCTTTAGTATAAAATGAAGAAAAAAGTTATTACATAAGTATTCTCTTTTGGAAGTTATTAAATTTTTTGTGAATTATCACATGGACATTTTTCTGGCCAAACAATTACTAATTAACTTGCCAAAATAATTTGGCCAAATGATAAAAGAAATAGCAATATTTAAAGTTTAAATCCTGAGTTTGATATTTGTGTTAATTTTCATTTTTTCACCTATCTTATCCCACCTAGCTTCTTGTTTTCCCTATCCTTCTCCTTCTTTTTGAAGAAAGGCAGCCAACTGTATGCTTATTTAATCATTTGGAAAAGAACAAAAAAAAAAAAAAAAAAGGGTTACCACATTAATTTGCTGAATTACAAGATAAAGAAAATCCATTTTGATACTTGACAACCCCTATTTTGGAGTTCTTCCAAATGCGAACAAGCAACAACAATTTCACAGAATAACAAAAGATGAAAATTTTTAAATCTTTTTTAAAAAAAGATAATTAAATAGAATTTCTTGGATCCCCATAAAATTTATTCATGATGCAGATGGGGCCTTAGTAGGCAGATAGGATAGTCGGTTACCTCTCTTACAGTGGCCCTAAGACTTTTTTTGGTTTTGGACTTCTACTGTTATGAATAATTCAACCTTGTCTTTCTCCATTTCAATGTAACATTATCTAATCTGTGTTCCCTTAAAATAAAACAATGCCAAACCACATCAAACATTAAGAAGAAAACAAAGCACAATTTTGAGAAAATTATATCTTATACAATAAAAGATCCATAAAGGGGCAACCTATTGAGCAATTTTTCTCAGTGTGACTATAACGAACTAACTAACTAGTGTTTTACAATATTAGCTTCATTTTTAATAATATCTATTTAATTAGAAAAGAATATCCATGTGTCACAACAAGTTTCCAAAAAATGTAGCCAGAAAAGAGCCGTGATTAAGATATAAGAATGGAGATCACATTTCATTAAATAGAGATCTTGAGTTTAATTTAGGTTTTCTATTTCTTTTTGTATCTGAAATGAGATAAAAAGTGTATCAATTAGCTATACAAAGTGATTTACAGGCTTTCATATGAGATGAGTTCAATGCCAATTGCATGAATCGAAATATTCCTAACTATTTAAAATTGATTACTTATCAAACTATTCGTGTCATGAAGTTCTTTGTTTTTCAGTAGTACCATAGGACACGATCGATTTGTCATCGAAAGATAAGATTCCAATACTTAAAACCAGTCGTCTGCTTTCCTGGTAAGTTTGAAAACCACCCATTATATAGAATGATGCCACCCCAGAACTCTATACAAATTAGGTTTTCTATATTGATGTGTAAAAGAGGAGGAGGAGAAAAAACTATCAAAGTAAGTAAAAGGCAATGTGTGGGTATTAAAGAAAATGGACCTAGTTTTAAGATGAAGTTTTGACCAGTCGACTCTGGAGGCTAGGGGTAAGCTGAAAAATTGTAGAGGCCATCCACAATTATAGAAAACCAACATGAAAGAGTGACTCATTGGGCATTAAGTTAGCTGCAAAACAAATAAGGGTTTTTATTTTATTAAATAAATAAATAAAGTCCTACATCATTACAAACCATTGTCATTTGTCAAGAAGGTGACAACATGAACATTGTGTTGGAGATATATTGGTCTGAAAAGTTGAGTTTTATCAATTAATCTGTTCTTGTTGCTATAAGATTAGATATCTAATGAATCTAAGATTGTCATTAGAGAAAAAATAAAAAAGAAAGAAAGAGAAGAAAGGGACATACAATGTGTCGATTTATTGCAGCAAAAAGTTTTGAGGGGAGATTTAGGTAGTGGTGATGATGAAGTTTGAATATTACTATGTTGTATTTTAATTGTTCATTATTTCCTTTTGAATTGTTTATTTTAATAATTATGTTTCTAATTTCAGTAAATAATGTTACAACCTTATATAATCTTAAAAAATAAAATAAAATTTTATCTGTTGTTTTTAATTTGTTTATCTTAGAAACACGCTAAACATTTATGGATACTTATTCCATCCCAAAACACAATATACTTTAAGAACATTTTGTGTTTCAAAATATAAAATACTTTTGAGATTTTTGAAAATTATTTTGTATGTTTTTTCAATATTACCCTCACTTTAAAATGAAGAGATAAAAAAACAAATGATTTAATTTTAAATTTCTAATAAAAGTATGACATAATAGATGAATGTATTTTAAAGAATTAACATACATTCTTAATATGCATGAAATGCTCAAAATATTTTATATTTTGGAACAAAAGGAATATTTTTGAACAAGAATGCTCTAAATAATTTTTTAAATTAGCAAAATAAATTTTTTCACCTGAAAATTTGAGTCAATTTATTGGAGAATATTTATGTTCATTATTTTACTAATAAATAAAGATAATTTTAAAAATTATTTATATAATTATCAATTTTCAATACGTTTATTAATTCTGGTGAAAAAATAAAGTACAAAAATTTAAATGCAGAGTGATAAAAGAGTAAATTGGACGCAGTGGCACCATAGTTAGATGTGCCTGTACGAATAATTTTCAATGTGCTTAATAATTTTTTTGGAAGGAGGGGGGGGGGGGTGGGGGGGGAGACAAGAAGCAGGCAAAGATAATGAAAAAAATGAAACTTAATCAGGTGTCGAATTCAGAACTTTAATATTTGTCGGCATTGAAAATTAATCTAAATTTATTCACGTTTAATATCAGCCTTAGACACTCCTTTCAGATTTGATAATCTGAAGGGCTTGTGTTGTTAGTGCTTCAAATTTGGGTGGCCCAATTACTACTGTGGATCGAATTCAAGCCCAATACAAAATTCAAGTCCTGAATCAAACCTTTTAATCTCAACTCTGTTCTTACCCTTCCCATTGTTTCCGTTTTTAAAAACAACCCTTCTTGTGAATAGTAAGTAGAACTCAGAAGTCTTTTAATTTGAATAGTATTGATGTTGTGGCGTTTCTGTAATTCCGTTTATAAATATAAATCGTTTAAAAAATAAAATATAAATAAGAGGTGCTTATAAATATTCTTGTAAATTCTCATTATATGATTTATGGCTTGGAACCATAAGCAATCCCAAGTAGTAATAATTATAGAAACTTTATCAAGAAAGTATAGTATAAATTTCAAGATGGTTAAATGGAAAATTATACTAATACTCACGAACTAAAAAGAGAGAGGAAATAACGATAATTTTTCAAGAAATTGGAAAGGCTTCGAAACCATTGAAGTTGGACCAAATAAATAAAAAAATAAAAAATGGTGGTGGGGGGGTGGGTGGGTGGGTTTGCCTTTTATGCTAAAAGAAAAGAAAAAAAAGAAAGAAAAACTTGGGGTGGTCCTTTTTGCACAAATTGCATTATAATATTTTCATCTCTGAAAGAGAAAATAGAGCTAAAATAAAAATGGCGAAAAAGTATATATCCCATGATAATCACATGAGTAATTAGCTGAAATTTAGAATTTTAATAACTAATTAAAAATGATGCACATTAACCTAAAATTTTAAAAATTGAGTTTTTAACTTGTACCAGGCAATGAGAGGGGTCGGTCTCACTTAGATATCCCTCTTTCTCCCCCGATGTCTTTCTCTTCGAGATGAATTGTAATTTTACTATTAATTGAATACTAGTTAATGTAATTATAGACCTATTAAGGAAGAGAACAATTATTAAAACGTATTTTCTGGATTATTAAAAGTTGATCCATGAAAAGTTACAAATACTACTTAATATTCAAGGAATACATATTCTTAACTATTTTACAAGCTCAAAATAAACAAGAAAAAGAAAAAAAGATTAACCATTAGTATGGTCATTCCATTACAACATTATAGTATAAATTCATTTTTTTTTAAACCTAAAAAAACTCATTTGTTTGGAAATGGATTGGCATCATTACAAAATCAAAAGATTACATGTGTGGAAAAAAACGAACATCTAGAGAGGACAAAATAAAGTCACTAACATAACATGGAAGTTCAAAGCTTTTTGCTTGACATTAAAATGAAAGAAAATATTACTCATTTCGTCTTAAATTGAATGTTCACATTTTTATTTTATTTTGTTCGAAATTGAATGTTCACTTTTATTAAATAAATATATTTTTTATCTAAAGTTCCATTAATAACTTTTTAATTTAAGATATTTATATATAATTAATTCATGATCTCCATTATTTATCACGAATTTATATTCCATTAAATCATGAATTTCACAGTTCATTATGTTAATGTGAATAATAATTTTA
Organism: Apocynum venetum; assembly: GCA_019593545.1. Lineage (NCBI taxonomy): Eukaryota > Viridiplantae > Streptophyta > Magnoliopsida > Gentianales > Apocynaceae > Apocynum > Apocynum venetum. Next base: position 3,358,730 of record SRSM01000127.1, read on the forward strand.
TAAGTTAATTAAAGTCAATAATTTTTTTTAATTTTAGATAAAATTAAAAGTTAATATTCAATTTCGGAGGAAAAAAGTATATCCAAAAATACTATACTAATAATTGTGATTCCAATACATCCTCCAAGTATTAAAAGGGGGTAAAAAAAGAAATCCAGAGGAAAAGAGAAAGAAAGAAAAAAAACTTTTTATTAGTGGAAAGCTCATGATACATGCATGCGTCGATTGTTCAAGATTTGAGTAGATATATCACAGTCAAATTTATTATGGGTAAGAAAAAGTGTGCCCTAATTTGTTCATACCATAATTCTTCTTTCTCGTGGGAATGCTCAAAAAGCAAGCAAAAAAGGTAATCAAATTACAATGTTTGATCTTATCTTGTTTTCTACTACTACTAGCTCTTATCCAAAAACACGAGTTTGATTAATTAACATTAACTCCCACAAAACTTAGTAAAGGTTTTGCTTTTAGAAACTTGAAGTCTTGAAGATCCCTTTGGTCAAGATTCAGAAACTTTGGTAGCTCTCCACTCATTTTTTCTTCTTTCTTTTATTCACTAGTGTACTTTTCTCCTCTTTGCACAATAATTTTACTAGTAATAAGTTTTTTGTTACGCTTTATTATTTTCCTGAATAAGAAATGATTTGTGGAAGAAGTAAATATTTTGCAATTGAAATTATTAAAATGCTGGAATGAAAGTACATGATTGATACTACTACTTAAGAACAACTAAGAAAAAAAAAAACTAAGACTCATATTAATTTCACGAAATTTGAGTTTGAAATATTACTGATCACGAATGAATGAACATATCTCTTAATAATAAAACTTGAATAGCTTTAAAACAAATCTAATTCTTATTCCCTTCCATCCCTTTTTATAAGATTGCATCAAGTAAATTATTTTATCATTAATTATAAGATATTTGATTACTTTTAAAAATTATTATTTATGTTATTTTTAAATTTTAGATTACGTTTCACTATTAAGAAGACATAACAGAAACACAATCTAATTTTACAGCTTGATCCATAACAAAAAGGAAATATAAAATGATCATTTTATATAGATTGAGGTCAATCTCAGATAACCCAATCCAAATCAAAATGAAAAAAAAAAAAAAACAGAAAATTTACAACTAAGATAGGTCTGTACCACACATGGTGCACGTGAATGTATATATAGAAATTATAAGCAAAAACAACAAATAATTAAAGAATTTCCGTCCATGTTCGGTGCATTAATTACTTATAATCACATCTATTGCGATAAAAAATGAGGAAAAATAAATTAAAACAGACTTCATTTATTAGTACTTCAGTCGATGAAATTAGTAGTCGCATAAACAATATACTATTATTAACCTATATATATTCTTTTTTTTTTCTTCAAAAAGATCACCTATATTTGTTAATAATATTCCAAGTAGCTGACTACTACAGCATTAAGTTGCCGACGAAAAATCAAAATAAAAATAAAACAAGCTAACCGAAAAAGCTAGCAAATTAATTAAGAGGTCCAATTGTTTTCGAATTTTCCCTCAACTGGTCGCAGCTAACTCTCAATTCACACATGGTTTCTTGGTTCTATTTGATCCCTCAAATACCACTTATTGTTACCTGTGTCTTCTTTGCTACAAGAAACGTTGGTTGACCGCATAGCCGTCAATGAAGAAGAAGAAGGGAAAAACTTACAAATAGTCAAAATGAAAAATACAGGTGGAGTGGGGATTTGCACAGATGACGTTTGTGGGTTACCACAACCCCTTTATCGCATTCATTTCTCAAAGTCATTTGCTTCCATTTTTTTTGACTCTTCATATTTCTTTTTCCCTCTAATTATTAATTAGTATTCTCTAATAAACTAAGTAAATAATTAATCTGTCGAATGCTTTAACTTGTAGTGTTAAGAAATATAATTTCGAATTTTGTAACTATGATTGTAGCAGTTTTGATTTTGTTTTTTAAAAGCATTTTGTTGTGAGGTTTTTTGGTCAATAAGAAAATGTGTAGCAGTCTAGGAAGAATATTTTAGACCGAATATTATGTGGATGTTTAGAGAGTTGAGATGGTGACTCAAATTGAACCGTGTCCTTAGTGTGCTCCTGAGTCTATATAAGGCTTCTGTGTTATGCATTGACAATACTCACTTCTCATTTCATCATTTTCATGATTGAACCTCTTTCTTTACTACTACTGCTAAAACTACAACTACAACTACAACATCTCCTTCTTTAATTTCTCTCTTTTTCCTTGTGGTGGGATTTTATGAGAAGTTGTTAGAAAGAATTTTAGAAGAGTTTTAAGTTCATCATCATGACTGGCGGAGGAATCTCGGCCCCCGGGGCCGGTGGAACGGAGTTTGAGGCCAAGATCACTCCTATTGTCATCATTTCTTGCATCATGGCTGCCACCGGAGGTCTCATGTTCGGCTATGATGTTGGTGTTTCAGGTTATTAATCATCCATTTTTGCATTTCTTTTCTTTTTCAACATTTCATTTTTTTTTCTTGTTCCTTTTTGCATGTTTATGGAAATTTTTCATGGTGTAAATTAGATGATCATGATGATCATCATCTCAGCAACCTTAATTATCCATAGATAATTAAATGTCAAGAAATTCATGAACATTTTTTTCTTTCTTTCCTATGGAAAATTAAAGGCCATATCACGTGTATTAGCATATAAAGTCTTTAACACTTTAATTGATTCATGAGTACTTTTAATTCTCAGGCGGTGTTACATCAATGGACCCTTTCTTGAAAAAATTTTTCCCGGTGGTTTACCGTAGGACGAAGGACCCCAAGATCAACAGCAACTATTGCAAATATGATAATCAAGGACTGCAACTCTTCACATCTTCCTTGTATTTGGCTGGTCTAACGGCTACTTTTTTCGCTTCCTACACTACTAGAAAACTTGGCCGTAGACTCACCATGTTAATTGCTGGAATTTTCTTCTTAGCTGGAGTCGTCCTTAATGCTGCTGCTCAAGATCTTGCCATGCTTATTATTGGCAGGATTTTACTTGGATGTGGGGTTGGTTTTGCGAATCAGGTACTTTTTTTATGAGCCCTTTTAAACTGTTAGGTAAATTATTTTATTGTACTACTAAAATGTCATGTGAAAAGCTACATTTCAAGAGCCGTAGGTTTCTGCTTTTATTGCACGTTAGGTGTACCCAAAGAAAATTTCCAATCAAAGGACATGTTTTTAGGTAATGGTCAATTTTGGAAGTTGAAGGTAACTTATTGACTTAGCTCTGGTTATTGGCAATGTTTTCAGATTTCAACATCAATTTAGTTGTTTTGGGCACTATTTTTTGAGGTACGATGGCGATTCTCTGTTGTACAAACTTATCCAATTTTTATAGGAAGAAAAGTTAGTTTGGACATAAGAAGATAGCGAAATCCCGACAGGGTATTGTTTCATTAGGTCGGTGGCTTCCTAATCCAAGTTTTCTTGTGACGTGCCTCCATGGTATCTGTCACGAACCCAAAAAGGGTGGAGTCTTTGGAGCTAAAGTAGTAGTTTTTTGGTGTGATATATTGTGTACCTATCAAAAAAGAAAAAGAAAAAAGGTGTGATATATTGTGGGTTAGCCATGATGTGCACCGGCATGAAGGCACCCAGTAAACGTAGGACAGCTATAGTTTGAGCCAACCAAAAAAAAAAAAAAAAACAAAACAATATAATAGTTCTTTTGAATGAGATAAAAAATTCCAAATTGATGGATTAGTGTGATTTTATTTATGTAATTATTTATAAACTCTTTAAATAGGAACTCGTTTTTCCTTAAAGATTTCAAATTTTCATACTTTGGTTGATGGTGGTGTCTTTTATTGAAAAGATTTTATGATAAAAAATTAATATGAGGAATCTCTTGCTAAGTATAAAGACAATTGATGGCACCAACTCGTATCATTTTCCAAGAAAAACAAGGGAAGGAGACGAGTGATAGTATCCCATCAACAACTTAAGATCCTTTGTTTTATCATTAAATGATTTTTCCCCCCAAGAGGTGGTTTGATGCTTCTTCTCCTCTAAACTTTTCAGCTTTTTTTATTCAAGAATTTTCTTGTTTGCATGTGAATGGCTCTTTTGGAACCAAGAAAAGGGCTAAAATAAATTTAGTAAAGCCTTTTTTTTTTTGAGTAACTCTATCTTGATGTTTCTACTCCATTCTGAGAACTTTACATTATTTTTAGCAATTCTTGACATTCACAGGCCACGCAAGAATCTTGTGAATTTTGAAGCTCTTGGTGATGAAACTACTACCATTTCCAAAAGAAAAAAATAAACCCCTTTATAATTTAGATTTCAAGTATTTAATATTTATATATATTTTACGAACGTATTAATTATCAAAAACAATAAATAAATTATTCCTCGAGTACAGTTTGAGACACATTCTTTTCTTAGTTTTAGAGACTTGTATTTATGTTTGTTTGAGATTCTAAATTTATGAGTTGGCAATTTTTTTTAGGCGGTTCCTCTCTTCTTGTCCGAGATTGCGCCCACCAGAATCCGTGGAGGACTCAACATTTTATTCCAACTTAACGTAACAATCGGCATTCTCTTCGCCAACCTTGTGAACTACGGAACAGCTAAGTAGGTCTCTATAAATTTCTTTATTTTATTCTTAGCTTCTCAATTTCTTTATACCACAGCCATTATAACTCTTCCATCTACAGCATATCCTGCACTTATTTAAACAAGAACTTGTCACCAAATATGATTCTTGTATCTATATTATATAATTTCTCAATCTTCTGATGATTATATACCGTTCACGTGTACATGAAACAAACAAGTTTAGTCCAAATTTTTTGGGTTCTTTGCTGAATATATATATATATATATATATATATATATATATTTGGTAAGTAGTTCTTTGTTGAATATGATTTCTTGATTGCATTCTTAAACGAATGCGTTGACTTATTTGGCGTTTTATTCGCGTTATTGTTTAGTTTTTTTATATTAAAATTCGAGATATTGTTACTTTTTCAAATTCTTCATGGTTAAAATTAGGCACTTAAGTTGCTGTTGAGACTTCATTCGACACCTGTGGATCATGGGTCTTGGTATTAGTCTTCTTTTGATGTCATTGATTTGATTTGTTGGGTCATAGTCTCAAGCCAAGCATGGCCCTCTTAGCTAGAAAATCCAAGTTCCGTTTATTTTTGCCAAGATGATGACCATTCTTTTCTTATTATTCTATCCACTGAAATGGTCCACTTGTTGAGCACTGATTAAACTTCAAATGATATACTAACTTTGATATTTTCATGACCTATCACATCTTTCTCTGAATAGTATTGTTTCTTATTCCTATGCTATACACAAAACACAATGGTCCATCTGTATCCAAAGCAAAATGGTTGCACTTAAATGGCCAAATCAAATAAAAATGCATGTTTATATGTGAAAAGAGATTCTTGACATATTCTTGGAACTTTTTTGTATTTTTGTATGACAACAAGAACTTTAATTGACCTTCACTAGTACAGAAAACTAGTATTCCTTATTTTATGTCTTCTCCACCTCCACGGCTCCACCTTTGGCTTTTCTGCTAACTGAGATTTCCATTTCCTTGTACAATTACAGAATTAAAGGAGGATGGGGATGGAGGGTATCACTGGGATTGGCTGGAATTCCAGCAGCGCTTCTGACCTTAGGTGCCATTTTTGTAGTTGACACTCCTAACAGTCTCATTGAGCGTGGTTATTTGGAAGAGGGAAAAGCAGTCCTGAGAAGGATTCGAGGCACTGATAACGTTGAGCCGGAATATCTAGAACTTGTTGAGGCTAGTAGAATTGCTAAGCAAGTGAAACATCCTTTCAGAAACCTCCTCAAGAGAAGAAACAGGCCTCAATTGATCATTGCAATGGCATTGCAGGTAGTTTAATTTTTGCGTAATTAAATTCAACTGTGTTTCTCATTCGATTCCATTTCATTGATGATACTAATCCTCTTTTCATTAATTAATTTTGTTCCAGATCTTCCAGCAATTTACTGGAATCAATGCCATCATGTTTTATGCACCAGTCTTGTTTACCACAGTAGGATTTGGCAGTGATGCATCTCTGTACTCAGCTGTTATTACTGGAGCTGTTAACGTCCTTTCTACCGTTGTATCAATTTACTCTGTGGACAAACTCGGACGAAGAGTACTCTTGCTTGAAGCTGGTGTCCAGATGTTCTTGTCCCAGGTTGTGATTGCCGTAGTTTTGGGAATCAAAGTTAAGGATCATACTGAGAACCTTAGCCATGGTTATGCAATTTTTGTGGTGATCTTAGTATGCACATTTGTGTCTTCTTTTGCATGGTCATGGGGGCCATTAGGTTGGCTAATTCCAAGTGAGACCTTCCCTCTCGAGACTCGATCAGCAGGGCAGAGTATTACTGTTTGTGTGAACCTTCTGTTTACTTTTGTGATAGCACAAGCCTTCCTATCAATGCTCTGCACTTTCAAGTTTGGGATTTTCTTGTTCTTCTCTGGCTGGGTATTAGTCATGTCCTTTTTTGTGTTTTTCCTCCTCCCGGAGACGAAAAATATTCCAATTGAGGAAATGACAGAGAGAGTCTGGAAGCAGCATTGGCTTTGGAAGAGGTTTATGGATGATGACTATGGTGATGAAGAAATTGGTGAGACAGTGGATGGGAAAAAGAATGGCCATGCTAATGGATTTGATCCTACTTCAAGGCTGTAAAGATCTTGTCATATTAGAAGTTTGTATACTACATAATACTGTTTGACTAGGTACTAGGTAGCAGATAAATTATGAGTGTTTTATCAAGAAGAAAAGGTATTATTTGTTCCCTCTGTTTTACCATAGGTTCAATTGATTTTCAATGAATTGAGCCAAGCTTCAATGGATACAATATCTATTACAAATCCTTTTTTTTATCATTAGTAATAGAGTATTATGTAATGTATATAATGCATTTTTATATAGTTAATGAAGATCAGATCGTAACTAAGGACTTTTCTCACTCTATGATAATTTGAGATTTAACCATAGTTAATTAAGCTATCTAAACTAACTACTAAGCCTTCTAGGAAGTGGCGGAGCTAGGTTTCTAGCTCAATGAAGGCACTACAAAGAAAAGACTGCAGGTCACTAGTTCAGTTTAAAGCATTAAAAAGATGAATACTGGGTTGATGAACACTTTTTTCAGCACTTGGGAAAAAAGCTCGAGCGACTAAGGACTGACATTACACGTTTGTCACTTTGTCAGAATTCTACCAAAAGTAGAAGAAATGAATTTGAAATTCCTATCTGTTTCTCCAGAGCAATCACTGAATATATGGAAAAGCAAAAGCTATGTCTCCCAGTGCCTCAAAAACTAACCATATCTTGTCAATTGGGCTGCTTGGAACTCAATTGAAATGCTTCCCACGAACTCCTCATTTTCTACAAAACAAAATTCCAAGAAAGAACTTCAGTAAGAGTTATTTAATTTATCCAGTCATGTTGCAAACATAACATCTTTTTTTTGTCTTCGTGATGTTAACTCATCGGTGATAAAGTCCCCATAAAATACTATAATCTAATCATTTTCCATTTAGAATTGAAACTATAGAAAAATTGTCTTAATATGCATGAATAGAAGAATAATTACAAATATGCGAAAGACATTTTAATTTTCACACAATAAAAAAATACTACATTCTGTCTATCACAAGTAACTCCTTTTTTTTTAAAAAACAAAATTATCCAAAATATTTATGCATTTTGTAAAATTAATAGGGATGTCCATTCTTCCCAATTTCACTTTTTTCCTTCCCCCTACCCACCATCACTGCAATTATTGTCTCTCCATGATGAAGATGAACGAGCCGATCTGCTTCTGGATAAGAGCACTTCCTTACTCCATGGAGATGTTAAATTGTTAGAATAATTAATTAGGTTGTTTAATTGTGCACTGGAACTATTAAATAATTTTGGAAGGAATGGTATATTGGAGGGAGCACTTAATTTTTATTCAACGAAGTTAATAAGGTAACTAAACAACATGATTAATGATTCTATATGGCTTGATTCTAGCCATTTAACATCTCTCTCTTTTTCTTTTCTTTTTTTTTTAACAAAAAAAAAACAATTGAATAGTTCTACCTTATTTCTTCATATTTGGAGGGTCACCACAAAGCGAGTAATGTTAATCCTTTCACATTTATTATTTTTATTTTTATTATATATTCCAAGTAGCTGACTACTACAGCATTAAATGACCGACGAAAAATCAAAATAAAAATGAAACAAGCTAACAAAATAAGCTAACAAAGAGGTCCAATTGGTTTCAAATTGTCCCTTAATTAACTAACTTTCAAGGGCTTCCACGTGCTCGTTTCTAAGTCTTAACAAATTATGTAAATTGCGATTAGCTGTCTTCCAAAAAATCTCGTACACTTTGATACAAAGAAGAAACGTCTGGTTGACTGCATAGCCGTCAATGAGGAAGATGGGAGAAAGTTTACAAATAGTCAAAATGAAAAATACTGGCGGAGTGAGATTGCATATAGACGTTTGTGGTTTCCACAACGCCTCTATCCAAATCCCATTTCTTAAAGTCATTTACTTCCACATATTTTTGACTATTCATATTTTTCTCACTAATTATTACTCCGTTCATTCTACTATAATAAACTTAATTTTTATTTTCATTTATTTCAAATTATATTTTAATTTTCTTATTTAAGAGTATAATTAATTATTTTTTCAACTGGATAAAATTATCATAATTTAACAAATTGACTCAACCATTCATTTTCAAAAGTATTTTTGAAACTTTAAACATAATTAATTAGAGCACAACTAATTATTTTGAATCCCAATATAATTAAATATTTCATATCACTAAAATAAAAAAAAATTCATGTGTTTATGGTGGGTCAATTTTAGTATAAGGAAAAAGTAGAAAAAATGTAAAAATTTTTATAATTTTAATCAACATTAAACGTATCTTTTTTAAATATTCTTTAATAAACTATGTAAATAATTAATCTGTCAAATATTTTAACTTATAATTTATGAAATATAATTTCAAATTTTGTAACGATGATTGTAGCAGTTTTTATTTTTTTGTAAGAGTATTTTGTTGTGAGGGTTTTTTGGTCAATAAGAAAATGTGTAGCAGTCAAGGAAGAATATTTTAGACAGGATATTATGTGGATGTTAGAGCAACTCCTCCATTGGAGTTGCATTTTGGCCAAAGGCAGCTCATTCAAGCAAACTCAAACCATTTGAGTCAACATTTAGTGGTCCTGCAATCTGTTACATTTGCTAGTGGTTAATTGAAGAATGAATTGTGTAATTGTAAGCAAAGATTTAAAAATTTAAATCATTATTTGTATATGAATTTTTCTTCCTGCCATGGTTTTTTTTAAAAGCAAAGACTTAAGATTTTACCATTATTTGCATATGAATTTTTATTCTTGCCGTGGATTTTTGTTATTAAAAAAAAATATTATCCACAATTGAACTTTGATTTACTGTTGCAATGATAAAATTTTATAAATTCACTAATTTCGGTGATTTTTTCTCAAATTGAAATCATAAAAAAAGACATTTTGTATTATTTCTTCTCAAATAGATCCCAATATACATTTTATATATTTTACGTTGCAATTTTCATGCGAATGCAACCATTCATGCAAATTCATTAATAAAAGTTGCCATTTTAATACATTAGATCTCAAATAAAGCATTTTGTGTTATTTCTTCTCAATTTATACATTCATGCGAATGCAACCACGACGAGTTGCATGAATAAAGTTGCCATTAGGGGGTTGAAGGTGACTTCAATCGAGCAGTGTTTTTAGCCTGCTCCCTTAGTCTATATTAGGCCCCCCCCCCTTCTTTTGTTATATGCATTGACAATACTCACTTCTCATTTCATCATTTTCATTGGCTGAACCTCTCTCTCTACTACTACTACTACAACTACAACTACAACTACATCATCTCTTTCTCTCTTTTTCCTTGTGGTGGGATTTTATGAGAAGTTATTAGAAAGAATTTTAGAAGAGTTTTAAGTTCATCATCATGCCTACCGGAGGATTCTCGGCCCCCGAGGCCGGCGGAAAGGAATTTGAGGCCAAGATCACCCCTATTGTCATCATTTCTTGTATCATAGCTGCCACCGGAGGTCTCATGTTCGGCTATGATGTTGGTGTTTCAGGTTATATATTGATCCATTTTTGCATTTCTTTTTTTTTTTCTTGTGACTTTTTGCATGTTTATGGAAATTTTTCATGGTGCATATTTGATGATCATAATCATGATCATATCACCAAGCTTAATTATCCATAGATAATTAAATGTCAAGAAATTCATGAAACATTTTTTTATTTCTTTCCTATGAAAAATTAAAGGCCCTATCACGTGTATTAGCAAATAAAGTCTTTAACACTTTGATTGATTCATGATTACTTTTAATTCTCAGGCGGTGTTACATCAATGGACCCTTTCCTGGAAAAATTTTTCCCGGTGGTTCACCGGAGGACGAAGGACCCCATGATCAACAGCAACTATTGCAAATATGATAATCAAGGACTACAACTCTTCACATCTTCCTTGTATTTGGCTGGTCTAACGGCTACTTTTTTCGCTTCCTACACTACTAGAAGACTTGGCCGTAGACCCACCATGTTAATTGCTGGCATTTTCTTCATAGCTGGAGTCATCCTCAATGCTGCAGCTCAAGATCTTGCCATGCTTATTATTGGCAGGATTTTACTTGGATGTGGGGTTGGTTTTGCAAATCAGGTACATATTTTATGAACCCCTTTAAAATTTTTAAGGTAAATTATTTTATTGTAATACTAAAATGTAATGGATATTAAGTGTCATTTCAGACATTTATACACCTATTAAAAATAATATAAATTTTAATACACTTAATAAAATGAGAGTTAATATGAAACGTAGATAATACATTTTAAGAGTTGTACGTTTCTGCTTTTATTGCACATCAAAGAAGATTTCCAATTAACGGACATGTTTTTAGGTAATGGTCAATTTTGGAAGTTGAAGGTAACTTATTAACTTAGCTCTGGTTATTGGCAATGTTTTCAGACTTCAACATCAATTTAGTTGTTTTGGGCACTATACGATGGGGATTCTCTGTAGTACAAACTTATCCAATTTTTATAAGAATAAAAGTTTGGTTTGGACATAAAAAAGATAACGGAATCCCAACAGGGTATATTTCATTTGGCCGGTGGCTTCCTTACCCTTTTTTTTTTTTGTGACGTGCCTTCCTGGTATCTGGCACGAACCCAAAAAGTGTGGAATCTTTGGGGCTAAAGCAGTTGTGCTCTTTTGGTGTGATATACTCAATCCGTACATTTTTCATAAGATATTTAAAGAATTATTATTTTTATTATTTTTAATTTTTTAAAATGATTATTTTTTTCTCTTATTTAATAAAAAAACGTGATTTTATTCATGTAATTATAAACTCTTCAAATAAAAGCTGGTTTTTCTAAAGATTCAGGTTTTCATACTTTGGTGGATGTTTGTCTTCTATTTAAAAGATTTATGATTAAAAATTAAAATAAGTAGTCTTGTGCTAAGTACTTTCTCTCTCCCTTGTTAAGTACTTTATCCCTTCCAAAATATTCAAAATATAAGATATTTTGAACAAATTCTTTCTTTTTTTCAGTATTATTCTTATTCTTAAATGGAAAGAGGAAAAAATAAATGATTTAATTTTAATTTTTCAAAAAATAATATGACATAGTAGATGACGATATTTTAAAAAATTAAAATACATATTTAATATATGTGAAATATTTAAAATAATTTATATTTTTGGAGGAATTATTAAGACAATTGATGGCACCAACTCGGATCATTTACCAAGAAAAACAAGGAAGGAGACGTGTAATAGTATCCCATCAACAACATAAGATCCTTTGTTTTATCATTAAATGTTTTTTTTTCCCCAAGAGGTGCTTGATGTTTCTTCTCCCTCAAAACTTTTCAGCTTTTATTATTCGAGATTGCCTTGTTTGCATGTGAATGCCCCTCTTTTGGAACCAAGAAAAGGGCTAAAAATAAATTTTAGTAAAGCCTTTTTTATTTTTATATCTTGATGTTTTACTCCATTCTGAAAACTTTGCATTATTTTTAGCATTCTTGACATTCACAGGCCACGCAAGAATCTTGTGAATTTTAAAGCTCTTGGCAATGAAACTACTACTATTTCGAAAAAAAAAAGCCCCCTTTATAATTTAGATTTCAAGTATTTATATTTTACGAACGTATTAATTATCACAAACAATAAATAATTTATTTCTCGAGTAAAGTTTGAGACACGTGATTTTCTTAATTTTAGAGATTTATATTTATGTTTGAGATTTTAAATTTATAAGTTGGCAAAATTTTTTTAGGCGGTTCCTCTCTTCTTGTCCGAGATTGCGCCCACAAGAATCCGTGGAGGACTCAACATTTTATTCCAACTTAATATAACTATCGGCATTCTCTTCGCCAACCTTGTGAACTACGGAACAGCTAAGTAAGTCTCTACAAATTGCTTTATTTTATTCTTAGCTTCTCAATTTCTTTATACCACAGCCATTATAACTCTTCCATCTACAGCATATTCTGCACTTATTTACACAAGTTTTTGTCACCAATTATGGTTCTTGAATCCATATATATAATTTTTCAATCTTCTGATGATTTATACATGGATAATTAAGCCAATTTGGTCAATGTTTTATGTTTTCTTGACCAAAGCGCTACCAAAAGATTTTCCCAGTCAAAGTGATGTCTTTTCAAACTTCATCTCAAACTTCCAGCCAAAACAAAATCACCCTCATCCCTCCTTTTCCCTTATAGAACATTTCTATTCCTTTTTCCACCAAAAAATTCTTCAAATTTGCAAAAAAAAATTCAAAAAACTGTAGCTATGGCCATCGATCTCCATGAATTGCCAACTTCGAATCAAATGCGGTGGATTAAAATTTAGAAAATGTTTTAATGGTTAAACATTTAGATTTGGAAGCAATCAATAAAATACTATTTTGTCCTTCAAAGAATGGTCACGTGCATAGCATCTAATTTTTTTTTTTTAACGACTTAACGTCAAATGAACGGATGTTACTTTAGTTGAAAATAAAATTTTAGTAGCACTTTGACAAAAAAAAGAAGCATAGAATGCATTTTCTAACGAATGTGTTGACTTATTTAGCGTTTGATTAGAGTTATTGTTACTTTCAAATTCTTCATGGTTAAAATGATTAGTCACTTAAGTTGCTGTTGAGAATTCATTCGACACGTGTGGATCATGGATATTGTTTTTATTTAGGCTGTAATTCTATAGTTGGAGTAAAAAAAAAAAACATATGCGAGACAAAAAATTTACAATTGTATAATTACACCTTGGAAAGCATGTAATTAAATTACTAGTGCATAGAAGAAATTAAATTACTTAATTACTCCAATTTCAGAGGTTTTTGTAGACTTTAATTCTAACGACTTTAATAATTCTTCTTTTGATGTCATTGATTTGATTTCTTGGTCCCCCAGATAGAAAATCCAAATATTTTTTCCAAGATGATAACTATTCTGTTGCTTAGCTGTCCATAAAAATGGTCCACTTGTTGAGCACTGATTGAACTTCAAATGACATAACTTGATATTTTCATGGCCTATCTTATCGTTTCTAAGAATCTATCTTTTCTCTGAATAGTATTGTTTCTTCTTCCTTGTGCACTCTACTCAAAACACAATGGTCCACTGTATCCACGGCAAGAAGGGTTGCACTTAAAAATGGCCAAATCAAATAAAAGGGTATCAATTATATATATATATATATATATATAATATATGAAAAAGATATTCTTGAGATATTCTTCGGAACTTTTTGCATTTTTATATGATAACAAGAACTTTAAATTAACATTTACTCGAACAAAAAAAAAAATGTTTCTTTATTTTTTCTTATTCTCCATATATGGCTTTTCTGTGACTAAGATTTCATTTTCCTTGTACAATTGGACCTTTGTATTTTTTGTATTTTTGTCTTGACAACAAGAAATTGTAGAATTAAAGGAGGATGGGGATGGAGGGTATCACTGGGATTGGCTGGAATTCCAGCAGCGCTTCTGACCTTAGGTGCCATTTTTGTAGTGGACACTCCTAACAGTCTCATTGAGCGTGGTTATTTGGAAGAGGGAAAAGCAGTCCTGAGAAGGATTCGAGGCACTGATAACGTTGAACCAGAATATCTAGAACTTGTTGAGGCTAGCAGAATTGCTAAGCAAGTGAAACATCCTTTCAGAAACCTCCTCAAGAGAAGAAACAGGCCTCAATTGATCATTGCAATGGCATTGCAGGTAGTTTAATTTTTGCGTAATTAAATTCAACTGTGTTTCTCATTCGATTCCATTTCATTGATGATACTAATCCTCTTTTCATTAATTAATTTTGTTCCAGATCTTCCAGCAATTTACTGGAATCAATGCCATCATGTTTTATGCACCAGTCTTGTTTAACACAGTAGGATTTGGCAGTGATGCATCTCTGTACTCAGCTGTTATTACTGGAGCTGTTAACGTCCTTTCTACCGTTGTATCAATTTACTCTGTGGACAAACTCGGACGAAGAGTACTCTTGCTTGAAGCTGGTGTCCAGATGTTCTTGTCTCAGGTTGTGATTGCCGTAGTTTTGGGAATCAAAGTTAAGGATCATACTGAGAACCTTAGCCATGGTTATGCAATTTTTGTGGTGATCTTAGTATGCACATTTGTGTCTTCTTTTGCATGGTCATGGGGGCCATTAGGTTGGCTAATTCCAAGTGAGACCTTCCCTCTCGAGACTCGATCAGCAGGGCAGAGTATTACTGTTTGTGTGAATCTTCTGTTTACTTTTGTGATAGCACAAGCCTTCCTATCAATGCTCTGCACTTTCAAGTTTGGCATTTTCTTGTTCTTCTCTGGCTGGGTATTAGTCATGTCCTTTTTTGTGTTTTTCCTCCTCCCGGAGACGAAAAATGTACCGATTGAGGAAATGACAGAGAGAGTCTGGAAGCAGCATTGGCTTTGGAAGACGTTTATGGATGACTATGGTGATGAAGAAATTGGTGAGACAGTGGATGGGAATAGGGAAGGGCCAAAACCCACTAAGGGGAATTCGTGGTTTAAGCGGTGGCTCGGATGTGAATTGAATTTTAATTTCGATTTTTAGTGAGGATGGAGTTGAGCATGAATACGTAGTAGTATCTGTTGTATATCCATTTATATATGTACTCAGCATTATATTTGTTTTGTATCAAGATATATTTTTACATAGTTATAGTTAAGTGTATATGTAAATATATATATACATTCATTATATATAATAATAATTCTTAATATTAAAATGGAAGACATCACACATTAAAATCATTTTTAATATTAAAATATAAATTATTATACATTCAAATTGCACATTACATATTACATATTAAGATTAAAACTCCATTCTTACAAATCAATAATAAAATACATCAAATATCAAAATGAAACAGTTCTACTAAACATACTCACAATTTTAAATCTAAATCAAATTTATCTAGATTTTACGGTGTAACTTTCTGTTAACAAAACAGTTGATTAGAGGTATTTCGAGATTAAATTTCACAATAAAAGAAGTATTTTGACATCAAATTTTGGAATAGAAACTTCTAATCTACTTTATAGTTCGTCTGTCGATGTTGGTGTAACAAGAAATTTCGTTCAATATGAGACAACAATTTATATTCTAATGCTAAATCAAGACTAAATTATGAAATGATAGTAAACAATCAAATAAGTTATCAATATTTAAAATTTTAATTGGTTTAATATAAAATTTGAGGTAGAACCAAGAATTTATATTGAATAATTATTCTAAGATGTTATAAACTTGTGATAAATTTATGAATGTATAAACAAATTTCATAATTATAATTATTTGTTTATAAATAGAGTTTGTTTGTATTTCAAATTATTATTTAAAATGATACCTCAAAAACTGAATATATCTTGTCACTGAATATATGAAAAAGCAAAAGCTATGTCTCCAAGTGCTTCAAAAACTGAGAATTTAACCAAAACAACTTCAACTTTTTATATTTTGATTAAAAATAATCTAGTTTGTTTAGAGTATATTAAAATAATCTAAAATGCATTTGAGAAAAATATCGAAACATTTTTACCTTACAACGTGTTTAACAATCACGTCCATCCCCCATGACGTGTTTTGCATTAACGTCTTTATATTTACATATATTTTATATTTTTCTTTAAAAAGAAAAGAGTAATAGACGTGATTATCAATCACGTTTATGAGTCACGACATGATTCACAATTACATCCGGAGCTTCTAAAGTTTTTTTTTAAAAAACTTTTCCTTTTATTTCATTGAAATAGTTAGTAAATTTCTTTTTAAAAAAAGAAGTTAGTCACCTAAAAAAATTAATAATTTTTGTTTATTATATACATTTTGGAATAAAATTTTTAAAACATATTTTTACACTAATATAAAAAATATTATACTAAATTTTTAGCCATGTATATAATGGACTGTGATTGTGAATCATGTTTATTAGGGAGACATGAATATGATTCACAATCACAGATTCATCGGCTACTAGTTTTTGAAACTTTTTTTTAATGAAATAGTGAATAATTTTTTTTAAAAAAAGTTAGTCATTAAAAACAAATAAAAATTTAGTGTCAAAATAAATTTCAATATTAGTGTACAAATATTTTTTAAAATTTGTATTTCAAAATTTATATAATAAACAAATATTATTAATTTTTTTAGGTGTCTAACATTTTTTTTAGAGAAATTGTCTTACTATTTCATTAAATAAAGGAAAAGTTTAAAAATAAAAAAATAGAAGATCATGTTTATTACTATTAGTGTAAAAATATAGATGTAAAAATAATATTTTAATATTAGTGTAAAATTTAATGCCAAAATAAATTTCAATATTAGTGTAAAAATATATTTTAAAATTTGTATTCCAAAATTTATATAATAAACAAATATTATTAATTTGTTTTTAGGTGTCTAACTTTTTTTAAGAGAAATTAACTAACTATTTCATTAAAAAAAAGGAAAAGTTAAAAAAAATTAGAAGATCATGTTTACTACTATTAGTATAAAAATATAGTGTAAAAATAATATTTTTAATATTAGTGTAAAAATGAAGTGTAAAAGTTTTTTTATATTAGTGTAAAACTAATATAAATTTTTTTAATTTATTTTTAGGTGACTAACTTTTTTTTAAAAGAAATTTACTCACTATAGTGAATCAGGTCTTCTCTAATAGACGTGATTCACAATCACAGTATATATATGCATGATTAAAATTTAGTATAATTTTTTTATATTAGTGTAAAAATATATTTTAAAATTTTTATTTCAAAATTTATATAATAAAAGTTTATTTTTAGGTGACTAACTTCTTTTTTTTTTAAAAAAAAATTTACTAACTATTTCAATGAAATAAAAGGAAAAGTAAAAAAAAAAACATGAAAACTAAAGACGTGATTGCGCTTATAAATTTGATTAACAATTACCTCTACTACTCTTTTATTTTTAACGGAAAATATAAAATATACATAAGATATTTATGCAAAATACATCATAAGGGATGAATGTAATTACTAAACACGTTATAAGATAAAAATGTTTTGACGTTTTTTTAAAATATATTTTGAATTATTTTGGTATACTCTCACGAACAAAGTAAGTTATTTTGATTCATAATGTATAGTTATTTTGGTTAAATTCTATAAAAAATAATCATATCTTGTCAATTGGGCTGCTTGATGGAACTCCTGAAATGCTTCCCAGGAACTGCTCCCTTTCCACAAAACAAATTCCAAGAAAGAACTTCAGTAAGAGTTATTTAATTTTTCCAGTCATGTTGCAAACATAACATCTTTTTTTTGCCTTCGAGATGTTAACTCATCGGTGATAAAGTCCCCAAAAATCCTTTGAGAACATTCTAAAAATGACAAATTTTCTCCATTAGGCAAGTTTGAGCGAGGGAAAATTTACAAAAAACCAGAAGGAATTGGAAACTAAAGCATTACCCATGAAATTTGAGTGAGGGCCATAGGCCTCCATGGGCCTGAAGTGGCTTCGCCACGGCTTCTGGGCTTGGAATTCTTACGGTAAGTATGAATTTTTTTATTAAATTAAATTTTAAAAATTCAATTTGAATTAAATAACCAACATATAGATTCAGCCAATGCATTCAAATGATCTATCCAATTAAGCTATAACAAGGTCAAAGATGACAAGACTCAGACCAATTTCCTTCAAAGCCAACTATATTAGTTCCTGGGTAATAAAATATAAATTTTTATATTAAAATATAAGTTATTTTATGATTTTTTAAAAATATTTTATGTATTCTTTCTCATAATAGTCTCATTTATTTATATATTTTCTCTTACATCTCTTATACTTATAAAAGAAAAAACACGAGTTCCATTAAAATACAATTCTAATAATTAAAAGTATTTTAAGAACAAAATAAGTTCATTGATTTGTGTAACAATAAGTTCAATGACTTATATTTATAAATAAAGAGAGTGATACATACTTGCTAGAAACATATTTATTTTAAAAGATATTCAATATTAGTTGAACATAATTGATAGCTAAAGACGATTAGTAAGTGAAAGATGAACATTTCGAGTTAGTTTGACTCAACTTGGAATTCGATCCGAATTATCCGGATCGATTGACCTGATGAGCCAGATGAGTCAGGTCAATTATACTTGAATTATTTTGGATTAACATTTAGGGTACCCAACCCAACCCTCACTTTGTGTGTTGCTCGAGTCAACCCATCAAGCCAGTCCTATTTTTTCAGGCCTACATAAAACCCTAACCCCATTGAATCAAACTTGGTTTTACTAAATATGATTGGATTAGGGGGCTGCTAATTGGTTTAAATGCCTAAATGTCTAGGGATATACCTGGAGAAGGGTTAGAGGCTGAAAATTGCCCATAGTGCAATCTTACTCCTTTTTTGCAAAGAAAAAATATATTAAATAATACCAAGAACTCGGTACATCAGACAGAATTTACAATGGACAGCCAATACATAACTCAAATAGGAAAATTCCAAAGTGCAAATGCCCCCAAAGAAAGCAACAGAGAGCCAAGAGCCAAACCTGGCTAAAAATTGCTCATTGTGCAATCTTACTGAAACTTTAAGGGGAGCTTAGTATCACTGCTCGTTAATTAGAAAAGAAAACTTTAGAATTTTAATTTTTAGAGCTATACGATAGACTTTTTTTTTAAAATTTTGATAATTATTATAGTTTGAAATTTATTTTTCTTCAAGAAATTTCACATTTTCATACTAAAAAGATATTCATTCACGGAAAGTTTGTTGTCCAATCAAATGGAGACTAAAGTGAACCTAAATAATTGAAATCTATATCAAAAGCAAATAAAAACGTGTTTGGTTTCCATGAGATCTCACACTTCTCTTACACTACCATAACATTCCCATGTAGAAAGCAATGATATTAACAGAATGAAATCATGGTATTTTTGTGGTAGTAGTTTCTAATGCATACAATGATCCCACCCACCAACCAATCCCCAAACCATCCTTTCCTTTCAAGTTTTTCAAACCTCGTTACATCTCAAAATCTTAATATACTCCTAGTTAGTATATAGTTTGGCCAACAGCTTGATGTGAGAACTCCTACCATATTTTATATTTTCACACTTCTTAATTATAAAAGACATCTTTCAACCAAAACCCCAAAAAATGTGGCACGATATTATGATCAGATTTGATATGAATCAAACCAGAAATTGAGTACTTCTTGACCATGCCATAAATACATTAATCATATGTATAGGAAAATTGCTCTTGGCTCAAGAGATGGAAATTATTGTGATTATTTCTTTGGATATAGTGGTAGAAACTATTTGCAAGTCAAAATTTGAGCACTAGAGCTTAAAAAGAAAGGTCCATGCTCCAGCACTCTAGTAAAGAAATGATAAAAATGACAAATTTGTGAACCATCAAGTATTAACGTCACGCAATTAACCTTGTAGCTCCGTTTACTGTCCTCTTTCTCATATATGTTATAATCACAGTATTATATATATGATGCTTAATTGAAGCTCAACATCATTTCACAAGAACAAAAATCCAAATCTCATACGCCAGGCAATATTTTAAAATATAAGTAATTTTAGCTTTCTGTCTACGTATTAAGGATTTTTTTTTGAGAAAAAAAAATGAACATGACATTAGTGTCGACTAGGATAGATGAGAGTACGTGAGACAAGAAATCTTGAGACCATTTAAGAGGAAAAGGGAAGGGGTTGATAAATCTAATTGACCCAGATAACAAGTCGGCCTATTTAAACATGTACATTTTATACATAAAATATTCTTAAATTTAATTTTCTCTCTAATTTATAACTATAATTTTAATTCTTTTTGAAGATAGAGAACATTAAATAGAGAAGATAAAATTGAAAAAGTATCATAATTATATATTAGTAATTGTAAATATATAATATTTTGAAACAAGAAGTTGAGATTGAAATAATTTATACTTTGAGACATGCTAGAATGAAAATAATAAAACGAGTTTGATGAGACTAATTGTGAAAAGCAGTTATTGAAATCTCTAAATTATTTTATTTTTGCACAATCTTTAACTTCTATTATATCTGTCTGGACATGTAAGAAACAAACACGAAACAACCAACGAAAAAAAAGGAACAAAATTGTTTTATTTATATATTTTTGAAATAGTTTACACAAAGTGTACATTAATTTATATATTTTTGTTTCTATCTTTTTCAACTTAGATGAAAGGGCCTGTCATAATCATCACAAATTGTCCATTCCAAATCCTCCAATTTTAATTTCAAAGGTTGTGGTTAGGCCTACAGTATATAAACCCCCACCAGCTGAAAAGACTTCAGTAATCAAATCTCATCAATTCTAACTCCAAAGTAACAGTGAGAGACTTTTGGGTTGCCCCAGTATAGTTTCACCAAGAATTACTGATTCAAGAACAATGGCTTTGGCTCTTGCATTGAGGGCTCTGGCCTTGGTCTCGGTCCTTTCTTCTTCCCTCTACCTCTCTCATGGAGCTGTATACACGGTTGGAGACTCTGCTGGTTGGACAACCATTGGCAATATCAACTACAAACAGTGGGCTGCCACAAAGAACTTTCAAGTTGGTGATATTATTCGTAAGTACCCTTTCTTGTACACAATTTTTCTGCATTCTTGTTACCTTCGACTCTGTTTTTCCTAATTGATATTGGTTTTTCCTCTTTTGAATTTTTGGGTTGAAGAAACGTTTGATTAAATCATGAACAAGGAAAGAAACATGTTCCACTAGGAGATTTGGAACTTCATTTCTTGAAACACTAACAGACAAGGACTGACTATCTGATGAGCTGAATTTTGATGTCAGGATGAGAATAAAAGATAGCTCATTTTTGTGTTTATATGATTACTTTTGCTGTCCTTTTTCTATATCTTTATCATGTGGGGAAAACTTTAGACTTTTCTTAAATGTTCTGATGTAGTCTTTTTAGGAGACCATAGTTGACATTGGTCCCTCGTCTATTCTCTGCTGTATTTTGTACCCTTCTAGGATCCGTATAAGAACTAGACAAATAGTACTTGTGATGGCAGCATTGCGCAAGTAATATATGAATTACTACTTCAAATAACACTAGCCCTCTCAAGAAAATTTTATGAGGAAAGCTTAATTTGGAAATATCGTGCGTCCGTAGAGTTTCAGCTTGTGATCCTGAGATCAAGAGTTTGAGTCCTAGTGGAAGATGGGATAGGCTTCCCTGCCTAACCTTATATTACCAAAAAAGAAAAAAAGAGAAACAATGCATAAAATTTATTTTGGTATGAAAAAGGGATATTAGTAGCGACTACGAGTTCCTTGGCAACAAAAAGGAAGTGATTTATTTTCTATAAAATCTTGTACTAGGTGCATATAAGGGAATACATGATTTTGGTGTATCTGAAGACATTTTTTTTGGACAAAATGGGTTCTTGAATGATGGAGGGAGCCATGTTAGTGTTGCTTGTTGAGGTTGCCCTCATATAATGCCCACTTGTTTGTGTTGGAAACTTCAGCAGTTGCACGCTTTAATGATGAAGACCTTTACTTCCACATTAGAAAGACAACCGCTATATTGCTTTAGCAGGGCTGTTGCTGTCGCTTGTGTTCAAAATAATCTTTTCAGTTTTTGTCATGTATGTAAGAGTTCAAACATTCTTTTGGATTATGGAAACCTTTCTGGTGATCAATTCAAGAACATGGAGAAAACTTATATTACAATTTACAACTTCCTTTTTTTTTATTTTAATTTTATATAATAATCTTAGCTCGATCAGTGATATTTTGCACTACTTGTTAAATACTTGACCGTTAGGACTATAAAAACATTTTAATCTAACTTGAATAAAAAACCAGGAGATTCAGCAGAATTTTTATGTTTTAGTTTGGATAATTGGAGTTCTTGCATTCTAAATTCCATACTTTCCTGGTGGAACAGAATTTCAGTACAATCCCCAATTTCACAATGTGATGCAAGTAACACATCCTGAGTACCAGGCCTGCAATGCTACTTCTCCCATTGCTACTCATACAACCGGTAATGATTCAATTACTATTAGTACACACGGTCATCACTTCTTCCTCTGTGGTGTACCTGGACATTGCCAATCAGGACAGAAGGTTGACATAAACGTTATTCGCGCGCCTTCAGTGGCTCCTAGTCCATCTGTTGTGCCTAATCCCACTCCTGCTGTAACAACTCCTGCACCATCTCCTAGTGATGCTGCTTCACTATATGATTCAAATAGGTTCTCTGTAGGGCTTGGCATGGCTATTGCTGTTTTTGCAGCTTTAATCTTCTATTTTATTTGACAAGACTTGTTACATCTTGAACAGATTAGTTTATAAGCTCTTCTTTCAGAATTTGAAATAATTTTTGTTGTTCTAGTTTCAGTTTGCTTGGGAGTTGAATGTTGATTTTTTTACTGTACATGAGAAAGCACTTTCCTCACACTTGAAATGAAAAAGAGCTTTTCCTAAATATGAGCTTACAATGTTTGCTTGTTAAACTCACGTTACTTCTTCTTGAATTTGAAAGGCCTATAGGATCACCTATATCCCTCTTCGTCTCCTCTTCTGTCTTTCGCTAAAGAATTTGTCACGTGACATCTTTTTATTTAGAAACTGCGATAGAGTTTATATGTACTAATTTCTATGTGGTAGTTTTTTTATAGATAGGGTAGAGAATGAGATAGAGGAGATAGGTGATTTTGAGCGAATGAAAAGCAGAAAGCTCTGAGTATCAAGTGATCGATCATATATGAACACTAGATGCAGAGAAGGAAGTGTGACAAAGTATCAAAATCTCCATTTCAATAGAAAATCATTGCCATATCTACAAAACTGTTTAACTGGAGTACATTATAGATGGTGTCTACAAGTACAACTTGTGCACAAAACAGAGCTCACTCGAACATTTTCTAATCGGTTAATGGACAGAGAGGGAGGATAACTTTAGACTTTTCATTGGCACACAGCTCCAAATATTTTCAGGCCATATCATATGTAACTATAACAACATCTCTACCCATGAATTTCTTCCACAAAGGATGTTTCTTCCATACCCGGTCGTTCATGCTATCAACTGGTATACCCTTTGTTTCTGGCAACAGAAACAAAACAAATAGCTCCATGGCTAAAATCCAAGATGCAAAGAATATAAAGATGAAGGCTTGCATGTGGCACAACATTGATAAGAATAACTGTGCTATAAAGAAAGTGAATAACATATTGGAGCTAACAGCAAATGCAAATCCAGCAGTTCTTGTCTCCAAAGGGAATATTTCACTTGGAATCAGCCATCCAAGAGGACCCGAAGACCATGAAAAGCCCATCACAAATACACACACTAGCACCACCACAAACCAGGCAAGTCCTTTGTCAAGTGAACCAGTTTTTTTTAAATAAAAATGCAGAAGACCCCCAATTGTTACCTGCATTAGTTTTTATAACCACCATTAATCTAAAAAAAAAGAACTCCACAATTATGGATAGATATCCTACAAGTGCATAACTTACATTGCATATAAATATCTGAACATTAGCCTGAAGAAGCAATTTCCTTCTCCCAAAACGATCCACCGTAATGATTGAGATAAATGTACTCAATACATTAGCAAGACCAATAATTACAGCAGACAACAAAGAAGCATCGTTCTTGAATCCAACTGTTTGAAACAGAATTGGTGCATAGAACATGATAGCACTTATCCCAGTAAACTGCTGAAATAATTGCAGCAATATGCTAATTATCAAGGGAGGCATGCTTGCCCTTTTCATGAGTTTCTTGAAAGGATGCTTGACTAGTTTTGCAATTTCAGAAGCCAATTTTATCTGTTCAAATTCAGCTTCAACATCTTCTACACCCCTTATCTTCTTGAGGGCTTCTTTGCCTTCTGTTTCTCTGCCACGTTCGACTAGACTTGCAGGTGTCTCTGTGATGATCAAAGAACCAATAAAAAGAAAGATCGCTGGAATGCCTGCCAATCCTAGAGATATTCTCCACCCATGAGGATGCAGATTTTGAGTACCATAATTAACAAGATTAGCTATAAGGACTCCAATTATTACAAAGAGTTGGAAGAGAATGTTGACAGCTCCACGATGTTGAATAGGTGCAATCTCTGTCAAGAACAGAGGAACAGACTGCAAAAAGTTTCTATGTTAGAGTAACGATGATGCATGGACTAGAAACACAAGCTATTGGCAGAACAATCGTACATTTTTTTTCCCTTTTACCTCATTTCCAAATCCAATTCCAATACCAAAAAGAATTCTGCCAAATATCAACATCCATTTCCATTGTGCAAAGGCACTAATTATAGCTCCAAGAATGAAAATAGTTGAGGCCATCAAAATAGTAGGTTTCCTTCCAAGCAATGAGCACACTTTTGATGCCCCAAAGCTTGCAACAAGTGCAGCAAGGTACAAGGATGAAGTAAAAAGCTGAAGAATCTGATCATCAAATTTACAATAGTTATTTTCCTTGGCCTCAAATTTCTTCCTGTAAACACCGGGAAAGAACTTCTTCAAGAAATCATCCATGGCACTTACTCCACCTGAAAGGAACACACGCTCACAAACAAAGAGAGAAAAAAAGAAAGAAAAAGATTTACCACATTTTTTTTAACAGATTAAACAAAAAATATTTCCTAATTTGTATATATGTGATCAACCTGATATTCCAACATCATAGCCAAACATTAGTCCTCCAAAAGCTGCAAGAACCCAACATGCTAGAATGTAAAGAGATATCTTTGATTTGAAATGATGATGCAGCTTAGGAGGGTCTTTACTGACAGTCATCTTTGCCTATATATTTAGATTAGAGAATTGAATTTAGACAAACAATAAAAATCGTTGTAAATGAGAGGTTGCTGATCAGAGGTAAATCTCTAATCACTTCTTCTATGAAATTAAGCAAGAATAGTCTTTTTCTTCTTCTTCTTCTTTTTTTAAAAAATATTCCTTTGTAGCTTCTGGTTCAGCAAAAATTTACAATCATTAACTGTTACTTGCGGGAATGCAGTTCCAAAATTTGTGGAGTGTTTCAGTGTATTTTTGTAGATAATAAAGATAAGAGAACATTTTCTTCCTTGGATTTCTCCTCTGATTAAGTGATTAGTTTCTCAGTACTTTTGCTGGAAGTAAAATGAATGGTATTTGGCCAATATTGAACCATTATGACAATGGGATCCAACTAAACAGCCTTGTTCCATGGCTGCATTGCTTTATCTTGAACAAGTGTTAACAATGTTGGCCACACAAATCCCTCAAAGCTAACCAAGAGATCTATCTTGGGATCTATGGCCACTTGGTATAATTTTCTTTCTTTCTTGTTTTTTTTAAAAACCAATTTTGATAAAGCCTTCTCAAAGAGAATAAGACCTACATAATAGTATCTGAAACCTTTATCTTTCTTATGTATGTCCAATGAAATTGTGACGCTTGTGAGTTACTATTTGCAATACTAAGTTAAGGTTAACAAGATTTAATGTTGATGTGTCACTAATAATTTTTTTAAAATTTTTTTATTGGAACTAGTTTACATTATTTTGTAATTTTATTGACTTTTATAGTAAATTCGTAGTAAAACTGGTGAGCTTGAAATCCCACACCCCCACCAAAAAAAGGAAAATTTTTTTCCAATGGTACTTGTTGAATGATAAAACATACTGTTACACTTTCGAACCTTACTAATTTTGAGTTAAAGTTAACTATACAAAGAATATAAATCTAATATAAGCTATACATTTCTTCTATATAAAAATCTAGATAAGTTTTTGTTTGAAAAATCAATTAGATTTATTTCGTACCATTCGTTGAATGAGAAATGGGTCAAATTGTGCATCCATATTCCTGATTTACCAACTAATCTTATTAATTATTATTTAATGATAAAATAATAGTTTAACATTAAGTATTTACTTTATAAGATTCTATCGATCAAGAAGATTTTGAAAGCAAAACAGGTATAGTATAATAATCAGGAATGGTGATGGTGATGGTGATGGTGATGGCGATGTCTAGCCAGCAATGGCTCAAATGAAGGAAGGCACATCTGCCTATCACTTGGACGTAGTAGCTACAAGAGATGGGTTGTTTCTAGGGAGGAACTTGGGATTGAAGCATGTTGTTATTGAAGATCTTTGGAATAAGATTTATCTTATTTGGGCCACATTCTTGTACTCATCAAGATTACTTTTCTTAATTTCAAATCACTATGTTTTTTCTTATATATGTGGTAAGAATAATTATCTCAAATATATATTCTGTGTAATGTATTCATAGGATGTCTTTTCAATTATGTAAAAACAAAAATCACAGAATCTCTGCAATTTTCGTATCCAAACTAGTATTTTTTGTTTTAATTTTTTTTTAATGATCCAATCTCTTTGGAATAGTTTGATCATTCAAACACCATTTTATATTTGTTTTATTTTAGGGAGGAAATGTTTAGTCTAAAGAAAAAA
Organism: Apocynum venetum; assembly: GCA_019593545.1. Taxonomy (NCBI): domain Eukaryota; kingdom Viridiplantae; phylum Streptophyta; class Magnoliopsida; order Gentianales; family Apocynaceae; genus Apocynum; species Apocynum venetum. Next base: position 3,385,829 of record SRSM01000127.1, read on the forward strand.
AAATCATAAGTCATAAAGGTACCCCTCAAAAAAAAGAAGAAAGTATTTAAGGTAAAACTTTTCGTTCTAAAACTTTTTTTTTTTAAGGTTTTGTTTGGTTCGCAATGGAGAGCAGGGGGGCGGGGGGAAGGAGAGGAACCTTTACTTCCACTGAAGTAATTACATTTACTTTTATTTTGTTTGATAGAAATGGAAGAAGATGTGGAGGGGAGAAGAGAAGATAGAGTATATAATTAATTTATATTATTTTCTTATTCTCTTTATTTATTTTATTGAAGTGTTTAACTTTAAAAGTCATGCCAATTTTGTCATTAATTTAATGGTTTGATCTCCTTGTTTTATCTCACAAATCTCTTCAATTTAGAGAAGTGTTACCCCTCCTAATTTACTTTCCCTCTGAGTCTTCGTCCAATCAAATGAGTTAAACATACCCATTTACATTTAAATTTACTTCTCCTCCCCTTTTACTTCCTCAAAAACCAAACATAGCCTCAATAATTTTTTTTTTTGTTTTTATTTTCAAACTTTGATTTGATTTGTTTCTTCTATTCTCAAAATTTCTTGGAAGTATCATTTTATTCTTCAACCTCATCAATTATTAAATTATTCTTATGATTTATATTGACCTTAGAACTATTTTTGTACTCTAATTTATTTGTTTTGGAAGATGAGTAGATCAGATAAAATTGTGAAGATGAAAATGGTTTTTTTTAAAAATAATTTAAGGATAATTATATTTCAAATAAAAGATGGAAAATAAAAACGGAACTTTGAAGAGAATTAGAGAACTATAACTTATATTCTTATGTATTCCTTTATAGTATATAGAGAACAAATAACATTTGTTTTTCTTTCTTTTTTCCACAATCAATATCATTTTATTAGTAGTTGAAAATTTTGATTAAGCCTCTTGTATTCAAAATAATTACTAGAATACTTTAATGATTAGATAAAAAGACTTATATATTAGAATTGATAAATGTTACTTAAGATGAAAAGTAGTAACAAGTAAAAAACGAAAAGAGTAATATATTTTTTCCCAACATTTAGGTAATTCAATTAGTATCAAATAAGAATTGTATTAATTTCATCGTGATACTATTATTGTTGACGATGATCATTCCATCCAAGTTTTATATGCCTATTCTTTTTCGAATAAGAATCCAAATTTTATTTTTATGCATCGAAATATACCAAGATCTTATAGGATTGGGGGGAAATGTTTGAGCATATGGATTGGTCCAATTATCTACACATTATAGGCTCTAGGTAGATAAAAAGGTCCATAGAACACAATATATATATATAGTAAAAGGAAAACCATAGAAGAACTTGGCAGAAATATGTATAATAGGATAATTTGTTTTTGGATTTTTTTTCTTTTAGTTTATTAAAAGAAAATAAAGATGGCACTTACTATGGATGAATACAAATTTCCATCCACAATTCAATGTTATAAGAATAAGAATAAGAAGCAAAAGCAAAAGATTTTAGGAAATGGGAAGGGAAAAAAAGAACACACAACATTGAACTTCTCCATCATCATCATCCCACGTTTAAGAACACAATTTATTTTAGTATTATTAGGCCATCTCAAGTCCCTTTGTAGATCCATCTTGACCGGTGCCGGAGAAGCATTTCTTCCAAACTGGATGTTTCTTCCATACTCTCTCCACCATTAAATCAACGGGAATTCCCTTTGTCTCAGGCAACAAGAAAATGGCGAAAAGGCCCATGATGACAATCCATGCAGAGAAGAAGAAGAAGATGAATGCTTGCATGTGACACAACATGGATAAAAATGCCTGAGCTATAAGGAATGTGAAGAGCATATTTGAGCTGACTGCAAAGGCAAAGCCTGATGTTCTTGTTTCCAATGGAAATGTTTCACTTGGAATTAACCATCCTAGAGGTCCCCATGACCATGCAAAGGACATAACAAAAGTGCACACAAGGATTACTACCCAAATTGCCAGGTCCTTGTCAAGTGTCCCGGTTGGTTTCAAGTGAGTATGTAAGATTGCTCCGATTGCAACCTGCCAAAAAAAAAAAAGAAAAAAAAAAGTCGAGTGTGATGTGAAGATTTTGAGGATTAATTAATAATCAAAATTTTGTCTATCCTTATTGTCGGAGACTTTTTTCTCATTGTTCTTAATTGCAAATAGTTTTAGGACTTTTTATGAATATTTTACTACTTATTTCCAATATCACCATTATATAGGATTAAATCTCCTATCCATTCAAGATAGTTTTTTTTTTCTTACTCTCTTTTTCCAAAATGGAATTGTTCATATTTCCATTTTATGTTCAGACATAAATAAAAACTTTTTTAAAATAAAGAAATTTTTATCTAAAATTTTAGTAATAACCTCTCTCGTTTTTCTTATTTCAACATATGCTTTCAACAACTCATAAAAAGGATATGTCATATGCTTCCAACAACTCATAAAAAGTGATAGACTTCTAAAGTTTTTAAAAGAAATATATACGTATAAAAAATAGGGTGAAAGACAAAATTGATTATTTGTGGATGTATGTACCTGAGAAATCAACATCTGAACACAAGCTTGAAGAAGCAACACTCTACGGCCCAATTTGTCAACAAAGATGATTGAAACGAAAGTGCTAAGGACATTGATAGTCCCCGTGATAACAGAAGATAACAGGGAAGCATCAGACTTGAATCCTAAGGTCTGGAAAAGAACTGGAGCATAGAACATAATGGCATTGATTCCAGTGAATTGTTGGAAGACTTGAAGGCAAATTGCAATCACCAATGGTGGAACGCTTGGTTTCTTAAAGAGTTTCTTGAATGGCTTTTCCACTTGACTGGCAATTTCACAGGCCTGCAAGATTTCCTGAAATTCCGCATCAACATCTTCAATACCTCTAATCTTTTGGAGGGCTTTCTTGCCATCTTCCTTGCTTTTGCGTTCTACAAGACTTGTTGGTGATTCAGGGATGATAATTGAGCCAAAGAATAGAACAACAGCAGGAACTGCTGCAAGACCTAAAGAAACTCTCCAGCCATTTGGATGTATCTTTGAGGTACCATAGTTAACCAAATTGGCAATGAAAATTCCAATTGTCACAAAGAGTTGGAAGAGAATGTTCACAGCTCCCCTGAGATGAACAGGGGCAATTTCTGTCAAGAACAGGGGAACAGCCTGCAAATTTTTTTTACCAATGAAAATAGATGTTATATTAGTTTCTATACATGGATCAATTGTATGTAATTCTAATCCATGAGGACTCAAAAGAGAGTATTATTATTATTATATTACCTCATTTCCAAAACCAACTCCTATGCCAAAAGAAATTCTACCCAAAATGAGCATCCAATGAAATTCAGCACCACCACTTAAGACAGCGCCAGCAATGAAAAAGAGGGACGCCATTGTAATTGTGGGCTTGCGTCCAAAACGTGTACAAGCTTTGGATGCAAAAAAGCTGGAAACAAGAGCAGCCAGATACAAGGAGGAGGTGAAAAGCTGGAGGAGTTGATCATCATATTTACAGTAGTTGTTCTCCGTGGCAAGTTTCTTTCTTTCATAAATTTTTGGAAAGAATTTGATCAGAAAGTCATCCATGCCCGTTACTCCACCTATAATTTATCATAACATCATCAAGAAAAATCAAGAATTCGTCCATCTTGAATATAATAGAAATAACATGCCCACGATGTGGACAATAACTATTTAATAGATAGAAACAGAATTCGATGATGGATCCGTTCTAATCAATTTTACCTATATAAAATGTTAAGATGATAGAGAGGGTAGAAGTTTAATAAAACTAATTTTAAAAATACCTGAGATGCCGATATCATAACCAAACATAAGCCCTCCAAAGGCCGCGAGGATCCAAGAAAAGAAGACATAAAATTGGAACTTCGATTTGTACTCTGCCATTGTTGCTTCTTCAAACTGTTCAAGATATCAAAACTCAGAACAACAATAATATCCTTTTTATTAAAGCAATCTAAAGATCTTTACACTGTACAATCCCACTAGAAAGATCAGCTCTCAAGGGGTTTACATATGTACAGAAGAGAAAATAAAGAACTCAAGAACAACGATTTCTTTGCTCCTTAATTCTCCAGTATGTACAGGAGATGATCTTTATCTTTCACAATTTTCACATGGAATAATACTTTTTATACTCAAATTTTTAGACCTTCACACACTAAAAATTAGGATAATTTTTATGGATGTGCTTATTTTGAATAATTCAATCTTGAATTTGGTCTCCTTCCTTGGTGGAATGCTAATGGGTGCTCACTAGTGAAGATCCGATAGTTTCTCCTCTGAAATCTCTATCCTTAATGTCGTATCTTTCCATTCCTCATTTGATAAAGGGGAAAAAAAAAATGCTGGACCTCTCATTTGCACTAAAATTAAGGGATAAGAAGTCAAAAACAAACAACCTGAGTTGATCATCAGTTTCTTAGCAGAGATAAAGGCATGCTTGGGAAATTCATATAAGGACGTGGTCATATCATATGTTTAAAAGGATTATATTATTATATAAAATAAAATAAATAAATAAAATGCACACATAGAGTTCATACGAGAATTTTATCTATTTTAATGCCTTTTGAAGAATTTGAAACTACATATTAAATAAATATAATGTTCAATTAGGAGTCAAACAAATGGAAGATTTATATAAATCATATGGAAGGAAAAACAAGTACTCAAAAGTCAAATGTAATAAAGTACCGGGGCACTTGTATTTGGAGGCTTATCTACACTTTTAATGCAGGGGTACCAAAATTCAATGGTACGAGGAATCTCATTAATGTGCTAAAAAAGAAGCCAAATTTTATTTATCCACAAAAAGTCAAATCCAATCAAGAATCGGCTAAATACAAATTCCAACCCCTCTTCCCCCACCCCCCCCCCCCCACAAAAAAAAAACCATCTCTAATTTTTTTTCCTATTACTTTTAAGGGTAAATAAAAAATTTCATAGAGAAGGGGAGTGGGGGGAGGAGGAGCGAGGAACGGTACACAAAGTACAACGTATAGAAAATCCAATTAAGGGACATATAAGGTTTGTTATCTTTAAAGATCTTTACGAATATTCTAAACTTTCATTAACTGGCCATTTGGTAAACTATATGAAAAGCAATCTAAAATATTTTATCTTAGAGGTGAAACGCAAAGAGAGCCAATCAAGGGATTTATTCATTCAAAACTCCCCAAAATAAAGGGATTATGGATTATACTGCTTTCTGCTCTAACTCTGCCAAAACATTAAAATGATTCTCTATCTTTCTTTTCTATATGCAAGATCAAGGATTGATGTCAGAGTATAAATTACATTAAGATCATCTTTTAAATTAACTATACGCGATTCTTTTCAAACAATGATATCATCTAATTTTTAATGTGTAACTAAAGATACAAAGACACCATATATATATATATATATGTATGTATGTATGTATGTATATGCAACATGATCATAATTTCTCTTGCTTGAGAACTATATCTCTTCACCCTTTTTCTTCGAACAAAGGGCAGAAAGAGATTTTTAAAATTAAAAAAAAAAATTCAAACGCATGTGAAAATCGATGTTTCATGATTATGCAAACACAAGGGAGAAAAAGGGGGGGGGGGGGGGAGGGTAAGTAGCATCCTAAAAAATGAAGAAAGAAAACAGTCAAAATCTTTATAGACAACCAGAGAAGGGGGAGGGGAAAGAAAAATAAGAACCTGTAACCAAGAAGGTGGTAATTTTATTTCTCACTCCCAGAAAAGCTGGAAAGGGAGAAGTAACACCAGAGCCTGAAATTACAAGCTGAGATTAGAAAACTGACCTTTACTCTTATTATATATATATATATACACTGAAGCTCTCATATATGATAAAGTTTAGTCCAAAATTCCCCATAAGGAATGTGCCAGCAATGAAAGAACTAATAGAGTTAATGCAATAATGTTAAATAAAGAAGATTTGTACTGAATTAATTATTTGCCCTCTATAATGGAATTTTTAATAAGAGATTTTCATTTAATCAAGTTTTTTCCTTTCAAGAAGATCAACGTTTTCAGTGTAACGTGTTTAAGACGTGGAAAATTTCCTTTTTTCTATTTATAAGTGTGTAAAAATTACTTCATTATATCCAAATTGCATCACTTTTAAATAAATAAATAAAAACTTTTGCAGTTTTTTTTTTTGGGTTTCTATATTTTTTCCAAGAGGATGCACAAAATCTGGAAAGTATCTGATAGATTTTGTTGACTTTGAATTGGCAAAAGATTATGATCGAGAAGCCAATGGGTTTTTGCAGAGGACCAATCCAATTTTTTGGTTCGTAGGCTCTTTCCATGACGTTTTAATTCAAAATTAAATGTCGGAAATTTTAATTCTAGTTTTCTAAATTATTTTTTTGAAAAAATATAAATGATTTTCTTGTAAGTATTACAAATAATTCTCTTAATTTGAAGACTAATTTCATTAACCTAATTGGATAATTAAGGTAACTTATCTACTCACTTATGGGATCAAAAAATTTTAAAAAATTGATATTAAATTATGGATAAAAAGAATAATAGATCGATAATATTTATGTATTTATCTTACTAAAATTCATAAAGAGAATATTGAAAACATACCTGAGTTGATACTCTCTCCGAGACCTCTCTCCAAGGATTTAAAACTAATTGCTTCTTTTTTTTTCTCCTCTTTGGACTTATTCAGACAGAGAAAACTTATGAGAAATAAAACATTATGTATCTGTTTTTAGAGATATTATGTATATTTATAGTAAATAAGTATATTTGGTTACAAGCAAGTATTTCTCCTTATCTTATTCATATTTGAATAGAATACAACAAACTATTCAATATCCTATTATATCTCAAAAATATTACATTTTTGCAAATTATTAGGATTGCATATCCTAATCCCATTAGGAGCCATTATTGAAGGAACATGACCGGATCCAATTAGATTAAATTTTCAATAAATTATTTTAGTAGTCAAAATAATTTATTAATTATATTTTATTTTATTAAATTAATATAATTACACTTAGACTAATTGAAATTATTTGAGTCAATAATCATATTTTAAAATTTATCAATCATGCATATTTCCTGCTAATCAACATAATATTCTAAATTATGCAAAATTATCAAAATATTTCTCATTCCATTCTTCAATTCTTATATTCACTTTGACAGTATTGTGTGAATACATACACATATATAAAATTCATTAGACACAGAAGGATGAAGCTGACAGACCATCTGATTTGTTGGTTGATTGAGAGGCCTTTGATACTGAAGAAGGCTATGTTTCTTGAGTCATTTGCTTTCTGGTTCCTTGGCTTTGTTGTGTATTAATTCTTTGAGCTAGTTGTTATGCGTTTTTTTTTTTTTTTTTGGGAAATTGCATGTACTGAAGTGAATGTCTGGTTCTAAAGTAGCCCGGATATCTCTATATAAACAAAAACTATGCCCTGATTTTCCAAAAAATAAAAAGTACTAATAAAAAAAAGAAGATCGCATCGCGCGATGTTCCTCCCATAAATTTATTTGAATCACTTTACCAATTCGAACGTCCCCTTTTGCACCATGTGAATAAAGAAAAGGAAAACAATTCTCTGAAACCCTACTATTCTTCAAGAAATTCTATTTTTATTCTTAACAAATAAAAATAATGTCAATACATGATTTATTTATTTTTTTTGCAGCTGAAACTATAATACTTATAATCACGTATTTCACATTATAAATATTGACATAAGAATAAATCCAATGAACGAAGCTTACAAAAACTAACATCAACGACGAAACATGCTTCTTTTTCTTTGAGTGCGTTATAAGTACTTAACATGACATTATGCAAACTAAAAATGAAGAAGATTGCATCATGCGATGTTCGGGCCACTTTGCCAATTCAGTGAAAACTATCAAACTAAGGAAAATAACTGAGAGTTCATTGTGAAAGAAAAATGATTCTCTCTCTGTACCATCTACGATATAAAGGCAAAATTGCATAGATATAAAGGCATTGCCAGGAGATTAGATGGAAGTAGTAACTTTACTGTTTTACTGATTTTATGAAAAACTAGACTGGAATAAGAATTTATACTACTAGTCTTAGGGGGCAGTGCATTGGTTTATGAATCTTTGGTTGATAGTTGGGGCATATTTGTCAATTTACCACTCCAACAAAGAGGAAACATTCAAGTGGAGGAGTTCAGTTTAAATTTTGATTATTTCAGTTTAGTTTTTGAAATGTCAATACGGTTTCATTGGTTTGATGGTGTTCAATCTTATATAAATTTCGATTCAACTCAATTTTATCTAAAATTTGTCAAAATAATGAAATCTTTTGTTTTCTTCAAATAAATAAAAAACCAGAGAGTTTAAACCCAATCTAATCAAATGAGACTGTACATAGGCAAATTTGCCGTCATCCCTCCCCATGAAAAAAATATTATTCCAACAATGAGAGCAGTAGGAGGATAATAATATTTGGACAACTTTCCTTTACATTCTAAAAATGAAATTTGAATAAATCATAAAAGGATTTATTTGACATATGATTGGTTAGAGAGCACAAAAAGACTTGGCTGTGGCATGTGTGGTAGGTACATTATCCCTTGATGAGGGATGGGCTCTTTCTTTTTAATTTCTAAACCAACCCAAGCTGGGTAGGTTAATGAATGCACTATATACTATTCCTATGGCCTAATACTAAAAAGGACAAAAAATTGTGTGGAAGATGCGGATGCCAAACTAATAACGGTGAGAAGTCAGCAGCACCATCAGCTAACATGTTAAGCTAAAAGACCGTCAAATAGGGATGTTTCAGCATCTGCATTCCTCTTCCTCCGTCTTCTGTCACGCGGCTGTCTGTGAACAAAATTTCAGAATCAGAGAACTCTTTAAGTCATCAAAGATCAATACTCCCATCTAAAATCAATTGTCCACTTTTGACTTGATAAAAAGATTTAAGAGAGCTTTGACTATACGTAATTTACAATATTATCCATGTTAATCCCTATGAATATAGGTAGCGGTGAGTGCAATTTAAATCCTAAATTAAAGTGATTATTTACAGAATGTGGACATTCAATTTTTAATAAAAGAAGTGTATCCATTGCCCAATAACCAAATACTCCCCTTGAAAGAAGGTGATAAGACTAAATATTGAACTTTTGCAAGCGGAAGTCGAAATGGGATGGTAAAGACAATCATGCACATAGATACACACATCTTGTTGACTATCAGAGTTTGGTCTCAAAGCCTCAAAGCAGATGCCGTTGTACTTGTAAAATGAATTCAGTTTACTGAAGAATAGCTACTTTCAGGAAATATGAGATTATTGTAAAAACAATCAATAAAATGCTCTATGGAATATTAATTTACTCCTGAACTACCAGAAGAATTTTGAAATTAACTAATATTTTATTCTGAGCAGAATAATTATACCAATCAATATATCACGGAATCAGATTGTGATTCACTTTCCCAGGTAACAAAAGAGGAAAAGACTGAGTGAGGGATCACAGCAGACAAACACAAGTACCACTTATGCACATTCATCAGATAACCAATCAACTTCAGGATAGTACCCTAACCTTTAATTATTCAGATTACTCCTTAAGATGATATTATTGAACAACTTAAGATGCAAAGAGGCATGTGCATGTTGCAAAACAAATATAGAGACCTTACACTAGTGGATTGGAGCTCTACTGCAGCTGAATCATCATCATCCTGCAGTTAAAAGGAATTTTTTTAAAAAAATAAAAAAATACACCTAGCAACCATCGATCCAAATCCATTAACTGTCTATGCATGTGTAGGAGGTGCTATTTTTTCTTTTTTATTTTTTTTTTTGGGGTGGGGGGGTCAGGGAAAGAAGGTGTTGGATAGAGGGAGTTATAGTACCTCAATTAACAAATCCTTCCTGGTAATCATACCAAGAACACGAGAAGCCCGAGGAACAACAAATATATGTCTTAATCCCAGTTGGCGGAAAAGATTATAAACCTGAACCATCAAAGTGACAATTTTAGTTTGACATGGTGTTTGCATGCTGTCAAAGCAAGATAATGGCAGAAGCCAGCAGTCAGGTAGTGTGAAGTCTTCACCTTTGATAATGACATGTCTTCAGGAACAACGTATGGAGATGGGTTCACAAAAGGGGCTAGATCAATATACATTTCGAAGTCATCAGGAGTAAGATAAATATCATCTATTGATAATCCTTTACTGGAAACAGGTTTGACAAATTCACTGAGATTATGCCTGCAAGTTTGGATCAACAGAGTTTTACACCAGTAAACAAGAATAGGCACAATAGATAAAAGGCCAGAGCTGAATGTTAATTTACCTAATTGGCAGAGAACCACCTCTGAAATCAGAAGGCAAAGGACTGTGTTGAAAATCAACCTTTGACTGTAATAGCACCAGTAGATGACTGAATCACAACAGACATAGTGAACTGGTCAATTTAATGACCTTGGCTTCTCTTAAATCTTTCATTATACAAAATATGTCGACAGTAACAGGAAGTGGAGATATATTATCTGATACCTTCGTAATATTAGTCCAATAACAAGTGCCTCTCCACTTCTAGTATGATCAATAACCTGGAATAACAAGATTTTAGGTTACCAGAAGATCAAAAAGACATTACTAGTACCAGAGTAACTCATAACCTAAACTTACAGGAAAGCCATTATGATTATTACTCCTTAAAATGGACACTATGTCTGCAACTTTTGCAACCCTTGGAAAGTAGACAACCTGCACAAGCGAGTAGTATAAAAGATAAGCCGAAAATCTTTTTTCTTTTCTTGAGTTCCTTTTTCAGAATACAGTTTCAAAACTGTCCATGGAAACCCATTAACAATACATTGCAGAAATTTCTGGTTTGGAGGGACTATAAGGAACAGTCATGTAGAACCTAAAATCTGATAATTTTGACTGTGATACTCCTATGTGGATTCACATCCAAAAGTAATTTGCAGTTAAATCTCAAACATGAGTTTTTTTTAACATCATTTTCGTAAGTTCCTATGTAAGTCTAGGGATATGCAGAGATGAACAGTTCCATGTTAATTTAACATGAAGTGTTCAATAAAAACAAACGGACTTGCACTAGAACCCATGACAATGTAAACAGCCCACAACTTAAGTCCTTCACATCAAAGAGAGAGTAACTACACTTCAAGTGGACACCACAAGCAACCCCTACTAAGTTGACTGATGATGGACACAGAAGGCATTAAAATGGGGTTGATTTGAAGAAGACAGACTTGAAGACAACAAAATGGCATCCACCTTTTGATTCCTGCATGCATCTTTTGCTGTCATACTCCGCATCTGGTACTTTGGTCTTGATTCAAGTAGTGGAATGCCCCTTAATCGAGCCTGTTCCTCATAAAATCCTTCATTAAAAGCATCACCAACAGCCTGCACAATGATAAAGCCAATCATGCTTCAGCATATTTATGATCAATAAGGCAGCAAAATGGAGACTTATAAAGTTGTTGACCTTTGATATAAGAAGTACAAGCATGATGAGTGGCAAGAGCTTCAAATTATTTGTAATTTCAACCATAATGACACACAGGGAAACGGTCATCCTCATAGAACCTCCAAGGAAAGAAGCAGCCCCCAGCAGCGCATACCTAGGAAATCCAACAAAACAGACACCCACAGTACTTCAGAAACCAACAAAGAGATGACTACTATAGACGATGCAGTTGGGGAGGGAAAAACACGCTATATCCCCCCCCCCCAACTCTGCTAATAGTAAATATTGTTATAACAGCAAATAGATTATTTACAATGACAAGATATGCGGGTAATGCAAGCATTTATGCTTATAATGAAGGAGAAGTTAAACATTCGGACACAAATACAGTACTTTTACTAAAAGATGACTTGAAATGACCATCAAATACAAAAGTAATGCAAGATATTTTGACAACAATGAGAATATCTTGATTAATACGCTTGATGATGGAGAAAGAACTCACGTTCCCTCCTCGATATTCAGCTTCTCGTAAAAGCTAACAACAAACATGCCAACTAAACGCCCATAGGTAGATCCAATCATTATCCCAGGAACAAATTGACCAGCTGGAACAGCAGTTCCAAATGTTAAGACAGCCAAGGCATAAAACATAACCTGTAAACAAGTCAGCAGACTAAGTCAATGCAATGCATAAAATAATTGTTAATTGAGGGAAATAGCACGTGGTCCTTGGGGAAATAAAAAATTTCAAGCTATATTCTGAATATAATCTAGTTTGCAGTTGCATTCCAAGCAACAAAGGCCATCTTAACACATTTTATAAAAAATGGAAGAGAGTTTATTTCTCAACAACCATTCTATACAATACCATAAAGTAACGAGGTAATGAAGTGAAAGACTACCAGAAAGACAAGTAGGCTCTGGGCACTGAATTCATGTATTGTTTTTGCACTGAATAAATTTCTAATTGCATCATCCTGCAAGCACACAAGTCAATGGTATAAGCCTAAAGATGAAAGGGCTAAATTTGGCACTTCAATGCAGAGTTCAAGGAGACTACAGTAATAAGTAAACCTGAGTGTTAAAGAATATTGTTGCAAGGTCATTGTATTCCTTCTTGCTACCACAATAGAACTGCAGAAAAGCACAACATAGAGTATGAAACACAGAGTTGCAACAAATTCAGAACATTAAGTATAAGATAAGATACCTAGAACAGAATTGAAGATGCAGGAAAGGTGAAAGAAAAGTTGACATGCAGCATTTTGATAAAAACTACTAACTGAAGACAGACTAAGAATGCAGAAACGAACATGATAGCAAAGAATTTATCAAAGCTATGGGCATCTGCTATATGTAGAGCAGAAACCAATCTTTGACTATCAAGACTCAAAATCAAGTATTTGACAACCATGGCTTAAACCAGGAGTAAAGTTTTAGTTTTATAAGCTCCAAATTATTTTATGAGCAAATAATTCTAACGTTTTGAAGAATCTGAAATATAAGCTTCATATGAAAGAAAATCCAGCATAGGCAGCAAAAGGATGAGGCTCGGCAACATAAAAGGGAATATGATAATTGATGCTACTTGATCAGGAAATTACCTTAAACCTTGAAATATTAAATTATAACCAATACAACAAATTATAGGAGAAAGGTAGGACAATAAAGAAATCCTACAATTAACAGATCCCAGGCACACATTGTTGGAGCATTGGCGATCCATGCTTCCTCCAATTACTCAGCAAACTGAGATATCATATCTCCATATAGCACTTCTATAGACAAAAAATTCACATGGCCCAGGAACAAAGCTCACCCTTACCATCAGCTTCATTCTGAATTTGAGAGTTATTTTGGAATCATAAAGTGGAAAAAGTAACTTTAACTAAAACTAATTAGCCATCCATAGTAACTAGTGGACTTTGAGTCTGAACTTTGAAAAGGAGTAGAAAATTATAGACACATCACTACCGTAAGGTGCCCCCAACTGACCCCAAAAGAGAAAGAAAGTTGGGGGGGGGTGTTTGGAGAAGAAGCAATGGACGAGGACTAAACCATGAAGGGATTCAAGTTACCAACAACCATGAAGATGCAGAGGATCAATAAAATGAAGTTTGAACAGAGAAGGAAACGGAGAATGCATTCATAAAATCAGCTTACATTGACATAATTCCCATACATCCCTGGTGCACGAGGACACTCGATACCAGCAACAGCATCTGCTTCAGGGCAAGGTGTGCACTTTCTAAAAAGTGGTAACCCAAAGGAGATGATGGATGTAATCAAAGAAACAAGACAAACTTCTACAATCTGTCATTTAGAAAGAAGAAAGTCAAACCTCCTATCTTCCCCTATCAGATTATTGCACATTCTACAATAACAATGGTAAGCCACCAACAGTATGTTCAGAAACTTACTTTGACACGGTTTCCTTTCTTGTGCAAGTAATTTCGCCGCCAGTTAGTTATATAAATGGTAAGCTGATTAAATAATGCCCCTGTATAAAAGAATGCTTGTCAGACATAAATCATGGCACGGGTAACTTTCTCTGTATAGTATGATGCTTGCATAAGTTATACCTAGAAGACCACCAATAACTCCAATAACTGCCATTGGCAACAACTCCGCAAATGAGTAGTCCTCTTGACCGCTAAGAAGAATACAAATTAAAATGCCAGCAAACTCAGATTGAGATAGTTTAGAAGATAAAAAAAAGGTTAGATGTTTACTCAGAGACATCCCATATGATGAATCCTCCCGAGCCAAAGTGACCACATTTTCCACTCTTGCACCAACCCATTGCTGTACGGACAACAACAGCGACAATGGCAGAAGTAAAAAAGACACGCCACATAAGCTGACTTCTCCACCTTGAACCATTTAGTGAAACTATATTAAGTCATCACACAGCAATAGACTCTAAGCAATATAATGGGAATCGTAACATGTGACACATATTGGAAGTAAAAACAAAGAAAATAAGCCTGATTCCCTTTTTAAACTATAGCTGCTTGATTCTGTAAAGTTATTGTGTTAAATTCCATCAGATAAGCCACAAAATTAGCAAAAAGAATTGCATAAATATCTGGATTACAAAACTATTGGGGGGGAGGAAAGATGCTTGTTAACACATCAAATCAAGCGGATGATAAGGCATACCATGAAGTAACTTCTTCTAGTGCAAATAATACACCACCAACTGGAGCTCTGAAAGCAGCAGCAACTCCTGCTGCACATCCACAGGTTACCTTTTCAAAACATCAAACCAATCAAAATGAGCACAAAGCAGATCCACACCACCTCTATTCACAAGCCAAATAGAAAAAAAGAGAAAAGGATAAAAAAGGACACATTCAATAGCACCAGTTTAGAGGTGGCATAAAATAAACTTCAAATAATGCCAATGCACAAGCACAATCCTTGAGAAGATATATCTAGGTGACAGCCGCACAAATAAACTAGGTAAAACTAACAGAGTAACCATGGTAAAATAGTAATACTCTACTAAATATATCAGCTGGATTGCAGGATTTATGATGACAAGAACCTTCACCGACTCCAAGAAGGGCAGATAAGCTGAAGATTTTATTGGAGAAGACCTATGCATTTTCAAAGTCATTTACTCACACCCTTGAAGAATTTATCCCATGCAAGAGCACAAAATGCTTCTGATCTCACATCCAAGCATGACAGACACAATACTCATGCAACTTCACAAGAGCCAGCATGAAGAGTGCAAATCTCTCTTCCTCGCAATACCTCTAGGCACCTAATAATCTCCTCAAAACCACAAAATTTTAAGGTGGACTACTATGATTCATGTGAATTTGAAAGATATGCATTTCTCGGTGAACAAAATGTTTACCAATTTGTGCTCTCATTTTTGTTTTAATAAGCCAAAAGACTATTGCTAACCTGGATGAAAGTAATTTAAAGCAATCACAACATACATACACAAATAAGTTGTTTGTTACAATCCCATCCCTAATCCCTACCAGAGAAGTTAATAAAAAGGAAAATATATATGAAGGTTGAAGAAACAGAGATTCTCATCTAGGCAAGTTTCTTTCTACACAAAAAGGGGGTCCAAGAATATTCAAGGTTTGTGTGTCATTTACAAGATCACGGCGATCCCTTTCACTGTTGAACACCTGCAGCCACCTGGAACTTAGATGATACTTCGTGGATCCGCCCTGAATTTGTAGGCACAATAGAAGAAACAAAAAGTTAAAAATATTACAAGACAGACCTTCAAAAGATTCCAAAAATAGGTCTCTAGGACCAGAAACCAAAACTAAACAGGCTGAGAGAAGCTATATCATTGAAGACTTCATATCATCTAAAGAAGCTCATCTACTTAAGTGCAGCTCAGCACCCAAAAATACAACTCCAGGAGTAGTCAACATAAACGCAAAATATACTCAAACCACAGAGGTAAAACATCCACATGGATACTTTGGGGAAGTAATTCGTGCTTCTATCAAAAAGATGACCATGATATAGATAAAGAAGTTAAATTATGAAGCAAGGAAAGTCTGAATTTGTGCATACAACCATTCTTAAAGTCTGTGCTAACTTAAATTCATAAAATGACTCAATCAGACTCAGAGAATCAATTCTTCTTCAATTTCCAAGCACAGAAATACAAAAAACAGCAGCAAAATTCTTGTCATCTTCTAATCACAACAGGAATACGTGTACTTTACTGTTTAATAGCACATCTTCATTACTATACTTACTTGTCCGAGCAAAGAAGCAATGCAAGCACCAGTATGTACAAGTGGACCTTCTTTTCCAAGGGCTAGACCACCACCAACTGAACCTATGCTTCCAAATATCTAAATGAGAAAGAACATATAATTATTAGAAGGTCACATTCATGAGGCCAATAAAAGTAACAATCATAAGTATAGTAGCATACTTTTCCAATCAATGTTCTGAAAAGAAGGATTCCATGTGTGTCAATACCTGCACATTTTCCAAGCATAAGCATCTGTCAAAATAAATCACCCACAATTTTTTTTGCTAAGCAACTAAAAGAGGTAGAATTCAAAGTGAATTTACCATTTAAATATCCCTTAATTTCAGGAATTCCAGAACCAGCTGCTGCTGGTGCAAAATTTGTGACAATATATACAGAGGATAACACCAAAGCCAAGTTGAAGAAAATGTATACAAGACATCCCGCAAAATATGAACTTTGTATTATTTTAAAAGTCAATGAATACTTCCATCCAGCAAAATTTTCTACAGAAATATTGATGAAAACAGCTGCAAGTCCCGTGCCTGAAAGGGAAAAAGAACAGCAATAAATTACATCAAAGATTTTAATCCTGAAACGAAGAACTCAGATTCAACAAAGTGCAACTCCTCACCCATAAGCTTAAAAAATGAGAGTAAAAGAACTAGTATTGTTTTAGAGAAAAAGATTTTCTACTAGACTACAATTGGGCAATTCATATATTACTACTTTTTATTAGATGTCAATTTGGAAAACAACTTCCAACCAATATGGAAGCTTTTCTTAGCAACCTGAATTTCGGAAATGGTAAAAGAAGCAAGAAAACATGGAAAGAAAAACTAAAGAAATTAAAAGAAAAGAAGAAGATGCACTGAAAGGCTCATACTATAAAATAATATAACATTCCCCTAACATAAGGAATATGAAATAATAGAAGCTATTTGTGGAAATCTGAATTTCAGAAATGCTGACAAGCTCAAAAAATTGGGCCAAAGAAACAAGGTACTGAAAGAAATGGGCAGGACATTGCACATTAAATGATGGAAAGAAGCATGATATGTGCTCTGTTTGCAAATCTGAATATTCGGATCGTATTCTATATGATTTGGTGCCGGGAATACAAACTTAAGTTCAATTTGATTCTCGGATGGGAAAACTAATCTTCATCAACCAACAAATGAAATAATGAACACAATATTCAAAACTAAGAGAACTCATACTATAAAATACTGTAACGTATATCTTCCCCTCGGCACAAAAATGTGCAAAACTTCAGTAGAATGCGGGAAGATCAAAACTTTCTGAAGTATAAACTTACCAATTCCAATTAACAAAGCGAAAAACCACTTCACTCCTACGGAATAATACATATAAAGTTTTCCCCTTTGCGCCTGTTCATTCAAATCCAACCACAAAATCAGCCAATTGAATAACCTAAAAAAAAATGAAAACATTTAAAAGTTAATTCAGTTGAGAATTAAGGTTAGAGCAAACCTGTTCTTCTCTATAAGCATAGTTTTCAATAACTTCATAATCAAGACTCTCCACGCTGCCAGCCTCAGTTTTCTTATTCTGAGCTCCGGCCTCACTTTCCTCATCAGAATTCGGCAACCGTGACCACAACAGCTTCGCCGTCTCCATGCCGTTCTGCAAATGATTCGACAACATCGTTCCAAAATCTATATCAAACTTCAACAAATCTAAAACCCTATTATCCAATCCAGAACACTATTCATCAACCAAAACAAAAACAAAAGCCGCCTTTTAAAACTCCTACCTAAATCCTAATTCCTATTCTCCACAACCTGGCAATTCCACCACCTTTAACCGACTAATTTCAGATCAAGCTCAAATGTTTTTAAAAAAACACAGAATATGAGAATAAATTTTGGCGGAGATAAATTGCTTTTGCTTCGAGCACAAGTGAAAGAGAAATGGCGAAATTCGATGGGAAAGTCCTCTCTCTCCCTCTCTCTCTCTCTCTCTCTCTCTCTCTCTCTCTCCTGCTGCTGTCTCTTTTGGTGCGTGAATGTGTGTGTGTGTGTGTGTGTTTCTTTTTCGTTAGCTACGATTCCCCGTTGTCAATGCCAGTCCATTTGACACAAATTCCTTTTCAGTCAAAAATAATTTTTTATAATTTTTCCCATTTTGTCATGAAACTTTTTGTGTAGATATTAATAAATTTGTACTAAAATACCTAATATATTTTAATTTATTTTTTTTAAAAAAAAAAAAATATATATATATATATATATAATATCATTAACTACGTATGATCTCTCTTGACTCTTCCTTTCAAGTTTGTGATTAATAAATTTTGAAAAATTAGTTTTAAAAAGAAGTAAAATTATATCAATCGCCAAATTTTAATGCAAGAAGTATATTTAAAATATTAATTCATTAATATGGAGATTTGAAAGAAAAAAAAAAGAAATATGGAAAACTTGATGATTACTATTATTTTTTAATAATATTTATTTCTCCCCTCTCTTATTTTAAACATTATAAATAAATTATCTTTAAAAAAAGCACCCAAACTAAAAGTACCCTCCGGATAAAACAGCCGAAAAGGTCTAGTGGCCACAAAAGAATTTTGTGACAAAAGTCCAACTACTGTCAGCTTTTTTTACATTTTTCTTTTAAAAAAAATATAATTCCAATCACTGTCAGCGTTTATAAAAATTAAGACATGGATCCCAATAAATAAAATAAACCTAGTATGACTATTTTAATAGATCTAGAACAAACTATCTAGATAACATTTTTGGAAAATGAGTATATTTTGATTGAATTTTATGAGAGTTTTTTGTTTTATTTTGAAATGAAATTATGTTTTGATATAAAAAAATTATTGGAAATTGAAAGTTATTGATATGTTTTGGGTTTTACACTATTAATAATATTATAAAATAAAATATAATTAATAAATTATTATAGATTTTAATTTTAATTGAAAATTAATAAAATGTATTATTTATATGATCGATTGAGACCATATGCAGAGTTAAAAAAATGTTTTAAGAGATATTTTTATGAGAAATATAAAAAAATATTTTGAATACTAGATCAAATATAGCCTAAACTTTTGTATTTGAATTTTATTTCATCTAAGTTTACTATTCAAATTTTCTAAAAGTTTATCATTTGCACTTACATTTAAAATTTTGTTATATTACTATTTATATTTGTTATGAAACTTTTTTTATTCCAATTTAGCATTTGAATTTTTTTAAAAAACTAATTTTTCATTTCTATAAAAAAAAAAAACTATTGTAATCGTTTTCATCTATTGATCATGTCTAATGTAAGTGACTTTTTTTTTATGCACTTTTTTCATTATGTAAAATTCATGAAATTCCAAACAAAAAATGCAACAATTTTCTTTTGTTTTTCTCCTTATTATTCTTCCTTCTATTTTTATTAGGGTAAATTTCACTAAACTCCCTCCATCTTTTATCCAAAAACACTAAACCTCCTTCATCTTCTAATTGTAGCAATATGCCCTCTTGATCTATTTAATTTTATTATTAAGTCCCTTAAACTTCCTATGAAAAACAAATTCCGCTTAATCTTTCAATTGTCTCAATATGCACCCTTCATCTTTTCCATTATTTTAGTTAAGTATAATTTTTATTACAATTTATCTTATTTCTTTTTTGTCAATTAACATTTTATTTTTTTATTAACTCTCATAAATTAAAATAAAACATTACTAAAAAAATAAAAAAATTTATGAAATTTTTTATTTGCTTGAACATGTGAAGAAAAAATTATTAATTAAACGCATTAGAAAAAAGAAAAGAATTGTTTTACAAAGAATTTTTTTTTCTCAACTGTTTTAAATTTTCTAATGTATTAAATCAAAAAACAAATCTCTTTACATGTTTAAACACATAAAAAAGTTTATAATTTTTTCCTTTTTTAGTAAGATTTTATCTTAATTTATGAGAGTTAAGATTAATTGACAAAAAAATGATAAATTGTAATAAAAATTATATTTAACTAAAATAATTGAAAAGAAAGGGGCATATCGAGACAATTGAAAAATTGAGGGGGAGTTTGTTTTCCATGAAAAGTTTAAGGGGCTTAATGAAATTGAGCCTACTAATTATACTATTTTGATAAAATTGAATAGATCATGGGGCATATTGCTTCAATTATAAGATGAAGGGGGTTTAGTGTTTTTGGATAAAAGATGGAGGGGGGTTTAGTGAAATTTACCCCTTTTATTATTTTTCATAATCAACTTATTTCAACTGTTATTGAATTAACAAATTTCAATCGACTAATAGTAAATGTAAATCAAGTGACACCAAAAACTTTTAAAAAAAATTAAAATTTCGAAATCCCACAAGGTCAAAGGAAGAAAATGTCATAGATTATTTTGATTGGTTTGATATATGGGTTTTTTTTATTGATTTTTATCATCCATCACTTGATTGTTTTATTGAAATTTTGTTGATTCAATGATGTTTAATTATGTAAAAGGAAAAAAAAAAAAAGAAAGAAGAAGATTAAGGTGTAAAACAAAAGAAAATTATTATATTTTAAAAAAATTATGAATATTATGTAATGATAAAAATACTCCTAAAAAAGTCAATTGCATTGAATGTTATATATAGAATCAATAATATAATACGATTTTTTTAAATAAGTACAAAATTTGAAGTTTTAAAAAGTTTGAGTGCTAAAATTGATAAATTTTTTTATAATATATAGAAATAATGACATAATGAAATTTAGACGAAAGTTTAAATATTAAATTTTTAAAAAAGTTCGAGTGCTAAAGTGAAATGAAAAAAAATTCAAAGTCCAAAAGCTTAATTTTTGAAAAATTCGTTTGCTCATAGATCTATTGTGGAGGAAAATGGGCTCAAGGCATTCGGCAAACACGAATACATAATTAAAATATATTTAATTCGGTAAGTTAGTACAAATTAATGAGTGACTCTATTTATAATTAATTATAAGGTTATATATTTGAATTATGAATTGTGACAATTGTTGTTAGTTTGTGATGCTTCTTCTACTAAGAAACATATAATACAAATGCAGTAAATTCTCTAAAAAATTAAATACGTTAAATTCATGGAGAACACATACAAGAATGCATTCATTGTGTTTTTTTGGATGAAAAAAAGAATGCATTCATCGCATATTTTAGAATATGAATGAATTAAGGGAATGCATTCAGTCCATTTCTGACATGTCCAATTTTACAGTCCAAAGAGGTAAAATTTTCCCAAATTTGTACAACCACATTGACTGCTTACCAGTGCTGCAAAACAAGTACCAAAAAAAAAAAAAAGTTCAATATTTTAGGACAATATGATTTGTGCAAACTATCTAAAAGAATTGGGATTCAGGGCATTCAACCATATGCATCTTTTGACTAACTTGTGCATGCATTTAGGAGGCTTGCCTTTGCACTTACAACATAGAGGTATATTTAACCTAATATTGCCTTAGCTTTTCCATAAAAAAGGATGTATTCCCTTCGTTTAAAAAACTTGTCAAAATTTTCTATATTTATTACATCAATTTACTTGTTAATTAGCGAGTGCTTCTTTCATTTGCAACAAGTATTCTAAATTGACAAAAAATTTAAGACGTAGGAAGTACTACTATTTTGAGTTTAGATTTAGACCTAAGCATATTTGACATATTTTTATGATGAACCTGTGTGAGTTTGTATAATATTTTTATGTGTGAGAGTAGTGATGTTATAACATGAGCAAATATACCATATTTGCCAGACAGAAGATGTGATCAAATATATCATATACTATCAACATTATTATGAGCAAAATGTTTGATACAACTAGCAGGGACTATTAGTTAATCAAGCTGTTTCTTTCTTTCTCTGTGTGTACAAAGCATATGGTTAAAAAAGCTCAGATGGATTACTACTAGTCTTGTATTGCTTAAACTATATCAGCATCTGTTTTCGGATAGTAATCATTCAGGGCCCAAAATAACTAACTTTGATTTCTTTCTCCTTTTTTTGGCTTCAAACCATCTTCTGGGAAGAGGAATCTGAGGTTGAAAGTTCAGCATACATGTCAGTGATTGCTTTATCAAAGTATGCTTTCGCCTGGGGTCTTTTGATCTGAAAGAGAGGATCACAGTGGAGTTGAAGTTAGCCACAGCTTCTACATAATTTACTGCAGTCCTACTCCGACATCATTCTGAGATACTCAAATATGTACTAACCTTGAACGTTGGCGTGAGAAGACCGTTTTCCAGACTGAATGGTTCAAGTACCAAAGTCACAGATTTTGCAAATTCGAAACCTCTCAGCTGCAGATAAGAATCATGAGAAAACACATTGATTACACTATGTAACCAATAATTGAAGTAAAACTTCTATGGCAGAATACCTGTCCTTCCCTTCCAGCGGCATCCATATCAGCTAGGACTGCAGCTCTTGCTCTTGGATCAGCACATAGTTGATTCAAATCTGTATACTGCATAACAATTGCAACAGGATCATATGAAATGGAAATCAAAGATTATCAAAAACTGCTTTGTTTTAAATATAGGACTTCAGTAAAGGAAGTTTTCCAAAACCATATGCAAGAAAAAGTAAAATATAAAGCATATTCTTTTTTTTTCCCCGTCGTGCCTCAAATGATACCTTGATGCCTTCAGCAGAGGCCAATGCTTTCAGTATATCTGGCTCCACTGAGACAATTGCAACTAGAGAGGAGTTGAAGCTGTCACCTACAAGCATCAAGCAACTAAACTAACAGTTTCCTACAAAAACAGCTTGTGCAAGTAGTCTTTTTTCTTTTCCCCTGCCTTTAGTGTATGACTGTGTGCACAGTAGGGTCGAGATGGGGACTAAGAAGAGAGAGATATGTAAGGCGAAATACATTCTTACCATACACAAAGCATTGTGCAACAAACTTGCTTGTTGCATATACATTCTCAATTTTCTCTGGAGCTATATACTCCCCTTGTGCCAGCTTGAATATATTCTTCTTCCTGTGAAGGAAAAACCAGAAGTCAACTTTCTCCATTATAGTTCATATGCCCTCCAAAATCAGAAACTAAATAAATTTCCTGAAAGCCTAGCCTCGAGTGCTTTTTTGCTCTTTGGTATATCACTTCAAACTTCCTACGTAGCTGTCATCACACAGAACTCCACCTTATTTCCCAGACTATAAAATGAGCATGTTATCAGAAAAAAACTATTGGCTTAGGAATCAAAGGAGGATATGAATCAAACTTAGCTAACACATTCACATGGAATGATAAAAAATGTGTTGAAGCAAAAACCGGCACGAATACTCATGTTCTATGCTAAAGTTCTTGAGGAAGTCAAAGAATGGTTACAGAAATTTGTGAAATTCAGTAGATCAACAATTCCAGTAGTTATGGTTTCCCTCCTCCCTCGGTGCATACATACACATTAAATTCATTGTAACTCATCAAAGTAATAGGATTGTACAAAGTTTATGATCAACAATCATTTCTCACCTATCAATTATCTTCAATCGACCCCTGGGTAACCATAATCCTATATCTCCAGTGTGAAGCCATCCATCTTCGTCAAGCACTTCTCTCCTGATCCATTCAGTTACATACCCTTAGTAATTTTGACAGCATCACAAATGTACATTAATAACTCAAAAACACATATAGAAAAATAAAAATAAAAAAGAGCATAGGTGTCGTACGTCTGCGCCTCATCTTTGTAGTAGCCTTGGAACACAATTGGGCCCCTAACGCAGATCTCGCCCCGGGGATAGGGCTGATCCTCAGATGTATAGTTCATTTCTGGAACGTCTACAAGTTTTATTTCTGGAAGGGGAAAAAATCACTTAAAGCAAGCTTGATACAAGTGCAATACACATCAAAATGATAACATATATGGTGCATGTTTACTTACCACAAGCAGGGTTAGGGGCTCCCACATGACCAGATAAAAGATCATGCTCATCCATATTGCTTATTACGCAAGAAGTCTCAGTCATTCCATATCCTTCCACAACTTGACAACCAAAACACCTGTAGTAAATTCAGTAGTTAATAGCCACTTGAAATAAAGTTTTATACATATGAATTCTTGCGCTAACAATAACTGCAATAAACTTACACGCGTAAAAAGTCCATAACATCAGGTGACAGTGGAGAGGCACCTGAAACCATATAACGAACTCTACCTCCTAGAGTTGCCTTTATTTTGTTAAACACTAACCTCTCCCACATTGCCGAAGGATTTTTGCCTGAAATATTACAATGCAACCTAGAAATATTAGAAGCAACAAAGAAACATTGCATTTTTTTTCCTTCTTACTTTTTTATGTCAAGACTCATACTTCATTTTCCCATTCAAAATAAGCAAGTCATCAGATAATAGTTTACTGCACCATTAAATATAGCTTGCTTCTTGGCATTGTATGCAGCATTAAACAACCTTTGCCTTAGAGGACCAGATGTCTTTACAGCATTCATGATGCTGCAGCAAGCAAAGAGCAAGTAAGTTGCTGGATGTCCACATGGATATCATGGGCAAATATACAAAGCAGAAATGGAATTTTTACACACCCAGCATATAATTTATTGTACACCCGGGGAACACTACAGAATATAGTGGGTCTGAGAACAGCCATATCCTCCAGTAATTTCAAATGGTCCTGCAAAGAGTGAGATAATATCAGACTATGCGCATACAGAATATTATGATCAATGATGCCTCATGACACATTGTTTCAGCTGCACAACATGAATGTCGTATTCTGCTGCAATTTTTAATTTACTGAGCGTATACAAAGGAAAATTTTGATGTATGCCGTCCATCGTTCTATATTCAGATATATAACTTGGTAGGAAAGGTACGTGTGATATTCAACCACAATTTCTGGCCATTATTTGTCTAAAAATAATATTACCACTTTTCCAATAACATTGAGAATCTAGCCCTTTGCCATGACAGTAATGAGGAGGTTCAGCCTTTCCCTACTTGATAGATGAGGTAGATAATCTCACCTTCTGTTTTGAGCTTACGCACAAAGTTTTGTACATAAGATAAATATCATATTCTCTCTGAATAAGGTACAAATTTGGTAACAATGCAAGATTAGTTCCCTTTATAATCCCCTAACAGTAAAGTTAACAAGAGAAGATCTAACAGGTCTTCAGGAATTTAATAGTTATATTGAAATGTAGAAGTAGCCCAACAAAAGCTAATTTGCACTTCCACATGTAGTGCCTAACTTAAAATTATGTCAGGTAAGGTACGCAGATATGATATCCAGCATCTACCAGGGGTAATAAGTAAACATATGCAAGTTTTAAGTGCCATACTCCTTGATAGAAACCAGTTGCGCCGCCATAGTATACTACCAATATTTGATTAGCTCGTTCATATATGTGTGCAAGGGGAAGATATGAAATGTAACTGCAATGAAACAGAAATGATTAGTACAAATAAAAATTCACAATGGAAATTAAACCAAAGCTTCAACTCACAGATCTGTAGTATCTAATTTGATTCCAAAGGTTGCACCAGCCACATTTGCTATCAAGTTCCCATGAGTCAATACAACGCCCTAAACAAATACATACAGGAAAAGTTAACTTTAGTTAAAGCTATACCAAAAACATGTGATCCTACCATGATCAATCAAAACAGATAAGAGAATGAGTAAGTGGCCTGCAAGAACAAGTCAGTGAGAAGTCATACCTTTGGTGTCCCAGTTGTACCACTTGTATAGCAAATAGTAGCAACATCACTAGGTTTAGGTGCCAAGAAAGGCTGAAGATTGCTGAGGCCCTGCAAAAAATAATTCACAATCAATACATACAAGGAATACTAGAATTTTGGAGGATTCCACAACTGAACACGGATGCATAAAACCATTAGCTATATTAATTGTAACAACCCGTGATGAATCAAAGAAATGTAAAAAGTACATCTCTTAAGCACAAGCCATGTATCACAAGGTAGGTCTGGCCCAAAAGACAAAACAACATGACAAAATAAAGAAAATTCTATCCAGAAGAGATGTATGGTATTTGAACCAAAATTATTCATGCACTAAATGCTTGAATCCTGAACATTGAAAAGATTGGTTATAATGCAAGAGACAATAATCTGCCCCTCTCAGCACAAGGTTGTGTAACGGTGTAAGGGATTGGTGTAAGCAGTATAGCCACTACATGCAAGGATGTTTCAATGTAAGTCCATGACCACTCGGATGAAAGGATGAGGCTTACATGACAGGCCAATTTGAGAGATACTATCAGAACCACATGCAACTCCAAATCTTCTCTTGGTTAAACACAGAATTAATCAATTAGAGATATGAAAACCAAGAATTATTGTTATTCGAGAAATCCTAAGTTTACGTGAAAGGAAATCATGACTTTTCTTCCTAAGACAAGAAGAAGTTTCATGTAAGCTGATGGTCCTTAATAAGTTGTTTAAACTCTGAATGACTGAAAAAATGAAGAATATGTCAAAATACAGTAATCATGGTTCCCTGTCAAAGCATATTGAGGACCGAAGTTAAAATAGCAATGGACGGTGCCAACACATATATATGGACTAGACAAATAACCAACATCTCTAAGACTTAGGCGCCATGCTAATATCCATAATAGGGAGCGTAGGAATGAAGCTCAATTCACCTGGGCAAGTAATTTGGAATATGATAAAACACTCAATCCAGTTGCCAATGGTAGTGATGGAATTTGACCATCCACGCCTCCAACCACCTACAGTCAGGAAAATCCAGAAGCAGCACTTGAGACCTGGTTACTTAGCTTCAAAGAATTATCAATTAACTCAAGAGATTTGGAGAAAGGACAGCGTAGGATCTCACCACAATCAAACGTACAGAAGGAATCTCTGCTAAAAAGCTCAGTAACTGCAATTTCAACAATAGATATAAGAATTAAGTTTGGAATTGGATATGCTAGATCTGTAAATAATAAGTGTATGGGCACCATTTTTCTGGGAATGAAATCTGAATTTTAAGAAATAACTGAAAAGCAAACCAGAAGCGTCAGACAAAGTTCTGAACTGAGAGTTCAGGAGATAACTTACGATGTTTAATGTCTGTGGCACACAAAATATAGCTTGTATAGATGCATGATTTACAATGTACTTGACAGCATCTGGACCTGTACAGTAAACAAAACTCATGCATTACACATCCTGAAATTCATGAATAAAGGATGTAACCGGAGCATGCAGAGTAACAGTTGACAAACCAAGAGTGTCGTATAAAGGCACTGAAACAAAGGAATACGCCGAGCAGGCATGGTCAACTATTAGCCACTCAGGCCTGTTGATAAAGTATAGTCCAACACAAGATCCCTATTCACATTGTGAAACAACGTGAGCAGTCAGAAAGAGAAGAGAACCACTCAAGAAATCACTTCAAGGAAGAAAACTATTGGATTCTTAAACTGTCATGCAAGATCCATTGCAGAGATAAAAGGAGTATCAGTAAGTGAACCATATAGGAAATAATTCCAATATAGTTGGAGATTCACTAGCGTAGCTTGCCTTTGGTATTCCATGATGAACAACGCCTGAACCAATTCCTGACCTTGCAGTACTAGCTTCCCCATAAGTCATCCA
Organism: Apocynum venetum; assembly: GCA_019593545.1. Lineage (NCBI taxonomy): Eukaryota > Viridiplantae > Streptophyta > Magnoliopsida > Gentianales > Apocynaceae > Apocynum > Apocynum venetum. The sequence goes on from SRSM01000127.1 coordinate 3,413,679, forward strand.
CTTGTACCTGCAAAAACATTTTTCAAGAGACAAAAAGTTTCAAGGCAATAATTCATTTTCAGTTACAGAAAACTCACACTCCTACAGTTCCATCATCCCGAACTCGTGTTCCTAGATATCTGTGATCTGGGAACATCTTTGCTGAGTGCCTATGCTCACAAAAGATAACAAGTTGGTAAATTTCTCTTGACCAAAAATAGAAGATAAAAGATATCAATGGAGTTAAACAAGGAAAGTGCGTGGTGCTCACACAAAATTATCATGCAGAGTAGCAATTTCTGGTTTATCAGCAAATCTGCTCACGAGCTTCACAGGTGAACGTGCAGATCTGCAATTTAAACTGATATTAGTTATCACCTCAGAGTAAATTAAACCAAGAATGAGAAGATAATACTAACCTGTGTACATTCCATTTCCCTGTTTGTAGTTTTTCAGGCAGCACCACACTGTATCCCTGCTCTGTCATCATTGAGGAGTATTAATTTGATGAAACTTAAGAGATTATACAGGGAGGGATAGCAGGAAAAAAAATCCAGCAAAATCCATTATAAAAAAAAAAGAAAGAGAAGAGAAATATTGGATGACAGAAAGGAAGCTTGGAGCAGAGAAGTGAGAACATCTAAATTGTAATTACTTCTGCTTTAATACAAATTATCATCAGAAATGAACTCAACAAATTAGTCATTAGGATACAGCTCTCTACCAACATAATAGCACTACTTCAAAACTGAAAGTGCTTAATCTGTACAGCTTACTAAAAGGAGTAGCTATGACTAGGGAGTGGATGTAGAAGACCAATATCATCTTAAACCAGGCACAAAATCTGAGATCATTGAAAGATTTTGCAAACACAGTCTTCAGCTGGCTGCTTCCAAGGGAAAAGAATTCTAGTTGAAGACCACTCTCTTGATATCAAAATATTTCCTCAATGACTAAGAAGAAAAATGCAACTACCAAAAAATAATGTTGCCCAATTATCTTCTATTTTCAATTTCATAAACTATGGCGCACAAAAAAAACTTTTTGGCAATAGCTAGTTCTAAATTGTGCAAACCATTGTCAAAAATACAAAATGAAATTGTCTTTCTAGTCTTCTGCAGAGAATCTTTAATGTTTTCTTTTCTTTTTGGCCACATAGAATCTACTATCTAACTAAATGGCAATCCTAGATATTTCCAAATGCAAGAATAATTTCAGCAGTCAATCTTAAGGACAGAATGCTTCTCCAACAACTAGAAACCTGTTCTGAAGTAAATCTACGCAAATCGTAAAGACAAATGAAATGAATCCACGCAGTACATTATCATTAATCATCAATTAACACTAAACCATTAAAATAAAAAAATATTAAAAAAAACCCAGAAAGTAAGCACTCAAATTCCGAATAGAAAAACAAAAGTTCAAACGTAAAAATGTTAACTTTCTTGATCAGGACATTTATCTATAACAAGTAAACACACCCTTATATCTCTCACAAATAAAAAAAACAGGGGACTGCAAGGGAGATATCAAGAGAGAGAGTACCAGCATAGAATTCACCAGCAGTTGGGGTTGGCAGGAGAAGAGAGGAGTGGTCGCCGGCACTGGAACTCAGATGTTTGGTAATTACCTTAATGCGACGTTCAGTTTTTGAGTCCATGACCACAAGAAATGGTGTATTCACTCTACACTGCTATATCTACAAACAGTATAAACAATCTAGGCGTATATATAATTCCCAATGATCTTTCTTCAGCTTGTTGAGGATTTTAAGTTTGGACAACCATCAGCAAAGTACACTGAAGAAGAAGAAGAAGAAGAAGCAGAAGATTGGTTATTCCTATGTAGGCAAAGTAATGAAAATTCTGGTTCTTGGACTGATTTGTTTGAATTTAGCTCATGTTTTGATTACTAACCTGTTTTGTGCCGGATGTACTAAGGAACCAGCCAACCACCTACCATTATTCCTTTCTAATACTACCAGATATTAGTAAACGAATTTAATTGAATAACCATTTAAATTATTGTATAATAATAATATCTTGATTGTCATTCAAGTATATGATTCCTAATTTAAAAGGTAATGAATGAAATTTTAAAAGAATTTTTTACTTTCTCTTTTAATTAATTTTGAAAAATAAATTAGATACAAGAAAAGTTTATCAAGATTCACCTAATGATGAATAAATTTTATGCATAGCATTAATTTAAATATGAATATGATCAATATTCATTGAATGTATTAAAGATTAACATGTTTAGATAGAATGTAGACTTTATAAAATGATTTGAACGAATTTATTCAATGAATTTGTTACAATAGTTATTTTTAGTTGTGTGAAAACAATTTATATTAAAAAAAAAGTATTTTCATCAAGGTTTTTTAAATTAAAAAAAGTGCTACTATTTTAATCTATTTAAGGAGATATTAACGAAGGAGAATCAAACATTTCAAAAACTTGCAAATTAATTCATTTACCTAACTATGATGTATTATGTTTCTTTGTTTCCACTTTAGTAAATATCTTATGTAGATAAAAAAAAATTGAAATTTCTTCTCTTTTTGGTGTGTGTGTGTATGTGGGTGTTTTTTATTTTTATTTTTGGGGTGGAGGTAAGGGGCGGGGGGGTAAAGGAGATTGAGAGAAAGGAATTATTTGCAATTATTTTCAACAATTATGCTTGTAGTCTTCTCCAGGGACTTCTTTCCTTATGAGATCTTTCGTGGTCATCGTTATTTTCAAGTTGACAGTTGATAAATAAAGTTCTAGAGTAAATCATATATGGTAGTATTTTATTTTGTTTTAATTTCAAAATAATATTAGAAGAACTCAAAAATCAAACACTTTGAATATAATTAAAAATCAAGTCTAAACTAATTTTACCGAATTCGTATTGCTAAAAGTAACTATATAAAAATAATAATAATAATTGTACTTAAACAATTTTTCCATTTTCTAGTCATCTTGAAAAATAAATTTTATCAAAATAGATGGAACTCATACTTTATATTTAAATATATATTTTTAAAAAAAATTAAAATTTACTTTTTTATACATACAAACCTCACAAAAGAATTGGAGATACAAAAGTCAATAAAAGATCATTCGGTTTCGCAATTAATTATGCTAAATAGGTAGTCTCTCTCTATAAAAAAGTAATAATTCTCTCTCTATAACTTCACTCTCTGTTGAACAGGAAACTGACCAACTTCAAAGGTCAGTCAAAAAATACAAAGAGAAATGTGGGGGGAGATGCCAACCGAGGCAGGTAGTCAATCAACTGATTTTCCAATGCTCAATTCAGATCTAAACATTAATTTAGCTAAAGGTGTATGGGGAGCTTGTTCTTTCACGGAGGTTTTTCGTGATGGTAAGACTAAACCACCTATTTATGCAGGTGATAGTGAGGACGATGATCTAGAACTACTAGAACATAATGATTTTTCGGTGGCTGAGATTGAGGAAAAAGAGAAAGCCTCTTTGCTCTTTTATTCTATTCCTTGGGAAGAATATCAACAACTATGGTACTTTTGGCGAAGGGCTGTCATACTCAAATTGCTTGGAAAAAACATCTCTCTTAAGGTGTTAGAACATATGGCAAATGTTTTGTGGAAGCTAGAGTGGGGATGTCAACTGATTGACTTGGAGCACAGTTATTTTGTGGCGATGTTTTATTCGCGGGAAGATGATCTATATTTGCTGGATAGAAGGCCTTGGATCAAATAGGAATGAGGTAACTAAAAAAGAGGCTCAAGATGCAAATCAAGCCCAAAACAATGAGAGAGTTAAATGGAAGACTGTCACGAGTCATTCGCAGTGGACAGATCCTAGGCTCCTAAAGGGCCAACCACTCAAGAACATCTCAAATCAACACAATAACCGATTAGAACTATTCTAGTCTCAGATGGTTATTAATGAGACTGTTCTACCTCACTCTACGAATACTTTTTCAAGCTCATATCATCTTCTGGAAACAAACCATGGTGTGGGGTCCAATAAGTGAAGCAATCTTAAAGAACAACCACCATATACGAGTCAGCCAATGAAACTTTTGTTGTTGAAGATCCCGCCAGTTCCTAATGCTCATATTCCAAATGATGCGGTAATAGATTATGGAGTTTCCATTTCTTCAAATGTTAATGTTGACCAATCTGGGTTGTTGATACGATCATGGAGGTTTTGGAGATTCCATCTCCATCCTTATAACTCTTTGTTTTTATGATGATAAGCGTTCTTATTTGGAATTGCAGAGGGTTGGGGAGCTCTGTCTTCATACTCCACCTTATTGATTTGGTTCAACGAGTTAAGTCCACTATTTTAATTTTGTTGGAAACTAGAGTTAATAGCTCTAGAACTACTTTGATTATTGATCGTACTTCTCTCACTGACATTTATGCTTCTAAGAATGATGGATTTGTAGGTGGTATATGGGCTTTTTGGAATAAGGATGTGATAGATTTATTTCCAATTAGTCATAATAATAAGGTGATTAATTTGGCTATGAGGAAATTGAATAAAGTAGAATGTTTACTCTATATAATTTATGCATCTATTTCGACCATGGATAGAGCGGAGCTATGACAATACCTTCATAAGATGGGAGATTGTGTTAACATCCCTTAGCTGATCGCTGGATATTGGAATCAAGTTCTAGAACCTGGTGATAAGGTGGTAGGAACATTTCTTAGGCTAGATCTCATAAACTTGGTGAACTCATTCATGACTGTGGCTGGATTGACTTGGGTTATTTTGGCCCAAAATACACTTGGAGTAACAGTCAGAAAGGAATGAGAAAAATCAGAGAAAGATTTGATAGAGCCTGGAGTAATGAAAAATGAATAAGGTATTTTCCTGAGACATACGTTCAACACCTACCATGGTCCTACTCAAATCAATCATCACCCTATCTGTAATAATACTCACGCCCCTGCTATGAACTTGGGTAGCAAACCTTTTCGAATTTTAAAGGCATGGTTTCAACACCCTCTCTTTGAAGATTTAGTACGGCAAGCATGGACTAATTGCACTGATGATATTAAGGTGGCCTACCAAAAATTTTGCTCACTGGCTACTATATGGAATCGTAACATCTTTGGCAATATTTTCAAGCATAAGAAACGGTGTTTAGCTAGATTGGATGGCATTCAAAGAGCTTGTGAATATAGGAGTTTTGACTATTTGGATCAGTTAGAGAGAGTATTGCAGGTGGAGTATGATGATATCTTAAAACAGGAAGCAAGTTTCTGGAAACAAAAAGCTCATGTTATGTGGTTACAAGATTGGGAAAGAAACACTAAATTTTTTCATGCCATGACTCTTATTCGTAGGAAATGTAATAGGATTTTTCAATTAAAAAATTATGAAGGCAATTGGTGTGATAATCCAGATGACTTGAAACTCATAGATATGATCTTTTATGAGAACCTTTATTATGTTCAACACTGCCAATCGAATAGAATGGAAACTTGGAAGTTTCTCTATCTCAGTCATTCATATTGCAGTTAGATTAATAGAGCAGTCACACCTTTTTGAAGTCAAACAAGCTTTATTCCATATAAGTTCTCATAAAGCACTCAATCCAGATGGTATGACAACTTATTTTCTCCAGCATTATTGGACCTTCGTGGGATCTTCTGTAATTCAGTTTGTCCTCAAAGCCTTTCTAATTGGACACTTTCTCAATGAGCAAAATGATATTTTGTTTTGTCTCATCCCTAAACAAGATCAACCTGAGTTGATTAGCCAATTCAAACCAATATATCTGAGTAATGTTATAGCCAAGCTTATTACAAATATTGCAGTTAACTGTTTGAAACCAATTATGGGTAAGCTAGTTGGGCCATTTCAGTCAAGCTTTACCCTTGACAGAATAATTGCTGACAACATTATCTGTGCACAGGAAGTTGTGCATTCTTTTGATAAGGGGAAGTCCCGAAGGCGAACCCCCCACCTGTACTAGAGGCCTCTTAGCCAGGTGGTTGTAAATCGAGGGATATGCACGAGTGGCAGCCCTGCAAGTTGTGCATTCTTTGAGACACAAAAGGGGTAAGAAAGGCGCAATGGTAATAAAAATAGACTTTGAGAAAGCATATGATCGAGTAGATTGGTCATTTTTTATGTAGGTTCTTTCAATGGTTGAGCTTAACAGCAGCTTGGTAAACCTTATTTTGTACTGCATCTCATCTACTAGCCTCTCTCTATTATGGAATAGTGAAATGCTTGAGCCATTTGTTCCCCAAAGAGGACTTAGACAACGGGATCCTCTGTCACCATACGTCTTTGTTTTGTGCATGGAAGTGTTGAACTATCAAATAGCCCAAGCAATCAAGTAGAAGCAATGGAAGCCTATTAAAACTGCCAAAGGAGATAAAGGTTTATCCTATCTATTTTTTGCGGATAACCTTCTTTTATTTGGTGAAACTTCATAACAGCAAGCTAAGTGTATCGAGAATATCTTATCTAATTTTTGTATGGAATCCAGACAAAAGGTGAATTTGAAGAAGTCAAAAATTTGGTTTTCCCCAAATACTCCTCGAGGTATGGCTAAACTTATTAGTACTTAGTTCAGGGTGCCCCAAGAATGATCTTGGTACCTACCTAGAGCTGCCTCTCATCCATAGTAGATTAACCAAACATATCTATGAACCATTGGTGACCAGAATGCGGAAAAAACTTGGTAGATGGAAAGCTAAATGTCTATCGAGAGCTACTAAATTGTTGCTTATTCAAGTTGTCACGTCTGCCTTTCCTACACACTTAATGCAAACCACAAAACTACCACATACTGTGATTGATGAATTGGAACGAATTCAGAGGAATTTCTTTTGGGGTGATATAGAGGAGAAACGGCCTATTCATCCTATTAGTTGGGATACTATTTGTAAGCCGAAAGCTAAAGGGGGCTTAGGTGTTCGATCGTTGTGGTTAACTAATGTTGCCATGTTGGTCAATTTGGGATGGGAGTTGTTGAAGAACTCGCGCTCCACATGGGGCCAAATCATTATTGCTAAATATAGAGAAGCTCGTGGCCTTCAAGGCATTTGCAGAAAGTTTGCTACCTCATCTACGTGGAAGGCTATTGTAAATGAGCTTAAATCTATTCGATCGAATATCCATTAGCAGCTTGGAAACTGTCAGCATATTCAATTTTGGTATGATTGCTGGCTAGGGGCTACTCCATTAAATGATATCTCTTTGAAACATATTCCTATTGATTGGCTAAACCATCCAGTCAGGGAATATTGGGACTCTGAGAGATGGAAAATAGGTTTATTACATCTATATCTTCCTGATTTTTATTTGCTTCAGCTTACCTTGACCAATCTTGATATTGCTACTACTAATGACATACCGACTTGGAAAACTCCCGAAACATAGGACTTCACGGTGAAGTCTGCTTACCTTCAAACCTTGCTATCGATAGAATTCTTACAGACTTTCAACTGGAAATCCTTGTGGCAATTTTCAGGACCGAGTAGCGCCTCCCTCACTCTTTGGTTATGTGCTCATGAGAGGCTGAAAACAAGTGACCTACTTTGGAATCGTGGGGTAATCGAGTCCCCTTTGTGTTTAAAATATGGCCAGCAAGTAGAGGATTCTATCCATGCGGTGCAGGACTGTCCTCAAGCCCAAGCTGTGTGGCGCAGTCTTCTACTTAAGAATGCTTATACAGAATTTTGGTCCATCAGTTCAACATGTGATTGGATATCTTTGAATCTTAACAAACAGACTAATAAAATGATGAAAAATACCTACTGGGGTTTGTTATTTAGACAAGCGATCCATATCTTGTGGCATTTTAGAAACAAGAATCTTTTTTAGCCACAGTCCTCAATAGATGCCAATCTTTGGACATGAAAAATTAGTTAAGAATATTTTGTCCCAGACTTTGGACATCTTTACTGTCAATAGTAAGAAGTGAATCAAATGTAATTTACTTGTATTCTTTAGTTTTGCAATAAAATAGATCCTTTTAAATAAAAAAATTATGCTAAATAGGTCAGATATTACCTTGAGCATGCTTTTTCCTTTTCTGGTGGTGGGGTGTAGTCCACAATCCTAAAATTTAATGTTGGTATTTTCTTAGTTTTAAATATTAAAAATTAAATGTTTGTTTTTTAACATATAATTTTATTTTTCATTTAAAATTATATAAGTAACTGTAATTTAAAGATTATCTCCCAGATTCTTACAAATATATGCAATCTCACCATAAATAATATTAATAATAAAAAATGTAATAATTTACGTTTAATTAAGCAATCTCCTTGATAGTTCAAACAAAAGATCTTAAATTTATACTCTCTCTATTATAAAATAAGTTTCATTTTATAAAAAAAAAATTACAATAAATATCTTTCTAGCATATGCCATTAATATTTTCTAATTTTATTCATATTTAAGTTGAGAGGAGAATGATGGTGATTAATTTGAGAAAAAAATAATGAAAGAATTATTTAAAATGTTTATTAAGGTTAATTTGAAACTTCGTGATATAATTTGTATAATTTTTAATATTTTGTAAACATTTAAATTACACTTAATTAGGAACCGAAGAAGAAGTATATAATGCCATTAAGTTAAAAATGGAAGTTTGATTCGAAGTCATTGTTGAAACTTGAATGAGAATGAATGCATTGATTTGGGTGCATGCAGTGAATGCATTTACAATCAACAAAAACAAAAGTGGCTTCTTTCTAAATTATTTACTACATCTCATATAAGATACTTAAAAAAATTATTTTTTCATCTCAAATTATAAAATATTTTTAAAAAATTATGTCTCAAAATATAAAATACTTTAAGTCTTTCAAAAATTATTTTGTATATTTTTTTCAATATTACACTTATTCTTAAATAAAAAATAAATAAATAGTTTAATTTTAAATATCTAAAAAAAATGACATAATAAATGAGAATATTTTAAATAATTAATAGACATCATTAATATTCGTAAAATGTCCAAAGTATCTTATATTATAATATAATTCGAGACTGAAAAGAATACTACGTACTATTACATTCAACCTTTTAATTTCTGACTTTCTTGAAAGATATTTTAGGAGTTAATTTTGATCCCAAAACAAAACATTTGCCTCAGAAGAGATAAATGATTCTTAAGTAGGAGACTGACTAGCTATGAGGATAGAGCAGAGTATATGGATACAGATAAAGCCGATATATTCAGGAATGCAACGAAATCATACCAAAGATTCCTACCTCAAGTCTTCAGTTGTAAAAACAAATCAGCCGCTGTATCTGAATAATTGGACTACGGACTACCAGCATTGAACCATTTGTGGACTCGTGCCGTTTTAGGGCAGGGTAGAAATATTATTCGCCTGATACAGCTAAAAACATTAAGGTGATTCAAACATCCAGCAGCTGCCACGTACATGTTCAACTTTACCCATGCCAGGATGCTTAGTGCCAAGAATGGATTATATCATACTTTTATATACCACCCAATGCTTGGTTTGACAATAATATCACCTATTGTTTTGATTAAGATCTGCAACACATATCATTGTTCAAGTATCGAATGAAATAAGAACCCTGTACAGAATTTTTAGTCCATCATCATTCCTTTACTCAGATGATTCCTTGGGTTAGATATCGATACTGGAAAAAAAGAATGAAAATCTGAGCCTCAAGGAAAAGATAATTTAAGACCAAAAGTGAACAACTGGTGTAAGAGGAGTTAGCAAAGCAGATTTTATTATTCACTGAATCTCCACGCAACAGGCAAAAGCCGACAAAAAGTTCCAACAACCTATACACCTGTAGATGATGATCTCTACTAACTAGCTTTTGTCCCTGTGGCGATGACTTCTTACTCTACAACCTTAAGTAATGTTGAATGATTCGAAGTATATCCTGGACTGAACGGCTGAACAACATCAAAAGCAGAAAGAGCTGAATGCTGGTTGGTATAAGCATTATGTGCGCCTTCTAAAAAAGTTCCATCAATTGTTGTGCAACATCTGCATCCAAATTTCAAAAGAGATAGATGTTATACAAATTGAAAGTGTATATCAAATGCAAGAGTTTATACAATATCGTTTTGTAAAGCATCACACCCTGGGTAAAAGATAGGAGTTTCCACCATGTCAAAGAATTATCATGCAATATACTTCCCATGGCTAAAGTAGGAATGTTACCCTATTACATATAAAAGAGAATCTTGCAAAATGCTCCCTATGTTAGAGGAGAAGAAATAAACCATGTCATTTCGGATCACATCCATCAAAATATAGTTGAGAAATAGTCAAATAGGCAATGGAGACTGAAGGTATGTAAAAGCATCCTGTAAAGCAGATTGTCATAAACTGGACGTAATAACCAGGAGCATAAAAAAATACATATGAAGATGACAATTACAAACATCTTTGTATATACCTTTGAGTACAGATGGTGGTGTTTGGAACTCCTTCCAAACATTGTGGTATGAGGCAAGATCCATGTTTAGAAATTTAGCAGCGAGATATGCAGCACCAGCAGCTATCTGGTGAGGTTTGAATTGGAGCCACAGTGAGCTTCGCAACCTGCAAAATAAAAAAGAAATTTTAATGGAATTGAAAAGGGCTATTAATTGAACCATTTCTTAACCCCAAGGCAAGATAAGAGGCCAAGGGTGAACACACCATTTGGAGCAATAATACAACTGCTAAATTACTGTGCAACAAAACATATTTGGCACATTGCAATTCTAAACTGAGTTCATGAGCAAACATTTAGAATCATGGCAATCTACAAGTAAAATAGCATATCAAACAATTAATCAAAACTCCATTAAAGAAACTAAATAGCAAGCCTAAGCAATTTTCCCTTACCAACTAAGAAAGCAGCAACTGAGTTGGAAAAAACCCAAGAATCTTCAGCAATGTTGATATTGTACCAACAAATATCAAATATGTTAAACCCATCTAGCAAGAGAATCAACACCAGAGCTCAGCTGCAGCAGTATTAACTCCATACACACACATTTTCAAAAGAATGTGTAAACAGGAAGAAACAACAAATTGAAACTTCTGAGAGCAAACCAGCATCACCGGCTCCCCATGCAAAGCAACTTGCAAAAACACAAGCACCTAGGCTCTTTGATTTAATATTCATGGCTCCACCTAGCACTGCGAAATCTTTGATGCAAAGGTGTAACTCATGCAGTCACATGCACTACTTTTTATGTACAACTGTGGACAACATCTACTCCTGAGAAATATGTGGACTCTCAACCTTTGAAGGAGGAGACTATATTATTAATAAATTATAATGCAAAGAGGAAACACATGAACTAACTTCTTTCCATTAGGCACAATTTTTCCTAGAAAAAGGTCAAGAGCATGTTCTCTCAGAGCAAGGGAAAATATTTCCCAACAGCTAATATCTTCCCATACTTAAAAATGCCAATGGAGAAGTAAGACTGTTCTCATTGTAGTCCCTGAGTGGGTAGCATTATGTACATCACTGCTCATATAGCTTCCAAATAGGAATGATGGATTAATTGCATGAACAAGCCGACTTTGCATTAACTAAAAGAAATGATGGATTAACTGCATGAACAAGCCGACTTTCATTTTTCCCAACACAACCACAACAAAATCTCCTGCAAAAACTTGTTTTCAGCCACCTCAAAGAATTATGATGGTTAAGCAGATCTATAGAAGACAGTTCCTAGATCATTTCTATAAATTCCCAAATCCCCGAAGTGATCAACCTGGCAACAACTTAGTCAACTGACATGTATCAGCTCTGAGAGAAAGCCATTTGCCAGACAGCAGCAACTCAAATTTGGCATCCAACTAAAATTAACTCTTCTAATTACACTCCCACCCTTGAATACATTCCCTTTTGACAGATGGGCAGGGTGTGAACTAAGAGAAAGGCCAAAAATTTGCCACCATCAGTCCACTGTTTCTTTTATGATCATGTCACATGTAGCAATATATAGTACCAAAAGTCAAACCCTGTACTGAGAGTTGTGTAGTAGCAATTATACATAAAATAGCATAAATATCATAAATAAAAGGGAATTTTTTTTTTGGATGAAAATATTTTCAAGAAAACATTTTTTTTCTAGTGCATACCCAAACATCACATGGAGCATACTTCAATTTCAAAAACAAAATACGCCAATTTGAAATACTGCTTTGTCCATATGTCACGGACCTTGGCTTTATAATTACAGAGGTACTTGGCTGTTTGAAAAAAGATGGACTCCAACTTTTATAAGTTCAACACTATATTGAGTTGTTCAACCTTGTCCTTCAACTTTCAGCTTGAAAAATAAAATAAATAAAAGTTGCAGAAATAGGTTTTCCAAAAGTTTCAAGATGAAAAACCCTTCTTAGATAGAAATAGGCTTCTCATAATCATTTTTTTCACAACTGCAGAATAGCATAAGAAAAAGCTGAGAAGAAGGCCAATTCTCCATCAGCATGAAGAATGTATACATGCAGGCAATCTGTAGACAACTGATTGTTCCCATAAGATCGCCAAGAACATTCCTGTAATAGTAACCAACAAAGACTGAACTGAAAACAGTTTATTAATCTGAACTGGTGTTCATGTCAATGTTAATAATGACAACCACTAACAAGAAATAATAGACCTAATGCCTTCCCAGAAGCTAAAGATCTTTGTTTCTCTAATCAGAGCATTTCTGTAACATAAACTAAGAAACAGATGACCATATGTCTGGTAAGGCACTAGTTAAAATTCATAATGTATTTTTCACAGCAAAATACCAAAATGGTCCTAGTCTGTTAAATAAAGGAGTAAAAGTTTGGGTCAAATTGGTCCAGAATGAACAAGAATATAACAATCAATATGATAGGTTAACATTCAGTATAAGATAAGTCTCTCTCAACACAAAGTGAAAATGTCTTTTTTCCAGTTTCATTTTCTTTCTAATTCTCTTTCAGTTTCTTAGTATTTTTACTTTTTTTTAGCTGGGCAGATAGGAAGGAAGTGGTGTTAAAAGAATTTGGATTGAGGATGGGAGAGAATGATAGAAGACACACTGACAGAGAGAGAAAGCGTGAAACGATGAGAAATACCCATCTGACCATACCCTGATGACAGGTCCACAGATTTTGCAGAAAGTACCCACCCCATATCAGCATAATCATTAGTAAAGCCTCGACTATGCCCTCCCCCAGCCAATGTTCAACTTTGCCATAAGTACCCGGAAAACTCCTAATACAACGATTACCCACCTTTCAGATTCCCTGACCCATACCCTATGTGGTCAATTAAACAAGGCACAATGAGTATATAAACAAGGCCAATGGGAACTTGGATATCCTTTGCACATGGAAAAAAGGCGTGGGATAGCAAAACTGGTACAGTAGCATCTTTGACTATCTTTAATTCCCATGGTCATGCTTAAAGTATCATGATGGAAAAAAGCATCCACAACATATGGATAGTCAACTTCAGATGAGAAAGAAAACATTGGGTGCACAGCATATCAACCGCCAGCTAAGAATATCAAACAGGCGAGCATGCTAATCCTTCTATAGATCCTGCAATTATATGTCAATCCAAATGATCAATATCCCATGCTAAAATGCCAGCTCAGAGAAATCAAGTGAAAATAAAAACAAATTCTCAGGAAACCCAAGCATTTGTGAAAACCAGAGAAAGAAGCAGAAGCAAAAGAATCAACTCATCTTCATAGTCACATTATCCTGCAATTATCAACCATAGAGCAGATTTAGATCCAAAAATATCAGAGTTTCTTTTTTTTTTTTCTCCTCTCTTTAAAGAAAAGGTCAAATAACACGTGAGATATTCAGGAACCCTAAACTCTGTTGTCCAAGGTTCTGAGTAGAAGATTATTAAGATAAGGCATCCATATAGACACATAGGAGAAACCATGCTAGACTACATTATGAGAGCAAACAGCTTAAATTTCTGAATATACTGACTGATCATATAGCCAATATCCATCAACAACGTAACAGGCACTAATCAGAACATCAGGTAGGTTTTTATATAAAACTAAAATAGAGATATCACTGAACTTACCCTTCACTAACCAAGTTCAAAGCCAGATTCACCAGTACTGTCTGAGAAAATCCTAATTTTTCAAGCGTTGATGTCAATGGGGCATATGGATGTTGCACATTTAACTCAAAGTTCAAAGTAGTCAAAATCATTTGTTCTGCCTCAATTACTCGTTCTCGATATTGCTCAAACCAATCCTGTCCAAAAACAAACCATTTAGGAAATCATATCAAATAAAGAATGAGAAAGCTGAAGTATTTGAACATTAACAAATGCTACAAACACTGAAATATAAATGTATGGAAAAATGAAAAATAATTCCATATAAACAGGCAAATAGCAACTGATCTTGCAATCTCGAAGGATGTACTACATATCCTACCACTAAGACCATATACAATAAATTAGTTATATACACTCATCTAAAAAATAAGGTCATCTGCAACTAATGAATTCATAACTATATCAAACATGAGCGCGGAAGATGACTTAGCAGCATGAGTGTGTCCACAATTGGTATTTGATAGATAAGCCTTTGAAAGAAACATATAAATTATGCGCATGGCCCATGTGAATGTACAGACTTTCATCCTTACAAGCATGCACACAAGAATAATGCAAGGGAAACATATATCAAGACAGCCCACTCCCCCAAACAAAACAAAAAAACAAATCAAATCAAATCTAATAAACAGAAAAGGTCAATAATATATGGCAAACTGCACATGCTTACAAACATATGTGAGCACTTTTGAGAGAGAGAAGAGAGAGAAGCTTACAACAGGAAGCATATAAGAGAGAAAAGTAAAGTCCTTGTTGTGGAGAATTTCACATGATTGTCTCAAAACATTGTTAAGAGGACGAGGTGTCTCCTCTGACTTCGCAGCAAGGAAAAGAGCAGCAGTAGCGACCAACTGCAGCCAAAATGATAGCAGATGAAAAGCTTTAACATGCCACAAAAGAAAATCTATGTTTAACAGAAAATCTCACAATCATTTACCAAAACATTATTTAAGTAGGACATGAATATGTCGAGTACTGTAGTTATCTCGAATCACATCTTTTCAAGTGATAAGCCCAAAAGTCAAATAGAATTAGCAATGTTTTTATTCAAAAATTGCCATTCTAACCTCATTTTAGAGTTCACTAAACTTCTGTTGGAAAAAGGCACATATAAGAGAGAATCAATGTTAGAAATTTCCAAAGTGCATAACTAGAAAGTAACCAAAATTTTGGAAAACAATATAGTATACTAATCAGATAACTGTAAAACAAATGAGTGTCAAACAGGATCATTCTTTTATCACCATATGATCTTTCAAGTCCCTGAATTTTTAATTTTTTTTAAAAAATCACAAACTTCTGCAAATTTACAAAGTGAGAAATTGGAACTCACAAATCTATCGTGGCAAGCATGTGACCTTCGAACAAAGAAGCGGTGACAGAGAACCATGGCAGACCCAATTGTTGTTTGCGGCCTAGTAACCAGAATAATCTCATTAATAACTATGGCTGAAAAGAACAATTAAATAACAAGATACAACCATCATTATATATTTGGCTGAAAGTAAACCAGAGAATACAAGATAAGAGAAAGCTTACAGCTCAAGCTGGATTCCAAGATTTTGCAGGAAAGCACAATACGAGTACCGCAGATGAGTTTCATGCATGGCATCAATACCATCCTTGCGAGATGGGGAGCACCTCTCAATTTCATCTCGAGACATAAATATCAGATCTTCTTCCTCAAGTGTTGAGCGATCGCGCTTAGAGGATGTAGAAGTGTGTGCATAGACATCAGACCTAGTGGTTGCAGGCAAAGCTGAACTGTTCTCATAAGTCAAGCAGGAATTGTTATACACAGCGGAGGTGTTTGGAGGATAGTTTGGATGCATGCTTGGGCGCTTATTGGATGGAACATTATCGTATGAATATGGTTGCTGATAGGTCCTACTGCTGTTTTCCCAAGCAGAACTAGAAACCTTTCTTCTCTTAAAAGAAGGGGCAGCTTCTCGCTTAGCATAGTTATTTAAATTATACTTGTAGTCTTTGTAATACCTCGAGGAATCATGTTGGTTATTGTGATTCCGCATATAACCATAGTTAATATTATAGTGATTATCATAGGCTGAAGTGAGAGCAGTATCATCATTCTTTCTGCTGTAGTAGAACCTTGAGTCTCCAGGAAAAGGACCAACTTGCGTATGATGATAAGTCTGTGCAAGAGTCATAGTACCTAATAAATCCAACATAAATGGAAAAGTAGAATTAGCACATTCTCAATAATAGCTATCATGCATCTTGATAAATAAATAAAAAACTCCATATCAATAGGAAAAAAAAAAGTCCGAAAAACAAATATTTGACACCAAAAAATAAATAAAACTACTTCACATCCAAAGCTCTTTCCAATTTGGCTAAAAACTTCCAGTAACATCTTTGCTTGAAAACTATGTTAGATAAAAAAAAATTTAAAAAGAAAAGAAGAAAAGAAATGCATATCCAAACAAAAGGATATTGAAATCAAATTTATGTGCACCCTTATATCACCAAATCCAAATTTATAATATCATACTTAAGAAATCTATTCTACTCCGGAATTTTCAATAAGACATAACAATAAATCAACCTTTTTTTTCCATAAAGAATCACCGATAAACATCATCATATTCCATCTAATTCCAATTCAAATATCAGGAACTTTTCAGCAAATCTAACCAGAAAGTCACACTTTTCCGCAAATCTAACCGAAATACGATCAACAGAACCAGTAACGCAACGCTAATCTGAATTTTTCCTCAAATAAAGTTTTTTTTTAAAAAAGCGAACATCAACCCAAAAAATTGAATTAAAAATAGGATCAAGAAATTCACCTGATTAGATCGAAGAACGCCGTGATAGCAGAAGTTAAAGGAGGATTTAGGTTAGGATTTCTTGATTGAATGATTAGAGAAAAGGAATGGAAGTTAGATTTTGAAAACAAAAGGAAAAATATAAAGAGGCAGAAGGTGAAAAATTAGGCCATATGGAATATGCATATAAAAAGAGAGAGAGAGAGAGAAAAAAAAAATTATAATTTTATGTTTTTGTTTGTTGAGAATTGGGTTTGAATTATGGAATTATCCGTATCTGCTACGGGTTCTTTGCGGTTCCGTGAGGTAAGCTGGATCTCGTTATCCACGTGTTCTTTTCTTTTATATTTTATTTTTTTCCCTATAAGATTCTTTTATCTATTCCTACCCTTAATTCAGGGGTGTTGAGAAAGAAATCTCCTCCTAGTCTTTAACATCGTTTTCTTTGCTCAAGAAAGTTTTTTTTTTTTTCCAGGTATAATCGATATAATTAATTTTAAAAAACATTTTGAAAACTCGTTAGTATTAAACATTCTTCTTTGAGATGAATTCTTTTGTTCTTTTAAAGAGGTATTTTATTTTAAAATTTGATAAAAGATTAATCAACTTTATAATTTTTATTTTGAAAGTATTATCGTAAATTTATTTTTTATCAAAATTTATATTATTTACAATCCCATGTATTCAACTAATTTAGAGTTTGTCACAAGGAATTTATAATGTTTAACAATTATTCGACAGTGAAAATCTAATTCAAAATTTTTTCTAACACTTAAAACTAATAATCGAATAGTTTTGTTAAGGTAATAATTCATTCACCCAATTTTATTTTTTTTAAATACCATTCTTATTTCAGTATTTACAAATCCTCAAACCACCATATTTGTTAATGTAATAGTTCATTCACCTGATTTTAAAAAAAAAATACCATTCACCTAAATAAGATATTCAAATTTAACTTAATAGAAAGATGAATGAAAGCATTTTAACTTAGTAAGTTAAGACAATATTCTTCAATATAAAAAATAAAAAAAACTTGACATAATATGTGATTTTTTTATTAAAAAAATATATTTGATACTTGGACCTAAAAGTAACGTCACTCAATCCGGCCCACATACTCTGGACCAAGTCTGCTATACAAATTAATTGGTCTCTCAATTTTATCGAGTCTCCTATGGGACTGGACCAATATTGGTGGGATAGATTGGTCCTTCTTGTATGTACATCTTGATATAATAAAAACGTCTGTAATTTTTTGTGAATCTTCAATGATATATCTGATCCACATTTTTTCTGTGTCCTATGATCCATTGTACTAAATTCGTTGGGTTCTTCTTGTCTCTCTTGCTCAAGTACAATTTCTTTTTCAACATATAATTTCTGCTATTTTTAGTTGTTGCCAAATATTCCTTCTGACAAGTGTTTAATTTACCTTTTTATTGTCCCAAATTATCATCTTTCTCTTAAAAATAGTATTTATGATTTTTTTTCTAAAAACAATTATTCTTGATTTAATTTTATACTTTGATAAATTAATTTTTAACACAAATGCTTATACTAAGAGTGGTGTACTCATTATGAAATTTGACAGAATTTAAAATTTTATAACATTTTAGATAAGATTCTAGTGTATTCAAAAATTCATGAATTTTAATGGAATTTAAATGGATTTGATAGAATTTGAAGTAAAAAATCCAATTTGATCCAATTTCAATGAAAATTTGATAAAATATAATTAACATTGATTTAATTTTAATTTTATGCTTAAAAGTGAGCATATAGTTCTTAATTCTCAAAAAATATGATATAAAACTTGTTCTGAGAAAAAGATAGAGGTAAATTTACCCTATAAATATATTCACATTATTATATAGTATTATAATGCATTTTTAAAATATATAAATTTTGTAAGCTATTACTCTCTTTATTCAAAATTCAATATCTACATTTTACTTATTTAATACAAGAATAATAAAAAAGGAAACTTCTTGAGAAAATTAATACTATAATATATTACTCCCTTAGTCCATATATGTAAGTTGATGAAGGAATTTATCATTCTCTCAAAATATAAGTCATTTTATGAAATTTTATAGATATTTCATTATTGACTTCTAATATTACCTTTATTTATTTTCATATTTCCTCTCACGACAAAGCTTTTATATTTCCTTCTCATAAAAAATAAATTTTATTTTCTCTTTATTATTTTCAATACATAATAATTAGGGGCATTTTAAAAAGAAGAAAAAAAGTCCATTAGTCTGTGTAAAAATAATCATAACGACTTATATTTATGGACGAATTGATTAATAGTAGACCACATGAATTAATAGAATATAATTTGGATATTATTAGTGGCATTTTAAATAAAAATATACTTATTTTTTAAAAAATAATATTTAATTATAAATATATTAAAATGAAAAGGAAAATATTGAATTGGGAATAAAATGGAATATAAGATTAACTAAATCGGTAAATTAGCACTGCAAAGCAGTACAAAGGGACAAAATTTATTTATAATTTTCTTATTCAACCAAAATAAATGAGGTCGAGCAGTTGGAATTTAGAAAGCCAGCAAAAGGGATGCTCGGTATTTGTGCATTTTATGATTACTCAAGACAATTGCTTCTTCGGCACATGATTGATGATCCTCTCTTTATTTGAGATTTGGTTTTTGTTTACATTAATTAAACAAGATTTGGAGAGTATATCATTTATAGAATTTCCTTTTGATATAGTATAAAGTAATGGTCTTCTGCAGTAAGCCTAAAGAAATGGCAAATAGATTGTGCAAATCTCTCTGAAAGTGTTTTTATCTAATTGTTAGGAGAAGAGAAGGTAATATAATGAAAAGTGTTTCATTTACTCAAATAAGCTTTTTATTTTTATTTTTTAAAAGGAATTTAATCACATAGGTTAAGACAACAAATTAATTTGTTGATAATTTTTGAATTTTTTTTTGTAAAAGAAGAGAAAGTAATAAAAATTAGATCTTTAAACAAATAGCCCGAGACATTAAAGGTATTAAAAGTAATATTTTTTTTTTGTAAAAAATGTCATAAAATATATTATTAAATGTTGTTTGAAAAATGATACTTCATTCATCCAAATTTGATAAATTTATTTGATTTTTTACACCTATGAAGAAAATATATTTAATATAATTGAAAATGTATATTTTTTTTCATAAAATGCACTTTCCATTTATTATTTCAATGTGAATTAAATGCACTTTTAAAATACAAACAATATCATTTTAAATAGATATATTTTGATTAACTAATGAATATATATAATTTTAATGAGTAAAGTGACTTATAATTTGAAACAAATAAAAAAGTAAAATAAATATATCAAATTGTGACGAACGGAGCATTATATTCTTACTAGTTAAAATTTAATTAATTTTCCTTAATTTTTGTGGGAATTATTAGACTGTGATATCTCCAAGTAGGTTATAGAGAAGCTCATTCATATGTTAAATTATAGTAAGTAGTAATTTTTCTATCATCCAAAACAAGGGTAAAAAAACTCCCCCTCAAAAAAAAGAGAGGGTAAAATCCGATCAAAGTCTCTTAAACTTTGTGCCAGATTATTTTTTTATAAATATTTAATCGTTGCATTTCTCTTCCTCCAAATTCTAAGCATCAATTAACAAGTGGAAACAATTTAATTAGTAATTAGTAAAATAGCATTACAAAGATCATGATTTCCAGTGATATTCTTTACAATTATGTTTTTTTAAAAAAAAAAATACAAGCATCAAAATGTCTCAGCTATATCACACTAGACGTCAGGGTACTTGTATGTATCCAAAACTACATACAATGGGAATATCTAATTGAAAAAAAAAAATTGGTTAGCACATTTTGTTAGTTTGTTTGAACCTTTGGGAAAATGCATTTGAAAGGTATTATCTTTGAAAAGTACTGTTTTATATGTTCATTCCTTCAAAAGTTTCTTTTTGAAAGAAAAAGTAAATACAATAGAATAAATGGAGAAAAAAAAAAATGTTCACTTTGAACATGAATGTTCAAGACAGTAGCAGTTAATTTCATGCAAAAGAGAAATGTACAACTAGGGGTGCCAAACTGGATGAAAATTTACTAATATCCAAAATCATCCAATATTAAATGGATTAGGCTCATATATAACTTAAATGATTTAAAATGAACATTCATTTAAATCCATTTATCTTAATGGATTTTAATGGATGTCCATGAAATCCAATAAACATCCATTTTAAAAAGTCTAATTTTGTCAATGCAATTAATTAAATTTAATTAATTACACTTTAACCCAATATACATATTTAAAATTTCACTTTAGCTCTATAAATTTTTTTCCATGTTTGAAGGGAAAAAGAAACTCTCAATCTTTTTCTCCGTAGAACTATCAGAATTCAGAACTTATTTCTTACGGAGATTGAGAACTTTAATCTTTATCATGATGATTTTCCTTTAATGTAATTTATTGTCTAATTTACTTTTAATGATCAATTCAACATTGGACAAAAATACATTTGTTAAAAAAGTTCAACAATGAACAAACAAAACTGTTATTCAAACACATAGGACTCAATAATTAAGTTTTTATAAAATTTTAAAGCAAACAATTTCATATCAAACTAAGTTTTTTATATAATTATTATTATTTTTACAGCATTAATTTTTATTTTACTTTATTTTTTTACTAATTCTACTTTTAAAGCTCACAACTTTACCTATTTTATGCAATTTGTTGGCAGGAGACCATTTTTCATTTCATTTTGACAAGAATTATTTTTAAAAAAAAAAAAATCAAATGATAGTGTAGTTATCATTTTTTACATGTTTTTAATACATATAGAATTAAATATTAAAAAAATCAATTGAGCACGAGTTTAAATAATAAAAATCACATTAAAAAATTTAATTGAATACAATTACAAAGAATGACCACTAAAAAAATTTAAAATTATATGAATAAATGGGTGTCCATAGATATCCACAAACCATTTAGATTCAAACTATTTACATATAGATATATATGATTAGTTAATTAAATATTTTAAAAGTTAATTGAACATGAGGTTACATAATAAAAAGTATATGAAGTAATTTAATTAAATACAATTATAAATAATCACCTCTTAAAAAAATATAATCAAAATTATATAAATAAATGGATGTCCATAGATATTCATAAACCATTTAGAACCAAACTATTTAAACCATTTATAAATGGATCATAAATAGTTTGGATTTAAATTGATTGACACCCATATAAATTAATCCAAATGGATTTGATCATCCATTTTGCCATTCTATTAATCATAAGAAACATCAAGAAACCATCTAAGATGTGATGTTAAGAGTAAAATAAAGTAGCAATCCAGAAGTTAATGCAGAATTAGATTACTCTGTTTTGATCTTAATTTATATGCTTGTTTTGTAGGGTGGGGGAGGGGAGGCTTGGGTCATGCAGAATTAGATTACTCTGTTTTAATCATAATTTATATGCTTGTTTTGTGGCGTGGGGGAGGGGAGGCTTGGGTAAAGTAATCGGCTTAGTTGTCTGTGGTTGACTCATTTTTGTTCATGTGGGCTCATGGTTATCATACTAACCCATCCCAAGCCGCCACCATGCCCCTCCTCCTCCCCTCAACCACCCGTCAAAACAAGCATACTTATTAGGTATAATGCAGCTGATGAAACTATTAACACTTGGAAAAATTAAAATAACCAAAAGACATTTTTTTTCCCTACCACGAAAACGTAAAGCTTTTGAGCTCAAAACAGCTGTGTACTAACTCCAAAGCAATAAAAAGATAAAGATTTCTTACTTTTTAAAAAAAATTATCAAGATGAAGTAGCCAATCACTCACTGGACCTCTAATAGAGACTTGTATATTAATCAGGGGCCATTGTGTATGCTGTTAAAGTATCAATATCGAAAAAAAATCACGTGGAAACTAACACCAGAACATATAATTGAAGAAATTGACAAGAACGACCACACATCTCATTAATTCTTTTGGAGCTATTATTAATTCTTGCTTGTTAAGACATGGCCAATCAAAAACTTCTATATATGCAGTTCAAATGTCTAATACATTTTGATCGGTCGATTTGACTAAGAGCTTTAATTAGGATTTGATGGCCTTTGTAGGATTATTGGAAAGTAGGCACCAAATAAGTAATTAAGAATATATATATATATATACACTAACATTTTTCTTGTCTCTACCATATATATGATTGACATTGAACTTATTGAGAGATATACATGTGCACAAGCAGCAATTTTATTAATTAAATTAATGTTTTGTGACGAGATTGAAGTTTTATTTATAGTGTTAAAAATGAAAATAAAGAAATTCTATTTTTATATATGCAAACGTTTAATTACATGAGTAACAAAATATTTGTTTATATAGCCATATATATATAATCGATTGGAAAGTAGCTTCATCGTTGATCGATCTGTGCTGCATAGTGCAGGGTCTTCTCTATCTTTAGCCATGTCATGAGTGTAAATTGATCCGTATGAATTAATATGATGATATACACCCACCAATATTACTCCCCACAATGAAAAGGCCACCATTAAAATATAGCAAGATGGCCCTGAGTCTCCTCCTGACATCTATACCACCATCACCACCCTAAAAATAAGTTGAATCACGTGACCCCGAAGTTTATGTAATCGCAACACGACTATGTCTGCAAATCAAGACATGCAAAATACAATATGCATATAATGTTTGGCAGAAGAAAACATGAGAGAGAGAGAGACGTTTCGATGTTGAGACCATGTGAAGTGTGAGTCTTGACCCCTCAAAATTTTTAAGATTGTTCAAAGCTATAATTTTGAAGGAAATATCTCAAATACATCTTAGTTTCATAGGTACTGTTTCATTCAATATTCTTACTTTTTAAAAATACACTGATCATATTTTGTCGATAGTATGAGTTGATCATCTAATTTTTTAGATGTATTAACGATACCCTTATCCCTAATCCATTCAATATTTTTACTATTCATCCAACATTGTATTTTTTTGGAAAATAATAGCATAATTTTTAATGTCCATAAAGAAAGTAACATTAATGTCCAAATGATCTATTATAGACCTATTTTGCTTTCTATTCCTTATCGGCTCCTTGTCTTACCAAACACGTTTCTTCATTTTGTACATATGCCTGGCCTTAAAACATACAAGTTACAACAAGTACATAACTCCACCAAGTTTTCCAAAATGAGAAGAGCCTCCATATTATACATGTAAGAAATCGAAGGTGTCACCTGTCAAAAAAAAGAAAGAAATCCAAGGTGTCCATTTACTAGAAATTAGACTTTTATTTTCTACTTTTTTAGAGGTTGGAGATTGATGTATTATTATTTTCTTGAAATATATCTTTGTACTGTACTGGGAATCTGGGGAGGAGTTCTCTTGACCTTAATATCGATCACAAAATAGTTCAATGGGGTTCACATAGAATACCAAAGTCTAGTGGCTGATGCTGCAAGTAGTTTGACCAAATAAAAAGAGAAAAATAGAAAGGATCAAACTTGGCCATTTGATTTTTACCTATTGGACAGTTTCGATATGTCCAATTTAGCCTTTGACATTTTTTTTTTTGTAAAATTTTAAAGAGCAAATAATACTACTGCAAGAATTCTTCGATGGAAAAAATGGAAGACTTTTCTTCCAACTTTCATTTTTGCTAGCCATTAAGAACATCAATGTCAATGTCAATGTTCTTAGTGTATCAATGTCAAATAATACATCAATGTCAATGTTCAAAACAATATAACACGTATCAATTGATAATTAGTGTATCAATCTACATAAAATAAATGCCAGGTGACTTAACATTCAACTTTAATAAACATCTATAATGCATAATGTCAACAATTAATTATATTATATGCGTATTATTTGCTAATTAATTAATTTATTAAAAATTGTCAAGATGTTAAAGAAGATGTCAAGAGACGAGATTCTCCTTGACCTTATCAATGACAAGTTAGCATGATACGATATTATTTTATGATATTTGTATTGAAGATAAAAAATTGATTACATTTAATTTTGATGATGTGATATAATATTTTTTAATATTTACATTATGTATTTATGTATTGGAGATAAGAAAAGGTTTTTATCCCTTTATTGTATACATTTAAAAAAGGGGGAAAAACGAGGGGGGGGGGGGGACTCCCTTATCTTGAGGAATGGTCGGTTTATAGGCAATCTAGACAACATTTGAGAAGAAAAGGATATGTATAAAAATCTAGAAAAAGAATCAGATTCATTTCAATCACATAGCAGCTGGGAATCTACCATGCAAATGATTACCAACAATTAATATAGTAGCATATATGTGCACAGTACTGCAGATCTACATTTTTTTTTAAAAAAAATTCAAGAAGAAAATACTGTTCGCAATTACAAAATACATTAGTTTTCTTGCATTTTAGATCTTAACCTAGAATAAGATTGAGTAAATCCCCCCACTGTTTGATACTTCTCATCTCACGTAATCATAGTTAACATAGTTAAACTAATTCATCTATCTAATTTTTTTCTTTTTAAAAAAAACCTCCCCGAATATAAAAAAAATCAAGAAGAAAATAGATATTGTTGGTAATTACAAAATGCAGTATTTTTCTTGTATTTTAGATCTTGACCTAGAAATAAAGATTTACTATCCCTCCCCCCCTCCAACCAAATTGTTATGCATACCCTAGCCCCCTCCCAACTCCCAAGTCCCCATCCATGTGCCCATTATAAGAAGGTCCCATAGTACTTGCTTCAAGCTCTCTTCCTCATTCTCTCTCTCTCTCAAACATTTTTTTTCCTTCTCGTAATTAACCACTTCTATAGTCATAGTTTTGCTGAGAATGTAGCCACCAAGATGGGGAAGAGAAAAGACAAAGACACGGCCAAGAAGTCTCACACCCTCCCCTCCTCCCCCACCCATTCCTTCTCCTCCTCTTCCTCCTCCGACTTCGAATTCACCATCTCCCTTTCCCCTAGAAAGGCTTCCAACACCCTTTGCCCAGCAGACGAACTTTTCTACAAAGGTCAACTTTTACCCCTCCACCTCTCCCCTCGTATCTCAATGGTCCGAACCCTCCTTTTAGCTTCTTCCTCCACTTCCTCATCTTCCGACACCACCACCACCGCCTCCCGTGACTCCACCGGCAGCTCCTCCAACGACTCAAATTCTTCCTTCTCAAGTGACCTCATCCTTTTAGCCGCCGGCGCCGATTGTTGTGACTCTTCTAGACCAAGCTCAGTCACGGAGGAAGATCATGAATTCAAACGCCACAATACTAATATCAAGAAAACCAAGTACAACTTCTCCTCTAGATTTTCAAGATTTTCTTCCGTGTTCCGCAAGGAATCTAGTAATAAGACCCCCCGCCACCAAGATTCTTCTTCATACAGCGCATCGACTGCCGCGCCATCATCAGTGAAACGCATGAGTGTAACGGCTAAAGAAGTCATACGCAAGTATTTGAAAAAGGTAAAGCCTTTATACGAAAAGTTATCCCAAAGGCAGCAGCACCAACAGAAAATGAAATCAGATGGATCTATGAAGGAAATAATTAAGGGTCAGAATTTCATGTCAGAATCAGATGAAATTATTAGTGGGAAAAGATCAGAAAGTATCAGCAGTAGTAATAATAATGCTACCATTTCACATTCATTTTCTGGGAATTTGAGGTATCCAAGAAGAAGGAGAAGTTGTGTATCAAGTTGTCCTTCATCTATGAGATCATCTCCAAGCCATTCTGGGATTCTTTCAAGGACTGGGGCTGCTGGAAACACGCCTCCAATATTGAGTAGGAACTATGGAGATACATCAACAATGGAGGAGTTGCAGAGTGCAATTCAGGGGGCAATTGCTCATTGCAAGAACTCTATGCTTCAGAATAAGAGTATGGCCAGTCATGAAATTTGAGAAATATGTTTTAAAAAAAAGAAAAAGAAAGAAAGAAGAGAAAAAGGATTGATTTTTACCGTTACTAGCTAGCTAGCTCTCTTGGATCTAAGTAGTACTGGTACTTCTTGACTGAAAAATTTAACCCTTCTTTCTTTAATTTAACTTCATCTCTATCTGTCACTACAGTACTGTGTTGCATGTGATTTTACTAGTAGTATATACATTATGGATCGAGCATTTGGATTTTTCCTGTTGTTTGATGCATGAAAAAATTTGGAGTCTGTGCTAGTGTTTAATTCGTCTTGGAATTCTGAAATGACTTAATTAGAGGCTTTGGGATTTTTGACTTTTGACTACATATATATCTTCATCTTCTTCTCCTCTTTACTGACTTCAATTGTACTTTTATCAGATTTCCATTCTCCATTTCCTTGTATAGGGGTATTTATTTTTAAATTTAAGTATTGCTCAAATAAGTTTTTTTTTTTTTGCTATGGTTTGGCTTTATTCACATTTGGGATATCTAAGTTTGTAAGTTACTCGGTATTAAGAATCTTCCATGTGCTCGCTGCAGATTAATTGTACATAGAGCCTACAGCCTTGGATGGATATGACGACTATATGGCATTTATTATAGTAGTAGTAACGTCTATAAACTCCTCTTCTTCTTCAAAGATTTACAAATCTAGATTTGAATTTGAATTTGAATTTTCCAACATGAATAAAATAGTACTATTATCTCAGTTTCATATATAAAGGAAGAGGGAAAATAAAAAGAAGATATAAGATATATTCATATTTAATTATCGTTACTTATATTTTATGACAAAAATAATAAAAAAATGTTTAGCCAGAAAATTGAATTTCCTTAAAACCGGGGAAAAATCACCTACTTACTAGATTGACAATGAAGACTTTAATGCTCAGATTATCTCCAGCTTGGCGAGTTCCTTAGTTTTCACGAGTGGAATCTTGACTATGATTTCTCGTGATAAGAGCTTTATGTTGAGTATATATTGCAAGAACAGAGTACTGCATGGCAAATGCAACCTGTTGTTTTGTTCAAAGCGATGTAATTTCTTTTATGGAGCAGGTTTCTTCAAGACAGTGAATACCTATTTCATTATGTGAAATGCTCTTTCCTGTGTAATTTTAGATCTTTAAACATTTATTAAAATGTTTAAGATAATACAGATTTTAATAATATTAACTTTTAAATTTACTTTTCATAAATATTTTAAATTAATCTTTCATTTTATATTTTCAAATTAATTATCACTTTCATTATTTTTATATTAATTAAATAGGAATAAAAAAAAAATAATAGATGTTAAAATAATATTTATTTTAAAATAAAATAAAACGAACTATAGTAATAAGTTTAGTGTAATAGTGATCAAAGTGTCGGAATGATAGTACGGAGAATGTAGAATTTCATAAGTGAAATATATATAGAAAGAAAAGAAAACGGACATCCCAATCATATACAGTACTATAATTTTATTCAAGATGCATTTTTTAAGATAGATACTCTTATAAATTGGGCGGCTTAAAATAAATGTGCTGAATTTTATGCAAAAACCACCATAAGTGTTTTTTTTTTTTGTTTTTTCTTTTTAAAAGAAAAATTAAATAGGAACTTCTACTCCAAATAGAAATATCAAGAATTGACATCTACAATTTCAAGTGACCAATATATATATATATAGAGAGAGAGAGAGAGAGAAGCAATTAGAAATTATGGTGTTGTTTTTACGTGAGAAGATATCTAAAAAATAAATAGATCAGTTAAATAAATACAAAACTCATGTTTTATTTTATTTTTAAAATAAAGTTTGATTAGAAATTTAAACGAAAAACATTATTGAGTGTAGGGGCAAGTAATGTATGTGAGAAGGTCCTACAAGAGACATAGACATATCCAATCAAATGCAACGGCAAACAAGGAGCCACCTGAAATTTCTTTGGATTTTCCAACTTTAATTTTGTGGCTGATCTATGATGGATCTTGCCTTTGTGTACTTCCAAATGTACTGTGTGCTTTGGTCCACTTAAACGTTACCAAATTCTAATTTAGCCCCCCATTATTATATCTCCTACTTCTTTCCAATCATGTTACTGTTTGTTTGGATGAAAACCAAACCGCCCAAAAGATGGCTACCACTATTTTGACTTACGAGATCTCTTAATCTAATCAATTGGATTGTATGTACCGAGTTATTGACATATATAAGAGAGCTTATAATGATTCAAATTATAACATAAATCTTCATAAATTTTACTCCACATGTATTTATGCATGCGATTATTAAAGAATTTATCCCCCATATCATGACGTAATTTATCAACTCAACTATACCACTAAGGAGATAAAGATAGCTATCACTAGCTTTGATGTCAGGTGATTCTAAGCTGCTTCGTCCCTTTTTTATGATTAATTTTTAGATTAAATTAAATATAAATATTTAGTTTTATTTTAGACATTCGAAAATATTATAAACAAAAATATGCATCAAATTTAATAAGAATTTTTTAACAATTGAGACAAAGTAAAGAATAATGAGAGACGAATGATGATATAAACTTAAATAGTTTAATAAGGTGCGAGATTAATTATTTGAATTTATTTTATGTATCTTATATTAACCACTTTATAAAGGTATCCTTTTCGAAAAGAGTATGTAACTTGATTTGTGTAAACTATAGACTTTGGCCTTCATTGGAGATGTACTTACTAAGCAGAATTATTTCCTATGTCCAAATCATTCTCTTTTTTATGCACAGTGTTAGTAGTATAAGAAGAAAATAATGAAACTACAAGAACGGTTTTGCAAAACAGCCCCAGGTCTGGGAGGTGCTGAAGGGTCCGCAAAAGATCATACAGTGTATTTGTTTTGGCCCATTGTACTTGTTCTCTTTATTGTATTTGACATTGATTTTTTTTGTCAACTTTCCTTTCCATCAATATTCCACAAGCCAATTGAAGAATGTAGCTGAGTTGAGTTGTTGTATGTATGACGGTTCTTATATGAATTTAAATATTTATATTTATATTTTAAAATTTTTATAATTAAATATTATTTTTAAAAAATAAATAAATATTTTCATTTAAAATTTTATTAAAAATTCCTTTAATTTAAAATATTTATATTAATTACTAATAAAATAAAATTAATAATAATAATAGGATAATTCAATAAAAATTAAAAATTCTTATTAATTCTAATACTAACATGATAAATTAAGGAGGAGGAGGAGGAGGGTGGCCGGGGATAATGGGTGGTGGTTGCATTGGGCCGCCGTGGTGGGTGGAGGGGACAATGGCACATGCATGCAATATTGAGGACGTGGTCCTTTCAAATTCAACTGATCTAATCCTCACTCACATGCATATCTATGAAAAGCTGCTTCCATTGCTGAATCTCTTCAATCATTATTTATGCTGCTGGTGCCAGCAGCTAGTAGCACGTTTCTGATTTCTTTCTCTTCTCTTGCAGAGCTACCAAGAATTAAATCCCACCTATCTTAAAGCCCTTCCAGCAGCACTGTTCTTTTCCCCTTCAGAATCTTGAATTACATATATCTCATAAATTTTTATGTTCGAGATAAAATTATAATTGGGTACTATAGAGGTATGTTAAATCAACATCAGTTATGGTAGATAGAGAAAATATTTCGTATAGTGGCTTGGACAATTCTCTACCCACAAGATGTCTTGCTAGCAATCTTCTACACAAGTTGAGCCTATTTGTAAACACACTTGTGAAGACTGGGTTAAATATACAAGTAATCTATTTTTTCAGTTAAATATACATTTATAAATAAATGGATAAAAAGACATCTATTATGAAATAGAAGGAACACTTTATTTACTGGATTATGAGCAAGGCACTTTACCAAGGATTAGTATAGTAAGAATAACTTTTATCCAAAAAGAGTACAGATGAAGGTACAAAAAATGGCCAAAATTGACATCTCAAGAGGGGACTACTGCATACTAGAAAGTGACTACTACATCTGCTAACTATGTGATTGAGATTTAAATTTTGGCCCAAGTTAATGAGCCTGTATTCATAGAAATCTATGGACAAGGACAACCCATAGCTGTCTTAGGATTGCATTTTTATTATACTTTCTACTACTTATAAAAGGAGGAGTATGGTCCTATATCTTTGTTTGAACACCAGTTTGGACCTAACATAAATTCCTAAGAAAAAAATTAGAGAAAATTGCTAAAAAAGTCCTTAAACTATTTATTTATTTATTTTAAAACAGGATCAAGGTTTATTAATATGAGTAGAAAAAACACTTTACAAAGCACAATTAATGTGTAGGAACAGTATCATCAGCTATATGATGGATCAATGTAGAGAGTAAGGCTATCACATGATATAAAATATTATGAACTATGAAATATGAAAGTCGGGTGATCATAAAAAAGAAAGAAAGAAAGTTCAAATCGTTCTTTATTTATATATGACCAAAGAATGTGGACAATCAATGAATATAAAAACGTAATCAAAATTAGTTGAGAATAGAAAGAGATAAAATAAAAGATAAATAATATAATTAAATAATCATAAATAGTTTGAAAGTATTTTTAGTTATTTTCCCAAAAAGTTAACATAATTTTAGGATGAATCTTTAAATGTGTTAATTAGTTAGATAGGAATTTAAATTAAACGACATATGTTTGTTTTAGGACCAAAATATTTTCACTTTGTTATTTTCATAGCTGTGTAAATTTTTAACGTAACTATATAATTCATAATGCAAAAAAAGTAAAATGTTCGGAATTGAATATCCATATTTGACTTTGGTTAAAAGTTAAGGAAATTCATTGACTTTAATTAATTTAAAAAATTATACTTTTTAATATAATGGATTGTGTGACTCGTGAGTTAGTGATATGTAAATTACTTAAATTAAGACGGTGAATGATGGGTACTATGAGTTAGTGATATATAAATATTTTAAGGTTATTAATGAAATTTTGGATAAAAAATATGTTTATTTAAAGAAAATAAACATTTAATTTCGAACAAACTAAAATATAAATATAGACATTCAATTCTAGATCAAGGGAGTATATTATTAATCTTTTTTGAATCTCATATTACAAAATCAAATGAAATTTATTAACAATATATTTTTATTCTATTATTTTTTAAAAATAATGGCTTATATGTTTTCTTTCAAATAAGACCTTATTTAACAGATTTTACTTTTTGACAACCTAAATTTGTTAACTTAATGCATGTCAATGCAAGCCAATGTTTGCAAACTCCTCGGGAAAAAAAAAAGGAATGTTTTTTGAAAGTATATAAATTGAATTTTGAATTTTTATATTTAAATGTTGATTAATGTTAAACTTTGAATTGAATGTAGATTTTTTGGAAGGAAAAAGTTTTAAATTAGAGAATGAATGTAGTAAAACTTTTAGAGAAAGAAATTCAATCCAAATTAAATGTCCATGACTAAAAGTAATGTGCTGAAGCTGATACACTTCTCCTCACAAAACATACTTAAGTGCCTAAGTTCCCACTTGTGTATCAATTTTCTCTTCTTTCCAACTTAAAATGCATTAATTAGTTAATTACATACTACTATAGTATAAATCATAAAGTTAAAGTCTAAGGGTTGCTCAATCATAGAAAAAGTTTAAGAAAAATGTTTAAATTCTGCAAAATTGATTCAAAACTACGTCTAGAAACACACTTGCTCTTTAAAAAATATATATATATATATATATATATATAAAGACATCCAAAAAAGTAGAATTAATTTACGAGATATTTTATGAGACAACATTCTTTATCTTGATTTAAAATAAAACTTACATCAAAGATGTGTAGTAATTAATTCTTCTTTCATACAATTGTATTGAAAAAATTTGCCAAAAAGAAGAAGAAAGAAATTAATAGTAGGGAACATCAATAAGTACTTCTCTCACGTAAAGTATTACTTTTGGGAAGCCATTGCTTTAGAAGAAAAGAATATGAGCCATGAGAGGGAGAATCTCAACAAAGACCACAGAGTCAAAGTCCCTTCTCAGCCAAGCTGGTTCAAGAATACCCAAACAAACTCAGTACTACTAATTAATAACAGTTCTTTCTTCATAACAGCAATTGAACAATTTAAAAGCAAGCATTTCATGTTAACAGCTATGCTTTGCATGAAACCAGGCTCTCAAACCCTCTATAATTTGCTCTATAAACAATGCAAAAATGGTCCCTATCCTAAACTTTGAAATCATACAAATGTAAATGCAATCTTCCTCTCTCCCAAGTAGTATATTTCTTGACATTGATGATAAATACTTAATTATATATTTATATATGTATATACATATTTTGTATGTATAAGTGGTCCCTTTATGTCTATAATTTCATAAACTATATTCACTGAATCAAAGTAGTACTCTTCTAAGTTCTTTAACTTATATAGACAATTCATTGCTACAGTTGACTCTGATGCAGTATGCTTTAAACACTTGTTGGCTTATTAATGCTCAACAAAACTGTCAAAGTTGTCATCTTACTTTTGCAGTGAATTAATGGAGTAGTAGATATGCACAAGGCTATATGCCACGAAGCAGTTGATTTACTCTTTGTTACATATAAAAAATATGATACTATAAGCCAAGCTTTTGTCCTTAATGAAGGCAATGGACATTTAACATTGAGCGGTGAATATGGAGTAACTATGATGATTGAATTCAGACAAGCAAGAACTAGCATCCTAAGCGAAGGAGATTCTTAGTTATAGGGGTAATAGCTGTTAGGAGGTCTACAAATTGTAGTTATCAAGCTAATACGTGACTAAATAATTGTCCTAAGTGCAATATGGAGCAGGATTTACTCTATGTTGATTAGCTGTCTAGGATAAAGAAGGGCTCCTCAAATCCTAATGCAAGCTTTTCTAGAACTGGATATGATATCCACCACTTGCAAAAAATATCCAAATTGACAAGAGAACCCATCCCCAGGTCTGGAAAGTAACAGAACATACAATTGGAGATTTGAAATTCTTTAAAGGGCATTTTTGTGAAGAGACCTGCTATGATCACATGGCATGAAATTAGTCTCATGTGACCACATGCCTGGGGCTTCTCCCATGTTATCATGATCTTGTAAGAGTGGTCAAGAACTAAAAGACTTCCCTTTCTTTGACTGATTAATCAGTCATTTGCTGTCACTATTGCTGTGGATTAGAGATTATCTTCTGCATTATGACCAAATCTTGTATTGTTTTTTATTTTTTATTTTTTCTCTCCTCTATCTTTCCTTTCAGATGGAGCAAATATTCAAGACAACTTTTGCATTTTAAGAGAAGGGTTTTTCTTCCCCCAAACTGGCTTGCTCATTCTAGCCTTTTTTACTCAGTGCAATGTGTCTGGCCTGATTGACAAAGTTCTCAATGTATATTTGAGCCAAATCCAGATTATTTCACCATGGGTGCCAAAATGCATACAGAGGACACAGGGCCCATGTTTCTTCTGTTTGTTCATAAAACAATAATAGAACAAGACATGGAGAAAAGTAAGAAATCTAAATCTAAACACAGTGCCTACACAAAGTGTCTGGAGACTTTAGCCAAGACCAAAAACTCATTGTCATAAAGCCATGTCACTTGGCCTTGTTCTTTTTTTCCGCCTTCAATCAATGAGCTGAAATTATGCATTGAGCAGCAAAACCTCAACCTTGGAGAACAACAATCGCTTTGCTGCAATAAAGACTTCTGTCCTTGAAATTCTAAAGAAATCTTAAATCAATTATATATCTGCAAGAATTTAATAATTCAACATGGTACACTAGAGCTGTATCATTTTTCATTTTGCTTTTTCCATTTTTAATTATTGCAATGTATTATTTGCAATTTTACCTCCATGCTAGAAAGATCCACGAAGCTCTCAAGAACAGCAAAAGGCCTTTGTAGAAAACTTTTGTCTTTTGTACCCAAAGTTGTCCATGTGCTGTTCCCATATTCTAAATACAAGCATCGCTATTCTGTTTCAACTTCACCAGACCGGTAGGTTTTTATATTCTCACCGTCCAAACATTTACCAGCAATTACAAACAAAACCTCAAGACTATAAATATTACTTAACTCGTATTTATATAATATTATAAATAATTTCACACTGTCAAATAATTATTTTATGAACATTTATTAAAAAATACACATTTTTTAACATTAATTATAATTTTATAATCAGAACGAAAAATCAAACATTTCGATTTATTACATAATTTGTAATAAGAGGAATATCTTATGTTTATATTTATTTATTTAGAGATGCTTGTTGTATCTTGGAGTATCAATTAATCTCATATCATTATAAAGCTCACAAACTCATGCATGAGATCAAACACAACTAGTTAGGCCCTCTTCCAGTCCTCATTCTTCTCCATCTGCTGTCAACATTTGAGGAAACTAGAACATGGTATCCCTAGAAACCATTAAAGCGAGCTTGAAAGTCATTGAACCGACCTTGAGCCCTAGGATTTCCTTTTCCGCTGATTTTCTTGATGAGAGAAACTTCATAACAATCAGTCCAAACTCTCAAGCAGAGAAGAAAGAACATGCATCAGAAAGAGAGAAACTTCGAAATGCAGAATTCGAGTTTCTCTCGAGTAATTTAGCCAGTGAAGACATGATCACTGCTGATGAGTTATTTTGTGAAGGTAAACTACTCCCCTTTTGGCAAATGCATCATTCTGAGAAACTCAACAAGTTAAGTCTAAAAACAGAGCAAGCTGAAGAGGGAATCGATGAAGTACAGGTAAACAACAAGAAGGAAGAGCCCAGAATAAGCTGGTTTCTCGATGATGATCCATCTCCAAGGCCACCAAAGTGCACTGTTTTGTGGAAAGAATTATTAAGGTTGAAAAAACAACGTGCTTCGTCTTTGTCACCATCTTCATCTACTTCTTCCTCTTCCTCTTCCTCTTCCTCTTCCTCTTCAAGCTCTCTTGGAGACATCTCTTCAAACGAAGAAAGCAAAGATGGGGCAGCAAATAGAGAGAAGCATGTGAAGAGGGTCAAGAAAGGGTTGGAAAGGACTAGATCCGCCAGTTTAAGAATCAGACCAATGGTAAATGTGCCAATTTGCACGCATGGAAAGAGCAATGCACTTGCTCCTCTGTTTTCCCTTAAGAAAGGAAGACTGGAGAGGTAAAGGTAAAAACAAGAAGCTGATAACTGTTTGTTCTTGACTTGTAGAAATATCCCATTTCAAATTTTGTACGTGTTCTTTTGTTATGTTTAGATTAAGGTCACTTCTAGCTGATCTATTGAATTATAGTCTAGATGAGGACTTAAAATCTGTTCAATGCATTGTGAAGTTGTTCATTATCGTCTTCCCTTTCCCTCTTTTCTTGAAAGTAAAACTAATTCATCTGCGGCTAAAAGATCATCATAAATTAAACTATTACCATTTACATTAAGCATACAATATTGCAGTAACATTAAGTTTAAGTGCCTGCTATCTTGGCAGAGAAAGTGGGCAGAAGTTTACAATTTGAGACTTACATTTATTTTAAATTTTAAAACGTTCTTTCCGGGTGTTGATCCCATACTATAACATAAAACTCAATTTAAACGGAATCAGGGGAAATTGTCCCTTCACCAATCTCCCCTTTTCGTGGGAAAGATGCTAAATATATCTCATGGAATAGTCTGACAGAACAGGAGAAATCAATCAAGGTAATAATAGGGAATCATCTTTTTTGCCTCATGCAATAAAAAAGATAATACTCAAAGCCAGGAATTTGGGGAACTTTTAGTATCAAATAATCAGATTCACAAGCTATACACAATCTTTCGTCTCTTTCACAATATACAATGGCACAAAGAGAGGTGCCATGATTGAAAATTTTGACAACCATATAATTTCTTGTACAAAAAAAAAAGAAGAAAAAAGTCGTGATGAAACAAAATTCAGCGTCGAGCAAATAATAAAAAGAATTGACTATATCTGCACAGCATTGGCATGCAAATTTAGAACACACAGATTTACTTGACAAAGTGAAAAGGATTTATGTTGGATGCTATTTCGACTGTACAAATCTTGGTTCCTTTGAAGAGTGGAGTCGTCTTGGGAGGTCCATGTATGGTGATGGGTGCATAGCAAACCATAGGGAAGAAGAGCTTGAGATATTCATGCAACAAAATCTTCATGGTTGTTAGTGCATTATAAGAAGCCTTAATGCATAATTTATGACGAAGGTGGTGACAAAAGTGGATTCCCCGAAAACCTAAGAAGAAGAGGAACTCAATCAACAAACTGAACTGGCAAAGAGTTAATTAATTGATCATAAAAGAAATGCATGAGATTGGAATGCTGAGTACCTAAAATCCAGGCCAGATTTTCCAACAAGGTTTCTTGGTATTTGTCCAGTCAGATTATTGTTTTCCAAGAAGCTGGTAAGCACAAAATACAATAGATTATGACGAATAGTTTTGCTAACAAATTCATATGTGCTTTTTGAATAAAATCTCCAAAAACAACATCAGCAAACTTCAACTTTACTTTGACTGAGAATATGTATTGGAAAAATAAAGTCCAACTCAGCAGCTAGCATGCATGGCAGCATATGCAAGCAAGAACATGAAATAAATCAGACCAATCACAGCATTTCTCAGGACACAAGTTTCATGTAATGGTTTTAAACCTCATAGCTGCCAGTAAGTGAAGAGTAAAGCTTCATAACTAAACATCGAAAATAGCTCTTCCTTTTAAGGAACAGAAACTAATTTAATTCAACAATTTAACAAGGAACAGTGTCATGTATAGTGATCTTAATTCCTAGCATGTCTTCGGATCTTCGAAGTCCAGTCAAAAAGTCATTTATGAATATTCAAAGTTATTCTTAATCTTGACGTTCTCTAGGGATAGTTCCACAATCAGTTTTGTTATTTATGGTTTTAATTTCAGTATGCCGGCACATGTACATGACATAGTTGGGATTTCCTGTTTTAACAGTTTCACCAGACTAAGTAACAACCGAGCAGACATAGTCAACAGAGAATCATTTTTCACTCATGAGAATTGATGAGTGAAAAATGATTCTCTGTTGACTAGACAAAATAATAGATTGAACAAAGATAATTTTAAATGAAATAGTCAAGAAAGGTCGACGAGGATTTTGAATGCTAAAGTTTTGTTCATGTGTTCTTCTTTGCACATTTACAGAGAAATAGCCTTAACTGCTGGATAGGAAGGCAGACAACTTTCTTCTTGCTAATTCGTGTCAAATCACATTTACACATGTTTGCTTCTAATAGCAAGCCAAGCAATGTTTAAGAAACACCTTCTATAGAATCAGCATAAATGTGCAGCTACAGGAGCTTAAACTATCAAACTAAGGACTTGCCCTTAGTTATTAGAATTCACCACGCTATTAGAATTCCCTTGTCCCAGATATGTTCGAAGAAGGCTTTACACACAAATTTTCTTTGTCATCTGTATGCTTATTAACTCTAGAAAGACTGACAAAAATCATTTCCAGGCAAAATAACAGAGAACAGTGCTCTGAAATGACACTTAACTACCTTCATAAAATATGGCTCTGTTATAGCCTTTGCACTGGCATAAGAAAAGTTTCCAACAGGTGCCAAGTGTGCTTAGTACGAATTTTAAAAAGTCGTTCCTTTTTAGTATCTGGATGTCACCAAACCATGTAAATATAACTGCATCAGGTTGACAGCTACCAAGCAGACACTTTTGAATTGAAAACGTACCATGGGATATGCGAGAATTGCATGGGTAATGTAAACATGTGATATGAGAGAAGCATAAATAGAAGCGAGTGTTTGTGTGTGTGACTGAGTAATCACATAGTGTGGGAGGGAACAGCTGCACATAGTCAGGAAGATTGTCAAGTCAACTGAGAAACATTCACATTAGAAGTTCAGAACTTACAGTTCACGCATATTTTCGCTGTTACTGAGTGATGGGGGAATTGCTCCACTAAGTTGGTTATCATTTAGATGCCTGTAATAAATTATTGAATCTATTAGAAGTCTTAGTAAAGCTTAAAAATGGATGCCAAAGAGATGCAAAAGTACTTCATTAACACACTCAGAATATTCAAAGATAGATAACCAAAAATAGTACAGCCAATTCAAGTGATATACAAGTACACATTATATATGGCTGATTAGGAAAAAAGAATCACATCAAGTTGCGTATTGGATATTACTGAAGACCACTATCCACTGATTATTGAAAAATTACATAATACACAATAATTGTTGGCGCAGAAGATAGAGATGGTGAGAAAGTTGTAACTCACAGAGTTTTCAATAGCTTCAGTGAACTGAGATCAGGTATAGATCCTGTGAGATTATTGTTTCCAAGCAATCTGTCGACAGTAAGAGATTGTTTAGTATAGAAGTATTTAACCATGCCCCTTATGTAAAGAACTAAGTCACATACATGCTTGACAATGCGGTCAAATTGGCAATGTACGGTGAAAGTGATCCTGTAATACCCATACTTGTCAGGTTTCTGCAAAGAATAAGATTGCAATATTAAATCTGGATGTTGTTGTAAGAAAGAGAAAGGGGGCAGGTAAGCCCTGGAGATTATCACGCAACGTGCAGATTAGGGTCAAACTCACAAAGTGGTAACTCGAATTCGGGTCCCTCCTGAGCATGTTACTCCAGTCCAAGAGTACAGACGAGGTAAACATGGATCGCCATTCCAATCAAACGGAGGGTTCTTGAATCCTGCCTTCAGTCTTTCCAAAGCAATAACTGCAGGACGAGATTTACTCCTATTAATTTAGAGAAATTATTGTTTGATCATATGCAAAGGGGAAAGGAAATAGAGAAAATGACCGTCGAAATGTAAAATGAACACTGATTGGCTGCCAACATTTCCTAGCACTTAATAGGAGAACCGTAAGCGCTTTAGGAGGCAAATTATAGATAAATTTTCAGAGCATTTACATGATGGATTTTAATTTGCATGAACTATAGTGAAACCCTTAAAAGAAATATACTCGAGCAAGATAATCTGCAGGATCTCTTTTAATTTGACAAGCATGCTGAAGTGGTCTTTGATTCAACCAGAGTCATCAGCAACAAAAGTCCATTTGGCAGCTAGAATTGAATTATAAAATGATGTAAAAGAAATAGAGAAATGGTAACAGGTAAATCATACCATCTCGTGTGAGAGTCCTTCCTCCATGATTTAAAACTTGAAAGACTTCACCAGCATTTATTAGAGGACCAACAGTTGAGCCAGCAACAGGAGCTAGAGTAATATTTGTTTGGCCAGAAAGTGGCCACCGGTTTGCAAATATGGCATCACCAGCTGGAGAAACATTAATATTTGAGTAGTACATAACACCATTTACAGTTATATTTAACACTCTTGGGCTCCCTGAAGTTGAATTGCGATCATCTGCCAAGTAGAGTACAATGTAGTATATTGAGTTTGGGAGAGGTTTTGGGGGCCACAGTAACTGCAGAGGTTCTGGTTGATGCTTTCCCATATTTGTCTGAAACACTTTTAGT
Organism: Apocynum venetum; assembly: GCA_019593545.1. NCBI lineage: Eukaryota > Viridiplantae > Streptophyta > Magnoliopsida > Gentianales > Apocynaceae > Apocynum > Apocynum venetum. The sequence goes on from SRSM01000127.1 coordinate 3,453,996, forward strand.
GGGGGTAGATTCCAGAAACCAGAAACAGAAATGTTCTTGAAACCCGGTGTAGTAGAATTATTTTCTCCAAATGGCTCCCAATACCGATCAAACTGATCATCAGGGTACCTGTATTCCACAAGCTATTGTTAGCTGATTCATCATACAACTATAAACTTCTACAAGCTATTGCTGATAAACTATGCAACAAGAGATTACTTTGGGCTGGGCGTTCTTTGGCAAGAGGAGGACATTGGCATTATGGGGGATGTTCAATTAGCGCGCGCACACACAAAAAAAAAAAAAAACACATACACACAAACAAGCACAACGAGATCCTTATAGTACGGAAACTAACTGTATAATTAAGCTTCAGATTCTTTTATGCATGAAATATTAATATCATTCTATTTGAAGAAAAATATTACTATGGTAAAAAGAGGAAACAAAAATCTTAATCTGTAGCTCTCTGCTGATGAACATGAACATAACCAGTTAATTCCAACTTAAGGAGCTTGACCACCATTATTTTGCAAGTTGACAAATTCCAAAACAGAAGTTCTTCCAAAACTAGCAGGACCAAATATGGTAATACCTTCAACCTTCAATACTATGACGAAGATTACAAATTTATCATGACTAGATAATGGATATCAAGATTGCAACTTTATGCTGTTAAAGGCTAAAAAAGGATTGGAACTTCACAAATAAGGCCGCAATGACAAGTTTATCCGAATTAGGTAGTCAGTAATCCATGCTCAATAACGGTAGCAATTCGGAGACTCACCTTATGAGAGGTCCATTGTACCCAAAACTATGCCTGGCAACCAAAGATAAAGCAAAAGCACTAAAATCCGTGGAATTGTACAGTGAATTAGCCAGGAGCACAAGCTGTAATGCAGATATAAAGGGATCGGAATCTGTATAAGTATTGGCCACCAAGCACACACTCATATTCTTCCCTGAAGCCAAAAACACTCCTTCATAATATGAAGCATTCCCTTGAACATAATCCTCAGTTGTATTAACAACACTCCAAAAAGTCCCATCCACCATCTGATCAAAAACAGGAGGACTAACATTCCCATTGACTCCCCCATAAAAGTATGTAGTCCTGACCAAGTATTTTGCACCTCGAAAGACTGGGATTTCATAGCAAAATTTCTTGAAAACGTTGTTGGGGAGTGGAAATGTGCGGACAGTTGAAAGAGTTGAATCTTGAAACTGCATAATTAAATTCCTTGAAGTCCCTGCTTCGATAAATCCAGTATCTGGCACCCATTCCAAGCCGTTGATCACCGACGAAACTGTAGCTCCACAATCAATAAAAGTACCTAAAAAAGACATCAATAGTACAAAAAATTAAAAACCACAAAGCTATTTGCATAAAGATTCAATCTTTATCATCATTTAATCACAAGGGATAAGAAATTCACCTCTAAGAGATTGAGAGAATGCTAAAACAGGAAGAAAAATCAGCAAGAAACTAAATGAAGGTAAAGGGATGATCATGGTTGATGAATTTGTCAGTTACAAAAGGGAAAGTCATCAATAATTTGGAGAAATTGGAGAGGTTGAGAATAGGAAAAGGACGACAAGTTGATTAATGAAATTGAATGAGTCGTTGGATGAGTTATGCAAGAAAAGAATAGAGAGAGAGAGAGAGAGACGTGAAGTTGGTAATGGGGAAAAGAATATACAGTAATGGGGATCAAGTCGGGTCCTCAAAGAAATGACGCGGGAAAGAATGAACCAAGTCAGACTTGGAGATTTGCCGGCACTCCCTCGGCAGCGGCTTTGTTCCCCCCTTCGGTGTTCTTTAGGTAACTTTGTTTTTCTTTCTATTCTTTTCTTTTCTTTTTTTGATGAAATTTAGGTAACTTTGTTGTTGGAGCCGTTGTTATGGCGGTAATAGAATTCTTTGAGGCAATGTCCAACTGATTAAGCTCTATCTCGGCATCTCCTTCCTATTCTAAATACATGTGAAAACTTATCACCTTTTCATAATTATTTTAAAAAGTAATTATAAGATTAAATAAAAAATTATCATAAATATGATAAATCTTTATCTTTATCTTTAAGAAAATGAAAAGAGGAACAAGAGATTTGTTTTAAGTCTATTTCAGTAGCTCCAAATATATTTCAATGTAAAAAAAAAAAAAATTTTATAAAATATTGTAAAATTATTACTTTATTATTGTGACTGATTTAAAACAAGACATGGCAAAGTTTTTTCCTCTCTTTTTTTCTCTTTAATGGGTGCTTTTATTGACTCCAAAATTACTTTATTATTGTGACTGTTTTTTTATGCGTGATTCTTACTAAAAATTAACGTGTTGAGGTTGGTTGGTTTGGTAGAAACGGGACGGAAAGCATGATTTGAAATTTCTACTTTGTATGATTATTCTATTACATGTTTACATTTAATTAAATATACTATGTAGCATGCAATGATTTATTCATAAGTCAAAATAAATTAATATGCTTTATTTTTTATATAAAATTATATAAAAAATTTGAATAAATAATTGTACAATCCCAAATTGTGGGTCTCCGAATCCCTAGTTGGGGAAACAAATTTTAAGGAGTCAAAACATTTCACCAGGTTGTTTCACATCATCTTCCTTCTGAGTGGCGTCCTGCTCCAACAGGCATAATAATAATAATAAATAAATAAAACTATGACCGTGCTTGACTTCAATTTGGTGGGTGTCATTGCAATGGACTCCTCCAACAAGCTTCTTGGTGCTTTTATCATCCAATATCCTTTTTATTTTATTTTATTTTATTACTTTTCACGAGCATTTTTCACTTCACCTAATATGTTTGGATTAATCAAAGTTTTATGCCTATTTTTAATAAAGTCCATTGAAGTATTTTTCTAATAAGGATTGAACGCATGCTGAAGTATTCATTTATATAGTTTTATCTCTCATATCATTTGCCAATCAAAATATGTCCGAGAGTCGAAAATCCCTTTTGTTCCAATATAGAGTTTGTGGAAGCATATGGTCTTTTTTTGGCTCTTTGCTTTGCTTCAATCCATGGTTTTTGGAGTATTGTTTTAGAGGGAGGATTATCTTCCACTCAGTCAAAAATTTAATATGAGTTCGATTGATTTATATATTGTTGGTCACATTTTCAGGTTATGTGAGATTTTTTATATATCTGTGAAAGTTTTATAGTCATTTATATTCATCCTATAATATTTTAGTACATAGTTTAACAAAAAAATCTCTTCCCATTTTTTTTTTTTTTTGCATTAGAGTGAATTTCTAATTATCCATATAATGTAATCTCGACTATAACAATTGATTCATCTATTTAACAAATTTCATTTTTCAGTAAAAAAAAAAATCAGCTTTTGTATAATGACATTGCTAAAATTAGGGGGTAAAAATGGCAAATCAATATGATGTATAGCAAAAAAGGGAGTCAAAAGAAATTTGATTTGAAAATTTTCATTATTTGTTTGAATGAACGTGTATGATGAAACACTCAATACTTTTGAAGATGCTTATTTTATTCAAGTCTAACTATTTTTTTTTTAATGAAACTCTAACTGTCCTTAAGCGAGAATAATGTTGCAAATTATATAATTGAGTATCTCTAACTACAAATAAATTATTACATTACTAATATGATTAGTATATATAATGTATAAACGAACTCATCCCATATATTAAAGTGGTTATAAAGTGGAAAAAAAAAAGATATATTAAAGTGGCTATAAAGATAAACTTAACCTACTAAATTAGGTAATTTTCCACAGTATTAAACCATGAATTTTTTTTTTGGTGGCCCAACATTTGTGATTTCAATTGCCATTGATAGTTTGAAACACCTACCTAAACTATATGGTTTGGGCTCTCACATTGAATTCTATTGACCTTGGGTAGCTGATGATACGGCTTTAGTTAGAAAACATAGCATAAAGATTAAATGCCTTTTTTTACCTTTTGTTTTTTAATTGAATGTCGCTATGAACAAATTCTATTAGAAGAGTTTAATCTTCCGGATTTATCCAAAAATTAAATATTTACTTTTAAAAATAAATTAATAGGTTATATGCAATCATCTATACGTAGAAGAAAAAGTAAATTATATTAATTAAATTAAAAAAAGATAATTAACTTTAATTAAATTACTAATTTATCTTTGATATTAATATAATTGATTGTGAGACTCATAAGTCGATCGAATATAAATTTTTTAAATTAAAATAGTGAGGGGTGAGACTAGGGATGACAAAATAAGCCCAACTTGAAAAATACACAATATAAATTGGTTGAGTTTCATTTTTCTTTGCTCGAAAAAAATCGAGTCTAAATGGCCCGACTTATTGGCATGCGAGCCAAATGGGTTCAGGCCATTTTAGCCCGCAGGCTTAAGGGTCAGACCGATTATTAAAAAAAAAATTTAAGTCACTCTCACATTAACAATTTGTTATGTTCTATTTTTGTTACATTGTTAGCTTTAAACCTCTCTTACTTACATTATATTTGATAGTTTAAATGATTTTTTTTGTTTATATAGTAAATGAATAAACATTATGTTTGATGGTTTAAATGTTTTTTTTGTTTGCTTGAAGATGGTTGGTTTGTTTTATAAGTTTTTGGTGTAAAATTGTAAATGTACTGCATGGTATAAATATAAACATTACATAATATTTTGTTTTATATTTTATAATTTAAATTTGTTGAAGTTGATATGACATAGTTGGTTGTTAGTATTTTTTGAGCCAAAATAAAACTATAAATGTATTGTTTGTTTGTAAATTGTTTAATAGATTTGTTTTTTCAGTTAATATAAAATCATAATTTTTAAAAAAAGTATAAATTTTCGGGCCGTGGCTCATGTAAAGGCTGGGTTGGACTTCAATATTTCAGGCTCGTACAATTTCAATCCGACTTTATTTGGCTCGATTACATTGTTTAGCCCGTTGGATCAAGCTTAACCAACCCATTTTGCCACCTCTAGATGAGATAATAAGTGAGTGAGATTTAAATTTTTTAAATTAAAGAAGTTATTAATGAAATTTTGAATAAAAAATATATTTATTGAAGAAAAATAGTTATTCAATTTTAGATAATTTAAAATAAAAATGTAAATACTTATTTCAGAAAAGAAAGTATTAAATAATTATATCTAATAATTCACACACAAAAAGAAAATCAGAAACCAAAATAGTCTAACAAAAAAAATCGGAAAATTTACTTATTTAGTTCCTTATCTTTGTACGTCCCTTATATATTTTTTTTCATTCCATCGTTAGTAATTCTTTCCACCACAAAATAATGAGATTTGTCATAACCTAACAAGAAAAGAAAACATGACTACTAGAGCTCTTCCAAAGAAGTATGGGAGATGTGAACCTTATAAGAAAGCAAAATTGAATTTTTTATATACATATTTTTTCACACACAAACGCAACATTTGTTGCGTGAGAGATGACACTTTTCCTATAACGAAATTATTGGTATGATATTTAATTAAAGGAAATTATTGGTATAGGATACTTGGAAAGGAGGCTCTACCATAGCAAAATTACATGATTATTGCATCACTGGGGGGATCTCACAACTTTTATTTATTTATTAAACAACTCAATATTTTTATATCACTTTTATTTTTCCAATGATTGATCACGATTGATAGTGAAAAAGATATATATAATGTTATAAAAATGAAGACTGCATACCTCATCTCTTATAAATTTGGAAGATACAAATTACCAAATAAAACCAAAAGTAATCAGCTGATGAGAAAAAAACAAAATGCTTTATTCCAAGGTATAGCAGCAGAGAATAACAATGATAGATTTAACTTGATTTTTCTTTCTGCCTACATATATAGCTGATTGCTTGGAGTTTTTCAGAGCACCAGTTCAGGTTCACAAACATAAGATTATATTGGCACTGATATGATATATACTTTGTGATGGCCTCAAGCTCCAGCAGTACTGAGATTGTGACTGATCTTTCTCCAGTCATCAGAGTCTACAAAGATGGCACTGTGCAGCGCTTATTTGCCACTCCATATGTTCCACCATCACCCCAAGAAGACCCAACTTTTGAAGTATCTTCCAAAGACATCAAAATTTCATCAAACATTTCAGCTAGACTCTATCTTCCAAGAGTAACCTTCTCCTCCCAAAAGCTTCCCATGGTGGTCTACTTCCATGGTGGAGGCTTCTGTGTTGGATCTCCCTTCTCTTCTGCCCATTACCACTACCTAAACCTCTTAGTGTCCGAAGCCAAAGCACTTGTTATTTCTTTTGGGTATAGATTAGCCCCAGAATACCCTTTACCTATAGCATATGAAGATTGCTGGGAGGCACTTCAATGGGTGGCTTTACATGTTCTTGAAAATCCTGATATGAATAAAGAACCTTGGATAATCAACCATGGCAACTTTGACAGACTTTATATTGGTGGTGATAGTGCAGGTGGCAATATAGTGCACCATATGTCCATTAAATTATCTAGTGATCAAAATTTACCAGGTGATTTGAAAATATCAGGTGGGCTTCTTTGTTTCCCATACTTTTTGGGGAAACAAGTAAATGAGGAGAATAGCTTGCTATCAAGACTATGGATGTTTGCTTATCCAAATTCTCCTAATGGGATTGATGATCCAATGATAAACCCTTTAGCTGATGATGCACCTAGCTTATCTAGAATAGGGCTTTCAAGATTGTTTGTTTGTGTTGCTGAGAAAGATGAACTCAGAGAAGCTGCTGTTCTTTATGTTGGGGCATTGAAGAAAAGTGGATGGACAGGAAAAGTGGAGTTGGTGGAAATTGAAGGAGAGGACCATTGCTTTCAACTCATCAACCCTGTCTCTGAGAAAGCAACAAGTTTGATTAGACATCTAGCCTCCTTTATCAATGTCTAATTTTGAATAAGTATTATATATATATATATATATATATATATTATAATTTAGGAAGTTATGAAGTATAACAATTTGATATATTTGTTTTCTTTTGCTTATCTTAAATTTTCTTATTGAAAATATATGTATATATTAGTTGATCAAAATATTCATATTTAAATTGAGATTGTTTTTATGTACAAAATGTATTAAATTCACTTCAAAATGATAAATGACGAGAGTATTTTAAAAATATTTATGCATTTTTAATAATATTAATTATATTTTCTTAATGAAAAATAAAATAAGTTTGGAGAGAGTATATTTAATATTTAATACATTTTATTATGAATAGTTACTTAGAAATTACAATGGTACAATTAAGTGTTTATTGAAGGATGTAAATTTGAATCATGGAAAATTTTAGGTTAAAAATTCTAAAAGTTGGTTTATGTGACAAATTTTTATTTTTTTAAAAGTATTAAAACTATGTAATAGTTTACTTTATTTTTTAGTTAGTAATCGAACCAATTGTGGAATAAGAGAGGTTGTCCGGTAGTTAAAAAGTTAATATTATATTCATAATAAAAAAATTGTTATTAATGATTTTCAAAATTAAAATGTTATTAAATTTTTATATCTAATATGTTCTTTGAAGATTGAAGCAATAAATTCTCAAATTTCATCATCAAATGACTTCAATTTTTAATTTTTTTAAAAAAATATATTTATATATATATATATATATATATTCAATTTTTATTTTTTTAAAAAATAAAAAAATATATATAATCATTCATTTGAAATATAAGCTATGTGCTTTAGGTGAATAACTAGCAGTGTCATATTGTTGAAAATTTTCAAATATATTTTCCTAATGATATGTTTTTTACCAAAGAAAATAATTTATATTGAGATAGATCTAAAGGTATTATACAATAATTTTGTTTATTAAATAAATAAATAAATAAAAAGTTTAACATATACTTATCAATTACTATTGAATTGAAAAATAAATAAATAATAATAAAACTAAAAGTTTTTAAATATAACAAAATCTTTTAGAATAATGATCCACTATTTAAATAATTAAAATGATAACTATTGAAGCCTAATTTGATAACTATATGAACCGAATTTTTAGATAAAATTATTGAAATGATAACTATTGAAACCTAATTTTCATAGAATACATTAAGACAATTGCCTTAATTACCTAATATTTGAGTCTGGACTTTATCTCCACATTTCAAATTACGGAGAAATATGCTTTGATGCATTTCCTCTCTGTTTATTTCTCTAGCATTTCTTTTCAATGGCAGTCTCCTTCCAGCTCTGTGTTTATGACTTGTGTGTTTGCCGTGACCTATCTTTCGATCGTTTTTTATAATTATTGGTAGCATATTTGGGATGGAGGCCCTCCATCACAGCGAATGGACATGACATTCAATAATTGATTTGCTCTTGCATTATTAGAAGGATCTCGCAACTTTTTTTTAATAAAAATAGAAATTTTTATATCACATTTTTTTTGTCCTAAAAAAGAAAATAGTTTCTTTCCAATGATTGATAGTAAAAAGGATAATGCCATAAAAATGAAGGGAATGTTAACAAAAAAGAATAAAAAGAAATAAATGTTAAAGGTATCCGAAATTTGATAACGAATAGAGGTTGTAGAGAAAGTTGAATATAATGCCCTAACAAAAAAGTATAGGTTCAAACAAATATGACGTTTTTATTTTATTTTATTAGTGTTTTTTTAAAAATTTCAGTAAGTCAAACAAGGGATGCTGTTCGGTAGTATATTTTAGGTTCTGATCGTAATTTTGATTGTTAATGTTTATTCATCTATCTATTAAATGAAATTTATCTTCTTTTTTTCTAAAAGAAAAAAAAATGATATCTGTCAGTTTAAAGTTGCTCTTTCTTTATTTCAACGATTACAGAAATGCAGAATGACATCATACTCCTTGAGCGAAAGTAGTACTAGGATGGTGACCTTCTAGCATTAATGCATCGAATTCTATCAAAACTCCTCGAGCAAGACTAGTACTAGAATGAACTCTAGGATGGTGACATTATGGGAATTCCTCGTTTTGCACTTTTCTTTTGTGGTGATTTAAATTTTATATTAAATTTTTATTGAAATATTAGATATTCTTCGATTTACAATTCGCGATTTAAAATCCGCCATTAAATTCGCGATTTACAATCCGCCATTAAGAAAGACAGCCCGCGATTAAGAGACCAGTAGGGGTGGCAAAATCGGCCCGGCCCGTTGGGCTAGCCCATTAAGCCCGAAAAATAAATGGGTTGGGCTTCATTATTTGTGGCTCGAAAAAATCGGGCCTAATTGGCCCGGCCCGTTTGGCCCGCGGGCCAAATGTGTTCGGGCCATTTTAGCCCGTGGGCTGACGGGCCGGTCCGATTCTAATTTTTTTTAAATTTTTAATGTATTAAATGAATGAACATTATGCTTGTGTTTGATGGTTTAAATGTTTTTTTTTATTTGCTTGAAGATGGTTGGTTTGTTTTAGTAGTTTTTGGTGTAAAATTGTAAATATACTACAGGCTATAGATATAAATATTACTTAACATTTTGTGTTTATCTTTTATGATTTAAATTTATTGAAATTTAAATTACATAGTGGACTGTTTTAAGTCAAAATAAGACTATAAATGTGTTATTTGTTTGTAAATAATTTAATAGATTTATTTTTTCAACCAATATAATATCATAATTTTTTAAAAAAAATTATAAATTTTCGAGCTATTTTGGCCCGTTGGCTATGTAAAGGTTGGGTTGGGCCTCAATATTCCAGGCCCGCACAATTTCAGCCCGGTCCGAATCAGCCCGATTAAATCATTTAGCCCGTTGGGTTGGGCCGGGCCGGCCCGCCCCGCCCATTTTGCCACCCCTAGAGACCAGTAATACATCTCATACCTCATCTGCTCATCATACAGCTAGGGAGTTGGGGAGTTCTCATCAAAAGTTTACAAAGATGGAACGGTGGACCGACGACTCTTCAGCACACCAATTGTTCCACCTTCTCCTGAAGATCCCGCCACCGGCGTTTCCTCCAAAGACAATAAGATTTCATCACAAATTTCAGCCAGACTTTACCTTCCAAAGAACACAAAACCCTTTGAAAAACTCCCTATCTTGGTCTACTACCATGGTGGAGCCTTCTGTCGTTTCTCCCCCTTCGATTTTCTTGATCATCGTTACTTGAATCTCTTAGTCTCTCAAGCCAAGGTTCTTGCAATTTCAGTTGACTACAGACTTGCCCCAGAAAACCATTTACCTGCTGGTTTTGAAGATTCTTGGACTGCCCTTAAATGGGTAGCTTCTCATGTGGTTGAAAACTCCAGTACAAGTGATAAAGATCCTTGGCTTCTTAACCACGGTAATTTCAACAAAATTTACCCCGGTGGGGATAGTGCCGGCGGCAATATTGTGCACAATGTAGCAATTAAAGCTGGGGTTGAGAGTTTACCAGGTGATGTTAAAATCAGTGGAGTATTTCTCTCTCACCCATATTTTTGGGGATCAAAGTCCGAGAGTAATAGATCAAGAACAGATGATATTCATGGACATAGCTACCCATATATAATTTGGTTGTTTGTTTATCCATCTGTTCCTGGTGGGTTTGATAATCCTATGATAAACCCTTTAGCTGAGGATGCTCCGAGTTTATCTGGAATTGCATGTTCTAAATTGTTTGTTTGTGTTTCTGAGAAAGATGAGTTCAGAGAGATTGCTCTTATCTACATTGAGGCATTGAAGAAAAGTGGGTGGAAAGGTGAAGTCGATTTGGTTGATGTTGAAGGAGAGGGCCATTGCTTTCACATCTTCGATACTGACGGTGAGAAAGCCAAGAATCTGATTAGCCGAATAGCATAATTTATTAGAGACTAAGTTTGATTACTTAATATGCTTCATATTATTGTTACACACAGTCCATGGGATTTCATTTCACTTGTTATCCATTTTCTTTTGCAGTTAAGTATTCTTATATATGCTTCCACTTTCTTCACTTTCACTTTCATGTAGTTTGTTACGTTAAAAGTAAGAAAAAAATGTGGAGAGATTCATAATTGAATGTCAAGACTCTTTTACTTTTAATTAAGTTATTAATTTGATTAGTGATGAGATTATTAGTTATTTAGATGTGAATATTTTAAATTAAGGAGTTTTTAGTTTTTTGAAATGTAATTTTTTTAAATTAAAGAGTTTTTAGTAAAAATTTAATTAAAATATATATTTATTTTATAAAATTAAATATTTAATTTTAAATATTTTAAAATAAAAAATAGATATTTAATTTGAAATGAAGGGATTATATAAATAAGAAGATTTGTGTTTTGGCATCATGAATAAAAGTTCCTTTTACTGTTAGGAGCCTAGAGTATTGAACGTTGAGGAAGGGGACAAAATCTTATCTTAATAAGCCTTATATTTAAACGGCCATTTTTATTCCTACTGCCTTGCTTGTGACGTCATGCATGCCAGCTGTGGTTGTTGTTTGTGCCGAGGCCCTCGTCAGTCAATCGACTCAGTCCACACCTATTTATTACTATAATTATTGATGTTATTTCTATGGCATATCTTTAATCAATCAGCTACGATAATCAAAATAAGGGAACCATTTTTCTAACTGTGGGAGAAAACTGGAAACTGATCGGCTAGTTGTCTAAGTTCCTGGGTCAAGCGCCTTAATTTATATTTCAATCAGTCTAAAAATATAAAGAATGCATATTAATTATTTAAAATATCATAAATTATTACAGATATTTTTTTTTTAAAATTAAAATTAAAAATTTTATTTTTTCTGTTTTCATTTAAAAATAAAAATAATATTGAAAAAAAATATAAAATAATTTTTTAAAGTTTTAAATATTTTATATTTTATAAAAACAATTATTCAAAGTTTTTTATATTTTAGAACGGAATAATATATATAAATCATAACAAGAAAGGTAATTATATTATATATGGAGGTATATCTGAGTAAGAGAACACAAAAACATATTCAGATTAGAGAAGTATAGTAGCCATGGATTCAAATTCCAGTGAGATCGTGACAGATCTTTCTCCTATGCTCAAATTATACAAAGATGGATCAGTGGAGAGACTCTATAACACAACCTTTGTCCCACCATCACTAGAAGATCCAACCACCGGTGTATCCTCAAAAGACATTCAAATTTCATCCACCATTTCAACTAGATTCTACCTCCCAAAGATGATCACAGATCCCAACCAAAAACTACCCATCTTAGTCTACTTCCAAGGTGGAGGCTTCTGTCTTGAATCTGCATTCTCAGTTATTAACCACAGCTACATAAGCCTCTTAGTCTCTGAAGCAAATGCACTTACAGTTTCAGTTGAGTATAGGTTAGCCCCAGAAAACCCTTTACTTGCAGCCTATGAAGATTGCTGGGAAGCTCTTGAATGGGTGGCTTCACATTCTAAAATTGATCACATGAACTCCAATGATGATAGAGAGCCTTGGCTAATCAACCATGGCAACTTCGATAAACTTTATATAGGAGGTGATAGCTCAGGTGGCAATAAACTTAGCCATGAAAGCTGGTCATCAAAGCTTACCTGAGCAAATCAAAATCTTGGGTGGATTTCTTTGTTTCCCATACTTCTGGGGCTCAAAATGTAAGAGTGATACTGATTCTACTGTAGTTGGTGGACTGAGCTTGGCATATAGACTTTGGATGCTTGCTTATCCAAATGCTCCTAATGGGATTGATAATCCCATGATCCTTTAGCCAATGATGCACACAGCCTTTCTAAAATGGGGTGTTCAAGATTTCTTGTCTGCGAGTCTGACAAAGATGATTTCAGAGAAACAAGTCTTCTTTATGTGGAGGCATTGAAGAAAAATGACTGGAAAAGGAGAAGTGGAGTTGGTTGTGGTTGAAGGAGAAGGCCATTGCTTCCACATGTTCAACCTTGAATCTCAGAAAGCTACAAGTTTGATAAAACGTTTATCTTCCTTTATCAATATTGCCTAATTTAATTTGTACTCGTTATACTCCATCTTTAATTTCTTCTGTGGTATTAATAGGACTCTTCTTGTCTTTTAAGCTCGAGTTTTCCCAAATTAATGATGATTTTTATAGTTTTCTTATATGCACTTTATCTCAAAATAGTAATAAGTTGATATATAGTATGAATTCAGATATTCACAATATTCTTTCATTTTCTTCAATTTATTCATGGTGAAGAAGAAAGGAAAAAAAGAAGAAAAAAAAAAGGGTGGAGAGAGCATTATCTTACTTGGCTTATTCCCAAGTTCCAATTCTCAACAAGTGCTGGCCATATTTTATTTTGAGTTTCATTTGTTCAACAATACTTTCTTTCTTGGCTAGTCGAGAGCATTGTCAAAAAGTTTCTAACCAAATCACTCTTGATTAAGCATGTTTAAGAATTTAAACTTGAATATTCATATTTTATATTTTTATATAAAAATATATTATTTAAAATTATATTAATTACAACACCGTGATTTTACTACTAATTACATTAATAATACAGAAAATCATCTCTAAGTTAAAATTAAATATTCATAATTTTGAACAAAAGAAATAACATTTTAATAGCCATCAGATTATTTGAATAATAAAAGAACTTCAAATTCTAATGGATATGCTGTGGGGGTTGCTGGCAGTTGTTTGATTTCCTGTTTAAGTTTTAATAGTTAAACGATGAATGCAAAATTTGTGATTTAATCGCGAATTATTAAGTAATTGATTATAAAATTTTACTATATTTGTACATTGATACGCAAAAAAAAAAAATTATCACTAATTAATTGAATCTCTCACCAGCAGGACTTTCTAACGTCATTAGTTCGTGAGAGTTCTGTTTATGTCCTGAGGACTCCTTGCGCTCTTTGAAGTTGAAGATTCGGGCTCTCTTCACTCGTTCATATGTAATAAAAAAACGAAATAAATTTTCCCAAAAAAAAAAGAACAAAAGAAACGTATATTTATATATAATAAACGTCCGCATTGGGATGAAAATCATTCAGATTGTTAGAAGTTAGAACTGATTTGACTCTTTTCCATGGGTTTCGACATCAATGAGATTGTTACAGACCTTTCTTCAATCATCAGATGGAAGAGTAGAACGCATGTTTGGGTCACACTTCGCTCCTTCATCACCCCACGGCCAAACCACCGGTGTTCCGTCCAAAGACATGAAAATATCGGAGGAAGTTTCAGTCAGACTCTACCTCCCTGAAAATATCAGAGACTCCAGCCATGAAAAATTCCCAATTCTTGTCTACTCCCATGGTGGAGGCTTCTGCACGGAATCCGCCTTCTGTGTTTTCCATCACCGTTACCTGAATATTTTGGTATCCGAAGCCAGAGCACTTGTTGTCTCCGTTAAGTACAGGTTAGCCCCAGAGCACCATTTACCTGCTGCTTATGATGATTGCTGGATCGGTCTTCAATGGGTGGCTTCCCATTTTGTTGACAATGCGGGTTCAGATAAAGACCCGTGGCTAATTAACCATGGCAACTTTGATAAACTCTATGTGGGTGGTGATAGTTGCGGTGCCAACATAGCGCATCATATTGCCATGAGAGCTGGCACAGAGAGTTTGAAAGGGGATCTGAAAATCTTGGGTGCACTTCTTTCTCATCCCTACTTTTTGGGATCTGATTGTGGCATGACCCGATCCGAGTACAAGTTGTTTTGTGGACTCTGGATGCTTTCTTATCCATCTGCTCTGGGTGGGATTGATAATCCAATGATATATCCCTTGGCTGATGATGCTCCTAGTTTATCTGGGCTTGGATGTTCAAAGTTGCTAGTTACTGTGACAGAGAAGGACTTTCTGAGACAAAAAGGCATTCTTTATGCTGAGGCTGTAAAGAACAGTGGGTGGAAAGGTGAAGTTGAGCTAATTTATACGGCCGGAGACCATACCTTTCATGTGCACAATCCTGATTCTGAAGATGCAAAGATCATAATAAAGCGTTTGGCTTCTTTCATCTCATAAGAGATTGGATTACTATTTTCATCATATTCTTGATTTGATTTTGCCAGTTACTATGTAATCCTAATCGGAATTTATATTTTCTTTTCCCAGTGTGATGTTGATCTTTTCTGGGCAAGATCCAAAATTCCATCATCAATCTTCTTGCTTAGATTAGAAATTTAGACACTAATCAATGGTTAGCCTCTTGGTAATGCCACCATCCTTCCCAGCTTATACTTTTGCAGATACAATTAATCATGTCCAGAAAATATCAAATAAAACTATAGTCAAACGTAATAGAGAGGAATATATTAACTAGTCCTTTATTCCTTGCGCTATATCACTAATGTGTGTGCATAAGATCAGTCAACAAGAGAATTTTTGGGTAATTCAAAACCCGGAAGGTTAAAGGCCCAAAACTCAGCAACAACACCAAAGAAAAGAAAACTAAAGAAAAACACCGAGTCTGACAAAGGAGTTTACTCAAGCAACAAAGTTTCTGTGTTTTAGGAATTGAGATCTTTCTGATGGCGTGATTTTTCTGTCTCTTTCACTTCACTCCCTTGGCTTTTATCAAATTCAGGGGAATGTTCATGAATCACCTTCTCTTGTTCATCTTCGTTGGCAGCATCTTGATTCCCTCCATATATCCCACCAAATCCTTCTTCATCTGACCTGGTTGCATACCCTTCTCCGAAAGATGACATAGAATCACCTCTCACGTTTGGTTTCTCAGCTGACTTATCCATGCCGCCACCGCCACCACTCTCCGGCCGATTTGTACCCGCTGCAGCTTGCTTGAAGCTTTGCACAGATGATTTCCTGCTACAATTATACGGTAGAGGTGATGAATAAACTGGTGGTGGTGGTCGTGCTCTGATTGATCTCAAGATTCTTTGCATTTTCTTGGTAATTATTTTTTTGGATATGGCTTTCGCCTTAGATAGTTATCTGAGAAAAAATTGTTTACAATATGCAAGAAATCAAGGTCTGATCCTCGTCATGCTGCAATGTGTAATTCTCAGGACTTCACACGTAGCGAGATCAATGTTACAGGTGTCGTCTTCATCTCCAAATTTCTGAAACCATTTTTGTTATGATTAGTCTCAATTAACCCTTTACAATTATAAAATAAGAAATGTCACTTTTTTAAGTCCAATTAACTTTTATTTAAATGTGACATTTTACGCTTAGAAAAATATTTAAATTTAATTTTTTCCATTTGTGTATGACAATATTTTTTTATCTTCTTTAATATTTAAAGAAAAAGAACGTTGAACAGAGGTAAGAGTGGAAAATAAAATATAATTATATATTAATAATTTAAAATGATTAATATTTGAGATAAGATGTTAAAAGTTAGAGGTCAAATTGCTGTAATCAATTGCATATTCATTTTTCAAATTTTTTTTTTGCTTATTCTCTACAGTTAACTTCATTAATCCCATAAGGTCACTGATGTTCACAGCAGAACAAATTTTGTCATTTTATAAATGTCATCTACATCGGGAATATGTATGATAATAAAATATAATACTTTATTCATTTCATTTCAATTATACACTTTGAACTAATACAATGATATAATTACAAAAATATATATTAAAATTTAAAATTGAACAATTTAAATGAAACGTAAAAAAAAGAGTAAACAATTGAAATGTAATAAAGAAAGTAATTGATAAGGTCATAGGAAGGAATTTAAATATTTATTGTAAATTTGAAATATTTATTTTTATATAACAATAGTCAAGTAGTTTATAGATATTGACATATTCATAGTCACACCACTATTTCACAAGATTGACAATAAAGATTATATTTTAAATTGAAATTATATTCAAAATATTTTTAAACACGAAATTTTTATATGAATCAACTTATGACAATCTTATGGTAAATAATTAGTTATCTCTCTCTATATATACACTTTCTCGATTTCATAATACATGCCATTTTATCTACTTAAACTTTTTTTTTCTTCTGAAAAGTAGAATTTATTAGAACAAAGGTTATATTATTTTTTATCTACTTATACATATGTTAACAGTTTGAAAATAATAAATATTTTATACAATAACTTCAAATATAAATTAAATAAATATTCTAAATTTTTTCCTCTCAATAATAATCACTCTTCATATTCAATATGAAAGGGAGAGGAAGCACATATTATGGATTTTTACACAAATAAAATCACAAATCTCTCTAAACACCATCGCATGTATTGATGCCCATATAAGAAACTAAATTCCACTCGGCACCGTACGTAGCTCACCCTTTTCTTCTCTAGTTTCTGATATTATATGTTGAAACATGTAGTATCTAAATAGTTAACTCTACTAAACACGTATCTTTTTTAAATAGTGAAAATATTTTTTAAAAAATCTTAAATTCTAATGCATTTCATATATAGAAAACCAAGTCAACCAATAAATTTCACAACCACACGTTATAGAATTTTCTAACATGTTATCAAATTTCACTTAATATTTATGTGCAATCATGAAGGTTGAACTTCATTTTTTTTCCATCCCCCTTCGCTAAATACCATAAATTCTTGAAGTTTGATGTACCATTTCCTTTGTTTGGCTCTCCGGTCCCAGAACGATTGGTCATTTCTTGTCCAAGTCAATGTCCTTCTTCCTCCGGAATTCCTTTTTTTCCATTACTACTCTGTGTTTATTTTAAAAGCAACGGTCGCTTCTAACTCTGGTATTGCAAAAAGTCATCTTGCTTACCTACTTCTAATTTTCTTACTTTCAGGCAAAAAACATGGTTGTTTTATTAAATACATTCTTTTTTTTTTTTTGGTGTGGTAATAGAATATAAAGAATCTTGCCTCGATTGTAAATTTGGGATGAAATCAGTTTTCAAAAAGATGTGATTGACATTTATTAAAGAAGGGTGAAAAAGGTTTTTACACCTATCAAAATAATTTTCAACTAAAAATAAATTATATTTTTGAAAGAGTTTTGAACAATAAATCAAAGGCAAAATTTGTTTCATTATTAACTAAAAATATATTAGATGAAAGTTTTTATTGATAGGTAAAAACATTTTATCAGATGATTATCTTAATTTACTTTACATATGACTATGTTCACATTATAAACTCTAAAAAATGAATGAATTAGAAGGGTCTCGATATTGACAAAGAAACTTTTCAAAGAAAATTTAACTGCGGTCTGAATATTCAACATGAGATTCATGGGGTCAAGTTTTATGTATTTTATTCCTAAATGCGAGTCAAGTTTTATCAGCTTTCTCTTTAGAGTTCAGACCAACAATATCAATACTCTACTAGCTGATTAAACCATTTATATAACCTTTGGATTTCAATATGCATGTTTGATTATTTCTTGAGGGCAACAGGAACTATTTATTCTAGTCAAATTTAAAGTTTCATTCCTTTTCTTGGCCCCCAAATTCTAAAAACTTGGCCTCTGGCGACCAAATCTAGCTAGTAGCTAGTCAAGCCAGGCATCTATAATATATTTTATTTTCTTCTTGCTAATTATCTATATAAATGATTGTTTGCTTGATGAACCAAAGAAACACAAACTATATATCACTCCATCTTTCTCTCTATCTCACTCTATCCTCCCCAAGTTTTTGTTAAAAAAAATGGTCTGCAGCAGCAAAGAAGTGTCCTCTGAACTTCTTCCTTTCCTCCAAGTCTACAAAGATGGCTCCGTGGATCGGTTCTTGGACTCACCATATGTGCCACCATCCCTAGAAGATGTATCCATTGGTGTCTCCTCAAAGGATATAAGTATTACCCCAAATGTCTCAGCCAGAATCTACCTCCCCAAAATGCCCTCCACCGGGAACGAAGAAAGATTTCCCATTCTAGTTTACTTTCATGGCGGAGGTTTCTGCATTGAATCCTCCTTCTCATTCCTTTGCCACCGTTACATTAGTGCCCTCGTCTCTCATGCCAAAGTTCTTGTTGTCTCAGTTGAATATCGCCGTGCCCCCGAGCACCCTCTCCCCACAGCTTATGAAGATTCTTGGGCTGCTCTACAATGGATTGCATCCCAATCTATTGAAAAGACTGAGCCGTGGTTAGCAAACTATGCTAATTTTACTGGGGTTTTTGTTGGTGGTGATAGTGCAGGTGCAAATATAGCACATAATTTAGCTATGAGAGCCAGCCTTGAGGGCTTAAATTGTGGCATGAAATTATATGGTGCTCTTTTATCTCAACCTTATTTCCTAGGGTCACAGCCAATTGGTTTAGAGCCTAAAGTTGATCATGATAAAAGTATTCTTTACCGGACGTGGAAATTTGTCTACCCTAATGCACCGGGAGGATTCGACAATCCATTGATCAATCCATTTACTAATGAAGCACCATGTTTGTCATGGCTTGGATGTTCAAGATTGCTTGTTTGTGTAGCGGAGAAGGATGAATTGAGGGAGAGGGGCCTTCGATATTTTGATGCAGTGAAGAAAAGTGGATGGAGAGGGAAAATGGAGATGTTTGAAGTTGAAGGAGAAGATCATTGCTTTCATATCTTTAATCTTGATAGCCAAAATGCAAAAATTATGATCAAACGTTTAACTTCTTTCCTTAATTCATAGATTTAGTTTGTTCCTTCCCCCCCCCCCCCTCATTTGTGAATATTCTTTCATTAAAGATGTGTATTTTTACTATTGTTTGTCAATGAATTCTAATTTGTTTGTTCAATTTGAATCTATTTTAGTTTTTGTTTTTTTGTTCTCCTCTCTTATTATAGCTTAATTGACTACGCGTAATGAACTATTCAAGATTATCAAAATTCATGCTCACCATGTCCTTTTGTGTTGTTGCTATTATATTTGTCTTGTTTCACAAATATTGTCTTGCTTACTATTCGTCATAAATTAGTGATATAAATAATTTTACTTAAGGAAGTTGATAAAATTTTAAATTTAAAATATATTTATTTTAAAAAACTAAATATTAAATTTCAGATATTTTAAAATAAGAATGCAGATATTTAATTTTGTAGGAATAAAACATTATCATGTTTTAACCTGACAACGTTTTGATGATAGATTGTGAGACGTTTTTATTGATTGCAACATTCTTAAAAATATTGATAATTTGATATAAATAACTTGATATGGTCCATAGTTTGCTAACCAAATATTCTCAAATCCCAGAGTTTTGAGTATTGGTACAACAGTCGGTGGAGGAGAGCTGGTGATAGCGTTGTTCATATATGGTTTGGCCCTACTCCTTATATTCAACCAATTTGACCCCTCAATTCCATCTACTCTCTACCGAAGTCTTCTCTAACAATGAACCATAATTAAAATATTATACCTAATTTGACTTAGCAATTTGAAAGCGAAGTGCAGCCACCAGATTTTTGAATCCTATGGTTGTTTCCAACCAATATTAAAGTTAAGAAAAGGTCAGCCCAAACACGACTTTAGTAACAAAATTAACAATTAAAGATTCACCCTCATTTCCTGGCAATTTCTAGGGGTTTTTGGAAAGTGACACTAGAAGTTGTTAATTAATTTGGTTTTTTTCTCTACGTATAACGTAATTTTCTTCTTCTTCTTTTTTTCCCCTTTTTCCCATCCTTCTTTGTAGCCTTGCAGGCCAAATCGATTATTATAAAAGAATAAAACAAGAGTGGCCAATAATTAAAAGCAGAAATATATTTGTCATTAATTAATTTCAAGGGGAGAGGGGGGGGGGGGGGGGCTAATAACTCAAGATCAATGTCGTCTTTGGGGATTTATAGTGACTGAAAAAACAATGAATTTTTGTCATTTTCTCATATTATTACTTTCATCACGGCTCATGCAAGCATTCCTGTGCCGTTTACATGAAACCGTCAATTTTACGTTACTTTTCATGCTTGAAAATTAATATATGATTGCATGGCCATCCAATTTTTTAACTTTTTCTTATGTCTTTAATATAATACGAATTCTATGAAAAAAGTACAAGAGAAAATTTTACTCTGGCGATTTTTTTACTGCTATATTTCCGAATGTTGATATGGAAAAAATAAAGGGAAAGACAGCACAACAACTCACACCCAATGTATTATTATTATTATTATTATTATTGTTGTTGTTGTTTTTTGTTGATGTATAATAACCCTGAAATATATATATATATACACATATTGTATTAACAATGATATATATATATATATATATCATGTTATTAAATATAACATTTGTTTTTAAAATGCAACAAGAAAACTCATTTGTTTTTAAATATTACATGTTTTGCTATTTTTATGATTATTTTCTATATTATAGATTATTTTATCCCTATTTATTTTTTCTTTATTTTAAGTACAATAAATACTCATTGGGAGGGATAAATCAAATACTCTTTGTTTTAAGTATAATAAATAAGAGTATAATATGAAATAAAATAATTTATTAATATATGTAAAATTATTTAACATCTTATAAAATTGAACCGATTTACTATACACTACGTGCACTTGGAGAACCCAATTACTATTTACTAGGATCAATATATGTCTTAATTAGGTGATTGTTGCGGCTACTGAGATTGAAACTTGTCCAATAGTTTGTATTTTGGATTTGGAATCCCATATTGTTCATTTGCTACCATTTTTTTTTTTTTGGGTAAATCTAATTGGATAGAATCTATCTAGAAAGGAAGGGACAAATTGGGTATAATCTGGTGAAATTTATGTTTTTTCACCTAATTAAAATTTTATGTTGACTAATTTGCCCTGTTCTTCCATTCTAGATTCGTGTTAAATTTGAAATTTAAATTATCATTTCTCTCTCCCTCAATTAATTTAACTATACCGATATCCAAGACAAATTTACTCCAATGTTTGCTATCATTGCTCCCTGCGAATGTGATTTCTTCCCAACTCGTCAACTTGCCATTTCACAATTCACACTATGAAACTATGAGTCTAATACATTGAATTCACATAAAACAAATATCATCCAATAAAAATCAAACAGATAAACCTATTGAGTTAAAACTACAAAACTATGAATAATCCTCTTTCAAAAAAAAAAAAAAAAACTATGATTCTAATCCATTGAATTAACGAAAAACAAATCTATGAATTAAAACCAAATGAATAAATCCAATCTAAACTAATAAAGCCAACAAAAACCCATTGATTGAAGAAGAAGAAGAAGAAGAAAGATCAGATAATTTTAAGAAAAGATAATATATGAATTGAAAAGACAAACCGCATTAACTGAAATGGGTAATGTTTAAATCTGCAAAAAAATGATAAAAAATAAAATTATATTATTAATTTTAAATTAGAAACTAATTATTTTTAAATAATTGTATTATCAATTTTAAATTATGTATTATTTTTTATTTTAGGTTCAATTTTATAAATGAAAATGAAAAGAAAAGATGGCATTCCTTTTAGTTGAATTTTATAAATAATTATAAAAAATAAAATAAATAAACATCTACAAGAAAAAAAAAAATAGTAATCACGATCTGGTCTTGTTTATGAGTAATTGTACATAAGAGAATCCAATTGGCCAGGAGAACATAATATTTTTTGAATAAAAATTGCGTAATTGAGAAAACCATGCATACATTAAGGAAATCAAAAATTGAACCTTTTATTTTTCAATTGGAAAGTCTTTAGTTGATCTTGATAGTCAGATTTGAGATTCAACCTTGTTTAGGTGTAATTGTACGTATGTAACATAATTGAATTTGATCACGACAGAAAAATATTATTCAAATTAAAATTGTGAAATTGGGGAAAACAGTTCAATTGGAGTGTCTATTAGTTGATCTAAATATTCAATACAAGATCTGGTTTAGTTTAGAAGTAATTGTATATAAGAGAATCAAATTGGTTAAGAGAAAATAGTATTGTTCGAATCAAAATTCCAAAATTGGAGAAAATTACCATGCATCCTCAATACATATTCCAATTTATATTTTTAAAATCTATTTCAAGATAAGATCAATATATGTATATATATATATATATACTCTTATTCATGACTTTCACATTATTAATTCTTTAAAAATACTATTTCTTATACTAAAATTCGAAGCACTAATGTATCTTTATAAATTTTTAATGTTGATTTTAGAAAACTTTAGAGAAACATAATAATCAAATAGATTGGAAGAATTATTCATATTAGTTTGTTTTTACTTCCAAAACATGTATGTATACATAGATTATTTTATGGGGTTGCCTCGAAATTTTTCATTTTTTTCTAATTTAATACATATCCTTTTATACCAAATTATCTATATATATATATATATATATATATATATATATACACATACATAAATACATAAGTAAAAAAAATGTTTTGTGCCATTTACAAATATATGATAAGTATTTATTGACATTTTTACTAATATTTTCATATCTTGTTTGACTAATTGGTAAATTTAGTTCCAAACAAATTTTACTTTGATACATTTGATTCTGAACATTTAATTTAGCCACCTTTGGCTCATAACATTTTTTTTCTTTTGGTACGTCTGATCCATTTCATCTATTTCCGATCATAATCTTCTCAGTGTCAATTTTTTAAAGGGCATTTTCGATAATTCAATGTTATATAACCAACAAGACACGTAGCTGCTTAAATTAATTTGGCATTTGAAGAAAGAAAAGGATGATCCCACTTTCTAAGGATAATCTTTTATTTTCTAGTGATACGTGTTTTTTATAATAATACTTATACTTTTTAATCAGTATAAAGAATCAAACATGTCTATTAATTTGGAATACAATAATATTTTATTTTCTATTCATCTCTTTTTTATTTTCATTTTTTTATTCAATTTTTTTTTCTCTTTTTTATTTAAAAAAACAGAATAAATAATGATATTTTAGTAGGGGTGTCAAAATGGATGAAAATTCAACAAACATTCAAAATCATCCAATATTAAATGGATTTGGTTCACCCATATATTTTAAATGGTTTTAAATGGATATCCATTTAAATTCATTTATCCTAAAGGATTTTAATATATATCCACGAAATCCAATAAACATTCATTTTAAAAAGTCTAATTTAGTCAATGTCCATTAATTAAATTTAATTAATTACACTTTAATCCAATATATGTTTTAAATTTCATTTTAACTGTATAAAAAATTTTCCATGTTTAAAGAGAAAAAAAGCTTTCACTTTTTCTCTTTATAAAACTATTATAATTCATAAGTGGTTTATGAGGAGAAATTTGATTATGTATTATTAATTCCATATGGAGTTTCCCCCAAAAAAATAGAAAAAGAAAAAGAAAAAATTTCATACAAAGAATAGAATATTCAATCTTAATCGCGATGATTTTCTTTGAATGAATTCAAATTTATTGTTTAATTTTCTATTTAATGATCAATTCAACATTGGACAAAAAAATATCTATTCAAAAAGTTCAAAATGAACAAATAACACTATTATTCAAACACATAGGACTCAATAATTAAGTTTTTATAAAATTCTAAAATAAACAATTTGTACAAAAATTTTAAATTTCATATCAAACTAATTTTTTTATATAAGTATTATTATTTTTATAGCTTTATTTTTTATTTTTTTTATTTACTAATTAAACTTTTAAAGTTCACAACTTTTTATTTTTGTACATAAATTTGTTAAGTTTGCTTTAAAGCTCACAATTTTATCCATTTTATGCAATTTGTTGACAAAAAACAAATTTTCATTTCATTTTGACAGGAATTTATTTTTTAAAAAATAATAAACTGATTGCATAGTTATCATTTTTACATGTTTCTATGAAATTAAATATTTTAAAAAATGAATTGAGCATGAGTTTAAATAATAAAAATTACATTAAAAAATTTAATTGAATACAATTACAAATATATCCATAAACCATTTAAATTCAAACAATTTACAAATACATATATATATATATGATTAATTAATTAAATATTTAAAAGTTAATTAAACATGATATTAAATAATAAAAATTATATTAAGTAATTTAATTGAATAAAATTAAAAAGAATCGACTCTTAAAAAAACATAATCAAAGTTATATGAATAAGTGAATGTACATGGAGATACATCAACCATTTAAAACTAAACAATTTAAATTATTTATAAATTGATCATAAATTATTTGAATTTAAATGAATTGACACCCATATAAATTATTTAAATGGATTTGAACATCTATTTTGACACCCCTATATTTTAGAAACTATGAACATTGTACTTATATTTTGTAACGAAAAATCTCCAAACCAAATTTCAAACTAGTTCCTATTTTCCCATAAAATTGAGTCACCTTTTCAATCCCCACCGCACTCAGAGCTCGAATGCAGACATTTTTTTTAGCTGGTTTGAACCTTTTAAAAATTGAAAGAGAATCTTTTACTACTTGTTTATTAATTTAACTTTTTAAATACATCAATTAAAGGACAAATAAGTATTTATTTAACGATATTACTTATGTTTTAATGTTATGCATCAATTAGAGGAAAATAATATAACACTAAAATCTTAAAATGTTACAAAAATGACATTCCAACTACAAAAGCCTGACCTATCCACAAAAGGCCCAGATTTTTAAATTCATTTCCTACACTTCGTTTCTCTTTTGTTCTTCTTTCTTTCCTTTTCCTCCTTACCTTAGTGTCTGTTCGATTGTGAGATTCAGACTTATTTTGTTCAAATTTTTTTTATGGGATAGGAAGGAAAATTTGGGATTGAAATCCCTCCCCTTTCCTTTAAAAGTGGAAGGATTTGGAGGGAAGAGAAAATATAAGTGTTATATTTATATAATTACACTTATTATATTTTTATAATTTCATTTTTTTTTATCATTTTTCTTCTTCAATTTCATTTTTTATTTTTTTTAATTTCTACTAAGTCTTCTCATTTACTAAATAATATTATATCCATGAAAAAAATATTTATAAAAAAATTTAACAAAAAAGAATAAGCATTATAAATAATATAATAGTCAATTTAATTTTATTTTCCATCTGTTTTCCTAACAAACCAAACAAGAAAATTTTATCTTCCATCACCTCCCATCTTATATATCCAAACCAAAATGCAAAATGGTAAAATTTTTCCCCTTCCCTTCCATTAAAATCCTCCTCTAACCTCTCTACTTTTGAAGCAAACAATACTTCACATTTCCAACTATGATACTGCAAATTTTTTTAAAAAAGAAAACTATAATACAAATAGAACCCAATAAACCGTTATTCAAAAAATGAAAACCCCAATAAAACGTGTTTTTATGCTTCTAGTCCCCACTCCCTCCTACCCTACTCAGTACTCTGGCTGGTACAGAGTGAAAAATTTCTCCAATTTCAGTTCAGATTTTACAATCCCTCCTTTTTCCTTCACACAGTCTCCCTCGCGCCTCATTTCTTACACTCTAATGTACCAGTTACATATAGTCTCTCTCGCAATTCCCCAAACAAACTCGCACTGAAAAGGGCTAAGGATCAAGAAAAGGGACAGCAAAGGTTTGTGCTTTTTTCTCCAATGCCTTTCTCATTTCTAGGGTTTTAGGGTTTTATCCCCGCTTCTTTACTTTGTAGGCTGTTTAATTCTTGGAAAGAGTAAAAACAGTTCAAGGATTTTTTAATGCTTTAATGCTTTGGACATTTCTGTTGCTTTAATGCTTTTTACTATTTTTTCCCCGTATTTTTTAGGTTTTCTTGTTTTCGCCATTGCAAAAAGATGGAATTTTTGCTATTAGATCTGTTGCTTAGTTAGGAGCTTTTTGGGTTTTATGAATAGCTTAGCTTTATAGTCCTGTGTACTGGAAATGGAATGATGCACTTGCC
The DNA here is from genome assembly GCA_019593545.1 of Apocynum venetum. Lineage (NCBI taxonomy): Eukaryota > Viridiplantae > Streptophyta > Magnoliopsida > Gentianales > Apocynaceae > Apocynum > Apocynum venetum. The sequence goes on from SRSM01000127.1 coordinate 3,480,646, forward strand.
ATTGATTTTGATTGATTTTCTTAGTAGTTATTTGGTGTTCAAAGTAATGAATTTCAAGACGAGAAGAGAGTGACTTAGTTCTTGTATGTGAAATGTGGTAAGTCTTTACTGTGCGCACATGGGTCCAAATTATGAGTCTGTATATGTATCCTTTGTTGGAAGGGTGTGTATGTAACTATTTATTTGTTTTTGTAGATATCTCTGGGAATACATTGAGGTTGTAATGTAATTTAATGCTTTATTATCTTCATAGCTTTGGTGGGATAATGCTTAGGACAATAATGGTCTTGTTTTGAGATTATGTTTGGTTGAGCATATCAAAATTTATAGAAAATTGATTTCCTCATATTTTTCCTTTTGGAAACTTTCTTCTGGCCCACCTTACCTTGTCTTGGTGATAATACACACCCAAAGTAAACTGACTCGGAACAATCTCTTTGAGATGTGGAGCTGAATAATTTTTCAATTAATGTTTTTTAGGAAACACATCCTTGAGATTATTCATGTTTTTTTTATTCAAATTGACAATTATGCATGGGTCTAGTAACCATCTTGGAATTTCAGAGCCCTTAAGGATGATTCATGCCTTGAGTAATGAGTGTGCTTGTTTTGAGGTTCTAATTACATTGTGGTCTTTTGAGTACTCTAAATCCAGTCCCACCTTTTATTTTTGTTAGATACTTATGATACTTTTTTCCTCAAGAAAAGGGGTGGAGGGAGGCGGGGAAATGATTTTGTGACCGTTTAATGTTTCTTATTTATTAGGCAATGGCCAGTTCCCTCCCATGCTATGAAATGAAATAACAAGTGTTTCTGTGATTCATCTTCTTTCCAGAATCATTTATAGCATAACTTTGTTGTGATTGCCTTAACAGGGAAGATGTTCAATGTTGACCTCGGATTTCTTGCTATAACTTGGGTGTCGGGACACTATTATTTCATATCTTGAATGACTAGGGTAGCATAATTAGGCTGTTTAAATCCTTTTCTCATTGTTATGATGGTAGTCTAATTTTATAAACTTGTATCTCTGGATTGCCTTGCAGAAATAGATTAATATAAGAGGTGATCAATGTCTGTGAAACACTGTATTCAAGTTGTCATACTCTTCTATTTGCTACTCAATTAACATCACGAAATTGCAGCCTTTAATTTTAGGTTATTTGCAATGGATGCGACAACTCCAAATACACAGCGCCAGCCACTTTCAGTCAAGCTCTGGCCCCCTAGCCAGAACACACGGGAAATGGTTGTGGAGCGGTTGACAAGCAATCTTTCTAATCCAACCATATTCACCCGCAAGTATGGAAGTTTAAGTAGGGAAGATGCTGCCAAAAATGCTAAACAAATTGAAGATACAGCTTTTTCTTCTGCAAATCATCACTATGAAAAGGAGCCTGATGGTGATGGAAGTTCTGCAATACAACTTTATGCCAGGGAATGCAGTAAGCTCACTCTGGAAGTTCTTAAAAAGGGAACCATGGTAGAAGCTAATGAAGCTCTACAGCCTAAACCTGATCAGCCTTCTGCACCAGAAGAGTACTTCTTTGATATTTCTAAAGGCCAGAGAACATTTATTGAAGCAGAAGAAGCTGAGAAACTTTTAGAACCACTAAAAAGACCAGGAAATTCCTATATCAAAATATGTTTTAGCAACAGAAGCTTTGGTGTAGGTGCTGCTCGTGTTACGGCACCTATATTATCATCACTTAAGAATCAATTGAAGGAAGTAGACTTGTCAGATTTTGTTGCAGGAAGATCAGAGGCTGAGGCTCTTGATGTTATGAATATTTTCTCAGAAGCTCTGGAAGGGTCTGTTCTGAGATCTTTGAATCTTTCGGATAATGCCTTGGGTGAGAAAGGAGTCAGGGCATTTGGGAAGCTTCTGCATTCACAGACTAGTTTGGAGGAATTGTATTTGATGAATGATGGAATCTCTGAGGAGGCTGCAAAAGCTGTTTGCAATTTGCTTCCTTCCACTGAGAAGCTTAGAGTTCTTCAGTTCCATAACAATATGACTGGAGATGAAGGGGCTATTGCTATCTCTGAAATTGTGAGGCGTTCTCCTTTATTGGAGGACTTTCGTTGCTCTTCTACCAGAGTAGGTTCAGATGGAGGAATAGCCTTGTCTAAAGCACTTGGAGAATGTCCACATATCAAGAAACTTGATCTGAGGGACAACATGTTTGGGGTTGAAGCTGGTGTTTCCATGAGCAAGTCACTTTCTCTATATGAAAATCTTATTGAGGTTTATCTGAGCTATCTGAATTTGGAAGATGCTGGAGCAGTTGCAGTAGCTGATGCTCTCAAGAGTACTGCTCCTTCACTTGAAGTGTTGGAGATGGCTGGAAATGATATAACAACTGAAGCTGCTTCTGCCTTAACTGGCTGCATAGCTGCAAAGCCACTTCTGACCAAACTGAACTTGGCAGAGAATGAACTTAAGGATGATGGTGCGATTCAAATTAGCAAGGTGCTTCAGGATGCCCATGACAAATTGAAGGAAGTGGATATGAGCTCCAACTCATTGAGAAGGGCAGGGGCAAGGGCGTTGGCTCAGTCTGTGGTGCAAAAGCCTGATTTCAAGCTGCTGAATGTTGACGGCAACTTCATTTCTGATGAAGGCATTGATGAATTGAAAGACATCTTCAAGACATTCCCTAACAAGCTTGGACCTGTTGATGAGAACGACCCAGAAGGAGGAGATGATGACAATGAATCTGGGGATGAAACTGAAGGAGGTGAGGATGAACTAGAATCAAAAATGAAAAAACTTGATGTTGATGATGTGGAATAGAATCTTTCTATAGCCAGTCTAACTCTATGGGACCTCCGGCCTCCCATATAAATCTTGAACTTATTGAACTTTATTTTTCCCGGATTTCCTTGTTAATCTCGCCTTAAGAGCCAGTAGCATGCCTCTGCTTTTAAGCAAAGGGTCTATTACAGTGACTCTTCAGTTACTAGCAGATGCAGATTCTTCCATCAATGGTTTATGTATTGCTAATGTAGGACACTGTTCATCTCATTTGAATATTTTCCTCTGGCCCTCTGGTTGTTGAGGTACCAACTAACCTTATGGTTCTGCACTATGAACATTTTGTTGGGTACCCGGTCCGAACGAAAGTCACCGTTTCCAACAATCTGGCAAGTTCATGTTATTGTTGATGTTTCCCCTATTGCAGATGGACATGTCCTAATCGGCCAGATATTGTCCCAATTAATCGCAAGTCTCTCATTCTGGCTAGCTAAACTATTGCATCTGACCGAAGTCTGCAAGATCTCTTGGAAAACATATTTTCACTATGATATTGATGCACTTACCTTTAAAAAGATTCTGCCCAGCAAAAATGAATGTTTTTATTACTTGTATCATATTAAGGATAATTTGAGGAGCTTCTCTTAGCAGAAAAGGCAATCCACTGCATTTACATTTCTAGGCCACTAACCAAAAATTCAGAATTCAAGTTTTGAATAAGCTAATTGTTACATGGCTACAAATGTACAGCATGTCGCAGCCCTGAATATTATACTATGAAAGGAGAGAGGTAGTTGACCAGTAAAATGGTCAATTCTTTCATTGTTTCTCTCCAGTTTACAGAATAGCTAGTGATGCCGATTAAAAACTAAGTAATCCTTCAACTGCTTTGGGTTCTCGGCATTTGTAATCTCATCTATCCATTTGCTTGAACTAAAAAAGTCAGGAGGCTAAGCTTGACCTCTTTCTTTTGTGCGCTTTCCATGTCAAAACTTCCAAGGGATCGTCTCTTTGAGATGAATGGTCTTCATTATGAGGTATTATATCCTCAGACTTAACATTTTTCATGATCAATCCAATGGAATGGCCCCTTGACGACTTACTCACCATAGAGACAGGTTCGTTCTTCAAGCCTTGCCCCAATTTCTCCTCACCAGAGTTATTATCGTTAGGCACTTCGTTGTTTACTACAGGAAGATGCTCCCTCCTCTTTTTCCCTTTGGCTGAATGTCTAGCTGATTCTCCATTCTCAGCAGCCTTTGTTGCTTCAGTATCATCATATGTATCTTTATAAGCTACTTCTTTTCTGCGCCGTTTCCCAGTGACATTGGCAGCCTCAAAATCAAAACCTTTCCCCTTAGTCTCATTAGTTTCTGGTGCTGTGTACGCCCAATCTGGAACCTCATGGTCTTCCATAAGACGAGATCTGTAACTCTCCTTCTGTCTCCTCTCCTCATCCATCTTCTCAAAAAGCCAAAACTCCTCTTCTGTTCGAGCTGCAAGACGATTAATTTCTCTCTCACTAGGCACATCTGTCCCAAGTGAACTAGTACCTTTGCGCATTATCTCTTCCAACATCTCTCTCCTATCTTGTGCTGCATAGGCAACAATAATTTGTGTCAATTTCATTTCATCTCACATAAATCCTTAAACGGGTTAGTGAACAAATGGGTAAAAATAAGCTTCCCTGCACTTCAAAACCCATAAAAGATCTTTTGAAGTATAATAAATGCTAAAAACAAGGTTCTAAACAAATCCTCCTAATTGAGCGTAAAGAATAAGTGCACAACTAAGACCCCACACAAATTTTTTTTTTTTTTTTTTTTTTTTTAAAAAACACGTTGAATAAAATTCTGAATTTCAGAAAGTGAATAATGGTATGATCAAAATGACAAACCTGTAGAAGTAGTATTGAACAACCCCGCCTGGATGACCTTGGCATCTATGCCCATCTTCTGTTTTGCTCGCTCCAGGATAACCTCTTCAATTGATCCAACGCTCACCAACACAAAAACCCTCACCTCCTTCTTTTGTCCGATGCGATGAGCTCGATCCTCAGCCTGCTGGTCCATCTGTGGATTCCAGTCACTGTCAAATATTATCACAGTATCTGCTGTCTGCAAATTTAAACCAAGACCTCCAGCTCGAGTGCTGAGAAGAAACATGAAATATGGTGAGTCAGGAGCATTAAATTGCTTCAGTAAAGTGCCTCTTTCCTCAGTTTTTGTTGAGCCATCAAGTCTTAGGTATTTAAAATCATGAAGTTGCAGGTAAATCTCCAGAATGTCCATGAGACGCGTCATTTGTGAGAAGAGGAGGACTCTATGCCCAGATCTACGTAGTTTGGGCAGTAGGCGATCAAGAAGCTCAAATTTTCCTGAAGCTCTGACAATTTCATCCCTTCGCCAAATATTATATTCACTAACAAATAGGTATGGGTGGTTGCAACACTTTCTGAGTTGCATCGACAGATTTTGTAAACTCTTTGACTTCCCTGTTCCTGCAAATGCACATATCACACGACTTAAGTTCTTCACCTAGATCATCAAATTAAAATTAAAAACCAATTTCAGGGAACGGACATTGGCCGATACTAATTATCTTTCGCCCAGAAAACAAAAGGAAAATTCATGCCTTGAAGATTAACTTCAAATATGGCCACAGATCATGATCACATAAACACACAAAAAGGTAAATTTACGTGAAAATTAGCATAACAGCTCAAAGTTCATACAAGACACAAAAACAGCTGATATTGACAAGACAAATGGACAGGTGACTTACCATTATCCAGTCCCACCCTACCAACATCTGTGACTTGCTGATAGTATACTTTTTGCCACGCAGACATGTCACACTTCAGTATGACCTGTGTTTTCCCTGGAAGGTACTTCTCCACCTCATCTTTCTTCCTCCTCAATATGAATGGCCTTATAACCTGAGAAAATATCCACAATATAAAAAACATAAATAGGAAAAGCATGTGGAAAGCAGACCAGAAGAAGAATCTGGAAGCAAGATCAGAAAAGAACAATTACATGGTGTAGACGACGTATGACTAGTAGTTCTTCTTCATCTGTTAGGGTCACATCACATTTATCCGCAAAAGGTGCATTGAACCACTCCTCAAAATGCTCAACAGAATTAAAAATAGTGGGAAGGAGAAAATTAAGTAGGGACCATAGTTCTTGCAAGCTGTTCTGAATTGGGGTACCGGTCAATAGGAGTCTCCTCCTAATCCGATATCTGCATGGAAGATAAATTTCCCTTTCTTAATATATTCCCAAGAAAAGAATACGACTTCAAGAAAGCACAACAGTAGAGGCAGGTCGAAGGGACTTTCTCAGACAACAGTAGCAGAAAATAAACTAGACTTCTACAAAGACAAAATGCGATAACAAATTAGACACATAAGCAAATAGAAAAGAGGCAGAAAGTGATATCTGCATGGAAGATAATATTTAACACGAGGATCAGCCATATCAAATATACAGTGTGCTACTCATGAGAATCAAATTCTGCAATAGCAGATTTTAATAGTAAGTATGTGTGTATATATCAATGAAATTAAGCAGTGGAGTACAGTTTCGAATCCAACATACCCAGATACAAGAGTTCGTGCAAGAACACAATCATGGTTCTTTAACCGATGTCCTTCATCAACAACCATGTAGTACCAGTGAATCTTCTTCAAAAATGCTTTATCTCTAATAATAAGATCATAATGAGTGATCAACACATTAAACTTCCCTTCTCCTGAATACTCTTCTCTCATTGCTTTTCTTTCATCCAGACGTCCATCATAAAGAACAGCTACAATACTGACCATGGAAAGTGCCATCAGATTTCACACAACTTGATAGTGTGTTTGTAGGTGTAGCAAGAGGCATATAAACCAGAGTGTGTTCCATAACGTACCTTGGTGCCCAGGTGGCAAATTCATTAATCCAGTTTGGAAGCACAGCTTTTGGGGCCACAATCAAGTGTGGCCCAGCCACTCCCTTGTTCTCCACAAGATAAGCAATTAAAGAAATAGTTTGGATCGTCTTCCCCAAACCCATTTCGTCTGCTAATATACCATTTAGATTGTTGTTAAACAAAGACAACATCCATTGAAGCCCTTCTAACTGGTATGGTCTTAATTCTCCCCCCTGAAGCATAGCTGGTTGCTCAGTCACCTGCATGGTTTCAGATTAGAGTCTGCATTTCAATTTACAGGCCTGCCCATGGACTGTCTTAAAGATATTAGTAAGACAATCTATATATGACATTATTCAGAATCCTTAACATATGGTGATACAAGCCAATTTCAAAAATAATAATGATAAAAACAAAAGAAAATTTATTTGTTGCATATTATAAAGAGTAGGCAAATCTTCTTGAGACTGCATAAGAAAACACTAATTGAAAGTTAGACAAACAATTGCAGCAATAACATCGAGCCACTAAATATGTCAATCCAAATTAAGTGCAGGTTGATCTTAATTTTGTAAATAAGAAGTAATAACTGTACGAGATCCCTTACTAAAAGGGTAAAAGCAAGCAAAATTAGGGATCAAATCACATGCAGAGACACTGCATTCAGCTCTTGACCCTGAGACCTGATAGAAAAACTACCAAATTGAAATCTATTTGCAACACTGGTATCTAATGCCCATGTTCACAGACATAATGTTCTCCAGAAGGGCCCCAGATTATATACTGGGGTGGGAAGACAAGAAACAAAAATGTCTACCATAAATAAAAATGCTAGCCCGATATTGAACATGACTCACTTCAAGAATACAAGGCAAGCAAAACGCACAAACAAAGAGGAATGGAAGATAAGGAAAACATAAATAAAACCACATAACAATTACCTTCTCCTGGATTGAATGCACAACTGAGTTATACTGCCTCTGACCTTCAAGCAAATCACCGGTCTTTACTTGGCGCTTGGGTTCATTATCAACGATGTCCTCATCTTCCTCAGGAAGAGATTGTCCTGGAGTTTGAGCTTTTGGAAAAGATAACTCAGGTAACTCGGCATCTGAGCTTTCTAAAGGCTCGATGCCATCATGTTCAGCTTCTTTCTGACGTTGAACAGCAGCTCCCAATCGAACAAGAAGCTCATTAGTTTTCCCTAGAAGCATAGTTAACCGCTCATTCTTGCTCTCTTCAACCATTTTCATGTATGCTTCTTGATCATCAGCTTTTAGAGCTTGGAACCTCAATTTTTCTGCTCTTGTAGCTCGTTGTCTTTGCCTTCCATGCCATGCCTATGGAAAAATGAAATTTCCATTAGATGCAAGCATCATGATCCATAGTCACCCAGTATCGCAGATAACATCATAAGATCTAACACGGAGACCATCTAGGATTTCAGGTTGATCCTGGTGAAAACAGTAGCTACAAATTTTGATAACAAAATTGAAAGACTTTGCTAACACCTCCCCCCCCCCCCTCTCACAGAGTGGACACACAAAAGTAATCTGACTACAGGAGTTTGTAGGACATTGTAGTCTAAGAAATTATTGTTTAACTATAACATATGATTATATCAAGTTTTTACATCAGAATAGGAATAGATAAAGCCCCAGAAGACTAGTTTGGATTGAACAAATCAAGAAGTGGTTCAGAGATCTCATAGATTGTTGGGAAATTTTTCAGAACTCCTATTCTGAACAATCTTTGTTACTAATCATCAAATGCGAAACATGGAACGGAAGACCAACCATGTTCAACACTGAAAAAGAAAGGGGAGAAATTCTAGCTCCGAGGTTCTGTAAGCCTACTCACAACTATTTCCAACTTCTAGAAGCAACGAATGCATGCTATTTAAGTTCACCACACAGTTTGCATGGAATTTATTATTGGAAAAAGTATTCAAACAAGTTAAAAATTCAGAAAGAAGTAATAGCATGCCTGAACACCATCATTCCGTTGTTTCCGGCGTTTTTGAGTAGCCAGCACTTGCAATTGGAGTTCACGTAAACCATTCAGTAAGTCTGAGAAGAATTTTCTCTTCTTATTTTCCACACTTTTCCTTTCCTCCTCCTCTAATCTTGATAGTCTCTGCAGTGAAAATACTTCACTTCATTAGCAAGTAATTCCAAATTAACATTGAACTCATGCGATATCCAAACTCAAATCATCCTTGATATAGACAAGTCCATGACTATTTTTACATATTTGTACAATGACAACATGCTGCTGGCTAAAATGAGAGTAGTACCTCATACATAGTAGAAAGACAATATAACACAACATATCACCTATTCTCAGCCCCCCCCCCCCCCCCCCATAACAACCTTATACAAAAAATAAGTCACATTTTTCAAGGATCATAGATATCATTTCCCTCATATCTTATGAGTCTTTAAGTGAAATCAACCCTCTGGTATAGTGAAATGATGAAGTATTAAGAGTCCCAGGGATCACAGCAAAAAATGACTTCAAAGCCAAAATGATTTAACCTCAGCATCACGTTTCTTTTTCAAGGGATCATCAGCATCAACAGCAAAAGCATCACCAATTCCATAAAGAGGACGAGGCAACCGCATCATGCCCCAGTCAAATAATTGCTTTTCAGGATTCGAACAAAGTAAACGAAGCCAGTACTCTGCACTCACTTCAGACCGAACTTTAGCCTGCAAGTCTGCTAACTGCAAGGAAAAAAAAAAATTGATATGGTAAAAAGCTACATGAGCTTTCAACACAAGGGGCAGGTGACAATAGAAGGAACGTTGATGCTTTTGTGAAGCGTAAAGTGAATATAAACAACCAACATCTTCAACTTTAGAACTTTTTTAAAAAAAGAAAATGATGGTTACACTTATAAAGAATTTTAACATAATTATTAATAAGTGCTATGTTAACTACGTCAAAGGTAGCAGAACCCTTAGTCAAATATATCAAACAGCAAACATATCTACATAACTTTTTTCTTTTGCATCAGGTACCCCATATTTGCATAGATACTTGCACATAACCAATTTGCATTCTTCATATACAAAAAAAAAACATTAATTTCATTCAACACTCAAACAAATATGCATTATCAAGCAGCTACACAAATTGTAAAAATAATACTTAATATAAACAACCAACTTATAATGAATAAATTTTCAAGGCATGAAACATTCCATATAGACTGTTCTACCTTTAGACCATAGAGTTCTAGCAAGCACTTTGACTGTAGATCCTCGCCTCTGCTTGTCGGAAGTTCTGATTCAAAAAAACAAGCATAGGCTCTTTAGAGAAATGTTTGGCGGAGAATCAAATAGAGTGACAAAGGATGTTGGTGGCATTCTATTGAAAACTTCAAATTTCACTTCTTATAAAGATTTTCCACAAGGATTACCAGAAAGGTAAACTAACATGAAAGTTTACTTTATGCTTTGCAATGATAAGACTCGCTAGACGAGTGGTTCAAGTAGAATTCTTTCAGCAGACAAATTTTTGCTTTGCCATGGAGTATGTCATCTTAAATGCTTAAGGAGAACAGTGACATGTTTTACAAATTGGAATCCATAATCTCATTTTTTTTCCTTTTCTCAATGATTTAAACGTATATAACTCAGTGTGTAGTGCTTAATTTTGTGCCTGTGTGGTTTGCAATTATTTACAGTTACCTTCAAGTTCACTTAGACGATGCTGGATTTGGCTTTTATAACGATTTTCCTTTAGTTCTGCCAGTCCATTACCAGACTTGCAACTCTGTCTTTGCTTCAGTAGGGCCACCTCAAAGTCTGCCATCAAATCTCCATAACTTGAAATCCCCGAACCATCCTGCAACCAAATCATTAAATTCCATCTGAAAATGTGAAATAGAGGACAAGAAGAGAATCAAGGATTAACATCCTTAGATCAACCCTAGCCAATGAGTTTGCTTCAAAGTTCGAATCAAAACAAAAGGAAACAGAATACTATAGAAAAGGCTGGACAACCTTTCAATCAATTGAAAAAACTTCTATTGCATAAATTTCGCCAACCTAATCTGTATATTCATGAATATTTTCACTGCCATACTTCAGAAATATGACAAATTTAGGGATCTAAAATCAGCCAAAGTTGCAATCCCCAAACTGTGCCCTCCCCGACTCAAAAAGAAGGATAGACAAGGTGCTGCTGAATTGCCTATACCGGCATGCAAATAATGGAAAACAGAAAATGAAAACAAATAAATTAGTCAGAAGCAGCAAGATCCAACCATTATTTTCATTTTTCTGTCGTTTCAACTTCTCAACATTCTTTCTCTGCTTCTAGTACGCTTACGACAAACAGAAGAATAATTATACATTAAAGCAAGCACGAAAATTCGTGTCCCATTGTCCTCGTAACTAAAGGAGAATGCAAATTATTTCTATTTTACAAGATATGAATGAACTTTTTTCTTTTCTTTTCAGGGCGTAATTACGGAACTACCAGAGACTGTCTCAAATACACTTTTCCCCTCCTTTTGGTAAGTTCAAAAACTGCCTAAAACAATAAATTCCATGAAGATGCTGACAAAACAATGGATATATTATCATAGCCGCCACAGCAATGTCAAACCAAATCAGCAGCAGAACCGAATATGAGCGAGCCCGTGGATATATGCTATCCTCAGGAGTGTGCTCCTACACCTCAATTAGATGTGAACCCAGAGCACTTACTGGGTCTTTCGTTTTAATTTTCTTTTGAGGGCTCAACATCAATTTTTAGTCCTTTTAAAGTTTTTTTTTCCCAATTCCTGAAATGTTCCTCTTTTTTTATTATTATTATATACATTGTGTTTATAAGAAATCCTATTTCCTTCTTAGTGTCTTTTATGAAATGCAATGACTTTTTCTCCCCTTTTGGCTTTGGTGTGTTTTACCATGTGCATGTTTTTAATATGAAATCCTATCCTCTCCTGGTTGTAGTTTTCTTTTTCTTTCCCTTTTTCCCCTGATAGATTTATCAATTAGTTCTTTCTTCACTAATGCTTCTTTTAATTTTGAGTAACATCGCTATTGTTGACTGAATTAATGTTCATTATAATATCCCTATTGTCCATCCCACAATATTCATTCAGAATTTTTTACTTATATTTCCCACTCCATCTAGTAATTTTTTATTAGGAAAAAGAAATTTTAACTAGCAGTGGCTACAATACTTCTGATAAATTTGGTCTATTTTGTGACTTCAGTCACTAATTGAGTGCTGACTGAGAGATGCAAAGATATGAAAGTGATTATTTCAATTAGGAACATTAATTTTCTCTTCACCCCTATTAAGAAATTTTCACAATTTAAATTGCATATTTCATTTATTATAATTGCCCATTAATAGATTGATATTCTAGATTTTATGGTTATTTTTATTTTCATATATAAAAAAATCTTTGTATATATTAAAATTAATAAATATATCTAAGTGCCCCCATTATCTGTCCTGGCTGTACCACTGAAGCAAAGTATCTTCTTTGAACCATAGGGCACTTGTCCATATGTTGTTAGTCACTAAGCAAATATCAATGTAAGCCCAGTGTCATTTTCCTTTTGGAGATAAAGTGATTCTGCCCTCCTGCAGACATAACGAACTAAAGAAATAAACAAGAGAAGATTCGTCAACTAACTCTCCTAAACAAAACATAGTCATGGGATGTCTTGCCATCTCGCAGAGGCCATGTTTCTCATTCAGATATAATGGCGCATTTAATGTTCCCTCTACTGTTAAGCAAACCAAACCATAAAATTTCCCGCATATTAACCACATGCCCTGAAATCAAAACAATCACTCAAACAAGATCATTATTGCACCAGTCTAGGATTTTTAGATGAGACTATAAGGACAAACGCTTTGCCACTTGTACTCAATTCATAATTTGTTTTGCAAACATTATCACCCAATCAATACATATCTAATCGAAGAAAAAGCATGTCTTTTTGTCTCACCGAATCTGCAACAGAATTAAAGAGACAGGAAAAAAATGATTCCTTAGGTATCACCATGCAACTAAACATATCACAACAACTAGGTTTCTTTACATAGAATTAATGACTCCACCAAAGTTTCATTCCAAAAGAAAATAATTAACAGATGATACCTATCTATGGAACCAGGAAAATTCTTCTGAGGCAACTGATAGAAAAAGGCAAACAACAAGCATACCCTATCAAATCGCTTAGTTGTTTTACAGCACTGGATTTCCACCAAATCACAAGTTTTTTGAAAACTTTTATTGTAGAATCATATACATAAAAAATTAATAATCCCTCCATCCCAAAAATATAACATACTTTTGGATATTTCACACGTATTACAAAAAAAAATTTACACTCATTTATTTATGATGTCGTACTTTTTTTTTTATACTTTGAAATTATACCATTTATTTTCTCTTTTTTCATTTAAGATAAGGATAATATAAAAAACACATAAATTCTCAAAGAATCTTCTCTTTCATATAAGGGATAATATTGAAAAATACACACAAATTCTCAAAGTATTTTGAGTCGGATGGAGTAATACATGTTTTCAAGCAATTTGAGCAAAGTCACGCAATTTTTTTAAAAAAAAAAGATACTCTGAAGCTTCAAGACTCCACATTTATAAACGCACGTAAGAGCATGCCCCTCCCAGCTAGAGAATTATTCAAATAACTACTAAAAGAACAATTAGAACAGAAATCTTTATAAAACCTCATCAATTACAAGAAAATTTATTGAACAAATATTTTTAAAAATAAAAATAAAAAATGCAACTCGCTTGCACCTTAGATTTGTCCACAGCAGGTGCACCGGATCCAACACCACCGCCACCAACAACATTAGAATCATCAATCGGATTACATACATCGGCAGCTCCACCATCGCCATCACGGTCACCGTCAATGTCAGCGTCGGAAGAGGAGCCATCGTCCTGATAAATAGACGAAACGGCGTCGTAGACATCCTGAGGTAAAGGAAGATTACGAGAGAGAAAATTAAGAGCACAAATTAACGTCCTAGTTTTCTCTATCTCATCTACATCAATACTACTAGCAGCAACATCATCATCATTATTGTTAGTTCGACTTTGACTTTGGCTAGGATCACCGGCGGTAACAGACACATCTACATCACCACCTCCTCCTCCTCCGCTGCCGCCTTGATGAGCTGTCTCTACCTGAGCTGCCATGGCTCACGGCGGAGTCACTGGTGGCGCGAAGAGTATAATTTTTTGAAAGAAATTAAAAAGGGGGAATTAAGAAAGCGGGGGATTATAAATATAATTGTTCTCTGTTAAAAAACAAAAGAGAAAAAAAAAACGAAATTATTTTTGGGTTTTCTCTTTCGCCTCCTTTCTTGGTTAGGGAAATAAAAACGAAGCCCTCTTCCTTCTGGTTCTGGTATTTGACCCGTTTTAGCGTTGTGGATGATGGTGGGAATTTACGGCAAAGGCCTTGTTTTTATTTTTATTGACGGTGAAGTCCCTTTGACTCCCAATATTTCGTCAGTGTCACACTATGTCTGGATTTTTTTTTATTTTTTGGATTTTGGACGAATAGACCATACTTTATTTCGAACTAATATACGTAATTTGTAATTGAAGTTGAATTACTAAGGACAATAAATTTCCCATCCCAGGATCAACTCAATTTAGTTCGGCCAAGTTGGAGATGTTTTACATAGTTTTAAATAGATTGTATATTATATTTTATAAAGTATAATATAAATTTATTTATATATATATATATATTGTATTTATTTGTTGTATATTTTTTCCGATTAAGTTCTAATTAGAATCGATTTTTTTATAGTTTTCAACTTAAGTTCATTATTATATATATATATATATATATATATATATTTCTTTTTGAACAATCAAATTTATAATATATTATTTCCTTTCGTTTGCCCTATTAAACATTTGTTCATTCTTTAATTCTATTATTTGAGGTGGAAGAAAGATCGAGATAATTTTAATCGCAACATATAAAAGATGAAGATTCTCAACATTCTAAAAAGCAAGATTGGAGTAGAATTAGAGAATACTAGGGATGAGATTTCTAAGGACATGATTTACTTGCCATTAACCTTTTCTTTTCTGTTTTTTTGGATAATTCATTCTAGTGTGATTAGACTTTCAATTGAAAGTTTATTTATTACAACAATATACTAACTCAAATTGATTAAAAGTGCCTATTCTATAATAACAATATATCTTGCATTCTCATCCTTCGAATTTGTCAAATTAGTTTCAATTTGCATCCCTTCACCCAAATGACCCTAAAAGAAAATAAGCTATCCTACCAATCCTGACCTTAGTTTGCATATAATATCTCTAGTAGAGAAAAAATCCTTGTCCATGAAAACTACATGTATAAAGATTTGATCTTCCTAAATCATCGAATGAAAACAAAATTGATCTTACAAGTTGAATTATACACCTCTTCAACAAATGTAAACTATTAATGTATATAATTTGCTACGTAAATTATGAATATAAAAATAAAATCTACCTAATTAAATGGTATAATATTTCACACATAAGCTATGTTTCTTTTCAAGTAATTAAATTATTGCTTCTGTTGTGTGATCTTTTATTGTTATCACTTGTCCATGCTTGCGGTACTTTGAATTGAAGAGTAGACAAATTTTGAATATTGGCTTATAAATTAATTTTGAGTTGATAAAGAGTGTAGAAACACTCCCTACCCTAGAAGCATAAAATACTCAGGAAGAATATAGCCAATTTAGTCCCTTGAATATACATTTTTGGCCGTCTTGCAAGAGGGAAAATTGTCATCATAATTTCCACAAAAATGTGTAATAAGATAATGAAAGAACAAAATGTAGAGAATTTTGACGCTGGAAAGGATCTTTGATCCACCTTTTGATATTGAGATATCCAAACTAGTGGATTTTGAAACCCCATAGGGACTTGGATCATCACCAAATGGCTTCACAAAATCAGCACTATCAAATTACTGATAACAAACTTAGATTTCAGCTATCCAAATTAACAAACAAGATTGAACTTAAGTTCACCTCATGCTCAAAGATCATTAGTTGCCCTGCATAGAGAAATCCCAGAATAAGGGAGCCTCACCACCAGAAATGGACCCGGAGCATTCCTCCACCAGTGATCAAGAAAGCGTAATAGCTCTATAGTTTCTGCACAAACCAATCAGGAAATCGATTTTCAGCCACAAGCTTCTCAGAAATTGTCGATTGGCAGGCCTTCAATGTAATGAAATGTTTGGTCCACAATTTGAAGTCATCAGAGCTCGTTGCTGGTGAATTCATAAGTTCCTAACTTTGAGGCACAGATTTCTCCAACACACGGTTGATTGGTTCTTGAAAATACTGCAGAGAGATAAAGATGGCTTCCTGCATTGTAAAAATGCCAAGGATGATAGTTAATGTGTGAATGTAGGATGCCGAGCTCAACCAGGAAAGTCACATAAAGAAAAGGGATTTGAGAAACAAAATGCAAGTACCTCTGAACGTATTGTTCTGCTTCCTTGATGAGGGCATGTGTTCAAGTACAAATCAAAAACTTCTCTTGCATTTTTTCCCTGAATGCAAGAAGCATCAAAATGAAGTCATCAAGTGCATTCGTCCAACAGACAAACCACAAATAAGCCAGGACTAAAAAGTTTTAAGCTATTATGAATCCAAAGCTCAGAAGTCAAAGTTGGACCAAAAACCCTCTAATGGGAATCATGAAAAAGAAAAGAGGAATTCCAGCAATACCTTTAACTCATTGTCTTCGTCAATACACTCTTCAAGTCCAGCAAGCCCACCAAAAGCAATCAATAGGTGCCTAAAGATTATGAACATCATTACTTACCATTACATTAGCTTAATGACACATGCGATTAGTTTTCTGCCAGATTCAAAACAATAACAAAAAAAAAAAAAACTAAATTTCCAACATTCCTTAATTCAGAGACGTCTCTAATTTTCACATGTCCAACCTTGGCTTCTATACATGGATCCAGATAGTTGAAGTTAAGATGTAGGTACATAGCAAACAGTCCAAAGTCCAAGCTGCCCTTTCTCTTGTGTAATAACAAAGCTTTGCAAGTTCACGGAAGTTTATCAAAAAATTAATGCATGATTTGCATGACATGATTGAAAGACAAATTCGACAGTGATAACAACTCTAAACATTGTCAAATTTGGAGAAGGCCAATTACATCAATAGGGACAGATCATGATACGGAAATAGGGCAAATTATGTAGCATTATTTCAATATGGTCATACTCTTTTTGCAGCTAGAGTTTTCATAACAAACTTATGGGGAAATAATAACCTGAATGGTGGTAGAGAAAGTTCTGAAGACCTAATGACGACTCCATGTTCTGAGGTGCCAATAAGATAATCGTATCCCCTCTACATGAACATTTCAATGGAATTAATGAGAAAAGGTACTTTTCAATAGAAATAGAGAAATCAATGAAAAAGTTAAAAAGAGAAAGATAATGAATACCTCATGTGGGCAACCACTGAATACCCCGCTGATATTTGAGGCATACCGCACTTTATAACCCCAGTACATTCCTGCTTCATCTCTAGGTCTGGAAGATGGGACAATTTGATAGGTTAGACCTGAAATTTAAGATACAGAAGAACAAAAAAGGGAAATTAACATTTCAGAGTGCAAGCATTAACTGAATAAGCAAACTACCAAAAACTAGACCAATAAAGAAATTTTGGGTATGTTCTGAAGCCTTCAATTCCCCTCATATTTTATTTGGAATCAAATGGTAGCTCTCATCTTTCAAGGGTCGCAAGAGCTTCAGTACCCCAAGATTACATTTGAGTTCCATGGCTTGTTTCTATATTTGCAGTTCTTTTATGCATAATATTCAAAGAATTAGAGGATAAGGCTCTCATTCATATAATAAACTTCCCCTTTGTTAAGCAACCAATATAATGTTTGACAAACTCAGCTTATGGGTATGCTACCAGCAACTATTAGAGCCAATAATATAAATAGAGTTAGTATCCATATATCAGTTTCCATTGTCTAAAATGCATTTAAACAATAGAACAAACCAAGTAAGATACAAAACAACCAACTAAACATCATACAAGTTATCTCATATATGGTCGCTACAACTGCAGTAATCCCAAGCACCCTTTGAGGTCTCACTAATGATCATAATACATTGTGTCACACTGGCACTACTAGAAGTCAACTTCATTATCATCAAAGAAACAAGAGACAAGACACATAAATTTATGATCAACGCCTGAATTAGTCAATCAAAATAGGCCAAATGACGTCCAGAAACTCATGATCTGATGTTAGGGCCAATTCACTACCTGTATCCAGATTACGATCAGTTCCCATTGCCACTGTTACTCTTCTTCCTGGTTCAATTACTTGCTCAATCACAACATTCTGCAGAATACAGCACTTGATCAGCAAATTGTGTAATAAGATACTATTGATGAGAAACATGTGTCAGAAATGGACCTACTGCCCATTACATAATAACAGAAGACAAAATAATAGGACACCTAGATGGTAACTTCAGGGAGGAGGGATCAGAACATTTTTAAAACCATTAGAATTTGTTCCATCTACCTAAAGAGCCACTAACTAAGAAAGCATAAAAACAATGGGTAAAAGCTCTAAGGGGAGGAGTGGCATACATTTAGCTCTTACTTTTAAGTACTCCCACCCGAATGTGAATTTTGTGTATCAGGGGACATTTTAGCCCTTGCTCTACAATGTTAGACAAAACAATTGAAATGAGTAAATATTGTTGAATCCACCCTGACAAATAATAGTAGAGGAAACATTCTAGCATGCTAACTAGACTTTCCCATTAGAGAGATAGATGCCAAATGCACTTATACAGACAGATGTTGCTGCATGACACTAATGGGGATAGAGGCATCATGGATAAACTATAGATGCACATCAGTGCAAGAAGATACATCCCATTGAGAGTTTTTGGGGACAGGTAAATGTTCATCTCTTTAAATGTTGCAGCAACAGGACAGAACCACAACAAATCAAGGAAAAATATCCATGTGACATTTAATTGGTTCTGTATCTTCAAAGAGGAACTACAAGGAGGAAGAGCATAAATATGCTACCAACAATAAAAAATATGTAAGACATTTATTTCATCACATACAGCTACATATCATAAATTAGCTGACTTCTTCTGACCAAATGGATATTGTGTACCTTGTTGAGCCCCACATCAACAAATGTCCCCCCAGAATTCGGAACTTGGTTTTTGAGAGAGACACCTAAAAAAATTAAGAATCAAGAAAAATATTCAGAAAACAAACGCATTTTTCCTGTGCATCACATCTTAGGACCTATAGTAGAATTCACTCAGATAAATAGAGTCTAAGCAAGTTGGCAACACAAAGACCTTGATCATCATTAGAGAAATTTCTGACATTGAGAAAGTACATGCTGTTACAATCCTAAGATTGGTGGAAATAAAATGCAACACATTGTTGATGTGTAAAGTAGTTTGGCTATCTTTGATCAACCAATTGCAGGTTTCAAAAACATCAATCAATAAATCAAGAAGAGTGCAAAGTCATGGCATCAGCCATATAGTTTCTCGACATAGAACTTACCTGAAGTTCAGCGATCAAGTGTAGGTCATCATATGTACAGACTTTGCACCAGGTGTGTAAATCAAGTAGCTGTGCGTTTTTTAATTTAAAACTACGAGGGCTGAGAGCCATTATGGATTTCTAACCCCTATGCCAGCAAAGCTGGGAGGCATAATCCACAATTCTCAATCACTCCAATAGTAAAAAAGAAAATAAATCAACGAAACTCAGTTTTTTGTGTGGCTTAACAAAAGGGAAAAGGAATAGAAAGGAACCATTTAAGGAAGTACAGAAGAAAATCCTTCACCTAGATGGAGGACTTGCTCTAATTCTCTTGGTTGTTTGGCTCTGAATAAGGAAAATGTCTTCACAAGTTTATCCTTGACACAATGTTAAATCCTTTTAACATGCAGAAGTATTCATTTCTTTCAAGCTCAATCTTCTGTAACTCCTCTTGAGATGGAATATTGCCATATAAGAACGACAACTATTCAACAACCCCCATGTTTTTCTCCTTATCTCCCTCCAACCCCAACCCCAAACCCCCCCACCCCAAAAAAAGACCGCAATCACAAAAATTGAGAAACAAATAAGGGATGCTGTACAAATCCCTGCTCCAAACCTTCACCTTCCCTAAGTACTTAAGACTCCATGAGAAGTGAGAGGATACGATCCTACCTTCTCGATAGGGTGCCCATTCATGCTTACGCAAATGATGTGGGGCGTCTAGTGGTGGCAGCAGACCCTGAAATTAGCAAGTTGCGTTTAGGTACCACATTAATGATTACAACAAAGGTAAATTCTTTTTTTATTTTTCATCTAAATATTATTAGAACAGCACACACACTTCAGGTGGCTTAACCAGGTCTACAATGAAAAACTGGGGCCTTACCACAAATCTTAAACTACTGTGCTTTGGGAAAAGACTCTTCCTAAGATACTGTGGAGTCTCCAGATATCTCAAAATCCTTATTAGAAAAGCTGCACCACTTTCATATTCATCTGAACTATTGTCGTCCATAAGCACACTTGATTCATCCACCAGAGTACTCTTATTGTCAAAAACAACCACCTGTCCACAACATGCAAGAAGAAGATCTAGCACCAACAAAGCTTGCAGTAAATCCTACATCCACCCACACTCAAATCTGTGTTTCTTGAACATATGAGCACTTTTGTGATATGCATTTGTCAAGATTGAACACATAAAGGTAAAATCTTGATTAAAAAACCACTGGTGTGGTTCATCCACAGAGCAGAAAATGCAATGTTAAAACAAGCACTATGAACCACCGGAACCAAAAGCACAAATTTACATACCTCCTCTACCCGAAAAATTGTAGCAGCACGAGCAATCTGACCAGCCAACTGATGGATAAATAGACCACAAAAAAGAAAATGATCGGAAAAGGTCAGCAAGATTATAACCAACAAATCTTCTTTTCTTCTTCTACTACTAATAATACAACAAAATCAGCTTTAAAAAGAAAGCCCATTTCAGAACAAACCTCTGGAACCATTACCAAGAAATCCCAACACAAAATCTCTATCTTTTTTTCTTATACTCAGTCAACGAAAGACCCACAAACATATTTTCTAATTCCTATCGAACTTCATAAGGACATAATAATTATATACATGAACAGAGAAAGATCCATTACCCGAGTGGCGAGTTCAAGAGATTGAGCATTGTCAATAATAGAGCCAGGAACAGCAATAGAAACAGTAGGTCTTTGATTTGTATCTACATCCTTTTCCTCTTCCTTTCTCTTCTTTTTCTTCTTCTTCTTCTTCTCCTCCTTACAGGAGTCCCCATTAGCAAGCTTCAGGTCTGCTTTAGTATCATTTTTCTCTGTGGCGTCTGCTTCTTCATCATGGCTGCTTCTCTTCTTCCCCATTTTTCAATTCTCTCTCAAGGGTTTATTGAGGGTTTTAAAAGGGAGTTTGATTTTCAATTTTGACAAGTAAGATTATCTGTTTTCGGCCCTAAACTTTTTGCTATTTTTACTTATGGGTTATCACCTTTTTAGATACCTATATTTTGTGTTATGCTTTTGAGTCTTCCCATCAATTAAAGTTATTTTCCAATTAATGCATGTAAACTTAACTTCAATTTTGGCAAATGTATTTTTGGTAAAAACAAGGAAAATTATAAATTTTTTACTATAAACTTTTTTTAATTTTTACTTATGAGTCATTATCTTTTATTCTACCTTTTTAGATAATTATACTTTTTTCATATTATGCTTGAGTCTTCCAACAAGTTGAAGCTATTTTTCAATCAAGACATGTAAATAAGCGTCCAACTTCAATTTTAACAAGAGTATTTTCGTTAAAACACGTAAAAGACAATTCATATAATACATTTATAAAGAATAAAATAGTTTTTATACGTTACACCGAAAATATCTTTGTCAAAATGAAAGTTGGACACATATTTATACAATTTTATTGAAAAATAGCTTCAACTTATAGAAAAGCCTAAAAGTATAGAGATCTAGGCCAAAAATCAATAATTTTCCTTCACTACCCAAAGCTTGTCTAAATCTCACTTAGCAACCTCAAGTTTAAGTAAATAAAATTCCAGCCCTTTATGTTAGCTTTTCCTTTCCATCAAGGAAGGTTGCTTTTATATATATACACTTCTTTTTTTATATAAAAATGCACTTAACCATTAAAGCCATCAACCAAAACATTACGGAGTTCATCCTCAGATTCAACATAAGGAGCCCAACACATTAGGGGGCAAGTTAGAAACAAGAATTTCACAAAAAACATGATGGGTTCTAGTCCAAAAAATAGTACAATGAGCAAAATTATTACAAGATCTTGATACAAAAGATAAAGACTAATATTTACTCTTTTTAAAATGACTTTTAGCTTCATTAATAAGATCAACAATACTCCATTCTTTATAAACATTATATCCATGAATTATTAAGATAACCAATTAATGAGTTACGTTTCCAACATCACATTAGAATAACAAGTTTTCTCAGTAATATGAAAACTGAAAATCAAAGACAAAGTTTCGGTAGAGAAGGCATCAAAGGTCATTAATATCACAATTTCTAACAATAGCAGCAGCCATATTTTATAGAAACCAAGAGGAGGGGGGGGGAGCCATTCTTTTTTAGGACAAGATCTAGAATAAGGATATGCTTATTATTCATGCTACAAAATTCATGAACAGAAAGTAATTTCTCTCCGAGTCTCACCTGGTCACGGTGCATCCAAATATTCATGAACAGAAAGTATATACACACGTGATGACATGAGACAAGAAAAGGAACTTTCAAATTTGTTTGAGAATTTAAAAATACAAAAATTATGTTAGATTGGTAAACTATTATATATAATCTAATTTTTTTAGTTAAATCTAAACCCGATTTCCCTTATTCATCCTAATTACCTAATATGAGAGAACGAACTTACATTTATTTTCTTTTTAAGTCTTCTCCCTAAACCTATCCTAAGTCAAAACCGAAATATATATAAAATGGGTGCCTACATCCACTTTATTTTCATTCATTAACTTTTATCTAATCATTTATCTAATAATTAAATACATGCTTGTATACAATTTGATTTTTAAAACTACTTTCTTAGAATTTTTTACTATTATTATCTTACTATGAAATTCTAATTTTTTACATAAGTTTAGTTTAAGTATGATGAGCAAGATACCCGAATATCCACTTTATACAATATTACATAATGGTATTCTTTTAACCGTATTATCCCAGCGATTGTTGGTATAGGAACATCGAGTGTAGCACAAAGATTTGAATTTTGAAAATTACTATATAAACCAAATGTTGAACACCATTGTAGCCTTTCTTCTCAAAATGCTTCTTGAACTGTTAAGTTTTTTTTTTTCGCAAAAAAGATCAAGAATATTTCACTTTATATTACTAGTGAGCAAAGTCTACAATCAGTTTGTTACCAGAACTCCTACTAGTGAATTAGGTGGTCACTGTTAAGTTTGCATATTCATTTTGCTGACATTTCAAGAGGCTTCTTTAACACATGAACATGCATGCAGGGGTGCCATTGGCCAAATATTCCACCCCTCTCTTCTTCAGCCTTTGTTTTTTTTTTTCTCTTTCTTTTTTCCAATTCCCAGGAAGTAAGGAATGGGCGGGGAAGTTGCTAAATAGAAGAGTGAACTACAACTAAAGCAATTAATGTATACAACTATACTGAAAGATATAATGGAGAGAATCCATCCTTAATGATCAAGTTTACAGTAATCGATTCTATTAACATTGTCAAAATCTAAGAAAATTATCGAGGTATTGTCCTTGGTACGCTGTGTTCTGGCTTCATTCAACAAACTGGTAGCTATCTTCTCTGGATCCGTCAAGTTTTTCTCTCTTGCCTGTGAAGTAAAAAGGTATCAAAGATATGATACTTCTATAAGAATACAAGATGAATTTAATGAAAACCAGAACCATTGATCAAGTTCATTAATCAATACCTGCTGTATAATTTGGGATGCCTTCCTGATATTCATGACATCCCATAAGCCATCACTGCATCCAATTCCCATAGTACTATATCAGAATATAAAATGGTGAAGCAGAAAATAATAATAATAATAAGGGGAAAAATGGCCAGAATTCATCCAAACTCCTAATTGGGGGTCTCTTCTTCTCCCGGCTTGCATGCTCACAGACCATGCACAAAAGCATACACTAGCATGCCTAAAAAGAGCCTGATCAAGATAACTTTATTCTGAAAGATCATATATATTGTAATTGCAAATACAGACCCTTTTAAGGAATATTTTTCCCTCGTATGTATTTCATACAACTCTGATAGAGTTGTCTGCAATCGGCTTCTATTTAATAAAAGCTGCAAGCCACCTCAGTTATTATTAGTCTGAATTTTCAACCTTGTCGAAAAATTTATTGCAGCAGGTGAATAAAAGATACCTCATGGAGGCAGTTTGAAGTCTAAGCAAGAAAATGAGTACACACAAAGAAGGGGTGAAAAAGAAAAAAGGAACTCTGCACTCAATCACATTACCAACATACAAATTAGATATGCATATCAATCTAGATCACATTTAGTTATTTTAAGTAACGAAAATGGCATGAGCACCGACAAATAAGAAAAATATAAAGAAGAAGAGAGGAAAGGATGTACGCCTCAGAAGATTACAGTATATTCAATAGAAAAGTGAAGGAAATCACCTAGCTAATAGTGCAAAGCCCCTGCTTGCACGGTATATATGGACAACTTCACTCACAAAAGGTTCTGAACTAAAGCGTGCATCCTGCTGTTTCAGAAACTTGTCTCCGAGCATTCGAGCAAGGTTGATTCCTGCTTAAATGCAAGTGATGAGAATCTGCCAATAATAGACACTCGGCAAAAGAAAAAATAGTCACATGAAAAAAAATAGTCACCACATATTCGTGTCTCCCCATCTTTCAAAGGTTCTCCTGCTACTTGCATGCGTAGTCTTTCAGAAGAACTACTTATTCTGTGGTCCTCCGTCATCTTCACCTGCTTTCCATCAATACTGCCATAAACACAAGATTATAGTCTTACATCATCTTGGTTGTAAAAGCTACCATAAAATATAAGAAAAGAAACTTAAAATTGGACACAAGGAAAAATTCTTTCTGCTTCTGGAGAAAGGTGAAGGTGAGGATGAAGAGTAATAGGGCTTCAGCGAAATCAGTCAAATTAGCCATAAATGGCTAATTGTTACTTCTGTTACTGTAGAGGTAACAAAATTCAAATGTAGGAATGTCTGCTGCTCATTTACAAAAGACCAAATTAGCCACAAAAAAAACCCAGGATATGCAGGAGAAGCAGCATAGTAAAAAATGAACATACGTGAACAAAAGCAATAAATTTCTCTTAAAAATAGAAGGCACCGTAGGTATATATACTATACACAGAAACAGCAGGAGGCAAGAAGTAAAAGACAGAGCCAACTGAAAGTACATACTTTATGAAACAAGCTGAGTCTCCAACATTTGCGCATTGGGCCAACAAATTTTTGTTACCATCAGCCCAAACCAGCAGCACTGTTGCAGTACAACCCTGCAAAACTTTTCATCATTAAGAGCAAATATAAAGTCCACTGAAAAGTTAGTGGAGCAGCAACCAATGTCTTACTGCACAAAAAAAACCTTACTGCATAGTTTATGCATCTTTCCTTGCACAAATCAATGTTGTTTAGAACTTTATTCGGGTTAAACTGATAAAAGTGTATTTCCATTATGTATATATAGCACCAAGCATAAAGCTGTAGCATTTCAAAAAACCTTTTTTGTGATACACTCATGATGTTTGTGTAAATCACTATCATTATAGGCTTTAACTTTTTCTAATTTTCCATTCGCCATATGTTTAGAAAGAAAAAAAATTAAAAAATAAATAAAAGCGTGCCATTCACACATTACGTGAGCATAATGTAAACTCTACAACCACAGTATTCACCTATCAGACATATTCTTTTTTGTGGAAATGAGGCTTCCTAAGAATTTTGAAAACTACTCCCTCTGGTTTTCTTTTTTATTATTTTTTATTTATGCAAAATTAAATTTCACTCCCTTTAAAAAGTTCCTAAATTTATGTGATTTTTAAAGAGAGACTAAAATAACCTTTCCTAAAATATCTCTATATTAAATATGTCAAATTAATTCTCCCTCTCTCCTATAAAGTCAAAACTAGCAGCTGAAAAGCTTAATTAGGCCTCTTAGGTATTACTCCCTCTGTTTCTCTTTTTCTTTTCTATTTTTTTACTTGTCACCTTTTGGAGTTTTCTATGCTTTTTTTACTTGTCATGTGATGAAATCAAGGTAGCATTTATCACCTTTTTCCCATTATACCCTTCTATCTAGAGCTTATTTAAGATTCTAATTAAAGCTTTCAACTCCTACTCTATAAAATTCAATGGGTCTTTTGGTCTTTTTTGTTAAAAGTTACATGAATTTTAGTGTTTTCTGAAGGGGTGTGGGAATGCGTTTTGTTAAGTAAAAAAATGGAGTAGTATTTTATCAGAAATGATAAATAGAATATGTCAGTGATAAGCAATCGCAAGAAATACAAAGAGATGAAAATTGAGAATATTTCAAGAAGAAACCTCATAGTAGTGGTTCATGCAAGCTTCAGTCTGAGAAAATGCTTCTCTAAGGACATCGGAAGCATCGCCTTGTACTAAAACTCTCTCTTTTCTACTTGAATCTGATAATAAGCTTGCAACCATCTCAGGCATTATCCTAGGAAATAACACAGAATTCCTCAACCAGATTAGACATAGAAGAGCAAGAAAGCAGCTTCAGATTAATGTTCTATTTATTCAACAAAGATATGGAAGATTTGACACTATAATCAACCTAAAAATATCCTTGAAATATCCTGATGAACATTTCCCAATTATTTTGTGTATATGATGGTGAATCATTGATAGTGCTCCTACTAAACCACTGAAGACTTACAAAATTATTACATTAATTGAATGTGGAAAAGCAATATGACTCAAATTCTCCAATAGTATGATTTGTGAAATATTGAAAAGTTGACTAAAGGCAAGAAGTGGAACACTTACTTGCCGGCAGATATAGCAGCATTTGCTCCACCATGTCCATCACATATAGCAAACAGCCCAAACTGTCAGATCAGCAGTTGCAAATTATTTATAAACCTTGTAAGTAACCATCAGATTTCATATGTGTATGCATTTATTTATGTACGTAAATGCATATAGTTTTGTCAAGAAAAGACAAACTCCAAAACCTGTTCTGTCCCAGGTAGCGGCCAATGGTAAAAACAAACATCTTCCATAGGTAATCTTTTTCCACCTCTACGGAATGCCATGGGGTCTGATGCCACGCCAACTCCAAATGGAATCTGGCACTCAGTTGGAGATGAAATTTGAACCTGTAACAAGTCACCTCTAATTACGCAGTTGCAAAACTGAACTGAATTTTACAGTTGCACAAAAGAATAATTCTTTTTCCAGCTACAGATATTGATCGGATAGATTTAATCCTTAAAACCACCCCAGTTTCTCATGTGTTGCTAGAATGTAAATCTTTAAACAATCATGAATGATTTTATTAACTGTATACCTCTTTCTTTGCTCCTAAAGAGAACAGAAAGAGATGAGTATTACCAAAAAGAGGATGCATACCATATATTAACAACCTAGAAGACGCATACTTACTAAAATCTGGGAAGCTGTGCCAAGAGTAATGATATCTCCGCTTGCAATGTCAACTGGGTCACCCCAATGCCTGCTTCCAAAATCAGGATGGTGGATTGCTTGAGAATTTAGGAGTGTTCCATTTAAGCTACCCATGTCTACCAGCTCCCACCTCAATTTCTGAAATATAAAATCAGTATCTTTTCTACATAGCATAGCATATGTGGTCAGATCTGAAAAATGGTTCTAAAGCTTTCAAAAACCTTACATTAGAATTCCAATTTATCAGAGCATGCTTCCCAGAAACCTCTGAATCCTTCAGCAATAAATCACTAGGAGAAACTCTTCCAAGGGTCAGAGGAAGCCTAGATGAATCTGTTGACTTTATGGAATACTGAGCCCCACAAGAAGGCCCTGAGATAACCTCCAGAATGAGGATGCTTCCTGCACTTCTAACAGAAAAATATGATGACATGTTTTACACATTTTTGCAGAGAAAAAGCTGAAAGAGAAAATTATGCAAC
Source organism: Apocynum venetum (assembly GCA_019593545.1). Lineage (NCBI taxonomy): Eukaryota > Viridiplantae > Streptophyta > Magnoliopsida > Gentianales > Apocynaceae > Apocynum > Apocynum venetum. Next base: position 3,508,619 of record SRSM01000127.1, read on the forward strand.
TTCCGTAAATGACAGAAAATAATTACTTTGATCCACAGTACCCTTCTGAACAGACTCTGTAAAGATATTTTCTCCACCAATTCTTGGGATATATTTCAAATCTTCTTTTCTATCATGATCCTTCACTTCCAGAGATTGGCGAGTTTGTGGTCGTAAAAGTGTCTTACCAAATGAAGTGTCTTCTGAAGTATCAGGAATGTCAAGAACAAAACTATCGCCTGAATGAAATAAATAAGAGGTTTCAGGTTCCCGGGTAATGAAAAGGAGCTGAATGAAAGGTAAAGTGGAAAAAAGCTATATACTATGCAACAACTGAGCAGATGTCAAAGAAACCCGTAGTTTAGGTGTAGGTCTTTGTCCCCGGGGTAAGCTAAAGCTCGCTAGCAATGGCTGACCTGACTCTACTGGAGAAAAATTTCTGGCAAAATCATTGCTTTGGCTGTGAACCAGATTTACATCTTCTGCAACAAGAGGCCTCTCAAGGTCATCAGTGTGCTGTCAAAATGATAAAGCCATGTGAGTAGCATGCATCAAGAAGTCAAACCCAGAAAGCAGAGACAAGATATACTGAAAATGGCATAACATAAAGTAAACTGAGGGAAATGAAGCTTCACCATGTTTGGTCTCTCCTTCTCTTAATCTAGAAGATTCTATCAGGCAGCTAAATGAAATTCTTTGGCACAGCATGACAAAGCATATACAAGATACACATATACAATATACAATAAATAAATCTAACTCTGCAATTGATGTGCTGGGTATGAAAGTAGGAGCAACATATCATGTTTAGCTATTCTATGCCTAATACAAACAATAATTATCTATCTATCTATATCTATATCTATATATATATATATATATATAATTGTGATTAGAAAATTAATAAAATCATAAAAATATAATTGGTACATGATTGTAAGAAGAGTTAATGGTAAAGTTTACAACGACCAAAAAATGGATTATGAATCCTACTTAATCATCAATAGTCATAAATTTTATAACTCCCAACCATTTAATGGCATGAAATATAAAAATAAATAAATTAAAAAATATATATCTCATTAAAACATTATCAACAATCTTCACTTATGTTACTAAAATAAAGCTCTAGTTAAAATAGAGGTTGTTACAAAAAAATGCAAAACTTATTTTAAAGAAAAATAAAATGAATAAAAAAACTTAATTATTCCTTCCTTCCAAATCAAATTTCCCTTTTGACATAGAATAAAAATTAAGGAAATGTCATTGATCGCATTATCCTCATTATTAATATAGTTAGTGGTAAGGCCCGTGTATGGTGGGATATAAATCCTAATTAATGAGGTTATTTATGAACGTTCACATAAAAAATATATTTATTTAGGAAAGTGGATAATTATACATAGACATTCCAAAATAGAGAAGTGAATATTCAATTTTGGACAAAGGGAGTATAATATAAGTGTTCAAGACTAACATAAAGTAGCAAAATTCTCCCTGTGCAATTTATATAATCTATAACCTACGATCTATAACTTATAATATTCCAGAAGTGTGGAATGGTTTAAAGATTTGCACTAAACATTGTTATATTCCATTTTCCAATTGAAAACTTTAACCTTTATATCAAAAATATTAACTAAACTAAAAAAGGATAAAAGGGCAATTTACTTTTATTTGCTTTAAAAAATTAAATGATGTAAAAGTAAAATAAAAATAATTTTGTGATCATTTTACTAAGTTGATAGAAATGTTTGTAACCACCAAATAATACATTACATACTCCTAGTTATTAGTAATAATAAAAGTTTCTAAGCACCAAAAATACCCATACTAATTAAAGGGTCTTAAATAACAATAAAGTTGACCAAAAATCCAAAATAACTATACTGCTTAAAAGTTAAAAAGTTTAAGTTTTTGCAATATTGTCGCACATGGCAATTAGTACTACAAATGGTCTTGAATTAGATTGAAATGTTAGATTGTCAACATGCACTTCATATGAAATATTTAGAAATTTCCCAAGAACCAAAATGATGAATTCATATTTGACCACAGCAAGAATCACTTTAAATGGACCGCCACATATTCATGTATTCCAAAGCCAAATAAAATGAGGCAAATCTTCTAGTTGACACCTTAACTTCGAAACTTCTTGTTTTCAAAAAAGTCTAATCAAATAAGTCTCCCACACTGAAACTAACAAACAAAAATGAATTCACATTTGACCATAGAAAGAATCACTTTAAATGGACCGCCACATATTCATGTATTCCTAAAGCAAATAAAATGAGGCAAATCTTCTAGTTTACATCTTAACTTAGAAACTTCTTGCTTACTGACTAATAATTGAAGGATATCCTTTCAAAAAAAGTCTAATCAAATAAGTCTCCCACTCTGAAACTAACAAACAAAGACAAAAAACAAAGAAACATATGCACAAATTTGATAGAGAAAAAAGGAACAGGAATAAAAAGATAACTTCATCTTTTCAATAAGAAAAGTAGGCCAAAGTAGCTCTACTTACATAAAACTTCAGAAATGTATGCAAATCCTTTATCTTTATAACAGCCACTGAATGTCATCAATAATATTATATAGACTCTTATCCATACATTATATGGTAGATCTAGTCAGATGTTTCAAAATTATCCAGCAGGGAATTGATGTAGCCAAAGTCCAGTCCATTGTCAGGAAATCTTACTTAATATTTATCTCATACGTTCTGATGCATATCCAAAAACGTCCTACAATTTCCAAAATTGTTCTACACTTTCAATACCCGGGGAAGTCATTCCAAGAAGTCATGTGGTAAAATTTTAAAAATCAATATGTTCCAAGATTGCCTATGCAATTTTCTATATCTTCAAAGCTCTATTTTTACCAGCTACCACAATGGTGCAAATACTGCACCATCCAACTAACCAACAATCAAACAAGCTCTTAACTTTCTGCATAAAAACACTCCTGGATAGTCTAGATTCTTGGTTTCCCTTTCCTAGAGGAGGACAATGCTTTAATTTGGTCTACCAATAACATTTATCATTTGTAATAAGTATCTGAAGAGCAGCAGAACCATGTCTCAAGAAAAACAGCTGAGCCTTGCAGTAATCATCCTCCAACCCAGAGACATATTAAACATAAGAAACATATTGATGTAAATGTATATATAAATAACTGAAAAACATCAGTGCGACTAAAATGGTAATCACCACATTAAAATCCTTCAACCCTGTAAACAAATAATTGCACCGAACCAAAATCCTAATCTAAGTTGATTGAAATGATCAAAATGGTTCACACCATGAAAAGGGGGAAAAAACAGAACCCATTTCTCTCTGCTATTTATCAGATCATTTTAAACCCCATTTGCAATCACGATCAATAATTTCAAAAGATCACAATATACCATCCAATCCCTAAATAAAATACATCAAAATAAATCAAGAAAACACACAGTAATGCTAAAGATTTAAATATGGAGAACACACAAAAAAAAAAAAAAATGGACCTTGATGGTGCGGTTACGAGAGGCAGAAGCGGAAGAGAGAAAGCGGCGCCATGGCTTGAACTTGCAGGCGATTAGGAGAAGGATGAGGAAGAAAAGGAGCATAACCACAACAACAACAACAATAACAAGACTACCCTGAAATGGAAAAACAAGAATGTTATTACTGCTGTTGCTACTGTGAGTGCTATCAGTATCATCAGAATCAAAAGAAGAAATATCACGAAATATCGCCTTAGCCATCTGGCAGTGGTCCGTGTGATGAAGATGATGAGAAAGAGAAGGAAGAGAGAGAGAGAGAGAGAGCGAGAGAAAGAAAGAAAGCTCAAATACTCATCCTACCATTTTGCACACTATATCTCATCAATCACAAACTTCTACAAACATCAACAATTGGCATCGCGAGAAGAGCGCTTTGAAATGGTCGCATCCATTTTCTTCTTTCCCTTCGTTTCTTGATTTTCCCACCCAACATCAACTCACCCTCTGTATACCTATGGAAGCATTAGAAGTATGGAACAACCGTTTTTACTTGAGGTACAATGAACATCATCAGGTCAGCTTTTTTTAGGTGAGAGTAACTATTTTCCAATTGGTATATAATTCAAAATATAGGATATTATGAGTCTGAATTATTTTTTAAAAAAAATTAAATTCAAAGGCTTTGCGTGAAATTTACAATTTAAATTCTATTATCTTACTTAAAACTACATTCAAGATATGTGATGTAATTTTTAATGATTTTAGGTCTTAATATTTTTGCCAATTAGGTAAACGTTTTTTTTTTTTTTTGAACAAGCCTATTAATTAGGTAAACATTAGATGGACAGAAACAGTAGCAAATTATGTGTATTAGAGTTAGTTTGAACTTGGTAATTAAGAAATCCAGTATGTTGCCTTGAATCTAACCAACCTTGGAGGTTTGAATTTTTTTCATTTACTTGTTATAATAGAGGGTTTTTTTTATATAATTATGTATTTTGTACACTTTATGACTTTATTATTTTGACAAAATAAATATTATACTCCTTTGTTATTTTTTATTTGTCACAATTAAAAAAATTATTAATCACTTTTTATTTGTCATTCTTAGATAATTTAAGTAACATTAATGCTAAGTTTATTATTATACGCTCATATTAAATATAATGTTAAAGTAGACAAAACTAAAGGTAATTTGAAAATTACAAATAAATTGAAGAGTCTTTTTATAAAATTAAAAAATAATAATAATTGTGACAAATAAAAAATATTGTATATCTAATAAATTGTGTTTAATCTAGATTTGATAGATTTGGAGAAACATTAGTTTCTAGGGCTAATTAATGGTAATAAGTTCTAGTTTTTCTTTTCTTCAATTAAATTCAAACCTCTTAAATATAATATTTGAAAAATTGAAAAAATTTTACGTCAACTGAAAGAGAAAGAACCGATTTTTTCCCCTTGTTATATTTAGTTCATCTATATTTTACCCTTTTAAAGTATAAATTTCTTATAACATGATTCTTATATTTTAGTAATACTTTAAGTTTTGATTCTTAATTACAAGAATTATGAGTTTCGTACTTGGCCATGTTGGAAAATAAAAAGATCATTAATCATACTCAAATATGAATAATATAACATATAACATATCACTTGTATATTGAGACATGATGAACAATGCTGGTTCTTGATCTTTATCTCCTAAATCTCTTATATGTTTGTGTATAATTATGACTTAATGGAATGGAGAGAGGGATCAATGACCCTATTTATAGACAATAGAATGACATTTCTTATCATAGGTCATTTAGTATGACTTCTTAATTCTTCATTTTGTAACATATAAAACTCATGTAACTCATATCCACATTCTAAGTTAGTGAATGTAATGGTTTCTAATAAAAAATAGTTACACTAAGGAGTTACTAGTGGTCCTTAATTTATGAGTTACAACTTTGGTTATATCATCATAATTACAACTTGTTATAATTGAAGTGTGGACTATATTAATTGATGTTAGTGGTCATGAAACCATATTATAACATTCTCTCACTTTTAGTTTGCTTGCCTTTAATGTAATCTATACAAGTACAAAAATCCATAAAGTCTATAGTTTGTAAAACTCTATTATTTACAAGTCGGTCTTTAGAAATATAGTATGCCACAACATAGATTAAGTTTTAGAATTATGACTTATTTTGGTGCCAACATTAACATTTATATGCAGGGTAAAAAGGGAGTTAGAGAAAAAATAATCAAGATTTAATTTATATAAACTATCAGACAGAACTCCACCGCCAATCTCAACATTTTTATTGAAAATAACAAGTGATTTATTTTTAAAATGAAATGCATAACCAATCAAGTCTAAACGAGACAAAGAAACCAAATTTATAGAAAACAAAGGTACATAAAAGGTATCATGAAGGTCAAGAAAGTAGCTAGAATCAAGAATAAGTCTATAGGTTCTAATGACTTCAACTTTTGACAATTTTTTGTTTCCCATCATTATGATCTTTTCCTTTGTCACTAGTTGACGAGTTGTAAGAAATCTCAACAAGTTATTAGATACGTGAATGGTTGCATCATAATCTAACCACTAAGTATAAATTATTAGAAGGAACATTAATCAAATTGGTTTCAAAAACACATAAATGAAATAAAATTACATTTATTTGAAAACTAATTCTTTCGTTTCAAGCAATATTTTTACTTATGTCCCTTTTTTCTTGCACAAATAGCATTTTATGTTAATATCACCATCAACATATGCAGTTTCACATTTACTTTTATATGGTGGTTTAAGACATTTTTTTTTTTGTCTTTTTAAGTCTATCACATTTGTGACTTTGAGAGACCACATGAACCGCCTGCAATCATTCTCTTTTCAATCTCTCTTCCTCTTGCACACACATTGAAATGAGTTCATTCATAGTCCATTTGTTCTTTTGTGTAGTATAAGTGATCTTGAATGAATCATACTTATGAATAAGAGAATTAAGCACAAATTGCACAAAAAATGACTCAGAAATAGTCATTTCCAAAGTTCTAAGTTGTTATGCCAAGTTATTCATTTTCAAAATGTGTTTTCACACACCACTAGTCTCATCATATTTCTTAGTAGTCAAAGTAGCCATTAGTGTACATGTCAATGCTTTTTAGAAGTTTTAAATTGTTTTTCAATTAAAGCCGTGAATTCTTTTGCATTTGTGGATTTCGAAATTGATTTGCAAATATGTTTTGCAATTTTACTTCTAATAATCATCAAGCTTAGGTGGTTGGAACTTTCTCATATCTCAAAGATTGTCTTGTCTACTTTAGAACTTTCAAAAGTGAGTTGTAGTGGCTCATCGATCCTTAAGAACAAGTCCAAGTCTAAGCACACTGAGGTGATAAAAACTTAGTCCTTCCAATCTTAATAGTTAGTCCATTCAACTCTTAAATGTTAGTTAAATCACCTTAAAATAATGTTTGAGTAATTGCTTCAAAATTTACACCAAAAAAAAATCATAAGAATACATGTTAAGAGTAATCTAATGCATTACCAAGCTTTTCTACCTTTGAATTGAAAAGTGAGTAACTATTATTCACTTACAATCTATAATTTACAACATCCAAATGTTATATACCTTTGGGTAAATAACAATAATTATAGAAAATATATCACATTTGGGTAATACATAATCTATAACTAATATAACCATAATACTTATACAACCATCAATATTAGTTAATTTTTTAAATTTAAATTAAGTCACTTTAATAACCTCAACGACCAAAACTCCATAGATAATGGTTGTATTAAACTATTTATAGTCAAACAATACATTAATGTAGTTGGAAATGTTTTGCTTCAATATTAAAATCAAATAATATAATGCTTCAAGAAAGATATGTTAGTAGACCAAAAATCAAATCATCATATTAAAACTTAAGATAATGAAGCACATTATAATATATATAATATACTTCTTAAAGTAATTAACAAAACTAATAAGAATCACATTGAATGTAACTTAGAAGTATATCTATACATATAAACATAAAATTCATAAATAAATTGTCATTAAGAGTATGACTTCAACAATGGTTATGATGCCAAAAAATAAAATGATTATTAGTCATACTCAAATATGAATAATATAATATATAACATATCACTTGTACATTGAGACATGATGAACTATGTTGGTTTTTAATCTTCCTTTCCTAACTCTCTTATATGTTTGTGTATAATGATGAGATAACACACAACTTAATGGAGTGAAGAAAGGGACCAATGACCCTATTTATAGACAATAGAATGACATTTCTCTATCATATAGTATGGGTACTTAATTCTTTATCTTGTAACATATAAAACTCATAACTCACATTCATATTCTAAGTTAGTGGATATTGTGGTGTTTAATAAAAAATATTTACATTACTAGTAATCCTTAATTTAGGATTTATAATATATATATATATAATTTTCGTAATGTCATAAAAAATAATAATAATAACACAAAACAACCTCGCTTTTACTCACGAATGAACTATATTACACGTAATTTGACATATTATGTAATGGTCCTAACTTTTAATTCTAATTGGTAAGTACTTGAATCTGCATCTGCAAGCCCAAGCCCTTAAAGTTGGTTAAACTTTGGTCCTATAATTTGTCGAGACCAAGATTATATTTGGGCTTCTTGTCCCAATTTGAGAACTTAAAATGGACTCTGTTTTTCAAGAAGTCTCTCTCTGAATAGTATCTCTCAATGTTTTGTTTTTTTGGAAGGAGTATTTCTTCATTTCATTTGGTATCTATGTGATCCATGCTAATCTAGTCTGATCAGTTGGACTATTTCGATAGGGAAGTGCTTTCAATGAAACCCTTTTTCTTTTATTTTTATCAAGGTTTGAATCTCAAAATATTTATAAGAGACACAAAATAACTTTCTAATTCATATTGGGAGAATACTACTATTACATTTCATTATGATTGTTCATCTTTGATCAAAGTTATGATATCGTCTCCAATTGAAACGGAAATGGATTGACAAGCCAGGTAATTTAATTTAAAGGATTAGAGATGATTTGAAGAGCATGACATCAATTATGGAGGAGGAGAAGATTTGCAAGGGAGGTAATCTTAAAATCTACCTCACAAAAATGTGGTATTTTGTTGTTTTCGTGAGTTATGATTTTGCTAGAGTTGGATGTGAAGATGATTGTCAAGCTATAAAAAATCCAACAAAGTATAGAATGTTCCATTCATTAAGAATTATATTTCGTGTATTTAAATTGTTAGTAACATAATTTTGTAGCCATTAAATTCTTTAATGTTTTGTCATTAAATTTTAAGAGGGTGTCCTCAATATAGAATTCAATGGAATTTTTAAAATTTGTGGAATTTGATAGATTCCATGGATTTTAATAGAATTCCACATAAACATTTTAAAAAACAATTTTTTTCTTTTTTGACTGATTTTAATTTTCTACCGTGGTAAATCAAGTTTTTTGTTTCACACGTTCAAACCAATCAAAAAGTTCATAGGATTTTATATTTTTAGTAATATTTTATTTACTTTATGAGATTAGTAAAATAAATAAAAGGTTAATTGACAAAAAAATAATAAGTTATAATAAAAATTATACTTAACTAAAATAATTGAAAAAATTAAGAAGACATATTGAGATAATTGAAAAATTGAGAGATAATTTATTTTTTATGAGAAATTTTAAAAGTTTTAATGAAATTAAATCAATTAATTATAAAATTAAATATATTATAATGATATATTATTTCAATTAAAAGATGAAACGGAATTTAATATTTGTTTATTGAAGATGGAGGGGACCTAAAATTAGCCCTACATTTTATTATGTGGTTGTAATCACGCATAAAACAGCACTCTCAATCTTTGATATAAAAAGTTATGCCAATATGAACTTTTACATTTCAGGCAACCGACCATGATATTGCTCTAATAAACAATATTATTTCAATTCTTCTCTTTGTCAATTATTCCTCAAAGGTATAAATTTACTTTAGGAATGTTTAGTATCATACTAATCTTTGATCAAACTTCATCGAGCTTTTGTTGATGTTTTCTCTAGAATGTATAGGTTTTATAGATAAGATCAATCATCAAGATCTTAGGATTCTTTATCCGCAATTAATGATGTAAAATGAACATTAATTACATATGTACTTGGGTGTTCGAGAATATATACATTTTATAGGATAATAAAAAGTTGTATAAGTTATACTTCATCTGTTTAAATTAATGTTAATTTAAAAAAGTATAAAGAATCTTTGACTTTAAGAAAATTAATACTTTTATTTTTATTATTAATTAAGTAAGTAGTGTGAATCATTAATTAGTGATTGTAAATTTTTTAAATTTAGAATATTGTTAATGAAACTTTATATATAAAATATGTTTATTTTAAAAAAAAGTATATTCATTTTCGGACATTTTAAAATATAAATATGTAAATTCAATTTTGTATGAAAAGAATATATCATTATTTTCATTTTGATTTTTTGACATAAACCCGATCGAACATTTTATAAATTAAAGTTCCATCATATTTCTCGACAATGTTTGTAAAAGTTAACCTAGGACTTGATTCCAAGTAGCTATTCTAAAAGTATTTTCAAGGGCTCGATGCATAAGGCTAATTAATATTGCAATTTGCAAATAAATAAAATGCCAAGGTAGGGTTCCCCTCTTATATTCTCCTTAAGAGTAAAGAAGGCATTTCTAAGAATAGAAAGTGAAGGACAGCAGCATTAACATGGTGGTCAAAAAAGGGTTGGAATTGCCCATTGTTGCATGCACAAGTAAGCAATGAATTGGATGCTCTTGTATATTTTAATCAGCCCTTAATATAATAAATATTTCAAGGAAAAAATATCAAAGAACTTGAAAATATAATATTTACTCAAGGACAAAAGGTAATGACGTTTTCTAAATCAAATACTTTCAAGTTGGCTAGCTTTTTTACTCTTAAAAAAAAATAAATTAAGAAATCATGTGTGGGTTCTGATGCAAATTTACACCCTCCATGCTTAGTGGGTATCGTATAGTGTGTATCACTCTAAAATTTATAAATTTACATCAGACTCCCCATGCATAAGAAATTTTATCTAAAAATATTTTCAAACATATAACTAAAAATAATTGTCTATATAACACTCAAAGAGTAAAGACAAATTTATTTTTATATAAAAGAGATTTATAAATTAATATATTAAATAATATTTCATCTCTACGAAATTAAATATATACATATTAAAGATAGAATTTGAATGAATAAATGATTATTAAAATAATAAACTACTATTAAAAATGATAATGACAGATTGTTTTTTAGCTCTAATTAAGTTAATGGATGCTTTTGAGGTAAGTGGGCTGACTTTGATGGGATGCTGTTTAAAGAACTTTTGTTTTGTACTTGTAAAAAGGATTGAAAAGTTTGATCGTTTAGGGTCACCAAAGGTTAATATGCTTATTAATAAGGCGTTTGTGTATGCACTTTAGGACCATATTACTAGTTTGAGCATAATCCTATTAATTTGCAATTGCTTGCATAAGCATCTGATCACTATCTTTTTCTGGTAATCGACCTCTCACTCTCATGAACCTTTCCAGAGATTGAAATCATCATAGTTATTTTTTATTGTGCTTATATGTATATGCAAAGCAAGCCTAATGAATCTAAATGAGCTGTTTTTTCATTCAAGTTTGTAGTTAATTAACTACTATTTTGTATCCATAATATCCAGCTAATTCTTGATCGCATATACAATGCCCAGAGAACAGTATAAATTCTTTTATCATTTCACTAATTCACAAATCCTAACCCAATTAAATGAATAAAAATAAGAATTTCACATCTACAATGTCAGGTTATGAATGATTAGTTCGTCATCATGCTCATCTAGTATTTAGAAAAAAAAATTCATTATTATCATAATTATAGCAACACGATAATAGAAAAAAACTCGTTATAACTTACTTAGTTATATATATATATGTGTGTGTGGGGGGGGGGGGTGAGCTTTGGTCAGAGCCTACATATATATCTTAACGGATGCTAGTATTGCAATTTGCTGGTGTTTCTGTTATAGCATCTCCTCAATGCAGATAAAGTTCCAATCGAAATTTGTTGTGTACAAGAAATTACAAACTAAGTCGTATATTTTGTACCACATCGATCCTCAGAAAGCAACTAATTAGATTAGATTGATATATACAGATATGATGATCACGAGAGACGTACCTGTACAGCAAACCATCGATGGATGGAAAAGAAAGATGAATCCATTCCAGATTTTCTTGAACAGCATGACATCGATAACTGTGTGTGTGTGTGATCACATGTGTTAAAAATCCTTTTTGTCAGCTTAAAAAGATTGCTTATAAATAAATCAAGATAGGTAGTTTTCAAAGTTGGAAAGTAGAAAACCCAGTACAAGAAGAACATGTTGTGATGCCCATGATTTAATTCTCATCGATCGTTGTTTTGAATATATATATTGCCAGCTGCATGCTTTTTTCCATTTTCTCCATCTTTTAAGGTTCAACACACACGCACCATTTCTATACCAGGCAATCGGACGTACGATTCTAGTCATCAAGTGGGCAAAAAAAAAAAAAAAAGGAAAAATTGTATCCTCCCGATTGAAACCTCCAGACAGACAGCAGACTGAACAATCTTTATTGATCAATAAAAGTTCCTTAACCCTTTTTCTATTTTTGACGGTGGAACCCTTTTGATGCACACCACTTAAACACATAATTAGAAGTATATGATATATTTTTTTATGACATTGGTGTTTGGGCTTAGAAGTATATGATCATTTTTTTTTGTGACATTGGTGTTTAAATAAAACCTGAATAATCTTGTATAAGTACAATGTGAGTAAATATTATTAAGATCAACAAAATATAATCGATTACTAGATAAAGATAAAGATGTGTGAATAGTGACTTGAAATCGAGTATTTTTCTTGACAAACCAAGTCTAAGTTTCCTTATCAAAGTTTAGAGCGATTCAAAATTTCATGTTAGGTTTATAAAACAATCACCCTAAACATTGTTTCATCAAAATATACAGGGTAACTGCGTACTAGTAGTGAGTGATGTGCAATAATTTACAAACCATGGTAATTACCTATATTTAAGCTTTAATTATAAATAAATGATCGATTTATTACGATTGCTTATTATTATTTTAAGAAAACATATTTATATATGTAGTTAGGGTAGGTCATGTTTCTCATGTTGTCTACTCACATGGCACAGAATCAAAGTGCCGAGGATGATGATTCTACATAAAACTAAATTATTAAGTGCTAGAAAGGGACAGAAAAGGAACAATTAGATCAATTTTCATAGGTTAACACCGAGCCGACAAACTAAAAAGAATTGGGTTTAGTGGAGGATGATTTCATTATTAGCTTTCTTTTCAAAGAACTTTTGTGTGTTCTGGTACGAAAATGACTTTTTGCAAAATTGCGTAAGCGTCCGTACAACAACCATTCCAATTTTTACTATTTTAGCCATGGAATCACATTCTCACCACAATTAATATATAGACTAGTATATAACTATAGTTTGAAAACATTGATTACCGTTATATATATTTTTTTCTATAAAAAATTAAATATTTTAATCTTTTTTTTATGATGGTCAAAATTGAATATTTACTATAATCAAATTAATAAATATTTTTTTTATAAAGCACCCCTAGATTCTTCCTATTAAGATAATTACATTAATAATAAAGAAAGATAATAAATAAATTTATTTATTTATTCTTCTAATTTTTTTGTATTTAATACAAGGAAAAAGTAACTTGTTATTTGAAAAGGAATATAATTAGTTCTTTCGGTTTAAGATGATTTCTTAAGAATTCGAAAAAATATATATACTACTAAAGGTGTATAGAATCTATGGTAGAGCTAATTAATGACAACTTGATAAGCTGACGTGGACTAATTAATTTGAGTTTTTTTTTTGTACAAATCCTCATAGCATCTTAAAAGTTATTGAGTTGAATTTTGTCTACCTATCTTTATATAAAACATTAGGGAGATTGAAGTTTTCTTGATTAGTAAGAATATTTTTACCGAACTGAACTATTTATCTTATCATAACACCTTTCAAAAAAAAAAAAAAGCTTCTCGTAAACTAAACTCCTTGGAATTAGTTCTTGAATAATCTTTCATAACTTAAATCTTGGATTTGCATAGATTTTTCAACATTTTAAGTTTCCAGCTAGTTAGAAAAGCTAGCTAGATCCACTTCTCCCTGATTTTGTAAGAGTAAGATGAAAAGAAAGTTATCTTATCAGGACAACAAGTTGAGTATTATGGAATTTTATCCTTAATTAACCTAGTAATCTAGAAAAATTAAGATATATAAACAAATTTAGGTAACTAAAAGAAGAAAAAAAAAGTCATTGTAGGCAAGGAGAGAAGGAAGAGTTAGCAAGTTGTGGTAATGAAATATCCACACCGGCTAGAATCTGAGGTATCATAAATTCAAGAATGGATAAGGTATCTCTGATTCCTTCATATGTATGATGAAACCAAAGCACAACTTGCTGGAAATTCTTTAATGTTTATGAAGTTAGTTGTTGTGGAAAAATGTTAAAGACTCTGATGTCAACATCTTTGTTAAGATTTATCAAGAGATAACCAACCATTCCTGCCCTTCAATTATATGTATATATATGCTGAGAAAAACAGAGATCTTTTTCCGGTCGGTCTCTGAAAGCAATTTAATCCATATTGCTTTTCATCTGCCTACAGCTAACATATATATATATTTATGCCTTTACAAAGTTCCTATAAAAGTTCTATCACAATCTTTTTAAAATTGTTTTTTTTAGTGTTTATCCTAAGAAATTCCATTTTCCATAACCAATCCATTAAAAAAATCCTACCAGAAAAAAAAGTTGAGGCAAAAGGGACTCCTCTATCTAAAGTAATTATTAACATGTTATGTTATAGTTTAAAATTGAGGATATTCAACCCTTGTACAGTTGCTTAACAAATTGATTTAACCTTATATCAAACGAGATAATTCTCACAAACATGTATAAAACAAAAAAAAATTTTAAAAATCATGAAATATTAACCAGAGAGGAGGATGAGCATGCATCATGTAAAAAATCTAGGATCCTTATCGTTCTGGCAAGGAAACCTTTACTAGAGAAACTATTCCTTTGACTCGTCAAAATAAGAAAATTATTTATACTGTTAATATTAACCACTAGTTTTCCTAAAATAAAATAAAATAAAACTAGTCTTTTTTAATCGAATTATTCACTATTATCTATAACCTTAAGAACAAGAAAGGTAATTAAGGTTATATATATATATATATATCCAATCAAGGGAAGGACAGGTCTAGATTGCATTTTGGAAAAAGTTGATGTGGTTAGTTTGTTTTATAAAAAATAAAAAATGATATTACACATTAGAGTATAGAAAGGCTGGCTGGCTGGCAGCAGAAATTTCAAAAATTGTGGGCAGTGGGCTCTCTGATGTTGGTTTGCTGGGTTTTCAATGATACTTCCATTTCATCAAACACCGATTTTGACTCTAATTGCATATGAATCACACAATAAAATATGGACTTTTTCTCTTTCAATTCAAACCAAGTCAAAACCATATACTATACTATATGCATAACATAGAGAGAGAAAGAGAACAAGTCACTGTCGTGAAATATTTGCAAGAACCCATAAATTTGTTTCTCCAGGCCCTGTTTTGTTTTTTTGAAAACCAGGGTTTAAGTATAGAAGTTCAGGTAGAGAAAGCACCCCTGTTTTGTTGGTTTCATAATTTGGGGTTAAAAGTAACAAAAGAACAGCTCTAGAAATGGTTATTCCTAGGGCGGCAAGCCAGCAACCAGTCATATAACCCCGTCATGTCATGTCCTTTGCAACATGATATATTTGTCAAGAAATAAATATATTAGTCTCAAATAATAAGTTGATAATGTAATAAATTTTTAAAAAATATTGAATAATTATACAATAGTATACGCAGTATGTGAGCCTTAACTATATCAAAAATGTCATATTATTAGTGTTAGATATTGAATAATGAATAAATATATAATGAAAATAGTACAGAGAATATTTGTCCCTCAAACTTTGAATTTTTCTTTATTCTCTTTTATTTAGTGTGTGGCAGATTAACAGATGTACCAATATTCAAGTGGTGCAAAAAGCCCCCCTGCCCCCACAGACCGGCCCTAGCACACACACACACACACACAGAGGATGACACTTTTTAGCACTACAAATTCACATCCAACCCCTCACTTATCCCTCGTTCAGCATCATCCAATTCCTCTCTTCTTGTTCTCATACTTCTCTCTGTTCTTCCCTTTCCCTTACTTCCTCAGCTCAAACCTTAGTTCTTTGAAATATCTTTTACCAATCATTTTCATCATGTCAACTATATTACAATCTTGTTTCGAATCACAACTTATCGAAACAACAACCACCGTAAAGCTCAAGTTTGCTCCAAAGACTGATCCTTGTGGGCTGAGTTTCCAACAAGTTCTTGCTACTAATATTTGTTCCAATATTTCCAAAGAAACAATTGAGAAAGAAACTGTTTACGTCCACCCATTGTCCAAGAGATCTTCATCTTCAAGACTAAGTGAAAAAAGCTTCGAAATGTGCACTGAAAATCTTGGAAGTGAAACAGGTACTGATGATATCATGGACAGCAGCATTTTCTCTTTATCTTCTTCATCCATTAATTCTCCAAGCAGCTGGGAAAAATCGTCATCATCATCATTAATATCATCACCAAGGGAATATTCAAGAAACAAGGTGACGAATTCTCGAAATTTTCCACCTCCATTGAGTACAATAAGTGGTGCAAATTCTCTTCAAGTTAGACCCCACAGGGAAGGCGGTAGATTGGTAATCAAAGCTATTGAGAGCCCAGCAAAACATACTTATCTACGAGCTGAAAGAAGCAATGGCCGCCTTAGGCTGTCCATGCTTTTGAAAGATCATCCTCAAGCTAGTGAAGACTTTGACTCCCAGGAAAACAATGAAATTGACAGTGAAGAAAAAGAAGATGACATAAATGAAAACTACATCAACGATGAGGATTTGGAGGATATTAACCAAGAACTTGAAGATGATGAGAATGAAGATGATGATGAAAGTGATGCTCAAATGATCATGTCTAGCAGGGATATAGATGGAAATTTTGATATTGAGGTTGAAATGGGGATGGAAAAGTTTCAAAGGCTAAGCAGATGCAGTGAAGGTGGGCATAGCAACAATACAGTATTGCATAAGCCTTTGTGGGTGGCTACATCCTAAAGTTTTATTTTGGATCTCTTTTCCGATGCAAAAAATTCCACAATTTTTTGTTTGTCTTTTACCCTTATTTCCCCCCTTCTTTAATATTATTCTCTTTATTTCATTAATTAGGTCCATTCCCCATGTGCTTGTGGTTGGTAGTTTTTTTTCGTTATTTGAATATAAACGTCTCCATGGCACTCTTTGCCTCACAAGTTCCCTTCAAGTTTTGGTTGTTCTTGGGAGTATATAATTTTCAATCACATAAACAAGAGTGTATGACACAGCAAGCAAGTTTGTTTGCTCCTTATTATAATATGGACTACAAGCCAAAGTGGTGTGAGCACATTTGTGCACCATTCATGATTTAGATTGGTGGCTGCATTTATCGTATAAAGATTGAGTGACGAAATCATGAATTTAAATTGTTTAAGAACATTTTTTAAATATATATATATATATATATATATATAAATAGCGAAACACTTCACCTTGAGGGATTGGCAAAAATTAAACTCACATGTCTATACTAGTGTTCACTCGTAATTGAGGATAGAAAAAAAACACGCTTACAATCATGACGTTGTGATAGGGATTTGGCAGTCATTAAATTGTTTCCCCCACAAGGCAATTTCGATTTTCGAACTACAATTTTGTGATATAAAACTTGGCTTTTCCAACCAAACAAATACATTGAAACCTCATCAAATTGTTTTTTTCATGTGCCTGCGGTGTCAAAAATTGAATTGCTATATTCAGGGTGAAAAGACCTTGTTTCCAGCAATAGTATCAACAACCAGACAAAAAAAAAAGAAAAGAAAAAGAATAAAGAAGAAAAGAAAGATATGATAATTTGAAGAAAAAGAATTAAATTAATTAATTAATTTCCAAGGCATGTGCTTGGAATTCCATAACAACCCTTTAATTACTTTATAGATTATTCAAACTTTTTGTCCAAAACCTTCTGAGATTATTACTGAACATCATCAGTCTTTAACGACTTTCTTTGTCTTGGGAAATAAATGAAATCTCTAATTCACAATCGACAATGACAAGCACAATGATTTTACGAGCCAAGGAAGAATCTAATGTCTAATAAATGGGAAAGAGCCGCCCTTAGTAGGGGGAGTGGTCGAGTGGGATCCAAAAGTTGTAAGGTAAATCAAAGATTCTTGATGATATTGGCATCTTTGACAGATTTCTTTAAACAATTTGACTTTTAGAACTGTTGTTTTGTAGCCTGCTGAATGGTAAGTATCATGCATAGTAATTATCTGCCTACTGTATGTGAAAATAAAATGTGTTATGCACCTTTGAATACAGACACATACCAATATCTTGCTTTCAATAAGTCGACTCAAGAAATCCTTATGGTCATTCATGGAGGAAAATATAGTTTGCATATGCCATGCAATTGGGGACAAAACAAGAAATCAAAAGAAAAATAAAAACACAAAATAATTTTCGCGAATAAGTTGATGTGATATATTTGCGGAAAGGGAGTTATTTAATTTTTTTGATCAATTATATATCATACAACTCTAAAATCATATATATAACTCTTTCGCTTCCACCATATATCTTTAGAAAGAATTACGAAAAAATTCCTTTAATTTGAACTTCCAAATATAACAATTAGGTTACAAATGCAATTAAGTTACAAATAATTCAGGGCATTCAACAAGATACAAGTAGCATAAAATGAGGTCCCGGTTTATTTGTCAATGGCATGTAGTGTTGAAAAATTGAGACCATGAAATTTCACTTTCCGCTTCCACTAAGAAATTATGCTGGTTCATATTTGACTATAAGAGTAACGTCATTAGCACATCGAAAACAACAGTTTAATTAATTCAGAGTCAATGCTCACTATGCAGGCTAACTTCGGAGTGCCAATAGCACTTGGAAAGGGGGAGAGAATGAATGGGGACTGATCAAAACTACTTCTGCAAGTTTTAGCCTAGGTCAGATTTTCCTTTATTATATTTATTTATTATTTTATAGTATTTTCTCTTTTTTAAAAGTGTTTATTCTCTGTTTTTTTTTAATGTTTTGTTATGTGCAAAATAAGTATTGTCTGGTTTCTTTGTCTAAGCATTGCTCTGATATTGAGATATCTGTAGCCAAACTGAAGACGTGGTTGATGCAGCTTCCCTGATGAAGCCCAATTTTTTAACTCTATTGCAACAACACTTTCACTTTTCTATCAACATCAAAAGGGTGCAATGAAATTTTAAAAATTTAACAGTCCAAATCGATATTGAGGGTGCAATGGGCAAATCTGGTATCTCATCTGGTTTGGTGACCATATTTGCAAAAACAATTGGGTTAAAGATGTTGAAAGTAACTTTATGGGTGATAATGCATTTATTTGTTAGTGAATTCTTCAGTAACTACTGTTGTGTTGAATTTTCCATTTTGTATGCATTTCCCTCTTATGATGAAATTCTGACTAATTCATCTATTTAATGATAATCCTATTTTATTTTTTTTAAAAAGAAGAATTATTTGCGCGACATAGATTGCTATCTTTTTTTCCTTTTTTTTTTTATATAAAAAACTCTTTTGTTCACTTGTGAGTATAAGAATTTGAAGGCCGAAGAAAATTCTTTTTTCAAAACTCCCTTTTATAAATAAATAATTGGCAAATCAAATAACACTCTTTCAATCCAATATAAATTGCTCACTTTAATTTAATATAGAAAAGAAGAAAAAATACGCATGGTATTCAATTATTGTCACTATTAATCTAGTTTGTGTAGTGAGACTCATCATATGTTAATGAAAATGAACCTCCATAAAATTATATGAGAAAACATGTGTAATGTAGTAGTATAGACATTTAATTTTTAATATCTGTATTTAATTTTTGAATATAAATAATAAACAAAGCTTTGAACAACCTTTGCGAGCACCAAATGGTGTGAATAAGATGTGTCAATTACAAAATCACATCAATCATAAACATTTTGTTGGTGACAATATATTACTTTTATATTTATACACATCAATAAATCGTTTTTTTTTTCTTTTCGGTGAACTGAGGAGATGAGGGAACCATGCAAGTTTCACATCAATCTCATATGTTAATATATAAGAAATTTATCCATTACTTTTAGCAGATTTTGACATTTCGATTATTTGATTGATTCCTAATTCATATTTTTCATTACTTTATTTATCTTCTGAAATGAATCATCTTTATCAAAGAACAATATATACTTCTTTTTTATAAAAAAATCTCATATAACCAGACTAGTCTAGTATGCGAGCACGCAAAAAGAGACACATTACAATTTGAACATATAGCGGATTACAACATAAAATTATTTCGATCCCACAACAATTGAGGTGAAGCAATCAAAAGAGCCAGGCCCTTTTGTCAACCAACAATATATACCTAATTCGTCAAACCAACAATATATACCTAATTCTAGCTAATAACATGGACATGGTGAACTCATGTGGAGTCAGGTGGGAGGCAATTCACTGGCGCAAGTCAAGTAAATCAGGTCCAAAAATCGAAGTAAATGCAAATGCATCATGTTTTCCTTGATCAAAGGAACAAAAGGTCTTTCATCTCATGTACGGATTTGAATTTTCAAGAAAAAGAAGGGAGATATTTTCTTTTCGGACTCTGATTCTTTTATTCCAACTGTTACTTTTCTTTCCAATACTTTGATTATCAAGTCTTTTTTCACACATTAGGTTTGCCAATATGGTTGCATGTGATGTGAGGCTTATGCTTTCTTGAACTTTTTGGAGACACAGTCATTAATTCAGATTTAGGATTCTTACGACCAAGCAAAGGAGAGGGAGAGAAGATGGTTAATTCTTGGTCGAGAATAGAGGAAGTCTTATCACTTTTGAGATAATGTATGTATGTAAAAACACTTCATGTGATACAGCGTATCCAACGGGAAAGATTTGTACCAGAGCCGTACTAGGAATTGGGACCAAAAGATCTGCCAATGAGATTTCTGGATCATCCTCCTCAATTTGTTGCCTGCCCACTGCTCAATGTTGAGCACTTGAAAAAAGGTAATTCCATCGACAACAAATATGTGAGAATTTTGTGAGCTTTCTGCATGTGAATGATGCAAGTTGGTTGGTTGGTTCCACAAGTACCAAGATTTGAGACATTTGTGACCTCACAAGTTAGGTCGAGTCATATCAACCGACAGAATGATTTAAACGTATTTCAATTTTTTAAAAATGATAAAAAAATTTGATACGTATAAAATGAAACATAATTTAGATTCTCTTAATTACATTTTATTTAAAGGTAAATAAGTAAGAGACTATTAATAATCTAGTGAGAATACTAATTAGGTTGTTTCGTTATTCACTATATCAATAATTGTTTGACAGTTATAGGCTTGGTTGAGAATCCGAGTACAATATTAGTACTATTAGTACTATGTTGCTATATCACTACACCCTCGGGGAACCTTTATACCTCTGTGCCTAAACATGTTCGATTTGCGTATCCAATTGTACAAGGCCTTTGCCTTGATGTGGTCATTTTTCAACCAAACAATGATGATATATATTGCTTGATATCATAAGAAGACATGATTGAAGATGGCGATAACGATAACGGTACCGTGGATATGTTAAAGTGTGCTTATTTTGTTTTAGTTGTAATTTATTTTATCTAATACTATTCTATTACCATTGAGAGTAGTTTTTCCTTATTATCTCATTTATGTAATTTATTTATGTCTTTAATAAAATCATATATATTACCTTGATAAACCAACATGATTCTATATATATATATATATGTAACAAGACGTTAGTGTAGTTCACTATAAAAAAAATATAATATTTGTCCTCAAAGTTTTATTGTTTTAAAATTTATAAAAACCATCGAATTCTTAGTCATTTTCAACTATTGAACTTGTTGTGAACCTCAAGGCCGATGATACTAAACAAATCGTTATAAGACGAGTCACGTCCCTACTTAAAATTTACTTAATCAGAAATTTAATTCTCGAAAAGCTTCTTATGCGAGACCATTAGACCCTTCTCCTCTTCAGCTGTGAATCTTTTGGCTCTTATTCTGACCTTATTAAGCAGCGGCGGATCCAGCCGTCCCCCACAAAAAAAAATCTAAATTTTTTTAGTACTATTTCTATAGAAGATATCTTTTCCATTTAATATATGTTTTAAAAGAGATTAAGGCATTATAGTCACATGTTTCCATTTTTACAATCTCGAAATACTAGTACAAATTCTAATATTCTTCTTCTAATTTGTTTTCAATTTTCCTTTGGTTGAATTCAATTTACAATTAATGTGCGTGCTTGTCAGTATCATGCCTTTTATTGACTTCATAATTTTAGTAATATTGTTGTGTATGAAAATGTCATGTTTTTATACTTCTTTAAGTTTTTCTTTTAGTATGTTATTTTGACATAGATAATACTTATTTAATGATATTTTGTATTTTTAAAATTATGGTAGACTAATATTCTTAAAAATAAAATAAGGGCAACCCATCAAATCCCTTTTTTATCATTTGTCATTTTCTTTTGATTGATTGATTTACGTTGGTAGAAAAGTAACGTAAAAAGCAAAATAAGTGTTTCTTGAACATCGATAGACTATTTGTTCTAATTAAAAAATTGGAGGTAAAAAAAAGTTTTCAATGAAATTCTCTTGGGAGTACAACTTATTTAGAAATTAGTAATTTTATTTATCACAGTTTTAAAATTATATATAAGGTTAACAAACCGTTCAATGATCAAACTATAAAATATATGAAGTTAATATATAATAAAATAAATTATATAAATTATACTAAACAGATGAGTATTGCCTCCAGATAAGATTTATAAGCATCCCCCCCCCCCTAACTCAACATCTTGTGTCCGCCTATTAAGGATAAGGAAGGCACTTTTACTCACATAGTATCAACGAGATGTAATTGTACTACTGACAAACTTACTTCCCATTTCAAAGATGAAGTCTAATTTATTTTGTTTCTTTTGTTCAAAGAAAATAGTTTATTCCACTGTCATGAGGTAACTTCGCATCCCTTCATTGGTTTTATTTTATGATTTAATGAAAATTATTTTTTCTTTTAGGAAAAAAAAAACCATTATACCTTTGATTTTTATGCCCTATGAATCTTTTGTATAACGGCATTCCAGAGCTGATATTTTCACTACTTTTATTAACTGAAAATTCATCAACCAAAAAACTCATTTTAAGAAAAAATGTCTTAGGGTTTCTAATTGATCACGAGAGATTAACCAGAAAGAATTAAATCCAAAAACTCTTCTCAGCTAAGGAAATTTTAGTTAATGTGTTGCCATCTTAATGGCAATAACTATATATTCTCGATATTCACAATTTGTAGAATTTCCCAGAAATATTTTTCCAATCTTCCTCAAAATTAAATTTATAATTTTATTCAATATCAACATCTCTTGAAAAAAAGGGGGAAAAGAAATCTAAATCCCTCAGGTATGTAAGGGAAAATATTATAGTTCTAAATCATATCTTATACTTAATTTATGTCACATAATTGGCCAAGAAAGACTAGGGAAAGCAAAAAGAAAAAAAAAAAAAAGTAGGTTCCTGTGAAGTCAGCTCATGAAGGACCAAGTTGGACTGCCTTAATATACAAGTAAATTAAGACAACCTTTGCGTAGCTGACATCACCTTATCCCCTTCCTCACCCTCTCATGTGGAAATCGTGTCGGAGTCTTCAAACATCATATATGAGGATTAGTGTTGTTTAGCCACAAACTTTTGAATCAATCAAAGAAAATTAAAAAGTAATGAAAAGAAATTAAAAGGAGTTTTGCCCTTTTAAACTCGAGATTCTTTGGACAGAAGCTACAAATATTTCAGATCCATATCTATTATGCATGATGCTCCATCACCATTCCTTCTTTCTTTTTCTTTTTTATGATCAGGTTGAATCAACATTGAGCAAAAGAAAGTAAAAAAGAAATACTCATTATTATATCATCAATTCCTTGTGGATGAAGTACTTGAGCACACATATTTGGAAAGTCCGATATGGGAAGTGGGAGGTTTGGTTTGTAGAGTTGAGGGGTTGAGTTAGGGTTGGCAAAATGTGGGAGCACATTTATATGAAGTTGTTGATTATGATTTTGTGAGCTACAAGTTGGACTAAGTTTTAGCAAGTTTATGATTAAAGAAAATGGGTAAAATTTCTCCAGTGAAATTGGCATATTCGTGATTCTTAGGCAAATATTTTTTCTTTCGGTAGAAAAAGTATGATATCTGTCACACGTCAAAAGTATATAATAATATAATATAATTTATAAGAATGAGTTTAACCATATATTTGTCAATTTGAATATTTATTTATTTTTTTTAATAAAAGACTTGAATAGTTAACCATAAGTGACTGTTAATAAATTCATAATCGTCTCACAAGTTCGTGCGTCCAAAATGTGAAAAAAATTGTTTCTCTATTGCACAAACATAATAATAGTCTCATATATATATATATATATATATATATATATATAATTAAGGATAGATAACTTAATGAATAGTTTAGAAAAGGGCTCACAGAACATATATGGATGAAATATAATTTTGTTTTCCCCTTGTTAGCTTGAAAACAATATATTGTTCAAGAGAGCTGAGGTCAAATAAATGTAGCTCTTCTTAAACCCTTGCTTAACAAGAGCTTTAATTAGCTAAAAAATCAATGCTGGCCAACTTAGACAAATTCTTTTCGAGTGTCATGTTTAACCCTAGCTAATTAATGAGCATTAGATAGTTAATGCAAATGCTTAATTACCTCACTACTTTTGCCAATACCTTGCCCACTAAGAAACCTAAAATAATCAGAGTGCCTTAAAATAAAAATAAAAAACCTAAAATAAATGTAATAACACAATGGAATTGATGTTTGGTGGACTCTTCAAAGTTGTGTTTCTGTTCTTCCTTTATATAAAGAGAATTATCAAACCTCCAATTACAGACAGCAATTGTTCACGAAAGGTTTTAAAAGTTTTTCTTTTAAATATATATATATTGTATAATAATGGTTCATCCTACTTGGCTTACCCAAGCACATGCAAAACAAGTCTTCTTTGATTGCTTTCCTTGGCGTTTGGCTAAGATCAAATATCTGTGAAGCACTAGCAAAAAATATAACATCCAATTTTTTGTTCAATAATTGACATTATTAAAAATACATTAAAATTATTATTTCTTTTTGTGTGGCCAACTAAATTTGATCGTTGCACGTTTGTTATTAAAGATTAGAATGTCTGAAATGTTTCAGAAATTCGGTCATCTGCTTTCTTGTTTGTTCTTTCTGCAATAAAAAAAATGAACCCTTTTAGCAGCTTTACGCAATAATTTTTTCATATATGAATTTGGATAAGAATTCTTAGTTTCACAATGGAAAACACGTAGTTGATATTTGTCCTTCTCAACGTATTATTTTTGTTCTCACAAAAAAAAAAAAAAAGGAAAGAAAGAAGAAGTAATAAAAGACAGAAAAGCTGAAAATATTTTCAAGTTTGATTGCTCAAATTCGAATTTTACCCTAAAGTATTGTTTTACATATTTTTCTCATTAATCTTCATTTTAGTACCTAGTAATCGTCCATTTTGTTTTGTGAAATATTTACTCCTTCCCTTCTTAATTAAACATATACTTTTTGATTTAATACAAAAGTTAAAAGAGAATTTTTAACATTAAAAAAAATTACCATGATATTCTTCTTATTTGCATGACTAGTTGTGAGACAATGGATTTAAATCTCATATATTAAGAATTAAGGAGATAGTTATTGAAATTTTAAATGAAAAATATTTTGTTTTAAGAAAATAGTTATTTAATTTTAGATACCACAAAAGATAAACGTGGGCATTTATTTCTGAATGAAAATAATATTTATATTTCTATTTTATGATGTCAAAAGAAATTGTTATTATAATAAATATATTTTTATTTTAAATTTTATAAATAACTTTATTTATAATTTAACAAATATATATCTTACCGACACTTGGGTTTTAAAGATAATATATTATTTTTTATCTATAATGAAATATATTTCTTATATAAATTAACATTTAATATATTGGACTAGTATTAGTGTAAATATTACTATTTCCATCATAAATCGAATATACATATTTTCATGTAGAAATCTTTGAAATTGAACATTTACATTTCTTAAATGAGCATATTATTTTTTATTTATAAAATTTATATTTTACTAACTATATAATATTTTGTAAAAATATCATTAAAATCAAAGATTATTTAATTATTTTATTAAATTAAATATCAACATTTAATTTTATCAATTGCTTACAATTCTAAACAAAGGGCTATTACGAAACGGAGGGACTATCATCGTTAACCTTTCTCCTTATATTTTTTACAATCCAGTTTATGTTGTTGATTCCCTATATGATCCCAAGGAGTTTGTGTTAAAATTATCTATTATGAATGATGAATATTATGGTTAATAGACTAATTATATATATTAAAAAAATCCTCAGAAAAAGTGACTGCACCGACCTCTTTTTGTTTTCTTCTTTGGATTTTTCTGGTGGAAGAAGTATTAAAAATATTTATTTTTTATTTTAGAAACGACAACATCTTTTATTCTTGGACCTACCAAACCCTAGCCAACTAACATTTAATAATAACAAAAAGAAATATAATAAATCATTCTTTATGGTTTTTTTATTTTTTGGAACAAAACCTTGTGAATATATTGCCTCCGCTCCAGGGCCCCTTCTTCCTTCACCCTCTTCCCATAACACATGGCTATTACTTTTCAGGATAATTGATATATTTAGGCAAGGATTCACATAAATCTATTGGTACAGCAACTAGAGATTTTTTTACTTTAATAAAAATAACTTTTTCTTTGAGAGAATGATATCAATAAGCTTAGTCTTTAATTATATGTCTAGAAAAGGTATATATATGCATGCATGCAATATAATATATATTTTTAAAAATATATAATATACAATATATGTAACAGGACCTTTTAATACTTTTTTTTTTTATAATCATAGGGATTTTTAATACAAGTGACTTGTAAAAAATCAATGTTATCTAGAGTTTTGGTTGTTTGATTATATTACCATTTACTGTTTGGATATATAAGGATATTAGTAGTAAATAGTTAGCGAGTCAATCACTCATCATATACATTAGAATAATTTATTGGTAGCTTCTGAGGCATGGAATTGACTTATTCTTTGAAATGATTGAAATTTTTTAAAATAAATAAGATGAGAATTTATATTCGTTTGACCATTTACAAATTAGTTTGTGTATTCAATCAGATCTTTTTACAAAGCAACACATCTTTAAATATAATTTCTACAAAACATTGCTCATTAACATCTCCACTTAAATCAACTAATACTAGCAATATGATTAAAGAAATTTAACTAGATATATTCACTCGTCTGAGGTTATAATTATAAATGAATATGATTATTCAAGCTTGCTTATTAACATTTTCACTTAAATCAACTAATGTTAGTGATATGATTAAAGAAATTTAACTATATATATATATATATATATATATATATTCACTCGCCTGACATTATAATTATAAGTGAATATGATTGTTCAATCTTACTTATTAATATTTTCATTTAAATCAATTAATATTAGTGATATGATTAAAGAAATTTAACTATATATATATTCACTCGCCTGATATTATAATTATAAATGGATATGATTGTTCAAGCTTGCTTATTAACATTTTCACTTAAATCAACTGATATTAGTGATATGATTAAAGAAATTTAACTATGTCTATATATATATATATATATATATATATATATTCACTCTCCTAACATTATAATTATAAGTGAATATAAATGCTCAAGCTTACTTATTAATATTTTCACTTAAATAAAGTAATATTAGTGATATGATTAAAGAAGTTAAATTATGTCTATATATATTTTTACTCTCCTGACATTATAATTATAAGTTAATATGATTGTTCAAGCTTTAAGTAACTTCATCAATGGTAAGTCCTTTTTTATGTTCAAGTAATGAGTAAAGGACAAAGGACTTTGTCTCTTTGGCTAAAAAGATAGGCAAAATAATTGGGTGTCATTTCTTTTAATGGCACACATATGTTTAGATGTCTATGTACACATTTGGCAAGAAACTATGGGCGGCCAAGAAAGGTGTACTAATGTACTGAGCTGTGCCCTTAGACGAGTTCTTATTAAAATTTGTATGTAAACCATAAAATTGGTACTCTGAAAGAGAAATGAAGGTTCATATATTTAAGATAAGGACTACGAATCGTACAAGATCATAGTGGTGTAGTTTCTTTTCATTTAGGTCCACAGAGGCTTTGAACTTATCCTTTTCCACTCATTTTTCTTCTTCCTTTTATGAAATTTTTTGGGTTACCAAACTAAAACAAGGACACATATACTCTTCTTTTAGTGCCTTTTCAATCATTTTGGTGAAGAAGTATAAAGAAAAGGATAGCTTATACGTACAATCAACAATGGATATATTTATGAATGAGTGGAGAAGGAGGGAAGCCAATATTGTTGGAGATATTGTGAGATTTTTTTAATTCTTTATTACATTTTCACATTATCAAAAATGATAAAAAATATATATATATATATATATATATTTATATATTTATCACATCTGTCACTTCACGTAAGGATCAATCACAAATTTTTCATTAACATGGGTACACTTTTTGAAAATTTTTCAAAAATGTTCAATACATTTATTTTTTTGCAATTTCTTTTTAAATGTGGAAAGAAGATTGTTATGAATGTGATTAAATCATGCTCATAAAAAAAATGTGATTAAACCATTATTATGTCTTCTCGTGAACTAACATTTTCTTTGTCTTGTCATTATAATGGTTTCTAACATAAAGAGAGATTTAAGAAAAAGTAAGAGGAGATCTTGCTTTTGAAGGAAAAAGTGTTGGGCAAACCCTAATATCATTTCATTGGAGAAGGCCAACTCTCTCACATACATGATGAAAAATCATGGAGAGGAATATTCTACCCACTAGGTGTTGGCATTTGTAGATTTAGCATAGGGCAACCCTTTGTTATCTCTCCATAAATAGAGTGAATCTCACCCGATATTTTTCTTTTTTCACCTTTCAATCAATTCCATATATTAATGATTCAAATCTCCCATAATTCAGGTTCTTTCAATCAAAAGCTACTTTTCCATCATCAATGGAAAGAAAGGGACACAACAAATCAATAGTACTCTCATCATCCCTTATGCAAATCATTCTTGGACACGTTTTCCCGTTCAACTAATCACTTCACATATTAATATTATTTGGACCATTCCTCAATCTGTATGTGTTGTAAGTAAAATTGAATCTTTCTTTCGTAAGGGATATCATCTTGCGGAGGCTCATGATATATATATTTTTTGTATGGGTCTAATTTTATCCGATATTTTCGAAGTGACAATTCACTTATTATTTAAATTAATTATAATATTATTTTTTATTTTTTAAAATTAAATATACAAATTCTGGTTTTGAAATATTTAAATTTTAAATTTAAAATAAACATATTTTTTATTTAAAATTTTATTAATAACCTATTTCATTTAAAGATTTACATCACACACTCATATAATACTATCATTAATTATAATAATAATAATAATAAAGATAAAAGATATGATTGTAACTTTCTTAAAATTAAAAATTCTATTAATTTAATTTTAGACGAATAAAGTAAAAAATTTAAAAAATATTTACACAAACTATCATATCAAATCACTAAAATGTTTGCACTTTTTAAGCAAAATCTTTATTAACTGATTTCACATGTTGGTGCCCTAACATGTGGGGATTGAAACGACTTTCTTTGATCATGAGAGAATCCAAAATCTCTCATGCGGCATACCCCTTTGATTTCCAGAAAACTACTGCTACTTCTTTTTGGTCCATGCGCCACCAGAAAAAGCAAGAAAAAATTGAACAGAATTTTGACCTCACCTAACAAGTAAATCTTTGATAAGATTGCAATGATTTATAGTGGAAACAGAAAGAATTGGTGAAGATTTTGGTGATCGTTTTCGAAAGAAAACTTGTCAGATATGCTGCGTTGTTTGTTCTTTTACTGGGAAACATGATTTTGTATCAGATGGGGCGGCTCTCGATACAAGCTTTGCAATTTGCTTCCTCAGTAATGAAGGAAAAACAAGCTTTTCTTATACTCGATACTTATTAAATTTTTAATCTAGAGGGAGAGATTGAATTTAATTCTTTTACACCGTCAATGTGTAAAAATGAAAATTAGAACTTAATACTTATTTCTTGTTCTAATATCACATTAAATTTTTATTTATTCTAAAGATATATTTGGATTGAAATCTTTAACCGTGCTCATAATCTCTCATATTCTTCGCATCAAAACCCTTTAATCATGCTAGACATGCTCAAACCCTAAATTTTTTTAATGAAATCATGGATCTCGTTGTTGGATGTTATTTGCATTTTAAGAGTCAACAAGTGATATTCATGCTCATACAGTCAACATTTCTTGTCTTTACTATTGCAAAGAAATAAAACGAGTATAGGCCTATCCCAATCTGGGATTTTGAATTTTCATGACTTTTTAATGTATGGCAGACAATAGTTTAAGAAAGAATTTCACAACCACCTTGTCCGGCGACAATGATGCAATAATAAAAAAAAATTATTGCATTCAAATTTCCCATTCGACTATTGTTCAAAAAAAAAAAATCCCATTCGTCACTTAAGCATTAATTTCAAGCTGAGATGTGACTTTTGCCTAATTGTAGAAACACTGTGCAAAAAAGAATAATATGTGGAGAAAAATCCACTCTTGTCAGTCTCAGTGTCCACGAAATTCATAAGCGGTCCCGGGAAAGAGTGTTACATTTTTCAAACGATTTTTTTATTTTATTTTTTAAAAAAAGTATTGAGAATCATTATTTCAGTGTGTGCATTGAATAAATCCAATCCTGTCACATACAATACCTATTTAGAAGAATGCTAAAAGTTTCTTTAAAAAAAAAAAACAAGAGAAAATGGTGAAAGAATTTAATTTTTATAGGAAGTTTATGGACCTAAAATAAGGTGGAATTGGAAAATGGATCGAAAACTCTTTCAAGAATTAGAGACTCCACTGGTGAAATTTTCTAGCATGGGGGAAAAAAAGGATTGAGAATCTGCCCAAATGGAAGTTTTCTTTTCTTTTTTTTTTTATTTAAAAATCCGGATAATACGTTATTGTTTTGTTTATATTTTGGTTCTCGTCACCTAAATCTTTTTCCAACAATTAAAGGATTTTTTTATATATATACATTTTTTGAACACCGACACTCAAGAGAATATTTATATTTATTACTTGTCTCATTCAAACAATTAGAAAGAACATTTAATCATATTTATATTACTTTACCCCTATTTTATTCCTTTTTAAAAGAGAATATTCATTTACAAATATCATAAATTAGAGCTATAGATGATTTTAGAAAGTGTTGGTATAAATATTATTTTCAAACCCTTGAAATAAGCAACTTTCAGACCAAAATAAAAAACTCTCGTTAATTTTTTCTTAATATGATTTTTCCTTTTTAGGGAATCATGTATCAGGTTGTCTTCCTGTGTGTGTGTTTCTTTTCTTCTTCTGTTTGTTTTCCCATGTGAGTGAGTTTTATTTATTTATTACTACAATGGGAATGGAGAAACAAGTTTGATCGCACGACCTCAAGATCCAGACTTTCAATCCGGATTGTATATATTAATACAGTTCGATTTTTTTACTTTCCAATTTGGTCCAATTCGATCTTCAATTCTTAAAAAAAATTACAAGTCGATCTCCAATTTTGAATTCTTAAAATTGACATGAACTGAAAAACAATAATTTATAATATTTAATAAAAAAACTAATATATTCCTTTTATTTATTAATTAATTAGATATGTCCAATTTGATACTACATAATATATCTTAATCTCTAAAAATATCATATATTTCATGTGCATGATTATTACTAGAATAATATATTAGTCAATCTTGCATTTTCTTCAAATTTACATCATCATTTTAAACTTGTTGACACTGTTAATTAAATGATCACATTCAAAAACTCCCTTTTGCATATGCTTGTTAGTGCAATTGATGGCATTTCAATTTCAAAGTGAATATATATTGACTAAAGAGACAATCTCCTCAAAGAGATTTCTAATTCCCTTCTCTTTCTTTTTATAATGTTGAGTTGAATTAATGAATTAGAATGACATATATTGTGAAGATTAAACAATGATGTAGACTTCATAACCTATAATGTTTAGGTTGTCATAAGCAATGATAATAGGAATATTTTTTTAAAAAAATTACGGTTTAGACTGAACTGATCTTATATAATGTATAATTCAATCTGGTCTTCATAAGAAAAAAAAAAAAAAAAAAAAAATCGAAGTCCATAGAGATCATACTCTTTGCGAGTGAGTTGTACTAATTCGTCAAACTTTTTAAAAAATACCTTGTTTTAACAGCTCTGCTTTTAAAATAAATAAATATTTAATTTTTTGAGAAAGAAAAGGAAACTTAGAAGCTAGAAGTTTGCAAGAACTTGCTCAACAAGACCCTTCACCAACAGACAAAAATTAGTGTAAAAAATAAATCAAGTTGATCCCTTAGCTTCTATGATGAAGATCTCCAGAAGCCCAAAGAATATATTCCAATGTCCAGTATAATCTCCTAGTACATCAGGAGAATAACTTGGCACCTTCATGTCACGGCAGGGAAGACAAACATTCATAAGTATCCATTTCCAAAGTCAGAAATCTGCCAAACTGGTAGAATTTGCATGGTACACACCTAGTCATCTAATTCATGACTTACCTTTCTTGTGTCATAATTGGGAATTCACCCATTTTTATTGTTTGTTTAAATTACATGACAAATTATACACATCTTTGGCACACTTCCTCATCAATCATAATGTAAACAACATGACAAGACTATATAAAATAGCAATTCCACTTCTATTCATACTAAACCATGAGCAGAATCAGAGCTGGGAAAAATAAGCTCATAGTTTCATGATAAACCATATATTTACATCTGAATAAACTCAGAAATTCTCTCACGTATATTCTTATATTCCGCAGGCACATACACGCTCCAATGGCTTTGGCTTTAAAAAAGAAAAAAAAATCAGATACAGGTTTTGATTGTGAAGTTCTCTTTCTCTGGTGGAACACAAACTGAACAGGATAGTCTGCAACCACCAAACTAGCATACAAGAAAAATGGCATCCTAACCAGTACAGATAATATGATCAGAGCCATTTTAGCTATAAGGGAGATAAATAGAACCAATGTAAGACCAGATTGTTGCCAGAAGCACCTCAGTATTGAACTCCATTTCATGTCAGGAAATCCAAAACTGCTCCAATATTCAATTTTGAAGTCTACACTCAGATCATGTTCTGCAGCTAAGCATAGTAAGAACTCTGCATCCAAAGTTTTACTATTAGTCAGCCAATATGTCCTATTTATCATATAATACATCATATGGCAAGGTTATCGAAAAGTCTTAGATGAAACCTCAGTATATGTTTATTTCCTCGGTGATGCATATCCTAATTGTTCCTTGTAGCGGTGTACAATCCGATCCTTAGGGGAGGATGTTTTTACTACCCCTGCTTGACGCATTATTTCTGGAATTTGCAAACTTCTTTTTGAGAATCAGAAAGAACAAAAATATACTCCAACATGAATCAGAATCCAAAAATATTCACGCATAACTCAGTGGCAAGTAGCATGTCATTAGATATAAATAGTAGGCTACATTCCAGTAAGTAATAAGAGTATGGAGACATTTCATTAAAAAACTTCTCCATACGCAAATCAGGAAGCTGTAGAAATGCTAATGAACAAAAGAATACTGTGGAAATTCAGAATCAGTTTTCTGGAGAAAATTAACTAGCATTGTGGAGGATGAACCTTAAACTTTAGATGGGAGGCCTTAGAACACCATTATTTCTTTCTAATTTAACAACTGAAACAACCCACAGCCAAATATGAGGGTAACAGCTACCAAAAATAAAATGTACTTTGAACTTCCAGATATTACATTAATGAGAGATAGAGAAGGAAAACATATTACACCACGTCAAGATAAAATAGCAACCATCTGAAGCTACAATTATTTTCGTCGAACTTCCAAGTCACTTAACAGAAGGAGAGGAAAGAAAAATTAAAAAAAGAAGAGAAGTGCACATAAAGATAAACATGTCCAATTCAAGACATTGAATAAACAAATAAATCTTACCTCTTTTCCTATCGAGCTCTTGGACAAGCTCTTCTTTCCATTTT
This sequence comes from Apocynum venetum, assembly GCA_019593545.1. Taxonomy (NCBI): domain Eukaryota; kingdom Viridiplantae; phylum Streptophyta; class Magnoliopsida; order Gentianales; family Apocynaceae; genus Apocynum; species Apocynum venetum. The sequence goes on from SRSM01000127.1 coordinate 3,542,793, forward strand.
CTCTGTCTCTCAGAGAAACTCATACTGCTCGCCAATATTTAATCCCAAAAGTCAGAAATGAACCAAATACTCATTTAAGGTGATAAGAATTATAAGCTAGAGCAAAAGTCATTCGCAGACCTGGGACTAGGTGGTTCTTGCTGAGAAATAAAAAGTTCCTTCAATTCTCTAAGTTGCGAGGATCGAGTTTCCTCAGAATCTAGATGACTCAAGCCCCCAATATTTGATATACGTTTCGAATGACCAACTGGGCTTGAAGTGTGGTTAATTTCAACAGCAGCAGAAAGTCTCCTGCTAAGTACCCTATTTGGTGACCTGCTCTTGGGAGGTAGGTTCAGATTATCTGGCACGTTCTCCTTGTTCCCAGCACTAATAGGACTTATTGGACGAGTGGTACTCAATGAATTGTAGAATTGTTCATATAATGGAGTTTGCAGCTTCTTCAGATCTAAAGCCTAATATAATACGACAGTAAAATAAGCATAAGACTGATTGTTTGTTCCTGTCTTTAAAAAATGTTAATTTCCAGATACAAATGCTAATGAAGGGAGACTCTGATTTACATAGTGATACCTTTTCATCCAGGAATGCCCTAATTTTGGATTCCGTTACTTCATCGTCATCATCCATTAGAACTTGACCAACTGGAAATGTAAAGCCACCATCATCCTTTTCAGAAAGTATAATGCTATCTGAATGGTTTTTGATACTTTGACTAGGAAACAGACTTGTATTATGTCTCACCAACTCTTGACTTTCAGCAAATTTGCATGACCATTCATCATCAGGTTCAGACATAGGATTAAAACTCTAGGTTTAACAGAAAGTGGAAAATCATAATGAGTTTTTCCATTCTATATTCATGCAAAATTTAGTTTTATAAAGCACAAATTAGGCAACTGCTACCTTATTGCAGTCAGTTGAGCGCAGCAAAGGATTAAACTTCACTGATGACTTAAACAAGAGATCATCTTTGTCATCTATCTGGCACATGTCATCATCATAATTGCCTGATTTCCAAATACATCCATTTTCAGAAAATTTCTCTGGATAAATAGTAGAGCACCTTACACCATCCATATTACAAGCATCTTTCAAGCCATTACAAGTCATCCTTGTATCATAATTTATCCTGCACCATCACAGTAATTCTCAAAGGTTATTCTTCAAACATGCAACAGTGTGGATACCTAGATGCTAGAACCCCAGTAGAAAAAAATACTTACGACTTCTTAAGGTCTATCCTGCTTGAAGCCAATCTGTTTCCAGCATTCTCCTGCAATTTGATTAGTCATGCCCGTAGTGAAAAAAGATGATAAAGAAAGGAGATGTTTTTATAAAGAAGAAATTATCAAGCAGTTACTCACCACAACTGAAGGGCGTAATACAAGATGAGTTCCTCCATATTCTCCAGTAACAAAAGGATGCTGCAGATCATTAGCAAAAAGAAGAAAAAAAATCACTATATAGTTTGCTTTTACTTTCTCCTTTCATTTTTCATTTTCAGATGAGTTGCTACAACCAATGATGCTGCACCAACACCGAAAAAGCAGAGATATCCAGAAAAACGGGCACGCTTATTGGACTTCAATATGAAGATAGGGTAAATGTAAGCAAATCAGCACTACCTGTAGCAAATCTGAAGGTGTAGGCCTTAAATTTGGCTCCCTGTAATAGAGTAAAGATTGAAAAACTAAAAAACACTGATAAATGTAACTGGTACAAGCATAGAGCATAGATTTGAATAGAAATTAATTGAATTGATAATGGGTATAAAAATAAACAAATCACATACTTCTGTAAACATCTTAACAAGAAGTCTTTTGCCTCTCCTGAAAGATGCTCAGGAATGGGTGGATGGGATTTAGTTGTTCCAATATGGAAAAGAGCAGCAACCTGAAAAACAAACCCCAAGTCTTGGCACATAAAGAAACTGGAGGCTAAAATTTAAACCATCATTTCAATATTTTGCATTACCAAAAGCAACAAAACAACTAACATACCTCTTGGTACTGCTGGCTCCAAGGAGGCTTTCCAGTAGCCATCTCAATGACGGTACATCCAACACTCCAAATATCAGCAGAGCTATATTTTTGTTAACTAATTAGTTTTTGCTTCAATGTCAAAAGAAAATGATGTGTGATCAAGCACAAAGAAAACAGGCTTACTCTATACATAATAAATGTGAAAGCATCTAGAATTTCAGGAATACTACTAGAAATGTGAGGTAAGGGGACTTGAGCGACCTTGAGCTATAGGAAGATGTGCAGTGGAAACTTCAATTTCATTTTCAAATAAAAGGTCCCATAGACTTAAGTAATATTACAGAACTTCAGTCGTTATTCTCATAGTCACACTTACATCTATTAGTCTTCTTTGGCAGTGATCCTTTTTATTCCACTGTGCCGAAAGACATCAAGCACAATGCTATGAGATATTTACACCAAATAAAAATAACAATAAATCACCCAATTATAATTCTCTTTACTAATACCTTCCTGCTTATTCCTATTAAAGTTTTCATTTTAGGTCTCAGATTAAATGGCGCCAAAAAATTCATCAATAGAGCAATTTGTTCCACCATATAATCCTAAATCTGATTCATTGCTTTAAATAACATGAGACTTCATTAAAAACAACCACGTCCAAATTGCAAATTGAAGCCCATTTTGCACACATGAACTGTTGTGGGTGACTGTGAATCAACTATGCAGCATTGGCCAAAAAGAATGAGTCTCACAACCTAAGCATTCCAAATTCCAAAAATATTCCAAGAAGTTCAATTGTGTTATTTAGTACCTATAAGTGGGATATATTTGGAGTCAACCATGTTCCCTGATGGCTTTGCTATACTCTCGGGTTGTATAGTACTGCTAAGCTTATGATTCCTAGAAGACTAAGAAAGGACACCATAAAGCCTATCTAGAGCATATATTTGTATCATCAAATTATGAGCAATTCAATGAATGTTAAACTTAACAGGAGTGAACGAAGCCAAGTCATTATCCAACCAGGGCTTGAGTCTAATAAATTGAGTTCTTGTGTTTACTTACAAACTATGTCCTGTCTGGAGAATAACTTCAGGAGCCATCCAGTAGGGAGTACCCTTCATTGACTTTGCACCAGTCATTGTAGCCTGTGGAGTGCCAAAATGTAGAATTCTCTGAAAGAACCGCCAATGAAGAATATAAACTGGGAAAATGTAATATGCTACACTATGATCATACCAGTTCAACAACTTTCTTGGATGCCCCAAAATCTGCAAGTTTTATGCATCCTTTATTGTCGACAAGAATATTTGCCCCCTAAACAAATTACGCATCATCAGGTTTGACGAGCTACATCAATGGAATGTCCTTCATATATCATAAAATCTCTGATGAGTAAACCATTGCCCACTATTGAATTACCTTGATGTCCCTGTGCATTATTCCATTCTTGTGCAGATACTCCAAGCCTAACAAGAGCTGTTTTGTATACATTCTAATAACCTGATTGGCACAAAAAAGAGTGAACTTACTTGTATGATGACTTGATGGGATGTTAGGGTTGAAGATGAGATGGCTGATATTAGCAGCTATAATGGACTGATATCATTCTTAAACTTTATATGATTCTACATTTTGAATCATATAAATTGATATCATTCTTAATGGACTTGGAGTGTGATTAAGAATGATAGCAGTTTATATAATGGACTGAAGCCTGATATTTTCACACTCCAAGACAAACCACAAAAGTCGATTTCAGTTTCAACAGAATCATAATAACAATTCACAGGACGCTAGAAGTTAAATTCGGAAATAGCCTACCGATTCTGGAAAAGATCCAAACTTTCCCAAAAGGGATGAGATAGAACCACCTGGAACAAATTCCAACAATATATTCAAGGATTCCTCCTCTCGAGCAGTTCCCAAGTATCTCTGACACAAAAAAATATATATATAAGAAAGACGAAAAAAGCATATTCGGCCATTGCACCCAAATCAAGGTAGTTTTCTCACCACAATGTTTGGATGGGATAGATTTTTCAGCAGATTTACTTCTTCTTCGAGCTCTCTAATATGTACCTATCAGTGGAGAAAAAACGTAAAAACCTCCAAAAAGAGATAGAAAAACTGAAGTTTGAATCCGCGAACATTTTAATTACTATATGCAATTGCAACATAATTTCATCAAATTAGCCAGTATCCAGTCTTCACTATCCTTCTTTATTAACTTTAGACCACCTTCAGTAAAGCTGTAACACAGAAGTTACGAACTTTTCACCCAAACACTCTGAAATGATCGTCCATCCCAGTTCGATTAACATAAATAGAACAAAAATAGAGAACAGAAAAACTAAACTAAGAAAATTATCAAAAATTCAGATGGACATACCTGTGTTCTCTGTTTGGAAGCATTATTAGCAGCAATCGAAACCTGCATCCAAAAAAGACCAAGAAACATAAATCAGAACGTCAAAGGCCACAAAATTATAGAACCACATTTAGCAAAAGAAATAAATAGAAATTGAACCTCTTTAACAGCAAGCAACTCTCCAGAATCAAGATTCATCCCCATATAAACCCTCCCGAAAGCCCCACATCCAATTAACTCCCCTTTCCGCCACCGGATCTGCGGCTTATCATCTTGAACTTTCACAGTGTCAGCCTTAGCAATCGGTGGCAGAGCCGGAACTTGTTGCTTAGAAAAAATTCCGATTCTCGATTTCCTTATACTAGAACCAATCTTTTCAACAAACCCATTAAACCCATTACTAATTGAACCATTATTATCCACTGAATCTCCTACGCCTACTCCTAACGGCTTGAAAACCAAAGATCGCCGTACTGAACCAATAAAATCTTGCATTTTGCACCAATTTTCTTGAGAATCAGCAATTCAATTTCGTGAAACTCGTGGGCTTTCTCGAAAGGAGAATTATTTCTAGGGATTTTTCTTCTGCATTTGGTGGTGAGAGAGTGAAGAATGAGGAGTGGCGTTGTGAGAGAAGAGGGAAAAGGAAGAGAGGTTTGTAATTCAAAATTAAAATAATTGGAGAAATGGGAAACTATTGTTAATTTTTCGAATTTTTTGTGGTTTTTCTTTTTTTGTGTCTTACATTGGAGCCCTTTAATTTGGAAATTTGATGGTATTGCCCAGTGAAATTCAAATCTTATTAACTAAAGTTCCTTATGAATAGTTGTGGTCAAAGTATTTTACAATGATGATAGGTTCTAACATCTACTAATAATTAGTACTTTGAGGTAATAATGAACGTTTGAATAATAACTCATGTAAAGGAATAGGAGTTTGAGATTTGAGTATACTTTGATTTATATTTTTATTGAAAAAATTATTTATAAAAATTTCAATATGCTTTTAAGAAGATAAATTTTACATTTTTTGTCTTTGAGCTAGAGTTGATCTCATCTTAACATTTAACTTATTTGTTTCTTAGATTTTTTATTGTTTTTCATACACTATAAAATGTATGGAATAGATTATATAATACAAAGTATATCATTATTGACAATTATATTGAAAAAAGGAGTATATAATAACGATTTATATACACACATTATAAAGTGACTAAATATATTTTATACTCTATGGTATATTAAATACATTCAAATAAATAATATCACCTAGGAAGATTAACAACTCTACCTTATATAAGTTGATATCTTATCATGCATTTAAGTGTTATTAGTATTGTATCACAAAAATGATTTCATTGCCCCCTAATCCGTTATTACAAAGTATGGATATTGGTATTTCGTTATAAATTTAAAATTTTTAGTATTACGAATAATCTTTTTCCTTAATTTGTTAATATAAAGTATGAATAATTGTTAAATTTTACAATGCTAATATAACTTTTTTACTTCTTTTTTTTTTTGTTTGTCAAAGTCTCGAATATTTCTAATTTTCATAGATGAGTTAGGATTTTCTTTTAACTCTATTCTTTGCACTTCACGTGAAACTGCCAAATTGGACAATTTGATTCAAATTTCTTATAAAATGAGTTAGGAGTTTATTTTAACTCTATTTTTTACACTTCATTATATTCTTGACGATGTATTCTCTTGATTTCTTAATGAAATCTTTTGGTTCTAAAAGAAAATCATTTCCAATAAAAATACATTTATTAACAAATCTATTATCTCATATTGGTTCAAATTTTTTAAATATCTGAGAGTTTTCATGTTATAAGAAGAAAAATCTTCTAATATTTGTCTAAAAAGATGTTAAAAATATTCAAATTACAAAAGCCATAATCAGATACTCCATTATATAAAAGATATAAATACAAAGCAATTGAATTAATAATTTATCTATTGACTAAACAAGAAAACTCACAATATATTTCTTTGCATTTAAATAATACTTGTATCGTTTATTTGTTAAGTGACGTTTGCATTGTAGTATTTATCTTTCTATTAAACAAAAAGAGAAATAGTTGAATATATAAGTCTAGGAAGAAGAATTTTAATAAAAACAAAAATACAATAATAAAGCATTTAAAGAAAAAGAATTACTGATCTGTGTAAATTTTAGTTAAATAACTTATCAATGAAATATTAATCATATTTAAATTCTAGTAGTTATATTCAGATTCTTTTATATATATATATATATATTAAATTTAAAAAAGAGATACAAACAGTCATCTCTAGAAAAAGAAAAAAGAAAACAAAAAACAGTCATACTCATTGCCAAATGACTGCCAATTTGCCATCCTCATTTACCTAACGTTTTCAGTTCCCAATACGCTTGTAATACTAACACTTATCACGTGCCCATATGCCACTGACACACGTTACTCCCTCGCCCTCTTCCCCGCAACAACGGCGGCCGGCCTGTCGACAGCTACTCATCTCACCGCCAAACTCCGACGCCATACCTTAACTGATAATCCACTTCTACTTACTTCCATTATATTAAGTCTATTTAAAAGTTTTTGATGCATGATGGCTCTTAATTTGGAATCAATATCAGAAGCCACTTCTGGTGCAATTGGAGCACTGGTGAGCACCACAATTCTGTATCCTTTGGACACCTGCAAGTCCAAATATCAAGCTGAAGTTAGTGCCCATCATCAGGCAAAGTACAGGTGAAATTTGCCATTTTTAGATTTTTTTCCCTGGATATTTTTCTGGGTCCCACTGATTATGGATTTGGTTGTGTTTTTGAGTTTGAATTGCTCAAAGATTTGTTCCTTTTTGCCAAGAATTAGATGCCCTTTTCACGAATTATGGCTTTCTTGCAATGTTTGTATGCCTGATCATTGATCAAGCCGGTTGGATTTTGATTATCGTTAAAGATTCAGACTTTGTGCTGGGAATTGATTACATTCATCAGAAAATGAAAACAGGAATTAGTATACACCTGTTTCATCTTACTGTATTTTTGTAAGATAAAATAAGATGTATGTTGTCAGCCTCTTTGAACTCGTGGAAGCCTCTGTGGGGTTGTCCATTAATCCCTTTTGCATATGCTGATCAAGGTGGAGTTTAGTTTTGCAGTTTGGTTCCCATGCCTTAATTGAACAGAGTACAGGTTTAATATCTTCTTGCTGCTTGATTTTGCAGCAAACTAGGTGTAGACGAATAGGGATACTACCCAATGTTGAAATTTTCTTAAGATTTGGAAATTTATAGAATATAATATATGGTGGCCTCAATAACCTTTTGCCGAATTTCTACTTCTATTGTTCAGACAGACAGACACTGGAAGTTTTTGCTGGAAAATTAGCTGATCACGTGCCATTGGCTTTTCAGTTGAAGCTTTCTACTTTAGTTCTTGTGGTTTACGTGTTATGTCCATCGCCTACTAAAATTTGGCTGTGCTGTATTTAACTTGGTTTGGTTCAGCGATGAAAAACATCTATTAAATAGATAAAGTGCATTTATATACATTTATATTCGGGTAGATGATATCATTAAGTGATAAAGCTAATATAGTGTGACTCCTACTCTAAATACATTAGAGTTCCTGATAGAAAAAATAAGGGCTTGTCAATTTGAATCCTACTGTTCTTATAGGTAGTGTTATAATTGTCAACGGTGTTCTTTGTGGTGCTTGTAATATTGGCCATGTTAACATGGTATAGAACTCATTACACAAGATGTCCTTGTGCAGGAATATATCTGATGTCCTAAGGGAAGCAATTTCCACTCGCCAGATTCTTTCGTTGTACCAGGGTCTTGGTACAAAAAACCTACAATCTTTTATCTCCCAGTTTATCTATTTTTATGGGTACAGCTTTTTTAAGAGACTCTACTTGAAGAGAAGTGGATTTAAATCTATTGGAACAAAAGCAAACTTGGTTATTGCTGCTGCTGCTGGTGCATGCACAGTTGTCGTGACCCATGTAAGTCCTATTTGGTTGCTTCTTCTGCATGTTATTGCTATTAGCAAATCTGGAGATATCTTAAGTTTGAGTAGTTTCTACTTCTTTTTGTGCTTTATTGTGACAGTGACGTGATCTAGAGAATATGTTTCCCTAGGATTGTAGTCTCTACAATGCTGTCACACAGAATTATTTGTGGATACCAAATTGAATTCAAAAAGGCGTAATTTCTTCTCTGGGATTTTGGCTGCAATTTGAACAGAGAAGCAGAGAAAGGGAGAGTAGTCAAGAAAGTATCCGTAAGTTGGACACTGTTTCCGAGGCATACAGAATTAGTATGACCAGTAAGGGTGTATTTTTCATGCCTTTTGCGGGAGTAGGAATGATTACACTTCTCGCAAGAAAGATTTGTAGACCATATGTTTAACTTTATATAAGTGCAAGGACACATTAGAAACTCTAAGTCAGGTCAAAAGAAAGTAGATCTGGAGAAAAATATCTAGGACCATTACTTCTGGAAATGTTTATGACAGAGTAAGAAGATATGCCTTCTCAGTTTGCATTTCTAATAGCTTCAATGAAGTGAGTCTTTTACCTAACAAGATCCATTCAGCGTTTAGGTGGCACCAAAGCACCCTAGTAACTTGATGAAGAATCAATTTAAGGTGATTTCACTGCATAGCACTCAATATGGCTTCTGATTTTGGGCCTTTATTTCAGCCCCTGGATACGGCTTCTTCAAGAATGCAGACTAGTGAGTTTGGGAAATCTAAAGGGCTGCTGAAAACCCTTTCAGAGGGCTCTTGGAAAGAAGCATATGATGGTCTAGGCATATCTCTACTTCTCACTGCAAATCCATCCATCCAGGTACTTCAGTCTGAATCTGTTCTAAAAATGTGGTTCATCTGCTAAAGATCATCATTTGAAACTTTTTCATAATTCTCTCACCCTAGATATAAAATATTTTATTGTGTGGGAGCTACTGAAGACATAAAAGATTCATAAAATGCGGTAATTTGGTTGTTAGTTGAAGGTCCTCGTGACTTTCATATTGGAGTTATTGACTTCCTAATGTCCTCCTCCCCCCAACACACCTGCACACATTTTGCTGTTCTATGAGAATTTATAACTACAACTGCGATGCTTTGCAGTACACTGCATTTGATCAGCTAAAGCAAAGAATACTGAAGCAAGGAATGAGCAACAAGAAAGGCACCGATTCATCTCCAGAAGCTCTTTCTGCTTTATCTGCTTTTGTACTTGGTGCACTGTCGAAATGTATTGCAACCTGTGCAACATACCCTGCAATTAGGTATTTCTTTACAAACAAGTATTCGACTATTACTTTACAGTTGCCTTGAGTTTGTAATTTTACAGACTTTGTTTTTTATTTAAATTCCTCATGAAAATGATACCAGTTTTGTTTCCCATAGCTGAAGTACATTAGTGATACTCAATGATGGATGCTTCCAAAATGTTGACTGTTTTGTGAATGAATAGGTGTAAGGTGATGATTCAGTCTGCTGAATCAGGTGAAGATATTAAGGAGGAAGCTCAACAGAAATCTCGGAAAACAGTTTCAGGCGCACTCTATACCATATGGAAAAGAGAAGGCCTACTCGGTTTTTTCAAGGGATTACAAGCCCAGATCCTGAAGACTGTGCTAAGTTCAGCTTTGCTTTTGATGGTGAAGGAAAAGATCTCAAAGGCCACTTGGGTCCTCATACTTGCCATTCGGAGGTACTTGTTAATAACCAGGGCCAGGTTGAAAAGTTCTTAGTGAGAATTTTTAGATATCTAAACCTTGTAAACAAGGGGCTGCAGCTGGGTGTACCCAATAAAGCTGATGAGGATTTCTAATAAAAATTTGATGGAAGAAAGCCAAGGTGCCAAGTTGAAGTGGAGTTTTATTTAGGTCTTTCTGAAACACATTTCTCTTTTCACCCTTTGTTTGGGTGATTGTATGTGATGTCCTTTCTTGCAAGTTTGAATACAGTCTTGTAAAATTAGTCAGTTTCTTCTCTCAATTCAGTTGGCGTGGAGATGTGTATTGACTACCATAACAAACAAGAAGACCACATTGATCTTCTATCTGTCCACTCTGAACTATAGGTTATGGCTGAAGATCATCTTCCGAATAGAGGTTGCTAGATTAAGCCTTAAAGAACTAAAAAAGTTCAAAAGAATAACAGGCCAAGGAATCTGCATAATCTTCTTTTCATTGGACTAATTAAATTGTCGGTATACAAAATTATTATACATTGTTGGGAGCCTCCGCAAAACAGAGTTACACTCAGAACACAACAGCAAAATTTGCAGGAATCCTTTGTTTCACATTAACATCAGGAACCATGTGACCAAAAATAGTGTGTAGTATATGAGACTAAGCTGTGCGTTTGAGACCAGACTACCAGCACTAGTATCAGCTGAATTATTGTCAGCATCCACAAAGCTGCCCTCTGGTGTGTTAGTGGTCAAAATGACGACTATCCAGTCATTCTCAGAACCAACTCCAATTCCTGTATACTTTGTATCATTGAGAGAGCCTGAATACTGTGATTGTGTAAAATTGGAGAGCACAAGACTAGGAACGAGATTGGGGACACATGTAGGCAATACAGCACCATCTCTTATGACGGTAACATTTAAATGACATTTTGATAGCACGGCGGGATAGTCAGAAAACTGCGGCTCATTGCCTGGAACAGTGTTGGCTCCTGTAGAGTTTGTACAGGGTTGATCTTTGAACTGGTCTGCCATACCATCAGCAAGGCACTTTGCATTATCATTCTCTTTTAGTGCTGTCAAGTTTAAGGAAGTTCTGTAACTGTTAATTTGCTGAAGAAGGGTGTCTTCCTCATCTGCATAAAATGATGAAACAAATATTTCAGTCCAAGGCGTGTCACTTCTACAACTGCATAGGATGATCACCAGGAAGCATAAAAGGCATTAGGTTTTGGAGGCACTCTAATCATGAATTTTTTAGTCACTTGCATGCCAAGATGCAGTGCAATCTCGCTTCAGTGTACTGTATAACCAGGAAAGTATATGATGCTTGGCAAAAGACTTTTAGGAGAGATGGAATTCTACATCATGCAAGCACAAAAACAACATCAAGTACAGTTTGCAAAGAAGATTCAATAATACAAAAATTGAAAGGCTAGCAAGCAAATATTTTTACAGGAGTAGCTGAAGAGCTTCAGTTCCTACATTGCACCAAAATTTGAGGAAATGATGAAAGTGACAAAATATGTGCTGTGGTTCTATTCATCACCAAAAAAAAAAAAATTTCCGCGTTTCGAACTCAGATACAATTTAGAGACAGGCAAGGGTGACGCATACTATTATATGTATGTGCAAATAAATCTAAAGAATAATTAAAATAGTCGACCTATTAGAAAAAGTTTGGTTAGACAAAATTTCAAAGATATCACCCATCATATTATACAATCAATTCACGAAGTATTATATGGCAATATGATTATAGTTTGCATCATTTGCTCACTTGAAGGGAAAAAAAGTGAGTGCTAGAAAAGGAAGGTCCTGGACTGCTGTAATCAGGTTCAACCTTACTCGAGATCTAGATTCTAGATCCTTAAATTCCACAGCTAGGCACATAGCAACATTCTTCCAGATAGGCTGTCTATACCAAATTAAAATGTATCACCTCAATAATACCCAAAAAAATGGGAAAAACCAGGAGGAAAAGCAGGCTACAGCAAGTTAGAAGTCAGCAGTTTCACCGGTAGCCATGGTGCCAAAATTTCAAAGTTCACAGGAAAACGGTATTGTCAGTAGTTCAAAAGATACAATATGCATCATTCAGCTCAAATAGTTCTAAATGAAAAACAGAAAGACAAAACTGTTCAAGTTGAGAAGGGAAAAGAACAGACCTTGAATTTAAAATGGGGTGGGGCAGACAACTTGAATTTTTGTGCTCGCATGATGCGTTGGAAAAACAAACAAGTATATCTAATGTCTAAGATATACTATAATAAATAATATTGTATTTATGAATAAGTACTATAATAAAATATTGTTGTTTCTGTAATCGATACATCAATTGAGTTCTCAGGAAAGAAAGAAGAATTACAAACGGACTATTTAAGTTCCAAATTTTTCCTTAGTCAGAATCTAATTTGATGTATAATTACTCTACCAATACAATATAATAGAATAATACAATACAAATAAATAGTACACTACATAGCGGAATAAAATCCTAACTCAAAAGTATTGAATATTATCTAACAATGAAAAGAATACCAGTAATTTAATAGCTAAAACAAAATATAAAGAAAAGAACAAACGAGAATTGATAACGGAGTTCGGCCTATATTGCCTACGTCTTCAGGCCCCACCACAGCGGCATATCACTTTACTGAAGATTTGATGTTGAAGGTGTTTTGGGATAAAATTAAAACTGAGGGATTATGGCCCTTTTATACAACTAAGAAACCATATTCCTTAATCAAACTTTCAATGTGGGATTCATTTTCTAAATAGTAAAACTAACCATATTTCTAACAAATCTCCATCTTGGCGAGTTTTTTCAATCATTTCAACTTTTAAGTCTTCCATCTTCAATATTGAATAAAATAATCTTCAGTGGTGCCATCAAATGCTCCAACTCAACAATGTAGGATATTGACCAAGTCCAAACAATGATTGAACTTTGTTGTTGTTACCACTTTGGTCAACATGTTTGTGGAATTCTTTGTTGTTGAAATCTTTTGAATAAATAATTCACCTTCTTCAATAATCTCCCGTACAAAATGATAACCCACATTAATATAACAAAGCTACAATTGACTGTAAGGTAGATTTCCAACTAATTGGTACTTTGACTAAGGTAAAAAAGTAGTCATTTGTAGATCGTCGCTTATCCATATCACCTGCATAGATGATATTAGAAGCACAATATCCAACTACATATTGATTAAATGATTTATCCTGCTCAAATACTAATCTAATATCTACAGTGTTTTTCAAAGACTGTAGAATCCATTTCACAGGTTGCTAATGAGCTTTGTCTGGATCATGTATATATCTGCTCACAACTCCAATTGCTTGTGAAATATCCGAATGTGTGCACACCATTGCATACATCAAACTACTAACTGCATTAGCATATGAAACTTTCACCATGTATTCTCATTCTATGTCACTTTTAGAAGATAACTTACAGGTTTTGCGTTTTCATTCATGCCAAAACGTTGTAGCACCTTTTTCAAATACTGTTTCTGAGTCAAACAGAGTTTGCCACTCTTTCTGTTTCTGCTTATCTCCATCCTGAAATTTTTTTTGACTTCTCCTAAATCTGTTATCTCAAATTATTTGTTCAAGTGAGCTTTCAACTTGTCTATCTCTACTTGACTCTTCGATGCAATCAGCATATCATCGACATATAAGAGTAGGTAGATGTAGAAACCATTTTATAGCTTGAGCAAATACACACAATGATCATATTTGTTTCTGGTGTACTTCTGTCTCATCATAAACTTATCAAATCGTTTGTACAATTGTCTTGGAAATTACTTCAATCCGTACAATAATTTATCTAACTTGCAAACCCAGTTTTCCTTTCCAGCAATCTTGAATTCTTCAAGCTATGTCATATAGATTTCTTCTTCCAATTTACCATGTAAGAACGCGGTTTTCATATCTAGTTGAGCTGACTTAAAATCCATTTGTGTTACCAAGACCAATAAAACTCTGATTAATGAATGTTTACCATTGGAGAAAATACGTCATTATAGTAAATTCTCTCCCTTTGAGCATAACCTTTAGCCACCAATCTTGTCTTGTAGTGGATGTCGTTTTTGTCAGGAAATTCATCTTTCTTTGCAAATACTCATTTACAACTAATTGCTTTCCTCTTAGATAGTTGTGCCAACTTCCACGTACAATTCTTATAAAGACTTCATTTCTTCGTTCATGAGATTTCCTCCACTTTTCACTTTCTGAATTTTGGAGTACCTCGTGATAAGTGGATGAAACATCATTTTCAACAATTGAAAGTGCATAAGCGACCATATCAGCAAATCGAGCAGGCTTTTGAGATTCTCGTCTTGTCCTCCTAACTGCAATTGGTAGTGTCAGCTCATCTTCTTCTTGGATAGAAACAAGTTCTTCTAACTCTTCTTCTGTTATTGAGATGTCACTTTCAACTTCTGTTTTTATTGTTGGGATCATTTTCATATGTTGAAACTCCACCAGATTTGGTATAGAGTCCACATGTTGTGTAATATCATCGGTCTTTTCATTTGTTACCTTATTAAGCATATCAGATTCATCAAAGACAATATTTTTACTAATGATTGTTTTCTTTGATCCTAGACACCATAAACGATATCCCTTCACTCCAAAGTTAACTCCCATAAAGAAAGCTTTCTTTGCAATTGGATCTAACTTCGATTTCTTAATATGATAATAAGCAGTAGAGTCAAATACACGTAAGAAATTATAATCAGTAGCAGATTTTTCCAAACTATACCTCAGGTGTTCTCAATTCGAGTTTTCCATTTAAGAAAAATTCTTAGCACTTCATCCTTCGTCTTCATAGTGTGCACCCACTTAGGGACGTTGTTTGGAAATGTCCCCATACATCTGAGTGAACATAGTCCAAAATATCCTTAGTATTATGGATAACAGTACCGAACTTCACTCTTTTCTGCTTTCCAAGAATACAATGCTCACAGAAGCTTATCTTGCAAGTCTTTGCACCTTTCAACAATCCTTGTTTTGTCAACACATGTAAAGATTTTTCACCAATATATCCCAAACGCATATACCATAATCTGGTAGTTTTTGAATCCTTATCTTTTCCTGAAGTTGTTGTTGCTACTGTTCCAACTTCAGTATTACCTTGATAGTAATACAAGTTGTTGTTGCTTATAATGCCCTTCATCATCACAAAAGCGTTAGATATGACTTTTAGAATTTTATCACGCATGTTCACAATGAAACCTTTAAATTCTAAGGCTTCTAAAGAGATGAGATTTTTCTTCAAATTCGCAACGTATCGCATCTGACAAAACTTTTGTTAATCTATCATGATTCTTTAGCTGGATTGAACCTATTCCCATTATCTTACAAGGACTATCGTTGTCTATGTAAACAACTCCACTATTTAGCTCTTCAAAATTGAAGAACCACTCTCGAACTGGAGACATATGATAGGTGCAACATGAATCCGAAATTCACTCATCTAAGTGAAATGTTGATGATGAAGCAACTAGTGAAAATTCTCCTTCATTATCGCACTCAGCTACATAAGCATTTTTATTAGCTTTTTATTTCTTCAACTTTGGACAATCTTTCTTCCAGTGCCCTTTCTCATAACAAAAGACACACTCATCTTTTTCAAGTTTGGACCTTGACTTGGATCTTCCACTCCTTCCTTGCTTCCATTTCTTTCGGCTCTTTGGATGACTTCTCATAATTAATGCTCCATCAACTGCGGTATTCTGATTCTCATTCTTGTTTATCCTTCTCAATTCATAGTTGTATAAAGCAGAAGTAAAACCTTCGAAAAATACACATTTTTTTTTCATGCATTAGAGTAGTTTCCAAATGTTCGAACTCATCAGGAAGAGATAACAATAACATCATAGCTAAATCTTTTTCCTTAAAAGTTTCACATAATTCGAACAGATCTGCTTTTAAACGGTTGAAAGTAATGATGTGGTCATTCATAGATGTACATAGAGTGTATTTGAATCGGAACAAATTTTTTTTATTAGAAGCTTATTCTGATTAGTCTTTTTCAAGAATTGATTTTTCAACACATTTCATAATTTGTATGCCGAAATTTCATTATTGACTGGATACTTTTGTTCTCTAGACAGACTTGTTCGAATTGTTCCACACGATAGCCGATTAATCGTCTTCCAATCCTTTTCTTCTATATCATTTGGTTTCTCTTTTTCGATGGCGATATTTAGACTCTGTTGAAAGAGAGAGTCTTGCATCTCACCTTGCCGCATGCCAAAATGATTGGTATCGTCAAATATATCCACCGCAACTTTAACACTTAACATTGGAGTTTTCGCCTATAAGGATAAAGATGTTGATGCCACATTGGGTACAACTTACCTTGAAGTTGTAACTTCTTTTGATGGTATACTTACTGATTCCATTCTCAATTTATAATATTCAATACAAATAATAAAGCTTAGGGCGAACCTTCAACTCTGATACCACTTGTTGGAAAAACAAACAAGTATATCTAATGTCTAAGATATACTCTAATAAATAATACTATATTTGTGAATAAATACTATAATAAAATATTATTGGTTCTGTAATCGATATACCATTTGAGTTCCCATAAAAAAAAAAAGAGTTACAAACGGACTACTTAAGTTCTAAGTTTTTTCTTAGTCAGAACCAGTTTTTAGAAAAGAGAAAATAGTTCCCATGTCTTTCCTTAGTAAGAACCTTACTTGATGCATAATCACTTTACCAATATAGTATAATACAAATAAACAGTACACTAAACAACGAAATAAAATTCAACTCAAAAGTATTGAATATTATTTAACAATGAAAAAAATACCAGTAATTTAATAGTTAAAGCAAAATATAAAAGAAAGAACAATTTTCGACCACAGCAGCAGACTAGTTTACTGAACATTCAAACTATTACATCTAGGATATTCTAATTAAAGTATTTCCATAAATATAGAATATTTGATATTGAAAGTGTTTTGAGATAAAATTAAAACTAAGGGAATATGACCCTTTTATACAACTAAGAAACCATATCTTTTCATCAAACTTTCAATGTGGGATTCATTTTCCAAATAGTAAAATTAGCCATATTTCTCACATGATGTACAATTGACACAACTTAAAATGAACACTTTTCTAAAGTTGGTTAACCAAAAGCTTCCAAGTAAACAACATAATTTGGATGCGACATCATTTTCCAAATAGTAAAATTAGCCATATTTCTCACATGATGTACAAATGACACAACTTAAAATGAACACTTTTCTAAAGTTGGTTAACCAAAAGCTTCCAAGTAAACAACATAATTTGGACGCGACATCATTATCACATCATTGAAAGTTCAAAACAAGAATTCATCAAGCACAACGAAATAATAAAGGTAGGTAGTAGCACATATTGTCACGTTTCAAGAAATGGAAAAATTTACAGTCGATGAAAGAAAAGTCCAGATCTCTATTTCCAAATCAGATATGCAATAGGAAAAAGTAAATTTGATCAATCGGAACCTTAGATTCAGGATTAAGGAGGATTCATTTCTCAGAAACTTAAAGAGTACATTAGACCCAATATATGAGCATTACATTAATGTATAACAAAAGAAATGTGGAAAATTTTAAACAGTTCGAAGAAAAAATGTTTTGAACAATCAGCACAACACTCCTCCGGGAACACCATCACTACTGAACAACTGAAATCAGATCTATAGTCCCAATTCAGATACGATGTTAGCAAAAGTTGAGATCAAGAGCCCAGATGAAGAATAGCAAAAAACCCATTTATCCAATAGGCCATTAGATCACAAGGTACCAGAAAATAAAAGCATTACATCACTGATTTTGAATGTGAGAACACAATCAAGAACCCAATGAGCAGATTCTAACAAGAATAAAGAAAACAACCAATGCAACTCACTATACTTCAAGCTAGCTAAATGACAACCGTGAAGGAAAAGCTGCGATCTTTTACATCAATGTAATCAAGCATTTGAAATAAAAGAAAATCATTCAAAGCTTAAATTAACAATACAACAGAACCCATCTAGACCAAAACACTCTTAACTTAACAAACTACAAAAATTATCATTTCATCATTAAATACAAAAGCACATATCAAGAATCGAGAATTAAGAATCATATCTACTAAACAAAATGGAATTGCAAATTACTAGTTACCTGCACATTCGATATTTTGGATGAAGAAGAAAATGGAGTTGAGAAGAAGAGAGAGAAGAAGGAAACGTGAAAGAGACGCCATCTTGAATAAATTTAAATTGTTGAATTGAAGTGAGCTCGAAGGTACATGGAGATGGGCAGTACTGATCAGTGAAACTATTTATTTATAGCGCTGAGGAACAAATGTAAGGCGTCAAGGTTAAGTGTCTTCATCTTCGATAATTGTCCTCTTGTTCTAATTTCCTTTTCATGGTAATCTTTTTGTTTTCTTTCTTTTCTTGACAAAGACTATGGACTTTTGAATATGAAAAATTCGTAGGAAATTTATATTTGGTCCTTATATTTCAGTCACTTTGATTTCTTATCTCCTTTTTTTTTCATTTTAAAACTTTATTTTTACTCCAAACTATTTTTAGGCAATTTTTTTTTTAGCGTTGGACCATTTTTGTTGTAATTTCTGGTGAGTAAATGAACATGTTATGCATATGGCTCATTTTTCAATGGAAGCATGGTCAATTCAAACTATTATTTCTAAAAAAATTAACCAATTCAAACTATTTTAGTTTAATCACCTTGATATCTTTCTTTTCTTTTTTCACTTTTTTGGTCTTTAATTTATTTTCAGACTAATTCTTTAATCCCTTGACCACTTTTACTGTGATTTCATATGAATAAATGCACATGTTATGTATATGATTTTTTTTTTAAAATGTAAAATAGTCCATTCAATCAATTCTCTCTACCTAAAACTACCCATTTGGGATTGGGGTGCGAGTTTGGTCAAATGTTGTCGTGATCCATCTTGACTGCTCAAATTCGATTATCCTTCCCATGTATATATTAAAAAAAAAACTATCCATTTCAAAATAGTTTATATCTATTTCATATGGGGACTCTAATAGAGCAAATTCAGATTCTTCAAACCAAAGGCAAACAAGTATCAAAGTGAAATCTTTATTGACTATGCTTTGATTTGACAAGGAAAAACAAAGAATCTTCTAACCAAAGTGACATTAATGGATCCGATTGAAAAAAGGAAAACTAATAAGTATTTCAACCCATCTTCAATTTACTTAAGTGGAAAAGCATTTAGTGATATAGATTTCATGGATGGATTTGAACTTAGGAAAATAATTTCTTGGCCGTGAAAACTATAGGGGTATTCGATCTAGTTTTTCTCTCCTTTTTTTTTTTTTTAAAAAAGAAAATAGCAAAACACATAACTGTTGGAAGCAAATTTTGTTTGCTATGTTTAAATGGTCCAGTTTACCCATAAGCAAATTAGATAATTTTTCTTACCACACACTCTCTCCATCTCTTTTTAAAAGATACAATAAACAAATTTATTTCTCCATAAATATAAGATGTTTTGTTACTTTTTATAATTATTTTGTTTATTATTAATTAATTTACTCTTATTTATTTTCTCATTGTTCCAAGTAAAAAAAAATTCATTGAGAGAGAAAATAAATACTGAACAATAAATAATGATAAAATAAAAAGTAAAACAATTCATTTATTTGTGTAAAATTAATTATAACATTTTATACAAATGGACGAAGAGAATATTATTTTGGAAATTCAATATACCTTAAATTCTCAATAAATGTTTGGGTTGTTATTATCAAACATGGATCTTATTAAAAACGACTGCTAACCCAAACCATGAAGAAAAGCCCGTTCGGTTGGGACTTGGGTTGGGTGAATCTTTTAGGTGATGGAGTCGTATCAAGAATCAATTATCGGGTGAGTTGACTTGGACCTATCCCCTACTAACTCTAACGAACTTATTTTCAGGCAAAAAGTACTACTTCGGTTAGAGTACTTTGGTACACCATTAAGTATTTTAATCTCTTCGATTTTTTTCCCCTTTTGCTATCCAATTTCATGCCCTAAAAACATTGAAATTTATGTAATTTTGAAAAGGAAAGATCAAAACACTCCTTATAAATGAACTAATGAATTAGTATTAATTGGTAAAGTGACCTCTAATATGATTGATCATTAAAATCATAAATTCAAATTGTACTTCGATGAATATCCTATATATATATATATTTTAAAAAATAAAAATATATATATTCCCCCATTTAAAACTATAAATTGTCAAAGTAATTTGTATTTATTCTTAAATACAAATTATTTTGACTTTTTAAAAATATTTACTTATTTTTTTTCCTATAATATCCTCATTTATTCTTATATATTTTTATCATATTTCTCATCATCATAAAAAGAAAAACATTAATTCCAATAAAACACACATGTAATAATTAAGAACATTTTGAAGAACTTATATTTTTAATCAAAAGTAGTTAATGCTATGTTAGTTTCGTAAGATAAACAAATAAAAGACAAATCTTCAATTTGTGAAAACTAAAAAAAGGTTCGTCGATGCGTGACATAAATTTCACAGTCCTGAGTTCAGCAGGTTGCGCTTTCGGCTAGAAAAGGCATATTTCACGAAAAATCCACCCTGAAGAAGAGGCAACCAAGTGGCACGGACTCAGAATAGTAAAGGAGAGGCCAAAGAATTGGAAAAAAGATAACATGTATTTCTAACGTGGAATTTGTGGTCTCTCCTGGATGAATAAAAAAGATCTTCAATGCCACTAGTAGAAACCGGTAGAATATTCCCCAATTTGTAATTATAAGTATCTGAAGAGGACCTTTTTGTAAATCATGCAGGTTCCCTCCTTTGGAAGTTTCACATGAACCCAAAATGAACTGGTGGATGCAATTGAATTTGGATAGAAGTTATGTGGCTTAACCCTCCAATAGCATGCATCCCATGAAAGCAATACTCTGCTAGTCCTCTTGCTTCCCAGTATTGCATTCAAAATACCAACACATAATATAGAGTTGCAATTCCATCTTTCTCCTCCAACTTGGAGGAAATGGCGATCACTGTGGATGGCCGGATTGCATTGTCAGCCAATGGCCAGTTGCATGGCACAGTTGCATTAACAGGGAGGAAATGGAGCATTGTGAAGTTCACTAGTGGAGAGTTGATGGGGGAGAAGATCAAATGCACAAAACTTAAGCAAAGGGCTGGCAGCAATTTCACCGCTCCCCGCGTTTCCATGTCTCTCACTGCTGATGTTACAGGTCAGACTAAGGTGAGTTTGAAGGCTTAGTAGCAGAAAATCCTTGTTGTGCCTACAAAAGAAATTCACGTTAAGATTCAATTTATCATTAGATTCAAGATTGTGTAATAATGCTAGCACTATGTTCTCTTTCAATTGCTGTCAACTCACCATGTACCACAGTTGAGGGACCTGGAGATGGAGAAAAGGGATGCAAGGACCGTTGTGGCAGTTATACTGGGAGGTGGAGCTGGAACCCGTCTTTTCCCTCTTACGAAGCGCCGTGCCAAACCTGCTGTATGTCTATGTTTTCCTTTTCATTCAACAGAAAATCAAATCTTCAAATTGACATACAGGGTCATAAATATCCACAGTTACTGCTTTCAAGTGGATAGAGATGATGATTGTACTTCCCAGTTGATAGTTAATCAACAAATTATACAAATCAGAGAAAGTTATACCTTCTTAACATACAGGTACCAATTGGAGGCGCATATCGGCTAATTGATGTACCTATGAGCAACTGTATCAATAGCGGAATCAACAAGGTTTACATTCTGACACAGTTCAATTCAGCATCACTTAACAGGCATCTTGTGCGGGCATACAACCTTGGAGGTGGTGTCACATTTGGAGATGGCTACATTGAGGTATTCTTAAAAATTTACCCTCCCTTGTACATTAGCTGCTGGTACTCTAGTCAAGATTGCTATGTTAATTTCAGTCAGTGTCACTTGCTACCAATAATAGGTACAGTTATTCCAAAGCAGTTCAGTTTCCTGAGAAGGGATTGATCTCTATGGAAAATGCTTATAGGTCTTATATATTGATGCACCACTGTTTGCATGTTGTATATTACAGGCCTTATCTGCAACTCAGACTCCAGGTGAGGCAGGTAAAAGATGGTTCCAAGGCACAGCAGATGCAGTACGGCAGTTC
This sequence comes from Apocynum venetum, assembly GCA_019593545.1. Taxonomy (NCBI): domain Eukaryota; kingdom Viridiplantae; phylum Streptophyta; class Magnoliopsida; order Gentianales; family Apocynaceae; genus Apocynum; species Apocynum venetum. The sequence continues at coordinate 3,565,064 of SRSM01000127.1, forward strand.
CACTGGCTTTTTGAGGTATCCAGTTCTCATTTTGCTTAGACTAGCATACACCATTGCTGTTTCACAGAGTTTCAGTTCGAGTACCTATCAAGGCAAAAGCCTAATTTATATGTAACTTTATCCTATTCTTCAATTTCCCTACTTTCCTGTATTCATATTCTTTTCCACGTGTTTACCTTTCCTCAAGTATAGGGATAGTAGTAGGGGCAAGCGAAATGAACCTGAAATTCACATAGTATGTAATTATAGATACACATAGAAGCAGACTTATGTGTTTTCTGTGTCTTAGCTTTGAGAAGGAACAGCAAGCCTCGATTCTTCTAGCTGTAAACAAACTATATCCTCTTTCCAACACATGCAATAAGTGCATACAAGATGAATAAAAATGACTATTCATGGACTAGCTCTAACACAGGAGACGAAACGAAATGAAAATGGATACACAAGAATGAGAACACATGGCAATTAGTTTACTAATTGCTTTATTGTCATCTTATCAAGAATTGATTTATTGTCAAATTGTATTACTACTTTGATAGAGAGAGATCCAGATTCTATTCATAACCTACACAGTCATGATCTGCCAATTACCCCGGACATTTTTAACAATGTAGGATCAGAGAAGCAAGGAAATTGAAGATGTGCTCATATTGTCAGGAGATCACTTATACAGAATGGATTATATGGACTTTGTTCAGGTGATATATACTCCACCTGTTTGCTAGGAATATCAGAAAACGAACATTACTTCTTTATTCCCTCATTGTTTTACCTTACTGGCATTGCCATATTCCTCCTGCAGAATCACAGACAAAGCGGTGCAGATATTACCCTATCATGTTTACCAATAGATGACAGGTAGGAACCAATCCTTGATTTAGGAACCAAGCAACTATCAACAAGTATATCTCTCTAGTTAAAATCTACAACTAATTATATCAGGATAGGAACCAATCTTTCTCTTCCCCCACCCGAGAAAACAAAGAATTCAACCAATAAATTACCTCCTTATTTGTTGCCCTGTAAAGGATGTTACGTGCAACAACTGCTATCTTTCATACTTGCATATCTTTATTTCCTAATCTTCTAAGAGTTTACTAGATACAAACTGAAACACTATCTTTTCCTCACTTTCCATGATAGCCGTGCATCAGATTTTGGTTTGATGAAGATTGACAACAAAGGAAGGGTACTTTCTTTCAGTGAAAAACCTAAAGGAAATGACTTGAAGGCAATGGTAATAGTCAAACATTAAAAATATCTCAGAACTACTATTGATATTTCAAGTTGACTGACGTAAAACTAACAAATACTTTAGGCAGTGGACACAGCTGTTTTAGGGCTATCTCGAGAAGAGGCTCAAAAGAAACCTTACATTGCATCAATGGGAGTTTACGTCTTCAAGAAGGAAATCCTTTTGAATCTTCTAAGGTACTTGTTCTTGTTTATGACTTAACACCAGAAAGAGAGATTGCTAATGTTTCACTGTAGTCACTCGAGCCATGTTAGAGTAAGATGAATTAAATGATGTTTGTTTATCTGGATTTAGATGGCGTTTCCCTACTGCAAATGACTTTGGATCTGAGATTATCCCTGCCTCAGCAGCAGAATTCAACATCAAGGTATTTCTCTCTCTCCTTTTCCCCTGATTTCCACTTCTAAGATCTTTTATTTTGTTGCATTTGAATAAAACCTTTTTGTTTGTCTGGAGTATGTTTCAAAAATATTTCATTCTAAAGCACAATACATGTGAGGGCGGGTGTGTAAATATCAGCTTGTAGCTGAGTGTATTCCAAATTTTCACCTTAAAGTGTCTGTATATCTGCAGGCTTATTTATTTAATGATTACTGGGAAGACATTGGTACAATCAAATCCTTTTTTGAAGCAAACCTTGCCCTTACTGAGCATGTAAGTATCAGCAGAATTTAATTTCATCTGTGAATTAGCATAGCATAAACTAATGGTAACCTTACACATTATATGAGTGTGCATGTGCTGGAAAATATAACCGTGCACAGATAGATGCCTACATCTCTATGCATCTGTATTGCTGAAGAATCCAAATTGGTTCATCTGCAGCTACATGTTCATATCAGAAATAACACTTAAAAATTAAAAATATTTATCTAAACTGCCACATACTATTTGTAGCATTTTGTTTATTGTTTTGAGATAAAGCATTTTAGATCATTACCTTATCTTCTATATGTTGCACATCCATTATACCCTAACTTAAGAAAGGAAAACCTACGAGTAAGTTCTGATTAACACAAACTCTAACACATCTTTATTTGTCTTGTGCCTTTTCTCAGCCACCAAGATTTAGTTTCTATGATGCTATGAAGCCAATCTACACATCAAGAAGAAACTTGCCACCATCAAAGATTGAAAACAGCAAGGTTTTTCATTTGCCCTGCTGCATGATACTCCTAAGGGAGTCAGGATCAATTTGGTCCTGGCATGATTTTGGTTCCCGTAGAAAAGATATAAAGAAAACACTTTCATACAACTATGCATGTTCTTCTGCAGATAGTTGATTCAATCATATCACATGGCAGTTTCTTGACTGATTGCTTTGTGGAACATAGTGTTGTTGGTATCCGGTCCCGTATAAATACCAATGTTCACTTAAAGGTATCTATTGAAATCATAAGAGATGATTATACGTCACGTCACTTAAGCATTTTTCAGCTTCAGTTATTATTGAAAATTAGAAAAAAAAAGTTCACTACGGTCTTATTTATTTATTTAGATCATTCACATTCCTTATTTTCCTCTCGGGTGAGAGTTGGAATACCTCTTGAATTACAATCTTTTTAAAGGATGTAGTGATGCTGGGAGCTGATTACTATGAAACTGAGGCTGAAGTTGCATCATTGGTAGCGGAGGGTAGAGTTCCTATTGGGATCGGAGAAAATTCTAGAATCAAGTACAGTCTACCAAGTTTTCTTCTTCATTCATGTGCGTAGCTTAATCATTTCTCTAAGACTTCTTAACCTTTTCTTTGGGATGGTGTTCTGTAGGGACTGCATTATTGACAAGAATGCTAGAATCGGAAAGAATGTTGTCATTGCAAATTCAGAGGTATCTTTTCCAAAATTGAAGTTCAAAGTTTTCAACATGAATCTTAGTCACATATAAAGGTGGCAAATTGGGCGACCTGGAGAAAATCATGATTTGTTTGGGCTTGGAATTTTAAAAGCCCAACGCAACCTAACTCCAGGGACGCATGGGTCGGGCCATCAGCCAGACCCAAATTGCCACCCCTGTCATATTTAAGGTTTCTATGTCTATTCTGTCCCCTTTAACACCTCCTGATCTAAGACTTAAACCCTTAAAGGATGCAATCACTTAGCATTAGCACTAGCTTGACTTCTGTAGACACGTAGATAAAAGAAGGGGCAAAAAAGTTCACGGTTTCGAAAAATTCTCAATAGAAATCAGTGTGCTGTTTTACAAGCTAGGTATTATGCAGGACGTAAAGAAACTTCCTAAATATTTTGCCCCTTGAAGGTAATGGTTACTAATCCTCGTTCCGGGTTGAGAAACTAGAGATACTCATAGTTTTCTATTTATCATGAATTTTGCAGGGCATACAAGAAGCAGACAGATCTTCGGAAGGATTTTATATCAGATCAGGCATTACAATCATATTAAAAAATTCAACAATTAAAGATGGCTCCGTGATTTAATACATAGGTCAATAACTTTATCAGATTCTCCTTTTCTACTTCTGAAAATCATGCACGTTGGCTGAGCAGGATAGAATGAAGAAATATGACGAAATTTCTTTGCCATTTCTAATACATGAGGGTGAAGGTGGAAGGAACAAATAATGTCATCCGCAGTTTTCAAGTCTAAGCTATAGTTTGGTTTGCTTATAAATTTTGTATATGTTGACGAAGAGAACATTGAGTCTCTGAGTTTTTCATTCAGAAAGATACAGTTCAGTTAAAGTGAGCTATCTTACAGTCCATCAAAAACTTCTAAAGCCACACATGGGACTAAAGAAATCCAATTACTTTGAGCGATGCCCATCCAATTACATGGCATGCCAAATGTGCTTCAAATAGATCAACATATAAAAACCTGGGCACAGTAATTTCTAAAGAGAACAATAAATATGGCAAGTTGACTACAGTACATGTTGAGAGCACTGGGGCAAATAGTGTGGAAGAACAAGGGCATAATGATGACTTATCAATTTAGTAAGCTTATTAGCCTTCTCATGTAGCAATGAGGCCAACTCCCCAGTCACCAAATAACTCAACTTCAGTCTATTATTAAGTTGAATGAGCCAAAAATTCTTGCACAATACAGTGTTTTCCAAATAATCCACCATTGATAAACACACAGACCACAACTACAAAGGAAATTAAGCAGAAATCGAAGAGAAAATAAATAAATCTGTACTCATAAATAAAGGAAAGTGGAGAGAGCTACTCAAAAGCCGAAGTCTTTTTAATATCTATGGAATAACTCTTCACAGTGAAATTTCAATTCATTTTCAAATCTTTGTAGTACAAATCTTTCTTCTGCTGCTATAATGCTCGTAACAAAACATTTATTGTCCGAGAATGGCTTCCTACCTGTCCTTCCGGCTCGATGAAGATAATTTACAGCATCTTTTGGCAGATCAAAATTGTATATGTGGGTTGTTTCTGGCAGGTCAACCCCTCTAGCTGCTATGTCCGTTGCAACCAGAAGGTAGTCTCTTCCTGCTCTAACATCCTGCACGCAGAAACATCTAGATTTCAACCTATGGACCTGAACTCTGACAAAAGTGTACACAAGTATAATTTTTCCATATGGAATCTCCAAGATTCATTGACAAGGACAGAGAAGTAACAGACTTCAGTATCAAACAATGCATACCGATAATGAAGCTGCTCGCTCATTAAAATTGATATTTTCCTCAAGAAGGATTATTTTAGAGCACCCCACATGGGAAGCCTTCAAGAAATCAACTAAGAGAGTAGTTGATGGAGCATAGCCAGCCTTCTTTGACTTTTCAGACTGCAATACAGTGTTAAGGACAATTTAACATGGAGGGTGAAAGAGATGAGCTACAATGAATGAATTGAAAGACTAGGTCAGCTGAAGTAAGCAGTGGTTCTCCAGTTATCTTGAAAGATCTAGCATCTGATTTAGTCTTGACTCATCAGTTCTCACTTTAAAACCATTAGCCCTGACTGAAAGTATTATTCATGATTTGTTAGCATCTGATGATTTTCCAACTGAAAACGTCAATTTTTTGTTTCTTGTATACCATGCAAATAACTGGAACTAGACAATCAATTGTAAATACACGCAACTGAATGTAGTGCAGTGAGATGTAAGATGCCACTATATCTTAGAATCTAGGTTATGTTTGTCTGACTAAATCAAGTAAAACTGTCAGAGGAGGCACTGACTTGCTCCCCGACGAATATTATGGCAGATTGAGGAGCATCTAACTGCAATACAGATAGCAACTTCAAATGCCTTTCTCCTTTGTTACATACCTGCAATTAAAACATTATGCCCCGTTACCTTCTACTAAAATTAACATGAAAATGAGCTCATACAGAAATATTATCAAAAGAAACTATTAGCATTTTAAAAAGAAATCAGAAAATAAATATGAATATCCCATATAACAGAAGTAAATAACTACATCCAAGAAAAGTGATAATAATGCCAGATTTTCAAAATTGTCTCACCAAAAATCTGTGCTGTAAGCATGAGGGCATTGGCTCCACTGGATTTACATGGGCATGAACAACATCACCCTGTCATGGTACTGAAGTATGAAAATTTTCTAGTGATAGATGGTGAGATACTCAGTGACATAGTGCATGCTATGAATAGGCAAACAGTAAGATATATTGATGACATGCTGATAACAATAAAATCAGAAGACCTTAGTCCATTTCTGCTGCACACAGTCATATAGAAATCGTCTATGCTGAGGAATTGATGCACTTGCAAAAATAGTTTGACAATTGCTGCTTGAAGAGTAGGATGTCAAAAGCCTTCGAAGAGGACCAACTTGCTTTGCAGAATTAAACATGAAATCGACCTGCATTATTGGCAAATACCCTCTGAAACTGTCTATGAGAAAAAGCTTCAGTTTATGATTTGAGATAGAGGCTACTTTGCTTGAAGAAATAAAGGATCAATTCATCTTTAACATTGCAGTGCACGCCATGTCACCAAAGTAACCAGCGAGACTTGAACAAGAGGCTCATAACTTTACCTCATCAATTACCAGCACCTGAACTTTCTCTAACCTAAAATATTGTTTCTCAAGCATTTGAGACAAGCTCCCCAGAGTGGAAACTATAACAGTAGGAGGCTCTGCCTGCAACAAAAGTTTATTTATTAAAAGTAAATAACATTATATGTATCAAACACTTTTTAATAGGACAATCTCAACCGGACCCCATCAAAGTAACAGCTATCTGAACTAGACAACCTCCACACCCAAAAAAGCATTTATGAAAAAGAAAAAAGCAGAGGAGGTCTGGACTTCATAAAGAATTCATCAAAGTGCCTCACAAGTATTTCCAGTTACGTTATTCAAATTAATTTCCATAAATATGACTTTAATGCCTCTAAAATTAATTCTATAAACACATTGCTTTTTCATTGAGGAACTCTTCATCGTTAAGAAGTGAACTGTACCATAAAGTCATTCATTGCACATTGAGTATCTAACTGAGTGAGGGAAACAAGCCAGCCCACAGAGATGGTTACCACATGTTGGACCCCAATTACTCCATTAATTGCAGTTCATGGTAATATAAAGGAGATCAATTTCAGCAAGAATTAGGAACATTTTTACCTTCAACCAACTTTTGTGCCTTCTTAATGTTCCCCCATCTAAGAGAGCCATTACAGTACATGACTTCAGCTCTGGTTCAGGCCTTGCAGCAAGCATGCGAGCAACTTTTGCAACCTGAAAAACAGAGAAAGCGTCATAAAATTCCATTTTGTATATACATCATCAGAGTCTATACAAAAGATCAAGTATCAGTATGCCCACTTGCATGCCAAGCTCCCTAGTAGGTACAACAATCAGTGCTTGAACTGCAGACCTTTGAGTATTAATGACTGAGAATATCTGAAGCAGGTACGCCAGAGTTTTTCCGGAACCTGTCTAGACTATCAAAGAGAAGTTAAAAGATTATAGCGTTAGTTTTGACAGAAGAACAAAAGCAGAAGAGGAAGCATACTCATTTGTTTCTATTACAAAGATTTTACACATTAAATAATTCTCTTGGATAGCAAAAGTGATAGTACTTTTTAGAACTATAACTCATAACACCCTAGCAGAGTGATGCAAACAAATATAAATCAGTTCAGTAAGGTAATTGACTAAAACAAAATGATCCACTCATTTATATTTATTTTTCTATAGCATTTAAAGGGTGGCCATAAAATGATGCGTAATGACATGGTTGCTCCACTCTAATGAGATGCTAAACAAAAAATTGAAAAAATCCCCTATCCCAGTTTCTTAGCCATTAAAATGTGTCAATTTACAAGAATGAGACAATGAACAAACATGTGAACTACCCATATTTGAAAGGGCACTTATTGACCTGTGCGTGAAGCACACAATCTCGGCCAGAGAAAAGGATAGGCAATGCTTGCAGCTGTACATTTGTAGGCAATACATATCCAACTTCTTCCATCCTGCATTAGGTTTTAGCACTCCATTCACTATAAGTTATCTTAATAAACAACAAACTAATTCAAGATCCGCTTTGGAAGTGAATACAGGCAAGAAAACTAAAACAATAAACTTTAGTTAGTTTATTCTACTTTAGTAGCGATTTCTCCAAAACCATCAACTTGAAATGAACTGAATAATCCTTGAAAGATTGTTACTGCAATACATAAGCCGAAATTTTGTACACATCAAAGCTTTGGAGAGGGAATAAGCCGAAATAATTACTTTGGTAGATTATGCAGTTCTCAGAACCAGCTACATTTCCATCATTTCATTAAAATTTCTTCACCGAAAAGGAATGAAATCCACTTTGAATCCGAAATATTGTAAAGCAACACACCACAACATCACCTTAAAAGAAGAAGAAGAAAAAAAAGGCTGAGTTTGACAGTATCCTATAGAAATAAAAAACCTGAAGAGCAATTCCGCATATATACCAATCAATTATCATTATTTTTGTTAGTCAACCCCACCTTCTTCAACAATAATTACTTAGAATACCTCTCAAAACAAGTTCTAAAATCAAATTCCACAAAAAGAGAGGCAAAATCAAGAAAGTGAAGTGAACTGGCCTGCATATCACGTGTTCAGGGACGTGCCCATGGCATAGCTCTCGTAATGTAGAAACGGTCTTCACTCGGTCACGGGCTTCAGTTTTCACATGCGAAGAAGACAGAGAACCTTTCAACATCATGCGAATCGACAGGGAGCGTACGGTCCGGTTCATACTGTTAACCACAATCGAGTGCCGCCGATTGGTGTTGAAGCCATTGGAAGTCTGTTTGAGGTTTACAGAGGAGCTCCATGGAGCTGAATATAAATGCGTCGGAGAGAAAGACGATGCCATGGGAGTTTTCTGAAGGAGCTCGCGAGCTAGTGAAGAAGACAATCTACGGATGAATAATCAATTATTGGGCTTTATCCGGGTTTGAGCCCCAAACTTTCTAAGATATCCAAAAAGTAGACACGTATTACCCATAAAACTCACTAACACAAAAAATCGGCCCATTTGTAGAATGGAAAGGTACTTCTTTTTTTTTTACAAGGGAAAGGGTGCTTTTAAAAAGTGTACAAATTTTTACCTTTTTTTTCCAAAAAAAGACCGTCTAAATATAAATTTATAAAATAAAATAAAATGCCCAAAAATGTAATATTTCATTTGACTAAATAGCTTCAAGATATCTTTTATTATTTAAAAAATTATTATACCTTCTCAAAAATTATAATATTATTTAAAAGTGGTAACATATAATACATATAGTATAATTTATTAATATATTATAAATAAAAATATATAGATATTTAGAGAGAGAGAGAGACAATAATACCCTCATATAATATGTTTTAATTAGATTATTTGGTATTTTGGTGTATAATAATAAAACATCTCATTTAAGTAAAAATCAATTTATCATGAGTTTAACACTTCTAAAAAACACAATTTATTTAACACTTTGATAAGAATTATAATATTATTGTTCCAATAGACCTTGGAACTTTATTGAATAATTGTATAATTTTCATCAGTAAATTCTCTTGTAATTATATATATAAAAGGAAGGCTTTTTTTTTTTTTTGTCTCTTTTCTTTTGATTTTGAAGTTGTACTTTTTCTCGTAGACCCAAAGATATAGGAAGAAAGAGACAACTCTTCTAGATGTGGATTTGGTCTAACTTGATCGGCGGGAGACGTGCAAGAAGGCTTAGAATATTATTTATATTAATTATTAAAATAAAATCACTGAAATATTAGAATTATTAGTGCTATAATCTATTAAAAATACATTACTTTTATAAAAATATTGATAAATAAATAGACATTGTTTTCTTAAAATGAAAATAAACCTATTTGATCATAATTCATATTAGTGTTTGGTCGTAATTTTAGAAAATTATGATTTACCCGTTAAAAGAAAAATATATATATATATATATATATATATGAATTAAAGAAGAATAGAAGATATTTAATTTTGTTAAATATACATATTAAATACTAGTAATTTAATTTAATTTATTTTAAGAATTCCTTTAAGAAGGGCCAAGTATAGGAAAATTCTAAAAGTAAAGAGAAATAAAGTAGCAGTAAAAAGAAATTGGCAAAAAAAGAAAAAAGATTTTACAATACAAAAAGAGAGGAAATAAAAGGTTGTTAAAGTGATTTTGTATTGTAATATTATATATATATATATATATATATATATATATAATCTTATCATAGTTGTCAAGTTATTTTTGATATATGATGGAAATATCATTAATTGATAACATATGTTCAATAAATTAATTACATCGTATTCTATAATTTTGCCTTGTTTTAGTATTCTAATTATTAGAATATAAATTTATATAATCCTCGTAATAAATCCGGCAATTAAAAAAAATCTGGGTTTAATAATAAGAGTAACCGAAAAATAAATGTTTTACATTAGCCTCGCCTGCAAATTTCTTCCTTTTCTTCTGCTCTCCTCAATGCCTTTCTTTGACATTTTACACACTTCTCTCTCTCTCTCTCTCCTTCCTTATATTCTCCGTCTTCTCCTCTTTCTCTTCACCTAACCTCTCTTCACACACAGATAATCAACTCACATTAACTGAGACATTTGTTTTTAATTTATTTTTTTTTCACAATGGCGAGTGATATGATTGCAAGGTATCCAAATTCAGCGTTGCTGATCACGCCGATGATGGAATCGTCCACGATCGCCTCGTCGTCGTCATCGGCAACGGAGGCGGCTTCGACGTCTAGAAGGTCCGATGCTGTTGACATCGTTGTTGATGATTGCTTTGAGGATGGCTGCAGCATTTGTCTCGATCCTTTCAGCTCTAGCAATCCTCCCACTGTATATCTCTCTTCCTCCCTCTGTCGCGTCTATGACTTGTCTGGACTTCTATGTATGATTCTATGTAGTAGTCGCATTTGTTAAAATATTAAAGAAAAGTTTATCGATCATGACTACGGTGACTGTTTAAAAAGTGAACAATGATTTTACTGTTTTTCCCCTTAGATACGAATTTTGTAAATATAAGTTCATAGAAAAAATGAATCTTTACTTTGATTATTATTCAGGAAATTTAAATTCATGTAACAGTAAAAATTCTATAGCAGCGCTTTTTTTTTTGTCGGAATAATAGTTGAAAAACAGATTATTTGAACAATGTAGTTGTATTTCGATTGCAATTTCTAGTATGTTTGAGAGTAGAGGTTATTTAAGCAGTTTCTCCACTTTTAAAATATGTATATAATTTTAACTTCAATCTGTTACTTTATTTCTTCTAATGTGCTTTTCTTCTATCTGGCAATAGATGTGAGTGCTGCTGAACATCCGTTATTTAATTGCTTTGCTTTGATGCTTTTCTTGATCTTGTGGCCAGTCTTACAAAAAAAAGTACTTTAGCGGACCTTCTTCCTGATACCTATTCCTCTGTTCTTTCTGTTAAATTTTCTCCTCTTAGCTGATACCTATTCAAATGGTCTACTTGTTTGAGACGCTTCTCTGAAGAGGCTCTTTTTATTTTTTCTTGTTAAATTTTGAAGGCTGCCCTGATCAATATGCATAGAATTCTCTCTCAGTATCGGCAGTCTTATAACTTTCTTCAGAATTTTCCCCCGATTTTTGGCCATAGTTGCTTGTGGAATTTGATTTTGCTGCTGGATATCGCATCAACTCTGTGATTTTTACCCAATGGCTGTATAATTCATCTTTGTATTTTATCAAGTTTTAGACTTTTTGCATTGCTTGGGTAAATATGAAATAGGTAACAGTGATATTACTATTAACTACTAAAAGTTGCTTTCTTTTTCAGGTTACCAGTTGTAAGCATGAGTATCATTTGCAGTGTATTCTTGAGTGGTATGCCTAAATTGTGAAATGTGGATAAGTTTTATCTCTCCTACTTGTGTGATGCAAATGCATTGGCATCTCTATGCATGCATAGACTGAAGATTCACTCTAGTGCCTCCCCTGAAGAACTGTTGCGCCTTTTGTTCTAATTAAATTTTCTTCTTTTCAGGTCACAAAGAAGCAAAGAGTGCCCAATATGTTGGCAACTTTTTGTCTTGAAGGACCCTGCCAGGTGAGACTTTGGAACCTAGATTACTGCAGGAGCCTTTATGACGAGATTCTTCTAATAGTAGAATTTTATCTGGTGTATCTTGGCTATTATATTTATTTCTTGCTGTTTAATTCTCCCTAGTCAAGAGCTCTTAGCTGCTGTGGAGAATGAGAGGACAATAAGGTCTAGAAGTAATTCTCGCCCTCTCATTCAGGAACATGAAGTTAACCATGTGAGTTGGACTGCAGTTAAAGAACAATTTAAGTTTACTCTATATTTGAATAAACTTTCTGTATGCGATATGAATGGGGAGAATGATCTTTCAGGATGTTCCTTCAATAGAAGAATCTGAGTTTGAGGAGGGCATTCTGCGGCATTTTGCTGCTGCTAAAAGCATAGCTCAACTAGTTAACAGAAGGAGGCAATCATCACCTGGGTTAGATCCTTCACTAGGATTTCCTATTGTTTCTGTTGCAACTGCATCAAGTATGCCTCAAATTCATGACTCCCCAGAAGAAACTAAGAGTTTAAGTTATGGAGTGGAGGTTGGGTTGCCTGCAAGTGTTGCACCACCCAGTAGCATTGAACCAGAGTTATCACCTGAGAGAAGAGATGGCCCTGCTAAGCATAGGTATCAACTTGTTAAATTCTCTGAAGTTAATAAATTCAAGGAGGGAAAATCCATGTCCTTTTATTGATGATAAGGATTTCTAATTTCTGAAAATGATATAGGGTCTATACTAATTTTTTCCTTCCTAATCATTTGGTCATTTGCATAGGATTTTCTTTGGCCAAACATCACCAGAGGGTCCTCAGAATTCCAGCTCATCAGAGTTGCTTGCATTGTCAGAGTCTGTTAAAGCTAAATTTTCTGCTGCTTCATCCAAGTAAATGAATATATTTTGTTATTTTATTTGGACTAATGCCAAATTTGTTTGTCCTAAAATTAGCATTATTTCCTATCAGGTATAAGGAATCATTCTCTAAAGGTACTCGTGGGTTTAAGGAAAAATTACTAGCAAGAAATAGTTGTGTCAAAGAATTAAGCAGAGGAGTAAAGCGGGAAATGAGTGCAGGTATTGCTGGTGTTGCAAGAATGATTGAACGTTTTGATCTCTCCTCAAAAGGAACTGGTGATACAGTTCCTTTATCAAATTATCTAGTGGAAACTTCAGATCTTAAATGTAAAGGCAAGGAGATAGAGCATAGTACTACTGCTCAACCTCTTACACAAGACAAAAGGTCCGGTGTTTTCATTCCCAACTCCAGGACTATCTCAGGTCAAGTGGAAGTGTCCTGTGCACAGGTTCATTTTCTCTTCTACTTCTATTTTCTTCCCACAAAGCTCATCCAATATTACTTTAATTTCGATTTCTTATTCTTTTTTTTCTTCTTTTCGTTAAATGAATCCTTTTCAGACCAAACACTGATCAAGGTGGTACTATTGATCACCCATTTTCATTTTTTTTCTGCTCCAAATGGTGTAATTTGCAAGTGACGCGTCCAGCAATGTGGATGGATAGTTGATCTGCGTCCTGCAGTAGATTAATCGGGAAATCTGACAACTCTAGGATGCTTAAACAAATAACGTGTGGTACTCAGAGCACTAGTTTGGTATTTTCATATCATTTCTGCAGTTTGTACTGAGTTAATTTCACCTCTATTGGGCACTATCTATTTACTAATAGTAAATAGGAATTCTTCAAACCACCACCTTCTCCCCTGTGCTCTTTTGCCTTGGATGTTTTCTTAATTGGTTATAGTAATGCACCATGTGCTTGAAATCTCCTGGACCTGTGCTTCTCTATTTTCTTGATGCTAGACTGTGTTACTGGAGGAGTTACCCCAGTTTTAGCACAAGCAATGGAAGATCTCAAACTAGTCCTGTATCTGAGGTAATAGCATAGCATGAGAGTACTTGATTAATTGTTCTTTATCCTCAAACAATAAGAAGGATGCAGAATTAAACTCCTGTAATCAGAATTGCTTCACTATCCCAATTTTATTAGAATCGACACTTTGATACGTCTGAGGCACTACTGAATGAATCTACCGCGGCACTATTGCCACTCATCCAAAATCAGCTGCCACAATCGGGCACTAATTGTTATCCTCCTGCAAAATTGCTGATAATTTTAGCTGTCACAAACCATGTAAACAAATCAGTGTCCTGATTTGATCAGGTCATTGGTTGGTATCAACTATTATGGGGTTTGTACTTGCAATGGAAATTTTGTTAGCTGTGTCGGTTTTGTTTTTGTTTTTTTTTTGGGGGTGGTTGCAGTAGGAGTGTAATCAGTCTCTCTAATTCATTATAACGGTTCGAGCTCAGCTAAATATTAACTTGAATTTGAATACTTGATTGGATTTTGGTCAACTTCGAGCTTGATTCAACTCAACTAGTTTGCACTCATTGTTGAAAATCTTGAGAAATGTTGGAATCTGGCTTCTCTCTCAAGTTTTGGGATCTCCTTTATGTACCTTCCAGTTATGGATTTTATAGAGCTAAACAACATTAAATGACTTGGCTGCAAATCAACAAATAATTATATGATCTGGACAAAAACGTTGGATTACTAACAGGGACCTCTTCTTCACCATGAAGATTGTGAGAAGCATTAGAAGAGAGAATGCATATTCATTTAGTTTTGTTTCGTCTTAATTTAAAAGCACTTCGAATCTTCTAATACATCTTTTTAATAACAGAGAGATACAAGTGGAGAGATTTCAACATCTACACAGCTCAATTCCATATTTCTAATACTTTTATGCGCATAGAAATTGCAATAGCTCCTTAACTTTAAGACAATTTAACAAAAACTAGTAAAGGAGATCTGTTTTTTTTTTTTTTTTTGTCCTGCATGTCGAATATTACAAGAGCACATTGCAACGTTGTTATTCATGGTAATTGTTTTGTCCATTTGTGAAGCTTAAATTGTAACGTCTGCTCATATTGATCCTATTTAAGAAATAGGATTCTAAAAATGATATCCTTGCAAATTATAAACATCGTATCTAACACAGAAAAACTGGAGAACATGGATGCAGAACAAGCAGAGATGACGATGAAAGACAAGATTACTGCAACAATCTCTTCTCTAACTGCTGAAGAAAGGAAGGAGAAGCCATCTCCGCCTTTATTTTCTTTGCAGCTTTTAAAGGAATATGGTGACTTGATGCGCTTCAATCAAGGGGAGAAGCTGAATGAAAGAAGCTCCACACCATCAAGCAGTTCTGGCTCCAGAGTACTGTCACCTAATGATATTATGAGAATGGCAAGATCACGAATAATGCAGTGCAAAACTCAGAATTTGGATGTTGTTTCCATTCTGATCAATGATTCTTTTGATGCTAATTCCGGTATGTCATCTGAAACCAATGAAGATCTTAAACTTGCTGTGCTCCTACATGCTTGTGCTCTCAAGGTCTATAATCAAGAATTTGGTTGTGCAAGAAAGTTGCTCACAATATGTAAAAATGTAAACAGCAGGCCCTTTTCAATCTCTGGGAATCTAGTCCAAAAGGTCGTCTCTTATCTTTCTGAAGCCCTTGAAAAGAGGATCACCAGAGAGATAAGAATTGGCCCCATAGAAAATCCTGAAGGAGATCAAATGAAGGTGGCTATGCAAATGGAAGAGGCTCTGACAAATTTTCATCCGGTTATCGCAGAGTGTGAACAAAAGCTTCCATTCTGTAGAATTTGTCAATACACAGCAATTCAATCTATTCAGGAGAATGTGGCGTCGGCCAGAAGGATTCATTTGATTGATTTGGGAATCAGAAGTGGATCACACTGGATAATTTTGATGCATGGCCTCCAAACTCTTGCTGAACGGTCGGAGTGTCCATTAGAAATGCTAAAGCTAACAGCCATTGGAACATCAAAAGAGATCATTGCGATAATTGGTAACCATTTGTCCTCATTTGCTGAATCAATGAAAATACCTTTTCAGTTCAAGCCACTTGTATTAGATTTGAAGAATCTTAGACTAGATATGTTTGAAATTGAAGCTGATGAAGCAATAGTTGTTTACTCCCAGATGCGCCTGGCAAGTTTGTTAGTGTCGCCTGGTCATTTAGAAAGTGTACTACAAACTATTGCAGATCTTCATCCCTGTGTGATGGTAAGCAATGAAATCGAAGCGGATACAAATGCTTCTGACTTCATGGAAAGGTTCAATGAAATAGTTTCTGTTGTCTCTACTGTTTTTGATTGTCTTGAGGATGGACTAGACAAACAGAGTCCATTCAAAGCAATGATTGAAGAAGTGTTAATCAGAGAGGGGATCCAAAACACCATCATAGCTGAGGGTGAAGATAGGGTTTCTCGATACCATAGGATTGGAGTTTGGAGAACCTTTATGGTAAGGTTTGGCCTTGTTGAGCTACAATTGAGTAGCTTCGCTTTGAATCTAGCAAAGATGTTGGTCTACAACAATCCTCGTTGGAGAGCCTGCACATTAGAGTCAGATGGAAAATCTCTGATTGTAGGCTGGAGGGGTTCCCCTATTAAGTCCATTTCTGTTTGGAAGTACCAAAATGGCTAACCATTTTGCCAAGGGGAGTAGAATAGTTGCCGGCATATGATTATTTGTCTTTGACTCTATTCCCTTTTCTATCTCATTTTTACGTCATTGTTATAGGTCCTTCTCTCATTTTGGGTTAACATATACTAATATTACGTGACAGTTTTTTATACGAGCGAGAAAAGAGGATGAAGGGAGACATAAGTGATTTGGAGCTGATTGCTTGAGCTTCTACTTTTTTCCATCTGGGATAGGTTTTGTAATGCATTTTATAACCATCATTCCATCAAAGCAATAATGGTCGTTTCAGAAACATCCCTTGGTAGCGTTTCAAAAGCTTTTTTTTTCCTTTTAGGAACTACTCTTGTTCTCATAAACCAAACAAAAGATCTCATATTAAAATAAGTGTTGTCTTCCGGGTATAAAGTAATTTGACGCAGCTCCTGCAATCAACTCTGCATGCTTCGGATATAGTCGTAAGTTCGGAATCTGAGTCATAAAAAAAATAATGTTGTGCACAATATTCTATACACCTTTTCTAGGTAAGGAATCAGTATCCTATCATATTGATTCCAATTGCAATTCCTTCCTTTGTTCAGAATGTCTACTCCGCCATTTCCTTCTATCATCTGGTCATAAAATTTCATTGGATGAACCATTCTTACAGAAGGAGTTCCCTGATTGTCAGAACAATGCTAAAAGTGGATGGTGTGCTAGTCGTCGCAAATTGAAAGTACGTATCGATATTAATATGATATATATAAAAGCATATTTAAGTATTCATTGTCTGAAAGGAAAGATAATCAGGAGCGAGAGTAATATTGATAGTAAATTGTAAAATATTTATAAAAATTCGTAAAAGATAACTTAGAAATAACAAGAAAAGTCCCAACAACTTCTATTCAGAGAGATGGAGGGAAAGTATAATCTATATGCAGGGGAAAACAGATGCTCTTGTAGGGATTATTTCGAGGAATCAATCCATTTTCAACAGCTTTATTTTGAGACAAGCGCAGCCTCGAATATCAGACAAGTACAATTGCAAATGACAAAATTCCACCACAAAGAAACTCTATGAAAGGCCTTTGCAAGAATAAGATATCCTGCAGACAGAAAAAATCATTTTCCGAAACATTCATTTGTAAATAAGAAGACTCAGGTTGAGTGTATTAAAATTTTCTTGTGCAATTTTTGTTTAAATCTCACAACAAGAGGACTGGAAAAGTGAAAGTCTACTAGAAGTTTACCAAAAATCTCCAGTTTAAAGGCCTGCAGTGCTGGAAACTGAGATTAAGGTGATAATCTGAATCTCTTTCTCACATTTGGCAGATATTCTTAGGTGACTGATCCTTGTGAAGAACAAATATTAAAGAGTTATACACAAAAATAGATAACCTTTTAAATTTCTTTTTTGTCCACAAAAAACAAGTCCAGCTAGGTAATGAAGAATCTTATGGAGTACAACATTAAACGACTGGTGCAAAGCAACAAAACAATTATAAGTGCAACACATGAAACCCTATCCATTGAAATGGATTAATGGCTAAACGGCTAAGCTATTAATTAGGTATTATTTAAGGAATACATTAAGTGCAAGGCCTCAAATCTTTATAGAACTCCTTGAGGAACCTTTTGCAACATTAGCCATCTGACTAATTCCTTTGAAGTAACATCATCATATATATATTTTACGAGACAAGACTAATTTAAGGGATTATGAATTTTCTTATTACTCCATCCTAATTTGATAGACTTGTTTTATTTTTTATTTGTCTCAAATTATATTTCACTTTCCTTATTTAAAATATATATATATTTACTGGTTAACCAAATATCCTTATTTAAAGTGAGATTATTTGTACCTAAAAAAATATTAAATTAACTTTGAAGTGATAAAATAGTGAGGGTGTTTTAAGAATAATTTATAAAAATTGTATAAATATTAATTATGTTTTCTTAATTGGTATGAAAAATCAAACAAATCTATCAATTTGGAATGGAGGAAATATAGATAGATAAGTAGAAATTTTTACACATATTAAGAAAAACACATTTGATATTGTTAAAATTGTAAAATATGTCATTGTTCTTCCTATTTCACCATTTCACCTTACATTTAAAATTTGATCAAATTTAAATTTAATTGTGTGAAAATATGTACAAATTTAGTTTAAAGTGTATAAAAAAAATGTGCATCTATCTTTAAGAAATGAAATCTTTAACCTAATATTTATTGTTTTAATAGTTTGAAAATAAGTTTTATAATAATAAAACGTGTTAAATATAACTATTTTAGATAACTATAAATTAAATAACACTCATAATAATAAAAAAACTTGACTATAATTTAAAACGGACTAAAAGGAAAAAAAAAATGTTAATCTTAACAAAGTATATTTAGTATTTTGTTCACAAATATAGGAAGAGATAGGACAGAACATTAGTGATTACTTCGAGGAGATCCAGAGCTTGATTGTTAGACGAGTGCTACAAAAACTAATGCAACAAACCTTCCTCTCTTTTTCTTTTTTTTCTTCTTTCTTTTCCTTAATATTGAAGGAAATCTATATATGCATGTGGAAGATTACTAATGACGGCTTTGGATATTCTACATCCAAAAGTACAGGGAAATAATACAACCATGAAAATCTTTTTTGCCGTCAACATTCCAAAGGAACATAACTATTTTTTTCTCTCTAGAACAGGGTTTTTGCTATGGGGATAAATTATTGAAAATATCCGAAGAGAAAAGAAAAAACTGGCTCGGATGGGTGCTCTTAGTTTATAAGACCGAAAAACCGAAGACCGAAATATTTCGGTTCGGTCCAATTCGGTTCGGTCAAGACCGAAATTCTATTTTATATATATTTAAAATATAATATTTACATAAAATTTACATTTCATTCATAAAAATAAAAATAAAATCATCTCATTATATGAAATTCTTGTATCATTTGCAAGATTTTTATCAATAGAAAAAAAATTATGAAATTAGAAAAAAAAATGATTAATTATTATTTTTATAAAAATAGTAATTCGGTCTTCGGTCCAATTCGGTCTTTAAAATTGAAGACCGAAGACCGAACCGAAATAATTTCATTTCTTCAAGACCGAATTGGATTGGATTATTTGATCGAAAAACCGAACCAAATTTTAAAATCCAATCCAATCCAATCCAAACAATCGGTCCGGACCGAATAGTGCCCACCCCTACTCTTAGGAGACGGCTATGAGATGGTCTTATATATATATATATATATATATATATATATATATAACTTTGTATTTGTACTCCTTAATGTCGAATATTACAAGATTTCAGTAATTATTAATCTTTGTGAGAGAAACAAAATTCTAGAAACTATTTCATTTAGTAAAAGTTGATGCAAACCATGTGCATATCTTTATTTAGGAATTAGCACACTTAGTCCGTGAATAATTTAATTTTCACATATTCAGTCCCTAATAACTATTTTTGACATTTTAAGTCTATGGACTATTTATCACCTAATGGAAAGTTTCTTTTGGCCATGCCCTAAAAGGTTTCAGCACAACACAAACACCAAATATATATGTACCTTAATTAAAGTTGGCCATTTGTGAATCTTTTTTTTTTCTCCATTCCCTTTATTTTCTTAAGATTGAATGTCTTTTATTGACTTGGTAAAGAAAATTATTATATAAACCTAGTTTTCATAAACCATATGCTTAAAAATGTTATAACTTTTTTTGCAAATGATTTATAATACGCATGATATAATCTCAATTTATATGGTTCATGAAGACTAGGTTTATCGAAAAGATTTCTAATACAAAAATTGAGAATAACTTTAGCTATAAGTAAAGATACTACGTTATCTTTATATTAATACATAAATAAGAAAATAGAGGAAAAAAGAAAAAGAAACATTGTCAAATTTTCTCTCTTACTCTACAAATTCTTGCCATGTGTTTTTTTTTTTTGAATAAATTCTTACATGAGTGAACTATATGGTTAAAAATATTGTGAACTTTTTAAAAAGTAGAGTTTTGTCAGATATTCGGTATGTCCTGAATTTGAAGAAGAATATCAACTCTTTGGGAGCCATAGAATCTAAAAGTCATGCGAAATAAAAATTCTAAAAGTCATATTTGGCGCACTTGTGATGATGAAGGACATTAGAAACAAGAACAACTTGTATTACTATTAAGAAAATACTGAAGTTGGAACAGTAGCAACAACAATTTCAGGAAAATATAAAGATACACAAACTACCATATTATGACATATGAGTTTAGGACATTCTGGTGAAAAAATCTTTGCAGGTGTTGACAAATCAAGGATTGTTGAAAGATGCAAAGACTTGCAAAATAGGCTTTTATGAGCATTGTCTTTTGGGAAAGTAAAAAAGAGTGAAGTTTGGCATTACTATTTATAATACCAAGGGTATTCTGAACTATGTTCACTCAGATGTATGGGGACCTTCCAAAACAGCGTGCCTAAATTGCAGACATTATTTTGTCATATTTGTAGATGACTTTTCCAAACGAGTGTGGGTGCACACTATGAAGACGAAGAATGAAGTGTTAAGAATTTTCCTTAAATGGAAAAGTCGAATTGAGAACCAAATAGGGAGAAAGATTAAAGTTCTCCAGACAGACAATAGTGGAGAATATCGAAGTGATCCATTCGAAAAAGTTTACCAAAAATATAGAACGGGATGTCAGAGTGCATAAATCGAACTTTGATAGAAAAACTTAGATGCATGTTGTCTAATGTTAGGCTAGGACGACAATTTTGAGCTAAAACTGTGAATTATGAGCAACACATTGTTAATCAATTACCATCTTCTGCAATAAATGACAGAACACATATGGATGTATGGTATGAAAAACCTGCTACTAATTATAATTTCTTACGTTTATTTGACTATACTGCTTATTATCATGTTAAGGAATCAAAATTAAATCTAATGGCAAAAAAAAAAAATCTTTCTTTATGGGAGTTATCTCTGGAATGAATGGATATCGTTTATGCTGTCTAAAATCAAAGAAAACAATCATTAGAAGAGATGTTGTCTTTGATGAATTTGCTATGCTTAATAAGGTAGCAGATGAAAAGATCAATGATATTCCACAATAAGTAGAGTTTATACCAAAACAGGTGGAGTTTCAACAGATGAGAATGATCCCAACAACAGAAACAGAAGTTGAAAGTGACATCTCAACAATAGAAGAAGAGTTAGAAGAAGTTATTTTTTTACAAGAAGAAGATGAGCTGACACTACTTATTGCAGTTAGGAGGACAAGAAGAGAACCTCAAAAGAGTGCTCAATTTGCTGATATGGTGGCTTATGCACTTTCAATTGTTGAAAACGATGTTCCATACACTTATCACGAGGTACTCCAAAATTCAGAAAATGAAAAGTGGAGGAAATCCCATGAACGAAGAGATAAAGTCTCTTTATAAGAACTACACGTGAAAGTTGTCACAACTATCTAAGAAGATGAAAGCAATTGGTTGTAAATGGGTATTTGCAAAAAAAGATGGATTTTCTGACAAGAACGACATCCATTACAAGGCAAGATTGGTGACTAAAGGTTATGCTCAGAGGGAGGGAATTGACTATAATGACGTATTTTCTCCAATGGTAAAACATTCATCAATAAGAGTTTTATTGGTCTTTGTAACACAGATGGATTTTGAGCTAGCTCAACTAGATTTGAAAATCGTGTTCTTACACAGTGACTTGGAAGAAGAAATCTATATGACGTAGCATGAAGTATTCAAGATTGCTGGTAAGGAAAATTGTGTTTGCAAGCTAGATAAATTGTTGTACGGATTGAAGCAATCTCCAAGACAATGGTACAAATTATTTGATAAGTTTATAATAAGACAGAAGTACACCAAAATCAAATATGATCATTGTGTGTATTGGCGCAAGCTATAAGATGGTTCATACATCTACCTACTCTTATATGTTGATGATATGCTGATTGTATCGAAGAGCCAAATAGAGATAGACAAGTTGAAAGTTCAATTGAACAAAGAGTTTGAGATGACAGATTTAGGAGAAGTCAAAAAAAATTTCGGGATCGAGATAAGCAGAGACAGAAAGATTGTCAAACTCTGTTTGACTCAGAAACATTATTTAAACAAGGTGCTACAACGTTTTTGCATGAATGAAAATGAAAAACATGTAAGTACCGACTTGCTTCTCATTTGAAGCTTAATGCTAAGTTATCTTCTAAGATTGACACAGAACGAGAATACATGACGAAAGTTCCGTATACTAATGCGGTTGGTAGGTTGATGTATGCAATGGTGTGCACATATCCGGATATTTCACAAGCATTTGGAATTGTGAGCAAATATATGCATGATTCAGACAAAGCTCATTGGCAAGCTGTGAAATGGGTTCTACAATATTTGCAAAACACTGTAGATATTAGATTAGTATTTGAGCAGGATAAATCACTTAGTTAATGTGTAGTTGGATATTATGATTCTGACTATGCAGATGATATGGATAAGTGACGATCTACAACTGACTACTTGTTTACTTTAGCCAATGTACCAGTTAATTGCAAATCCACCCAACGGTAGCTTTGTCTACAACAGAGGCCGAATACATGGCGATTACAAAGGCTCTTAAGGAAGCAATTTGGCTTTAAGGGTTGTTAAAAGACTTGGGAGTTGGTTATAAGTATATTACAATGTGTTGTGACAGTCAGAATGCTATACACTTAGCAAAAACATCAAGTCTATCATGCAATGACAAAACATATTGATATGCGCTATCATTTTGTACGGGAAATTCTTGAAGAATGTGAATTACTTATTCAAAAGATTCTAACAATAGAGAATTCCACATACATGTTGACCAAAGTGGTAACAACAACCTAATTCAACAACCAAAGTGGCACCACTTAAGACTACTTTATTCAATATTGAAGATAGAAGACTTAGAAGTTGAGATGATTGAAAAAACTCGCCAATGTGTAGATTTGTTAGAAATATGGCTAGTTTTACTATTTGGAAAATGAATCCCACATTGAAAGTTTGATTAAATGATATGGTTTCTTAGTTCTATAAAAGGGTCATATTCCCTTAGTTTTAATTTTATCCCAAAAACTCTTAAATATCTAATCTTCTATATTTGTGAAAATCCTTTAATTAGGATATTCTAGTTGTAATACTTCGAGTGTTCAGTAAAGTGGTCTGCTACTGTGGTGAAGCTCGAAAACGTATGCAATATTAGCGGAACTTTGTTATCAATTTCGGTTTGTTCTTTCATTTATATTTTGGTTTAGCTATTAAATTGTTGGTATTCTTTTTATTGTTAGATAATATTCAATACTTTTGAGTTGGATTTTATTTCGTTGTGTAGTGTACTATCTATTTGTATTGTATTATTTTATTATCCTGTATTGGTAGAGTGATTATACATCAAGTAAGGTTCTGGCTAGAAAAACTTGGAAACTAGTTCTGATTAAGAAAATACTTGAAATTTAAGTAATCCGTTTGTAATTCTTCCGGAACTTAATTGGTATATCGATTACAGAACCAACATTATTTTAGTATAGTATTTATTCACAAATACTATATTATTTATTAGAATATATTTTAGACATTAGATATACTTGTTTGCTTTTTCAACACGTATGTATGTCTTCTGAGACCTATAGGGAGGATCTTGAACTTGCAATGCTCCTTCATGCTTCTGCTCTCAAGGTCCACAATTGACAATTTGATCGTGCAAGAAAGTTGGTCACTGTTTGTAGACAGTCCTCTTCAGTATCAGGGAATCCAGTTCAAAAAGTTGTCTTCTATTTTGCTGATGCACTTCAAAAGAGGATCGCAAAAGAGTTAGGAATTGTTCCCTCAAAGATCCAGATGGAAATCAATGGACTAACGGAACGCCTGCAGTGCATGGGGCTCCAAATTTTTTTCAGATAGCACAGGTTGAGAAGTATCTTCCTTTTTGTACAATTGCTGATTACACTGCAATGCAATCTGTCCTGGATAACATGGCAACTGCCAAAAGAGTTCATTTGGTAGATTTGGGATTCCAAAGAAGTGGATCACATTGGACAATTATGATGCAAGGCCTTCAATCTCTTGCTGATATGTCTGAATGCCCACTTGAAATGCTAAAGTTAACTGCCATTGGAACATCAAAACAGAGCATGGAGGAAATTGGTAGGTATTTTATCCATCTCTGCTGAAACCACGAAAATACCTTTCCAGTTCAAAATAATCGTATCAGAGTTACATAATCTTAATGAAGACATGTTTGAGATTGAAACCCATGAAGCGTTGGTTGTTCACTCTGAGTTACGCCTGTCAAGTTTGCTAGTGCAGCACGACCGTTTAGAAAATCTACTACAAACTATAGCAAATCTTCATCCATGTGCATTGGTAACCACTGAATTGGATGCAAATACTAATGCTTCCGACTACATCGAGCGGTTTAATGAAGCAATGACTCTCGCCTCTGCTGTTTTAGATTGTGTTGACGGCTGCGTGAACCGAGGGCATCCTTGCAGGTCACTTATTGAACAGGTGGTGGTCAGAGAGGCAATAGAAAATATTATCACAGCTGAGGGTGAAGAGAGGATTCATAGACAACAAAGGATTGGTGTGTGGAGAGAAATGATGGCAAGGTGTGGACTGGCTGAGCTACCAATTAGTGCCTGTGCTTTCTGTCAAGCAAAGATGTTGGTCAAGAACAATCCTAGTTGGAGTGGCTGCACACTGGATTCAGATGGGAAATGTATGCTTATAGGATGAAGGGGCAATCCAATCAAGTCTGTTTCTGTCTGGAAGTTCCAACATGGCTAAGGAACACCACCCCAGGGGATCACTATAGTCCCACCTTATATAAGATAAACCATCATGCACGTTACAACCACCCCACCCCAATCTATGATCTAATATTTATTACAACCACCACATGGGAACTGTCCTATGCTGGGATTTAAAAGTTTTCTGTTGTTATGTCTTAGATGAGAGACACTTCAAACATGGTTTTTGAGACAAAGTCTCAAGGAACAACTGAAAAAAAGTGAAATTTTGTTGAGTTTGAGTTGATAGTTTCACTCTTTTATGTTCAACTTTTATTGAGATATTTTTGATATTCTAAGGTTGCATTCCTTATATTTCCTTCATCTCAATAACTGAAGAAGACACCTAATAATTCTTTATCTCAAATAGAAAAGGGGACAAAGTACAAGATCAGTGATCATATGTAAGGCTGTATAAAATTTTGATGCCACACTTTGAAATATTAACTTGTATCACGAATATGATAAAATATTGATGTCACATCTTGAATTATGAACTCGTATAGCGAATATGGTAAAATTTTAATGTCATATTTTATATTGTAAACTTATATCACAAATATAGTGAAATATATAATAATTGTCAACAATATATTTGTAGTGATGATATTTAAATATATGGGTGATAGTCACATACTTACCAAAGTTACGTCCTACATCAATGGCAAAATCAAGTTAATATTTACAAATCTGCATATATTTTAAATCTAAAGCATACAAGCTAATATGCTTAGAGCATGGAAAGATTAGTCAAATTTTGTTACCAATCTAGTGATCAAGCCTAATTGGTTTAAAAATAATAATTTAGAGACTAAAGAAGTCACTCCCTCTATTGTCCCTTCTCAAATCAAAGTGATTATCAATTTCTTGAGAATGCATTATCTCGAATTTTAAAAGGCTTTCCGCCCTTAAGGTTTACTTGGGTCCGGCCCGAATTGGTGGCATCATAACTGTACTGCTGGAACAAAAGAGTGAAGTGAGAATCTGAGTCTCGCTTCAGATTTGGTTTCTAGTGTTTGACCTGCTACCTATGGAAGGATTATGTAGATCACTTCCAGCAGTAAACGACATATGCAAACCAACAAAACACCGATATGCTCACATAATATTAATTATCCATTGAAATGGACTCTTGACTAAGCCATTTGACCAATGGCAGGGCCTCAAATCCTTGCAGCAACTCCTGGAGGAATCATTGGCAACATTAGCTAGTTATCTGACTTCTATAGTTTGTTAGAGAGGTAGACATAGGATACAACGTTGGATTACTTCAAGGAGATCCATTACTTCATTGTTAGCTTAATTAGTGATATAAAAATGTAATGGGATAAACCTTGTCTGTTTAAATATTGGATTAAATATGTATATGCATGCGCAGAGTCCTTGAAGGTTGGAAATATTAGGACTTTTGGATATTCTGCTAGCTCCAAAAGTCAAGCGGTACATGAACAATAATTATTACAAGTTTTTTTGTTTTGATATTATGTTAAATTTTCAACGTATTTAATTGTTTAAACTGACAGAGTGAATTACATTCTTTATATTTATCATACCTATTGATGAACTATATGTATATATAGCCATTTTCTTTGCTATAATCAAATGAAGCAAAAAGCAATATGTCTACAAAATAACTCGTTTGTGGGAATGAGGTTAAAATTCATGAAACTATCCGAACAACAAATCTACAAGTATTTATATGGTTGTATGTTCTTGGATTAGAATCTTACTTTATACTTCAGGCGGCTGTGAGACGATGTATGTGAATGAGTGTGAAAAATTTTCAACATCCATAGATATCAAGTGCTCACTAATGTTTTTATGTGCATGGAAATTACGATAAATCCTTACAATGAGACGGTTTAGCAGAATAAAAAAAGGGCCGGGAGGATCTTTTTTGTGCTTCATGCCGAATACTACAATATTTCAGCAATTTCGTGGGCATAATACGTAATTTTCATGAATGTTTCCCCTGAATTTGATGCAGAGCTGAAAAAAGATCTGTTTAAGACTGGTGTTTGCGAAAATGATGTTGCAAATTAACCCAACACAAAGGAAGAAATAGAGAACATATCTGGATGCAGATCCACATGCAGAGATGAAAAAGAAAGTCAAGACTACTGCGGATGAAAAGAATGAAAGGTTGTCTCGTTATTTACATTTGTTTCAGCTTCTAAAGCAGCATATGAGGGGCATCAATCAAGGCCAAGGGGAGAGGCTAAATGAGAGAAGCTCTATTCCATCAAGAAGTTCTGGCTCCAGAGCACCGTCAACTAATGATATTATGAGAATGGCCAGATCAAGATTATCGCAGTGCACATCCCAGAATTTGGATGTTGCTTCAATTCTGATCAAGGGTTCCTTTGGTGCTTATTCCGGTACGTCGTCGGAGACATATGCAGATGATCTTGAACTTGCAATGCTCATTCATGCTTCTGCTCTTAAGGTCAATTGTGGACAATTTGATCGTGCAAGAAAGTTGCTTTCCATGTGTAGACAGTCCTCTTCAGTCTCAGGAAATACAGTTCAAAGAGTGGTCTTTCATTTTGCTGAAGCTCTTCATAGGAGGATCACTAGAGAGTTGGGGAGTATTCCCTCGCAAAATATTCCAGAAGGAAATCAAAGGCATGATGAAATGGCTGTGGAAGAGGCTGAACCGACAATTTTCGATATAATTCAGTGTGAGAATTATCTTCCTTTCTGTAGAATTGCAGAATACACAGCAATGCAATACATACTTGATAATGTGGCATCTGCTAAAAGGGTTCATTTGGTTGATTTGGGAATCAGAATTGGATCACATTGGCCAGTTGTGATGCAAGGCCTTCAATCTCTTGCTGATAAGTCTGAATGCCCACTTGAAATGCTAAAGTTAACTGCCATTGGAACATCAAAACAGAGCATGGAGGAAATTGGTAAGTATTTATCCATCTCTGCTGAAACCATGAAAATACCTTTCCAGTTCAAAATAATAGTATCAGAGTTGCAGAATCTTAAGGAAGATATGTTTGAGATCGAACCTGATGAAGAAGCTCTGGCTGTTTACTCTGAGTTGCGCCTGTCAAGTTTGTTAGCATGGCCTGACCACTTACAAAGTCTCCTAGGGACTATAGTAAATCTTCATCCAAGAGCTTTTGTAACCACAGAATTTGATGCAAATACAAATGCCTCCGACTTCATTGACCGGTTTGATGAAGCAGTTCATCTGGCCTCGGCTGTTTTAGATTGCGTCGAGGATTGTGTGGACCGAGACAATCCGTACAAAACAATCATTGAGCAAGCGTTCGTCAGAGAGGCGATCGAAAACATCATCACAGCTGAGGGTGAAGAGAGGGTTCATCGGCATCAAAGGATTGATACATGGAGAGGCATGATGGTCAAGTGTGGGCTTGTTGAGCTACCACCCAGTGAGTTTGCTCTGAATCAAGCAAAGATGTTGGTCAACAACAATCCCCGTTGGAGTGGCTGCACTCTGGATTCAGATGGGAATTGCATGATTGTAGGCTGGAGAGGGAACCCAATAAAGTCCGTTTCTGCCTGGACTTTCCAAAAACATGGTTAATGGTTGCTAGGATCACTGAAGGTCCTTCATAGGTTGTTTCAATCTTGCACAACACGAGACAACCCAAAAAGTACTGCATATTTTGTCATCATCGAGTAAATAAAGTGACAAGAGGGAACATTTTTTTGTTTACAGAGGAAACCATGATTGATATCTTTTTTATTCAACACCCCCCCCCCCCGCCCCACGGCCGGGAAAAAGAAGCCAACATTCTGGAAACCTTCTGGCCTTGTGTAATGTACTTTGTTTTTCTGGAGACATCTTGGATTATTATGCTCTTTTTTTCTTCTGGAGAAATCTTGGACAACGATGTTCATTACCCCAGCTGGGACTGATAAACATAATAGTTCCACTTGTTTATATTAGATCTAAGCAATTTGATAAAATAACTCCTAAAAATTCATGTATTCATGTTCAGTTATATTTCTCGAGAAACCAACAAGCCATAAGATGATTTTATCGTATGTCTGTTCATGTGGTACCTCCCAGATCACCTAAGTAATTGTATAACACCAGTAGAAAATTCAGGTCTCCTAAAAGACCTGACTTTCATTCATCATCATCAGGCCAAGGAGAGAGAGAGAGAGACCAACAAGCCAATAAGATGACTTTATCGTACGCCTGTTCATGTGGTACCTCTCAGATCACCTACGTAATTCAGGTCTGTCATAAAAGACCTAACTTTCATTCATCATCATCAGGCCAAGGAGGGAGGGAGGGAGAGAGAGAGAGAGAGAGAGAGAGAGAGACCAACAAGCCATAAGATGATTTTATCGTAGATTCTGTTCATGTGGTACCTCCCAGATAGCCTACGTAATTGTATAACACCAATAGAAAATTCAGGTCTGTCCTAAAAGACCTGACTTTCATTCATCATCATCAGACCGAGAGAGAAAGAGAGAGAGAGATGCGCCTAAGGCTGCATGCAAGCAAACTGTGCAAGCTACAAATTGTGTGGAAGGGCTGAATTCACCTAGCATCTGTAAGTGCATGTACCATATGCAACCTTTCTTGAAGTTTCCCTTTGCCCGTATAATTTCTGATGTTTATTAAGAGAATTACATTCTCTTCCTTCTCCACAACATAGTTGTTCAAGCACCTCCAATGATATGAATTGGTCAATCAAGACCCTAATCCTAGTCTTGTGGCTGTATGTCTGAATTGTTATTCTACCCAATAATTAAAGGCCGGTTGTCCAAGCATCAATCAGCAATGAAACACAAACCAGCATCTACGGGTTATAAGAGGATTCCCCAAGGAAATGAAAATTTCTCTACAGTTACTTTCTTGTTGCTTAGCAGCAGAATGGGTATGCATGAACTGTATGGATTTGATGGCTGAATGAATCTTTTATTAGACCCAGAAAATGAAATGGTTAAAAACGTTCAGACAAAGTAAGAAAAGAAACAAGAACATAATTTTGACAACCTAATGCGAACAACATGCCACATGGAAATATGTAAAGCTCATCTACGCACCCAGCCTCTTTACTGCATAAGAAACAAAGAAGAATTAGATTTGTCCCAAGATAACATCTCCACCGGAAACCTCAAAGTCAGAAGGTGCTTTTTCCACATTAAGGACTTTAACATGCCCATCAACCACATAGGCAGACCACCTGTGTATAAAGAACAGTAGACTCAAGAATCAGCATCTGCTCAGAAGCATTAACCTAGATAATTCACTTATAGTTGCATTTTTAACTGAAAATATGTTCTGAAACAGTTATAACATAAATACACACACACACACACACATAAAATAATGTGGCGACATCATATTTAACAGATATATTCATCCCATACCTATGTGATCGAAGTCCAAGCAAAGCAGCAGAGAGATCTATTGTTAAGTTCAAATTCTTATGGAAGCTCCCATCAAAGTCACCATAAAATTCAACCTGCATTTATCCATGGCAATAGTTTCACAGGTAAGATAAAGTTGTGATGTTATTCTTCTTGCACAAAATGGTACTACTAAAAAGTGGATCCAAGGTAGAACTTCTTGTCCTATCACGTTAATTAGAAGATAGATAATAGACATTCAACTTTTGCCCCTCATGGAGGAAAAAGATTCTAAATATTATAACCATTAGCATAGCAAAGAGAGCAACTTCTTAACTTATTTCCATGTGAAGAGAAACCAAGACGTCTATCATTTGGGTCAAACAGAAAACCCACGCTCCTCTGGGGGAAAAGCAATCCATAGTATACAAAAAAATTGAAAAACGAAAAGGACGTAAAAGAGGAAGAAACTCAAGAACCTGAACATCTTTCAAAAGCATGAGTACACATGTTACATAATCGCTAGCAATTCGTTAGTCCTCTTTGGTACATGAGTTGCTTCCTACAAGTGCTCTTTCTTTTATATTTCAACAGAATTAGTTTAACACGAATAAATAAATAGGGCCAACAGCTTATTCAATATGAGTTACACCAAAAGAATTCTCGATGGAAACATGACAGATTTATCTTTTCAAGTTTAGAGACTTTGCAAAATCATGATTATTTTTTTCCTTTTCCACTAAATTAAACCAGCACCTCCCTCCCCCCACCCCCACCCCCAAAAAAAAAAATGGTGTCGCTGTAAGTATATCAGCATGATCTTGACCAAGAACCTAAAAAAGAGCTACCAGATTCATTTACACATCATCATCTAATAATCTATTATATGCTGAGATAAGCAATTGCATAAAAGCATAAAACCTAGAAGAATATATTTTTGGAAAGAAGATATGCTATAGAAAGGAATAATAAGATTAGGCAGCATCAATATACTAATCACACTGAAAGATTATGGCTGGCAGTCATAATCACAGGAATATTACAGCTTCTTTAGCCTGAAGTTTCTCTGCCCAACCATTCATGGCATACGGATCATTAACAGCTACACAAATTACAGAATCAATTCCCTTTGCCTTGAACTTGTCAATGTTATTCTTGTAGCTAGGCACATGTTGGGTCGAACAAACTCCTGTATATGCTCCCTGGAAGGCAGTAAAGCATTCTCTCTCAGATTCTACACACAATGAAGACATTGAGTTCCATAAGAAAAAGATGCGTACATTATCTTGGCAAATTCTTGATACACATAATTGTAGTGATGTAATATTCTGCAATCAATGCCTAAGTGGATTCATCATTTTTTTGCTGCCAATTGATACCTCATAGAAGAACAGGTCTCTTTCTTATTTAATCTCCATGTAACCATCTTAACCACCACTTCATAATCAATGCATTCTAAGCTTACGAGGACAAAAATGTAACCTCATATACTCCCACAACTATTGCATTCAAATGAATAAAAAATGTCGCAGTCCATCAGAGATATAATACAAAAACAGACATGTGACATTACAATAACCAAACTATTATCTGACAACTTCAGTATTGCAAAGGAGCTTAACTAAAAACAAAATATGTCAAACTGAGTCAACTACTAGTAGGGTAGGACTACTCCTGAAATATTATTATGATTTCCCGCCAAATGCACGATTTTATATGGACTAATTCTCCACTGTGAATTAAACTAAACGAAAATTATTCATGAAAGATACTTAATTATAACACATAAAGATATAATTCCTTTATGAACGTCTGAACAATGGAGGATTTGCACAAAGAAAAATTATCCTCATCATACCATCGTAACAATAATAATCAAGCAGTTACAACAATTAGATAGGCAAATATCCAGGGAAAAAATAACCAAAAACTCTGAAAGCAAAGCAGCCAAATTCCTACAATACATTGCTGAATTTTCAAATTCACCAGTCCCTCATAGAGGAAAAAGCAATATACTAAACAATCATCGGGTTTTGATATGTACGGAGCATGTCATGAATAAACAGAATTCCACTATCTTAATCCATCCCTAATTCTCCATAGGTCGAAATACACAAAACAGAAATACAGAGCGTAGAATAATGTAAAATTTCTACAAAGAAAGTCATCTAAATACTCACAGGGAGACCAAAGATGACAACTTTTTTCCCCTGAAATGAAACAAAATACAAAAGGAATATCACTACTAAAAAATATCAAGCCATAAACTTAACACTCAAAATAAATCAGAAAAAAAAACCTTAAAGATGTCCTTGAGAGGAGTGGTGGAGAATTTGGAAGAGATCCCTTCATCCCAGGAACGAGCTTTCTGAAGAGAAACGTTAGGCACAGCCGATACCAAGTCTGTACCAACTACAAGGGATGCATAAGCCCTCCGACATGTCTCCTGCAACCCTTTTCCCGTTATTGACTTCATCAATGATGTGCGTTTCAGCATCCCGGCAGCCATGGATTGATTAGCAAGAACTACCAAAGATAGCTCACTGGGTTTTTCCTTGCTCAAAGACTTTCTTGAAGATGCACGTTGGCGCAGAGTCGGGAGGAAGAGTGATACGTGTCGACACTCTGTATGTTGGGGAGATTTTTGGGGGCCTATATATGATATCTTGGAAGTTGGAGGGCATGATTTTGTTTGCATTCCATTTTCATATATATATATATATATATGTGTGTGTGTGTGTGTGTGTGTGTGTGTGTGTTCCAAGCCCTCCTTATGTTTCATTTTCCCCCTTCAATTTTGGAGTAAAATGGAATCAAAATTGTTCCTTTTTTTTTAATACAATTGACCAAAAGTTAAATCGAAATTCTAATCCTTAAAATTAGTAAATGTTAAGAATAATTTGGTTCTTAATTTGATTTTTTTAAAAGCTGAAATTAAACTGAATTAAGTTTAAATATTTTAAAAATATCATCCAATTTAATATTTCAATCCTTACCAAAGAAAATGCATCGCTAGCTATCCCCAATTGGTTTAGTTAAAATCCCTCTCTGGTTAGGTGCAGAGGTTTAAATTTCTGTAATCCTAAGTCACAAGGTAGTACATTATTTAAATGATCAGAGTAAATTTATCAATTATAAGCAGTAATGCTCATGCTTGCAAAAGCAGTTTTCCGAATGACACTGAACAGGTTCAAAAAATTCTAAAGCAGTCAATTTTTTTGGTCAGGTGGAAATAAGCAATTCGTTATCAAGGCCTCTTTTGATATAATAAATGAAAATATCAGACAAGTACTTCAAGTTGTGCCAACTATATCACTTTTTTTCTTTTTTTTTTTAATGAAAATAAAATATTAGCTGAGGTGAATAGATAAAGCCACGTTACAAAGAGCAATCAACTTGGGCGTGTGCTGCAAGTTTTCACCGTTCATGGGTATCTGATAACTCGATCTTAGAATTGAAGGCGCACACACACACACACACACACACACATATATATATATATATATATATATATAAGCAAATAATGCATCTTTAACCAATATGAAATAGTAGACAACCTAATGTACATATAATCCAGCTCATAAAATACTTACTAGCTTTTTCGCGCATGCCACTTTTCCATGCTGCCATACCAGTTCCATTGGAAACATAGAGCTGCAATACGCAAGAGACCAGGGGTAACCACCTCAATGAATGCCATGAAGAATGATCTCTGAGGGAATAGACCAGCTATTGCAATGGATAGTAAGAACCCCTCGAAGTTGCAGGGTACAATAAAAATGCCAGATTGGATGCCACCCTCAGCCACATGTTTGCAGTCCAATCTACACTTGCATTTTTCAGTTTTGACTATGTTTTGGAGGTAAACTTTCCATATGAAATGGCTTCATAGACTTAGAATAGAAGTGGAAGGTATTAGTCTGGTTGATACTTTATCACACAATTAAGAAAAAAAATTAATTCCAATAATACCTGCAGAATTCTTCACTCTCTTGTATGATGGTGCAATAATGCATCAACCAATTGCCCTGTCTACTTCATGCGATCCAAAACCACCTGTTTTTAATGGCTAACTTTTTGTGACTTATGTTTAGTCATTCACAATAATTATTGTTAAGAAAACCTTTTAAAAGGAGAAATGAAATAACCGGTCATTCTTGTAAATTGTGAGCAAATATTAATATTTCAATATATAGACGAGCTAAATCTAAAAATTTAGTTGAAAGTCCTAAAATTTTTAATGTCTTAATTTTGATTAATGATAAACATTGATGAGGACTAATGTCTTATTTGTACAAGTGATAGAGTTTTTGGATTCATGATTTAATCCATGCAAGAACAAGACTTCAAGTCTTCAAGAAAGTATACAAGTCAAGACTATCAAGATTTGAAGACAAGTTTTTATTGGATTAGATAGGAACTAGAGGTATAGTTTTAGAATTATATATTTTGATATCTCTAGTTTTACCTCTAATTGAGTAATGATTTCTAAAGATTGCTCTATGAACTTAAAACGTTATTTCAAAATGTTTTTAATATGTTAAAATATGTTTTGGTATTTCGAAAACCATGCATCGTGATTTCAAAACTTAAATGGTTCATAAACTCTTGTTGGATTGATACCATAACTTTATATGGTTGATTGAAATCATCATTTGTGTGTTAGAGTATTGTTGATACACAAATGAACATGTTTCAGTTGACCTAAAGTGGTCCAGGTATCGTCCATAAGTTAGTTTATCTTGTGGATACATGTGCTGTCAAATTTGTTCATCTGCCAACCTGTGGACAACCATGAGGTCGATCGCAGGTGAAGTCCGGTCGACCGGAGGATGAAAAATCATCATCCGGTGGTTGTCCAGAGAGCTAGCGGATGATGGTGCGAACGACTAGTTTGATATGCGGTCGACCGCACTTCCTGAGTGGGTTTCCAACAGCTTCATTTTTTACCATTGGGAACAAAACTTTAAATACCAAAACCTTTGGAATTCTTTCGAATAAGATTTTTTTTAAGCAAAAACATTGAATATCTTGATCCTATAACATCTTAGAAACATTTCAAAACCCTTTCTAAACATCAATCTTGTTAAAATCATAAAAAAAAGGTTTTTACATTCAAAGGTGAATTTTGAGCAATCTTGACAAGCCATTACTCAAAGAGGTGATTGTGATTCAAATTGATATATCTTCACATTAAGGTGATATCTATCAAACTCTCTATCTATTATTATTGATTGTAATTGTATCAAGGTTGCAAGTAGTATAAAACCCTAAGTGTTAGGGTAAGCCTTGTGTAGGCTGTTTTGTATTCAAGGTTTGTTTGTAAAACCTTTGAGTGAACCTTGAATTGAATTGTATTGTTAAGATTCACTAATGAGAGTGGTGAGATTATTGTATAATCAAGGTTGTGTTGTAAAATTCAAGGGTTGAGTGAGCCTTGATTGGTTTGAGAGGTTATTTGTAAAACCCTAAGGTGAATTGGGTGAGCCTCTTTTGTAATATCATTTATTTGATTAGTGAAAGGATTTAATAAATCCTTGAGTATGTAACTCAAGGTAGTGTATTAGGTTTTGTTGGATAAATCATTGTGTTCATTGCTCTAATTTCTGCATTTTACTTGAACACATTATTTCTCACACAACTAGCACACCAAGTGTTTGATATTTGTTGTCAAAGAGATGTTTTATTGAATTAGGTTGAAAAATCGGATAAAAACCTAATTCACCCCCCTCTTAAGTTTTTCATTTAGTGTGGTATTCTCTCCTTTCGTAGTACACTTGGAGATAACTTATTATTTACTAGTTTCTCAAGCATCAATCATGTTCAAAAGATTATTGAAATGTAAAAATAAGATATGGAAAAAAAAATGTATTGAAAAATTCAAACAAACAAATATATCAATTATATTCACATTTATTCTCTTTGTTATTTTCTTATTTAACTTATAAATAGTGTCATGCGAACATACTATAAATCATTTTAACTAAAAAAGTAACTAGATAAGGACATCTAGACTCCAAGATTAGACTTTTCAATTCTTATCACAAACACAATTGTTTTTTGTACTCAATGTGTTCACTTATCATAACAAGATCTTGTGATTCAATGATTTCATGTGCAGCTACAGGTGCCCCACCCCCCTTCTTCACACTAGTAGTAAACCACAAATAAATGGCCATGTTCCACATCAAGCTAAGTTTGATGGCTCAACAAATTAGCAAGGACCTACTTTTTTTTCTTATCAAAATGTAAATGAGTTTATTGATCAAAAGAGATTTACAAAATTGCTCCAGGCATACCTAATCGAGTCATACAATCAAAGCTTTACAATAAATGCCCACGGCTTACATTGAGATGCATCATAGCAAGCCGGTTGAAAAGAGATAAAACTTGGGGATACAAAGTAAACATGACTCTGTAAACATGCATTTTAACTTTTTGTATCAATGTCTCTGTGTTCGGAATGGTGTCTTCAAAGAGTGCTTCATTTCTAGCATGTCGGATGAGGTACATAGTTGCTGCCAAAGCACATCTTCTGGCTTTCGATATCCAATATGTCTTGCGAGACTCTTTCTTGAGCCATTTTAAGGCACTCGAGATTAAGGTCATGTTTCTTCTTATTCTTACCTAGTGCCTGATGGAGTCCCAAACTTTGGTGCTAACAGGGCATTGGAAAAAAATATGCTTGATGGATTCTAGGCATGTGTAGCATATGGGGCATTTGATTTCTTAGGCACGAAGGCCACGTTTGTCTTTCGTGGCTAGCCTGCCTCTCGACCCAAGCCACAAAATGAGGGAGTGATTCGGTATGACTGCATCATTCCAGACTGTGGATGCCCAAGCTTTGCGATTGCTTTTGGGCCGGAAGAAATTGAACGCTTTGGTTGTCAAGAAGTTCGTCCAAGCCTGCCAAAGAGACATCTGTTGCACGGCTTCCTCAGTGGAGCCAGCCGAAGGAGATTCTTTATCAAAATGAGTCTATTAAGAAATAGGGAATCATCATTTTGTGCGGCAATGTCCCAAAGATTGCAGTCTTTTATGAATTCATGATGTACCCATCGCACTCATAATGTATCATTTTTCTTATGCAAGTTTTATAGCATTTTGGACATGAGGGTAAAGTTCCAGGACTTGGGGTCTTTGAATCCCAAGCCCCCCTCGTCTTTTGGGAAACAAATGTCAGTCCATGACACTAATGATTTGCGTCCATTCCAAATAAATGTTTTGCACAATTTGATGAAGTGATCAAGGACTACTCTTGGCACTGGAAAGATGGATAACCAGAAGCATTCAGTCCCTTGCAATACTTATCAGATAAGCTCAGCTCGTCCCGCATAAAATAGTGAATTTGTTGTCCAATTGCTAATGGCTCCAAAAATTTTCTTGATCAATGGAGCATATTGTATGATTTTCAATTTTTCTGTAATAAATGGGATGCTAAGGTACCTGAAAGACATGTTGTCCAGTTGGAAATGTGTAATATCAAGTATAGCTTGCAGGTCCATCTGCAATACGCCTCTGGTATACATATTGAATTTGAACTCATTGATACGAAGCCCCAATATTCTTCCAAAGTTGTTTAGGCAAGTCATGAGAATCTGAACAGACAACACATCGCCCCTAGCATAAATCATAAGATTATATGCAAAAGCTAAGTGAGAAATACGCAAACGCTGTCACTTTGGATGGAAATTGAAATCTTGGTGTGTTGTGGCCATGTTCATAACTTTGGATAGATATTTGAGACAGATAACAAAGAGGAAATGCGAGAGAGGGTCGTCTTGCCTCAATCCTTTTTGGCCCTTGAAGTATCCATGAAACTCACCATTAAGCGAAATAGATAAGGAAGTAGTGATAGCACACTCCATTATTCATTTCATAAAGGTCGTTGGGAAATGTAGTCCCTACATCATATTCTTCAGAAAGTTCCAGTTCACTGAGTCATATGTCTTTCGAAGGTCGATTTTCATAAGGCATTTTGGTGAGACTTTTTTCCTATTGTACTGTTAAATAAGCTCTTGAGCAAGAAATATATTCTTAATCATGCTTCTTCCACCCACAAACGCAAATTGAGCATTGTCTATGATGGAGTCTATTACCTCAACTAGTCTTGTTGCAATAATTTTGGATATTACTTTGTAGACCACATTACAACAAGCGATAGGTCTAAAGTCTCTAACTCTTGTAGAATTGGCAGACTTCGGAATGAGGGTGATTGCAGTATGATTGAGTTGTTTTAGCAGCTTGCCACTGAAGATGAACTTCTAACGAGCCTCATTGACTAAGGGGCCAATATTGTCTCATGCCCTCTTGAAGAAATGTGCAAAGTACCCATCAGGATCAGGGGATTTTTCGTTCCCAATAGAAAATAGAGATGTTTTAACTTCATCATAAAAAATTGGTCTAAAAAAGCATTGACCTTGCTCAGGAGAAATCCTTGGACCGGATTCGAGTATGCTCTGATTGCATGGAGAGACTTCATCTGTTGTGACAAGTAGCCTTTCGTAATATTCAACAAACTTCTAGGCTACCTCTTGCCGAGATTTTGTACGAGTTTCATCATCTCGAGTAAGAACAGCAATGTGGTTTCGCTTTGCATTCCGTTTCACCAAGTCATGGAAATATTTGTTGCATTTGTCAACATCTTTGATAATGTTGCACTTAGCTTGTTGGAAGTAAAAACTTTTTCTGCTTTGCTTAGGTTGCATGCTATTTTTGTTAGTTACACCACTCAGTCAACAAGGTTGAGGTTTTGAGAGTGATTGGCTAATTGCAATTGGAATTGCTCAATATTGGTACGAGCCTCCATTGCTCTGCTGGAAATATAGAAGAATTTCCTTCAATTGAGTTGCTTAAGTGTTGTTTTGAGTCCCTTCAATCTCTTTCGAATGATTAATTGTTTGGTGCCACAGAATTTAGTGGCCCAGCCATGCCTTATGATATCAGGAAATTCGGTATAGTCTGTCTAGAAGTTAAAAAACTTAAAGGGCTTTGTGTCAGTCCGATCCTGTTGAGCAATAGAAACAAGGCAAGGCGAATGGTTAAAAAAGAAACTAGAGGGCAAAAAGTTTTCTACGGCATTGAACTCTAAAAAAATTCAAGATTTTCCAACAAATGCATCGTCTATCTTGGACCAAACAGAATTTTTTGTCTATGTATATTTGCAACCCGTTGATGGCAAGTCGGAAAGGCCTGAGGATTGACAGCACTCCAAGAAGCCCCTCGATTCATAATTAGTGATCTCTAATCCATTGGCATGATCATCTGCTCGCAATACTGAATTGAAGTCACCAAGAATCAACCAATGGTCCTTAGCATTCTTGTTAAACTCCGAAATGTTCTGTCAAAGTGGTCTTCTGTTCACAACAGAGTGTAAGCCATAGGCAAAGCTGAAACAAAAGTTGGCTCCTGTCTAAATACAAGCAATGTTGCAGTGAATTACTTGTGCAGTGGCGCTCGTTTTCAAGACTTTGATTCTGGTGGTGTCCCAAAGTACTAGAATTCGACTATTTTCAATAATATCAAAATTGTGAGTAAAGTCTCAGCCTCTTAGCTTGGATTTGGCAAAATACTGTTTTCATTAGGAATGGCAATGAAATGGGGATTCGCTTCAATTTGCCCCATTGAAGTCGGGGATTCTCCAAATTTAATGGGGTCGGGGCTGAGGATGGATTCTAAAAAGTGGGGATTAGCGGGGACGGGGATGTGGGCAAGGATTGATTTTTCCCCGCTGAAGCCCCACAAGGATTCTCCCCGCAAATCCCCGACTTCGGCTTCAGTTCTATTTTTAATAAAAAATACTATTTTATCTCTAATATTTTTTTTAAAGAAAACTATCTTATTCATTTGGTTACTTAAAAAATTAATAAAATGAGTTTATATTATTGATTAAGTAATTGTTAGTCATATTATTAACTATATTAATATATTATTATTTATGTAAATATATGTGAACATTTTTTTAAAAAAATGTAACTATAATTTATATTACTAAATATATTGATTTAAATAATTTTATATTATTAACTATATATTTAACTAATTATGAATTTATATTATTAACTTTTGTAAATTACAATTAGTTTATATTATTGACTAAGTATTTATTTACATTATGAGTCAAACGGGGTCAAAGCGGAGTCAAATGAGGGCGAGGATGGGGCGAATGCGGATGATGTAAAGTGGAGGTAGGATGGGGACAGGGCCTCTTTCCAAATTTTTGAAGTGAAGGCGAGGCGGGGATGGGGATTAGTATTTAAAGTTGAGGCAGGATCGGAGGTTGGGGACTCCGGCCCCAATTTGCCCCATTGTCATCCCTAATTTTCATGCTATCCAGCTTTGACTCTAAAATAGCAATCATGGAAATTTTGTGCTTCCTTATGAGGTTTCGGACCCCATTTTGTTTAAGGATAAGTTACAGCCCCTAATGTTCCACGAAGCTATGATCATGAGGACATAGTTAAAGGGTGTCTGCCCTTTGTTTGTCTTTCTCATGTTTTCAGTCTGTGCCAGAACTTTATGACTGAGAGTTGTTCCTATATGTAATTTTCGGGTTGGTTTATGAGTCTTTCTGTTTAACAACTTCTTTCTTCTTGCTAGTTACAAAAGTAAACTCATTTTCTTGAGCTTATCACATACAGTTTTGCACTTGCAAATCCTCCGCAATTGCGAAGAGATGCACATTGCTTTCATTTACTGGATGTGTGGCACCCGAAGTCCCTGCATGCTCAGCTACATTAGAGCACCCTATCTGCTCATTTTGCAACTTAGTCAATTGGTACCAAAGTAGTAGAGGTAAACTTTGGCACAATTCGTTTGGGTATTGTTTGGTGCTACTGATTCTTTTTAGCCATTTCCAAGAAAAGAACAACAGACACTCAAGCAAAAGGCAGACAAAGTTGGCTAAAAAAGTTTGTGGTACGGCAGACAAGTTGTGGGAAAGGAAAAAAGTGGGGTCTTTGATTTCGAAAAAGCAGATTCAAAATCACAAGCAAGAAATGAAGGAATGGTGTTTGAGTGTTAAGTTCAAAATAATTCAAAATTTGAATTCAAAGCGCTAAGAGGGAAACACAAATGA
Organism: Apocynum venetum; assembly: GCA_019593545.1. Taxonomy (NCBI): domain Eukaryota; kingdom Viridiplantae; phylum Streptophyta; class Magnoliopsida; order Gentianales; family Apocynaceae; genus Apocynum; species Apocynum venetum. Next base: position 3,606,612 of record SRSM01000127.1, read on the forward strand.
TGGCCTAGCTACCAATTCGAATCAAAAGACAACTAAATGCAAGAACTTACATGAAGACTACATGAAGTTCATAAGTCTAGGAAAAAAAAAGAACTGGCTAGGAAAACAAAAATATGAGCAGGCTGGTGCTAAAAACAAGATTAAGACAGACAAGGCTTAAACAAGTATTGAATGCACAAATTTTGGCATGTAAGGGAACTAAGACGAACGAATTTGAAACAAGCTAAGGAAGCAAGAAACAAAAATTAGCAGAAAACGAAGAAAAAAATTGGCAGGACTATGGTAATTCATCCATCTGTTGCACTGGAATGCTGGAACCACATAAAAGCACACTGGAAGCCATTGTATTGCAAGAGTTGAGCTAGCAGAATCCGGATGGATGGGCGCCCCAAGAAGTGTTTCTCTCTCTAGGTTGGGAGCTTATTTCTCTAACCCTCACTTCTGAGAGCACTTAGCAAGGACCTACTTATTGCAGGGAGATCGTGGCTTTTAAACTTTTTTAAAAATTTGTTTTTTGAGAAGTAGTTTCTAAACTTGCCTATATCATTTAACTTTTGAAGCCTTTAGTTTGTCATGTTCCAACAATGAATAAACACTTTCAGAACACCACCAAAAAGAATGTATGCACAAGATATCTAAATCAATTTGTTTATTGTTCTCCAAGTTTACTGATAGTAGTGAACCAGTTGTCAATAGGCAAGAAACTCAGATGAGGATCATCGATATGAAAATATATTATTTTGAAATCTTAGTTTGATCAGAGACCGTGTGCCACAAATTATTTAGTATTCAAGTGTCAGAATGAGATTTCGATTAGTGAAAGTGTGGAATTGGTTCAAGGGTGTAGTGCAAGCACGTTAAGAGCTGCTACCAACGTAACTTCGATCTTGGGGGAAACATTTATGCATCTTTGCAATGATATAACTAAGATAGTAATTAGTTGATTCATTTACAAACACCGATCAATTCAAGCATATTTCTTTTCAATGTGTGTTCGATAATTGAGAGAAGCATTGACTTCTTAATACTTAGTTAATTCACTCATAAATTACTCGATTTACAAGATAAAGATAATACCAATGAGAGATCGATGTTATTACTTATTATTTTCAAGTATAGTCAAGCTTCGTTGGGTCAATAAAAGAAAAAAAAATGTGAAATATGCTATGAATATTAAAATGTTTATAAAGGTAAGCTCTCATGCAGTAAGAAATAAACGATGATCAAAGAATTCTGTCATGAACCCTGTGACGACCTTCAGAATTTTGCTTGGTCGTACATACAAGGGCACTATAATTTATGTCCTCGTACTTCTCCACATCTCACACAAGTAGTCCAGGCTCAAGGGATTGGACTTAGTTTATGGCAATTCAAGGAATAAATAGCAATATTATTTCCTGACTTAAGAAATAATAGGTCCGCAGGGTACCGGTGGTCCGATCTTTGAAGAGAAAAGAAGAGACAGCATGCATTAGCACAAAATATTTTTGTTTTTTACGAAAAGTAGCAAAGAAGGATATGGTTAAGAGACATATTAACGTAGATTGAGAAATAAAAGAGTCCGAGTATTTTCCTCAGTTTAAACAATAATAAGAAAACCCCAAAGACCTATAATTATGCCAAGTTTTGCAGACTTCAGAAAATACTAACTAAATAAGCTCTCTGCGATTCCATTCATGCAATTGACGATGCATATTCTTACACCTGAGATGACTTTTGGAAATGTTAAAAATAAAAGACCAAATTCACCTCATCAACCCTAGGCTAGTGTAGAATATAAGGACAAATATGGACTAACCTATGCACAAAATGATTCATCCGTGCAGCAAGAAAATCATTACTGGGTTCAGAGAAACTATAGATACTCAATTTTATGCTCCACCAGCCATATCCACATCTTTAACTCCATCAATTCCCTTGAATGCAATCCTTAATTTCCTCAAGCATGATTGTTTTTCATCACCCTCTCCTGCCATGCCATTGACATGGATAATGTCCTTGTGAGTTTTATCCATTAGGTCAAATAGAGGAAGCTCTAGATTTGGTCTTGTCAGCTCTTCTAGTATTGGTGGTGCTTGCATGTACAAATTCTTCCCCCGGTATGTAACACTAACTCTAGTTAGATGAAGCCTGGGATGATCCTCGAGCAAATCTATAAACTGTTCCAAAGAAACAACCAAGCCATGTTAGCAATAAACTAAAACAGTTATAAGACTAAAAACAGGAAGAAGAAGGGAAGAAAAGAAAAAGGGACAAGTGGAACGAACTATTCTTTGGAGCAGCAAGAATTACATATAAAATGGGTAAGTTGGTAAACTTTAGAATGGTGGATTTTTGGATGAGATGGCTTGGTAATTAACTTGTCAGAGATAATGGCAACAAATAGTCAAAAATAGGAATGCGATCACATCAAGTGGCAACTAGATGCATGCATGCCAATATCACTTGAGTAGTTGCAGGCTTCATTTAGTAAATTCCTGATATATCACTTTCTAATAAATGCACCATTTTCAATTCTACTCATTCATAATTATCATGAATTAAAATTCAAACAAGGATATAGAAGAAATGCCAATTAGCACCCAAGCAAGAATAAGGGCAAAGGGAGAAAGCAAAATGAAGAATAAAAGAAGAAAATTATCTGAAAGCTACAAGAACTTTGGAAATTTGAAGACTAGAGGATCTTAAAAATCCAATTCCTCAAGGAATGCAGTAATGATGAGGTGTGAGAAGGAGGTCATCCGCTCTTCTCATGGTTTCCAGCAAGTAGATAAGAAATGAGCATATTTGTCTTTCTCGAGGTCATACATGGAAATATGAGTCACAAATGTGTTGAACATTTGAGAAAAAGGTGTACAGCAAGAGAAAAAGAAAATTGACCTTTTTTAAAGTAACTGAAGTTTCCAGCTCAATAAGAATACCAGGACCGCAAACGAGACAATCGTCACTCCTGAAAAGATCAGTCACTTTGGCGTGGAGGCCCTCAGCACCATTATACCTGTCAAGATTTTGAATCAGAAATCAGAGGCCAAATATACAGAAACAAATGACAGGTGGGAGTTACACAGAAACAAAGAAAGATGGAAGAGAACAGAATTAAGCAGTTTTATCCATTGGAATTCAAGCAGTTTTAATAGCAACACAAATTATCAGCCTAGGTATTGGCTCTTTTACCCAACAATGCAGCTTCCCACCTGATCATCTATTCCTCACCATGTATCCCTTTTCCCCTTTTTTCTTGGTGGAGCAGGGGAAGATACTCAACAATATAAGTCATTTTTATTACCAACATCAATTTCCCCTTCTCCCAAACTTTTTGCATATGGAATCAAAAACAAAAATGCACAAGATGAACAGAATAAAGGCTGCCAATTTTAAAAGCTACATAGTAAAATTTCTTCATTACTAAAAGTAAAGATAGAAAAGTAATTAGCACAGATTTCATAAATCTTAAAGAACAACCCTTCTGCAGAGAAACTCAACAAGTCACAGTTGAAAATGAATCTCTTAACAGCCAGAACATGAAGTTTCTGACAATATCAATAAATTAGATGTTATCAACCTTCTCTAGAGTCGGTGTATAGTAGCACTGAAGAAACAGTGAAAACCATATACTCAATGCTATCACGTTCATTTCAAAACAGCAAGGAAAATCAATGTGATTTCATAATAAAGATACCACACTGAAAAAAAAACAAATGTGGACGGCTCAAGGAAATGAAGAAGACATACATTAAATAATTCGATAAGGTTTTGCTGCATCCAGTTACTATCTTCAAGGTCTCCAAAGCACATGCTGCAGAAATAATAGCATTGGTGGAAGCTATAACAGGTATGATATTTTTTTACCACACCCTGTAACGGAAGAAAAAAGAAAGCAGCATGTCTCAACACATTGCGCTTAAATAGGCTGAAGAAATAAAGATATCAGCCAACTATCTCCTCCTCCCCACCCACCATGCGCGTAAAATCAGTTTCTAGAACAAGGCATAAATGCACATCATAGTCTGTCAGTCCATAGAATGTCCAAAATCACCTTCCGGAGTGAAATTTCACCTGAGTAAAAGAATATGTAACTCCTGGAATCCCAAAGAGCTCAGATCTCTTAACAGCCTGCAATGCATGAAAGATAAGCGAGCGGAGTCGAAAGAGAAAGAAAGTGGAAAGTTTTCAGAAGCATTCTTTAAAGATGTAATGATAAGGAAAACATGGAGAATGATTATTAATGGCATTAATAACCTCTTCATAAACCCACTGCATGTGCTCTGGATCATCAGGATCAAATGTTTTCCCACTATGAACCTGCATGTGAAATCACATTATGAGAACAGAAAACTAGATCAAACAACACCCAGATTGGAACAGAAGAAATTGATTATTAAACTACCTCATTCCATTTAATTAAGTGGGCATATTCAATGCAATGAGCAGCATTTCTTGGAGTCTCTGCTAGTGTACATAAAGGAAACTTCACTTGCACAGGAAATAGCCAAATTGTACACTCAAAGCATGGTGTTACCCCTGGCATAATGACTCTTACATGGCCTTTAAATCCTTCTGTTCCACCATCCACCATAGGTTTGATAGTATGTGGTTGTGGGTTATCCGCATCATCATACTCTGTAATTATCAAACAAAAGTGGACAAACTACATAAGCTCAAACTTAAGTAATACGAGTCGTTTGCTGAGATCAATATAATTATAATTTGATTACATTTATTATCAAGGGTCTTAAAAACCACTAGAAGGCCAACTAGTTAACCAAGAAAAGCCTTCACATATAAGAAGTTCAGAATAAAAACATTCACCAAAAACATAAATTCCAACAAGAAGATGAACAAATATTAGAAATAGTTGATGATGTTTTTTACATCATCTCTTATTAGACAGAAGCTGCCCTTATCAAATAACATAAAGCATTAAAGAAAGGGACTAACCTAGAAAACCACAGGCAACACCATTTATGTAGCTACGAGCCTCAGCAGAATCAAGACCAAGTACAATAATGTTAAAATCACTGTAGAAATCTATGGGCTTATCCTCAATCCAACAGAAATGATGCTTGATCTCTACACCGCTTATTCTTTCCATGACTCGTTGTGCAGCAACTTCAGCCTTTGGCTTCCCTACATCTTCCAGCCTACATAGGTAATATCATGAAAAACGCTGCCTAATAAAAAGCATTCCTTTAAAATGCAGCCCAGCATTAAACTTTAAATACAACTGATGATAATGTGTACAGAAATTCAGTGATCCTTTAAAATAGGCCTATTTCACTTAATTATCTACAATAAACAATAAGCACACTTGACTGAATAAGTAAACAACTCAGAAAAAATATCTGAAGAAAATAGAAATACAACCAACTAGAACACAGTACCAGGAAAAAATCCTTAGTGCTAGACTAACAAAAATGGGTTTTGCAAATACATGATATCATCTCAAAGCAACAAAATTTCACAAACTCACAAAGAATAAACAACATAATTCAGAAATCCCATCTATGCAAAAGCATTTATACCTGAAAAGGAATTGGCGATTGAGATTAGTGACTTCAATTCGGTCCATATCAATAACTTCAAGGTTTTTGAACCCTGATAAAGCCAAATCCTATAGCAATTCACATCCCAATCCACCTGCTCCCACCACCAACACTTTAACATACTCCTTCAAATCATCTCTCAGCTACCCAAATAAGAAAAACAAATGAATTTGATAAATAAAATAAAATAAAAAGAGAAAAACCAGATAATAGATATATAAAGAAAGAAACAAAAGAAATCCTCTCACTGTTGCAATCCCATAACATAAAGACCTTCGATATGAACTGCAAATGAAAACAATAAAACTATTATTACACAGTGCTATGCCTTCTTGAACAGTACCAATACATCATCTTCAATGGTAAACTTTTTAACCCCAAAGAAAACTTTGCCAAAAGCCAGCCAAGATTGAACAATAGCAAGTCACTGCCACCACATATACCACATTGAACATTAATAGTATTAATGAAATGCTCAATTTACCACATTTCACATACTTCCACCAAATTATTCTCCTATATATGCAAATGGCTCACATTCCTAAGGTATCTAGATAAAGAGTTAGATTCAAATGATCAATTAAACTTAGAAAAGGTCGAATTTAACATGATATCCACTATGTTCAAACTCTATTTTTGCCTATTGAATTATCATTATACATGTGTTGGGTCGGTTAGGTATATTATTAAAAATTTGTATTTTTGTGTTCGGTGAGGATTAGTGACAAAGTTAAATTTTTTAACTTTTAGAGTGAAAGTGGAAATTTAAGATGTCAAAAGAATCATCTCCCAACATACAGTAAATTACACACTAGTACATACCTGATCGGCCTGAGATGACATTCTGGCAATTGAACTGGGTCCTCAATCAGCCCGATTCTTCATAATGGGCAGAACAGCCTTAATCAAATTAAAAGTACCTATCAAGTTCACATCAATCATGAGCTTAACTTCCTCCAGAGGCTGCTCCTCAAGTTCTTGAGGTACAAACACGCCCTGATTACAAACCAAGATATCAATAGGCCCAGCATCTTCAATGGCCTTCTCTACAGCCTCGAAGTTCCTAACATCAACGCTGAAAATAGCGACATCTCTACCAGTGGAAAGTTTGATTGAGTCCTTGGCTTCTTGCAATGTAGTGGGACTTCTAGCAAGGCAGGACTATCAAATTTTTTATTTTTATTGCAAGCCACGAAAGATCTTGTAAACTGAACTGCCCTCCTTATCCCTCAATTTTCAAGCCCTCCTTATGTTTCATTTTTCCCCTTCAATTTTGGAGTAAAATGAAATCAAATTTGTTCCTTTTTTTTTTAATACAATTGACCAAAAGTTAAATCGAAATTCTAATCCTTAAAATTAGTAAATGTTAAATATAACTTGTTCTTAATTTGATTCTTTTAAAGCTGAAATTAAACTGAATTAATTTTAAATATTTTAAAAATATCATCCAATTTAATATTTCTATCCTTACCAAAGAAAATGCATCGCTAGCTATCCCCAATTGGTTTAGTTAAAAGCCCTCCCTGGTTAGGCTGATATGATTAATTCTTTTCTTTTTCCTTGCACTTATTATGGAGTTATATAGATTATGACATTAACATTAGAGCTTTACCATTTTTTTTTGGGCCGGGGGGGGGGGGGGGGGAGGGGGGGAGAGAAGGGAAAAGATAGTCTTAACCAGTATGTTACCATTTAAGAACAAGTGAAGACTATTAAAAATCACATTGTATCTGATTAATTAAGCATACTTACATTATCATCCCACAACATTGATGTATAAAGGAAATACAAAAAAGATCCTGAGTATGGTGTATAAATGCTTGCCAGTGCACTCAAGGAAGGCAGACAAATTGGATAAAGTGTTAGCATAAGCTTCACCATCCTCACAAATCTGAAGTTTGCACAAAGGAAAAGCCACAACATGCAGTGTTGTTAAAATATAAAATAAAATAAAATAAAAACTGCAGACTTGAGATTTCTCTGAAATTCATCCCAATTATTTTAGCTAGGTAAAATAAGCAGCAGTAGCAGCAGAACATTACAGAATTCCTACCTATGGTTGCAGAGTAACAAGATAACAATACAAAGAGTCTTCTATTCTGCAAAATGTGATTATGGTTCCTAAGAGAATATCAATGCCACTTCCGTATATTATGCCAGTTAATCCCCCAGAATCACAAGGAGAGAGGAAGTCTATAAATCTTCAGCTATCATGACAACTTGCTGTCAAAGTCTGAAAGCCTCTTATTTTGTTAACCTTTCAAAATCATTCAAAGTGGCAGGCCAAGATTTCATGCCACGTGAAATCACCAACAGCCAAAGTAAACGAGAGCAGAGCTTTAAATTTCTGTAATCCTAAGTCACAAGGTAGTACATTATTTAAATGATCCAGAGTAAATTTGCCAAATATAAGCAGTAATGCTCATGCTTGCAAAAGCAGTTTTCCGAATGACACTGAACAGGTCCAAAAAATGCTAAAGCAGTCAATTTTTTTGGTCAGGTGGAAATAAGCTATTCGTTATCAAGGCCTCTTTTGATATAATAAATTAAAATACCAGACAAGTACTTCAAGTTGTGCCAACTATATATCACTTTTTTGCATTTTTTTTTTTAATGAAAAGAAAATATTAGCTGAGGTGAATAGATAAAGCCACATTACAAAGAGCAATCAACTTGGGCGTAGTGCTGCAAGTTTTCACTGTTGTTAGGTATCTGATAACTTGATCTTAGAATTGAAGACACACACATATATATAAGCAAATAATGCATCTTTAACCAATATGAAATAGTAGACAACTTAATGTACATATAATCCAGCTCATAAAATACTTACTAGCTTTTTCGCACATGCCACTTTTCTATGCTGCCATACCAGTTCCATTGGAAACATAGAGCTGCAATACGCAAGAGACCAGCGGTAACCACCTCAATGAATGCCATGAAGAATGATCTCTGAGGGGATAGACCAGCAGTTGCAATGGATAGTAAGAACCCCTCGAAGTTGCAGGGTACAATAAAAATGCCAGATTGGATGCCACTCAATGCCTTCTTGGCAACTTCTTCAGCTTTCATTGCACCAGAGGAAGCTGCAATTATATTGGTAAGCTGTGGCCTTCTTTTGTTCTCTGCAAAATTGAATAGACTTTAGCAGCAGCTTCATAATAGCAGTGTAGTTACAAAGTACTGATTTCTGCAAAGTTTAGAATAAGAAATAAACTAAAAAAGAAATCTATGACAAGCATCATTGAACTTGGGTACAATAGTTAAGAACATGCCCCCACAAAGGTAGATCACCCAAATTTGAAATAGTTAACTTTAAATAACATTGTCCTCGATGTGAATTATTTTACTCAAAGATAAAATTAGAGTCCTCATGAAGCTGCATATTTTATAGTAAGAACCCCTAGATGTCATCACCACTCCTGACAAACTACCTTTAGCCCATTGCTAAATTAAAGTTGCTCTTTTTATAACATTTATTTCTTCTTCAAACTCCAATCATATCTGGGAAGAGTGAGAAATGGTGTAATGCTGAGATTTTATAACATGTATGATAAGACAATCTCAAATTTTAGGTCCAATTAGCAAGACCAGATTGTAATTTTATTAGTTTGAATGTACTACAACAAAAATTGCTGCAATAGTTAACAGGAAGGAAGCTTGTTCTTGTCATATTGTACAATTATGAATTAAATGACAAAATCCAGGGTTAACAGCCTTTACTAAGCTAACAATTAAGTGAACTTTCATGCCATAGTCATCTACATTATCTCAGAATTATCAGAGGTAGAAAGAAGTATGATTAATTGTTACTCAAATATTACAAACGTGAAGGCAGAAAATGCATCGAGAATATCCGATCAGCCAACAGAACCAATAGAAACAACTATTAGATTCAAACCTTCTGCAAAACCAGGAGTTTCAGTGTCTGGGGGAAATATAAGTGAGACATGAATGTCATATCCAATGACCTCCTGTTGCAATGCTTCTGCCAAGCCCCTGAGGCCAAACTTGCTAGCTGAATAAGCTGAATAACCATAAATACCGACCTGGAGGAAGTTAAGAAGCCAAACCAACAATAAATTTCCAAGCCAATCCATAAAAAACGAGTTACAAACAACATTCCATCAAAGTCATCAGGTAACATTTTAGATAATCTCTGAACTACAGATGCAGAGTAGTGTAACAAATATAGACTAGAGCAGCTTCAAAACCAATTACAGTTGAAGAATTCTACAAAAAGAAAAAGGGCATACAACGTAGACCACCACATAACTGAAAGGCATAGCTCGAACGGATCTTTTCTTAAGATTTAATCTAAAACTCCTCATTAGCTTCATAGGAAATGCCAGAGAATTTGATAAATAAAATAAAATAAAATAAAATAAGAAAAACCAGATAATAGATATATAAAGAAAGAAACAAAAGAAATCCTCTCACTGTTGCAATCCCATAACATAAAGACCTTCAATATGAATTGCAAATGAAAACAATAAAACTATTTATTACACAGTGCCATGCCTTCTTGAACAGTACCAACACATCATCTTCAATGGTAACCTTTTTATCCCCCAAAGAAAACTTCGCCAAAAGCCACCCAAGATTGAACAATAGCAAGTCACTGCCACCACATTGAACATTAATAGTATTAATGAAACGCTCAATTTACCACATTTCACATGCTTCCACCAAATTATTCTCCTATATATGCAAATGACTCGCATTCCTAAGGTATCTAGATAAAGAGTTAAATTCAAATCATCAATTAAACTTAGAAAAGGTCGAATTTAATATGATATCCACTATGTTCAAAATCTATTTTTGCCTATTGAATTATCATTATACATGTGTTGGGTCGGTTAGGTATGTTATTAAAAACTTGTATTCTTGTGTTCGATGAGGACTAGTGACAAAGTTAAATTCTTAAACTTTTAGAGTGAAAGCGGAAATTTAAGATACCAAAAGAATCATTTCCCAACATACAGTAAATTACACACTAGTACATACCTGACCGGCCTGAGATGACATTATGGCAATTGAACCGGGTCCTCGATCAGCCCGATTCTTCATAATGGGCAGAGCAGCCTTAATCAAATTAAAAGTACCCATCAAGTTCACATCAATCATGAACTTAACTTCCTCCAGAGGCTGCTCCTCAAGTTCTTGAGGTACAAACACGCCCTGGTTACAAACCAAGATATCAATTGGCCCAGAATCTTTAATGGCCTTCTCTACAGCCTCGAAGTTCCTAACATCAACGCTGAAAATAGCGACATCTCTACCAGTGGAAAGTTTGATTGAGTCCTTCGCTTCTTGCAGTTTAGCGGGACTTCTGGCAAGGATGGAGACCTGGGCACCCTCTAAAACGGCTTGGTGTGCCAAAGCTAAACCTATACCACTGGAACCACCGGTGATGAAGACGTGGCGGTTCTTGAGTGGGATTTTGGTGGGTTTGGGGCGGACTATGAAGGCGAGGAAGATGAGGAGAAAGAGTGGAAGGAGGAGGACGAAGAGGAAGAGGAGATTGAGCGTCATTGTTGAAAAATTCTGAGCTTTTCTTCTTGTGAATCTCGATTTACAGTGTCGAGGTTTAGAAGAGGATAGGCGTCGTTTCCATCAGCTTGTAATAGAATAGTAAAATCGAGATTACAAGCTGAGGCTGAGGCTGAAGCTGAGGCTTGTACATAAATTATAAGTTACTAGGAATTATAACTTATAAGTTCATCAGCTGAGGCTTTGTAATTGTCATATTTTAAGAATTCTTTTATTCCCTTTAGTTTTTTTTTTAGACAATTAGTTATCATTTTGAAGATTCAAGATATTCACTTCATTTGTTCATTTGTCCCTTTATTTTCAAATTTAACCCTATTTTATTGAAAGATAGAGAAAAAAAAAGAATAAATACTTTATTTTTAAAATAAATAAAAATATAATAAGAAGTAAAATAAATTTTTTATTTGTGTAAAATTATCTAAAACATCTTATAAAAAGGATATATGGAGTATTTTATTTTCTTTAAAATTTTATCATTACACATAATATTCTCATTAACTTAGTTCATCTTTTCCAAATGTTGACCCATATTTTTCAATGAGGTTAATGAGGAATAAAGAAAAATGAGATGAGAGGAACAGAAATAGAAAATTCTAATGGAATTTGAATAATTAATAATTTTTATTGAGGCAATCATTAATAAAGTTACATTAGTTTTTGATATCTTAAACTAATTATGAATTTAAAAAATTTAGTAATTTATGTGATAAAAATTTAAAAAGATAAAAATGATAGGCGGAAGTAATTTATTTTACCTACTTGCCAGTACTATATCAATATAGTACATGAATGTATTTAACCTACTTGTTGGAAAAGGAAAATTAATACTCGATCGAGACTAGAACTTCTTTGGGCCTTGATTACCATCGTGCAGATCACGTTTAAATTCAAGTAGAAGTTATTGGATCAAATTAATTGGGCCAACCATAAATGGGAAATACGGGCCTAATTCAACTTCTTATGTACATATCTTTGGTCCGAAAATCTCCCTCAATCAATTTTATATTGTACATAGGTACATTTTATTTTATTTTATTGAGGAAATACATAGGTACATTTTTAATCTTAAACTTCGTGTGTTTAAGAATTTGTACATTTTAAAAGCATTCAAAGAAAATCAGGATTGATCAACAATTTTTACAGTCATCAATAGAAAAATACTTTCTAACATATTTTTGGTCAATAAAAAAGCAAATCTTGCCTCTGTTTTTGCAGTGAATTTGTACCAAATTTCGTTGAAGATTTAATTACATTTTAAATAAAAAATTACATTAGGTGGCATGTTCTTAATGGCGGTAAGTGTATAAATTCTTTATTTTGATCATCTTGACTTAATAGTGAACTCATTTTTTTTAAATTATATATATTGTATAAGCATTAAATATAGGTTAAAAAGCGTAAATTGATCTTAAACTTTAAAAAATATTTATTTTTGCTCTTGAACTAATTTTGTAAAAGTTTTTACCCTCAAATATTAGAAAATGGTAAAATTTTGTCCTTGCATCATATCCAAATATTAAAACCTCACATATTTGATCAATATAACTCTCATCTAATATTTTCGAAAGTATTTTTGACTTTTTCAAACTATATAAAAACACACACATATGATATTAAATAATAATTCTCAATTCTTATTAATCAATTACTGCTTTGATAATCAAAATTAAGAATCAAAAATTGACATTATCAATAGAAGATACGAAGTACTAAAGTTACTAGCGATGGAAGATATGTTATTTCCTCTTTCTTTTTTTGTTTTATTTTTAGACAATGAAATGTGCATGTGAGACTTTAAATGATTAATTTGTTAGCTTACTGACCACATTAGCATTGTAAAAATGATTGAAATATTGACGCCATATAATAATCAATTTCATGGATGAAAATGACCATTTTCTAATGTTCGAGGGCAAAAACTTTCACAAAACTAGTTCGATGACAAAATTGAGCAATTTTTAAAATTCAAGGTTAATTGGCATTTTTCACCCTTAAATATATAAAGACCGAATTTGCTCAAGTATTTTTAGAAGAATAAATTCAGTTCTTTCACACACACACACAAATAATATATACTCCATTCTTCAAATTTTATAAGATTGTTACAAACAATTTCACATATAAATGATTATTTTATTTCATATTATACTTTGATTTATTTTACCTTTTTGAAAAACTGAGTATTTGTTCTATTTTTCTTAATAAAGTAATAATAAATTTTAAAATAACATATACAATAATTATAAAAAATATTATAATTAGGTATGATAAAGTTTATTTAATAGATATTATTTTATATATATATATCAGGATGAATCCATGTCCAAACATCATGTGCGTCACTTTTTACTCTTCCTATTATGTCAAGATTTGCCAGCGCATTTCATGTGCATATCTTTATTATCTGTCACAACCTAAGTAGATCTCAACTTTATTATTATTATTATTTATTTGGTATTATGGGAGCAATATTTAATTGAGCAGTTTTGGAGGCATCACATAACGTCAATATTAATTCTCGTTCACATCAGATTAACTTGTAAAGAGATAAAGTGCTGACTAATACAATATCTACATTTTCAACAAATTCAAAACTTTTAATTAAGGATGACAGCATTGAATTAAATCAAGACCAACTAATGTCAGCTGATCTCAACTTTATTCTATGAATATTTGCTTGGATCCAACTTAGACGGTGGATGATTCTATGGAAAATCCAACCTCATTGTTGAGGAACTCAAGATTGGATTCTCACATTTGTTTGGACTAAACTTGAAACCGATTGAGATGATCCCACCTCCACTTTGACAAGTCATATTATTAGGCAAAGGTGCCCAGAAAGTGAAGTTCAACATGTAATTTAGTGTTGCCGAATGTAGTCACACTGTCCCTATATAATTGCACTTGCAATATGATTTTTTTTTTCCAAATAATTTATTACACAAGATATAGTTTGTAGTTTGATGTGTGTATGACTTACAACGAATTCAACACGTTATAAAATTATAATCAAATCGAGCTTGAATTCAATTAGTATTTAAACACTATTTAAAGTTGTTTATTCGATTAACGTTTGAGTTAAAATTATTCTTTATATTTATTCGCAATGTTCATGTTTAGTATATTTAATCTAATGAGTCGAGTTCGAGTTGCTTGATTAGTTCATCTTTAAGTTCAAGTTCGATTTCATTACTTCATGTATATAATATAAAAATAATATATGCAATTTTTTTATATAAAATAATAATATGCTCTTTCCGTTCTATTTCAATAATTGTACACGTTTTTTTATTTGAATTATCTCATTCTAATTGTTCAATTTTTAAATCGAGGATAACTTAGAAACTTTAATTGAATAATTATCATTTCAAATAATTGTATTAATCTTTATCTAAATTTAAAATGAATAATTAAAATAAAACATATAATATATAAAAATTATATTATATATTAATTATAATATAAAAAATAGTTCGTATTCATTAGATTATTTGTTAAATCAGTAGACTTTCATGTTTAATCGTTTATTTAATAAACAATGAACTATAGCTTTGTTTATAATACTATAAGTTTCTATTTTTATCCCGAGAAAAAAAAAAAGCAAGTGCACGAAGCTTTTTATGTACATATTTGAATGGTTCTCCATCAATTTGCTTTATGTTCCATCGTATTCATAGCTGGATCATCACTTGTGCCTAGCTAGTGGCCTTCACTTAGGATTTGTTAAAAGTGATGTTAGATATGCATCAGAACAGAATAGGATAACCCACACGAAGTTTAACCCCCCCCCCCCCCTCTCCCCCAGCTTTTTCTCTTTTCTCTCTTTCTTTGAATTATTCAGTATTCATTAGTACTGTTGGTTGAAATTTGAATCATAGAACACCTTTAAAAGTGGACAAGTTCTACAACTACAAATCCAATCAAGTCAATACTTCCCCTTTTTGCATCAAAATCTAACCAAATATTCTTTAACCACCATAATAAGTGCATTTGAAGTCTGTCCGTGTATAATAACTATTGGGACACCAATTTGAACTCAAACTTGAGGAAAAATCTTTTGCTGTCAAACTATCTTGACTGAGTATAAGTCTAAATTCAAAGGATAAGATGCTGCAAAAATGCTGGTGGGACAGAATGCCAACTTGTACCTATGATGAAAACAACCTCAAATCACTGGCCATTTTCCTTTGTTAGATTGCAATTGATAAATTTCTCAGAACTAGTAAGCAAAAGTTAAATCATGTAAATAAAGTGTGAAAAGACACAGAAGCTTAAAAAAAATCACTGTCCATTAAACATCATAGAAATGCCACTATAGGGGAGGTAAAAACTTAGTCCTCTTGCCCCCTTTTAATCCATATACATAGATGCATATATACATATAACATAAACCTACAAATCATTACCACAAAACAATAATATCCCTAATACATTTGAAATAATATCAGAGCTAGAATTTATTCAATCTGCATGCTTTGTGTACTTCTTCATCTTGACATTATACAGAAGTTCTAAAATCTTCTAAGGTTAAATGAATTGTTATAAGATGCTTCATTGTTGTTGTGAGGAACTTTTGGAAGCCCTCTTGAATTCTCAAGATGTTTCTGAAGCTTTGCATTTGAGAAGTTGTTTCTTCCTTGCCTGATTTTTCTTCTCTGATGGGATGAACGAGGTATAAAGACTCCAGTTCCTTTGCTTTCTCTTCTGCAACTCTGCTCATGCAGAAAAGGCAGTTGTTGTGGTGCTGGTTGGAATTGGATTGCTTGAGAAAAGGCCTAAAATTTTGAAACTAAAGGACGTTAGACTTCAAGAAATTTAAAGGGTTCACAGAAGAAAAAAAATCAAGAGACAGGAGAAACAAAAATCAAGAAGAACCTGAAGAGAAACAGAAGGAGAATGAGTGACCAAATCCTCATCATCATCATCCATGATTAGAAGATTGATTTGCTTGCTCAAGTCTGCAAAGAATACATCATCTTCAACCTCAACAGCTACTTCCATAACTAACTATCCTTTTAGTAGCCTACCTTTTGAAGGCACGAGACAAAGAGAACCCTCAAGTTTGGTCACTCAAGATTTCCCTTTGTGAATGAGTCAGTTTTTCCTTTTCTAGCGGAATGATATTAATGCAAACTTAAATACTGGAAGTCACAGGGATGGGTTTAAGCAAGGGTATAGCCCATTAGTCCTTGGACATGTGAGTGCCTGAGTGGGTAGGGTGTGGGTGGGGACAATGGGGTCAGTCAGATTAGCCAATCTGTTTGGAGTCCCACAAGGGGATCAAGAATTGTTTTTGATATTATCCAATTTGAAAAAAGATGAGATGCAGCAGAGCAACAGCCCACGCTCAGATATCTGATCCAAGATAGACTTCATCTACAAGTAGACGCATACATGGTTGTGAATGTATCAGCTCCACTTCTTCTCCTCTCTCTCACCCTCAGCCACATGTTTGCAGTCCAATCTACACTTGCATCTTTCAGTTTTGACTATGTTTTGGAGGTAAACTTTCCATATCAAATGGCTTCATAGACTTAGAATAGACGTGGAAGGTATTAGTCAGGTTGATACTTTATCACACAATTAAGAAAAAAATTAATTCCAATAATACCTGCAGAATTCTTCACTCTCTTGTATGATGTTGCAATAATGCATCAGCCCATTGCCCTGTCTACTCCATGGGATCCAAAACCGCCTATTTTTAATGTCTAACTTTTGTGACTAATGTTTAGCATTCACAATAATTATTGTTAAGAAAACCTTTTAAAAGAAAAAATGAAATATAGCTCATTCTTGTAAAGATTATTATTTTACTATATAGACAAACTAAATCTAAAAATTTAATGTGACATGCTCTCCTTTCGTAGTACATATAACTAATTTATTTACTAGTTTCTCAAGCACCAATCATGTTCAAAAGACGATTGAAGTGTAGAAATAAGATATCGAAAAAAAAAATGTATTAAAAAATTTAAACAAACAAATATATCAATTATATTCACATTTATTCTCTTTATTGTTTTCTTATTTAACTTATAAATAGTATCATGATAACCTATTAACTATAAATCATCTTAACTATCAAAATAACATCATAATTTATACCTAGGTAAAGACATCTAAACTCCAAGATTAGACTTTTCAATTCCTATAAAAACACAATTGTTTTTGTACTAATGTGTTCACCTATCATACCAAGATCTTGTGGTTCAATGATTTCATGTGCAGCTACAGGTGCCCCACCCCCTTCTTCGTAATAGTGGTGAACCACAAATAAATGGCCATGTTCCACGTCAAACTAAGTTTGATGGCTCAACAAATTAACAAGGACCTACTTGTTGCAGGGATATCGTGGTTTCTAAAAAATTTTTTATGAGAAGTGGTTTCTAAACTTACCTATATCATTTATCTTTTGAAGCTTTAGTTCGTCAAGTTCCTGCAATGAATAAACAATCTCAGAACACCACCAAAGAGGATGTATGCACAAGAGATCCAAATCAATTTATTTATTATTCTCCAAATTTACTGGATAGAAATGAAGTCTCTTGTCAATAGATAAGAAACACATATGAGGATCTATCTGTATGAGGATGTTATTATTTTGAAATCTTGGTTTGATCAGAAACCATGTGCCACAAATTATTTAGTATTCAAGTGTCGGAATGAGACTCCGATTAGTGACTCAAATACTGAATTGATTCAAGGCTGTAGGTGCAAGCACCTTAAGAGCTACTAAGGTGGTTCGATTTTGGAGGAACTCAAATACTGAATTGATTCAAGGCTGTAGGTACAAGCACCTTAAGAGCTACTAAGGTGGGTTCGATTTTGGAGGAAGCATTTTACACTTCTTTGCAAGGATTTGACTAAGATATTAATTAGTTGATTCATCCCCAAAAACTGATCAATTCAAGCATATTCCTTTTCAATCTGTGTTTGATAATTAAGAGAAGCATTGACTTCTTAATACTTATATAATTCACTCACAAATTCCAAATTCCAATAAATTCAAACATATTACTCCATTTATAGGATAGTAAATTGATATTATTTTCTTACAGTCAAGCTTCGCTGGGTCATAAAAATAAAAATAAAAAGTGAAATATGCTATGAATATTATGTGTCTAAAATGTTTATAAAGCAAAGCTCTCATGCACTAAGAGATAAACGATGATGAAAGAATTCTGTCATGGACCCTGTGACGAACTTCAGAATTTTGCTTGGTCGTACATACAAGGGCACTATAATTTATGTCCACGTACTTCTCCACATCTCACACAAGTAGTCCAGGCTCAAGGGATTGGACTTAGTTTATGGCAATTCAAGAATTAAATAGCAATATTATTTCTTGAATTAAGAAATAATAGGTCAACAGGGTACCTGTGGTCCGATCTTTGAAGAAAGAAATAAGAGACAGCATGCATTAGCACAATTTTTTTTTGTTTTTTCGATAAGTAGCAAAGAAGGATATGGTTCAGAGGCATATTAACATAGATTGAGAATAAAAGAGTCCGACTATTTTCCCCAGTTTAAACAATAATAAGAAAACCCCAAAAAGCCATAATTATGCCATGTTTTGCAGACTTCAGAAAATACTAACTAAATAAGCTCTCTGCGATTCCATTCATGCAATTGACGATGCATATTCTTACACCTGAGATGACTTTTGGAAATGTTAAAAATAAAAGACCAAATTCACCTCATCAACCCTAGGCTAGTGTAGAATATAAGGACAAATATGGACTAACCTATGCACAAAATGATTCATCCGTGCAGCAAGAAAATCATTACTGGGTTCAGAGAAACTATAGATACTCAAATTTTATGCTCCACCAGCCATATCCACATCTTTAACTCCATCAATTCCCTTGAATGCAATCCTTAATTTCCTCAAACATGATTGTTTTTCATCACCCTCTCCTGCCATGCCATTGACATGGATAATGTCCTTGTGAGTTTTATCCATTAGGTCGAATAGAGGAAGCTCTAGATTTGGTCTTGTCAGCTCTTCGAGTATTGGTGGTGCTTGCATGTACAAATTCTTCCCCCGGTATGTAACACTAACTCTAGTTAGATGAAGCCTGGGATGATCCTCGAGCAAATCTATAAACTGTTCCAAAGATACAACCAAGACATGTTAGCAATAAACTAAAACAGTTATAAGACGGGAAACAGGAAGAAGAAGAAGGGAAGAAAAGAAAAAGGGACAAGTGGAACGAACTATTCTTTGGAGCAGCAAGAATTACATATAAAATGGGTAAGTTGGTAAACTTTAGAATGGTGGATTTTTGGATGAGATGGCTTGGTAATTAACTTGTCAGAGATAATTGCAACAAGTAGTCAAAAATAGGAATGCGATCGCATCAAGTGGCAACTAGATGCATGCATGCCAATATCACTTGAGTAGTTGCAGGCCTCATTTAGTAAATTCCTGATATATCACTTTCTAATAAATGCACCATTTTCAATTCTACTCATTCATAATTATCATGAATTAAAATTCAGACAAGGACATAGAAGAAATGCCATTTAGCACCCAAGCAAGAATAAGGGCAAAGGGAGAAAGCAAAATGAAGAATAAAAGAAGAAAATTATCTGAAAACTACAAGTACTTTGGAAATTTGAAGACTAGAGGATCTTAAAAATCCAATTCCTCAAGGAATGCAGTAATGATGAGGTGTGAGAAGGTGGTCATCTGCTCTTCTCATGGTTTCTAGCAAGTAGATAAGAAATGAGCATATTTGTCTTTCTTGAGGTCATACATGGAAATATGAATCACAAATGTGTTGAACATTTAGAGAAAAAGTAGGTGTACAGCAAGAGAAAAAGAAAATTGACCTTTTTTAAAGTAACTGAAGTTTCCAGCTCAATAAGAATGCCAGGACCGCAAACGAGACAATCGTCACTCCTGAAAAGATCAGTCACTTTGGTGTGGAGGCCCTCAGCACCATTATACCTGTCAAGATTTTGAATCAGAAATCAGAGGCCAAACTTACAGAAACAAATGACAGGTGGGAGTTACACAGAAACAAAGAAAGATGAAAGAAAACAGAATTAAGCAGTTTTATCCATTATAATTCAAGCAGTTTTAATAGCAACACAAATTATCAGAGCCTAGGTATTGGCTCTTTTACCCAAAAATGCAGCTTCCCACCTGCTCATCTATTCCTCACCATGTATCCCTTTTCCCCCTTTTTCTTGGTGGAGCAGGGGAAGATACTCAAAAATATAAGTTGTTTTATTACCAACATCAATTTCCCCTTCTCCCAAACTTTTGCTTATGGAATCAAAAACAAAAATGCACAAGATGGACAGAATAAAGGCTGTCAATTTTAAAAGCTACATAGTAAAATTTCTTCATTTCTAAAAGTAAAGATTTCATAAATCTTAAAGAACCACCCTTCTGCGGAGAAACTCAACAAGTCACAGTTGAAAATGAATCTCTTAACAGACAGAACATGAAGTTTCTGACAATATCAATAAATTAGATGTTATCAACCTTCTCTAGAGTCAGTGTATAGTAGCACTGAAGAAACAGTGAAAACCATATACTCAATGCTATCACGTTCATTTCAAAACAGCGAGGAAAATCAATGTGATTTCATAATAAAGATACCACA
Organism: Apocynum venetum; assembly: GCA_019593545.1. Lineage (NCBI taxonomy): Eukaryota > Viridiplantae > Streptophyta > Magnoliopsida > Gentianales > Apocynaceae > Apocynum > Apocynum venetum. The sequence continues at coordinate 3,627,325 of SRSM01000127.1, forward strand.
TTGAATAAAAAACAAATGTGGAAGGCTCGAGGAAATGAAGAAGACATACATTAAATAATTCGATAAGGTTTTGCTGCATCCAGTTACTATCTTCAAGGTCTCCAAAGCACATGCCGCAGAGATAATAGCATTGGTGGAAGCTATAGCAGGTATGATATTTTTTACCACACCCTGTAATGGAAGAAAAAAGAAATCAGCATGTCTCAACACATTGCGCTTAAATAGGCTGAGGAAATAAAGATATCAGGCCAACTATCTCCTCCTCCCCACCCACCATGCGCGTAAAATCAGTTTCTAGAACAAGGCATAAATGCACATCATAGTCTATCAGTCCATAGAATGTCCAAAATCACCTTCCAGAGAGAAATTTCACCTGAGTAAAAGAATATGTAACTCCTGGAATCCCAAAGAGCTCAGATCTCTTAACAGCCTGCAATGCATGGAAAAGATAAGCGAGCGGAGTCAAAAGAGAAAGAAAGTGGAAAGTTTTCAGAAGCATTCTTTAAAGATGTAATGATAAGGAAAACATGGAGAATGATTATTAATGGCATTAATTAACCTCTTCATAAACCCACTGCATGTGCTCTGGATCATCAGGATCAAATGTTTTCCCACTATGAACCTGCATGTGAAATCACATTATGAGAACAGAAAACTAGATCAAACAACACCCAGATTGGAACAGAAGAAATTGATTATTAAACTACCTCATTCCATTTAATTAAGTGGGCATATTCAATGCAATGAGCAGCATTTCTTGGAGTCTCTGCTAGTGTGCATAAAGGAAACTTCACTTGCACAGGAAATAGCCAAATTGTACACTCAAAGCATGGTGTTACCCCTGGCATAATGACTCTTACATGGCCTTTAAATCCTTCTGTTCCACCATCCACCATAGGTTTGATAGTATGTGGTTGTGGGTTATCCGCATCATCATACTCTGTAATTAGCAAACAAAAGTGGACAAACTACATAAGCTCAAACTTAAGTAATACGAGTCGTTTGCTGGGATCAATAGAATTATAATTTGATTACATTTATTATCAAGGGTCTTAAAAACCACTAGAAGGCCAACTAGTTAACCAAGAAAAGCCTTCACATATAAGAAGTTCAGAATAAAAACATTCACCAAAAACATAAATTCGAACAAGAAGATGAACAAATATTAGAAATAGATGATGATGTTTTTTACATCATCTCTTATTAGACAGAAGCTGCCCTTATCAAATAACATAAAGCATTAACGAAAGGGACTAACCTAGAAAACCACAGGCAACACCATTTATGTAGCTACGAGCCTCAGCAGAATCAAGACCAAGTACAATAATGTTAAAATCACTGTAGAAATCTATGGGCTTATCCTCAATCCGACAGAAATGATGCTTGATCTCTACACCGCTTATTCTTTCCATGACTCGTTGTGCAGCAACTTCAGCCTTTGGCTTCCCTACATCTTCCAGCCTACATAGGTAATATCATGAAAAACGCTGCCTAATAAAAACATTCCTTTAAAATGCAGGCCAGCATTAAGCTTTAAATACAACTGATGATAATGTGCACAGAAATTCAGTGATCCTTTAAAAGAGGCTTATTTCACTTAATTATCTACAATAAACAATAAGCACACTTGACTGAATAAGTAAATAACTCAGAAAAAATATCTAAAGAAATAGAAATACAACCAACTAGAACACAGTACCAGGAAAAAATCCTTAATGCTAGACTAACAAAAATGGGTTTTGCAAATACATGATATCATCTCAAAGCAACAAAATTTCATAAACTCACAAAGAATAAACAGCATAATTCAGAAATCCCATCTATGCAAAAGCATTTATACCTGAAAAGGAATTGGCGATTGAGATTAGTGACTTCAATTCGGTCCATATCAATAACTTCAAGGTTTTTGAACCCTGATAAAGCCAAATCCTTTAGCAATTCACATCCCAATCCACCAGCTCCCACCACCAACACTTTAACATACTCCTTCAAATCATCTCTCAGCTATCCAAATAAGAAAAACAAACGAATAAAAAAAAACAGAGCATTACAAATCTCTTGCAACAAACATAATCGAATGCAACCCCAAAAGAAAACTTTCTCAAAGAGGGTTTTTACAGCGACAGGAGGAAGAGACAAGAGAGATTACTTCTGGGCCTGGTTCGAAAGAGGAGTCCACGAGAGGGCCGCGGCGCAGGAGGAGCTTATCGAGGTCTCTTGATCGACTGAGCTGCGCGGTGGTGTTAGCCATTGAAGACGAACTCTGCTGGATTTTCTGAGGCTTTCAATTTACGCAACGGGGTATTACACTACTTACAGTACTAATAAACCTAGTAAAAGGGTAGAAGATGAGTCGGGTACATGTTTAATTAGATCGCTAATTATGGTAATCTATTGTTCTACTCTAGTTTCTAAATTGAATATTTAGGTTACTTTAAAATATTTTAAATTGAAATTTACTTTCTTAAAATATAAAGTTCTTTTCCTCAAAAAAAAAATGAAGTTCTATTCCTACAAAAAAAATATAAAAGTTCTATTAATATTTTTTTAATTCATATATTCTCATAACTATTATATTAATAATAAGACATAATAAAAACTAAGAATAATGCGATAAATTTTGAAGATCAATGGCTAATTTTTTTATTAGATAAAATAAATTATAAAATATAAGATTTTAAATATAATATATATTAATTTTAAAAGAAATATTTATTTTTAGATATTTGAAATAAAATGTCAACAGTCGATTTACTCATAGGAACATGAAGGAGAGAGTAGACAATTGCGTGCTTATGTTGTGAATGAGGTTTTTTCTAAAATATAAATTATTAAATTTGAAGTTGCAATAATAAATGAGTTAATTAAAATATTAGATATGTTTTAGAATTAAAATGAAGTGTTGTTAGTAATGATTCATTTTAAGGTTGTCTTGCTTGTAATCAATTGACTTATGATATTGTAACAATTTTAGATCATTATAGAAGTCAATAATTATGTGTTACTAAGTTGTACATAAATTTTGCAAGTGTGATCATTAGAATTTGAATATCTTGGATAATTTTTAGTAACACAACTAAGAAGTGCTTGTAGCCTTTTTTTTTGGTAAAGTTGGGTTGCCTCAATCCAACTAATCGAACCACGTAATAAATAAATAAACCACGTCATTGAAGGAAAATTAAAAATTAATTAAGGTTTATCAAAAAGTTGTATTATCTGAACTATCAAGTTTACATAATTTGGGTTTAGTTTTAGAACAAAACAAAAAGTGTGCGCAAGAAAGATGATCAAAGGATGTGTACCCTCCGGATTCTGCCACGTCTTAATTCCAATTTCTAGACTCTTTTTTTGAGATAATTTCTAGATTTTTAAAAAAATAAATAAAAATATTTGCACTCCCCAAAATATGGAGAAAAAAAAATAGTAATAAGATAACATCCAAGAAACTGTGTAACTTAATTAATAAAATGATCTCATAAATCATAGATCATAGGTTTGAGTGACTCTTCCAATACTCTTGGGTAGATAGATTACTATAAAATTAGAGTTATTGTGAGGATGATGATTCTAATGCTCTTCACTTCATTCTTTTGTCTATCATAGAAATCCTGATGTAGCTGTTTGGTTTAATCTTAACTACAACGCATGCAATGTATCAACTCAAAAACCAATTCAAGAAAAGCTAGCAAGATTTGCTTATGTCAAACCATGGTAAAATAATAATAATAAAAGGGGCTACACTTGGAAATTATATACGAAAAAAGAAGAAAATATCATTCTCAAGATGTGTGTAATGGATTTACAAGAAGCCTGGGATTGCTACCCCCGAGTTTGTCTATGAAGTAAAACCTATTCTTGGCCATATAGCACAATGTTAACTTTAATCCAGTAACTGATGAATGGATTCACCTGTAGATAGAATGAGAATTTGACACTGAGTCCTTTTCACAACGCTTGGTGGACAACTACAAATGTGATTCTATGTGGTGTACCGTTATCCGATTGATCTTCTGTCTTAAGAAGGGGAAAGAGAAAAGACTTGACACTATGTTTCATACGAGTCATTTCTTTCCAATGGCTGTTATGCAGACCTTGCTGATAAATTTCTACAAAAATGTTCTTGTAATCTGCCGATTTCTTTCAAGAACATCAGCCTGAAGAGCAGAAGATTCAAGTCCTTCCAAGCCACCAAATAAATGGTGTCTACTCAACCAAAAATCATACCTGCAACCAAGTTTCTGATCTTTTAGATATTTCACGCCTCAAGAAGAGTGCATACAGTAGCTCATTCCATGTGTCCGGCACACCAGGCAGACACCAGTGGCTGCAGTCCTGCCTGTGTGGAGGCGCAGGACCTACATTAGGTCCCAAGTAATATACAGATGAGTGACCATCTTTCCTTTTTGAGGTCATATGAGTAATATTTAATACATCCATAGATTTCGCCTCTGATATGTTCAAGTGATTACAAACTAAATCTGCAAAAATGCTATATTTATCCCACGTGTTGGATGGCACCAATGAAGAACCTAGCTCTGGAAGCGTTTCCAAGTGACAGCTTCCTCCAGTTCTCCAATCTCCGCCTCTGCAGAATTCATGTAGGAATTAGCCTTGCGTACATTGTAATGTTCTTCAATTCTTGTTTTTTATTGTAACATAATATGGAAGTTCATGTGTTTAGTTAGAAATTCAAGTTATGTAGGTACAAACAGACATTTAACAGATCAGCAGCTAAACTACCTTCCCTCAAGCATGTTTCTTATCATAACATAGTATGGGCAGCAGTATTTGTGGCATCCACATCCCAAAACCAGAGTTGACTCTCCAACACCCAAAGCCAGGTACATACCCAAAATCCACAAGGGAAAAAAGAGGACAGAGAGAAATGGAGACATCTAATCTATTTCTGAGATCATTCAGTTATAATATTATTGCAAACTTAGGTCATAACTTATAAACAATATACTAAGCTCATGAAATTTGGCTTAAAACTAAAAGCCCTCAGTCAAAATTTTGTTGGCAAATCAAAAGCCAAGAAATTTGCTGAGATCCAGTGAATTAAATAGAAAAACAGAATCAAAATATCAAAAGAATAGTAGGCCAAGCCAAAGTACCTGAAATGCACAGGGGCATATGTTCGGAAGAAAACCTGGGTCTTGCTTGTGTTCACTTTTTGTTGTACCCAGTCTAACACTGTCAATAATGATCTCCTGTATGCATCGTCAACCTCCATATTCATCTTTACCTGTTTTCCTTCTTGAAAGTAACATCCCCTGATGAATGTGTATGAAGGTCAAGTTTAGAACTCCAGAAAAAGTAGAACAAGATGAGGAAACACATAAACAGTCATATCTACAGATTCAGAAGTCAAGGAGTAATTCAGAGAAATTTTTAGTTTCATTAGGTATTTGAAATCTTGTACCATGACAAGATTATACATATGACACCGGAGCTTTTCACTGTTTCCCAAGTTAATATTAGTCCATTACAGATCAAACATTCCTTATGGTCCACAGTGAAGCAGTTAAAGGCAAGGGAATCACATCGAATTCCTTGGCTATAAAGCAGTTAAAGGCAATGCCCTGTAGAAGAGTTATTGTAGTTAAAGGCAAGGGAATCACATTGAATCCATTGGCTATAAAAGAAGCAGTTAAAGGCAAGGGAAGAGTTATTGTAGAAGAATCAAGTTACCCTCTTATTGTCTTCTCATAATTCCACCAATGCCCTGTGTTGAAAACAATTACATCTGCATTTCTCCATTTTGAAGAACTCCAATCCATTTGGTCTAACTTCAAAGTAGTTTTAATTGCTGATGGAACTCCTGGTGGAGGCCGGCTCTGCAGTACAAGGAAGGGAGCCCTGTAGTATTCCACAGTGCAATTGTAATCCGTGAACTTGAAGATCAAGAATCCTTTATGTTTTGTGATAGGATTGCCATTTACTTCATAAATTGAATCCTTGTTAGAAATAACAGAAGAAAGCATGCAGAGGAGAGACTCCCACTGGTTTCTTCCAATTGAATCTCCCACAAAAACCAGCTGCTTATTCCGCAGTTTTTCCAACAAAATCTTGGCATCAAATCTGCTTTTTTCATGACACAATAAGAGTAACTTGAATTAATTCGCACTGGCACAGATAGCTCTCAGTACAATCAAAGAGGAGAAATGAACACATTAGGCCAGCACCACTCATCCCACTCAGTACCCAAAAAGGGCAAGCCTATCTCGGTGAAGTCCTCTATCAGTGTTCATCAGAAAATGATGAGGACCAATTTTAACTGAATATCTGACCAAATAGCTGTCAAGAAGTATACCAAGAACGGTTCCTCTATGTAAAGTAAAAGTAGTTTATCACTATTCAACAACTACAATCAATGAGTAAGATAGAGCTACTACTACTAGTATTACATTTATATTGGCCCCCTAAAAGAGAGAAACTTTGCCTTTCGAGTTGCAGAGCTTTCCAGCATTATTCATGATTTCATACTACATATACAGCGAACAAACGTAAAAAGTAAAAAATAAAATAAAATTAAAAGAACAAAAACCAGCAGAAACAACAACATCAATGGAAAATAATCTCAATATGTTATGATAGAACCATTTTCTTTGACAGCTCTGCTGAATTAACTGAAAAAAATCGATCTAGAATCTTGGCACTGGCAAGGAAAAACACTTGTCAAAGAAAAGATATCAAGAAATTGAAGGATTACCAACCAGAAACCAAATTGAAGGTCATTCTCACTGAACAGTGCATTACTAACTTCCCCATAATTATTCAGTTGGGGGATTGAAGATGAAGACAAACTGAGAAAACGACAAGCACAAAAAGCAATTGAACATATTGCAGATGACAGTTCAATTATGGATGAAACCATGCTCTTATCTGCGTACAGTCAATTGCAAACTTTGACACAAAAGAATTGGAAAGAAATTATGATACACTAAACTTGGGATTTGTTAGAAATCATCTGAGTGAGGCATAATCTAAGGAAATTCTAAGCTTATTCAAGTTAAATTCATACTTCTTTCACTAATCTTCCCCGGCTAAATATGAAATGTTTTCATTCAAGAAATGAAAGAAATCTTGAATCACCTGGGCAAGTTGCAATCTTTGGGTTGCCAACGCCATTTGGTGTAGAACCTATCAGGTCTGCCATTCTCAGAACACCTAAAGCCATCATCCAAGAACTTGCAATCTCTAGACTGATACAAAGGATAACTGTCATCCCAAATCCATTCACCTTCAAACAAATTACATCCACCACCATTTTCACTCAAAAAATCAACCTTTTTCACTCTCTTCTCATCAGGCCCATCAAATCTCAACCACTGAAGCTTCTCAGACTGAACTGAAAATCTGGGCCCTTTAATCACAGCTTTATAATCCAAGAAAAAGAAACCAAAAATAACACAAACTGTCACCAGAAAAAATCCAAGAATTCCCAATGAAGGCTCAAATAGCCTGAAACGCTTCACTTTCTTGAAAACATCCATTAAACACATTGTCCCAAATTCTTGTGCAGATGGATCTTGGGACATCTGCAATTAACAAACCTTAGTACTAATACTCTTTTATCTCTATCAAATGCAAAACTCTATATCAACAAGAAAAGCTCAGAGTTGTGGGGTGCAAGCAAGTTCAAGAAAGCAGCAATAATCATAGCCAGTTTGGTCTAAATCATAGTTTTGCAAGCTTCTTTACTTGCTTGTAGAGTAACTCAAGAACGACAATTTTTTCTTTCTTTTAGAACAAAAATAAAAATAAAAAATCGATTAGTTACAAAAGAGAGGGGTGTCAAAGAAGCAAGGTATACCACAGTTATGGAGAAATCATAGACAGAAATGAGAAGAAAATTGTTAAGGAGAGAGTTGGGTGAATTGGAATAATGAAAATGTCCCCACTCCCCGCCCCCCCCCCCCTGTCCCCCCAAAAAATGGAGTGTTATAGGAGTGGTGGGGTGTGGTGGTGACTACTAAAAGGACTATGCAGAGAAAACGGAGGCATTGCATTTCAAATCTAGAAAGAATCTACAAATGCCAAATGTTACATCTTACACATAGGACTGACTAACCGGCCAGATAATATTCGAATTTGTAAAATCACTAGAAAAACCACCCGAACCGTCGTTGACACAGAGGAAAGGGAAAAGGAAAGAATTTCCCCAAACTTGTATACCGTTTACAATAATCATAGATCATTGATTTAAGTGATCTGTATTAAGTTGCTTCATTTGCAGATTTTTTTATTAATTAGTTAGTAATTATGCTTTAAAATCATCATCAATTAGTATACAGCTTTCAAGAATTGTTAGTACTTTAGTACTATAAATATGTAGATAAAGATGTTTTTTTTCTTTTTAAAATACACTAAGAGTATTAAGATATCGTTAGGATTAAATTTAATTGTTTTTGAAATGTCATAAGATAATTTAAAACGATGATGAAGTTAGTTAATTAATTTTCAAAAATAATATTTTGTAATTTAAGTTCGAATCTCTTAAATCTTATCTAACATATCTTATCTGTTTCTCCATGACAAGTTTTTTTTTTCTTTATTAAAAGGATAGATGTGGGTTAATTATAAATTAAATGACAAGTTTAGTTTAATTGGTTGAAAATATTTTTTGTAAGGAAATTTTTACATTTTGCTTCAATCAAGATGTCAACCTCATTTTATTTATAAAAAATAAAATGAGAATTTATTTCTTTTGTTTTGTCTATGTGTGAACATCACTTGATGGGCATATAATTAATATTGATCATTATTTTAATAATTCCTCAAAAAAATCTTTGAATTAGAATATTAAAGCAATTGTTCTTTGACTCAAAAAAAAAAACAAAAAATCAACCAATTTCATTCTTCGAACTCTTGGTGGAAGGAGGAAAATTAAAGTTTATTTTTAAGCATATCATATCATGAGGCGTGGAGTGGCGATTCATAAATGCTCACAACCATAAGCCTTCTGGTATTAACAAAAAAGATTTGTGACGCTGAGCTTTATATAAAAGGTTTTCTATACTATCAGCAATTAGAAGGGCCATGACTTTTATGCTTAGCGCCTTCAAATGGTTGGAAAAAAAAGGCTCGTGGTACCGCCTGGCAGCCAAAGTTCAAGCCCAGTGCTCTTGCAGCAACTGTCTATTTCTTATGGCTAGTAAAAAATGAAGCTATCTTTGAGTAAAGTGCGTCACATATTGATGTTATCATTTTTAAGATAAAAAGACTTATATGTACATTATCATATTTATCTTCTATCCTTTTATGTTAACTTTGTTTCATGCAAGGTTGGGGTATAGCCCAAAGCCTATTAAGCTAATTCGTTGATGATTTTTCTTGATGTGTCCGGATATGCCCGGAGCCATATTGTATACTTCTCTTGATCAATACAAATTTACATGTTGATAAAAAATAAGAAAAAAAAAGTTTTCTAAGCCTCCTTTCTTTTCTTTTTTTCTTTTTCCTTTTTTAAACAAAGCCTCCTTTCTAGTTGTGAAAAATTAACTATTTTAGGATTTTTTATAATAAAATTCTACTTTATTTAAAAAGATATATTGAGTAAATTTTGTCTCGTATAACAACTTACAATCTACACGAAAAAGTACAACTAATGTAAGAGATTCATTTATAAGCGCGACAAAAAATTCAATCACATGCAAAGATCCATAAAAGATTGGCAGTGGTAATTTTTTCAGTTTTTTTTTTACCGTTACAACATAGCAAAAGTCAAAAGAGCTTTATAGGGAAGAAAGTGACTTTTACATTTTGAAGGGGTCAGGTAACTTCTTTTTGTGTAGGCAGCAAAAGGCACGAGAGTGTGCATAACCGTTGCATAATAGTGACCCATGTTTTCACCTACCATTATTGCCAATGCTTCCGAACATTTAGTGCATTATCTCCATATACATATATATATATGTGATTCTTTTCCTTATTTTCTTGGTGGAATACAGGGTTACAAAATCAATTGGTAACATATGATAGATTTACATAACTCAATTTGTTAACTAAATTACAAAAGAAACATTGAAGGTTGCGTGTTCAACTTGTTTTGACGAGCATTCTTCGTAGCAAAGTTAAATTTTGAAACACAACTCGAATTGATTTCCCTTACAATAATTTTCTCCAAGTTTAATTACTCTATTTGTCAAGAAATATAAATTATTGGATTCAGTTTTATATAAACCAATGAACTTCTTTTGTTATTAAAATACCTTTAATTATTATATATTGAAAATAAATAATAAAATATACAGATTTTGTCTTTAAAATAAAAAAGATTTGAGAAGGAAGATAAAAATAAATAAAGATAATATTAAAAATCAATGATCGACGTATTCATAAAATTTTGTGAAATAAATTTATATTTAGCTATAAAAAGAAAAAATTATGTAAAGGGAGGTAGTAAAATATTTAAGCACGATTGCTTGAACTAAGAATGGACCGATGTAGATGAATTGCATAACTTTCGGTACCATGATCATTGAATTTAAACATAGAAAAGACCATGTGGAGGTTGTGAATGATTATTTCAAGTATTGGACACTCATGAAATTCCAAACACGTTTTTTTTGTTCAAGTCTTTATAAGCACAGTATGTTCAAGGCTTCACATGGGAAGCTATTTTTGAAGGTGGGATCTAGTGATTCACGTGTAACTTTGTCTTGGGATGGAATTTTTGTGAAGCCACATAACGTATTGTGTCTACAAAGTATAGTTTTGGGATGCTCAAGCTCTCAATTTCATGATCAAAAGTTAATCTTAGTTGATCACCACCATCTTTCTTTCTTTGATCATGTCGGCTAAGTACAATTTGTTTTAAGTATGAACACATTTTTCTATACTTTAGAAATCAAGTTCTAATAGTCTTGACTATAGAGTAATTTCCTCCTTTTGTTATTATTAGTCGTTAGAATTATTTTTTGACTATTGTTTATAAATTATTTTATGATTTTTTAAAAATTTGGAAATGATTCTTTCAAATATTACTTTTAATGATTGGAAAGAAAATGGAGTAATAGTTATAGAGAAAAAAGGTTTAATAAATGGGGTTTTAGTAATAAAAAAAAGGTACAATAAATAAAGATATCTGAGTAGAAGGAAAAAAAAAAGAACGAAGAGATTTTTGGTACAGTATATGTAAACTTTGGTTTAATTAGTTCCCAAGTGTCGGACCATTACATTAATAAAAGCTCTAAACACTTCTGCATGTGTTCATAGATATATGCAATGATATTAAACACTAAAAGAAAATGTCTGGACTCAAAACCCTCTTCTAAAAGTTGTTATGTAAGGGAAAGTGAATTTCCTTATCTGGTTGAAATTAATGCAAAAGATTTAATCATATCAATTTTGAAGGGGAGGAAGAGCACTTATATAATGTCAAGTTCTAGTACATGAATGGCCTGGCCTGCATAGAAGAAAGTTTGTGGGAATGAGTGGGATAGGCTGTCCCCCCCACCCCCCTGGTGGGGTTAAATCAAAGAAAGTATTTGAGAACAAAGGAAGGGAGTGGGTAAACAAACCAGTAGTAGAAAGTTGACTTAAAAAGCAAGAAATTCATGTGTTTAGTAGCAAGTCTTCAACCTCTTTTGATCTAAACCATTGTTTTTTCTGTTGTTAATGGGTATCATGACTTTACAAGTTCAGCCACTGCACTAGCTAGTTTGTAATTGTATGCAAACCCTTCTTCTTTTTTTAAAGGAAATTTTTTGTGACAGTGACACAGCACATCCAATCTCCCTCTCCCTTCCTTGTGCCAAGTCTACATCCATTAACATATTTAAAGTAAAAGGTGATAATATCGTGTTATGCTTGAATTGACGGGATCGTGTTTAATTTGTTGTGTTTTTTTTTTTTTTCATTGGGGGAGGGGGGATTTAGTGGGAATCGTTTGCGCAGACACGGACGAAGCCCTTAGAGTCAAGCCAATTGCTCTTGAGCTTATTGTCTAACTTTAATTTGTTGAGTTAATATAAATAAATTACGATAAAATTATCTAACTCAAATATATCATAGTAAATAAATCAAATTAATCTAAACATCTTAAAATATAATTTATACATTTAATCAAACTTAAATATTTAAAAATATCATAATATGTCAAATTTTATTTAAGGATGAGACATAATTAAGAACTTAGCAGATTAATTATTTTTTTTTACTTTTGGAAAGTTAATAACAAAAAATAACACATTGTTGTCACTGCTAAGTGCCCTAAACTCAATTAGCAGCATTACATAAGTTTGTAGCTTTCCAAGACTCGAGCAGCATCATCATTTATTATTGGGGCACAAAATTCTACATATGTCTGTCTAGTCATCAGATGACTGAGTCATCAGGGCATACAGAAACCATAAAAGAACAATAAGTAAAAACCATAGAATAATATTTGGCCATTTGAATGGTTGGAAGACAACGTATAGAGAAAGACATGACCAAAGAAGCAAAACTATAGATAATCCAAAAATCACACTCAATCATGACAGCTACAAAATTTGAAAACTGATAGATGGTTTTTTTTAAGTCTTTCTGCTGTATAAAATTTTTAAGGCATAAAAGTGAATACATAAGACATGTGTTCTGGGATTAGCCTTGCTATGAACTTTGCCCCGGAGAGAGAAGAAAGCTACCTGAGAGAGTCTTTTTGGTTATTTATTTTTTGGATAAACCTCAAGAAATGAATTGTTAAAAGCTCAGGTAAGTAAAGAGTACTGTATTAGTTATGCCACTTAAGTAGTATATACTATAAAGAAAAAGATAAACGACAAACAATAAATAATTATTCACAATAAATGGTTTATCATCTAAGGTATCTGTGTCTGGTAAACAAAATAAACAGAAATATTTTAAAGAAAAGTCTACTATCTAATTATTTATTAATTTTATTTTTGCAGTCATATTGATCAGCTGGAATGGTATAAAAAAATTCCTGAAACCAGGAGCAAGAGAGGGACCAAGCAGATTACTGCAGAGTTGGAACTTGGAAGGGAGTTCCAATAGCCACTGCACACGTCCTGTTGTACAGAAGTTTAATGTTCCACCATTAATATGCTCAAAACAACACTTATTGAGTTCTTGATGGAAAAAAGACGCAAAGGGATATTGTCTTACTAGAAGAAAATAGTCCTTTTCATATCTTTCACTTTCTTTGATAACCCTGATTTTTTGCACTCTATTCAACCACCATTTTCCAAGCAACGTATTCTTGAGGCAAATACAAAAACTTGAAACTATGTCCACATCAATTTGATCAATCCAACATAACTCTAAAACCTGATAAAAAGAAGACATTCCTCTTTTACTAGAAGAAAATATTTAATTCATATCTTTCACATTCCATGAAAATCCAGAATTGGTGGTACTGTGTTTGGCCATTACCAAACAACAAATTCTGAAGGCAAAAAAGCCAAAAAGCTTTAAGTGGCCAAAACATTGAGAAAGGAACTCAAAATGAAAATTTTAAGCACAATAGTCTAGCTAGGTAATTAGTGGTTTTGTCTCCATAAAAATATTGAAGAAAAGAATGCATTGACAAGAGTACATAAATAAAAAGATGCACCAGTATGTGTTCATACAGCAATATGACATCTTGATGAGAAGGTAGATCAACAGAAAAGTTACAAATCTTATCCATGTAGCAGTGATGAGGATGCGTTTGTTTTATAAAGAAAAAATAAATAACAATACTTAGCCTATCCAGTTCCCTACCAAAAGTCTTGTTGCAGCGATGGCTAAGATCTAGTTCATCAAATTTTGAAGAATTTGACACTATTCAACAAAATACTCAAGGGTTAGCTTTTCCTGCCATAATTTGCATCTATTCACAAAGTAAAAGCTATTTAATGTTCATCACTTTAAAAAAATGATGTAACAGTCATTAGCATGCAAGAACTATTCGTGGCATCACAGCTTCTCAAGTGAAATTGTTATTCAACCCAGAAGTTCATGCCCTGGGTCCTGCTACTGTGTAAAATACATGTGAAAAGTTTGAAGAAGATTATTGGGAAGTTAAAAACTAACTTCTAGTCATCCAAGTAAATGCAACTTTTCAAGTGAAATACAATATTACATAATAGAATATATTTCTTTTGCAGATAAATTGGTTGCTTTGGACTTACCAAATACCTGGACCATGAGGCAAAACTTTCAAAGATATATCATTAACATTGTTTTTCTGATAGCCCTACCTTAACATGACAAATGCTGTGGAAGATAACATCAATTTATATCTCACAGAATGCAGAGGCAACCAATTTACAAGGAAATTAACCCACCCACCCCCGCCCCCCAAAAAAAAAAGAAAAAAAAACCAAATGGTGCTCCTTTTCATTAGTGAGTTAGTGCCAGTAATGAGGCACTCTTTACATGTGTATGACTAAAACTTAGTCATACAAAATTGGAAGAAAAACCCTGGGAAGGAGTATTAACAAACTGCAAGCTATCTTTATACCCTCCCATAACAATTTCCCAGCAGTTTTTGGTCCAATAATAGATTCCCCAACTGATCACCAAATAAGAAAGCCATCAGCCTCCGTAACCCAGTCTAATTATGTTTATATAGAGCATACTCAATTGCCAGAATATAGCATATTAACAGATCCTCAGCATACTCAATTAACAAATCATTACAAGGCGACATCTTGGCTATCCTGTAGTAATGAATCCCAAAATAATCAGCCCCTTAAGTTTTGGGTCATTCTTGACTTTCTGACTCATTGGTATTCTCATCCTTTTAATGCTCTCCAACTTTCTTATCCTAATTATCTTTTGCATTCCTTAAAACCTTACTGGTATTTTCAGTCATCTACATAATCCATCCTAATTGCACAGAGCACGATAATTTCCAGTTGCTTCTCTACTTTTTTCTCTCATCCATAGATGACATTATCCTATCAGCACCATTCAAAAGTATTTACAAGACAAACAGCAATTGACATCATATTCATTTACAATAAGAAGTTAGTAATCAAGTGGTACAAGATTCTTCCTTGTGAAACATAATCAGATTTTTCTTAACCTTTCTCAAATACCTCATCAGACAAAACTACCTGAGACTCCTATTTCCTGTAAAGCAAACTTGGCTCTTCCTAAGCCAAGCTATCATAGTACTTTGTTGAGTAGTGGAACAGAGCATAGTACTAAAAGTTTGAAAAATAAAATAACATAAATAGAAAAAGAAAGTCATAAATTGTTAAGACTCAGGCATTCAGAGCAATATGCATAATCTCAAATTCCATAGAAGTGCAATTCTCCAATTAACTTAAAGTTGACTGCTGATCTTGCTGGTTCACAAGGAGCAGGAGACCTCAATGTTATCATGTTTGGGCATGAAGATTTTACATTTTAGTACTCAACTAGCAATTCCCTTCAAAGGTCAAAACTTAATAAAGTGTCAGCTGCTATTAAATTTCTCTTGATCATCTCAATCTCCATCTCCAGACAGAACTTCCAATTGTACCCTGATGCTACTGCAAATCTTTACTGACCTTTTACTATTTATTTGTTTCTTCCCTCACTACATTGATTGATCCCACTGAATCCTTTTAAAATCAAAATTAAACACCTTTTATTCCTCTATCCTTCAAAAACACGATGAATAAGGTCAGAGATGCTAGCTATGCTGGAGTTTCGACATGTCTACCAAAATTGGCAATGTGAATAGAATTTTGAATTACAGTTCAAGGGCTCTTTTTTCTTTTATTAGTTTGCAATAGAAAATGTGTATCATGTTTAACAAGAAAAGAATTGTTATTCGCATTTACATCTAAATTATATCCTCTATGAAGCTAATTTATTATGCTCTTTCTTGATCTAATGAGTAGGGAGAACTAGAAAGGTTTCCCTCTCTGGAGCCTTCTCTGGCACGTTTTTGTATGATTATTATAATATTTCCCTCAATGTAAAGTTTATATATGTTTTGTAAGAGAGACAGGAGAGCTATATAGTGTGTTTATTAAATGGCACGCAATATAAACTGTTATACCACCTAAAAGTTTAGCCCATAGTTAGTTGCAATGGCATTCCCTTTTCCAGTGTGATCTTTCAAGCGCATACAGGTTTCTGTATAAATCCAAGAAAATCACGCATGTAGTACTATACAATTAGAAAGGATAAACGAGAAACACCAGACATAAAAAAAAAAGACTGGGTTTTGCCCATGGACTCAACCAGTTCAAATTTTAAACTAAGATATCTATATCACCATACACTCCGCGGCAGTGATTCAACATCCAGTGAATGACACATTTTATACATTTTTAAAGAAAGAAACGGGACAAAGATTGTATCTTTCCTGGCTTTTCCACGGATTGAGATTCCAACTTCAAATTGCAATCTCAACTTCAATTTCTCTTGTTTTGGGATGAAAGTTATTATTTGAATCCCTCAAACAGTAACAGAAAATCTTTCTTGCATTCATTCATAACTCCTAATGTTCCTTTGAATAGAACAAGAAATGCAATTCAATTAAACTAAAAAAGAAACAAACAGAAGAAAAAAAAAAAAGGTGCTGAGTTGAATATTGTATTACAAATCAAAAATTGAGAAGAACCCATCAACTTATTGATCTTGGGAAAATGTTTGAGAAGCTTCCTCAGATAATTGCTGTTGGCGAAGAAGAGCCTCTTGCTGCTGCTGTGCTCTTTCAAGAAAAGGCCTGAAACCCAGTTGCAGAGTTAGGTAACCAAATGCCAAAGCCCCTAATACAACTACCCCTGATCTCATTGCGTTTATCTTTGCCCTCTCTCTCATTCTTCCTCCGATCCCCTCTTCAACTTCAATCGTTTCATCCCTCAGGAGTCAGGACTTAGCTTTCGGCTGTTTCATATGTAAATTGTAATACAGTAATGGTATGGTATGCTTGGGATATCAGGACGCATTAAAGGGAAGCGTTTCACCACTTTTGTTTTTTCTTTCGTCTTTGCGTAACAATTTTTTTAACAATCTTTTGCTTTTTAACAATCTAATCTAATTCATCGAATTTCTCTTCTCTCTCACGAATTCTGTTTTGTGAATAAGCAGCTTGAAAGTAAAATAAATAATTTAATAGTATAATCTATCAGTTTAAAATTAAATTTTTATATCTAATTTAATAAAAAAAATATTTTACTAGTTCAAAATTAAATAATTAAACTAAATAAAATTAATTAAATAGATATATGATATTCTAAATATCTTAGTTATAAATGTAATTAATAATATATCGATTAAATATGTTTATGATAATATTAGATATGCAATTAATTATGTATATATATTTCTAATGAGATTTAATGATTTATAGGATAAATATATTTCATATTAAGGTAGTATTTTAAAATATTAACATATGGAGATGGGATGAGCTTATATTAACATATACAGGCTGCGTATCACCGTAAGATTGGATGCATCCCAACGCATGTGATAACTGACGACAAAACAATGGAATTTCTTCTGCTGATTCTAGTGCTTGGTAAATTTCCCAGGTGTCAACCTCTTCTGCAAAAGCTCACAGCTTTGCGCCATTTCTTTTCTTTCTTTTTTTAAGGTAAATGCCCATTTTATTCTTCTTTTTCTTCATCCTAAGCAATCGGTTTATTTAATTTTCTTGTGGAAAATATCAAAACTTTTGCAAGAACTCGTTTTCCTTACAAATTATATGATAATTAAAAGCAAATTGGTTGATTTTCAATTGGGATTCGGCAATTGAATAAAGGGTTGCAGTTGGATTTCTTTTCTTGGGCAGTTTTGGGGAATTATATGGTGGGTTGCTCTTCCAGTGCTGCTGCTGTTTATAGAAGGCAACATTTCTTGTTAAGGTGTTTGGGAGGTTACAGCAAGAACTGGAACTATCATCACAGTATCATTAGAATGCAATCTGTCATGAGCGGTGGTCACGCTTTGGAGGCTGATGCGGGTAGCATTTTGAGATCAATTACTCCTACCCTCGATACATCAAGACATAAAGGCCAAGCTGGTAAACTCTCTTGGCACCTATATTTTCCCGTGGAAGAATGATATTGCGAAGGCTTTTTTGCTTTTATTTTTATTTTTTAAAATATATAATTAGCATATGGTACTTAAGATGACTGAAATTTTTAAATTTGTGAAATGGATTGTTGTTGTACTCGAAATTGAGTAGAAACAGTGAAATGATTTTTGTGACTTAAATAAGTGTAGGAATTTTATTTTATTTTTGTGGAATTTATTGAGACAAATGGAAGCAATTTAAATAAATTACTAAATGATACGAATAAATGGGAACTGTCTTATACTGGAAATGTGGACTTTAGCTTGGATCCATAGGTAAATTAGGGTAGCCTGTGCAGGATGATATGTGCTCCATCTTGGTTATTTCTCATGGTACCACCATTAGTCCTCCGTGATATTGTTGTTGTGGAGAATGAGATCTTTGTGCATGGCATTTTATGTTTTGGTTGTCACTTCATTAGGATGCAACACAAATTGCTGTACGAGAAGCTTAAGCGGTTATGACATCACATATGAACATTATAACTATCTGTTTATTTGATGAAGTATAGTTAACATCCAGATGAGAACTGCATGCTCTTTTGTAATAGTGTAGCTGTAGTTACAAGAGGATTTTTATTTTTAGCTTTTTTGTACACGGTTAACTGGTTTATCACATTTAGACTTGGTCAAGTTCCTATTTTGTTTTAGATTACATCATGGGGGATGGGAGGAATGGACTCGAACCCATGACCTGGAGGATGTGGGTGAAGGGTCTTACCAGTAAGCTACCCTTCTTGTCTATTTATGGAGGCAAAACTGCCAGAATAACTATTTGCTTCCTAATTCTGTCCGTGGTTTTAAATCAGGATTAGTTAGGAAGTTAGAGATGTTCTTTTTAAAGTTGGTGAGGTCATAATATCTCAACGTTGTAGATATATGTAATCAATATTACTAATGACATGTTCCCGTTCTACTTTTTACAGCTATTTACAATGCCACTCTTTGTGTGGTTTTACTTTATCCCAACTTTGCATTTCTTCCCATCATCAAATAATTGCATTTTTCCTTTTCTGGTTTTTGTGAATTTGTGAAACAGGGAAGATAGCAGTTGTTGGTGGGTGTCGTGAATACACTGGTGCTCCATACTTCGCAGCAATTTCAGCTTTAAAACTTGTTAGTTCTTCCCCTTCTGATGCCAGTCTCTGTAGTTTTCTTGTTCCGTTCAAATATTTTCCTATAAGTCTCTGATCCAATGCTCACACTTTGATCAAATTTGCTGTTAACTGTGGGATGCCTAATATATTTGCTGTAAATTTCTTATACCAGGGTGCAGACTTATCACATGTGTTCTGTACTAAAGACGCTGCTCCTGTAATAAAAGGCTATAGTCCTGAGTTAATAGTGCATCCTATTCTGGAAGAATCTTACAGCGTAAGGTGATTTTATTTATTATTTACCTTTTGTGTTTATGTCCTCACAGATGCACCTTTTGAATGGAGAATTAATTCTTTTTGGATGAATACTTTCAGAGATGAGGAGAAAGCATCAGTGTCAGCAAAAGTTATTGTGGAGGTAGATAAATGGATGGAAAGATTTGATTGTCTTGTTATTGGTCCAGGTCTTGGAAGGGACCAATTTCTTCTGGTGCGTATCTTTCCATCAAGTATTTTCAACCTTAATGTTTGTAGAAACTCCTTTAGCATTTAAGTAGTAAATGTATCTGAAAGTCCACTTGTCATTTCACTTGATGCATATCCAATATCAGGAAGTAGTAGAGTTATAATCTGTCGAAGTGTACATAACGTGGGCAGTGCATTCCTTGTGGGTTGTAACATATCCGGAACTGAGTGTGAATTGATGTCAAACCTTTAAAGTTATAATACAAAATATGGTTTCCTATGGCACACCTTAATAGCATCTCCATCTCAAAATCTTGAACTTTTTCCCACGCATATAGTGTGAATCTTTAGTAAGATTCACATCGCTTTCCTCTGCTTAAAATATGTAATGATAATTTCATTGTTTTTGGCCCCAATTAAGATCCTTTCTAATTCTCAAGTTACATGTCCAGGACTGTGTGAGTGACATCATGAAGCATGCAAGGCAGTCAAACATCCCAATGGTTGTTGATGGTGTATGTAATTAAAAAGAAACTTATTTTCTTTCAAAATGTACACTACTTTGACCTAGAAAGTATTTATGGTTTAACCTGCAAACATTTGTTGTTCTGCCTTTTATCAGGATGGGCTGTTTCTTGTTACAAATTGCATCGATCTTGTTAGAGATTATCCTTTAGCTGTGCTGACACCCAATATTAATGAATATAAGCGGCTTGTTCAGAAAGTACTGGATAGTGATGTAAACAATCAAGATGGAGCTAAGCAATTACTTTCTCTCTCCAAAGGGTGCGTGCCTGATCATCCATCTACTTTGCTGGATTTATCAGTCCATTAAAGTGTATTGATTTTTGTAGAGGATGTAACCATCAGTTATATCATTCTTCCAGTGCTAACAAGTGATTATACTCAATAGATCTAGATCTCCATATTGTGTATGCATCTAAATAGGATTGCAGCATCATCATCCCTTATGAACGGAAATGGAATCAGTATTATGTTCCTTTTCATTAACCCTGCTACTAGTCCTTTTCCCTTTGTTATCTTTTGCCAGATGAATTTATTTACAAGAATAATCTGAATAGAAAATGTGAAAAGAAGACTCAATGCTAATCTTTGGCTTGCCAAGAAAAGCATCAATATAGAAAGTTTATTTTTCATTGGCATCTCATTGTGGGATCATGATGCTTTTAACTCAAGTATGGCACATGAATCTATTCCTGAGCAGAGTTTTACAGGATGTGAATAGTTGTCCAATGAATAAAATTTCTCTTGATCAGGCTTGGTGGTGTGACAATCTTGCAAAAAGGACAAATTGATTTCATCAGTGATGGTGAAAAAGGTATACCCTTTTTCTTCTGTTTGTTTTTAGAGCTTTGAAAATTGTTGCATCTGATGCACAGTAAATGGACTAGTTTCCAGAAGTTCTCTAGCCTACTGTGTTGATTTTTCATTCAGTTTCATTGGCTTTAGATGGTGAGCCGTTGGCTTGGTGTGGCATGTATCATGTGCTGCATTTCTTCTGGTTTGCAGCAACTCCTGAGGAGCTTCTGACCTCTTTTAGAAAATTATCTACCTGCCCAAACAAAAAGGACCTAGCATGTGTCCTGACCTACTTTTTGCTTTTTCTTTGGTTCATCCTAGACTTGAAGCATTTTTCTATGATGCAATTTTCAGATACAATAAATCGAATTTATAATCTGGGGGTCTTTTACTTATTTAAGAAAAAAAATTCTGGGGCTTTCCTTCTTGCTGAACATGTTAGTTGTGCTGATGTTAGTAGAGACTGACAGAGGTATCTATTTTTGGGTTTATGCAGTTAGTGCCGTGAGTATTTATGGTTCTCCTCGGCGTTGCGGTGGTCAGGGAGATATACTGTCCGGAAGGTATGTTATTTCATCCTTCCCCTATTAAATAAAATAGGGTAAACAAAAAGATATTTTAATATCTGTTTATGTACACTGCATTTCTATGCTTGTCTGTCTGCATTATATAGTATGCTTGTCTGTCTGCATTATATAGTTCATTCTTTTCTCATGACATGGTGCAAGATGTAACCACAGCTTTTTTGTTATTTTGCATGTTATAGGCTCCATGATATCAAATTGCCTGCCCTCTTTTTTTCCCATAGTTCATATAAGCTATAATGTGATGTTCATTGTAACCACATGAGAAAGAGGACAGAAAACTGACGTAAAAGAGGTCACTTGAAAAAGGAAAAATATTTAGACACTAGAGACTGCAGGTTTGCAGATTTTGCATAAAGTGATCTAATTTTATACCCTATGACATATAATTCTCTAGACTAAATTCACAATGACAAAATTTTCATTTGGCTATGAAACTAATCATGAAATGTTAATTTGTGCTGCTGATTTCAGCATACACTTAAGCGTATTTTGTGAACTCAACTCACCAAAAATAAAAGGAGGGAAAAAAGAAGTATTTCCTGTCAAGAAAGAGCAAATGAAATAGAATTTTCAAGTTCATTACCTAGATTTATCCATAAATTCTCTAGGCTGTTTCTGCATATATTGGAGACAATAAGTTCAAATTGCCTGTCCTTATTGTATGATCAGAAGGCTTGGCCTTTGATTCAATTCTTAAGTTTGTATATATTATCATTCATTTTATTGTGAATGATTTTTCCTACTGCTGCTACCAGTGTTGCGGTGTTTTTAGCTTGGGCTCGTCAGCGTGCTGCTAAAGAGCAATTGGCTATGAGCCCTACAACGTTAGGTTGCATTGCTGCATCTGCACTATTGAGAAATGCAGCATCACTTGCATTTCAGAACAAGAAAAGATCAACCCTCACAACTGATATCATTGAATGCTTGGGAAGAAGGTTTGCTTGTCAAATTACTTCAGCCGTTTTCAATTAACAGTATACAATAATTCAAAACTAATTTTCTCCTTGTTGCAGTTTGGAGGAAATCTGTCCTGTCAATGCATGACGAAGATAAATCCAAGGGGGGTCTTTGCAGTTTCTTTTATGTTCAATCATTCAAACCCCAGATAGTGAAAAATAGTGGGAAACTACAAGTAAGCAAGCTTGATTTGCTCTTCTCAAGCTGTCTGTTCAGATAGCTAAGGACTTCTTTTCTTTAAAGTCTTTAGGACTTTCATAGAGAGGGACGTGCAATGCTGGTAGAGGCCATTGTGATGATTTTTTCTTTACAGCAATGTCTAGTTGTGGCTTCAGTTTTTGTAAATTCCTTTCCATTCTCGCATTTAATAAATAAATTTGTTTTTTTTGGTTGATTAGAAATTTTATTTTCAAAACTACTGCTAAATCATCCACAAATTTTGAGGATCCTCTTTACATTTTCCGGGTTACTCCATATCTTTGTCATGTGACCTTCATCCAGATAAATTGTGGTAATTGGGACCGTTCTAATCTCGTGTTCAGTAATGAGGTATGATATCTTGTGTCGTTTATGGGGTATGATATCAGTAATTAATCTTTTGTCCTTCACGAAATTCAAAACTTTACACCCAATAAATAGTGAATAAAAGCTCAATTATCAACGTCAGAATTTCAACAATGCTATCACGAAATATGAGCATCCTCCTTGAACGAAAATCAAACGTAACTTGGGCATTACTACCGAGGTCCTTTCGAAGGTTTGGAGTCTTCGTGCAGGCGTAGTTTATGAACAATGTGCTAACTAGGTAGATTGTGTACTCGTGAAATAGAATACCCTCCCGTCAAGTCCTCAGATGGAAAGACACCTATTAAAGTCCAAAGGGTATTTTTCATTGTTCAAGAACACATGCTAAGTGAACTTCATCACCATGAACAAGAGGGAGACTGCATTTGTATCGCTGATGATTTTTTTCACTGCAGGGAAGCAGCATCTCACCTGGCATCTTGAAAGCAACCGATGTTGCTATACCAGGACAATTTTAAGACAAATATTCCAGGAAAAAAGAGAAAAAATGGAGATAAAAAGAAAAACATACATAATAAGCTACCAAAACACCAATTATCCAACATGTGTTCTACAGAGAAAGATAACAGTGCAGCGATTCTTTTGACACAACCATTTTAAGCAACTGTGCAGAAACTTCAAGACTTGCTCTATGCAGATTTAGCTAAAAATATTACAGAAAACTATAGTTGCAGCAATACATTTTTGAATGTCTTGAAGTCTTGTGTGCAGTCAAACTATATCCTCTTGGTATTTCATCCCCTTCTGAAGACTCTCTCAAGTAATAGCTTCTGCAAATACCATTCATCAATGCATTCACCAATGGCAAGGGTCATATACTAAACTGAACTAAATAATTAGCCCATAATAATAATGAGAGAATTCATAACATGATATTTCATTTAGGTAACAACCTAGCAGTCAAATAGCAGAAGTCTAGGGACCAAATCTAGGAATGGAGAAAATTATTCTTCAGCATTCCAATAAACTTCAGGTAGATATTGACATTCATGAAAGCTCTTTATCCCCTATAGTATACAATTGTACCACAGAATGATGAGGAAACCAGATAATACATGATAAATTAAAAGGTCCATAGGACAAGGAGCAAGAATAGACAATCTCCATCATCCTAAGCAATGTTAAAATGATTAAGAGAAGGGAGCAATAGCAAAACATATCAGGCAAAAAAAAGCTGTGACATTAAAATCCGTCCAGACCCAAACACGAGATGACAAGATCCAATTTGCTCAAAGCAATAGAGAAAATCTAGAATAGCCATAAACTGTCAGTTTAGGTAAGTTAACTATAAGTTTCACATAATGCACTACTCACATTGTACTGTATGAGTTGTGCCTAAGAATCTGCAGGTGGTGGCGGTTGATGTGGCCACCTCTGCTGAGCCATATAAGGACGAGGCTGCTGGCCATAAAGAGCTTGATCTACAGGCTGGCCGACAAACATTCCTGAGGCTCCAACTTGTGGAGCAGACTGTGTAGGCATGTAGTAGTAAGGTACACCTTCTGCAGGTGCTCCAACAGGAAGGGTTCCTCTAGGGATTGATGCAAGCATCTCATCTTTCAAGTCCTCTCTTGGCACAATATCAACCAGGAAATCAAATATGTCAGTCCTAGTTATGGCAGCTGCAATGTCATTTTTCTGAAGTGTCCTCCTCTTATTTTCCTCGGTGTGGTTCCATGCTCGAAGAGTTAATTCAAGGATAAACATTTCACAAGCCCGGGCAAATATAACAGGAGCTTCAGCTGATATCATCCTAACATCTTCATCTGCTTTCATTATTTTCTTGATCCTAGCCAATGGCAAGCTGTGATTTTTGAAATCTGAGACCTGCTCAATTTCCTGATATTGACTTGCCCAAAAATTCTGAAGTTGCTGCTGCAATTGCTGCTGTTGCTGCTGGTGTATGTGCTGATAAGCAAGCTGGTGTTGCGCCATTTGAGCAGAAGAGGGAACACCTGCTGTTTGAGAAGTTTGACCAGCTGATGCAGGAGGAGAAGGGCCCATCATTTGGTTAGTTTGATATGGTGCAATAGTATATGGCACATGAGCAGAGCTACCAACCACCCCCATACCTGGAGGCTGTCCATTTCCTTGCTGATCCATTTAGTCCCGAATCTCCCTTGAGAACTGTGGAATATTCAAAATCTACAAGCCAGAGCCGAACAATTATCCGATAATAAATACATAGAAGAAAAATGAAGACCAAATAAAGTTACTCTTATAGGAATTATGCATACAAAGGGGGAATTACAAAAAATCTCACAAGCCCTATTACCAATGAACCATTCCTCAAATAATAATCGTATGAATCACATAAAAACCTGCCAGCAACAGTACATTATGACCATACAGTTGCAACCACAGGCATTGCACCGAGATAGCTGATGCAGAAAGGCAACAAAAGAACACAGATAACCTTTTCATGCCAAATTTCTTCAAAGGCTGACAAAACCCAAGGGTTATTTCAATTGCCACCATATCTTCCAAGAATCCTATAGGCTTAAGATTCTGAGTGTCATCATGAAGGGACGTTGGGCTTTTCCCAGAAGTCAAAAAGAAACAAAAAACCAAGAAATAGGAGTTGAACCACCCCCCACCCTACCCCAACCCAAAAAAAACTTCAGATAGTGCTATTCCTATAACCACAACTTTACGTTTACGAAACGTGAGAATCAAGTGAACATACACCACATTATTAATTAAATCATTGTCTTTCACCTAATTATTTCCATTAACTGCCTCCAGGAAATGTTGTATTTGGATAAAATAGCATGCTTCAAATTTAACAGAAGAAGATATTCAGCTCTTCTTTGAATCACTTGATTGCATTAAAGAATAAGC
Source organism: Apocynum venetum (assembly GCA_019593545.1). Classification (NCBI taxonomy): domain Eukaryota; kingdom Viridiplantae; phylum Streptophyta; class Magnoliopsida; order Gentianales; family Apocynaceae; genus Apocynum; species Apocynum venetum. The sequence continues at coordinate 3,653,189 of SRSM01000127.1, forward strand.
AACTAAGGAAGAAAGTCAATGTCAAAACAAAAAGTGAACTCCATCTCCATGAATATAGAGCAAAATCCATGTAATTCCATATTACAATAGCAGTAAATCTCCATGTGAGACCTTTTTCTTTTTTTTTGGGGGGGGGGGGGAAGAGAGTAGAGAGAGAGAGAGCACAGCAAACTTTTAGGTAACTAGGTCAATACATTTATATCTGTCTCCAGTATGTGAGAATTCACTCTCTTCCTTTGGTGGTGATCCAGGCTAAGAGATTGATCAGGTAACCTCGAACTCAAATGTTTGTTGGAATTCCACTTTCTCAATCAATCACTCTTCTCCCTGACATGCTGTTCACAGAACTGTATTCTAAAGACTTTTGACTTTAATTAGCATGGTACTGACTCATAGAGACTGATTCTAGGCTAACGACTCATCTGAGGCATAGATCTAGTCTCACTTACTTTTGGAGAACACTTCCATTTTGTCCATCCACCATCATCAGAAAAAGCATTGGAAGACAATTTTTTTCCTTATGGAAAGGAAGAAATTATCCAGAAACAATTCCCTCCCTCACCAACAATGTAAGGCAAAGAAAATTTGCCGACCACCATCCAATTTATGGGACAGGGATTAGACAGGAAAGGAGAAGGATCATTGTTTATGCTGCTTGCAAGACCCTCAGATATGAAAACAAGCTGTCTTTCAATGCAAACAATAGCCTTTTTCCCAAAGCCAGAAAGATAAACCTACATAGCTGAATCCTTCAATCAAAGCAACCATCTCTCTTCAGTTCATTTTGGGCCCCCATTATTTGTTGGATCAGAGAATACACCAATTCGCTAACAAACTACTAGGTTGTTCGTTTATATACCAAACAAGTAACCAAGATAGGTGCATAACCAAAAATTCCTACTTGCTTTCCCTTTAAACAGGTTTCTATCCAATAAAGCCCCAAAACATTTTTCAATGCTCCACCTGAAGAAAAATCCAAATGGTTTTCACCAAAACAAAATCCAGTGACCCACTTAACATGGTATACACTTAAGCTAGTTTCCATTACCTCTACTACAGCTAAAGAAAGATACTCCACCCAGCTACATAAACCAACCATATTGATTACCAAGTATCAGTAGGCAAGAAGCAAGAAAAGAGGAAAGGAAGCCAGGAAGACATCATTTCAGCATATGCAAACCTAGTGATACGCAAAACGAGACCGAATGGATGGTTTGATAAGCAAAGCAGGATTGGATTCATATTTTTTAAAAAAAAACAAACAAAATTGTCAGGAAGAAATGGGGAAAAATTCAATCTTTACCAAAAAAAAGGACACTGACAGACCAAATTCATACCTTCGATGCGATTAATACTTTCAATCCTCACTTCTGCAAACCGATCAAGAACTCTACAACGCAAAACAAAATAACCCAGAAGTGCAAATCAAATTAAACCAACAAAAATAGAACACGCCCGAGGCCCACAAGCCCACATAGTTCATGTATCAAAACTCATATACTATGCTATTCATGTATACATACACGTACAGAGAAACATATCAAACCTGGGATTTTGATTCCTGATTGAAAAGGGGTTAAGGGTTCAAGAAGAACAGGCAAAACAGATTAAATCCAAACTCCAAAGTGCATGCTATGTAGTTCCAGCAAATGGCAGATGCTATGTATTAGTATAACACAGAGTATACAACATATATAGTAGTACTAGTAAGAATATGTCTCTATTCGAGAGTATAATATAATATTGAAGGGTTGTAGACGTGGGCTTGAATAATAGCTTAAGAGGGCAACACTAGGAAAGGAGCAATAAGAAGGCTGTGCTTTGTCAAACTCCCAACTTTCCATCCCACTATAAGAACTTACTCTCTTTTCCAACTCTCTTTATTAGTCTATTTAAAATCAACCTTATTATATTGGTTGTCTATTATTCTTACTTAAAATTAAATGTTTTTATATTTTTTTTAATTTATTATTTTATTTTAAAATATTTTTGAGAGTGGTTCATAGTTGAATTTAAAATTAAAAAAAAAACTTATGACTTAAATGGTGTTAACATAAAAAATCTACGAGTAATTAATTAGATTAGTAAAAATTATATAACAACTTGTTATATTTAGGACAAGTTAAAAGGAAATATTGGATTTGAAATGGGAGGGGTAGGTGATTAGTTGCTGTGTAATTGTACTATTCTGATACTGTTTAAAGGGTACAAACAAAAGGGCAGGCAGTGGGGGAAGAGCAAGATATTGATGGCTTAACAAGTGTCAGCATATATGATTTAGGAAAAGTTGATTTCTCTTTTATATTATATTTTTCTGTTCAAAATTAAATATTCATAAATTCTTTAATTTTTTAAAATTGAATGTAAATATTTTTAAAATAAATATATTTTTATCTAAATTTTCATTAATAAACTTTTAAATTTAAATATTTATATACAATTAACTCATACTCCTCACTATTTATCATTTTAATTTAAGTAATTTACATTTTATTAATTCATGAATCTCACAAATCGTTATATTAATGTTAAAAATAATTTGATATATTAATTAAATTCAATTAACTTTCTTAATTTTTAACTAAAGTCTTAAATTTGATACGGGGAGTACTTGTCTTAGTAGTATTTTTGCTTGTTCTTAAACTTTGGAAAGAAAAAGATAGAAGTATGGGAAGGAAGATATTATTGTTAAAAGAGAAATTTACTTGGTTGGAAATCGGGTAATAAATCAATTCATTGTTTACGTTTAATTTGTTAATATGCTCTTTCTCTTAGTTTATATATTACTAAATAGCATATTCGAAATAAGTTTGTTCTTTTTTTTTATGTTTGATAAGAATTTTTTTATTTAAGTTATATGATTGAAATAAATATTTTTTTGAATCAATCAATTGAAAGTTTCATAATAATATAAAATATAATTAATAAAATATTTGATATTGTATTTTTAATTAAAAAATAATGAAAAAATATTATTTATGTGAATATGTGATGTTATCAATTTATTGAATTATGAGAAAATTTAAAATTTTGTTGCGATAGAAATTTTAGAGAGAAATTTTTTTTATTAAAATATTTTTACGTGAATTGATAAAATTGAGATAAAATCTTAAAGAAATACACCCTAATTTATCTTCTGATGTAATATTTGTCGCTTTGGCTAATTCATCCTTCTAATGCAAATTCAGTTTTCTCTAAAAGAAAGAAAAGAAAAGTAAAAAAAAAAAAAAAAAACCTTTCAACAACCATGTGAATATGCTTCTTCGTTTTTCTCTAAAAGATTGGAAAGAAAAGGTTTCGGGGTTTGGGGAAGGGGGGCGGTGAGCACGAATGTTGGTCCCCTGTCGAGGAGTTAGGTTAGTATTTGTCTAACTTAATCATGGTTGAAGTATTTAGATTTAAATTTGTATGTGCACTTAAAATAACAAAATAATATATTTTAGAGTTGTGTTCTTTCAAAAAGAATATACTTTACATAAAAAAAGAAGAAGATAAAATTGATTAATGACTTAATATATAGAATAATATATAATAGAGACAAAGGTTGTAAAATTACTACGGGTGTTTTGTATTGTATTTACTTTTATTAATTTAGTTATACTCTTTTTGAAAGCTCAAGAAGAACTTAAAATTATTAACCAAATATTCGGTTGTTTAACCTTTTTATTCTCTATTCTTCTTAATTAATTTTACTCTTGGACAATAACTATGAGTATGAAATAAGTCATGTTACTGAACAAACAAAATTTATCTAGTATTTACTTCCAGAAAACGGGTGCAAATTTCCCTGTGATAACCCAAACAAAAAGGGATTGGATTAGTCATGAAAATGACTACAAGTTGTTATTTTACACCCCACAACATTTCAATTTTCCTATCTTAAATTTGAACTAAAATTTAAAAAATATTAAAAATAATAATTATGTAAACTAAACTTCTTAAATTATTTTTATTTAATTATTAGCGTGTAAGTATATAATAGTTTCAAAATTCGATGTGAAATAACACTTTCAAGAATGTATTCTTCAATATTTATATTATTATTAAAAAATATTTGTGAGTATTTTTCTTTTTTTTCTTTATATTGTATTTCATTCAAAACATAACAAATTTCTAAAAAGAATAGTGTAAAATTGAAATGATGTAAATTATAAAAGTACTAGCGTGTAAGAAGTGAAGGTTGGGATACTTGCAAGTTTATAGTTTGCAAAAATAGGAACTAATAAAATTTTCAACACTAAAACTAAAAGCTTCAAATGGTGAGTGCAATTGATTTAAATATGGGCTAAACTCAGTTCATTAAATGGCTTGGCCGAGAATTTTGGGTCTCGAAAATATCCAATTGGTCTTGAACCCAAAAAGGATAGACATCTCACAGTACCTCTTTTGGCCCACAGGAGAAGTGTTAAAAGAAAACACAATTTTAAGAAAATAAAAAGGTTCGAATTGAATTTTCATTTTGATTTTAAATTATGATTTATATTAATATAATAAATTATGAAATTCATAAATTAATTATATATAATTTTTTAAATTAAAATAATAATTGTGAAAATCATGAATTAAATATATTAATAAAAACTTTAAATAATAAATTTATTTATTATTTTAAAAATAAATTAAATATATATATATATATATATATAAACATTTAATCCTAAATCATTAATAATAAAAATATAACATTGAGTAAATTAAAAAAAAATGTGAGTGTTATACATTACTATACGTTATTAATTTTATTGCAGTGTTTTAATAGGGAAGAGACCTAACCCTTATTGAATAATTCTAAACTGTTTAAAAATTAAAATCATTGTTTTTAAGTATTTCGACAGTATCCCGCATCCCCATAGACATTAAAAACGAAAAAAAGAATACTCAAGTATAATGCCAAAATCATTCCAAGAGATATTTATTTGGGTTTTACCATTTATGCATCAAGAGTAATAAAGATAAACCACATTCCAAAATGACCAGAAGTCTATTTTTCATTTCATATAGAAAGGTGACTGTACATTGATTGAAGTAAGTTGAAACACTACTTGAGAAAGCAAACAAACAAACAAACAAACAAACTGCATCTTCCTACTACAGCTCAGCAGCAAAGCTTCATCCCATTTATCACCTGCAGTACAGCTACAAACACATCCATCCATCGACTCATTTACATGGTTCTCTATCATACCTCCATCAAGCCCAGCTTTTTGGTTCCCCACAAGGCCACCCCTGCTCCCCCACCAACTTTTTGTTCATGACTTTTAAGTTAACTAATAGAGAGAGAGAGGAGAGACTATCTCCTACTCTGTAGCTGCAAAAACTACTGACCCTTCAACCTGTAATTTCATTTCATACATGTTTTGACATTAGCAGCAATCAACCATAGTAGGGAGAGAGGACAGTTGCTCAACATATAAATTGTTTTCCACAAATAACATAGGTTGCACATATCATAAGATTGTTTTTATCTTGGCCAGGCAGGGGCTACAGTTCATCAGTAGGCTTGTTATGCATCATCATATTTTTGTCTTGGGCAAATAGTATCAGGGTTGAATAAGATTGTATTGTATTGCTTTTATCTTGGCCAGCCAGGGGCTACAGTTCATCAGTAGGCTTGTTATGCATCATCATATTTTGTCTTCGCCAAATCGTATCTAGGGTTGATTAAGATTATATTCCAGAGGAGGCGGAGGACTAATGTGTCAGTACGAACATTTTAGTCCAAAGGATAAGAAACTTGTTTTTGAAAAAATAAGGAGCGAGTAAGATTTCAACATCAAAAAGGCAAGGTTTAGGTAAGGAAGCATTATTGAGCCATTAGCAAAAGTTTTCCCAACTTTGGTGAACATGACGTTGAATATGAACTTCATTAGATAACCTCATCCATATTTTATTCATAATTGTCCATTTGAAGTAAATCATCCTCCATTATATTCTTGTTTTATAATTTTCATCATTGTTAGTCAACTGGATCCTACTCAGGAGAAAATGACATGACGTTTTGATGATGTAGACTAGAAGGTGGAGAACATATATACATGTTACACGAAATGTGTGGCCCTGATGCAATTTAGAGAATCTACATGATGAATCATTTTTAAAGCTAGACCCCAACTTTTTTTAATCATGCAAGGACTTAAACCTTATCTTACCATAAATTTTGCACCCCAGATTTCTTCCTCTTTTGCAGGAACAGCTGTGATCTTGTTCTTTGGATTCTCATAGCTTCTCAGTCCACCAACGGCAGTGGAATAGAAACATCCTGAAGAATCAGTTACAGCCAAATTATCAGCTCAATTCAAGCAGGAATTCATATTTGCTTAGTTGTGAATATGAAATTTGGCGAAAGGTCAGTGCTTAGTTGACCAAAAGCACAAGGGTATTTGATTGATAAAACCTACCTTGAGGAAAAGATGCAAGTGACTTGCCACAAGCACCTTTAAGTAAGTTGGCATCATCAGCAAATGCCACCCACCCATCAGCAGTGATTCCCCAATATAAAGGAACCTTAGCAAATTGATCCTGTCACAGCATCACCAACAACATTATTTTCTAAGCCTCACCTAAATGTTAAAAAGCTCCAATTTAGGAATTGAAAAGAATTTACTCACAGTAGCTACAAATAAAGTGGAGGTGGCTTTATCGAAGACGATGAATGCAAAATTCCCCTCAAGGTGGCCAACAACATGGTTGGGAGGGTAAGGGGCCCTGTCACGCAATGCCTTGTATGCTTCGATCACCAAAACTACTTCATTTGCAGATTTTGCAAGGCCATACTGTTGTTTCAGACTCCCCAAGTTGTCAAGTGCTCCCTCAAACAAGCAAAATATGTCGTCCTTAGCTGCAAATGCTCTGCAGTTTTTCAAATGTCAATTTCAGAACTTTTCACGCTATGAGATCCAACAAATAACTTAAATTGGCTTTTGAAGTAACCAAGTATGTCGATGCTTAAAGAAATAGCTCAAATAAACTTTCTTAAGGAATCAATTCCTATTAAAAAGAACCTAAATTCACTCGCAAGTTATATAGTATCTTTTGAGAAAACAACCAAAAGATTATTGATGCTTAAAAAAATTCTAATGTCCTCATTGCTGCAGCTTCAAGAAAGGCTACTGCAATAACCAAACTAAGGAAACCTTGTAGTCGTGATCATCACTTATCTAAGTTCGCCAAAGAGGGTATCAGTCATTAGTCGCCACCAAAACCAGACTTACGGTCTAAATAAAAGAAAATATCACAAATGTCAAAAGAATAGCTGCGCTTACCCAGTTGCAAGGCTATCAAGATTCAATGAACTTAAAACCACTTTTCATAATTTTCAATCCACTTGCAGAAAGTTGTTCCCTCCTAGAATAATCAATCACATCAAGCAACATAAATCCTATATTTATAAATAAGTGATATTTCCTATTCCTTTTCCAACCCTTTGTTTCACTTTGTGAATACGCAAGGCATAAAATTTACTGTCAATAGGCTTTCTACTGTGTGTACTGGCAAAAAGATTAAAAATGGCATCCATCAAATGATTTTCTAAGATCAAAAGTATCCACAGCCAAATACAAAATGAAACAAAATTAACCTAAACACATCTTTCCAGAAAAAATTTAAACTACGTAGTGAGCATGATTCAAACGACTCAAAACCAATCATAAAATAAATTTATTTTACCTAATCCTAATTATCCTTCATATCCTCTTGATTCGTACAATTTCTTTGAAAAAACAATTTGACTTAGATTGGAATATTAACCCCACCCCTTGTCTACATTATTTCACATGCTACATCAGCAAGGCGGCACCGGATAAGATGGACCCCTTTTTTCTTTATCTTTCTTTAAGAAGAGAAAAACCAAAGTGAAATCAAACCGTCCGTGTAATGCATGCTCTCATCAAGAAAGAAATGGACGTCTTGGAAAGACAAAGCAATGACGATAGTATCAACTGGGGACTATGAGTCTATGGCCGCGTAGTAATTTTTAAAAAATAATTCTTATAAATTGATACGTGTCCGAATCTAGCTGCAAGATAGTATCAAGATGTTTGGGTTCTAGAAGGATCAATGGAATCCAATACGTGGCAAGCATGCAAGTAAAACTGGACCTTTAGATGCCAAATCTTGGACCGCGTGATCACTGAAACCTTGGTGTGTGATTGTGAAATCATGACCCTTAAATTTCTTTTTCCTTCTAATTACCTCATTCATTTGCTAAATATCCTTCTAATTTCGCCTGGAATATTCCTTGACAAACTGAAGATCACAAAAGAATAATAAAATGCTCGAATATAGACACAAGAGATACAATAAACAAGAGAAAAACAGTATCTAACAAATTACTGCTTTCATAGACGAATGGGAAATGATCCAGATTATTTCTTTTTAAAAAAAAGAACAGAAATATACGCGACTCTGATGCATAATAAACTGAACAGTTTCATCTCAGAGCAAAATTAATATACTAAAAGCCACCTCAAATTTGCAAATTGAAACTCTTTTTTTTTTTTTATAGTTAAATGTGTGCCATCATGAGATGGATTATCCGTTCATCTTCTCTGCAATCAGCATGTTCATGCAGTTGCAAATCCATTAAATTAATTGATCAGAAATTCCTCGAGAGCTGATCCTAATTTTTCATTTCCTTCGCTAATAGTTAATACTTCAGTTATGAGCTGAGGCAAATTCTTGTTTCTTTGGTCAATTGAACAAGAATTTTTAGATTTACTTCGATTGATGAATTTACCTGGGCCGTAAAACAGACTCGTTGTGGTGAGTGAAAGCAAGCTGGACATCATCACCGATCTGTACAGACAACGCCGAGGAATTGGTTTCCAGAAACCGATTCACCAGCGCTGCCGAAGTAATCTTCGGCGAAGGTGTCCTGCTGCCGGCAGCCACCAGCTCATCCGGCGGCGAAACTATTGTACTGCTAAAAACTCCCAGCATATTTTCTCTCACCTAAAGAAATACCTAAACACTCTCTCTAAATATGAAAATACACCTATAAATACAGAACGAAATGCACTTTCTCTCTCTTTGGACATGAAAGATGGAAGGTGATAGACTGAGCATGGCGGACATATATAGAAGAAGGAGGGGAGGGCAATGTGGTAATTTTACTATGATGGAATTTCTGATTTTATTTTTTTGTTTTCTTTATTATTCTTAGAAATATCCAATTGGCTGAAAGAAGCATGTGAAGTGGGGTCCAGTTATGGGCGACGATTCCCGTGTGCGTGGGAAACGGAATAGGGTTTGTGGGACCGGCATGAGGTTTGGCCGCTTGTAAATTTTGGAGGTATATGATTAAAAGATGAAATCTAAGGAAGGTGGAATTATCCTATGCAGCCATCCTTTTTTGCAAAGATGATCTCGCACGTGTGAACCTTGGGTTGGTAAGAATAATGAAATTTTTAATCTTAACAGTTACTAACATTTAATATAAAAAAATAAGTAATGATTGAATTTATTAAATACTAAATTACTTATTTAATTTATTAACACTTAAATATCTTAAATTACTTATTACTATTAAATAATTTTTTAAAAGTAAAATCATATAAAATAAAATAACGATCTTACAAAATAATTAGACAATTCAAAATTTCAGACATTCAAAAGCAAATACAAAAGCAAATCACCTAATTAAAACTGAAGGCAAATTATTCATGTGAACATTTCAGAAAACAAACTTTAACCCTTCTATCAAATTTTAACGTTAAGTAATTAATTCTGTTAGTCATAAGATTTTCAAGTGTGACTTTTTTAATAGTAATTTAGTCATTTATTATTCTTATGTTCTTGATAGAATTTAATTACAATAAATGAACGATTAAGGGCCTTGCATCTATGAAATCTTCTTCATTAAAAGAAACTCAAGCTTAAAAGAGTGGTTTGAGATTTCTTTTCTTCTTTTTTCTTTTTGCTTCCTTTTTTGTTTCCATGGTTGTTTGGAACTCTCTTATGTGCTTTTTTGTTCACTCTCTCATTTAAAATCTATTGATTACTACTTATTAATTAATCAGGTTGGGTGCCCGGATTTGTTTAGAAAAATCAGAGACAAATTCATAATTTAAGACAATTCATAATTCATACTAATTTTCTTGAGCCTTTTGAGATTGATATGCTTCGTGGAAGTGTGTTATGTATAGGAAATATCAAAGCCTCAAGAAAATTTAAATGAAGAAATAAAATGATTGAAGAATCCCCACATAACTGGAAAGTTCGTTCGTGTGTTTTCTTGAACTCATACCACGGAAAGTGTCCCAACACAATTCTATAGTATTATTTGCGTCCATGAATATCAAACCCTTGATTACATTCGAAGATCTTTGCTCATTCTACTTAATTCTAGCACTAGGAAAAATATAATAACATTTTTTATCTGAAATTAAATATTTATATTTAATTTTATACTACAAAATTAAATTATTTTACAGTAAAAATTTTATTTCATTTTTATTTTAATATGGTTAGTATGATATAATTTTTTTAAAATAAAAAAATTAAGAGAAATTTTATATCATAAATGTATTTATTTTTTAAGTAAATAAATATTTTATTTTGAATATTTCAATATATATATATATATAGAGAGAGAGAGAGAGAGAGATATTCAATTCAAAAATAAAGTAAAGAAAATTCAATGTATTTTTATTGCTAATTACCAGAACTTCATCGTGAGAGGCAATTGAATCTCCTAGGATGTAGGATTCAAAGTTTAGGTAAGAAAAACTTACAACCAATAGAGTTTTCTCTTTATTTTTTATATTTAATATTTCGTTGCGTGCCTAAAAAAATAAATCATGACAGGATTTACTGTATATCCAACCGTTTATCTAATTAGATCACTATGTTTTATTCATAAAAAGAAAAAGAAAAAGAAAAAGAAAAAATATCACGATGTTCTTAAATTATGATAATATATTTAATTGTAGTATATTATTACTATGATAATATATTTAAATGTTATGTTATTACAACTATAATGATATGTATGACTGCTCATTAAATTTAAAATAAAAAATTGAAAGAGAGTTTTATTATAAATAATATTGCATTATCTTTACCTTGTAGTTAATATTAAAATTATATATATATAATTTTTAAAATTTGTTGATAACTTAGTTTTTTTTTTTTTTTGCAATTGAGTTCAAACTAAATTAGTTATTACCCGTAAAATGGATACAAACACAATTAATGTAAAGTGTAAAGCATATTGAATTTCAAAGGTGCAACCGGAAACGAGTTCTAACCATTCATCTCTTTGTATTTATTTTTTTTTCAAACCCTAATTACGAAAGTATGTTTTTGTTGCATGTATTAAAAGACTTCTCTTGGTGGAATTAACTCTAGCAGATACAATGCCATCTCTTTTACACGGAATCAAATTATTGACTTTTCTTGGTGGCAATGAATTTTATAAAGTTGGATTCATTCATATATAAACAAGTTCTTTAGTCAAAAAGGATGCTTCATATTTCAATCTCACCCGGGACCAATTTTGATGGTGACAAAATTCTTCAAAGAGAAAAAAAAAGGCACAAGCAGATTGAAAGATTTTGTTTCAATTGGGCAATTCAATTTTGGCTTTCCTTTTCATAAAGGGGGAAAAGTAATAAAATCACATAGGAGGAGAATAGAATTGGATGCAGAGAGAATCGTGAAACGTTATTAATTGTTATTAATTCAGTAGAAAATTAAATATTTACACTTTTATTTTAGAATATTCAAAACTGAATGTTTTATGTTATTAAAATAACATATTATTTTTCATATAAATTTTTATTAACAACATTTTAATTTAGAATATTTATATTCCATTAATTAATTATCATTATTAACTTAATGGATAATTAAGACAATAAAGTAACTTCTTTAATGTCAAAATTTATTCTTGATAGAGTAATATCATATAAAGACGGAACAACAATTTTGAATTTGAAATTAAATTATTGAACACTCAGAATTAATAAGTTACTACCCTAAAACACTAGGACAATTTTTTTTATTTATAAATAAGTCATTGCATTAAAATAAAAAAATAAATTACACAAATGAGATCATAAGTAAAAATAACAAACAAATATAGTCTAATAAATACAATACTAGTAATTAATTTGGTAATCGAAGAGAAGTTGGACATGAATTCTTGATTAGAATTTGAAACTTTTTTTTCATTTCGACAGAGAAAATGCTGTAAATTCATAACTCTTGAGATTTACTAGTTATATAGCCTAGGAAATTAAACAAAAGAATAACCACTGTCTGATTGTTTTCTGCCCAAGAAAATTATGGACCCGTCCAAAGTCCAAACCTTAATTCCAAAACTGTGGATGGACCCAAGTTTTTTCCTGTGTACTATTTCAAATCTAATATTAAAACCAAATAAGAAATTAATCTAATATTATTTTAACTAGAATCTTAATTTTTAATGTTTTGATTTGTACATTTGTCTCCTGTGCCAGGGGAAGGGGAAGAATATGATGAGTACATATATTCATATTCTATAATTTGTCTAAAGTTTTAGTGGCAATCTGAGTCAGACCAAACCACGTTGCCCAATGGTTCGTCATTTTGAAAAGAGATTCTAAGTTCTAATTTGGAATCTAAAATTTCATAGGGAATTAATTAATCTCAGTGAAAGAGATAGAATATACAAAAATATAAATTAGAAACTTGTCTATGTTATTAAGAATTTGAAAATTTCAATGAAAAGGAATTTAATTTTCTTTTCTTTCTTTTTTTATGTGGAAGAAAAATAAAATGTCAACTTCACATTATTATGTACTACTATAATATACCAATATGGTATGTCACCGAAAAAAGATTTTAATTCACTGCTTTGTTAATAGTTCACTGATTGATTGTTTAATTCATAAATGAGAGAGCTCGCTTTTCAAAATTTCCATTTTACATATACATATTTTTCAAATTGAAATACTATGATAGTCTGTCAAATTACTATGAGCGGGCATAGAGTAGTAACTAGTAAATGTGAAATAATTTACAAATCACGTTTATTATTTGTTTATGTTTTATAAATGATAAATGACTTGTTAATATTTAAGCAAGATTATAATTAAAAAGTTTTGATGAGATCTTTAATTTTAAATAAAAGTCAAACTATTTGAGTGAATCTGGATCGAGCTCTAAATTAATTAAAATTAAAATGGTTATTGATATTGAAAGCACCAAGCCAATGCTTTTCTTTTATCTCCACTCCACCTATGTCTTCTCTCATTTCTTTCAAAAGGAAAAAAATAAAAATAAATAAAATCATTGGATTACTTTTTCCATCGTTTAATTTCCACCAAGATTTTATCATTCATTACATTCTTTTTCTGTCTATAATTCACTATCTCGATCTCATCGATTAAATTTTCATATTTTTCTTTTAAGCTTACAATAGCTAAATTAGCCAATTTAGTTTTTTATCTTTCTTTTTGACCACTTTGGTCTCTCATTTTTTTTTTCTAGTCATTTTAATATTTTATGCATTTTTTTCAACCATTTTAGTTTTTTTTACTCAATCAAAATGATTAAAAAGAAAAATATAAGGGATCAAGCAAGATAAGTGAAAAAGAAACAAGATATCAAATTGACTAAAACAATAAATATAAGAGACAAAAATGACTATTTTAACCTCACATAGTGAATAAAATTTATTTTTCTTCTTAGACAGATGTACAATTTCCCTAATTCTCGAAAGGTTTTCCGTCATTTTCTTTAGTCTATTCATTGTTGTTTGGGGTATGGTGAGTATGCTGGGAAGGTTTTCTTGTCTCAGGGGCCACATGACGTGGAAATCAAAACATATCGTGTTTTTTTTTTGTGGTAATTGAAATCAAATATTATTAGATTTATTTAAATTCTAATTATAATCAATAAAATGTAAAAAAAGAAAAATACAACAACTTTAGACAATGAAGGTGACGTGTAATGTAATTATTGTAAAAGGATAAAATTACTACAAGTTGGTGTACGGTGACGCCCATAGTAATGGGCTGTGTGGCACCAGGTTTCTCCACCTCTAAACATCTTTAGCCATTTTTAGATCCTATCCCCATTATTTTAATTTGTAGTTTTTTTTTCCAACTAGTAAGTTTTCTCATTATTATTTTATTATAGGGTCATATGTGATCGTTAAATATGAATTTGTTAAATTAATAAAGTTATTTGTAAAATTTTGAATGAAATTTTTTTATTTAATTTACGAAAATAATTATTCAATCTTAATCATTTAAAAATAGAAATGTGATAATTTAAAATTAGAATAAAAATATTTCTTTTAAAAAATCTAAAAGGGGATGTGAATTAGGTTTTTATTCAATATTCAATTTTTTTAACCTAATTCAATAAAACACATATTTGACAACAAATATAAAACACTTGGTGTACTAATTGTGTGAGTAAAAATGTGTTCAAATAAAGTACAGAAAGTAGAGTAATGAACACCATGATTTATTGTAGTTCGGTTTATCTAACAAAACCTAATCTACTACTTTGAGTTACCTAATCAAGGATTTTACCAATTTCCTTCACTAATCAAATAAATGAGATTATAAAAGATACTCACTCAACTCACATTAGGGTTTTACAAATAACCTCTCAACCAATCAAGTCTCACTCAACCATTGAGTTTTACTACACAACCTTGATTATACAATAATCTCACTACTCTCTTTAGTGAATCATCATTATACAATTCAATTCAAGGTTTACCCAAAGGTTTTAAAAACAAACATTGAATACAAAATAACCTACACAAGCCTCACCCTAACACTTAGAGTTTTATGTTACTTGCAACCTTGATACAATTACAATCAATAATAAGCGATAGAGAGTTTAATAGATATCACTTTAATGTGAAGATATATCAATTTAAAGTATAAACACGTCATTGGGTAATTTGTTTCTTTAGATTGCTTAAGAACACCAATGATTTAGTAAATACCCTTATTGGATGATTTTCACAATGTAAATGTTATAAAAGTGTTTCAAATTGATTTCAAAATGTTCTATAAATAGTAAGAATCAGATTTTTGCTTAAAGAGTCGTATTATTGAGTTTTTTAAACAATTTGAGTATTTATATGTATACACTAACGGTCATAAAAATGACTGTTTAAATCCCATTAAGGAGAAGTGCGATCGATCGCATATCAGACGGATTGTCCACATTATCATCCGTAAGTGTTCTAGATAACTCTGGACATACTACGGACAATGAATTGAGTAGACTGGTCAACCACATGATTTTGAGGTCGACCACATATGTAGTCAGGTCGACCGCACATGAATCCAAACTATGCAATATAATATAAGGTTTCAATCAACTTTAAGAGTCGTAGAATATATTTTATAAAATTTTAAGTATATGCATGTATTTTGAAAATCATTTCAAATACGTAACTCATGTTTTATCTTTATAAAGTATTTTGAAAAACGTTTCACTTTTTATTAAACAACCTATAAAAATTATTACTCATAGAAGTAGATATAGAGAAATCTAAGGATATAAAAAAAAACACAACACCTCTAGATCCTATTTAATTCATAAATTGCTTATCTTTAACGTTTGATAACATTCGATCTTTCCTGGAGATTTGAACATTCGATTTTGCATGGATTAGATATAAGAATCATAAAAAATCAACACTTATACAATTAAGGCATTAGTCCTCATCAATGTTTGTCATTAATCAAAATTAAGATATTAAAAACTTTAAGTCTTTCATCTTTAATATCTCATAACTTGTAAGATTGAACAATGAATGTTTCTAATTATAAATTATTTTTTAACAATAAGAGAAAGTTATATAATCCCAACTTTTTGACATATCTTTGATAATATCTCTTCTGAATTCGTTCATTATAACTTGTTTACTCAAAGATTTTTTTTTTTTTTGAGTAAGAAGTCAAGATTGTATTTGAATTGAAATTTTGAATTGAGTTTCTTATTTTGTTTTTTAAATAACATAATTTTTTGTATTTTAATAATATTTTTTGTATTGGGAATTAAAATGATTTTTTTAGTTAGAGAATTGAAAGATTGATAATAATATATATTCTCTCTTTTCATTTTTATAAGATGTATAAAACGAACTATTTTATTCATAATTAGAAAATATTTTGTTACTTTTTAGAATTATTATGTATGTTATTTTTAAATTCACCATTAGTTTATTGAGAGAGGAAAATATAAAAAAATTATTCATTTTTTTAATAAATACTAAAATAAATAAGAGTGTAATAAGAATTAAAAGAATTTATTGATTTGTATAATTTTACTTAAAACATCTTATAAAAAAGGATGGAAGGAGTATAAAAAATAAAATTAATAAATTGTTTAAAATTATTTTTAATTAAAAAATATTGTTTATATGTATAACACGTGAGACTCATTTATTGGGTTTAGAAAACAATTTGAAATTTTAAATGGAAAAAAATTGTTTATTAAGATGTTTTGATGGGGATTGATTGAATTGATTACCTATTAGTTAACTTGAGAATCCGCCTATTTAGAGTATTGCTTCACCAAAACCAGGAAGGAAAGAAAATGAAAGAGTGTTGGATATTTCTTGGCTACTTATTAGTTAGTCAATTTAAGTCGAGCCACCACAAAAATATTTCTTCTATATAAATGTCAAACCAAATTATATGAACGATAATACTTTACCAACTTCTTTGACCACATCACATAATTAATTATATCTTGAAATTTGTTCACAATATTAACTGAAACAATCATTTAAAAAAAATTAAAAATTTATCCAAATCCCTTTATTTCTTTTTTTTGTTGCAAAGAGACCAATATAGTCAATAGAATGGTTTTCCATTTGAGAAATTTTAATCTCTCAAGCAAGATATTGAAAGAAGAAAATAAAAGTAAAGAAAAATCTATTAAAGAGACTTCTCATTATGTGGCACAAAAAAGAAGAAAATAAAACAGATCCACCAAAGAAGACCATAAAATGATGATCCACCACATCTTTATTCATCACTAGGGCCAGATCCCAAGTGATAGTGGCGGGGGGGGGGGGGGGGGGGTAATGAGGGAATACCAAGTGCCACAAAAGAGAAGCACTAATAATAACTATTTTTGGGGACCAAAGTGTCAAACCGCCATTCTAATGTGAATAGATTGAGATTGAATTGTTGTTGCTTTGTTGGGTCCCCCTCCATTCCAAAGAAAGAGGGCCAAAGTAAATTGAAATCAATCAATGATACAAGGATAAAACAGGAACAAAACACAAGCACCATTACTATGCTCAGATTAAGACTTGGCCAAACTCTCTCTCTCCCCCCCCCCCTTCCCCTCCCAAGAAAAAGTATATTATTATGTGTTCTTAATTTCTTTTAAGCATTTCATGTCCACATATGGTTCATTGTTTTTCCCTTGACTTGTGGTGCATGTCTTCCAACTTTGAGAGCGACCACGTCGATGTAGAAAGCTATAGATTTCTTCATTAACTTGTTACCTTCTTTTGCTTATGTCAAACGGCTGAAAAATGTAAAAATGTAATCTCTACATTTGAAATTGAATACTTACTTTTAATTTTAATTTAAAATTAATAAAATTTAATTTAAATTAACTTACTAAATTATTTTTAACATTAATATAATGAATTGTCGATACACGAGGTAATCTTAAATTAAAATAATGAATGGTAAAGAACGTGACTTAGTAATATATAAATTTTTTAAATTAAAAAGATTATTAATAAAATTTTAAATAAAAAATATGTTTATTAAGAAAAATAGATATTTAATTTTAAATAAATTAAAATTAAAATATAAATATTTAAATTGGAACTGAATGAGTATTTATTGGAGGGAAGTTTTATTATTCACACTTTTATGTGACCATAATAACCGAGACAATTGCTAAACCTTTTTTTTTGGTAAGTAATTAAATGCTATAGTTTCAAGAACAAAGTACGGTCTAATATAAATAAATAAGAGACCACTTTTTTTCCAAGTGAATTCATTGTTTTCTATTGGGACCAATTTTTGTTGCCAAAAGCTACTGCTATTATGACATATAGGATAAGAATTCCATACCTCGTCAGACTATGAAACTCCTAAATCGTTAAGTGATGTAGACCCGCTTCCATTATCTAGTGTTTACTTAGCTTTCCGAGTCATAATGACATACATGTACAACTCAGAATAGTAAATATGATGAAAGACTCCTCTTAATACAATCATTGAAGGTGACCAGCTATCCTCAACAGTTTATTATTTGCATTTTATGAATCTGAAGCCATCTAAAGACTTCCAATTTGTTTGGTGGAAGCAAACCATGAAAAGGGCATCTGTCCTTTTGATGTAAAATAGCACTAATTTACACAATTATAGGACAAATTAACAGTAACTAAAGACGAGCTTGAAATATATGAAACAAATTAATATTCTTATTACACTTTTCTTCCATATGTCTAAAGGATCCTTAGAAGCCCAAAGCTAATACGGGGGCCTGACATTTATACAAGTAGAGTACTAGTTGCTTTGGGAGGATGGTAAGACAGACCAGCCTTGAAGGCGTAGAATGCGGTACAAGAGCCCACCAGAAATGGACCCAAAAGTTGGGGCAACAAGATAGATCCATAGTTGATCAAAGTCCCTTGAAACAAGTGCTGGCCCTAATGATCTTGCTGGATTCAATGATCCACCTGAAACAGAACTAAAGTAAACAATCAATGGAAGAATAAGTGCAAGATTTCTGATGATCAAAGGCCAAAAGGGTAAACAGAAACATGAATTAATATACCCAGTAATTAGCACTCCAAGCCCAGTTGCCACTCCAGCCACAAATGCAGAAAGCTGGCCATTCTGTACAATTTGCCTTATGCAGTGTTAGTATAGATAATTTTATTAAGGTCCATAAAATGCATGTTTATGGTAAGAAGACCTTACAGATTTAGTATCATCTGATAAAGATGCAATTATGAATAGAATGATCATGGTTGCAATGAACTCCACCAAGAATGCAGCAATGTTGCCATTGAGTGGTTTTGTCATTAGCATCTCTGATTTAATGCCATAAATTGAACTTCCAGCATAGGTTGCCCACACACAACCTCCGATTTGTGCCAATACATAAAGTGGAACCTTGGCAAACAAATTAGGAAATTGTATCTGAGTAGGTGTTCAGTTCATTTTTTATGATAAAATTTGGAAATCTATTGAATACCTTGGACCAAGGAAATGGACCAACAGCTGCAAAAGTTATTGTAACTGCAGGATTAAAATGAGCTCCAGAGATGGAACCAAGAGAGGTAATTATAAGGATCACTGTTAAAGCTGCTGTTGTTGCATAAGCTAGTAGTCCCACTTGAACTCCCAGTAGTTCACTGCTTGCAATGATCCCTGATATGCAGAAAACCATTATGAAACAACCTACCGCCTCTGCTGCAACCTGCATGTTGTAATGTGTTTGAGATCTCGTTTGTGTATCTGAGTTTATCATCTGGCATTGACAAAATGCTTTCTTGATGCTGAAAAATTGAGGAATCTATCTCATGCTTTACCCAGTAACAGTTTAAAATTATACATGTGAAACTCTTACCTTCCGAACAAGAACAAGATCCAATGGATATGGAAAGCCCTTGTTTTTTCTTGCTGAATTATATGTTAGAGGTTGATCCTGATTTGATGATTCTTGGATTGAAAGATTAGGAGATGGTGGAGCCTCTAGTGAAGATATCATGATCAATCCTTCTCTTAGATGCTAAACTTGATACCTTTGTCAAGTCTTTATATATACCTTAAACTTGATACCTTATAATCTTTATTAGTTAAATTCAACTAGTTTCTTTATATTTGTTTGCTCGTGGAGGTTGGATTGTTGGAGGGTTATCGTTGTTCACGTCGTTTGAGTTGCTAATTGGAGGCTGGATTTGATGCCATAGGGATAGATGTTCATTCAACACAATTCTTGTGTTCTTTCATTGGTGTGAAAAGGGTAACTCATGCTTCTTAGGTGATTCTTAAAAGCGCATATAATTTTTTCTGTTCCTTTGATTCATCAGTAATCTTTACCATCATTACTCTGATGAAGATTGCAATGGTATATGAAACTGGTAATTGAACACTATTTTTTACTTGGCTGGAACTTCAATTTAACAAGACACTGAACAATTATCCAACATTATTTTTCAATTAATATCTTAGTTGCTACTTGCATTTCACAAGTATTATTCTCCTCAGAACATCTTCAGAGATATAAAGGGAACTATTCTTACTCTCTGTCACCGATCAAACATGAAGAGGGGGGAAAAATAGTACAGATCAGAAGGAAATGTGAACTTAAGCTCGGGAAGTAAAGTTGAAATTGGCACATGTAGTTTGACGAAACAATAGGGAAGAACTGAACCCAAGAATTGATCTGGAGAGATCGAATTGTAAAAGGTTGTCATCAATTTGGTGCCCTCCAATCACAATTGAGGTTGTGAGTCGATCACCACCATCCACAAAGCCTAGGCATATGACATCTTTGTTAACCTGCACCATTGAGTTAGCACCAAAAATCCTCCAATACACATTTTTGCTTTGCAAGATGAGATCAATGGGAGGAACAGCTGGTCCAACACGCGTGCTACCGATACTGTTTGAGCTGAAACATGCACTGAAGGGTGCCACAGGGTCTACTCTAGTAGCATTGGCAAGCTCCCTGATGAAAGCCTCAGATACTGCCTTGTAAATTGATGGTTCCATGGCTGTATAGGGTCTTCCAGTGCTAATTTTGGTTCCACCATTGCCTTTCTTGTTGATGGTTAACAATTTTTTATTTATTGGCACTCTTTTGCCATTAATCTTGATAGATTTCACCCCAATAAAGTACTCAGAAGAAGGCTCATTTAGGAAGGGAACAGATCCAGTTCCAAATGGATTTATAACTAAAGGGGTATACATAAGAGACTTGGAGATGTCAATACTTGGAAGCATGACATAAGGGCCATCACCAAAAAATATGACACCATTGGAAGAACTCAAGCAAATGGCAAATTTTCTTGAAAAGCCAAAAGCTTGAGCAAATTGAGAAGGCAATGCTATCTGATGTCTTCCCAATCCTGCTGTTCCTTTAGCACCATTAGCCAGACCTTCAGTGAGAAAAGTAGGAACACAGGTGAAGATGAAATGTGGAACCGAAACGGCTTTTCCAGGATTAACTCCTTCAGTGGATTGAATTGAGATTAGGTCAACTGCAATTTCACCACCATCATAGAAAGTGTTAATGAAAGGATTTTCAGGGGTGTTTAAACATGCATCCATACTGCAGCCCGGCCTCGGTGTTGAAGAGCAGTTGAAACAGGTGTTAGGCTTGGCAATTGTGCACTCAGGTGAATTGCACTGAGCAGGCGTATAGGATGAGCTAATGAAGCCATTTTCACAGTCCACCCACAGGGTCTGGCCACCAAGATGAATGCTTAACTTTACAGGAACAAGAGGAGTTCTTTGGCTGATTTCTGTGATATATTGAAGGGTTAATAAGTCTTTGGTGACCGGAAGAACAAGTCCCTTAGGATGAAAAGAAGTTTGAGCACTCGAGGGAGAGATGAAGAGGCAGAGAGTAAAGAAGAGAGGAAAACCAACGTGGTTAGAAGCCATGAAAGGGCAGCTGGAGAACTTGGATATTTGGGAATTCTATGAACTCATGCCTTGATATAGAACGTTCCATTTAGCAATGCGAGCTAATAGTGTACATTTCAACGTTCAAACAACAAAATGTCAACTATGAATAGATCTGAATGTTCTGTAATCCATGATAGAGACATTTTCAACGGATAAACATAGTCAAAGAGTACGGTTTTTTTTACAAATATATGTACTTCAAGAATTGAACGAATACTTGGAAGTTGAAGTCCTACAAGATTGTCCATTGCCAAACTGGTATTACCCATTTAATACATCATATAGAAATTACCGGATTTAACCCCTAAACTTTTTCAATTGTCATCTTGAGTTCCTAATCTTTAGATTCAAATTTTTGAATCTTTGATCTTTTTTATTTTGATGAGATAATTACTTCCGTTAGTTTTTTTTGTTAAGTTTGATTCAATTAATTGGTGAATGATATTTTTGAAAACTCAATGTTTACATTTATCTTAATTTTTTCATTTCAATAATAATAATAATAATTGGTAGTTCATTTTAAATTTTTACTAATCATACTAAATGAATAATCATAACATTTATTATTTTGATTTCTTTTATTGAGAAAAGGAAAAAAATGTTTTTTATTTAATAAAAAAATGTAAATATCGACTTTTAAAAAATACTTAAACATTTGAAGAAAAAATGCCAACAAGCATTAATTTGGTTAAATTTTTAAAAAATAAATTAAGGAAAGGACATCGTTCACCAAATGAAAAAAAATTAGGGGACTTTAATAAAAAAAATTTAGCACTGGTCAGACTCACTTGTGGAACCCATTGGAATCCATAATATAACCAGTCAATCAGAATTTAGTTTTAAAAAGATTAAGAATTCATCACACCAAACGTAAAAAGATAAAAGATTAAACATATTAAATTGTAAAAAAAAGTTTCTAAAAATATCATTCACCAAACATTAATTGAGTCAAACTTAATAAAAAATTAACGGAATGACTTATCTCATCAAAATAAAATAAAAATCAGGATTCAAAATTTTGAAACTAAAGGTTAGAGACTCAAATTGACAATCGAAAAAAGTTTAGGGGCTAAATCTGTCAATTTTCCATACTTCAGATTTGTCCTAATAATGCAATTAATTACATGCTGAAGTAGAGTTATTATAGAAAATCATGTTCATTGAAGATCACGTTGACCGATTTATTTTCAGGATGTAAATCTTGATTGCTTGCAGTTAAGACCAAGACAATATTATATGAAACAAAAATGTCATCTTGGTTGCATTAATCTTAGAACAAATTCTTTAAATTGAAGACAAACTTTTAAGGCTAATTAAAGAATACTGTTATTCGATAATCAAATCTGATAGAAATGTGAACTGAAGTGGATCAAACTTCTTCCATTCATGTCAAGAACTTATAGACAAAAGACAGTTTTATTAGATATGTGTTTTTCAATTAATGAAATTTAAAGAGGCGTTCTTGATTCCTTCAAGCTTTAGATGTGAAGTTGAAGTTACATGAAGTTCGGGAACCCAAGAGTGTAGAGGTGAATCCAAGTCTTGATCTTGCAATATCAAATTCTAAAATAGCATTCTCAAGCTGATGTCCTCCTATAACAATGGAAGTTACTTGGCCTACACCTCCATCCACAAGTCCAAGACAGACGGTGTCATCCTTAACCGAAACAAATGCATTTGCACCGAAAAGTGTCCAAGAAGTGGTCTCATCATTTTGCAAGATAAGTGTAATAGGAGGACCAGCTAGTCCAACACGGGTACTTGGGAGACTGTATGATTTGTAGCATGCCTTAAATGGAGCCACAGGCTTCACCCTAGGGACTTGAGAAAGTGAATTGATGAATGCATTTGTAACAGCACTGTAAATTGATGTCTCCAGAGTTGTGTAAGGGACTGCAGTGCTAATTTTCGTTCCTCCATAGCCTTCGTTGCTGATTTCCAGTAATGTTTTGTTTATAGGCACCAGCTCCCCATTAACCTTAATGCCGGTAACTCCAATGAAATACTCCCCTGAAGGGTCATTTCCTAGAACATTATTAGTCCATGGCGCGCCACTGGGGTTGGTGAGGAGAGGAGTGTAAGTAAGGCCTTGTGAAACATCTATGCCAGGAAGCATCACATATGGGCCACCACCGAAAAATACGACACCAGTGGAAGAGCTCAAACACATGGCAAATTTTTGGGGCAAACTAAAGGCCTTAGAAAATTGAAAAGGAAGTCCAATTGGGGTCCTCCCTAGTCCAACCATACCTTTAACCCCTCTTGCTAGACCCTTTAGGAGATCAGGGTAACCACAAGCGAAGACTAATTCTGGCATTGTAACACTTGATCCTGGATTCCTCCCATCAGTAGACTGAAGAGAGACAACATCTTTTGCTAGCTCACCACTTCCACTAGTCTGAGTTATGCTGTTTTCAGGAAAGATTGAACATGTGTTATTGTTGCAGCCTGGTGTCACTGGGCAGGGGTGATCCATACAACCTGGTCTTGGACCAGGATAACATTCTCCACATCCATATGTAGACCTGAGAAGTTTGCATAAAGATGAGCGACAATGGACAGGCTTATATGTTGAGCTAAAATAGCCTTTCTCACAATCAACCCATAAAGATTCACCACCAAGATCTAGTGCTAGTTTTACAGGGACAAATGGAGTCCTTTGCTTAACTTGAGCAATATATTGCTTGGTTGAAAGATCTTTGGCAACTGGAAGAAGAAGGGCATGAGGTCTCGAGGTTGTTTTGGCAATGGAGGAGGAGACAAAGAAGAGAATCAATAAAAACATATTGCAGACAAAAACATTCGTGAAAGCCATTTTTGTTTTCAATACAAATGAAAATGGTTAATTTTGTACAGGGGAAATTGTATATCTGCTGCCCTTTTATATGAGATTTTTAAATCATTGAACTGAACATTTTCAATGGTGTGGTGTCGATGGTTTTGTAATGCAAATATTTGATAATTTGAAACGGTGGCCTGAAATCATCCATGGAATGATTTTGAGTTGTAAGAATTTGACCATTGCTATGTATTATCCCACTGGAATGATTTGGCTTGTAAGAATTTAACTCCATTGTTAAAGCTCATGCTCAGGATCTTATCAAGCAAAATGCATTAGAAGCATCTATATTTATTCCTCCCATCCAACTTTTTATATGGACTTAATATATTAACTTTAACGCTGCTTAATATAAGATTTAAATGTCTGTCTAAACCAGATTAAATTTAGACAAAATTGTTTCAAGGACAAAGAAAGAAAATGCTATTCTCTAACTGTTCTAAAAATAGTATAATATTTTATACTTATTCCTCCAATTTCTTTTACTAAATATTTATTATTTAATTTATACCCTTGAAACTTTGATGCAGAAAAATTTTACGTGGCGGCCAGTTCATTGGAACAGGCCAGTTACTGTTAAGACAAAGACCAATTTGAATTATTAAATGTACAAGAACCTTCACATATCTGCAAAGATGCTGACATGATCCATTTACATTCACATATTTAGTAAAGAAAAACAAAATTAAAGAAAGTTAAGTGATATACGCATTGAAAACCGACGCTCATAGTGTTTCACTGTTTCAAAGGTTATTTTTGTCCATTAAAAAAGAGAAAAACAAATAGACTAGGAAGTATAAATTAGCATACCCCTGTATATCTTGTATATATTTAATTAGTGAAAAATTAGTTCTGTGGTCCTAAAAATTTACCATTTTTGCCAAAGTGATCATAATGTATTTTATCAATTAAATTGATACTTACAAGTCAATTAGTATCTCCTTTTAAACAATAAAGGCATTCATAATGAAAAAAATAGTTATTTTGATCTTTGAAGTTTATTTATTTTTGCCAAATTGAACCACAATGTCCTTAAAGTTTATTTGTTGGCCAAATTACTAAAGTCAATTATTGGAAGGCAAAGGTTATTTTTGTCCATTCAAAAAGAGAAAACAAAAAGACTAGGAAGTATAAATCAGCATACCTTTGTACATCCTGCATACATGTAATTAGTAAATAATACATTACAATAATAAAGTCTTAAAAGCCATCTCAATCAGTCATGCCATTTGATTTTTTATTTTAAAAAAGTATAAATCATTGTATCCTCGTAACCCTACCTTTAGTACAAAATATTTATTGATAATACATGACAAGACATGTAATAAAACCTTAGAAGCCATCTAAACCATTGATGGCATTTTATTTAGATGATACATATGCCAACTATATACAAGGATCCTAAGCAGCAGATGTGAAGTTAAAATTGGCACAGGTTGTTTGTCTGAACAATAATGAAGAGCTGAATCCTAGTCTTGATGTTGCAACATCAAATTGTAACAAATTGTTTTCAATTTGGAACCCTCCAATCACAATGGAAGTCCTGGGATTCACTCCTCCATCAACAAATCCAAGACAAAGGACATCATTCCTAACTTGAACCATTGAATTTGCCCCAAAAATTCTCCAGAACACACTCTCATTTTGCAAGACAAGATCAATTGAAGGCACTGCTGGTCCAACCCGTGTGCTACCGATATTTGCAGAGTTAAAGCATGCTCCAAATGGTGCTACTGCTGCAACCCTTGTGATGTTTGATAGCTCTGTAACAAAGGCATTTACAATAGCATTGTAAATTGAAGTTTCCAAGACTGTGTAAGGATTAACTGTGCTGATCTTTGTTCCACCAATGCCTTCACTATTGATGGATAGCAGAGTTGTGTTTATGGGCACAACTTTTTCATTGATCTTGATTGATTTTACTCCAATGAAGTATTCAGCTGATCTATCTCCTGCAGAGAATGCTGATGCTGTACTTACTGGATTTATAAGCAATGGTGTGTAGATGAGATTAGTTGAGGCATCCACATTTGGAAGGAACATATATGGTCCATCACCAAAAATTACCACTCCCCTGGATCTTTCTGAAGAACTCAAGCAAACTGCAAACTTTCTATCAAAGCTAAAACCAGCAGAGAATTGTGAAGGAAATGAAATTCTAGTCCTTCCAAGGCCAGCCATTCCTGTCACACCATTGGCTAGACCCTGCAAGAGAAATGTGGGAGCACAAACAAAGAGAAACTGAGGTAAAGAAACATTCCTTCCAGGGTTTTTTCCATCAGTGGATTGAAGTGACACAACATCCGAGCCAAGCTGACCTCCAGTGGCAGTTCTTGTAATTGTGTTATCTGGGAACAGGCCGCAGGTGTTATTGTTGCATCCTGGCCTAGGAGGTGAGAAACATTCTCCACAATTGCCAGCAGCTCCAGCAAGTGAGCATTGGGCTGACCGGCAACGAGCAGGCCTATAGGAGGAAGAGACATAGCCTTGATCACAATCTACCCATAAGAACTGGCCACCAAGATCAAGAGTCAAGCTCACAGGCACCAGTGGAGTCCTTTGGTTGATCTGAGTGATGTATTGGAGAGTTGAAGCATCTTTTGAAACAGGGAGGATAAGGGCCTTGGGTCTAAAAGAAGTTTGGGCTAGAGTTGTGGATATGAGAAGAAAGGAGCAAAAAAGAAAGGAATAGAAAGAAGGAGCCATGAGAGGAGACAATGAGCTATGCTTAGATTAATGAAAACTAAGTTGATTTATGTAAGAGAAATCTAATACCTATTTATAGCTATTTAGGTTCTTCAGGATAATGGTACACGTTTCTTAATATCTTTTGCTAATATTTAATAATGGATATGACTTAAAAGATTTCAAGGATGGCAACTTGAGGACAACTCAACACGTCCAGAAGGCTGAAGGCCTAAAAATGTTGACTCTGAATCTGGTTACTAGTTTTTCTTTTGTCCTTTAATACCTCTAAGGACTTCATGGTTAACGGTATGGAAATGATTGCACAATTATGTTTGTTTAGAGAGTGTTAATGCTTTTCAAATTTGAAAACTCATTGAAAAATTGCTGAGTTTTGCATAAGTGAATGAGATTTATTAATTACGTAATGTTTAAAAACACATAGTAACACATATAATTTGTAGATTGTTAACAAATTGAGATGGTAGAAGGGAGTTCCAGGAGCAAACTTTCTGCTGTGTTCCTTCCTTTGTAGTACAAAAGCCAAATCCAATTTGGAACTATAGAAAATACTTTGACTTTTCCAAGTTATCAAACTAGTACTTATCTTTAGCTTTCTTTAGTGTTTATCTTTTTTGTGGATCTCCAAAATCTTCTTTCTTTTCTAGTATTCCTTCCTTAAGAACTGGGCAACCTCTAAAGAAATTATCAAATAATGTCGATCATGGAGTTAGAATCATACTTGTCCCTTAAGAGATATGCTGATTTTGTCAATATATATATATATATATATATATATATATATATAGTCGATATATATCAAATTCCAAGTGTTTGAATATTGAGGCTCCAGTCTTAAACTCTATTTGGTCTAAAATTGAAAGCATAAATAGATAAGATAAATGGAACATTCTTTTACCCTTTTCAAGTTTCATGGCATTGTCCAATCAAACCTGTAGAAGATAAGAAGAGATTTGGTCTTGGATTTGCCAGAAACTCATATGCAATTGACAGTTGTAGCATTTTTGGACGTGGATATGTATAATACAATATATACCTTTTTTTTTTTTGCCTTTTGGTCTGTTTTGTGTGAAAGATATCTTTTCTTTTTCAGAAATCATATTTGCTTCTATTACCCAAAATAAAAATATTTGTTGTTTGCTTGATGTATAATGTGGTGAAAATCATTGGAAGAAATTTAGTTGATAGCAGGCTAGTAGCTGATTTCATATACATGACTTTCATCAATAGTACAAATTTGGAGGTCAAGGGTCATAATTTCTATCAATATCTAGAATTAGATTACAATGTAGATACAGAATTTGATCTAAAGTTAGAGCAGCCTCTCTGCCCCATCAACAAAGATGATGATGAAAATCCAAGCATAGAATTGCCTAAATTGAACTCCAAAAATTTGTCTTCCAATTGATGACCTCCAATCACAATTGAAGCCTTTGATGAACTCAATCCTCCATCCAAGAATCCCAAGCACATCACTTCTTCACTAACATGTACCATGGAATTTCTCCCCTCTATCTTCCATTTTACCATCTCACTCTGCAACACAAGATCAATGATTGGCACTTTTGGTCCAACCCTTGTTTTCTCTACCCCTTTTGAGCTGAAGCAAACCCCAAATGGTGCCACTGGTGACACTCTGGTTATGTTCATTGCAGTGGCTGCTTTGGAATAGGCCTCAGTGAATGTGGAATATAGAGAACTCTCCATGGTGGTGTAAGGAACTGTGGTGCTGATTTTCGTTCCTCCACTACCTTCTTGGTTTGCCGAGAACAGGGAATTCCTGATTGACAATTTCTTGCTGTTGATTTTGATGGATTTCACCTTAATATAGTAACCTTGTAAATTTTCTCCTTCATGGAAAGTGAAGGGTGTATACAACAGGGATCTTGATATATCACCACCCAGTAGTGGAAGTTGAGGATTTTCGCCAGAAAGTATCACCCCATTTGATGAGGTTAGACATAGGGCAAATTTCCTGCGGAAGCCAAATGTGCTAGAAATTTGATCTGGTAATGCAATTCTAGTGTTTGCGAAGCCTAACATACCTTTCACATCACCGGCTAAACCTTTCAATAATGAATTATCTGCACAAGTAAACAAGAACCGAGGAATGGTAGCTAAAGATCCTGTCTTTACTCCATCAGTGACTTCCACAGCAACGATGCCTTCTTTTAAATCCGCTCTTGAAACCATTTTTGTGATGGGATTTTCCAGTTGAAGAGCACAAATCTTGTTATGATCAGCTTCATTAGGCCTACTGCAGATATCAGATTTTGCCATTGAGCACTGTATTGAGC
The DNA here is from genome assembly GCA_019593545.1 of Apocynum venetum. Taxonomy (NCBI): domain Eukaryota; kingdom Viridiplantae; phylum Streptophyta; class Magnoliopsida; order Gentianales; family Apocynaceae; genus Apocynum; species Apocynum venetum. The sequence goes on from SRSM01000127.1 coordinate 3,682,660, forward strand.
AACATTTGATAGGGTTTTGAGATGAAGATCGAATTACAGATGAACAATCAAGCCACAAAAATGGTCCAGAAAGATCAATCCCGAGTTTGACCGAAGACAGTGGTTCACCCATCTTGACTTCTGTCACATACTGCAGTGTTGAAACATCTTTAGTCACTGCAAGAACCATGGAATTTGGCAAAAAGGGTTCTTGCCCCATGGACAAAATAATGAAGGAGAAGATCAGCAGCAAAGGAAGAAGAAATTGAACTGTTAAAGCCATGGCTGAAAACCAGAAACAGAAGGAAGAAGAACACAGAAAAATCTATAATCTCTATATCTGAGAAGGACTCTGCGGATAGGCGCCGCGGCAGATATGTGGCCAAATAAATAAATAAATAAATATATTGGCTAAAAATATATGTCACATTTTGGTATTGTGAAAAATGTGTCTAATAAGATAAATGTAACTGTAGAATGGATAAGGGCTGAGGATAGGCTGACTAGATTTTTATTGTTTTTGTGCTTTCTATGTTTCCCCCACCAAAAAAGTAAGAAAGTCGGTGTCTTTTTCATTATTTTAACGAAGCACTTAGACTAAGAATATGTGCATATTCTTGACCAAAAAAAAAACAAAAAGGAATATGTGCATATGACTAAAACCAATTTGGATTGAAACTTTTTCTAAAATTCATCATTTCTCATATAAATATTTATTAAAATAATTTTTTACTTTTCAAATTTTAAAATTTATTCTAACTCCTATAAATAGGTCTTACATATTTATATAAATAATATTTTTATTACTTTTTAATTAAAAATACAATTTCAAACATTTTATTAATTATATTTTATATTATTATTATTATTAATGTGAGACTCAAAAACTATCTTATCAAAATTTCAATTCTCTAACTAAAAAAAAAATCATTTCAATTATTAATAAAAAAGTATTATAAAAAATACAAAAAATTATTCTCATTTTAAAAACAAAATAAAAAAATAAAATTCTAATCCAAATACATTCTGAGTCTTTGTTTATTACATTTTGGTCAAGATGTTTTTCTTAGCAGATGAAATGATTGAAGAAATCTTCCAGTAATTTAATTAGCAACCTGGCCTATATTTATTATTATATATTATTTTACTCTTTTTTTTTCTTCTTATCAAGTATAATAAATAATTCTTGAAAGAGAAAAAATTAAATACTTTTTATTCTAAATATAATAAATAAAGATATAATAAAAAATAAAATAATTTTAAATTTTATTTACAAATTACTCAGTAACATCTTATCAAAATAGAAAAAAAATATCTCTTTTATCAGTGATTTTGAGCATATTATGTCTTCTCATCTTTCTTGGATGCCTGCAGGGATCCTAAAGCACTACTAACTTTAAAATGTAGTATCTTTTTATTACAAATTTTCACTTCAGAACTTATTGCTGGCAAAAGTTTCCATTCAATTGTTTATAACATTTTGATAATTTTTATACTATATATTAATATATTGTGCATATCATTTTAAAAATGTTGTGTCATATCAAATTCTTTGGACTACAATATCTTGATAAAACTATCAATATTTAAACAATATAATACTTCATTCGTCCGAAATTTTGAAATTGAATGTATGTTTGTTTATTTTGATTAAAAATTAAAAAATTTTATTAACTTTAATTAACTTGCTAAATTATTATTGATATTAATATAATGAATTGTGAAATGTATAAATTAGTAAAATGTAAATTTTTTAAATTAAAATGATAAATTATAAAAATTATAAATTAATTATATATAAATATTTTATTAAAAATATATACATTCAATTACGGAGTATAATCTCAAGATTTTCCTTTACCTTTTTGGGTAATTTATTAGATGTAAGGCACATGATACATGATTAATTTACTCAGTCATACTACAACATTTGGGAAAACTAACCAGGAGAGGTGTTGGGAATTAAAACCACTACATATTTTTGTATGCCGATAGAATTAATGGATTCAAACAAGACAAGCTAATAGGCTTAGTTTATTTCTAATCCAACCAACAAAGAAACCATGTATAATCTTTTTGAAGATTTTCCACTTCTTGTTTTATTTTTTGGGTTGGAAAAAGAAGAAGAAGATAGACAAAAGACCTGTCATTACCTCTCCATCTCTGTAAATTGGAGAACATTTTTTCAATAAGATTGGAGGAATTCTGCAGTATCAGTCTTTGAATGGTCCATTCACTATTCATAAAAAAATGATTTTTATTTTTTATTTTTTATTTTTATAATTCATTAACTGTCTTACTCCAGATGAATATGATTTTTTTATATTAATGTTCAAAGTAATTTTACTCTAGATGATATATGATTCTTTTTATATTAATATTCGAAATACATGGAATAACTAATTCAATTATGAGAAAAAGTCATCACAAACCATCTACATAATTACAACACAAGTTATCTCATAAATAAGTTGAACTCTCACTAGACAAATCATGTTTTCCTTGTAAATGATATCTGATTGATGCAATGATTTCTTCTTAAGTATCAAGAATGCCAACATAGTTCAAAAAATAAAAATTCTCTTAAAAAAATCACCTATTAGTTTAATTAATAATAGAAGTACAAAATTAAGATTATTTTAAAATTTAAATTTAAATTATGTATTTTAAAAAATCATTAAAAAACATAATTAAATACACTTTTTTTTAGTTTAAGTTATTTGCCCTTTATTTTTTCCGAATTTTGAACTCACAGGAGGCAATTGTAGAGTGGTCACCATGTTCATGAGCAAAAAAACGAAAGTAATAGACTAAGGATGCCACTGGTTGTTCTTCCAATAGAGCCATCCAAAGTTTTGTCATTTGCAAGGCGAAGTATTTCTATGATTTAGCCATGTTTTTGCTGAGCTCGTATAGATTTTCCCCCCGGAAATGCATTTCCAAATTTCAAAGCTCCCCAACTGGTTTTGGAGGATCAAGGAATCAAGCAATTGGCAACAGTTTCTTTCCCTTTGTCGTCAAATGAAGGAGACAGGAGTTCAATTAACAGATCCCACTATTCTTTTTCCTCCCATTCTCAAAGCATGCGGAGTCCTGTCCTTCAGACACGGCAAGGCTGTTCATTCAATTTTGCTTAAGGAGGGTCTTGATTCATTTACTTCCATTGGGAATTCTGTTCTTGACTTTTATGCGAAATCTGGAGACTTGAGTTGTGCACTTGATGTTTTTGGCCACATGAGGAATAGGGACTCGGTATCTTGGAACATTATCATTCATGGGCACCTTCATCAAGGTGCTTCTGAGCGAGGATTAAGCTTGTTTTTTCAGGCTAAAGACACAGGATTTGTACCCAATATATCCACATTGGTGCTTGTAATTCAGGCTTGTCGTGAATCTAGATATTTTGGTGATGGGATGGTTATTCATGGGTACATAGTTCGAAGTGGATTTTTTATGGTCTCCTCAGTCCAAAACTCTCTCTTGTGTATGTATGCAGACATGGGATTGGACTTTGCACATAAGCTCTTTGATGAAATGTGTGATAGAGACGTGATTACTTGGAGCGTGATAATTGGTAGCTATGTGCAAAATAATCAAGCAAGGTGTGCTTTACAGTTGTTTCGGCACATGTTATCCTATTTTGGGATCGAAGTGGATGGGCAAATTATGGTAAATGTACTCAGAGCCTGCACCGATCTCCGGGACATTAGAATAGCAAAAATGTTTCACGGTTTTGTGATCTCTAGAGGCTTGGATAATGACTTGTATTTGGGGAACTCTTTGATTGATTTGCATTCCAAGTGCTACGACATTGAATCTGCCTCCAGAGTTTTCAGCGAAATGCCTCAGAGGAACATTGTTTCATGGAATTCTCTATTCTCTGGTTTTGTCCAAAATGAGAAGTACTCTGAAGCTCTCTTGCTGTTTGAGTCAATCGAAGAGCATGGAGTTGAAGCTGATGAGATTACTCTTGTGAATCTGCTTCAGTTATGCAAGCATTTTGTGAACCTGTACCAGAGCAAGTTGATTCATTCCAAAGTAATCAGACGAGGTTACGAATCGAATGAGATGGTTATAAATTCTTTAATTGATGCATATGCAAAGTGTAACAACATTAAACTTGCTTGGAAACAGTTTAGTATGATAAAGAGACGAGATGCAGTCACGTGGACCACAATGATTGCAGCATACACTCACCGTGAGATGCCTGAGGAAGCAATTGCTGTCTTTCAAGAGATGATTCAGTCAAAAGAAAAGCCTAATGCTATAACCATCTTAAGTCTTGTTGAGGCTTGCTCTCTTTGCACTGAACTGAAATTATCAAAATCAGTTCACGGAATAGCTATCCGACATTGCTCAGCCTCTGAGGTAGAAGTTGGAACAGCAATTATAGACATGTACTCTAAATGTGGGGCAATAGAAGCCTCACGAAAATCTTTTGAGCAAATTCCCCAGAAAAACATTGTTTCATGGGGCGCTATGATTGCAGCTTATGGAATGAATGGCCTTCCACATGATGCTTTGGCTTTACATGCCAAACTTAGATCTCAAGGTCTGAAGCCCAACCTAGTAACAACACTTTCAGTGTTATCTGCCTGTAGCCATGGGGGATTGGTTGAGGAAGGATTGTTTATTTTTAGAAACTTAGTGGAAGAATACGGTGCTGAAGTGGGGTTGGAGCATTATTCATGCCTTGTGGACTTGTTGGCCCGAGCAGGAAGGCTTGATTGTGCATTGGATTTGGTAGAGGAAGTACCTAATATATTAAGGCCTAGTGCTAGTGCATGGGGTGCCATATTGAGCGCTTGCAGGAATTATGGTAATAGTGATGTTGGTGCTGATGCTCTATGTCATGTTCTAGATTTGGAGCCATCGAGTTCTTCTGGATATATGCTGGCATCCAATATGTATGCAGCTAATGGATTGTGGTCTGATGCTGCCAGGATACGATGGTTGGTCAAAGAAAGAGGGGTTAAGGTTCTTGCTGGTTCCAGTGTGGTTTATGTTAACAATAAGGCATGTAAATTTGTTGCAGGAGATAAGCATGATCAATTGTCTGACCATTTATGGCCTTATATCAAACAACTTCATTGGTGCATGAAGATAGTTAATAGGCATGATGATGATATTTATTGAATATTGAATAGAAGTTGCAGGTTTGGACTGCCTTTTTCTCTAAATATTTAGCTAAACACTTCCCATAATAGTTTGTTGTACACCATGGATGAAGCTAACTATACATGGAATTGGTTCTGCGTAGAACTCTTTGATAAAATGGAGATTCAAGATTCAAGAAGAATGTTACAAACAACCAAAGCAGTGAAAGAGAACAAAGCTCTATAAAAATTAAAGGCAACCCAAGTTCAGGCAACAAAGAGTTGGGAATCTTGAGTTGAAAAAGCCCTTTACAAACTGTTGTAAGCCCACACAATTGATGGATTCAACTAGACCAGGTAGTGGACTAAGTTTATTTCTAATCCAATCCACAAAGCCCATGAAATATTGCCTTTGAAGTTTTTTTTTTGGGTCCATACAAAAACAGAAAGGGAAAAAAAACGATTTTTCCATATTTTCTTCTTCTTTCTTCTGCATTTTTATGAGGATCTGTTTCTTCTACGCTGATCATACGATAAACCTGTGGTTGCTTCTCCGACTCTGTTAACTGATTGATTCAATCATTCATACACTATCTGTTATTCTGGATGATGTCTGATAGGTGCGATTTTTCTTAAAGCACCAAGAATATCATGATATTTTCTCCTTTTTTTTTTTCTTTTCTCCGATTCTTTTGCTCCTTTACTTGGATACTATCAATGGCATATATGTGTGGTTATGTAGAAAGATGCAGTTTTTATGGGATTTTGGCGTAGGCCCCGGATGGTATTTTAACACTTTCTTTGATCTGAACTTGGAGCATCAACAAGGGTCATCAGAGATATATTGATTCTTGATTTTATTAGTCATGTTCGCAAAATGCTGATGATTTTTGTCTTTTTAGATAGTTTAGTGCTGTTAAGAGTGTTATCTAAGTCTGGATAAAGCAGATGAATAGCGATATCTATGTCGTGTTCATATTTTTATGTTTCATTCAAGTTTGGTGTTGATAAAGTTTTGTGTTTCACTATGATGATTATGGATATTGGATAGGGGAAAGAGAGGTAATGAAAATGCGATAGATTTTGAATATCTTTGTCTGCTTTTTATGATGCCTTAATCAGATGAACATGAGTCTACAGTCTACTGGTTCCAGTCACACTGTATTATGTTTGCTTTCTAGCATCAGTAACCAAAAAAAGGCTCACATGTAATTATGTGCAAGTTAGCATCGAAGTGGATGACGCCTCAACTTTAATCTTCACATGACACTCATTGTTTAGTTGCCTCTAACTGCCGATTTCTGCACTGCGTTTTCCACAGTAATCATATTGAACCCTATAAAATGAAACTCAAGGTTTGAATTTAAATTACGATCTAAGAAGTTATTTCAAAGCTAGTAGAAGTCATCACCTGATGAAAGGAAATCTGGATCTTTGGCAAAACAGATAAGTATTGCATTGACTTTGTGCAAGGTCTTGTGATGCTTTTGTGTTTGCCCATTGATTGTGTCTTACATACGAAACTCTGATGATGATCGTTATTTTCATGTTCATTTCTTCCCTTATTTGTCACACCAGTTGTTTTCGGATGCATAAACATATTTCTTATCTTCAGCTGAAGGATGCAGATATACGTGGATTGCAGAATTTGAGTATATTCTGACCTCTCTAAAAGGATAATCGAAATTTGATTCCATTTTCTACCAATGGATCCATTGGCAAAAATCTATAAAGCACTGTTGCGTACTAGAACATCCTTAAGAAATGATAATATACCCTGCAAAATCGAAGAGGTAATAAATCTAAGAAAATGCTTATTATTATATGAGATGTTAACTGCAAGCTGGTAATTTGTTCTTTTATAAGACCCTGCATAATGTGAATTTACCTCTTAAATCTCAGGGTCTCTACTTGGGTTCTTTTGGAGCTGCTAGTAATAGGAGTGCACTGAAAAGCTTGAATATCACACATATCTTGACGGTTGCAAATTCACTACCCCCTCTATATCCAAGTGATTTTGTGTATAAGATTATTAGCAGTATGATTTTTTTCACTTTTCTTGTGCTTTGATCTTTGAAGATATTCAAAAGCTTAATGTGTTAACTTATGGTGCTAATTTTAAAATGGAGCACAGTATCAGATAGAGAAGATGTTGACATATCACAATATTTTGAGGAGTGTTTTGAATTCATTGAAGAAGCTAAGAGAAGCAGTGGTGGTGTCTTGGTTCATTGCTTTTTGGGAAGGTCCCGAAGGTAATCTAACTTACACTATGCATCTGATATTTAAAACTCTAGAGCCTGTGTATGATGAAGAATTATCCCAAATGTAGATTGGGCACTTTCTGGTTTCTGATTTGGTATTTTATTCCCTTAGGAAAAATAGGAGGAAAAAAAAATGAAGCTTCTGTATGTGATTTTAGATTTTACAAGCATGAAAAGATACATTTAATGAGTGACATATGGTAGCAACCAATTAAGATCTACAAAAGGCAGGGAAAAGATTCCTTAAAGCCCAAACCTTCATTTGTCATACTTTAGAGGATGGGCAGCATATATGGAAGTTAGAATAGGGTTGCTGAAACTCTAGTACTTAGAATCTTTTATTGTTTTTTAATTAGTGTACTGTTATAGTTTTAGGGATTTCAGTTACTTAGTAAGTTCAAGAATGTTTTTAGTCTAGTTTCTGGTTTAGAAACTGCTCATTAAAATCCTTTTTTTTTTTTAATTCTTATTGGTTTGGAGTTTTAGAAGTCTAGTCCTAGCAGATTTAGGATTTTGTTTTGAAGCCTATAAAAAGGGGACTTCTTTATTCAATTTGTATGCTGGTTTTTTAAAATTAATAAGAATTTACTAAGGTGCTACTCCTGACGGGCCAAGTTGTGAGGCCTAGGGTTCATATCTTAGTGTGACGACACAAACTTTTTGTTTCTCTTATTTCCTGCACTTTTCCTGAATTCAATGCATACTTTGTAATCTGTTTCTAGGCTTACAAACTGCAGAATTAGTTTTGTGGGAAAGCTTTGAGTGGGTTTTGTCCTGCATCATTTAGTGAGTAAATGGTTCTTCCATTTGAACAGTCAATTCTGAGATTCAACTCATGGTTACAATCAGGAGAAGTTTCTGGATTTAGTATTCACAAAATGCCAAAGAAGACACTTTTAATGAAGTAAGTTAAGAGAGAAGAGAAATAAGTGGATTGTTGTCATTGGTGTCTAACGAAGTAGAGGTAGTACCTTTCTTGTTTTTTAGTGTGATAACTCAGAGAGAAATGATTTTTATGTATTCCTATGACAATATGGTTACATATATATATATATATATATATATATATAAGAATGTTGAGAAATGCCTAAAAGAGAATATATTAGGCCATTTAACATAATAATAAACATCTACCTAATCTATGTTAGGCTATCTAACACCCCCTCAAGTTAGAGTATAGATATTAATCATGTTCAACTTCTTACAAAAATAATCAACTCTAACCCCATTAAGAGTCTTTGTGAAGATGTCTCCTAATTGTTCTTCAATTTTCACATAACATGTAGAAATCAAGTCATGTTGAATTTTTTCATGAATAAAATGACAATCAATCTCGAAATATTTGGTTCGCTCATGAAAAACTGGATTAGAGGCAATATGAAGTGCAGCTTCATTGTCACATCATAACTTCGCTGGCATTGAGACTTTTAAAATCTATTTCGTTAAGAAGCTGATATATCCATATTATCTCACATACAGACTTAGTCATAGCCCTGTATTCAAATTTTGCACTTGATTGTGCCTTGTATTCAAATTTTGCACTTGATTGTGCCTTGTATTCCAATTTTGCACTTGATTGTGAAACTACATTATGTTTCTTGCTTTGCTATGAAATCAAATTGCCTTCAACAAAGATACAATACCCAGTAGTGGATCTTTGATCTTCCTTGGATCCTACCCAATCAGCATCTGAAAAATATTCAATCTTAATATGACCATGATCATCATACAAAATTTCACGTCTAGGTGCTCCTTTTAAATAGCACAAAATTTGTTCTAGTGCCTTCCAATGATCAACAATTGGAGATGATATATACTAACTTACCACACTAACTAAGTAGGCGATATCTGGACAAGTCACAGTAAAATAGTTTAACTTTTCAACAATTCTTCTATATCTCTCAAGATCTCTAAATAATTCACCATCTTTTTCAAGTTACATATTCGGAGTCATTGGGACACTACATGGTTTAGCTCCCAACTTTCCTGTTTCAAATAGTAAGTCAAGTACATACTTCCTTTGATATAGGTATATTCCTTTCTTATTTCTATTCACTTCAACTCTTAAAAAGTACCTTAGTTTTCCTAAGTCTTTGGTATGAAACTGAGTATGAAAAAAGGTTTTAAGAGATGAAATTCATGTAGAGTCATTACCAGTGATTATAATATCATCCACATACACAACTAACATAATAATGCCTTCACCAGATCTTTTGTAGAAAACAGTGTGATCAGACTTACTTCTCTTCATGCCAAATTTCTCAACAACTTGATTAAATTTATCAAACCAAGTACGAGGACTTTTTTTCAAGCCATATAAAGATTTACGAAAACGACACATTTTTCCATACTCCCCTTGAGCAATAAAATCAGGTGGTTACTCCATATAGACTGTCTCCAGAAGATCACCATGAAGAAAAGCATTCTTAATGTCTAACTGATACAAAAGCCAGTGATAAGTAGCTGTCATAGAAATAAAAAGCCGCACAGATGTAAGTTTAGCAACAGGAGAGAATGTATCAAAATAATTCACTCCATATGTCTGAGCATATCCTTTAGCAACAAGGCGAGCTTTCAAGCGAGCAATAGAGCTATCAGGATTAACTTTAAGTGCAAACACCCATTTACATCCAATAGTCTTGCTTCCTACAGGTAACTGTTCCAAGGTCCAAGTACCATCTGCATCCAAAACATTTATCTCTTCAATCATAGCAGTGCGCCGGTCAGAATGAGCTAAAGCTTCATGAACAGTTTTAAGAATAAAGATAGAATCCAAAGATGTAATAAGCGAATAAGAAGAAGATGATAGATGGTGATAAGAAACAAAGGAAGATATAAGATAGGTGCATGTATGTTTACCTTTACGAAGAGCAATGGGTAGATCATCACTAGAGACCGGATCCGATGACGAAGAAGCTGTGGTATAAGGACATGGAGATGGAGCGAGAACGGGTGCAATAACATGTGCTGGGACTGTAGTTGAGTCAAGAGTAGGTGGTGCCTGTCGAGAATAGGTTTGTGTTATAGGAGGATGAATAGAAGCTGTGATAGGGGAATCAAGTGTTTGTGTGACATGATAAATAAGCACATCATCATCCTCCCCCTGACTAGTTGAACTAGATAAGGGAGAAAATGGTGTATGTTCAAAAAATGTAACATCACGTGACATAAGGTACTTATTAAGATCAGGACAATAACATTGATATCCTTTTTGGACACGAGAATATCCAAGAAAGAGATACTTCAAAGATTTAGGATCAAGTTTAGTAACTTGAGGATGGACATTTCGAACAAAATGAGTACAGTTAAATATCTTAGGTTCAATAGGAAGTAAGTTCCTATGAGGAAAAAGAGTAAGAAAAGGGGATTGACCAGATAGGACGGAAGAGGGCATTCGATTGATTAAAAAATAAGTTGTAGAAGCAGCATCAGTCCAGAAATGTTTGGGAACTTACATTTGAAATAACAAAGCTCTAGCAGTTTCAACTTACATTTGAAATAACACCATTTTGAGAAGGTGTGTCTACACAAGATGTTTGATAAAGAATACCTTATTGGACCATATATGTATGAAAAGTGTCAGATAGATATTCTCTAGCATTATCACTTCTTAAAATTTGCACAGGAACACTAAATTAAGTATGAATCTCAGCACAAAAACTAAAAAAATGAGAGAACAATTCTGAACGATTTTTCATCAAATATAACCATGTCATTCGGAAATAATTATCAACAAAAGTAACAAAGTAGCGATGCCCAATTTTAAATAGAACTGGACAAGGACCCCAAACATCAGAATGTACTAACTCAAATGGAGCAGTTACTCATTTATTAACTCTTGGACTAGAACTTAGACGATTATGATGTTTAGCAAGTTGACAAGACTTACAATCAAAAGAAGATAAACTAGAAAATTGAGGACAAAGTTTCTTCAGCATAGGAAAAGAATGATGACCCAACCAACAATGTGCTTCAAATGGAGTGACACTTTCACTGTAGGCTAGAGATTTTGGTATTGATGTATCAAGAATATAAAGGCCTCCAGACTCATGTCCCTTACTAATAATCTTTTTCGTCACGAGATCCTGAAATAAGCAATGATCAGAAAAATATAAGACACAATAATTGAGAGTACAAGTGAGTTTACTAACGGAAATCAAATTAAATGACAATTGAGGGAGATTAAAAACTGATGACAACGAGAGAGATGATGTGGGATTAATGGTGCCAGAATCAATAATATAAGAAGTTGAACCATAAGCTAAAGTAACATGAGGGGTAGATTTATGTGACTGAAAAGTAGAGAATAAGCTAGAATTACCTGTCATGTGATCTGTAGCACCTGAATCAATGATCCATTTTGAAGAGGAGGAAAAAAGACATTTATTAGGTTTGTCTGACTCAACAATGGCAGTAACATGACTAGATTGACTTTTGTGAAATTGACTTAAGCTGGCATACTTTGCTGTAGATATTACAACAAAATTCTCAAGAATGTAAAGAGTAGATGCAACATGGGCAAACTGAGCTCTCTTATTCTACATTTTTTACAGTCTCGCTTCATATATCCTGATTTATGACAATAGTGACAAATTATTTCTCCAGACTCTTTTCCACGAATACTAGTACTCTTATCATAATTGTTGAATTTCATGCCACCATCATTCCTGTACGGTTGCTTCCCTAATTGAGATATGTTATTAGGACTGATAAGAATACTATTAGGCTGAGAAGATTGGACTGACGACGAATTCTCTGTACGAAGAATCCTACTATAAGCATCTTTTAGAGAAGACACCTCTGATTCAGAAATAATTTGTGATTTTGCAGCTTCAAATTCCGACAAAAGCCCAGTTAAAAAACTCATAACAGTCATTTTCTCTCGTTGAGTTTGTTGTATAGTCACATCAGCACTAAAAGGCATTAACATGTTGAATTCTTCATAGGTTTTCTTAAAGTCCATGATTTAGTGAGAGACCTATCACCCTTGTCTGCCCTATAAAAAGCTTTACGGACATCATACATTCTAGAAATATTTCCCTTTTCGGAATACTTAAATTCTAGATAGTTTATTAGCTTTTTAACTGTTTGACAATGAGTAATTAAACTAACAACTTCACTATCTATAGAATTACGAATTTGTAAGAACAAACAAGCATCTTCTCTCATCCAAGGCAGCCTAGACTCATCTCTAGGAGGGTAATCGATTAAATGATCCTCCATACAAATACTTAATAGATACAATTCAATAGTTAAATTCCAATCAAGATAATTCGATGAATTAAGTTTATGATCTGTTATCTTAGACATGACTGGAATCATATCAAAAACAAGAACAAACTTTTTCTCTTTCATATCTTATCAATAGGACTCTTAAAATAAGAAATTAGAAGGTTGTTCAGAGAATTTCCAAAGGAAAAATCAAACATAAATAAGATCTGACACTTCACTGATATCGATCAAAAACAGGTACAAAACAGATCATATATATCGAGGCGAGCAAACTGAAACAAACTCAAGCAAATTTCAGTCACTCACGCACCGACGCATGTGGGAGGAGTGCGTTGTTCAGACTGAATTTTTTTTTTTTTTTTCAAAGCGAGATTTCTGCTTGCTCTCATACCATGTGATTATTCAGAGAAAAATGATTCTTATGTATTCCTATGACAGTATGGTATATATAAGAATGTTGAGAAATGCCTAAAAAAGAATATGTTAGAATGTCTATCTAATATATATTAGATTGTCTAATATAATGACAAACATCTACCTTTAGGCTGTCTAACAGTTAGAAATGCTTAACAAGTACTGTTGGTAGCATGTTAGGCATCTCATTTCCTTTATGTTCAAGAAGCTTTATTGGACACTATATTTGCAACAAATAGCAAAAACTTTTACTAGATGAAGTTTTGAGGATGAGGACTTTTTGTGTCAAAGACATTTATGCATATATTTTGCTGGTATCCCATCTTATGAAAGTAGACATTGTATTATCTCTCTATAGGCTATAGATTCATATGGCTATGATTCATTTAAAGAACTGATTGATACAGAATCTTTGAGGTTGTGGATTCTTGTGGGCATAAAATCTATCTAGAGTTGTTGAGAAGCAGGATCTTTATCTTATGGAAATATCATTTCTGTATAACTTAAAATTAGAAGGGGAAAAACGGGAAAAAACTGCAAGAATAAGGTACTAGAGAAAGGAGATTAACTAGAAGACCAAAAATGCCACCTCTTGTAACTTTACATTTTTAATTAGATATCACTTTCTTTCATGGACCGATGTGAACTACTTGATGCCTTGGGCCATCTAACTTTAATCATTACAAAATGGTCAATCCTTGTACTTCAATTTCTATAATATATGGAATGTGAAACATAAGAAACTGAAATTTATATTGTTTGTGACAGTGTAACTATATTAGTTGCTTATCTGATGAAAAAGCATGGTATGAGCTTAGCTCAAGCTTTGGAACATGTAAGATTTCGAAGGCAGGAAGCCGGACCTAATTCTGGTTTTATTTCACAGCTGCAGAACTTGGAGAAAACTCTTCAAGGTAATATTTGATGTTCAGTATCAATTATGCTGAATGAAAGATACAGATACAGATATTATTTTCTAAGGCTAATAATGTGATTTGTTGTTTCTGTTAAGACTTTCACTTTTACCAAGTAGATATCTGCAACACAAGTTATACATAATCAGAAGTAGAGAAAATAAAATTTGAAATTCACAAATCTGTGGATTATTATGTTTGTTAACAAGTTGAAGAGAGATAAAAAGGATCTACTCATGCATGTAGCATAGTTTGAGCATAACCAAACTAACCTGGAGTCTGAACCATCACTTTTACCTATAGGAAGCTCTTCCAATTGTGGTTTCTGAGCCACAACTCTGGAGTTTGGACCATCATCTTAGTGTCAACTTTTTGACATAGATACTTATTTACAGCTAAAAGCAGTCCATGTAACATGAACAGGAAATATTTGATAAGTGTGAGTACTACTGAGTTAGAACTGCAGGCAAGTCTTTTAAATTATCTGGCAAAGTTCCAAGAAATATGTGGTGTTCTAAGATCTTCTATGCATGGCAAGTCTTTTGGCATTTTCATTTTTCCATGGTAAGATAATGTTGAATATATATTACTCTTGTGAACTTTAGTATCTGAGTGTTAAACTTCGTGTACTGTTCTTTATATATATGTTCCTGGTGCTTATTCATCTTTTACATTGTCTATTTTTTTCCCATCGCTGATCTTTGTCATGCCACCTATATGATTATACAGGGACTTCAAATGTACAGCAGCACTGAAAAAAATGTTAGTTTGGTAATCAAAAAAAGATCAGGTAAAAGATGACTAGAGGATGATTAAACCTTAATTTCAAACTGTTAAAATTCCTATACTAAGTGAAATTTCTTTTATTTTATGTGAAAATAGTTCAGAAAATTGTAAGAAGTTTCCATCCATGTAATAAAACCAGCTAAAGACTGGTATTTTTTTTTTTTTGGTGAATAAAGACTGGTATTTTTTTTTTTGGTGAATAAAGACTGGTATATTCCTCACTGAACATTCTCATCTTCTCTCTACTGAATACAGTTTTGTATATTTTTTTTTTCCTGCATTCTCTGAATATCTTTTCTTTTTCTTTGTCTTTTTTTAAAAAAAATAATTCCTTCCAAGCATTGCAGGTTTAGAGTGTAATACCTGGTTTCTAATAAATAAATAAAAATTTAATTATTTTACTCCTAAAAGCCTACTTGGATTAGAAATTCTAATTCCAAATGTTTTAGTTCAATAGAACTCAAATTATTAGGAGATAACTATCCTATAAATAATAAACTTTGCTCCAAAATTTGATTCACTAAACTTTTTACAATTCTACAAGGTGGATGAAGATAACCCTAAATCTTTTTCCTACCATCACAGTCATTTCTCACCATATGCACTCAAGATTATCTTTTTCCTCTAGCATGAGATCAATAACCTGTACCTCTTTGTCCCTTCTTTCTTCTTTTTCTTTTTCTCCTTGGTTGCTGCCATGTGAGTGCGTGAGTGTGTGTGTGTCTTGTGGGTGTGAGTGTGTGTATATGTGTGCATATTTTTGTTGTTGTGCGTGTGTTTGCATGTGTAGCTTTTTTGTTTTTCTTCTTTTGGTATATGCATAATTTTGTGTAATTTTGTGTTTAGTGTGTGAGTGTGTGGCGGTTCAACAAGGGAGAAGGGAAGGAAAGAAGAAGATTAGGACTAGGGTTACGGTTTGTGATTTGAAAAGATTTTGGGACCAAGCTGAAAACTTTGAAAAATTTGTTCTTTAATGTTAAAACTTCAATTTTTCAATTATACCCAGAATGCTTTAGAACTTTAAACTTTCAAATTATATTTTTTATGATTTTCAAATTTTATTCAAACAGATTTTTAGGATTTTCAATATAGCCTCAAAGTTTCTTGAAATTTCATATTTGATCTCATGATTTCTTAGTTAAGTTCTAAAGCAACTCTAAAGTTCTCAGAAGTTACATTTTGATTCCAAAATCTTTCAGAAATTTTTTCAGATTATCCTATTTTCGAAATTTGTATTTTTTATAAATTATAGAAAAGCTTGAAACTTTTTGAAAAGTGAAATTTAACCCTTAAAATTTTTAGAGTATGCCAAAATACCTCAATTTCTTTTATTAATTATTTAGAATCTAAGAGAAGTTGTTGCTATTGTATAAACTGGGGAACGTAAAGGTTAGACTGTATTATAAAATTATCTATGCAAGCATAATATGACTATCTCAAAGAATTAAGTCATAGGTAATTACTTTTCATATCGTAACAATTACATATATATATATATATATATATATGTGTGTGTGTGTAATTGGGATTTATTTTATATCTGTATATCTATTTTATTAATTTTCAATTTGAGTAAGGTTTATTTTATTCTTTTTATTATTTATATATTTTTACTAACTACTTTATATATGGAATCCATTAATATTATATCAGTTTCATAACAAGATAAAATTGATAATGTTCATTCAAATGACTGTTAAAAATACTTATTCAAAAATAAAATTCAAATACAACTTAAATTCATTTTCTTAAAATCATCCCATAATTTTTATTTTTTTTTTGTAATTAGCTTATAGTTTGGTGGGGAAAATGAGAAAAGAAAATTTTGTTTTCCCAACTGGGCCCTCCATCCATGTTGAGGTGTGTGATTGTGATTTTTTACACGGGCTGCAAATTCGAGGGGCCATCAACCGCCGAAATTTTCCGCAGGGCCCATAGGCTTTTTTTTTTTTTTTTAAGCACTGAGAATCCACCACTAAAAAAATAGTTGAATTATTGGTGGGCCTCCATTAAGTACTACACCATTACTACCATTAGGGTTTTGCACGCAAAAACTTGATGCATTTTATTATTTAAGCCCTTTGGCCAATGGCTAGCAATAGGTGTCACATTTACTTTGTGTATTCCTTCATTCTCCTTTGATCAATGTGTCAAATTCATTGCAGAAATGGACCAAAACAACTTGATGATTCTCTACATAATCGTTCTAAATACATATGGTTATGACTTATGAGTCAATGTATTTTCTTGAGATTATATTTGGATTGCTATTTGGACTGAAGGAAAGGAGAGGGAGAGAAGGAGAAAGATTGATATATTTACTATGTTTACTCACTTACAAAATATAAGATATTTTGCTTTGGACTATTTTGTGTGTTGTTTTCAATATCACATCTATTCTTAGATAAAAAGATAAAAAAAATGAATGATTTAATTTCAAACTTCTAATAAAGATAATAACTAAGGGTATTATAGTGTGAACTAAATATCTTTTTAATATGTGTGAAATGTTTAAAGTGTATTATAATTTAGAACGGAATGAATATTTATCTATAATTTAAAACGAATGTAAGTATTATAATAGGAGGGGTAATTTAGTCAATATTAAAGATAATCTCTTCTTCCATTTCTATCTAAATGGGCAATCACTAAAGTTGATTTCTGTATCTCTCCTCCTTTTCTTTCTTTTTCATCTAAACAAATCTATTGAAACACTTTCCCTGGAATTCTTTCAAACCAAACACACCATTAGAGAATCTATTGTCTATCCGACAACACATTCAAGGAATGCGCTAAATGTGATATTCTATTTATTATACAAGAACAACAATGCATTCAGTTCACTAATGACATTGTCACCTCATGACATCGCATTCAAGCTTTTGAGCTAGATTTGACATGAATTCTTATTTCTCATCCTTGTTAGGAGACTTTCATTTGATACCCTATCCCAAGTGGACAGTATATATAAATATGATAGTAATATATAATAATCAGTCTAAGTATTCATTTTTTATTTAGGATATTTATTTTAATATAAAGATGACAATTATCAAATATTTAACTGTGAATATTGTCAGATTCATAATTGTGTCACAGTCTTACTATATGAATGTGATACCCTGTTTCACATTGAAAGTAAGTATTCATAATATTATAAATATCTATTACCAACTTAAATATATCAATTTTGACACAAGAGAGATTATTACAAAGTAATTAATCGTAAATATTGTAATCGCATGAACTTACGGACACACTTTCCAATATGTAATAGGAATAATTACAACCTTAGGTCATATTAGGAATTAGGCAATTTATATATAGGTAAGAAGTGCCCACGGGACTTGGAGAAAACTTGTCATCCAAAGTTTCTGTAGAAATGGTGTCGAGTTGATAAGAAAGTTTGCAAAAGGAGGTAAAAAACAAATTGAAATTGCAGAGATATGTATACATTATAAGTTGGTGTAGTGTGGTATTGGATCGATGGAGCGTGGCAAGCATGAGGATCGCAAAGGAGAGCAGGTAATGTTCATGAAAAAGATGAGAGTAAACACAGTCTTCTTTTATCTCACGCGGGGAACAACGTACGTATGTAATTGTCCGAAGATCATAAACGTGAGATGTAAATGTATACATATACACAGAATATAAGGAACAATTAAGAGAGAGAAAATTTTGGTGTAGAGATAGCTGAGAAAAGTAGTAAAAATAATTCACCTCACGAGACTACAACACTTAGCATTTAATACCAACCTAGACCTCGTTACACATATCCTTCCCCGCCCCCCCCCCCCCCTCCAAATGACCCTACCCCTAGTGCCTATATATTCTTAATGTTTTCTTGGCCTATATATATATATACGTGGAGAGAAATGAGCACTACCATTGCCTGTGACAGAGGGATTTAAGCAAATCTAATTAGACTAAGGTAGCTATACGTACATTGCTAAGTTGAGCATGTCTCACATAGCTGTGGAGAGAAACAGGAGAAGACAAATGAATGAGCATCTCAAGGTTTTACGTTCCATGACACCATGTTTCTACATTAAGCGGGTACGTAATTAATTCTTTTCCATTTCTTTTCTTTTTTTTAGACTGTCGTTATTTGTATAAATTTCTGAAATGTTTAGAGGCAACTGACCTTTTTTACCCTATAATATATTCTATAATTATATCGTAGTCGGTCTGATCGTAACAATAATTTGTTTATATTGCAAGTAGTGTTAATGAATTTGAGGTGATCAAATGTTGTTTTGTCTTGTTTTGCTTCATCTTTTTCTTTTCTTTTTTGTGATTTTATAAATTAGGGAGATCAAGCTTCGATCATAGGTGGGGCGATAGAATTCATCAAGGAGTTGCACCAAGTTCTACAATCCCTAGAGGCGAAAAAAAGAAGGAAGAGTCTAAGCCCTAGTTCAGGACCTAGTACTCCAAGGCCAGCAGTACTACTGCATCAGCTAAGTCCTCAATCTGAATCAAACAGTTCATTTGGGGTTGAGAATTATAATAATTTTAAGGAAGTTGGAACATGTTGTAACTCTCCGGTGGCTGATGTGGAAGCAAAGATAGCAGGATCAAACGTTGTCCTAAGAACTGTTTCTAAGAGAATCCCTGGTCAGATTTTGAGGATAATCAATGTCTTGGAGAAATTCTCTTTAGAAATTCTTCACTTGAACATCAGTAGCATGGAAGATACTGTACTTCACTCCTTTGTCATCAAGGTAAAAAGATTGCTGCACTTCCATGATCATCACTGGATGTATTTTAATTAGTCCGATCATAATAACGTCAAAAGTTCTTGATGTAACAAAAGCCTAATTAACATTTTCATTACATTATAATTAATCCACCAAGATGCATGGAGGGGTAAACATATAAGAACAGATAAACAAACATGATCAAACAAGAAGTAATATTTGATCATGTTCTTGATTTGATAATGATCAATTTAATTAATTGAGATAAGATTTATGCAAAAGATCATGCTACGTACTGTCTATAAATGAAATCAAGAAATCCAAACATACGATGGAAAAATCTTGTTATGTTGATTAAAACATGTATAGTTAGAAACCCTCAGTACCTTATTAACTTCCTTTTCTTTTCTTTTTTTTTATAAGTAATTTTCTTTTCTTTTTATCTAAATAACGATTAATTACGTGTAACAGATAGGGCTTGAATGTCAGCTGAGCTTGGAGGAATTAGCCATGGAAGTTCAACAAAGTTTCTTCTCAGAAGCTGTTTATTAATTCCGAGCCAACAGAACTGTAAAACTGGCGGTAGCTAACACTTCATGCCTGCAAGAAATGCAGAAGTTCACGTTTCTGCTGATAGAAAATGTACTTCTTATCATGCTATATTAAGAAGTATAGTAGACATATATGTTTAATTATCTTCGTCAGAGACTGGTAAAAAACGAGTAGTCTGTGCGTGTATCAAGTAAAGTCCCGGTAACACTAGTTTTTTTTTCTTTTTTTTCTACGTAGCGAAGTTGCATATAACAAGTAGCTGTGTTCTTTTCTTAATCATCCTCATATCAAATTATACACCTTGATTTTATTTTTATTTTTTACCCATTTGCTATCATGGGATGTCTCAAAATGTTTTTTATTAAAATATTTATTTATAATTTATAACTTATGATAATGTTTTAAAAGTGTAGAAGAGATTATAATGTAATTTACTATAGAATATAAGAAAAAATTTAGGCTCAAGAATGGGAAATATATCGTTAAAATAATTAAATTTGCAATCCTTTCCCTCTTAAAAAAATTATCATAGAAAGTTATAAAATAATGTAGATGCACTAATAAAAAATTAAAATAACAATGTAATTAATTACTAAAAATAAGTAAAAATTTTAATTAAATTATATACCATAATTAACAAGTGGTAATATGGTGTGCCGACTAGACACAAGTCCTACTAGAAGGTGATGGAATGCTGTGTGGTATGTGATTTTGTATGCATATTTTGGAATGTAACTTCTTTTTTTTTTTTGGAAATATGGAATGAGATTACAAACTATATGAATTGATTAAAAAAAACTATATGAAAATTTATAAAAATAATATAATTTTATTACTAAAGTATAGACTTTTTCATATACAGAGAGTTAAGAGTAGAATATAAGATTTTGTTTAGATTGAAAACAAAACAAAAAGAGTTTAGGTCCTACTAAAAACTTTTGCCTTTAGAATAAATATAAATTAATTATGAATAAATTATCAGAGGTGAAGCCAAGCAAGGAATTATTTAATAATGATATTAAGTGAAACTTCTAATGTTAGTTTGTGATATTAAAAAAAAATACTTTATAATTTTGTTTGACTGACATAAGAAAGTTTTCATAGAAGATTTTAGGCAACTAAAAATAGGGGTGGGAAAATGGACTAACCGATCTAGCTCAGCTCCACTCGGGTCAACAAGAAAGGTCGGAATAATTTGAATTTCACAGACCTAAAATTTTACAATTCGATCCAATTCAAAAGTCTCAAAATAAAGAAGTTTTGATATAAAATACCATTTTTCCATTATTCCCTATTGGGTCAAAATAAAAATGCGAGCCGAGTCTATTATTATGATGTCCAACCTATTCTAAAAATTAGATCGGACTTAAATTGTCACTCCTAATTAAAACTCACAATTCTAGGAGTGATTCAAAACCCTACATAATAGAGTAAGAGAAGAAAGAAAATATATATATATATATATATATATATATATTAGAGAGAGAGAGAGAGAAACAAAGGAATTATGAGAATGTAATTCATGTATAGATATAACATAATTGTATGGATTAAGTGATTGCAATTCCTAGTCAACTGACTATATAATCAAATACTCGTTACATAACCTTGACAAATAACAATCAACCTTAAAATGTTAACTGAATACTAAGAAATTAACAGTTTGAATTGGTTTCTTCATTTGTAGATTGTTAATTTGTACATGAGTTTAGGTTTACCTACTCCACTGAGTTACAATGCTTGTGAACATTCCTAACACAGAAATTCAGCTTATCTTAGGTACCCATTAATGTATAAAATTAGTATATTGGAGCAAGAAATCAGCTATTTTGTGAATATCAATGGAACTTCTAGTAAGAACACGCTTCAACTGATGAAGCAGTTGGTCTGAGATAAAGTCCTTGGTGTAATTTGGCCCAATAGTAGTGCAACCATTTCAAAGTAAAAAGATGGACCTATTGGAGCAATTGACTTAGCCCATTTCTGCCTGTCATGCTTCTATCTATTACCACTTCCTTCTCACTCTCTAAGAGAATGAAAATAAATTAAGACAAATATCTTGATTGTCCGTGGAACTTTTTTAATTAAAATAGTAGAGATCAAGCATCCATCTCTAGTGTTTATAACTATGAGTTAGGTATTTGATTGTTTCATCTAATTTTCTTTAAAAAAGAAAGAAACCCCATGTTAGCTATTTTTCTTTCCCATTTATTTCTTTATGATAAGTAACAAAGTTATTCTCTTGGCAAGTTGGCAACAACACATTCTGGTCTAAACCAATAGAAAAAATTAACGGTAAAAATGCAGATCACACATGTAATATATACACACACAAAGAAGTTGTAAGACTACAAATCTATCTTTCTCTTAGAAAAACATATTTTAAAGTAAAATATATTGTTATGCTATTTTATTGAAACTTTGTTTTCATAAATGCGTACAATCTAAGTAAGTATTTATAAAATCTTTTGATAAACTTGATCATTGCTTTAGTCGTCCTTTTCCACAGAAATCAAACCCTAGTGGTGCATTTTTGTAGTACTATTTTTTACCAAAATTATGAAGCCCTCTCTCCCCACCCCCACACTATAGCTATTGCTGCCCAAAATTATTGGGCATGGACCCACAAACACAAGAATTGATAGATGCATATCACACCATTACAGGACTATTTTATCCTCATGATTGCTCAGTCACATGAAATTAGTAAATATTGGGTGCCCATTATTTTTGTCAATATTGCCATTCTCCTTCACATGTGGTTTGTAAAAAAAACAATTATGTTGTTGGTGCTTATCATCTTCTTTGATTCACACCCCTCCATCCCCCCAAAATAGTTCACATGAAGTGTATTAGCTATATCACACTTTGAGAGTGATTTACCTAGAGGCTGTTATTGTCTAGTGGGAACTGGTTACTTAACACTTTTTTTTTCTTTTTTTTTTTGGGGAAAGGTTACTTAACACTTAAAATTCATCTTTTGACTAAAGTTCTTGAACCCACATGATATGTATCTTATTTTACATTATTTGGACTTCTAAACCTTCCTCTTAAAGATAGTGCTCCATTCTTTCTTATCCTTGTCTCTTGTATAAATTAGTCAAACCCATAAGGAAATTAGTTCTTATTTGACAATTAAATAATCTTTCTTTTTTTTTTGTCCATTAAGAGCAAAGAAAGAAAGAATCATCACCAATTAAACTATATGATTTAACTATTTGTAAAGCATTATTGAGTGCCTTGAAAGCGAATTACGTCATAAGAATGCGATTGTTCCTGTAAAGATAAAAAAGAAAAGAAAACTATAATAATATATTATGGTTGGAAATTATTTGAGAGACTTTTGTTTATTAAATTAAATATTCTTTCAGTTCGAAATTAAATATTTAATTTTAACTTTATATAAAAATTAAGAAATTTTATTGAATTTAATTAATTAATCAAATTATTCTTGATATTAATATAATGGACGATCGAATTCTTAGAATTAGTGAGATGTAAATTATTTAAATTAAAATGTTAAGCGGTAGAAAATATGATTTAGTTATATATAAATATTTTAAATTAAAAAAAATTATTAATAAAAATTTAAATAAAAATATATTTAATTTTTAATAAATTAAAATAAAAATATAAATATTTAATTGAGAGACCAAACTCATCTCAATTTGATTGATATCTATTACCTATGTCCATTAGAATCTAAGTAGGTGGGTGGGCCTTGTTTGATTAGTCCATAAACGAACTTATCCATAAAAGGCCATAAAAGAGTTGGAAGGATGTGTTGTGACAAACTCCATTTGGTGAAACTCTCCATCCCGAGGAATGGAATAGAGAGATATGGGCCATGTTCTTTCAATGCCAAAACAATATCTAAACCAATTATTTAAGTAACCAAATTAAATAATATTAATACTTTTTAGTAATATTCAACTTGGGTTTTAGCCTCTCCCTAAAGATTATATTTATATTTTTCAAAGCGTAATTATTTTTTGCAAGGTAATTGTAGGAAAATAATAGATAAATACTCTTTTTTAGATTAATATTTTTATTGTCTAAATTAAATATTCATGTCCTATTTAAAAATATATGAGTCTAACTTGTTAACATAATATGTTTTATTTCATATAATATTATGAATAACCTTTTTAATTTAAAATATATATTTTATATCACAATTAACTACATAAATGAATGAGAGAGAGGGAGAGAAATTACCAAAAATCAAACTAAATTATATTTTAAAAAATTTAAGTTTAGTCCAACTTAAACAAAAATGATATCTGACTTCGATTTTTCAATATAAACCAAATAATGTTCTCTTGTTATAAATATTCAATTTGATTTTTATTCCCAGTGGAAAAAATCAATTAACTTATCTAATAAAATCAAATAAAGGGCATCTCCTTCATGTTTCGTAAGTGCCTTTGAAGTAAATAGGAGAAGAAACGAGGGCTTTGACCATAACTACTAACACCCTCCCTTGCACGTGACCTCACTACCCGCATCATCACATCCCATCTCTCGAGTACATGTCATCATTACTATGCCACGTATACCTAAATAGTCAACATAAATAAATGTCCACATTGATCTTTACACGATTCTCTTCTGTTAACATCCAATTTTACATTTCACCAATTTTCCCAATCCAAAAATTCTAATTTTAAGATTGGTACAATTCCCTTGTGCTACTTTGGAAAGGGAGTTTTAATGGCAATATCTCTCCATCTTCGTCTGAATACCTTTTCATAATTTGTATACGAGCTTGAATACAACTTGTTTAAAATTAATATTTAAAATGACTAAGGAAACTTTTTTTTTTTTGTAGGATTTTGTGTATTTTATAAGTAATTATCGTCTTAATTGTCAACTCTTAAGTCATTGAAATTCATGTCAATTCGAATTAATAAATAGGTATAGATATTATTTCTCTTTTTTTCTTTTAAACAAATGAAAATGATTGGAGCTTGTTAGTAAATAATATAATTAATATTTATATTATATTACATAATATAATAATTTTTATATTTGTTCAAATTCGATTAATGAAACTAAATGAAATTCAAACTTTACAAAATAATAATTGTATGAATTCAAACAAAAAAATTAATTCGAAATAATAATCACACAAAGTCAAATACTATACGAATAAAAAACATACTGAGTTGAAAGCTTATAAACTTTGGCTAGGTTTAGTGCAATTATAGCCTTAATAACTTTGTAGCATCTTAATAGTTGTTAATTGTAAAGAGTTATGTTAACTCAATTGTATTTAATTTGTAAAAAAAAATCATTCTTACTTATAAATACATAAATTAAAAGCAAGAAACATATTCCTTTATCATCATATTTCACCCCATTGACTGAACAATAATCAATATAGGGCCACAAACTCAAGTAAAAGTTGATGTGTTAAAACAAAGTTTAGCTTAAAATTGAGGTATAAAATTGAAAAGACGTCCAGCTCAAGAAAAAAAGAATATGAATTTATGTTTATCCCAAAATTTTATATTAACCCTTGTTTATTTACAATGTTTACTCAAATAAATTAATACTAACAATAGAGTTTTTCTTAGAGAAAAACAATCATGTGAATAAAATATATTTCATTCGTTTCTTTTTATAAAATATTATAGATAATTTTATATAAACTAATAATTTATTTTATTTTTTTATTATACTTTTATTTATTTTAATTTTTCATAAAAAATAAAATATTTATTCTTTTTTCTTTCTATCTCATAAAGTAAAAATAAATTTAAAAATAAAATACATAATAATCATTAAAATTTTAAAAATATATTATAATTAAAAATAAATAGTTTGCAGAATGAGGAAGAAGGGAGTAAATTGAGAGTTTGAGACCATAAATTGAGAGTATAGAGAAGCACGTGGAGGCGCAAGCAGGCGAAGAGTAGAGAGTAATAATGACAACACGTGAGTGAAGAGATGGTGGGTCCATAGTGTGGGACCCGTTTTTAACGCCACCCCCGTTAAAAACCAAAAACGATTCCGTCTCTTGGTCAGAGAGACTTTTGTCTTATGGGTCCCATATTCCCCTGACTCACTTGCTTCACTGTTACAGGCTAACGGACAATTTTCGCCGTTAATTGTTTTTACTTTCTCAAATTGTTTCTCTACTTGACCCTCGCTATGTTTCTATATTTACCTTTCTACCATCTCAACACTCATAAAAACTCGGTTTGGCTTTAATCAGCTTGGCTGGCGGCTTGGCTCTCTGTCTCTGTCTCTCTCTTTTCTTTTTTCTTTTTTTAAAGGCTCCTGTATTTTTCCCTTAAAAAAGAAAAAAAAGCTCCTATAGTATTTCTGTTTTTTTATAAAAAAATGAGTATTCATTTCAGAAAATTATTTTTAAAAAGGACATGATATTCTTCTTGTGTGAAGATTGCACTGCGGTTGTTCCTTTCTTCTTTTTCCAATTTATTTTTCCTCTCTAAATCAGCTTATATATATAGATATATTTTTTTTCCTTTTTTATTTGAGGGGTTTTTTAAAAAAAAAATTATTTGAGGTTATTAATTATATCAATTTGTAAAATTTTCTCGAAAATATTATAGCTAGATAATTTCAAATACTAGTAATTTTGGCATCTCTTTTTCTTTTCTTTTTTTTAATTTCTTAATTTCATTTGAGATTTAAAATTTTTCCGTAAATTTAAAACTATTTTACATGAAAAGAGCTATATTTATAATAGAAAATACGTAAATAAGAGAAATGTTGATTTAGGAAAAGAATATTATTATACTGTCAAAAGTGTAAGTTGATGAATAAATCCAAGATCTCTAATTGTCGAAATCACTTATTTAACTGCAAGACAATTGCTATGCGAAGTCTTTAGTCCGAATTAGGTTCAATTATTTACTCTTAAAATTTATGCATAACAATTTTTTTAAGGAAACATGCGTCCAAGATTGAGAGGGTCGATAAAAAATTTTAAAATGAATATATTTTTATTTAAAAATTATATTAATAATTTTTTAATTAAAAAAATTTATATTTTACTTATTCATAACAAAAATTGTACAGTATTTTTTAAAAAATAAAAAATTATTTTCAAATTTCATTAAGATTAGACATTTAATTCCAAACAATAATAATCAAATTTAACATGTTTTCTAGAAGCGAGACGAGTCATGGATTGGTCCCAAAATCAATTTTGCATCCAATTGCGAAAACCTTCAACCACTGTGGTGCAAGGCAGTGAAATTATATGAAGAAAGTCTAATCATATATACTTGGTCTCAGCTTGTATAATTCTCACCAATAAAGAAAAAAAACAGTAGGGAAGATAAGATAGATTGAACATTATCTTGAAGAGAATTGCAATTTCAACGGTGCTGCATAATGCAGTAGGCCACAAGAGTATCATGGGAATAACATTAACTAGCATATATATATATATATATATATATATAATATAACAAAAATAATGTAAGAAAACAGAAGAAGTTGTCTGCTAATTGGGTCTCGAAGAAAGTGTGAAGAGGGACATGATTTAACAAATTGCCTGCAGGCCACATTATGAAATTGAGATATATATAGTATATTTAATGATAGTAGTACAAGTTTTTTTAATAAACAATTGCTTTCAAGAAATGAAACTAATTAATTACTTTAATTAATTTGTTGAAATAGTACGTATTAAATAATGAAGTGAATGATAGAAGTCAAAAAAGTGAGTTGGAGGGGTAGGGGGTAATTCCGAGGGGAATTCTACGTTCAAAGCTCAATGTCCGAGGTATTATTAGCAGAATATCACATGATAGCATTTGGCCATCTTTGCTCCCATGCTTCCTCCTCCTTTCCCCCTTCCATTACTCCAAGATTTGTCTTGAATCCAAATAATATATATATATAAAAGTTTTCAACTGTATCCAATATTCTGCATCAAAAAATATTTGTAATGATGAGGGTATGTTCAATAAATCAATGTTTATATAAAATTAATATTAAGTAAATAAATATTTAATTTTAAAAATTACATTCAATGTATAATATTACATTTTATATATATTATTTATTAATGAATGAATTTATTAAAATATAATATTATTTTATCTTTATATATTGAATCCTTATAAAAAAAATGATATTCTCATTAACACATCATTACAATATTATCTCATAATATTTGTATTAGAAAAAAATTAATGACATATTTAAATTTAATTATATGGTATAATTTTTTTTATATTGACATTGCATAATATCAAAAGATTTTTGAGCAGAGTTTAGAGTGTGAAAATGTTTTAATAGTGTGTTTGAGTAGAGGTTTTTGAAAATAATTTTCATTTTAATATAACTTCTTAAAAGTCTAAATAATAAAAAATTTATTTGGGTACTTTAGTTAGTAAGTTTTTAAAAATCCAAGGATTTTTAAATTTTTGAAATTCCTTATTTAAAACTCATATAAACTCATTCCTTATTTGAAAATTTTTTCTCCCTTGCTCAAAGAAAAAGAGAAGGTGATTTGCATAACACGTATCCCTACACTATGTGTGATGTGTCTGACCTTAGTTAACCATTATTCTTACCTTTTATTATTATTATTGGGAAAAAATTTCTGTGGAGTAGTGAACTTTGTGGTCTTATTATATTAATTATATCTACAAAAAAAAATTTGTAAGATCATCTTTTTTTATTATTCTGATTAATTCAGAGAACTTTATGCCTTTTCATTGTGGGCTATTTTTTATATTTGTCTAAACCAATATAATTCTGAGGGATAAATAAGAATAGCACTAACTTGAAATAAAGGGCCAACAATATACAATATCAAAACATACTCCCACAATATTTCATCTACCAATTTGTTATTCTTATTGTGTACTATGGCTTCAATAAAAATGCATTTTTAATGACAAAGTAGAGGAATAATTGAGATCACATAGCTATTCTCGGCTTATGTTATGGTAAAATGATTTTGTTGCCAAGAAGTGCCAGTATAGAGTTTAGGTAGGCCTTGCGTAAATCGAGGGAATTACCGAATAAAAATTAGAGAACTAATAATGAAGTTTAAGTTGGCATTTCGTGCAAGTTTTGCTCTTGTTCCTTAACCTAGGGAGCTATATCACACATTATTAGCTTAAGTATGTTCAGCTAATCATGACAAAAGGAATAAAGAAATATCCGTACGATCATATTATTTTATTCTGTTTTATATCTTTTTATGATTTTTTAATATAGAAATTAAGAAAATTATCAAATTTAATACATGAATTATTTTTATTTTTCAATTTTGATCATTGATAATTTTATCTTTATCTTTTTAGACTCATTAACTATTTTCATTTTTTTATTGCTAAATTATTTTTTATTTTTCATTTTAGAAAGACCAAACTTGAATTTTTTTTTAAAAAAAATAATTCAAGGACCAAAGCTGAAAAAATGAAAACAGTTCATGGATTAAAAAGATAAAATAATTATTAAGAACTTAAGTTAAAAAATAAAAGTAATTCAGGAATCTAAAAAGATAAAAGAAAAAGAAAGATAATGAACTATGACTAAAAATTAAAAATAGTTTATGAACTAAATTTGATAATTTTTCTAGAAATTAAATTATAAATTAAACACTCAACATATAAATTGCTTTAAACAATTTAATTGGGTTTTGCTTCAAATAAGCTTGATACTATTGCTCCAAAAAAAGAAAGAAAAAGTTTGTTACTATATGCTTCTTCATTTTTTGTCCTTTTTTATTTGTCAAAAAGCAAGAAATGATTAGCATTCAAGGTCCATCTTTCGCAAAAGTAAGAATGTTTTATATTTTAAAACGATTGAGCATAATGGGAACAACTAGTGTATTTCGACCAAATCCATTTGACTTAATCAATTATGCTTTTGATCTAATATCAATACTATTTTTTTTAGGAAGATATTATATCAATATTGCAAATTGACTAAAAATAAAGGAAACAAAATCTCAATCCTTAGACTCACTTGCTTCACTCGCTTTGTTTTCCCCTCAAAACAAAATTTCAGAATCCTATCGGTAACTAACTCCCTAGAAGAAAATAAATTATTAGAATGAAAGTAACAAAAACAAATTATACAAATTCGATCCAATGAGCCAGCTAGATACGTGAAAAAAAAAACAAATTATACATTAAAATCACTGAGTAAATAAAATATAATACATATAAAATATAATTATTGCTTTTACTTTGTACTATTATATTTATCATCATCCTAAGACTCACTTTTATCTCGATCTGGAAAGAGAAATAACTTGAAAAACATTGAACGTCTGGTTTTTAATACTTATCTAAAAAGGACATAAAAATTGGAAAAAGCCTAGATCTGATTCGTATATTAAAAAATCTTCTCGAAGGAGAATTTTAAATTCTATTTAAGCAAGAATTTTATCCAAGTTTCTCTTTTCCCTTTTTCTAATAATTTTCCCAAACCCTTTTTTCCCCTAAAAATTCTCTATGGGTCTCTCACTTCACACATTTACTACTTTATTAACTATATTTTAAATATTTATCCACTAAATATCAAATCATCCATCCAATTTACAGAACTGAAAAACTTTAAATGAATTTTTTTATTATTATTCTTAACAAAAAAAATTTAAAAACATTTAAGCAAATGAAAGATGAAACCTTTTTTTTTTTTTTTGATAAATAAAGATAATTATAGTTTGCAAACAAGAGTATGCAGAATAACTAAGAGAAAGACTTCAAAGTGGAAAAATCTCCATTCAAGAGTGAAGCTACGACCAGTGTGAGAACTACATCTTGGCCAAATAGACGTAGACAAGATGTAAAGTAGTAGCAGCCTAGCAGGGACTGCTTTTGTTAGAAGACCAGTGAGAGAGAGAAAAGAGGTGTATAATTCAAATGTTTGATCTTCGATTACAGAGGTTTCACATTAAGATGATGGTCCTTTCCTTTGGTTTCATAGGAGAATATATTAGGTTTCCTATGAGCTTGTCCAAGAATCATCAGAACCCAAAAACAATAAATCCTTATACCTAACTAGCTTCTGAAGATTTTGGATTCCCAACACTCAATATCGATTATTTTCTATTTTTGTTTGGTTGGAAGGAGACAATAATCCTCTTCTAACACATTATTTTAGACCAATATGCATATTCAACCCCCTCAAAAAAAAAAAAATGCATATTCATAAGTCCAACAAGTCCCAAATTAGTTCTTTTCGAAATCAAGATTATAGTTTAATTAGCAATTTTATTTTAAATAAATACAAAATATTAGAGGCTAATATTTATTAAACACATGTCATTTTCTTCCCTTTACCCACCTTATACAGTTATACTAATCGCAAGGGCATTACTTTAGCACTTTTTTTTTTGTCCAATTGTAATAGTCCAAAAATAGCATTTTAGAAGAACGTAAATACTTATATTTTAACTTTTTTTCTAAAAAAAAAACTCTACTAACTAATAACAGGCACAAACCCTATTATTCTAAAAAACAACTAGCAGTTTACAAGATGCTCAGTGTTGTCCCATTATAACACAAAAGTATGGATTCTTTTCAGTTAGTGTGTCATTTTTGGCTATCTATTTTGTCTAGGTTAATAAGAAAGAGGCCAAGAAATCCCTAGAGGCATAGTCGGCAATGCATGTTCAAATTCGTATTTGATAAATTTTTATTGAAATATTGTGAAGGTTTGTCCTAAAGTTTGAATATTATTAGCTCTCTTCCACATGTGTCTGTCACTCGATCACATCTCTCGATTTAAAATATGCTGATTAAGGGACGTCTAATACATATGAGAGAGTTATCTCTCTCCCTCATCAAAAGAAAAAGGCCAAGAAAACTAATTGAAGATGGTTCCTGCTTGGCTCATGCATGAGGCTGCAATGATTCCAATCTTGTAGAGATGGTTACAATGTCACCTTTAAACATGCTTTTCTTTAACAACATAATTATTGTTGTATAGCATGATTGGTCACAAATCAAATATATAAAAAAAACAAAAGAAAAAAAAAGGGCACGTGAATGAAAAAGTCATAAAAATGAACAGCTTATCAAGGCCAGCTTTTCTTCATCTTTCTTTGAACTTAATCAAACTTTAAAGACAACTCTAGGTAATCATTTGCGTATGCAATAGATCATATCTAAATCTAAGTACCCCCCAAACCACAAACCAAAGTGTACTCATTCATAATTGAGATCAGATCAAACTTAATACAAAAATAATATTCTCAATCAATTGAATTATTACTTGGACTCAAGAGATTCATTTCACTGATATAGTAATTGTGTATACCTTCTCAAAATAGCATTTGGCAGGAAGCAGTTTATCAAATAATTAATACGTACATGGTTTCACAGTGTTTGACTGTTTGTGAGTGAGCAAATTTCAATCTTGACTCTAGGTGTCTAATTGAGATATGAGACTAAAATTGATATGCTGCATTTAGAACTGAAAAGGACACACAACGGATTCCAAAATATTTTTCAGATCTTCTTCCCATTCATATAATGCGTGAGAAAAATGTTTATTTACAAATAGAGTAAATAAGTTTGATTTTTTTCACAAAATACCAATCGAACTACACCTATATGCTATGTGAGGTTTACATATACTAAATGAGACACTATGTGTAATGCACAATTTACAGTCCATGATTGCCAATGGAGAAACAATTTATGAATGTTCAAATCATGTCCACTCGTTATGAATTTTCAAATCATGGTCACTATCACCGTTATTTCTGAACCACTTTGGCTAATCACCTTTGTTTGTTCCCCTTTATCACTCCCCACTTCCCCCTCAAATCTTTTGAGGGATATAGTCATATAGAACCCTTGCATTTCCTATCTAGTCCTCCATTGATCCAGATAAATTTCAATCTTGCTATTTGAATCTCTTGTTGATATTGTAATTTTGTAATCAAATGAGACATCTATAGTGCAACAAAATATTTAACCATTCAAATTTATCCAATACTCAAAAGGAATAATTAATTAAAGAAGAAAACACTTCCGACCCCAAATTTCCCCTACTTATAAAGAGGAAAATCTTTATATTTATAACTATTAGAAAAGGGAAATCTTTACAAGTACTTTCACAAGATCTTGTTGTATGGAAAAAAACCCTTGAAATTCTGAATCAAATCATTCATTTTGCACAAACATCATAAAAAACACAAACTTTTTACCTCATTGTCTTTTTTTGTTTGTAACTATTTAATAATTAGCTAGGTCTTTGGTTGCCCATAAAATCGTTGAATTTTTAGGAAAATTAGATTTGAAGCTTTTGAAAGTTGAAATATACTAACGTGTGATGATGGGACATGAAATGTCTTCACACCATGTATTGGTCCTATTGGATGTGATAATTGACCCTTATAAAATGAGATACAAGTGTTTGAAAAAGGCAAGAAATTCAACAACTTAGGAATCAAGTCTCTCTCCATCCAACATCTCATAATACACATTACTAATAAGTGACCTGGACTGTGTCTATGGTCAACTTGTTTAAAAAGCTCCATAAAATGCCATATCTCACGGGGGGTGGCCCCTCTTAAACCTGTGGCATTATTATTATAATTATTTAATTAACGGAAGGAGAAGCTTGAATGTAAATGTATTTTATTATTGAATTAACTTTTTTTGCGACATTATTGATATCATTTTTGTTTATGTCTAGAATTAAGTGTTTGTACTACTAGCTAGTCATGCTTGTCCTAAAATTTTGAATGGAATTAGTGGTGGATAGTAAAAATAAATATGGATATTTATTGGGCTGTTAAAAATGATAAAGTTTATTGGGATATTAAAAAGAATATTTAATTTAAAAAAGTTACAGACATTTTTATTATTAATAATTTATTTAGTGCTCAGACCATTAATTAAAATAATAATAATTTAAAATTAAATAAATGATTAATGAAATTTTATATGAAAAATATATTTATTTTATGAAAATTAATATTCATTTACAAATATTCTAAAATATAAATATAGACATTCGATTCATGATAAGAGAATAAATTTAAAATAGTTTATAC
Organism: Apocynum venetum; assembly: GCA_019593545.1. NCBI lineage: Eukaryota > Viridiplantae > Streptophyta > Magnoliopsida > Gentianales > Apocynaceae > Apocynum > Apocynum venetum. The sequence goes on from SRSM01000127.1 coordinate 3,716,608, forward strand.
AATGCTTTATAAATTTAAAATTTTAGATGAAGGTATAATTTCACATAGTAATATTACTTTGAGCTAAGTATTATATATTTGATTTGAGTGGCAAAGGTAAAGATATTTCATGCATAATTTCTTTTAATATTTAAAAGGTTTTCTTTTGTTGTTTTATTGACATAAAAATAATAATTTTACTCTTAAAAAAATGCAACTCAAAAGTTTAGATAAATTTCTAAAAATAAAAATGTCGTGTATATACAAATGGAACCTAACCATACATGTCCTCCGATTATATCTTCTAAATCGTCCACACTAACAATCCACCCTTCCCCTCCAAAGGGGGATTTTAGTAAATAACCAAATATTATACTCGGGCTAAGAGTAAGAAAGTTAAGGTAAATCTCACTAGTTTAATATTTAAAAAAAGAAAGGGAAGGGGAGAAGGGAAAAAAAAAAAAACATTTCTGTAACAGTAAAAGAAAGATTAGCCTCGGCTTTGAATATAGTTAGTGAGTGACCGATATGAAAATGGAAACAATGGTGAGGCCCTTATTTGGAAAAACGTAAATAAGTACAAAAGAAAATAAAAAGTTTGTGAGACTCGAGGATACGTACAATAAGAACGTGCATGTCCCGCCGTCCGATGGGAAACTTCATCATTTCTTTCATCGTTCGATGGTACGAAATTACACTATAATTTATGCATTCTTTTGCTTTTTACCTAGTAGGAGTCATAATTAGGTTTAATGACTTTTCCTTTCACAAATCACAACTGGATTATTTTGTACAAAAAAAATCCAATATTTTATTTTTTCGTAAATTCTTCGTACAACTTGATCTCTCTTGAGTTTTTAGGATATTTCAGCTTTTAAATATATAATTCATAAAAATTAAGTCTTACGTAAAAATTTCTGCTAAATATATGTATCGCTATAAAACTATACGATGTATTTTAATAATTTTTTATTTAAAAAAAATCATATTATAATTACTACGGCATTAATGAAAAAGGTTCATATATGAGAGATATTATAAACTGATTATTAAGATATTTTAAATTTTTTTTGGTCATTAAAGAAATATCCAAATATTAAATATATTTTGAATTACTCCATACACTTCACTTAAAATTGAAGTCTTTTGAATTTGACATTTATTCTTCTCCCGTAATAAAAAAAAAAAAGACGATTTAGCTCTTTTTACACATTTATATGCATCAATTATTAATATTTTTTAATTTTATCATATAAGACTATAAGATTGATTAATTTGAAAATAGAAAAACAAAGGGAGATAGATTAGATAGACTACATATTAAAGGTAAATTTTGAATTTAATATTAAAATTTGTCTTAATTTTAACATTTTTAATTAGTATTTGTGCAAATGACTAAAACATCATTTATTTTGAATGAATAAAATTATAAATTCTAAGATTAGTTTGCTATTTGTGCAATTATTTTATAATTTATATCATTGACTTATATTGTCAATTTATAACTGTTTTGCGTGAGTTTCACCCTTCTTTTTTATAAAAAAAAAAAGAAGAAAGAAATTGAGTGAAGAATCCTCCATTTATTCATGTAATGCATATATTTATATTTTGAAATGTCTTAAATTACATATTAATTTTTTTAAAATAATAATATTTATTATCTAAAATTTTACTAATAAATAATAACTTCATTAAGCAATTTATAATTCATATAATAATATCATTAACTAATAACATTCAATTTTAAACAAATTATATGCAAATTTACAATAGCAATACACGACAAGTAAATATAATCAATTTTAACAACTGGGATTTGGAATTATGTAACAAATATTTGAAAATCAAGTCGTGAATAACATTTGCTCCCATGTTTTGGATACCACCAACCTCTTGAATTTAAGGGTAGTGAAATTGAAAATATTGAGGAAGAAGTTAGTCAAAATAAAAAGAAGGGGCCGAAAGAAGAAAAGCAGAAAGGTAAATAACTTAAAGTCAATTTTTTCATCATTTTGGGGTAAGAAAATTGAAAAACTCCCTACACTTTTTGCTCCTTTCCTGAAACAAATCTCTGGATTCTCTCCCAAATTTCTGCCTAGATTTCTCAAAAACGTTTTTAATAGTTTATGGAAATGTTTGTATTTACCAAAAACTATACTGAAATCGTTTCCTTTGTTTTTCCCCCCCTAATTTTCAGAAAACTATATATATATATATATATATATGCAATAAGTACAAAACAGAAAAGCTAGTCAAACACTATATGCTTTTCTTTGTTTTTGAACTGACCGACACAACGTGTTTTAGTCGAGACATTGTCTTCAAGTTTAATATTTTTGTGTTTTATTTATGTATTATCTTTTTATTTATAATTAAATATTTTTATTTTTATTTTGATATATCTAAAAACTGAATATTTATTTTGTTAAAATAAATTCATTTTTTATCTGAAATTTTACTAATAACCTATTTAATATGAAAAATTTATATTTCACTAACTCTTTTTAATTGTATTTACATGTGCTATTAAAATTCATACTTAGCCTTATATTCTATTATTTTTTTTAATTTGTATAAAATTATTTATAATATCTTATAAAAAGTATAAGTGAAGTAGATGCCTGTTGCTAACTTTAAAACGAGCAGATGTCCTTTTATGTGCCCGGCTATTCTTTGCAGAACATCCCAAATTCCCAATGACACAATATGAATATTGATTCCGTGGACCAAAGAAAATAATTAAAAGAAAGCAAAAGAAAAAGGGAATAATGATTAATAAAACAACTTTTCCAATTAGTTTCCACCCATTTTATTTTATTGCAGAAATATTTAAAATTCTATGTTTTTCCTAATGTTTATTTTGAGAACAGGAAATTCCCATCTTTAGGTTGCTTTTCAAATTTTTGTCATTATCCCCCCCCCCCCAAAAAAAAGAAAAAAGAAAAGAAAGAAGGGGACAAATATGAAGAAATCAAGAAAATAAATTGAGAGGTCATTTAATTGGTGAAATACGCACTCTTGCGGTTCCTTCATTATCAATTATGATTGCTAGGTCTCTGTCCTTTAATACTTTTGAGCCCCAGCAACTGAATAAATATTCCATGTGCTCCTAACCTGCTCATTTTAATTTGACACATGTATAAGATCACCACGTCCACACTATTTTTTATATATGCAATTTAATTTGAGTGTAATTAATTTTGAATATTATTACTATTATTTACAAGATAATTCAGGGTGTAAATATTCCATCTAAAAGCAGTATTGAATAAGTCCTAACTCGTGTAATATTTTGTAAAAGTAATCTATTCGTTTCAATTTGTTATTCTTGTTTAATTTTTTATGCTGATTAAAAAAATATAATTAATATTATTAAAAAATATATTTTTTATAAAATATTCATAAAAATACTCTTGTCATTTTTCATTTCAAAGTAAAAATGAATATTTTTTAATACGAATAATTTCATTTTAAATAGAAATATTTTGATTAATTAACAAATACATATACTTTGATTAAAGAAATCGATATATAATTTAAAACAAATAAAAAAGAGAAACAATTTTATTAAATTGGGATAGAAAGAATATTATTAATAATATTCTGTTCAATATACTTATGCACATCGGAGAAGTTTGATTTCAAGTGATGCAGTTCATGGCCTTTGAATGTATGAAAATTGTTACGAGAATATGAGTAAAAGTGAGGGCAGTTTCCTTATTGTTTGTTTGCTTAGGGCTATTCTTCTTTTTAATAATTTGAATTCTATCTTCTTGAAAAGAGAAAATCAAAATGATAGTTACTTTTGCCTACCTCTTTTTTTTTTTTTGTTAATTTGTAACAATATTATCTTAAGATATATTAATAGTATTTTCAAAAAAGAAAAGAAAAGAAATCATAATAGTATGGTATTTTCATAATAGTAAATCATAATATTAAGAAAATCATAATAATATTTTCAATGAGGCACAAATCACAAATGCACCGGTTGGAGTCTACCACATTAAATGACTTCGCTAGCTGCAATGCTGCAAGCTTTAAATATGTCAAGTTATGGAATATATTTCACATCATATCTTCGTTTAATGTCCATTGGATCTAGCTATTTTAGCATCTTTCTTCTTCTATTTTTTCCTCTCTCTTTTTTTAATCCATGACCTATTTGTCAATGATTTGAAAATTAAACTGGTGAGATCATAAATAGATGACATAAAAAGGTTAATTGAATTCTCAATTTGATTTAGATTGACTAGTCTATTATTAGATTGAGTAGTTTCATCTTAGTGTATAAAATGGGCGGGGGGGGGGGGGGGTTAATTAGTCAAAAATATAATTTTCTTTTTCTCATTTCTCAATTTCCTTTCTCACCTGCCATGCATGCGAAGTTCAAAATCATTATGACCAAATCGATCTTTCTCTTAGTGAAATTTATGGGTTGTAGAAGTTTATTTTTCTTGTAGTAATGTATATTAGCCTGCTAGATATCTAACAAAGGAAGAAATGTAAACTTGAACTTTATTCAAAATAAAATCTACAAAACGATCTTATTGGATATGCAAATGCAAATGCAAATTGAAGGATTATAAGAGTTAAAAGACAAAACAAAATGCCTTATATCAATAGGAAAAGGAGAATAAATGACTAATGAGGAAACAAGAGAGCTCCACGGATGCACCTAAGTAACAGGGAAGTACTTTTTAGAAAAACAAAATGTACCAAAGGACCTACTACTATCTTCACTGTCGCTGATTTGACAATTGATGTGGGTTGTCTTCCCATCTCTCCTTCTTTTTCTTTTTTCTTTTTATTTTTATGATTCAGATTCCGAATTTATTGACTATGTGAAATATTAGCCTCCCTCCTCAGATTTTGTTCTTTCCCCCTTTCTAGCCATCTATTTGAAGTACAATATTCAAATTTGAGATATTATTTTGAAAAAAAAATAATATAACTGTTCAACATCTTATCAATTAAATTTAAAATTGCACAATTCAACATAATTTTACTCTTTGATTATAAAATTTATAATATGTTTTATTCAAATTAAAATTGACTATATGTAATGAGCAATAACATTGTAGTAGTAGTATGTTTTAAATATAGAAATTGTGCCCCGACATAATTCATCAAATACAGAAACTAGTAAGTATTATTTTTCGCTGATACTCAGTATTGTAAAAGAAGTTCATTCATCATATTTTGGTATATTATGAATCATTTTCGATATTTTTCTCATTGAAAATGTGTAAATAATATAATAATATGATTTAATTGATAAATTTTCTTTCTTTTGCCTATTCATTGAATGTGCTTGTGTATTTGACATCATCATTTCATTTAATCATATTTATTTAAGCTCATTGAATTTTTTTTGTAAAAAAAAAAAACTCATTGAATTTTTTTTTTAAAAAAAATAATAAAAGAGTGAAATTTCGATTTAAAACCGAACCGAATCGAACACCGAAATTTTAAAAATCGAACCGTAGTATAGTTAATATGGTTTGGTTAAGTTTATCCAAGTAAAAAAACTAAAAATCAAAAAATCGAACCAAAATTGTAAAACCCAAATCGAATGAACAACCCTACTCATAGCTATGAAAGGTCTCGCAATTTACATCTCTTGCCCATTGATAGGCCGGTGATCAATGACTAGTCAGCACATCGAGAGAGAGAGAGAGAGATTGTGAAATTTCGAAGCTTAAGAGGTGCATGGCAATGGTTTTGTTGGTCTATGCGCTTTCCATTGATAAGACAACACCATTTACCAGAATTCGTGTCAAGTGTCAACGCCGTTGGATTTTCAAAGAGTGTAATAAAGTAGTTAGCTTGTCTTTGTCACACGTTTTCTTCCTTCCTTTTCACAGACTTGTTTCTTGGACTCACTCAACTGTAAAACTGTTATTACAAAAAATTCACTGCCCTCCAATGGCAATTGGGAACAATGCTTTTTCACCCTGACTCCTTGACTACCTTTCTTTTCTTTTTGCTGCATCATTGTGAATACATCACGCATTCATATCTTCTTTGGACTAGAATTAAAAGAGTCATATTTGTATTTTTATTTAAAATATTTACATCTCACCAATAACTACATCAATAGTATAAAATTTTTGAAGTAAAAAAACTCTTTAATTTCATTTTCAGTTCCCTCATGTAATAAAAAAATTATAAAATAAAAGTGAACAATGATCTCTTAAAGTTTTATATTAAATTAAAAGTGGTATTTAATTTTGAAGAGGTGAGTATTGTATTTGGATAGCATTATCATCAAATTTTTTATCCATTGGAGGAAGGCCCTACATTCATTAGGTGACACTTCTCCACTCTCATCCATACTTCACTGGGTTGTGCTCTCCATTATTCATTTTCACTATTTTAAAATTAAAAATAAGATAGATGATGGATTGACATAAACATACAAATGGCAAAGTTTTTTTGATACTTGCACTATATCTTTGCAAGTCATAGGCAACAGAGCATGGATCAAACCATGAAAAAGGTAGAATTATATGAACAGAATATAGCAGCTCGATTTTTAATGTAGCTAGAAAAGTTCACACAGAGAGGAAGTTTTTGGCAAAGAGAATAGGCTTTGTTCTTCTCAAATCCCATTCCCAAGTCAATTTTATTTCTGTTTTTCTTCAACATATAAACATCATATATAAACATCTCATTATCAGTTCTCATCCAAAGCTCACAACAACCACCGTCTCCATCATCTCATTCTCTTCCTAGACTTTCATATACTAGTTACTATCCTATCACGACTCTCTATACTAAAAAATTCAAATCTAAAAACTAAAGAAGATTATAAATAAAAAGGATAAAAAAGACTAAAGATCAGAGGGGTAAAATTCCACTTTCTTGTATATTATCCCATCAATGCTACCAAGTTCTTGAAACTATTAGCAAAGCCACTAATTAGTTTTGAGCCCATTTTCTTCACTTCCAGCATTTCCTCCAATGGCAGGGCAGATTTCACATTATATTGCAGCTTGAGGTGTTTTCATCACTGAAGGCATGATAATGCTCCCCGGGTGGAGGGTAGGGTTGGTAGGGGTGGTAGGGGTATGTTGGGTATGGAGGCATGTAGTTGACCGCGGGTGGTGGTCGGGCATACATCATTGGCTGAAACCTCTCATTGCCGTTAGCCCTTTGTTGGTTCATCATCATGGATGACATTTGTTGCTGGTAATAGGGATTTCCAGCCATCATCTCAGGGCCAGCACCTTGGAAATAGCCACCGCCGCCGCCACCGGCACCACCACCATTCATGGAAGCAGCTGGAAGGCCTTGAACTGCTGCCACATTGGCCATTGGGACATTACCCATTGGACCCATTGGCATGCTCCCCATTTGACCCACGTTACCAGCACCAGCAGCATTCATAGCCATCATGTTCGGCATGCCCTGAAGCCCATCATTCATTTTCTTGGCCCCATTAGCATTAATGTGACCATTACCAGCGCCACCACCACCGGGTCCACCTCCTCCATTGCCGTTCTTGTTCTGATTTTGACCACCACCGCCGCCATTTTTACCATCTTGGGGCTGTCCACCACCAATTTTACCTCCCTTTTGAGCTGACCCACCAACTGGGTTCTGGTTATTGTTCCCATTCCCGCCCTTCTTTCCACCCCCATTATTACCCCCACCCATGTTCACCTGCACAGGAATATTTCCTCCGTTGCCACCGCCACCACCACCTTTCTTCCCATTTCCTTCGCCATTATTACCCCCTTTCTGGGGAGGCTGCCCATTCAGAATGCCATTCATCATCATATTCTGCATCCCCTTAGGCATGGCTTGATGCATCCCCTGTGGCATCATCCCCTTAGGCATCCCCTGTGGCATCATCCCCTTAGGCATCCCCTGGGGCATCCCTTGAGGATTCCCCATCAAGGGCTTCATCTTCCCTGCAGGGGCATCATAAATTTCATCCTCCAAATCTTCATCATCAAAATCATCATCTTCGTCGTCGTCATCGTACTCATCCTCACTTAAATCATCATCCTCAGGCAAATTAAACTTAACAGCTTTCTGGTTCTGATCTTTGCCATTGAAGGTGGGCATTTTGAGGTCCTTCATTTGAGGCAGCTTCATACTATCCTGTAATGCTTTCAAATGCTGGAGTTGCTGCGGATTCATGCCATTGATGCCCTGAGGAACTTGTCCCCCTTTTGGCTGCTGCTGATTGTTTCCACCTTTCTGCCCAGGCTGACCTTTGTTATTCCCACCACCTTTGCCACTGTCAATTTGCATATTCTTGAACTGGTTATTGAATTGATTTTGCTGGTTGTTATTGGCCTTTGGAGCACCCCAGATTTCAGCATGTTTCCCACTTTTTGCAAGTTTCTTAATCAGTGTGCCTGGGTCTACATTTCCTGAAACTGTGACCTTACCCAGTTCTGCATCAATTTTGGTTGTGTAAACTCCTATCAGAGGGGGAAAGAAAAACGATATCACAATCCATTTCAGAAATTCACATGCTTTAAAAACAAAAAAAATTGCAAAAGTTTAGAAACTAGATTCAGTGCCAATGTTGTATTACTACATTTAGGTATTTCTTGAAGCAATCCATGAAGTTAGAAAGAATAAAAATTGAGTCTTGAAATAGAACGTACCATCAATCTTCTGCAAGATTTTCTTAACCTTATGCTTGCAGCCATCACAGTGTATATTGACTTTAAGCACACATGTCTGCATGCACAAGCAAAGCCAGAGAAATAGCAGAGTAAAGTTGCAAACTTTATCAATCACCATCCAAATAAATTTTTAAAAAAAAACCGCCCCAAAAGACAAAAACATAGAAGTAAAATCAAAATTAAGCAGAAACACCGACAGAATTCACTCTGCTCTATGTGAGAAAGTGAAAAAGAAAAGAGAGATGTTGGAAAAGAACCAAAGAGAATGGAGAAAAGTTATAAAAGATTTTGAGTTCAACTCAAGCAAAGCCCCCTCAAAGTAAAAGAGAACATAAGCCACAAATAGAGAAACACAACCAATTGGAACCAAAGGAAATGCGGATATGCAAGTAAATATTTATGAGCATACCTGGATCTTCAAGAACTCTTCTTTACTCATTGTTTCACGCACAAACAGAAGATAATAATAAAAAAAGGAATGAGGAATGACCCTCCAAGGTGGGTAGGTTGCTGGTAGATCTGAAAGAACTACAACAGCATAGCCATGGCACTTAGTGGAGAATTGAAATGCAAAGCTCCAAAAAGAGTCTTTTTCTTAAAACCAACAACACAGACTAAAATGAGAGGAAAGAAATGAAATGGCCCTGAAAAATGCACTGATTAGAGAGTGTTTCGAGACAACATATTCAACCTCTCACTTCAAGAAAGAGAGAAAGAAATAAAGAACAGAAACTCAGAGGCGGTGGATAGACATTAAAACTGCTCTGCGAGACACTGCTTCCTCTAATTCAGAGTTGGAGAGAGAGAAAGTGAGTGAAGGTTGGAGCTGGGGTGAGGACTGAGGAGGTGGAGAGTTTCTTAGCTATGTTACTACTAGTAAACAAAAAGGGCAGACCGGCACATAGAGGGATGAAAGAGAGAGAAGCTGTTGCAGCTTACAATACCACAAGGGCTTTCAATCACCCCTTAATTTATACATATATTTTCTTTTATTATCAAATTCAGATTACTGATATGTGAATCAAGTGATAAAAATCTCTTAATTCACTTTTGTTTTCTTTCTTTGGCTTTTAGTCATGGCTTGGCTTAAAGCTATCGAGCCTTGGCCGAAACTGTTACTCATAGTTTTTTTTTTTAATTATTAAACTGTTACTCATTGTTAGCTAGCACTTTTCTGTTTTCTTCTCTTCTTTTCTTTCTTTCTTGGGTTTTTGGGATACCACCAAACTCTTTTGTAACCTCTACTTTGGGTTAATCACATTCCCCACCCCTACAATTTGTTCATACTATCATTACAAACCCACAATTTTTAGTCAAGAAAAATGGAGCAAAACCATGTATATTAGGGGAGAGGGTCCGAGGGATACATATCAAGCCAAATCTAAAACTTGTCACATGATAAAGATTTTTACAAATTAAGCTATTATTTCAATTCCGAGGTATTTATTTTATTTTATTTATCAATTTTTTTGAGGTATTAAAAAGAGAAACGAAATTAAGATCTAATAATATATTTTTAATTTTTAAATATAATTTATGCAAACAAAGTTGTTGGCAACTTGGGATTTAAAATAACATATGTGATTGAATAATTGAAATTCATGTAAAAGTAACAAATAAATCAAGTTCTTTTGATGAAATACTCTAAGATCTTCTTCTTTTGATAAAATAAAATTGTCAATTTCATCTACATTGATAATAATAATCATCATCATCTTGATGTAAATTAATACATCATATAATTTTTATAATTTTCCTTTATATATATATATATATATCTATCTATCTATCTATCTATCTATGTATATTTTTTTACCATTCTTTGCAACTTCATGTTGGAGAATCAAATTTGCAGATTTGTGCCACATATATATCGCACAAAATAATAGCATTACTATAGCAATAGGAAATTCATGAATCAAAGAATAAAACATTTGATGAGCAGAATAATACGATTAATTCGATGTAGTTATATAAAAATGAGAGTTAATACCTTGATAGGTGAATATAGGTTTTGAGTTATATTTGACTTAAGACTTGGATCGAGATATGGAGGCCAAGGGTTCAGATGATATATGCACATTGGCACATTTTACAAGTGAGGGAGAAAGAAAAGAATAAATAAGTGATGACTGATGATGGTAAACAATAACACTAAGTGTTATATAAGCGAAAGAATAAAATAAATTCATTTTTTATGCAGTAAAAATTCTACAATAGGTAACATGTACAATTGAATTAAAAAGTATATGTAAGCATTAATTATCAACACGTAGTAAATCATTTTATTGATAATAATAATAACAAATTGTGTATAACATTTTTTAATATTTCATCTCGTCATTATATGATGCACTTAACGTACTAGCCAATTAACTAAGACAAAATTTATATTCAACTAGTGTATTTCATACTTACCATCCCAAACATATTGATATACATTATGTAGATTAGTTAAGAACTCAATTTGTACTAACCAAAATAAGTATAAATTATTCATAATATACACAATTAGTGTCATATTGTTGGAAAACAAGAAGAAAAAAAAAGGAGGGGGGGGATAAATGTTGGGCCCAATATGAAAATGAACGAAAGTTAAAGGACATTTGCGTCAAATAGGTCTCTCGATTTCTTACAAATTCTCATAAAGGCTTGAAGAGATTATGATTTATGACAACAGTTACAAGAACCTTTCTTCGACATCATCTATAACAGAAATCTAAAGAGATTATGATAATAATTACAAGAACTTTTCCATTTTTAAAAATTACCATTACATATAATAAAAATCTAAAGAGGTTACAATAACAGTTACAAGAACTTTTGATCGAAAGTAAATTACAAGAATATCTTTAAAAAAAAAAACAAAAAAATTACTAAGAACACAAGGTGAATATTTCTTTAATAAAAAGTTTGGTACCAAAAGAATAGAATGGCAAGATACATTTAATGCACTTTACTTTGGACTCTATGGCACACCTAAGATGGTCCAATTTTTTGTTTTAAATTTATTTATGCTTATTTCTATTTAATTCTTTTGCTCCAATATATCTCTTCTTTTATGAGTTAAAAAAGGTTCTACTTACCAAATGTCTTAAAGTGATTTGCTACTCGAAGTATCTAAACTAATTGCAATGGTTTGAATGATTTATTATTGTTAAAGATAAAAACAAAAGATTTGGGCCTAAGTTTGGAAGCATTGAAAGATTTATTTATTTATTGAGCTTTAGTTATGGATAGCCATTAAAAACGGTTTCACTATTTGACAAAATAGTTTGTTTTTGTAAATTGTTCAATTTTAAATGAAGAAAATATTGATAAATGATATTTTTCCAGTTGAAAGGGAAAAGAACAAAAGAATTTAGGCCAAGTTTGAATCTCATAGACTTTTGTTAAGGTTATTTAGTTAATGTATGGCAACAAACTAAAACGGTTGGACCAGTGACAAAACAGTGGTAAAATGTTTTTGAAGATTTAAAAGTTATAAGAAACAATAATAATTGTTCCTATAAAAAAGGAAAAAATAATAAATAATCTTTTCCAATTTTTTTAAAAGGCATTTGCTAAATAATTATCACGTTCGCTTCAATTTTTAAAAAAGATCTATCATAAATTTTGATAAATCAATAAAATTCATAATATGAATAAATTTGATAGCACGTAAATATATATATTATTTTGAAAACATAAAAGATTTCATTATGTAAAGGAATTAGTCGCTACTTGATACATGGAGAGGGAGGGAGGGAAAATATCATACCATTCGGTAGGGGATGGGACATAAATACCTATTTTTGCTAAATAATGACCTTACACACTTAGTGTAACGAGAATGATTCAAATAAACATAAAAAATTGCTAATAGTATCCACAATGTGATTAATAGGGGAAAGGTCAATCTCATAAGAATTGATTTCCTGAATTATAGATAGGCAATCACTCTCAAAAATGCGTTATCAATTATTTAGTAAATATTTTTTAATATGTCAAATTAAATATTCTAAATTTATAATAAGTATTCAAATATATTTTTATTAATCATATTATACTTCTATTTACTTCTAAGATTATCCCAATCCCTACCTTTCACTTAGAGATTAACTTCTTTAATATCACACTTGTTTTTTTATTAGATCATCTGATATTTTCTCACGGAAAGACTAATTCGGGTTCAGCTCGAGTGCAGAGTTTGACTCTTAATTAAATGAATATATGATCAAAATCTTTTAAACATAGCATTCCCATATATCAAATTTGCAATCACTTGTAAACTTAACAGTACATTTTTCCTACTGCTCCAAGCTCATGGGTTTTTTTTACTATCACACTTGATTCCATGTACCATGTAGGATGTTAGAGGAAGGGGGGAGTTACTTTATTAGCTACTTTATTGACAAAAGAACACTAAGAGTATTGGAATCAACAAACTTGACATTCATTTTATGTAAATTAACACTTCAATTATTAATTGTCACATATTATATTTTTTTTGACATTGAAATTGATATATTGAAGATGCTGTAAACACAATTTGAAAACATTGAATTTGAGGGGAGGAACAAGTCTTTGGGATGTTCTTGAGTTTAGTTAATGAGTGCATACCACAAGGTTATTAAGACTAACACGGAACCCCCATTTACAATAGCAAAAAAAGTCAAGCCCATTGGGAAGCTCAATTGAAATATGAGTAATTTTTTTCTTTTCTTTTTAAATGGTCAAAATTTGTAATTATTTGTTATTCAAATAATATGGTCAAATATTTTACTCATAGTTATTACGTGTTCAATTGAACCACACGACTATAAAAGCCAACCTATAGTGGGCAAGTTTGCAAATTTAGGCCAAAGTAAAATCCATGAACTGTAAAGCAAAATCTCTGCAGTTGTCGTATAGCTTTTCAAAAACTTGGCCAAACTATATTCTTTGTGAAGCAAAACTATGAATTACAATGAAAGGAAACCGTTGTTAGACTATTTATGAGTTCATATTCATACTAGTTTGTTTTTAGTAAGAAAAGGAACATTTCTTGCACTGAATCCATCAACTTCATTCTTCCTTAGGGATGGAATATCACATCCTTTGATTGACATAGTGGTAGAAGTTTTTAAAATTTTCTTTATTTCATCATTCTCGAGATGTTCTTTTTCATTTTTCTCTTTTTTATAGGGAAAGCGAGAATTTGTAGAGATTTTTTCCTTTTGCCAACACCTTTAAGTAACTAATCGATGATAATCCTCATGTTTTGTCTATACTTGTATTTCACTCCTCTTCACTTCCAATGTGAGATTGGGAGCGTTACAATCATATATGCTCACGCTCCTTTCCTGTCAAATACATCAAAAAGTGAATTTAGTTGTGGGCTATCTTGCATTTGCAAGATATATATGTGATTCAGACTAATGATGTATAGATTCACAAAGAATGAAGATACACATGGGCTTGATCTTTCTCTCATTGTTTCAAGAAGAAATAAATGCTTAGACAATAATGAACTTTTTTTTCCCATTTATGATCAGAGTATTTCATGTGCAAACACATGGTTTACAAGTAGTGATTGATTTTAAGAGGAAGATTGATAGGGAAGGCAACTCATAAAGATTTTAGCTATATACCATAGTGGTTGCATTATATGGTTTGTTACCAACACTCACATGGCCTATACAGTCTGCTGCAGCAGATTTAATAGTTATAGGCAATGTACCTACTATGAGAATTAAAGATGCCATAAAGTGATTACCAATCAAGGGAAGATGTGATACAGTTGATGAATCGGATCTTAAGATATATAACCATTCTGAATGATTATTGTTGAATAGCTTTTCCTGCCTTGATCCCTCTCTCTTTAAGGACTTCTGAGAAATTCAGAATCCCTTTTCTTCTTGGACCCTTTTCTTCTAGTAATTAAACCAACAAAGCAGTATCCCATTTAGTAGTTACACCATATTATTTGATTATTTGGGAAGTTGAGAGTGATGTGGCTAAAAAAAAGAACTCATCTTGAGCATTTCAAATGAGATAAAAGGTTATTTATTTTGGACTTCTTTAAAGAAGAATAAAAGAGTAAATCAGGGAGAAAGAATCAATATTCTCTTTTATGTTCTTGTAATCAGAGAACGCCCTTTACCCCATCTCACGTAAAATGTATGTATAAATATAATATAGTGTACAAAAATGAGTCTAAGTAATTGCATGAAACGAGTACTTGATCCGTGACACTGTCAAATCTATAGTTTGGGTCAGGGACTCGGAGGACCAAAAGGTGTCACAATAGGCATAAATAGCCATTTTATTGCATTTAATCCTTGATATGATCGAGACAAGTTCTAAATTTGTAGGCGCATCATACAACGTAGTTTGTTTGAAATGAAGCTGTTATATGATGAAGGCCTTGTGTGAAGGCCACATTATGACTCATAAAAAAAAGACATGTAAATTTTGGCATCTTTCACTGAGATATGGCAATCCCTATAGTGAAAGGAACTCATGAGCTATAAATTTCTACACACAACATCTTGAAAAGTCAATGTACAGAGTGAGGACTGTGCAGGCAGAAAGGAATCTGTATTGGCTGGAAAATAATTGACCATAGCAGCATTGGCAATTTAACAGAGAGAGAGAGAGAGAGAGAGAGAGAGAGAGGGGTTGGTCCATTTGAGAATTACATCTTTCTTTCACCTATCTTTTAGTTAGCTAAGTGTCCAAAGATCAAATAGTTGGCAAGAGTACTTTCGGATTTAGCTTCAGAAATCATTTGTCTACTGTAAAGCAAAGATGACATATCTTCTGCTACTTTATGCCTTCACTCTCTGCACAAAAATGTAATACTCACTAGATTTTTTTTCTTTCCCAAATCCCATCATATATATATATATATATATATATATATATTTGTTTGGGAGGGGAGGGGAGGGGGGGGGGGAGTTCACTTTTTCTTTTCCTGTTCATTTTTGTCTTCCTCTGAAGTAGTCCTGTCTTTTGCCTTTGTGGATTTTTACTGAGCTAACTTTCAAACATTGGTGACTTATGCATGACGTTTGTTTTTTCATCAGCTGTTCCTGTAAATGTAGGACTTTCCCTTAATTGGGTTTAGTAGAGTCCTTCCAAAACAAGTTTGCTTGCGTGATGAGGTTTGTTTTATCAATGACTTATTTTTTACTTCGTATTTTAGAAAGTTCCTATTTCACGTTGGATGCTTGTAAAATTTTAGGACTTTCTTGACTAAATTTAATGAAGTCTGGTAAGCAAAAATAGAAGTCTACATTTTGTTTGACATTTCAATGCAAAAATGATAGGAGTTCATCATTTCAAACCTTCTTTACTACATTTCAATTCTAGTTTTGATACAACTTGTCGTACTTCTTGTTTGTGATACAACTATACCTACTCTGTATCTTCGTTATATACTTGATAATTATCTTTGTTATATATTATATTTATACATTTTTTCAACATTTAACAACTGAAGATTACCTATTTTTTGTTATTAATGAAACTAGGTGAAATTGGAAATTTTTGCATTGATATTGTTAAAAAATGGAGGTGAAGTAGTTGGATAGAAAATATTAGTGAGTTTGTTTTGTTATATTTTTAATGTAAGAATATTTTTAGGTGAACCTGATATTCACAAAATATATACAGTTAAGAGTGATGGGTTGCATGTTATACCTTTTTTAAAAAGCCAATATGCAATGAAAATATCATGTTTGTATAAAAAAAAATATTCTTTAATATATCTTAACCTCACTGAATTTGTGAAATTTGATATTGAAAGTCTTAAAGTTTTTAATGTCTTAATTTTGATTAATGCCAAACATTGAGGACTAATGTCTTGTTTGTATAAGTGATAGACTTTTTGGATTCATGATTTAATCCATGTAAGGACAAGATTTCAAGTTTTCAAAAAAGTATACAAGTCAATACTATCAAGATTGAAAATAAATTTTTATTGGATTAGATAAGATCTAGAAGTTTAGTATTATATTTTGATATCACTTAGATATCTCTAGGTCCACCTTTATGACTAATATTTTCTATAGATTGCTCAATAAAAGTAAAACATTTTTCAAAATGCATTTTTTAAAGTTAAAACATGAATTGAGTATTTGAAATGGTTTTCAAATATATGTATTTGCTTAAAACTTTATTTCACAACTCAAAGAGTTAATTTGTATCTTGTATTGCATTGTTTAAATGCATGTGCGGTCGACCACAGATCATGGGGACGACCGAACTACTTAGCTAGTCATCCGCAAAATGTTCAGAGCTCTTTGACATACTTGCAGATAATGGTGCGGACAACTAGCCTGAGAAGCGGTCGATCGCACGTCTCCTGAGTGAGATTCAAATAGTTATTTTTATGACCGTTGGAGCATACATATAAATAACCAATTGTTTGAAAAACTCATAACAACAACTTTTTGACCAAAAATCTGATTCATACTCAATCTAGAACATCTTGGAAACATTTTGAAACCCTTTCATAACATTTACATTGTTAAAATTATCTAAAATGGGTATTTACAAAAATCATTAGTGTTCTTGAGCAATCTAGATGAACATACTAAATGAGGTGCTTGTGCTTAAAATTGATATATCTTCACATTAAAGTGATATTTATCAAACTCTTTATCTCTTATTATTGATTGTAATTGTATCAATGTTGTAAGTAGCATAAAACACTAAGTGTTAGGGTGAACCTTGTTTAGGTTGTTTTGTATTCAAGATTTGTTTGTAAAACCTTTGGTTGAACCTTGAATTGAATTGTATTTTGAAGACTTTACTAAGGAGAGTAGTGAGATTATTGTATAATCAAGGTTGTGTTGTAAAACTCAAGGGTTGAATGAGTCTTGATTGACTAAGAATTTATTTGTAAAACCATACGATGAATTGAGTGAGCCTCTTTTGTAATCTCATTTATTTAATTAGGGAAGAAATTTGGTAAAATCATTGAGTAGGTAACTCAAGGTAGTATATTAGGTTTTGTTTGATAAATCGAACCACTGTAAATCATTGTGTTCATTGCTCTTCTTTCTTCATTTTATTTGAATACATTTTTACTCACACAACTAACACACCAAGTGCTTGATATTTGTTGTCAAAGAAGTGTTTTATTAAATTAGGTTGAAAAATCGGATAAAAACCTAATTCACCCACTCTCTTTGATTTTTCAGATATAATATACTATTTTGTAACCATAAAATTTTATCAATATGCACAACTTATTTCTTTGCTTGCTTAATAAAATTTCTTAATTATTAGTCTTTCGCGATAACTTTCTTAAGGTCAAATGCACTATTTAATTATTGTATAAAATAAAGAGTGAAGGTTAATTATTATTATTATTATTATTCACTCATACAAAAAATATAAGTTTATCATCTTCACTTTTACACATATTTAAGAAACTTTTTTATTTTTAAAATGCCCTTAATTATTAAGAATGTGTTCTATTAGAACTCACGTTTTTTATTTTACAAGGATGAAAGATGTGAAATAAAATATATTAATAAATGAATGTATTATGAGAAAGAATAGTTAAAATATCTTAAAAAGTTGAAAAAAATTTATATTTTGGGACAAATACAAATGACTCGAACGAATTATATTTTTTAACCAAAGAATATTATTTTAAAAAAGAATCATGTTAAAACTAGTATTTACTACATCAAAAACAAGTTAGATGGTTAAAACTCTTCATCACCCTTAAGAACTTGGTATTTATCCGTGACAGATGATACATTTGTCCATATGTTTCATGTCTAGCAAGTAAAATCTTTTGAGTTTCTTACCTTAGATTCGTTGGCAGTGTTTGCTATCAGTTCCATCACCATCTCTGATACATTTTTAGAAACATACATCTTTCTCTGGTCCACAGATGCCAAACAGAACAGAAAAAAAGCTGTGATTTTACTTTTGTTTTTTCATTCTTCTGTCCTGTGATGGTGAAAGTTGATACCAACTTTTCATACCAGTTCAAATAGCAGTAAGTTTAGTTGGTACAGAACTAGTGAAGCTCCCATTCAACTTTGCATGAGCCACATTGATAACTATATTTTATGGAATTTTACAGTACTCTTTTTGCTCATGTACACAATGTTTTCAAGAACATATATGAAAAGAAAAAGAAAATGCTTTTTACAACTATTGACATAAAAAATAGCTCATTTGAAAAGCTAATTTTAGTGTACTGCCTTAATGAATTGATTTGAAGAGTGAGTTCCCTATTCCCCTGTCAAGGGTTTTAAGGTTAAAAATGGAAGAAGCGCATTAATCATTTAAAAAAGAACAGCAAAGACAAGATTTATCAAGTTTCAAGAAGATAGACACAGTGCAATTGGAGGCCTAAGGAGTAGAGGGATGGTCCCAAGGAGGAAAATTGAATAATGGATACAATACAAATTCACAAAATTACAGGAAAAATTATGTATCCTCTTGTGTTTCAGTCAAGCCCACCTGAGTTTTGCAGTTGCAAAGTTTTGTCTCTCTCATTGCTAACTTCTATGATAAATATTCTCTCTTAAACACCCCTTTTTGGCTCTTTGTAAGAAGGAATAAAAACATATTTTTAATACCTATTGCCACATTCAAGACTCATAAGCTCTAAAGCTTCTTCTTGCTTTTTGATTAATTACTATACTATTTAGATTTTAGTAAGTGTAGAATTGCCATCTAGAAGCAAGATCCTAAAGGTAAGTAGAGAAAAAGCAAAGATTGCTTTGAAACTTAACTTCCTCAACAATTCAAGAATTTGACTAGTAATGATTGGGGCAAATGGGTATTTTTGAAGACCTAAGCCCCTCCCCAGATGGTTCTGGTATGAAAGCAACCATTGGATTGTGGATTTATATGGTATATAGATTTCAAATTAAGCAGAATATGTCTTGTTTGCTAACAATGGGATTAAAGGAGCAGAAATAAAGCCTATCATATTTTTGCTATATCATTAGAGCCAAACATACTGTTCAATTAAGCCTGAAAAATCAAGCCTATCATCTTTGGCATTATTTTAGAATGTTTTCCTTGATTACCAAAAGAGATTAATTATTTCACTTCTCATGTCTTGAGCATGTTGGTACAACTCGCCTGAAAAAGCATATCTTGCTAGGAGTGACTCAGAGTATACCTTTTATTCTGATTCTTCTAAAGAGCTTAATCAATGCTAGAAATACAAGAATTCAACTTTCAAATGCATTTAAGTAATGTAACGTTTGCTAGGATTCATGGAAGAATGTTAAGTCACAGAAGCATTGTCTTCTAGCACAGATATTCTTAATGGTTCTGCTAATAAAAAACATAACCTGCTCACAACCAAGAAGTAAGTCCTGGGCTGCATAATCATGGCAGACGTGCATATTACCAACGATGTTGTCTTCAAGGATGGTAAAATTTAAAGACTGATTCAGTTCATGTTGTAATATGGCAAAACATCATGAGTAATTCTAGCAATCAGCCAGATCCTGTTTATGCAATAAACAGGAGTCCTATTAATGGCTACCAAAGGAAAACCTTTGCATTTTTGACATTGATGTAAAAACAGTATCAACCTGGCTACAAACATGAACAGATTCACTTTCTTTCTTATTTATGCTATGCAATACTTTCTTCTTCTTTCCTTTTTTTCCCCCGTGGCTGTTGCAGACAATAGGGTGGTTATAGTACCAAAAAAAACAGTGAGCACTGTGGTTAAAATTCTTCACATATTTTTTTTACTGCAGTTGGATAAAAGCAGACCACTATTCATTGTCTTGATCAGAAGCCCATTTCTTGTGACTGCATAAAGAGAGCAAAACATAGATGAATTCAGAGGAATAAACATGAGAATCCCAATATGAAAACGCACAAATTTATCAAATGAAACTTACATAGGAACAAAGATCTGATAAAGTTACATGTCTTAACAACCAAATTGTTAGATAGTCTTGAAATCCCACAAGAGAACATTATACAAGACTAAAAAATTAACCAACAAAAAGATTTGTCTCCACTAAACACATGTACTTACAATGCAAACCTTTTATCAAACAACTGCACAAAAAAAAAAAACGGTTTTAACAAAATTCTGATCTTAATTTCTTACGAACAGATATGCAGCCTTTCTGATGGTCTCTGAATATTCTGATCTCAGAACAATCCCTTAAGTCTTCGAGACTAATGTATTGTTGCTTCACCATTCTTGAAAAATCACATCCCGTGTCATGTATCCAAATGTAGGGATGACAAGTTTCATCATAATAGTACAGCAAGCTCCTTATTCCTCCATTGCTTCCCTTTCCCCTGCCAGGCATGTAAGACTTGTAAATGTTCTTGCATTTTAGTCTCTTTGATGATCCGGGTTTCAATGTATGAGCTTTCTTCAATATTGATCCCACTCTAATCTGGAGCTCAATAGCTGTGTCACAAAAATTCCAAACCCTTGTTCCAATTCCTGTGACTTGAGTTTGGTCACGACATCCATTGAAGCATCTCACAACTGAAAGAATGCTAATCTTCCTCATTCTATCTCCAGCACCACTCAAATTCAAGAACCACAAGCTATATATATATTTATATATATATATAAAGTTAGTTGAGTTTTGTGGCCAAGAACTTTCGGTGTTCTTTCAATTCTTTGCTGATTCTGATCATTATGTGCGGGTCCTTTAGAAAACTAAAAAGCTTTCAATTGTCCACTCCTTCAATCAAAGAAAGCAGAAAGTTGCATTGCAATTTCTTGAATTAAGGAAGTTTCTATAATGCCCTTAATCCCACTATATATAACTATAATATGCTTGATAAAAATATGTTCAAGTATTTATTGTTTAAAAAAATCTATTTTGACATAATGGCATTCGAGGACACTGGTGGCATGGGAACAATGCTCTTTAGTGGAAAGAAATTGGATAAAGTCATTGTAGCTAACATTTCTGGCCATTGTTTATGGAGATTAAAAAAAAGGTGAGGAAAGGGCACCCACCATGCATTCAAACTGTTATAATGTTGTTTCAACTTTGATCATTGTGCTCTGAGCATTTACCTTTCTGTTACACATTTCTTTCAAGTTTCAAATACTGTATCTATCTACCTTTCCCCACGTACTAAAAAACAAGGACATGCGTGATCTTGTACATATACTTTTTCTCAATCTCAACCACATCTCTCCAAACTAACGTCTTCCTTAATTGGTTGGTGACATGTACCTCCCTCGCAAAAACTCAGTTGAGTCTGACTTGATCCACCATCCATTTGGTGGATGGATTTTTCAAATAACTGTATAGATACCAGAATTTCAGGGACTGGTACATAGTGGTGATTGGTGATGGTATGTAACCATCAGCATTTTGGAATGAAGAATCTCATATGGACCAAGTTTAGGTAAATGTTGTAATCCTTGTTTAATTATATTATCACGTAAACTTAATCTATAGCGAAAATTCTGGAATGGGATTGTAGGGAAAGGAGAAGCTCAAAAGCCAATTTGACCAATGAAGATATAAAATCTAAAGGACCACACACTTGTCAAAGAAATCAGACATGGACCCCTTAACAGCAAGTCTGAAAAAATCAATGAATGTTAGTTTCTCGTTGCTATAATCACATGCAATTGTTGAACTAGGATTTGATTGTGAGAGGACGGAACTATAATTAAAACATTTTTTTTCTTCTTGATTTTCATTTTATATTTGGTGAGAAGTGCTAAACTGCTAATGACGAGATGCAATTCATCATAAGAGTTGCCAAATCATGATTTGGATTTGACACAATTAAGCATTTCATTATCTTATTAAGACAAGATAAGAAATCAAGTAATCATGCTCGAGATATTCAAATTGTTGAAGAAGAAATGCAATACAGCTATGAACTTTTGCCCAGCCAAAAGAAAGGTAAAGCCCCAAATGCTCAAAAGTAGTGGAAAAGGCAACCTGCTCATGGCTCGATGTTTCCTAATTGTGGCAGAAAGAATGATTAGAATGTCGTTAGGTACTCTATTAAGAAAAAATTGAAATCTTTGGAAAAAGATAAATCCAATTGGATAAATTATCTTTTTTTTAAAAGAAGCAGCTATTTTTCGGTTTCAGCTCTTTGCATACTTAGCAAAGGGAATTCAAGAAGATGACTCTTACCCCAATTCAAGGCCATTATTGAGTGTGCTAGATTTTAAAAATTTAGAGTTAATCAAGGCAAGTGATATGTCCATTGTAGAATTTATCAGCTTTTTCGTACGAGTTAATCAAAGAAATCAAGTCTGACTGCATCTCAGACCCCAAATTTCTTTTGGAGTCACTCTACCCTAATTGTAATGTACTTTTGAGCAATAATCATTCCAAGCAAAAGAGAATGGCCAGGGTGCAACCTACTTTAGTCATAAAACAAAAGATACCCTAACAATAATAACAAGAATATTGACTATAACCATACACAAAAAGGGTCCTTTAAAATTATATGAAAAATGAACATCTTTATTACTTTGGACAATTGCTCATTGTCCAGTAAAATAGATTTGGCTAGTTATGACAATGCCACTGAAAAATACAACTGAAAAACAGCCTCATGGCAGTATCCAACCTACTTGTGTCAAATACAATATTACTGTACAGAGGAAGAATATCAACTCACCATAGAGATATGCCAAATTCTCCAAAGCTAGAGATGTCATGTAAAAGAGAATAGTCAAGAATTTACAGCTATCTATAATCTACTTCTCATGGTCATCTTGAGAGGGATCCACCCTGATTATGAGTGGCTCATTAAGATGCCCAGAACGATCAGCTACGATAGGTAGTTGTGGCAATGGATCGATACCCTCTAAGCCCTCATTTTCAGCTAATGCTTTTTCCAGAGCTTTCTTTGCAACTCTTGTTACACAAATTATTAGGAGGCCTGCAATCGCAGAGAAATGGAACTCAATCATTACCTATAGTCATGTCATTCTACATTCAACAATTTTTGCAGCATAGATATCCCTCATATCATGCATTTCTAGATAAGCAATTCAATATGATTGGAAAATTGAGTCCTATCCTTTAATACAGTTACATAGTAATTCAAGCAATTCTTTTTTGAATTTTCAGCTACTTCATAAGAAATCCATTCATCTAAAAATCCTCTTCCAAGACCCAAATTCCACAACACAGGAAACTGGGAGGATATGTGAAACAGGA
The DNA here is from genome assembly GCA_019593545.1 of Apocynum venetum. Classification (NCBI taxonomy): domain Eukaryota; kingdom Viridiplantae; phylum Streptophyta; class Magnoliopsida; order Gentianales; family Apocynaceae; genus Apocynum; species Apocynum venetum. The sequence continues at coordinate 3,740,369 of SRSM01000127.1, forward strand.
ATTGAATCTCTCACGGCAAGAAATTTCAATCATCAATATACCCTACCTCCAATAAATTCACATGGTCTTATTGTTCTATTATGCACCAAAAGGATAGGCATACATAATCTACTGTCATTTATTTGAATAAAACTATCTTTATTGGAAAGGATATCTACTTATCAGTACAAGGATATTTTCACTAGGGGAGTGTAAAATTGTCACTCTTAAAAATCAGTTCTTGATTTAAAAGGAACTTGAGGGTTTAATTAGTACTTTGTCCACTGCTCAATCTAAGCAAGTTGCAAGGGCATGGACTATATTTAGATCAGTTTCAACCAAAAGTGGAGCTCTTGTGGAGACACAAGGGCTCTCTTTGTCCTCCTAGACTAGATTGTTTTTCAACCTCTTCTTTCCCTTCCATTTTCTGATGCCTTTCAACACATATATGGTATATTTCAAGAGTTGAGTGCAAAACATAATCATGGTTCAATGCAGAAGGAAACAGTCCAGAGTTTCAAAGTTTGCAGGAGATTCCATAACTGAAAATGTGTAAAGCTGAATCCAATGAAAACTTACCAGAAACCAAAAGGCCCAAAACAAGAAATGCCTGCAGGAAAGTGAGCATTATATCAGATGATTCCCAAAGACAGATAATTACCTTTTTCCGCCTATTATTATTATTATTATTTGTCCTTAATCTACTTCACCCACATATATTGTAAAGGAACACATTGATATCCACAGTGAATGTTGAAAATCTACATCTTATTCTTTAAAATATGAAAGTAAAGGAGAAAACAATGAGCTCTTATTAGGGATTGACACTGATCCTGAAGAAAAGAGGGCTGCCAAAAGTGGATCTCTTACCCAGCGGGTTTTGGAAAATTCACCCCATCCATGAGTTACATCAGAAAGATCTTTCAAAGTCGTTCCAACATACACCAGTGCAAAAGTAATTGGCTGCACCATCAGTAATAAACTCATCAGTAGTCACAAAAGCATACTGGTGACATTGACATCCAACTGAGGGAAGATATAATCCAGGTTCATTTGATTAAAAAAACTTCCAGTGCTAGGTGAAAGAGGCAGCTACTGCAATAATAATTAGCAGCAAGAGCTTCCCACACCTTTTCTTTTAAGTGAAGAATTCATGTTAATGTTATTAACAGACTCAAATTCAGGAAAGTTACCATCATCCCCAACCATGAAGCCAGCACATATTCCCCTATAGGTACTGGAGTCACGGACAAGAGATAGTTTAACATGTTAAATGGAAGTAATGGAACAAGCCGCAGCAGCAACACAATCTACAATATAGATGAAAGTACACAAAATAAAAAGACATTAGACAAAGAAGACAAAAAGGAAAAACAAAACATATACAACTAAAAAGACAATAAACAGGAGATGGAACAAACCTTAAATCCAGATCTCTGAATAGCAATTGCAACTGCTTGGAACTTTGGATAGTCTTTTAATTTGGACATAACAAATGACCTTCCAATCTGTCCAGGCAACAGCAATATGAGATTTCTTGAAGATTACGAACAGGGAAAAGAAACTGACAAAAGATAGCAACTAGGAGAAGCAAGAAACCTATGACTATGATTGCAAGAGGAGGATAACATCATAATTTCAGGACAAGCTTTAATGTACTTCGTATACAAAACCTAGGTATTATTTTGAAATTTCAGAGCATAGGGAAGCGCCACATAATCCCTCTACAAGAAAAATTAGGTGATTCTCAACAACATCCCTAGCCAAGAACCCCACACCCCCTCCCCCCTCCCAACAAAAAAAAAGGGCAGGGAAAAGAGGAGAGATACAAAAGAATTCCAAGAAAGCTATAATAAAGGGGATGGCTTAAAAGGATGGGTGGAGGTGGGGACACCTGTATCCAACCCAATCACCGGTTGAAAATAATGTCTTTGTCCCCTTTCCCGTTTCTGTATAAACATTAACATGTAAACCCATCAAAATCTCCAAGGTTATGCCATCATACCCGTCCCTGTTTGCTAAAAAATATTCATATAAAAAAATAATACATTAATAAAATGAAAAATGTACATAATATATATATATATATATAAAATACAAAATAAACTTAATTCATAAAAAATATTCACATTACATATTTGATTTTTTTTTCATCTAAGTTATTGTATAAACTTGCATGGAAGATCATTTAAAGTAAAATGATACTATAACGTTTTTCTTCATCTTTGAATTTATTCATAGTTTGAAAAATTCTCGTTGAATGCTTTCACGAAGATGCGTCTCAATAGTGAATTGAATGTCATTCAATGACTCTTTACTCAATCCATTTTTTATGAATAACAATTTTATTTTCTTGATTTCTAAATAAATATGCAAGGAAACAAAATCTTCGATTGCAATTACACTTACACATCTGTAATATTTCTAATCTTTTACTTCTCATTTTCTTGACAAAACTACTTTTATCCAAACTAAATTAACGTTTGAGAAAAGTAGGTAAATGTTCACCACTTAATCAGGTTTTGGCTTCAATTAACCATCTAATCTAATGTACTCAGACATTCCTTTTAACATTATAAATTACAATTTCTTCATTCTCATGTAATATATTTTTATCAATTCATTAATGAATAATAAAGGGTAATAATTTTGAAATGTATAAATTGAATTATCTATTTTGTAAAGAAAGTAAGAAGAATAATGAAGAATAAAGGGTAATAATTTTGAAGTGTATGAATTGAATTATCTATTTTGTAAAGAAAGTAAGAAGAAGAAAAAGTCTTTATTTGAATAAACGTAGTAGAAGAGTTGAAATGATGATCATCGGGTTGAAGAAGGGTTTTTATGTCTAATAGCAACCCCTATATATACCCCTATATATAGAGATAGAACACGTACATATACATATATGTATGTATATATATATATATATAGATACACATATCATATCATTTCATTTCTTTTTCCATTTGACATTTTATCCAATTTTTCCAACCAATAAATTCAATTACATTTGAATATAATATCTCATCATCTTTACCAATTCGATATTTTGTGCCATTTTTTCAAAATGATTTTAAAAAATAGCTCATCTCCTATTATTACTTTTGACTTTTTATGCCATGTTTTCAACATGGTTTGAAAAAAATGACACAAAAATGCTAAAAGAGAAAAGAGGTAATGTGCGACTCTCTAGCTCATAAGTCAAATGCCAAAGAAAATACTTACAGTTCTACCAAGAAGAAATGCTGCAGCAGCCCCAATTGTTGCACCAATGGAATCAGCAACAAAACCAACAGGCAAGCCAAAGAGATAGCCACCACCTAGCTGAAAAAGATACCAAACACAATTTAAGTCTCAGGCCAGGAAAGGTAAAAGGACTTTTCATAAAAAATTAACTCCAAAGCAAAACATTGAAGCAAAAAAGATAAAGTTATGCTACCAGAAGTATTCATTTTTATCTGTTTAAGCGAATTACATTAAGAAATCTCAGCCTGAAGATTCTCGATACCAGACTAGTTTGGTAAGTCAGTACTATGCCTATTTCACTTACCCACAGTCCATTCACTTAAGCTAGGTTGATGGCAAAATTTATGATTTGTGATGAGTTTTAGCTTTTCTCCAAAAATGATTTGTCATATAAGAACAAATAGCCTTAATAACACTTTTTATTGGGAAGTAATGGTATCATCTTCTCCCCTTTTATAATGGAAAAGGCTATAAAATCCATAACTAGAAATTCAACTAAACCCACAATGTTTTATTAGCTAATTTATACCTTCTGAAAAAAAGAGGAAGAAGCCAGGAAAGAAATCAGAGCTATTGGGTTTTGACAAGGGATTTTAGATTTTTATGGTTGGTCCCAAAAGCTGATGGGTGTTTCCTCTAGTTAAAGAAATAGAATCTCACAAGATATTCAGTATTCAACTTATGGTCCTTCCCTATATATATATATATATATATATATATATATATCAGCAAAAAGAAACTAATTACAAACATCCATAGCAAACTAATGAAAAAAATATGGCAATTGTTTTCGTTGAAAGTTCCTAGTCTCATTTATTGCTTTCATTTGGGCGAATCTCTGCACGGATCAAGAACCCTCCATGAATGAAAGTCAAGAATCCATGATCAAGCACCTCCTGCTGTAGAAGATTAGGGTCCCAAATGTAGGAGGCTCCTCTAAAATGTCTTAATAATAAAGAGAAGCCTAGAAAAATTCATTTAATAGACAGATCCTTGATGCTTCAATAGCTGCAACTTCAAATGGAAAAAACACTCAGTATGCTGATTTAATATCTCTCATTGCAACATTTTTGTCTGCCATCTCTAAGATCTAGCAAGGGATACTGAAAAACTGCGAAGGTGTCATGGGTATTATAGTCTTTTCCACTAAAACAAGGGGAGTGTGAATACTACTCCACCCCACCCCATTCTATCTTATTTCAAGGTTACTCATTTGAACTTTCTGTCCTAGACAACCAGACATTAATTGCTGTTAGAAAAGGAAGAAGTGGAAAGGTATGCATGTAGCAAAGCAAACTTATGCAATGACGTAGCAGAAAGGTGTTGGGGCAATAGAACTCAACAATTAGGATTAGATTACGATTGATTGAAGTTGGAACAAAGAATATAATTTAGGGATAAAATCCTCTGATATAAATTTGAAAATTAATAATAAGAATAGATCCAATAATACTAGTCTTCTAGCCTATTTATAATGCTGAAAATATAAACTAATTCTAAACTAATAAGGATTTCTTATACTTCAAGACTAAACTTACTAAAAACAAACTAGGACTCTAAATTATAATCCTAACCTATTAAGAAATAGAATACTAAATAGAATATTCCTAAACTATTAAAGACTCTTTTAGAAAGAAATCCTAGTAGGATTTAGATTGCATCAATTCTCCCCAGGTTTGAAGAAGACTCGACTCCAACGAGTATGTTTTGATGAACTCCTCGTAAATAGATGGATCATCTTGTTTCAGTTATTGTTCAGCAATCCAAGTGCTCTCTGCTGATGGCTTACTTGATCTAACCTCTTTAACATCTAAAATATCTTCAATAACATCTGATTTTCCAACAGACATCTGCTAAACTTGCTCTTGAATGCTCTTCCCAACACCATCAAAGGGATATAAATCTGAAACATTAAAAACTGGACTGATTTGCAATTCGAATGGTAATTCAATTAAGTAGACATTGGAACTGATTTTCTTCAACACCTTACAAGGTCCAAACTTTCTAAATTTGAGCTTGTGATAAGTACCCTTTGAAAACCTTTCTCGCCTTAAATGCACAAGTACTTGATCACCTTCTTCAAACTCCTGCTTGCGATAATGCTAGTTGGCAGTAGACGAATAAGATGCATTGCTGACTTTTATGGCATTTTTTACCTCTTCATGAATTCTTCGAATGTGTTCAGCAAATTCTTCTCCTTTATTACTCACCCTAGCTTCTTGTGGTAAATTCTTTGTGTGCGAGAAATACGATGTCTTCTCCAATCTTCCTCTTCCTCTTTAATCGTTGTTGTCATCACTCTACGCACTACCAAAGATTCACCGTTGGAAGGATAAACATCAACTTCCTCTATTGTCTCTGTCTCTTCATCATAAATTGATTCTGACTCTTTCACAACTTCTGCCAAATTCACCTTCCGTTCTGGACATGTGTAAGTAGTATGTCCTCTTTCTTTACAATTATTGCATCAATTTGGAGTTTAGCTGCCTCCTTTATTTAAGGTAGCAGCAAAACTATCCTTCTTTTCATAAGGCAATATATTCCTACCTTTATTACTATTTTCAACCTTTGGTAAGCCTCTAATGTGTTTACTAGTTGTAACAATCTCGTTATTATTCTTTTGAGAGCTACGACCTTGCCAACTGCTGCTATAAACAGGTTTTCTAGCACCATAGCGTAAAACTCACTTTTCAGTCGAAAGTGCATATTGACGAGCATCTTCCAAATTGGATAAACGAACAACTCCCATCTCATCTCATATGGACAGATTTAGACCAACCAAATATCGTGCTGTCAACTGCTCATTGGTCTCAGATAATCCCACACGAATGGACAGGTTATTAAACTCCAATGTGTAGTCCTCAACAGACATGGAATGTTGCTTCAAATAATGGAATTTCTCGTACAATTCCATCATATAGTCTGCTGGTAAAAATTGTTTTCGAAGCTTAGTTTTCATATGCTCCAACTGCTAACTTTAGGTTTAGCTTGTCGAACTCGCTGCTCTTCAACTCTCTTCCACCATTGAAGCGTTGTTCCCTTCAATTTAAGCTTCACAAATAAGACTTTTCTATATTCTGTCATGGGTTTCCATTCAAAATAAGTCTCCAAACTCATTTCCCAATCTAAATAGTCTTCAGCATGCGATTTTCCATGAAAATCAGTAACCTCAATTTTGATTCCACCACCATTCAAATCAAGGGCGGTGAGCAACCTTTCCTCAAATCCACCTCTTGCCATGTGAGTAACAGCTCCAGCTTCATGAAAGGGGTTTTCGTCCTCAATTTCATTATCATCCTCTCGAGATCATCATTCTCAAGGAAATTGTGATCACTTTCCGGAATCTCCATTCGGCTTCCACAGGTTCCTGACGCTGCAAGGCTTGTACAACCCGGGTCAAATCTACAATAATTCGTCGCATCTCAGCCATCTCGTTTTGTTGGGGCTGATTACCTCTACCTCGACCTCAAACACGACCGGCCATAATTTTCAAGAAAAATTTTAAAAAGATGATGGTTGCCTATGGTTCTGATACCACTTGACGTAGCGAAAAGGTGTTAGGCAATAAAACTCAACAATTATGGCTAGATTAAAGTTGATTGAAGTTGGAACAAAGAATATAATTCAGGGATAAAATCCTCTTAATACATCCAATAATACTAATCTTCTAGCTTATTTATAATGTTGAAAATATATACTAATTCTAAACAAATAAGGATTCTTTGTCCTTCAAGACTAAACTTACTAAAAACAAACTAAGACTCTAAATTATAATTCTAACCTATTAAGAAATAGAATACTAAATAGAATATTCCTAAACTATTAAGGACTCTTTTAAAAACCAGGAATCCTAGTAGAATTTGGACTGCATCATGCAACCTACCAGATATGCATAGAATATTCTAAGCAAAATTAAATCTAAAAAGACTTGTTTGATGAAACCAGGAATCCTGGAGGTCCTTTACTAGAGATAAAAAAGAAGAAATCATACCGTAAGTATAGAAGCTGGAACTGCCAATATAGTCAACGGAATATATGCTACAGCCCTGCAAGTTGAAGAAGAAAAGAAGACCAAAATGGTGAATTTTTACATGCTTCATACAAACTGTTAACCTTCTAGCTTGACATGTTATCGAAGAACATTGAAGTCAATCTAGAATTTCTCCTGAGCAGAAGATTTCTAACAAATAATGTCATTAAATTTCGGTGACCAACTCCATGTGACATTTTACTGTTTTCCAAACCTATCAATTCCAAACAGTATTTTAAGAGGTAAAATGCATTTTTCTAAAATTTATTATACAGAAGAAAAAGCATCCATTTAATGTAACATTGCTATGGTCAATATCCTGGTAGAGAGGAAATTATCCTCATATGAGAATACCTTAACTAACTCTTCTTCATCCAAAATATATTAAACTTTCAAATAACCAAGGACAAAAGTATAAAAGGGTAAAAACAGGATTTTTGCCAAAATGGCTGTGCATATAGTTATAGTTACAGAAATCTGCGCGTTCACTCCTCTACAGCACATCAACTATCTGTTAGTGTCTTTGCTTTCTATCATTTCACTAAATCTTTGATATTTTTTAAAATAAGAAACTAAAGTTTGGCAATCAATGGATCATTAACTTCAGACCAAAGAGGAAAATGATTTTGGGCAAAAGAAAATCACTACGGCTGAAATCAATAAATTGAAATTGTACTTACAGGACAAGAGGACCCCAAGGACCAAGATCATGTTCTACCCATACTAAGAAGTCTTTCAGCATCTACGAGAAAAATTATGTATCAGCAACGGGAAAAAACACTATGTAAACACAGTAACCAATAGACTACTTCACACTTTCTGGTTCCATGCCATAATAGAACTGAATTCCATCAAATATTTTTCTTTTGAAAAAAAAAGTTCAGAGGAGATTTTCATCATGCCAACTATAAATATCTCGATGGAACACGATTACAGAAGAAAGAAGTAGAAAAACCAGATCTACATAATTAAACTCCTTTAAAGAATGGAATAACATCTCAGACACTAAGCAGATGACCATGGACAAAATAGCATATTTCCAACTTGCCAACAGCTGCATAACAGAGAGTTAAAATATTCTATTAACTTCATATCATATAGAATGTCACATATGGTTTGGTACTGAGTTATATGCATTTCAATCAGTTTGATACTTTGATATATACTTTTACATAATAAAAGACCAACTGTTATTAGGAGTAGAATATCCCTCTGAGACCTGAATCTTGAAATTTACATGTATTCTAAATTTATCAATTTCTGGTTTATTATTACTTTGCAAAGTAATGCATCATGATGCCAATTCAATTAATAACCAGCATAGTCAATTAATTTGTGTACGAATAATAATTGAGCATTTGAGCAAACGCTAGTTACGCTACTTTCAATAAAATTTGCTATTAATTTTTCTCTCTCTTTCGTTTCCCGCCTTATCACTGATGCTTACTGAGCTTCTTCCTTTTCATCTGACTGTTACTAAATTGAACTCAAAACTAGGTGGACAGTGGACTGCAAAGTTTAGCAGTCCACATAGAAATGCATAAGAAGAAAAGAAGATAGCATTTGATCAAACAAATAAGTAACTAAAAAAAACATTTAAAAAAAAAACGAGACATACAAACGACAAGAGATATAAGCTAATCTATTAAGCGAGATGGTCAAAGATTACAACTTTTTGGTTAGATGAATATCAAAACGACTTCGATTTGATTTTAATTCAGTGAACAAATATTAAATGTAACACAGATCACACCAGAAAACAATATTAAAAACCAATGGGAATGAATACCAAAATACAGAAACCGAAATTAGCAAATTGAACCAGAAAAGATCAGAGGAAAAGAGAAGTTGCAAAACTAAAAATGACACCAAAATCCATAAAATGCCAACATCATAACGAGGACCAGATAGCAAAATCGAACCTTTTCTATGGGAAGCGTATAACAAGCAGTGACAATGGCTGCAACAAGAATAAAAAGAAGGGTGCCTTTGAAAAAAGAAACCCAACCAAATTTGAACGCCATTGTTGATAAAGAAAACTTCTTTCGCCAAGGCCTGCACTCCTCTTCGTCTTGGTCCTCTGGATAGGATTGTTTCAATGACAAACGAGGCCTGAGATTCAATCCCCCTAGATTTGCCAGATTTTCACAATTGAAAAAAAGAAAAGAAATATAAAAAATAATCTATTGTATACAAAATTACAAAATTATGCTGCAAATTTTTTGCCCATTCCAATAAGGATTCCACTGACAACACAACACACTACTGTCTCATCAATCAATGATTCTGTGTGTGGGGTGGGAATGGGTAATTGATAAAGGGTTTGGCTTTCTTGATTTCTATATATTGATCTTTGGGAAAGCTTCCTGACCAAGGGTTAATAGAGATTTTCAGTTTCTTTACTCCACTTCCTTTGATCTATACCTATCGATGTCATTCAATGGCTGGCTTTTCTGCTAAGGCAAGGCCTAATTCCATCCAATTTCCATGTAAAGAGAGAAAGAAAGGAAGGAGCACAGGTCTTAGCTTTGGACCTCGGAATTAGGCCTATCAATTGGGCCCAACACCAATGATAAATTTTAGCCCAGATAATAGTTTTCATCTAACAAAAGTAAAATACAATAAAAATATACATATTATATACAATATATAAATATATAAATTTATATTTATATATTTTCTTCCTAAATAATAATAATAATAGAATAATTTTAAAAAAATTAATTCCGATTACTTGAACTCACCTATTTTAATTTAAATCTAATTTAAGTCCAATATTATTCATTTTATTATTGAGCTATGATCAAACTTTGATTTACAATCCTCTTTAATTAATTTATTTTGTCTTCCTTATTCTTTTTAAGGAGACGGAAAAAATATCTAAGATTTAAAGTATTGATTTTCACAATATTTTGGAACCCTATAAGAAAATAAAATACACTGTTACTTAAATATCTCATTTTAAAAAAATATTAATTGTCTCATTGGTAGATGGAATATATTGCATAGTATTTTTTTAAAAAAAAACAAAACTCCGAGTACATCTCAGGGTAGCCAGATGTCATGACCGGACCAAAAAGCAACGGATCTCGATCTTTTCTTTATTGCGCATAGTTCTCTTTTATATAGAATATAGAATTCTAGAAGTCCCTAAGCCATTATAGAGAATTATAGATAAATATAGAAATTCTTTAAAATTCTCTAAATAGTGTAGAATTGTGTAAAGGGCTTAGATAACTACTCCCGTAAATTACCACGGAGTCATATAAATAGAGGTAGGATAGACACAAAAAAACTAAGTATTCAAGCATTTCCAAGCAGCTTACAAAAAAAATCATATTAAAAAGAAGAATCATATTTGCATTATATTTTTTTTTATACAAATTTTTTTTATTCATTATAATTATAATAAAAGAATAAAAATTCATCAAATTCCACTAAGATTTATAGCCAATGCTTAACTTAGATGTTTAAATTATGCAATTTTAGAACGGTATTCTGGATATATAATTCAATAGAACTTTTAAAATTTATGAATTTTAATACAATTCCATACAATCTACCCGATTTTATAGAATTCCATGGAATTATATATTATTGATTTTAGTGAAATTTGATGAATTTTTATTTTTTTATTATAATTATAATGAATATAAATTTCTTTTTGTATAAAAAAAATATAATGCATATATGATCCCTCTTTTTAATGTGATTTTTTGTAGAGGTAGAGATAAATTGAATAAAATTATGTATAAAGTTATGTCTGTACTTTCTTATCCTAAAAAAAAGAAGTATAATTATGTCATTTAAAAAAAATTGTATTTTACTACTAGAAATCATAAAATACCAAATTTATTAACTTTTGTAACGAACGATTCATTAATTGTTTCTAATAAAAAAAATTTACATGCTTTCTTTGAAATATGTATATATGCTATTACATACATTTCTATATATAAAATTATTAATAAAACTTTTCTACTAAATAACCTAATTTTATCATTAATAAAGTTTAAACAATAATTTGAAGAGGAAATAAAGAACAATTTTTTTTACATCAAACCAAATGCATGTGTAAGTTATAGTAAGATATAAAACCAAGTAGATGGATTACATGTAATTTTATGTCATATTTTTTTGTGGAATTTGGTGAATTTTTATTAGACTTTTAAAATAAAATAAATATAATTATTTGTACATAAAAAATTACATATTAACAAATCAATATATGTGTAAAAAATATTGTTGTAGAAATATAAATATAATGTTATGGTAACCAAGTTGAGAGATATACATGATATTTTATTTTTATTTTTTATTGACAACAAATAAACGAATTTCATAAAATTTTGAGGGGCCATGATCGAATTTGTAGAATAATTGTTTCTTTATATTTTTTACTTTAAATTCCATTAAAAATAGAATTTCATTGAAATACATGAACTTTTGAGGACACTAGAATTTTATGAAATTTCATATTGAGGACCTTGAATTTTAATCGATTCTATAAAATTATAAATTGAGGATGTGAAATGTTATAAAATTTTAAATTTTATCAAATTTGGAGACTCACTATATTCAATATTCAGAACTTAGAGGAGGAAATTGACTGAATATAAGAAATAACACTCAAATTCTCCAGAGGATATTACCTATGTCAAAATCTAATGTCTATGCTCTCTACTATTTATTTATATAAAAGTGTCTTTTTTATGCTTATTCAATATTTTCCTATGAAGGGGATTTGGGTTCAATTAGGAGAAGTGGAACCCGTAGTTTAATCCACCATGTAAGAGATGATTGATTTTTGTGCATTGCTAATTATTGTTAATAAACTTGTTTTATTTTATCTATTCTTTTATATGAACCCACATAATATTGCTCTCATTAGTTCTATTTGCTGATGTGCTTTTCTTCTCGTTTCTTGTCTGATATGATAATATTATTTGGCAAAATAAAAAATTCTCATGCTCTATAATCGTTCAGCAAATTGTACCACCTTTTTCTAAGCCTAACTGTAACATTTTATCACAAAGAATTTATATATTTTTTCTATCAGCTATTTCTTACTCCTCTTGAAGTCCATGCTCACCACTTGGATATAAAACAAAAGAAATTAGAAACTAGAGGACGGATGCCCCACCAAATTAAGGCTTGCGGTAATTACCAAGTTAATATATATATATATAAAGTTTAGCCCAAGAACTTCAATTATTAATTGGAATTCATAAGTGGCATATGCTTAAATATCTCTAATATTTATTCTAAAACATATAATACTAGTTCTCAATTGTACCCTTTCCAGTTAGATTTTTTAGTATGGAAAGGTTTACGAAATTTGTTATTCAATCCTTTACCAAGAAAACATTAGTGGCGAGGGTAAGTGGCCAAGTCTCCAACATTTTGCCAAGTTGTCCTCAAAGGTGGAATTTTATTGTTGAGATTTTATGATGGGTATGAAAACCAAACCAATAGATGGTGAATTCAATTCACTTTCTTTTTCTAATTTAGAAATTGATAGAGCAATAATAGATTTTGAATTTGATTATTAGATATTGAATTCAATTTACTTTTCAAATTTATTAATGATATAAAATAGGATAATTGATAAATTTTGAATTCAATTAATGTTGCTAGTACACTTCATGTATAAAACTAAAACTAGGCTATTTCAATTTGTAGTTAATTTGTTTAATACCAATATCCTCAATCTTAGTAAGATTAATCAAGTTCGAGCATAATTTAATATTATTAGATAAAAAACTTAACCTAAAACTCTTATAATATAATTTCATAAATGCCCGCCATCACTGTCCCAACTGCTATGTTTAATTAGGGTTGAAATCGGACCAAACACTGTGTTTACAGTTTTTTGTTAAGATCTCTTTGGAGTGCTTTCACACTACATATTCAAACCTCGCTCCAAATGGTCTCAATTGTCGGATTCCCAATCTCTTCTCTGACTTGTGGATCCAAAGTGCAAGACAATTTCTTTGAAAGATATGAGATTTTTTTGATGGATGATTGGTTAGCTCATAGAAATCATCTATGAAAGGTGTATCAATTTTCATAGCAAAACTGGCATCTGCAAAACTATTATGGAAGTGAGTCCCACTCCAAAGGTGGCAATCCCATCATTTTAATTTTTATGTCCTCACTCCAACTATTATCAAAAGATAAGGTTTGAAGATAAAGAAACAAGATAGAAGCAAAATTAACCTTTTACCTTTACAATTGTCTTCATGTAATTTTTCAATCAAACCAAAAAGAAGAGAAAAAAAATCCCAATTTTCTAGATTAGTCAAACCTGGGATTAAAGAGAGGGAAATGGAGGTAGGCTAGGGCCAATTACAGCTCATCTTCCTGCCTAACGAGCGGAAAAAAGAAAGTGTATCAATGGTCCGCTGCTTTATGAAATGTCAAAAGGGGCATCTTTATGGTCATTAAGAACTTTAATGGACACCCCCCAAAAAAGAAAAAAAGAACTTTAATGGACAAACTAGTGGAGTTAATTCTGTTCCTTTTGAAATCAAACTTGAGCAAATTAAGGTAGAGAAGCATGAGTTGTTCAACAATCAAATTGAAAAATAAACCAATAGGAAATCTTTATGAAATGAAAAAGAAAATTACAGCCACTTTATTTATAACTATATAACTTTACAGCAACATTTGAACAAGAAAGAATGTAATGAATCTATTTTAACTATATAACTATTCAACAGTGGTGTATGTTCCAGTGGTAAATGTGACCTATAACTCAAAGACTAAAAGGAAATGCACAAAAAAAAAACTCATAATAACAAAACACACATATTTAGTCCCACCTCCCATAGTTGTGCTTGTGTCTCCAAGAATATCTTTGGCCTGAGCAGACTGCCTATTCATTTCATCCAAACTCTTTATCAGTGCAGCTTGCAATATACCGAGGGAAAATCTTTCCTGAAATTTCCTGCTCAACCAAAATTAATCCATTGCAAAGTTAGCAGTGTGCTTGCTGGTTGCACTGGACTATCTTGTGCATAAAGTGTTAAACAGCACATGACCAAGCATAAGGTCTACAAAGTACTGGTGGCCAATCTGGCCATCCCTCCACCGCATCTTCGCCGGTGTACGGCCGTAGTGTACCCCATCATTGGCCCTGTTATCATAGTGCCAAGGATAGGTCATATCAAAGTCATCAATGACTCTGCTAAGTATATTATACTTCCTCAGCTTGTCAAGCACTACGCCGTTGAAGACCTCCATCTTGTGGGGATTAAAGGCCAATCTTCTAGCATAGCCACCTGTTGTCACCGTGGTTCTATAGATAACTTCTGGTGGCACCATCCCTCTCCTTTTGACTCCTTCCAATATTTCAGCCCAGAACATTGCAGCATAGTCTGCTCCTTTGATGAATTTTCGGATATTAGGCCAATAAATTCCATCATGTAAACCAGAGTTCATTATCACAGTGTCTGGAACAACTTCTTGTGAGAAGTAACCCTTTAACAATTCTCTATAATCTGCATTTACCAAAGAGTTCAAACCCAGATAATTACTAGAATCATTCCAGTGACCATTGAAAATGCTTGTAAATCGGACTACTTGTGCAGGATTCTTTGGGTTTGTGATGTTCATATCAAACCTTCTCGGAACAACAGTAATTTCTCTGAAATCCAAAATGAAGTTAAGGATGTTACGAATGGTGTCACAATGATTGGAATCCCCCCACCAAAAAATCCAGCGATTGCTTAAACAGTTCCAGGCTTCTTCACTAGTAAACATCTTGAAGGAACAATGAGATGAATATACCCAACCATTACTCTCCAGCAACCCCAGGGGACCATCACACCACGGATGCTGGCACGGAAACTGTGGTTCTTGACATCTATAGCGCCCATCATTACTAATAGGACAGCTATCATTTTTGGCATGCCGAGTCCACCTTCCGGACCAAACATTTCTAGAGAAATCAGACATCTTGCATTGTGAGATTTCTGGCAATTGAGATGAGGATTTCTGGAAGTTGATTGGGATAACACGAAGAACTCTATCAAATGCAAATCTTTCAGTGGAGAATTTCAATCCTTCATAATGTCTAAAAAGTAAAATTATGGTAAGATTATAAGTTCCTTCATAATCTGGGTGGATTTGGAGCAAAAATGTGTAGGTACCATTTCCCAAATCCTTAATTGGAGGCCTAGACTTCCATGCTTCGCCAGAGAGATCAGTCTCAAAGTAGTCACCACCAAGGCAATGGGGCTTCCCAGACTCATCCACTGCTTGGAAACTGAACTCATGAGTATCTCCAGTCGACAATTCAATGCACTCATGGCCATCCAAACCTGAGATTCTGATATCAACAGTTCTTGAATCCTTACATGGCTCGCCACCAGGAGCCAACCAATCAGCAAGCAGCTTAGATGAATAATTTGCCTCTAATTCAGCAGAAATCCAGGGCAAAATTAAAGGTTCGGCAAGTTCTTTCTGACTGTTGGATTCTTGCAAAACTGGGTTACTAAAATTGGAAATGTCAATTTGCTCTCTAGCTGAATTAGATGGTGTAGGAGGAGCAGCAAGTGGTAAAATTTCATGGGTTTTTCCTAAATCCAGAAGGGTGTCATTTAGATTCTGGTAAGGTGAACGCGGACGAAGATGAGGAACATCATCAAAGCCTAAATCTTTAAGGTCTTGAATCGATCCTTTTGTACTATTGAACCTCAACAGAGCAAAATCTCTCTGTAAACTGCCTAAAACAAGACCATCAATGCTCCAAATAACCAAAATACCAAGAAACAAACTCATCACCAGAAACTTAAACCATCCATTAACCACAGGATTAGACCTGAAAAAAAATGCAAAGTTTGCAGCTTTCTCTGGCATCTGAGGAGACATCACATTACCTAAAATAACAAAACAAAGAAATCACAACCCATTAATTTTTAACACTTTTTAAACTAAAACAACGTGAAAATTGCTGACAATCACATTCCCAGATAAATTAATAAATACCGTAACATTAGTAGGGAAATTTTTTTTCTTGATAACATAAAACAAATATACATGCACCACAAGGCTCACCGTCTAGCTTCAATACACCAATGGAAAAGAATGGAAGTACAAAATCAGCTGAAGTTGCCAAAACTTGTTAAAACAGTAGTACTCCTTCAACTCTGCAGACAATTTGCCCTCTCTCTTTCTTCCTCTGTTTTACATGACTAATGTTTAGGGGTAATGAAGAACAAAGAGAGGAACACACAAAAGAAAAATGAAAAAGAAAAAAAGCTGTATTGACCAAACAAAGGACAAAAAGCTGTCGTTCCGACAGAAGAGACGGGTGGAGAGGAGACGGTGATATTCAGATAAATTTGATGGCCATAATGCCCTTGAATTTGATCAGAAATTGCATGGAACAACAGTACAACACCGACAGGTATCTAATTCTAATCCAGAGCCATTTCGGCTATAGTTACTTTAAAAATTCTTATCTAATCTTTCTTCAAAAGAATTTCAAAACAACGATCCATCTCTAAAAATTTTATCACATAAAAAAAAATTAAATTGTCAAATAGATTTTATATTCTAATGGGAAACAATCACTTAAAACTATTTGTAATCAAAATAAAATAAAATCATCTTATAATTCAAATATGATTTTAAAGCTCATTTATATAGCAAAACATTTTAACCATGAAATTTTATTTGAATTAAGAATTATATCATGTGATTATATCATGTGATGATGTGCAGGCTTGGAAGAATTGTACCTTTTGAGTATTGTCAATAATAGACTGAAAGTAAAAGGGCAAAATTGTCCAAAAGTTGTTCTCCATTTAAAATTGAGCGAGAGACCGGTGATCAGTAGGCAGTAGGGTTGGGATTTTGTTGGGGCATTTCTGTCCTTTTGCGGAATCACGTGCCAACGTTTACGCCACGCGTACACCTATAGACAAGAAATGAGGACTCAATGGTCCGCATAATATTTTTTTTAGTAATTTCGCATATACTTGAATTATTTTAAATAAAATATTTATTTTTTATTAAAAAATTATTTTTATAAAATAAATATAGATAAAATAACTAATTTATTAATTTATTTTTATAATATTGATCAATTTAATTCTTTATTTTTTAGTCATTTAGATACATATTTATTCAATTTCTTATAAGAAAAATATATTTATTCATTTTCTAATTTAATAGACTTAGGTCTCATTATTTAATGATTTTATCAATAATTAAATTAATTTAAAAAATAATGTAATAATTTCATTGAGATGAAATAGACAAATACTATTTTAAAATTTTTTTATATTAAATATAAATATTTAATTTCGAAAAAATAAAAGTAATTTTAAACATATGATAAACAAAACCAAAAACTATAAATCTAACGAAAGTGTTTACCATTGCCATGGGGTGGCACGTAAGTTGACATATGCAGGATCACATGGGTGTTTCAGCAGCATGCACATGATTGCCATTTGCCATTATGGCTTTATCTGTCCCACTTCACTTTTTCTACATCTTGGATGTCATCCTCATATTTATTTAGAGAATCATTTTTCATTTTTTGAAGGAAAAATCAAGAAGACCCTTTTTTAAAATTTTTTTGCCTGGAAAATTCATATTATTTCGTTCAATTTTAATTGTTCATATTTTTTTTATATTATATTTCAATTATACACTTTTTAATTTTTTATGTATTTTTATATTTTTATTTTTATTATTAATAATACTTTAAATGAATTATCTATAATTTATTATATAATATATTTTTTAAAAAATATATTAATATTTATACATTAGTTAATTAGTTATTAAATTATGATAACTTTAAAAGTTTAGTAATATAATTATTATTTTTAATATTTATATTAATTATTATATAAATGTAAAGTGAATAATTAAAATGAAATTGTATAATTTCTTTTTTTTTTATCAATATTCTCAATCTCAGGACAAGAAAGTAAACTTGATGGCAAGCAGTTAGTTCCACCTGTCGTGGATTTGATCATCATTTCCCATTTTTCAAAATGTAATAATGTATTGTCAATCTCAAATTATAACAATAGATGAATAGTACTGGAATTATTGGGTAAGCTTGGTGAGGGGATGCTGTTTATAGCTTTATGCACCTCCCAAAAGATTTGAGAAGCACTTGCCACTTGTGCTCTGACTCACTTGATTAAGATTATCCATGCACATTGAAATCTTTTAATAATTTATTGAGTTTTACAATTTTCTTTAAGATTGTATGTTGAAACATTTCTTCTTCTTCTTCTTTTTTTTTTTAAAAATATATAGTAACTGATTTTAATTTCATGAATTTTTCTAATTGTATTGTACATTTTTCGTATATAATTAAATATTCCTATTTAATTTAATAAAAAATTAATAAGAGTTTTTAACTTTAAGAAAATTAATTATTAATATAATTAGTATTGTAAAGATATGATTTTATGGAAATTGTTAGTAAAATTTTATTTGATAAGTAAGTTTATTTTAAGAAAATTAACATTAACTTCGAATGAAGAGAGTAATAATAGACTATTAAATTTATAATGTAAATTTCAATATACTAGTCTGTGAATTATATATATATATATATATTTATAATGTTTTTTAATTTAAATTTTAATGCTTTTTAAATTGGAT
This sequence comes from Apocynum venetum, assembly GCA_019593545.1. NCBI lineage: Eukaryota > Viridiplantae > Streptophyta > Magnoliopsida > Gentianales > Apocynaceae > Apocynum > Apocynum venetum. The sequence goes on from SRSM01000127.1 coordinate 3,759,264, forward strand.
ATTTCATAGCAAGTAGGAGAAATTTCACTCACAAGGATTCCTATCAGATTCCTCATCCATGTCCATAGTGATGCAATGAGAATTTGTGCTTCCTGTGAAGATGAAGTTCGCCTTGGAAACTTGGCAATGAATTGAGGGCTAGCTAGCTCTTCTCTTTACATCTTGAACTATAAGAAGAAAAAAAATTTAGTTCGACTCCTAATATGTACAATTAATAATTACGCTATGTTTGAAACTTTTGGAACCCCTTTTTACTGCTCTTTCATAAGTTCCTCCTAACCTTTAACTTTGCTTTCTTGAAAAGATCGAAGTAGTTGTAGCCATTTGACTAGATTTAGTGTTGAACTTAAGAGTGTCACCATTAAAGTTCAAATCCAGGTTGAGGGACATATTCATATTCGAGATTAATCTACATACCTAGCTCAAGCCTTCACCCTCTGAAAATAAATCAGACTTTGCCAATTCTCCTCGAACTGAACTCCAGATTAATATGCTCGTTTTGGATACCTTGAAATTTCGATAAAAAATAAAAACTTTTAATCCTAATATTTCCTTTTTACCTTTTATAAAATATTTTAAACAATTTTATCACGATAAAAAATTATTTTACTTCCTGTTATATACTGATTTATTTTAATTTTTTTAATGAAAAATAAATATTGATTATTTATTTCTCCCAATAGAGTAAATGTGTATTTTAAAATAAAATTCACAATAATGTTAAAAAACAATATAACATTTTATAATATAAAAAGGGTCGAAGTACATGTTATCAAATTTTTTAGTATTTTTGTGAAGACCGTGATTTGCACACTTACCCTTGCCTTGTTACGTGCTAATCTTGCCAGACAGTAAGATTTGACAACAGACAAGAACTACATTCAGCTTTAAGAGTTCAATTAAAGAGGGGAGCGACTTTAGAGGCACGGCAAAGGATAAGTTGTAACTTAAGAGATAGGGAGGGTGTGGGACACCTTAAAGATCGAGAACCGTAGGAAAAAGGTCCTCATTTTGCCCCCATTTCAAGATTTGTCATCAATGCATGGCAGGGTGGTTGATAGTAGTATGAGTTATGCACAGTATTTGCTGCAATGTTTTAGGTGAAACTAGAAGTGTTTTGAGAACCCCTCACTAAGATTTGTGCTTAGGAAACTCACTATATGAGGATGATCACGGGCAGATGTTACAAGTACTAGTTTTTGTTCCACAACATTTAAATCAAGGAGATTTTGGCTGGCACAGGCTCAAGAAAAGTAAGTTCAAAATCAAGGTTCCCTGGAGTAGGGTAAAGGCATAAAGTGACAAGTTAGAACTTAGAAGAATGTGGTACTAATGACTTACAACATCTATTCACCCAATAGCTTAGTGTTGTATTGAGTGCTGGATTGAGTCACAACTCAGGCGTATCACTACAATCAAAGAAGTAATACATGGAGGGCATGAAACCCTCTGGATGTTTATTACACTCTGTCACTCTAGTTCTAAACAGCAACTGAAATGGGAACCAAGAGAAGAACTACAAGGATTCAACAAAACCCCAACAGCAAACTTTTCATGGATGTTAATGATAAGACATGATAAAGCGTAAACCTAATCACCATACAGCAGATGGTAAATGCAACGGCAAATCTTTTAATCCACCAGAATACATATAGCATGCAACGACAAAATCTAGATAAACTTTTGCTCCACCTCAATTCAAAACCTAAAGGATATGTCAGGTATACAAAATTTTTCAAAATCATCTAATAAAGTAAACGCTTCTGCTACAACAACATAATTGTGAAGTTTACTCACATTAATGTACAGAGGTACAAGAAAAAAAATAGAGAAGAATGAACAATCTGCATGACTATCGCAAATAAAGAAATGACTCAATGAGGTAATTAACAATTGTAAAGCAATGGAAGTTTCAGAAGGGCACCATATTAACTCCAAGGGTCATCCCATCCTTTTGGCCCATCTCTTTTAACAAAATCTACTATGGCCTGGACAGCTTCCTGGACTCGGTTAGAAAGAGAATGGTTTCCCCATTCAATTTCCACCTTTTCTGCACCACCCATTGCACTGCATAATCTGGAAAAGTTCAGGACAACATAAGCAAAATGGAGTTCAGAACGTTCTAATGTTCTACATGAAGAAATGAAGACAATCGTTCTGCATCAGTGGTAAGGATCTTTAGCATCTCTAAGAAAAATGCAGAAGATGACTTTGAAAGGGTTACAGTTCTTGCCTCTCAACCAATGCTTTCTTGTCAACATAGTCTGGTACATACTCATCAGCCATAGAAAAAATAATCTACATGACACAAATGTTATATAGAATTATTAGCCTTTAAAGCCAGTAAGGTATAGCATCTTATGCAGTTAGAAGGCAAACAAAAAATGATGATAATGGACAGATCTTCCAGCCAATTGCATCAATCATGGCAGCCGATTTTATTTGGGTTAAATGTGCTTGTGAAGAGCAATTTGTGATATACTGCCATACTAGGGACAGCAATAAACTAAAGCTGGAAACTAATCTCTTCAGATAGCATTGAAGAAACAAATGGATATGAAAGCAAATTCTTACCTGACAAGGCGTGTTAGACATGTGTCCAAGTCTTTGTTTCAGCTGATCTTCACTTAGATCAGAACTAAACATGTCATCATCACCATTATATGCACAAAGCGAGTGATATCTGCATTAGATGCTTTGTTATTTAGCTAGAAACACAAAATCCCATTATATGTTAATTAAGAAATATAGAAAACAATTATAAAATGCAAGAACTTGTTATCCCTTCAATACCACCTCTTCCCCTATCTATTTGTGTATACAAAGGTATTTTGTAATTCATAATCTTCAGTTCACAAACTACAAAAGACTTGGTTTAGCACTATACTTACTGATACATTGAGAATGCATCTAATAAAGTTTCAAGGGCCGGAGTGCAACACATGGAACATCCCCTAAATGACACAATGGCTATAGCAGGTTGGGGTGTGTGTGTAGGGGGGGGGGGAAGGAACCGAAATTATCTTCAAAAGCTCACCTGTAGGCAGTTATGGGGACATTAGGGCTTGTTTCCCTGGGCATTAATTCTAAACCTTGACCTTCACTTATCATCTTTGAAGCCAAATCAATCATGGAAGCTGTTTGAGGGAGAGTTGCATTGTATTCTCTATCACTAACTGGTGCCTGAAAAGCCAATCAACATCATAGTAAAAGCTGAAAATTGACATACAATGTCCTTCAGTATAAGACACTAAATGGTCATAACCAAGTCTACCAGAATAAGAGAAGTAGATTGCTGAACATACAAATTGAGTGTTACCAAAAACCAAATTTGAAGAAGCATATTACCTGTAGAATGACTGCACGGACTGCTCTGGAACATGCAGCATTTGTATGCATGTAATAAATGATATCCTGCAAGATAACAAGTTAGACACTAGAGACTGGACTATTTCATAGTTTCAAATGCCCTTTGTCCTGAATATTAGTTCAATAATGTAGAATTAGGTAATCACCTGACAACCAGTACTGTGACCAAGGAGTACCACACCTTCAGAGTCTTCTTTGTTTATCAAGTAACTTATTAACTGATCAAGCTCCATAGCATCCTTACAATGAAAAAAGGAGAGACGATATTAGTAAAAAAAAGGAGTGAGAAAAGAATCTCTTCAAAGCCCACTGAACATACTGGTACCTATATAATAAGTCATTTTCCCATAGTAATATGAACTTGTGATAGATATCCATCAAGAGGAATTTTCTTGAGGATAGTTATGCTATATAACAAACAGACCACATGAAAAATTTATAAGTGGAAACTAATTACTAGAAGCTACACATATTTTAGGATAAAACCCATGGAAATGGAAGCCTTGCAGGAAAGGCTGCTGATTAGCAACTAAAAGATTGCACCTTTGAAGAGAGCAGGTACAGTGTTGATGCATATCCTTTGGCACGAAAATCATAAATCAAGCAAAAGGACATAACACTGGCACATACATAATCATAACAAAATGTTGGCTCGATGAAATTTTAATGGAAATGTGAGTGAAAGAAGTAGTTACTTGCTTCAAACTTGATGTGCCATATCCACTATAAGAAGATGAAAGCAGAAACTGAACTAGCGACCATTTCTCTTTGTCCAAGGCAATTGCCAAAGGCTCCAGATATCTGTAAAGTCAACAGATCTACTTCAGAAGCTATAAAAGTTCAAGTTGAGTATTGAGTAGACCAGTGTCACTTGCATAAAGTCCAAACAGAGACACTGAGATATCAACCACTGTTCTATGTGATCATTAAAGAAGAAAGGATAGAAAAACCATGATTCAAAGTCAACATGTTGAAGTACCAATAAATAAATCAGTCCTTGAGTACCAACAAATAAACACTGAAAGGCTCATAAGGCAAGGTATGACAAGGATACTGCAGCAAAATGGTAAGAAAAACATGGAAATTCCCTAATTGTTTTGCTGGATTATTATTCCAACACATATTGCAACTTCATCTAAATGCTCTCAACTCCCAACCAAGATGGTCCTACTATTAAAAAGGTTCCTTCATTCACTTGAATCATAAAGTATCAAAACATTTGTTTTAATCCTTTATTTGAGAAGATCTCTATATCATAGTATTTGGTATTTAGCCTTCCCCAGTTGAAGTCGAGGACTGCTTAACCCTCATTCAAAACAGAACCTAACACCATTCTTGTAGCAACAGAATTCAACTACACCCTTTGATGGAGAAAAAAAAAATGTTAACCATAAGAAAATTCCTGATTTAAGTTATTCCAATAGCCCTTTCCATATTAAAAATGAAAATTTAGATCCTAAGCATGATTCCCCCACAGAACTCTTCATACACTAATTCGGCCACTCTTTTACTATTTTTCTGGAGCATGGGAACCACAGTTTCAGAAACGAAAATCAAGTTGAGAAGTTTTGATCAGGAAAAAGACAAGTACTTCTAACTTCTGAAGAAAATATAAGTTGGATAAGTTAGGACTTTGTTTTAAAGTCCTTTTACAAAGTGAATGTACAGCAGAAATTATGCACTCACATATAATGTAATCCAAAATCAGGAGAAATAAAAAGCATAGAACTTCTAACAGTAGAAAGGACTTATATACTACAGCATCAGAGTCTAGAGGACATACTGAGTAGCCAAAAATCCGTCTGTTAGTCCACCAATAAAAATAACTTGCTGTTTATAATCACCTGTTTTAAAGGCAACCTGCAGCAACAATAGTTTGTCATAGGCATATAACCTATGGTTATTACCAGAAGAAATAAAACATCTTTGAAACATTAAGCAAACTCTGACAATGTGACAAGAAATCCTAAAAGAAAGTAAATAATTTGAAAACAACATGATACGATCAAATTCGAAGTCAATATCTCTTTGTTTGGGCTAGACCATTTAACATATTTCAATGTGGAATACACAGCAATATTGAAACTAACCAAATTCAACAGCCTCAATTGGATGCATATGAATTTCATCAGGGACTTGTAAGTGATCTGTCAAACGATCTATCTAGAGTTAAGTCTTGGTTTTCTATTGAATTGACTACCAAATGATCATGTCAACCAAAACAGATCTCTTAAGCTAAGTTCTTCTCAAGGCAATACTTACATGAGTAAACCTAAGCTTCATTCAGATTGAATACAACATTACAAAAGAACAACCATTTGGTTGTCCCATTAGAACTAGCATTTGCGCATGCAAACAAAATTTCTCTTTGCTAACTGCATTGATAAACTTTATGCATGCATCATATGCAACTTTATGTTACTTCTTTTAGTTATTTTTCAGAACATGACATAGCGGATTAAGGAAAACATGCATATAACATTTCTGTATCAGTGAAATTAGAGTGTATTCAGCAGTTCAGGCCACCAGAAGGTAAAAGAGAGTGGATATTGTTTAATTGGAGTACATAACTTTTTTCTCTTGGCAACTAATAAGGGGCCATGTCTTAATTTTTAACAGCAACACTCTCCATGCCACCAGATGAGACAAACTTGTCTATTTGCACAAGATAACTTGTAAATCCATAAAGTGGAATTATTTTTAATCTCAAAATGGAGATGTATACCAAAAATGAATTTACATCTCTTATGTAGATTGGACAAGAAGTTTACATTGTTACCTGCATACTGTATATGTCGTATTCATTAATTCAAGAGACACTGAAATTTCTAATTCCCTTTGCCAACACGATAACTCAAGAATATAGAATTAGCCAAGTTTCCTCTGACAATTAGCATTGTGTTCATTGCCTTCTAATGTTGACAACAAAGTACTACCGGAGGTTTCCTTTCTCCAAGATAATGCCAATCTTAAATGTCAATGATACCATACTAGCATAGATCATTCTTTTGTGACACAAACAACCAATTTACAAAGTGAAAGTTTTACAAGTAAATCCTTTCACGTGCCGTTTCTGAACCCTCATTCTCTTAAAGCAACAGATCAACCTTTAAATTTCAGTTTAAGATCAGATCATCAAGCCACCACCTTTTCGAGAGTCGGGCTTTTTAAGTAATCTTAATCCTAAGGAGGGTTCTTCACGAATAATTTCAAAGTTTCAATCTTTTTTAATCAACGTACAAAAGTGCCCATAACAGCCCAGGTAAATCAAATCCAATCACAGTTTACTGCCAAAATCAGGCAAGAAAATAATGAAAAAGAGTACAAAAACACGATAACCCAATTCGCTAACAAATGCTACAACAACAAGCAAATGAATCAATTTACGACATCCACTCTCAGACCTGTATTGATTTAGGACCGTACTTGAACATGGCACCACATAGCTGATTTCTCTTATTAACTGGGCCACCAAAATCACCACCGACAGAGACGGACGACGTGGTGGAGGAATTGTTTGACATCTTTGCACTGCCAGAGCGGCCACGGACAATGGTGGACAACCAAGAAGGAGATGATGACGGTACAGATGATGAAGTAGTAGTGGACGTGAGAGAGGAAGAAGATGAGAGATTCATAACAGGAGATTCTAAAGACTAATTTGATTTGAAAGATGTTTCAATTTCCATATCAATTTGCATGAAAATTTTCTAGGGTTCTTGATTTTTTAATATATTTTCCCAACGATTCATGAAGACATTTTTGAACTGTGATGTAGACAGAGTTCAGATAATGTACAGTTGCTTCTTCACTGGTCTCTTTCATATGAAACTGAATTCAGTATATTCTTCTTCTCTTTTTTTTTTTTTAATTTTTTTTTTATAAATAACGGTGGTAATATAATGTTGGATACTTATGGGGAAAAAAGAAGAAAAAGTTAATGGAGTATTGAATAAACTTTACCATTTAGTCCCAATTTATCCTTAACTTTGAGGTAAGATTTTTATTTTATTTTATTTAAAGGAAGATCTTGATGTTCTTTAATTAGAGGACAAAAGCAAGTTTTTTGAAGTTTTTTCAAAGTGTTTTTTTCCCCTAAATTTTTTTTTTTGAGGGAGTATTTTGGTGATAGTTAATAATTGAATACTTGGGTTGTGATTTTAGAGGTCAGAGATTCAATTTAAAAAGAAAAAAAAAAGAGATTCAATTAAGAGTATTGAAGAAAAGAAAGGGAGACGATGGTCTAATTGAACTATAAAAAAAAAATAAAGATGTTTGAATTATTATAAAATTTAATTTTTATATTTAAATTAAATTTTATTATCTTATTTAAGTTGTTAAAAAGTTAAAAATTTGTCATTATGTTTAAATTTATTGTTAGAATCCTAACGAAAAGAAATATTCTAGATGTTTAATTTTGAGGTGAGATCTTGTTGTTTTATCAAAATGATAGTTTTTAAAATCAAATGTATCATGACAATTCATTATTATGTGTGTAAAATTATTTTAAATTACTAACATCACTTTATTTCAATTATTCACTTTTAATTTGAAATTTTAAAAATTATTAAAATTGATAAAATGCAACTAAACTTTTCAAATAACCTTTATTAATATTTAGTGTGTTACTAATAAATATATTTTAAAAAAGTGAATAATTCATTTAAAAAGTATGTATAAAATTATAAAAATATGTATTAAAATTAGAAACTGAAAAATATTTTTCAAATGAGATGGAGAGAGTATTTGTTTTAACCTTCTTTTTTTGAAAAACCTAAGATAAATTATTAATTTATACCAAGTAAATAAGTTATAATGCAACTTATACTTCAAGTGTAAAGTTAAAATTTTTGAATGATTCAGGTGTCCATTAAATTTTTGATTTTCAATTGATTCATATGTATTCCTAAAAGAAAAAAACAAATTCAATTTAGTATTAAATAACAATTACTAACATGTGTATGTGAATAAAAACACCAATATATGAATGATTATTTAGGTTGGTAATGCTTTTGTTAAGGTTATGATTACAAGTTTGCTTTTGTGAGAATTATCTATGATAGTCAAAAGAAAGGACAAAAGTGAAAAACACATTTATAGTTTAAGGGAAAAAGAAAAGGAAGATGATTGTTATGCTAATTAGCCTTGTTATATTCACAACATCAAGAATAACTACAAGGTCATCTAATAGCCAAGGTTAAGCTAAGAATAGTTATCGTCCTTGGAGGGGCAAATTAGCATTAAAAATTTGGGCCATTCTTGTGACTCCCAATCTTTTCTAGTTGTCACTTTGGAAATTGGTTAGAATTCTCATCTTTGGACTGTTGAGAACACAATCATCTCCATAGAATCAAGAAAAATGGTCCTCAAGTGGTTAAGTAGGGAAACAAAGGAAGGAAAAAAATCCCACCTTGTAAAAAAAAAAAAAGAAATAAAGAAATAAAATTTCATAAAATACAAAATATTTGCAATATTGTTTTTTATAAAGTTCAATATAAAGTCCTTATATATTAAATAAGTATAAAGAGTCGCATTAAAATGATCAAATTATATAAAAATATATACTTAAAAAATGTACAAACAATAAAATAATTTATAAAAAACTTATATTTTTAGTTAAAAATTTATATTGAATTGTTCCCAATGTGTCTTAATTCTCATTTCTATTTAAATCAAGAAATTTCTAACTCGAACATTGTTATTCCTTATCACACTTGCTTTTTCATTTAGCCCCCCAAAAGATAAACATGAAAAGACCTATATGTTTGTTCTTTGAATCCAAGGCCCTAAAATCTAATTACTTCAAAGTATAAGTGAATGAGGATCCAGCCCATTAATAAATGTCCAATGGGTCTTTGAATTTGGGCCTTTTTTCGGAGCCCCAAAAAAGAAGGTTCTCCTCAGTCCTCGCACGAAGAGAGAACAAAGCAAAATTTGAGAAACTTTGAGGTATTTTTTCAATATTGACTCTTTTAAAGTAATTACAATTACTCGTTCTGTATTAAAAGTATGTCTCTATTTGTATTTTCACACATATTAATATATTTTTAAAAAATTATATATATGGTATTTAATAGTAAAAGAAAAAAATACCCTTACTTTTTTTCTCTCTCTCAATAAAAAAAAAGAGAATCAATTAAGTCATTCATTTTTATATTAGCATCATTAAAAAAAATCATTAATACGAGAAGTTTACATAGAATTGGAGAAAAAAAATATAAATAATTCATTTATATAGAAAGGAGACATATAATCTGGGCAGACAAAAAGAGAAAAAGAAAAGGAACAAATAGTTTTGGTATGAAGGAAGTATATGTTTTCAGTTTTCTATAAAATACCATAAATAATATTTTGGATTTAGATATATTTTTTTCCGTTAACAAATGAATATGAGACCACAAGTTATATTATTAATAAGGATAATATGGCTACTAAGTTTTTAGAGGGACAAAAAATAATTACATTTACAGAAAAGTTAAAACGGAGTATCGAAAGACTATTTTATTATAAAAAATGAAAAAATAAATAAATGTGATCATAACAATTTTTGACACTAATATATACTTTGGCATCATATCTAGAGAGAACCGGATTTTGGAGAGTTTACTAGCTCAGTTTATCAATTAATTTTTCCATGCTAAATTTGTTAGCCGGTAGAGAGAATGGCTGGCAACGCAAGCCAAAGGAGTTCATGCCATCTCGGGTGTTTGCAACCAAACAAACTATAACCATCTCTGGATCTCACTATTAATTTTGTAATATGGGTATAAGAAAATTTTCTCTAAAAATTTGTTGATTTTCTCCCTCATTCGTTTATGTTCTTGCATGACCAGTTGTTTTTTGTTTACTCTAGCTATGTTTCTTTGATTTTGTTATAATTACTTGATTTGCAGCAAAGGGGTTTATATATATATATATATATTAAAAAACTTTTGTAACTTCTTTTTAGGAAAAAAAAGAAAAGAAAAGAAAAAGAAAGAGAGAAGAACATTAGGCTTGGCCTATAAATTAAGTATCACATCATGGTCATAGTTCTAGTGATAGCATTTTCTCTAAACTTAAGGCTTTGAACAGAGTTTACCAGGCCAGCAGAACATTATCATGAGAATCTTCTAAAGCTTGCCAATCTATGACACATGGAAGTATATACTTTTGACTGCTGTTTTGACATGTTCCAAAAATGATCATATCGATGTATCACCTCAATAAGTAATTCGAGACACAAAAGATACATGCATTAAGCTAAAAGAATTTCTCTTTCATTGAAAGTCATAACAAGAAAGGACAAAAGATTATTTATCAATGAGTCAAGCAATAGGAACATTGAATATTTGTACAATAAGCTGCCAAAGTATAGAAGATGATAGACACCTCTCGTGTCCTCATGACTTGGGCAATAAGGTTGAATGATGCTTATCTAATTGGTGGCAAAAGTTTGGCCATTCTTCATTACAACAAGTGACAAAATTGTTTCTTGGTCGTGCATGCATTGTTTTGATCTTATCAAATGAAATGTGTGATTGAAATCCCGTGGTATATGAAATTATTTGGGCTAGACTTTTTATTAAATATAAAAGCAATGCTTTCCCGTAAATATATATAGGATTATAAAATCAAATTCATCATTATCCACAAAAATATCTTTCAAAATATGCTTCTCTCATTTCAATTGCTCACTTTGGACTTACATAATGATTAAGACAAGTATTGAAAATAATAATTATATAACAAAACTTTTTAAATTGTCACAATTTAATAACTAGTGTATATGTATTAATCTTTTTTAAAAAAATATACTATCCAGCAAATAGTTGACAACTCATCTAAATTTTTCATTAATAACAATGGTATAATTTTAAAAGTACACACTAAAATTAAAAATTAGGCAATTGGAATGAGACACTCCAAAAAAGAAATGTGGACAACTGAAATAAAATAGACGTATTTACTTTCAAAATTCCTATCACATCTCACATCTCCACATAAATAATACTTTTTTCATTACTTTAAATTCAAAATATAATATCAAATAATTTATTAATTATATTTTATACTGTTATAAATAATATGAGACCCAAAAAATATAATATCAAATTTTCAATAATCATCTAAACACAAATTATTATCATTTCAAAAATAAAACAAAAAACATTATTTTCAATCAAATACAACCAAAGTTTTTTTTGCTGTTGCATTCATTGTCACTAGCTAGCATTGCTTTCTTTTCAAGGTGAGCGTGTGAATGATCTCCATTACTAGCATGCCTATCACGAATTGACATTTTTTTTTTGGGGTGATTTTTGGAGTCTTCGAAATTAGCTAAGAGATTCAAGACTGAACGATCTGGCCACATGATTGCATGTGTTTACTGTTTATGAAAAAGGCTGCCAAAATTTTGCCTTTATAGCCACAAAAGTTATACATGCATGCGACCTATGATGAAAAGCTCAGAATGAGATGTGTGAACACAAAAATCTTGATGTTAGATAAGGAGTAAACGATCTATATTGATTCTCCTTTCCTTTATAGCCTTGCATTGCCAGCCAAAACCCATCATTGAGTCTATCATGCAATTCTTGCTATAGTTTGATCCCATGTACGTTTGGAAAAATGTTCTATACTAATCATGATCTAATTAAGATACTCCACAAAATCATAGTTTAAAGATAATTTAAAATTGACTTGATTAACTTATAGTACGTGTAGTCAAACTTTCTGGTACGAGTTACATGAATGCTTAATGATAATTGGCTTGTAACCGTGCATAACTAGCATACAAATGATACATTCAAAGAAAGGGATGGAAAGCTTACCCTATTCGTTGTTGCTATTGACACGGCCTCGTTAATGCCAGTGTGCCACAGGCCGCGCACCGCCCACTGCAGTGATCAACCGCACACAGATAATTTCAGAAACCAACAAAAAATTATTATTTGTCTAGATGAGATGCTCTCTCAATAATGGTTGATGAGACAGGAACTGGATGATATAGAAAGGTCCAAATGGGTTTGATGTTCATTTTTTGTCTTTGTTGTGTAAGGCCTCCTCAATCATATGTTCCACTCAATGATTCAAAGCAAAAAAAAAAAAATTGAGCCATAGGATGGGTAGCATTTGCATCCATCATAATAGCCTAGAGGGGATAAAAAAACAAAATTATAAATAGGAGGGAGTGTTACTAAGAGGGGTAAAAAAAAAATTGTGGCTATCTAAGCTCCTATTGCCCTATATGGAAGGTTGGAGACACTTCAAATCAAGGGTCAAAGAGAGTTGCATCTAAAACGTGTTTTGTAATAGAAATGTGAATGTGATATTCATAGAGAATTGAATTAAGTTCATGAATCTAAAAGTAGTGAGAATTCTTGATTTTTCTTCTTGAGACTCCATAGTTTGAGTTGATTTTCTTTTGTTGATTCCTTTCAAATGGCATTGGATTTGTAGTAAATATTTTGTTTCAAATGAAAATTTTAATTGATATTAATATAATAGATGATATGATATAAAAGTTATTACGATTTAAATCTCTTAAATTAAATTAAAGTGATGAGTGAAGAGATTATTGAGTTGAAGATATATAAATTTTTTAAATTTAAAATATTTTTAATAAAATTTAAAATACATAATTTATTTATTTAAAAAATTTGAACATTTAATTTTAAATAAATTAAAATAAAAATAACATATCAATTTTGTATGGAAGGAGTACATTGTTGAGGGTAGTAGTATATATTATTCTATGTGATTTCCGAGAAGTGAACTAGAAATTTCTGCCATTAGTAAATTACTGGATTCCTACATATTCAATGCTTTAAATATGTTATCTTTGGAGATAAGATTGGTTAATTTTAGTAATTTTAGAGTTCTACCATTCCGATGTAGTATGTGCTTAATGAAATATGTAAAAGGGAGAGTTAGGAAAAAGATAGTGGATACAAAGTAAACACAGTCCTATGGTAAAAGAATAAATGCTTAATTTCATTAATTCTTCTTAAACTTCAAACTTCTTATAAGAAATAAATCTCTTCTTAATCTTTTAATTGTCAGAATATACCCTCTCAACTTTTTAATTATTTTAGTTTAAGTATAATTTTTAAGACTAATTTCAATAAACCTCTTAAACTTCTCATGAAAAACAAACTCTCCCTCAATTTTTAAATCGTCTCAATATGTCTCATTCACCTTTTTAATTATTTTAGGTAAGTATAAACAATTTATCATTTTTTTATCAATTAATCTTTTATTAACTCTCATATACTAAAATAAAATATTGCTAAAAGAGAGGAAATTATATGAATTTTTTTTATTTGTTTGAACATGTAAAAAAAAATCTTAATTTAACAAATAACTCAAAGATTTATATTGCTGCATATTAATGGATATATATAAAGCGGTTTGTTCCAATATTTTTTTTCTTCACATGTTTAAACAAATAAAAACTTCATATAATTTTCTCACTTTTAGTAATATTTTATCTTAACTCATGAGAGTTAATAAAAAAAGGTTAATTAACAAAAAAAATTGTAATAAATATTATACTTAACTAAAATAATTGAAAAGATGAATATGATATATTGAGACAATTGAAAAATTGAAGAGGAATTTGTTTTTCATGAAAAGTTAAGGAGATTTAATGAAATTAATCATAAAAATTATACTTAATTAAAATAAATAAAAAGCTTAAGGGATAAATTGAGATAATTGAAAACTTGATGGAGGGTAGTTTGTTTTTTTAAGGATGTTTAATGAAATTAATCCAAGAATAAACGATATTGGAAACTAGAATATTTTGGGATTGGTCCAAAGTTTTGAAGATGGCCTTTTATTCTGTTCCAAGAAAATAAAGTACTACGTTAGATTTTTCTTTTTACTAAAAGTGTACAAAATAGAAAAAAGAAATAGTACCATAGAAATTCTCTACATCCTATCTAGCTTTCTCCCCTAGCTAGGTAAGTCAATCTAGACTCTAGAGTTGTATGCATTCTTAACTATTACTATCATTTTCTCTTTCATTTTAAATTTTTTTGTAGAAGTTATAAACTATTCTACTACTACTCCAATAAATAATATATATATATATATATATATATTGTGGAGCTATAAATATCAAGAGGCTCTCTCTTCTTCTTTTTTTAGGAAAGATCCCCAAATAAATTAAAAAATAATAGCAACATGAAGACAATAGGAAAGACAAGAGAAGGGGAAATTATAAAAATGCCATATATAATTTGGCCAAAGGTACACATGTGGTTTACAAATTCCCTTGAGCCCCAATAATTTCCATATCCATTTTGAACCACAACATGCACACCAAGCATAAATTAATATTGGTAAGCTAAGATTGTTCCATTAAAATTATATGCAATCATTCTTAGATTACGAGTTAAGGTATTCCATTAATAATGTGGTCATTCTCATTACTAACATTTTTAGGTTATTCTATAAGTACTTGACTGTTGATTTATTATTAGTGGTTACTATTATTGTAATTTTACAAAAGTAATGATTATTATTTGTATAAATGGAGTGAGATACTAGATTCCCATTAAAAGGTTAGAAATCATTATCTCCTTTTTTTTTTTTTCAATTTGGGATGCAAAGAGAACCAAGATTAAACACCACTTTAATAAAAAGCTTGATTTGACCACAAAGTTTATGAGTTTTTTTTCCCATCACTCAAAGGTTCATAAGAACAAAATATGTCTTTTTTATCTGTTATTTGCTTGGTCCACACTGGTGATCTTTTAGTGAGTGGGTATTATGGACTAAATATAATTGGAATCGTGTGGCTTGAAGGCGAAACGTTTTCTGGTTGGTCCCACCACCATCACAAACAACTCTTCTTGCTTATTATTATTTTTAAAGATACAATCGAGTGACTTCTTATTTGTATATTGTATATCTTATCAGGAATTAATATTTATATTTTATTTTTGAATATTTGAAATTAATATTTTTTTCTTTTAAAATAAAACATATTTTGGATATCATTGTCTAAAAAAAAATCCACAAATTCAAATCCTTCATAAAATTAGCAAACAAGTGACAAAATAAATATATTCCAATGGCTTAGAATATTCATTTTAATGTGATGCCAAATTTATAGTCGTATTTTTGTGGATGTTGAGACATGACACTTCATTCGCAAAAAATATTCACACACACACATATATATATAAAGTTCTTGGTTGCCAAGAGATTACTGTATATGTATAGCTGTCATTTTGTAATTAGTTGTCATATTTAAGTGGAATAATAATATATAAATTAAGTACCTCCATAAATAAAATCATGTGTTGTTCCAATGGCTAGACTGGAGTTCGACTTCAAAATCTGCCAAAGCATATTCACTTGTGTTCAGTGACTTTCACTCCGGAGCCGTACAAGTACTGTAAGGCCTTTGATTGATGCTTTGTTAATTGTTATGACTTATTATGATCAATCATGTGTGGAAGGATGAAGATTGAGATGCTGATGCTAATGCTACTGCTACTGCTACTCGACTGGTTTAACCCCAAGAAAGAATTAAAGTTGGTGTATAGGTGTCAATTTCCTATTGAAGTCACAATCCTGATTGAATTAGCAAATTGAGTTACAACAATCTTAATAGAAATGTAGACAAATTGACCATCCACTCGTCATATCTTCACCTAGTTTATCAAAGAAATGTAACTTAATTGAGTTAATCTAAATGTAATTTTATGTTGTCATCGATTATAATGTCATTATTCTAAAAGAGATGCCATAGCCAAATAAATCCCTGCTGAATTTGAGAGGCATCATAGTTCTTCTGAAGGTAGACTTAGCAACATCATAACTTTAGGAGGGAGTTCAATCTGGGTATTGCAAGGGACTTGCATTATATCCACTAGATAGTTTTGTCAAGGAGTAATAATTAAGCTTGGGAAAGTACAGGGATTTTCCTGTAAGTTGGATGGTAGTGTATCAAGCGCCCTGTAGACGTATGCCGGTAATCAAACTGCAAATAACCAAACCTATTGTGTGCTTGTTTACTTTTAGTATAAGTCTTTACTTATTATGTCTGGTTAAGTTGAACGTTAACAAATTAAGGCTATATGAACATTAGCTTAGGCTAATCAGTCACGTCCTTGCAAGAATATTTTTGGCTCCCCCTTTTCTTTCTCTCCACATTTTTTTATCAGTTCTGAAAATCCAATCAGATTAGACCCTTCTTTCTTGGCAAGGTCATTTTTATATAAGACAAGGTAAATACTATATATTATATATATGAATGACACATTCGTAAATTCAATGCCATATTTTACAAAAACCATGTATTAGTGTTCATAGAAGAGTGAAGGCAAACACATTTCATTGGCGTATATGCAAACAGAGAAATTCTATATGACAATATTATTATATATAGATGTCAAATCTGAGAATATTATTACAGCTCATTTGTCCAAAAACAGAAGACGAACCATACAAAAAAAGACAAAAAACCGAAAATGACAATCTCTCTTCTCTCTTTCTAGATGAAAGGTCTCTCTATACAACTTATTGAACTGTCATGTAGATGTAGGAGTAACAAAATGTCTACGGCAATCGCATCCATCACAAAAGTGCAGAACCGCACTATAAATGGAACCAAAAAATAGGCATATTTCCACCATTCCATAATGAATAATGCTATGTAACACTGATATTACACCTCCCTTTTTTTTCCATTGAAAATATTTTGATTAGTAGTGTATATCTTCTTTTTTCTCCCCATCAATGAATAAAAAAAAAAGAAAAAAGGGTGGCATAAAATTGGTGATAGATTAGAATTATTCTTGAATGATGAGATAGCAGTAGCAGCCAAAAAGCACAGAATTCTAAAATGATTCCCAAACGTACGGCGGCAGCCAAATTTAGGTACTCTTCTTTAACGAACCTCTCTGACAGCAACCTCTCTGTTATATAAGAAAGTAGAAATATTTAAGAAAAGGGTGTAGATTTGTCTCCAACTTCCACGTGGTGTTGTTGGGTGTATTGCCAAGTGGGGTCACCAAATGGATTTTGTTATTTTTCCCCTAGGAGGAAAGCACAAATTTTAACAAAGCATATGGTTTAGGAAAAAGACAAATTACTAGGCATGAATACTATCAAGAAAAATGAGCCCTCTCCCAGTATACACACTCTTGCTATATCTATATATATATATATATATATATATATAGTGATGATTAGTACCGATGATGATGCCCTGGCCCCCTCTAGTGAGTGACAGCAGCCACCGCGATAACGGAGGAAGATGGTGGTGGGGTAGAAATGGCCGTGACAAAATCATCTTCCTCCAAGAATTGGTTCACAATCATACTACTAGGCCTTGCCACTAGTCTTTCCCAAGCCTCATCGGATTCCGCCCCACGTTTGAGGAATGCTTCTGTAGCATCAAGATGGTGCATATTCCATCCCAATTGGTCTTGGAGCCTAAGAATATTTTGAAGTTGACAACAAGCCAACTTGCAAGTGTTTGATTTGATTTTGTCAATGGCTGCCTCAAGAAGCCTTGCCCGAGTTTCATCATCAATTTTATGCTCATTCCTGAAAAATTGATCCATTTCTGGAACTCCAATTGCTCTTCTGATTCCATGACTATAATCCCCATCTGGGTTGAAAAAATCCCTCACTTCATCCACTAGTCCAGCTTCCACCATCCGGTTCACTCTTTCTGATACAAATGAATGTAACACTGGCATTGATACATCCACCCAAAGAAAGCAACATTCATATTTTGATTGAAATTCCATATTATCATTCACTAGAGCTTTGATGTAAGAATTGGAACCGCCAGCAATGATTGGAAGAAGGCCCCTCCTAATAATGGACTCAAGAGCATTTGATGCATGATCTTGAAAATCAGCAGCTGTGAAGTCTAAATTAGCATCCATTATTCCTAACATATGATGAGGAATTCCCCTGCACTCTTCTTCAGTGACTTTATTGGTGGTTATTTCAAGACCTTTGTACACTTGCATTTTATCAGAGTTGACTATTTCTGCCGGAAAACGTGTGGCTAAGTCAATGGAAAGTCTCGATTTTCCTGTCCCTGTCGCTCCCATCACTATCACTACTTTGTCCTTTCGGCGCCATGGGATAAAAGGGTCCATGTTCAACCCTCCTGGAAAATTCACCAGGGAAGGTACTTGCTTGTAGGATGATGAGAATGAAATCCTCATCATATTCAAGCCTCGCTTCACCTATACAAATTCTTTTTCTTTTTTTTTTGGTAAGTACCTATACAAATTCTTGAATATGTTAGACTTGGCTTAATTAAAAATAGAGAATAATTCATAAGAAGAGAGTACTGCTGCTAAATTCTGCAGTACTCATCTAAACGCTTAAGCTATGCAGCTTGATGTTGATATTGAGAGAGGAAAATGCAAGGCATGCACGTGCACATAATTAGGTATATATACCAAACAAAAAAATATTGTAATTCTTCAAAGTTGGACCACCATACCTTTGTGTTTCTGGAGATGCGGCGAATTGGTGGAAACAAGAAACTCTGAAGGTAGTTTTTAACGGAGGTTCTAGAGCAGTACAAGAGTCGGGGAAAAGGCGGTATGAGGGGGGAAGAGATGATAAAGTACAAATTCTGAAATCTTTCGATCACTTGTATATGAATATATATGATTTGTGCTGTGCTACTTTGAACACCACCACAAGCCTAAAAGGAATGCTTATCTTATATATAGAGACACACACACACACACAGAGTTGAAAGAAAGAAATGATAAGATGCAATTGCCACAGAAGAAAGTGAAACTTTTGTGGGCTTACGAAAGGAAGGAATATGACTATATAGATGTATATACCGTTGTCCTTGATCAAATATATATCTCTCTCAATATTGCTCACCTAGCACAAACCATTTGAAGTGGCCAGGGAGGTATTTATTGAGGAACTCATTTCCGTACAACTTCAAAAATATGGGGTCCATGACACGTGTAACACTGTAATGAACCATAATTTTATTGATTAAATTTATAGAAGTTTTTTATTAGATTTGTTAAAATTCTTAATTTATATATGGAGGTCACCATCTTGATGTTAATTTTTTCTGTAAAGAGAATCATAGAAGAATTTGTTTATGTAGATTTATGGTATGTGTTAAGCTTAGTCAACTAGAAGAGGGTCTTGCTTGCGGTTAATATAAACTAATAGGAATCTCCTCAATTATGAATGAATTAACAATATCTTATATTATATGCTTCTTGTTTAGTGTAATTAACTTTTTCTTAGTTTGGACATTTAATTAAGCTTTGTCATTATCTTGCTATAAACAATGGCATTCACATTATCTCTCTGCACTTGGTGGCCAAGTTGTGTTCCTAAAAGCAGCAGGCGGAAAGACATTTTGATTCCTGCAGTGGTTTTTGATGCTTCCAAAACATTTTATATCAGATGATGAAATGGCTTCTGTGATCTACTTGGCCTATAATTCTTTTTTTTTTTTTAGAGTACGATCTGCTGTCTTGTAATGCAGTTATAATTAATTTGGAATAAGATTAAGTAGTACCAAATTAATTAATAACATGGAATATTAATGGAATGATTGATAATTTAATTTGTGCATATGTTAGAGCTTTAATTAATTAGCTCTAGGACGTGAAATTAATGATCAAATGCTACTTTCAATATTAATAGATGAGATGAGCTTCATGCCAAAAGCCGAAAGGGTTACTTTCCTTATTGCTTAATCTTGATAAAAGATGCAGAGAGAGTTTGCCTTACTTAACATGTCGGGAATGGAATTTAAGGAAAGAGAAAATGAAAGAGGGAAGAAAGAGCTTGGGTTAAGATATGACTTTAATATGTTCTTCAATTCTAAAGATTTTGAACTTGAACTAGTTGAACATCATGAATTCATATGTCATAACATGAATGGTAGAATGAAGAATCATCTGGGCACAAAAGTAAAAGAAGAATATCTGGATTAGTAAAAAAATTTAAGAGAAAATGGTATATGAATCTTGGAATCTGAAGATATTCATAAATGGATGGGTGATGTATTTTTCTTTTGAGAGAGACTTTCAGAGCCATGTCTACATTATATATATATAATCAATTAATGGCCTCCAAAACTCCCCCCCCCCCCCCAATCTTTAGTTGTGTACTCCAATTTTCTGTGATGTGAAAAAAACAACACGACTTTCTTTAGAAATCATAGAAGTTGATCCCCCCCCCCCCCCAACCCTTTTCTTTTCCTTTTACTTGAGTGACAAGATTGGCCAGTTGTTCACACTTCTCATGCAATTTGGACAATAAATAAATAATATGAGACTGTACATTTTGATTTGAAAAAAAATTATATATAATTTTAAGAATATCTCCCAATTCCATATGTCCTCTCTCTTCAACGGTAGAGAAGTCTCTGCCATGGAAGTAAAGAACTTCATGGATGAATGCTTCATTTTTTGTACATTTTTAGGTATATTACTTTCCAATTTGTGCTTAGAAGTAAATTTAAAATAATACCGCCCTTCCAAACAAAGCAGCAGGTATCAAGTATTTTTAGCTAAGAAAAACCAAAGTTGGTATAAATTCCTCTACCATTTTCAGATTCTACTTCCACCCTATTGGAAAATGAAGTCAAAAGCTGGATAAACATATTATACTGGTATTAAAGATTTCAAAGCTGGTTTCAATATGAACAATATACGAATACCAAATATGGCACAAAATTCTTTCTATTGAAATTTTGACTTTCATTTCATTGGACCCCAAGAAATATAAAAGAAAAAAGTTAAAGCCTTGTGCTAGACTTTTACATATTCTTCTTTAACAGGTGAAGATAAGTAGAAGCCAAGAATTTAATCTTGGAGCTAAATTCTCACTTTAATCATCATCGCTGTGGGACTTCCCTTGCTACAACTCCCAGCATGAAGCTTTGTCATTATCAATCCAAAAGGATGATATTCCTGCTTTCTATATTCTAATATAGTAACAATCTCGCAGAAAAGCTATGACACTAAAGTGAGAATTAATGTACACGCTCTACACATCTATAGGCTATAAGTTATGATTACACGGTTAACAATAAGTAATCCGTTATATTAAGTGTGAGAATCAGTTGGATTATTGCCTGAAATTTTGAATTTCGGGACTGTAAAATTCGATTAACAAAGACTCTTTTTCCTCGTGCTTCCTGTTCTGGTCTTTTCCTTTCTTTCTTTCTTTTTTCTTTTTTTATAAAATAATTAGGAGAATCTAGTTCCTAACTCCCCATATGATCATAAGCTATAAGTTTATATATTGAGTATCGTTACTCATTAAAAGAAGAAAGAGTATACACAAGCACTAGACTACTTATAATAATCGAATTTGTAAGTAATTTTATACGATTTTCAAGAAACCGTATATTTGGATTAGATTTTTGAAAGTATATATATATATATATATTAGATTAAAAATGTTTTTTTTTTATAAGAATTTTTTGACTGAGAATTGAATGTTTGAAATAATATTTTTAATCTCACATTATTGATAATTAAAATATATAAAATATATTTAATAAATTGTTTGAGATTGTGATTTTAATTAAAAAATAATGAAAAAAAATATTATTAATTTAAATAGGTGAAACCCATATTTGAGGTTGTGAATGAATTTAAAATTTGAATTTAACAAAATTTTTGAAGATAACGAAGAATGGACAAATTTTTTTTTTTAAAAGTTTGTATATAAAAATAATAATAAAAAAAAGCGATCAAGGATAAAATGGTGTGGCTTAGTCTATAAAGAGGACTTTTAAGTAAAAATGTAGCTGTCAAAGTTCTTGATTTCTTTTGTAGTTCCAGTACAGTTAGGGAAGCAATCATTTCAATGATGTGTTCCAAAGTAAAATTTTGATGTTAGAGAGCTGATCATAGTTCACTTTTCCTGCTTCATTTTTTAATACCAGCTTTAGTCCTAGCCGCATTTTGATTAAGCTTGCGTTGGGTGACATCCCCGTCCACCCTCCTCCTCCATATCATACCAAAAAAAAAAAAAATTTTAATCATGAGAAGTCTTCCAAAAGTCATCTCTACTTCTATATATATATATAAGTTAAATCAAGAGTTTCACCCCCCTTGTTATTTTTTTTCCCCCTTTTTCAATCTTTAGCCTGAAAAACAAAGAGGGGTCACAAGACAAAAAACAAACAAAATTGAGACCATGAATAAAACCCCTTTTGAGTCCATGGCTAATTAAAAAAGCCTTTGCTTGAAGTGCGTGTATATATATATATATATATTTATTTATTGATGGTTTTTATATATTTATTTGTACTCGAACTGTATCTAATGAAACTCTATTCATAAAATTGAATACAAAGGAAATTCAAAACTCACAAAATAATAATCAAATGCTTTCAAACTCTCTCCAAACAATAAATGAAGGAAGTTTAAAATTTAAAAGTTCTATTAGATAATTGTCGTAATTATGAGTGTCTTTATCTCACTATATATAAATATATTTTATATATAACATCAATCGATGAAATTCCCGGCTCCTGAGCACGCTCATTGCTGTTGAGGCCACGTACAATATCTTACTATGATTATAGACAATGGCACAAAAAAAAAGTAGCGATTCTTAGCATATCTTTAAAATCATTACAATGATGAGAAGAAGACGTTTTCATGATCTATTTCAAAATGTGTCAACTTGCAGAATAAATAAATAATTATGTGTTTGATAAGTAAAAGTTGTGAGTCAAAATCAACAGCAAATTAAATTAAACGCAGTGCATGAGTAATGATGGTTCCATGAAAGCAATTCTTTTTCTTATCTAGAACGAGTAGAAAATCAATTGCCATGATTGTTTTTCGTGCGTGAAGGAGAGAATGGAGAAGAAGAAACAAAAAAAGAAAAGAAAAGTGTGTGTATATATATATATATATATATATATTTAATTTGAACAAAAAATGAAAAATGTAATTAGTGCATGCCCTATTGCATATTGGCATATTGCAGTCGACCACTTTGGCTTAGTGATGGTTTAATTTTAAAGGAGCCTCTTCAATCAACTTTTCGTTCTAATTCTATTGAATATTGATGCTTATGTAAATCCATGATTATCATATATACCAATTGCAAGCTTTGATTTGACACAGTGTACACTCCACCACTTTCCTCTCAATCATTTGGGCCCAAGCCTATGACTCTTGAAAATGATACTCTCTCCTTGCCGAATTTTGATGTTAAAATATATATTTTGAGATGTTAAAAATTAAAATGTTAATCACAAGAATAATGAAATAATTTTTTAAAAATATTAAAGAAACTTTTTAACTTTTAAACACAGTCAAATTCAATTTCAGACATAAAAAATAATAAAAATAAAACTTGAACAAATTTTTTAAGCCATATATGCTCGTGACACAAATTTTTAAGGCATACACTTAGATGTGTTACAAATTCCATATAAATTACTTCCTAATATACATATATTTTTCAAATTTATTAAGATGGGAGAGTTTAGACATTCTGGAGTTTCTTATTTATATTACTAAACATTTAAACATATTGTAATATAAAACTGATCAGATAAATGAAAGAGGGTATTTTGAGGGAATATTGAAATAAGTTTATGTTATTTGAAGAATGTTAAGGGAAGAAAATGGGATGGTGCCAAAAAAAAAAAAAAAAAGGAAGTTGAAAATTATGGTCCATCATATGAATTGGACTTTTGATGATCTTAAAGTGTAATTAATCTTTGAAGAATATATCATTGCCTCACTATTCATTTACATATTTAAAAGAAAACTTTGAGAGACTATGATGACCCAAGTCAATGATGTGTTTCTTTTCCAATATATGCTTTCAATTATTTTAACAGAATTGACAAGACCACACATAATATAAAATTAAGCTTTAAACTTAAGATAGATAATGTATTTTTATGATTGAGTAAAGGTAGTAGTACTATTAATAATATATATAGGACGAAAAAAGTTGTTAAGAGATTTCAAATAAAATATTCAATGAATTGGCATTAGGCAGTTAATTTTCTTACTTAATCTAATCGAAGGGCCATTTTGCTAGTTCGGTACACTTTGTTTTTATTCCAATTCGTTACCCCACTTTTTATATATTCAAAATATTGCACCCACCGAAATTTCAAAAAAGTTCAAATTGTTTTTATCTTAAAAATTTTGAATTCTTTTGTTTTGAGTATGAACAAATTTACCAACTCCAAAGCAGTTCAATTTGTTTTATCTTAATTTTTTGTTTTGTTTAGAAGAATGAGTTTGGTTCTTTTTTATTAAAAAAATTATTTTTTTATTGCATTATAGCATGGGGGAATTTTGTCCAAGAATACTTAGCTACTAGCATAGCTATCACATATTAAAGATTCTAATCTACGAGGATCTATGCATGGAGGGGTGCCATAGAGTGATGGAAGCTTATAATTTTTTTTTTTAAAAAAAGCAAATAATTATAGGTTAATATTTTAGATACCTATAACAAATCTAGGAAGAAATAAATTATTTTGAAATTGTTTTCTAATAGAAGCAATATTTCATTGGTTTGAAATTAAATGTTGATTGTTTTACTTAATTTAATAATTAATGAGAATATTAAATTTTAAGTAAATTAACACATATTATTATTATTTTTTAATGGTGGAACCATTAGTTGATTTAGTGAAATTTTAAATAAAAACATGTCACTGTGTTTGGAGCTATTCATGATGTACTACACATATTTGATTCTTTCCTTTGTATCTTTCGTACCTTGAAAATAATAAAATAAATCAACTCATTTACTTGCTCACTTTTTCCTTCCCCTTTTCAAAATGATTTGACAACTTCCTCTAGATATAGCATGAGGCTTTATAACTGATTTTATTTCATCAACTTAAAAAATTTCTAAAAATATGGATAAGAATCTAATTCCTTTCTTATTAACATACCCATCACGATAAATACTAAATCTTCTCCCTCCCCCCCCCCCCTCCTTTTTCCTCTTTGTCCAATTCATCTCATTTTCTCTCCTATACTTAATGTAATAAATGTCACAAGATTATGAATGACACTGGGTTCTGCTGATCTTGTATGGTTTCACACCTTATGTATGCATTTTGGATGTTTAGGATATGCCATTTTTCTCAAATCTCTTAAGTGAGTCAATTGATTGAGACTCATGCTTTCTCAACAAAGATCTCAAATGGACTCTAATTGAACTTTGAGTACATTACCTTTGCACTTTGATTTTCTTATAGGGGTGGATCTAATATAATTCTCCTTGAAAGTATTTGATTTCTCTCTCGGTCTGAAATTGATTAAATAGATTTTTTTTTATTTAAAGTTTCATTAATAATTTAAAAAATTTATATGACATTAACTCATGATCTTCGCCCCTCATCACATTTTAATTTAAGAAATTCCACTAATTCATAGTCATATCATTCATTTTATTAATATTAATGATTATTTGATAATTTAATTAAAATAAAATATTTTAATTAATTTTTAACAAGTCAAAATAGACTTTATTAAAAGAAAAAAGAAAAATATATTGATAAATTGGACACCATTTTTCTTTGAGTCCCTAGTGTTACAATGGACTCAAGCCCTTCTCTTGATCTCACATTTTGGATCAACCTTAATAAATATATAACTATCATGGGCTACAATCTATCAGCTAAAAATAATTTTTCGAAAACCATTGACAGGCCCAATCTCACATCAGCATGGTTTTGTAAAAGAAAACTCTGTAGACAAAATTTCAAAAAAAATAAAATAAAATTATAGGGTTTGAAATGTCTCTATTCTGCTCCATCTGTAAATTCCCAATCTGCTCTCCTCAATATCAAAGAAAGTTTGCAATTCAAAGAATTCTTGCTAAAAGAAGCTCACTTTCAACAATACGAACTCCAAATTGTTCAAAAGTTTCCAACTTTACTGGACTTGTTGTCTTCAACTTAAGTCCATCTCCTCAGAGTTCCCAGTGCCGCACAAGCTCAAACTCAGTCCCTTCAGTTGAGGCCCAAAGCATTTCTCAAATAGCTATAATTTTTGTAAAAGGCAAGTTCTTTATGGGTTTTGTAGTTTAATGGATAATTTTGGCTTTTTTTATTTATTTTAATATATATCATAGCTGAGAAGTAATGTTCATTCTGCTAAAGGTTATCGGATTGTGACATTGTGTCCCATTTGAATTTCTTGTTTACAAGTAATGGTGGATGGACTGATGACGGCATTATTCATATATGTATATATGTCTGCATTGTGAATCTGTACATTTTAGCCAAAGCTGAGGAGAGTTTGAAGGATTACTGGATTAGGGAGAAAATCTAACATTATTGAAAAGCATTGAAACTTCTTAATGGTAGTTTTTGGTGGCTTATATTATATTGCATCCGAATATGCATCTGAATGTTGCTAGCCTGTAATTTGTAATTTGCAGGTTTGGCACAATCCACATATGAAGGAAGTTTAAAGACTACATTTTCACAATTTGGGGATATCAGCAAAGGTTGATTAATATCAACTTTCTTGATAATATTCTCATGTAAATATTTTCTTGCAGCTTTTGCTCACTAAGGAATTGAGTTTCTTGTTCATGATTGGTATGCAGTAAAACTTATTCTTGACAAGAAAACTGGGAAATCACTGGGATTTGCATATATTTGGTTTTCTAGTGAAGAATTTGCACAAAGAGCTGTAGAGGAGATGAATGGGAAGGTATATGCATCTGCCATTTAAATTTTAGTTATATCTATGGGCTTCTTTATTTCGAACTCAGTTTTTTTTTTCTTTTTCTTGGAATGGTTTTCGATGTCAAGTTTTTTGAGGGAAGATTTATAAATGTTTCAATTGCAAAGCCTGGGGCATGCAAAGTTCGTGATAGGGCAAAACCTTTGAAGTTCTAGCAAAATCTTTTCGCTCTGTATGATCCCTTGCAATATGGTAAGTTAAGACCATGGACAAGCTTGCAGAATGAGTCGCAGCTTTTGCAAATAAGTTCAACTCTTTTAAAACTGTTGACTCTTGTAAAGCATAATGTACTGGTGTTTATGCAATCTGAATACTTGCATAGTCTTAGCTTTTCACTCCAGTCTGCAGCTTCATCCTGCATCATGGAATGGAAAGATCTAGCTCAGCCTATCTATAGAATATGGTGGACGTCGGGATATAGTATAAGTATGAAGAGGAATCATTCAGTTTGGCTCATGCTTAATCATTCTGATATTGCGCAGGAATCATGTAAGGCAGCTATGATTTTAATCTGTATGCAATATGCATGTAATATCAAACTTTTTCTTTATCTAGGGAAGGAATTCTTTATTCTCATCTCTGCAGTGTCTTTATGTCATGGTCTGCTCTAGATGCCCATATGCATGTTTCCATACAGTACATTGGATTTAATTCTCCAATGTAGTTTGAGTAACTTGTGATATATGAACAGATCATGTTGCACTGACTTCTCTGCTGGCTCTGCATTGGTTCTTTAACATAGTGTTCGGTTTAAAAAAGGGGAACTGAGGAATTTTAATGGAGGGGGGGTTTGCCTCTCTTCCAAAATCCCCCACTTTTGGAGGGGAAGGGAGATGGCCAACTCTTTTTTTTTTTTTTTGGTGGGGTGGGGTGCTCTATCTTCCCCTCCTCTACCCCTCCAACCAAATCAAACATTGCGTAAAGAAAAGCTGAAATGATCATGACTTAACTCTAATTTTTGCTACTAACAAAATGTTGCATATGTATTTTTTCTTTTGAGATGAGATTTAACAGGAAAGATCCTTTTGTCTAAACTCGAAATCAAGCATTTGGTCTATTGTATACAAATTTTACTTGGGAATAACAAGATCCATGTGGGATTCATGAATCCATTAGATAAAGACAAGATCTGCATGATTCATTGTTGATTTCTTCTCATGGCCAGATCTCACCTGCTCCCGAAATATGGCAGTAGGTATACAGATTTGTAATAATGTATTCTTTCATCACATTTTTATGTTTGAAATTGAATGTTTATTTTTTTAAAAATAAGTATAATTTTATTTAAAATTGTATTAACAAACTCTTTATTAATTTTTATGGTCCTACTATTAATACATTAATTAACAAACATATTATGATAATTTTTTCAAAATAAATTTTTTTTAATTTCTATATTAAGTTAAATATTTCCATTTAATTTCAAATGAAGGGAGCAATCTTAATTTTTAAATTGTACATCATTTGAGTTTCTTAAAATGAGAAGCTGAGATAAAATGCATTATAATGCATGTGATAATTAACTCAAAACATGGGTAATATTATTTCATACGAATATTCTCTTTTACATAAATAGTAAACACTGCGACCCAAATTTAATTCCCCTGCTAACCTCCTGAGTCCAAGATCCAGCGCACTTCTCTTCTTACATTTTTTCCAAAAATGAATAAAACAACACTTCTTTATTTTTCAAATTTTAATTTTTATTAAATAAATACTTATTTTAAAAATTTTATCTTCCTTTTCGTAAAAAAAAAAAATATATATCTTCCTCATTAATATATTAACTTGTTACACTGTCTCAAAAAAAAAAAAAAGGGTTCAAAATTAATTATGAAAAAAACACTGTTTTGTTTTAGTGTCAAAAGTAATACTTATATTTTGAATGAAAAAGTATAAATTTACTCAATATGTTAATTTTTTTTTACTTTAAAACTATGTGATATTGATTTTTTATAAAAGAAAAAGAAAAAAAAAAGATTCTCTCAATGAAATTTTTAGGCAGAAAGATGTAAAATAATATCATATTTTCACTTTAGACACCAAAAAGGCAAAAAAGAAGAAAGTTTCCTTTTTTTATTCTTTTTATGTTTTTGTAGAAAAAAAAAGCAGAAAATTAGGTAAATGAAAAATTGGTGCATTTAGTCCCCAATGTATTTTACTTTGGTACCTTTGGTCCCCATTCTTTTTTTTCGAGATATTAGGTCCTCAACGTTTGTTTGTTTGGCTCAGTTGGTCCTTTTCGACGGAATTAGATTAAAATTGACGGAATCTCATTTTTTCACATACCCATGAAGGGCATCTTAGGTATTTCAAATTGTACCCCCAATTTGAGATAGAATTGTAAATTAAAACTAAAAGATAATGAATCAAAAGAGATGAATTTGAGCAGCAAATACACAAATACAGGAAAGGATTATGCGCATGAAGAAAGGGAAAATGTTCAACCAAATAAGTGTTGGGGCAACTGATTCAGAGGCAAATGCCTGTGATCGAGGTCGTCGGAGAAATGCTAGAAATGCTCGACATTCAACTGTTGGTGAAGAAATGCTTGATGACAAAATGTTTGAATCCTATTTCTAGTAAGCCATGAACGATCTACAGTTTTGTTTGTTGCATTTTTTTCATGTCCCAATTTCTTGCTAGTGTCATGAACAGAAGTTCTATTGTGCAAAATGCAGAATTATTTGGAGTAGAATGCCCGAAGAGAAAAGAAACGAATTTGCATATATGGATCCCCTTTACTTTAGGTTGTATGTTGATGGAGAAAAACAAAAGGTGTTGAAGTGGGTTAAGAGAAGATGAATTTTACTGCGAAAATATTTTCTTATTCCTATTGTTATGTGGTAAGTATTGTCCCTATCTAACCATTTTAAACTATTGTATTTATTACCATTTGAAGTTTAGCTTTTGTGTTTGACTTGTCTCTATCTATAACAGGAGTTATTGACAACTTCTCATTCTATGTCATATTGGTTCTAATGATATTGATCCATGCGTGGTATTGTTGGATTCTCTACAATCAGCTAATCATAACCTAGAAGTTGAAATTAGATAGTAAGATATATTGTCTATGCAACTGTGATTTTGGTACTACATTGAATATTTTGGTGATAATATGTTTTACATTTAACAGTTTCATTGAGGGGCTATACATGTCTGAGGGTAGAGAATTAACACACATAATCAAAGTATTGGTTCAACAAATAATATTTTTATTGATTATTTTGATTGTCTAGTAATAAAATTTAAATTGCCTATTGCAAGAATGTTTTCTTTCGATATTCAGGTCCCCCAACAACAAGGTGGAGTGGAATGTGGATGGTATGCACTCCTCTATGCAAAGCTCTTTATGCAGAATGCCCCTGACAACTTTTGTGCTGAAGAAGGATATCCTTACTTTGTAAGTTTTCATTGAATTTATATTTAAGAAAAATTAGTTAATATGTTCAATTTTCTAACACTAAAAATTTGGTGATTGCAGATGACCAATGATTGGTTTACTGTTAAGGAATTTGCTGAGTTTAAGGCTAGTTTAATTGAGCAATGCAACATTGTTAATGCTGGGGGTATGAAAGATGTTGAAAATGACAAACCAATAGGCAGTTGCAATGATGCAATTGGTAAAAGGAATGAAGGCATTGCTCTTGAGAATGATGACATAAATTGTTCTGCAATGTCAGTTATTGATGAAGCTCAACCAACAGTAGATGATGATGCAGAATATGACCAGATTTGTAGTGCAATTGATGAGATTGTTTTCACACAAACAGGGGATGGATGTGTAGAAGATGATGTGCCTAGAATGGAAAAGGAGCTGGAGCATACTGATTTTAAAGATATGAACTGCGAGTAAGATGCAAATGGTACAAATGTGAAAGATGAAGAATCAGACGAAAATAAATTGGTTGATACTGATTTTGATCAAACAGATGATGATGAGATCATACATGAGATTGTGGACTATGGTATTCAAGAGCTTGAAAAAAGTTTGGACATAGTAGTCCATCATCCTAAGCCAAATGCAGCAATGCCAATTGAGACAACTGATGGACCTCATGCAAATGAGATAAAAGATGATGAAATTGAAGACATTGTTGACCTAAAAAATGTTGCAGAAGATAATATTATTGAGTCTTCTAAAGCTACAATGGATGAATATGAAGAAAATGAGAAACCTGCAGATAGTATTAAAGTGAGGAAAAGTAGAAGATGAGGAATTAGAGGAAAGAGGAGGAAGTGAATTGAACTTGAGGACCCTCAATATTTTGAAGAAGATATTCATGAAAGGGATGTCTCAAGTGAAGAATTTGATGACTCGCATTCAAGCTTAGAAGATGGCAAACCAATAAGTAAAATGATTAAGAATACAAGGTATAATCATGTCAGGGATGGAAAAAATCTTCAATTCACGGTAGGCATGACATTTAAGAGTAGGGATGAGCTTAAATTGACAGTCACTAATCATGGAATAGCTTATGGTAGGGATATTGAATTTAAGAAGAATGACGAGGAGGAAATGACTGTGGTTTCCTGATTTATGGCAGAAAGATGCGAGATAATACCAATTTTGAATTCCGGACAGTAAGGTTGAACACAACTGCTCAAGGACACTTAACCACAAGTTAGCCACGACCAAGCTACTTGCAAGAAGATATTTTGATGACTTTAAAGCTTCAAGAGGAATTGATAATGCAGAATTTAAGGAGAAAATACATAGAGATTTGAATGTCAATATCTCTAATTGGAAAGTTTATAAGATAAAATCAGAGGCAAGAAACTTAATTGAAGGGAAATACCGTGAGCAATATAAAAGACCGTGGGACTATTGTGAGGAAATAAAGAGAAGTAACCCAGGTTCAACCATTGTAATGCAATCTAAAAAAAATTTGATAACTGATGAGCTACATTTCAAGAGACTTTATGTATGCCTAAATGCACTAAAAATGGGTTTTAAAGCAGGTTGTAGAAGAGTCATTGGGCTTGATGGGACATTTCTCAAAGGACCTCATCAAAGAATTCTTTTAAGTGCAGTTGGAATAGATCCAAACAACAGGATTTTTCCTATTGTGTATGCCGTTGTGGAGGCTGAAAACAAGAATACTTGGAGCTGGTTTCTTCATATATTGACTGAAGATCTCGAGATATATAACCAGGAGTCTTGGTGTTTGATTTCTGATAGATAAAAGGTAAGTTCGATTTTATCATGTTACATAAAATTACTTGCTTGTTCTGTATTGTAGGGCTTACTTATTTCATTGAAGGACATGATGTGGCTGATTTCATGAATTTTTTCCGTGTTGTATGGCTTACTTCCTGCAATTAATCAGATTCTACCGGGATGTGAACATAGACATTGTGTTCGTCATTTGCATAACAATTTTAAGAAGTCTCATTCCGGAGATGCATTGAAGGACATGATATGGCGATGTGCAAAAGCCACTTACAAAAACAAATTTGAGACAGAGATGCAGAAATTGAAAGATTTTGATGAAAATGCATGGAAGTGGCTGCAAGACCACACAAACCCGAGACATTGGAGCCGATCTCATTTTAGGAGTATAATGAAGTGTGATGTTCTTCTCAATAACCATAGTGAGATCTTCAACAAAAATATTTTACAATCGAAATGCAAACCTATTTTGGGATTGCTTGAGGGAATTAGAGTATACCTGATGTTGAGGCATGAAGCTAGGAAGAAATGGGTATCTAGACAATCAGGAAGAATATGCTCAAGGATCATGAATATTCTGGAAAGATTGAAGGAACAATCTGCATGGTGTTTTCCTTCATATGCAGGTGGATCCGAATTTGAGGTAAGAGAGCACAATCTTGAACAATTTGCAGTTGACCTTCAATTAAGGAGCTGCACATGTAGAAAATGGGACTTGAGTGGAATCCCATGTGCACATGCTTAAGCTGCATTAGGGTTAGATGGAAGAAAACCTGAAGACCTTGTGGATGATTGTTATAGTTTGGATTGGTATAGGGCTGCATATGAGCCCATCATTTCCCCAACCAATGGACCAAATAATTGGCCCAAATCAAACAAAGTTCCATTACTGCCACCTCATAAAATTAGGATGCTTGGAAGACCCAAGCTGAAAAGGAAATTGGAACAATGTGAGGTCTACAAGGTTAATGATAAGCTTCCAATAGTGGGACAGATTCAAAAGTGTAATGGATGTGGGCAATCTGGACACAACAGAAGAAAATGTCATAATCCAAAGAATAACCAAGAAAACAATGTGCAAGGAGATGGGGGCCAAGCTCAATCAGGACCAACTAAGAGCAATAGATGTAGGAAATGTAAAGCCTTGGGCCACAACAAAAGATCTTGCAAAACACCAATAGACAAAGAGTCATCTAACCAAGCTAAGCCATCAGATCAACCAAACTCCCATTCTGGTAATTTTATGCAGTGCTAAATGATAAATGAGGACTGAAGAATTGATGAAGCTAGGACGAAAAGAATTTCAGATTTGTTTTTGCTGTGGTTATTGTTGTTTAGTAATCATCAAGAAATTGTGGGATTCTTTGTTGTTGATTATTAGACATGAAAATTGGTTCATTATATGTCTGGTATCATTGGAAAAACTTGTATGGATTCAGTAGAAAATGTATTCATTTTAAACCTGCAGAATGGGATGGCTATTTATGCCATGTGAATATTAGTTGTTAGATATTGTTTCAACGTGCATATTTATTCTATTTACAATTTAGAATCTTGTACATTTTGTCCACTAATCTTGTGCATTTATTCAATTCAATAGATTCCATGTTTCAGAATTGCATAATTTGATGTAAGAAGAATTGATTGAAATATGTTACACAAAACCGTAATAAAGAAAACAATATTCTCCAACAAGATACATAACATTTCCTTTCCATTTAAAAGCAATCCTTTTTGAAAATGATTGCAATTACATATCGGATTATCCAAGTCATAACTACAATTATGACCAAATGGTACAATACGGGTTAAATAGCTGAAACCTAACTAAGGTTCAACATATGCATTACATCTACCACCAACATAGCCTAACGGTTCAACACAGAAAAATATTCTTTTTATGTCTTCAACCATATGACAAACAGAATCAACCATGATAACCAAATTGCAGCCCATAACATCTTCACTTTCTTTTGGAGTAAGACTTCTTCTCTTTCCATCTTTCTGATCCTATTTAATAAACCGTTGATGACCACTTTTGCCTTTCCATCAGTTTGAGGATCAACCCATTCAAAGAAACCACAATTTTCAAGAGCCTTCTAAAGAATAAAAAAAAACCAACAAAGCTGTACAAATCAATATAACATTTTGGCACCAAATCCATTTTCTAAGATCAAACTTACCAAGCTATTTTGGCATGAAGCAAATCGTCCTGCAGGATTTTCATTAGTCCAAGAAGTCTTCACAGGAGCAATATTTCCAGAGTAGCACATCAATTTTGATTCATCCCAGCTTACAGCATCTTCACAACTCCTTTGCCCACTTGAACCTTCAAAACATCTTTCCTTTCTTTTCTTCATTCTAGACGTCTTCCTCGATTCCATATAGGCGACGTGTTAAGATGTATCTAGTAAAAGAAAGATGCAACAAAAGTGGAAGAAAAATGCTTGGGATTTTTGAGAAATTTTGGTTGAATCCCAATATATGAAGACATAGGGCATTATAAAGGAAACCAGGACTCAAATTTGGGGGATACAATGTGAAATACCTAAGATGCCCTTCATGGATATGTGAAAGAATGAGATTCGGTCAATTTAATCCAATTTCGTCAAAAAGGACCAACGGAGCCAAACAAACAAACGTTGAGGACCTAATATCTCGAAAAAAAAGAATGGGGACCAAAGGTACCAAAGTAAAATATGTTGGGGACTAAATGCACCAATTTTTCTTAGGTAAATTAATTACTCTGAGAGGACCAGAATCCAGAATCAAGAAGGAAGAAAAGAAAGAAGAAGGGAGGAGTTGCATAGGTGTGAACAGAAGAAAATGCATTTGCTAAATGTCGTGGAGATTGCTCGGATGATCACCCAGAACAATGGGTTGGGAGCAGAAATTGAATTTGGATCGGTTTGGTGGATTGCCTATGCTGGGATCTCTTGTGTGCTGGTTTTGTTTGCTGGAATCATGTCTGGTTTGACTTTGGGTCTGATGTCATTAGGCCTTGTTGAGCTCGAAATTCTCCAGCGCAGTGGCACTCCAACCGAGAAAAAACAAGCTGGTATGTGCAGTTCTGTGATAATTTCACCATCCCGTGTGTTGAGTTCTTTGAGAAAGTAGTATGATGGAATTGTATTGGAGTTCAATTGGTATTCTGGATGTTTTGGAGTTCAATTGTATGATGGAATTGGATTGGGATTTGGGACTTGTGCTAACTTTTAATGGTCCTACTTTTAACGGCTTCTTGATATTCTGTATTTTGGGAAATTTTATTTGAGATTTGAGATGTCCATGTTGATTTGGTTGATAAACGGGAAAAAGTTGTTTGCTTTTGAATTTGTACTGGAGTCTTGGGTTTTTCTGATTAGTCTTTGGACTATAGGAAGTTTGTGAATTGTGTGTGATAGGGTATTTCAAAGTTCAGTGCAATGAGTTTGCTATCTCTAGTTGAATGGATGTGAGTGTTAATCGGTGTAATTGAGTAAATTAGCCCTGTAGTTTGGAATTGAATGGAAATGGAATGAGGAGGGGTTATTATTTGGGGATTTGAAAGATGAAATAGTAGTTTTACAGAGGAATTGGTATATGAGGAATATTCACTTTTTACTGTTCGAAACATTTATGAATCTTTTTCCCCCACTTCTGCACTTTATTCCCTTAAACAATAACTCGGATCATAGATAAAGTAGATGTTATAGAAGGAAAGAAGGATTGTCTGCACCAACCACTCAGTTTAAAGGAGTTGTTCCGGAAGGATTGTTCCGGAAGCGACTGACGCATCATTCCATGATAAAGGAGTTCCTTTTCTTTTTGTGTTTCTTCCTAAGGATAACCTCTTCTTTGACGAATCTCATGTGATTTGAGTTTGCCTTTCAACCTCTATTCTACATTAAGAAATTTCTTCCTTTTTATTTCCTTTTGTTTAATTAGCATTCTCCACTTCAGTCTTCCTATTTCCTATCCGAAAAACTTTTACTCTCTATAAATTCGATGGCACTACATATTTGAACTTGATTAAGTTTGATCAGCATCTTAATATTTTTAGCAAAATGTGTAAAGACGATAACTAAAATTGGGAGTTGCTTCTTTGTGTTTAGGAAAGAATTTGGTGTTATTGATTATTTCTTTGTCCTTGTAGCTGCCATACTTCCTGTGGTTCAGAAGCAGCATCAGCTTCTTGTGACACTGCTACTTTGTAATGCTGCTTCCATGGAGGTAACCCTGCAATCAGTTTTCTTTTTTTTTGCAATGAAAATCCAGTATGCTGGTTAAGAAGATTACTCCTTACATTCTGGTAGTAGATTCTTTTATCATGTGTAATATTTTTGCCAAGTTTATATTTCTGAGCTTTAAAAAAGTGTGACTTATGCCCTTCAACTTTTTTTTGGCCAAATATGTGCCCTCGAACTATCAAAATGTATTAAGGGATGCCCTTCTATCAAATTCAGCTGTTAAGTCCCAACGATAGACCATTGCGTGACTCGAACGTGGCGATTTTTAGGGGCATTTTCGAGAGATCACAAATTGCTTTAAGAAATTTTTTTTTCTTCATTCTTCATTTTTTTTTCTTTTCCTGGAATTCTCTGCAACCCAGTTTAACCATCTCGCCACCAACCATGTCCCATCCCCTATTCTCTCTTCTTTCTCTTTCCCCTCACCCCTCCATCACCATATTCTGACCACTGAAGTTCTATCTCAAAATTTTCTCTCCTAATCAATGGCTTGAAATCCACAAAGCCATCTAATCAACAAAATGCTCCAAGGATTGACAACAAAGTTGGGAAAGAACACAGAAAACAGAAAACTTCATTTGAAGAAAATAATAAAACTTTTACAGAAGAATGAATTTTTTGAGACTTTCTCATAAGAGGATAAACAAATTTCTTCTCTTCTACTCTCTCCCTCTCTCCTTGCCTGCCAAAGGAGTTTTAGGGGAAAAACCTGTGTTTCCCTGAGTCTCGTGATGGATGGGGTTGTCAAAGGCTTATCAAATCGGAGAACAATGGTGGCACTGAGCGGTGGTTGTGCAGTGGTGGGAGTGGAAGTAGCAGCCATGTTGGGCAGCAGAGAAGGCTGTTTGCAACGGATCTTGGAGGAAAAGAAATGAAAGGAAAAAGAAGAGAACGACCCCTTCAAACTGAAAAAAATTTAGATTGGTAATTGGTGGTCGTGGTGAAGGTGGATGGGGTGGCTGTAACAACGGTGAAGTTGGTGGGCCGGCGGCAATAGTAAAATTCAATTGGGAATTATATTTTCAAGGATATAGAGGCATCAATTGAATGAGTTTTGGTGTTACTAAATCATTTTCTTGAGTATGGATGGTGCGACTTTATTGAATTTTTCAGTAGATTTGATCCTCAAAAGGGTTTCAAGCTAATTACAGTGATGATGCTTTGAGGAAGAAGAAGAATTGTGTTATGAGGGAGAAGGAAAACTGTACGAAACTTCCCCTAAGCTTAAGAAAGTCAGTGAGTCACATGGTGGTTTGTCGCGTGGACTTAACAGTTGAATTAGACAGAAGGGCATCCCTTGATACATTTTGATAGTTTGAGGCTACTAATTTAGAAAAAAATAAATGGAGGGGCATAAATCAGATTTTTTGAAAGTTCAGGGGCATTTGGTGCATTTTGCCCAAAATTTTTAAAAATCACATTATGAATAAAGAACATTATGACATAAGCCCACCAAGAAATATATTCTTGTGTATACATTTTGGGTTTACCAAAAAAATATTTTCACCTAGATGGAAAAGAAAGCTCAATCATATGTTTAAAGAAAACAAAGATCGTCAAAGTTCAAAATTTAATTTGCCTTTCTATGAAGGTTGGAATATGTGTTGTTAGGCGATGTCTCTTTTTATTATATTTGGTATTTCCTAATTCATGTACCAGTAAGCTAGAGTCTCTGTTTAATTTTGTTCTCTTAATATGCAGGCACTTCCAATATATCTGGATAAGATGTTTAATCAATATGTTGCTATTATACTGTCTGTGACTTTTGTCCTATCATTTGGAGAGGTAACTTTGATCAGAAAGTCTTGATCTATTGTATTTCTTGATAAATATCAGTATAGTTTTGACTAAATGTTTTTCCTTCCCCTGATTAGGTTATTCCGCAAGCAATTTGCACTAGATATGGGCTTGCTGTTGGTGCAAATTTCGTTTGGCTTGTGCGCATTTTAATGATCATTTGCTATCCTATTGCTTATCCTATTGGAAAGGTACACATTACTGACATGGAATACCTTTTGTGTTGAATCAAGTTCAAATAATTATATATTAGTTTTCATCATTAATCCCAAGACACGATGGAAAACGGTTGTTGGGCTTACTCTTCATCTATTTTATATGAATATCACATTTTCCAATTGATAGAATAACAATCCAGATCTTAATTAAATTTTCTCAAGCTTCCAGTTTAAAAGACCTTTAATTTTTTTCTTTTTAAAAATAATTTTCTTTTTCAGATTTTGGACTGTGCGTTGGGACACAATGATGCACTATTTAGACGAGCTCAATTGAAAGCCCTTGTCTCTATCCATGGTCAAGAGGTCAGTTTGTTTCTTATCATGCAAATATGGGAAACCAGTGAAAAACCATATAACATCCCTAAGTCAATTAGCTCTTTCTTGTTATATTTACTGAAGAAATGTGTGATTGTTATTTCTCTAGGCTGGCAAGGGAGGTGAACTCACCCATGATGAGACAACTATCATTAGTGGAGCTCTGGATTTGACTGAGAAGGTATTATTCAGTGGAACTAGCCAAAGATCAATGAGCATTAACCTTTTTTTCTTATTTTAAAAGAATTTTGATTAAGGAGTACTGTGCATGTGACATTGCCAAGTTGTAGAATTTGAATATTTATATATGATAATCTTTCTAATTCATATTAATTTTCTATAAAAATAAAAATATGTATTTTTTTTATTTTTAAATGATCATTGCTAACAATAAGTTTTTATAATATTTTAATCAAGCATATGCCTAAAAATTAATGATTTCATTTTTATTTTATATTATTATGTCTCCAATTACAAAATTTTACACTATTAATAAGTCATTGTTGAGTGGTTAAAAATAATATTATTTAACACTATTATTAATCATGTAATTATATTTTATTATTTATTTGTATTATTCAATTGTAAAAGATTAATCAAGTAAATTCCCTGTCTAACATTTTAGTTTAGTTAATAATTTTTTTTTCTATTCAAAAAAGGAAGGAACAAAAAAATAAAACAAAATAAAATG
This sequence comes from Apocynum venetum, assembly GCA_019593545.1. Taxonomy (NCBI): domain Eukaryota; kingdom Viridiplantae; phylum Streptophyta; class Magnoliopsida; order Gentianales; family Apocynaceae; genus Apocynum; species Apocynum venetum. The sequence goes on from SRSM01000127.1 coordinate 3,798,770, forward strand.
TAAATAATCCTACTCTCATTCACACTTTTGTTATAGTATAGAAGATAAATTCAAAATGTTTCTTTTCAAAATTCTTTCTAACAAGCAATGGCAGTCCATGCTTGAAAACTACACAGTTGAGCTATCCTCTTTCTTTCATAATTAGTTTTTTCTTTTTTGTTCTCTTGAAAGACTGCTGAGGAGGCCATGACACCAATTGAGTCAACATTTTCATTGGATGTCAACTCCAAATTGGACTGGTAGGTGTTTCTCGTGATGTTCTTTTATTCATCGCTTTAATTATTGTTTATTGTCTTCCATATTCCTGCTTATTTTACCTTTTATTCAGTTTACAGCTCCTAATTTATCAGATTTATGTTTAATTGGAATTTTGCAATGCAATCTTTAGAAAATTAGAAAATATTGGAATGACCAAAGTATTGACATTTCAAATAGTGATGGCATATTAATCACAAAAAAACTATTTCCCTAATGTTGTCCCAACATTGTTAGTTGGAAGTAACCAAATAATAGTTACAAACTTATTTTCTTCATCACAGGGAGGCCATGCAATCTTTAGAAAATTAGATAATATTGGAATGACCAAAGTAATGACATTTCAAATAGTCATGGCATATTAATCACAAAAAAACTATTTCCCTAATATTGTCCCGACATTGTTAGTTGGAAGTAACCAAATAATAGTTACAAACTTATTTTCTTCATCACAGGGAGGCCATGGGAAAAGTTCTTGCTCGTGGTCATAGTCGAGTTCCTGTATACTCTGGGAATCCAAGAAATATTATTGGACTTCTATTGGTGAACTTCTGATCCTATGAATCATCATCAATCTAAAAGCCTGAATTTATTGGTTTTCATTATGTTTAATATAACCATTGATATGTATTAGGTGAAGAGTCTTCTTACTGTACGACCAGAAACAGAGACACCAGTTAGTGCTGTTTCTATCCGAAGAATTCCCCGGTGTGATTGCTATTCCTTTAAATCCTCCTACTTTTCAAAACTTCAAGAGCCAAAATTTTCAATTTAAGGTTTGCCTCCAGGGTCCCTGCAGATATGCCATTGTATGATATACTCAATGAATTCCAAAAGGGCAGTAGTCATATGGCTGCTGTTGTGAAGGGTAAAGGGAAAAGCAAAAAACCTCCATCAACTGTTGATGAAGAAAAATTTGAAGGCAATTTTGTTGGAGATGGAAATTCTCAACTGACTACTCCTTTGCTGTCAAAGGAGGATGAGAAGTCAAATAGTGTTGTTGTTGATATTGAGAAGTTTCAAAGGCCTGCTACAGTAAACTCTGTTACATACACTGAGACGGTGATGAATGGATATACTCCTTCAGAAGACATTGAAGATGGTGAAGTAATTGGTATTATTACCTTAGAAGATGTATTTGAAGAACTCTTGCAGGTAACTTCTTTGGGTCAATTGCTTTGCTAAACCTCTCTATGTTTGCTGGAGGTTGGCAGAAAAAAGAAATTACAAATATTTTTGCATGTGCAGGAAGAAATTGTGGATGAGACAGACGAATTTGTCGACGTGCACAAAAGGTTTTGGAGATATCAACACTTTAGTTACATATACTAATTGGCTCATGGCTACAGCAAAAGCTTTTAACGACCTTGCTATTTTGCAGAATACGCGTTGCTGCTGCTGCTGCTGCTTCATCTGTAGCACGAGCACCATCAATTCGGAGGCTAACAGCTCAGAAGGGCGCTGTAAGTGAAAAAAAAAAAAAAAAAACTTGTTTGTACCCAATTTGTCTTCTATTAATTTGCATTCTGGCAGCAGAAAACTTATGAAGTTTATATCTTTTTTATTTAAAAGAATTGTAATTTGATCTGTTAGGTTAGTAAATGATTAACATGTTAGTATTTTGTAAAGAAAATCTTGCAGATTATGTGTTGTGAAATTTATCTTATTGACCTGGGACATTGTCAAACAGGAACCACAGAAATATTTATACTACTGTAACTAGAAAATCATTGTCCAAAAACTGCATCACTCTGAAGTGTGTATAGAATGTGTTCTTTTTCCATGCATTAAAAATCTTTAATCAATGGTTTGAGCTTTAGTTTAATATCTGTGATATAATTTACTTTTTTGAGAAATATTCTGCTTTCAGTGACAATGAGCAAATCTTAAAAATGTTTTCGATTTCCTCAGGGAGGCCAAAGTAAGCAAGCACAGACACCAAGAAAGCCAAGCGAGGATGACGCTTCCTCTTTGACAAAACCACAGGTTGGTGTTGGAGAACCACTTCTTGGGCATAAGCGATGATTTTGTACATAACTAGGATTCTGGTGAAGTTGGAGAGAACTGAGACTCCAATTAAAGTTGGGAGAGCCTGAAATTTTGGTGGAGGAAGAGGACATAAATGAACGTACATGGAATGTATCCTGAGCGTGCATATCATTTTGCTTTCCTGTGTTTAGACAAATACTTTCGAACATATACATATATATACACAACTTTTGTAGTTGCTTTGAGTTTATTGAGGTTTACGAGGCTCAAGATGTATACAACACATAACTATATAAAGATACCCAGTGTTTCCTGGTGAACATGTAAATATAATCTCTAAGAATCAATTCAGGCAATTTACAGGGGTTCACCAAATTTGAAGCTTCAGGTTTCTTATTACAGCCTTCTGGCCAACGTCCTCGGCCTACAGGCCATGCGAGTTTAATCTCAATGAGGGCACAGTTTTAGTCATTTACATTTATGTAACCGCATTTCTTACACTCAAAAGCTGTGCAAGTCTTTTCAAGCATCAGCAACATGGATTTGTATGTATAATGGCCGGAGCAACTATTAAAAACATTATATGATTGTATAAATATCCTGTCATCTCTGGAGGGTTAGTTGAGCCTCCCTTATGGATATAAAATTGATTCTGATGAAGCAGGACTATGGAACTTACTGGTTTTGAGGTTCTGGGTGTGGGACTGGCTGCTACAGAATTACAAGATTGGTGGGAGCTAAATACCAAAAAGAAAAAGATAAAACAAAGAAGAAAACATGTCAGAAAATGAACATTCATAGTTGCCAAACTCAAACTACATTTATATGGTCCTATTAGGGTGGAAATCTAATTCCAAAGAAACTGAAAAAGAAAAAAGCAGGCATTCTAAGTTCTACAGATCGGAGATTTACTTGATTAGGCATTAATATGAGGCCTTCCAGTTAACAAATACACACTTCTATACAAAAGCTTGAAATTATGAATATTACATTTATATGAACAACTCATGAATTGTGCAATCAGTAGTTGATACCAGTTGAACCTCATCAATCTTGAATCTACTTTCAAGCACACTTGTTTCCAAAGGCTGCTATTCTTTTTTACTCCAGCCACATATTATTTGCTAGCTTCCCTGCAACTTGCTTCTTCTTCTGTTCAAGAATAAATGCAGCAACTGAAACACCACGATCCAGCCTCTCGATCATTATACTCGGATCAAAATCTACTCGTTCCAATGTAGAAGAATCATCGAACACTTCCATATGATATAAAGTCGAGTTCTCTGCTCTTGAATGTACTTCGAACACTTCTGAAATGATCTAAGCCTTTGTTTTCTCATCAAGAATGAGTGCCCTCCTCCTGCCATAGATTTCAAGAACTCAAAGTAATATGCTGAGAAAAAAACTGCTGCTTCATATGCTGCAAGAAAGAAAAGCATAAGAACATGGTCTTATATAACAATGTATAGTATCGATATTGAAAGAAATATGTGGAGGACAGATGTTGGGCTGTAATTGGAGAAACTGAGGCCAGCTCGTAAGGGTCCCATTGTTTGTAAAAGGTTAATAAACAGGAGCATCAGCTTTGTCTCCCTGCCAAACAGATTGAAAGACCATCTCTGTCACCTTACAGAAACATATTTGTCCCTCTGTGTGAAGATATTCTTATAAATTCCAGAAATTTCGGGTGTATTCGGAAGGTACTATTCTTATCTACTGTTTAAACTGATAGCATAGTATCATGATTGGCTCTGCTCCTTTCTTTTCTTGTACAAATTTTTGGGCATATTCTCTTCAAAAATCTTTGGTTAAAGGTGAAACAGAATCATGTGTTGATAAACATGATTTCTTGATTACCATAATTTGGCCTAACTTACGATAATTTGCTGCAAAAGTTTGATGAGCCTGGATTATTTGACTTTAGAATTCACCATCATCAAATTAACTGGTATCTTTAAGGCTTCAAGAAAGAAAATGATTTCAGACTATAACAGGAGTTGCAGGACTAACCCATGAAAATAATTACGAACTCTATTTATCTTCATGTTTTAGGAATTCACTTAAAAACACTAAGAGAACTCCAGCTATTTTGTGATTGAGCTTTTTGAAAAGGATATCAAAATTAATTTATTAGTCAGTGAACTCGTGCCATTAAGTCTAACAATATTTACAATTAATAATTTGACAATTGTCATGATTATAATAAATAAATATTCCAAGTCAATAGATACTTAGGATTATTGTTATTAACATATATATCATACTCGTACATAATCCCTTGTGGGATTGGAGTATCCCAATAACTATTATAGCAAATAGTGGGGATGAACATCATTCATCCATATGACAAAGGTCCGGTTGAAGAGAAGTTCAGAGAGAAAAGTGTGTTCCCACTTCTATTATCATGAAAAGCTCTTTAGGGTCTTAAGAAAAGAAACAAGCAACGGGGGATTGGATTATCTTGACTTAAAATCATGACAAGACTGGTGAATCTTGAAGTAGATCATAACCCATGTGAAGTCAAGCACCATTTTGCTGAAAGGACTTGATGGCTTTTTTTTTTTTTTTTTCTTTTGGGATTAGTAGGACTTGATGGCTTCTAATCACACAACCTAAGAGATCAACTCTTGACCAGAATATATCATCAATCTTCAGATGATCAAATAAAATGAATAGTATCAGAATGGAATGCAAATCCAGAACAAAGGAAAATCGGTACCTAGTCCGGATAAAGTTGAATTAAACTGTGGTGTTTTCTCTTATTGGCACATCTAAATAGATGCTTCAGATTTGGTTATTGAGTAGGCGTTGACAAGCAGACAATATTTGCATGCATGCAACTTTAAATGCATAGCATTTCTGCCTTCAGTCACATGTAACAAACGTTCAAAAATATTAGCCAGATCAGTAAATTAATGTTGTCTCGGTCCTGCCGTACAAGTATGGCTCAATGCATATGAATAGAATACTTTAAGGAAGAAAATATTAAACAAGAAAAAAAGGAACGGGAAAGACAAGGGCAGGGGTAGAGGCAGAGGACGGGACTTAGCCAGTGTCAAATTCGAAAATTATAAGTCTCGAATATTAACTCTTTTATTACTAGGACTTACAATAATCTATACAACTAAATTTACAATAATCTACAAAAATTTCACAGAGAAATTTAGAAATCCCTTCAAAAAGAACAGAGGATAGAGGACCAATATACAACGAGACAGAATCTCAAAGCACCACAAAACTTTGCTTCTATGGCTCTGAGTACTTGTCCCAGCACAAGAGCATGGTTATGCAAACCCTCATAATGTAGAGCTTTCCTCTCAGTTGCCTCACCATTTTCTTCCATTTTGCAAGTCTCTTCCCCATGTTCTTCTTATTCTATTGGTTCTTGAATTCACTGATATGTTTTGCTTCACTTGAATGTATGAAGAACATCATATATATATATATATATATATATATGATACTAAAGAAGCCAAATAGATTCCACATATACAGAATGGAGCTGGTAGGGTCAGATTGCACCCTCAGTCCTCATGGTTCCACGTGACCTTATCTCTTTCATTTCAGTCTTTCATCTTCTCTATCAGTTGAACTTGCCTGCCACTTATCATTGATAGATATACCTATTTTTCTCAAGCTGTTCAATATCTCTTGGACCTCACCTTTTTATAAGTCCCCTGGAATGTCCCCACTCCCCACCCTCAAGCTACAACAAGAACCTTACTTGGTTGGCTCCCAAATTTTTTTCATATGTTACATCGTGTCATCTAGTACAAAATATAATGTTTATAGATTATTGTTTTTCAGTGAAGTATATACATAATTGTTAAAAGAAAAATAATGTCATAATCAATAAAAATGTTACAAAGTTGTCATGTTCTTGATTATTTTTTATTATGTGTATGTTATCTTTAATAAATTGTACGCGTTATGCTAATATGATAATATCTATAAATTTTAAAAGTCGTTTGAAGTTCCATTTTCAGAAAATGGCAAGATATGTTTCACTTCAAAACTTTATCTTAACAGAGAAGAGATCAAGGATAAGATCCTAACTAGAATATCAATCTATGTGGACCTCAAGGGTTGAAGTACAGATAAACCATCCAAAAAAGAAGCTGAAAATGAGGCTAATGGTGGATATAAGTTTTGGCCCCCATTATCAATAGCAATTAAGGACATCAGGTAACGAGTTTCCATTTGCTGTCAGCTGACTAGACGTACACGTGCTATGGGGTCATTGGGGGAGTTTGCCAAGTTGGAGACAACTTGAATTTGTGCTCTGTTTAAACTCAAAAACAAATAGGAAGAGTGGGGGGGCGTGTTTTGTTGTTTCATTTTTGCATTATATTGTAAGTACAATAATGCATGGAGACTTGGAGATGTAGTTGGTGGTGTGTGGTGCATTTGACAAGACTAACTGAAACACTACAATCACAACATTCCCTTTCAAGGGACAAGGAGAAGAAATGACAGAAAATAAGTTCTAACTTCTAAGGTCAAGTGTGAAAAGAGAATCTCTTATCTTGTTCCTGTGTAGAGGAAAAAAACAATGACTTTGATGTTGGGGTGATCAGAGTTGATAAGAGGGTACTTTAAGACTTTGGAAAAGAAATGGGACCTCCCCTTTTGGTTTTTCTTTTGACAGCTTTACCAACAAAGTTTATGAAGAGAGGAGTTTGAGGGAAACAAAGGAAAAGGGAAATGATAAAACCTGTCAATGCAGGGCAACAAGTAGGAATTGGTTGAGTTCACTGTTAAATACCCTAGCTTTAGCATGGAAACAACCATTGGAATGTTGGATATTTTGGTTGTGAATTTCAATTTGAGCTATAACTACTTATTTACTCTCTAATTTAACACTTTTGGATGAACAGTGGTCTATGAAAAGGAAGTCCTCCAACTATTTTGTGGCCTAAAAAGACTTGTTTTTTTAATATATAAAAAAAAAAAAAACTCTCTCGTTGTCCTTTTTTTCTTCCTTTCTTCTTTGCTTTCCATATTCATCAAATATTATCTATCAAAAAAGAAGAAGCATATTCATCAAATATTCATACTGCCCTACTTCCTTACTCAGGCAGTATACTCCTAAAAAGGCCTCTTATACTTGTGAGAAAGGTTGATTTCTCTCAAACTCAAGTGGAGTTTCGTATTAGTGAATGAAGTCTCTTACAACTCCAGAGGAAGAGAATGTATGCAAATGGGGATGCAGAAGGACTTGTGCATTTAACACTATCAAGAAGGCAGCCTACAGAAATCAATTTTTTCTTTTTTCTTTGGTACCATGACTTTGACTTGGTATGGGGCCATTCAATGTATCTTAAAAAATGGACTCCGAAACACGTGTGCAAAACAAACATTTTTCAATGATAAAAAAAATAAACATTTTCCAAAACAAAAATGCTAAAACACGTGTGCAAACCTCATCCATCAATACAATCAATGTGGTTTCGTATCAATTTGAATAAGCAATGAATTTTTCTAATGCGATTTTGTATCTAATACCGTTTTATCATTTTATAATTGCACAAAAAATGATAAACATCAAAAGTTTTCCAGGAAGAAGAAGAAGGAAACTAGCTAAGATAAATTGTTGCTTTTAGGATTTTGGTGTTCTAAAATAATTTCTTTTCTCTTTGTAATTATATATGCAAAAAAATAATTTATTTTCTCTTCAATCACCATTTCAATACATTTACATGCAAAAAATAAATATATCAATTTTTCTTCACAAACAATGAAGCAGATATTCCTTTTGTTTCAAAACTATTTGAGAAAAAAACTCTTATGAAAGTATTCAAAATTGTTTCATTTATTGATCATCTCACCTTTAATAAAGTATTATGAACCATTTCCTCAAAATATAAAAATAAAATAAAAAGGAAATTAAAAACTCGGACTATAGGTGTGATAATGATTTCATTTTCTTTTCTAGTTTTGGGAAGTGTGGATGACAATAAAATTCAAATGGAAAAGCATTCCATAAATTGGTTTTTTCATGTCTCTCTTTATAGAAATAAATGATTTTTTTTTATCGAGATTACATTACATATCACGTTACTTAAAAACTAAATATTTATATAGTAAGTATACTATAAAGTAACTATGAAGCATACTTTTTTTTCTTTATTTATGTGTAATTAATATTGAATTGAGATATATGAATTTCATAGCTAAAATTATTAATTCCTTAATTTGAGCAAATATTTTATAACAATAGAGTGCTTATTCATTTTAAAAATAATTATAGTATTTTAAATTGATAAAATTTCTGTTAAAAAAAATTCAATAATAATAACGATAATGTTTTTAACTCTTTTTTTTTTTGTTTGAGAATTAAAATCAAATGCATGAAAAAAAAATTACCCCCCCCCCCCAAAAAAAAAACATAATTATCTGTTTTTACCTAGAATTACAATATAGCTTGAGTAACTGACCTAACCGCTGGAGTCTCCTTCTTCCCAACCTACCTGTCTGAAGACTCTGAACAATCAGCTCTTCACACACAACACGCACTGAGGAGTAAGGATGTCCTGCTTGGCTTCTTGTTGTGCGTCTTTGACATGCGGGCTCTGCACGTCAGTGGCATCAGGGATCAGTAAAAAGTCCGCTAGGCTTGGTTATTGTGGCCTTTTTGGTTTCTCTTTGATTGTTTCTTGGATCCTTCGCGAAGTCGCTGCTCCTCTACTTGAGAAATGTTCTTGTAATTTCTCTAATTTCCTTGACATATCTTCGTTTTTCATTCATGCTTTTGCCAATTCCTATCAGGGTTTTGTGTTTTCTTTCAATATCACATTCAATTTTGACTTTCCGGTAGTTTTTGTAAAGGGATGTATTGTGAGTTTGAGTTTTTATAGAGGGTCTGGTATTCCTTGGTGTACTATTATTATGTTTAAGGTCAAGGTCAGGTGTATTGATGAGGATATACTGGTATTCCCTTTTTTTTTTTTCTTTGGTTATGTGATTTTCTTATTGTTCTGTTACCAAGTTTCTCCTTTCCTTGCGATATTTGATGTGAAATTGAGTAATTTGATATTTGACATTCTCTTGTACTGGCTTAGTTGTTGTCATTTTCATTTTGGAAATTTCTTGTGCTTGTGAATTATGATACGATGTATCACATGGTAAAATAGCTGAAAGGTTGTTATGTTACTGTTACAATACTTTCTCCGAGTCCAAATTTAGTATAAAGTGCAAATTTTGATGCTCTGTGAGTTTAAAAATCAAGAATGTCCTGGCATGCCAAAGTTAGGGTTTAGAAATACAATTGAAAGGGATCCATTTTGGGGTGAAGCTATTGAGGATTTCAAGGAAATTGAATTAGAAATAAATTTGACGGTGACCATGTTGTTTTAATTTTGAAATAATAAGATACACTTGACGGACAATCAAAGTGGAGCCAGAAAGGACATGGAATTTTCGTATGCTACTTATGGATATCTCCTTATTGGTTTTAGATGGTAAACTTGCCGAAGATACCAGTTTAAATGTATTCCCAGTGGCTAGAATTCTAGAACATGGGTTATACTGTTGTAGGTCTTTGGAATTAATAGTAAAGATGGAAAGCTGCTTCAGTGAAGTTTGGAGTTGAAGACAAAACTGATTTACACTAATACTATTTGCTTTAACTTATGAGCTATGACTTGAAGCAAATCGCAGTCCATCAAACATGATTAAGCAAATTATTTACTTTCTAGTTGTCTGTGCATCATTTCTACACAAGATTCATTTTCAAAAGAACAAAAATTCTTCTACAATCTTGTCTCTTTTCTTAGTATCTTAATTTTATCAATAATTCCTAAATTTCTGCATGTGGTTGATGGATGTATCTTGTTGTGAAATGAAGAAGAATAAATGTACTAAAAGTATAATTTTTTGGACTGCAATCCCCATCTGAACTATATTAGAGTTCACTCAGAATTCAGCTCTCATATATTTAATGTGAATAATCTTTCACTGATATTTGAAAGATCAAGGGTCTCAATCTGCTTATGGCACCTTGGAGATATGATGTCATCTAGCAGTTTCAATTCCTCAGTATGTTAGTTAAAACTAACTGTCATAATTCTAGTATATTGCTTTAATGAAGCACATTTTCTTGGTCCGATAGGATATTAATGTTTTTTCTGTATATTTTACTTCACTAGAATTAGATTTGTTTTGACGGAACACAAGTGAGTTAAACATCTTTTCCATTGTCTTAATCAATTCGGTGAAAATGGTAAATCTCCTAATGTTCTTGGAAGGGCAAAGAAAGATGATAATCATTGCTATTTCTTGTTATTTGGATCTTAAGCAAACTTATTAGATTAATCTTCCCCTCCGTGTTTTCTTCAGAGTGAATCTTTTTCTTCGCTTATTAAATACTATTTCATGGTATATATCCAGAGAGTTTTAGATCATTCTTGTCATTTTAGAGAGGAAGGCCAGTGTTCATTTTTGGATTAATGGTTTTTTGATACGTACATATTCCTTATTGTGAACTGTATTGACAAGTTTCCGTGCCTGTAAATTCTCGTGTTTCTAGAGAATATGTGCCAGATGCATACCCATTTCCATTTTATTGAGCTTATTTAGTAACACATAGTAACACTGTTGTGGAAAGAAGCAATTAATTTCTAAAGGAACAGTTGTTTGGCTTGCCCTCAAACTTTTGTTTGGTGTCTGCACTGTAATGCATTTGCTTGGAATTTTCTTTTCTTGATTGGCAACTATAGTGTGTCATGTTGTGACTCAATATGTAGGGATAAATACTTCAGACGATGAGCCAAAAGAATGGTATCAAGTACAAGCAGTTCTTCGTGTCAGCTTGGGAAATTTTTTGTTTTTTGGAATTCTTGCCCTTATAATGATTGGAGTTAAGGATCAAAATGACAGACGTGATTCATGGCATCATGGCGGGTGGGTTGCAAAGATGGTGATTTGGGCTTTACTCACCATCTTGATGTTTTTCCTCCCAAATGTCATCATATCGATTTATGGTGAGTTTTATACTCCTGAATGGAGGTCTGCTTTTACTCCTTTGTTTTGAAATGAATGTGTTCATGCCACTTTTTAATAGTAAACCCTCACTCAAAAACGAAAAAGGTATATAGAACTCTACTTATAGATGAAGGCCCATAATGCCTCATTAGAGGTAAGATGAGAAATGCTAGTCAAATGCACTATACACTCCAAAAATTTTATTTCAACTGGTCATTTATTTTGAGCCCAAGGAGGTATAGTTTGGGAGGTATCTTTAAAGCTTTGATCTTGTCCATGCTTGGTTAATCAGAGCAGTTGTCTGTTTCTGGAACTTAAAACAAGTCTTCAATCTTTTCAGATTTTTTTTTTCTATTTTTCTCATGCATATGGTTTTTGGTGTTATGCTGATAAAAAAAATTCATCTCTGCGAGAACTCATGTAGTGAGTTCTTATGACTAATTTTAGGCATATATTTAGGTCCCAACATTTTCCATTGCACCTGAGGTAGGGTGTCTCCTGTCAATCATGCATTAGCGTTTAAAATAGATGAAGTAAATGTGGTAAAATCTTTCAAATTGCTATCCTCTTTGGACTGACATGAATCTTCTCTGGAATCTGATAGTATCACTATTCAACCTGGTATTATCATCAAAGTTATAATTCAGAAAACTCATCTTACAGCATTTGTTATATGACTTGTTTCTTGTCCTTTGTTATGTTCACACTTAGTATGGTTTATAGCTAAGTTAACATTTTGTCATACATTAGATTTGATTATCATTGGATTCTTCTTTCAATCAAGGAGTACATCAAATGACTGTTGGAAACTAAAATATCTTTGCAGGATTTCTTTCGAAATTCGGTGCTGGGTTGTTCTTATTGGTTCAAGTAATAATATTACTGGATGCTACACATTCATGGAATGATGCATGGGTTGCTAAAGATGAACAGAAATGGTTGGTTTAAGTTTTTATGACTTGTTCTTTTGCTCTCACCCAAGATCTTAATTGATTTTGATACTTGAACTCTGTTGGTTGCAGGTATATTGCTTTGCTTGTTATATCAGTAGTGTGCTATCTTGCAGCTTATACACTTTCCGGAATTCTATTTATCTGGTTCAATCCATCTGGTCATGACTGTGGTCTTAATGTCTTTTTCATTGTCATGAGCATGATTCTTGCATTTGCATTTGCTGTTATTGCATTACACCCAAAGGTAAAGAAATTCTCACTCTTGGTATTTATCACATTGGATTTATTTGTTACTGAACTTCTTCTTCTCCTCTCCCTTTGTTTGTGCTTATGGCCAGGTAAATGGAAGCCTCTTGCCTGCTTCAGTGATATCAGTGTACTGTGCTTATGTATGCTATACTGGTCTCTCTAGTGAACCTCGAGACTATGCCTGCAATGGTCTCCATAAACAATCAAAAGCCGTATCTATCAGCACTCTGGTTCTTGGGTTACTTACAACGGTTTTGTCTGTTTTATATTCTGCACTTCGGGCTGGATCATCGACTACCTTTCTATCCCCACCTTCTTCTCCCAGAGCAGGTACCAAAATTAAGCAGAACTAACTGATCTTTATTTATTTTATGAGGAATTCACAGTATGCTACTGGCAATCTGTCACAAATGTAAAATTTTCCAGAAATATGATAGGTTTATGTTCACAATATTTTAAAACTATCCTGAGTAACAGAAGTATTTGAGGTAGCTAGTGTAACAACAGTTCATTTTGTGGTTGATTGCTCATTTATCCATTAGGGTCATCTCATTCAACAGATTGGGCTTATATCCTGCAGTTTGGAGCTTCTTTTTTATATATGCCACATATGTTATTTCCATAATATGCCATGTTTTGGTAAATCTTCGCTTTCCTAAAGTTCATCTGCTGTCCCTAAATGATGTGCCAAAGTTTGTAAAACATCTATTGAAGATTTTGGATGCAACTGGGTTGGTTGTCCATATAGTTGGATATATTAGAAGCAATTTTCTTTGCTGTTAGCACCTGACAGATCATATCATTGACAATTCCTAAACTAATCTTTTTTGTAGGTGATAAGAAACCTCTTCTTGACTCAGAAGACGTTGAAACTGGAAAAGATAAGAAAAAAGACTCCGAATCACGACCAGTCAGTTATTCATATTCCTTCTTCCATCTGATATTTGCTCTGGCAAGCATGTACTCAGCTATGCTCCTCTCTGGATGGACCAGCAGTTCTGAGAGCTCTGATCTTATAGATGTTGGTTGGACATCTGTTTGGGTTCGCATCGCCAGCGAGTGGGTCACTGCTGGTCTTTACATTTGGTCCCTTGTTGCTCCTGTGATCTTCCCTGATCGTGAATTTCTATAAATTGCAGTTAGCGTTTTTATGTTAAAGAAATTGAGGTGTGTAAGTTGCGTATGGTTCATGTTGCTGGTGCATGTATGTAACAAATGTTTTGTATATATGATAAACTCTGGCAGACATGATTCTAGCCTAAGAAAATGAATAAAATACATGTATATTGCATATCAAGAAATTATTTTACTTTTAATTATGTCATTATTTATTTTAAAGGAAAGGTAACATTCACAATCATTTTAAAAAATTATAAAATATTTTATAATTAAGGATGAGATCTATTACAAAATATCTTATTAATTATTAGAATAAGAGATCTTATTTGATACATTTTATAAAAAAAGAGATGGAGAAAGTAATAAATGTCATAAAATATATCGAATTTTGATTAGACTAATTTTACTTTTCTCTTATATTTTCACTCCTCTCCTTTCTTTTAAGGATATACATGGTAAACTAAAATATTTCAATATTAATTAATTTAATATTAGATTTACCTCGCATCATCTCCCTTAAAACTAAAGATTAGAACCACTAATATTTATGTGGGAGTGTCACATGAGATATGTAAGATTTTGATAGAAAATGTTTCAAGTTGAAAATCAACCTTTCAGTCTCTTTATCACACAGGATCTTGGGGAAGATTCACCTCAAAATCATACAAGAATTATATTACAAGTTGAACAACTTATGTGGATTGATGATATGCTTGTACTTAACATTTAGTGAATTTAATGTTTTGTAATGTGAATTGACCTCATAGCTAATCAAATTATTTGATGATACCTTTCCAAATGCCCAAACAATGAATGACTCAAAACTAGGATTTGTAATTTAATGATTAAATCTACGCCTGAGTTAGAAGTAATACCCACCATTAGTTAATTCATTAAAATTATTCTTCATTGAGTCAATCAATAATTCAACCTCGTGACACCATTAAATGCATAATGTTTCAAATTACTAAAAGAAAAGGAAACAAAATTTGTCCAAAAAAATAAAATAAAATGAATTTCTCCAAATTCTCTGGGTTTTTTTGTTATTAGAAATTTTATCAGAAATCATCAATTCTAGCTTAAAAGTCCTTAATATTGTACAAGTAGTTAATAATTCTACAATTTAATTCTTGATTCTTGATTAAATATTTTTTCTTGAATTTTCTCACGAGAATATGACTTTTTTGTTTTTTTTATAAATAGCGAGAATATGACAATTGATAGCAGACGATAAATTTTTAATTTTTTTCCTATGTAATTCTGGTTATAAATTTTTTAAAAAATAAAATACAAAAAAGGAAGGGGAATTTCCATGGGGAGGATCTCTTTGACCCGTAAGCAATGTAAAAGTAAAACAAGCAGCAGAAGACTGGTAACGTACGCCCCGTCGGTCACATTTTTGCTAACATGCGCACCTCCCCAGCTCCACGGCTCCACCCCCCATTTTAACAGAACGGAAAAGCAAAAGAGAGGGCAGCGCAGCCCCCCGTTCTCCATTTCCTCCACCACTTTTTACTAACATGCGCCATCACCTCCTCTTCACTACCATAACTATGGCCACTTCCTCCTCCTACTCTCCCTCCAAACCCCTCAAAAAACCCACCGGCTCCACCACCGCCACCTCATTCAATCCCCAAAATTGCCCCGCCGCCAATTCCCTTTACAAGCACTCCCCTTCTGCCACCCTTGACCTCCTCATCCTCATCCTCGTTCTCTTCTCCGGAACCTTCTTAATATCCTCCTACTTCTCCTACATCTTCAATTCTCTCTCTCTTCTACTCCCTTCCTTCTCCTTCGCATCCGTTCTCTCTCTGTTCTACTCTCACCTGCAAACGCAGCCTATTTTTTATACATCGCTGGTGTTCTCATTAGTTTTTGTGTTGATTTTTTTCGAGATCTGTTGCGGACGCAGATCGCGGAAATGCGGTAAAGTTGGATGTAAAGGATTGAAGAAAGCTATGGAATTTGATTTGCAGTTGCAGGATGAGGAATGTTTCAAATTGGGGAAAACTAGTAAGTCTGTAAAGGAGATTGATGAGTTGCCATGGAAAGGTGGTACTGAGTGTAATCCTGACTATGAGTGTTTACGTGCTGAGTTGAGGAAAATGGCTCCTCCTAATGGCCGAGCTGTGTTACTTTTCCGGGCGAAATGTGGCTGCCCTATTGCTAAACTTGAAGGTTGGGGACCTAAACGTGGCCGTCGTCACAAAAAGTATGTTCTTTTTTGGTTGTGTACGCTTTGTTCTGGAACTTTATGTTAAAAGCTGAAGTAAATTGGATATGATTTTGATGTGCGTCATTGTTTATTTGTTGATCTTATTCTGACTTGTGCATGGAAAAATCCATTAGGTTCTTGGACTTGAATGATCAGGGAGAACCTAGTTTTTTTTTTTCTTTTTTTAGTTCTTAATGGTAAGTGAATTAGTTATGTTTAGGTTTTGTTTTGGATTATGAGTGAATGTAGATGTTTGCTAGTATTTGCTGTATGGATGGTCAGTTCTGCTGACAATGGAACATACAATGTGGTGTATTGCTAGAGGTTGAAAATATTATATTCGATTCTAGTCACTTAAAAAGGTACCCTAATTGCTAGCTTTGATATTCACAACTTTTAGCAAAAGTTGTCCTTTACAGGCATTGGGGACTACGAGTGATCTTTTATGATTGATTATAGGAACATTAAATTAATGTTAAAAACTTGTTATTCACATGATATTCTTTTTTGGGTGAAATCAACATTCTGAGTATATGCTCTTTGAAAAAGAAGAACAAGCTGGAGGTTGAGCTTAGTGATTCTTCTTAGTATTTGTTCATATTTTTGTGCTTGATTTTGGTACAGAAACAAAGAGAGCATTTGTGCTGTTGGAAACGTCTTTCTCACTAACTCAGTCATGTATGATCTGGAAAATGATTGATAAATCAATCAAAGTATGTAGATTGTCTAGGGCTGTTTACCCAAAAAATGTGAATAATAAATTGGCACATTCTTAATCATGGATACAATTAGTGAATAGATTTTTCAATACCATAGATGCTGGTTAAATTGAATCTTGGGATCATGTTTGTAAAATATTGATTTAATGTATTTACGTAGAGATTGGGATTACAAAAATCAGGTTACAGTCACGTTATTAGATGAAAAACTAGAGAAGGTAACAATGAGATAGCTTATTCAAATTTACTTTTTCCTTTTGATGTGACAGAATTCCCTTTCCTCTAAAAGGAGGATACGATTAGCACTTTTTCTTTTCATGTACTTAGTTGGACATCCATGTAAGACAGTGAGATGAAGAAAAATGTGTAGGTTGATACTCTTTTTGTCACTTAAAGGGAGCCATGACCAACAAGGTAGTAGCTAATTTTAAAATTAGAGGGATACATGGTAATGTCTCCGAAGAGTTGGCTAGTGATCTTGCCAGAACAAGTTCTTATGATATCCAATTTGCTCTTAACAATTCAAGCTCAATCATTCGTATCTTTGTACATCTTGAGAATATGCCAACAATCTGATTGGAAACTAGGGTTCTCATCTGCCTACTTGAATAACCCATTTATCATTAAGATCAAGGATACATTACAACCATCAGATCCAAATCCATCAAAATGACAGTTTCAATTTTGCTGCCATCTATGTCTAGAAACCTGCATTACCTTGTGAATTTCCTCTCAAATAATGGAGGAGAAAGGTGCCATTTTGAGGTCAATCCAATATATACATAAAGCTTTTCAGATTTGAAATGACGAATATTGGAGCATGTATAGTGAAGACACCAAATCTAAGTTATTGATCTTGGGTTTCTGCATTGCCAATGAGAAATAGAGATTTATGTTCCCTTGTGGACATGGATACCATAGGTTAGAAATAAGAAGAATTTTCTTCAATTTTGACAGTACAATTTGCAGTTCATAGTGGTTGGCAGTAAGGTTCCATTGCATTTTACCTTGCCTATGCTAATGAGGGTGGACTGTCAGGATTCATATTTGTAGCTTTGACACTGTTATAATTAATATGGGCATCTAAAAAATGATTTCCCTGATAGGATCACCTACTGTATACAAAGTCAACTAGAATGAGTTTTGATGCCCATTAATACTGAGGCTATTGCAAAGTTAGGCTTTTTCCACAGTGTATCAGTTGGGATTTTCTTTTGATAACTGGCGGTTTAACTGATCTCCTTGATAGGCATATCTTTTGAAGTAAATCTATGAATTATCATTATATAAACTCAACCCACCCCTGCCGCCTCCAAAGAAAAAAGAGAATGATCTTGCATAGCTAGTGGGTAGGCTAATTTGCTGCTTTCCTTGCATTCATGTACTGAGGCCTTTTCCATGCATAACTTTACGACTGTCCAGGTAACAACGAAATATGCATTCATTTGTGATTAGTGATGGTTCTGTTGTTTATTACTTCACTATTTTTTTTTAAGTTATCTTTTGGGTTCAAGCTTATAGACATCCTTTCAGGGAGAGTTAACGAGAGATGTACATTCTGTTAACTATTTGGGCATTAGCTGATTCTGTAAATTATCTATAATCAATTATTATTAATATTTATTTATTTTTTGGACTGGCTGCCAAGTTCCTCAAAAATCTACGACTAAAATCAGCAGATGAAGCCTGTAGGTTCTCTCTTTAAGTCTGCAGAAGTGGTTGCAATTCTTTTGATCTCTGTAATAGTTAGTCCATTTGGTGTATATCAGGCCAGTCTTTCTCATTTTTCTTCCTTATTATCCCATAGTAAAAGGAAGGAGTGGGATTGTTATGATGTGTAGGGCTAATTGGAAATGTTTGAGATATGTAAAAGATAAGCTAGTCAAACACCGTGCCTATGCAACCCCCAAAAACTAAGAAAAATTCATAGTTAAAGGTTTTGGGTCAATATGCTTGTCTTACAACCAAAATGATGCTCGATCTCATATAGCTGAAGAGCTTGGCCACTGCCCCAATTTTTATAGACAGAAGCTGATATATCTCAGTTTCTGTCTTCTGGGTTTCTTACTGAGACGAGGAATTAAGAATGCTAACTCATGCAACATTTTTTTTTTTTTGGTCTGATATTCAAATTTTGGCCTTTCCATTTTGGTATTTTTGCTTAGCTTTACCTTATTATGGCGCTTCTGCAGCCATCCACTCTGTCTACAATACCTGATGAAGTTTAATTGTTTTCTGTTCTTAATGCTGAATTTGCAGGAGTCTGGCTCTCTATGGTCCAGGTGATCATCGTTGACTGCTTGGGGGATGGCTGTGTACTTTGGGTCTCACCGACATGTTTTGGTTTCACCATGTTATTTCCTGTTTCAGACAAACTCATTATGGAAGACTATTATCTTGTTTAGAACTATTCTTTAGTTCTATGGCCCAATGACACAGCTTGAATTTGTCAATGATGACATTAAACTCTTTTTAAGTATACCAAATAGAATGCGAATAAATAATTAAAATCATTGAGCGGATGGCTCTATATAATTTCAACTCTCTTATTTTGCACGCAGAATCATGTAGCATTCTATAATCCCGAACCATATCATTGTCACAGCACTGAACAGATCGACTGAAGCAGTTTCTGAAATATTTACTTTATTCATGCTTCTCTTCGAGACCTAGAAATAGAATGCGTTGTCCATGGCTTACTATAGAACATACCCTGCTCCAAATGCAATATGCACTATCATTTCTTTCTTTAAACAGCTCGAATTGTTCATGATGCGTACAAACGTAGACATGCGTAGCAGAGGAGCCAATCGTGTGTTCATATGATAACTGGGTAAAATTGTTCATAATTTTTCCAGTATGGGTGGCTTGCGAATCTGGAACCTGGTTTGTGCCGTTTGCAGTTTGCACACTAAAAATCTCTTCATCTGCATATAGACACTACATTTAAACCAGCTAAAAGAGAAAAGGGGTGTTTGGTTTATATCCTTTTAGATCTTCTGATGTAATAAATTTTAATCTAAAATTTACTATCTTTATCTCAAAAGATTTATATTATTAACTTTCATTGATTTTTTGTAGGTGATTCTCGTAATTGTATTAATAATAAAAATAATAGATAAAGTGTTTAAAATTAAATACTCTTATTAATTTTAAAATATTTTTTTCAAAATACAATACAATTATAAAGAAATATGATTTGAATTCATAACTTATATAATTATAAATAAAATTACTCTATCGACTAAATGTAGCTGGTGGACTTAGAACCCCAAACTCTGAAAACCTTTTTTTTAGTCCTCCCCTAGTTTCAGTCACTTTTTAAATCAATTGAATATTCAAGTGCCAGCTTATGGCTTGTACTTTTATATTAACAATTATCTTGATTTAATATGTATGTCCTCCTATTTTTATTTTTATTTTTATTTTAAAAAAAAAAGAAACCATGTTTTGATTTGATTTGCATTCTCATTATCAATAAAAGAAACCATGAATAAAAAAGACGGCTCTAATCCAAATCACATTATCGTCCTAATAATTTACCAATAAAAGAAAGGATGGGACTTTTCCATTTCAGCACCTCTCTATTTCTCTCTTCAAATGTTACTTAGAACAGAAACTTCCTCAAAACAACTCTCTCCTCTCATGATATCGTCTGATGAACGTTGTTTTCAGACCCAAATCGCCCCTCCATTTGCAGGCCTTTCTTTCTTCACGTACCCAACAAAATCCCAGATGTCTTTCTTCCGCAGCCCTTCAAAATGCGCCTCTAGAAGCCCTTTTAAGCCCTGTCAAGAACCCAGTAAACCCAAAAAAATCAAAACCCGATTACGAGCTTTCGATCATCTCTGCCTTGAAACATTGTTCCTCCAATTTGTCCATTTCTCAAGGGCAGCAATTCCATTGTGTTACTATAAAATCTGGGCTTCACTCCAATATTTTTATTCAGAATAGTTTGATTAGCTTTTACGTAAAATGTGGCTTGATTTGTGGTGCAAAAGAAATATTTGATGAAGTGGATAAGCTTGACTGTGTATCTTGTAATATTATGATTTCTGGGTATGTGAAATCGGGTTATTTGAGTGATGCCCGTGACTTGTTTGACAAAATGCCTGCTAAAAATTGTGTTTCTTACACAACTATGATATTGGGTTTGGTTAGGAATGAGCTTTGGAGTGAAGCCATTCGGGTTTTTGGGCACATGAATTTTTCTGGGGTGTTGCCTAGCGAGGTGACTATGGCGAGTTTGATGTCTGCCTATTTGCATTTTTGTGGTTCAAGGATTCAGATGTGGAGAATGCTTCATGGGTTCGTGTTGAAAGTTGGACTTCATGTATATACCCTTGTTTCAACTAATCTTGTTCACATGTATTGCCTAAGTTCATGTTTGAGGGATGCAGAGATGTTGTTCAGTGAGATGCCTGAAAGAAATATAGTTACATGGAATGTGATGTTGAATGGGTATGCAAAAGCAGGGCTGATTGATTTGGCTAGGGAGTTATTTGAAAGGATTGATGATAAAGATGTGGTTTCCTGGGGTACAATGATTGGTAGTTTTCTACAAGGTGGAAGGTTGAATGAAGGTTTGAAATTGTATTGCCAAATGCTTCATACAGGACTGAGCCCTAATGATGTTATGATTGTGGACATAATGTCAGCTTGTGGACAAGCTATGGCTTGTAAGGAGGGTCAGCAATTTCATGCTGTTGCATCAAAGAAAGGTTTTGATTGTTATGATTTTGTACAGTCAACGATGATTCACTTTTATGCTGCATGTAGGGAAGTTAATCTTGCTCATTTGCAGTTTAAACTGAGTAGCAAGGAGCACCTGGCAAATTGGAATGCCCTCATCGCAGGTCTAATCAGAAATGGAATGATTGAGGAAGCTAGGGCTTTATTCAATAGGATGCCGGAGAAAGATATTTTCTCATGGAGCTCCATGATCTCTGGTTATTCGCAAAAGGAACAGCCTGAGTTAGCTTTGGAGCTTTTCCATGAAATGGTGACTATTGGTTTCAAACCAAATGAAATTACAATGGTTAGCGTGCTATCTGCAATTGCTACTTTAGGCCGATTAGATGAAGCAAGACGGGTTCATGACTACATATGCAATAACTCCATTCCTTCAAATGACAACTTGACTGCAGCACTTATCGATATGTATGCCAAATGCGGGAGCATCAGCAGCGCCCTAGATATTTTTAATCAAATCCAATATAAGGCGTCTGATGTCTCACCATGGAATGCTATGATATGTGGCTCAGCCATGCATGGGCATGTGGAATTGGCTCTCAGAGTCTTTTCCAATTTGCAGAGACGGAATATCAAGCCAAATCCCATCACATTCATTGGAGTCTTAAGTGCATGCTGCCATGCAGGGTTGGTGGAAGTAGGAGAGCAACATTTTAAGAGCATGAGAAGCTTGTACAATCTAGAGCCTAATATCAAACATTATGGTTGTATGGTCGATCTTCTAGCTAGAGCTGGGAAATTGAAAGAGGCAGAGAAACTAATAAGGACCATGCCCATGGAGGCAGATGTTGTAATATGGGGCATATTGTTGGGAGCATCTAAAACACATGGCAATACAGAACTAGGAGAAAAAGCTGCACAGAATTTGGCAAGATTGGAGCCTTCTCATGGTCCAAGTAGAGTTCTCTTGTCCAACATTTATGCTGACGCAGAGAGGTGGGGTGATGCATTTCAAGTTAGGCAAATAATGCATAGTCAAGGATTGACAAGGTCCCCTGCATATAGCGGGATCATATGATGCAATAACTATGTTCCTTGAGAACTTCAACATCAATGATGCCTTTTCTTATTATTATTTTTAAAGGGCAGGCATCAATGATTTCTTTTGATTAAATTTCTGGTATATTTACATCTTAACGGATTCAATGGCAATTATGTGCTTTAAAAATAATTATTTTGGTATCCCTCAAATTGAAAACGAGCAATTACAACCCCTCAAAAAATTTCAGAGCAATCAAATATGTCATTCAATAAATGAAAAGTAATAAATAAATATAAAATATCAGAATAGGGTTATAGAGATGACAGAAAGGCATAATTTCGAAGTTTAGTTTGCGGAGGTTCTAGTAAAGTGAATTTCTTAAATCAATGAAATTGTTTATGAAATTTTAGGTGAAAATATATTTAGTTTAGAAAGGTGAACATTCAACATTTAAAATAAAAATAACATTCATGTAAAAAATAAGTAACATTCAATTTTTAGATTAAAGGAATAACTTTCCTAATATAAAAAAAATAAATATATCATTAGAAAATCTCATAATAATTATGTTTGTCTATATCTCTTTAGTCTTTACCATTAATTATAGATATAAAAGATATTTCATTCGTTCCAATTTGATTGGCTCGTTTTACTTTTTGTTTTTGTGTCAAATTATAGATTAATTTCCTTATTAAAATTATATATATTTGTTAGTTGATCAAAATATTTTTATTTAAAGTCAGATTATTTATATATAAAAAGTGCATTAAATTAATTTTGAAATGATAAAAGTTTAAGGTATTTTAAGGATACTTCATAAAAAAATATACATTTCACATAACATTAATTATATTTTTTTAATTGATATAAAAAATATTTTAAAAAAGTATTAATTTGAGAAGGAGGAGTATAATTTATAACTTTTAAAATTTTCTAAAGGCAAAATAATTATTTTTGAATTTGAAGAATATAATTGTCATGCCTTTACCATTTTTAAAAACATAGTTGTCACTACCCCAGCTTAACCAGTCCCTTGTAATTGACACTTCTTATAAGCAAGGAAATAACAGATTTCAACATTTAATGGTTCTTTCACTTCCCTCAAGGCAACTTCTAAAATACTAACAATACACCATTTGAATAATAGTGACAGCAAGACTCTAGCAGCAAGGAAGAGAAAGAAAGAAAGAAAAATTAGACCATTGTCTATAAATTTGAATGAACTTCATAAGCTTGAGAAGTGAGGTTGGCATCAACAAAATTTAATCTTTAGCTCACTCTATGGTTAAAGGTCAATATACACCAAAATCTGATCAGTTCTAACTCTATGGAATGTTTATCAAAATATTCTGCACAAGTTACACTATTTGTACATCTACATTCTATATGAACAGCTTATCGATGAAACTATAAGTCAGCAGTATCTATGATCAGTTCAGCTGCTGTTCCCATTGTGCCAACCCCGCCTGCAGCCAACAAAGCAAGAGCAAGATCTTCCTCATTCCACTTTCTCAGGCCTTTACTTAGCCTTTGCAACAATTTTACATCCATCTCCATCACCCAAGCTGGCGAGCAATCCACCATCAGGCTCAAAAGTCCCAGGGCATATGCGCGCCAAGTGACCATTTCACAGCCAACTGATATTTTACCATCAAGAACACTAGCTACAAAATCCATGTGATAACCAAGTACCTTTGGACGCCGCTTGGATATAGATGAGGAAGAGTCGACACCCCAAGCATATGCCCCACAAAACATCACAAAGTATGCTAGTGCATATCCCCTGAGGGTACGAACAGCCATAGAGGTGTTGCTCGTTTGCCCTGATGGGTGAACTGACAGAAACCAAGAAGGCAAAGTTTCCTTTATCAATGACCTCACCATTCCCCAACCACCGGTTAACCATACCAATGAAGACCCCAGAGAAGCTGCTAGTTTCACCCTAGTCATAGTTGTAGCAAGGGAAGTATGTCCATATTTGCCCTTTTTAGAATTCTTCAGCTTCTCCAAATGTGCTCTAGGAGGCCCACAACTGGCTATGTCTCTCACAGCTTGCATCAGTACAGAAAGAATTTCTTCTCTGAGGAACATGATATCTCTGAATGACCGGTAAACACGTAGATATAGAATCCCTGGGGCAACTGGAGAAATTCCACCATTAAAATGAGATCCAAATCCATGGCCGAAAAGTGATCCAACACCGCCATTGCTTGAGATCGAGTTTGCATTCAAACCAAGAGTTGCAGTGAAACAGCTCTTTAGTAGCTGAACAACTGCATCATTGTTGTGTAGGAAGACAGTACGTGAAGCAGAAAAAACAAGGAAGTCACTCCAACGTTTAGCCTTTTGGGTCCATAAAGAAGCCACAATTGCCATGCATGGCCACGGACAGCCAGCTGCAAGGGATTCCAAGGCTGGACCTGCCAGATTTAGAAATCTTTGCGAGGCCTTATCAAGTTTATAGGTTATAGTGAGGCTAACAAATGCAGCCAGGGGCAGTGGAAGTGTAGACGGAGAGCTTCCCCCTAGAAAAGTACACATCAGTCAGTCAGAATAGTTTAATTAGGAGTTAACCAGCCCTGCCAGAAAAAAAAAAGAACCATATATATTTATATATATATATTTATGTATAGAGAGAGAGAGAGAGAGAGAGATGAGACGCATAAAGATAAAATCTAAACATAAAGGACAAAAATAAACTCAACATGACCAGAAGAAAGAATGGCCATCTGGTGCATATTAATTTCTGATAGTAATAACTTAATTTTCAAAAAAACTTTTATTTGACCACATCTCAAAAGAGCCCCGTCATGTAACAAGGCGGTGGCAGGATTGAAAATTTGAAATGAATCATAGACATCTATAATTAAAACCTCAACCAAGGAGAGAGATCATAATGCATGAATGCGTGAGGAGAAAAGTACCAAAGCACTTGAAATTTTGAGTAAGACGACAAACCTGCAGCCAGGCTTGGGATATCAACACCAGTGGCAGCCAAAATTTTCTTTATCTGTTCCTCAACATAAAAGAGATTTGCAGCTGGACTTGGCCAATCAGTTCCATTCATAAAAACTGGTTTCCAGATGCCACGAGTTACTTCAGCTGAGAAGTAACTTACGATGGTTGCTAAGGATGCAGGCAGATAATCAGCCAAATCTTTAAGCCCTGTCATATAATTTTTTAAAAGAGCAGAAAGAAGAGTAACTTGATGAGTTTAGAATGAAAGACACAAACAAATTATTTAAAAAATCTAAAAAGATAAGTTCTTCAATTTGGTTCCTCCCCCCAATTCTCTCAGATATTTGTGTGCCTGTGTACTAGACATCAATTTCCACATAATGGCACAAACTCATTCATCAAGTTTGAAGATATCTGAGATTCTTCTTTCTTCAAAAGGATAAATGCCACTTATCTGTGCAGGCCAACAAAACCTAACTAAATGGGAACTCTATTGGTAATAAGTAATCCAAAGACTAATCAACAGTAGAAACTCAAGACATGCACATCAACTAACCAGTACAAAGCTCACGAGGAGACAGTCTTCCATGGGCACAAGCTGTTAGAGCAGCATCAACTACAAAAGGAACAGCTTCAAGGATATCCCAAGCAGGTAATGTAGGCCTCGGAAAAGTATCTTCATTGCCAGGTCCAGAGGAACTACTACTCCCAGATGTGACAGAAATCACAGACTGGCTTCCTCTATTAACTTTTCTGAACATCATGTTGAGAAGTGTATCAACTGTTTGATGGACAGGGGTCCCATGAACAAGGCCAGAGAGTGTTGAAGCTAGACAAGCCAGATGTTGCCTATGCCATACTTTAAGTTTTGGAAAAGAGTCAACAAAAATGGGGTTAGGATTAGAAGCACTTGCAACAGCTGCAAGCCGCCTCCTATTTGGATCTTTGTGCAAGTTTCCAGAAGATACTAGGAGGGAATTGCGCACTAACAGGAGGAATTCAGGGGTTAATTGGGATCCCACTGGCGGTACATCCCCTACTCGATATTCAATGGGGGGATGATTAAACCTCCACAGCTTCAGAAGAAGAGCAAATGCATTTGAGAAAACTACATGGGCAGATATTTCCTCTCCTGTGGTAAGGGTCCATGAGATATTAGGGAAACATGACCCAAATACTTCGCAGATCGTCATCAGTGAACAAGCCAGTAAAGGAACCTGAAAAATGGAAAATCATTAGCTCATATCTCATAGTTATTGTTACCATTCTTTTCAGATACTAGTGAATTACAGCTCACTGGAGATCATATCATCTACAAATCCACAACATTAACTTGAAAGTCGAACTAATGAAACAAATGTCTGGTGATGCAAATTGAAGGCATTGTTTAAAAGTAAAAGACACTGTCTGGATTACCTAGACCATCTAAATAACCATATTCTTCCGATTCTCTTATCTTCTTTTCGTTTTCAAATTTGTCTTTTATGAAAAATGAGATTTTAGGAGGGAATTCTGAACCATCTTCCAGACTACATGGGAAAGAACTAGGTGTTTAAGCATTAGTAAAATTCCAATATCAGAAGTAACATCAGCTTTTTGGGAAATTAGTTGACTGTATAAAGTATCGCTTTGTCTAGAGAACAAGAAAAGATTAGTAACAATAAGGACATACCAGGCCATGTAAGGAGAAAATCTGGACACAATCAACAGGTGCAATTCCAACAAGCAAGATATTCAACATTGGAGCATAACTTATTAAATGGCTTTCACTTCCAGAGCAGTCAGCAGGAGCTGATGGAGATAACAATCTGGTAATGAAGTAAACAGTATGTTCCTGCACAGGCAAGAACAAGAGGATGCCAGAACTTAGATGATATTTCCATCTAGGTGCAAACTGAAAGGTTAAAAGAAAATATCTAGTACTGTAAGAAAAGTATGTCATATTAAATATTTACAAACTTTATAATGTTTTTCCCTTTCTGTAGTTTAAATTGTATCTTCACTCTTACCTGTATATTCCAACCACAAATTAAGGAAGCCCCACAAAGAATACTAGCAGCAGCTATCTTCTCATCATCAGATCCTTTAACTGCCATCTCAAAGATCTTCTCAAGCTCTGCTAAGCTTCCATCAAATCCATGAGCTTAAAAGTTCAGTTACTTTATTCTTGCTAAATCAATGAAAAAGAGCATCTGATAAACCTGGCTTTAGTAAATTAGAAGGCTAATTGAAGGCCAAGCCACGTAAAACCAAGACACAATTGAATCTAGGAGTTGTACATGTGACCACTTTTATGGAACACTAGGTTATTACCAAAAATATATACCCCTTAAAGGTCTCCTAAGACCCTTATTTCTTACTCTCATAAATTTTGTTTTTTCCTCTCAGATCATATTCACTTAAGAGGATGACTTTTTCCAAATAGTGTAATAAAGATGTGCTCACACATCAGCTGAATAACTCAGAGGAAAAACTTGGTTTTATCAAAGTTGGCAGAGTTAAAGAAGTATATCAAGAACGTAAAGCATGCATACCTTGAAGCAGGAGAGGAAACTAAAGCATTCGTCAATGCTGGAGTAAGTGGAGCACCCTTCATAAATGAGGACCAAGTAGGTACTTGAGTTGGAACAGTATGAGGCAATTGATTGATACTTCCACTGACATAGCCTGGCCAGAAATAAGCAGATGTGTCCAATAGATTCCTTGCAAGGCAGGACTCAACTATTAAATGGCACAGGTTTCCAGCTACAGAAAGAGGAGATAAATTGAGTTATTAAGCAGCTAGAATAAGAACATGAGATTTTTTCCTTTTGTTTACCTCAGAATATTACAACTATAATACACTTCTGTTTCTAATTCAGTTTCAGTTTGACATGCAAGGGCATCAGGACAATTGGCTAAACAGCATTGGCAATAATAACATCATTACTAACAGAATTAGATGCACTGCCTAGGGGGAGGTTTGAAGGATGGAGCATCAATCTACAAATAACCATCATAAACTATTAGTTTGTTCCTTACTATGCAGTGTTAGTGGGCAGTAGTAAGGAGAAGAAAGAGGGCTAGTATTCTATTACACTTCTTCAATTGAATCTTTAGTGGGAGTCCGAATGCTAAAAATTTTAAATTATGACTTACAACAGTTGATTGGCACATCTGTCATGGTGATGCACTCAAAGTATGTGCTGCCAACATTGATTCCTGAGATAAACATCATTGCTTTTGCAGCAGCCTGATTGGCCGCTGGAATAACAGAATGAGGGGGTTTCAATAGTATCTGATAATCACCCAAATTTTGTAAACAAGACACCAAGTCCTTGCGACGATTTCCAGGAACATGTTTCTTGCTGTGACCCTCCATTTTGCATTCAGCTTCAGTAATTGGAGCACCTTCTTCTTCCTCAATAAGATCAGCAACAACAAGAGTTATAATGGATAACAACATAGATAAACGAGTATCTAGGCGAGGTACAGGGCCTTCAATTGGATCTCTTTCCTGGAAGTCAAATTTGGTAACAAAAATTACACAAGATTCAAGAATAATGGTTGGATAAAAGCTTGATCAATAATGTTCATGACCAAACAAAGCATGATATAAGAAATAAAGCCAGCTAGTAGTTCCTTATTATTACATAAAGCGAGTAATCAACGAAGACAGAAGAAGTTCGGTAAAGATTAAGGAAAGTTGGATAGAAGGATAAAGGTAAAAACATATAAGCTTGTTCAAAATTAATTATGCTACCCATTATTGAATAGTTTTCTTAATCTCTTATGCATATTTGGTCAATGGTTAAAGATGTGTGAAGCATGGTAACACTTCTCATGTTACTAGATACCAAATATATAGACAATCATATGCATGTACAAGTTATATGGTTGTATGTCCATCTAATTTTTTGATCGAAATCTTTAAAATTTCCAAAGACTCTCTAATGCCACTGTAAAAAATTCTTATTAGTAAGAAAAAAGCAAAATTGTCAGTGTCCTTTTTGCCCCTAAAGTTGAAGATTCTTTCAAGCTTGCTGGTAAGAAACCCTCCTAAAGAACCTATGCACTAGAAGATTAAAATGCAATAAATTTGAGATCCAAAATATTAAAATTTAAGGGGAAAAAACAATATTTAGAGAAGTTCTAACCCTTTGAACAAGATATAAAGCAGCCTTCCAAAGTCCTAAGAAAGTTTCATGCCAAGTGCTACCATTGACCACTTGAAGGGTCCTTACTAAACCTGCAAGAATAATAAAGATATTTCTCAGTTTGATGACATAAGCAGACATAAACATTAGGTATTATTTTGATCGTTTCCATGCAAAGAGGCATCACCTGTAACAATTTCAACAGCACTTGTTGCATTAACTTGTGAGCCATCCATTGCATCTTCCAGTGCTAAATCAAGTGGAAGCCAAAGGGCTGAAGGACTATATCCATGGCAAGGATCAAACCTGTGGGTCAGAGATCTAGATGGCATAACTGGAGGGAGTGCTTTCGAAGAACTTCTTTTGCAAGTCTGTAGAATTATATTGTTACTACAAGATATTAAGCTCATAAGTGCCTCTGGAGTCAACACTTTTGAATTTCTTAATGCTTTTGAGTTTTTTATGAGCAGCTGCATATGCTGGAGAAAATCTCCCCAATGTGTGGGCCTGAAAATCCAATAACTAATAGTTAGTTAATAAACATATTTTCTGGATGAAACATTAGAAAGATATCCTAGGAAATCACATTAAGGCAATCATTCAACCTAAAAGGAAAGGGATACGCCTTTCAAAAAAAGAGAAAAAGAAAAAAGGAAAGGGATACTAATTCAACTTGAAGGAAATAATTTTGTTGCCTGTTGACACAGAATTCTGTGATGAACACAAAAATGAAGGATACTGAGAAATGGAAAAGAAAATGCAGAAGGAATGAGGCTCTGACATGTTTTGGCGAGCCAAGTAAAGAATCCTGGAAGTTACTTTATTTTGAAGAAATTGACCAATCAAATCTATAGCGATGGTAGTATTTCCATTCTTCAAACTCTCATTGTGTTCAAGCCTCTTTCCATCATAACTTTCAAGTCCATCTATTTCCATATCTTGAACTCTGCTTCGCCATCTAGATTTATTTTCTGGAGTAAGTTGCAACAACCCTTCATCATCCAAGGATGCATCAAGCAACTGCCAAACAATTGAAAAGATAACCTCAATAATAACCACCCCACGCTCATTCCCTTGCAGGCCAAATATCTGAGAGAAATGGAGAATATTGTCTAGCGAATTTATAATCCTGCATTGGACAACAAAGCCCAGGAGTTCTTAGAGTTAATCAAAAGGCTAATGGGTTCACAATCAAAACTGTCAGACTTATCCATTTCCTCAACACTCCTATTAGACTGTAGTTGAAAAACAAGCCAACCAAGATTAGAATAAGTTGGTTCAGATTAATTATATTACCAGTAAAAGTAAAAATTGGGGATTTAATTTCTATGAAATTAAAATAACTTTTTTTGGAAGTCAAAATGATACTAAAATCTGTACCATAGGCTTATCTATATGAAAATTATGTACACTCTTCAAAAGAGGAAACAAGATTAGAAATGAAGTCCCTACATATAATATAAGCAGGTGGGAATAATAAATTTCCCTAATAATCTTATAATTAGATAAGCGAGCACCAATGCACTATGTTCTAGAATTTCCAAATTCGAACTTCAGCTTCTGCAAAACAATTGAACCTTAAAAGAAAATAAATACTCACTTCTGATCATTTGGCATGTCCAGATGACTTTTAATCTTGAAAATGTGTTGCTTTAACAATTCCAAATAGATCCTAAATGCTGCAGGACGGGAATGTCGACTTGGGATTACCCTGTTTAAAATTAGAGAAGGAAACATTTTAAAGTATTGCTTTGTCTCATAAAAGCAGGGAATAAGAGAATACATGTGTGGTGTTGTGTCACCAATACATCACACGTCTCTCTCTCTCTCTCTCTCTCTCACACACACACACACACATACACCAATAGAAATCAGCAAGATTAAAAGTGCAAGACAATTAATTAATTATTGATCCATCCAAATACTTCCAGCATTCATAAGCTCAATAATTGATGTAATCGTTCATGCTGACATAAACAAAAACACAAAATAGCTCGAGAAGCTAATTTTCATACAATTTTCAGGCAAAATACACCCCAGCCCAAATGGAAAATAGAACATATTCATTTGCAACCAGGAAATAATTCCACAAATAAAATGTGGCATGACTATTAGGCATCTTCATGCCACCATTAGTTTCCTACAATGCCAACAATATACAAACACGGAAGCATCTCTTTGATCAGAGGTGCACATTTTTGCATAGCTCAAGTATCAATTTCCCATAGCTACAGATTCTGTCAATATATGCATCACATTTAAAGGACCATCATCAGGTTTAACATCAGAATACAACTCGATGATTGAGGAATCTATGGCATTTATTGGATTATTAAAGAAGCGACATAAAATGCTCCCCACTATAAGGTAGTAAGTTGAACAGGTAACCACAAAGATTGAAACAGAAAGCTATTTTTGTAATTACTTGTAAGCAAGCCTTTTAAAGAGAAGAGAAATAACTTCCTTTCATTAATCAGATGAAGAACCAACATTGGAAACTTCTGCCAATGATCCTTCTTTAAGATTAAAAACATGGCAAAACAAAGGTTATAATCAATGCGCCTGACATTTAAAAAAGAATCGCATTTTGGAAAAGAAAACAAGCGCTGAAGTACAGCAATTGATATCATATCCATAAATGCATACATTTATTATACAGCATTTTCTCGCAAGACTCCATCAAGTCAAAAAACAAATGTCCCACTTCAAGGACCAATACAGGGGGAAAATACTACTACACGATAAAAGAAAATCGAGCGATGGTCAAAAACTCAAAATCATCAGAAGCAGGAGGCATTCCTCTTCTAACTTTGGTTACTTGTTATAATGTGGCCCGGATCAATCTTCTTCAACCCGAGTAGGACCCTTAAAAACTCGAGTAGGACTTAACAAATAAGAGTTTACAAACACAATTGCGCCATTATTGTGCATTTTACGCAGGTAAAGAAAATCAAAGAAAAAAGAATGATACCTCACATAGACTTTTTTTTTTCCTTTTAAAAAAGAAATCCAAGAAGTGCGCAACTAGAAACAAAAAAAAAAAAAAAGAGTAATAAAATGCAATGAGAATACCTTTAATAGGAAATCATATAGTGTTGAAAACCAAAAACCAAGAAAGTACAGGGCAGAGACCTTATGGAAAGAAGTGCAAGAACAGGAATAGCAGGCACAATCTTCAAAACCAAGGCTCTCTCCAAGAACTTCCATGTTATAGCCGCATTATTTTCCCAGCATATGTATGAAATCAATAGGTTGCCTAGTTCAAAAGAAGGCATAGACACCCCAGCAGAATTCAAATTCGATGAAACCTGAATAGCCCACAACGAAGGGTCGCTTCCATTTTCTTTAGCCCACTTGGTTAATTCCAAGATTCCATCCCATATGCTACTGCAGTGCATGGCCACCTCCATTAGTCCTGATACCTCATTACTCCTACTTCTCTTTGTCTCTATCCCTGTTTCTGTCCAAGATTTTGTGTGACAGGGAAATTGAAGAGGAACCAAGAACTATGGATTTTCAAGGGAAAAGACGGTGTAGAGAGGGAAAGAGTTGAACTTGATATTGCAGGATTGAGGGACAGTCCAATATTTGGTGAAGTATTGCTAGATTGGCCCCTTTTGCAATAACTCTTCCAAATGTAGAAGTCAAACAGTTGTGGTTATGGAGGGGATATAGATTATAGAATATTGGAGTGAGATTGAAACACCCCCACTCTAGGCCTCCTGCCCCACAAAAATAAAATAAAATGAGAGAATAATGGAATGAGGAGGATTCGTAGGATTAGGATAATAGTTTTAGGCACAACAACTATGTGTTGTAAGAAATTGATTGATGTCAGAAATCGCAACCAGCTATCTTCTACAAAAAGAAAAAGAAAAAAAAAACTTCTTTTTAATAGCTAATTTTTTGTTTGTAGTAGTTAAATTTTGAAGTAAACTATGAACATTTATGATTTGGCAAGGGAAACCTATTCAATTTGATTAAAAAAATATTACATTCGTGAATGGCTTCTTTAATTTCTTATATTGAATAAGAAAACATAATTGACGTTATTAAAATATATATATTTTTTATAAAATATTCTTAAAATACTTTCATCATTTATTATTTCAAACGAATTTAATATTTATTTAAATAAAAATATTTTAGTTAATTAACAAATAAGGTATACTTTTTTAGTAAGATAAGTAATTTATAATTTGAAACAAATTAAAAAGGAAAATAACATTATCAAATTGGATCGGAATAGGTAGAAATAAAGGGCAGGTTGGCTTAGTTTAACTTCTTTGTAAATGATGTTGAATTAAAAAAAAAAAAAAATCTTGGCTAGCCAATAAGAGTTGTTACATCATTTATAGTTTTGTTTTGACCTTATAATGAGATCGTCAAAGGATAATTGTTTGGGTATTCCTTAATCCTCTCTATATAATTGTTTTTTTAATACATCTATATATATATATATATATATATATTAGTTAGGGGTTTAAAATAAACAAAGATAATTTTAATATAAAATTTTTACACCATTTAATATGAAAGTTATTGTAGAAGTACTTTTTTAAGCTTCTAAATTCTCAATATTAGGAAAATTATATGTTCAAATTGTAAAGCATTAATACGTTGAAAGATTTTATTTATTTGTGTTTAAGGATGCTTTACTTTTTGATTGGATGATGCATGGTCTTATATTACTTCTGTCTCAAAATATGAGGTCATTTTAACATTTTGCAAATGATACTTTTTTTTGAGGAATTTGCATATGATACTTAAATTTGATACTTTTATATTTACTTTTTTTGTAAAATAACTAATATTTTAATTAATAATACATCGTTTAAATGTTTAGTTAATTTTAAAACTCTAATTAAATCTAATTTATTTTTAAAAAGTGAGTTAAACATGTCAAAATTCTATTTTAACCAAATAATTTCTATATTTTTTTATTAAAAAATGGTTTATAGACTCTTATATGTTTAGACTGTGAAGTTAAATTTCATAATATACAACCAAACTGAGATCCTAGTTACTAGAACATGGTTAAAATTGAGTACGGTATTTAACCATCATGATCTTTAATCATAACATGTGTGACCCTTTTTTATGATTCATCACAGAATTTCAAGACTGGACAAGACATTTCTACAAAATTGGCAATTCAATTCTGGCAAGATTCATTGCTTCTTGAAAGGGCAGTATCAATAACTACATTATATATTACCTGCAAAATAGTCATTCCAAAAGGTTCGTCTGCTTTTGCATCCCATTAGAATGATGCGGATATGTAGCTAGTTTACAAATTATTTCTGTTAGAAGCCTCCTAATTTATGATGAAAAATTAATAGACAAGTAAGTGCTCATATGTGAGGATAAAGGCATATTAACATATAGATACAAAAGAACATATGCTTGACACATTGCACTTGGGATAATTAATTTGCCTAGAATGATTCGTGTTTATGACTTTAGGCTAATTAAAATTATTACAAGGGATCATGCATCAACGTTTAGTTGCTGAATTAATGATTAGGTTGCTTGGCAGTCCTGCTTAGCATCTAATCCAAAAACAGTATCATACTAATCACTTTTCTTATCCTTGATTGTCAAAGTCAAAATGGCATGAATTTGAAATGACAATTTAGTACACTTCAATTTGATTATATTACAATGAGAACAAGATTAGATGGCAAAGTATGAATGGTTTGGGAATGTAATGATAGGAATCTATCAAAGTACATTTATTAGTTTTGCACAAAAGGGATTCAATAAAGTAGCTTATGGAAATCAAGAATTGAAGGTGAAGACAAAAGCAAAGAACTTGAGAGAGGATTCATTTGTCAATTGGTTGGAGAGAATATTGTGAAATCAGATGCTGCATCATGTGATGCCCCAAATGTCATTGCCCCATTGACCTAATCCCGGATGAAGAGGTACTGATCCTAGTTTAAATGCTTTGACATTGACAATTAACTTAGTTAATTGAATATTTAATATAGATGAATAGCCAATTCCTTTTTCTTTTCTTTTTTATTAAAAACAAATTAAAAGAGGGAGGAAAACAATAAGTAGGAAAGAAAAAGTAATTCTTAACCTAATTTTGGATTTGAGATCTAAACCTCGAACAATAACTCTCTTATTAATTCAGATCAAATGTTTCCATTGATTAAGAATGTCCATATACCCTCATCTTTATCATTTGTTGTGAGGAGGAAAAAGTAGTTACCCACTTACAATTTCAGGATGTGAAATGCATATATAGTAAAATCAATTTCAGCTCTCTTATAAATCTCTATCAAAATTGAATATTAGCTCCAATTCATTTCCCCTTTTGTAGTGGAAGTCAATTCTTTAAGAGCAGTACCATAGGAGATAGTGGTTATGGGGTAGGTGAAGATGATGACATGTTGATATCTCTTTCAGAGTTGGGCGGTCCTCTCATGAAACATATGCCAACTCTTTCCCTTGGCTTTCTTTTTCCAATTATGTTATCAGTTCAAGCCAGTTTTGGCTCCCATGCCAACTTCAACATTATGCTTTGTTTCACACTTTTGGCAGCTTTTGGCTTGTAGATGATAATATCTTGGTAGGTAAGAACCAGTGACTAGTGGCTAACTTAAAGGGCTATTTTCTTGTACAAAATTTAATGAAATAAAAAGGACCTACAATTATCCAAACTGACGATCACATATGCTTTTTTTTTTCTTTTTAATTACATCATGGGAGGGTGTTTGGTGAGAATCAAACCTGCACAACCACAGTGATAGGGGAGGCAGTCAAGCAGTGGACAGGCTCCATGTTCCCACCACATATGCATATCTAATCCCACCAATTTGTCTTGTGAATAAGAGCAATCCCTTTTTGTAATGGGGTTCTTTCCTACCATAAAAAGAAACTATCCTTTTATATGTTTTCTCATGAATTCCCTTTTAAGTGACCAGAAAGAGTTTAACCAAGTCAGAACATATGAAGACGACATTTTTGTAATTGGTACCAGTATAGGGGTTAAGTTTCTGGCATATGTATATGCTTAGTGAGATTGCAGGGTGGTGTCAAGGTAAGGTGAGGCTTGAGGCAACAAAATATAGGATGGGCCTATCACTTATGCATACAAAAATATTTTTAAAAGTTTAAAGTTTTTTTTATAAAAAAATTCAAAATTTTTATTTTTTTAGGAAATTACAAAATTACTTATTAATGTTTTTATATTCAAGATATCTTAGCATATTGCTTTCAATAGATAATATTAAATCTCATTCATTATTCATCTAATCATTTACTTTAGAATGTTTTTTTTACATAATAACATTATATATATATATATATATATATACACACACACACACACATATTAAAGGCCTTTCATTAAAAATTAGGGGCCTCCAAAAATTAACTATGCAAAATTAACTTTATTTATTCTTTTTTTAAGCCTATAATTTATTATTTCCTAACATTAAATCCCATTCATTAATCATCTAATTGTTTAATTTTAGAATGTTTTTTTCACAATAATATTATATATATATATATATATATATATATATATATTAAAGGCCTTTCAATAAAAAATAGAGGCCTTAATTTTTGGGAAGGCATGAGGCAATTGCATCATGGTCTACAAAGCCCTGAAGATTGGTTCGTACATCTCACGAATCTATCTGTATTCTTGTCTTATATTCTTATATTGATAATGCATTTTGAAAATATATTTTTGTTAGAAGCTTTACTTCGCGGTTGACGAGTCTATATAAATGCATTGTGTTATTTTATTACATAAATATATTATTTTATTTGAAAACGCATTTTCAAAATAGGTTTATTGACGAAACGTATTTTGAAGATCACCTCTTTTTGTATCTTCAGTATTATCTTCCCTATCTTCAAGATATGTTTCCGAAGTACAGGCCTTTCATAAAAAAAGACAATCACAAAATCCCCTAACAGGAAAATCCTAACACTATTCTTTTAGGATTCAATCTTGAATGTTGCGTTACATGTCAATTTGTGTGCCTAATACTACTAATATGGAACATATGCGCCCATCGTGAACTATATATTAGGTGAAATGATTTGGTCTACAAGAAGCATAACTGCCCCCACGAAATTTACCTAATTCGGCGAGACTTAGATGGTAAAATAGAATGGAAAGGAAGTAAGAAATGGTTGACAGAACAGGAAAATGACTCTTCACCATTTTCTTGAGGTATTTTTTATGAGCTATCTTTGGAGATAAATCTTTATTGGTTAAAGATTAGGAAGTCTACATGGACAAGAATATTGGAAGATATTGGAAGATATTGAAGTATATTCTTGATTGATTCCTATTAGGAGAAGGACTGTATGGAAGAGACTTCTAATTCTATATAAAGAGGATGTTCGTGCAGATTAATGTAGAACCGAATGCAATCAGAGAAGAAGGTGAATATTGAGAGAATCGGTTCAAAGGTTGTGAAGCAATAATCAGTTGCACAATGCTGAGAAATTGCTGAGCAATAGTTCGAGTTTATTCTATGTTTATGTGTGCTTATTGATGATACTCGAACAAGTAGAAGATTATACTTTGTATTGAACAAGTCCCTTTTGTTGTTGAAGGGCATTTTCGAGTTGACTACTTAATCAAGTTGTTGGATTAAGTAGTTTGTTGAATGGTGTGAAATCGATGCTGTTTTATCAGCAATACTATAGTGAGGAGCTATAGTGATCGAGTGAATTTATGATTCTAGTAAGTATCTTAATCACCCAGTAGAAAGGAGAATGGCTGAAAAGGCACCTTTAATCCTCGTAAGGGATGAGAATCTTTTTTTTCCAAACTTTTTATCATCTACTGGTTGTAAGATATGGAGGTGTAATGTTCTGCTGCTGCTGAGGATGCTGCCAAATCTTACCTTGTCAAGACGGCAAAGGCAAGCAAACATCATTGCTTGCTCAATTCTTGTCTTTAGATGTGAAAAAACTCGGCTCATGTATAGTATTATCTAATATTTAATATACAAGTGAAGCATTTTTTAATGATTTTGTAACACTTAAATCTTTAAAGTATTACCATGTTTTGATCAAATTCAAGCACTATTGATGTTAAGTTTGTGGGTAATGACCCAATTTGACAATTTCAGTCCACCTACATCAGCCAGTGACGGCCCCACCACCACCACTCCATGCCCCTCAAAACCAGCAATCACCAAACATATCTCGTGAGAACTCTGCAGTTTCATCTTGGGAAAAATGCAAGTGGTGTTGGACCCTACTCTTTTAAAAAATTGGAAGATTTATTATGGAATTTTTTTTTTTTATATTAAGGGTGGACAGCACTTCAAAAAATTTCTGGATTCATCAATGATCTGCATGAATAACTACTTTCTACATTTGCATGCAAGGCAAGAATTTCAAGTTTATACTCACACAAGCAAAAAAATAAAAATAAATTAGGCATCAAAAGATCAGTGAAGCACTGCATCAGTGGAGAGATACTTCTCCCACTATCAAAGAAAGTGGATGCTTTAAACATCTACTTCAGAAGCACTAGTATTGTTTTGTGCACACCTTTACCTCATTGCCAATAATCTTTTACCAATAAATGATGCAATACTAGCCATACCAGAGATGCGACAAGCAAAAACTCTACCCAAAGGGCCAGGTGCATTGTGCTGCAGAAAAGCCAACTTAAACCATAAAACCAAGGCAAAAATTCAGATTTAGAAAAGGGTTTTTTATTTTGATGTCACCATCAATATATTTGTCCAAAGAACACTCATGATGAAATGGATAAAAAGCAGCCAAAAAGGTGGGCGTGAAGTGCTAATAAAATGATGATTGAACCATCCCACCTAAAGAAAATAATTCATTTTTAATGCATCTATATGTACCTCAGAGAGCTAAGAAATATGCTTTAGTAAGCAAGCAAGAACAACAAAAGTCATGCAAACTTTGGAAGACAGCTTACTATGATTACGAAATTCCCAAGTTTGACAACGATATTACACTTCCTGCACCAGTATTAAACAAATGCCTTATATGTAGTGAAAATGATATTTACTTCAAAAACAATGTTTAACAAAAGAATCATATCAATTTTTTATATCGATCTCAGCATCGACGTGATAATCATTGAGTAGTAAATACATATAGCAACTAGAAGTCCTCATCGAGCTTGAACTCAAAGTTCTTCATACCATCTTGCAAGCTTGACATAACAGAAGCCTTCTGATAATCACCCACTCGTCTCTCAAAGAAGTTAGTTTTTCCTCTGTCCAATCAGAAAATATATCAGATACCGCATTAGAATACATGTATGCAGTCAATTGGGCCAAATAAGAATCAGAGCCCAGAAACTCTCTAAGCAGATAAAATAGGATACATGAATAAGCCAGACCATCACAAGTCAACAGGTCCTAAGGGAAGACTAAAAGTTTGTGAATTGTCTTTTCCTCAACCAGAATAACTTCTAAGCATCCCAAATACAAACTATGATTCTTCATAGTAGACTCTAATGTTCTTTTCCCAAGAGACTTGGGAAAAAATGAGCAAGCAAAGACTTCACATCTCAAATAAAATAAAAGGAATGACTTTGCTTTGAAAACTAACTGGCTATTTAAGGCGTCAATTATTAACCAAGAAACAGGGAAGTTGGAGATATATAGTGTCTTTGCCAGAAAGATGAGTATCCAATTTGCCTCAGTATTACAAGAAAAGAAGATGAGAGGCCATCATTATCTAAGGCCTTGGACTGCAAAGTACCCACAAGGCCGATAAGCCGTGAAGTGTATTTTGGTCTATGTGCTTTTACATGAGAACATAAGAGCTAAATCCAAACTAAGAGCCAAACATCAATAACCCAATTTATTTATTGGTCAAGAGCATATGCATGAAGTTGCTTAATAAATTTTTGTATTCAGTACCTCCATAGTCCCAAAGCTGATTGGAAAGAAAGAAAAAAAAAAAAACATATATATATATCTCAAGTTTGCAACAATACTTACTGCAAGGAAATGAATTCCATCCATTCAAAGGGGTTTTCTACGTTGTAGTACTTCTGGTACCCTAAAGCAACCTGAAAACAAAAAAAGTCAGCCTCAAAACAAAAAAGCCAGCCTCCTAATGGTAATGCAAAATCTCTTCTATGAAAATTGATGTTTCTCCCCTACGCTCTCCCCTCCCCCACCCCACTCCATCCCCGCCGTGGGCCCTTCTCTTCTTTCTTTCTGTTTCCTACTCCACTCCATTAAGGGAAAAAGGAAAATATTCTACCAGCAAGCGATCAGCAACAAACTTAATGTATTGGCTCATTAATGTTGCATTCATTCCAATTAATGCACAAGGTAGAGCGTCAGAAACAAATTCAATCTCTATATCAACAGCCTCATGAATAATCTGATGAACAATTTGCAAGTGCACTTTCTTCTGCAACAAGCTGCAATAATAAGGTGAAAAATTATTAGCATACTCTGTAATTCACATTGTCTTCAGAGCCCCCAAGCCACTAAACTCCCTTTCACTCTGACACACACACACACACACACAAACAAAGGAAAAAAAGACAAGAAAGAATAAACATGATGACGATGGATGTATGAATGAATGACAATGATTCTCAATGGCTCACGTGTGATTTTTGACCAATCAATTCCCAAGAATGACAAGAAATATGATGATCAACCTGTACAGAAGGCAAGCAAAGTCACAGTGGAGACCCTCGTCTCTTGATATAAGCTCATTTGAGAATGTCAGGCCTGGCATCAATCCCCTCTTCTTAAGCCAAAATATAGCACAAAAGCTGGGGAAAGAAAGGATTACAAAATGTAAAGAACAACTCTAAGAAAGATGCCCCAAAAATTGTACACCTGATTTTCACAAACAAATAATCTCAAGTGAAGTTCAGTAAAAGAATACCTTCCTGAGAAAAATATTCCCTCAACACATGCAAAGGCTAAAAGTCTCTCTGCAAATGAGTGAGAACTGCAGTAAGAAGATAGACATGATAAGTATCCTCTGTAAAAACTAAAGGTATGCTTTTAACAGATACATTTTAGTTCAATAATACAAACCTAAAAATCCCAAAAGGCCCAAGCAATTTCCAAAACCAGGCTTCATATGCACACAAGGTTGTTAAACTTTTCCTTTCACACTTTTGAGAAAAAAATTATGTATAATCTGCCTCTTAAATAAAACGAGTACAAGCCACTGGAACGTGTAAATTTAATTTGAAGAGAAGATTTTTTTGTCATTTTAAAGTAACATGATTGAACACTCAGAATAGAAAACTTAGATATGTGGTATGTTGTCTGAATCAATTCCAAAGCTCAAACAAGTTAGTTGTCCACCGTATCCTGCAGACCCATGCACCAAACTTATGAGAAATTGGGGGGCAATACAAGATATAGAAAAGCTCAAAAAGGAAAAACTCATTTCAACAGAACAAACCCTGCCCCATATTTGCATAGTGTAAATAAGTGTTGGTAGTAAGATGGGAAGAGAGGAACACTGAAAATTTTTAGTTCTACATAACTAGAAATAATAAATGCTTGAGAACAATTTGTACTCATACAACTAATTATACCTGAAGTAGTTGCAAATATATTAATATTATCTTAGTGCTTTCATTCTGCAGAGTCCAAAATAATCATCAAAATAAGGTACGCGAAGAGGATATAGTCTTCTGGATACAGCTTCAGATAGATGTGAACAGGTTACCTTTGGATCCAATTCAAAGCCCACTTAGCCTTTTTTGCAACACAAGGAATGTTATCAATTGCGTTGAACAATCTGCTCTTCTCTCTTGAGTCTTTGATATATGTTTCCAAAAGCAAGCTGTACATCTCTACACATAGGAGAAGAGTTCACCAGATCAAACACAGCATGCATCAACAGTTTATTATTAAAACAAGTATAATACAAGAATATCTACCAGAATGTACATTCTCAATGGCAATTTGAAAACCATAAAATGCTCGAGCCTGAAACAATAAGAAGGCGACCAGCTTTAAAACATATGCCATAACTGATATCAATTCTAAAACAGAACCTGAGATAGAGCCAAAGGAGGATGCTAAAACATTTTTCCCTTTGCATTCATATGGAGATAGAGAGAAAATAGCCACCGCTAAAGAGTATGTTATCT
Organism: Apocynum venetum; assembly: GCA_019593545.1. Taxonomy (NCBI): domain Eukaryota; kingdom Viridiplantae; phylum Streptophyta; class Magnoliopsida; order Gentianales; family Apocynaceae; genus Apocynum; species Apocynum venetum. The sequence continues at coordinate 3,841,187 of SRSM01000127.1, forward strand.
GAACCTACAGAAGCACATTTATGAAGATAAAATTTCAAGACTTCCAAAACCACTGATTTTTTAATGTAATAGACGTGTTCACACTCTAAATCTTCATATACTTTTAAAAAAATCAGTAAAGCCTGATTGGAAGATTGTTCACATTAACTTAGAATAAATGCACAAGCTGCAATCTGTGAAAGAAGCCTACTGATAGTTTAGTTAACGAATGCACAAGCTGTAATCTGTAAAACCCAAAAAGTGTTTCCTAGATACAATAGGTCTTGTGTCATAAGAAAAGTGAAGAAGAAAGCAAGAGTGGGGAAAACAAGAGGCCTTATTTGTATTCACTAGTCAAAATCACCTATGATTTAGCAACTTATGAAATCTATTCAGGACTTGTCTTTCCTAGAAGACCGTCTGTTAGAAAAGAGGCCTTATGCCACCAGTTTGTCTCATATGGTACACTTCTTTTCAACTCCAGAATTGATTAAGGTCCGTCATGATGAAACTCTTGTCCGCAGGTATGTTGGCATTGTCACATCTGATCACACACAAAAACAAGAATGCCTCTCCATACATACATATATGTAAGCATATATACACTCCAAATGAATCATGGAAGTTAGTTTGCAGACTATGTAGCTGTGCAATTACCCTCTTTTGGCATATCTTAAAAATTCTCAATCATGCATTTCTCTCAAAGACCCTCAGCAGGTGGCTAAGTCATCGCATGTATGGAGCAATAGTGGCAGATTATTTACATTTAAAACTTCTCATAAAAGGAGAAAAATGAAGGGTCCAATGAACCTACCTCTGGAATTTGAACATCATTTAAGAATCTGGCACCCAAATTTTCCAAAACAATCCCATCTGACACAGCGAAAAAAGCCAGGATATGGCTTATGAAGTGTTTTTCGGATTGAGACAACAGCTCCCACTGCTGTACATCCAAAGACAGATCAACCTCTTCCGCTGCATCCCAAATCAGCATGTTAGAACATTTTATGGCAGGTACAGAAAATGATCACACAGAATCTATTGTCAAAGACTGTTTCCTAGACATACATAATCTATCATAAACCTATAGATAGGCAGCGGATCAAAATAAGACAAAATTGAGAACAGTTTCTCTGAGTTCCCAAGTGATTTTCTGTAAGAACTGCATATTATTGCAACACAGGCCGAATTACAAATTCAACTAGGACAGAACAGGTTAGTCAGCTCCCATTTTTATCCTTATGTTTGTACTCTTTCCTTAACAAGGAATCAATTGTTGCGCATTCTCCACACAAAAGTAACTACAGTGCTCACAAGCTCCCAATCCAATACCTTTGCTACAGAACAAAGACATGCCAATATATAGTTGATCTTGGCTTCCAAACCCAATATGAACAAGAAATATCTCAAATCCCAACTAGCAAGAAGAAAAAAAATCCATATAAATTTATTTAGATGCATAGTCAATTTATAATTTCCTCATTTACAAACCCCTATAAACCCAACAATTAGTTATGCATATTCACGCCAAATACTCCATTACTCCAGACAAAATTATAAAGATTAGTGCTTTAAACACATAAGAACAACTAACACATGAACAGAAACACATTATTATTCCAAAACACAATACTTTAATTCTAGTGTGCCATAACCTGTCCAGAAACTGGCTTCAGCCTTCTTGTACATCTCCCAAAGTTGTGGATATTTAATAGGAAACATACAAAATCTTTGGGATTGCTCCATTAAAATGGGTTCTTCTGCTTCCTCTCCATGAAGTGTTCTCCCTGTTCCCTCTCTCAAAGAACCCATTTTTCTTCTGCCCTCTTGTCCCCGTCACCTCGATCTTTTTCTATCTCTGCTGCGTCATTTGCATACATATAATGACACAATATATCAGTGGGGTCTCGATAAAACCTTACAAAAACCCTGTGACAAAGAAGGTTTAGGTGGTTGATAACAACTAACAAGCCAGTGGGATATTTTTTTTCTTTTATCTTTCTTTGGGGGTAAAGATTCTGCCGTTCTGGTTTTCTAACTTTTCTTGCATGAACCTATTGATGGGATTGGGAACTGCAGAGATAGTAGGAATTGAAAACAGAAATTATTTTGACGAGGGAGAGAAGTTAACCACGTACATGTATGTATGTAGTATCATATAATTATACCGTTATAAATTAAGAAATGTGTCAGAAAAATTCAACCGAATTTAAATTTAGATAAATCTCTATAATATTTCATTAAAAAATTTCTAAATTCAAATAGAAAATAAAAAATAGAAAATTTACCAACTCGATTATGGGAAGAAAACAGTAAATACTTCTTTTCATACCGCGTCGTAGAAAGGACGATCAAGAAACTTGTAGTAATGAAGTTTATGGATTGGACTAGGATCCATATTGCATTATGGGCTCAAAGTTGAAGTCCATGTATTTTTAGGTCCAAAATGAAGATGAGATTGCTGGCCTTCAAACCTAAGTTACTGGACCTCCACACTACAAGCGGGTCATGCTGCTTCTTTCTGATGCTATTGGTAACTAGAGGCTGCTCTTTATGATGATTTGCATGCTTGCAAGTTCAAGATTTTGTTAAATATTGAAGATATAGGATTTCCTCATTGCCAAGACACTATTCTACTGTGTGTTAAACTTGATGCTTTTTTTTTTTGTTTTGACAAATGTTAAGCTTGATGCTTATGAACTTTGTTTATGTTATTTTACAGGATTTGAAGCTCTAAACATTTGGTAAGTTTTGAATCTTTTACTACTTTGTTTAGTACTTTTTTATAAGTTGCTTAGAAAATATTTTACATTTGTTCTCAATATTACTATTTAACATTATATTTCCTCTGGTCTCTTTTTTATTCTCAAAATATAATTTATCTTATCTCTTTATTTATCTCTCTTCTTCCTTATTATTATTATTATCTTCACTCTCTTTTCTTTCTAATTTTTGAGACAAAATAAATAAAAGTACAATTAGAAAAAGAAAAAAAACTCGTAACGTGTGAATATTTCTCTAATGACATAAAAAGGAATTGAGAATACATTTTTGTTAGTATTTTATGAATGATTATGAAAAGAAGAATCCACGACACTAACTATGATGCATAAAATCCCTCTTGAGTCTTCTCACCATTAGTTTGAGAAAGAATTTTCTATCAAAATCCTCTTATATCGATAACTACTTGGGTCCAAATTTGGAGTTTGATTCAAGAAAAGTTTGCAAAGTCTAAATCAGATTCCGAGATTTGCAAAGTTTGAGTCTGAATTCGAAATGAAGTCTTGATTCATAACTTTTTTAACTTGATGATTCAAATAATAGTTTAACTTATTACATTGCATAAACAATAGTATTATTTGGAATTGATGTTACAATTGTAGCTAAAGTTGATACTAAATCTTCTACTTAACTCCAAAATGCTAAAAACAAGTTTGTTTCTTTCATCTTTTTTAGTTGATTTGGTTCCTTTTGCATTATTTGGGTGAAATTGTGTATAAGTTGAATATATGTAAACTTTTATATAAGAAATATGGTGGACGAACAAAAATTCCTTTGAAGTGTTAGAGTCAAATGTAAATTTAGATTGATTTTACTAGAAAATTTGTTAAAAAAGACCAAAGATGTAACTAGGAAAAAATGAAGGTATCCAAAAGTTTTTTTGAAACTTTTTTTATACAAAATACTTTTTTTTTATGAAACTCGACTAAAATACTAAGATATACAATAGAATAACAACAATACTTCTCAAACTTTTTGAGGCTATTTGAAATTTTTTATCAGAATGACAAATGACATAGCTTTCAAATATAATAAGGTGTCTAAAAGTTTTTTTTAGTACAGTACAATTGGGGGGGGGGGGAAGATGTCTAAAAGTTAAAAGATTTGTTTTACCATACTTTATTTCAAGGAATTGAATTGATCAATATAGGCAAATAAATTACATATTTATCGTTTTAATTTGTAAAAAGTACTTGATCCGATTGCCTGAGACGAAGCCTTACATGAGCTTCACTTATATTTTGACTAAATAATGGCATCTTTAACGTTTCTTAAATTCCTTTCCTGGAAAAGACACATCAATTCAATGTTCAATCATTCATTAACGTAAGTGATTACGTTTAATATCATCAGTCCATAGAAATTTCAACATGTCCTTTTCAATCTAACAGAGACAACCAGTCAGCTATATCAGAAACACTTTTTTATCTGAGTCCTTTCTCCACAATTAGCTTTCAAGAAATCAAAGTCCACAGCAATGTTAGGTCCTCACTGTCTTGAGAATCCACCAAAGCTAAGCTCAACCTGTGGAGAAGGGAGGGTGGAAGAATTTGCAGGCCTCAAAACATATATTCGTAGGAAGCAAGACTCCAAGCGTGCTATTCTTCTCATTGCTGATGCTTTTGGTAATTATCACTTTCGATTTGTGAATTTTTCATCAACTTTTTAGACCCCATGATTGACGGCAATGAAAGCACATAGTTTTTAACAACTAGAATGAGATTGAGATTATGTAAGAGATTCCATGAAAAATTAATACTTATGAAATTTCAGTTTTTATTTGATGGGTTTTGTTTCTTGGGAAACATTCTATTAGCAGATTGATTATTGATTATCTTGAAATCTTTCTGGGATTGTTTTTCAGGATATGAATCTCCAAATTTGAGGTAAGTTGGCTTTCTCTGATAACTAATGAAGTTTGATAAATTATTGAAACTCAAGCTTTTAGTCCTTCTTTCTTTGTTCATAGAATTTTAATGTCATTAGCATTAGATCTTGGTCAACTTTAGTTTTTGCACTTTGGAATGTATTTGCCTATCAGATTAAAGTAAGAGTTTTTATCTTGGGCAAAGAACATAATTTACTGTGATGAACAGTAGCAACTAAGATTCAGATATTGCGCATCATTTGCTATTTCTTTTTTAGTGTAGTGTTGAAACTTTGTGCTAATTGGCACTTTTCATCATGAAGAAAACTTGCAGACAAAGTTGCAGATGCTGGATACTCAGTAGTGGTTCCTGATTTCTTTTATGGTGATCCTATTAATCCTAATTTTAGAGAAGATCCTAAAATTGATCTAGAGGCTTGGAAAAATGCTCATAGTCCGGTACGGTTACAGTTTCATTCTTCTCCTATTCTCATTTTGCTAGTTAGAGTTGTAATACAGAATTTGATATTTGGTGCTGCTAAATGCTATCTCATGAGACTGTCACATTTTCAAATTCTTTTGGTTTCATGTTGCCTTTAGGAGAAAGGCTGTGAAGATGCTATGGCAGTAGTTGCTGCTTTGAAAAGCTTAGGAGTTTCTACCATTGGGGCAGCAGGTTTTTGCTGGGGAGGTAAGACTTAAGATAATGGAAAATCATACTTGCTTGATCCCTCAAAGACTAAAATCTCATTCAAATTGAAAGTAATCACTTGGAATTTTCATTGAGAACCCAAGAATTGTTTCTTCCTTCACTTTCAGGAATGGTGATTGTCAAATTGGCAAAATTTGATTGCATTCAGGCTGGAGTTATATTGCATCCTGGTCCAATTACAGTTGATGAAATCAATGGTATAGCATTGCACATCAAGTTCTTTGAGCATCTAATCCTTATGGTACAAGTTCTAATCAAGTTCTTTGCACAATGTTTTAACAAATAAATAAATATTTTTTGCAGAAGTTAAAATTCCTCTTGCTTTACTTGGGGCTGAGATTGATGAATATTTTCCGGTGGAGGAATTCAAACATATAGGCAACATTTTATCAGCAAAGCCTGAGGTAAGCCGTAAGAAGCTTTCAGTTTAGCAAATGGTTATTTCAACTGAGTTTTTTTTCAAACTTTTTTCTAGAATTGTTAGGATGGTGTCAGTATTAGATATGGAACACAGCTTGGTACTTTTCATGTCCCCAAAGTTTTCGGGGGCTGATTAAATTTGTTAAATTTGTAGGTTGATAGCTTTGTGAAGATATTCCCAGGTGTTAGGCATGGCTGGACAATGAAATATAACCTTGATGATGAATCTGCTGTTAAGATTGCAGAGGAGGCTCACTCAGACATGTTGAATTGGCTGAACAAATATGTTAAATGAAAAACAAAAAGGACTGAATACCTCTTCTAGGATGAGTTTAATACAAAACCTATGGAATCTATAAAATCAATGTGGCAATAAACTTGCCCACTAGGGGTGATCTTTGTCTGGTTCCATGTACTGGAATCTTTGTTTCATTGTAACTTACAGCTTTGTCACAAATGAGGAGGTTTACATTTTAGGCGTCAAAGAAATTATTACTACTCCTTAGTCATTACCACTATTTTGTACTTTCTCAATGTTTAAATCATTTCAGTTTATTAGAGTTACCCCATTGCCGATATCGTTAATGGTAAGAAGAAAATGAGAATAATCATTAATTGAAGAAAGATAATGAGAGATTGATTTTAATAATTTTTTCGTCTAGCAAAATAGTTCATTATTTTATTTTTAACCGTCTAAAAAGGATATTACACTTTTTATATAAATCTCATATTTAATTTTTTATTTTCACATTTACCCCTAATTACTAATCTTTATTATCAATCACAAATAATTTTATATTGAATTCATACCTTGAAACTAAATTATAAATTAATTGGGAAACAAATACCTAGAAATAACTATCAATATTTAGCCACAAAATTGTATGAAATTGTACTTCAAAGTAAAACTATTAATTTATTTGTTTTGAAATAATTTTACTAATTAATAATTAGTAAAGGTATATATATAAAAATGTATATAAAATTTATATATAAACTAAAATAATCATCATTTCTTAATATGCACTAAAAAACATTACATGACTATTTTTATGGGATGAGGTACTATTTATTAAGGGTAATTTTAAAACTTAATATTAATTTTTTTTTAACATTCTCAATATGTATGTAAAGGTTTGAAATGACATTTACTTTGAAAGATAAAATAGTATTAATTTAGGTTATATTTGATTTCTTTTTATATATATATATATAAAAAGGTAAGTAAAAATGAAAGAAGTTATGCTACTTTATTCCGTATGGAAAAAAGTAAAAAATTGAGTTTTTTTATTTAGTCAACAAATTCTGTTTTAAGTTATAAAGGGAAAAATACTTTAATGGTCGACAATATTGAATTTGAGAAGTTGTCATAAACAAAAAATTCATCCAATAATTCACAATATTAAACCTAAATTTATGTATAGTTAGTTTTATATTATAGTTAACTATACTAAACTTTTCTTGATGTAAAAATAAGAAGTCTCATAAAATGAGTGACTCAAACTCAATTTAAAAATAATACTACATCTGTTTGAAATTGAATGTTTATTTTTTATTTTGGTTAATAATTACTTAAGACTTTTGATATTAATTAAATTACCAAATTATTATTTATATTAATGTAATGAATTGTAGGATACATACGTTAATGAGATGCAAGTATCTTTATGAAATTCATAAATTAGTGGATATAAATCAAGAAAATGAATATTTAATTATAGATAAATTAAAATATAAATATAAATATTTAATTATGAACAAATAGAATATATATATATATATATATATATAACTGTCCAAATATAACTATTTAAGAAAGTGCATTATATTACAATTAATATGAGGAATGAATGTAGATAAATTTAATAATATTTAACATTAGAAATTTATTATGAACATTATTATAATATCAATAATTTAGGTTATTTATTTTATGAATTTTACTGATTACAATAAGATTTTTTTTTCATTGACATGATTATAATTATTTTAAGAATATATAACATTTTTATTGTGTGAATTTTTTAAATTTTTAAAATAAAAATCTATAAAAGTTTTAATAAATTAAAAAAAATCTTAAATGAAAATCTCAATAGAATACTAATACAGACCGATTTGTTTTGTCTTGCAAAATATATCAACTAGACTTTTCAAATCTATGTCACTATAAAATTGGGCTTTTTAGCCTGTGGCTAATATAGGTTTGGCCCGTTTTGGGCAACAGACTTTTTTCTCATTTTTTTTATTATTTTAAAAAAATCCAAAATTTATTATAGGATAAATATTGTTTTACTAAGTTTTAGTAATAACATAATTTATTCAAGAAAAATTAATTGATTTTATTCATAATTTTTTTTTAAAATCACTTTTATTCTTTATTTTTAAAATCACTATACGAGTTGAATTGATTTATTTACTTGTTTATTTTTATATTTATTTTTTATATTTATGAAATTATTTTTATTTTATATCATAGTTACTTAATTAATGATGGATATTTTTCTAATATATATTCAAATATTGTTATTGATAATTTTATAATGAAAAGGAAAATAAAGATTATAAACTTATTAGTATTCAGTATAAGAAATTATTAGTTTTGTTGTCTTTTTTAAATAATGTAATAATTATCTTGATATATTATATTAATTTTTAATTATTTTTTTTCTCCATTTAAATCTGTTTAGGTCAGCAATCCGTAATGAATTGAATTTAACTCTCATAATAAATGCCCAAATAGCTTTCGAGTTTTTTGGGGCAACCGTTCCTCTTTACTAATTAAATACACCCCTTTAAATTACATTATCGTAATTAAAAATAAAATTTTTATTAATTTAATTCTACTGGGACCCTGGTTCTATTTTTTGTGGTGCCCTTTTAATTTGTTTTTTCCTGGTGAATTTTTGTGATGTGCTTTTGGTTTGGAGTTTTGGTCATCAGCAAATAGCTGCCCAGGGCTAATAAAGGCTGGTACTTTTTTTCCGGAAATTTCAGTTCAGTGTCTTGCTTCTGTAAAAGCAGGATCAGAACAACTCCGAAAACTTCGGGGAAAAGATTGACACTACTGCTACCTTTTCAAGATGTCAGGTCCACAATGCTGTGAGAATCCACCAAGCATAAGCTCAAGTCCTGGAGGAGGGCATGTGGAAGACCTTGGAGGCCGCAAATGTTACATTTCCGGCTCTGTTGATTCCAAGATTGCTGTTATGCTTGCATCTGATGTTTTTGGTATGGTTTTTCTTCCAAACGTGATCTGGGTTCTTCAAAGTTGCAGACTTTTTTTCCCCCTCTCTTTTATTCAGTTTTATGGTATTTTTATCTTCTATGATGGTTGTATAATTTGCAGGGTCTTCTTGTTAATCGATCTTTCTTAATTGACTGTTAATTGATAGTTTTGATTTTGTTTCTCCTCGCTCTATCATGTTATCGGCATGGCATATTTAATCTTCTTCCAACTTCTTATCTAATATTGGAATTTTCCACGTCTAATCAGAAATACTAAGCAAATCATCTCTTTTTTTTTCATCTTTTCTAGATATATTAGCAAAAGTAAGATTACTAGTATAAGATCAAGGTTGTATTGTATTTTTAGAAATTTAGATGGAACTGTTGATGTGGGAAGTTGGTTTTCTTGTCTTTCTCTTAAAAAGGCTTTATAGTAGAACTATATATAGAAGGATAGAGAGAAAATAATCTTGACTTCTTTGAACTTAGTGTTCTTGTTGTTATCTTCAACTCAAATTTTTGTTTATGGTTTAATTCGTGCAGGCTATGAAGCTCAACACTTGAGGTATGAACTTCGAACATGTCCCCTTGTGCTTCTTCTATATATTTTCTCCTTTTCCAGTAATAAGATGTAGGTATCCCCTCAGAGGGCTGAAAAGTACATGGGAAGAGTGATTTTTATGGTGTTCAATTTTTTTTCTGCTAGAGGTTAGCAGTTTCATGCTAAACATTTCTTCTACAATGATACAGTTAATTGACATATGCATAGGCAAGCAGCAAAACAGGATTGATTACCTGTCATTTTTGGGGCAGAATAGTACATTCTTTACCTTGCAATAGGCCATAAAGAATTTGAAGCAAGCACCTTGCATCACTCTTTAACAATCAAAACAGAAAGCGTGAGACTTGTGATATGCGGTCACACATGGGTCTTTTGTATGGCTTCTTTGTCATATTTTGGCACGTTATATTTGATGCTTTCATGATTTTGGCTGGTTGAAAGCTTCTACCAAGTGTTCTGTTTAAAATGACATTAATCAGCCAATTTGCAATGTTTGCAAGAATCAAATAAATTTTCCTTTGCATTGTTACTTCCACAGATGCTTCTTCACCTGTAAATAGTAATCTTTTAAAAGTCAGGTGCAGTGTTATAGGACCCAGTAACTTTTACTGGGTAGGATGTGCTAGAATATGATGGAAAACTGGAAGTGACTTTTACCCTCTCTAGTTTAATCTTAAGAGTGGTGTGTAATAACTGAGAAATTAGTTAAGGTGGCATCTGAATTTCCTTTGTGTCAACATATGCATCTTGTTTTCATTTCTGATAATAGTTACCATCCACCAGCTGCATTCTGTCTTTATAAATGAAACATGTACCACTGCCACTGATCAAGATTAGTACCGGACAATATATGCTTTCTAAAATTGTGATCTTCTGCTTTCGTAGGAACATTGCAGACAGAGTTGCTGCTGCAGGATTCTTTGTTGTAGTTCCGGATTTCTTCGATGGGGACCCTTATGTAGCTGGGACACCTATTGACGGTTGGTTGAAACTTCATGGTCCTGTAAGTTACCTTTAAATAGATGCAAATTCAGTTTCTCTCATTCCTCATGGAATTATCTGTTCTTCTTTATCTCCGATTTAAGCAACTAATTTTTCTGGCACATTAAGAACAATTTCTTAGATGGCTCACATGAAACACCAAAAATGTCCTGCTATAGTAATGAACCCTGACTCATTATTCAACTTTTAGGCTCATTTTACAAGGATTTCTTTCCAGTTTGACACATTCAGGTTTGCCATGACTGACTGTTTTAGTTCTAGGATTTAACTTTGGATCTGCCAAATTGGTAAGTTGTCCTTAAATAGTTATTGTTCTTGAATCAGACATTTAATAGTTAAGTGATTGAAGCAGTAAGAAGCTAAGGTCTGAGAAACTAAACATCTTTGGAAAGTATACTTGTCTATTAATTTTCCTCTATAGCATGCTAATGTGATTACAGAGAATTTTGGCCCTGATCATGGAGCTATATCTTATCTCTAATGGGTTGGTATGTGCTGAATATATTCAGTTTTAATGTCTTTAACTAGGACTTGATGAAGATTAGAGTAAATATCAGAACCTAAAATGTTTTCTTTAATTCTTTCGTAGTCTACTGAAGCAGATTACAGTGTTTTTAGAAGTAAATATCTTGTAATACCTTTACAGAAAATTGATGTTGTTTTTATACAAAGATTTAAATTGGGGATCTTACTTGAAAATTCAAAAAGTTTTGATGCTCTAGTTCTTGATATTTTGTTGGTTGATGGCGTCAAACACTTGGGTGTTGAACTCCTGAATATTTCTCGTCCAAGAAAGTTTATCTTTTAACTGTTCTATATACAATTTATCATTGGCACTTCACTGATGAATATCCTCATACTGATGCGCATTGTTGATTTTTTCCCTCTTGTTTGTTTTATTTTTTTGATTGGTCCAGGATCTACAACAGTATATTCCAATTTTGTTTGTAGAAAAAATGAGGTTACTTGGATACTTTATTTTTCACTTTCTACACTCACTAAATTCTATTACTTAGATGTGGTGTGGTGAGATATTAATAGTACTATGGACAGATTATCACTTTTTCAGTTTGACACATTCAGATTTGTCGTGACCACTTAACCTGGAACTGTTTAAGTGATAATCTGCCCTTATATAGCTAATGATTTCATGGATCAGACATTTGACTGCAAAGTTATTGAAGCGCCAATAAGCTGAAATTTTGGTCTTGATTTATTATTCTGCCATACTACCTGTTGAAGAAAAATTTCCTCTTTATAATGCATGTATATAAATTGTATTCTATAGCATGTTGGTCAATGTGGCTTCTTAGCATTTCTGCCTTGATTTTGGACTTGTGTTATCACTATTGGTGGGTGTACATTGAATGAGAATCAAAAGTTAATATCAAGGCCTCTTTCATTTATATATACTGAAACAGATGGCTTATGGAAAATAATGGTGTTTCGAGGAGTAAATATATTTTAATATCTTTACTGAAAATAATGATGTATTATTTGAAAGATTTTAAATTGGCTATGCTACTTGATGATTGGAAATATTTTGATCCATTTGCCCAATTTGTTTTTTATCTATTTCTCCTTGATATGCTCCTCAACAGCTCTAAACACTTGAAATATAGCTCCTAGACTTTTCTAGTCCAAAAATTTGTTATCTGTATATATGGTTTCCAAGTATAAGGTCTAATGCACACCTCACTACTGAATTTTCTCTCGTGGATATTCCTTCTTCTATATGTCTCCTTTGGTTTTATTTCCATTTTTCCTGACTGGTTAAGGATCTGCAACAATTTCATGCAATTTTCTCTGTGGAAAGCCCAAACTAGACTGAACAGAGGAGGTTATTTGGGAGACTTGTTTCTTACATTTTATGCTGCCAAACTTCCATTGTTTAGTTCTGCGTGGAGATATTAATCATTTAACTTGTGATTTCTAAAGGATCAATCATTTGAACATGCAAAGCCAATCATTGAAGCTTTAAAAAGCAAAGGTATCACAAAAGTTGGAGCTGCAGGCTATTGTTGGGGAGGTATGATCTTCATCTATCCATTGGTCTAAAGGTTTCAAGTTTTTGGCATGATCTTCAGTTCAGGTGAAAAGTAATATTGTTGCCATTCTAGTTTACTAATCTCTGGGTATCTTACTACTTACCAGCAAAGGTGGTTGTGGAACTATCTAAATATGCTTACATCCAAGCTGCAGTGCTGTTACATCCTTCTTTTGTCACAGTGGAGGATATGCAGGGTATGCCTTTGTACCCACCTTTAGTTCTATTTCTTCTTTTCTGCTTTTAATAACAAAACTGTGCATGTAGGGGACTGTATCCTTTTTCTTTCTTTGACGGAACTTGCCAAATGACATTAAGTCATTTCACAATTAGTTATCTGATTTTTAATTGTAGGTCACATCTGGATATAGGAATAAACTGGAAGTCGAATTTGGGTATGTCAAGTTTTAGTCTGCCATTTCATTATTTTTATATTTGGTACTTTTGGATTGCTTTTGCAGAGGTGAAGATCCCTATTTCAGTGTTGGGAGCTGAGATTGACCAGAGGTCTCCACCAGAGCTCGTGAAAAAATTTGAGGAGGCTTTGAAGTCAAAGCCAGAGGTACAAAATTCACGAATTTTGCTCCAGTATATAGCTTTACATAGTTAGCTGCATGCTAAAATCTGTCTTAGAGTCTTATCCTTAACATGTCTTTGTTCTAGTTCTGGTACAAAAATTATTTCATCAAGAAGTTGATGACTAGTTGACTTCTGTCTTTTTCTTTTCATGGATTTTCTTGGAGTCTAGATAATGCAGTTCACATGTCTTTTCATTTCAAATTTTAACACTTTTTTGTGGGGGATTGAGTGCTATTCCAGGCTGAATTCTTCGTGGTTTTATCTTCTCCAATAAGCTAGTAGAGAGAGGATGGCAGGAATATCTTAGATTACCCTTAGATTACCCAACTTCTCTCGTTCTTCCTACGAAAAATTTATTCAGAAATGTTGCAAAACAGATGTGACTGGTGTGATTTGATATACCTTCTTGCATGAAATGCTAAGACACTCTCTCCCACACTCTTGTGTCCTGGGAGTAAGCTAACTGCTATTTTAGTTGTGAATAACATAATAGTCTAAATTAGTTTTATGATGGCTGTTGAAGTTAGGATCCCAATATATTTTAGGTTTAGTTCCACGTCATCCTCCGAATGAACCTTTTACACTAGGCAAAATCATTTAGTAATTAAAATGACATTACATTTACTTATGTAAAATTTTTTGCTAATTGATGGCCATTTTTCCTTGTAGATTGATTGTTTTGTGAAGATTTTCCCCGGGGTTGCCCATGGATGGTCTGTGAGATACAAGGAGGATGATGAAAGAGCAGTGAAATCTGCAAATGAGGCCTTCCAGGATATGTTGGATTGGTTTATTAAGCATCTCAAGTAATTGTTATCAAATTGAAGGAAAATTTCAATCATGCCCCCTTTGTAGCATCGTCGTTCATGGTTATATCTTTGACTCATTGCACAAGATATCGTGTTCATGGTTGAACTATGAAGTTGCTCAAAGTTTTAGTATGTTTTATAAGACTAAATAAACTTATCTTGTACCCCTGGTACTAAGGGGCCTTTATTGGCTAAATAAACTTATATTTTCATTGTATCATTCCTGTTCTTGGTAATTCTTGAGCTTGAATCAAAGCCAAAATGATACTGCAAAGGTATGTGATTGTCTTACTTTCGTATCATTTAGTTCTCTTTCAGTGAGGAACTCCAAAGCCCAAGTTTAGTGCTGTTTATGCTACAAGCCCTAATGTCATAGTGAGGGTTAGGAGGTCAAGGACTAGGAAGGAGTATATATAGTAACTCCTTGTTTGTAATTATCACAAGAATCATCATAGGACAAACCATAGTTTGCAGTTTAAAAATAGATGGATTCCATAGAAAGAAATTGTTACCAAGTAGAATGCAAATCAATCCATCACAAGAAGCGACAACATAGAAATTCCTATTGAAGCTTCCAAACACTGGATGATACAACTTGGGAGAATCAATTGTTGATTCATTCAACAAAGATTGAATAGAAAAATTCATAAATTGAAACTCATCTATATTACTTGCAAAAATCCTTAGTTGATTCACGTGGACGTTTGCAAATTGTGAGCTTGAGATTAAAGAAAGCCATGATTTTGAAACACATGTAAATTGTAATTATGGCTGGATTATGAACAATAATTGGGTCACAGTAAATACAATTGTGATCATCATTTTGAATTATGAAGGACATGAAAATAAGATAGACTATGTCATACTGTGAAGAGATTTTGTAGTACATTTTACACTCTTCTCTGCCTCAGGTTTGGTGTAATAGAGGAGAATAATATATGTTTCTTGTAATTCAGTCGAACTTGTAATTCAGTCGAAGATGAATGTAATAATTAAATAAATACTCATTAAAAAAATAGAAAAAAAAATCAAAGTAACTTATTCGAATTATAAAATAATTATTTATCGAATTAAATTTTTTTCTTTCCCTCCCTTCTCTAAAGAAGTTTTAAAAAATTAATTTATCTTCTCTTATTCTTAATAATTAAATTTCTCTTTTTTATATAACACTACTGTTAATTCCATTAGAAATTGAACTCAATCAGAAAGCTTCAGCAATGTGTTAATAGTAATAGTTTAGGGTGCAAAGTGAGAATTTTGCAAAACAAGCAGGGCCGAAAACAGCAAATTCCTTTCCTTTTGCGGGTAAAACCGATTAGTACTGTTTAATTTGACCCGTAAAATAAACCCAGTGTTCTTAGCCTACTATAAAACGCCCATCTTTAGGGTTTTGGAAATCCCATTTGCATTACCCGTCTGAGCACATCCGCCGCCGCTCTCCGTCGCCCTTCGCAGTTTCAGCATCAGGTTTCATTCGCTTCTCTTTCCTACAGCTCTGGTTTCTTCTTTTCATAGTTCGATTGATGTGCCATTCTCATTTTTGTGTATTTTCGACGGTTCTCTGTTTTTTTACTTTATTTTTCTTTCACATTTATCTGCTATCTTTTTATGAAATCTGACGGATGGCATTTGAATATTGTTCCGATAATTTCGGATTTCTCCTTTTTTATGAATTTCTTTATGTTATCATATGTGATTATGTTGTAAATTCGTCAAAATCGGGTTTTGCAATTGATTTGGAGTTTCTTTCATCTTTTAGGGTTCAAATTTGGTGTAGTAAAGTGGTGAATTTTTGGTTGCTTAAGTTTATCTGCTTAAATGTCCCACGGAACATTTGAGTGTTCTGTTGTGATTAATTTGTTTTCTCTTCTATCTAAATTTTGTCGGTATCTTACTGATATGCTGTGCAGTATAATTTTGGAACATGATAGCAGTTTTATTTGCAGGCGTATTTTCATATGAGGATGAAAATTATGCAATGAAATCTTTGATTGACTTGCTTTATAAATAGAATTAACATGTAGCTTATAGTACACTAGCTTACGCATCTGGGGGTGTAACTTAGAAGCTCTTGGTTGGGTGTAATGGGTGTCGATATTTGAGATACAATGATACATATTACAACGACTACCACTCGAGGACAAGAAAGCACTGGTTGCATCAAAGCTAACTAGCTGTTATAGTGCTAATTCTTCACGAAGTTTTAAGTTTTATTGTGTTATTTCCTTGCATTTAAGGTCTTAAATACAGGTTAGCATCTTTATGGTGCACTGCTGTTATTATGGGTCCATGAGTGTATTTAATGGATATAATTGTGAAACTATTGCCATGATGATATATTTTTTCTTTGTTGTTGGAAGCTTCTTTCTAACTTGAGAATTAAGTTTCTAATGAAAGTGTTTTGTTCCAGCAGAATGGATTCCCAGATCAAGCATGCTATAGTAGTGAAAGTGATGGGTCGCACTGGATCCAGAGGACAGGTGACTCAGGTGAGAGTCAAGTTCATTGATGACCAAAACCGTTTCATCATGAGAAATGTCAAGGGACCAGTCAGGGAGGGAGATGTCCTCACTCTGCTTGAGTCTGAGAGAGAAGCCAGGAGGTTGCGTTGATTTGCTTTCGTGGTGTTATGCTCTTTTGAGGTCTCAAATATAGCGTATAAGGATGTAAAACCCATATCCAATTTTGAGCTTTCTGGACTATATCCAAGACTTGGTTGATGATAGTGGGATAGGATCAAATTTCATCGAGTTGAATTTGATTGCTTTAGTTATGTTTGACAAAATTTGATTTTCACTTTTAGCTTATTAGTAGTGATAATGGAATTGTGAGAACTTGGTCTTGAATGCTTCTCTCTCAATCCGTGCCTCGTGTTTTCCTGATGTTTTGATGAAAAATGTTTTCCTGATGTTTATTTTGCTTCTCAAGTGTAAAAGGAACATTTCAAGTTTGAGATGGCACTTCTATTGATAAAACCACAACCGAATCGATTTGGTTACAGCAATTGTCTGTCAGATAGTTGGAGTCTAAATGTGCATTTGTGAATAGACTGCCATATATTTACCAATAAAAAGGAAAAGAATTGATAATTCCTGCAGGATGTGATCCACATTTACTGTGGAACAGGGGAGACCGAAATATGGACGCAGTCCCTTTAGTAAGGGGCAGGTCCCTCGTTTGGACCTCAATTGTTGGTCGACTTATATGATATGTTGAAGAGAAAAAGTTACCATAGGCAAACATGATGAGGTTCATTAGTTCAATTCTAAGATTTACAGTCCCAATTAGTTTGTGTATGGGATAGAATTCCTTGACTCAAGGGAAAGTCCTGAGTACTCGACAAGTTAGAAGGGCTTTTTTAACTCTGCTCTTCACAAAGAGTGTAATTATCCCCCTTGATGGATCTATGGTTTGATTTTTACAACCTTATTTAAGCATTCTTTTAGGAAAATATATAAGGATAAGAATTAAATCAAGAAAGTAGAGGGTAATTCAGCAAAAATTTTCCTTGTGGGCGTCAATTGAATTCACCAAGTAAAACAAATCAAATTACTACTGCTTCTGAATAGTCCACATATATTGCATGTAGTCCATAACTAGTACAACATGCATGTGCTTATGCTCTAGCCTTCCACAAAAGTTTTTATCTCCTTTTCGGCTTTAGAAATTGGAATGTTCATTCTTTATCTTGCTTTACCACGATTGACCAAAAAAAAGTTGTATAACAAGACTTTAGTGGTCTATAGCAATATATTATTGGGGCCTTAATTGACTAATCTACAAGCATAGCTTTCCCACACTAATTGGATTTTTGAGGAAAAGTTGTGTACCACGTCCGTTGTACACAGGGTTCGTGTCAAATTTATACTAAACCCACAAATCCAAATCCACAGTTTAGAACATGTAGATGAATGTTAAGCTCATTCAACTGCTAAAGTTTACCATTACTTATGAGTTCACTTCCTCATCTTAAAGTGAATTTCCATAAATGAAAGAAACTCGTAATTTTACTTTCTAATGCCTACCAAGGCTAAGCTGCCAATTTGTTTTTTCTTTTTACTTTTTTAAAAACGGTATGAATTTTCTATCTTTCTTTTTGTTCCTTTTCTGCAATAATTTGACAAGTTTCTTTTTCGATAATTTTTTATTTAACTTTGTAACTAGTTTCTAAAATAATAAAAGCACGCGATAAAATACATAATTGGCGTGCAATATCTATTAGTTTGCCTACTTAATATTCTATACACTGTCAACATTGGCTGGTGAATACTATAAGTAGTTCTTATTTAAATCGATGTAATAATCTGTTGAATAAATAGCTTCGAAGGGAAAAAAAAAAACAAAAGATATTACTTCCAAGTTCCAATAGAGGACACCATCACAAATAATTTATTCATAAAAGATATTCAAATTCAATTCGTGGCCCAATGCTGAAGATTCTTTGCTTCAGAGCATCAAAATGGGATATTATCAGTGATTTTTGCGAAGAAAAAAGAGGCAAAAAGACAATATAAAAAATGCACTCACTTGAATCACAACGTTGGAAATCCATGCATTCCATGCATACGTGTTAGTTTAATGAGTTTTCTTTGTCAAGTTATAGACATCCACTTTAATCAATCATATATATGAAGGCTTTTAGCCTTTGTTTTTTTGTTACTACAAGCATGCATCATATATAGCTGGTTTCATACATTATGAGGTGACATTATGATGACCCTTATCCTGAATTATTTTATCCAACATTGGCCATATTATTTTGCTGCAACAGATTTTCACTATTTGAATTTTTTGTTCAAATTTGTATTCCTGAGCTTCGACTATTATCATGTTAGTGACGGTATTCTTCATTTGTTAGTGATAAATATTTTTGGTTCACTAATTAGCAACCAATTTGTCATCATTAGTTGCTTAATTAGCATCCCGGTGGTTTTTTTTTTTGAATTGCGATCAATGTTAGTTAGACCGAAATTGGCTGGAATGGGTTTTGTAATCAATGTTCAATTTTCTTGTTTTTGCTCTTTAACTTTCTTCCTCAGTCAAAGTAAAATGTTCGATATAGAACAAGTACAAGATTAATCAGCACAGGTAGGTAGTGCACAAAGTGGAGAAGCTATTGCTTATTTTGGACATTTCTTGATTTATAGGACACTAAAATCTTAGTAAATACCAAGTCTCCATTCTCCAAACCTTTTCTTTTAATAAAATAATCAACCTTGACAATGATAAATATATAATGGTAATAAAAGAAGGGTGATTAATTATTGTTTCTTGTGGTATGGAGGAGCCACAGACATATAATTAACTCAGGTCAACAAAAATGGCCTTTACCCAAAAATTGTATCTCTTGTTTGAATTCATTTATATTGATACATTTGATTTGAACTAAGCTGAATTGAAATGCCAATGAATGGAATCTATTTTGAATAGAGCGACACAGATAAGTCAATTTGATATAGTACTTATAATTTTACCCCCACATAGGAAATATTTAACCAACTCAACTAAATTTTTTTATTATTTTATTTTAACACCAGATATGAACAGATACGTTTGATTTACAAGTATGACACTCTGTTATGATGTGTGAACAGGGTTTTTTACTATCCTTGTTCTTTTTTTCTGATCAACCTGTCTTTTGCTTGATTTTCATGCACAAAATTCAAATCTTGAGCCCCAAACAAAAAGCCATGGCTGAAAGAAATGTTACTATAAACCCTGAGGTTTCTTTCATATTTCTTTGTTTCTATTGCCCAAAAGATAGTGGGGACCTTTTGCTTCTAATCAAGGGGACAGGTCCTGGAATTTTCACAAGCAGCAACCAGTAACTTGGTTTGCTTTTGCATCTATATAATCTTTAGTTTATATGATTTTGATAAAAGGCAACATCAACTGTAATCTTCCATGGTCTCTCCAATTCAAATATATATATATATATATATATATATGCAAGAATATATAAGATTTCTTACGCAAGAATCCAAGCAAGAAAAAGTCACACCATTGTTCTGTCTTTGCTTTCTTTCATTGCCTAGGCCCTTTATCATCCCTTTTCCAAAATGACTATAATAGACAGTTTGAATATGTTCTGATTAAAAAGCTAAAGAATTGTAAAAAGCAAAAATCACCTTCCAATTTAGAAGGGATAAAAGATGTTGACTGTTAAACAAGCTTGACTACTTTTGAATTATATCATGTGAATCCAATGTGAAAATTTTCAACAAAAAAAATAAAAAACCTCTATATATCTGTCATTGTACAAGATAATAGAGTGTAATAAATCAATAACAAAAGTTGCATTCTAATAATTGTACTGGTGACTCCAATATTTTATACTTGTACCTGTTTACAACTTCTTCTTTTTCTTGCAAAATGTACTTCTTTGCCATGGCATAGATAATGCATAGAAGATTTTCTCCAAAACCTACATGTTTGGAGTCTGGAGTGTGTAAAAATGTGAATTGATACTTAAGTAATCTAGACTCACTCTTTGGGGTATTTATGTCAATCTACAACAAAAGCCAAAGTAAGGCTCAACAGTAGGTCACATGATTTTCATATATATATCCTTGCTAAGGAAGCTATTTATGCAAATCTCCGCCAGTAATAAGATATATTTCCTATCATCTTTCTTCTCAAAATCAACAACAAAAAGTTTTCTTCTTCTGCTGCTGCTGCTCCTGTCTTTCTTTTTTCATCTACTCTATTATTTTAATAATCTTGGAGGTCCATTTGGTTCATGGATATTGTTCTCCTGATAACAATTGGGGGGAGGTTTTTCTTTTTTCCAATTTCATGGCAAAAACTTGCAGAAATCCACAAGCTCCACTGCTCTTTCTTGCTCTACTCTTAATTACTTCTTTTTATCTTTTCTCTCTTGATTTTTCAGTCATATTTCAAGAACAACATGAGCCCTTCTCTTCCCCAATAAGATCAAGACTCCTTCTCCAAACTCCTAAATCAAAGCAATCGACCATGAAGTTGATGCATCAACATCAAACCACCACTGCTGCTGCTGCTACTACTTCATCAACTGCCGCAACAACAAGAAAAGAAAGACAGTTTCAGACGGCTGCTCATGAAGTTCCCAGTGGACCAAATCCTGAGTCTAATAGATGATAATAAACAAAGGGTTTGATTTGATTTAGGTAATATGGGGCTCGGGCAAGGGTTAGTGTATACAAATAATATCTGTTTTACTACTTGATTTTTACCATGCATGTATCTTTTTTTCATGTTCTTCACATTAATGATAATTATTTTTCAATCTTCCATTTTTTTTTCTTTCTTGATTTTTCATTTGCTAGCATGTCTGGTTCATGGAAGAGGTGAAAGATCTATGGAAATTAATAACTTGATTATTTCTTTTGTTATCTTGTTGTTGTCAAGAATCAGAGAAGACAGAACTGAGTAAGAAATGCAAAAGTTGATCAGAGCTCTATTTTTTGTGCAGCAATGATGTCAGATCCATTTGCAGATGTGATTTAGCTTTCAGACTTTGCATGAGAAAATTATTTTTCTGTGAAACTATGGATGTTTGTATTTGTCTTATCAATTCAAGAAAAGAAGTGGCCCCAAGGTACTGTACCCAGAAAAAGTGATTTGATATGATTTCACAATTATAGAAGGCCTGTTTGTGTCCAAAAATTATTGATGGATGGCTCAATCTATACTAACTATGTGAGCTATATCATTTTGCAAATTCTTTACTGTGGTCAAAACTTGATGTGGACTTGTTACTATATATATATTTCACTCTAGATAGCACTCATTCAAGGTTGTGTCTGGAACAATCATGAATGCCTATTCATGTTCTAAACCCATCCCCACCCCACTCAAAAAAACAAAGAAAACTAAT
Organism: Apocynum venetum; assembly: GCA_019593545.1. Taxonomy (NCBI): domain Eukaryota; kingdom Viridiplantae; phylum Streptophyta; class Magnoliopsida; order Gentianales; family Apocynaceae; genus Apocynum; species Apocynum venetum. Next base: position 3,863,028 of record SRSM01000127.1, read on the forward strand.
ATACTTCTTATATGAACTAAATCTAAGTGAATCTTTACAACAGAGTTTACTATTAACAAGGTTCATATATATGGAATACAAAAGAAATTGATTTACGACTACAAGCTCCATAGATGTGGCAATGTAACACATACTATTTGCTTTTGTGTGTGTGGAGTGAAATAAAAGTCTGCTTATTATTAGGGAAATGAAATTATGATTAGCAAATAAAAGTCTGCTTAGTTTTGCATAATAAATAATCTGAATTTGAAGTAGTACTCTTATGTCATGTTAATTATGTTTATCTTCAAGTTGATTAATGATTTGTTGGCGCAGACCAATTTTAGATATATAGAATAATCATTCTAATTTCAACCTTTATCAAGATCCAGTTAAAAATATTAAATTAAAAGCCAATTATTCAGAGTGATTTATTCTCTGCCTTCTCCCCTTTTTCATTCAAACATTCCTTCTTTTTTCTTCCTTTTCTGAAAGGATAGTATACTAGTACATCACTATCTACATATGTTTAATTTGAAGAATATAGAGGTTTGTCCTAAATTATCTGAAGAAGATTCACAGATATATCTGATCTCTCATTATATATAGATTTCCTAGAAAGTACTGTCCTTGAGGAATGCATCCGAAAAGAAAGAAAAAAAATCCTATAAGATTTCAAGATTATACTTTCAGAATATACACTGATTGAATTTCTTCAAATAATTTCTTAAATTCCTGTATATATGAATGTGGAATTTTCACCTCAAAAAAACAAATCAAGTCTGTACTACTAGTGAATTGGATGCTTAAAGTTTGGCTTAGTAATTGATTAAGTCTCAAAATTTTCCTTTTTGGTCACCCCCTCAAAATTCATACATAATCTAATGACTCCAAATTTGATTCTGTAAAATTAGTACCCTTTTGTAATATTTTGCTACGATTCTGAACCTGTAAAGGCCTTTCTAAGTACATCTCCAAACAACATAACGATTTGTTTTTATGTAAATTTTAGAATTAATAGTAAAAGAAAATTTTGAAATGTGTTTATATTTGGGTATACCAATGAAGTCATCCTAACTAAAATGAACCCCAAACAAGCTGGTACCTGTTTCCACTAAGGAGTTTTATTCAACCCAACCTAATTAAACTTCCCATCAGTTCCATTTACATTTGAAAACAGCTATAAATTTGCTATATATATATATATATATATATATTATGATGCATAATGCCCTCCCTTTTACAAAATATTCAATTTTTTGCAAAACCATTATAGCAATCTACAATAAATTGATACAACTCAATGTACATAACTCGGATCATTTAAACTTTGCAGTATCAAGAAAGCCCTTGTAGGCCTATTGATAGTTAATTAAAGGGCTCATTATATGCTGAGATATCTTGATCATAATGAAAGATATGTAAAATTTAGCCCGACATTCTTAAGCCTTGCATATGTTTACTGCACTTGTCTGCTAGAGTTCTCAAACAAAAAAGCACACCAAGTTGGGTAAAATTTAACTTGAAGACTATTGACATAAACGTATAGGATTGCTAGAAAGTCAACAATTTACAACCGAACTTATATTTTTGAATGAATAAAATAAAGAAGTATTGTGTGTAAGTTAAAATGTCGGTGACATTGTTTGAGATATTTAGATTGTGTATTTATTTCAACTTTGAACAGATTTTATACACTTAAAATTTGCATACTGGTAGTACTATTATGGAGATTTTGTGATCCTTAAAATGATGAAGATTGAGAAATAGGTTGTTGGATGGACATTACTTCTGAGAATGTATAGTCCACAAGCACATGGAAGCCAAGAATTTTGATAGAAGAAGGTACAAACACCATAAATGTATTTAGAGCACTCTTCAAACTGCACTTAATTAACAATTAGTACTACAACTTTTGAAGGACAATTGGAAGCCTTCGTTAATTAGGCATTAATCTTCACTAAACAAAATTGCAGAAATTATATAAACAAAATATATAAAGCAGAGAACGGCATAATTGCTGATTATGCAGGCTGCATGGAATAATATGGAAGGAAGAGGGCAGTGTTGCTTAATGGCTGCCACCAATTCCAAAGCCACCACCACCACCAAAGCCACCACCAGCACCAGCACCGCCTCCAACTCCTCCACCACCACCAAAACCTCCACCAACCCCAGCACCACCAAATCCTCCACCTCCTCCAAACCCTCCTCCTCCTCCTCCTCCTCCTCCTCCTCCTCCAAAGCCACCACCTACACCCGTTCCTCCTCCAAGGCCTCCACCTACACCCGCTCCACCTCCAATGCCACCACCTGCCCCTCCTCCAATGCCACCACCTGCTCCTGCACCACCACCACCACCTGCCCCTCCTCCAATGCCACCGCCCGCTCCTGCACCACCACCAGCACCTGCCCCTCCTCCAATGCCACCGCCTGCTCCTGCACCACCACCACCACCTGCCCCTCCTCCAATGCCACCGCCTGCTCCTGCACCACCACCACCACCTGCCCCTCCTCCAATGCCTCCACCTGCGCCTGCTCCACCACCTCCACCGAGCCCACCTCCTGCTCCGGCTCCTCCACCGGCACCAGCTCCACCTCCTAGACCTCCCCCATGACCCAAACCTCCACCAGCACCACCCCCTGCTCCACTCCCTAGACCACCACCCGCTCCTCCTCCTAAACCCCCGCCTGCTCCACCTCCTAAACCACCGCCTCCTCCTGCACCACCGCCTAGACCACCTCCTACCCCTGCACCACCCCCTAGACCACCTCCAAGACCAGCACCGCCCCCTAGACCACCACCCGCACCACCTCCAAGACCAGCACCTCCACCTAGCCCACCACCTGCACCACCTCCTAGTCCTCCACCAATGCCAGAACCCCCACCTAGACCACCCCCACCACCCAATCCTCCTCCAGCCCCTCCACCAGCACCACCTCCAAACCCACCACCCGCTCCAAGGCCCAGCCCGGGTCCACCAAACTTCCTCCCATGCTTAAAAATTAAACCCTTCCCAAAAATCCCATGCCCTAACAACTTCTCATCTCTAACCCCATCAACCTCAGCAAAAACAACGACATTAGCAACCAAAACAAGCAAGACCACAAACAACCCAGAACAACCAACTACTCCCATGCTGAGTAAATCAAAAGCTAATTAGTAGAGAAAGAAGGAGAAAACCCTAAACATGCAAAAGAGTTTTCTCAATACTTCTCTTGATGAGTGATGAATAGAGATGTATAGAGAGTGCTCATTATATATAGGAGTTGTTGATTCAAAATCAGAACATGGTAGGTCCTGACTCCAGTGAAGAACTCAACTGTCTCCTTCCCATTGAATTAAATGACGTGAACGATTTTCTTCAACTGGACGAGTAAAATTAATTGCTCTTCAACCGTTACCTTTAAAATAACACAATCTCCATGAAACTATATATATTATTCTCACTATTTTGGGGCTTTCTGATTAGTTTTGACTTAAGAAGGTCTTAGTTTTACTGAAGCTGTAATCTAATCTGTGGTCAACATTACCATAATAGACACTTTTTCAAAGAATTACTAATATATATATATATATATATATATATATATAATATGTGAATATCGTGTCTCTAAATACAAAGTCGTTTTATAATTAATATTTGTTAAAAACACGGAGTGAAGTAGTGAGACAAAGTTGCAAGCTCTGTTGACTTGAACGTCATCAGTTTTAATGGCATTGCATTAATGCGCTTCTGCATGCCATAAATTTGAACAACCAAGCAATGTCTGCCAACAGTATTTGCTTATGGTTTGAAGACCTCTCTCTTCATCCATGGTGCAGTCACAGACAGGAAAACACAAGCACTGAGAAGAGTTAGGAAAATTCCTTGTATAGATGGAATTTGCAGACTTGCAGAATTTGATCATCTGGTCTAATTAGATATATTTTATCTTTCAGATGAATTCAAATTCTTTATTGTTATTCAATCATAAAAGATACTCTTTTCATATCTGAATATAAGTCAATTTAACATTTTGTTTCAAATTTTAAATTGCTTTATAATTACAATACATAATTGTGATTTTTTTTCCAATCTTGCCCTCTATTTGATATTTTCTCTCTATAAAGATAATAAGAACTGTAGTTATAAACAAAAGAATAATAATAAATTAAAGAACATTTTATGTATAAAATATTTATATTTAAGTATTCTTAATATATGTGCATAAAGCTAAAAAAACTTATATTTAGGAACTGATTAAACAATTAGAATTGCTAATTATGTGGAGGATAAGATTAATTACAAGAGGGGGAAAAAACCACGAGTTTGTGTTTCATGTGCCATTGCCATCACCACAAGGAAGAAGGTACTGATACAATAAAAAAATTTAAAAAAATGCACTGTTGTGTACAACATTCAATTCCACATGTCCTTATTAAAAAATTTACATTACTATATTTTCTTTTCCAGAGTTTTTTGTGCCTCTAGAAAGTTTAGTGGTAGTAAATAAGTTTAGTGTACTTTTGTCCAAATTAACTTGGGAAAAGAGGTAAAAACAATTAATTAGTACTTGTTATTCATGATCTTATATAAAATAGCAAATACTAAACTTTTGGTCTATTTCTATATCCTAAGCGGTTGTGATATATATTGACAAAGTAATTAAGAGAATGTGAGATGGGTGAGAAACCAAAACCTCAAGTGCTGTTTAAATCTTCCCATGTGAGATAGTGTTTTAATTGCTTTGAAACTATTTTTAGTCATTTCTATGGTAGATTTTAGTCATTTCTCCGTGGTTTTCTTTTAAAAAATAAAACTCTCTGTATTTTTTTTTACTTGTCACAAAATGTATTTTCACTCCTCTTAAAAACATGATGAAATTTATATAGTTTTTAAGAAATATTTTTTATTTTTATGATTAATTTAATACTGCTAATATTATAAAGTTCATGTGAACTCACTATACACAAAATTTGGGAAGATTGGTGAATTTAGCCCCTAACATTGTACGTTTGGTAACTTGGGTCCCTATTGGGTTTTTTTTTTCCTTTTAGGTCACCATCTTTTTTAAGTTTGGTGACTTTAGTTCTCATAGTTTTTTCCTATCTTTTTAGGTCACTAATGTTTTTTCGATTTACACAATAGGTTCTTTAGACATGATTTTTGTCAAAACACGATTAGTGCATCCTATCTGGTCTAAATTGAAAATTTCACTAGGGGTAAAAGAGTAATCTCAAGGACTATTGTTTGGTGGATTTGGTCCCTAATCGTTTTTTCATTTTTTTTTGGTCCCTAATAATTTTATTTTTGGTGAATTTGATCCCCAATATATCATTCTTTTTTGTCCTTAGTTTTTTTATAAAAAAAAATTAGTGACTTAATCCTAGAAAGTTTTTCTTTTTAATCATTTTTTCTCAAGACCCATTTTAGAGGAGAAATCTTAGAGGTAAAAATCAATAACTAAAAAAAAATACAAGTCACAAATGAAATTGAATCCAAACAATGGTAAACTCATTTTCATTTGAAGTTTGATATTAAAACAACATTTACATTTTTTAATTTAACGCTTTTTCCCAACAAAATTTCTCTTCTAAAATGGGTCTTGAGAAAAAATAAGGACCAAAATGATTAAAAAGGAAAATTTTGGGGATCAAAGTCACCAATTATTTTATAAAAAAAACAAAAAAAATATATTGGGGACCAAAGTCACAAAAAATAAAATAGTTGGACCAAGTCCACCATACACAAAATGGTTAGGGACCAAGTCCACCAAACAATACTCCTTGAGATTACTCTTTTACCCTTAGTGAAATTTCCAACTTAGACCATGTAAGATAAACTAACCAAATTTTGGCAAAAATATAGTCTGAATGACCTATTGTCTAAATCGAAAAAAAGTTAGTGACCTAAAAAGATAGGAAAAACGATGGGGGACCAAAGTTGCCAAACGTAAAAAGGATGGTAACCTAAAAAGAGAAAAAAATGATAGGGACCTAAATTACCAAACGTAAAAACATTAGGGGCTAAACTCACCAATCTTCTCAAAATTTGCCATAATAAAATAATACAAGTTTTAAGTACATAATTAAGTCTGCATTTTCAAAAATTAGTAAATTCTTGCGACGAATTAATGATGGGAAAAATTTTGTAGCTTATTTGTGACGGAACTGCAATGAAAATTTGTTTGTTATTAATCTAGCAACGAAGAAATCAATAATGGTGGAATCCATCACTAAACTTGATTTGCGACAAATTAATGATGAATTTCGTCGTCGCAAATAGCGTATTTTCTAATAGTGAAACTTCTATATATGTCATTGATTAAATTTATTGAAAGAAAAATGAGAGAAAATATTATAAATAAGAGAAAAGTAGTAGAAGAATAAGAGGAATATTGTAGAATGTACAAAAAAGATTATTGCACATTAAATTATATTTCACTACCAACCATTTTTTTCACTAGATAGCTCTCAACTCTCTTTTCCTTTGTCACTTTGAATAAAAAATTGAATTTCATCTTGAATATACTCCCTCTATCTCATTTCAATTGTCCACTTTGGATTTGCATTAAAATTAATAAAATTATTGGGATTGACAAAATGCAATCACACTTCCTAGATAACCCTTATTAATACTTAGTGTGCTACCAAAAAATGTATTCTCAAGAAAAGTGAACAACTCATCCAAAAATTGTAAATGATGGTAAAATTGTAAAAGTATATATTAAAATTAGACACTGAACAATTAAAATATAACACCTAAAAAGAACAATTAAAATAGAGCGAAATGAGTAATATTATTACTTTTGAAAAAAATATTATGACACTGGAAAAGACAAATAAGACAACTTTTTCTTTAAATTTGGAAGGTGAATTTGATGTTACAATAAAGATCCAAAGTATTACTCCGTTCGTCCAAAAATATAAGTCGATAGATCCACTTTTATACAGACCAATGAACTTTTTTTTGTTTCTAAAATACTCTTAATTATTATGTCTTTGAAATATGAAAGAGAAAAGAAAGTTGATTTTGAGAAGAAGAAAATAAGAAATATGTGAAAGGAAAGATGAAAATAAATAAATACAATATTTGAAGTCAATGGTGAAATATCCATAAAATTTCGTAAAAGTTTAGTTAAGGAAAAATTATGAAGTTTAGTTGCATAATTATCATTTTCAATACTTGTCTTAATCCTTATGTAAGTCCAAAGTGGATAATTGGAATGAAACAGAGAGAGTAAGTATTAAAATTCAATATTCTTAAAATTGGTTATGTGATCAACATGTTTAATAGAAATGTACAATATTTTGACGCCTTCAATTCCACATTGGAAATATGTATATCTATGATATGATTGATAAAAATGGCATAAGTATATGCATTATATCTATTTTGTCATAGGAAGTACGATTCTTAAATATTAATTGTAACACTCATAGTTGTGTTACAAGCTTGTAAGCTCACGACATAACAATTGATATCATAATCAGTTAGCGTTGGGCTTTGGATTAATAAATTGAGCCTAGCGAAGACGTTAGGGCACTAAGAATATTAAATCATAATTGTATCATAGCATAATGGTCCTGGACTTTGAGCTAATGGATTGAGTCTAGTGGGACACTAGAACCAGTATTGGATTTAATTATCTCAATCTTATATTGAGAATATACATATATAGTTAAACTCATAATCACATTGCGAATTTGCTAGTACAAATCATTCTTGAACAATTTTTAATTCATGTGCAAAACTTTGATTTTGCAAAAGTTCAAATGTTACCTGATTTTTTGGCCCTAAGAAAAGTATGTATTCATAGGGAATAAGTACGTATTATTTGGTTTATAGTCATGTCACTAGTTTGCATTCTTAAATTGTGCTTGAACGATTTTTATGTCTAGGACTTCATCTATTAGCTGAATTTTTTACCCTAAAAAAATAATTTAATACTTCTTTCATCTGAAATTGAATATTCATTTTTTATTTTAGCTAAAAATTAAAAAAAATTATTAATTTTAAAAAACTTACAAAATTATCTTTGATATTATAATGGATTGTGACAACCATAAGTTAGGGAGTTAATTGTATATTAATATATTTAATTAATAGAATTATTAATAAAATTTTAAATAAAAAATTATGTATATTTATAAAAAATTAACATTCAATTTTAAATAAATTGTGGGAAGAAATATATGGTTACTTAGAATCAAGATCAAGGATATGGAGAGAAAAAAAATCAAGGATATCAAGATTAAAGGGTCGTGAGGGTTTGATGTGAAGTGTGAACTATCCCCAAGTCCCAAATGTTTGCATCCTGTGCAAGCTTACGCAAGAAACTAATCCACCTTTGAGAAAAATCTTAGGGGTTCAAGACTAATAAGAGATTTGCTCTATCAATCTGGTACGTATACTAGTACTAAAATAAAAAAGTTCGGAAGCCGCAATAAGAAGCAATTCCTAATGCTAAATCCTGTTCTTTAATGTTTTATCCATGTATACAAGAACCCCATGAATTTCTCCTTCATATTTTCCCAAATCACTTACTGATTTTGTATGTGAATCCCTATTCCAGTATTGGGATTCCTGTGCTTCTTTAAAACAGTGATGGAAGATCAGCAGCTGAAAAATGAAGATGAGATTGAGGGGAAGGAATTCCCTGAAGATTTTCAGTGTTGTGTTTGCCTGTAAGTATTTCTTTCACGGTCCACAGATTCGTTACATGGAATTCTTGAGGAAATGTTTTTTATAGATTGTAAAATTGCAAATTGATTTCTTTTAGTAAATAGTTCGTCTCTATTTATATTTGGATACACAAATCACTCTCTTCTCGAGAGTTTACAGTTTCCCTCCGAAAGTATGGAACTTGAGATTGATTTGGGATTATTGAGAAGGTGGCCAGAAGTGTATGCTGGCCAACATTTGAGATTGTGGGAATTGTGAAGAGCCAAAAAGGAAAAAATAAAGATAACATAAAAAACCGATCTTTATGGCTGTATGCTGCTTTTTCAACGGTGGTACGGATGGATTGCACAGGATATCATTTTTTGGTCAGAAAGTCTCTGATATATTTGCTGGTTCCGGTTGGAAGTTTCTAGGGTGTAGTAATCTGAAAAGCAATAGAATTTATTGGTTTCTAGAATAATATCAACCCAGTGGATGAACTTAGTAGTTTTGCGAGCATGCCGGATGGATTTGGTGGAGCACATGAAATGTCTATCCGCACTTAAATTTTGTGTTTTTTTTTTCCCCTTTTAAACCTAGTATAAGTTCTCAAGATTATTTTTGTTGTTTCGAATCATATAACAATTCCAACAATAGAAATGTTGGGATGCTGATTGCATCTGCAAGCCTGCCTGTTTAGGAATGTGGAAATAGAGTTATTTATTTAATCTTCACCTAGTCACATGAACCTTCCACCACATTGTTCCATTGTTAAAGTCCTTTAAGTAGTTCTTTTTTTTTCCCCAACTTATCAGAACTATGCTTCTTTATCCCATCAACCATAGATTAGAGGATAACCAAATGGACTGTTTATCTCACCTTCAAGCTATACTAATCTCATCATTTTGATGTTTCCTTTAACAATTGTAAGCTGAATTTAAAACTCATTAAAGATTTTGGGATCACAATAGATATCTTAACTGTTTGGATGTGATTCTCCAAATCACCACTGTAAATATTTTACTGAGATTTTAGATGCTTGACTGTGTTTCCTATTTCAATTTCATGATAATTTGTTTGAAAGAGTTCTCTGTTTTGGTTCTGCAGGGATCTCTTCTACAAGCCAGTTGTACTAGGTAATAATTTACTACAGAGCCTCCTATTTAACTGCAACCTCCATTCTCTGGAGTTAATTTTTTTTTTTTTTTCCTTTCTCTTTGCAGCTTGTGGTCACATTGCATGTTTTTGGTGTGTATTCAAATGTATGGATAATTGGCAACAGTCACACTGTATGGTTTGCCGCTACCCTTATGGCCATTTTCCTAGAGCTTGTAAATTGCTGCACGACTTGTTGCTGAAGCTCTATCCAGTATCATACTACAGAAGGGAAAGACAAGTTTCAGGTGCAAAATCTGACACTTTTCTTTCTTGGTAGATATCCATGTCTCTCTATTTTATTTTATTTTTGGTAATAGGACATATGTATCTGATATATGACTCTTATTGTAAAAATTAGTTGATCAGAAACTGATATGCAAAGGTTTTATTATTGAAAAATTTCTAACCTCACCTGGGACTAATTCTTCTGTTGTTGATTTTATGGGAACAGATATCATTTGGAGCTATGTATTACTTCATTAAATGCACTATAGTTCAATATGTAAAATTTAACATGTTAGACAGCTCAAAGAATAGTTACATCACAAATTGTCTGGTAATTTTATACTAGCAATTTGTTAATTATAAGTTACAGCAGCTACAGGTCTTCTGGACATAAAGATAATCCATGAATAGTATGATAGACTGGACTTAGAGGATTATAGTTATTCCCAATGGTTTCAAGATTTAAGATATTTCATGATAGTATCATTCTGAAGCTGAGTTGCTATTTATGGGAATTGCTTAACACTTTATTTTCAATCCTGAATAGAACAAAATAAAGTGAACCTTGGATGAAGTAGAATTCTTTTTATGTGAGGCTTTCCAAATGAAGGAAGTTTGCCTGTTATTTGGATGCTTAATCCCATTGTTTACAACAAAAGGATCTTCAGATCTCTGGTTCTTGACATGAGCTTGAGGACAGCAGTTAATGACATAGGTAGAAGGATAGGATATCTATTTATTCCTTGTGATCGTCTGGGTATTATCTGTTATATTATCCTTGCATCCTATGCAGGTTGAGCATATGTTACATTCTAGTGTCAGTAAGGCCCATCTTCAAAGTAATTTCCTATAAGAAATCTAGATGGCAGGAGAAAGTTACGATTTCACAGCATGGATTTTTTACTAGCGCATGTTGAAGGATGGAAGAATTCGTATTCTCTCTTGCTAGCAAAGGTTGTTCTGCTAATGGCCAATCAAAGTTATAGAATGGTAAACAACCTTGATCAATCTAGATTCCTCTGCATGTGGTTGGTTGAGAGTAGCATGCACTATCTGCACGTTTCTAATGCAATGGAATATGATACAGTTAATCACAAGAATCTAAAGTTAATCACAAGGGAAAAACGCCTACTTGGTACTTGAAGTTAGGAGGGTCATTTACCAACCATATATCAAAAAAAATTTCTTTTTTTTTTTTCCTACCATTTTAGTACTCAAACAAGTTACTACTATTAAAAAGTCCTTGTTGCCCAAATCTGATGAAATCTCTAACAAAAATAGGCAGGAGTTGCTCACACTTACATTTTAGAGAGAAGCTTTTATGAACTGACTAATTTACCCTCAAAAAGCTCCCATGTGAGCAGTGAAGTGTCTTTCTTGCCGAAGATTCCATCAGATCAGATTTGGCCAAAAAGGGTTTTTGGCTGATTATAACTTATTTGGGTACTAAAAAGGCAGAAAAAAACTTGGAAGTATCTTGTTGTCAAATGACCCTAATTTCAAGAACCAAACGGGTGATTCTCCCTAATCACAATGATATTCTGTAGGACTCAATTAGGATATCATCCCATCTTTATGCTTCAGGGGGGGAATATATGAATATCATCTTAAGTGGGTATATTAATGATGGTACAGTAGTTGATGAACTCCTATGGCATCTAGCGAAAAGCCCCACAAAAAAACATAAAGAGGAATATTGACTAAAAAATATTTCATGTCTTGACTCCTAGAACTTTCCCCAATCAGGCACGAGAAAAATTAGTTTCAGGATGCAACATTAACAATGTTTTAATTTTTTTTCCTCTGGTGCATCACTAACAAGATCAAAATATAGCATTACTTTGTGACCTTGTATTTTGAGTAGTTCTAGTGGTGCTTATACTGAAAGGGGGGGGGGGACAAAACAGGATAACATCTTAACATTCCTATTATGTTCTTATTATATATGATTTGTTCTATTAACCTGGACTGAAATTTACCTGGATTTATTCTCTTTGAAATAGAAGTTTTGACCTCTGAGAGTGTGTGGCATATTGCAGTCATGTCCTAGATATTGTGCCAGCCCATGGAGATGGTTTTTTCCGTAAGTTTTTGTAGGAGTAATGTTGGCTTCTAGAGTTTGATAAGATCTAATTCCTTATGGAAGAATATTGCTTTGAAAGATCTATAGATCAAATTGTTCAATAGTTAACTCTGTCTCTGCCCCCTATGATTTAACCTCACTAGATCCGGGAAAAAGCCAATAACAGGTGGGCCTTCTTGAAATTCTGCATACGCTTCAATACACCACAAGACATTATTTAAACTGTCAAGGAAATAGGTTTTTGTGTAATCATCGTACATTACCACTATCTGCTGGTTATCTGAATGTTTTCCTGTTTCTGCCAACAATACGCCTATGTTGGATCCCTAATACCCTGCCTAACGTTCAGAAAGGAAGAAGGGGTCCTTTAATTTGTGTTGACAGTTAACCTTTGTCTCATGATAACAATTATCTCGCCATAATATGCTATTATGACCTTGTATTAAAATAACACTTGAGAGTTAATGTTCTATTGTTAAGATAGGACAATTGAGCTACATATTATGTAGTTATCTGACATTCTGTTTCTTGACTGTTGTAGAGGAGGAAAAAGAATTGGGTCATGTTTCTCCACAATTTGATGATTACGTATCTCAAAAACGTGTAATAAAAGAACTGGATGGTGGAAAGACCAATTTGCCAGATTCTACAGTTGATGTACCCAAATCGAGTTCTCTAGGTGAGGGGGAGCCTTCAGCAAGTGGAATTTCTTCTCAAGTGGCTGTGACTGAAGATTCCAAAGTCAGTATCTTCCCCACAACAAATTGTGGGGCTACTTCTAAAGTGTTTATCCAAGAAAATATTGTCAAGGACAACGGGGCAACAGATGGAGATTACAAGCATGTGCTTTCTACTGATCTTTTGTGTTCCTTGTGCAAGCAGCTATTATGTCGGCCTGTGGTTCTTAATTGTGGTGATGGTAAGTATGTTGACTTTTTATACAAGCACGATTTCCATCCTAGAGAGTCTAAGATTTCTCATATTATGGCTTTCTCCATGCAGTATTTTGCGAAACTTGTATAATCAGTCCAGAAGATAAGATGCCCAGATGCCCAGTTTGTCATAGTGCGCACCCGACTGGTTTCCCAAATGTTTGCTTGGTTCTTGAGCACTTCTTGGAAGATCAATTTCCAGAAGAATATAATGCGAGAAAGCAATCCTTAGCCAAACAAATGGATGATCAGCAATTGAACCAGTCAAAACGTTTGTTCTCCTTCCTTTATCCTCTTTCTTACATGCTATTTTTGTCGTGCTTCCTATCAAATGTTCTTAATGAGTTTAAGCAAAAATCATCAGCACCTAACCATAAGAGAGATGCATTTTTATTAATTTGCATGCTGTATTTTGTGTCATTCAAACACTGGAGCTTGAAAGGTTTTTTTACTGCTTGATTGAAACCAGTTTTCTATCTTAATTATATTTTGGGGTTTGGGACATTAAGAGTAGTTCTAGAAGTTACATTCAGTCTTATTCTTCAAAAAATCAGCTCAGTATTTCAGCAGGAAGTTTTAAGCCAAACCTGAAGAGTTTCATTGGGTTGAGGGACTGTATTGAAACTTAGACGCATGTTGCTAGGAGTTCAATATAAAAAAAAATGAAGAATTTATCCAGGGAATATTTTCTGGTGTTTGTTCTATGATTTTAAAGAATCGAACTTTTCAAACAATCACCACTTTGAATTAAGCTCTAGAGTTATGGCCCATACATATATGGGGAAAAGTACCCTTTCGTGAAGTTCTATCTTAATCTTGCAGAATATTTAAAGAATTTAGGTGTACAATGTCCATTCCTTGCTTATCAATATTGATTATGCGATATCCATCAATCCAGCATACAACCCATGGCAAATAATCTGATATCAAGATTTTGAGCAACTAGTTGGAGTAGCCAATTAAGGAAAAAGAATCATTTTGTAAGCATCATATTTAGTATTTCATTTCTTTTTTTCACTGACATGTTTTGATCTTTTTCCTGTTTTATTGTGCAAATCATTTTCAGGGTTAAAAGAGAAGCAGATGAAAGCTTCTAAGGGCTCCTCAATGCCACCAAATTTGTATTCATCCTTGTTCTCAGTCCAGGGGCCAAAGTTTCACTTTGGAGTTGGTTGCGATTATTGTGGGGTAAGTTTAATCTATTTAAATACACAGGAATGCTACTTGCAACACTTAACAAATTAGAAGGGAACAAGAAAATTACAGTCTGATGGAGGGTTGATAGCAGGCAGGTGCTTCAAGTTTCTAATGAACAACATGTTTGTGCACTATATGCTTCCGGTGCCTTCACTAAACCTGTCGAGATTTCTTTTCTTTCTTTTTTTTGGGGGGGCGATCCTTCATGCTGTAAAGGAGAATAAATTTTAGGTTGGAAGACGGGGAATGTATCTTGTGAACCTGAATAATATGTGCAAAAATCTGCTTGAAGTGCTTTGCAACCAAGAATTTGTGCATGCCATATAGAAAGCATAGACAGTAATGAATAGGCTATTGTAATGCATAGATTCCCATAATTTGTGTCTTACTCACTGTGTATTAATAGTGTGTAATAAGAATTCAAATCATCATTGAGACTGAGATGTAGGCTTCCTGTGTCGTAACCAAGTATAAATCCACAATGTGTTCAAATTCTGTTATCTTTCTCAATCTCACCGCTTCTACTACTTGATTAACCAATAATCCTTTATGCAGATGTGTCCCATTATTGGTGAACGGTACAAATGCAATGACTGTGTGGAGAAAATAGGATTTGACCTCTGTGAAAATTGCTATCAGAGTTCATCAAAGCTACCTGGTCGATTTAATCAGCAGCATACAGAAGATCACAAGTTTGTAAAAGTCGAGCCAATCCATCTTACTGAACTAATACTGAGAGCTGAAAGTTTTGAGGATGACGGTTCTGATGACAATGAAGATGAGGAAGAAAACTCCCGTGCCCTTCACTCTTCAGAAGATGCAGCACAGGACACTGAAGATGGTATAGCGCTCCTCTCTTCAAATGAAACTTCAGAAAATCAAGAATGTCCAGATTCAAGAACTTGAGTTCAGCTACATCACATTCAATTGAGTTCTAAAATGTCTAGGTGATTGAGCGATTGATATTTTCTTCCATGCTGGGGCAAGTTCTGGACTTCTTTCATTCTGACTATACATTAGATTTGAGTTTACTTAAGATACATATAAGATAGCCAACCAAATGGGATATCTTCTCATTTCGTAATTTTGTTCGTATTTGAGTTTACTTCCTTTGTATCATCGTGTGAATCTTCCCCTTTAATAGTTTCTTCATAAACATTTCTATTTACTAATAAGATCCTGAAATTGTGTATTTTGGGGGTCATATCTCATGTATGAAGTGAGCAGAACTAATTGGATTTATAAAAGTGTTTTTCATTTTGTTTTGAAAATGAGAAAGATTAGCTTTCAGTGGTTTCCACAAAGAACTTCAGATTCATGATTCTCAACCTCAAACCTAGATTCCTGTTCTAGAGTAGAGATATTTCATTTGCATGATGGGATGATCAATTGGATTCTCCCGTCACTAGTTATTGTGTTTCAAGATTGTCTGATGCGTTATCAAACATTATAAGCTGGCAACTGTCATTCAAATTGCCATTCAATAGGCTGTGAAGTTAATTATATTAGTCTGGCACTTGAAGATGGGTTTAGATTGATAGTGACTAGCTATGGATTTTAACGACTGTCTTATACTTCATGAAACACGGTTAGTTAAGGCTTTTGAATGTTATTTGATGCTCTTTTTAAATTATTGAAATCCACAAGAATACGGAACTACTTGGAACTACTTGAGTCCCATTAATTCCAACTTCGGTCCAATGAGCGTTCACGGAGTCTGATTTTTTTACTTAGGAGTTTAGAGGGCTTTTGAATGTTTGTTTAGTATTTTTATTTTTTATCAAAATCTTCTAATATTTGAAACCACTTAAGTCGATTAATTCATAGTTCCAACCAGAAAGATTATGTGGTAATCTTGTCCAAAACTTTTTCAATACAATACTTCAAGTAAGAGTCATTTTCATTACCTTATTTAGGTATTAGTATGTTTATTATGTTTGTTTTTTTATCACTCGATTACAAAGTTACATCAAATTATGTCCTATCCTAGTAAAGTACCTCTTGTCTCGAAGTCAATAATATTTTCCCTAACCTATCAGATTATGTTGTTTGATACTTTATAGAATGCTATAAGCCAATAAATATTTTTCTAATATTGAGTTATAGTTCATAAATGGAGCACTTGAAGGTAAATATATATCAATTGTGCCTAGTTATTATTTTTTTTAACATTAACTAATATTTTTATCAAGCATTTTAAGCTTGCAAATGTCAAAATGGCATTGAGTTATGGTTTATTAATGAGTACTCACTCGGTAATAGGTTTAAACTTATGATAACTAGTTATGGATTTTGACCATTGTTTGTACTTCATGAAACATGAATAGCCTTTAATTGTTATTGTCATTCGAAATTATGTTGATGGTGAGTTATAATATAAAGTAATAATTAAGTATAAAAAATTGGGTTAATTTGTGATTCATTTCATATAAGAAGTACTTGTAATATATTATCTCATGTACAATATATATATATATATATATATATATATATACACTATGCATTTATCATTAACTTGAAATAACGACAAGTACTACTCTACAAAATTATCCTAATTTGATAAGAAATTTTTTTTTGAAAGTCCTAATTTCAAAGTTTTTTCTTTTCTTTTTCTTTTTCTCTTTTGAGAGAAGATATAATTATATTTTAATAGACAAATTTTTGGAGGGGTAAAAAGGGGAAAAAAAAAGTGCAATCGCCAATCAGCAACAGTAGTTATGTTTGGTTGGGTTGCCGCGTCCCGCCATGACCAATTATTCATTATTATATTTATTAATTTAATAATAATTTATGAATTAAATAATGGTATGTAAAGCATTGGATTCTCTTAGGCCCCAATTATTTAAACTTTTTCTTGTAGAGTCTCTCTCACTTTACTTTCATTTATGCATACGTGTTCTTCACGCTCTACATTATTTTTATATTTTAGCATATTTTAAACTATAATTAATCTTTTTCGTTGCTTTCATATCATTGGTGGTGAAATTATAGTCTTATTAAATTATTATTATGATTATATCCGGGCAAAAAGATAAAGTTAAATTATTATTATATTCAAAACCAATTGTATATAGTAGCACTTTTGAGGTTTAACTAAATTATATTGAACAATCACAAAAGATGGATCAATTAGCCAAAGAAAGGCACCACTGGATATTAATATTATAATGAGAATTTTCAGCTGAATGTCATTCCTGACTAACATGTACTGGGAGTTCATCTCAGCATTATGTTAATTTTGTAAGGTAGATCTAATATGATTATGGCTTAGAGGTGTTCTTAGTTATTAAGATCACCACAATAATAATACAAAGAAATTAGATATTTGAATAACTAGAACATTTCAATTCTCAATATCAATTGAGGAAATGTGTCAGGTCAACTAGCACAAACGATCATCTAATTTACCAAGTAAATTAATAAAGATTCAATTCATTTTAGAAGTAGTCTCGTGAAGTTTTCACTTATATTGTTGTCAATTAATTGGACTTATATACATTCATATATTATTATCATAAAAAAAATACTATCAATTGAAAAAGTAATAAAAAATCATTTTCTATTGTGTTGAAGGTCAAGTTTTAATCTCAACCTTTGACGATAATTTTAGTCAAGAAAATAACCTCGAGGATAAGATGTATACTTGCCAAATTGAGAGAAGAGGTAACAAGATTTCTCATTGAACAGGGTAAATATATGTGGCAAAAAATAAAGCTAACAATAATTTTTTATTGTGCATTGAATTAATGGGGGCCAAAATGGAGTTGGCTGGCAAGTACTTTACTGACCCATTCTGAATTGAGCCCAAGAAAGCTGATATGGCTTGGAATATGACTTGCTCTAAATAGGCATGCTAAGGAACAGTTGAAACTCAATTAAACCTTCTTCCAGGCTTCAAGGCCAAATAGAGAAGCAATGAATGGGTTAGTAATTTCGACTAGTTGATATCAATTCTTTCAAAAGGAAAAAAAGAAGAAGTTATAATTAAATTCATTGACTTTAATGAAGAAAATGACAAGTAGATGAAAATAAAACTCTCAACTTTGATAGGTGATAAATCATTATAGGTGACCATTTTGAAAGAAAATTTAAAATTTGGGACCAGTTTGAAATTAGAAATACAAAACTCTGCTCTGCTCCTCCACCTCACTAAGCAAAGCATACTGTTTACAAAATGTCAATATAATACGGTAATACTCCATGTATCAAAAAAACAAGACCATTTTTACACAGCAAAAATTATTTTTATTCTTAAAATATCCTTAATTATTAACCGTGTGTTTTATTAGAATTTATGATTATTCTTTTCTTAAGATGAGAAAGTTAAGATAAAATATATAAATAAATATTGATATTATGAGAAACGATGTGTAAATTATTTCTAAAAATGATTAAAGCGATTTATATTTTGAAACAAATACAAATGGCTTCAACGATTTTTTTTTTTTACTAAGGGAGTATATGGTAATGGTTTAATTGGTTAACAACATTTTTATATGTCTAAGTAGCAATACTTTGATTTACATTTCTATCTTCCTAATAAAACAAAAAATAAATAAATGCATCGGGAAAAAGATGGTGTCATTCTCTAATTAAATGCAAATAAGAGAGTACAAATAAAATTCTTAAAATTTATTGCCCACCGAAATAAGTAGATGCATCCCAGGAGAAAACTATACTTCTCTTGAAATAAGTAGTTTAACTAATCGATTTTTTCATTTCTATTTGTTGAAAATTGACTTTTTGTTTGACATCATCTAACCCTACTTCAAAGTAAAATTTATGATTTTTTTTTTTTTTTTAACACAACGTCTTAAACATTGATTGAACTCGTGACTTTACTTAAACGTGCAAATTGCTTACCACTCAGACCAAATAGTTAGTTAAATTTGATTCAGATAGTTGTCTTCTATTTTAAGAAGAAAAAGAAAAATCGGTGAGAAAAAAAAAATTGAAAATCGTCAGAATGGATAATGAAGATTGAATGGATGAAGCAGAAAACAGACAAGTGCGTGGGGTTTTGGGAAACGTGTGATTGGTTATTGTTTTTGATTGACTACTTTTTGAGGTTTCCAATTCTATTTTTTTTTTAATTCACACGAATGGATACTTTTCATGAAACCGAGGTGCCCATTTATACAATTTCCTTTTTTCTTTTCCAAAGGATAAGTGCTATTCCAATTGCATCTTCTGATCAAGGAGTGATTATCATGTTCACATTCAATTGTGTTTGTATATTAGGAAAATTTTATTAATTTAAATAAAATATAATTAATCAGTAAAAATTATTTTAAAATAATTTAAAAATTATTAATTATAATTTTATAATTAAATCTTAATAAAATTTTAATATTTTAAAATTTAATTTTAAAATTCAATATAAGTAAATAATGAATGATTAAATTTACTATTTAAATTTTATAAATTTAAAAGTTGTTTTCTTTTGATAAGTTAAGATAAAAAAAAATTTATAAATTAAACAAGTTAAAATGTAATCTTTCAATACTTAATTTAATTTGAAGAAAAATCATTTGTTAATAAATGTATGGTATAATGTAAACTCTAATCTATTATAATCATGTTAGGTTAATGAATAAGTTCAAATAGGCAATTCTATTCTAATCGCATTTCAATTTCTATTGTATCTTTTTTTTTACTATATTATTTTAATTGTTTGATTTATAATAATAAATGATTTGATGAATAATTAACTATTTAATCAATATTATATATTTTTAAAAAGTAATACTATACATTAATTAATAAATTAATTATATAATTATCATTTTTAATATTATACAATATTAACCATACTTAACAAGAATAACTTTTGGTTCACTCCATAACATTTTAAAAATTGATGAGCAATAATGAATTAAAAAGAATAACTTTTGGTTCACTCCATAACATTTTAAAAATTGATGAGCAATAATGAATCAAGATGTCATTAGAAACAGTAACATCTTGATGGATCGAATATTTTAGGGCATAGGATTTCTAGACCCGGCTAGATCCTAGATTCTGTCCAAATCCTTCATCGTGAAATTTAGGTCTCAAAACAAATTGGCTGTAGGTCTCTTACATTGTGGCCACTTTCCCTTTTCATTTCAAAATTATTGTACCCATTTTCTTTTTTATTTTAAAAAAGAAGATGCATGCATTCAATAAATTCACCTCATATAATAGATTGTAGATCCATTTATGTGTTACAAAGTCGTCTAAACTCAAGTCAGAGGTACATTTTCTTTTTTATCCACAATTATGATAGTAGTCTTTTTGTTGGAGATTTTTGACAAAATTCAAGATCCATTGGCATATTTTCTCTTGAATCTTCTTTGGTAGGTACATGTTTATGTTCAAACAATATATGTGGCCACTTCTTTTTTCCTTCCATCTATTTATGAGATTGTTGAATCCTCTTAACACTTCTATTAGTAATTTTTTGATAGTTTCCCTCATTATTATTCTCTCATATTTTCGTTTGAAATTGAAGGTTAAAATTTGATTTATTATAAAATTAACAAGAGTTGTATACTTTAAAAAAATTACTATATTATTCTTATTATTAATTTCATTAGTTACGAATTATTAGTTACTAAAATATAAATTTATTAAATTTTAAAAAGTATTAATAAAACAATAGATTTATTTTTAAAAAAAATTAATATATCAAAATATAAATGTAATCGTTCGTTCTCGAACAAACTTGAGTATTTTTCAAAAAATAATAGAGCTTTTCATGATATTGTCGTTGGCTTTGAACTGATCTTATCTAAATTTTTTGCTGAAGACGAAGAAAAAATTACCACAAAAATTCTAATCCAAATACATAGTTGGTTACTCACTTCTTTTCACACCTTTTTGTTTGGATTTGAATTGGACTTATTCTAATAGCTTTGGTAATCCAAAAAAATTCTTACTTTGAATTTTGGAGTTGGTTAATTTAACCGACACATGTAAACCATGCAGTGGAAGTGGCGCTACGGCGTTGGATGGTGGCGCGTGGATCGCGTAGTGATTCTTCTTGAAATTAGCGGCGACGCTTTGAAACTGAGAAGATTCCTTTTCTCGGTGCTAACCATAGTTAAAGAATATCTTCAATGGCTGGATAATCCAGTTTCTGTACGGCATATACGTTCAGGATAGGATTGTCGGGGATGATTCATCTCGAGTTGAAATACATAAGATAACATAAGGCCAAAACTTGCAATATTTATCTCAAATATTGTACTTCCCCTCATGTCAAAATATAAATTGCCTTAGTATTTTGTACATAGGTTATTTTTTTTATAAAAAAATAATAATAAATTAGTCAAGCAATTTAGAGAGTGTTTTTAATCAATTTATTTAAGAAATTAAAGATAAAAGATATGTAAATCTAACATTGTAAAAAGAAATCAATAAATACTGAACAAATTTCAATCATAGCTAATTGTATAAGTGATATTTCTAATAGTAAACGAGTACAAAATCGTGTAAGAACTTAATTATTAGAGAATAATAACTAGAAATGATGGTTAATCCCTATATAAGTTGAGAATATAAGAGGACAAATTTAACTTGAAGAGGAATTCACATAACTAGTTGGTAAGACAATGGCTCACCAAGACATAATCAATAGCTTATCTAAATGATAATCAACCACATGAAGACTAAAACACTAACTTAAACTCCTATTGGAGGTGGTAGTATGAAACTTTTTGCAATGGAGGAAAGTTTGAACTTCTTTTCTTGGAGAATGAAGGAAACACTGACATATTGAGAATAATCATCGGCTAACTTTGTATTAGCAATCATGATACTATAAACAATGTAAGCATTATCTAGAATGATTGAACATAAAGCATATTTAGGGGCATTGCGAGCTCGTTAACAAATCCTATGACTAGAACAAAAGATGTTGTACCAACGGACAAACCCTTCACTTGCTTGGCGGACGATGCAAGTTCTATTCCCCCCAATCCCATTCTTCTACTCCCAATTATAAAAAATAAAAAAAAAACAATCTCAAGGCTCAATCTTGAAGAAAACAACTTCATTTTAAAACAAATTATATTTTAAATGCAGATAATGTTAATATGTAGCTGTGTGTTTATTTTTATCTGCCTGTCATTAACAAGAGGGAAAACATGAGAAGGGGGGGGGGTAATATTTGCAAGGCTTGCTAAGGTTGAGAATTTTTTAATTTTGGGGGGGAAATGGTTGAGATGTTAAATAACAAGTTTCACATCTTAATTGTGTTGTATATGAACTTCTGTTTCAAGATGCCCTTGAATGGTAGTACTTAATTTATTACTGGTTTCTTAAAATAGTCCCAATTTTTTCCAAGTGTTAATATTGAATAAATTATGAATCTTCTTAGTAAATTGAAAAAGACATCTTGCTTAGGTCACTATTTAGTTCAAAACACTAAAAAAAGAGGCATTAAAAGTACAATTAATCACGTTTCATTTTCAGTTTCTACTTAAAGCAAATTTAAAAGAAATAAAGCAAACTGATGCAGAAAATCAGAAAGTTTATTTCAGTCTTCTTGTTTATTTGCCCCCTCTTTTTTGGCATAGAAATACAATCCTTGGTAATTGAGTAAATGACATCAAATTTTTTAAAAAATCTTTTTTCTTTTTTTGGTTAAAATTACATGGATATAATTGAAGTATCCAATGCAAGGATCAATAATAAGTAAATATGAAATGACAAGAAAATACAATTAATATGACTTTAATTCAATGTTACGAGTTCGGAGTCACGCTTTCTAAAACGTATATTTTTTTAAAAAAAATGAAACAATACTATTAATATCACTAAACAGTAATACATACATAAGAGATCAGGAGTAGATTTGGTTAATGAGCTCCACTCTTAATTCTATATCTATACTAAAGTAGCAGCTTTTTTCCCTAGTTGAGAATTAAAAGAATATTCTATCAATGTAATGAAAACTTAATATTATATTTCACCTAACATTCAAAACATATTTTTACATTTCACATAAAAATATCTTTCAAAATATTTTTTTTCTAACCTAATCTCACCCAATCATATAAACAATATTTTTTTTATTAATTTTCAATTAAAATTACATTCTTTAATAATTTATTAATTATATTTTATACATTTTATAATATTATCAATTTTCTAACCGAGTACATGAGTTCCACTTAATAATATAAACAATATTTTTAAATTAATTTTCAATTAAAATTATATTATTTAATGATTTATTAATTATATTTTATACATTTTATAATATTATTAATGAGGTTAGATCCAAAACTATATTAATCAAATTTCAATTGTGTATCCAAATATAACTTTATTTCAAAACAAAACAAAATAAACTTTCGTAACTCAATCCAAATATACTTATATTTATATATTGAAAGATAAACTTTATTAAAAAATACATAAAAAATTATATTAAAAAATAAAACGATTTCTTTTTACAAATTTCTAATTTGTGACATTTATAAATATGGAGTTGGTTAAAATAGTTTTCTAGTCCACTATTTTCCTAACAAAAAGTAAAAGAAAAATATTGAACTTTTATAACCATGTGAAAATTTTTGATTGGTACTCTACTCTTTATTGAAACTCGAAAGAGAATTAAGTTAGTAGAAAATTCCCTTTTACTACTGATCCATGCTTTTCATACCTGGACATTACCTGTTGTTTGAAAGAGAGAGCTGATTCCACGTGGATGTAGCGCGTGTCATTTAAGCTCCACCAAGGTCGCGTGTGTAAATATCTTTTGAATAGAAAAAAAATATTACAATGATACATGCAGAAAAAATAAAAACGCTTTGTCCACGCGGCCACCAAAAGGGTATCCAATGCTTCACTGTTATGGGACTCCGTAATCCGCCCGCCGTTTCAAACTTGTTTCGTGATTAAATCACGATAATTTATTATATCGCGAGTCAATTAAAAACATCTTCAAAAATATCTCTAAATAAAATATTATATTTGGTTTAAGAAAAATTAATGAAAATATTTCACTATAATTTCTTAAAATCAGATGAAATTACAGAATAGAGATCGTGACACTAGTGTTTTTTTCCCGTCGACGAAAGGTAGTCAGTCCTCTTTACAAAATTAGCTAGATTAAGTTTAATTCATCTGATAAATAAAATAAATTGATTTGTAAAATGATCTCATATATAATTATATTATTATAAATGTCATGTGTTCTTGTAAATATGTAAATTTTTTTGTTTATGTCAATCTTTTAAAATAAAAATTAAATACAAGACCATTGAGAGTGTTTTTTTATTGATAAATGAATCTAACTTAATTTCCTTTATAGCTATAAGGATAATGAGTTAAAGCCATCAAAATAACACTTTTATGAGTTTAAATTTAAATTCTTTTTAAAAAGATTACTAGATTAAAAGTGATTCAAATACCCTTATAAAAAACATATTTTTTATTAATTGAATACTAATTAGCCCATTGTGATTTGTGACATATTGTTTTCTCCTACCAGACTCCTTAGGTTAGGTAAGCAAGTGAAAAGCAAGAATCATTCCTAAATGTGGGACAAGGGAAACCATTACATTTACATATATATGCATCATTCTACATGCAGAATTGGAGTTGTCCCACAAAGAAATCCAAAAGTATAGTGAGAAGCAATTCCTATTATGGTAACCGTGCAAGAATTTATACATTGCATTTGATTTGAATATATACTTAATTATTAAAATCATCAATTTTCAAAGTACACATTCATCACCCCGATAACTAAGTTGAATATAATAGAATTAGCCTACTTGGTCCAAAGACTATGATTATTTTGCCAAATTAGTCCCCATTTTCTTAATGTAGCCATAGTAGTCCCTGCTCAAAATTTTAATTAGCCAAATTAGTTACTAACACATATAAACATATAAATTTCATTATAAAAAGGTGAGATGATTTGCACGGACTAGACTTCTGCGGTAAAATCATCATTTTGCATAGGAAAATCGGCATATTTGGTCCTCATACTATGATTTTTTGCCAAATTGATACTTATTTTTTCCCAATTTACCCAAATTAGTCCATGTTCAAAATTTAAATTTGTTTCTATATTTTTATAAAAAAATAAAAAAATATTTAATTAAAAAATCATATCACTTATGGTTTCCTATTCAAAATTTAAAATTTAAATTATCCAAAACATCATGGAAATTTTGAACAAGAAATCTCAATGATATTATTTTCTTAAATTAAATATTTTATATTGTATTCCCTCTATCCCACTAAAATAAACAATTCATCGTTTTTCATACATATTTAGTGATGTTGAAGTTTTATACACTTTTTCTAATTTTCCCTGTACTAGATTTGATCCAACAATTAAATTTTTTTATTGAAATACTAATTAATTTATTAAAGTTTTTTTTGGTGACCCACCAAAAACACATGGAAATTTGTTTATATGAAATGTTTAATTATATTGGGATTCAAATGAATTAATAGTGTTGTAATCATATTTAGATTTCCAAAAATCCTCTTGAAAATGAATTGTTAAGTCAATGTGTAAAATAAAGATAATTTTATTCATTGAAAATTTAATTATATGCTAAATAGAGAACTAGACTATAATTTTGGACATATGAAAATAAAAATCAAGTTTATTTTAGTGGAATGGAAGAAATCTATTTTTATAAAAATATATAAAAATAATTTAAATTTTGAAGAGGGACTCATTTAGCTAATTAAAACTTTGAACACATACTCATTTGGCTAAATTGGAAAGAAATAAGGATCAATTTGACAAAAAACCATAGTATGGGAACCAAACATGAAAATTTTTATATATAAAAAGATGATTTTGCCCTCGAAGTCTGGTCACCTGCAAGTGACATGACTTTTTTTGGATGAAATTTGTATGTTTAACGATGTCATGTACTAGTTTGGCTAATTAAAATTTTGAACAGGAACTACTATGACTAAATTTAAAAAATAAAGGCTAATTTGACCCCAAAAAAATCATAGTTTTTGGAGATCAAATAGGCTAATTTTCCATGAATAAATTAGTTATACATAATCACATACGATTCTAGTAAAATTACAATTACTTATTTGCTTAAACATTAAATGGTTTATGCCTAACTAACTTGGTCTAGTTAATTTTAGCGTAATATATAAATATATAATTGTTAAATTATCATTTATATCGGTTTGTACCTTATTCAATTTGTATTTTATTGCCTTCAATTATCCCAAGTTTTAGGTATGTAAGTGCGCATCAATGATACATGTTAAATAGCTCGTGGTTTTTTTTTTATGAGATACAAATTTTTATTATGACATGAGAGATAGATGAGGTGAAAATATTTGTTATAGTATTGATAGAAATTAATTTTACAAATTGAGATAAGTGCATATAGTAATACCACAAGTAGGTATGCTTGATTGTAATTGTAAAGTTTAACGAACCACATGTCTTATTCATCAGATAATGTTTAAAATTCTTTGTGGAAAGAAAATGAAATATGTTATTTTTTTTTTATTTTTAATTTTCATAGTTCAATGCCAACAAGTCAGATGTTGCACATATTTCCTATTCAAGAAAGTGTTGGTAAACTAACTCGATTAACAGATATATTCAAGAAATACGATGACCGTATAAATGAAAATATTATGTAATATATTATGAAATATAGGGAAAGTATTGTAATTTTTAAATTTAATGGATCCCAAATTTTGGTGCGAAGACCTTAAAATTTGGTGTGAATAAATTTAATAAAAAAATCCCATGGAAATTTGATAATTATGTTAATTTATTTTCAAATATGTATTTCGTAATGTTTTAGGGAAATATTTATATATGTTGTGACTAAAAAAATAAAAATACATACATTAATTTAAATACAATATATGTTGTAGTTTCAAGGATGCTATATCTAAAGAAATATTTCAAAATACAGAAAAATATAAGATAGTTTTTAAATTAAAGTACGCTAAATCTTTTTGGCGCAAATGGTTTATACACGAAATAACTATACGATTTCCTTGAAAATTCATGTCCACCTTAATTTCTTATTAGATACGCATTTCCTAATCTTTTAGGAAAAAAAAAAAAAACTTAACGTATGGTGACTAAAGAAATCATAATACATAGAGTAAAATTAAATACGATAAACGTTGTAGATCTGATGATATTACGTGTAAAGAAATATTTCAATATTTTCAAGAAATATTGAAAAATGCAGAAAAATATATGGCAGTTTTTATAATACAAGTGCGGTGGCAAAAACTATAAGATTGGCATGAATGTTTTATACACGGAAAAATTATACAATTTCATTGAAAATCCATGTTCACATTAATTTCTTTTTACATAAGCATTTCATAAATTTTTAGGAAAAATTTATATAAAAAAATCAAAATACATATAGTAAATTTAGATACGATAAATGTTGTAGATTTGAGAATGCCGCATGTAAAGAAATATTTTAATATTTTCAAGAAATATTCCAAAATGCAGAAAAATATATAGTAGTTTTTGAATTGAAATAAGACCTAAAATTTTGGCGCAAAGACTCTTAAATTTGGCGGGAACGATTTATACACAAAATAATTATACAATTTCCTTAAAAATCCATATTCACATTAATTTCTTGTTAGATACACATCTCATAATTTTTTGGAAAAAAAAATTAAGTTTAGGCATCGTGATAAAAAAAAAAAAGATAGTAAGTTTAGATACGATAAATATTGTAAATTCGAGGATACAATATATAAAAAAAATATTTTAATATTTTCAAGAAATATTGTAAAAATTTTAATATATATATATATATATATATATAGTAGTTTTAAAATTCAAGTGCGGTCCAAAATTCTAGTGCAAAAACTTTAAATTTGGAGCGAATGGTTTATATACATGGAATAATTATACAATTTCCTTTAAATCCACATCCACATCCACATTAATTTCTTTTTAGATATACATTTCAATCTTCTTTGGGGAAATAATTATATTTAGGTGTTATGATAAAAAATATATATATATATATATAGAGTAAGTTTACATATGATAAATATTGTAGTTCGAGGATATTACATGTAAATAAATATTTCAACAATTTCAATAAATACTACAAAATGTGTGTGCACACACACACAAATTAGTTTTAAAATTCAAGTGTGGTCCAATATCTGATGCTAAAACTCTAAATTTGGTGCAAATAGTTTATATATGGAATAATTACCTTTAAAATCCATGTCCACATCAGTTTCTTTTTAGATACGTACAATTTTTTGGGAAAAATAAATATTTAGGTATTGTGATAAAAAAATAAAAAATATATACGAAATTTAAATAAGATAGATTCAATGATACTACATGTAAAGATATATTTCAATATTTTCAATAAAATATTACAAAATGCATAAAGATATATGTTAGTTTTTTAATTGAAGTACGATCCAAAATTTTAGACCGTAGAATTTTGTCCATATGATTTATACACAAAATAAATATACAATTTTCTTAAAAAGCCATCATCACATAATTCATTTCTAGATACACATTTCATAATTTGCATAGGAAAAATTATATTTAGGCGTCTTGACAAAAAAAATATAGTAATTTTAGATACGATAAATATTATTGATTCGAGAATACTACATTTAAAGAAATATTTCAATATTTTTAAGAAATATTGAAAAATGTAGAAAAATATATGATAGTTTTTATAATTTGAGTGCGGGCCAAAGTTTTGGCGCGAAAACTATAAATTTGGTGTGATTGTTTTATACAAGAAATAATTACACAATTTCCTTGAAAATTCATGTTCGCATTAATTTCTTTTTAGATATGCATTTCATAAGCTTTTAGGGAAAAAATATATTTAGGTGTTGTGACAAAATAAAAAAACATATAATAAGTTTAAATATGATAAATATTTTAGATTAAGTGATGTTGCATGTAAAGAAATATTTCAATATTTAGAAATATTGCAAAATGAAGAAAAATATATGCTAGTTTTAAAATTCAAGTGTGGTCCCGATTTTGGCGCAAATTGTTTGTAGTGGAATAATTGTAAGACTTCCTTGAAAATCCACGTACACATTAACTTCTTATTAGATACGCATTTCATAATCTTTTAGGGAAAAATATATTTAGCTATTGTGATAAATAAAATTCAAAATACATATAGTAAATTTAGATACGATAAATGTTGTAGATTTGAGGATGCCACATGTAAAGAAAAATTTCAATATTTTCAAGAAAATATTTCAAATTGTAGAAAAATATACGTTAGTTTTTGAATTGAAATAAGGTTCAAAAGTTTGAGGCGAATGATTTATACACAAAATGATTATACAATTTCCTTAAAATTTCATGTCCACATTAATTTATTGTTAGATATGCATTTCCTAATTTGTTGGAAAACAAATTAAATTTAGGTGTTGTGATAAAAAAAAAATTAAGTTTAGATATTATGAATATTGTAGATTCGAGGATGCTACATGTAAATAAATATTTCAATATTTTCAAGAAATATTGCAAAATTCAAAGAAAATATATAGTAGTTTTAAAATTCAAGTGTGGTCCAAAATTCTGGCGTAAAAACTCTAAATTTGGTGTGAATGGATTATATACATGGAATAATTATACAATTTCCTTTAAAATCTATGTCCACATTACTTTCTTTTAAGATACGCATTTAAAAAAAAATTTGGGAAATTTTTTTTTTGGTGTCTTGATAAGAGATATATATACACTAGATTTAAAATTCAAGTGGTCCAAAATCTTACGCTAAAACTTTAAATCTGACACGAATGTTTTATATATGGAATAATTACCTTTAAAATTCATGTCCATATTAGTTTGGTTTTAGATATATATTTTGTAATTTTTTGGGAAAAAAATTATATTTAGGTGTTGGGATAAAGAAAATAAAAAAATATATAGTAAATTTAAATACGATAAATGTTGTAGATTCGAGGATACTGCATGTAAAGATATATTTCAATATTTTCAAGAAAATATTGCAAAATGCATAGAGATATATGTTAGTTTTTTAATTGAAGTATGGTCCAAAATTTTGTGCATATGATTTATACATAGAATAATTATACAATTTTCTTAAAAAGCCATCTTCACATAATTTCTTCCTAAATACACATTTCATAATTTTTTGTTGAAAAAATTATATTTAGGCATCTTGACGAAGTGTCTGTATCTATATATACATATAGTAAGTTTAGATACGATAAATATTGTTGATTCGATTATACTACATGTAAATAAATATTGCAAAATGCAGAAAAATATATGGTAATTTTTATAATTCAAGTGCGGTCCAAATTTTGGCATGAATATTATATATACAGAATAATTATACTATTTTATTGAAAATCCATGGTCACGTTAATTTCTTTTCAAATACGCATTTCATAATTTGTGAGGAAAAAGTTATATTATGGCCTTGTGACAAAAAAAAAAAAATCAAAATACATATAGTAAATTTATAAACGGTAAACATTGTAGATTCCATGATGCTACATATAAAGAAATCTTTAAATAGTTTAAAGAAAATATCGCAAAATGCAAAAAAAAAATGGTAATTTTAAATTCAAGTGCGGTCCAAAATTTGGTGCAAATAATATATACGCATAATAATCATAAAATTTCCTTGAAAGTGCATATTTACATTGATTTCTTTTCATATGCACATTTTATAATTTTAGGAAAAAAATTATAATTAGGCGTCGTGCTGTGACTAAGAAAACTCAAAACACATATAGTAAATTTATATACGATAAACATTACAGATTTGATGAGGTTACATGTAAATAAATGATTCAAATTGAAGTGTGGTCCAAAATTTTGGCACAAAAACTCTAAAATTTGGTGCGAATAGTTTTATTCGCGTAATAATAATACAACTTCCTTGAATTCCATGTGCATATTAATTTCTTTCCAAATACATTTTCCATAGATACAAAATTGGTTTTTGATAAACTCTTCTACTCAAAAGGAAATCGATTTTGCTATAGAAATAATGTGTTGAAAATTTGTGATTGGTCCCTTTTCTTTTTGAGTGATTTCAAAAGGAAAAAGGGAAGAAAATTGGGGGCGAGAAAGCCAATATATATATATCAATGACTCATGAGATGTTCACAAAGGCATAATCCCTCCTCAGCATTGAGAAAGCTTCTCAAAGGCTCTCCTTTTCTCTCTGAAAAACCCCAATTCCCCACCCCCAGATTTTCCTCTCTATGCTTTCCCTTTCTCCTCTGCCATAAAGTCCCACCACATACACATATACACACAGTCACGCACTGTCATTGTATATATACAACCATCCAAATTCTTGAAACTTTCCCCTTTCTCTTTCTTTAACAACCAACTGCAAAACCATCACACCGTTTGGCTATCAAAAGAAAAAAATTCTGAAAACCCCATGAAATATTTGGCAAAAGTAGGGAAAAAGAGTTGAGAAGGCCAGAATTGAAAAGGGTTTTGAGGGTTTTGAACATGGGGAAATATATAAGTAAGTCAAAGGCAACAGGAGGAGGTGTATCTTTGATGGAGGTGAGTCATACCCAGGCTTCACTTGGTGTCCGTACAAGGGCTAAAGTGGCCTTGGAGCGTTTGCAGAAATCAGCAACATCAACGGAAGCGGCTGCTGACGCTGCTGAAGGAGGAGGCTCCTACTTGCAACTTAGGAGCAGGAGGCTGCAAAAGATATCGCCAATTGCTGTTGA
This sequence comes from Apocynum venetum, assembly GCA_019593545.1. Classification (NCBI taxonomy): domain Eukaryota; kingdom Viridiplantae; phylum Streptophyta; class Magnoliopsida; order Gentianales; family Apocynaceae; genus Apocynum; species Apocynum venetum. The sequence goes on from SRSM01000127.1 coordinate 3,894,959, forward strand.
AAGAAGAAGGCAAAGGAACCTTCAGAAAGTTTCGAATTCGCAGGGCAAGAGACAGGGACAGACCAACGTGAAACAACAGGGTGGGAGAGGGAGTTCGCGGTTGAAAGTGAAGGGTGCTCAGCAGAAAAAGGAGGTGAAAGAAAAAGTGTCCTTGAATGGTGAAAAAATGACTGTAGAGGTGAATTTACCCGGAAATGAGGATGAGGAGAACAAGAAAGGTAATCAGAGTGGTGCTGCTGATATGGGGGTCGAAGAGGCCTTTTTTGGAGAAAATGTTCCGGAATTTGAAGGCAGGGGAAGGTGGGAATTTTTTTTTTCTTTTGTTTTCCCCTGCAAGTTTGTGGGTTTTCTTGCCTTGCATGTTTAAAGTTTTTTCCCTTTTTTTTTTTTGTCTTAAATGAGAATTGGCTTTGGGTTCTTTATGTTGGATTTGAAGTTTTTCTGAATTGTATGAAATTGGTGTGTTGAAGGTTTCATTTTGTTTAATCTTTTATGGGGATCTTTTTTTTTCCGCGTGTTGAAGGATTCAATTTTTGGTTCGGAAAAACTGAAAAAGGTTTGGGTTTCTACGGTGCTTTTGTTTTCATTCTTGAGAAATTAAACAATTGATTTCACACTCAATTGGATTTTTTCACTGGTGGTTTGATGTTTGCATGTTTATCAGAAATGGTCATCCCCAATCTATACTTTGGTTTTAAAAAAAAATGTGGAGGAATTTCTGAAAGTTTGAATTGTGGGGTTTCAAATTTAATTTCAAGCTTTTGAGGTTTTAATGCTCCCGTGGACTGTATAAAAATTGGAAGAAATTTTGTGTTGGTAAATTTTCTTGAGTTACTTAGTTTTGAGTCCCAAAATTTGATTCTTATTGGTCCAGGGCGATTTTAGATGCTTTTTTTCTGCCTTCTATTAAACACTAAAAAATGAGCCCTGGATCAAGTGAAATACCAAATATAGCTTTTGACAGATACTGGTTAAATGTTGAGAAACAAGCTTTTGAATATTTCTGGCGAAAATTTTGAGACTCTTTGCTGAAATTGATATCTTGAAGTTTTTGCTCTTAGAAACAATGTTGGGGTGATGAAAGTTTTGTGAAAGTTTTTACCGTTTCAAATTTTGTAACAGACAGATTTTGTATGATGTGTTTGGAAGTTTTCTTGAATTGAGTTTCGTTTCCACCAGAAACACGAGGGTGATCATTTCTGGAGATTAGCCAATGATTGTCTAAACTTCTAATTCCCAAGAAATGAGAAAAATGATTTTTAATTCTTTTTTCCAGAATTAAGTCTTGTCATTCTATTTACCTGAAAATCAATGTATGAACTCTTTGTCGACGTTTGGTCATAGATTTTAGAAATTTATCTCTGATTGGTTGGGAGTAGTACACAGAGTTTCATCACTCGTGCATTGGACTCCATGCATGGGCGTCCTGGCCAGTCCTTTGCCATTCTTGTATGTCCTTGTTTCTTAAGCCCTTTCTGACTAATTGTGAGAGCTTTTCCCTGTTTGTGTCGTTACTTGGGGCCAAACTTTAATGGTTTGCCTCCACTGCTCCAGTTTTGGGAATGGGGAAATTTTCCTTTCAGCTGAAAATTGCAAAGTTCACTATTTTCTTTGTTAAGCAACTTGTAGATTTGTCTTTTCTGCAATGAGCTTTAGAGCGCTACAGGAAATTAGTTGTGATCTGATTTTCTCAGCCTTGATTTTGTTTCTGTTATTATTTCTTGGTTCATCCCATTGCATCTTTTTGCCTGGATCTCTGTGTGAAATAGTGTATTTGGGTTAAACTCTCTCCTTTCTGCATTGCATTGGCCAAAGAACTCAGGCGGGTGAATGTATTTATGCATATCGGTATATGAAAGTTTGATAGATGTTACAACTTATCTTTTTGGCCAGGCAATGTCAAAGTGCAGTGCTTATTGGGGTCTTGTCATTCTTAATGGAAAAATTCTACTCTACCTCAAATGATTGCTGGGACATGTACTAAATATAAAATGAAAGTGGGGTATGCATGATTGGGGGAATAGATAGATTGGGGGAAAAATGCTAAGATGAAAGCGTTTGACGGCAGCAAAAGCTGTCAATTTGGTTCTCTGTTTCTTTTAATGGTGATGGTAAAGGTAGTTGCTCTTCTCCACCCCTCTCCATTACAGCCAAGAGGGGAGCAAAGAATAGAAAAATTAGTTGATGCAGGCGTACTTTAACTTTTCTGAAATTCCTCCTTTTAATACTGGTTTGATAGTCTCCATTTGAAGTTTTACATGTAATGCTTTTTTTTGTTGTGTGCCCTGCAGGACCACTAGGGAGAGCACTCCTTGCAGTTTGATAAGGGATCCAGGCGGCATCAGAACTCCTGGTTCCAGTACTAGGCCTACTGTCACTAGTGAAGTCAACAGCAGAGAGAATTCCCTGCGAAGGCACATCCCAACTGCAAATGAAATGGATGAGTTCTTTGCCCGTGCAGAAGAGCAGCAGCAGAGACAGTTCATTGACAAGTATAAAATCCTTTTGATGATTATGATTATTTCTTGTTCTAGTGATAATGTTCCTTCTCATTAATTTATGATCTTGCACATGAATCTTTTTTGCAGGTATAACTATGACCCCGTGAATGACAAGCCCCTCCCAGGACGTTTCAAGTGGGAGAAATTGGAGCCCTAGATATCTAATTGTGTTCCATCAGGACTTCTCCTGCAGTTTCTCATGTGATCTATAGGTTTAGGAAAGGAGAAAAAATTGCTGAAAAGTTTTTAGTTTTGGGAGGTGATGGTGGTATTTATATTTCCATCATTCTCCTTTTACTGTAAAGAAATTAGGGCAGTGAATTTAGAAAGTAGACTAATGATCTGTAACATAACAGAGCTTATGACTTACAGACAAATACAAGAAATGTCTTAACAGATCATCAGAAGGGAAGAGGGATGGGGGTTAAGTTATATTTAGTCTTAGCAGAGGTCAAGGAACATGAACTAGGTTTAGTCCCTGATGGTACAGAAGTTCAATAGAACTTCTTATTATCATATGATGTAATTTTCGCCCTTTATTGCCTATACATGTACTGATGGAACTCCTTAGGAACTCATAATAAACTGACCCATTTCTCCCCTTTTCATCTTTTGGCTCTTCCTTTATTTGTTTCTCAAATTTGCATGTTTGGTTTTTGGCATCTCTTGCTATGCAAGTGAAGACAAGGGATTTTTTATCATTCTCCACTATATAATGTTTTTCTCTTCTCTTCTATGAGTCACATTCACATTGCTGTTGGTTCATTGACCTACCTGTCTTGAGCCACATGTGATGTGAGGTTGGTGAAGTTGCCATACTGTGGTGCTTGTGGGGCTATTGTCATTGTTGAATTGGAATAATTTAGGAGAATCTTCCCTTTTCTTTCTTTCTTTACTAATACACTCCCAATTTTTATTAGCTGCTGCTCTCAAATATTTTTGGTGCCAAGACATGGTGCTAATGCGTTCTGATTTGAGAACAATACAATGATGATTAAGGTTTCTCACGATGGTCTCCATGGTCACTGAGAAAAACCATGTCCGAGTAGTTCAAGGAATTTTTATTACCACACACTTTAGTCTCTAAATATGAGTTGTTTTATAATTATAACTTTTCTTTTCAATTTTATTCTCTTTATTTAATGTTATCACTTTCTTCGTGAAGATAGTAATTATAAATTAAGAAAGAAAATTAAATTCAACGGAATTTAGGTATAAAATATTCACTATACTTGGTATGTAATTTTTTATATTGAGAGACAGAATTAAGTTTTTGGCGTTGGTTACACTTATACTTCAAGGCATATATATGTATAATGAACATTGATTAACAAATAACGAATGGATAGGTTCTTTATTTCTCTTTACAAAAATCTTCATCAACTTCTTGGCTTTGTTTCCTAAGAGGAAAAAAGGTTTGTCCTAGACAAGTAGTCAAAGAACCCTCCTTCACAAACAACTTGGAGATCATTGATTTCCTTATTGTTGAAATGTCAAGATTTTTCATCAATAAAGTAGCTGTATGCAAGTGTAACTTTTGATGAGCAGAGCTGCCCTAAAGGCAGATGAGCTGCATCAGCAAGTCAAAGAAAAATTATCAACAAAACCAAAGATTGTCACTCAACCTCAATTCTGTACTTTCTGCTGATCTAGAAATTTCTCCTCCATAAGCAAGGTAAAAGTACATATCTGTTGTGCAGAAATGACTCAAGTTTCTTGTGTGTGTAGGGACTGTCACTTAAATCATCCTAAATCAAGTATATTCTTCATGTTCAACAGTATGCCTTTTAGGTCTATAAATTATGTGGGTTTTTCCACTGCAATGCCATTTTATTGTACTGCAAATCACCTGATTTTACTGACCAATGAACGCTAAAGTGGCTTCTGAGAGCAGCTTTTAAAACATTTCTCATGATTATGCTTGCAGAAACTGTAGTACTGCAATCCCACTAATTGTTGTCCCATGGAAACAATTCAAATATATGCATGGTAGTTATAATGGATATACCTCATTAGTCTCAAATATGTGGGAATATTCAAGTCCCAATTATCTCTTGACTTAAAATTCAAACCAACAACTTCATTACTCAAGAGAATTCTTTCTCACTAATATGTAGTATGGGGATTATATTTGCTGGTAGACATAGCAAAATTGGTACCAGAAGATGTACAAAAAATGCCTCTTGTTGCCATAAGATGCAAAACCATGTCTGAGCACTTGATAATTTTTACCTGTTCATTGAACTGAGGCTGCTTTTGTCTTTTGTAAGGCAAAGTCAAAAATAATGGCCTGTTCATTATCTTAAATTTCTGAAGATTTCAGAATCTTGTGGTGGAGGCAGTAGAGGGGCAAGGGGGGTGGGTGAGCAGAAGGGGGGAGACATGTAGACCCCTCTCTTGTATGGGTTTTGGACCCTAACTGTTTCTGAGGGTAAGGATGAGTCATATAATTGGACATTTGTGCATAATGGGGATAACAGGGAATAGTACTAACCTCAGAAACTCTCCCGTGGGTTCATTTATTTTCACATTTGTAGCTTCCTCATTTTTTTTTTTCCATCGCCAGATATAAATTAGTTTAAAACCTAAAATTATGACTGTCAAAAAAATCTTTTTTTCCTAAATCTATTCAGCGAGTTCAAACTTGTAACTTATATGTAAAATTAGTTGTTTTGTGCCACTAAATTAATACCTTGCTAATAAGATATTTCAACTTCTTTTACTATAGCAAAAGAACACATGAGTAAACATATTGCCCAGACAACATCTGCTGTGGAGGGTAGTCCCAAAGACAAATATGAGTAAGGGGTGGTCCAAAGAAATCTTTCCATATTGAGAAATGAGAGTAAAACCCTATAAATTGAGCCTTCAATTGTGAATGATATGGCCATGGAAAGAGGAAAATATATGAAAAAGGGGTGATGGTGATGATTCTATCAGCAGTTTGTACCACTGAATGGTCATTTTTTTCATCAAGAAAGTGGGAACCCCATGTTTGTCCTTGGCATTAAAAACTCAAAAGTCTGCAAAAATTGTATGATTGGTTTAAAAAGTTTTGGGGCCACACTTCTTTTTTTTTTTTTTGAAACCTAGATATTCTTGCCTTCTCCTCTTCAACGTCAACATAGTAAAGCCAACAAGGTCATTTGTGAATCACAAGTAACAACTTTCACATTTATGGTTGAATCTGCCAACATCATTTTCTTCACCTGAGGATCCCAAGAACTAGATGTCATGATGAAGATCTTGTGACTGAAAATCACAATCTCAGTTAAGAGGGATGCACATATCTCAGATTCCTTCTCCTCCTTTTTTCTTTTCTTGATTCTCACTTTTCATCTTCAACTCTAGTGCTACATCAATTTTCATCCTGGATCAGTAGTAAAGCCTTCTTAATACTGGGAAGGTGTGGAAATTCTGTCATAAATTTTATTATTACAATTCAATCACAATAGCAAAATAAGTAATTTTCTATCACTATTTATAAAGTATTGTTATTAATTCTTGACCATGAGATCCATCATTCATATGAACTTGGTTTATATAAATTTTTCACTTTTTATTTTTTTGAAAGTCAAATTTTTTCACTTGAAAAAGGGTTTATGAGACATGATATAAAAGGTGACACGATGAAAGGTACGCATAATGTTATTTGAAAGTCTCTTTAACCAAACTGGCACAACTAATAATTGTAAGTGGGCTATTTTGAACAATTTTGGAAAATATTGTAGGCCGAAAGAAAATTGTAAATGGGATATTTTGTATAATGGGCCAAAGAACTTATAGTCCGATTATGTCAAAAGAATTCAGCTCGACGACTATCCATTTGGGATCCTACCAATAATAACTTGGGCCGACTTCCTACCCTATTGAAATATGTTTGTTCATAGTTATGCACTTTTATGTAAGTTAAATTTTACTAAATTACTCATTGGTCCCTTTTTTATATAAGATTTAAATTAAACAAACTCTCTTATACATAATTATAAAATATTTTAGAAATTTTTATAATTATTGTGTACATTATTTTCAAATTTACCCATGCTTTATTGAGAGAGAGAGAAATAAAGAATAAATATTTTATTTTTTAAGAAATACTAAAATAAATAAGAGTATAGTAAAAAGTAAAATAATTTTTTGATACGTGTGAAATTATCTAAAATATATTATAAAGATGAATGGAAAGAATAATAAATTTCATCATAAAATGAGTGTTTTAACTTAAATTAAGTTAAACTTAAGTTGCATTTATAAAAAATAACTCGTCCAATCAACTTGGTCAATTCTTTTTAGGAGGGAATGTTCATTTTATTCACTTTTAAACATATAAGTGTAACTTTTGCTCAATTTATCTAATTATTATGAACTATATAGGCTGCTCATAGGATCCAAAGTAGAATATAATTGAAAAGTGTGTTATTATTACACAATTAACTCGAAGTGACTATTAAAAAAGGAATTAGAACAAATGTTCACATATCTAGGAGGACGAACAGGTAAAAGGGGAGGAGTGATGAGCTTATAAATCACACTTTCCTTAGGCAGGATGAAGCCATACTTAATGCCATTTTCAATGAAGAGACTTGGCAATCAAACTTGGGTAGAAATGAAAAATGGCTGCCAATCCAAGGATTACAAGGGGCATCACAAATGGAAGGAGCTTGATTATAGTTGACAAAGAGGATGCTCCCTTATTATCAATATCAGCCAACATAGGTGGGACATATGTGGCTGCAGGTGCAGGTGCAGCAATGGGGGTTGGCTTGGTTGATGGATCAATCTCAGCAACAAAGTATTCATCTAGCATTAGTCTTGCAGCACTTCCATGGCCTGCAGCCTCAAATTCCTCACTTGCATCTTTTCCTGAAAAATATATTAGACTCGTTACATGATTTGTGGTGGGATGATTCATAAATAGAATACTTCAGGAGCAAAAGAAAGCAACTGATAATACTATGTTTGACCTGCAGCTTCCAGCAACACATCTCCACCGCCTGGATGATCATCCATGAAATTGGTAACATTGTAAGCCTACATTTCATTTTTGGAGGGCTTCTGTAAATTAGTCCATTTGATAGCAATTTCGAAGATTTTTATTTTTATTTTTTTTATCTCATACTAAGATAAGATTGAAAAGGCTTTAGTACTGTTATCTTCATATTTTCAAGATTCTGCAATGCTGAAGCAGCATATGTATAATGATAAGAGTTGTGCTGATTTCTGTTGGACTGCCTAAACAAGTACCTCAAATCCTTCCTTATCCTTAGATTAGTAAGTATATCAGTGATGTTCTGCTAAATTTTTTTTTCTGGTGCAGGTTAGGATGACAAATGATGTAACAGAAATTCAGAGAAAAAGCTAATTGGTTCTTTAGCAGCTTGCCATATTTCATACCTTGATCCCAAAAGAAAATGAAAGGGCTAAAAACAGTTAAATTCACCGTGAAATATAAACTTACACTCTTCTTTTACTTCTTGGCATTTAATTAAATGGTCCTTCAAACTAATTCAGTATTACAGTTTTTGAGGCACTAGCAGATTGAAATTTCCATAGCCACGTTGGAGCCCTGATACAACTACTACTATATTTATGAAAAAATTGACAGTACTTGTGTTATAACCTAGTGTGAAGTAGGAAAGAAAGATAGAGAAATGGTACCTTGGCATTAATGATTATCCAGCAGTCTTTGGCTGTGTTATGAAGGGAAACTTCATCATAGCTGTAAACCTTGTTATCAGCTCCCATACCTTTTCTCTGGCTATTCAGTTCTTTAATTAGTCAAAGCTGTGATGAAACAGTTCCAAGCTCTGAATATGATCAAACAGACGATGACTTGACCAATAATTTGCAGAATTTCTGAATCAAAACTTAACAAAACTTATGCTGCAAACTTAGTTCTAAAAAATTTGATGAAAAAACAAGAGATGCTATAGAAACCTGATACAACACACTAGAGCAGGGAAAGTTTTATGATTGTCAAAGTATTTGTACAACCCAAAATAGCCTATGGCCCTGACGATGAAATTGACGTATTCCTCAAAGTTCTTGTTTCTGTCTTGGTCTGATTGATACCTAATCTTGGTTATGAAAACAACCCAAAAACCAGTGATGATTGCTACATTAGAAGAATATGTGAAATTTATGGACTTGATGCTACTTTTGATTGGGCAATGAATCATAAAAAATTGTGGGTTTAAGTCGGCAATGAATTGACAAATTGTTATTAAAGAACTTCATTCTTTTATATTGAAAAAATTGAAATTTCTATAGAGGATTTTCTGTCCTATTATGTAGGATGCTTCAAACAAGTTGATTCCTATTTATGGGTCAATCATTATGAGTAATTGCACCGTATAAATAGAGGGGTTAGTATGGAAACTTGTTATGGATCCAGGGCCGGAAGGGTTGGTGTAAATTGTTGCTCGAGATGGATAGTTAAGAGAGGATTATATATGTTGATGAAAATAGTACTTGATGTCTTAATCTTAGTGATAAATTTTAGTGTAATTAAAACATGACCTTCTTTTCTTGAGAAAAGCTTTGGAATCTTTTGTTTTTTTCTTTGAGTAGTTTACAAATTTAGTCATCATATTTTCATCAATTTTCAATTTTAGTCATCTTACTTTAAAAATCTGTTTCAAAGTCATCATACTTCAAGAAAAGGGACCAATTTAGTCATTCTATCAACCAAGTCTTTTAGCCACTAATAGATAGAGGTTTTTAGAGTAAATCATGATAATATTGAAGGTCAAATATGTCATTATGAGAGGGATTTAAAAATAAAATAAAATTGTACTGAACCAATTTTCTTCTCCAAACATCACCTTTGAATATCAAAGCCTTCCTACCCATTTGGACGGAAACCTTAACAATCGAACACATTTGCAATTTTGCCCACAATGTCATTGACAATAAGCTTCTTGGATTCACATTTTTTCCAAATGGGTAAAGGGTTTGAGCTAAAGTTGGAAAAAAGGGTTGGAAGTATGAGAGGAAAAAAACAAATATGCAGAATTGGTGAAGAGGAGATGGAGGTGAAAAGAGCAACGGATGGAAAGGGAGAGAGAATGATGAGATTGAAATCAAAAGAGGCTTTGGTTGGGCATGTTTGTTTTTTTTAGCCATTCAACTCAACTATTTTTAGATGTAGAATTTTGGAGAATCATAAAAAGGGACAAAGTTGAATGATATGGGCAAATGTGGACTAATGAGGTAAGGAAATGAGGTGAATTTGAGTTTTTTTTTATTATGATTAATTAGGAGTAGGAGAGAAAAATAATATAAGAAGTATTATATATAAATATAAATAAACCAAAAGAAATGTGAATGAATGAATAATACAAGTGAATGAATAAGGGGGGAAAAAGGAGGAAAAAATGAATCAAAAGGAAATAATGGGACAACAAGTTGTGTGGAGGGCTACTATATGAGTGGGAAAAATAGAAATTCAATCGTATTTCCTTATTTTCTTCCCTTGTTGTCTTTGGTCTTTGTTTGTCGTTTAAGTAGAATGGTCTTTGTTTGGCATGAAGTCAGCATATGCATTAGGGAAAGCTATCTTCGCAAAATAATTCCTCATTCTTTTGGGTTTGCAAATGTTCTTCTGTTCTAAGCTTTACAAATGGATTTCCTTGTGAATGAGTGCTTTTATTGCTGAGTTAACAATCTTTAGCACAAAGAATTCTCGTTTGGGATTTGATGGACAATTATACCTCTGAAAACCCTCCTATTTGTTAGTGTCTAACTGACTTGGTTGACAGAATAATTAAATTGGTCCATTTTTTAAAGTGTGATGACATTGAAACAAAATTTTAAAGTAAAATTACCAAAATTACAAACGATTGAAAGTATGATGACCAAATTTGGAAATCACCCTTTTTATTTTGAAAGTTTTGATCCAATAGCTGTTAATGATTGGGCATAAGAGGCTCATAGCTAATTTTTGCTCCACTATACCATGCCTAAAAAGAGCATATAAGAAAGGAAAAATGGGGTAATTTTGGTACTTCTAGCAAAGTTTGATATTCTTTTTTGTTTAAGTGATATTTTATTACTATCGACATACCAAACAAATTCATCCACTCAAGGGACATTTAACTGCATAACTACTTGATAAAAAATCCCTCAAAGTGAGTCATACGAGTGACCGTTCACTTGACAAGTTAGATGAAGGGCGGAGATAGTCCTTGCCACTTGAGCAAGAAACACTCTTTGCAAAGTTTGACATTCAATCTCTAATCATACATTTAGTATTTTCTAGATAAGAAATGAAAATGACAATCTTACCACATATTGGCTATATTTGGATATTATTTCTCTTTATTTGTTTCAAAATTTCCTATCACATTTTAATTTGAAGTTTTCTCTCGCACTACTATATAAGTCATTTTTCTAATTAAAATTTCAATATCAAATAATTTATTAACTGTATTTTTTATACATTTTTGTAATCTTATCAATATTGTGAAATAGAAGCATAATCGAGTTAAGTTACTGAGACTTGCTTGACCTTAAATTTAAAAGTATTATAACGGTTTGAGCTTAGACTCGATAGAGTATAAGAAATTGAGCTCAAACTCAAGCCATTAATTTTTAATGAAATTGAGTTTGATTTAAGCTTAAAGTGAGAAATAATTTTTGAGTTTAAGTATTATGATATTTTTTATAAAAAAATCAATTTAAAAAATGATAGGTAAAAACAACAAACAAAAGAAAAATATATTTTGACTCTATTGGCTCAATAAGTCAGTCAACAATCAATTATATTTAAGCTCAAGTTTAATTTGAATTTGATCAAATTTGTGTTGAACTTGGACCGAATCGATGAGATCAGTTCGACTTACTTACAATTCTAATAAATAAATTTAAACAATATCTTATCATACCTTTTTCTTCAAAACAATTTTTTTTAATCTAAATACAAGATTTATTCTCGCTTAATTACCAAAAAGAGTTTAATCAAGTACATTTTGTGAAACCAAGCAATATGCCTTCTTATAGTGTATCCATATATAGTAAATGGATGGTTTATTAACATACGAAAAGAAATGAAAAAAAAACCTTTCCTAAAATAGAAATCAATATTCAATAATCCTGAAAATTTTCGAATTTAATTCAGAATCCTGAAGGATTTCCAATTTAGTTGTCTTTCAATTTACTTTACTCATCCCTCAAGAAGTGAAGAAAGTATTCAGAATCCTGAAGAATTTCGAATTTAGTTTGTCTTTATTAAATTTACTCCTCCTTCAAGAAACCTTCCTTTATTTTCTTATCATCTCCTCTTTTCTTTTCTATTCTATTCTCCCCTCCAAATTCTTCCTCCAAAACCCTACCATCTTACAGATCCAATTCCTTTCTCTTCTTGAATCTCTAGTTCAATTATGGCGGCAGCCGCGACGATGGTGAGCTCGGCCGGAATGTTGTTGGCGATGCTCAACGAGGCTAGTCCAGAACTCAAACAACATGCGCTGAGTAATCTCAATGCTTTCGTTGACTACTATTGGCCTGAGATCTCTACATCCGTCTCCACGATGTACTTCTCAATCTAACCATGTTATCTTTTTTATATTCCTCTTTTTGTTTGTGCACTTTTATCTATTTTTAGCCGACTTGGCGTGTTGTGTGAAAATTAGGGTTTTTGTTAAATTGCTAGATTTTTTTTTGGGTCGTGTGAAGATTTTGGAAAAGATTTGAGCTTCTTGGTTTTTTTTTTTATTGGAAAGAAAGAGATGTCGGACCATGGACTATTAGTTGAGTGAAGTTTGGATGGGAAATTTGGAAGTAATATTTTTTTTAGCATTTGGTTTTCCTGAAATTTCTGTGTCTGGGTTTTGTTTATGGTTCATCAAAATATATAGCTCACGCAATTGAGCGGCAATGAGGTTACCCGATGTATATGTAAAAGCTGATGATGAATTAGGTTCTGCAATTGAGAATAAGATCTTAGGTTAATTCCATTTTATTTGTTTCTGTACTTTGAGCGTTGAGATATCTTGGGAAATCATTAACTTCTGAGCTTTCTGGCCAAGAAGATGAGAGTTACAGGAAGTACAATGAAAAGCAGTATAAAGAGTGAAACTTTAGTGAGTTATAGGCTGAATTATGTTCTTTTTGGGTCTACCAAAATTCAGAATTAGGGTTATTTTGGTATTTTCATTATTTCTCTCTCCGTGGTACCTACAAAGATCTGTATCTTTCAGATCATTATAAAACATTGTGTGTTTAGGTTGCTCCATGTTAATTTGAATTATAGGTTACATGCAATGGCACATAATCTTGACTTGATGGTACTTTGTTAGGTTTGGAATTGTCCTTGTATTGCTGGATGCCTGCATTTGTTTATTTGGAAGTCTGTTTAAGACTTTTTACCATTTTAATTATGGAAATGAGGACTTTTTTTTTTTTTTGCAGAGAGAGTGTTTATGAAGATGAAGAATTTGATGTCACACAGAGACAACTTGCTGCCTTACTTGCCTCAAAGGTGATTTTTGTCTCTCAGTCCCATTTACGTTGGTTTCCTTAAAATTTTTGTTTATTTTGTATATTTTATTCACCCTGTTTTTAGAGAAACCCATGTTATATTTTTTCTGCTTGATCTATTGATCTTGATTATTTCTTTAGCTGACTAGTGTGTTTCTGTTCTCAGGTATTCTGTTATTTGGGGGAACTGAATGACTCATTATCATATGCTTTAGGAGCAGGGCCTCTATTCAACGTTTCAGAGGATAGTGACTATGTTCGTACAATCCTTGGTATGATTTTAAAATTGGCAGCTTTGTTTCTGTAAAACTGCATAGTTTTTAATCCTTATTTCTTTTTGGAGAAAGAAGGTTTTTGACTGGTGCTTAACTTTTAAATTTTAGGTGGAAATTTTATTATGACCTGTAATCTTAAGCTTGCTATTTGTAGCAAGTGAAATAAATTGTTTGATTTCAATTTTGACTTAAACTAACTATTCTATTATGTTCTTTCTTCATCAGCCAAAGCGATAGATGAATATGCCAGTTTCAGGATTAAAGCTGCTGAGTCAAATGATAAAACAGCAGAAGTGGATCCTAGGTTGGAGGCTATAGTTGAGAGGATGCTTGACAAGTACGTGAGCTTCTACTGTGTTTCTCAAAAAGTAATTTTTTTTGGGACTTTGTTTCACTAATTCTTTTTTTTGCTCTTGTAATCCTCATCCTTTAAGGTGTATTGCCGATGGAAGATATCAACAAGCTGTAGGAATGGCTATTGAATGCCGAAGATTGGATAAGCTTGAGGAAACAATTACAAGGAGTGACAATATCCAAGCAACTCTATCATACTGCACTGATGTGTCTCATAACTTTGTTAATTCTAGAGAATACAGACGTGAGGTAATTTTGTATATCTAATGGCAATCTTGTCTAATGCCATTCTTTTTGGGATGCATATGCTAGTTACTTATTCTCCTTCATTTTTTTTCTTCTTTCACCCGCCTTCTAAGTAACGAAATGCTTGGGTTAGTATATAGATTTTCCTATTTGCATATCAGGGGAAGACCTGATTATATTTATATTTCAAGTACCATGAGTAGCTTTGTCATGCATTGACAAGGGGTCTTATGTATTTTAAATGAGGTCATATAGTTTCTTTTTTACCTTTTTGTTGAAGGTTAGATTGGAGTTCTGTCAGCATTATGTTTGCTGTGATTATATAAATACTGCTCATGCCATGTATTATTTGATTTCCTGTTGATGCATGTCATTGTTATGCTTATTTCTTCCCATTATTAGAAGTTTTTCTTCTCATCTGCAGTTTTATAAGAAGATAACTAAAGACTCCTAAAAATGAATAAAATATGTTAAACTGACCACTGATATCCTATTGATTTGATGTTTAAACTATCTGATGTGATACTCCACCATCTACAGGTGCAACGACTTCTTGTTAAAGTATTTCAAAAGCTTCCTTCCCCCGATTATTTAAGCATATGCCAGCTTCTCATGTTTCTGGATGAACCAGAGGATGTTGCTGGTGTATTTGAGAAATTATTACGGTCAAAAAATAAAGAAGACGCTCTATTGGCATTCCAAATAGGTTTTGATCTAGTAGAGAATGAACATCAGGCTTTTCTTCTGAATGTAAGGGACCGGCTTCCTAGTCCCACACCACAACCTTCGGTGCCTGTGCAGTCTGGATCCGTTGAGGCAGATTCCTCAGGAAATGCAAATGCTACGTCAGAGGATGTGCAAATGACAGAAGGTACTCAACCTTCTGAAGGCAACATCCCTATTACAGATCCAAGTGAGGCACTTTATGCAGAGAGGCTCCTAAAAATGAGAGGAATTTTGTCTGGGGAAACTTCCATACAACTGACATTGCAATTTTTATATAGTCATAACAAGTAAGACCGACTCTTCTTTTCTTCTGTTTTTAATGAATACAATAATAAGTCTTCACATTTCCCTTCAAATGGTTGCAAAGCATGATCTCTTATGAAGGTCTATTTTCTTATAGGTCGGACCTCCTTATTCTCAAGACAATAAAGCAATCTGTTGAGATGAGAAATAGTGTCTGCCATAGTGCGACTATCTATGCCAATGCGATTATGCATGCTGGGACAACAGTGGACACATTTCTGAGGGAGAATTTGGTTAGTGAAATGTTCTTTCCTTAGATCTATGCTGCTTAATGAATATATGTATGTTGGTGAATTCTCACGTTTGTACTTCTAATTTGAACCTCAGGACTGGCTTAGCAGGGCCACAAACTGGGCTAAATTTAGTGCAACGGCAGGACTAGGGGTCATTCATAAAGGACATCTACAGCAAGGAAGGTCTCTAATGGCTCCCTATCTGCCACAGAGTGGAGCTGGTGGTGGCAGTCCCTACTCAGAAGGAGGTGCCTTATATGCTTTGGGTCTAATTCATGCAAATCATGGGGAGGGCATCAAACAGTTCCTTCGTGATAGCCTAAGAAGTACTAATGTTGAGGTATTTCCCTTAAAAAAATCTAACAGCAAGTTCTTGTCTTGAATTGTATTTCTCCACTTGCCTTATGAACCTACAAAAGAGATTAGATGCTCTATGTGAAACACCCTGTTTACTGCAGGTTATTCAGCATGGTGCCTGCCTTGGTCTTGGTTTGGCAGCTTTAGGAACTGCAGATGAAGAAATCTTTGATGATGTTAAGAACGTTCTTTATACAGACAGTGCCGTTGCTGGTGAAGCTGCTGGTATCAGTATGGGTTTACTTATGGTTGGGACTGCAAGTGACAAAGCAAGTGAAATGCTTGTTTATGCCCATGAAACACAGCACGAGAAAATTATCAGGTGCAGTTAGCTTGTCTGATGTAGACTTTCTGTGAAGCTTGTCTTATGATGTTTCGTGTGGTAACTGTGCATTTATTGGGTGTTTCAGGGGCTTGGCACTGGGAATAGCTCTTACAGTCTATGGAAGAGAAGAAGAAGCGGATCCACTAATTCAGACGATGACATGCGATCAGGATCCTATAATACGCTATGGTGGCATGTATGCATTAGCATTGGCATATAGTGGAACTGCAAATAACAAGGCTATTCGTCAGCTGTTGCATTTTGCTGTATCAGATGTTAGTGATGATGTTAGGCGCACTGCTGTTTTAGCACTTGGATTTGTTATGTATTCTAACCCAGAACAGGTATGATTTCCTAAAGATTCTACAGTCACTTTTCTTATAATATTTGTTGGTATCTTAACCTGATATTATATACTTCAATTTTTAGTGAAACACGACTATAGTTTGATTAACCTACACACACACACATCACACTTTGAATAGGGAGATAGTACTTTAAACCTGCTCATATCTATTTACTTTTTTTTTCTTTCTTCCCTCTCTCTTTTTAACTATTTATACAATATATATTTCTCACAAGATTTTAATTATGCTTTCTGACCTTGAATTCCAGACTCCTCGGATTGTCTCCCTGTTATCTGAATCTTACAATCCACATGTTCGCTATGGTGCGGCTCTTGCAGTAGGCATTTCCTGTGCGGGTACTGGTTTGAGTGAGGCCATATCATTGCTGGAGCCTCTGACATCGGATGTGGTTGATTTTGTCCGCCAAGGAGCTCTCATCGCAATGGCTATGGTGATGGTTCAGATGAATGAAGCCAGTGATTCCCGTGTTGGGTCATTCAGGTATTCCAAATTTTCTTGATCTTATTGTATTCTCTTCTACCTTTTTTGGATCTGCCTTCAAATTTCTAATTCCATCCTCCCTTTGACTTAGGCGACAATTGGAAAAAATTATTCTAGATAAGCATGAAGACACCATGAGTAAGATGGGTGCAATTTTGGCCTCAGGAATCCTGGATGCTGGCGGAAGAAATGTGACCATAAAGTTGCTATCGAAGACTAAACATGATAAAATAACGGCAGTAGTTGGTCTTGCTGTTTTCAGTCAATTTTGGTATTGGTATCCCCTTATATATTTCATTAGCTTGTCATTCTCGCCAACAGCTTTTATTGGTCTGAACTATGACCTAAAAGTGCCAAAATTTGAGTTCCTCTCTAATGCAAAACCATCACTATTTGAGTACCCCAAACCAACTACTGTACCCACCACCACGTCAGCTGTTAAACTTCCTACAGCAGTTTTATCCACCTCAGCAAGAGCAAAGGCCAGAGCCAGCAAGAAAGAGGCAGAGCAGAAAGCTATTGCTGAGAAGGCAGCTGGAGAGTCTGCTTCCACCAGCACAAGTTCTGCGAAGGCTGGGGATTCTATGCAGGTTGGATTATTTCAGATTTTCTTTATTTATGCATTTCCTGCATTCGAGTATCTCAAATTTAGAGCTTTGCTAAGCAGTACTTCCGTCTTTTATTGGCAGGTTGATAACCCTGTAGAAAGGAGGCCAGAACCAGAGCCTATATTTGAAATTTTGACAAACCCTGCTCGAGTAGTTCCTGCTCAGGAGAAGTTCATTAAGTTCATGGATGAGAGCAGATATGTTCCAGTGAAGTTGGCACCTTCAGGATTCGTGCTTCTGAAAGATCTGCGCCCATCAGAACCTGAAGTGTTGGTCCTCACCGATGCGCCCTCATCCGGAACGTCTAACACTGGCGTATCAACAAATACACAAGGAGGCACAGCAGCTGCAACAATGGCTGTTGATGAAGAACCTCAGCCACCTCAACCTTTTGAGTACACGTCTTGATTTTTGTGGCCGAACCTTAGCTCAAGTGGGAATATCTGTACCTCTTTGTTTGTTCTATATTATGGGATTTGTTCAGTGTTTCTGGGTGATTTCTGTAACTCAATTCATTCTCTCAAAGGATTTTCATTTCTTATATGTACTCTTTAGTATTTTTTCAATTTCCATTTTTATGCTTGCACAAAATTCTCTTATTAATAAAATTAGATGATTTCTTCTCAAATAATTAAAAGTTCTTGTAACACTAAAATACATTATATGATACAACCAAAATACAGGGTAAGAATCCCAGAAGGAATGAAGGACTAAAGAGAAGTCTACAGTACAAGAAGAAGGTCTACAGGTCTAGAAATTTGTTGACAACAATTAATTCTGTACTTGGTTTTGGGATCCTCACCAAATAGGCTCTTCTGACTAGTCATATGTTTTGACATCACATAAGTTTGCATTGTAGAATAAGGTTAGGGAGAGATGAGATCGTAAACTTTGTCGGTTGATATCCGAGAAAACAATCAGATCAAACTCATATACAGAATTTCTTGAGCAACTTCAGCAGCCAGCCAAATACATTCCATTAGTCTCCTCAAAAAAAAAAAGAAGAAAAAAACATTCAATTAGTTAATCATTTATCATAGCCTAACCATTGTATGTAAAAAGGATTACTTGTTTTTCACTCGATCCCATTTATAAAAAATTACTGTGTTTCATTTTTGTATTTGATAACTTATGGAACTGAGAAATGAGATAAATTATTTGAAGCACATGCAAGAGTGTGTCTATAATGAAAAGAAGAGAAGTTATCGTAACTCTCAAATGAAAAATAAATAAATAAAATTTCTAATTATGCAAGTCTCCAATTCTAAGATAGTTTTATAAATATAAAGATTGTTATATGGGTTTTATGCACGTCACCGATGCTCCGTAGGCATCTTGATATCCCAAGCCAGGCTGCTGAACACAAATCAATCTCTAGATTGTGTTCATTATCACAAAACATCAAATATTCAAAGTTCAAAATTCAAGCTTCATCAGCGCTAGAAAATTTATAAGAGTCATGAAAAGAGGTGGTAAAGTTGTTTAGCTTGTGATTGTAATTAATGGGAGAGGTGAAAAGTGGAGTATATTTGTAAGGTGGAAATTAATCCAAAGGCTCCTCTCTTCTCTATCTCTCTCTGCACATGTATCATGTATACATACAGCCGTATAAAGTCAAAGGCAGCTCCACTATGCACCCCTCAGCCCTGCCCCCCCCCCCTCTCTCTCTCTCTCTCTATATATATATATATATATATATACACTATATAGATAATCTTGATCTTCATGAGATGTTTTTAGACCATATATTATACACCATTTTGTATCTTGTGTTTCTATTTTGCAGTACAATAAACCCCACTCCTTTTAACTCTTTCCTAATTACCTCCAATCTTGTGCAATTTATACTTTCATCCCACTACTCCTTCCTATAGTGCATTAGCTATAATTTACATTAGATCATAATTAGAAGTAGTACTAAATATATATGCAATATCGATTTTAAATCATCTATTAACAGTATACAGCAAGGTATGTAAAAAACAAAATAGAAAATTGTCGTATAATTCTTGATAGGCTTGATTAAATTGTTGTTCAATTAAATTTCTTTTATAACTTTGTCATGATTCAATTATGAAAACTAATATTTGTTATTTTTTATTTGTTTTAGGAGATGGGGCAAAGGTGAAATTCTGAGGGTGGTTTTTACTTTTACATGATTTGAGCTCTCAAGGGTTTTAGAGTAAAGCTTCCAAATATATATAATGGAGAAAGAAGAGAACTACTCAGTATGCAAATACCACAAACCATTCTTTTCATAACTTGTCTTGTGTTTTTCTATTGACATATCTATTCAAGACTATGTTGTTCATTCTTGAACCTGAAATATTTCAGGCTTCTCTGCCTGGAAATTTTAGTACTGCACTGGACTACACTACCCTTGACCATCAGCATCATCATCATCAGCAATTCATGAAGCCACAAATTGGAGAAACATCTGCTGATAATAACAATCAAATGGTGGATTATATGCTTCATAGTAGCCAACCACAACCGGGTTTTTGTGGTTCAACTTCTTTAGATAAGTTGAGCTTTGCAGATGTGATGCAATTTGCTGATTTTGGTCCAAAGTTAGCCTTGAACCAGAAAGCTTCTGAGGAAGAAACTGGAATTATTGATCCAGTTTACTTCCTTAAGTTCCCAGTTTTGAATGAAAAATTGGAGGATGATGATCAACATCATCAGTCCCTTATGGCTCCTCAGCAACATCTAAGGGAAAGTGAAGAAAGTTATAAGGCTAAAGAATATCAAGAAGGTGAAAGAGAAGATGAAATAATCCGAAGCTCGGAAAATAATACCTCGGTTCAATTAGCAATTCTTGGTGAAAATCTTGAAAAAAATAGTATTGGTGTCCCAGAAACTAAGAACAAGAGAAAAAGGCCAAGAACTTTGAAGACAACTGAAGAAGTTGAGAGCCAAAGGATGACTCATATAGCAGTTGAAAGAAATCGAAGGAAGCAAATGAATGAACATCTTCGGGTTCTGAGGTCTCTCATGCCTGGTTCATACGTCCAAAGGGTACAAAACTAATTTTCTTGTCCCTTCCTTGAAAAGTAAATTATTATTGTCATATAAAAAAAAAATTGTCAGTTCACCATGAATGTTTAAAATTGTAGTATTTTCTCGATCAGTTTAAGATTGTAGATGAGGTGTAAAATTAGCTATGGTATGAAAGCGAGATTCTCTAATTATTTCCATAGTTTTTAATTAACAGGGAGATCAAGCATCTATAATTGGTGGTGCAATTGAGTTTGTGAGAGAATTGGAGCAGCTTTTGCAGTGCCTTGAATCCCAAAAGAGGAGGAGGCTTTATGGAGAAAGTGGCGGTGGTTCAAGGCCAATGGCAGACTCATCATCATCATCACTTGGAATTCAACAACAGCCACAACCACCTGCATTTCTTCCAACTGTGGTACCACCACTTCCAAATGATCAAATGAAACTTATGGAATTCGAAACTGGGCTACGTGAAGAAACAGCAGAGAGCAAATCATGCTTGGCGGATATCGAAGTGAAGCTTTTAGGGTTTGATGCAATGATCAAGATTTTGTCGAGAAGGCGACCCGGGCAACTCACTAAAACCATAGCTGCTCTTGAAGATTTGCAGCTCAACATTCTTCATACCAACATAACCACAATTGAGCAAACTGTCCTCTATTCCTTCAATGTTAAGGTAAGATAATTAGTAACGAAGTTTTCATATTGAATGTGCATTATAAACCAATAATATCATAAGCATTATAAATAATTTATTTATTTATTCATGAGATAGATGGAATCATATATGTTTTTCATGTTATCGACTGTCTTGGTTTTAGTGTAAAGATTGTCTAAGCTATTATATAAAATATTTCTTATTATACTTTTGAAATGGTCCAACTAAGGTCATTCCATGTCTAGAAGAAAAGTGTACCTTGAACTTGACTTAGATCTACATATAAATTGATATGTGTAGGTAGCTGGAGAAGCAAGAGTCACAGCAGAAGACATAGCCAACTCTGTCCAGCAAATATTCAGTTTCATCCATGCAAACAGCAGCATATGATGTGACGCCATCGAGTTGAAAAAATCCCAATTCTTTCCTAGCTATAATTGTTCATCTGAAATAATATTAAATAGAAAAATTACACTTTCTCTTTGTGGGCTCCCATTGTATTTCTCTGCCCAATACTTCTGCTGTAACAAAAATTAATTATAGTACTACATTTTTCACAGTGGATCTCTGTCTCCATCTATTTGGTGCCCCATGTCAATGATTTCTTTTTATCATCTATTTAAGTTTGCTTATATCACTCTCTTTAATATCAAAGAAGCACCTGCTGATGACGTTTTATACATGAATTGAGAAAATTTGTAATAGATAATATCTATATACAAAATATTTATACTATCAATCGGACGGAGTTTGTATGTATATAAATTATTTTATTATTTTTATTATATGGCACGTAATTATGACAATACATAATTAAACGTCAATAAAATGATTATAAGAACTATATATACAAACTACACTCACTTTATAATAGGGAAGATATTCATTAATCCTGCTATTTCTCTCTCTTCTTTCTCTAATACCGTGTGTTTGTAAAACAATATGGAACTCGGGTATCTGTTGTGAGGATTTGGAACTCATCATGTGTCTGTGGTGGTGACAAAAATTAGTCTATGTAAGGATCCAAATGTTAAACACTGATGGATGGAACTCATCAAAAACAAAAATAAAAGTCAAGATTGCAATTATTGTTACTACATAATAATAATATGCAATGAAGGTCAACGAGACCCCCCACAATCAGTACCCTTGGTGTCATTTTCTGTGGGTTGACTTGTCAGAACTGAAAACAAGAGATCTTTGGTTGTATTAGGTGCCATCTGATGTTTGCCATGCTTGTAGGCTCCCTTGTCCCGTCCTTGGAGAAACAGCAAGGAAACGTTTTGGAGACGTACTATTCAAAAATCATGCTTACAGAGTTTTCAAGAATTGGAAAGATTTGAATCTTATAAAAAGAAAATTGTTAAAACTTCTGAATGTAGAATTCGCCTTAATTACTATGGAAAATTAATGTGGGTTCTTGCTTAATTTGCTAACCGAACTATATTTTGCAATGAAATGTCAACTCTATTCGATCATTTGCCCAATTGTATAGAATTTAACCTATATATGTAGCATGGTCAAAAGCTTTGATATATTTTGCATATAAGGTAATCAAATGTTATACAAAAGGTGGGCGGGGAGGCAAAAAGTAGGAAATGAGTAATGATTTTTGGATAGGGAAGTGAGAAATTTTGTAAGTGGTAAAGTAGAAGTATTCTTATATTGTCAACTAGAGATCAAATCTCTTTGACAACATAAGCCTGTTACACAAAACTTACTTGAAATAACTTGGTTTTGTGTGGTTTGTAGGTTCTTGTATAAATGCCGGAATTTATCCAATGCAGAACTTCAAGTAGTGATTATGGATTCCACGCCATAAAAGAAAAGAAAAAAATTTTACCCTATGTACAATTTGTTACTATTGAAAAATATCCTACAAATAAAGTTAATTTGAACTTTGTTGACCCTTTATGTTACTGAATCCAAGTTCTTTTTACAAGCTCTGATTTGTTACCTTGACATAGAAGTTTTATGATGTCAAAAAACACAGAGAAGCCATCCCATTTCTATGTATCTCATACACATTTGTTTTGGCCATGCATGTTTCCAATGCCTTTTATATGATAACATGGCTCGTATGCCTATATCTACTAAAACTATTCTACCCATTACCAAAATATAGACCTCAATGAGACAAAAAAAGTTTGTACATTTTGTGCTCACCAAGGTACTAGATACACATGCTTGAATGCAGTCACAATACTAAAAATGTACATGGATGAACCAACTTTTCAAACATAATGTTGTGTTATGAACGAATTTTCAATTAGTTAGAAATACTATTGGTGTTTTCCAATGTATATAAGGATCTCTCACGAGATTTTTTAGGAAATAGTTTGTATATGGTCTAAGATATAAGTAAATAATTACATTGAGCTTACAATTGAATCTTTATATATATATATACACACACACATTATGTATAAAAATACCGACACTAATTGATTATGAGATTGGCCTCTATGTGTAATGACAAACAACATTTATATTAGTATTGATCTATATGGAAGTTGTACCATTTCATGTTGTCATATCTTTGAATTTTTCAACTCACTTGTTCCATATTAAGCAAGGCATGTATAGAAGTGACGTGTGAGGCTTCTTTGCTGCAAAAAAGGTCTGGGGGTAATGGTCATTTCAAAATTGGGCTAAATTGACCAATATTTTTGGTTGAACCAATTATTTATTTACTTCAATAGCATGGCAAAAAGCTTAGAAGTTCAATTAAACCCAATCAAACCACATTCCTCTGCCCCCCAAAAAATGAGGGAAAGTGTGATTCATCTGTCCCTATTTAATTATTTGCTACTCTGTAATTTCATCAAAATTTTTAGTTGTTAAATTAGTAAAAAAAAAAAAAAGAAGTAACAGTTAGAGAAGTAATTCATTTTTTTTTGGGTTTCATTTAGTAAATTGCTAAGGGAGTTTCTTTAGGGTTAGATTCTGCAATGGATACAATATTCTAGTGGCCCAACTAAAGAGCTGTTGTCCAACTCTGTTACATCCCACACAAAAGGCCCAATATATTAGCTCATTTATATTCCGTGTCCATTCCTTAGCCCACCTAGAATAATCAGAAACCTCAGAGCCTAAAGCCCAAATCTTAAATGTAAATCTATTAAAAAAGCCCTAATCTAAAAAACCCTAAAACCAACTTATAGAAGCCTCCTTCACTCTCCGCCATCTTTGAGCAGCAGCGCAGCTTAGGGTTTAGAGAGAGAGAGAGAGGAAAAAGAAGAAGATGGTGTCAGGGTCAGGGATCTGTGCAAAGAGAGTGGTGGTGGATGCAAGGCACCACATGCTTGGAAGGTTATCTTCCATATTGGCCAAGGAATTGTTGAATGGACAGAGAGTCGTAGTGGTCAGGTGTGAGGAAATATGCCTCTCCGGCGGCTTAGTTCGCCAGAAAATGAAGTTCCACAGGTTCCTTCGTAAGCGCATGAACACGAAGCCTTCTCATGGCCCTATCCACTTCCGTGCTCCTTCTAAAATCCTCTGGCGCACCATCCGTGGGTAATGCATTTATTGCTGAATTAATGAAGATTCAAACATTGTGAATTAATGTTGGCTAATGATCATGTTCTTTGTTCTGTATTTGTGGTTGAAATTCATGCGCATTATGGTTGGATAGTTATTGTTAATTTTAGGTTAACTGGCATAGTGTTATTATGCTGTAATTATTGATACTGTTTTGCTTGTGTTCCGAATGTTCGATGTTCATTTCTGTTTCTTTGTTTTTTTTATAGTTTGACTCTCTGGATATGAATGGATACATGGTATTACATGTTATAGTATATAATTTATGTTAATATATTTGGTTCATCAATAGCAGAATATTTGTTGATATCTTAGATTTGAATAGAGAAAAATGTGCATTTTAATATTTTGAGCTTCTCTGAGGTTGGATCATTTGATACAGCTGTATAAAGATCAATTTGATGCTAATCAGGGTCAAAGTTCAGTATTCGTACACTGAAATGCATACTTTTGTGTTGCTTTTCCTGTTTCTGTATGTTCCAAAGCACTTGCCAAATTGTAGAGCCTTCTAAATTCCAGTCCTTGTTTTGGCGTTAATGTGTGATTGAAGTACTCCTGTCTGGCACAGTGAGAAGCAGTATAATTGTGTAGTATTATGGGTGTACTGGCTGCTTATTGGCTTCATTTTTTTTTTGGTCTTTAGATTAATTCATAGCGCTTGAGTTCTCCTAGTGGAAATGATGCTCTTTTACTATCCCTACTACTAACAGCCGAAGTTTTTCTTGTCTGTTACTACCTCATGATATAACTTCTTTGTTTCTTTATTTAGGATGATTCCCCACAAGACAAAGCGAGGTGCAGCTGCACTTGCTCGTTTGAAGGTCTACGAGGGTGTTCCACCACCATATGACAAAGTGAAGAGGATGGTTATTCCTGATGCTCTCAAGTAAGTTTAATTGCCCTTTTCGAGAAACTTCTGTTAACTTGATGTTATATTTTGGCGTTCCTAAACCTATTGGTTTCTTTGGTCATGTTCTAGGGTTCTGAGGTTGCAGGCAGGGCACAAGTACTGTTTACTGGGCCAACTCTCATCTGAGGTTGGATGGAACCACTATGATACGATCAGGGTATGGTTACTGCTAACTTCACTTTATATTAATGCTCTGATTTTTGTTTAGTTGCTTACTAGTCACTGGTTCTAATTGAATTGTAGTCACATACTTTTTGTCTCCTTTTTTGTAGAATACCTTCTCTTTAACTTATAAAACTCTTTAGAATAGAGGTTAGTTCTTGGGAATGAAGAGGGGAACAATGTTCCTTTTGTAGATTAATTAGCTAATAGACACGTGTATGTTCCCATCTCTCATTCAACAACCTACCTCCCCATCTTACTAGTTAACTGATGTTGCACACACCACAAACATGTTGCCCGACTGGTGTGGCTGTGTTATCCATGACACAGACAATTTGATCAGTTTGTGCTTATTTTCTGGATTATTTTGGGGATCTACTAGGAAGATAGTTCACTTGTATGTGATGCCCTTTATCAAGTCCGGGATGTTTTTCTTTTCTAGTACTAAATACTGGGCAATCAGTATCTTGTACATCATTAACATCTTCCTGCATCAGATAAGGAAAAATATGAAATAAAAACCTTTTAAATGATGTTTTCTTGTCTCACAATCTATTTTACTGCAGGAGCTTGAGAAGAAGAGGAAGGAGAGAGCCCAAATTGCATATGAGAGGAAGAAGCAATTAATAAAATTGAGGGTTAAAGCTGAGAAGGTAGCTGAGGAGAAGCTCGGTGCTCAACTTGAAGTTATTGCTCCTATTAAGTACTAAATTAGGACAATTTATCAAGTTGACAATTTTGTTGGAAAACAATGATTTGTTTAGATACGCTGTTAAATGTTACTCCTCTGAATGGTTTATCTTTTCCTTTTTTGGTCTTAGTCTGGACATTTTTCGATGAACTTGTGGTATTATTGATTTGAAAGTTAATCGTGTTGTGTTTGCGCCTTTTATCCTTTTTGTGCTGCTCATTTTTCTTGATCCTTGGGAGTGGTTCAAGACCGAAATGGTCACTCTGGCGGCAAATTGGCCAATTTAGTGCTCAATTTTTTTTCAATTGGAGAGTTAGCGTTTCTTTTTATTTTTTAAACTTTTAATTTTTTTCATTTGAAGAGTTAAGTCTTTAATCATCTTTGTAAAAAAATTTCTAACATCTCTCAAAATATATATTTTTCATTTGGAGATGTGATTCTCGAAATCAAAAAATAGGTCAAATTGATCGGAATTTACAAAATTATCAAAATCAATCAATTTCATCATTTATTTTGTGTAGTTTTTTATTATAAATTATCAAAATGTATGAAACTATTCAAAATATGTATTTAAGTATGAATTGATGAGGGAAGTAATTGGTCCTTTTAATTTGGCATGAAAATGGTTGGTTTTAATCATTTTCACAAATTCTGACTAATTTAGTTTATTTTCTGATTTTGGAACTTAGGTCTTCATATTTTTTGAGGATGTTTGAAGTTAAAAAAAAGAAAAAGTTAAGGATTCATGCCCTCCAAATAAAAAAAGTTTAGAAATGTTGGAAGCTTAAAAAAATAAAAATTCAATTCTCCAATCTTAAATATTAAATTGGCCAACTTCTCTCACTGGCTATGGACATATTTTATTTTTATGGGGGGGGTGGGGGGAGAGTGAAGCGGGGTGGCATCAAGAACAATCTCTTCATAGTTTATTCCCTATCAGGAACACGAAGTATCCTCCCGGGAAAGTAAACGTATGACTGGTACAAAATTCTATGCCCTAAAAATTGTGGACAATCCAATTTTATTAAGTCAATTTCGAATTGTTACATATTTTTGGCGGGAGGATGTGGCCGGCATTGCAGTTGGTTTAGCAAACACTGAGCTTCCTAGAGCCCCATATGTTACTCTTTCCACTTGAAGCTCCCCCTTGGTGTCAACTAAAATCGATTCAGATACGATAGAGTGGGCGAATATCTATGGATATTGTTGAATATTGTCTTTGAATACCATTTAAAATATTCTATCATTTTTCTTGTTATATTCTATGATATTTTTATGTAAAGTTAAATCTAAGATATCCTGGTGTTTATATAAGGTTGATTTAAATATTTTATTTGATAAAAAAAAAATTTATTCGAAATATAAATATCAGAGAAGGATTCGAACAGTTGAGTACTGCTTTTGGAAAGTTGATACATTGAACTACGAGTCAAATTCTTTGATAATGAAGATGATTTTCTGAAATTTGTTATTTTGGCGTAAAATTTAAACTGAGTATTGCCATTTTGTGGTTGTTGGTGATGGCAGGTAAGTGGCTACATGTTACTTACATGAAAGGAGATTGAATGCTTTTCTTTTTTCTTTTTTTTTTTAAAGGAAAAAATAGTGAATGAATTGATATTAACAGTCAAGATTACATTAAAGAGGTAATTAGAGTATCATTATAATACACGTAGAATAAATAACTCTATCTTTGCTAATAAAATGGCAATACATTACCAAATATTCGATTAAAAAACAACAAGAAAAATATTAAAAAAAAAAGCGGGTAGCTTCATATATGGAATTCAACTACCACTGAGAGATTCTAGGAAAATGTGGTGAGCTGAAGTATAGGCCCCTATAGAATTCTTATTCCCCTCAAGAATTGTTTATTATTTTTGAAGGGGAGATCACGTGAAGTGATGAAGGCTTTGTTATTTTTGAAGAAACCTTTTGGAACATTTTGAAGTGGCTTCGTAAGCAGAAAGACCACTCTAGGTGATTGCAACACATTTTCAGGAGCAAAAGGTAGTGGAATGTGAAGTGCAGGGGCTACTAAATTTGGGTGGACAACTTTATAATTATCCATACGGACCACATGCAACAAGAAGTCAGACAATGGAGAAGGATGTATTGGACAATTTGTTTCCTTTTCCGATTTGTAAAGAGCAAGAATACCAGATGGATTATCATGCAAAGCCACAATCTATCCGTAGGAAGGGGATCTTCAGTATAACCAGAGAGAGGGAAGATTACCTTTTCAGAACTAAGGGAGGAAATCCTATCTGCAACCTGTTTGTGGACCATAGGTGAGGAGAATTCCATATCATTATCGCGGCTAGAGGAGTTTCCGTAAGGTAGTGTTGGGTTCAAAAGTAGACAGAGGATGGGAGGGAAAGGAAACTTGTTTGATTTGGATATATAGGAAGAGGGAGAGGGAAAATAATTTTTTCTTGTTTGGTTTATGAGGGATCGGAGGAAAAACATAATTAAATTAATTATTATATCCTTCATAATGCTTATACTTTGTTTAACTTTTTTTCCATTGATATAACATTGTTAAGTAGATGAGGTAAAAAATTAGAAAAAGAAAAAATAAGTAGAAGATGAAGTTGATGAAGAAAAATGATAGAAAAAGAAGTGAAATTATTAAAATGTAATAAAGATAATTACGTAAATATAATACATACTTTCTCTCCATTCCAAATCTCCCAACTTTGTAGGTGAAGTAAATGAGGCGAGGAAATCAATTTTAATCCCAAATTTTACTTTTACTCCCTTCAAAAAAATTGGACAAAACAAGGGATTTTCACTCCAAATACCCCAACCAAAGAGACTCTAATGGTTATCAACAAACACTGAATAAAAAATTAAGGTGCTTTTTATTTTGGAAGCATGAAGCCAAATTCCATATGGAGAGGGACCTCTAGCAGATTTAGATGCAAGTTTGGAAAATTCTGGACAAGCAAGAATTGTGTGCTCAAAAAGACCACACTGGAAACAAATATGGGGTAGTCTCCCATAATGGATCATGCCCATACATACCCCATAGGGTGGTAGATTCACAGTGATGATCCGACGGATAGGATAATTAACAAAGATGTCTGCACGAAAGCGAAAATATAAATGACCATCGTTAATGTTCTCTTGGATCTGATAACGAGTGCAATTCTGCAATGATTTGGCGATTTTCCATGCAGCCTTTTTTGTATAGCATTCTCTAGGTAATCTCATAACATTGAACCAAAATGGTGAACTGTCGAACAAGATCTCAGCATTGTTAAAAGTAGTAGACGATCGTTTAACAACTAGAAGATGGTTGTCAAAATTACATGGACCTTTTTCAACTGCCTTTGAAACCTCATTTGCGCTGGGAAGAAAGAAACGAAACACATTCTCATGAAGTTTCACTACTTGAACATCAAGGCAATCCTAGGCCTTGCAGAGCATAATGCGTAGCCCTATAGGATTGATAACTTTGTTGGAGATGATTTTTCCTACACATCTATGCTGGCATGATGAGCGACCAGCTTGAACCTCTCCTTATGAAAAAAAAACTAGCAGTTTTCTCATCGTGATGTAAGGAAAACTGTTGTAATTGCTTTAGGATCTCACGTTCCATGAAGGCATGAACGAAGAAAGGCACGATTAAAGGCCGGAAAAGATCTGAAAAAACTCTAGACGGGTAGAGTTTTAGAGAAAGTTTCCCTACAAGAGGGAAAAATGCAAGTATGGCTAGTCTATAATTGAACCTACATTAAATGTTTTTGAAGCCTAATGAATGCATAATTATCTGTTGGCAAAATATATTCTACCTTTGTGTACGTAATTTTTAATTGCTATAGACAAACAGTTAGAAATATATAAGATGCTTTGGACCAATCTAACATGGTTAAAGCTAGCATTGATATTAGTTATGATACGTGAGCAAAGCATATTTTACTTTACATACAATTTTTCAATTACTATAGACAAAAAAATAGAACCATATAAAATGTTTCGAACAACTTAAGCGATATGTTGGAAAATATAAGGATCGTTTTAGATTAAAATAGTTGTTACACAACTAAAGTAAAATTGAGAATAATAAAAATAAATTAGATATAAATATTTTATGTGGAAAACCTCCAAACAAATCGGGATAAAAATCACGGGCAAATGAAAGAATTTCTTTAACTATAATTGATACAAAACTATTTCTCTACAAGATAGCTACTAAAGCTATATCTATATTGAGAGCTAGAGAAAGAAATGAGATTGAAGAAAGATTTATCTTGGGATGAGATAAAAAATCAAAGTAATAGAGTTAGCTATTTATAGTGAAAATAGCCAACATATTAAGAAAAAAATTCATCCATTGTTTGAGTGAAAATTAGGCAAATTTAGGTAGCCTAATTTTCACATCAAATGACTAATTTGATTTAGTCAAGGTAGCCAATTAAAATCATATGATTTTTGCCCAACAAGGAACTTTACCATCAACATTCTAACACTTAAAGTCACTTGTATAATTATTCTATTTTTGCCAAACCATGCTTGCTAACGTTTCTGCTAGGCCACACGATGATCTACACCATTAAAACTTGTCAACATTGATTTACTTAGTCATAACATCTGCTAGGTTCTCATTTGTGTGAATTTTATGCATATTCACACTAGCTTCTTTTACTACTTCTCGAACAAAATGATACTTAACCCTTATGTGCTTTGTCCGTGAATGAAAAGCTGGATTCTTTGCAATGTGTAAAACATTTTGACTGTCACAAAATAGATCAATATTTTTCTGCTTATGCCCAAGCTCATCCAATAACTTTTGTATCTAGACTGCTTCCTTGCAAGCTTCTGTAACTGTTCTGCTTCTGTTGTGGATAAAGCCACAACTGACTGTAGTTTAGAAACTCAGATTACAGCTCATCCTGCAAGTGTAAACACATAACTAGTAATAGACTTACTTTTATTAAGATCTCTTGTAAAATCTGAATCAACATAACCCTTTACAGTTAAATCTGATCATTCGTAACATAATACAACATTTGAGGTTCCTCTGATGTATCTTAGAATCCTCTTCATAGTACTCCAATGCTCTTCACCAAGATTTACCATGGAATGACTGACAACTCTTACTGCATGTGTAATGTCTGGTCTTGTACGTGTCATGATATACATTAAACTTTTCACTGCTGATGCATACAACACTTAAGACATTTTTCTCCTCTCTACTTCACTGCTAGGACACATATTTGAGGTTAACTTGAAATTAACAGGAAGTGGGGTATAAATTGACTTACTGTCTTGCATATTGAAGCGTTTACAAGATCCTTTTAAAGTAGTTCTTCTGTGAAAGCCAAATCTTCCTGTTATTTCTGTCTCGATGAATTTGCATCTCTAGAATCTTATTTGCTCGTCCCAAGTTCTTCATTTAAAACTCCCTAGGCAACTGTGCCTTCAAATATTGGATTTGAACTTTGTTGGGGCCTGCTACCAACATGTCATCCACATACAATAATAAGATAATAAAGTTATCTCCATCAAACATTTTGTAGTACGTACAATGGTCTGAACTGAGTCTGTTGTATCCAAGGCTAATAATGAAGGAATTAAATCTCTTGTACCAATATCTTGATGCTTGTTTGAGACTATATAGAGATTTGTTCAACCTGCAAACCAAGTTCTTCTTACCTGTTTCAGTAAAACTTTCTAGTTGAAGCATATAGATTTCTTCTTCAAGCTCTCCATAAAGAAATGCAGTTTTCACATCCAACTGCTCCAGATATAAGTCAAATGTAGCACACATAACTATGACTATTCTGATAGTTGTAAGTCGAATAACAGGAGAAAATATCTCGTTGAAGTCAATACCTTATTTCTGAGCAAATTTTTTGACTACTAATCTAGCACGATACCATTCAACTCAATTTGGTCATTGCCATCTTTCTTGATCTTGTACACCCATTTTTTCCCGATAGCTTTCCTCCCATGTGATAGTGAAACAAGATTCCAAGTCTTGTTTTTATGAAGGGCTTCAATTTCTTCTTGCATTGTCGTCATCCACAGAGAATAATCTTGGGCTTTTATAGCTTCTTGGAAAGTTGAAGGCTCTCAATTATCCGTTAGTAGACAATATGCAACATTACCCTTCATAATGTAGTCTAAGTGCCAAGCTGGCGTGTGTTTCTCCCGAGTTGACTTTCGAACTTGTAGAGGTACAGACTCAGCTTGCTCATGTTCATTGTGTTTTGGTGCAGCTTCAGAAGAATCTAGAACTTCTTCTTGTTTATCTTCAACTTCAACTGCAATAGTCTCTGGCTTCTCTTTTAAAGTGGTATCATTTTGTACTTTATCTTCTACAAATACAACGTCTCTGCTGATAATTACCTTGTGGGTGGTGGGATCCCACAAGCGATACCCCTTAACTCCATCAGCATACCCTAAGAACAAACATTTCTTGGATTTTGAATCCAATCTTAATGTTTCTTGGGCGTTGTACATAACATAAACAGGACTCCCAAAAGTATGTAAGTGATAATAACTAGTTGGATTACCAGTCCACATCTCCATTGGCGTTTTTAGATCAATTGTGGTTGATGGTGATCGATTGATCACATAACAGGCAGTTTTGACTGCTTCAGCCCAAAATGATTTAGCCAACTTTGCATTTCTTAATATTGCTCTCGTTCGTTCTAATAAGGTTATGTCCATCCACTCTACCACTCCATTTTGTTGTGGAGTGTATGCCACAGTGAATTGTCTTTTGATTCCTTCTCGTTGACAAAAATTATCAAATTCATCACTAGTATATTCTATTCCATTGTCTGTCCTTAAACACTTGATATTCTTTTCAGATTCAAGTTCCATTTGCCCTTTGAAAGTTTTGAAAACTTCAAACACGTCTGACTTCTTCTTAATTGGATACACCCAACATCTCCTGGAGTGGTCATCAATAAAAGATACAAAGTATCTTGCACCTCCTTCGTCTGATCTTGCAATTGCAACAAAGGCTTCTTCTTTTGGTTGTGTTTCTTCTTTAAGCATGTACAAATTTGCTGCTATCTTTTCTCCTTTAATCATCACAAGCTCGCCTTTAACAATTTTCATGATCCCATCTTGAACATGGGTTTTACACCCATTACCATCTAATTGTCCTAATGACAAAAAAAATTTCTTCAGGCCTTTCACATGCCGTACATCCTGGATGGTGCAAATTGTACTATAATACATTTTTAATTTGATGGTGCCAATACCATCAATTTACAAGGTATGATCATTTCCCATGAACACGGAGCCTTCAGAAACAAGTTCATAATGATGAAACCATTCTCTCTGTGGGGTCATGTGCCAAGTAACTCCTGAGTCTATAAGTCAGACATCAGTAAAAAAAATTTTGCCTTCAGCAACTATGGCTGCCTCGCTGTATAGAATTTCACCATTTTTCGGAGTGCTTGCAATATTCCCTTGAGCATTTGATGATCCAAGGACCCTACTCTTCATTTTACTCCAACAATATTTCTTGACGTGCCATTTTTTGCCGCAATTGAAGCACTTTATATTCTTCCTACTTTTTGATTTTGATTTACCATAATTGTAACTCCTACTAGAACCACGTTCCATTGATCTTCATATTGTCATCATCAAAGCTTCAGTTTCCAGCAAATTTACTTGTTTGTTTTTCTTATTTTTGCATCTGGTTTCTTTTTCAAAACAGAGGACGCGACATCATCGAAGACTAGAAGATCCGTAAGGATATTGTTCGTCAGATTGATAACAAGTTGATCATATGAATCAGGTAGACTTCGTAGTAGAATCTCCGCATGTTCAGATGTCTCTATTTTGTAACCCATAGATGTAAGTTGCAAAAATAGAGTATTTAAAATGTTGATATGGCCAGTTATCCGAAATAGATTCTACCATTCGAAGAGTATAAAGTCTTCTCTTTAAGAAGATGTTGTGCAGTGAGTTAGCCTCGTACAATTTTGTTAGAGTATCCCAAATTTCTTTCACAGTTTTCTTTTCTACCACACTAGATAACACTCCGTCAGCTAGTGTTAAATGTAGATCAACAATTGCATTGCCGTCCATTTGGTTTCACTTGCTGTCGGTGATTTCTGCGGGCCTACCTCCAATTGCAGCTAGACAATTTTCTTTTCTCAAAAGTGCCTTTATCTTCATTTTCCATAACAAAAAATTATTCCCGTTAAATTTTTCAACGTCGAACTTTGTCATTGACATGATCCTTTATTAACACAAGAAGCTCTGATACCACTGTTGGAAAATATAATGATCGTTTTAAGTTAAAATAGTTGTCATACAACTAAGTAAAATTGAGAATAATGAAAATAAATTGGACATAAATATTTTACGTGAAAAACCCCCAAACAAATCGGGGTAAAAACCACGAGCAAATGAAATGATTTCTTTAATTATAATTTGAGCTTAAAAGCTCTTGAGATACAAAACTTTTTCTCTACAAGATAGCTACTAAAGCTATATCTATATTGAGAATTAGAGAAAGAAATGAGATTGAAGAAAGATTTATCTTGGGATGGAATGAAAAATTAAAGTGATAGAGTTAGCTATTTATAGTGAAAATAGCCCACATATTAAGAAAAAATTCATCCCTTATTTAAGTAAAATTAGGTAAATTTTGATAACTTAATTTTTATACTAAATGACTAATTTGATTTAGTTAAATTCAACCGATCAAAATGATATGATTTTTACGGAGGGATGAACTTTACCATCAACACGCGGTTGATATTCATGATGGTGATTTATTAATGTTGAGCATGGTTTCAGACTTTGTTTTTTTAAAAAAGGTGGCTGCTGAGAAGACTTCAAAAGTTACAGCTAGGGATGGCAATGAAATAGGGATTAACGGGGATTCGCTTCAATTCGCCCCATTGAAGTCGGGGATTCTTCGAATTTAATGGGGCCGGGTTTTAAAAAGCGGGGATTAGCGGGGACGGGGACGGGGGCGGGGATTGATTTTTCCCCGTTGAAGCCCCGCGGAGATTCGCCCCGCAAATCCCCGACTTCGGCTTCAGTTCTATTTTAATAAAAATACTATTTTATCTCTAATTTTTTTTAAAGAAAACCATCTTATCCATTTGTTTACTTAAAAAATTAAATAAAATGAGTTTATATTATTGACTAAATAATTATTATTCATATTATTAACTATATTAATATAATATTATTTATGTAATTATATGTGAACATTTTTTTTAAAATGTAACTATAATTTATATTATTAAATATATTGATTTAAATAATTTTATATTATTAACTATATACTTAACTAATTATGAATTTATATTATTAAATTTTGTAGATTACAATGAGATTATATTATTGAGTAAGTATTTATTGATATAATGAGTCAAATGGGGTCAAAGCGGGGTCAAAGCGAAGTCAAAGCGGAGTCAAATGAGAGTGAGGATGGGGCGAAGGCGGATGATGTAAAGCGGAGGCGGGACGGGGACGGGGCCACTTTCTAAATTTTTGAAGTGAAGGCGGGACGGGGACGGGGATTAGTATTTAAAGTTGGGGCGGGGCCGGAGTCTCCAACCTCCGGCCCCGATTCGCCCCATTGCCATCCCTAGTTACAGCTAGGAAGACTCTGACTTGAAAAGATGGCTGCTGCAATTTTGTCAAAATAGGAGGATGCTTTTACAGCTTGCTCCAACAGAAAATGCCAAAAATAAGGTGCTCATTTTAAGCTATCAATAGGAGCATTTTAACACATAAAATTGAAACACAATTAATTAGGTTCTCTGAAGCCTATAGGTTGAATTAATTTTGAACTGTTTCTTTTAGGCCCTTTTGAGCATTTGGAGTTTGGAATGTTCAAGATTTGTTATCTTGAACGTATTTGAAAGAAAGGGTATTTTGAATATAGAAAAAGTGAAGTTGAGATAATATTTGTCCCTTTATTTTATTATTTTATTTGTTATTATCTCTTAATTGTTATTTTGACATGTATTCCTTAATAATGCTTGATTAAACAATTGTGTTCTGTTTGAGCCACGTATGTTACGATTGCATTTCTAGCATGCCTGAAACACCAGTGTTTTTAAGTTCAAGAAAAGGACTTTCTGGGCATAGGCACACGTTAGATGGTGTTGGTCTGGCCAATGTTTACCCAAAATTTTTGATAATCTTGGGGCATATCTGGGGCAAAATTTTGAGGAAAAGATCCTCATAAATATAACAGCAATTGTAAGTTTAGTCTTCTCATCATGATTCATATGTAACACAATTTCCCAAAAATAAAATAAATAAAATAATCAAGAAGGGGCAATAAAGATGATGTGGCCGAAAATGTGCACCTATATATAATATAATACCCTATAAATTGCAAGATCTATTTGCCTCAAGGTAATGTGCAATTGGGAGTGACCAAAGACTGCAGCAATCACCCAGAAATGGAATTTCAGTACCTTGAGAAAATTACTTTCTTCTTCTTTCTTATAGGCATCTCTAGATTGTTAATCAAGCAGTGGAAAAACAAAAGATCAAGAAACCTCAACTCAGTCAAGAAACTACCTCCAGGGCCACCAAAGCTACCATTGATTGGAAACTTGCATCAGTTGTTCAGAGGTTCACATCAAACACTCCAAGACTTATCTAAAAAATATGGACCTCTGATGCACCTTCAGCTGGGTGAAGTTTCTGCAGTTTTCATATCATCACCATCTATTGCAGAAGAGATTTACAGAACCCATGATCATGTTTTTGTCGACAGACCGAAAATTCTATCTTGGAGGGTCATTACCTACAACAATTTAGATTTTGCATTCACCTCATATGGTCAGTATTGGAGACAAATGCGCAAAATATGTGTCCAGAAATTCTTCAGTGATAGAAGTGTACAAGCATTTGGTCCTATTAGGCGTGAAGAGTTTCAGCATCTTGTTGATTGTATTCGTTCATTGTCTGGTAAACCACTAAACTTAACTGAAAATATCTTTGCCAGTACAACTTATATGGTCAGTAGAGCTGCATTTGGCAAGGACTGCAAAGATTATGCCAAATTCTCTGAGCTAGTCAAGCAAGTATTGCTCTTTGCAGGAGGCTTTGGCATTGCTGATCTTTATCCCTCCTGCAAATTTCTTCATCTTCTGTGTGGTACTGAGAGAAAACTCTTGAAGATTCGCCATGAGATGGACATGATTTTGGACAATATCATTGATCAGCACATTGAAAATACTCAAGATAATCTAGTAGATGCACTACTCAAAGCTAAAGACAGGGGTGACTTCCAAATTCCCATTGCCAGAAACAGTATCAAAGCCGTCTTATTTGTAAGTGTTTCTTTCAATGATTTTTTTTCTTTTACTAGTACTATAGTTTTGAACTTATTTCTCATGAACATACATTTTGGGCATGCATCACTGCAGGATATATTTGCTGGAGGAATTGAAACTTCAGCTAGTATAGTAGATTGGGCTATGGCAGAGATGATAAAAAATCCTGCAATAATGGCTAAGGCACAGAGAGAAGTAAGGGAAATCTGCAAAGGAAAGAAGACAGTTGATGAGAATGACATTCAAGAACTGAGGTACCTAAAGTTAGTGATCAAAGAAACTCTGAGACTACATCCTCCTGGTCCTTTGTTAGTCCCTAGAGAATGCAGGGAGGATTGTGAGATTGGTGGATATATCATACCCACAGGAGCAAGAATCTTTGTTAATGCATGGGCAATTGCAAGAGATCCCAAATATTGGACTTCTCCAGAGAGTTTTATCCCAGAAAGATTTGAGGACAGTTCCATTGAATTCATAGGAAGTCATTTTGAATTTATACCTTTTGGTGGAGGAAGGAGAATCTGTCCTGGCATTACATTTGGTCTAGCCAATATTGAGCTTCCATTAGCTCTTCTACTTCACCATTTCAACTGGAAACTCCCCCCTGGTCTCAATTCAAATGATTTTGATATGACAGAGAATAATGGATTGCCTTTGGTAAGAAGAGAGAATCTTCATTTAGTGCCTACAGCTCTATTATTCTAAAAGGGCATATTGAAATAATGCTAATGCTTACATAATGTGCGCGTGCGCGTATGAAAGCTATACTGTAATGTCTAGTTTTATTAATAAATAAAGACTTTTCATTTTGTGAAATATAATTATGATGTTTACATCAAGATATTGTTGCCTTGGGCAGGCATTGATATATAACAATGGGGTTAACATAATATAATATATTATTCCGGATACAACCAGACATAAAAAAGTCTTTCGATCGAATTTTTATAATTAAATTTTCACATGTTTTTGAAGTTTAAACTAATAATTTTGAGGTTGATATAAGATAAATTAAATTTAATTCTCCAACCTGACTTCTTCTAAGTAAACACAAACTTTCAATCATATATCCAAACACACACATGAATAATAACTATCTAAATGGAAGGAAATATGTCCCTCACATATGGGTCTAACTCTAACACAAACTATCAATACCAAACTCCAAATTTAAAGAATATATTAGAAAAATGAGACATTAAAAGTTAATAACATTTTATCTTCTTCTTTTTTAAAAAAAGAAATAATATTTTAATGTTAGAAATCAATAATAAAATTTTTATTTATTATTATGATTATAATATTAAATAAAAGGTCTCATTTAATTTATTTTTTTATCTAAGACTCGAAATTCTTGAGACGGCTTTAACTAAGTCGGAGATACTTGAGCTGAATCTTTATATTCTATAATTCATGCACCACTCTCACTAGGAATATCTGAAAGGTAAATCTCAGAGAGGGATCAAACTTTCCACTGCATGAATAAGTTAGCAACTTCTGCTTGTAAGGCAAAGGCAACAATTTTCAAGCCGTCCATTATCTATTCAAAGGCAAAGGCAACATCTTTTACCTCCTTTGCCAATAATTTTTTACCAAAAAAAAATGATGCAATAACAGCCTTATGATCATGACCTGATGAACAATTTGCATCATTATCTATTCATCAACGAACGTGATGCAATCTAAGCCGTCCATCTTTCCCGGGAAGCATGGAGAATCTCCGGCCGTCCAATCTTTGCCGTAGTAAGCTTCAACCTTCCATCTCTCTCACCGGCCGACCATCTTTGCTCAGAAACAGAATCAAAAGATTTTTTTTCTTTTCTTTTTGACTCTTCAGAAATGATTCACGTGCATTAAGAAGAGAAGACCAAAATCAATACTCCCCTGTCCCGAATTAATGTTGGCATTAAGAGAAGTCTATCTTTTTAAGACCAACAAACTATCTTTGTTGTTCTTGCATTTCTTGGCATTTTGTACGAATTCCTATAAGGAAAGAAAACATACATAATCAATATATTTTTCCCACTAATTCCTATAAGGAAAAATTGTCTGCCTAATTAAAAGAGCCTCGGTCAAATTATCTAAGAATCAATGAATATTTAACACCATGTTCAATGCACCAGTCAATTGATCTTCAATGTATCAATTCAATGTCAAATAGTTAACATTGAATTGAAATTCATTTTTAAAAATCATCTTCAATATTAATATCAAATAAAGTTATCACGTCATTAAATTTTTATTTCAAATGTAAATGTCAGGAGTGTCGTGAGTTGATGTCCTCTTCATATTTTCTTAATGTCTTTTTGGTAGGCTAATTCAGTCTATATAAATAAATAATATTATATTTTAATAAATTTACTAATTAACAAATGATATATAGAGAATAATATTATTTGATGATGACATTGCATTGGAGATGTTCTAATACGTAATGTCGAAGATAAAAGATAGGATAATAAGGACAATTTTGGGGAAAAAACAGTCAATAAATAGTTGTAAAATTTTATAAGACTAATACAGTAATATTTTAGGAAATTTATTTCCTTTAAAACAATTTATATAATGAAACAATGGTGGCATAATTAACTTCCCTTTTTATAAAGAAACATGTCTATTAATCGGAACAAGAACAGAAGAGAAGTCTATCTTTTTAAGACCAACAAAATATTTGTGCTTTCATCTTCTAATTACTCTGATTTGTAAACAAAATATTTTATGGCCAGAAATATAATGATTCGTTATTTGAATTTGCACAAACTTTTGCCAAAAAAATTAGAGAAATAAGAAGAAAGATTACATATTGTATCATGTTGTGATATTGAATAAAAAAAAGTGAAACTCATGAATGTTATCTTCCTTTCTCTTTTTATTGTATATCGTAATCAACAAATATGATCACCACTCAATTTCATTCCTTAACTATTTATTTCTATCTAAAATAATTTGCTTTTAAAAGGAAATCCAGATCTTTCAAATTAATAGTAAATAAAAAAGAAAATTTTAGAATATTAAATTTCCAAAATGAAATTCTTAATTCTATCACGTTTTCAAGAGTCAAATAATCATCTCAAAATCTTCAAATTTAAATTATAACGGGCCGTTCTTGCATTTCTTGGCATTTTATACGAATTCCTATAAGGAAAGAAAGCATACATAATCAATATATTTTTCCCACTAATTTTCACTATCTTGCTACACTTTTGAGCTTAACTTCCTTAACAATCTCTTCCCACTGTTTAAGGAGTGAACATTCTTGTTTCTAGTGATATATATTTTCATCCATAGTAAAAGGGTTTCTTTTTCTTTTTCTTTTCTTCTCCAACCCCTTAGTCCACCAACCAATCCCTTGAGGGTATTAGGCTGGGAACACATTTGTCTTTCCACTGTTTTACCCTCATAATGACTTTGTCTTGCTTTCATCTAAGTGCTTTTGTTGCTCTCTTGATGTGTTTTGCAGCAACAAATGGTGGATTAGATAGCAGGCATGACAAGAAGATGGTAACTTACTCCACAATCGTAGTCGATCCATCAGGCCATGGCAATTTCTCTACTATAAGATCTGCTATTGATTTTATTCCTGGAAACAACAAGCAATGGATACATATTTATGTCAAGGCTGGCCAATATAGGTATGCACCAACCCCCATATCTTTTATAACCTGTTTTTACATTGTGCACATGATTCTATGGCACTGAAAATTTTTATTTATTTTTTATAAGTCTTGTAATATCAAAATGAATATTTTAAATTGTCATTAAAATTTAAATACATTTTTATATAATATACATATATATATATATATATATATTATTTTTTGTGGGATAGGAAATCACAAAATATTCTCTTGCAGAGAACAAATTAAGATTCCTGTAGATAAACCTTATATCTACATTCAAGGAGAAGGGGCTAAGAGAACCATAATTATCTGGGATGGTCATGACACCATTGCAACAAGTGCAACTTTTATGTCTGAAGCTGACAATATAGTAGTGAAAGGCGTAACCTTTTTGGTAAGTTCTTGCATGAAGAAATTTAGTAAACAATTTGCACCTATATATTAATCATTAAGAGGAATGGTTGTGTTGCTCTTAATGTAGAACTCATACAACCTTCCACCGGAGAAGAACCGGAATCCGGTGACACCAGCTTTAGCAGCCATGATTTCAGGAGACAAATCGGCCTTCTATGGATGTGCATTCCTAGGATTTCAAGATACTCTTTGGGATGCTCATGGTCGACATTACTTCAAGTATTGCATCATCCAAGGAGCCGTTGATTTTATCTTTGGTGATGGCCAATCTATTTATGATGTACAAACAATTTTACCATTGGAATTTCATATTCTTTATTTATTCTTAAAATACATTATTGTTCTACTATGTTTTATTTTAAGTATCATTTTAAGAGTTTAGTTTTGTTTCATATTAAATGTTATTTAACCAAATTTGACATTGTTTCTCTATTTTATCCTTACATTAATGCAAGATCATCTTGTGTAATAAATGTTTTTTCTTGAAATTATGAGGAGAGATAATAATTGAGATATTATTAAGGACACATTAGTCATTTTCAATAACTTTTGATTAATTTATGTGAAAAATAATACAATCACACTTAATATGAAATAGATGGAGTATTAATTATTACACATTTGTACATCCCCAAATTCTGACCATTTTCCAAACTTCATTTTTTTTTTTTGGGCAGTTGATATGATCACATGGGATTCTTGAAAATTTTGTCATTAAGTTGCTTTGATTGTAGGAATGTACCATATCGGTGGCTGCAGAAGCACTGAAAGGATCACCAGGATACATCACAGCACAGGGAAGATCGGATCCTTTTCAGACAAGTGGGTTTGTGTTCAAGAACTGTAATGTAATTGGCAATGGCAAGGCCTACTTGGGAAGACCATGGAGAAACCATGCAAGAGTTGTCTTTTACAGCTCTTCTATGTCAAACATTGTTGTCCCTGAGGGATGGGATCCTTGGAAATCAGTTGGCCATGAGTAAGATGAAGTTCCTCTCTTCCAAAATTCAGATTCTCTGACTTTAAAAAATTTGTTTCTTCCTTTTTTATAAATCAGTGGAGACCGTCTTTATTATTATTAATATTGTTCTTTCTCTTTTTTTATCTCTTGAAAGAATGAATGAATAAGGGTATATTAGGAAAAAGAGTACCCCTTAAAATTGTGTGAATATGCTTCAAATGACAAAGGGATTATTAATATTGTTTACATTATTTTGCTTGAAATTCACCGTTTGATAAAAGAGTGTATTTTCATGTAATCAGGAACCAGATAGTCTTTGCCGAGCATGCTTGTCGAGGAATAGGATCAAACACTTCACAACGAGTCTCTTGGGAATCAAAGTTGAGCCAAGAAATGCTGGATCAACTTATAAATATTTCATTTGTTAATGAGGGTGATTGGATTAGCAGCCAACCTTACAACACGTTGAGGAGCTGATTTCTTGCTTTGAAATTGCCCATGATTGATTTTCTTTTCTTTTCTTTCTTTCCAATATATATATTTTTTGTTTCTCTTTTCAAAAGAAAAAGATCAATAGAAGAATTCTGATGGGATTTTCTGGACACCCCTAGTTAAATTTTTATGGGAGAAACTAAGTCAGATTCATTTGATTCCAATAATGTTATAATTGCATAAAAATGATCTAATTATCATAGTGATGAGTATGATTTTTTATTTTTTATTTTAAAAAAGGACAATAGGTCTAACTATTTTGTCTTGAAAAGAAAGTGATATTTGCAAAAGGAGTGTAAATCAGATTAATCCCTCAAAACTGAAAACTTTCTAAGTATTTGAGTTCGAGTGAACCAAACTCATTATAGTATAGACATATTGAAACCAAATCCAGAACTCATTGATACACTTGATTTCATCCTTTCAAATAAAACTACTACTCCCTCTTCCAGAGATAACCCTATATTATTATAATTAATATAGTTAAGTAATAATATCATAAGTTAATTGAGATGAATTTCTTGAATTACGAAGATTATTATAACATTTTATTAAAAAAATATTTTTATATTTGAAAAATGAACATTTAATTTCAAATTTTATTTTCAAGCTTGGTGTTTGGATGAAAGGAATATTATTTTCATTCACAAGAGAATAAATGTCAAAATTTCCAGCAGGAAGCATGAAATAAGAAGCTCACAAAAAATCTGCTAATAATAATAAAAAAGAAAATAAAAAAAATCTTCAAAATAATGGACAAAATTGAGAATGTCTCATAAATTTTTTTTTTTGAGAATGCAACATAATAAGCCTTATTATAGCTTCAGAGAAAAAGAATACGTGAATATAAACTCAAACTGCTCCCACATCAAGATGCATTTAAAATGGGCAGAATATATGCTTAAAAAAACAAAAACAAAATCTGACATTTCTGTTCAAAATTGGAAGCTGTGTAACAGATTTTCCCCCCTTTATGCTAGTAGAGGTATGCCTGCACTACTACAAAAGATAATGGAAAATTTTACCAAATTTCTTGGTGGCTATTTTGTGTTATGAGTTGGAACACTGAGGTATATTTTGGTGTTCTTGAAGTCATCCAATAGAGGATTGTATCCGTCTCGCGTCTTTGTCCTTGAGGGAATGCCAAATTCTTCCATGAAAGCTGATGTATCAAGCTGCATCAAACATTGTAAAACATAAGAAATAGAAAAACAAAGTGGATATAAATCTTTTCTCAATCAACCAATGGCAACTTGAACTTTTCAGAAAGAAACATGGAAGTTCTGAGAATCTAGAGGCTTAAGAATTGTACACAAAGCTGCAGATATTTTAAGGAATATTGCCAGTAGAATTAGGAATCACCATCAGTGTTCGTCTTTTCTTTC
The DNA here is from genome assembly GCA_019593545.1 of Apocynum venetum. Lineage (NCBI taxonomy): Eukaryota > Viridiplantae > Streptophyta > Magnoliopsida > Gentianales > Apocynaceae > Apocynum > Apocynum venetum. The sequence goes on from SRSM01000127.1 coordinate 3,939,329, forward strand.
CTTTCTTTGATGATTCATCTTGGAGTGGCTTAAGCCATCCAGAACAATAATGGTCCATGCGTTCTAAAAGCCAAAAATCTGTAGGGAAGAATATATCAGCATCACCCTGCAGAGAAAAGACATGAAGCTAGATATTAATTATATAATCATTCTTGCCCAGTCATGATGTCTAAAGCACCCATTTTCTTTATTCTTTTGTATTGGATATGCATACATTCTCAAGAAGCATTCACAAGTATGCATACTACTTGGACATTGAGTGCAGTGATAAAATAAAAGTTATTATATCAAGAACTCTTTAATTGGAATTATGCAAGCAATCAATCCAAAGAAATGGAAATATTCTATTGCCTGTAATTGATAGGAAAATCTCACCACTGAAATTCTTAGTGATTCCGTTTTATACTTGATCCAGGGATTTCTTTACAATGAGACATTCTCAATTTTGTCCATTATATTGAAGATTTTTCTTTATTATTATTATTATTATTATTATTATCATCAGATTTTTTGTGAGTTTCTAATTTCATGCTTCCTGCTGGAAATTTTGGCATTTATTCTCTTGTGAATGAAAATAATATTCCTTTCATCCAAACCTTTGCATTGGCCTCCGCATGATTTACCCAATAACATAATATAAATTAAGCAGCAAAGACCTTTAACAAACACCATGCTAAATCCATAATGAGATCCTCGGTCCAAAAAATCCAAGATCTTTCCACTAAGGCAAACTATACTGATTCTGTCTTCTTTAACAAGTTCATTACATGCAAATCTTCTCCTTCAAAAACTTTCACCACCACTAAGTTTCAATAACCTTATATAAACTAAGCAGCATAAATTTAAACAAATACCATGTTTTATTCATAATGAGATCCTTTATAAGTCCAAAATCCAAGGTCTTTGCACAGAGGCAACAAGGCTGATTCCCTCATACTGGTTTAACTAGTTCATTACATGAAAATCTTCTCGTTCTCCAAAATTCCATGTTGCATTAACCTTTTTATAGTAAGATTTCCTAGACCATGCCAAGAAAAATGATAACAACAATTCATTTCCCCAACCCAACTTTCACTGGAACTAATAGACACTTTTATGCAAATGCAGCAGGAGGGGGAAGGGAAAGTTTACCTTTGCATCCAGATAACTGTTGTGATCAAAACTTCTACCATCTCTCTACACAAAAAGGTTAAAGGTCAGGAAAAGTTCATTTATCTATAAAAGTCATATCCAAGTCAAAGATGCACTTGCAGCAAATATATCACAGAAACATTTCAGTAGCAGTCCATATAGATGATGCCCACTAGAAATGAAAATATATGATATGCTGTCAAATGTTCTTTTAACAACATTTCATGTGAGATATAATTAGCAGAAAGTCTGATTTAAAATATATAATTTCAGCAGAGTACCTAAGAAGCATTATGACAAGTTTAAGATGCATAGAAGGTTTAGACATGAACCATTGTACCTTGGTTGAAACCAATGGAGCTCTTTCACCAGGAATCTTTACATCTGGTAAATAACTGAAATCAGAAGCAACTAATGACATCTTTGGTAAAGCACCGTGGAGAACCTTCAGAAGTTTCTGATATTTGTGAAGAACACTATTGCATAAGCAAATAAGAAAATCCAAAATTGAAAAAGAAAAAGAAAGTGTGTCAACATCGTTGGGCAGTAAATACCAAGCAGCCAGTTGGTAGCCAACATCTCCGAGGCTTTGGAAAGACTTTAGCCCAGAGATTTCTAGCTATTGAAGACGTACTACTTCCATGAGCTGTATTCTCTAAATTAATGATCTCCAAGCAACCAGTAATCAATGAATCTTGTAATGGTTTATACAACTCGGAAAGGCCTGACCTATTAAAAGAATAGATAGGTCAATCAGTTATATATTTATCCAACCAGTTGGTGCAGATATTAGAATAGCACAGACAAGCCAGGGTCAATTGAAAAGTTTATTACTGATGACAGAAAGCGCAATTCTAAAAACCTCATAGCAATTCACAGTTGATATTACTTTTATCCATCTTATTCGCCATTGATTATAAGTGCTAAAATAATAGTGTAACATATATGAATGTTAGGAACAATGATGTACATCAAACTACTTATTTTTCTGAGCAATTAACCACAGCAGGTCACCTTTGTTCATCCTTTCCAACCCACACCTCCATCCAAGGTGAAACTTGGTTTTCAGCATAGATAAGATCATGTGGAAGATTATCAAGAACCTGTGAGATCACCAAACTACCGTATAAAGATTTCAACCAAATGAAATTTAGATGCGAAAATGCACTTGAAAAATCTTATTTTATGGTGAAACATATTTCCTCGTAAAGAATCTTTCAAGTAAAAGTAACTGTAGCATGGTCCAGTACTCATTCTCATGCTCTCTTTGTGCATTGTAAAAATTTCTGCATTATTCATTCTTCTTTTCATTTTGCTGAAAGAAGGTTGGACGGAAAGGGAGACAGACTGGGAGTGAATGCATTGTTTCATAAATGAAATTCTCAATTAAAATGAACCTCTAGCATTATAACCCAACAAGGTTCTTGATCAACTTCCCCTGTTTCAAGCCAAAAAATAAACAATTCATCAATTGCTGATCAAAGAGGATTAAGGAAAAGAGGAAAAGTAGAATGGAAATTTAAAGCCCAAGAAGAACATTAAGAAGCAAAAATGAACAATGATAAGTTCAAGCTCTAATTGGAGACTGTGATATGAAAAGGAAAGAATCCTGTGGTTAAGATATATCATACCCCATCCACTAGGGTCTGCAGCATCACAACACTGTACTGTAAATTTTGATAAGTGACTCTGAACTTCTCCTACGGTTTCCATCTGTTTCTTAGCAAGTGACGAACTGATTTCTATTGAACTGCAGAGCATGGAACAATTTATATAATGTCTCCAGTAGGAATTTTAATTCTTGCTAGTAACAAAATAAGGCCGATTCTAATAAGACAGGAACATTAATATCTCCACACCTAGTTAGAGTAATAAAAAACACGAGCATAATTGTAGAACTGTGTATATAGCAGGAACAAAGAGCATTTTGTAATGCACCAGTTTTAGCATAGGAATCAGCTAAGTTTCAAATTAATGGACAAGCATAAAAATCATAATAAGATTATGTCAAACTCAAATCAATGGAATTTCCTGAAAGAGATGCCCTCCGCATAAGTTATGCTGAACAAAAGTTTATATCAACTAACAAAAGTCAAACAATGACTTTGATCATCATATTTGGTATGAAACTTTCATATTTTTAAATTATCAGTCTACACCATGATTTTTTAGGCTACTTAACTCTTAACTAGTAGTTTCACTTTATTGAGATCTGACACATAGATCTTATTTCTTTTACACTCATTCACGTTTGTGGTGCCCCAAGAAATTTTATTTGAGTTTAGCTTCCTTTCACAACCCATATTAGTCCAAAAATATCATAATCAGGAATTGGAATTATAAATCTACATCTCAGCAGAAATACATGTTATACAGTGCAGCCTGAGAACTAAATCATTGAGGGGAAAAACAGTAAGAAGAAAAGTGTAATAAATATTTCTTCTGGAAAAAAAAAACAGCTTCATATTTGTTTTTCAACACAAAGTGGTCAAATTATTAAGAGAAAAGTGTCAAAAGCTCATTGATTTGATCAAATTCAATTAGTTGTTAATAAGGCTAATAAAGCAGGTAAAATTTTCTGCTTATGTGTAATATCATACGTGTAGCTCATATTATTGTAAACTCTTGTGGGGGCATTCAACTTAAAGTAATCCATTATGCCTTTGGCACAGGTTCCTGATCCACCACCAATTTCATATATCTGCACACAGAGAGAGAGAGAGAGGAGAAGAGGGGGCCGGGGGTGGTCAATAATCTGAGGAGCATTGAAAAGAAATGTGAAGACATGAAAAACATTTATAGAAGACAAGAACTTCTGAGCAATAAAGAAAAGTAAATAAAATAGATTAAGAGAGAATAAACAAAATTAGATAAAACAGACAAGAAAAAGAGGGCAGACAAGAAGAAATAAACTGCATAGAATCCAATAGAATTTCAAAATTTATATATGTGACTCTTATGCAACAATTGGCATGTGAACATAATTTACCGATAGGCTGCTAAGATACATGAATGAGTAATAAATTTGAACAGAAGTTAAATTATTAGCCTTCACTATAACACATCATATCTACAAGTACCATTTATTCCTAAACAATTATTCTTCAAACAATTCTCTCTTTACCCTAGTAACACAGCTTCAAATGTCAAGAATGGATTAACAATAAAGCACTGATAAAGCAAAAATATTAGATCCTTGATGATAAACGACAGTTAGCATTAATGTAATGACAATATAACAGTACAAATTTTCTAATCAGATAATAAATATGGCATTCCTTAAGTAAAAGATAGGAATATTACGAAACTTACTTTCAAGGGAACTGAAAGGTTAGCTGTGCGCATGATAGCTTCAGCAATGCCATGGGCATACCAAGGCTGCAAGCAGGAAGTTTCAAATATGAAGACAGCCAAAAGTTAAAATATAGAATAAAGGCATCCAGGTAAATGGGGAAAAAATCATAAAAACATTATCAACTTTAGAAACTAATCAAACTATCAAAGTTTGGAAATTAAAGGAACCTTTGGTCAAGCTACAGGCACTATTACTAATGATTTGGTAATCAAAAGAATAATGAAGCTTCTGATAGCAAAAGCGTCCTAGCTAGCAGAAAGATAGCTTCTTGTTTTATGATTTCTTCCCTAGTACATAGACCACGGGGTAGCTTGGAAGCTTTGTGTGAGTTTGATCTTTATATCCTTGTATAGCTTATCTGTATCTAAAAATATACATATACTAACTATTTGGTGGAGAGATTTATAGTTCTATACAACCAAATCAAATTGCAAGAGCAATATCTCTCAGATGTATGTTCAATGTAGTGGATCCCACCATCACCAAAATGATATCTATTGGGAGTTCAAAATTCGTTTTCCTGATTCACCCTCAACTCTGCTTCTGTTACCAAACTTGACAAAATGCAACAGTGTATGAGATCAATAAACTAACATTTTGGAAAATTCCCATAAAAATCTACTACTTTAACCTCTCTTGCTTTCAAACTCCATTAGTTTTGCACTAAGACTTCTCTAGCTAAATGCTAAGATTGAAAAGGGCCTTTAAGAAGGTCAGCTAATGCAAAGGAAGATCTCATAGCCCTTCCTACATTTCCAAGGAAGGAAAATATGGCTATATTTGGACTGGTTCTTAAAACCAGTTTCTCAATTTCCCATAAAAATATATTTCAAAACACTTTTTTCTAACATTACAAATGGGTCCCACTTAATCACGTAAACAATATATTTTTATTATTATTTAATTAAAATTACAATATCAAACAACTTATTAATTATATTTTATACATTTTATAATATTATCAATCATGTGGGACCCAAAACATATCATTAAACTTTCAATTCCCAATAAAAAAAATTCTTATCCAAACATAACTTCATTTCAAAACAAAACAAAAAACACTTTCAAAATCCAGTCCAAATATACCCCAAGTCTTTGTAAGCATTTATTCCCTTTTCAAAGCAAAAATGCTAAGGAAATGTGCTTGTTCCGCATCCAATATATAATGTGATGCTCGAATTTCATACTGACAGCATATTGTCATCTTCCTCAGTAATGACATTAATGAAGATCTTGGAGTACGACAAATAAGTTCCAAGCTTATGTAGTTAGAAATGTCATCAAAGAATTGAGTAATGACATACCTTAAAAAGCTCAACAGGGGTAAACCATGAAGCATCATTCTGCTTGTATATTTTATCCAAAAGCTTTAAATATGCTTTTTGCCCTGAAATGTTTGAAAGCCTCCATCATCTATATATTTGTGCACTCATGTACCAATATTTCACAACATCAACAAATTCTTCTACAAGGATTGATCAGACTATTTTTCAACTGCCATAAAATAAATTGAACAGGAAACTTAACAAGGAACTATCACTATCAAAATCTATAGCAAATTCATAACAATTAAGATTGATTTTGGCCTTGCGTCTTGGTTTGAGAATGCTAAGGGCCATAGAAAGAAGATAAGCTATAATGTGAAGTGACAACGGCACCTATCTGCTAAGCACCAAATTAGTAGCTCTGATAATAGTTTGAGTAACCCATACATGACCAAAACTTAAAAAATTCAAATAAAGAATATATCGACTAATCCCATTGAAGTAATAAGAGAAAATTCACAATTAGCAGAGTTTCATTCAGTTTACAATTATTAAACAGTTGCACTTCTTTTTCTACAAATTCATAGCCCGTCATTGCTGCACAACAAAATGAAGACAAAAAAATTCAAACTTTACTTTCATAAGTCACCATCTTAAAATGCCCAAATTATCAGCTTCTGAAGCTTAAATCTACCAAAACTTAGATCAAACCTTCCAATTGGCTGAATTTAATGCTATTCTCGAGCACCCCAACTGAACATGATCTTTGCGAAAAGTATCCATACTCGGGATCATACAATGCCGCACGAATAAAATCTCTAACCTTCGCATTGCAGGAGAAGAAAGGGGCCAATCTTTACATCCATATATGAGCAAAAAAGAAAAAAGAAAAGAAAAAACCAATACAAACAAAGAGATGGAATTTACTAGCACTGGACTATCACCAACAAAATGAGTTGAGAAAAAAACTGAATTTGGGAGATTCCTCGTGGGTTGATATGATGTGACTGAACAAAGAAATTATGGAAATCAATTAAAAAAATTTAAGAAACAGAAACTAAAGCAGAAGCTCAACTCGAGAAAAGCAAGAAATAGAAAGTAAAAACGGATAGGATAACCTTTGGAAGAGCGAGGTAAACATGAAAAAATCTTGGGGAACACTGAACGAGAACCCATTGTTGCAAAATGCTTCCTTTCTTCTTCTCAGGAACTAAATTTGCATTTCTCCTAAGATTCTTGGGATTCTACAATGGTGAAAATGGGAATGAAATGAATCTTCTCAAGTGAAATGCAATCAATGGGGTCGAGGAGAAGTTTCAGAGGGGTTTTACAAGGGTTTTTGACAAATTTAACCAATTTTTCCAAAACAAGTCTCTTAGGTATGCATCTGGTCAATAATGTATTCAGTTTTTTCATTTGATTTCAGTTTAAAATTTCGATTTTAATTTGATCTCAGACACTCTTTTGAGTAAAATAGATTCGAACCAAAATTTTTATAAAATCAAATTGAAGTTTAATAAAATCAAACCGAATCTTGAAAGTATTTTTTTGCCAAAAAAGCAAAATCAAACCAAAATATTAAATTTTATAAAAGTAAACAATAAATAACTAATTAAATATATTTTTAACATTAGTTTTATATTAGAGTTATAAATTCGATTCTTTTAAAAAAAATTGAAGATGATAAACTAAAAATCAAATAAAAGTTTTAAATAAATCTAAGAACCAAAATGAATCATCAAAATTTTGTATAATAATTAAAATTTTCATTTAAACCAAATACTCTCATATTGCACATTGAGTTCCAAAGGTTTTTCAATAACAATTATCACATGTATGTCTTTCTCCTTTCTCCTTTCTCCTATGTGATTCTTCATTTAGTATAAAGAAACTAGAGATTTCACAATTTGCTGCCATAGTTTTACATTGTTATTTGTTTGCTAAAGTCTAGAAACTCCTCTTGAAACTTTATCTTAAGCATTACCATCAATAAATAAAACCAGGGCATAATCGTAATCATCAATGGCTCAATGCTTTCAAATGACAGAAGAATATGCCAATGCAATATGTGCATGCTTTAGTTTTTTTTTTGGGGGGGGGGTTCTTTCAATGTTCTTTCTTTATTTTTTGTTGAAAATTAATTCAAATATAGTTTAATTAAACGTGTAAAGTTGATTTTTTACTTAACAAAAAGTTTAGTTTTTTTTAACATAACATATCATAAATAAAGAATTTAATCATGTGATCTTACTTTGCATTTCACTTATCAATTATTCTAATTTTGATTTTGACAAATTTGTGATGAAATTGAATTAAAAATTCTTTAAATAGACTAATTATATTACAAATCTAAGTAAACCAAACTATTATAACTGCTCTATCCAATGACAAATATAGGGGTTGGGAATTGTAGATTCCCTTTTTCCTATCAAATAATAATTATAATCATGTCGGTGAATTATAATAATAAAATAGAGAAGAGTGAGAGAGATTCAAGGTTAAATTGTAAATTATTAAATCTAATTTGATCACAAAATTATGTGAATTTAATGTAGTAGAAATAGATTTGTCCGTACATGTTCTAGTAAAATAACAAAAATAATAAAAAAAATACATTAATTGAATGTATTTAAGAAGATAAAAGTATAATTTTGTTAAATTTTTTTCTTGCTTTGTGTATATATTTAATGTCAAGAAATGAAAATAATCCTTGATTTTTCATATATAATAGGCTATGAATTTTATTTTATTTTATTTAAAAAAGGAAAATTGTTGTAGGCAAAGCATTGTGAATTTTATAAGTGGTGAGTTGTGACAAGTGCACAGTTGATGGACACATGCAATGAGCTGGCAGCTCTACTGTATTGCTTACTCTAAATACTACATAAATCCAATTTTATATGCCATAATCAGTGTACAAATCTATGTTTTCATAATAATTAATTACCTATAAAAGGCAATGATCATCTCCTATTAGCCCTAACTCCTTAATCATACACCAATGTTTTACATGGATACCCTCATTGATCAAAATGACAAAGAATCTCAACTTCATTAACTTATTATGGTTTAGTCTCACAAGAAATAAGAAATGTGTCTCATATAAGCCATGTTCGCTTTTAGAGGCTTAGATGGGGTCTTTTTCCCTTTTAGCCTTCATATATGACTCTTTTGGAATAAGTAAAGTTATCATTTAAAAAATTGTTTATTTTTAAGGAAAAATAAAGTATTCGAATTTTAAAAATACCAATAACTTTTGAATAATATTTTAAGAATTAGATGACCATTTTCTTTATTTTTAACTTTGAAATATATTAGAATTTATCAACTTATTCTAGTTCAATATTTTGCGTACAAATTAATTAAACAGAAAGCGAAAGGAATATTAACTTATTATATACATGGTATCCTTTATATGATTTTGTTTTGGTTATCATTATATTTTGTTTTGTTTGTTTCTTTGTTTAATTTGCTATATATAGTTCAAATTCAACAAATTTCTTTCTTCAAATACCACTTCAATACCCATACTAAAAGGTGAATCTCATTGCTTCATGTCTCATTCATGCCAAAAAAAGCACCACAACACCACTTGCAAACATTGTACCTATGCAGTACCATACTTCAAACCCCCCGTATGCCCACCCCATCCCCCACCCTTACTTTCCTTCTCTTTTATTTAGGGCGACACAATATATTATAATATTTCTTAAAACATTATATTTCACAAATATAAATTGCTACATTACTAATTACATTTAATTCTAAAAGAGTTCCCAAATAGGATACAAATAGAAATACATTAATAAAATTAATTTGGACTTAAATCAAATTGCATCCATAAAATTTAGGAAATTGTCATATTTAGTCCCTTATTTTTATTTGTTGGTCATTAAGATCCTTTTATCTTCTTTTTTCTTGCCTTGTAAGTCTCTTATCTTCCACTTGTTGACTATCAAGGTCATTTATGTTTGTTTATTATGGCATTGTAAGTCTCTCATGTATTAATTATTTTTTATCATAAAATTTTTAAAAATAAAGGATATTTTAAGAACTATAATGGTCAATTTTTAATACATAAGAGATTTAGAATGTTAGAAAAATAATAAAAGACCTTACTAGCTAGTGAAAGATATAATTACAAGATTTAAAAAGTTGAAAAAAAAGAAGAAGATAAATGATTTTAATGACCAACAAGTAAAAAATAAGAGACTAAATAGGTAAACTTTTCTAAATTTTAATTTTTTTATTATATGAAAGCAAGAATATCGAATTCAAGATATATAAGTTTTGAGTGGAGCCTAATCATTAAACAATAATATTTTTTATACAAATATTAATTCTTACTCATATCATTAAAAAGTCAAATTATAATTTTTTTTGTTAATTTGCTTCTTCTTTTCTACTTATTGATTATTCCAAATTACTAAAAATTCATACATTTATTTTTAAAGGGTAGGGAGTAATTACCATGAAGTTGAGGTTTGGGCACTATCACCCACAACCACATCCACAACCAGAGCCAGGCCCAGAGTATAGACAAATAAACAACAAACAAAATTATTATACGTATAAAAGCTTTAAAATACAAAAGGCAAAACAGTACACAACAAGACATCGCTGTCTGTCTTCTTCTTCCTCGTCATCTTTCTCTCTCTTCACCCGTAGTAGTATTGCCTCTCTCTTTCCTTCACACGAACAACACACACACACAATGCCTTTCTCCTCTTTTTTTCCTCGTTTATGACACCATTTTCAGGCCAACCCATTTCAGACAACTCTGTTTTTCTTCCAAAAGTTGATATCTTGAACAAGAATAAAGAAAAGGGGGGCAAGGAATTCTGTTGGTGTCGTTTTGAGGAAAAGAAAGGGGAATGTACTCCTCGGCAAGGATGCCTATAGTGCAGAGTCTGCCGCTGGAGGGGGTTGCTGCCGTTGGTGGTGGTGGTGGGGGAGGAGATTTTCTTCACCACCACCACCATCATCATCATCATCATCATTCACAGGGAACTACTACTATGCCTTTGGATGGAACCAATCTACCTGGGGACGCGTGCCTTGTGCTCACCACTGACCCCAAACCTCGTCTACGATGGACGGCTGAGCTCCATGAAAGATTTGTTGACGCCGTCACTCAGCTGGGTGGCCCTGATAGTCTGTGCCCCTTTTCTCTGTTCTTTTTTTTTTTTGCCCTCTGCGTGTGTACTTTTTGAAATGCATATATTAATTTGCTATTTTTTATCCTATATGAACTATTTGGTTGCTTAAATTTTTTATTTTTAAGGCTTTTAGGGGATGGATTTGTTTCTGGAAAGTTTTAGTATTTGAACAATTTCTGCGAAAATTTGTTCTACTATGATATTGGGGGTTGTACTTTGTTGATGAAAGAGAGAAACTTTTTTTTTTCCTTTTTTCAAAATGAAACAATATGAGTTTTCCCCCCTGTATATAATTCTTCTATTCTGTGTTTAATCTTTATCTTTAAAAGAAAAAAATGATTTCTTCTGTACACATTTATTGTGGTGTCTATGCTGTTATAAGATAGAATTAGTATATCTTTTGTAATTTGCATAATTGTCCTCTTAGTCTTTATGTAACAGTATTTTTATTTGATTCTTGGTCAAAGCTGATGGAAAATGCTAGATTTCTTTACTATTTTTCTATGTAAGAGCTTGTTCATGTTTACTAAATTTCACATAATGATTGTATCCATTATCATTAATGTAGTGGGTGATGTTGATTGATATCTTATAATTCTTAACTGAAGTCAAAACAACTCTTTCTCTCTCTCTCTCAACTGTAGCCCTAATTTTCTGTTAGTTTGATTAGGACATGACTAAGTTAGTGGAACTCATAATTACCTGTCATTTTTGTTGATTTTTCCAATAAATTTTCACTTTTGTCTCTGAGAAGTTCTTCTGAACCTCAATTAAACTTATATTTGCTAGTTTGTTACTCCGAGTTGACTATTCTTTGGTCGCAATATATTTCTTCCTTGTAAATCATTCTGTTTCTAGGTCAACATTGTAAATTTTTTTTTCTCGTTAACGTGTTGAAGTATTTTTTCTATGATTTATCTCTTGTTACAAATTCAGCAAGGGCACTAAAAAAGAGAACAAAAGTCAGTCAATGGGACAAATTGATTTTTGGATTCACTTAGGTACAAAATGATTGCATATAGGACAATGCCTTATGTCTGTTAGTAGACAAACTAGAATGATTGCAGATGCCTTATGTCTGTTAGTAGACAAACTAGAATGATTGCAGAACTTTGTCATAGCATTTCAAGGGCTCTTTTGCTATCATGGTACCTCGCCTGATGATGGCATCCATTGTGAAGGCTTACCATGACAAATGGCTGATGCAAATAATTAGATGAAAAGATATTTGATGTGAGTTGTTATACTCTTAGCTGAAAAGAAATCGTTCTAGGAAACTACACTAGGAACCTGTAGACCAGCTGGAACCAGCTGATTGGTGAAATAATACACTTGTCACCATGATTTTTTTTACTAATACTTTGAAGATGAATCTGTTCCCATGCAATAGTCAGAAATACTTAACGGTATTGAGCCGGAACAAACTGTTCTTCCTGAATATTCTGATTCAAGGCCAAAGAATTTTCCGCTGCTGCCCTATAGTATTCATCTCTACCTGGTGATAAATGAAGCATATGTTTGGTGTTGTAGTTGTAAGTTAAGACTCTATAGCTTTCTTGTTGAGAATTTTAGAGTACTGATTAGATTTTGTCTAGTATTTGGTATGTGATTGTAAGTTTATGCTTTATGCTTTATGCTCGAATAGTTGGTTTTGCTGGCTCAGGTTTGTTAAATGTTTGATGATGACCAAGTTATCTTAAACTGGAATCAGTTTTATGATAAATAGTTGTTTTAAATTTTTTCTGCTTGGTACACAGTTCAGATTCCGGAAAATGTAACATTTTTTATGACCTTGGGAAACAAATGCTCTACTGAATCTAGCTTTCTTGTGAGATGTCCTACCCATCTTCCAGATAGTTACGTCCATGGTTTCCGGGAAGTCTGTGTATTAAAATTATAGAACATTACCTTTTTTCATTGTCATGCATAAAAGTTTCCTATTCCTGTCTTTGTGTACAATTTCCTCATGTCCTGGTTAATAACTTTCCTGAAAGAATTTTGCTGCACTAATGAGCTAGGTTATAACACTAAACTGATTTACATGGCAGAGGCCACACCTAAGACAATTATGAGAACAATGGGAGTAAAAGGCCTTACACTATATCATTTGAAGTCACATCTTCAGGTATTATTTCTGGTTTCTGCTTTCTTCCTTCCCATTTTATTTAATTGTTAATGATCTGTAATTGTTGAAGTTGGCTGAATCGATGATATGTTTCCTCCTGATGGTTCACCCTTGTAACTTCTTTCTGGTATTTTCTATCGTGTATTTTTTGGGTATGACCTCTCTTTGGAAAGGAAACCTTACCCTGTGGCCTTTGCCTTCTCCTTGCAGAAATACCGATTGGGGAAGCAATCCTGCAAGGAGACAACTGAGAACTCTAAAGATGGTATCCTGTTTTAACTGTTCTGTCATCTGTGCTTACATTGTATGCTTGGTTTGATTATATCTACCAACTTTTTTCGGAATGAGATTGATTGAAAATCTATTTTCAAAAAAAGAAACAGACAAAAAAAAAAAAAAAGATTGATCTCTGATGGGCTATTGTTTCAATAGCTTTCTAGAGAATTTGAGAACAGATTATCATGTCCAAATTGAGAATTGTTACAACCAAGTGATGGGCTGTGTGTATATGCACGCTTAGGCCTGCACATTTTAATTCTGTAGAGGATTGCAGTTAAAGGGGAAGAATAGGGGTCCTTGGAAAGGAAGCAAAACTTACTGCTTGGAAAAAAAGAAAGAAAAATAATGTAATGATGATGATACAGTTGCTTGTCTTTGGACAGCACTTTGAGCATTCAAAAATTCTGTTAGTTCACTATTTTATTTCTGGTTTTGTCAGTGTCTTGTATTGCGGAAAGCCAGGATACAGGTTCGTCTGCATCTGCTTCATCAAGAATGATTGCACAAGATCTAAATGAGTATGTTTTATTTCTTACGGCTTCCTTCTACTGTACATTATCTGGTCCCTCTATCACTTTTGATTTCTTTTCTTTTTTTACCAGTGGCTACCAGGTAACAGAGGCGTTACGGGTGCAGATGGAAGTGCAGAGAAAATTGCATGAACAACTAGAGGTTAGTCGTTTCAAGTCTTCCGCATCATTTTAGGTTGATTATGTATCTATGCCATTTAACTTGAAGATTTACTTTGTCATGGAATTATTCGTATTTTAGCTTATGCTAAACAAGCAGTATATTTTTACGCCCTTCTGAGCAAATGGACATAGGTGTTTTTTCAGAATGTACTAATTATATTGTCTAGAAAAGTAGATGTTAGGCAATATTTGGTTAACAACTAATTTTCTTGTTGGTTGATGTTAGGCAATATTTGGTTAACAACTAATTTCTTGTTGGTTGAGATAACCATTCATCTAAGCCCCATGTGTCACTGAGCTCTAATTTAAAAGTTAAAAGCTAACCTCTACACTCATATCTGTTGATAGAAAGAATCTTAGAAGTCAATATCATTTTTTGGTCAAATATAATCCATAACCTAGAGAGACAAAAATAGAATTAAGTTAAAACTTCTAGGACTAGCGATTGAAGGATCAGAAAATTATCCCTTGAGGATGGCCTAAACTGGTAGTTCATTAGTCATTTCATATCTCTGAAATAATTATCCTAACTGCATTTTCAACTTTGATCTGTCCAAATCAGGTCCAGCGTCGTCTTCAGCTACGCATTGAAGCACAGGGAAAATACCTTCAGTCAATTCTTGAGAAAGCTTGTAAAGTGCTTAATGACCAGACTGTGGCCTCTGCTGGGCTAGAAGCAACTAGAGAGGAGCTTTCTGAACTGGCAATCAAGGTTGCAAGTGATTGTCAAGGGGTTGCATCAGTTCCTTTATTAACTGATGCTAGTGCTGGTGTGGAAAATACAAATGCTTCAAATTTGGCTGCTCGTATTGGGGACTGCTCCATTGACAGCTGCTTAACGACAAATGAAAGCCCAGTTTCCCCTCTGGGTGGGGGTTCACAGGCTGCTACAATGAAGAAAAGACATCGGCCTGTGCTTGGTGGAAATGGTGAGTCTCTTCCTTTACACGGCACTGTGCCACAGGGGGATTGGATTATCAGCAATATAGGATCATGAAACCAGATTTTGTCCATTTCAGCGATTTCCGCTTATTCTTTGCTCATCTAATACACTCTGACATCTGGTTGATCAAAATGATTTATAGCTTTGCAGCAGTCATGTCTTTTGTATATCCTTTAGACTCATTAATTTGATTGTATTAGTTAAATTCGAAGCGGCTTCCCTATGCACTTCAACTTTGACAAAATTTTCAACTAGCTAACAAATTCTGTATGTTGAATTCCCATGTTTTCCATGAACTTGCCCAAGTTATACTCTTTCCTGCATTGAACAGGTCTAATTTTCACATTGTTTGAAGCGTAAGTAAATTTTGCTCATCTCATCTACACGATAAGATGGAAATGGATTTCTGGCAAACCATGCCAAGTTGATCTGGCATACATACATCACAAGAGTTTATAATCAATTCTGAATCTGCAGAATGAGAACCGTTTACTTTTTGCATGAGAAAAAACCCAAATGCAAGTATACCACTGCATAGTTGTAAGCGATGCTTTACAGTGTCATATGTTCCAAGCTTTGATACAATGAGGTCTAAAAGTCTTGAGTTTAGTTCTCGGTAGAGTTAGTCTTTATGATTTTGTTATTAAAATAAGCAAATATAATTCTTAAACTTTGACACCATAAGGTGTAAAGTTACAGTTAGTCTTTATGATTTTGTTATTAAAATAAATATAATTTTTAAACTTTGACATCATAAGGTCTAATGATACGAGTTTAATTCACATTAAAGTTAATCTTTAGTATTTTTCTATTGAAATAGTAAAATCTTATTTCTATATGGTCTAAACTTTGATACCATAAAATCTCAAGTCTCCAGTTTAATCTCACTTTAGTTAGTTTTTACTATTTTAATACCAAAACAGTAAAATCTGATTTTTAGTACATCAACTAAAATTCGTTTCTGCTTTGCATGAAATACTCAAGAAAAAGATTCACTTTAACAGCGAGGTGAATGAAACAGCACTTGCATGGAAGAAAATACATCCATCGTTTCAACATCTAGTGCATGGAAATTCAATTGATGTGCACGAGATGAGAAGATTGGCATCAGCCCAACTATAAGATTATGCAAAATCAATCAGGCCTTTTCTAGATAATTGTCAAACTTTGGCGGGGAGTTACGGTAGATGGGGTTATGGAAAGAAAGGCTTGTAGTCAAAGCAATGACGGTAGTATCCACTTTGGAGAAGAAAGAAGGAAGAAGAGGATTCTATGCAAAAACCATAATGGGATTTCTGCTTTACTTTTCAAGAAACCCATTCCCTCCTTCTCCCCTGATCCTTCGTTTTCATTCTTTATAGAACAAGAAGTTCATACCAAGCCCCGCTTCAAAGCATTTTCTTATCTCAGACAAGCATCTTTTCAATTTTTCTACAATCCATAGCCATGAAAGATTTACCAGGTATTAGTTCTCTGTTCCTTTTTTATTCATGAACACAGGTTATATTGCCACTTTTCTGTAAGAGTATATTAACAAAGAAAAACATTTATCCAATATATATATATATATATATATATATTAACAAAGAATAATTACATTTTGGGGTAAATGTTTAGTGGGAATTCTAGCAGATTTTTATTCTTTTTGCTTAAAAGGGGAAAAGGGTTAATGTTCCTCAAGTTTATCATCAGGGTTAATGTTCCTCAAGTTTATCATCAGGGTTAATGTTCCATGTATATCTCTACTTTTCCATCATTTTTTGTAGCATCATAATTTTTTTCTACTATAACTGTTAAATTAGGTGCATTCCTTATTTTGGGACATTTGATGATCTTACTGTAGCCTGCAATATCCTATGTTACCCTGTCCAATTGGAAACAGGAATTCTTTTGGACAGAGAATCAATAACATGCAGAGCCAATCTTTGGTGTCTTTCACGTATCAATGTGGCAGTGCTAGAAAACTAAATCAGCTAATAAGAGAAATAAACATCTATTGCTAGAGATAATGTATTTAAAAATACTGATCCACAGAGATGGATCCAGTGTTTGATCTACTTAATTTACTAAGAGATCAGACGGAAGAAAAGGCAGTGAAAATCCCTGTCTTGTATAGCAAATATCAGATTCAGATGTTTATTATTGTACCTTAACTAATACCTCATCGTCTGCAACAATGCTTCCTCTTTCTAGTTTTGTTTCTGCATTTGTTTTCTTGTCCTGTGATTTGATTGCTCCAGAGATATGCAAGTTTCATCCTAATACCTGTTTATGTAGAGAGAGCTGCTGTCTTGTGTTTATCCATATTTGGTAGATGCTATTTTCAGAGTATATTTTTTGCTTTTAGTTCTGCGGTCAATATTTTCAGAGTATACAGATTGTGTATAAGATGTGAATCTGCTGCTTGAAGGGCTCAGGTTACAACTATCAAAAATGTATTATGGGATGATGCAACTCTTCAGGGAAAAGAAGCTATTACAAACATTTTTTTTATATTCTCTGTCCTCACCATGTGTCTTTCATTTGCTTGATGGACATGGAATTTGATGTTATCAAGAAGGGTTAATCTCATTGATACAAAAATAAGCTAACTAGACTGCTATTAATGATCAACAAACATCACCATTGCACCAAATGATATTTCTCTTTAGGAAAAAACAACTATTAGCAGCCCATAGACTATTTTTCTGTTATTAAGGGATTGTAGAATGCTGAGTTTCAAAGGGAGAGATGCCGAAATGCTTTAGATGTGTTTGTAAACAGAAAAAAATGATTCTGGACATGTATTCATTTTAGTTGATTTTGATTGTTAGTTCAGTTTGACATCTTATACTGCTGTTATTGCCCACCTTGAAGGTGCCTCCCACCCTTGCCCTGCTCTGAAGTCATTATCAGTCAAAGTTGGAAGGATGTGCTGTTTCCATAGTTCGCAGAAGAAGTATGAGAAAATAGATTCTAAGCTTAAAAGAAAAATGATTGAGATGAAGAGAAGTGCATCAGGACAAACTAATTTTAGATCTATCAATACCATAATCATGAAATTTCCCCAGTTTAAAGAAGGACTAAAAGAGATTAGAAGGGTATTTCAACAATTTGGTTAGTCTTTAAACTTACTGAGATATTTTAAACCAAACTTTGCATTGAAGAAACTAACCGGATCTTTTTCTACTCAGATGAAGATTGCAATGGAAATATTGACCGTAAAGAACTACACAAATGCTTGCAGAAATTGCATTTAAAAGTCACAGAGGAGGAAATTGATGATCTTTTCTGTGCTTGTGATATTGATGAAAGTGATGGGATACAGCTGAATGAGTTTATTGTTCTTCTGTGTCTCAATTATGCCCTAATGGATTCTTCTACCTCTTCTCATGATGTATGAATACTGACATTACTTCTTTATTTTTCAGTTTTAATGAGTTCTTTTGACTTGTATTACACAAATGTAGTCATTATCATCAATTCTTTCAGACATCAGATGTGCTCTCTCCAGAGCTTCAAGCAACCTTCAATACTATCATTGAGGCATTCTTGTTTCTCGATAAAAATGGTGATGGAAAACTGCACAAGAAAGATGTTGTCAAGGCACTAAACGAGGATTCTCCTTGGGAGAAATCCCCCGCTCATGTGACTCGGACTCGATTCAGTACCATCAGACTTACTATAATGCTACTTTAAGTATAATATTGCCTTGATTTTCAATTACAATGACTTGTCATAACTTTATCTCAATATTGTGGACAAATGCAGAAGAATTGGACTCCAACAGGAAAGGAGAGGTCAGTTTCAGAGAATTTCTCTTTGCTTTCCTCAGTTGGGTTAGTATTGACTTTGATGAAGAGAATCATGAGGCAGAGGGATAAGAGTAAATCCCAGGGTGCTGGGATAGAAAGCCAGGGAAACAATATGAAGAAGGTCATACTTAAATGAATGTGAATATTTTGTATATTCGAGTGCTCAATATTCCAAAGCATTGGTGCTACTCTAACCGTTCATAAGATTTTATAAATAAATGGTATAAGCAGAAATTTCACTGCAGCCTAGTTGTTGCTTTTACTGTTTTCCATCTCCTTTTGATCTTTACATATGTTTCTACGCCAATGAACTGAATTGTTACTTCAGTTTTAGTCATCAAAATAATAAAATATGTTACTGGAATGTAATTAGAAGAATCAAAGGACAAATTTAAGATTTTCCAATACAGAAGAAGCTCAGTACACATATGCCATATATTACAAAAATTTGAAAGTTTCACTGTATGCCTAGAGATTGAATTCTTCTGATAAGTGACAAAGAAGAAACATTTCTTTCCTTCCATTCTTCCATTTTCTCCCAGTGATGCTGGTTATCTGTCAACCATTGATCATAACCATCAAGTATGTTTACTATCTGCCTCATGCTTGGTCTTAATTCTGGCTGGGGGCTTGTGCATGCTATTCCTAATCTGATCAACCTCAACAATTCCCTCTGATTGTAGTTTCCATCTAAACTCAAATCTGCCAGTTGTTCAAAGGGCCTTTTATGAGTCTTGAATTCATGCACTCTTTTCACCAATAGTACCTCAGGCTTCCGAAAATCAACTGCCATCTGCCCACTAACAATCTCAAGTATTACTACACCAAAACTATAAACATCAGCCATTGTAGTTGCTCCCCCTGATTCCATATACTCCGGTGACATGTAACCGAATATACCACAAACTGATCTCTTTTTGTCAACAGCTACATGATGTCCGTGTTCATTGCGTGTCAAGAATTCAGCAAGAGCAAATGAACCAAGCCTCGGATTCATGTCTGGCTCCAGAATGATGGCAGATGATGTGATGCTTCTATGGATAACCTGTTCATCCCATTCCTCATGAAGATAACGAATAGCAGACGCTATTGACTTGATTATTCTGTATCGGTGCCGCCACTGCAGCACACTGTCTCTCTGATGGAAAAGGAGGTGACTCAAGAGCCGGTTTGCAGAATAATCATACACCACAAGCATCTCCCCTTGCTCAGTACACCATCCTCGGAGTTGTACTAGATTTCTGTGGCGAAGTCTTCCCAAGTTTTGGAGTTCATTTGAGAACCTCACTCTCAATGCAGGACAGGTCTTCATTCCCAGCCTCTTCACTAAAACATGGTGGTGATTCTCAAGGAAGCCATGGTAGGCTGTTCCAAAGTCAACTTCAGCCACTCTTCTTGAATCCGAGAAATTGTTGGTGGCAGAAATGATTTCCTTGTAGGTTATAACCCTTGGAGTTTCAACCACCGGGCAAGTATTTGATTGACAGGTGCTGAAATGTCTAGAGCTATTGCTGCCCTCATACTCTGCAGTTATATATATGGTTTCTCCTGTGGCTGTGACAAAGTTTGCAGAGTTCAATGCGCCTGTTGTGCTGATGCTTGTTATGGACCTTGTTGTGGACCCTGTGATTGTGTAGCTGCTGCTGCTATTGCTTGAGGATGACAAGGAGATATAGAGAGGTTGAGACCTAAACGAGGGAAGATCAGGTAATTTACCATATATGTTCCCAGAAAGAACATCAACAACCCATTTCATAATAGGCCTTGATTTGGGATCATGAAGTGTGCAGAGGAGTGCTATCTGCATCATTCTTTCCATCTCAGAAAGGTTGTAAGATCCATCCGTAAGACGATTATCCCCTGCTTGTAGAACCATTCCTTCATCAGATAGCTTTCTGGTCCAGTCAAGCAATATGATCTGATCATCTGGATAGGTCAGATCAACTGCACGCCTACCGGAAACAACCTCCAAGACCACAATCCCAAAGCTGAATACATCAGATTTAGCTGTGGCTACGCTTCTTTTCTGGAAGCTCTCTGGTGGCAAGTAACCAATGGTTCCACCAATTCTTGTTGTTTCTGCTAGCCTAAATTGTAGATTCTTCATTGAAGGTGTCCTTGTTTGGTACTCAATCTTGTGTTCTAGCCACCTAGCCAATCCAAAATCCCCGAGACGGGCATTGAAATTGGAATCAAGCATTACATTACTTGTCTTTACATCCCGGTGGATGATCTGAGTCTCTAGCTGTTCATGGAGGTAAAACAGGGCTGCCGCTAATCCATTAACTATCTTCTTTCTGCGTTCCCAATCAAGAGGGGCTGAACCAAAGTTCTCTGGCCTTCTAAACAGTACCCTGTCAAGACTACGATTAGGCATGTAATCATAGACAAGAAGCAATTGATCATCATGGACACACCATCCCCTTAGCCTTACAAGATTCCTATGGCGAAGATGAGCCACAGCCACCAACTCTGCTGCAAATGTCTTCTCAAACCTCTTCCCTTTCTCCGTCAAGCATTTCACAGCAACTACTGTTCCATCACTAGGTAAAATTGCTCTGTAAACCTTCCCAAAACCCCCACTTCCAAGAACCTCATCCTGGCTAAAACCTTTGGACCCAATATACAGCTCAGAATAGCCGAAAATTCTTGGGCTTTCGCCCCCAACTTCTTCCTTGGACAGGTTCACACCTTCTGTATCTTGAAAAATGCCAGAGAACTGCTTCTCTCCAACTTCTTGGTGGCAAAAATTGATCCATTTCAAATCCAAGAATCGTTGTAACGATCCACGAACGAACTTGAAAACTTGTGTGCCACATTGGCGATTAGATGATGACACTTTCACTTTGGTTTTTTGAACTTTTCTTGAATCAATTGGTTCAAGTTCATCAGCATCTGTTGGAAGAACAAAACAGAGACGATTCAAATGCATGGTAGATGAACATGGATTGGATTGAAAAAAGGGGGTTTGATAATGAGGAAGTTCTTTATTTTACTTCCTAATAACGAAGAGAAGGGAAATAAATGCAGGGCAGTGTGGATATATATCTTCTAGGCCTTAAATGGTGTACTTTTATTCAAACAAGGTTAGGTTGCATGGTTGAAATTTTGGATGCCATGAAGATGAACCGGCCAACAAGAACCGACCCCGAAGTGATGTAAGATAGTGCTTTTTGGAACATAATTAACCCCATCAATTTTGTTCTTATATCCGGGATTCAGGGTGGATTGCATGTCATTAATGTTCCTAGTGTCATGAAATGATGTTATAAGACATCCAAGAACCACCGATCCGATCTGATTTTTATTTTTTTATATAAAATATACTATAATTATAAAAAGTATGATTCAAATTCATAATTTTTAAATACATAAATGACATTATTTATAATCCAATGAAGTTAATTGGAGTAGAAAAACTATTAACATATACTTGTCAAATTATTATAAAGAAAAGAACAAGGTTGAGAGAAAATTAAAAAATAATGAGTTTGTTTTTATTTGTCATTTAAGGTTGTGAACATATATTACAAAAATTATCACTTCTTTTATGGTTTTGAACATTTTATATGAATGATGAAAAGAATAAAAAATTTCTTAGAGAGTTATGTACAAAAAAAATCAAGTTATTAAACAGGAGTAAAATAAATAAAAAAGATCAATTATTGATATATAGAGATATATGTAAAAGACAAAATATTTAAAACAAAACAAAATGACTTTAAAAAACATCCATATTTTAAAAGAAAAGCAGTAAATAGCTAAATATGAAGGTTTCCTTGTATGGAGTAAGGACTTTGGATGGACATGGACCTATCATAGGATAAATAATACTATCTCTATACCCTCAAGGGGATGGGTCAATCTTATTTCTTATTTTGATCAATTTAAACTTTTTAAGTGCTGTGTAATTCAATAATAGATAAATATATATATAGATATATATATATTTATAAACTAGTATTAGAATTAAATGTTCTAGATTTTTTTAAAAGAATATTTAAAATTAAATATTCAAATTCCTTGAGAATCTTCTCCTTAGCCCAAGAATGAAAAAGCTTGACTGTGTCTATCTATTTCCACATTTTAGTCTTTTGATTCTGAAACCGCGTTGAGGCCTTTCTTTCTACCATTCTTGGAAAAACACACGAGGACGGAGTGAGGACCTTTGGCAAATACAGCTATTGGCAATAGCGAAAGATACTTCATTGACTCCTCCTTTTTTTATCAGTTACAACCCCTTTTACAGTTGTTATTACAGCCATTTTTAGAAGTAAAAAAAAAAAAAAAGCTATCCATAATTATATAATCCATATATTTAATTTAGTGGTATTTTTTTTTCTTTTGAGGGAAATTTTAGTGGGATTATTGTTTCTTTAATGTTTGGTATACTTGATTTGTTGCAACCCTGTAATTTTGTGTGTTAATGATGAAACCTTTCTCAGAATGGACCAACATTTATGAATAATATGATTCTAATTAATCATTCTAAGGTTGATTGAAGTCAATATGCAAAAGTAAAGAAGTACATAAAAGAAATAAAATTGGCAAAGCTCATAAGATAATGGTCTTAAGAGCAGTTTTGCAAACCAGTGGTCAATCATGATTTCTGTTCTAATAATTGTAAAGATGGAAATTAGTTTGATACTTTTAATTTAAACATACTTTTTTAACATATTTTTTAATTAGTTTGATACTTTTAATTTTTTTAACATACTCTTTATAATATAATTTTTAAATTTTATATTAATATTTTACTTTTAGAAGAAAAAATATTCGTACAAAAATGCATGATTTTAGAAAATTTATTAATCGCAGAAATTTCTCAATTCAAAATACTAAATATTTAAACTATTATGATTATTAAATAACTCTTTTTTTTATTTTATCAAAATCTTCGAAAGAGTCTATAGAGATTGATTCTTATTTAGATGTGAAGGTTTAATTCAAACTTTTTTCAATATAAAATATCAAATAAGAGTTGAATATCTATGATTTTACTTAGACATCAATAAATCTTTTAAAACTCATTTCGATGGCTTTTTGTGATTAAACTTTTAAAGACGGCCAAAAAGGAAAAGGTCACATGGATATCATTTTGCATTAAATGATTTAAAAGTGATGGATTCAAACTTGTGATATGAAAAGTTGACACAAGCTTTTTGCAAAAGGTGAATTTTCAGCTTCAAGTTAATATAAATTTAATTTGTTCACTCCCTTGAACCATTTCAATTTATCCCTTTACTTGCAATGTCCAAGATTTTGCCTAAGAAGCAAGAAGTGAGACAAGATTTACAAAGTCTGCAAATGAACTCAAACTTAGATTAGGTATCACCTAATTCATAAACCAAACATTAGGGTGATGATTAAGCTTCTAGGGTACATACAACAAGTGGCTATTTCAGTCAAGTTCTAGTCACAAGCAATTGCTGTCAAAATTGCTTTACATCTAAAGCAAAAATTAAAAGACAATGACTGAGAGTTAAACAAAACCTTTTATTTTTATTTTTATTAATAATAAGGGAATCAATGTTATTTGAGTTAGGGGAATTTGTAATTGACTATTTGAAAATGTGAGTGTATGTTGAGTAATAATGTAAATTTTTTTACAAGTTACAATATCAAAGCAATCTCATAGCAAAATCATGATTTCGAGTCATGTATGTTAAAATTACAGTTGGATCATGATACTTAATT
Organism: Apocynum venetum; assembly: GCA_019593545.1. Classification (NCBI taxonomy): domain Eukaryota; kingdom Viridiplantae; phylum Streptophyta; class Magnoliopsida; order Gentianales; family Apocynaceae; genus Apocynum; species Apocynum venetum. The sequence goes on from SRSM01000127.1 coordinate 3,963,769, forward strand.
AGTCCTAAATTCATTTCATCCCAAAATATAAATTGTTGGATGACTTTCTTCTTATATTAAAATATAAATCGTTTTACGAAATTTTATTAATATTTTATTATTGACTTTCAATATTACCTTATTTATTTTTATCTCTTTCTCACTTATTTCTTATTTTCAAGATAAAATCTTTATATTTTTTTCTTTTCAAAACAAACATTCTTTTATCTTTCTTATTTTCAAGATATAATAAATAAGGACAATTTAAGGAACAAAATATTTTTTTTGATCCGTACAAAAAGTATTTCAACGACTTATATTTTATGACGTAAATAATATCATTCAATCGAATAAGTTGTATAAAGTCTTATATATATATATATATATATATATATATATAAGTCTTTTATATATACCATTTTCAATCAATTGACTTAACTTTAACTAAGCACCCAAAAAACTAAGTACAACAAGAAGGAGTAGGTTATGGTCCAAAATCTTCACTTAATGAAACTAAAGTGCCACATAGAATTTGAATTGATAAGGTACAAAAAGTCCATTTTGTCAAGATTTGTGATGGTAGCAAATCAACCTAAAATTGACAAAATCATCAATGGCGTCAGTTTAGCCGTGAGAAAATTCATCAAGAAACAAAAACAACAAAAGAGAAAAGAACAAAATTTATAGCAGAGGATATATATATATCTTGTGAAATACAATAATAATTTTCGTTACCTACCAAAAAGTAATTTAGAATAATTAGAGATACAGTTGATAATAACTAGTAGTTTCTATGTGGCTATCGGTAGGTTTGAGTTGGGTAGCCTACTACTAGTACACAAAATTTGGTGTTTTTCTATTATTCTATATGGTTCATTATCCACTAGTCATTACTACTACCTTGGTGGGAGTTGAAAGGAAAGGTCTATATTTCACATTAATTTTGATAGCCTTATTATAGATGTACACCCCCCTCAACACCGAGAATTTAACCAAATATAACTCAATTTTTAATCTTTTGATCCAAAATAACTTTTCTGGTGAGGTGTACAAAAATAACACAAAACGTATTTGGAAAGAACGTCTAAACAATTTTACTAAGAAAATGTTTTTGTCAAACACGTTTTTCAGGTAGAAGTGTTTAGCAAAAATATCGACACTTTTGTCGAAGGGAAGACGTGATTTACAATTACGTTTTCTTAGTTAGATTTATTTTTTACTTTTTTTTAAATTTTAAAAGTGAGTAATTTTTGTTTTTTTTTTTAAAAAAAAATCGAAAACTTTTTTTTGAAATAGTGAGTAAAAAAAATAAAAAATAAAACTTAGACGTGTTTGGTCATCCTCTAAGTTTTTTTTAGGTCATTAAATATCTAAAAAAAAATTTTAGAAACTTTTCCTTTTTTTTAATGAAATAGTGAGTAAATTTCTTTTAAAAAAAAAGTTAGCCATCTAAAAATAAATAAAATTTTAACCACATTAGTTTTAGATGTCTAATTTTTTTTAGACAAATTGACTAACTATTTCATTAAAAAAAATGAAATAGTTAGCCAATTTATCTAAAAAAAACGTTAGACACCTAAAAACAAATTAATAATATTTATTTATTATATAAATTTTGGAATAAAAATTTTAAAAAATATTTTTACACTAATATTGAAATTTATTTTGACACTAAATTTTTACACTGATATTAAAAATATTATTTTTACCCTAATAGTAGTAAAAGCTGATCTTCTATTTTTTTTAAAAAAATTGTCTTTATTTAATGAAATAGTTAGTCAATTTGTCTAAAAAAAAATTAGACATCTAAAACTAATGTGGTAAAAATTTTATTTATTTTTAGGTGGCTAACTTTTTTTTTTAAAGAAATTTACTCACTATTTCATTAAAAAAAGAAAAAGTTTCTAAATTTTTTTTTTTAGATATTTAATGACTAGTAAAAAAAAGTCTTCAGATTTTTTTTAAAAAAAACAAAAACTACTCACTTTTAAAAAAAACAATGAAAAGTTTTTTTTTAAAAAAAATCTAATTAAGTCTACCTTTGCCAAAAGTGTCGACATTTTTGTCAAACACGTCTACCTAAAAGACGTGTTTGATAAAGACGTTTTCTTAGCAAAATTATTTTGACGTTCTTCACAAATACGTTTTGGATTATTTTTGTACACCCTCACACAGTAAGGTTATTTTTTATCAAAAGGTTAAAAATGAGATTATTTTGATTAAATTCTCCCACAATACCCCCACCCCCTGTTATGTATCCATATTTTGTCTGAGTAAATTTCATTTTACTCTCTAATAACTATTTTCTTCCTTAGACCAAAATGGTCTAAGTGAATTTTTTTTTTCTATCCTTAAATATATTTATATTCGGTCATTTTAGTTTTTTATGATTATTTTGAATATTTTGTCCCTAATATTTATTGTGTAAATTGTTAAATCTTTCAATTCCAAATTTCGTCTTTTGCATTCAAGTCAATCAAAATACATTGAAATCAATTAATTCCAAATTTGTTTATAAACAATGAGTTGATTTCAAAGTATTTTGATTTATGTGGATAGAGCAAGCCTGATGTGTAATGAAAAGATTTAATAATTCACAGAAAAATATTGAGGACAAAAAAAAAATGATAATCATTCAAAGTAATAGTCGACGATCAAAATTATCCAAGAAAAATAAAACATTACAGAAATGTTTTTTTTTTTCAAAATAATCGTCAAAAATTAAAATAGTCCAAAAATAAAAAAATATATGATAGACTAAATAAAAAATTTGTCCATGTTTTGTCTTTTAAACTTCGAATCATTCGTCATCTAATACACCATGTGAAATTTGTAATATATGCTTGTTTGATTTCTTCCTTAGTCTTTACCTAATGTGAACTAGCATATCCATGCTAAAATGAAATGTTGTCTGACCAAACCAACCCAAGAACTACAACTTCTTTTGATGAATTATATCATCAAGTACTTTAATCAACATCATAATCTGGATCTGGTGAGCAGTAATTTGAGGGGACAATCCTAGGACAATTACAGGTGCAAATTTTCTTCAGTTGTTGCTAATCAAATTCGGTGATGATTAAATAGGAGAAAAAAAAAAAGAGATAAGATTTCTTCAATCTAGCTAACAAATTTCGCTTGCTAAGGTCAATCAATGGACATGACTCTTATTAGTTTAGATGCCAATTTTTTTTTTTTTTTATTATCCAGTTTTTCAAGTTTGCATTTTATTATGACTAAGAATAATAACATTGGTATATCAGTGCTACTATTATATAAATCGTCAAAATGTATTTAGACTGATCCAAAATTTATGAATAATCCACTAACTTTCCATCAGGTTCAATCCCATAAAAAACAAATAAATTTAATTCCACCTAAAAATTGAAATCAAATTAATGAAATGAGAGTATATTTGCATTCAACTCTTTTGTCATTTTATGTATGCACAGGAGACAATAATGTCAATCCTTTTTCCCCCAATCTTATTGCATCCCACGAAGATTCTTTAATCCTTTCTAGTGCTTTTATTCAACTTTGGATTTGTTGCACTTTGAATTATAGACTCAAATTGGCCAACCATAGCACAACCCCCCCTCCCTCCCCCAAACCCCACGCCCCAAGACCTTTAAATATGATGTAAACATCATTTTGAAAGAGTCCATTAGAAACGTCTTGCTGTTTGTTTATACAGGTTTGTTCCCATCTTACAAGTCCCAAAAGTGACGAATGGTCTTGAAAATCTGCCGTGTTTGTACCACTAATTACGCTAATACTAGATGCTTTGTTAAGCTTTTCGAGAGAAGCTTTTGAAACAAAGAGGATTAAAAGCGATGTTGATACACATTATTTATAAACTTTTTCGAAGTTTGCTTAAACAATTCATATTTCTTAAAATTGGGTTGCTTAATTAATAACTAAAACTTTATTTTCTATTCTTTTAATATATAGAAAGAAGAAATGCTTCATCTAATTAACTTTCTTGGAGGAGTACTGATTTTTGCCTTTAAATACCATACATATTTCTCCTAATCCTATTCCTAATTGTATCATCATTGAATAAAAACATGAATTGGGTCATTATAGAATAAAAAAGAGCATTCAACCACCCAATCAATTTTTTCTGTAATTTATTTAAAGCATGCAACATCTCATTATTGGATACTCTAATATCCCAATTTCACATCTCGAATTAATTAATGAAAGTGATATGACATATGAGAATGAATCTAAATACTCATTGTATTTTGATATAATAAAAATAATTATTAAGTAATTGACCATGAATCGTGAATTATGTCAAGCATCGAGGGCACCGTGACAGGCACCTCATGAAATGACCATAACTTTCATTTCTGCACTTTTTTGATAGAGAAATAAAAAAAATATCTTCTTCTTTTTCTTTTTCTTTTTCTTTTTTGGGTGTGAGCAAAAAATTTAATCGAGTGACCATTGAAGAAAAAAATGAGTATTTTTCTACTCAATGATCATATTATACTTCTTTTTATTAAAGTCTAAAATCTTTGTAGAAATTTTTTAAATAAGAGGAAATTTCTCAGGTCAAACATATTTCCAGTCTTCTTAGAACAGCCAAATGACAAAATTTCTAGAATTATATTTATGGGCAATTTGAACCACACGTGAAATTGACTGCTAAAATCTCTAGAAAATGGCTGTTAAAATTGACGGCTTTGGTTTAATATCGAAACAACAATAAAATGAATACAAAAATAGGATTATTTTGTTGATTTTTGACTTGAATAATCAATTTTCATATGCCATATGATTTTTCAAAATTGAAATTCTCAACAGCGTTTGTAGGATATGGTTTTTGACCAACTCCTTTTCTCCTTCTCTCGTGCAAAAACATTTCTTTTCTTTTATTTATTTATTTATTTTTTGAAAAATTATCTTTCAAATCCTTTTCGTTCTCTTTGAAAAATTATTAATTACGACAATCATATTATTAGTAAAATATAAAGGCAGTAACACTAAATAAATATACAAGAACTTAGAAAAAATATATTGAGATCATTCAATGATTGTACATTTAACTCAATTTTCTCAATTATCAAAAATAATTTGTACTTAATTAATAAAATATTTTAATTTTAGGAAACCTAAAAAAAATACATAAATGTTAAATCCCTCATTATCCATCTCTATGAAAAATCAGAAAAATAAATGATTTTTTATTGATTTGTTTTTTCTATATATAATTGACTAAGTGCTACATTCAATTAAAAACTTTAAAGCCCAAATCAAAATTGGGCTTTGTTTCAAAAAGCCCTGTCCTCATTTTTATCATGTGATACACAATACCACGTTTTCTAGGCAAGATATCTCAATTAAGCACTCAAAATTTTCTCCATACTTTTTCTCTCTTTAAATTAAATCATCTGTATATTTATTTTCCTTTCTTTTTTATTTTTTTTATAATGAACACAAAGGACAATCATTTGTGAAGTGACTTAATTTATTGAGTGATCCCTTAAATTGCTTAATGAAAATTACATCAAATCATAATTCTAATGCTTTTTTCGCATGTGTGGGAGGTTTCATGAGCAATTTTTCTTCAAAAGTGGACAAGAAACTAAATTTGCATCAAACCATTTTTTATCTAAATTTAATAGTACTATTTTCAACTACCATATTACTTAAATTAATTACAAGAAAAAGTATCATAATTACATTATAAAATGACTAATAAATTATTATAAGAGATCGAAATTAAAACAATTTAAATTTTGACATAGAATTAGCAATACTCTCTAACCATCATTGACCTAGGACTAAATGCGGGTATCCAATTTACAGCATAATGATAAGAATGAGTAAAATATACTCATTTCATTCAAAATTGAATGTTGTCATTCAATTTAACTTAAAAATTATGAAAACTTTTGATTTTAAAAAAGTTATATCTTTATCCTTATTAATAATTAAGTTGGTAGTGTGAATCATTAATATAAATTTCTTAAATTAAAAAGTTTGATAATGAAATTTTAGATGAAAAATATATTTATTTTTAAAAAATGAACATTTATTTTCAAATATTTTAAAATAAAAATATGAACATTTAATTTCGTACAGTAATATATATATATTATCTCCTTGTTATCAGAGAAGAAAGGAGACTATATAGAATATATAGCCCATAAATAGGAAATGAAATTCTTTGTTTCAGATATTTCAATTGAACAAACTCGATTTTCAAAATAACAAATAGAAACTTCAAGATTAAGTAATATATTGTTTCGATCATGAGGATACTGGATAAGTCATAAGTGATGTTTCCGTCAAGGAAAATGACAAGAACTTCTATTTTTGGCCCTATTTATTGATAATGCTCACCATCTTAATAAGCTGACAACTACAGGTCAGCCACCGATCCTATTTTGACATTAAATAACAATGGTATTTTTTTAAAAAAATATTTTATGCATAGTAAATTAATTTAAAACATTTATTTCTCTCTATATATATATTATTTTTTTTTCTTTTCAAAAGAAATATGTCACGCCTGTGCATTCGAATCCGAGACATAACTATGAATTTAACAATAATTGTAATTAACTATTTGACAATCATCTTCAATGTGTCAAAATGAATAATTCAAATTTATAATGACCGGTAATATGTGAATTATATATCAACTATGCTTTCAATGTGCGATTAGGATGGATCTTACAATATTATAATCAATTACTTGTCAATCATTTTTATCATATCAAAATAAATATTCTAAATTTACAATAAGTACTCAAATCCATTATCATATACCATATCATACTTTCATAAATTTCTGATAGATTGGGGCATAATAACCTTAGTTTTTGTAAGCTAACAATAAATATTTAATTATTAGATTACTATTTGGGGACATGCATGTTTTGTTATCATTCTAAGACTATGATCGCATCTAATATAAATGCGATACTAAAATTTCAGTACTTCTCTTATATAATACTAATAATAGACTATATTTCTTATAATTAATGGCTCTAATTAAGTTATAATAATCCATCAATTCATATCATATACTAATCTTTCAAGTACAATATTCTATAAAGGCATAAATCTCCAACTTTAGAGTATAAATCTATTAAGTTCATAAAAGTGAAACTGGTTATCTAATTAGCAAATGGAGGAAAAAAGAAGAAGTTAAATTGGTTATCCAATGATAAAATAATTAAAGGAGTGTTGTTGGCTTAAAGAGTACAACAACAATTAGTTTTGCTATTTGATATAAAAGGAGTGATGATTTTTTTTTTTTGTTTTGGCCCTTTTCTTTTTCAACTTTAGCTGTTGTAATTTCATAATACTAACAAATAATTTATTATTAATTTTCTTTATGTAAAAGTAAAGGTATATCCTTCATTCACTTCACTAACTATACTCCCTAATACACCTTAACATTTTAGGGATTTGGTGGTGTCTACATAAAACATACATAGGGCAAAAAACAAAAAAAAAAAAGATTTCTCTTTTGGGTATAATGGAAAGGATCACATAGACAGTGGCTTAAATACAAGAGATGAGATTTTTACCTATCAAAAAAAAAAAAAAGAAAAAGAAAAACACAAGACATGATGTTTCAAGTTACCAAATCACTATTTCAGATTTGTTTAAAATATTATCATCATATAATTGCATATCTTTAATTAAATGTCTACTATTGACTCAATGCAAAAAAAAAAAAAATGATTATAAAAATTTAATATGTAATCTTTATTATTAATATGATTAATATGTGAGATCAAATGAATTAGTGAGATATAAATTTTTAAAGTAAAGAACTTGTTAATAAAAGTTTTTTAGTTATTTAAAAAAATGAAAAATTTAAATTTTGTACATTTTTAAAAATAAAAAATTTTAAACATTCATGTTTAGATAGAAAGAGCAAATTCTAAACCCATTTCGCTCAATAAATTTTGAATCACATTTTAAATTACTAGACAATCTCACAAAGGTTTGAACTCAAAGTTGAAGTTAAAATAATTTTGATAAAATAACTTGATCAACAAATTTCGCGTATTTTTTTTTTATTTAAAAAAACTTGTCATAATGGAAGATGAGTTCAAGATTTAACAATCTTTTGTTAAGCAAATGGAGTTTTTTTGTAATTATTCATCGTTATATTCTAGGCAGATTTATTATATAAAAAGGAAAAATATATCCTTCAAAAGGAAAGAGATGAAAAAAAATGGAAAAAGAAATGGTCCCACGAATTCTGCCGCCAAAAGCAGGTGCTCTACGTGGTTGACAGGTACTCGCCTTAACTAAGTCCTCCAAACTATTCAAAGAACCCATTACTACGGCGCCGTATGATCCGAGAATCACACACAGCATGGAGGAATCCATGGTGAAGCCGTAAACAAATAAATAATCACCAAGAAAAGTAGTAGAACCTCTTGCTTTCCTTGTACAACATTATTGCAACAATAATTTCCAGAACTTCCAGTCCATTTAAATCATTTCTGTATATTCTGTATCCACATTTTCTTGATTCTTTTTTCTTTTTTTTTTGGGAATACAATTGCTTTTTTCTTTTCTTTTCTTTTTTTCTGAAGGCCCACCAAGAAAAGCTGAATATTCTTCCTTTTGGAGTGAGTTTAAGATTTTCCTAGAACCTCTTTTGTTGTTAGAGTTGGAAGATTAGAGAAAGCTATTCCCTTTTGGTTCTATAGTGTTAAAAGACTTGATCTTGATTAGGAGGAGAAAATGGAGTGCCAAGCTATGCAAAAATGGAGTCTTGGTGGTTTAGTGGGGGCTTTTGTTGATCTTTCTATAGCATACTTGTTCCTCTGCGCAGCAGCAATAGCTTATATGGCATCAAAAATTTTGGGAGTTTTTGGGTTGTGCTTGCCCTGTCCCTGCCAAGGGCTTTTTGTTGCTCAACCGAATTTGTGTTTCCAGAAGCTGTTCATTGACTATTCGGCTGAGAAAGTTGCCAATGTTCAACTGTCTGTAAGAACCAAGTTTCCTTTCAATGATTCCATGTGGGGGAAGGACCAGAATTGTAATTTGAATTTGAGGTTAATTGGTGAAAAGGAGAGAGATGTTATTCAACTGGAAGGTGAGGCTTCCTGTGGTTCAATATTAGATGCAAGGAAGTTAAGCGACATTGTGAGGATTAAAGGGGAATTGAATGCAGGGAATGAGGTAGGAGCAATGAAATTTTTAGGTACAAAGCAAGGACGGTTTGATATGAAGGGGAAGGAAATCATGCATCAGAAGACCAGGAGTGGGCTTCGCCGTCGTAGGAAATGGGGTTCTGATCATGGAAAATTCTCTTCAATTGCATCATATGATTTTCGGTTTGGTGAAGTCCAGGGCGATCGCGAGTCTCCTCCCAGTGTCAATAAGGGAGGGAATGAATTGGCTGAAGATGACCTAAGGGTTCTTGATGATGAATTTTATAGCCATCATGGTATTTGTGCGTGATTCTCTTTTACTGCGGTTTCATATGTTGATCCTTTTCTATGTAATACTGTAGTTATGAACTACATTGGAGTAACAATTCTTAGTTCCATGTTGTCAGAATATGTATGCTTGGCTAGAAACCCAAAATCTTGCATTCATGTCCTTGTCATGTAAAATTTCACATTAGTATTCCTTTAGTATTTTCAGCGATTTCAAGTTATTAAAATTTCACCAAGGCTTACTTTGTAAGCAATTCTATAGTTTTCCTGTGCTAAATCTTGTGTAGCTTATTCTACTGATATCTTAGCTCAAAATTTCGTTAAGGTTTTCACTAGGTTTCTTTGTCCTTTCGTTGACCCTTACTTTGAAAATGTTTCATTAAGCTACATTTCAAAATATGCAACTCATTCTGTTTTGCCTTGTATGTTCATTAGGTAGCGTTTTTAATTTCGCTCTCATTAGCATCCCATCTTTCAGTTTTATTGTTATGTGGATTATAATATATGAATTATGCATTCTTCTCATTAATTGGTTTCAGTTCACATAGTTTACTCCGACTTGTTTCCTCATTGGCAGTTAACCTATACTCATTGGCATATATTTCTGCTATGTCTATTCATATTTGGTCTGATGCAACTGTGATCTGTTTATGATTTTAGATCATGAGGAGGCACCAATAGTGATGAGATTGGGGCGAAGACATTCAAACAGTATACTATTAAATGAAATTCATGATGAAGATGAGGACATAGAGAAAAATGCATCTTCTCTTAGAGAATTTGGAGGTAATGGACATGCAGGGTCGAGTAGAGACGACAAATATACAATAAGTCTTTTGGAACAAGCCCTTGAGGAAGAACGAGCTGCTTGTTCTGCTCTTTATCTTGAGCTTGACAAGGAGAGAAGTGCTGCAGCTACTGCTGCAGATGAGGCCATGGCTATGATTCAACGCTTACAAGAGGAGAAGGCATCAATTGAAATGGAAGCTCGGCAATATCAGAGGATAATAGAAGATAAATCTGCCTATGATGCTGAAGAAATGAACATTCTCAAAGAAATTATTTTCAGGAGAGAGTGGGAGAAGCATTTTCTGGAAAAGGAAGTTGAAGCTTATCGTCAGATGAGCCATCTTGTGAATGAACAACCGGCACTAAATACTGGGGATACTTTAGAGAGTCATACCTTTGATTCTTTACTTGATGCAAATGCTGATCCAGTTCTAATGTTACAGCAGCTGAGTGCATCTATTGAAAAGAAAAAAGGTTCAATTGGGGCTCCCAAAGAGTCATCAATTCAACGATGGGATGAAAGTTCCACCTTGGGGAAAGAAGTGCATCCAGCTGGCGATCTCCCACAATTTTCTGTAGGCAGGGATGATGGAAACAAAGAGCTCAGGGATAAGATGGCACCTGTTGATAACGACTTACGTGGGCCTCCTCAGAATATAGATAGTTTAGAGAATCTCACTTGGTCATGTAAGGCAGGTGCTTCTCTAGAACAGTCCTCAGATGAAAATATCAGCCTAGTTGAGGAAGGGAAAATACATATGAATAAACATGCTGAAATGTTGAAAAGGAATATTGAAACTTTACATATTCCATCTGATTGTTTGAGTTTGGAACAGTCTGGAAATGATGCAAATCAGGGAACTGATACTTCCTGCAATTCATCTGATAAAGAGCCTCTTGTGCATGATGTTCATGTCATTGTTAATCAATCAAACTCATATAATCAGATTCATGGAAGTAGTACTGAAATTCACATGACAAAAGATGTTTCATCTCAGGCTTCTGTTTTTCAGAGTGTTAGTGCTGTTAGCGATACTCCAAAGTCAAGCAATTTGGATGTGGAAGTTGACATTAAGAGAAGTAATTCAGACATGATTTGCAGGCTTCCACCATTAGCCCCAAAGAGCAAATTACTGCTTTCTGATCCACAGAAGGATTCTATGTCTGCGATAGATTATGAAAGGTTGAAAATTGAGTGTGAGATTGGACAACTACGGGAAAGGTTAAGGATTGTGCAAGAGGGAAGGGGAAAACTAAAGCTGTCAGTGGAGCACCGGGAAAGGGAAAAGTTTCAGTTGAAGCTTTTGGAGGACATAGCTCACCAGCTTCAAGAGATACAGCAGCTAACAGAACCTAGAAAGGCTGTACGACAGGCTTCTTTGCCACTTCCATCATCTAAGGTCTGGTAAATGTCTTATTCTGTCTTTAATTTGCATAAGCTTTGTTACTGAACTAATTAGATTTGTTTCTTGTATCAAGTAGTACAGATCTTTTCTCTTTAAGTTATCGCTTTGAAATTGAATTTGTAGTACTTTGGACCAGATGAAGTTCCGATGAATTACTCTCAAAGAAGATATGGAAGCAATGATAAATATTGGAGCAATGAATTCGTTAGAAGAAATTAAGTACCAATAATAAGATGCATGCTATTGTACATTTCTATTACATCTACTGCCTCATGTATAATAGGTGTATGGAAAATACTTACATATAGTTTTACTGAATTTGTGCAATTAAAAAAAGAAAAAATGAAATTGTATATAAGCAGTGGAAGCCTTTGACCTTTAGTTTGTATCGAGGTCATGAATCCATTTAAGATTCAGAATAAGTTTGAGCACCATGAGAAACGCTTTATATGATGTGAAATGCAAACATGTGCAGCATAGCACAACGTGCTTCTACCTTTGTGCTACTCAATGACTTGGGCATTGAATGACTGAATATATCATAATCACCAATCATGTCAACTTTTTTACCTTTTACGAATTTCCCATGTTTAAACTAATTAGCAGATACATTTACCTGCCCTTATAAATTAGCTTTCATTTGTTTCTACTTGAGACAAAAGAGGCACTATTGCTGAGAACCAACTGTGTAAAAGTATTATTTTCTCTGCAACTGAAAATTGTTCCAGAAAAAACTGAACCAGAAATAAGATGTAAAGTGGATAAGATTCTTTTTATTTTTATTTTTTTCATAAGCAAGTGGATAAGATTCATTTGTCCTGAAAACTTGATATCCCAAGAATTAGTACTTCAATGCCTCAACCTCAAACATGGACGCAAAGCTGTATATCCTATGTCATTTTCCATTTCAGTTTTTTCCTTACAATGGATATAGAAATTTGTTAACTAAAACTGATACAGTTGGAGTGAGGTCTTATTAGCACTGACTCGAGACAGGCAGGTTGAACTCTTGAATATATTTCTTGTTTCTTTTGGTTTTTTCCCCATCATTGTATCTTTCACTAACTAAAACATTTGCAGACAAGACTGACTGACTAGTGAACTTTATCCATAATTTGCTAACTTTTGGCGAGAATTCTTATTCTGAAATCAATGGTGATTTCTGAAATTAAGTGTACATCTTCTATGTTTGTTTTACTTGATTGTTGGTTCATTTTACTTCTATCCTTAGCTATCTTGCCGGTATTCTGGTGTTTCCGCTGCTGAAATAATAAGTGAAAAAATAAATACAAAAAGGAGACAGTGAAGAATGTTAATTTGAAGAAAATTATTGTTATTTTTATATATGGAAAAGTTTTTTTTTTGTTTTTCTGTTACTTATACTCCAGTGTGCAATATTCATTTATCGTCATTTCTCCTTTGACTCCGCTTCATACTTTCTTTCCTTCTATGTTTTCAATTGTTTATGCCTTTTATTTAACATGGAACATCAGATGATTGCAAAGAAAAAGCGGTGTCGGAGTGCTTCCTTAGAACCACACACTAGCTCGGAAACTTCATGAAGTTATCTGAAGAGCTTAGCCGTGACTTGAACTTGGAAATTCAGGGGATAAGATTGCCTGCATTACAGCTTTTATCAGGATACACAACTGTATAATTGGTTCCTTGGTCCAAGATCTGCAATCATCTGCAGCGATGCTGTGTGCAAAACCTCAAGATTGAAGCCCTCTGATGGCTTTACAAAACTTGCAACAAGATGGCAGTGGGAAGAAACATAAGGTAGTTATTCATTACTAGCAAAATCTATCATCAATTTAAGGTCAAACTTAGACATGAGCTTGTTATATAGAGTTGGACACAAACTTATACATAGTTTAGACATGAGTTTGTTATACAGAGTTTAAATTGTATAGGATAAAATTTACTCAATGTGCACTCTTGAATAGTGACTGGTATTCTGTTGTTATTTAATAATAAATAAATAAATATGCACGGTGAGCTATAGATATTCTTGATTTCTTGCCACGAGATGATTTTTTTTTTTTTTTAATTCTGAGGAAATATTGTTATTCTTATGGTTGTAGGGTATAAACCCACAACATTTCGCATGGTTTTAGTTCATTTTTGGTTGATTGTCTTTGAATTTTATGCTTACAACCTGTGGAATCAGAGTTGATATATGACATAATTTGCATTTTAATCAACCATTAAATGGTACTCAATCACATTTTCCAATCACCGAAACAGAACGAACACAATCATCTCAGGGTTTGTTGTGCAGCACACAAAAACACAAAAAACAAACTATACTTTGAGAATTACACAGCTGAATTTCAGCTAAAATAAAAATGAGTAGCACAGAAACGATCAAGCCCTATTGGCTGAACACCTTGTAGCAGCGGAGTGGAACCTTTCTCAAGATAGACCATAGGAGATCAAAGTATAAAGGAAGCTGTGCAAAAGCAAAGAAGGTTATGGGTAAACATGTTATCCCGTATATAAAAAATGCTGCATTGTGCAATTCATCATTCAGAACAAAGAAATGTCCTGCACAGAACTGAGAGCAGTATTCCAGCTATAGAAGTGAAAAGAGAGGATAATCCAAGCAGAAGCTTCCGTGGCAAATCTTGTCGGAAGTCTTGTTCTTGGCACCGGGAGGTTAGAATAGCCAGAAAGAACACTAGGGCTGTAACTGAGAAGCAAAGGGCAACTAGAGATGCAATGGAAAAGATATCAAAGGCAACTTGGCCTTTACGAACTGGATCACCAGTTTCATCATTAATGCCTCCAGGCAGCTGTGTGGATGTAGCAAATGCTACTGTTGCAATTAGTGCTGCAACCAGAGAGCATGATTCTGATGTTTTGATAAGCCACTCGCTACCTTCTTTTACTAACTTTTCATGTGTTCTTGTGAAAATCTGCTTTGCTGTCTCACCCTTCTTGTTTTTATGGTTCTGAATAAGACATTGGGCTGGCATAGCTTGCTTAACATGCTGCATAGCAAATGCTTTGGTTAATCTTTTTGGCAAATTAGTTTTGACTTTTGAAAGTCACTTATATTTGCAATCTTATGCTTGTGCTCTTATACAAATGAACTAAAATTTCTTGAGCACTGCCAACTCATTTATATCCAAACATGAAATGTGATCAATTTTAGTGTTGCGTAAGATTTGAGCCTCTCCCCCCCCCCCCCCTTCTCGGCATAAATCAAGATATTTTAAAATGGAGAGTATATAAGATATATCCATACCTTATACCACTTAATTTCCCACTGCATCTGCAGAGCAGCACCTGGAATTCGCCAAGGCTGATGTTGTTGGAATATTGCTGCGAGGTGCAATGAACTGTTTCCTTCATCATCTACTTGATAAAGAACAAACTCTGGGAGCTTCTTCTTCATTAATAAATCAAAGACATTGATTTGCCTATTTTCAGTCGCCAAGAGCAGGGCATTCTTCTCATGTTCATCCACATCTTGGATGGCTACAGGAAAAGTTTCAAGGATTTTGTCTACCATCTCAGTAATTCCCATCTTTGCTGCAACTAGTATTGGTGTCTCCTTCTTAATATTTAGGGTCTTTCTCTTCTGATATTTTAAGACCACAAAACTCTGTTGAGGTACTATCTCTTGAATTGCAGTCAGGCAGCACTCTCTGTAACTTTTCTTTTGTCTGGACTTTCTTTCATCTTAGCAGTAACTAATACACATCTGTCTTCTTCCACTGCATGAAATCCAGATTCCATACTAGTAAATTACTTTTAAGTCTTTGATGTTCCAAAAAATAGCCATCACTTGCTCTACTGCTATCTGCTACTACGACTTATTTTCAGCACCCAGACTAACAAACTAAAGGAATTTGGCTGCTTCATTCAATTTTTGTTGCATTAAAAGGCATAATTGAAGAAGGTAAGAGAGGAAATATATCAAAATTAGTTCCATAGAAGATGGGATAATCCAAGCTAATAGGAATTGAGATTTAAATGTATATCTTTTACTTTAGGAGATACATGCGTGCAAGCACACACATATATTTGTTTTTTAAAGGATATCTACAACGTAGATAGCTCCAAAATTAATTATCAAAAGAAGGCAGCGGTTGGAACCACAACATATTAGCATTCATTCAAAAGACATATAGACCTTTAAAGGTTACCTAATTTGTCCTCATCAATTTCTTCATTCTTTTTGAATGTCTTCTTTTCTTCCTTATACGGATTACCCTGTTCATCAGTGTCAAATGGCATATCAGGAGGAGCAAATATGGTTGCACCTGGATACCGATGTTCCAAATTTTCTGCCGGTGATTGACCATTATGTTTATATTTGTATCCTTTTTCACGTTCCATCAATATATCCATAATCTGTTTTGCCCATGTATGCTTTTCTTTCTTCTCCCGGATTTTCTTAATCCTCGAAATACCTGTTTTGCAATAAATGTTTGTGCAGTCTTAGCAAAACAATGGTTTTCCTGAGCTGAAAACAAGCAAATATTCTAATCCATTACGCAACATTTTGTGACTAATCCCAAGCAGATGCACACTGAAGACAATCTTTCCCATCTGAGGAAACCACAAATCACCAGGTACCCCATAGGATAATTTGTCACTTCTGTTCCAGTTTTAACATCATTTTCTTTACATGCATTATTTAAGGCATGCGACACTTTAGATAAGATCAGTATCTGCATAAGCAGACAAGAATAACAAAGTAGAATTAGATGCTCCACATACATATGATATAAGTAGGAAAAACTAATCACTAGAACACGAAATGTGGATTTTCAACCAAAAGAAGAGTATATGAAATGTGGATTTGGGATTTTGAGTCATTAAACAATAGTGAAAGACTGGTGCCTATATTATTCCTGATGTTTGAAGTTCCAGAGAGAAACGGTTGTTACCCTGAGGAACAAATGGTACTCGCAAAGAGAACCTGAATCAAGCACTGTAATGAAATGGAATATGACATATGAACCCACCTGTAGAGCAGACTTAGAAGAATACTTACCAATTCCCAATAGAATCAGCATTAAGTTCCTCGCAAATTTGAAAAGATTTATACACGTAGCATAATTTGGTGGAAATCGACCTTCATACTTGTCCTCCTCTGCGTGTTAAACATTCAAGTAACTAGATTAGGAAGCAAGGAAGGGCATCAAGTAGTAATTTTTTTTTTTGGATAACGGACATAGATTTTCAGTACTTCTCATTTATCTAAACTCAACTGAAGTTGAGTAGTAATTGGAGCAAGCCTTTGGTTGAAATTCTTCAAACATTACTTTATTAGCATTATGTCTGCTTGTATTAGTTCCACTAGTATCTAAATTATTCTGAATTTCAGTTAGATTGATAATGATACAGCTATTTAGTTAAATGCAATACCTTGGAATCTTTTCTTGTTATACTCTTTTGAACATTTAGACTAAATTAGATCTCATATTTCCGGATAATTGTTTAGATAATACCAAAAGAAATCCAGGCATGATTGTCTGGGCAATGAAAAATGTGCAAACCTTGAGATTCCACATCCTTCTTTTCGTGTTTGTCTTTTTGGCTACCATTTTGTGTTCTAGTTAAACCTGGACCAGAGTTGTTCTCTCAGAAGCAGTAATATATTACAGAAGAAAACAAAGTGAGAGAAGGTAAATTGTACTCACCCACAATGATCTTGAGCATTGACCATGGCTTCTGCATGAAGTTCACACATGTCTCATAGTTAGCAGGGTATTCTTTATGATTTCTCTGGGAATGATTTTTTTTGTCAGATTCAGTGTCCAAGTCCTTCACCTTTAGCTTGGAGACAATAAGACCTTGCCAAAAAGGGAAAAAACAATGCTTATGCACTTTAGCTGAATATATGAACTGAAGATAAGAAAAACAATGATATTAACAGTATAAAATATGTGATTCATAAATACTACTCCTGGATTCATAAAAGAAAACTGAAGGAATAATAGACGCGTCAATTGGTTAACTGATAAATTTCCTGATGAAATTCTTACAATGATAAGTGATACGGTCACATAGTCGGAGATTGCTGCTGCTTTGGAAGACACTAGGCTTCATGGCAAGAATATGGAGAGGAGACAAGCCCTCTTCATTTTTGCGGTCAACGAGTTTCTCATACTTCAAAATTATGCGGTAAGCCAATTCTGCCAGTAGAGAAAATTTAGATTTTAATTTCCAAATGCTGAGCATGTACACGGAGACAAAATAAAACCTGAAAAGAATGATTCTTACCAAAGTATTCCCCATTAATGGCTGCATGTAGAATATTGCACCCATCATTCCTTCTGAAGAGAGACTCATCTGGAAATGATCCTGTTTCATTTTCCCAGACCTCACAAAGGCACAGAAAAGCCTCAAGCTTACCATGCTTAGCTGCGAAGAAAAATGGGGTTTCACTCTTGTGGTTACGCTTTTCCAGTAGTTTATGGTCCTTCGAGGCTATACAGCTGCAGATGTCTACACTTCCCAGTGCTGCTGCAAAATGAAGAGGTGTGTTTTCCTTGTCATTAGGCATGCCAAGAATGTCAACTGCTTGATCCTTTGGGAAGGTATCCACAAGCCTCGTAACCAATTTTACGTGTTCAAGAGCATCATCTTGATCTTCATTGTAGCTTGACACAGCTATATGTAAAGCTGTCTCCTCTGATTTTGTTAGCTTAGCCGTATGAGCAGAGGGATGGTTCTGATAAGCGCTTAAGACTTCATTCCACCTTTTCATCATGGTAGATTGAAACAATTTATCCATATCAAATTGTTGTTCCTCCATTTGTGAAGCTTGTGCTCTGTCTTAGCCAGCTGATGATATATATATACTGGCCAAATATTTTTACTTACAGCATCTTTTTCTTTTTCATTTTTCCTCCTTAAGAAAAGAAAATCGAATATTTTTCTTCTTTAATTAAAAATAAGAAAGAAAATGTCCTCTGTCTCTCTATTTTCCTTTAATTTTCTTCGCCGAGGCATTCTTCAATTGAAAGGGAATCTCTCCACTTCTGAACAGATGCGCAACCATCTCTCAGAATTCCTATATATTCATTATTCTACTCTTCAAATAAGATATAATCTGAGGTAAAAGTGTGGCAGGCCTTTGGAGTTCATGTAGCCTCTACTAGAAATTATCTGCTTTCTATAGAAACTTGTATCAAACTAGGCTTCAATGCTATTATCTTGGATGCACAATCCCAATATTAAAAAGAATTTATGGTATCACTAAAGTTCTAAAGTTGAGAGTGCCATTAATATTTTATAATATTTTATCTATAATGTAAATTTTTGATAGATTGAATCGTCATATAGATATAAATATATATTATTTTTTAATAAAATCACTAATTAATAAATGATACTTGGACGTTATGTATTAAATATGATTTTTAGAGATAAATGTCTATTAATTTAGTGTTCAATGTTATGTGTATTGATATTACAATTATTAATCACTGCATCACATTTTTTTTTACATTAACCTTGATTTATTGGGGGATGTAGTCTCGCGAAGGACACTTTTCTTTGTTCAATTGCTCACTTTCAAATCTTTTGCTTCTTTTCCCCGTTTTCTTCCAATGCACGGTAGGTTCAAGATCTGCGGTTGAGCTTCCACAAAGAAAGGAATTCAGTTCCGTCCTCTATACTCAGTGCAAGAAAGAGTGATCCATAGGGAGGGCCATCAGTGAATCAAAGGTAAAAGCATACAGAACCCGGTTCTAAACTAATCCACCAACTCTCGCCCAAACCAAAAATATAAACAAAAAAGATAGAAAAAAATAATAAGAAAACGAAGAGAAATAAATGGAAAATATAGCCAATGAACAGGGAAGTGATTCGGTAGATTTGCTCAGCTCCGTTAGGAGAGGAAATCTTAGTTCCAATAATTGGAGGAGAAATCAAACAAATGTGGTTGGTTATAGTTGTCCCTTAATCACCTCATCTTATTTCATTAGTTTTCATTCATAATTACAAAACAAGAAAATTTCTCCTAACGTGCTCGAAGTGAAAGCTAATCAATCCACAGCTTCTTCATTGTATAGTACTGTTAATTGATCTCTTGCTATCTGCTTAAGCAAGTCCTTTGTTCCATTCGTGATGCAAAGATTGCTGCTTTTTCTCTCGCTGTATTACAGTTGAAGATGTTGCCTCTTTGCGCTCAAAAGTATGGAGGCACAAACAAAAGGGGTCCTCCAATATGCTTCGAATTTCATCTTTTTCAATCCAAATCTACGTCAATCTTCCGAATGAAAAAAAAAAAAAAAAACCCATCAAGAAACCAGACATAAAACAGTATTTGAATGAAGAATCAAGCAATTTAGCACCTCCTTGTATAACAAGTGTTAGGAATTTGTCCAAATTTTAGGTAAATTGAATAAAGCGAAAGCGATAAAAGAACACAATACAAAGATTTACGTTATTCAGCTATGTCTAGTGCACAGTGTGCTATCAAAGCATTCTCTTTTATTTCTCTTTTCTTTTATACTCTCAGTACATAGCTATTGAATGGCTTGTTCATATTAAAGATATAGAAGTCTAGGTACAAGATAGAACTCGAAGGTTTAGAGAGAGGAAGACAATCGGTTGAAAGAGGAAAGACATAGGGAAGGGGCAACCCTAACAATAATCTCAACCCACCCTAACAAAAGAAGAAAAGAAAAAATATATAGTAGTTGCTCGACTCTTTTTCTTCAAAGTGAATCAGACCCAATCAAGGCCTAACAAAGATGGTCCAGCATCATTGGGTGAAAAACTACATTTGAGTTGTAGAAATGGACATAAAATCCAACAAGATTCAAAATTCATTAGAGGTTCTCATACATCTTGATCCATAACATAATGAGTGATCCCATTCCAGCCCGGTTTAGCACCCATTCATTGAATGATTCATCTAACTACACTAATCTGATGAGGCAAAGTTTTCCCTGCAATTAGATTTATTGAGAGCGAACGTCTAGAAATGCGTTGTCATTTTTTTCATGGGAAATATGAAAATTTCTATAAATTAGAGATCATTGAGAGAATCTCGCATGTAAAAATATTTGGGGATCTCTCTTATTTTTATGATTTTTTAGGAGGAAGGGAGAAAAGAGGACGGACAATGCGTAAACATATTTTAAAATCTTAATTTATTTACCGAGTAAATTAAAAAGAAGCTGAATTAATTTGAAAAAAGAATCTAACTTTTTCTATGATTTGATTTTCTAATTTTCTTGCACTATCCAAACAAAATAGTTTCATAATATTAATACAAGTTGTGATTAACATTTCCTTTCTTAAACATGTAGATCCTACCAGATACCCGTCGTGCTTAATTTGTTTTTGGAATTATTGATAAAATTTAAAATATAGACAAAGTATTTGTTTGAAGAATTGAAGATATTTATTTAAAAAATTATTCTCATTTTTTTTATAACTAAAGTGAAGATATCTTCGTTGAAGAGAAAAATCATTAAAATAGTACATTTGAAGAGAAATTTTATCAAACCATTCTAAAAGCCTAATTGCGCTTAATAATGAGAGGATTTATTCTCATCTCTCCTAACAGAGAGAGTGACCAAATCTATTCAATTTTAAAAACACATTTGTTCAAACACTGAATATGGAATTTTAGTTTTTAGTGATGAGGCTAATAAATTCTCACTTTTTTTATAAAATAAAACGGAATATTTTAAGTCTATTAAAATATGAGAACAAGAGAGTCTATTAAAATAGACATTTTAAAAATAAATATTGTTTTGTTTGAAAGAAGTGGGTTAATGAAATATATTGTGATGTAAATCCTCTAAATTAAAAATGTTTCAAGAATAATTTTAAATAAGGAATATGCTTATTTTAAAAAATCAAACATTCAATTTACGGCGAAGAATATTTTACTTGTATTTAGTTCTCTAAAATTGCTTATATTTTAAAGTAAAAATATTACTTCAATCGTCTGGAATGTAATGTCGACATTTCTATTTTAGTTTGTTCGGAATTGAATCTCCACTTTTCTTTAAAAGACATATTTTTTTAATCTAAAATTTCATTAATAACCTCTTTAGTTTAAGATATCTATATATCACTAATTAATAGGTCACACACTCACCACCATAATTTAAATTTTTTTTATTAAATAAAAATTAGATGTATTTTTATGTGATTTTATTATGTTATTTGTGTTTAATTTCATTTAAGTTGTGTTATTTTATGATTATTTTACATTTCCTATTAATATTTTTGTTTGTTTTGTTTTTAGATATTTATTGTGTTTTTGTAAAAAAAAAATCAATGCTATCAGTGAATGACACGTGGCAGTGCCACATGGACAAAAGAAATCCTAATCGGTTGCTTCGTCAGCACAATGAGTGAATCAAATGATGACGTGTGGCACTTGGCTTTCAAATATGCAAGAAATAGATAGCGATGATGTGTCAAGCGTAGATGATGGCGACGTGGTTTAATTTGGATGCATCTCGCCTTTGGTAATGATGAGACAAGTGCCAACACGTGCAAAATGGATGATGATCCGGATGTCAAACATCAGACCAATCATATGTCAAAACATGACATGGACTACGACTGAAGAAATGCGCGACCAATGAGAACACGACACATGTCGGCTGATGCAATTTTATGAAGGTTTTCTAAAACGTTCACTTTGTCCCTCTCTATTTTTATTTTGGTCATATTTTATTTATTTTTATTTTTATTTTGTTGTTGTAAATTTCTATAAATTGGATACAAAATTTACTATGTTTGTACAACCTTCTATAACAAAAAATTCTGCAAAACTTTTTTACCAATATTTTGTAATAGATCTTAGGTATTTTTATAGTTTATTTTGGAAGGTTTTTGGATGAGATTCAAGAATACTACGGAACTACTATCCGAAGAAATCCAAAAAAAATTATCATTCTTATTCTTGATTTCAATTCTTCAAATTCTTCATTTGAGTTGAGTATTTATTTAATTGCAGTTGTTATTATTAAATAATCATATTTAATTAATTTAAAATTCTTTTTAATTTTCATGATTAATCAACTAGGATTATTAATCTTTGATTCATAATCATAGTAGCATATGTTAGTTTAATTAAATTGCAGCTTTTGACTTAATTAATTTAATATAGAATTATATGATTTAAATTATGTTTAATTGAACCTTATTACTATATATAATTTAATGTTGGTGATGTCTTATAAACTTAATAAGTATTCTATTCACGTTAGTTGGTATTAATATTTAATTAAATTAAAGATTAATATATTTGGCCTGATTAATCATTAAAGACTAAATGGTGAAACTTTGCAAAAATAAACAAACAAATAATTAAGGATTATAAATGGTATAATAGTTAATTTAATTCTATCTTCCCTCCCCTCAACTTACAAACCAAAGAAAGGGATTTCATCTCTCTTTCCTTCCCTTCTTATGTAACCAAACCAAACAAGGTAAAATCCCTCCCCTCCCCTCTCTTGAACCAAAGACTATGTTAAAGTTCTACATATTAGCACATATTGTACTTATTAAAAAAAAATTGTGCAATTATGTAATTTCACATAGAATTGCAGCATTCTGCCAAGCTAACTTCCTCCTTTTTTCTGCTTGTGATGCTTCTCTGATGTGTTCCCATGTTTTGAAATCACCTATAAATCTACCCCTACTATTACTTTTTTGTTTCTTTTTTGGCTCAGCTATCACCACTATATATTAAGTGTTTAAATAACATTAGTTATTCGTCCCGTGCAATGCACGAGAATTATAATTTTAAAGAATTTAATATAAAAAATATATTATAGTTAAATTTGTCATATAAGTCAAATTATACAATATTTTTCTCGTAATTCTGAGGAAATATTGTTATTCTTATGGTTGTAGGGTATAAACCCACAACATTTCGCATGGTTTTAGTTGATTTTTGGTTGATTGTGTTTGAATTTTATGCTTACAACCTTTGGACTCAGAGTTGATATATGACATAATTTGCATTTTAATCAACCATTAACATGGTACTCAATCACATTTTCCAATCACCGAAACAGAACGAACACAATCATCTCAGGGTTTGTTGTGCAGCACACAAAAACACAGAAAACAAATTATACTTTGAGAATTACACAACTGAATTTCAGCTAAAATAAAAATGAGTAGCACAGAAACGATCAAGCCCTAGTGGCTGAACACCTTGTAGCAGCGGAGTGGAACCTTTCTCAAGATAGACCATAGGAGATCAAAGTATAAAGGAAGCTGTGCAAAAGCAAAGAAGGTTATGGGTAAACATGTTATCCCGTATATAAAAAATGCTGCATTGTGCAATTCATCATTCAGAACAAAGAAATGTCCTGCACAGAATGAGAGCAGTATTCCAGCTATAGAAGTGAAAAGAGAGGATAATCCAAGCAGAAGCTTCCGTGGCAAATCTTGTCGGAAGTCTTGTTCTTGGCACCGGGAGGTTAGAATAGCCAGAAAGAACACTAGGGCTGTAACAGAGAAGCAAAGGGCAACTAGAGATGCAATGGAAAAGATATCAAAGGCAACTTGGCCTTTACGAACTGGATCACCAGTTTCATCATTAATGCCTCCAGGCAGCTGTGTGGATGTAGCAAATGCTACTGTTGCAATTAGTGCTGCAACCAGAGAGCATGATTCTGATGTTTTGATAAGCCACTCGCTACCTTCTTTTACTAACTTTTCATGTGTTCTTGTGAAAATCTGCTTTGCTGTCTCACCCTTCTTGTTTTTATGGTTCTGAATAAGACATTGGGCTGGCATAGCTTGCTTAACATGCTGCATAGCAAATGCTTTGGTTAATCTTTTTGGCAAATTAGTTTTGACTTTTGAAAGTTACTTATATTTGCAATCTTATGCTTGTGCTCTTATACAAATGAACTAAAATTTCTTGAGCACTGCCAACTCATTTATATCCAAACATGAAATGTCATCAATTTTCTAATTGTTGCGTAAGATTTGAGTCTCTCCCCCCCCCCCCCCCCCCCCCCCTTTCTCGGCATAAATCAAGATATTTTAAAATGGAGAGTATATAAGATATATCCATACCTTGTACCACTTAATTTCCCACTGCATCTGCAGAGCAGCACCTGGAATTCGCCAAGGCTGATGTTGTTGGAATATTGCTGCGAGGTGCAATGAACTGTTTCCTTCATCATCTACTTGATAAAGAACAAACTCTGGGAGCTTCTTCTTCATTAATAAATCAAAGACATTGATTTGCCTATTTTCAGTCGCCAAGAGCAGGGCATTCTTCTCATGTTCATCCACATCTTGGATGGCTACAGGAAAGGTTTCAAGGATTTTGTCTACCATCTCAGTAATTCCCATCTTTGCTGCAACTAGTATTGGTGTCTCCTTCTTTATATTTAGGGTCTTTCTCTTCTGATATTTTAAGACCACAAAACTCTGTTGAGGGACTATCTCTTGAATTGCATCAGGCAGCACTCTCTGTAGCTTTTCTTTTGTCTGGCTTTCTTTCATCTTAGCAGTAACTAATACACATCTGTCTTCTTCCACTGCATGAAATCCAGATTCCATACTAGTAAATTACTTTTAAGTCTTTGATGTTCCAAAAAATAGCCATCACTTGCTCTACTGCTATCTGCTACTACGAATTATTTTCAGCACCCAGACTAACAAACTAAGTAAAGGAATTTGGCTGCTTCATTCAATTTTTGTTGCATTAAAAGGCATAATTGAAGAAGGTATGAGAGGAAATATATCAAAATTAGTTCCATAGAAGATGGGATAATCCAATCTAACAAGGATTTGAGATTTAAATGGACATCATTTACTTTAGGATATACATGCGCACGCGAGCGCACACACATATATTTGTTTTTTAAAGGGCAACTAGAATGGTAGATAGCTTCAAAATTAATTATCAAAAGAAGACAGTGATTGGTACCACAACATATTAGCATTCATTCAAAAGACATATAGACCTTTAAAGGTTACCTAATTTGTCCTCATCAATTTCTTCATTCTTTTTGAATGTCTGCTTTTCTTCCTTATATGGATTACCCTGTTCATCAGTTTCAAATGGCATATCAGGAGGAGCAAATATGGCTGCACCTGGCATAATTGAAGAAGGTAAGAGAGGAAATATATCAAAATTAGTTCCATAGACGATGGGATAATCCAAGCTAACAAGGAATTGAGATTTAAATGGACATCTTTTACTTTGGGAGATAAATCCACTTGCACGCGCGCACACACACACATATTTGTCTTTTAAACGGCAACAATAATGGTAGATAGCTATGAAATTAATTATCAAAAGAGGACAGTGGTTGGTACACATATTAGTATTCATTCAAAAGACATATAGACCTTTAAAAGTTACCTAGTTTGTCCTCATGACTTTCTTCATTCTTTTTTAATGTCTTCTTTTCTTCCTTATACGGATTACCCTGTTCATCAGTGTCAAATGGCATATCAGGAGGAGCAAATATGGTTGCACCTGGATACCGATGTTCCAAATTTTCTGCCGGTGATTGACCATTATGTTTATATTTGTATCCTTTTTCACGTTCCATCAATATATCCATAATCTGTTTTGCCCATGTATGCTTTTCTTTCTTCTCCCGGATTTTCTTAATCCTCGAAACACCTGCTTGGAATAAATATTTGTGCAGTCTTAACAAAACAATGGTTTTCCTGAGTTTACAACAAGCAAATATTCTAATCCATTACGCAACATTTTGTGACTAATCACAAGCAGATGCACACTGAAGACAATCTTTCCCATCTGAGGAAACCACAAATCACCAGGTACCCCCATGATAAATTTCCACAAAACACAAGAACGAAAATGCATTCATTTAATAAAGACAAAAGGTCCAAATTCAGGAACAGTATTACATGATAACAATTTCCAAAGAAACTAGAATGACTGAAATATAAAACTAAGCAGGAAAAGTTCTATTTCATAAAACAAGTACAAAATTTCAGGGAAATAATATACAAATAAGTTGAACTACATAGAGAAAGAGAATAACACATTACAATAAGGAATTTTAACAGACTGAAGTAGCAAGAAAGGGAAAAAAATAGTGTATTTCAACCTAATGAAAATAGATAAGTACTAGGATTACTTAATAATACTCGCGCTTGTTTTTGTTTTCAGTTTCATCCCTAGGATAATTTGTCACTTCTGTTCCAGTTTTAACATCATTTTCTTTACATGCATTATTTAAGGCATAGAATGTGACACTTTAGATAAGATCAGTATCTGCATAACCAGACAAGAATAACAAAGTAGAATTAGATGCTCCACAAACATATGATACAAGTAGGAAAAACTAACCACAAGAACACGAAATGTGGATTTTCAACCAAAAAGAATAAGAGTATATGAAATGTGGATTTGGGATTTTGAGTCATTAAACAATAGTGAAAGACTGGTGCCCATATTATTCCTGATGTTTGAAGTTCCCGAGAGAAACGGTTATTACCCTGAGGAACAAATGGTACCCCCAAAGAGAACCTGAATAAGCACTGTAATGAAATGGAAAATGACATATGATCCCACCTGTAGAGTAGACATAGAAGTATACTTACCAATCCCCAATATAATCAGCATTAATGTCATCGCAAATTTGAAAAGATCTATACAGGTAGCATAATTTGGTGGAAATCGACCTTCATACTTGTCCTCCTCTGCTTGTTAAACATTAAAGTAACTAGATTAGGAAGCAAGGTAAGGCATGAAGTCCTGCGTGTTAACATGTAAGCAATGCAGATATAACCAACATTTTTCACAAAATAACACTAACTGGATCAAGTAGTAATTTGTTTTTTTTTTTTTGGATATCTGATATAGATTTCCAGTACTTCTCATTGATCTAAACTCAACTGAAGTTGAGTAGTAATTGAAGCAAGCCGTTGACTGAAATTCTTCAAACATTACTTTATTCCTTATTTCTTGGATTTAGTAATTCTATGTATTGCCCAAGAACTCGGGCTTTAAGAGAATTACATATAATGTCTCAAAATTCATTTTATATCTTTTTTATCTTATTGAACTACTGTAGACCTCTTGTATATAAACAATCTAACAGGAATACTGGAGAGAGAGATGGATAATCATGATAGAAAGCCACTCTAATTGATGTGGCAGTATTCTATTGTTTGCTGATTTCCTAGCATTGTGAAATCTTCTGTATTTCAGTTAGAATGTTAATGATACAGCTATTTAGCTAAATGCAATCCCTTGGAATTTTTTCTTGTATACTCTTTTGATCTTTTAGACTAAATTAGAAGTCTCATATTTTGCCCGGAAAGGATAACTGTTTAGATAATGACAAAAGAAAAATCCAGGCATAATTGTCTGGGCAGTGAAAGATGTGCAAACCTTGAGATTCCACATCCTTCCTTCGGCAACCACTTTGTGTTCCAGTTGAAGCTGGACCAGAATTGTTCTCTTAAAAGCAGTAATATATTACAGAAGAAAACAAAGTGAGGAAAGGATAACTGTTTAGATAATGCCAAAAGAAAATCCAGGCAAGATTGTCTGGGCAGTGAAAAATGTGGAAACCTTGAGATTCCTCTTGCTTCCTTCGGCAACAATTTTGTGTTCTAGTTGAAGCTGGACCAGAATTGTTCTCTTAGAAACAGTAATATATTACAGAAGAAAACAAAGTAAGAGAAGGTAAATTGTACTCACGCGCAATGATCTTGAACATTGACCATAACTTCTGCATGAGGTTCACACATGTCTCATAGTTTTCAGGGTATTCTTTATGTTTTCTCTGGGAATACTTATTTTTGTAGGATTCAGTGCCTACGTCCTTCACCTTTAGCTTGGAGACAAAAATACCTTGCCAAAAAGGGGGGAAAAATGTTGATGCAATTTAGTTGAATATATTAACTGAAGCTAAGAAAAACAAACAGTATAAAAGAAGTGATTCATAAATACTACTCCTGGATTCATAAAAGAAAAATGATGGAACAATGTCATAAGCATCTATTGGCTAACTGATAAATTTCCTGATGAAATTCTTACAATGATAAGTGATACGATCACATAGTCGGAGATTGCTGCTGCTTTGGAAGACACTGGGCTTCGTGGCAAGAATATGGAGAGGAGACGAGCCCTCTACGTTTTTGCTGTCAACGAGTGTCTTATACTTCAAAATTATGTGGTGAGCCAATTCTGCTAGTAGAGAAAATTTTAATTTTAATTTCCAAAGGCTGTGCATGTACACGGAGACAAAACAAAACCTGAAAAGAATGATTCTTACCAAAGTGTTCCCCACTAATGGCTGCATGTAGAATATTGCACCCATCATTCCTTCTGAAGAGAGACTCATCTGGAAGTGATCTTGTTCCATTTTCACAGACCTCACCATCTGAAGGTGTATAGCTTTGTTCCCTTTTACTTCCTTCTTCCCAGAGCTTACAAAGGCATAGAAAAGCCTCAAGCTTGCCATGCTTAGCTGCCAAAAAAAATGGGGTTTCACTCTTGTGGTTACGCTTTGCCAGTAGTTTATGGTCCTTCGATGCTATACAACTGCAGATGTCTACACTTCCCAGTGCTGCTGCAAAATGTAGAAGTGTCTTTCCCTTGTCATTAGGCATGCCAAGAATTTCAACTGCTTGACCCTTTGGAAAGGTATCCACCAGCTTCCTAACCCATTTTACATGTTCAAGAGCATCATCTTGATCTTCATGGTAGCTTGACACAGCTATATGTAAAGCTGTCTCCTCTGATTTTGTTAGCTTAGCCGTATGAGCAGAGGGATGGTTCTGATAAGCGCTTAAGACTTCATTCCACCTTTTCTTCATGGTAGATTGAAACAATTTATCCATATCAAATTGTTGTTCCTCCATTTGTGAAGCTTGTGCTCTGTCTTAGCCAGCTGATGATATATATATACTGGCCAAATATTTTTACTTACAGGATCTTTTTCTTTTTCATTTTTCCTCCTTCATAAGAATAGAAAATCGAATATTTTTCTTCTTTAATTAAAAAAAAGAAAGAAATGTCCTGTCTCTCTATTTTACTTTAATTTTCTTCGCCGAGGCATGCTTCAATTGAAAGGGAATCTCTCCACTTCTGAATAGATGCGCAACCATCTCTCAGAATTCCTTTAAATTCATTATTCTACTCTTCAAATAAGATAAAATCTGAGGAAAAATTGTGGCAGGCCTTTGGAGTTCATGTAGCCTCTTCTAGAAATAATCGGTTTTCTATAGAAATTTCTATCAAACTATGCCTCAAGCCTCTTATCTTCAAAGAACAATGTCAATATTAAAAAAAATTATGCCATATCACTAAAGGATGTCATTAATTTTTTAATGCAAACATACTTTTCTTTTACATTATTGGAGATGCTATAAGAAAATTATGCAAGGACACTTTTCTTTGTTCAATTGCTCACTTTCAAATCTTTTGCTTCTTTTCCCCGTTTTCTTCCAATGCACAGTAGGTTCAAGATCTGCAGCTGAGTTTCCACAAAGAAAGGAATTCAGTTCCGTCCTTACAAGAAAGAGTGATCCATACGGAGGGCCATCGGTGAATCAAATGTAAAAGCATACAGAACCGGGCTCTAAACTAATCCACTTCCCACCCACCCACCCCCCCCCCCCAAGTTTCCCCCAAACAAAAGAAAAAGAAAAAAAAATTTGATCCACGGCTTCTTCATCGGAGTACTGTTAATTGATCTCTTGCTATCTGCTTAAGCAAGTCCTTTTGTTCCATTCGTGATGCAAATATTGCTGCTGTTTCTCTCGCTTTATTCCAGTTGAAAACGTGGCCTCTTTGCTCAATAGTATGGAGGCACAAACTAAAGGGATCCGCCAATATGCTTCGAATTTCTTCTTTTTCAATCCAAATCTTCATCAATCTTCCAAATGGAAAAAAAAAAAAAAAACCCATCAAGAAACCAGACATAAAACAGCATTTGAATGAAGGAAGCAAGCAATTTCCCACCTCCTTGAATAACAAGATTCAAAATTCATTAGAGTTCTCATACATCTTGATCCATAACAAAATTGGGGTGTAACAATAGACGTTGGGTAACAGTTCATTCCAGCCTGATTTAACACCCATTCATCAAACGACGTTAATTTGATGGGGTGATGACTGCTGATGAAAAGTTTTCCCGGTAAATTAGATATGTGAGGACACAATCTCTTTAATGCGTTGTTTTCTAAAATTACATTATTTTAAATGATGAGTGACTGGAAAATTTTTAAGAAATTAGCAGAATTACATTTCAGAGATTTTATGAATTAGGATTTCAGTCACGTAAATGAAGTTTTGGGTCCTTTTGAAAAAAGAGAGGAGTTAGCTTTTAGGGAAGGGAAAGAACATAAGTGAGGAAGAGTAGAGGAAAAAGAAGATAGGATGATGTGGAAACTGAAAAGATATTTAAAATACTGTTTTTTTTTTAAAAAAAAGCATTGATTAATTTAAGTATATCTTGAGAATTTATATAAGAATTCGAAGTTGCTATCATATATAAGTTGGGAGTAAGTATATAGAAAGCCATAAATATGATCTATTGATTATTGAGGGAAAATTCGCTTAACAGATATGTATTTTTTATAGTTATGATAAAATTTTAGATATAAACAAAGTATTTGTCATTTAAAGAATGAAAGGCATTTATTTGAAAATTATTTAATTTAAAGAAAAACATTTGTTAAATACATTGAATATGGAATTTTACTTTTTTATGGATGAAGCTAACAAAGTTTTCTCAATTTTTTTTAACAGAAATATTAAGTCTATTAAAATAGACTTTCCTTTTAACTTTGTTTTAGAGAAGTGGGTTAAATTTGGTGAAAAAAAATTTGTTTTAAATATATAAATATCTTAATGAAATAGTCTCATAAAAATGTAAGTTAGTTTTGAAGGAAATTGTAAGTATTTATTGATTTCTTTCTACCAGCTATAGTATCAAATGTTTTTTTAAAAAAAAAGCATTGATTAATTAAGTATATCTTGAGAATTTATATAAGAATTCGAAGTTGCTATCATATATAAGTTGGAGTAAGTATATAGAAAGCCATAAATATGATCTATTGATTATTGAGGGAAAATTCGCTTAACAGATATGTATTTTTTATAGTTATGATAAAATTTTAGATATAAACAAAGTATTTGTCATTTAAAGAATGAAAGGCATTTATTTGAAAATTATTTAATTTAAAGAAAAACATTTGGTTTAACTTGGTGAAAAAAATTTGTTTGAAATATATAAATATCTTAATGAAATAGTCCTCATAAAAATGTAAGTTAGTTTTGAAGGAAATTGTAACGTATTATATTGATTTCCTTCTATCGCAGCTCTAGTATCAAATGTTTCTTTTAAAAAAAAAATACTATTTTTAAATTTTATCATCACTTAGTTCCTCTACTTCAACTTTTACATATAGATCTGATTCTAAGACTTCTTAAAAACAATTGAACTAAAATACGATATTATTTCTCATAATATTGTATTCGTATTTAATAAACTAAAGCATTTATAATTTTTTTTTAAAATATTATTATTCATCTAAAGTTAATTTTCTACTATCATAAATACATTTCTATTTTAAAAAAGAATAGCTACCTTAATTTTATATATATATATATATATATATATATATATATAGAAAATCATATTCAACACAACACCTGCGCCCCTCGGCAATCTCATTGTCCATCTTTTTCCTTTGTCAAAAGGGATTATGTTGCAAGAAAAATGTAAAAACATTTCCGTCACATATGAGGCTGTCAAAAACTGTAATTCTTGGCACCCAATTTTTTTTTTTTTGAGGACTTCTAGATCTATGTTTATTTCAAAATCTAGATTTACTTAATTCGAGCCCTACTCATATATATAAAGCATATCTATTGCGAAGACAAATGATACCCAACTCTAATATTTAATCATTCACTTCATGAAATAAGGGCGTATCAGTAATTTCAAATAAGTAATTAACTTTTTTAAGAACCTTTTCTAGGATTATGCAAGATTACATTTATCAGTCACCCATTTAAAGAAAATCCTAAATTTTTATTTTTATATTTTGTTAGCAATTAATTGTTTTTACAGCAAGTATTGATTCTCTTTTGCCATTTTCCTCATTTGGGTTAGTAAAATTAGTACATTAATCTGAAGTTACTCCATTGTATAAACTTGTGTTACAATTGCAAAGTCAATAACTCCCCTCCCTTCCCTTCCTTGTGAGTAGTTGTAATAGCAGTAAAACACTTTTTATTAATGTTCTTGGTTATCTGAATATGTATGACCATTGATGAATCTTGATTTTTTTTTAGCAAAACAGGGTTGATGGTGAAATCTCAAGGTGGGTTTTGTCATATTTGCAAAGGTGAGTTTTCTTTATTGGATTTTGTACCTTTTTATAAAAGCCCTTTTCTTCCTTTTAAGTTTTACCCCCAAATCTTACTTCTGGAATGGTGTCAGAGATGATGTATAGAATAAAGCTTTTGACTTTCTCTTTGCATGCATATTATAATGGTCATTTCTACCAATTGCCAGTCGTATCTCTGGAATGTCAGCCAAAGATTACATAGCATCTATTGGACCTATCACTCCAGAATCTACTGTGCATTTTATATAAAAGTACAACTAGAGGAACGCTAAGGCTACCATCAATCAATGAGAAGTTGGTACTCATCCCATGTTCCATAAAAATTACCCATGTATATATTTGTCTCTCTGTTTGTGTATAGAGTGTATTTACCCAAAAAAAAAAAAAGTGTATTACTGTGTGAGAAGGTGCCAAGGTGGATTTTAAATTAATATTGGTGTCACTAGTTAAGGCATTGTAATCAATGGGCAACCATTACTCTATTTATGTTTGTTGATTTTTTCAAGAATGAGTTTTTAAAATGATTGTGATTAGATCCTCTGAGGTTATATTAGAGACAGAATTTTTTTTGTATTAATTTTTTATTTTTTTAACGAATGATATGAAAAATTATTTGTTCAGAGAAAGTTTTTGTATTAAATTTTTAATTTTTCTAATGAATGATACAAAAAACTGTTTATTCAAGAAATAGTTATACAATTTAAATTTTATATCAGAGATACTTTTAGAAATTTATTATGATTGAACATCTTAATCATTTCATTTAGTAAAGTAAAATTCACTAAAGATTTCTTAAAGCTATTTTTCACTAGGTCTTGTTCAATCATAGAAATCTAGAAACCTTTATGGAGTGAAACCAACATTGCCTAGCTATTTATCTTGACTAAATTAATCTTTTGTGTCTACTCAAAAATCAGAATATTAGTGTCATAGAAGCACATAAATGAAACCCAGAGTGATTATATCATTTCCTGTGTTCATGTATGGATGATAGTGTGATACATACACTTGGTAGATATAAAAGCGCTTGTTTACTGCTTATGTATTCTAGTATATATAGGACATTTTTTGTGCATCGTGGATTCTTTTATCGCTAGAATCTGAATTGAAAAGTTTAATTCTTTTTTTTCTTTATTGAAATTATGGTTATATATTTTATTTATTATCATAGTTTTTAAATCCATTTGTGTAACTTTGTTTATGTTCAAAAAAATATAAAATTAAGAATGACAATAGGACGGAATGGCATACCGTTTTTAGGATAGAGATTTTCCCCAATAAAATGTATCATAGTAGGATAATTCAGCCTTTCTGTTGCAACTTATGTACTACATTCAGGGCCTTGCAACTGTGCTGTAGTTTGCAGTACTTTCCTTGGTCCTTTAGTCTATTTAGATCGTTTCTTGGTACTTACCAACAAAAAAAAAAGGATCGTTTCTTGGTGGAATAAGTTACAGTGCCAATTGAGATGTATAACCAATTCCCTAGCCAAATTTTCCCATAATGAGCTTGGTGGGTTTTACCTGAAGGGCCTGAGCTGGGTGATTCCTTGTTGTCCTTTTTTCTTTCTTTTTTTTTTTCCCCCTGCTTTGTTTGTTTCTGTTTCCATCCATTATTTGGCGGTACTCTGATCCTTTTTTGCTTATGCATGAACCTGTTTTTCAGTCTTTACTAATTCTGTTTTGGCTACATTTGATGGGTTTTTGTCTGTTTTTACAGGTGCCATCTGCATGCCATTGATCTCAACTTTAGATGCCTTGTGTTTTTCCTACTTTCTTCTTATCTTTAAAATCTTCTTTTGCAGAGTGAAAGTAA
Organism: Apocynum venetum; assembly: GCA_019593545.1. Classification (NCBI taxonomy): domain Eukaryota; kingdom Viridiplantae; phylum Streptophyta; class Magnoliopsida; order Gentianales; family Apocynaceae; genus Apocynum; species Apocynum venetum. The sequence continues at coordinate 3,998,501 of SRSM01000127.1, forward strand.
AATGGTTGAGCAAGGTTTGATGGTGGAAGTTGGCGGTGGGAAGATGGAAATGGCTTCATCTTCCACATCTAATTGCACATTGCCGCCAAAAGCTGTATCTCCGGGCTATTTTCTGTATCCCCCTCCTTTGGCTACTTATGAGGAGGTTGTAGCCTCCCCTGAAAAATTCATGGAAACTCTGGAAAAGCTCCATGCTGCCATGGGAAGCAAGTTCATGTTAGGCCCTTTTTCCTCTTTGATTTTCATACTGTTTCCTTTTCTTCCTGTTCTAGAGATCTTGTTGCAGTTATTTTCTGATCATAGATTCACTTGCAAAAACATTTTTATAAGAAAGATTTTTCCGTTTTAAAGAATCTATGCAGTACATTGATGTGAATTTTGGATTTGGAAAGGAGGAATTCAAATTTGTGCTGTCATTTATGTGGCTTATATTAGCGTTTAGAAGCTTTCACAACATCATATGTATCACTAACATTTCCTATAAAAATTGTGAATGTATCTTCTGAGGAAGCTTTTTTTTTTTGGTCCCTTATATGCAAACTTGTTTCATAGAATCATTCTTAGTTATCATTCTGCCATGAATGCTTCTTGAGTTTCAAGTCTGAATTTGTAGATGCTTTCCTAGGTAACTGCTTCTGAGTGGTTTCCTGCTGTATATGTTTCTGCAGAAATTTGATGCTTTGAGTGGTTGTCTTCTTTTTAGTTGGTAGTGTAATCTTTTGAACCAAATTGATGTTATCTCATATATGGCTTCCAATGACTTGATTTATTATTTTTGACACTTTATACCCTCTTTTGAAATGGTGAAGGCGTCTAAAACTTTGATGTTGTAATCAAATGTCTTTTCATCATCTTCTTGTGGCATTCTATTTCGGTTTTGAAATTTCCATTCATAACAAATCTGTTGCAGCTATTAGTACTTCTATTGCTATGATGTTCTTTCTCTCTTCACTTTCTTTCTGATTTATAATGAGCATGAGAACCAATTTATCAATATCAATTTGAGTCTTTTAGAACTTTTCAACACTATTTGAGTGACAATTTTTTTCCTGGAAGCTCTTTTCTCTTTTCTATTCATCATTCTCCCTTGCACAGTTAGTTCTTACTCTTTCCTAATTTTGATAGTTAAGATGTTTACGTTCGTTGAGCATTTATATCAATTTTGTCACTTCTATAACAAATCGCTGTGGGAATTAATAGTCCGCTGTTCTACCTTCCTTTTATTTTCCTTCGCCTTTTTGGCTTTAAATGTGCATTACATTGTTGTATTGACAAAGTTCATCATGGAATTTAATTTGAATTTTCATTTCTATGACAAATCATCATGTCTGAGTAGTTATTTTTGCTTCCCTTTTCGTGTCTAAAGGGATAAAATCCAAATTTGAAGTCAATTCTTGTCATTTACAATTTGGACAGTATCTGATTAGATAAATTTTCCTAAGGAAGCTCCTTTTCCTAATTTGGTCCTAGCACTTAACAAAGTCCAGCCAAGATTTCAATTGAATCATGGACTGACTCCTTACATCCCTTTCCCCAACCCCCCTTTAAAAAAAATGATCTTGATTCCCAAAGCTGGGTTTCCAAGTTTCAAAAAGCCATGCTATTTCTCACCTGCCATATAACCCAGACCAGTTCCTAAAGGTGCAAGATTTTGGTCCTCTTTGTCTCATAGACTATCACTTAAATCAACATAGACAATCCAAGACAATGAAGCTTTGGATCCTGTCACTATAAAGGAGATTCACAGAAGTTCATTGGTACTAGACAAATAATAGTATGGGAAACAGGCAAGGGTCTTCTATCATAGGCAAGTAGTCTTCTATCATAGACTTGTATAGTTTGCTGTAAAATATTCTTGACTATTGTTTAATTTGTTTTTGCTTCTGCTTGTCACTTACACTAGATGGGAAAATTTAAATATGAAGATTAGTTTTAGACATTATGGTTTCATGTGATCTCATCAATCTTTTTCATAAAACATAATTGGATTTTCTCTTTCTTTTCTTATATGCTATTTTTGCAAAACCCGTCTATTTACATTCTGCATATATGTTCTTTCAGGATTCCAATAGTTGGTGGACAGGAATTAGATCTGCATCGGCTCTTTGTGGAGGTAACTTATCGCGGTGGTCTTGCCAAGGTAATCTTGGTCCTTCAAGTGCGATTATTTAATTCTTTACTTCATGTCCTTAAGCTTTTTACAGCTGGAAAAACTTTATATTCTTCATTCTTGCTGCTTTGACTTAATCTCTCCAACTCGGTGCTTAGAATCTAAAGCTTTTGGAACAATATAAGGCTTGAAGATCTTTCATATTATATTTTGTTTTCTAGTTAGTTTCTTCAATGATCTTCCCAGGAGGTGAACTGTTGATCCTGCATTGTCATACTTTGCTTCAGATAAGGGTTCTTTCTCTCACTTACCATGTTATTCTAATTCTCCATCAAATTTATAATGCCTCTGCTTTTTGCTTATTAGAGAATCCCTGAGGTCTGCTGCTCATTTATCCGTCAGAGAATTCAATGAGGCAGTGCTCAAACTAAGGAATGGTCGATTTCGCATATCTTATTGCTAACTCCCCTAATCCACATCACAGCAAGAGGGCATTAGCAATGATGGGGTGTGGAATTGGTGCATTATGATGCAAATTTCACCTTTCCCATTTTGTCATATATTTCCTCTCAAAGGAAAACTTGAGCCTTAGCACAACACAATCATCTGCCCAAGACTTCTGAGGCCACAATTTAATGGGCAGAAATAACATTTTCATAAAAGCATAAGATTCAACTCATCAAGGCTGGAGCTTTTGTGCATTTGCATGGCCACTCTTTATTTTATGGTGATGGTATAAATTCTAGAAGCTTTTGTGGTAGCCATTCTCTAGGAAGAGATCCATTTTCTAGCCCTGAGGATTCTATCATTGCACTTCTATAACTTCTTTTAAAATAGAGAGAATAGGAAAAAGGGAACATGTCTTACATGGAAGTTTTTACTTAATTCTACGTTTCAGTGTATAAGAAGTTCCAAGAATTAATCTCTTTCATTACAAGCTTTTATCTTGCTGAGTCTTCTCCTTTGAACATCTGAAATCATTTGAAGTTCCATTTAGTTTATTTTCAATTGGTCAATCTGAATGCTTAAACAGATCTTGTGGTACCGTTCTTCCGATGTATCTGTGCACTTCATTTGGATGGATTGCATCTTTCTCTTTCTTCCACTGCCTTTCTTGTGTAACCTTTGATGATGCAAGAACATAGAACTGTTGGCTCATTTGCTAAGATGTTATTGTTATGAAGCAAAGTAGTTACTTTAAGGAAAGCCATTAAATGCAGTTCAAAACTTGTGCTGTTGGCGATTTTCTTTTATTCTTTATATTTTAAAAATAAAAAAATTTTGAATTTGGAACCTAGTATTGCCTAAGAGTTTGAAATGCTCATGAAATATGGTCCATTCCAAAACCATTGTGGAATGAACATGAGACTAAAGAGCTGAAGTAAATAGCGTTTTATGAAATTGAGACATTATATAGTTCAACCTTGTTTCTTCTCTGCGAGGAACAGTTGGATAATGCTTGAAGTAGCATTGTCCAAGAATACCAAGTTACAAGTCTTAATCTTAAAATCAAATAATATTGAATTAAATTTCCTGTTAGAGATTCTTCTAGTTTTATGCTGCTTATTCATGCATATGCACTTTTTTGCATGTTGTGCTCTGTGCAAATGAGATTCCTCATGTGTGAACATGTCTGGGTGTTTTCATGTTCAACTGGGAGGATGTGCGTCGAGGCCAAAAGAGTTGCATGTCTAATGGCTAAAATATGTGCAAATGCAATTTATCTTGTCTTCAACTTTGTTTAATTTGGAAGCTTACACAATCTCTCTGTCAACTGAATGTCAGGTTGTCCAGGACAAGAAGTGGAAAGATGTAACTGGTGTTTTCAGCTTCCCCTCATCAGCTACAAATGCTTCTTTCATTCTCCGGAAATATTACCATTCACTTCTTATCCACTATGAACAAATTTACTTTTTCAGGGCTGTGGATTGGAATCCTGAAACCATTAGTATGTAGCTGTTGAAGCTCTTTCTTGTAGTCATTTCTTCTTTCATTTGTTTGATAATTTTTTACATCTGTTGCAGAAATTTACTTGCATTTGTTTCAGATGCTTTGCAGAGTTCATCTAGAGTTCCAGCTTCATCGCTTAGATCAAGCGACCCTCTGCTGTCATCAACAAGTGCCCAAGCAGCTGAATCACATGCATTTGGTGTAAATACAACTAAATCATTGCCTGAAGGTTGTATTTCCCTTTCTTCTTCATCCTTCTATCCCAGAGACTTCAGAACAATTGAATGTTAGATATTACAAGCTATCAATGCTAATTGAATACTCTTGTTCAAGTTACAGACTGTGTAGGTATCAAATTGTCTATATTCTCAGTAATGCATGCATGCAATGAATTCCAGAACACATCCACAGTGGTATGCTTCTTGAATGTATTCAGACCTGTATGTGCTCATCTGATATACTTAGATTCTAGCACCCCTTGTGAATTCTGTCCCACCCCCACCACCCAACACCCATCTTTCTCTCTTGAACATGGGGCTTTTAGCCTCGAGTGGCTAAATATTCTTTAAAGTAAAAATCCCTTCTGTGCTGGGGATAATATGTATTTATGTCTTCTGGAAGCATGCTAAAATATTTAAGTACTTTCAAACTAAATAAATACTAAGAAAAGAAATTATGGCTAGAAAAATAGTAATAAAAAGAAAAAGTTGAGACCTCAGACCTAGAAAACCATGTAAAAGGATTGGCATTCTATTCTGAGATAACAGAGGATGTGGAAGGAATAGCCACAAGGATACATTGCATGACTATATTCATAGAACATGAAAGTATGCATCTTATTGCAGTATATTTTGCTGATAACTTGCTTAACATTGAATGTAATGAAGAAAACTCTGGTTTTGTTGAGTGTGAAATAGCCACCATCTGGTTTACATGTCTGATAAATGTAGCAGACTACTTTTTCAGTAGGATGTCCAGTATCTCCAGTGGTAAACTTGAAGTCTTGAAATTGCAAGAAAAAATAAAAGATAATAAAAAATTTATATTAATATGGCTCAGAGGATTTCTATGATATACTTGTATGCTAATATGTCAAGTTGCAAATTTTTATTTGATATTTGCAGCATGCTCAGCATTAGCTGGTTCTTTTGTGCATGGAGTTATTGACGGTAAATTTGAAAGTGGATATCTTGTTACTGTCAAAATTGGCTCAGAGGAGCTCAGAGGTGTCCTCTATCAGACCACAGTTGAGCGTGCCAGCCAAGAAGCACAACATTCAAATAGGCAACAATGCCAGAATGTATTTGTTGAACATAATAGCAATTCAGCATCAGCATCAATAGCAGTCCGTCGCAAGCGCAGGAAGAAATCTGAAATAAGAAAGAGGGATCCTGCACATCCAAAACCTAACAGAAGTGGATATAACTTTTTCTTTGCAGAGCAGCATGGAAGGCTGAAACCACTTTATCCTGGTAAGGACAGGGAAATTAGTAGGATGATTGGTGAGTTATGGAACAAGCTAAATGAAGCTGAAAAATCGGTAAGTGCCAATGATGCTTTCTCATATGGTAATGCTGTTTCTCACTTTGTTTTCTTGACATACATTAGCTATAAATATGCTTGGATAGTTAGACGCCCAATACTTTCTGTTGAATACAGGTATATCAGGAAAAAGCTGCAAGGGACAAAGAAAGATACAGAATCGAAATGGAGGGATACAGAGAGAGATTGAAAACGGGAAATATGGTTAGCAATTCCATGCCAATTCAACAGCAGCCCCCTGAATCCCCCTCCAATGTGATTGATATGGAGGAGAAGCTTGAAAATGAAGATGCAGATGCTCCCCATGCTCCTGGTATTGTTATAAGTTCAAGTATGGCTGGGAAAAGCAATTTAGCTCCAGCCTCAGAACAGATCAGTGATGATGCAATTTCATTTCAACTGCATTCTCTTCAGCCAGATATCAATGTGATGGCTCTGGACAAGAATCTTCATGCTGAGGATGAAAGCTCTCTAAGCATTCCTGAGAATGAGACTAGGAGCTCCAACAAGAGTGACAAGAGCAATTTGGATGAGAGCACAAGTCAGATCCTCCATGATACAATTCCATTGCAACAGCATCTCAACACAATCGATCTGGAGAAGGAATTTCAAATTGATGCTGCAAACTCTCCAACCAGGCCTGAGAATGAGCCTAGCTCCCCTAAGACTTGCAGTATCAATTTGAACTCGAGTTCAAATATGATCCTTAACGATACAATTCCAGTGCAACAGCAGCCTCATGAGACAGATGCCAATGAGATAGATCAGAACCAAAAAGTTCAAATCAAATATTCTGACACTGAGATAAGTTCAGATAACAGTGGCAGAAGCAACTTAGAAGAAAACAGAAGCACAGTAAACAATTGTGAGAATATGGCTAACGATATTTCAGATAAAGAACAAGCATTTCAGTTGAAGGAGGGAATGGAAAGGGACACAAAAGAAGATCAAGAATGTGATGAAAGACTTTCAAGCTCCATCAAGGAAAAAGTATTACATCCTAATGAAGAAAGGCACAACTGAAGATTTTGTGCTTAACCATGCCTAATGAGTCACTGTACTTCCATTCAGAGGGAAGTTTGATATTTTGAAACCCATGTAACATACCATCTAGTGTAGTTTTAAACATGCTAACTCCTTCTCAAGATCATCTTTGTTGTTAAATTCTGTTTGGTCTTAGGATGTGAATTCTCTGTTGAGATCAGACTCTTAATTTGCAAATGTAGAAATGCATTAATATGGGGCACCATTTTGATAATTTTCTTTTCCTCGTCCTTTGGTTTACTTCCAGTGGTTTGATGTGCTATATGCCAATGTTTTATGTACTACTTTAGAAAATCAATGTTTGATCTTAAAAAAGAAAGAAAGAAGAAAAGCAGACTATGTTTTAAGCACTTGATAAACAAACCGTGCTATAATAAACTTGCAGTTCTTGAGTTCCGCCTCTTTACCCCCCCCCCCCTCCATTTTCTGTCTTCTCACTCTTTTTTTAATTCCTCCATTTGCATATATATATATATATATATATATATAGATAGATAGATAGATAATTTACTCCATCTACTCTTAGTACTTGTGTCACAATTTTTATAAACACAAATTTTGCATTTTAAAAAGGTTCAAAAAAATTCTCAAAACAAACTCCCATTCTCCATAATACATCTTATGAAATCTTTTATTGGTGTATTCCTTGGCTCCCGTCTCCAGGAGTTGCTTCCAGCTTTAGTGTGAAAGGAGTGGACGTTCTTTTTCTTTTGTTCTCTATTTTTTTAAAAGGGTTGCATCTGCTTCTTGCTCAACTAAAAATTGTAAATAGTCAACATCTTGAGCTAAAAGATGAAAAAAAGAAATCTATAACCTAACAATTGACAAGGACAAGTATCTAATTTGACTTTGAATTTTTTTTTTTTTTTTAAACTTCTTCCCATTGACTCAAATATTGTTTTGGTGCCTTGAATCTTGGACAGAATAAGAAATATAAATAAGAAATTTATATTTTGCTCCAAATCCTCTCCATTCACAAAACCATGTATGTGCTTAGACTTCTTAGCTTAGAACAAGAAAGTTTTGATTTGCCATCATATGAAACAAGATCGAAATATTCAATTTGAGGCTGATTTATAAAGATGATGATAAATCATTTTATGGACAAAATATTGTATATTAATAGATAAAAATCATATACTCCTATAATTTAATAAAAAAATTATACTATATGTTAATCGACTATTGATCCATTTCTCCATATACCACCTTGAATTCTTTCCAAACAAGCATTTGACTCAATTTAAACAAGAGGTTCTTGAATAGATGTCAACTGTTTAAAAACAATGATTGTGAATAGTCAACTATGTAAAATCGTTGCTTCTCTAGTTATGTCTTCCCAATATGCTACTTCAAACTCTCCACAGCAAGAATAATATGTATGGCAGAGCACAAACAAGATGAGAAGTCATCAAGAGTATAAAAAATTAGGTATTGTTTTCTAAAATGAAACCTTGTTATATAACATTTGTTTAATTATTACCCAAAAAAAAGAATCACTTAGCTAAATAAAGAAAGAAGATTTATTATTATTATTATTATTATTGGCTGCAAAAATTTATATGTACCACACAATGTGACAGGATTAGAATAGGTGAGATAAACATGTAAAATACTTAAATGATAGAGTTCTATTCAATGGATTTGTCTCTCTTAGAAGTAATCATGACTTAAGTTGATGTTTTATAATATGAGAAATTCATAACTAATAGGTTACATGCTAGCTGCCCATTTTCCTCCATTTAATCTATATATACTCATAAAAATTATATGATTTATAATTTCTTTTTGTTTCTCTACTTTTTAATAGATAAACCAAAATAACTAGTTATAGTAAGCATAAAGAATTCAAATTTTACATTGAAGTTGAATAATTGCACATAATGAATAAAAATGTATTTATTTATTTTATTTAAACATTAATAATGAATGTGTCAAAAGAATTAGTAAAATTACAAAACATGCATAAGATTTAACTAGAAAAATAAAATCAAAAGTATTTGTAACCACTGAATAATGAATAAATAACTCATATTACGCAAGAAAATAGATAACTGCTAAAAAGTATCAAAATTTACTCTTTTCATCTATTTTTAATACGAAAAGAATTTAAAAAATAAAAGTGGGCACATTTGTCAATTTAAATTTTATTTTATTATGTTGCGGTATTAGAGGCTTAAAACCAACCATATAAAAGTGTTAAAGAATGAAAACTAAATTTTGAAAAAAGCTTAAAAGCCACTTACACTTTTTAAATTACCCTAAATTATATGTAAGCTATGAAATCTTTTTTAAAAAATTAATGGCGCAAAATATAAAAATAGATCATAATAGTTAACATATATTAATAAAAGAATATATTTTATTAAAATTTCATCAATAATTTTCACTTATTTTATAGAAAAAACAAAATTAAAAAGCAAGACAGTTCATCGTAGAAAAATATAGATCCTGCTATTTTATAGATAAAATAATCTAAGTATACTCATTAAAAATAATTACTACACTAATAATACAGTACATTATTAGAATTCTAAAGGCATGCAACGGCAAATGCTTCTAATCTACCAAAAAGAAATGATGAAAGTGGATATTGAAACTTGAAAGTTTTGTGAAGAATATCCCTCATTTATGTTGCACTTTAGTTGGGGCCTTGGGGACAACTACTCTACTTACCTCTTATAGTTACATAAAAGAATTTTGGAAGAATGTCAAATTTAGTCCCTAAATTATTTTTAATTTTTAATTTTGGTCCTATATTTTTTTTTCATATGTTTAAATCTTGAAAAATTTTTATATTTCTACTTTAGTCCTTTTTCCTTTTTTATTTTTTTTATCCCTAAACTATTTTTATCTCTGAATTATTTACAATTTTTTATATGAGAAAGACCCTTGAAAAATTGAAAATAGTTTGAGAATTAAAAAGATAGAAAAGAAAATAATCAAGGATCAAAGTTGAAAAAGTAAAAATAGTTTAGAAATAAAAAAGATAAAAAGGATAAAGGACTAAAGTTGACAAATAAAAATAGTTCAGGATTTAAACAGATAAAAAGAAAATATATGGGACCAAAACTAAAAATTAAAAATAGCTCAAAGACTAAATTTGATAATAACCCAAAGAATTTTTAATATGATTCTATTTTATAGTGCTCCTAAATTGTCTAACAAAAATTAGCTCGTAAAAAAGAGTATAAATCTAAAAAGTTAAAAATAAATATCCGAAACTTATTATGCCCTACAAAAAAAAGTTCATGGAATTTACAAAAAAAAAAGGAAAAATAATTTGTAACTCTAATTAAATTATTTCATTATCATTAAGGTCAATAGTGAAATGCATATATTAATGTAATTAAGGAGGGTAAAATTTTAGATAAGAAATGTGTGTGTGTATATATATATATATATATATATACATATATATTAAAATAAAAAGGACAAGTGACATTAATCTTTTGATATTCTACAATAGTAATGTAGACATTTGATTTTTAGATAGGAAAAAATATTAAACATTTGAGGAAGAATTTCTAATTTTCCTTGTCTTAGCTCCACCAAAATCCATTTGTACCCAACACTTTGGCAATCCTCAACTATAGCACATACATTGTCACAGGTTCCATTGACATTCTCAGCTGAAATTTGGTGGTCAAATTTGCCACTACTTTCACTTAATAACTTTGTTTTGGAAAAAATGAACATCAACACAAGGGCAAATACACAAGCAGAACATCCCCCCACCCCACCCCACAAATACCCCAAAAACAGGAAAAGAGAAGAGCAAGAGAAAGCACACTTTAAATCAAATGATACCAAACCAAAAAGAATTTTTTGGGGCATTAAAAATGTACTTGCAATGAAGTAGAAACAATAATAATGTACTTCTTGACTCTTGAACAACTACATTAAACCTGGCAGTATCCAATGATTGTTGTCCTGAAACTATATCATGACAAAGATAGATGTGAAACAATTAACAATACAGAGGCAGATGGAATCAGGAATCAGGGACAAATAATGCATCCCAGATTGTATCCATGTCCAAAGATGGCATTCTACTCAATTGAACAGCATCTTCTGCTATACCTTGATCTTGGCTCTTCTTGTTCTGATCAACCATATTCATCTCAGATCCAACTTTGCTCTCCAAATTCAGTGGCCAATCCTTTGATGATCTGATTGTATTTTGATTCAAGATTTTTAGTGACCTTGAATTCTCATTATGTACCAAAACTGATGATGTCTTTTGTGTGGATGTTGATGGATCAATATTGGTCTTTTTTGTAGCAGATATCCCTTGTGACAAAGCCTGTAATTTGGCTTCAAGGAGTGCTGCAGTACTACAAGAAATGGAATTAGCCTTGATTTGATGCTTCAAGTCTGGAAAATTCAAATGTGCATAATCTCCTCTCAGCATATAGGCAGCAGTATCATAAGCAAAAGCAGCTTCTTCAGCTGTTTCAAAGGTTCCTAACCAAACTCTTGTCCTGTTTCTTGGTAACCTTATCTCTGCTACCCATTTTCCCCAATGCCTTTGCCTAACTCCTCGAAAAAGCTTTCCCGGTGATGAGCATGATGACAAAGAACTCTTCTGGTTACCATTCTGGATTTTTTTCCCTGTGAACTTCATTGGTTGAGTTTTTGTAGCACTGAGCCAGTAATCGCTGAAACCTTTGGAGGAATAATTATTTGTGAGGTTCTGATTGATTTTCAGCCATGGCTCATCAGTCCCTGGCTGGAACAGACTTTGCCCCATTTGGGACATAGGGAATAAAGGGTTCTGAGAAGAAAGCATGGACTCACAGTACTTCTGATCACTCTTGCCAAGAGATTCAGCTGCTTTTCTTGATATCTCTAATATAGATGGCTCTTGTAAAAACAAACCTAAATTTGTGAACTTTGAAGGGCTCGATAAAGAAGGAGATGAACATGGTTCGGGCACTTTAGCAGTAGCTTTATTTATTTCAGGAAAGGATTCAAGAAAATTTAAAGGAATGTGACTTCCTTTAACATGATCAGACACAAAAGTACTTGATCCAGAAAAAATTGAATGTGTTTGATAACTATCCTTAACCATATTTTGTTTGGAAAATTCTGAAAATTTACCATTTATGGTAAAAGCAGAGGTCTCTTCTAAGGAAGAACTAGACTCAAGACTTGAAAGCAACCTGTCCGGGGAGGATGACAACGATGATTTCAGATTATTGCCACAGCCACCATCCTGGCAAACTACACTCTGATTTAGGCCACCCCAAAAACCAATGAAGAAACTTGATCCTGCAGCCATATCCTTAACACAAGAAGCCAATTCCTTCTGCATGAAGGTTTCTATCTTGGGAAATGGATTCTTGAAGACTATGGTGTTAGAAAGAGGAAAGAAATGAGAGACAAATTATTCCAATGCAGACACCATGGTACATATATATGTTAGGACATAGCAGGTATCTTTCAGACCTTATTATAATAATAATTCATAACTCTCTTTTGTCAATAATACCAGATTTTTTTCTTTTTTCTTGTCCAATTTTGGATCTCCTTTTTTATAGAAAAAGCTCAAATTCGTGCTAACCATTCCTAATATTCTGTACACAAAACCCAAGCACAATTCAACAATTCACGTCTTCTAAACTTACCTGTCTTTCAGGGCTATCAAAATGGATGTATATTCTTCTTGACAGTGACCAAAAGAACACACAAGAACCTATAGCTTTATTTATTTGACATTATTTGGTAGCTTTGTTTTTCAGTGATCATGTGTTTTCTCAAACTCCCACATGTTCTTTTTTTCCTCTTTTACTTTCACATAAGTATAAAATGATAAATTCACATGTTAATCTTGATATTAACATTTGGATCTTTCATTATAATTCCAAATTGCAGTATTATGATAAGAACATCTTTAATCAAAGACAGGGCCCATCCAATGATTGACATGAATTTATAGTATTTTCGACGAAAATCCCAAATTAGTGTAGTTAAATAACATTATCGTCACCATCATTATTAACTCAAAAAACGGCTAAAAAATTATTTGTTTTTGAAACTGAGTTTTTTTGCTTAGAAGTATGAGGAAATCATGGCTGTCTTTTTCCAAGTACAAAAGAATTCCCCAAAGCTATGAACATAAACATATAATCTTTTTTGCCTTTTTCCTCTTTTGGCATGACATCTATACGTGTCTCTTGAGATGAGCTTGGAGGCACTTCTCCAACTCATCAACTCTAAAAAGAAAAAGGGTTAGAACTAAAGGGCACTTTAAGGGCCATTTTAATTCCACCTCCAAACTTGAAACTTAATCCATTTAGGACACAATTTTTCTTTTCATTTTTTTACTACTTTCTGTTCTTGCCAAAAACCTTAGACTACTTCTAGCATATACATTTTATCATCTTCTTTTAAGCTAATTAGATCTCCCAAGGGGGGATGTACAAACAACAATTTTACAATTATGCATGTTGTGTGTGTCTGTGTGTGCACGCGTGAGAGGGACAAATTAAAGAGATTCCCAGATGGCTCTTTATTACTCTTTTGGCAGTCTGAGTTATTCCATGTAAGACCAAAATTTTCCAGTGGAGCACCGGTTTAAGCATTGTTATTTTAAGGAGGTTTGCACATGGGCTAAAGTTATAGTAGTTCTATTGTGACATAGTTTATTTGATGATTAATTAGTAGTGAGCAGACATGAAGCCATGTTTGCAAAAGTTGCTTTTCCCTTTATTTTTCCAATTCTTTTTCTTAATTTTTTACCTCAAACAGAAGATGACAGATGTGAATAACCAGAACTTGGCAAACACATAACCATTGTTTTTTTTCTTTTTTTTTTCTTTAAATAGAAGTGATAAAAACTTGTGGTTTATATTACTAGCTTGGCCAAGCAGTAAATGACGAATCATGATCATGTGCCTATATCTGACCAGTTTGGCTTAGCAAGAAAACTATAGTTAATCAAGAAAAAAACAAAAAGGCTGACTCTACCAAATGATGAGCTATAGAAACATGCTTTGCTCATCTCCCATCCATTATCTTTCATTTTCTCTTCTCTGAAGATAAGAATTTTGCTTTGCCCTGCTTCTTCATCAATCTTAATATAGCTATCTTTGTCCATATAGTAACATACAATTTTTCGAGTGGATTCTTGCCTACGCCAAACCTAGTAAAATATTCAAGCAGTAAGTAATCCCACTTTTGACCAATAAAGATAAAGACGAGTACTAAGCAGAAGACCTAGCAAAGGATGTGAACGTGATATTGCATCATACATAGAACGTATGTACTCAATATTCATTTTAACATAGTCCATAGTTATATCACGGGGCTCGGGAACGTGACAGTTTGTGTGTATGTGTGTATGTGAATTTTCCATTGTAGGAAGCTTGAAAGATTAGTGGATTCTAAACTTTCAAGAACTACCAAAGGAAAAGTCTTGGCTTTAAAGATAAACGACATTAGAATAAAACATTGTTCTTTTAGCAGCCAAAGCTGACAATGAACATACAAAAACAACAGGTAATGTCTGGTTCAACTACTTCTGCTTTTGATTAAATAACTAAATATTCCCCTTTCATTTTCACCCCCTTAGTTTTAGTTCATTAACTAAGTTTCCTCCCTCGAATGATATGATCACTAGTTATTAACTTCTCAAAAAAAAGTTGAGATAAGAAAAACAAGAAAAGAAGATGGCTGCGCTTAAAAGTGAAATTCTACCGTATGGAATCCTTCAGCTTCAAAAATGATTCTTACCTTTGTTTTATTTTAGCCCTTCTGCAGACTCTCAGCCTAAAGATGTGACCTATCACATCAGTTACTAACCAAGACTTGATAAACATCATTCTCGGTTCATTAAGTTCAATTAAACCAAACGAACCCTAGTGTTGACTATTTCATACATGCTTTATTTTTTTTTTTTCTTTAAAAAAAATATTTTATGTATTAAACATGTAAATCTTCCTCAAGTTCACAAATCAACTTGGTAAAGCTATACTACATATACATGCATGAATTTTTTTTTCCCTTTTTGAGGAGTGCATAATGTAATTATTTTCCCAAAAAAATTATATGATATCACTTTCAAAAAACCTACCAACTAACTCTCGTTAAAGAAAATTGAAAATTATATATTTGATGATCAAACTGTCCTTAAACTCCTAATATAATGGGCTAGTGGCTGTCACAAAGCATTTTGGCACCCCTCCCCCACCAAAAAAAAAAAAGGGAAAAAAAACACTTTTAGGTAAATTTAAACATTAAGTAACATGAGCTTGACTTTAAAATAAAATAAAAAAACCACAAATGACATAGTTAAGGGGTTTTACAAATACAAGCTTATTACATGTACATTGCGTGGTCCATTGCCTAACCTAGGGTAAGTTATACATACAATAATTATTATATATATGTATATATGTATAAATCAATTGTCCAATACGTAGACATCCAGCAAAGTTGCTGGTAAGATTGAATAGAAAAACTTATCCTTTAATGTGAAAAACTAATTATACTTGCTTATCTCCTCATCAGCAATATCATGACTTCCACCATTGTTGCTTATATATATATATGATCAGTGCACTTTTATACTTAATTTAAACATTAATTAGGATTATCAATAGGGCTTCTGTTAACATCCTCAAAACTTGTGGATGGGGATCATGCAAGAAAGCAATGTATTTTTTTTTTTTAGAAATTAAGAATAGTCGGCTAACAACTGTTAGAGTTACACGTGTCGCCGACTAATTCTTGGATCACCACTAATCTTTCCCCCTTTTTTTGTCATTTTAATGATGATCTAAACTTGAAAAGTTAGTTACTATTAATTAGAATGAGTTCTTGTTCTTGGCCAAATTGATTTAACTATGACATTGAAATACTAGGATAAGATTGTTTAGCTAGCACAACATTGCCTCCCTAAATGACAGTAGCTATTGTTTAATAAACTCTATATGAAACAATAAATTAACCATCCCACAACAACTCCATCACATCATGTGTTTGTTCATGAGTTTGTTTATTTCTTTTGACTTGTATGAAACTTGAAAGGACCACAAACAAAAACATCCTAAGACATGGTTGGAAATTAACCTTAAATAAGTTTGACAAGAACAAAAAAAAAAAAAAATTTGGAAAAGCATCAGAATTTGGGACCAAATAGACTTATCGAACCTTGCAAACTTGTGTTCTTTTTCTTGAAACTTGAAGCTCCAAGATAGTTTTGAAGCCTTCTTGGTTGGTGGTGGCTTTCCTTTATTGTTCTTTTTTCCCTTATGGGTTGCAGTCATTTTCTTTTTTCTTTTTTCCTCCCTCATGTTCTTGCCCTTTTAGATGGAATAATCGATTAATTTGTAATAATATATGCAAAATGCTCCTATTTTGGAGCCACGCTCCTTTTTTTAAAAAAAAAAAAATTTAAGATGATGAGTTGAAATGAACTTTATCCAAAGATAGAAAATGTTATTTTTAAACAAGAATATTACACCAGATAGTAGTACTAGGAAATTGTTAGAGAGAATTCAAAACAATCAACAGACAATTCTCAAAAAGGGTTTACACACTCACACATGTAAGGAAAAATAAATGACCGTTGATTAACTAGGATCCATATACACCAGGTAGTTTAAGAAGCAGAGTGTAACACTTTGAATCACCTTATGAAGTGATAATTATAAGAGATTGATTAATTGAATTAGAGGATGACGCACGAAATCAATATATTTTCGTTGAGAGACACAGTACCATTTTGGCATGGAGGGAACGTTTTACAAATTGTGCTGGTCTTTGTAAGGAAAAGGAAAATGCACGTATTAAGAAAGTTCACACAATAGCATTAGTATTATAAATGCGGTTGATTAATTAAAAAAGTTATATACAAAATATATTTATTTTTAAAAATATATATACATTTAATACCATATATAAAATTAAAAATAATATAAACATTTGAGGGGGAGCAGCAGATTTTGGATTGCTTACATTTTATTGGCAGGAAACGAAGCAGATCCAGACATTGATTAAGAGGAGTAGCAATCTTAAATTATTAACTTAAATATATGCGTGGTACTAAAATAAAAGACCCCTGTAAAATTAAATGTCTCATATTGACTTCTAAGACAAAGAACAAGAGAAAACCTTTTAATAAGTGGGACACGAACATGAATCCTTTGGGAGTTAATCATGAAAATTAAATGAAATAATATATTAAAATTTTTCTTTTCAATATATATAGTAAGAATCCATCATGTGCTGCCCAAGAGCAAGAGGGGTAACCTACCACTTCCAGTTCTGTGCACTTCAAAATAAGAGCACATATAAGGGATCCAGCTAAGAAATGATATGCATCACTGTAATTCCCAGAATGATGAAACATCCAAAAGGGCAAACATAACTTAGTACATTTCAAAGGATGCTAAATTTTAGTATCTTTAATGATATTAGAAAGAAATATTATGCTGATCAGATGATAACATCCAAAAGAGATGCATCTTAACTACCAGTCATATTCCCCCATCTCCAACCGAAAACAAGAAGTTCTGAAACAGTTTATGAGGGCTTAAAAGCAAACATAACTTGGCATACTTAGCATGCATAGGTATGTTCATTAACACATTGAACATAAGCCAAGGGCATGGCACATAGATCACCAGCCCAAGGTTGTGCCTCAGTTTCCACTTTCTTAAAGCCACTGAATGCTTTTTTGGCAAACTTTGATCTTTTTGAAATCTACTACAGACATTTTCCTTGCATCTTTGAGCAAATGGATGTTAAACATTATGCAGATATTTTCTAGAAAAACAAAATGATAAAGGGACATCAAATTTGATAAACTTCATAAGTAGATGACCAAGGTATGATTTAATTTGCGGCTTGTACCATTCTAGGCTCCATACTCCCCAAAGATTTTGAGAAACATTTGATCTTTATGAAACTTCCTGATTGCAGACAGCCACCATCAACAGTACATCATAGGAGGAGCTCCCCAGAGGTTAATCATCAAAGTCATAACTCAAGGAATTCTTTAATTTTAAAGCTTTACTTGTGAATATGGAAGGTAGATTCAATGATGAGATTAACAAGACGGCAACTTCCTCAAATTCAAATAACCCCAGGATTCCCTACAAGTTCTGGAGAATTGCTTCAGAAGTTTACCTGATCAGTTCCCCTAAATGTATCAAAAATCCCATAAATTATTCTCTTCCTTAACATTGCTCTAGCTATGTAATGCCTCATAATCTACTGAACTAGCCTTCCAGAAATTTTCAAACTTAAAAGTGACTTTGGCTTGGGTAGAAGACAAACACTTCATCCTCCAATAAGAAGAAATTAAATGAACCCATTCCTTTCTTGTTTTTTCCTATGGTCTATGATCTTTTAAACCACTTCATGTACTACTAAACTCACATTACAGAAAGCATGTTATTGAGTATGGACTGTAATACACTAGCAAATCAGAGATTCTCTTTCATATAGGGCCACAGGCCATAAAAGATTAAAAAATAAAATCCCCATTGATAATCCTAATACTACATTAAAAATTCAAAACCTACAGAGACAAAGGGAGGCCCATATATTATCCTTCGTGCACACTATATGATGATCAAAAAGATAGAACAACCTAGAATTTTATAATGCAAGCCCTAGCTGGGAAGAAACTACAAAATTATCCAACTTGGAAGTAGTCCTGCTTAGCTAGTTACAAATTGTCATCTTATCCTTTTCTTCTAACCCCCTCCCCAACAAAAAATTTAAAAAGGTACACAATCAAGGAGGAAGGAGAAAGTATTCAGGATATTAAACATGAAAAGCACAACCTGTTTATGCAAATTTTAGCGAACTGCTGCCTCTTAACCATTCAATCCGATCTCTTCAGACCAAATCTTGGAAAATGAGGGTAGCACATATTGAAATCATTTAGATAGAGAAAAGTGATAGATATGTGCATGCCTGAGTTCGGTATATTACACTACCAGTGTGGGAGTGATCTGGGGGAAGTGGGTAAACTTGCACCTCTCTCTGGAAGTTTTCTATTCCACTTGCAATCCCCACCCTCCAATTGGTCGTTGAACAATCTAATCTCTTATCTTAAACTAATCGGTAGATAAATGCCAAAACCTTAAGAAAACCTGGACCACACCACTAATCCAGATCATGCCAAAACTTTAAGCGCTACACATCTTTCCATATCTAGTAGGGATATCTTTGGAACAAAATGCAACATTGATATATCAAAACCATAGCACTTGTACCTGAAGGCCGGTATCTTAACAAGGAGGTAAGAAGAACCAACAATTTCATAAGATCAATCTCGCACATGCGAGGGACAATATAAGA
Source organism: Apocynum venetum (assembly GCA_019593545.1). Lineage (NCBI taxonomy): Eukaryota > Viridiplantae > Streptophyta > Magnoliopsida > Gentianales > Apocynaceae > Apocynum > Apocynum venetum. The sequence goes on from SRSM01000127.1 coordinate 4,017,465, forward strand.
AAAATCTCCAACAAAGGATATATGAAATTTAAAATTTAGAAGAGGAGAGAGAAAAACTCAGTCAGTATACATCATAATCAATCAAGTTAACATCAAAACGAATATTCTACATACATAAAGAAATTGGGTAGAAAGAACGAATATGGAGTACATTTGTTGTAAAACAATCTTAGAACAATATCTTTAGACTCAGCATTCCACATCCATATTCTTATCATCAGTAAATACCACTATTTTTCTGAATCCCACTTTGTTCACTACATTGGCTTCCACACAAAATCACAATTGAGAGGTCTTCAATTGAGATCTTATTGATAAGGAAAAAAGACAAACCACAGGTACAGACAAAATTGTCTTCAAAATGAACTATATTGAAGAGACCCCCGAAAAAGAAAAAATTTATTTCTTGTTGCTTTTACCTCCAGCATCATTGCTCCCTGCAGCCTGTGCTGCCTTCTTTGCAGTCTTTTCTTGAAGTGCTTTGGCATCTCTGCAAAACCATAAATCACAGTTAGACCAATAAAACCAGATGATAACGTGTTTAAAGTTCTATCGTCAGAAAGAAATACTAAAAGGATATACCCAAAGCATTCTTAATGAAGAACAAAATTGTATACCAACAAACACACACACACACTCAAAAGAATGAGCACACGAGCGATAAAAAAGATGTCTAGCCTATTTAGTTTCCAAATCCAATCCAACCAAGCTATTCATACTCTCTATGTTTATAGCCCCAAACTTGCAGCGACTTGCAACAGTGCATATACATCATTGTATCCACATTCAAGAAAATTTAAATAGTGACAGGTATAAAAAGCCAAAAGATCCTACCGCATGATAAAGCGCAATATCATGATAAACACATCAGACTTACAAATAAAATAACCAAAAATCATAACTTTGGGATAGAGGGAGTAAAATTAAAAGCATATCACAATTCCATACACAAGAAACTAAATTACACTCCCCTTAGATTTTATTTTTTATTTTAAATAAAAGGATCTTGAAAAAGCTAATGATGAAATTTCAAGAAAATAAAAATATGAACCTCTCCCGGCGCTGTTCTGGGGTCAAGCCATCGTCTTTATTCTTCCCCTTACCACCGCCCCTTGCCTGAGCTCTTTCCCTATCTTTCTCCCTCTGGTTTCCGCGTTAGATCCAGTTAAAGAAATCAAAACATGAAAACAAACACACAATTTCACACAAAAAGATGCAAAATTTATGGGGAAAAAAAATCAACTGTGCATCAATCTTTAATAATTCAGGCATATCTTCATCTATACACAAGATGCGGATGATTTAACATCGTAAAGGACCAATTTAAAAGGGTAATTGCGCAAATTGAGGATATGGGTCATGGTGAGAATGTCGAAATAGTTCGCCGGAGAGGAAAGTTAGCGTAGAAAGAACACAAAAGATTGAAGACGACGGCAGTGTTGGCGCAGAAGTAAGAACCAGAGTTTGTGGATAGATGTATTGACTTTTGGTGGGATTTGTAATTGTTTATTTATTTATTGATTTATTTTATAACTATGGGATTTGTAATTACTACTATCAAATATGTGTACTGCAAAGGACTAACCGACTCAATTTGTAATTCCTTTCTTCTTTCATTCTAGTCCTTCTGAGTTTAGAAATCAATGTTTTTGTTATTGATATGTTGATTTGGTTTTTAAATCAGTCAGTAATAATAAAATAAATATTTTATACTTTATATTATTATAATTAATTTATAGTATAAAGTTTAACCTTAACTTTTTTATATTAATTTTTCTTTTCTATAATGCTCAATGTGAAAATTTAAGTATTATTCTTTTGAAGGATTAAATTAGAATTGAACATAATCTAAGCTTGTATTTATTTAATATGTTGAAAATTTGTTTGAATTTGACAATTTTCAATTTTAATTTTAAATTCAAGTATTTAATAGTTTTTATTTGAAGTAAAGTTTCTAATATACTATAATATGAATCTTTGAGTGTTCGATTTAAAAATTCATAAATACATTAAAAACAAAATACATTTTAATTAAATAAACAAGGGATATGATTCTTTTTTTCTTTTTGGATTATTATTATTATTATTATATCATGAGATTAGGAAATAGATTCAAGCCCATGTCCTTTTGAAAAGGGGCGAAGAAGCTTACCGCTTATCCTTCATTACCTTATTTAAGACAACTGTTTTGTTAACTAAATTGATCATTCATTATGTGTTACATGAGTTGTATAGATTTTTAAATTGGTGTATTCTTGTCATATATAGAAGTGGCTATATATTAAGAAATATCTCCATTTTAATAAAAAAAATTGTTTCACTACAATTGAAATTTCTTCAAAAAGAACGAAGTTAAAATTTTCCGAAATATAATGTTGGACCTCTCTATTAAAACAAGAGAGCGAAAAATGTTATTTTTGGGTTAATAATTAAGATCGGATCTCTCATTTATACGGTAAAATATAAATTTTCAAGAAACATTGGATTGAAAATAGAAAAAATAAAAGTGACAATTATGTGATGGCATTAATTCAACTCAAAATGATCAATTTATAAAGAGAAACAAGTAATAATTTTTGCCCTGAATTTTGAAGAAAATTAAAAAAAAAAAGACAGAATTAATGATCTTTGAGCACCAATGAATAATTGCCAACTATATTTTATGTAAAATCAGTTGATCTACTAACTCCAAATATTTTTAAATAAAAAATAATTTTGATTATACTTGATAATGATTTTAAAAAATTCTTACGTAATGATAATGATCACTTTAATATAACAATGTAAAATTTGCATTTATTATTTATCTTTACCTCCTAATTAATAATTAAACAATAAGAATAAAATCCTTATATAGTCAAACCCTAATGTTGTTCTCCTTAGGAGTACATTCAATACTGTCGTTGGGAATAAAAAGGTGGTGAGCATACCAACATGATAGTGGAGAATAAGCTAATCAAACATCAATTTATGGGGAAAATTGTCAAATTTAGAAATGTGTATTATTTTACTTTTTCTATTTTGAATTTTACTGTATCAATATTTTTTTATTTTTTTCAAATTTAGTAAGAAATAATTTGTTTTGAATTTTATAATACAAATAATTTTTTATTTTTTCATATTTGATCAGTCCTACTATTTTTTTCTAACATTATATAAAATCGATGACTTGCATGCATTTTGTGAAAGTATATATATGATTTTCATGAACAAAATTAATTATTTGTTAATTTCACCAATTTCTTTTTTCATTTTCTCCTATTCTTTCCTTTCTTTTTTCTTCAAATTGAAGTTTATTGCAAAGACGTGCTCGTGAAAACGATATATATACTCTAATACATATATAAGCATCAATTTTACATAATATTGACATATAAAAAATGATCGAATTCGTATTATAAAATTTAAAATATAATATATCTTATCAAAGTTTAAAAAGTTAGAAAGTAAAAATATTGAATTTGCTAATTTTCTTCAATCTATGATTATAATTTAAAATATGTACTTTTTTAAATATTTTATTAAGTCAAATTATCTATCACCTCTTAAATTTGATAATGTATTTATTACTTATTTTCATTGTAATTTTTGTATTCTTCACTTCACTAAAAAAATTTCTTGAATATTATTACAAGATAATTTAGTTTATTTTTATTTTTAAAAGAAACTCATTGTTAATTTTTCCGTAAAAGAAATTAAATAAAGTACTAAAATCCTCCTTTACTTACAAAACGGTCAATTTTAATAGTGGAAAAAAACTTGCAAGTGCAATACCTTCTTTCCTCTCTTTTTTTTTTCCCTTGCTAATTTTCATAAATTAATATGAAAAATAATATAAAAAAAAAGATCAAAACTTTTTTTGTTGTAACTTTTTTTTTAAAAAACTGCAATGGATTAATATTTTTCTCCCTATCATCTCATATTTTTCACCTCCATCTCCACCTCTTCGTCCCTCTCATTGAGAGAGGGCTTAGAGGGTGCACCAGAAAACCTCCTTGCTAGAACATTACCTCTTCTCACACAGTTTGTTCTCCCTTTCTCAGTCACATTCTTGTCTAGAGTAAGAATCCAAGATCCTAATCTGGGATTCTAGAACTTTTTCTTCTTTTTTTTTCTTGCTTTTTTCATCGTTCTATGTAGCAGGACAGATTGCAGATATTTAACTTCTTTCTGGCTTTCTCCTCCAATCGCTGAGGTATAAAGTTTACTTGTTATTGTAAGCCTTTTGAAATTTGTTAATTTATGCTTGTATGTTTGTTTAGTAGCTCTTAGATGTGCACTCTATAGGAAAGTTCATCTGGGCATCTCTGAAAAAAGATGAATAATTTAATGTGTTGTTTTACTTTTTATGAATAGATGATTGATTGGTTTAAGTTGATTTTTCTGTTTAATCTGGTATCCTTTGATGTGGGTTTTTCTTTTCTGTGTGCTTTCCGATGAATTTGTAAATACCTACCTATCTTTGGTTGGAATTTGTTTTATGAGTATTTTCAAGTTTCTGTTTTCTAGCCGAATGATGTACACTCTGCATTCTTCTGTGTTGGGCCTTCTTTGTTTCCTTTAATTTGTTACAAGTGTTTATGATATATGTGACTTGGATTTGTTAGGTAACAATGGGGAAAAAACTTAAGAAGAAAGCCAGAAGTGTTCAGAAGGAGAAGCGAGTTCCATCTGCTCCTCCTAAAACTGATTCCTTGAACTGTGTTCCTAACAGCACTGAAGCTACTAACAATAAAGCTATTGCAGCAAAAGATAGAAAAATTTGTTCACATCTCGATAAAGGCGTTGATTTGGATAAGCTTTCTGCTAAGCTTGGGTCTTCAAGACATCTTAAATGTGAAGATTGCAGGGAAGATGTGGGTGACAGACGGGCAAAATCAGGAAAAGGTAAGCAGGGAAAGAAGAAGGGTGGAGTGGATCCAAAATCAGAATCTAAAAAAATTTGGGTTTGTTTAGAATGTGGGCATTTTTCTTGTGGAGGAGTTGGATTGCCGACCAAGCCTCAAACTCATGCAATTCGACATTCTAAACAACACCATCATCCATTGGCTGTCCAGTTTGACAATCCTCAACTTTGTTGGTGTTTCACTTGCAGTACATTGGTTCCTGCAGAAAAATCTGGGGATGGTGTTGAAAAGACTGGCATATTACTTGAGATTATGAAGATGATTAAGTCACGGCCTTCTGAAACACCCAGTGCAGATGTTGAAGATGTTTGGTTTGGAAGTGGCAGTGTTTTGAGTGCATCTAAATCAGAAAACTCTATTGCAGTTGGTTCAGATGCAACGGGCAACTATACAGTTAGAGGCTTAGTTAATTTAGGGAATACTTGTTTTTTCAATTCTGTTCTCCAAAATCTGCTGGCTTTAGATAGGCTACGGGATTATTATGGAAAATTAGATGGGTCCGTTGGGTCTCTTACTGCCACTCTAAAAAGGCTCATTGCGGAGATTAGTCCAGGTTCTGGCTTGAGAAATGCTATAAATCCAAAATCATTATTCGGTAGCATTTGTGCCAAGGCTCCCCAATTCAGAGGATTCCAACAGCAAGACAGTCACGAGTTGCTTCGATGCTTGTTTGATGGCTTGTCTACTGAAGAAGCAAGTGCAAGAAAACGAATCAAATCAACCGAGAAAGATAAGAATTCTGAAGAAGATAATAATGCAGGTCCTATGTTTGTGGATGCCATTTTTGGTGGTCAACTCTCAAGTACTGTTACTTGTTTGGAATGTGGGCATACTTCAATAGTTAATGAACCATTTTTGGATCTTTCACTTCCAGTTCCAACAAAGAAGCCTCCTTCCAAAAAGTCTCAATCAGTGACTCGAGCAAAAACATCTAAATTACCTCCAAGGAGGAGCGGGAGGATCCGCCCAAAACTTACTGGAGATGCAAATGCACTCTCACCTCGAAATTTATTAGACAAGTCAGGTGGTGGAAAATCTTCTTGTCAGGTAAAAACTGATATACCTATTTCAGAACAAAAAATGGTTTCTTCAGGTGATTCTACTTTATTCTTGTCCGACAACACAAGCGCAATTGCTGATGACAAGAGTTTAACTTTGGATTATAATTCAACTCTCCAAAATACTGAAGCCAACAAAGACATTCAGAATGTTATTCAGACATCGGCTTCATCAGAAAATTTCACTTGGTTAGATTTCCTTGGGGATGATGCTGTATCAAATATGGATACTGTGGTTTCTCAAATGAATGATCTGAACCTAGAATCTGCTGATAAAAGTGCTGCTGAAAATGACCTATTGCAGCATCCTCTGGAATGTAGTGGGGAGAAAATTTCATCTGGTTCAGATAATGCATCTTACAAAGAAAACATAGCACGTGTGGGTCATTATGGACAAGAGAGATTATTGAATGGCCATGCGGTTGCTGCCCAAATGAATGGCACAGTGGATGCAGTTCAGAATGATGTCACTTTGGAGAATGGCACAGAATCCTGCAGTCAGACTTGCTCCGGAGATTTGAATCTTGGAGTTGGTCCATCAGGAAACTTCTTAGATGAGGAAACTCCTTTATTGGTTCAAGATTCTACTGTTCTTTTGCTTCCATACAAAGAAGACACTTCTGTCACTTCTATGATAACAAAGACAGGTGGTGAAGTGTCATCATCAACTGTTGGATATGAACAAGATTCAGTGGACTTTGATGGTTTTGGAGACTTGTTTAATGAGCCTGAAGCTGCAGAGAGCTCTAGCCTTAAGCCCTCTTCAGGTGATAATGCTTCAGACAGAAATGAAGTTGTAGGAGCTGGTTTTGTTGGGCATAGCAGTGAGTCTGAGCCAGATGAGGTCGATAACTCAGATGCTCCAGTTTCAATTAAGAGTTGCTTAGCTTATTTCACAAAGTTAGAGCTTCTCTCAAAAGATGAACATGGTTGGCAATGTGAAAATTGTTCAAAGCGTCTACATGAAGAAAGAAGAAGGTTGAGGAAGACAATGCAGAATCCTGGGTTAGAGAATAAGAAAAATGGAGTTGAACATAGAGCTACCTCTGGTTTGTGTTCTGCAAGGAGACTTGTTGATAATGGAAAAGTGAAAAAGAAGATACTGATATCTGATGCCAGCTACATGAAACATGAAGAAAAGGTGAATGGTATTGGAGACAGCACAGTAGAAAGTAGTGAGGAAGTTGTGCTGAATCCAGTAGTTTTGACAAAGGTAGGCAAAAAAAGTGAGGTAGAAGTTGCACCTCTTGATCCAGTGGGGTCTTCAACTAGGGATAAGACCTTCCATCAGTTGAATAACAACTATAAAGACTTAGATGACTCCAATGCTGATGAGCCTAGTGACATGGGACGCCCTGACTGGTAATGTTCAGGATGGAGAGTTTGTCACATTGACTGAGGAAAGTGAATCAGAGGGAAGTGAGGATGAGAAAAGTTCTGAAATGGTCAAAGTGGAGAGGGATGCTAATAAAAGGATCCTTATAAGCAAGGCCCCTACAATACTTACAATCCATTTGAAGAGGTTCAGTCAAGATGCCAGGGGACGCTTGAGTAAATTGAACGGCCATGTGGTGTTTGACCATACAATAGATTTGAAGCCATACATGGATCCAAGGTACAACTTTTATTTTCATTTTGAGATTTGTTGTTGCAACTTATAAGATATGTGGATCTGCTATTTTTCTCTCTTCATATGTTTGATTTTTCCCCCATCTTCAGCAAATTATTTTTTCTTTAAATGTTTCTTTTATGTTGATCTTTCAATATACGCCAAAGAAATTATTTTCGTTCTATATGTTTAATGAAATTCCTTTACAGTTATTGTTTTGTCTTCTAACTTTTCATGATTATAATGGACAAGTTGGAACTTCATATTCATGATTTAATTCTTATTAATTAAATTATTTTTGTATGGAAGTTTGTATCTGAAATTTGGGACAATTCACAATTATCAATGTTACCACTCCGAAATGCCTTTGGATTCTGTGAATATGCTGGGAAAGTTTCTGCAACACCGTTAGAAAGTGTCATAGTTTAGAAATTGTTTACAACTATGCTTTTATTACATTTATGCTTTACCCAGCATGTACATTGCTTGATTACCTTGAAGATTTGTTCCTGTTCCTTGGTATTTTGTGGATGCATTTTCTAATATATACTTGGAGCATGAGGTGTCCTTGTTATGAACATGATGCTTTTATGACTTTAATGTGTAGTTTACTTCCTGATTACACATGTTATACCGCTTGGTCTTACATGATAACATAAAAGATATATGCTATTGTATTAGCTTATGAGAGAGAAGCAAAGAGGCACTTGTTGAGTATCCCAAAATTACGACTCTATTACTTTATGTTTGTTTACTTAACCAACCTAAGGAAAGAATGCTATTGAAGTAGGTAACTTGATAATAGAAATGATTGATGAAGGCCCTGAAAGTTAAGGTCTTGGGTCAAAATTCTATTACTTTTGAGGTTTGACTAATCAGCCATTTTAAGTGAATGTCGCACTTATACCATCAATAGTGACGGGAAAGAAAAGAACCCATATGAGGAAAGGAAATAGCTAAAATACTGTTCATGCTAGTAAATTTTTTAGATGTAGCAAAAGTTAGTTCATGATTTTTAGTTGTCTTCTAAATTGGATTCTTTTTCACTGATGTTATCATCAAATTTTGGACATTGGTTAGTAATTGAATCATTTGGTCCAAATTTTGTTTGCCATAAGGTTTTCCTCTCCCCTGCTTAGGTTTTGAAGCATTTCCAAAGCCACTAACCGTTGCACTTTGCTGTCTTAATCCTGGAACTTGTTTGAGTATAATTAAAGCTTTTCTGTATTGTTCCTCTAATAATTTGGAGGAATAAAATAAAAATTATCTTTTGGAGAGATGGCTGAGTGGTTGATAGCCCCGGTCTTGAAAACCGGTATAGTTTTGAACAAAAAACTATCGAGGGTTCGAATCCCTCTCTCTCCTTATTTTTTCATTGAATATGTTTGTTTCTTTGCTAGTTTTTTTCCTGACGGGTATTGTAAAAAAGGAGGAATGTCTCGACTATATGTTTGAATTCTCTTATATGGTTGAAATTATTTTTGGAGTGTGAATAAGATGACAGTTATTTGTCTTGGATTATTACAACAGATGCTTTTTCTTTCATACTTCTGGTTCCTCATTATAATTTGTTCACTTGCTTTTTGCAACATTATATTGTTTTATGGTTAGAAACAAAGAAAACCATATGCTCATGTTATGTTATCCTTGACTCCATCATACACTTCCTTTACTTTGCTTAATTCATTTGTTGCTTACAGGTGTACTGATAGAGATAAATACAAATATCATTTGGTTGGAATCGTCGAACATTCTGGATCGATGAGGGGTGGTCACTATGTTGCATATATCAGGGGGAGCAAGAAGAGCGCAAGGACTGGAAATGGAGGAGAAGATTATGTATGGTATCATGCAAGTGATGCATATGTGCGTGAGGCTCCTTTAGATGAAGTTCTTCGTTCTGAAGCTTACATTTTGTTCTATGAACAAAATTAAGCAAAATCTATTCTCTTTGCTCTCTGCCCATTATTCTAAAGTTTTGTGAAATTAGAGAGTAGTGGAAATATAAAGAGGTGAGTGTACAACAAGAATTACATAATACGGTTAGATACAAATTCTTTTTTAATGTGAAATGAATTTTAAAGTTAGTAAAATTTTGGAACTGTGATTTTTTTTTAACCTTTTAAGTTAATTTTTTTTGAAAATTCTCTTCTTTTTTGTTAAACTATGTATATCATTTAATTTTCTTGCTTATGTAGGAAATTAAGTATACCATTTTGGTTGATTTGTATGTTCTATTCATATTTTGAGTATTGATCGATTTCAGGCCTCGCATGGTTAATGATCTTTGGATTACTTGTTAATTTATTGCATTGTTGACAAGTAAATCTTAGGTATTTATTTGTTAGATGTCTTAGATTGATCTATGATCTATGAAGCTAAAAGTGTAATTTTTGAGTTTTTTTGGTGAATATGACCCTTATCTATTTTGTTTTTTTGGCGGATTTGGTTCAAACTTTTTTTTTTTTGGAATTTTTTTGTCCATATGCTTTTTTTTTAATTAATCCTTGCCTCTTTCCTTTGGCACATTTGGCCCTTATTTTTAAATTTGTTTTTATAAAATTGATCTTAACATTTATTTTTAAAAAATTTCACACAATTTGGTCTCTAACCTAAAAGTGTCATTAGTGTAAAATTTGTGCTTAAATCGGTTTAAGCTGAATATGAGTAAGATATTAAATCATGTGAAATAAAAAAAAAATACTAGGATTAATCTTACCAAAAATTAAATAGATAAGAACCAGACATGCCAATAGAAAAATGTAACGATCAATTTTTTTTTTTTATTTTTAAAAAACACATAAGAATGAAAAAAATCCAAAAAGTCACTAAAAACAATATAGTTAAGGCCATATTCACCAATAAGTATTGTAATTTTCTTTAGCCCTTAGTTGTTAGTAGTAGTAGTAGTGAGGTTACACAGTTACCTTGCAATTTACCAAATAGGAAAATAACTTTTTTGTTGGTCCTTCAAGTCTTAGGTCAATAATGTTGCGGTTCTTAAGATTTGTTTATCTATATTTATAATTTTCGATAATTTCACAAGTTATTAGAATATTCTAACAATCTCTTTATTAACTTGGATTCCAAAAAATAAATAGTCTTAAATGTTTTAGTATCTTAGGAAAATAAAAATTTGTAATAAAAAATATTAGTTGGCAAGTGATGATTTTTTTTTCCAATTTTACAGTTGAAAATGAATGATCAGGACTGACTTGTCAATTTATCGAGGACTATAAAAGAAAAAAACTATTCTTTTTGTTCCAAATTGATAATCTTATTTTAGTTTTTCGCCTTGCTTTAAAAAAATATAATTAATATTGTTAAAAATGTGTATCTTTTATAGAATATTCTAAAATATCCCCTTAACATTGAGAATTTGAATATTAGAAACACTAATAAATTATTAAAAATTACTTTCTTATTAATTAAATGTATTTTTTCAACAATTTATTCACCTGTTATTATTCAAAATATAGTATTTTAATTGATTAATAAATATATTATCTTTTTAATAAGATAACAGGTCTATCAAATTGTGACGAGATAGAGTAATAATTAAGGACTATAACATTACTAACCTCAAACTTAGAGGATTAAACATACCATTTTCCCTTATGAAAGTCTCAAATGTAGTTCTTGAAATTAAGGAAAGGAGAACTGCATATAACTTTATTGCCAAATAGCTTCTTAGCAAGGTCAATATTTTGATCTACCACTTTGGTAATTTGTATGATTCATTATCACTGATGGAAGAAATAATTAGACAAATAGATAATAAGTCTATTTCTCATAATAAATTATAGAGTATGGAACCGTTGGCTCTTAATTTGTGAAAAGCAACCTATAAAACTTTAAGGGTGTGTTTAGGATGGAGGTTTTGAAAATCTCTTATCCAAACACACCCTAAATGTAAGTATTAGAAATTACCTAAAAGAGAGATGAAAAGAATACAAAATGTTAGATCTAATCTATATATCAAGAGATTTTTTTTTTAAAAAAAAAAAAAACTTTTTTTTTGTTTTGTATAAAAAAAAATAAACTCTAATCTGCAAATATCATAGACGATTCTTAGCAATGAGACTAAGGTGACCAAAAGAAAATCAAAGAGAAAAGGTTTGTAAATTATATAGAATGTGAGATTTAAAAGAGAGAAGAAAAAAAACAATTAAATGGGGATTTTTGACGAAATCCAAGCCGAAAAAGCTGGAGATTGACAGAAGAATTGCAGTTAAGGATTGTCTCACTAGTACAGTTTTGTACTATACTAGGTAGTTAAAAGATGCTCGAATAAAATAATTTCTTTTTCTGAAATTAAATATTTATATTTATATTTTTAATTATTTGAAATTAAATAAATATATATATATTTTCATAATAAACACATTGTTTAAAATTTTATTAACATCATCTTTAATTTAAGAAATCTAACTCACATTTCCCACTAATTACATTCTTTACAAGAATATTTTGACAATTTTATTAAAGTTAAATATTATTCTTAATGTTTATATTAAATTAAACATGAATATGTAATTCCTTATTGAGGGAATAACAAATTAGAAGACAATTATAGTCTTGCAACAGAACTACCTCTCGTTTGATACCTGCATAAAATCTTAAATAATGATGTTTAAACGGTTTTTTTCTGGGAAAGCTTTGGTTTACTTATTAATAATTTAGCAAAATTGAGCCCTTTACATGTAGTAAACTCAATCATATTTAGGGGAAAATAAAAAAAAAATCATTGAAAAAAAAAATTTCGATATATTTCATTGGAAATGTACATAAAATTTTATCAATTCAAATATACATTACAATTTACATCATTGGGCAAATAGTTCATTACGATAAACTTAAAAAAAGAAAAGAAAAAGAACACTCCTCGATAATGAAAAGGAAATCTACACTATAAAAAATTCCACCCAACAAAAAGAAATGTATTCCTACATTTCATATCCAAAAAACAAAAAGAAAAAGCAACTCAAAAAGAACAAAAAAGAAGAGCAGCAACCTCCAATGAGAAAAGGAAAAGCAACAAACAAGAATTAAAGAAAGAGGACTTCTAGTTGATACTCTCTGGCTTCTGCAGTTCTACTACATTGCAGTGGTCTCTACATACTCCTTTTTCTTTCTCTTTGCTTTTACCCACCACCCACCGCACAATTTTTTTACAAAATTCACCACCCCATCACCATATAACACTCTTTGTTTAGCAAGAATCCATGGCACCACTGTTTAATGTGGTGGTGATGGTTCTTGTGTTCATACTCTGCTTCAGTTTTTTCACCATGGTTAAGGTCCAAGCTATGTGGTGTGTGTCGAGAAGTGAGGCCAGTGACCAAGCTTTGCAGACATCTTTAGACTATGCTTGTGCTGCTGGTGCTGATTGTGCTCCAATAATGCCAAATGGGCTTTGTTATCTTCCTAATACCCTTCAGGCTCATGCTTCATATGCCTTCAATAGTTACTACCAGAGGAAGAACATGGCTCCTGGCTCTTGTAACTTTGCTGGCACTGCCACCATAGCTAAAACTGACCCAAGTTTGCATCTTTTCTTCACTTTTATCTGTGGTTTTGTTTTTCCTTTCTGATTCTCTGATTATGCATGTGCATTTTTCTTTGGAGTAATATATTTTTTTTATTGATTTAAATCTTGGGCTTTTCAGGCTATGGATCTTGTGATTATCCATCGTCTCCAAGGTATGCTGCTTTTCTTTCTCTTCTTTCTGTTTTTTCTTTTTTTTTTTGTCCCCTTTGATTTTCCTTAATAATTCTTTTCTCTGGTGTTTCCCAACTTCATTAGTTATGTTTACGCTGGAAAGCATGAAATTATTTAACTGTGTAATATTCTTTTTATACTTCTTTTTGTGATGCAATATTCTTTATGTTACAAAGATCACTCCCTATAAAAAAAGGTCAGTTTCACTACTGAATGAAATTTCTCTGTAAACAAGCATGAACATTCAAGGATTCTTTTTCGATTTATTATGGGCTTCATCATACTTTTTCTTTTCATAGTTTGCATTTTATATTCCTGTATTAGCAAGGACAATGAAGGTCACATCCCTAAATTTTTTAGTGATATCTGGTACCTTTTGCCCTTTGAATGATGGGGAATTTGGTGTGGTGTTCTTTTTTTGAACAATTTTTTTTTTGGGGGGGGGGGGGGTGGATGATCTGGTATTCTGGCTCCTCGTTTCCTCGTTCATTGTTCATCTGAGAAAGCTTTGTTCTTTGTGGGCTTCACATGTACTACCCAGGTGTGAGGTGTCCCAATGCATGGGACAGAGTGGGACTGGAAATTTTGGCCTCAACTCAATTGGTTGCTGCATTTTAATCTTAGGTTGTTAGTTTTTGGACCATTTTATGATTCCCTAGCATCCAACAGCTTGCTTGGGACATTGCACCCAGCATGAGCACCTGGGACCGCAAAAATAGCATTGATTCCCTCGTCTTTACAAATTTTTGGTGGGAGGTTTTCTAGGCATGGTCTGTTTCAAACTCTTTCAGAATAGAGGATGAATTATTGCACATGTCCTATCAAGCCTTTTCTCCAATACCCTTGCGCGGCCACACTTCTTGCTGCCTCCTCACTCTCCTGAGATAAGAACATCTCTGCATGATTAGTGGCTGTATATGAAGGTTGAACATAGTATGCCATGCACCATCCTAAGGAGAGTGAGGAGTGTTTAAGACGCCAATGTGGAGAGTGACATCTTCACTTCTTTTCCTTTTCTCCCTCCCTTTCACTCCCTCATACCAATGAAGCTAAATTGAAGCTACATTTTTATCTGATCTAATCGTGGAAATGTTGTTCTTTCTTTACCTTGTGAAGTATGCACACCTGATGTGTGATCTGTCGGTTCATTTTTTTCACACTATATAATGTCATGTTATGCAATTTTGCAGCACTGCTGGAGGATCACTGGCACCAGGTGGGACAACAGGAGGTACAAATCCAATTACCACTCCAATGCTGAGTGTACCGCCACCACCAGGGACTACGCCGATATATGGCAATGGAGGCATAAGACCAGGGACGGGAACTGGAGTTCCTAGCACACCAAATTCTAAAGCATCTTTGGAGTTCTCTATCACAACACCCTTATCTTTTGGGTCTTCCTTGCTTGTTCTCTCATTTATCTTGTAACTCAATAGGTCTTGAAGCAGCACAATATTTCCTTAATGACTGAAGACTAGGTTAGTGCAATTTTGTTAGATGTGCAGCCCCCTACCCCTGCTATTCAGCTATGTAGAATATCATTCGATCTATATGAGTCAAAAAAATGATTTACTAAATTATACTTAGGATAGCAGTTTCATGATGTTTTAACTGTGGATGGCAAGAAAAGAATGTGTATCCCAGCACCAAGTTAACGATATACCATGTACTTAGATGTTATTGTTCTTGTTCACTACAAAGAAATTGAATCCAGGACTGCACTCAGGACCATTTTATTAGAGCAGCTTTGCAAGTATATCTGAAAAGTTACATCTTTAGGATATAGCTCTACATGGGATACTTCATTTTGTTGGATTTTATAAATTTAACAATTTCCTAAACAAGAAATTCAGAAGATTCTTAGCCAGTTTTGATGGTTACATTATGAAGAAAGTTGCTCATATATATCTTTTATTTTGAAACTCCATTTCTAGAGAGAATACGTTCACATGTTTAAGCACTGAAAATAACTAAGGGAACATTCTATTTAAAGGGCAAAGAAGAAAAGACAGTAAGATCAGAGCCATCCAACAAATTTCCATTTGAAATTGAAGGTAACAATATTTCTTTGTTCAAGAAGGCATAAAATAAATGGAACTTAAATATTTCTTTCAATCTTCACATTCATCTGCATATGCTAAGAAATTATGATGCTCCAATGGAAATGGCCATCTGGACCCAATGCCAAGATCCCACTTATGAAACCTGAGTTTCAGAGACAGCAAAAACAAACTCGAATACATACCAGAGAACAAATTAAGTGATGATTGTGTAAAATGTCAGATCCCATTTAAAATTTTGTTAGAGCATAAGTTTCTATTCCAATTGGTTTTCATGATTATCATGCCTCCTTAATGTAACGTTGAGCCATTTAGTAGTTCATTAATCATTTTAAGGATATGATTCCTAAAAAGGAACAGTAAACACCATGATTGCCAAAACTCAGTTACCTGTGGTTCAACTGGGCATCTCTTAGGTTGCCTTACAATGTAAATCTGGTCACCAACTTTTCTGTACATATCCTGATTTCGGTGCCATGTCCACAAAGCATGAGTCTCATTCTTTACCTGCAAACATTTATGTGTACGGTGATACCGCTAATCCTTTTCTTCTTCTTTTTTTTCTTTTTTATAATCATTCATGGTTAAAATTTTTGATATCCGAGAAAAAGGCGATTATTAGTAAGTAAAAATTAAAAGCTAGCATCTTCATTAACGGTACCTCCAGAATTCCATGGCCAAAGCTACTTTCCCTGTAGGCACTATAATCAGGTTGTCGATCCCAACAGAACTTTTCAGCTGCTGGACCTGACGTGAAGTTACGGGCACAAAATCCACCCATATAGCTGTCTGGTGTATCAGATGGTTTTGGACAGTTCCCTGGTTCATCAGCATGTGCAATCGCCATTTTCTCTCTGTTTCCACCATCGCCAATGGTAATGTGTACAGGACCACAAGGGTCCAGAGTGTAATTGTAGACTCTGTTTGACCTCTCATAGGCATGAACCTGTAGTTTTCTAGACTATATGAGAGGGTAACTTCATCCTTACCATGATTCCAGTACTTCAGTCCTCTAAGCATACAAGCTTAAACTGTGTACTCGTGAGGTATATTAAGTATACAAACGAAGGATCAATGTTATGCAGAGAAATCTACTACAGAAAAGATGAGAAAAGATGAGAAACTTTATAGAGGACAAAAGAGGCAAAGCTACTGAGCAAGCAGTACAAAAAGAAAGTATAAAAAATGAGATGTCATGTTGGAACGGAAAAAAGGAATCCAGAATTTACTGTAGGCTTCCAAAATATGCTTGATACAGGATCAAGGCTTTGCTATGGTGGATCAAATAACAAGAAACGTTTGTCTAATATGTCAAGACATTAAGTAAATGCATAATGAGGCATTGAAGTTATGAGCATTGTGAGAGCAAGTGTGAATAAATTTCATAGCTTTTCTTTATGTGACATAATAAAATATTCATTTTTCCTATATTTATTCATGTGAAAAGCATAGAGAAAATGCCATTAAGCATTGAATTGCTTGCCTGCATACCAGAGATATTTATACTTACATGTCCACTAAAGACTATATCTACACCATATTTGTACAGAATTTCTTCCATCTCCACTCTCATACATTCTACTTCTCTATAGTGGGCAGTGTAAGTTGAGTACCAGGGTGGATGCCAAGTGGCTACCAGCCAAGGAGTAACTTCCCTGTCAACCTTGGCAAGATCTTTCTCCAACCACTTGTATTGCTCCGCTGTAAGATAACCAGAATATTTAGAAATGAAGCTGCAATACATATATTAGGTAACATTTATTTCAAATAAATTGAACATTAAGGAAATGAAGGGTGAGATAATTTCAATTATAAATGATTCACATTTCAACAAAAAATTATCACCATAGAAAACTAAGAACAGACAGAAAAAGAGAGTTCAATGGGGCTGAACTTCGTGATTTACCTGATTTATTATAGGCAATATATGCACCAAGCATAATAAAATGTATGCCTCCCGCATTGAAAGAATAGTAGAATGTGGATGGAGATCCACTCTCTTTGGATGGAAATGAAAAACGAGCACTATAGGCTGCAAATGTCCGATTATTGACTTGTTCTTCTATTTCATGGTTTCCCTCTACTACCATTATTGGTACACTGGACACAAGTGGTTGCATAAATCTGAGAATGAAAACACAAATCTCTATTATAGCCCTAAAGAAATCCCAAACAAGAGCCAATTAAAAAAAAAAAACAAAAAAGAAAGAAAACTGCAACTGACTTCTATTAATGTGAGCAGGCACATCTGATCATTGTTGGGAAGAGTGAAGGAATTACTTGGGAACTCTACGAAAATTTCATAATCTAAATTTAACAAACATGGGAACTTTCAAGAATTGATAAGTCATCGTCTAATATATGATGCATGAAATGACCTCTATGAATAACTTTGGTAGCAGGAAGTAACAAAGCATGCAAGTGACTCAGATGTTAACTTTCAACATGAACTGTTTTAGCAAATTGAAAGAATCATTTTGACAGCTTGCATCTTAACAATACTGAGTCTATACCACAACAAAAGAACAACTAACCTTCCCCAGTAGTCCCAGCGAGGTTGATATGTTTCATGTATTGGGGTATCTGAGAATGAACAAGAATAGCAATCTGCCCCAGTACCATTTGTCAGATACAAGTTGGCATAGCAAACATCTCCTATCAGCAGAATTAGATCAGGATTGTTCCTTGTCATATGGCTGACAGTTGAAGTTGTATTGTAAGTAAGACCGAGGTCTCCAACCACAGCTATTTTATTTGGATAACTCCTAGGACCAGCAGCAAGCATTGTCTTGAAATGATAAATAGTACTCATTGCTGGTATTGCAGGATCCCCACATTGGTAGTAATATATGGTATCAGGTTGCAACCCTAAGCATACAAACCCAACTCTACATTAGTCTTCCAAGAAAAAATGACTTTACGTCTGTTCTTACTTTCATGATAGACCTAAACATAAGAATCCTACCGCGTTCTCTATGGAACTTAGACAGGCAGATCATGTACAAAACTGCACATCAGGATCCTATCATTTTCTCTTAAAACTTCTATAAGCAACATGAGGTTCTCATCTTGCAGGAGAAGTTGTACAAGAGTTATCAGTGCTAAAACAAAAGATATGTGTTCTGAAGTCTATATAACCAAACCACACTGCTGAAATATAATAAAGAACAGTGAAGGCCTAGCGGGAAGAATTTAAGAGGACTATATAAGAGTATGATCATTCAGCTTTTTCTTTATATAATTGTACATATAAGACAGCTATTGCTCACCCAAAAATTAAGCAATAAGCATATGCAATTAAGAAGATGTTTTGGTCAAATTACTCAGATAATATATATAGCTTTAAAATCTTGTATCCTATTCAGGAGGATACCAGTTAGACAGACATGGTGTATGATTCCAGAAGTGTAGTTCTGCAGGCCTTCAAAAGGATAGAGCTGGTTATAAATGAGAGAATGACCCTTTGCTCTGTGATTTAAGAAGAGTTCTGATTTCCCATAATGAACAACAGTGGCAACACTACTAGGATCCAGTGGTTTAATGATATCACCAATTTGGTATTCACCTGCAAACAATTTGCAAGCACCCTAATGAATAACATTTACTTTTGGATATCATACTAATGCCAAAGCAATTCAAAGCTCAATTTTAACAATCATGGAAAAATTCAACATAAACTCAATGATAACATGTTCTGATTCTAAAATATCTGTTTTTCATAGCATGCAGAATGAACTTTCACTTCATTGGTATCATAGATATCTTAGATATCCCCCGAACAGTTTACTTCCAGAACAACATAACAGAAGCAATTAAGTACTGACAATTAACTATTGGCAACTTCAATGAATCCCCCTTAGAAATTTGTTAGGGGAAAGGAAAGGGGCTGAAAATATTAAGAAAGCAAATACAGTATAAATCCCCTGATAATTACATTGAAACAAGAACCGGAAAGAGGGAAATTTACCTGTAATCCATGAAATCCAAATAGAATCATAATTTGAAGAAAGGGAAACTGAAATTTGCTCAGGCTCAAACCCCACAACACTCCTCTGCACCCTAGGATCAGTGTCCGGCAAATCTATAGCATGCCCTCTAAAACTCTTATCCAGGGGAACAGTGACAGGCTTAAAGGGTCCATCCAAGGTTGTAGGGATGCTTCCATAAACTCCAACCAAGTTCAGCAAAACCCACAAAACAAAACCAATCACAGTCCCTTCCTCCTCCATATCCCTTTAAAACTTTGCCTTCATTAAACCACAAATTACATGCAAATAATCGAAGATAAACCCAAGAAGTCAATGAAAGCAGAGAACTCTCAAAAGGAGCAGAAATAATCTTTTTGTTCACATCTGGATCATTTTTTTTTAGCATGGTAAATGCCACCTCAAGACTTAAGAAAAGGTGTCATGAATTGCAAGTGGATTCAGGAAAGGAAAAAAACTTTTTGAAGATGGAATGAGGGATGGACTGGGATTGTTGATGGCCCTCGTGATGATCTGTGATGTCTTCAATAACAGGTGTTTATGTCAGTTGGATTCTGCATTCTTGAAAGATGAACTTCATTTCGTGCGCGTAAAATGTCTTTAGGTCGCTTGCGAATGTGCTTTTGGAATAACTGAAGCCTTGAAAGCGACCTTTTCTCATTCTCTCTTTTTCTTTTTTCTTTTTATTCTTTTTTTTTTTGGGTTTTTATTTTCTTAAACTTACTTTGAAGTAACTTCCTCAAAATAAATGTCATTTTAGTCATTTACATAAATTTTTAAAATGTTAAAAAATATATAATTTTAATTATTAAGTTTTAAAAATATTCTTAATAGATACTTAAATTAATCTCTCTTTCTTTTATCTTTCTTAATTGATCATTCTCATCTTTTATTCATTTAAATTGGAATAAAATTTAAAAATATAAAATTGATGCATAAATGTGTAAAAATTCAAATATTTTAAGGATAAAACCTCATTTATTTTGAAATGAATAGAGTAGTTCTTTATATATATACTATATATGTTCCTTTTTATAAAAAGTTATAAGTAATTTCACACATATAAATGAATTATTTTAATTTCTATTGTTTCTAATGACATTCAATTAGTATTCAATTATTTTTTCTATATTGTATTTGAAATAAGGAGCATTTGTTCTCTCTCTCTCAATAAGTATTTATTATCTTTAAAACAATGAGAAATAAGTATGGATAAAATAATCAATAATAAATAAAATAACTATAAAAAGTAAATTATTTATATTTAGGAAAAAATAAATTTCTCTGTGGCATATATATTGTGAGTATAAAATTTAGTTTCGAAAGTTAACTTAGAAGTCAGAGTTTGCTTATATAAAGAAGTAAGTATATTTAATTAGAATACTAGTTTCAAAAAGTTAATTTACAAGTCAAAAGATTGCTTTCATCAATACCTTAGCAATTCTCTTTTTAAAAATACATTAAAATCTCTAGGAATTAATAATATTGAATCATGTAATTTTATTAATTTAGAGAATACATTTTCATTTCAAGGAATATAAATTTAGTTATATAAAAAATCATTGTTTAAAGTACTAATATATTACATACATCCATAAATATAAGATATTAAAAGTAATTTCACATAAAATAATAAAATTTGTTTAGTTCTAATGATATACTTATTTGTTTAGTCTTAAGAATAAGAAACATAAATTAAAATTTTGTTTCGAAACAAGAAATAGAGTAAATAGATAAAGAACATAAAGCTTTTGTGTTGATAATAAGAAAGAGATTGAAAAAAAATTAAAGTCACTTTGTAGAAACACATAAAAAAGAAAGAAAGAAAAAATATAATAATAATTAAGGAATATTGAAAAAAATAGTCAAATATACTTAAAAAGTTATAAAACATTTTATAATTATAAACAAAAAAAACTTCTAACATCTTATATTTAGAGAACACTCTGAGTACAATGCATATGTATCATATTTTATGAATTAATTTTAAAAGTTCATTGTACATAATATATTTTTGAAAATAAGTAAATGATATTCATTGTTTTTAGTAGTACTTAATTGTATTAACTAATTAAATAAAATTCAATGCAAGGTACTTGCACATATAGGTTTTTTTTTTATGGATTATAGTTTGTTGCTTAAATACACTCAGCATATGATGATTAAGGGAACTACTGTAGATTTAAATTGAAAAACAAATAATGATATATTCATATTTTACTAGATTGTTGTAATTATATTTGTAATTTTAGAGAATTATTAAATTATGATATTGAAAATATATATATATATATATATATTTGTATAAGGGTCTTTCTAAAATTATTATCTCTTTAATGTATTAAAATTACTAATTTTGTAAAGTGACCCAAGTCAAGACCCAAAAAAGATATATAATTTTAAGGATATTATTAATTTATCAGGTATTATTTTATAAAAGGTTTAACTGATAGTTTAAAAAATAAATTTTGTATTGATATGAGTTGACACAAGTGATAAAAAGTTTTTATCCTTTATAGGGAGCTCTTCCCCCATAAATGTTAAATGGTGCAATCGAAAGAACATATTGAATTAATCATAAATCGTAAAAATAGACAAATATACTAATTGAATTTTAGACTCAATATAATATAGAAAAATATTGGAGGGCTATATAAAGAAAGCAATATCTATTGAATTAAAGTTGAACAAGAGTGCAGGGACGAAATATTCAAGACAAGATAGAATTAATTCACTTACTACTCACTCTATATCGATTAATCAATTTGAATGAAAATTTGACTAATATTAAGTATTATGCAATTCACCCACATCGCATTTTATTTTAGTTTAAAAATATTTAACATTCCAACTTGATTTGTAGTATATAGCTCTCCCTACCCTAGTCATGGAATATATTAAGAATTGAAGGTTAACTTTAACTAAATAAATATATTTTAAAAAAATGTTAAAATATTTATATATAATTAACTTAAATGTATCCTAACTAATCACTTTAATATAAGAAATAATAATTTAATAACTTAATTAAAATAAAAAAACTTCTTTAATTTTTAATAAAAGTCAAAATTTTACATTTAATTTCGAGTGAAAATTACTATTATTACATTACAAAAATATACAATTTTTTCTAATAGTAATATGATCTTCATAGCACTTTGCCATTAGTAGTTTTGGGATAATCTAAATAGTGATTAAAGGAACAAAGAGAAAAACTTTAATTTTAATTTTAATAAAATGAATAAGGTAAAGTGTTTATTAACATTTAATTTTATTACCTAAGTTTGTACACACACACATATATATATATATATATATATATATATATAATGGATGGTGTACTGTGCTGACGGTGGAGGTGTAGTTATCTCAGTGGACAAGACACGTAATGTTACCATAAAAATATTGGTATTTAATTATTAGTGCTATAAACTTTTTTTTGGAAAATACAGTAAGCATTGAGAATATTAAAAAAAATTAAAAAGAAATTCTGGCGTCCATTTTCTATAACACTAAATTTCTACCGTTATTCTTGCATTTCCAGATTCCACAAACAAAAGAAAAATTGGGAAGAAAATTTTGAATCAGGGAAAGAATTCAAGATTCTTGTTTGGAACAAGCAGCAGAGATCCGTTTCCAGAAGAAGAGAGCGAAAAAAATATATAGGGAAAAAAGAAGCATCTGGGCAGATCTGTTTCCTTCTGTTGATTGATTCTGCTTCATCCAAATAAACAAATTTGGTGGGCTTAAGGAAAAATAGGGGAACAAAGATGAATATATTTAGGTTAGCTGGGGATATGACCCATTTGTTCAGTGTGCTTGTTTTGCTCCTCAAGATCCACACCATTAAATCTTGTGCGGGTATGTTTTTCCATTGCAATTTTTTAACTTTTTTGTGTATGAAATGCGAATTTGTTTGTTTTTAGTGAATATTGGCTTTTCAATGAACATTTTAATTCGGTACAACTTTTTGTGGGTTTATGTGTTAGGCCAATTTTTAGATGTAATTAGGTAGTTCTGTTGAACTGGGATTTGGTTTATTTGATTGTTTGAAGATAAACAGGTACTGTAGCTTTGGTGGGTAAAAGCTATTACTTGTAATTACCCTCATCTGAAGCCAATGGTGTGAAAGATCTTTTCTTTTTATCATAACTTAAGGTTTTTTATTTTGAATCCTTAGTCTGTATGGTTGTTATACATAAGATTTGCCAGTTTTGATGGTACTACTTAGTAGCAGTTACCTGGGAGGATTAGTGATTTCCGGAAAGTAGAAACTGCATTAGGATACTGAAGCTATAAGCAGTTGTCAGGGGATAAAACCCAGAATCTTTTGGCTTGTATTGATTTTTATGCAGAGTCCTGATTTTGCCTCCATGTTCCAGAATCACTAATATTATACTGGTCAAAATGTGCTCAAAGAAAATACAAAACATTAAGAGTAAAAGAAAAAGGAAAGGGGAAAAAGGGAGATGACTTTGTTCAATTCAAGCTATTGTTTACATTTCCGCCTGCTACTTTCTTGGATTAACGTTTTTCTTATGCTTCTGTTTCTATGACTTTTAATAGAGGTTTATCTATTTGTCATCTGTAGCTTTTTCTGCTTTGGTTCTGACTTATTTGTTTGTCTGCATCCTGTTCCTATGTTTCTTGTCTCCTCTGTTGTTTGGTCTTCAATTAGTAATCTCCTTAAATCTTCAAAATGTGAAACGTGATTGTGATTCTTTGAGTGTGTCCCTAGTTTTCCATTGCAAGGAAGGCTTGGGCAAAAAGGTTCATTTTCATGTGCCGTCATTTTAAATCATAGACATACTTAAGTGTTCAATGTCAATTGAAATTTGTTCTTGGCAGTTTGTATTTCTTTTATTTCAGTTGATTTCCAATAGATTTTGACAGATTCAAGTGCAACAAAACCAGCTCAATGACATTTTGGAAAATAGACTGCCTTGAAATTGGACATGATCTTTATTTCTACATTTCATTTATTTTTGTGTTTGCATCTCCATTACAGAATTTGGAATATGATTTTGAATAATCTACAACTTATTAATTGCTCTATCCCCTGCTTTCCAGTTATTTTAGTGTGTGTACCTCAATATTTTTACTTCGTATCAAATATGCAGGCGTTTCTTTGAAGACCCAAGAACTCTATGCCATTGTCTTTGCAACTCGCTACCTGGACATATTTACTGACTACATCTCACTCTACAACACTGTAATGAAACTTATATTCTTGGGGAGCTCTTTCTCAATTGTCTGGTACATAAGGCATCATAAGGTGGTTCGGAGATCCTATGATAGAGATCAGGACACATTTCGCCATCTTTTCCTTGTGCTACCTTGTTTGCTTTTGGCCCTGATTATACATGAGAAATTTACCTTTAAAGAGGTATATTTTTCTTAACTTGTAACATTAATTAGTATATGCTCAACGCTCTTCTTTCTCACTGTCGTGGTATCATTTCCTTCCTATGACTATTCAGAGATACTATTATTTTCCTAGTTATCTTTTCGTTGCTTTTACTTCCCTCTTACTATAGAAGGTTGCTTGATATGTTTCATCAGGTAATGTGGGCCTTTTCCATATACTTGGAAGCTGTTGCCATCCTTCCTCAGCTGGTTTTGCTGCAGAGAACACGAAATATTGACAACCTGACTGGTCAATATGTATTTCTCTTGGGGTAATTCTTCCTGAATTTTTATTTTATAATTTCTATAGTTGAAATGTTGAGTTTAGGAGTAAGGTCATATTTGCATGTTTTTTGGTCTCTTTCTGTTGGGTAGTGGATTTCATGCAAAAGGAGAACTTGCTTTTAAGTATGTTGCTTTGGTTTTGTTAGATTTAACTGTGGAAAAATGGTTAGCAAGGAACAGAAAGAGGACTAAGATTGAGTGTTGTATGTTTGCAGAGGATCCAGTTTCTTTATCACTTTTATATTATTCAGCGTTTCTTAGAAAATTTTAATAAATTTGTAGCGGTTTAAAATTTGACTTGACTTCTGCATTAATTTATATATGCTGGTGCCATTTTGGAATCCTGTAATAAATGAACAGCCTTCAGGAGTGCATATAAATAAATGACTAGAATATGAGATCATTTGGAACACTTGAGTTTCAACCAGCTAATTCACAGGAGCTAGACTGGATTTATTAAAATTTGTTCATTCATTTGAAATGTCTTATTTCAAACTCCAGGCTTTTACCTCTGAGGAAAATAAATTAGAGAATCAATAATTGAAGAATAGCTTGGTTTCTTACTGTCAGTATTGAATAAGGCTGCAATGGGGAGAGAGAATATGGAGATGTAATCAATCAGAAAGTAATGTGTCTTTAGCTTTCAAGACAACAGCTAGTTTATTCAAGTCACCTTTGTGGGCTCATTTTTTGTTAGCACTATAAACAAGATTTTCAGTTAGTAAAATAGATGATTTATCAATTGAGAAAGGAAGAATCTTTATGGATAAGTTATATGTCTAGGATTTATTTCTATTTTCCCTTTCTAATCCTCATTGACTCTTGTTTCTGCTCTGAACTTGCCAGAGGAATTCCCTTTATCTTCTTCTGAGGGTGGGAAAGTATTCAAGTAACCTAATAGAAGAAGAGAGAAGGAAAAGAGGAAATGAAGCTCCACTAAACAGAAAAATACCGCTTCATATACCCTAATACTGGGAGCCCAATATCCTCTTGCATTTCTGCCCATATTCTGGCTTTAGTGGGTAGTGATGTGGTGATTCTGGTCTTTGGGATAGGCCTGTAGCGCTGTAATTTTGTTCACAATGGCAGGCAATTTTCTTTTTTCCTTTTTTTTTTGGTGTAAACAGATTGCAGGATATAAAATAAAGTTATTTGCTTGCCCCTTTAAACATGTCTATTTTGACCTTGAAAGTGTTACTAATAGAAATATATGCCTACTGAGGAAAAACAGATTTAAGGAAATATAAATCATATGTTTTTTTTTTTTTATAATCAGCCAATGAAATTGAGAACAAATTTTCAATTCATCCTCCGAGAATGAATCTTTTCTGAGGATTTTCTTGCTTCACTAGCCATCTATAAATCACTCTCTGGACTTTTTCTTTGAGGGAAATTGCTATGAGCACTTATATTCTGCTTTATTGGCAACTTGAACTTATATTTTGTTTGTTTTGCTGCAGTGCATACCGAGCTCTCTACATTTTGAACTGGATTTATCGCTACTTTACTGAGCCACATTATGTTCACTGGATAAGTAATGATCTCTCTCTCTGTAGCACACTAATCCCATGATATAATTTATTATTTTTTCGGGTTGGGTTTGATTTACTGCACTACACATGCCTTTTTATGCTTCCCCTCATCTCATCAAGAGCTAATAAATCTTCCATTCTATGTGATTCTCTCTACTACAGCTTGGATTTCTGGGCTTGTGCAAACTTTGCTCTATGCTGATTTCTTCTACTATTACTTCCAAAGGTAAAATTCTGCAGCATCTTAAGCATTATTTGCACAATCTTTGTATGCTTATGCTAAAAAATAACCTTTACTGTCAACTTGTTACAGCTGGAAGAATAATGCAAAACTAGAACTGCCAGCTTGAACATCTTCTAAAGAGGGTCAGCTGAGAAGTAGTAGATACGAATTATTTCAGTTTTGACATGTCTCTCTATCATAGGATGACATGTCTCATATATGTATTACTGAAGACTTTCCATCTATACCTTGCTGTATTGTAGCACATATTTTTTCTGCATTCAGCTTGGCAATCATTCTAAAATCAATTGTTAGTGTTGCTGGTAGTTGGAATGCCAAGTGCATTTTTTTTTATTATCATTATGATTCAGTTACCATTTAACCTTGTGTTGTTCATGAGAGATTGAGGCTAACACGATAGAGGAACGATCCTGTGAGGATGGCTTTTCCCAACATGTAATGATAAATTTGACACTTGATTAAAGTACTACTGCAATTTCTTCTGTTTCAGTATGGGCATAAAAAGAGGATATGGAGGATATACTGTTATGCTCTTCAGGACATTCTCTTGATCCATAATTTACTATACAAGTATGCAAATCTAGATCGATAATCAGGGTGACTAACTGCTGATAACAAGCAATGAACATCAGACTCTACAGGTTCTGCCATCTTCACCAATGCAGAGAGATAAAGAGAGAAAGAGAGTTTGCATTTGCACTGAGATTCAAGAAATGAAGAAAGAGAGAAATTAGGGAGTATAATCTTTGCTTATCAAAAAGAAAAGAAAAGAAAAGAAAAAAAGAGGGAGTATAAGCTAAGCTAACGTTGTGTGATGTAAATAAGGTCTCCCATTAATTCAAGAGTTGCAGGGAAACATTGAATGTTGAGTTGGTGTTATAGCTATGCCTTTGAATAATGGCGAAAGCTCAGTAGTCCGAAGTAATATATGGTCTTGTCATTTCACTACGTCGAGCTTTATTTATAGTGTTAAAAGAGCTCTAGGTGAATTAGAATGGAAATTTAAAAAATATTTTTTGTTTTATGTTTTTTTGTGATCGTCGAGGATTTTTTTATTAAGAATTGAAATGAAATTTTTTTTTGAGTTAGAAAAGTTTGATAAGATATTTTTTAAATTCACATTATTAATAATAATATAAAATATAATTAATAAATTATTTGATATCATATTTTTAATTTAAAAGTAATGAAAAAATATTGTTTATATGAATGCGTGAGACTAATTTATGAGATTAGGAAAAAAATTAAAATGTTGACATGATAGAAATTTTTTAAAAGAAAAAAAATTATTTTGAATGATTTTTTTAGGAGCGATGAATTTGAGAATTTTTTTTTTTATCCAAATTGAGGCTAGATCAACAAAACATAGTTGAGAGATGTTAGATTGTTCTTTTGTAGACTATAAGATAATTTGGTTTTTTTTATGTCAATGGTGTCCAGATAACTCTGGTTCCAATGTGTAAGTATATAATGATAGATTTTTATAAATTACGAAATATAACCGATTACAACATAAAATTATCCTTGAGAGATAATTCGAATTCACACCTCCATGAGCTAAATAAAAAATCATAAGTGAGTTGGCCAGTTAAATGAGATCCGCTTGTCAATTTGATTTTCGTATGATTAGAAAAGCAGTTTTTTTCTTATTATATTTAATGACATGGAACCTCATAATCCGCAGTCACTACTCGAAGGTGCACTGAAGAAACCAACGATTTTGTGCACAGCCGTTATCTTTAGATGATATTACCTAAGAGGTTCGAATTCTAATTTACAAGATGGGAATACTATTATTATATATCTTATCAACTAGCCAAACTTCATTTGACAGTTTGGTTTATAATCAATTGGCCTTTCTGTTATTTAACCTCACTCTTTAATTAATGCTAAACTCAACTTGGCTGAGCCTTTGTCTTGGTGGAGAAATGGGTTTTTTTGTGCTCCGGCATTGGAACTTTGATGGTCATTGTTTTATTTGTGAAGCTTTGGGTATCATTTAGATTTTCAACCATTCAAATGGGATTCAAAAGTTTGTATTTGCTAAAATCTACTGCCTTCAAATTCTTGAGCACTTACAAAATGGAAGGTGGAATAACAGGTCCCTAATTTCACTATGATGTTTAAGTCAGTAAAATACTCAAAAAATGATAAGGCTGCTTACTGCTATGTTTCATCTCTTCACATTTGGAATCAATGGATAATGGATTAATTGATTCATGATATAGAGGAAACAGAAAAACTAAGTATCAAGCAAATTATCACATTCAAAACTAAAACAAGTCCAAACCAACAAGAACTAAGCTGGAACATCATTTCAGAGTTCATTATTACATATTTACATCCCATATTAAAGTTTACGAAAGACAAACTAGACTAATAAAATCATACTTAGAGTTCATAAATATGAGGTCATCTGCTAAGAGAGTAAGTAATACTCAAGGGGCATATTCAACTGTCCTCCATGGACAATCCAGCTCCAAGTTGTTCAACCATGGCTTCAATTTCCAAACCATCCTCAAGTTCCAACTGCAAATAATATGAAGAGTCAGTTAAAATTGCAAGAATCTTTATGCTGTTGTTCCAACTATAAGAAAATGAATTACATCATTAGGTGATTTGTTATGATTAAGCGGCTGCCATCAATCAAGAAATTGGTTGATGGGTAGTCAAAAAATCGCTTCTGGCAATAAGCAACCAGTAATTTCTTCAGATTTGTGTCACGTCTGATCCTGAAAAATGTGTTTCTTCCATCCTACAAACAGAGGAAAAACCCATGATTTTGGTTGTGACTTCATTTTACCAAGATTTTTGTTATCACCCCATGAAACTTTGCAAGAATAACATTAAAGAAAACAAAACTACATTGCATGGTTTTGCATTTTGGAGGGCTATTCTTTTGAGGTTTCCATCCTTTTCATTTCAAAACCTCAGGAATTATCAAACACGAAATTTTAACTTCAAAAGTTCAAAAAATAAAAGATTATATCTATGAAACCTTTTCACTTGGTTCAGGTAAACAAGAAACTACTCTCATTTCTACATTATTATTTATTTTGTTAGAAACTACTCTCATTGCAAACCTGTGCCTTGACAGTAATAGCAATAGTTTCATGATCAACATTAGGCTTCTTGGTCATTGAGGTTCCTCCTACAGCTTCAGCCATTTTCACACACTGATTGAAACTGCAATTTCACTGTGGATTAGATTGAAGAGAAAGGGAGAACAATAATGTGCAAGAATGCTAGCTACAATTATTATTTTTATTATTAGCTAGTACTTGTACAATTGCCATCATTATCATAAATCAAAAGTTTCTATCAAGAAATCTTCTGAGATAGGTAAGATTTGCTAGCTATTCTGAAATCTAGTGAAGGGATATCTGTCACTTATCTACTTTCTACTGAGTGTTACTATTTTTAGGATAAATTCAGCTTTCTTTTGTCTGATAACTTATTGAGCTCTTCTCTTCTGTGGAAATCTTTCTTGAAACTTATGGTTCAGTACCTCAGCCAGCAGAGAGACTTTGTCATAAGGTTTTCACCATAAGAGGTAGGCATTGAATTGAATTGAAAAGGAAACCACGTTATTTATAGAAATAGAAGACTAAGCATAAATATAAATTATTCTTAATATCAATTTCAATATAATTTGACAAAAAGGCCATTTCACCATTCTAAATCCATCATCCACATGTTGTCATTTAATGTTTATTTAAAAAAGGTGTGAATAAATTGGATTTTTATAATCGAATTTCAAATGTTTCAATATTGTTCATGTTTGTCATGTTGTATTAATTTCAACATGATATGACAAAATTAAGCTCTTGGAAAGTGTGATGAGAATGGAATCCGATTTTTAAAAGCTGAATTTGTCATATCATGTTGAAATTAATACAATATGACAATCCATAAACAATATTAATATATTTGAAATCCGATTATAAAATTTCAATTTATTCACACAATTTTTTAATTAACATTAAATGACAACATGACAATTATGGATGATGGATTTATAATCCGCTGTTGAAATGGTCATTTTTGTCAAATTATATTGAAATTGATATTATTAATAATAATAATTTATATTTATGTTTAGTCTCCTACTTTTATAAATGAATTTGTTTGTTTTTCATCTCGAAACTCTTTTCATTAAAACGATCTCATTATATACTTATCAAGTACTTATTTATATTCTTCAAAAAAAATTGTCATAATATGGAAGGTACTTCATTACAAAGAAAAGAAGAAACATCAACTCCTCAAAAAGATTGCAAATCAACTCCACGGATTGAAGATATATCTAGACCACAAATTGAAGGTAATTTTCAAAAATATTTTATCAGTTAGGATAATAAGTTGGGCTTTTTTGTGGGATAAACCTTGAAAACGATAAACCATATATTGAAGTTTCAATTGATTTAGCATGAATATTAGGTGATTAAAAGATTAATGTAATATATGAAGGTAATGCAAAATTAGTTGGTGTAGTTACTCATGCATCACACCAAAAGTGAGTTAAAATAGTAGGTACTATTTATATTATGTTAAAACTATTATGCATAAGAATCGTGGGCTCTGAAATACAAATTAATTTTATGACTGAACGGATATGAATAATAATGCAAAAATCTGGTACATTTATAGTATTACCGGGAGGATACAACATGTTAGAACAATTGTTCAACATACTTTATTGGTTAAACTTTAATTTGCACAATAAACCTATTTGTCTGTTTAATATCAATAATTTCTTTCATATCTTATTGATAGTTATGGATAAGGCACTTGAAAATATGTTTTTATCTCTCTTTTTAAGAAGACTTTTTCTTTCGGCAAATTCGTTATTTGAATTGATGTTCAAATTAAAGATAAAATTTATGTATGTATTTTGTAAAAGATAAAATTTATGCATGTATTTTGTATTTTATGCAATGACATAATGTACTTTTTTTTATTATGTATTTCTCGAAAATTGCAAAAGAAAAAGATAAAGTGTCAATTATTTCCGTCTATTTTGGCTCGGTTTGTCGCAGAAGAAGACATAAGTTCTTTCCCCAATTATCTCCAAACATCTTGAATCAATATCAAGATGACATAAGTTCTTTCCCCAATTATCTCCAAACATCTTGAATCAATATCAAGATAATTCAATTCAGGCAATTACTATCCATTTTATTGACGATTCATGGAATATGCATCGAAGAATTTGAGGTAATTCTTTTTAATACAACTATAATTAGATGTATATTTACATTTATTTAAACAAATATAACTATGGATTATTTTTACTATGTACTTTCAAGCTTTTTTTAATGTACTTCTTGTTTGAGATTTTTACCTTTTGATTTCTTGTTTAATAAATATTTATTTCAACTTTTTATATATTATTTTATATTTGTAAAAAAATTAAATTTAAATTATATTAAAATTAAAGTGATGTGTACAAATTAGTAATCTCCGATTGAGACAAATGAAATACCGAAAACAATTTTAACGGGTGTAGACGAAGGATATTGCATACCCGCGAGAATGGTGAGAAATGCATCAATTATGATTTAATTGTGGACGGGGATAATATTTTCACTCATGGACGGATTTAAAGATAGGGGTATCTAGATCCTTTTGCCCACATTGCCATTCCTTTGAGGGTTTCAAATAGTAAATTAAGATTCATTCTTCCTCACAATTTGTTAACAATTTTGGAAATTGTAAATTGAAGGCAAAAAGACATATATAAACACCCAAAAGATTCATATATTTATTTTCCATCTTTTGACCACCAAAATGAATATTTTCTGGACATTAAAGGAAAGTTTCTTGAAGTTATGGTAAGAAAATCAAAAGAACTTTTGCCATTTACTTTTTGCCTTACAAAAGTGATAATTCTTTGTTATTGTCCATATATATGAATATGAAAAACAGCCAAGGAATGACCTCAATCTCAGGGCCACAAATATAACTTAATGCCCCAATATATTAGATTAAAACTCAACCAAAAAGAAATACACTCACTCTTCGAAATTGAATGTACATATTTCTATTTTAGTTTGCTCAAACTTGAATGTCCACTTTCCTTAAATAAACTTTTTTTTATCGAAAATTCCTTTAATAACATTTTAATTTAAGAGATTTATATCTCACCAATTCATGGGTCCTATCACTCATCATTTTAATTTAAACGATTTACATTTCACTAAGTCATTGGTTCCACCATCCATTACATTAATATTAAGGATAATTTGGTAATTTAATTGAAGTAAAATGTCTTTATTAATTTTTAATTGAAGTCAAAAGTGAACATTTAATCCAGACGGAAATAATATATAAGAAAGAAAAAAAAAAGATAGTTGATTATGTATACAATTATGAAAGAGTTCAAATTATTTTTTGTGATTTTGGGATTTCAATTGTTTGTGTTAGCAAGTGAAATCCTTGGCTATGAAGCACCACCAAATTGTTTAGTCTTTGATTGCCCACAATTTGATGTGATCTACAGCATCCCAGAATTTGAAATCAGAAGCTATAGAGATGCCAATTGGGTTGCATTTCCAGTTAAAGCTTACTCATACAAAGCTGCAACTGTTATAGGATATAACCGGTTTGTTTTTCTGCTCAGACTGCTCTTCCTTTAATTTCTATGTTTCTTACGTGATTAAAATAACTTTTCCTTCAAACAAATGGGCTTTTTCTCAATTATTTTAAAAAAAACTAAAACATTTGTATAGTTTAATGAGAAATTCCCGAATTTCGTCTCCAATTTTTTTTTTAATCAAACTTTTTCTTTTTTACCTGCTTTTGTCCCCAATATTTTCAGGTAAATTTTTTGTCCTTCTCGCTAATTTCTTGTTGGAATCCAGCAAAATAACTTAAATTAAGTGCAAAAACAATATTTCAATCCATTCCCTCCGCCCAAAACCCCTCTTACGTGGAATGAAATACCCTTTTTACCCTTCTTTAATTTCTTTATTAAAAAAAATTCAAATTGTTTCACCGGATTCCAGCAAGAAATTAGTAGAAAGGACGAAAAAATTTATTCGAAAATAGATTGGGTCAAAATCAGATAAAAAAGAAAAATGATGAATCACAAGACAAAAAAAAAAAAGTTTTGGGGACGAAATTCAAGAATTTTCTTAGTTTATTAATTCTTACAACTTATAATCTTGATGTAAAAAATGGAGAAATTCTCCAAACACAAATGGTTGTTGATTGTTATTTTGTCCAAGAAAGTACTTAACAAGAATTCTCTTGATATGGTTAGGGTTCTTGATTATGCAGCCGGTGCACAAAATAGAGCAGGGATAAACATTTCTCTAACTTGGCCAAGTTTTGTAGACGTTGGTTTCTCAACCAATAGTTCTACCACCACTACATACTTCTACCTCCCACAAGAAAATCAAGCCAATCCTCCGGCGCCTCTTGATGATTCCGGTAGCATAGTTGTCCTGCCCCGGTACCAATATGCAGCTGTTAGAAGATATCATCACTACAGTAATTATAAGAACATCAACAGAAATGTGATCACTTTGAGGAATGCTTTGAGAAACACTCCTTGGGCAGAAGCTGTGAACATCCCTGCTTTCAGTGCTGCATCATATAATGATCCTTCCGGATAGTGTTGTTGTAAGTGAGGTCTTGATATGGTTCGGGGCTGAAAGAATTGACTAATTTGTTCTCTTACAATATTTATATAATTATACAAAGATTATGAAACAATGGAAACTTATTATATAAAAAATTCAAGTGAACTTGATCTTTATGAATCAATAGTTAATTTAAAAATTTTCTCTTGAAAATTTAAAATTTGAAATTTTAATATATGAATCCGACTATTCGATGAATATATATTTTAAAAATATTTTTAATTTAAACTTTCGTATACTCACTAATTTATTTTAACGTCAAATTTTTCATTGGAAATATAAATTTTTTATCAAAATAATTTTTATTTTAAAATTTCAAAATAAACACACAACATTTTTTTACAATAGAAGCTTATTAACAAAAAAGTTGCAAATTTTAACCTCAATAATATTGGCGAGAGTACTTTCATGTTAGCAAACTCTTATCATACACGTAATTGTGGAACTCGGGGTCAGACACTCTGCAACCGAAATCCCACATCGATGATGCTTTAAGAAGAATGAATTGGAAAGGACTATAAAATGGGCAAACCGAACACGTAGAAGCTCATACCTTTCTCGGCCTTTTGGCTAAGATCAAGTGTAGTATCTGTTCTTATCAGTTTAATATCTGATACGTGGGTCATCGGCCCACACGATATTAACTCTATTTTTTTAGGGGAGGGGCCCAATGGGTAGCTTGCTACTCGGGCTCTTAAGCGTCGCCTAGGTTTTGCACTACAGCCTTGCCCGGCGCACCCCACCAAATTAAGTTCAAATTTGTCTGTCCTTGTTTACATTCCGAATACGATAATGTAGGTAATATTAATGCTTATAATCCAGATATGCATATATTCTGTAGTCATTGATATTTTGTTTTTCTTTTGTCATTTCCATTTTGGACCCAAAAAGATCTGTGGTCATATACACGAAAAGAGACAGTAAAGGATTTGAAACAACCCAAGCTTCTTAAGAAGAATAAAGTTGACAATGAAGAATCTTCATAAAGATATCAAGAATGATTCTTGTTTGTCTTGCCAGTGGAAGCAGACTCACTGTACCATCTTTTCACTACCGCAATATAAGGCATTGATTAAGGTCTTGGGAGATGGATCTTTCTGTTACATTTAGGATGCCACAGATAAAGATATCAACTTTCCGAATTTTGTGTTACATAAACCATTAATAGCACAGATTGTCTTCTGTACTTGAAAAACATTCACAATGCTTCTTAGCTAACTAAGAACATATCTGAGCTTGGTTGCATTCGTCTTCCTCAACCAGAATGCGCATCGACCATAGCATCAATTTGATCTCCATCCTGCATGTGTAGCTACAAAATAAAGAAGAGAAATTAGCAACTAATTCACAGTCCTAAAACGCCCAAAAAAGTAGTATCATTTCTCAACATTGGGAGAGGAATGTAGGGTATCGTTCAATAGTTTCATTATGACTTGTACATTGTATGAGAGTAGAGGCAAATCCACACTAATTCTTTGCAGTGAAAATATATATAAGTAGAATTTGACTTTAGGTAAAATAAGGAGAAAGAGTTCAACATATTAACCTCATCTGGGGTGTTACGCACAGGCAGTTTACATCTTTTGTATATAAACTTCATGGATTTATAATCCAACTTCTTGTTTTCACAGTACTTCATCAAGAGCTTCTTTAGCTGCAAGTGGCGTTTGATGGCAAACAGAACCTGTATTCCATCCTATTGCAAGAGAAGAAAAAGGATTTGTAAACATTTCTAGTAGTAGGGAAAGTAAGAGAAGAAGTGAACTTCAAATGCCAGAAAAAGAAATACTTCGTCAAAATTTCCAAAATAACACCTTAAGTTTGCCTCTCTAGTAAATTAGATGCTCAGCATTAATGGCTTCTCTAGGCAATTTCCTACCCTAAACATGGGCATCTGGCTTGCTATTGTATATAATGTGGCGCAAAGTAATGAAGAAAGTAAACATTTTCTTGAAAAGAAAACTGTCCATCAGCAATGTAGGTATTTTATTCCCAAATAAAATTCCCTGTTTTTTGCAACAAAGCTGCTGTATCCCCCAAGATTACCAACAACATGATTTTTAATCTGGTAAAATTTAAGATTTTAAAGATGAAAAAGTTGAATTTAGCAAAAACCTCTCAAAAAGATTTGCTAAGATGCATGAAATACATATGCAACAATTCCAAAAAAATTCACTCATTTAGCAGACATAATTTGTCACCTTCCTCCTTGGCCTTCCAAGTCAAGCCAAGACAGCCTCAATGCCCTTCCCTTCCCAAACAATGCACTCTCAAACACAAAACCCAGAAACTGAGGGGGGGGGGGGGGGGGGGGAGGGAAATCAAGAAAACAATACAGAAACAGATGATCCAGAAACTGGAAAAGAGGAAACCATCACAGAGAAACAGAGAAGACAGTCAACGAAAGCAAAATTAAGGAAACATCAGAGAAACAAAACAATATCAAGAAAAACATAACAGAAAGGGAAAACCCAAGAGCTGAAAACATAAAATCAAGAAAAAATCACAGAAAACGGAAGAAAACTAACCTGACCCTGAACATAAATCTCGATTCTGTCGTCATTCTTGTTCAAAGGTGTCTTACTTGGGCCACTCCCAACCATTTCAGCTGCCTTGTTAGCTTGAATGCAGTCGGAGAATAAAGAGAGAAAGAGAGAATTGCGTCTGAGTGTTTCTTTGGGTATGATCAGAGAGTGAAGTAGGAGTGTCACGAGTGTGCTTTCTGCTCAGCATCCATGAAATGTGGCAAAATGACAAGCGTCTCTCTCTTTAAAAAAGAAAGTAAAAATTACGCAAATAAATCAAAGAAAAAAATTTAAAATTTAAAACATATATCCCTCCTATTCATTCAAAGTGTTTACATTTCTTTTTTT
The DNA here is from genome assembly GCA_019593545.1 of Apocynum venetum. NCBI lineage: Eukaryota > Viridiplantae > Streptophyta > Magnoliopsida > Gentianales > Apocynaceae > Apocynum > Apocynum venetum. The sequence continues at coordinate 4,054,796 of SRSM01000127.1, forward strand.
AATCTACTTTATTTCAATTATATTATTCTAATTTTAATATGTACTTTTATAATTATATTTTTATTATTAATTAAATATTTAGATGACTTATTAATTATTTATTAAAAATGTATTTTTTAGAATGATTAATATATATACATTAGTTATTAAATAATGTTAAATTAAAAAATTTAGTTGCATAATTTTCATTTCAATATTTGTCTTAATCCTTATGTAAGCTCAAATTGGATAATTGAAATGTGAGAGAGTAAAATAATAATCGCTCATTGAATATCACATTTGATTTAACTTAAAAATTAAGAAAAAATTTTAACTTAAAGAAAATTAATTTTTTATCCTTATTATTAATTAAGTTAATAGTGAAGATCATCTGTAAATTGAAGCGGTTGTTAGTGAAATTTTAAATAAAAAATATTTATTTTAAAAATATAAACATTTATTTTTTAATATTTCAAAATAAAAATGTAAATATTTGCACTCAGATTAAGAAATATTTTAATATTATTGAAATTATAAATTGATTTTTTTTATATTTTACTCTTTCACTTTATATTTAAAATTTAATCAAATTCAAGTTTAATTGTATGAAAGTTTTTAAGACAATTTAGTCTAAATTGTCTTAAAAACTGTGTATTTATTTTTGAAAAATAAAATCTTTAACTTAATATTTACTATTTTAATAATTTGAAAATGAATTTCATAAGAACAAAGTAAGAAAATTAACCCTATTTAGTTATGTATATTTGAATGTATGACCATTAAAATCTTATATATATATTTAATATTGATTTACAAATTCAAAATTTTCAAAATTGGATAAACAAGGTCCTTTTAACTTTCAAAATTTATTACAAAACAATCTTAGAAAGTTAAACACTCCAAAATCAAATATATATATATATATATATATGAGATATTAATAATAAGATATTCAAATATATATATATATATATATATAAAAGACTAAACAAAACAATTCTTCTAGTAAAGTGTTGAATATAGTTTTTAATTATTTTAAAAATAAACTACATTCTCAATTAATATACTGTAGTAGCATTTGGGATGCAAAAAACAAAAACCTAGCTCTGATTATAGTATAGTAGGGACTGTGGGAGAAAATATTTTGTAGTATTTTGAGGGAAAGATAATAAATAATAAATAGTACAATAAATAAAGAGGCTTTACTGCAGATGCCAATTTTAATTCGGGGCAATTAATATTCTTCGTAGACTTTTACTGCAACAACAGCACCGTGGTGGGTCAGGTCAGTACACTTTTATTTTAACTCACGCTACCTACTGCATGCATCCTCTATTATACTAAAAAGGAAAATTCATTAATTACCCCCACCGGTTTCATGATAATTACTCTCATCTATTGTCAAAAAAAAAAAAAAATTTGTTTCAATTTAGAATTTAATTTATGTATTTTTTTATTTTTTTTATTTCCATTTTATACTTATTTTAAAGTATTATTTCCGTTTTATTCTTATTCAATGCTAGATTAAATTTTCAAACACATTATGTGTGTATGTATATATAATTCTAACTATCCACTCTTTATTTTCCATATGAAAAAAAATGAGAGAAAGGAAAATAAGAAAATTAATGCAATATTAATTTTGAAGTATAAGATTGTTTCAATAATCTAAATCTATGTTTTTTTAAAAATTTTAACAATTTCTTAATTTAGTAATTCTCCAAAATTAAGAACTATATACAACCAAAAGGTATAAGAAAACCCAGAAGATTCATTAAGTTCTTTTCTTTTTTTTTTTCCTTTGATGTTTAATGAAATGAAATATAAAATAATGATAATTGAAGGAGCAAAATTTAAAGCAATGTCATCATTACACATACCTGACCGGACCTAGCGCCCCCTTCTCCCATCCCTGACAAAATCCGCCAAACAAGAGGAGCGAAGCAGCATTCTCTTCTAAGCTCTTCATTTTACTAATCTTACCATCCAAATCAACTAGCATCGAGTACATTCTAGTTTCTAGTCAGAAATTTTATATAGAGTATTTTTGGAGATACTACAAAATATGACCTGAAGCAATTATAAGAGCCAGAAGATGTTTAAAGCATATGATATCCACAGAATCAACATGTTGCTTGTGCTTGATGATCCATGACAAAAGATGCATATAAATGTAAACTAGGCTTATCAAGCATTTTTCCCCTCCAAAAAGAGGGTAAAAAAAAGGTGAACAGGCATTCAACAGAATGCTTAAGCATGCTTGAAATTACTTTGAAGATGAGACATTTGTATTTTGTCTTGTCAAGAAATAAAAGAACATATGATCACCTCTTTCAACAGTATGTTTCCATCAAAATCTGGTTGACCAATTATGATCAAAACCAGTTGCCATTTCTCTAGACTAGTTAATAATAAGAATAATCTCAAGCTTTGCAGGTCATTCTGAAATCCTAATCCTTGTACACTACATAGGTAAACAGAGAGGGTAACAAGATAAAATTTTCTGTAAGGCATAATTGCATTTCTCTAAACTAACAATTGATCTATTGGAAGGTGCTCCTTTGAAAAATTGGCACCCATTTAAGAATACAATTGATCCATTTACAAAAAATAAGACTCGTAAACATGAGCCTGATCATGTATCTATATACTCTGGAGAAAGAATGTTTTTCAGAAGTTCCTTCAGATTGGCCAAAACATGTCGTGGCCCTAGACTCTTGACACCAATGTAATTCAGTAGCTGCTCTAAGTCCTACAGAAAAAGGATAGGATGATTAATATATTAGAGGTGATATCTGCAATGGTATGAAAACAATTAGAAAAGAAGTCATGCGCTTAATGTGAACAGAAAGCTAGCTTTGATGAGAATTTTTAGCGATACAGCAGCAACTGTTAAAAATGAACTCAAACTTGTTTTCTTTTTAACATATAAAATATCATAACAACATTCTTTATCTAGCTACAAACGAGCCATGCACAAAAAACAAGTGCTCATATTTTCTTTGCATGTTAATAATATAAGATCATGCAGATAAGAAAACTTCCCTTGACACAACATCAGCCATAATTATGTAACTTCCTTTCTGGCTCAAATAACATTGACCTCCTCAATATTACCCTATGAGTGTTTCCGAAAGTTAAAAGCAAACACATAAAATATCGCTAATCTATTATCCACAATTTTCTAATGGTCCAAAGCAAAACATAAAGATATAGCCATAATGGAAGCAAAGAACTGTCTAGGATAAGTTCTACGCATTATACAAACATGGAGTGGAAAAAATGGAAAATTACAACCCAACACCCAAATTTTTCTTATAACAAAAACCTTCTTTTATTTCAGCATATAGACAATATTATCCACTCATATCAAAACATTACTTTGTTTATGGGGAGCAAGTTTCCTTTCCTTATCCTCATGAAATAAGAATAATAGGTGGTAGTTGAAAAATAAGTTTCCTTTCCCCATCCTTTCATTGCAGTGTCCATTCCACTAATCCAAAACTTACTTTGCAAAATTAAGGTGGCCAATCCAGAAACAATAACAATAAAAAGGAAGAAGAGATCATCTAATTTTCAGGATGATCGGCAGTTTTTATTGAGTCATAGCAATAAAAGTAGTACTGATACTAAGGATGTCCAGGAGTAATAGTGTGAGTCATTAAACACAGAAGTGACACAATTCTCCCTGATGCTTCATGAATATAAATGAACCACAAAAGGAATTGAAGAAAACCTTATTGAGTAAGAATACACCATATGCTGCTCTTGTAGAGTCTTGCCCTTCTAAAAAAAGAGGAAATTCTATTGGTTTTCCATTCATTGAAGTTAATGAATTTGGCACTGAATCGGAAGATGCAAGCTCAATGGAAGGTGCATAATCACGAATATATGATCGTGAACATCCCAATCGCAAAGGGTAACGTAAAGGAACTTGCAAATAGGAAGCAATAAGTGAGACAGCCTGCAAATTTTAACCAGCAATGTGAATCACGATTAGACTAAGGGATCACGCACTAAATGTTTGAGGCCTAATGCACAAAAGGATAGCAATAACTTCACTTGCCAGATAGTTAAAAATGTATAAGCATATGATGCTAATAACAAAGAAAGAAAACTAACAAGGAACAGAATGCTATAATATAGGACTTGGCTGTCTTCTACTAACATAACATTCCAAATAAAAAGGATAAACAAATCAAAAATCTTAAGTTAATTGAAGAGAAGAACAGAGAAGAACACACATGTGCTACATATCCCAAGGCTGTTGCAGATCGTTGAACTTCCTTCTTATCAGTGAAAAAGCTCATCTTTGTAAAATCCATCATAGTGAGATGCAGACCTGCAATTGTCAAGGATCCTTGATCAAGAGGTTTTGATCCAGCAGGAACACCTGTAAAAGTAGCCAACTAGGACCATTCATCATAATGTACTCATCGAGGCATGGTTAATATGTAATATAGTAGCCATACTCTATGGCTCTATGAGGAAACTGTAGAATGGTGAAGTGTATCTTTAAAGAGCGCTCACAAAACATGTCAAAATCAAGCAACCAGATATAGGAGAACTCGCTAGGTCACATGATAATTGCCTATTGCCAGAAAACCAATAGAAAAGTTTACACAAGATCCCATTTAGTTTCTTTTCTTTGTTTTCATAGAAGACAAATCATAAAGAGCAGTGCTGGGAATATTTAAAAAAGTGTGGGAAAATGTATTATGTACCTTGGCTAGTTTTGGGAGATTGCAACCAGGTTCTTAGACCAGAAGACAAAAAGGGTGGTAAGAATCTAAATTGGTCAAAGGCTCGAGTAATGTGGGAGTTCATCCATGACAGTCAGCTGGTTGATCTTGGATATTCTGGACCGGACTTCACCTGGACCAACAATCGAAAAGGACTCCTGAAAATTAAGGAGATACTTGATCGTGCTTGGGGGAATAGTATGTGGATTCGAAAATTTGAGGAGGCCCGAGTTATTCATTTAACCCGTACGTACTCTGATCATAACCCAATCTTGACTGTGTTGGAAAGAGACCGGGGAGTTTTTGTAGAGAAACCATTTCAGGTGCTGGAACCTTGGTTTCAGCATGATGATTTTGAAGGGATGGTGTTGGAGACTTGGGGGACATATAAAGGTACTTTGCAGGACACCTTGGAGGTTTTCAAAGACAAAGCAACAATTTGGAACCAAGATATTTTTGGAGACATTTTTCGTAGAAAAAATAGATGTCTTGCTCGTATTACTGGTATTCAAAACCACACTTCTTACCCTTTATCAATATTTTTTAGAAATAAGGAGAAGGAGCTCATCAGTGAATTCCAATCTATTCTCAAGCAAGCAGAGAGCTACTGGAGGCAAAAATCACGAAACTCTTGGCTTCGTGATGGTGAGCGAAATACACGGTTTTTTCACACTTCCACTGTTGTTCAGCGTAGGAAAAATAGAATTGGGCAACTGAAACTAGAAGATGGGGAATGGAGTGATGATCAAGAGAAACTTAAGCAGCATGCTAGGAGATTTTACTTGAAACTCTACACTGCTGAACCTTGTCTACATGAAGACAGTGCTTCCTGGAATCTAATAAAGCTTAACCATTCTGATTCCAAGTGGTTAAATCGTCCAATTTCAGAATTGGAGATTCAACAGGCCCTTTTCCAAATGGCACCCCACAAAGCCTCAAGATCCAATGGCATTCCGGCTTCTTTCCTCCAAAAATTCTGGCCTATTGCTGGACACTCTGTAACTGAATTTATCCTCAAGGCATACATTTCGGGAAGATTTCCAAGATCAATGAATGATACTCTCATCTGTCTAATTCCAAAACAGGTTCAACCAGAGTTCATATCTCAATTTTGTCCAATTGCACTTAATAATGTTCTTACTAAGATCATATCAAAGGTAATAGCAAACAGATTGAAGACTGTGATGCCAAAACTAGTTGCTTCCAACCAAGCTGGTTTTATCCCTGGGAGAGTTTCTGCTGATAACATCATCCCCACTCAAGAAATTCTGCATACCTTGAGAATGAAAACTGGTAGAATGGGAGGAATGATGACAAAAATTAACCTGGAGAAAGCTTATGATAGGGTTGATTGGGGATTTCTATGTCAAGTACTCATTGCAGTGGGTTTTAAACAACATTTGGTGGACTTAATTTTGTTTTGCATCTCTTCCACTAACCTCACAATTCTCTGGAATGGTACTCCTCTTCCTGCTTTTACACCTAAGAGAGGCCTTTGTCAGGGAGATTCTCTTTCACCATATCTTTTTGTTCTTTGTATGGAAGTGTTAGGACAAATGATTCATAGTGTGGAAACCAATCAAGGCATCTAGCTCGAATATTGGGCTATCTCATCTCTTTTTTGCTAATGATCTTCTATCTCATCTCTTATTTGGATCATTTTTGCAACATTTCAAGGCAAAAGGTTATCTTTTTAAATCAAAGATTTGGTTCTCACCTAATACCCGGAATACCACAGCAAACTCAATTAAGTGTCAATTTTCATATTCCTCAAACAAGAAATCTTGGTACCTATCTTGGTGTGCCTCTCATTCCGGACACGTTCACTCATCTCCTTTCCAAGCTCCATCATAAACTCAGTGGATGGAAGTCCAAATTTCTATCTCGTGCTGCAAAGATGATTTTGATACAGTCAATCATCTCTGCCATACCTCAACATTTTATGCAGTCTATGAAGATTCCTGCTCAAGTTACTAAAGAAATGGAGAAAATCAATCGAGATTTTTTTGGGGGAGACTAGGATGGTAAAAACTCCCTCCATACTGTGGCTTGGAAAGACATATGTAAACCTCCACATCTTGAAGGTTTAGGCCTTCGAACCTTAGCAGCAACTAATAAGGCTTTTTTGGCTAAAGTGGGATGGAGATTGATCAAAGAGTCTGAAAGTCCTTGGGCCAAGCTTCTTCATGCTAAGTACGGAGGAGTTGGAGGTCTTCAAGGGGTTACTTCGAGATCACAATGTTCCTCTACCTGGAAAGGCATCACACAGAGCTATAATACGTTTCGCACTGCTTTTTGTTGGAAGGTGGGAGATGGGTCTAAGATTTGCTTTTGGAAAGATCGATGGAGTATTGATCAACCGTTAAAAGAAATCTGCTTGACACCTATCCCACCTAATTGGTTACTAAAACCTTTATCTGACTTTTGGGTGCATGATGGCTGGAACGAACATCTCCTTGAGGAATATCTGTCAATGAATACTATAAAAAAGCTAAGTGATCAATTTCACCTAAATCAGGATGTTATTGATTGGCCTGTGTGGGAAGCTTCTAGCACTGGTATATTTTCTGTGGGTTCAGCTTACTCTCACATTACTGAACATTCTATGGTGACCAGTTCTTTCAACTAGAAAAAGATTTGGAAATTCAGAGGCCCTTCTCAAGCCTCTCTTACTCTCTAGTTTCTTAGCCATGATCGACTTAAGACCAACAAGATGCTTTGGGAATGCCAGATTTTGGAATCTCCGGCTTGCTCCCTGTGGGGACATCCGACTAAAGGCTCTTTTCATGTGATTCAGGATTGCACCAGGTCAAAAGCAGTATGGATTCATCTTCTTCCTAATATGAATTGTACATATTTTTGGACTGGCACTACGACACATGAGTGGATCTCCTTTAACTTAGGAAAAATGGCCACTAACCTGGCCAACAAGTCTAACTGGAAATATATTTTCTGGGAAACCATTCATGTGCTTTGGTACCAAAGTAACAAGGAATTATATGATTCCTCTTTTTTTCTGCATAGTCCTTTATGGATAGCTAGGCATATATTAGCTCGGGTCTTAGACCTCTTACTAGCTCAGAACAATTACATTTTTATAACCGCATAGTGTGCAGCTTTTTGCTATATTAATACACTTGATCCCTCTTGATAAAAAAAAATCATAAAGAGCAACTTCTAAAGCAAGGCAATCACAGTCATGAAGTGATAAAAGCATATATATAAGCCTAATCATCCAATGGCATACATGTATGGGTTAGGAACTTGTTTAAACCCTATGCACCTTCTCTTAACAAATGTTGAACTCCATCTAGTATATCAGATAGTTCCTTTTTCATGCATATAAACAGTACGCACTAGTAACATTCAGGAGAAAACAAAAAACTCCTTACAAGCAATACAATTAACACGTATTCATCTAACTTCTAACATCCTATGCCTGAAAATGATAGAAAATAACACGAAGCTTTTGGATGCACAGGAACAAAAATCATATGTCACAGGAAATTCATATAAATTCCAGGAAAAAGATGACAATTTGAAGACTTGAAGACCATGAGGCAAGAGAAAACTTCTGTCCACAAGAAAGAATCATGCATGAATCTTATGTTAGTTCTGGGTGCTACCAAATCAAATGATTTTTTATGTTCTTTTCTTTAATGAAAAATAGGTGATGAAAATATCATCTTTATAAAGACATCAAGAGTCAGGTCACAATATGTTACAAGAAGAAGCTCTAATGATTATGAACCTGGTACTTCAAAAAATTTGAATCTTTTCTTATCCTTGTTTTGTGTTGACCGCTAAACGCAAATTCACTTCCCTGTGTTATGCTTACCATAAGATATAAGGTATGATTTTTGCTGCCTTACATCCACAAACAGGAGGTTTCTCTTGGTAAAGTGTAATCAAATATATTAAAAAAAATGATTTTTAGGTTAGGATTTTGGGTAGTTTGACTCTCACTTTCAGTTACATTTAGTATAGCAGAATACAAATCTCAGCTTGCCAAAATACCACCAAAAACATCTTAAATCCTTGCCTGATTTAATACTGCTGGTAAATGATTCAAGCTCTTGGTCTTGTTTTTGCCCAATTACGACCTTCACTGGATATAACAATGAAACTTGTGAAACCATGTATTGTTGTCTCACTCTCAGCAACTTTTGGGATGACTTGAGACGAAGATAACCGCTTCCTCCTGCAAGGGACCGATTAGCCTCCTGCAATCATATCCAAAGAGAAGTTACTATTCGAAACTCAGTAAACATTATGATTTCTGTGTTCTATATTTAGTGGTTTTGAAATGGGAAGAAGGTTTGACAAGAAATAACTGAGTCCCTTGCTCCTCAGTAGCTCATGAGCTCCAGAATATCAGCACAAAATTGATGACGAGTTCTTATTCCCCCCAAATTTATTGTTTCCTACCAACCATAAAGCTTGTTCAATAATCTTTGCTTTCATAAATCTTATTCTCATGTTATATACAAGTCATGAGTTAGAATTATGCCTCTACAGCAAAACTATCATGCAGGTGCAAAGCCAACATTAAGTTGCAGTGGTTTTAAAAAATTAACACCATTTAGGTTGTTAGAATTGCATACTTTATGAGTTCCTGGCAAATCATAACTGAGGTGGAACACAGAAATAACTTCAAAGAAAGATATCGCCACGGTTTTGTCCATCCCAACAACTACTATGATTCTACTAAGTAGAAAGCATGAAAACCATAAAATTGGAAATTGAATAAATTTCACAAGTTAAAGCAAATAAAACTAAAAAACTAGAAATACATGCATGACATTCTACAAATATTCTGTGATATACCTGCAAGCGCTTGCTGGCCACAGAGAGAGCAGTCCCTGAAACCAATAGTGATCTAATCTCAGCAGTAAGTTGTTCTTCTTGTTTCCTAACTTTCTCTTCCACAACTTTTGAATGCATTGACATGTTTCCCATCACCAATTTTCGAGATTCCAATTTTTCACGCATCTCATCAAGCTCATTTGACCGAACTAATGATTCACCTTGTATCTGCCCACCATATACGCCCACATAAAGCAAAAGAATTTTGCAGCAATAAATGGATTAAAAAATTGAAACAAACATGAAAACTGCATAATTTTAGTTATTTCTGCATTCCTAACAACAGTAGCATAAGGTTATGTTCCTTTGTTTCATAAATAAGAAAAAGCTGCTCCTATAGGCAAGCATAAGAAAAATGGAGAAAGAAAAAGCTTAAAGATTGCTTTCTTCATTCAAAATAGGAGCAATACATGAACTGTGGTCCAAGTCATATTCAATGTTCCTTAACCAATGATACTCTGATTGAGGCCATGGACACTATTTGCAGCAAAAAACATCAGTTTGAGAGTATGGAATAGGATGATTAATTCATCACGAGTATGGCCCTAAGACACAACATAAGAAGTTATCTTCCATCTTGAATATCAGACCCTTAAATGAACTCTGATTTTTCCCCCATAAGAAAGCCAGATTAAGCCATAGGTAGTTATTCCAATCAAAATTAACTATTAAGAATTAAGAAATATATGCATGTAGGACATTCACAGATTTTTCATGAAACTAATAATCTATTTTGAACTTGGGAACTCAAACTTTTGGGCTGACAACATAGAACTTCAAAGAGAAAAACCCTGAACTACTAAATAGAGCTTCAAGGTTATATCAGTACAAGAGTGAGACCAGCGTCATCCATCCATCTGAATATCCATCTGAATATTCTATTCAAGATATTTAAGTTTGTTAACATCTATCTGAATAGTGACAAAGATCTTATTACAGACATAAGCTTCACTTCATAACCTATTTTACCTCATCCACCATTTCATGAGAAGGTTGATCACCACCCTTCACCAGTCACGATGGAATCCTTGGTTACCACACTCAACCATCTAAATCAGGATAATGGCGTCTAGATATTTGCTTTTCATTACTCTCATTCGTTTCATTGAAGAACTTGCTTCATACAAGACCCAGTACCCAAACATTTCTTTTCCGTTTAATGAGCCAAGTCACAAACAACACAAAAAGGATAGCGGAAATCATGACAACCAAACGAAACAAGAAGCTTTTGAAACGAGAGACCCATTCTATCCTCTTTCTTTTAGTCTTCTCCCCTAATACTCGAGAATATCAAATTCCAAAAGAAAACCCCCAATAAACTTCCATATATATATAAACATCTGTGAAAATAATATCAAGAAACCCGCTAGAACTACATGTAACTTTCTTTCTCCACAGCAATTGACAATAACTTCCAGAAGAAATTATCTTGACCCATTTACATACTTGTTATCGAAATTATAATAACAATTTTAAAAAAAAAGAGAATTACCTGTATGAGGGACTGAAGTTTCTCTTCATGTCGAAGTTTTTTCTGCTTAGCTTCCTCCAAAGCAGAGGTGAGGCTACAAAGTCGCGCTAACTCTTGTTCATAATCTTCCCATTGTATTACTTTCGCATTCTCAAAACTATCCTCATTAACTTCAACTTCCTTTTCTTCTTCCCCTATTGAATTGGGCTTCTTCTTCGAATCCATTCAAATTCAAAACTAGTATTGGAAGAAAGGTTTAATCTTGATTCGATCTTCGGGCGATTCAAGAAGGGATTTTGATCATAGTGGATTTCTTGGCTCTTCAACACCATAGCTGAGAAACTTCTGGGGGGAATTAGGGTTTTGAATGCCTCATTGATTTGTATGCGAATTACAGAAAAATCTTTGCATGGGTTGCTAGATTTTTGCTAAGGGTATTTTGATTATAAGAAGAGGAAAGTGAGAAAGGTTGGTGAAGTATAAGCATAAGAAGAATGACAAGTGGATATTTTTTTAAAAAAAATTATTTTCTCACTTTCCTTTCCTTTCTTTTTCTTTTTTCCGACTTCTCATTGGACCTCTTTTTTTTTCTTTTGAAAATATTGGACTGTTAGTTCAGCACCATTTTCTTTCCCTTTGCTTATTATTCATTATTTAGGACCATTTTCTTTTTTAAAAAAAAAAACTTAAAAATCCAAACTTCTTCGGAAAAGAAAGAAATGATTTGGCTAAAATATGCTGAAAAATCATTAATATCATTGCATACTGACATAAAAGAAAAGGATTTTTTTTTTTACTTGGTTACAAGTAGTATGTAATAACCTCTTCTTTTCTTCTTTTTTTCCATCTGATAACCCGATTAAAGAAGATAAGGGGGGAAGGCAGCAAACCTGTGCATTATTATCCTTTCAATTAGAGCGACATGGTGTTTTATTCCTCAAAACGCAGTTGTAATTATGCACATCAATTAGAGCCTATAAGGAACAAAGCCTAATATATCTTCTTATTTATCAAATAATATAAAGATCGTGATTCATGAATAACAATATATCATCGTCCAAGTAGGCTACTTGTGTACAAATTCAATGAGCCTATTATCCGGCAGAGAGAGCAACCTGCTATGGTGAACCTGGAATTGTACACAAAGATAAACCTTCCCGTAACAGAAGGGCGACAGAACCAAGACTATCCCATAAAGGGGTTCCAACGATAATCGAGAATAGGCTGAAGACTTCGAAAATGAGATTCATGCTACGAAAATGCTGCTTGGGCAGTTGCGCTAGAAAATTCTAGCGCAGATGTACTGAACAAAATGGTGACTGAAAAGGGATAGATATAATAAGTAGAAGTTCTTCTTCTCAAACCAACAAGTACTTGTATATGATAAACCAAAGCTACCACCGGCGGTCCAACACCCAATTCTGGGGGAAGACACCAGACAGAGATGATAAGAAGTACTGATCAACAAAATAACCTAAAAATTTCGAAAAATGACTTACAAGCAAATAATAATAATAATAACAATAATGTTGTTTGAGAAAGTTCTTAATGCAAATTGCAGGCCACTCCTCCATTCACTTCTTCTTAGCTGCAGCCTTTGTGACTTTAGCCCCAGTTGGATCCTTCTTATCCACACTCTTGATAACACCAACAGCAACAGTCTGGCGCATGTCCCTAACAGCAAACCTCCCAAGTGGTGGGTACTCAGAGAACGTCTCAACAACCATAGGCTTGGTGGGAATCATCTTAACAAAGCCGGCATCACCATTCTTCAAAAACTTGGGTTCCTTCTCAAGCTCCTTTCCTGATCGCCTGTCAATTTTGGTCAAGATCTCGGCAAACTTCACAGCAATATGCGAAGTGTGGCAATCAAGAACAGGAGCATAGCCATTCCCAATTTGACCAGGGTGGTTCATGATGATGACCTGAGATGTGAAATTTGCAGCTCCTTTAGCTGGATCATCCTTTGAGTTCGATGCAACATAACCACGCTTCAAATCTTTAACAGCCACATTCTTAACATTGAAGCCAACATTGTCACCAGGAAGAGCTTCCAGGAGGGCCTCATGGTGCATCTCAACAGACTTGACTTCAGTTGTAAGACCAGTGGGTCCGAAAGTCACAACCATTCCTGGCTTGAGGACACCAGTCTCAACCCTTCCTACTGGAACAGTACCAATTCCACCAATCTTGTAGACATCCTGGAGTGGGAGGCGGAGGGGCTTGTCTGTTGGCCTCTTTGGCTCATTGATCAGGTCAAGGGCCTCAAGAAGGGTTGGACCCTTGTACCAATCAAGGTTGGTTGACCTCTCAATCATGTTATCACCCTCAAAACCAGAGATGGGAACAAAAGGAATCTTATCAGGATTGTATCCAACCTTCTTCAGATAGGATGAAACCTCCTTTACGATTTCATCATACCTTCCCTTTGAGTACTTGGGAGTAGTAGCGTCCATCTGCACAGAAAAACAAATATCATTTAACATTAACAATTTGATCCTGGAAGAATGCATTTATATGCATGTAAAGACAACAAAACAGCATTACAGCCATGACCAAAATACAGTTCTTTAAATAAGAAACTTTAAGTGAAGTTTCATGAAGTATTTCTGCTAAATGACCTCAAATAATGAGGCACCCTACAACAGGAAACCACCAATGTTTTTCAGAAAGGAATGATTAGAAGATATCATTGGGACTGACGGGACTTGAACCCGCAGCTGCCACCACTGACTGGTGGTGTTCTAACCACTTGAACTACAGTCCCAACAAGGTTAAGATAACTCATGAGATATAGAAACCTTCTCAATCTTCCAAGAAGCCCTCCAAATACCACTGAGGGAGAAAATCTCAGATTATCTAGGGCTCCTACATCACATGGATGATAATTGTAAAAAGAACAAAGAGAAATGCTAGCGCATATTAATGGCCCTACTTAATAAAACAAAATTATGCTTACCTTATTGCAGCAGCAAATCATTTGCTTCACTCCAAGTGTGAAAGCAAGGAGGGCATGCTCACGGGTCTGACCATCCTTGGAGATACCAGCTTCAAAACCACCAGTGGTGGAATCAATAATCAACACAGCACAATCAGCCTGGGAAGTTCCAGTAATCATGTTCTTAATAAAATCACGATGCCCAGGAGCATCGATCACAGTGCAGTAATACTTTGTGGTCTCAAACTTCCACAAAGCAATATCTATAGTAATACCACGCTCCCTCTCAGCCTTGAGTTTATCAAGGACCCAAGCATACTTGAAAGACCTCTTGTTCATCTCAGCTGCTTCCTTCTCAAATCTCTCAATTACTCGCTTGTCAATACCTCCAAGCTTGTAGATGAGATGGCCGGTGGTGGTGGACTTACCAGAGTCAACATGGCCAATTACCACAATATTGATATGAAACTTCTCCTTACCCATTCTGATTATTCAAGAATCTGATCTACAACACAAAATTAAAAAGAAAATAAAGCTTAACTACAAGGTAATAATAGAGTATACTAAGGAAAGATTTTTGTATCCTAGTGTTCATGGAACAAAAATATAAAAAAGTATCAAATGCTAATATAAAACTTTACACCAGGTTAATGTCAAAATTGAAATGGATCGTTCATAAAACTTAAAACAAGTTTTTTTCAAAACCCTTCTAGTGAGGTTAGATTAGACTTCTAAATTAAAACTTCTGCCGGCACAAAAGCAATACATAAGAGAGAAAATAATTTTGACACTCAAACTCAAACAGATTAAGTATCCTAATGTTCATGAAAGAAAAACATAAAAAGTATCAAATGCTAATATAAAACTTTACACCAGGTAGAAAATGTCAGAGAAAATAATTTTGACACTCAAACTCAAACAGATTGATGTATCCTAGTGTTCATGAAAGAAAAACATAAAAAGTATCAAATGCTAATATAAAACTTTACACCAGGTAGAACATGTCAAAATTGAAATGGATCGTTCATAAAACTTAAAATAAGTTTTTTCAACACCCTTCTAGTGAGATTAAGATTAGACTTCTAAATCAAAAATTCTGCTGGCACAAAAGCAATACATAAGAAAGAAAATGACCTTTTGACACTCAAAAGCAGAATGATGTAAAAGATCTCAATTCAAACCCACAAACCAACCAAAACGAATAGACATAAAAATGATCCCCAATCGAATCTACATAGAGACCGATATACGAAATCAAATATATACACACTAATCCACATACATGTCTTCTGAATCTAAATCATTCACATGTCTTTTGAATCTAAATCATTCATCGAAACTAGAATTTTTAAAACCATAAATAATCCTGCGAAAACGGCAACCAGACAAACATCAGCTTACGATCATTTCAACCCTAAATCATTAACAAAAAATCGAAGACCTTTGATATATACTTAAGAGAAAAAAAACTTTTAACTCAAAATCATTAACCAGAATTCCAATTTTTAAACATAGGACTCATCCAAAAACAACAACGATCTCAAACTGAATTCAGAAAAACCTTGGATCAATCCCAGGAACATACCTTGGAATTGC
Source organism: Apocynum venetum (assembly GCA_019593545.1). NCBI lineage: Eukaryota > Viridiplantae > Streptophyta > Magnoliopsida > Gentianales > Apocynaceae > Apocynum > Apocynum venetum. Next base: position 4,070,388 of record SRSM01000127.1, read on the forward strand.
TTGGACTTTCTAGAAACCCTAGCCTCACAGAGAGTTGTGTCTGCGTGAGTGTGTGGAGTACCCTACAGAAGCTCGAAGGCTGCCTGCTAACCTATTTATAGCCAAAGGATTCAATGAAACCCTATTAGGGTTTTGCAAAAGAAACCATTTTTAGGTCGGCCGTAATTATATAACTTAATTTATCAAAAACAAATTATAAAACGTAAAAAAATTAAGAAAAATTAGCTAATTCAATAGTATTTTTGTAATCACCTCTACTTGGGCTCCAAGAAAGTGAATATAAGTCAACCTCTTTTTTCTTTTTCTTTTTTTTATAGAAATCTCTCTTTTTCATTCTTTATTAGTTTTGCTTGAATAGTTAAAAGAAAAATAGATTTAGATACAAATTTTTAGTTTTTATATTTGAATATTTTTAATATTAAATATTTGAATATTTAATATGTTTTATATGAAAAATTAGTTAAATTAATCATTTGTTTGTGTAATTTTAATCATTTTAATCTCTTATTTTTTTTAATCATTTAAATTCTTTATATATTATTTTTCGATCATTTATATTATATTACTTATTAGTTGCTTGAAATGAGTAAAAGCACTTTTAATTTTAAATAAATTAAAGCACTTTTTATTAACCATCATTTTGCCTTGTTAAACAAAAAATTTAACAACACTTTTCGCATGCAACACATTAACAATATCTTTTTTAGGGAAAAATAAATAGTATATTAGTTAAAAATAATTAATTTAATTTAAAAAATATTTAATATTTATACATGTGACATGATTCGTGAGTGATTATGAAAGAAATTTGAAATTTAGAGTAGATTAGAGTACCATTTTCATATTTGAAATTTAGAATAGATTAGAGTACCATTCTAAGTTGATGCATTCTAGTAGTGTATTTTTGAATTACTATAGTTGCTAGTATTTTTTTAATTAATTGAATAGTCCATTTGGTTATTTTTAAAAAATAAATACAATTGTTATGTACTTTATGTTTTCAATAAATAATTGTCCTAAAATGCTTTAAGTTATAAATAAGTGTCCGAAAGCATTAAAATATGTTGAAATCACATAGCATTAAGTTTGCTTTATGTTTATTTCAAAAGTGTTGAAGTATGAAAATATGCTAAAATCATATAATATTAAATTTCTTCTGTTGTTTATCTTCATTTCATTTTTTGCAACTTGCATTGGTCTTCATCTGGAAAGAAAAAAAAAAGAGAATCAAGTATTGGTTTAGTACAAAATAATAAACAAAGTATACACTTTATGTTACTTTCAATTGTCCAAATCTATTAAAAATTTAAAACATACGATTAAGTTTACTTTATCTACTATAAGCATTAAAACATGCAAAAATTACGTAACATTAATTTTTTTACTTTTGTTGCACTTCATTTCTTTTTCACTGTAATATATTTTTAGGTTACTGCAAAGGTAAATACAACATTAAATTTACTTTCTTATGAAAAAACAAGAAGTAATCGGTTTACAAATGTCAGTTCATTTTAAAAATATCTACTTATTTTTTAAAAAAATTTATTCTAATAGATGCTCATGCAAAACATTAATATTGTAAAGTAACATTTTTTTCCCCATAAATTTGGTCTTCATTTGTTACATAAAGTTCATCTAAAAATGACAAATTTTATGATACATTTGATATACAAGAATGAAATTTAACTAATAATTAATTTTTACTTGCATATTATTTATTTGTAATACTTATAATGCATAAAAAGGTAATTAATCTGAGAATGCTTTTTTTTTTTTGCAATATATATGATGCATGAAAATGGAGTTTAACTAAAAATGAATTTTTCATATTGTACATTATTTTAATATCTACAAAAATCTTATAATTAGACATGACATTTGATCCAAAAAAATAATTTATTCAGATTGATGAACATATATACCTTTTATGCTATAACATGTATTTCCTTTATCCACCTCTTTATTAAGTTAGTAATTCAATATCCTTTAAAATAAGTTTAAGTTTTCAAAAAAGGAATATTTGAAGAGAAGAGAGAGAAAAGATTTCTTAGACATATTAGTGTATTTTAATTTCATTTATTTTACTAAATATGCTTACGTTATAATGTGATCATCTCATGCATTGTTGAATTATGAAATTAATGTGCTTACACATTTTGAATGTATCTATGGCAAACAAATATTTACTGGGCAAAAGTCTCTTTACTAGTATTAATTAAAACCAATCATAATTATTTACTTGTCCGTGACTTATTTCCTCCAGTGTTTTTCAAATGTTTTTATTTGTCTTCTCCTTGTCCTAAAAGTTTATTTTTAACATTTTTTAATCTTTGGTTTGAAATTTTTTGGACATGATTGTGCTTGCCCAACTTTGTTTATTTAAACTTTTTAAGTCTTATAATTATTTGACACATAAATAAAGGGAAGCATTTCATTTGATTACAATAGTTTAAGAATTAAATATTTTAAAAAAGTTTAAAGATAAAGTCAAGACAAATAAAAATGTTTTGCCAATTGAAAAAAAGTTCACGATTCATGACAACTAAAATAATTTTGAGGCTAATTTTCCAAATTACTCTCCTTTTTAATATGCTATATATTGAGGAAATATGTTTTGCAAGTCTTTTAAAATGAGCAATTCAACTATAATCATAATTTTTTTTTCTCTCTTTTAATGAGGTTTATGGTGACAGATTAAATGTCAAGGTTAAAACATCCTACTGATGCCTTTCATAATTTGACGATTAAAATGAAAAACAAGATTATTCCAAAGTATTGATCCTTTCAATACTTATGCTAATAAACTTATTGTGTCTTGCATGTATGCTTCTATTGGGAAAAAAAATGATTTTGACCTAAAAAGATCTTAATAAAAAGTAGATTGTGTGCTAGTTGTAACTCATCGAGATGCTTTTCTTAAATAACACTTCATTCATATAGTTTCAATTTTAATTCCTTAGTTCTAGATTTTTTTACTTTAAATGTTATTTTATTATTATTATTATAGTGCAAGATATGATTAATATGTTTTTTTTATAAAAAAATTGATGGATTAATGCAAATTTGGTTAATAAACTAAAGATATGCAATAAAGTAGATTAATACAAATAAATCCAAATATTTTTATAATACTTCAATTAGGATTGCTAGTTTCTCAATTGGCTCAAATTTTTGAATGACTTTTTATGGTTATACTAGAATTCAAAGAAATATATTGAGTACAAATATGCTATTTACAAAAAAAAATAAAAATCAAATGAGATACATTGGATTGAATTTTTAAATTTCATATTTAAATTAGTTATTTAATATTAACTGAATTCTATATATTAAATATGATAAAAATATTGTTAATTTGATTTTTAAAAAGTATTATATATAATACAAATATACAGGACTCACAAATGAAAATAGTGTAAAATGAGGAATAAACACAAGGAGTGTGAAGAAATTTGAGTTTAAATTTAATGAAAATTTTAAAAGTTAAGTATTTTGTGTTATAGAATGAAAGTTAAAAAATTTGTTGAGTTGAAAAATTTCGATAAAAATATTCAGCGTTAATGAATTAATAAAATATCATTTAATGAATGCATAATTTATAAAATTATTGTGTTTGTGAGTTTCTGGTCATAAAATAATAAATTTTTAAAATTATACTTTTATTCATTACATTTGCTTGGAATAAAATTTAAAATAAATTTAACATAAATAAATTACCCCTTATTATTTAATAAGGATATTTTTATTTTTTTTTTAAAAAACTTAAGAGATGTTTTACAGCTTTGTTTTACTCGTCCAATATAAGCCTTTCCCGTTTCCTCTCTCCGACACCACTTCTCTACTTTCCAATCGATCTCAGAGCTAAATTCAATCAAGAAGAGAAGAAATTCAATCGAATCTTACTATGGCGGGCGTCTCGTTGAAGTGCGGGGACTGTGGAACCCTCATGAAATCGGTTGAAGAAGCTCAAGAACACGCCGAGCTAACCAAACATGCCAACTTCACCGAGTCTACGGAACCCGTTCTCAATCTTATCTGCACTACTTGTGGCAAACCTTGCCGCTCCAAAACTGTAATTAAGCTACCCTCTAGTCTGTCTTTGTCGAAATTTTGTGGGTTTGTTAGTTCTTGATCTCTAATTTATGATCGGTATGTTTAGGGGAGATTTGATTGATTTTTTTTTGGGGGTATAAATGCTTTAGGTTTGTTGAAGTTTTGGGTAACTGTAGTAATAGTGATTTATGTCTTGGAGATATTGTATGATTGTGTTGTAGTAATTAATCTTTGAGCTTAGAGATGATTGATATGGCATGAATTTCATTGGTTTGCAGTGATTAATTGAAATGTGGCATTCTTAAGATCACATACATACATAAAGACTTAGAGAATGATAGATAATTTCTATTCTGATAAACTTAGTATGCTTGAGGTATGTTAGACAGATTAGGCAAATATGTATGTTGCATTCTCTGGTAGGATACTAATATTCCATTCGCGTTGGGGTGCATGAACTTTTTGGATCAAGGAACTGCCTATTCAGCATAAATTTAAATACCTTGTTATTGCACATTATGCTTTGATGGTAATTGGTAATGGGTGGGTAGAATGCTGTTACAGTGTTCTATAATGTTTTAGGGTAATTTTTGTTTTCCTGTACCTCATTTCTTTGTGATTTTAACTCTGGAGGCTCTTTGATTTGGTTGTGTGGTGGGACAAATAGTTTAGGGGTTGCCGAGCAAGATCTTACATTTTAACACCTTTTTCATCATGGAAGCATTTTAACCTCTACATTCATAATCGCTTGTTGGTTGCAGTATGATGAATCCTTTAATATTTACTTCCAGAAAAAGTCCTTGCAACATTTGCACACCTATAGTTGTATGTATAAGCATGATCTAGGCTATTATATTTTGAAGTGTATTATTTGGTTCTTTTATTATTAGTTTTTTTACTATTCTTTTTGGATGCATTCTGCAGGAGAGTGATTTACATACCAAGAGAACTGGACACAATGAGTTTGTGGATAAGACATCAGAGATGGTAAAGCCAATAAGTTTGGAGGCTCCAAAGCTGGAGAATGACATAACTATGGAAGAGGCTGGAGATGGCAGCAATAGTTGCTCTCAAGAAGGTATTAATTCTGTTGCATGCTTATAAATTATATAATTGAGTGAATAATTTTGTTTCATATAAATATGCACAATAGTCTGGGTTAATTTTTTTCTTTTCTTATTTTGGATTTTTGTTTTCGTTCTTTTAATATTTACTATTATTAGTTAATTAAACATTGGTTATAGTTATACTATGGCCCATAATTTGAAATGTAGGGATAGTTAGTTTTGGGATCAAAAGAGGCTTGCATAAGATCCTTAAATGATCGCAACCACCTGCAGGAAAAAGAGTAGACAGCAGAAAGTCTAAAAATTTGATGGAGAAGTGATAGTTTTGTCTTTGTTTAATAAGTTGAGTTGTGAGTTGTTGAGCGTACTGAATTGATTGATTTTTTGTTACATTTTCTTTTTTAATTTATTAGAGATGGTTGTACCTGAAGTTAACCAAAAGCTGCTTGAAGAACTTGAAGCAATGGGATTTCCTAAAGCAAAGGCTACCCGAGCACTGCATTATTCTGGTAAGGACTTTGTAAAGTAGGAACGAAATCCCATACTTTTACATGCTTCTTTTGTCAACTGGATATTCTATTTAATTCTTTTGTTTCATTCTGAATTTTTGCAATTTCTTGCAGGAAATGTTAGTATTGAGGCTGCAGCAAATTGGGCTGTTGAACATGAGAACGATCCTGAAATTGATGAAATGCCAATGGTATAAATCTTGTTCTACTTACCTTTTTGGTATTCAAATTTTTTCCCATGTGTACATATGCGAATATACATTTTACACTTGCATTTATTTCTTGATATGCAGAGCAAATGGATCCTTTTGATTCAAATAGTTTTTGGAATTTTTAAGATATAACTCAACCTTGAGGTCTCTCTGAAAACTGTCTACTTGATCTGTTGCTAGTAAAGGTTTTCATTGTTTCTTTTTGAGGCAGAAGTCATATTGCAGGAAACTCTTTCTCCTTGTCACTATCTATCGGGGACCCTTTCATTTCAAATTATTTCCTCCCGGCTTTATCTTTTAATTTTTAAAAGTTCAACGGATGTAGTTGTATAACTGGGTCTGAACTTTATTATTTGGATTTGATGTTTCTTTTGTGTCTGATTTAGGGGAAAAGGTATCTGATTTTCCCCTCCTTTTCCTTCCCCAATAATGATAATAGGTTCCTGCCAATGCCAAGAAACCCGAGGCTCCAAAGCCATCCCTTACCCCAGAAGAAATAAAGATAAAACAACAAGAACTAAGGTAATGGAACTTTTACTCTGTTGAGTTTTTGCTAATCTGAAGATGGATTTTTTGATTGGAGCATAATCAATTGCATTTCAAAAACTAGAAAAATTAGCTTAGGTTCTTAATATGGTCAAAGCATGTCTTTTTCTTATTGAGTTTAGTTGTTTGAATTCACACTCTTTTGGGGCAAATGCCCCCATTAAAAAGTGAACATTGTTTTGGAAAATTTGAACAGTGATAATGCTATATGTTTTTCACCATGTCTTGTGTTTTCTTCACGTCTTCCTGCGTCTTTTCATCTGTTCTTTTGCTCAAAGAGATGTGTTTTTTGGTTTCTTTCAGGGAACGAGCTCGGAAAAAGAAAGAAGAGGAAGAGAAACAAAAGGAAAGAGAAAGAGAAAAGGTCCTCATCGTTTATCCTTAATTTACTTTCTTGCTATTTATATTTATTTTCATGTAATGAGCTGATTTCCTGGAATCAACTTCACTATTGGGACTTTGTTTTGTGGTATTTTGATTTTTGATTTCCTTTTCTGTCTTGTCCTGATGAAGAAGAGTATACCTCTTCTCCCAAAAAAAAAGTGTCATGCAATCAGCCTATTCTACATTCACTATTTATGTTTTGTAGTGTATAATTTTGTACCTGGGCATCAATTTATTCAGGAAAGAATACGAATTGGCAGAGAACTTCTAGAAGCGAAGAGAATTGAGGAAGAAAATGAAAGAAAACGGTTTGCCAAACATTGTGCTTCTTTGTATTTTATGCCTAGTTAGCTTGATCATTCTGATGAAAATGTTTTGCTTTACTCTGACAGCATCATGGCCTTGCGGAAAGCAGAGAAAGAGGAAGAGAAAAGAGCTAGGGAAAAAATTCGTCAAAAATTGGAGGAAGACAAGGTTTGAATCTACCACTTGGCACCTTTAGTTTGCCCATGCAAGTAATCAGATTATTAGTTGTAAATACTTGTAGGGATCTGCTAAAATCTGATGGAACAGGTGGTTGGTTCCATTTGAAGTGGCCAAATTTGTAAAAATATATTTTCAGAGTTTATTTTGGATACAATTATGGAGATACATGTGTTTGCATTTATAAACTTATGCTTGGTTTCCAGAACATAAAGCAAAAATAAAGCAAAGGAGGTTAACCCTTGTTCTCATTGATCCAAAAACATTCATTGACACTAGCAGAAGACTGGTTAGTTGTAAACCTCATAAATATTGAGAAAATGACTCGTATGCCAGTCCCATCAGTGATTTGAGTTTCCAGTTGGGGATAAGCTTCTTTGGCATCTTTGTAATTCTTTATTTTCTAGGGATTCTCTGCATAAAATTCCAGTTCATTCACTTACTTTTGGTTTTGACCCCTTGCATTCCAATATTATTTTTAATCATCTTCATCATTAACCTTATTCAGATGAATCTGAGCATAACCAAGTTTTGATTTCTTTTGTTACATTAAATAATGGAAATGCCTAGCCTTGCTTGTGCATATTGTGTGGCCGTTCTCACTTCTCATTAGCTTGAACTAAGCTACTAAAAAAACCAGTTGTGAGCTGTTCTCCTACTGCATTTACATTAAAAGGAGTTAATTTCAAAGATCCTGAGTACACTTTTGGCTGATCAAAGTTTTAGAGTTAGCTTCGGTTAGAGCAAAGCCCAAAATGGCATGAAGTCATTTAAAAATTTTGAATATCTATTTTCACTAATCTCTCCTTTCGCAGGACTTCAAATTCAAAATGGTTAGAGCAAATACTATGTCATTGAAAATATTAAATCTGTTTTCTTAATCTGCTTCATGGAGACCAAACAATATCATTTCATTGCTCTAAACAATGGATAGACTTGTTAGCTGTGTGCACACTTTTCTAAGTTCCTCTTTTCTGTTTTGACAGGCAGAAAGAAGGCGGAAGCTTGGATTGCCTCCAGAAGATCCCACTACAGCAAAACCTTCTACTCCTGTTGTGGAGGAAAAAAAGGTTTGATTTGTCTGATGTGGAAAACTAGTGATAATTTTTCTTCTTGGAAATCTTTTCAAAGCTTCACCTGGCTCCAAACTTGAATTTCATGTTGCAGAGCTCATTACCTGTAAGGCCTGCCACAAAGGCAGAGCAAATGAGAGAGTGTCTACGGTCTCTCAAACAGAGCAACATGGTAATATTTGCTTAATATTGCCAATTTTGGCTTCTTAAGTTACCTTTTCCATAGGTTCCTCTGATGATATGAAAGTCTCTCGGTATCCCCTGCCATGCGCTGAGCTTGCAGCTGCATTTTCCTCTTTCTTGAAGAATATTTAAACCTCTAGAGATTTTGAAGATGCAAATGATTTCAACTTTTATTTTAATTAATGAAGTATGGTTGACATATTAGGCATGGATATTAGCATCTCAGGTGATAACATGTTGGGGCAATTTTTCCACTCTTTTTATCCTATATGAGGAGAAGGGGGAATATGAGAAAACTTCACTATAATTGGTATGGTTAAGCAATATGTTCTTGTTTTGTATATAATTTTGGTTTCTGAACTGCTCAATAGTTAAGCATGATATTGTAGATTATGTTGTGAGGTTCATCAAACTTCTTTTATCATGCTACGTATCTTTCTTTGGAATATCAGGTTCCTTAATGGAGTTTGTGGACAGCCTTTCTGTGCCATGGTCATCTTTTAGAGTCCTTTTTAGCAACCGTCACTGTTTTTGGTTTATTTGTTTATGCATTTTTTACTAGGGTGATGATGCCAAAGTGAAGACAGCTTTTAACACACTTCTAACCTATGCAAAGAATGCTGCAACTAAACCGGATGAGGAGAAATTTCGTAAAATTCGACTCACTAATGCTGCTTTTCAGGTGGGATGTTTTATTAGAAATGTATCTTGGTAGTTTTTCTGTTCTTAGAATCTATGTGTGTATTGTGTTCTTTGTAAACTTGCTTTAGATCCTGAGGAAAATCTCTGCTTAGGCCTGTTTTTACATTTTCATTTCTTGCTAACTGCAAAAGGTTTTCAACAGTCACATTCTGAACCCTTCTGAAAGTAGAATCAAGATCATCCCGAAGTGGGATAGGATGTCCATTATCAGTAATTAAATTTTGGAATTATTAGTAAATGCTGGATTCTGGTCACTTTGACATCTTGGGTCCTACAATTCGTTGGAAGCACCAAAGACAGGAGTAATTGGTGACTACTTATTGGCTGGCTCAAAAGGCCATCTTGGTACCAATCTACCCCAGCAGTCCGGGCTATACCTTGCTAAGATGTTCTATCACTTAACTGCAATGATCTCTGCTGTTCGGACTTGCACATTCTATATAAGATTGCCGTTCTATTTATTTATTTTGATAGATATAACTTATAAGATAGCTGTTCTTGACACTTTCATTTGCTGTTTGCCATTCGTTTTGTCCTCAACAGGACAGAGTTGGAAAACTGAAAGGAGGCGCCGAGTTTCTTGAGCTTTGCGGATTTGAGAAAATTGAAGGGGATGAATTCTTATTTCTTCCAAGAGAAAAAGTTGACATACAAGTGCTTCATACAGCTGGAAATGAGTTGAACAATGCAATTAAAAATCCATTTTTTGGTGTGCTTTAAGCCTATCAACTGATGCAACAAATATGTAAAAGATGGGTTTATCTTTGACCCGTTTTAGTTCTCATAACCCCTCAACACCCAACCTTTCTGGATTTTTCCTTTATTCTACAATGGACCAGCACCATTTACTTGTGTTTTCCTGTTAGCACTTGTGCAGATATTTTGGAATAACTTGTATTTTGGTTTCTAAAAAATCTTGATCTCAGAAGCTTCTCTTTTCATTGATTATAATGCAAAGGAAGCTATATGTAACTGATGTTCTTTGTTGCAAAAAGAAAAGGGAAAAGGTTACTCAATATTAACTTTCCAATATTTTAAGCATCAGTTATTAAGAGGAAATAATGACTTTTTAAAAAAAGACTATCCACTGTATATTCTAACTTCATTAGCAGGGATGTAGACGAACAGGATGGAGTAAACCTTGTCCTATTTTCGAAAGCTTGAACTTAAATTTGGTTATTTTTTAATTACTTTTATATAAGTTGGAGGCAGATTCGATCATTCTTGAATTTTATTTGAGCCTAATCTTCAACTTTCTTTGCCTCAAAAAATGGAAAAACTTTCAACTTTCTTGAGTATTAGTAGTACCACGCGTAAGTTTGATAATATATAAAATCCGGTATTTGGGTAAGTATCAGATTATTCGAATTCTTTTTTAAGATTCCATCGATGTAATGCTACCTAACATATTTTAAAGGACAAAATATCTTCAATACCAAATCAACTTCTGTAACCCTGATTAATCCTACAAAAAGATGAAAAAATAACATCAATTAATTACCCCACTTGAGGGATTAATTGACAATCGGTCAGCCGCACTACCATTCTTCCACATTAGCTATGTGATTCTTCTCCATCAACTTGCTTAGTTCTTAAAATATCTTGGTAGTGCATTCAGAAGATGGCTGGTCCAAATAAGTTTCCACCAATTTTTCCAAATCCAATAAAGGGTCGTGATTTGGCATGACAGTGCCTGATATAGCTGGAATTGAAGTGTCAAGAACTGTTTACTGACACAGAACATGCATGCCAAAACAACAAAGACTATTGCCCTTCAAACAAGTGATAGAAATTTCAATATTTCTTGCAATGGTGGGCATAGACAGGACTATCTTCGAGATCTTCTTTCTGTGGAGGAGGCAAGGGTACCAACTGCCAAGAGTCTCTTCCCTTGCCATGTAGTGGAACTTGTGGAACAAGACAGTTCATATGAAGCCAACGCTGGTGGTATGAAGCAAATGTCACCTTCTTGTTCAGTTAGATTGACCGTAGACACTATTATTTCCTCCAACTTACTAGCAGGCCTTACAGGCGATGAGCTCTGAAATGTCTGAAATTTTGAACCCAGTGAAGTTTTTGAAATATTTCTGAGAAGAAATTAAGCAGTAGTGTAGAGTTTAGAGAGCAATCAGACAAAATCATACCTTTTCTCCTCCAAAACAGGGAAGAGTCTTTATAGTAGTAAGATCTTCTGGAGGCAAACCAAGTCTCTGTCTTCTTTCTACCTGTCAAAACACAGGAACGAGGAAGGCAAAGTCTCAATATTTTAGACTATCAAAATAAAGCAGTTAGGTCTCAAATCTAGCAAGCCCATAAATATTTGAGAGTATCAAAGAAAAGATAGTTAGGTCTTAAAGAGTATAAGAAGTGGTTTAATATTACAACAATGTTGATATAGCACGTCCATCTATTTATTCTAACCATTTTGAAGTTTGGCCAAAAAGAATTAGGGAGAAAAATTATATTTGTAATCTCTTCATCATAAGAGATTCATTTGAAATTCAACTCTTTTTAAGATAAATGACAAAATAGAACATCTGCTGCTCAAATCAGCCAGTTAAAGCTTAATGAAAATGCATCAAGTAATTTCCTCTATATAATGGAACAAGACAAGATGAATTAAACTGGCTTATATACTCACACTCATCTGAAGAAAGGTTCAACACTGTCACTCGTTCAGACAATTAAAAAGAAATTTGGAAGTTTAAGGTGTCAAAAACCAACAAATATATTCCAGATTTGGAGGGAATTCCTACAATAGAAAGAATTATAAAGATGTCAAAGAAGACCAACTCCAATAGTCAACTCAAATATGGATGGGAGTGGTTTACCAGCCATTTTATCACTTTTTATGAGGGTTACAACTTACAAGTCTTTTGCTAGTGCCAATGGACAGTGCTTTCAAAAGAATTGAGTGCAAGAAACCTTTTCCATTATTTTACTGGATACCAAACAAATGAATATGAACTGACCCCTTCCCCCCCCCCCCCAACACACACACACGGACATAGTACAACATTTACTGAAGAATCCATTGCAAAATAAACTCTGGACACCTAGGTGTGCAGATTAGGCTACTTAAACTAGAACCAACCACCAGTTTTGTCAGATTACCATATTTAAAATGCCTACTGCAACAAAATCTATACATGGATGTGCAGCTAACAATCTGAATACTAATACTGAATCAACATACCAAGCAGTATCATTAGTAGATATCATGTCTTCCAATTTTGGTGAATCTCAGTACTTTCCTCTTCCTGTTTCTCTGTCTTCCACAAGGCCAGCAAACTGTATCAGAAGGGAAGGCAACCCTAACCGTTTTTGTTACTCGCTTTTTCTTACCCAATCCTCTTTGCTTCAAGAAGTTCTCTGCCTATTTGCATTCCTGAAGAAAATTGAAACTAGATTACAAAATTTTATACAATCAACATGCAAATACTTAGAACAAAATATCTGTTGTAAAAAATAACGGTATGCTCAACAAGAATGTAATAACGAATTTATAAGAACCAATGCAAGCACTAGAGTCAACCAGAACTTACCATATTACCAATAATCTTGGCAGGTGCAGCCTCCATCCTTGAAATGATGGAAGCGCTTTTTATCTCTTACCAAAATCTCCCTTTGACTCAATTTACTGATGCATTTCATGAGAGAATGGCAATCCCCACAGATTCTCAGGTTCTTCACAATCCTAAGAACCACCCCAGGTCCAGTGCTGATGAGCCCAAAAGCAAGTGCCAATTTCTCACTATGGCTTCCCAATGCATCTTCCTTCTCTTCCTCCTCAATATTATGGAGTACCCACTCAGTTTCAGGGCTGTAACCTAGCTCTCTGGAACGTGTTGTCATTTCTTCAAGTTTTGAATATATCTCCCTGGTGTGCTTATGAGCTTGATCGCCAGCAACAAAGTTATGAACCTTGCCATCCACCTCAATATAACTCCATCCAGGATCTTTGTCTGCACCTCTATCCTTCATTGAAATCCTCACTCTTTCAACATCTTCCCATCTCCCTACCCCTGCATAAACATTTGAAATAAAGACGTAGCTGCCAGAATGCTCAGGATGAAGTTGCAACAGTTTTCCTGACACGTATCTTGCCATTTCAATATTTTTATAAGCTCTACATGCAGAAAAAAGTGCTCCCCAGATGACATAATCAGGTTCTATTGGCATTCTCTCAATAAAGTCTAAAGCTTCATTCAGCTGACCAGCCCTACCAAATAGATCAACCATTACTGCATAATGTTTCATGGAGGGATTGATGGAGAAGTCAAGCTTCATCATATCAAAGAATTGAAGTCCCTGCTCTACTCGGCCAGTATGTGAGCATGCAGTTAAGATGGAAAGAAAAACAATTTCATCTGGTTTTATTCCTGCAAAAGTAAGCTATGATTTTACAACTCCAGCACAGTAATGAAAGAATTAAACAAATTCCAGAAAGCAAAACAAAACACAGCAATATAAAATAACCTGTCAATTTCATCTTCTCAAAGCATTGAAGAGCTTGCTCAATACATCCATGAACAGCCCAACCCCATATCATAATGCTCCATGTACGAATATCCTTCTCTTTCATCCCGTCAAAAACTTGTCTTGCTGACCGAATTTGACCACATTTTGCATACATATCCACCAAAGCATTCCCCAGAGCAGCAGTCAACCGGAACCCATTATTCACAATATAATTGTTAATCCTTAGCCCTGCCTCAAGTGCCCCAACGTTAGCAGAAGCAGAAAGTGCAGAAACCAGAGTTCTATCATTAGCCCTCTCACCAACCTCCAGCATTCTGAAGAACATCTCCAGTGCCTTCTCATACATCTTATTCATTAACAGCCCATGAACCATGGTAGTCCAAGAAACCACATCTTTCTCCACCATCCTTTCGAAAAACTCCATTGCCTTCTCCACTTTTCCATTCCTCATCAAACCATCAATCAAACTATTCCAAGACCCCAAGTTCCTCTCAGGCATTGCTTCAAACAACTCCATAGCCTTTTCCAAGATCCCATTTTTACAACAACCCTTAATCACCACATTCCATAAAATCACACTTTCAAACTTATTCCTTTCGGGACTCTCATCAAACAACTGCAAAGCAAGGCTAAACAGTTCAACTTTCGCATACATATCAACCAAAGAAACTCTCACAAAAGTATCAAACTGAAGTCCCATTTTCAAGATTTCACCGTGAACCATCCCACCAAGCCATTTTTCATCCAATCCAACTACTGATTTAAGCACAAATGGAAATGTAAGCCTATTGGGCCTAACATCAATCCTTAACATAAACTTAAAATACTCAAATGTTTTGTCAAGGTAAGAATTTTCTGCTAGACCCCTAATTAACGCATTAAAGATAAATAAATTTGGGCTATGAAAGGAACTAAAAATTCGCAAAGCATACCCAATGTCATTCTGTGAAGAAGAGGAAGAAATCAGTTGGGTGGTAATCCTGCTGTCCTGAAAGAAGCTTTGATGAATAAGTTGAGAGTGGATTTGCTTGAGTTGGAAGGTAGTTTTGGAGGATTGAATGAGAGATATGAAATGGGATTCCGTTTCATTCAAAATTGGTACTTGATTTGTGGGTTTTCCATCAAAATCCTGCGGCTTGATCCGAGCAGAAAAAGTGGGTTTTCTGAGGGATTTGTCGTTAGTGAATTTGGAGGGAAGAACAGTTCTTGCTCGCTTTGCCTGTAGGGAAGCAGTCTTCATCTGCTTGATGGTTTATAGATCCCCTGACTCTATAAGTCAAGAAAACTCTTAACATAGAGTTAATTTTCAGTTTTAATACAAGTCCGAAAGTTTTTTCAATTTTTTTTACAAAATTGCTCAATATATTTTATTTTTTATAAAATTTCAATTGATCAAATATTTAGACAAAATAAAAATATTAAAATATTAAACTGAATTGCATTTGGTTGACACAGTAAATGGATACAGTATATTCTGGAGCTATTAATTTTTTTTCCTTCGATTTTCTAGTTTATCTTTAAAGGTTAAAGAACTTCAAAAATACTTTTTAAAATAAAGATGTTACTCAAATAATTAAAGTGGTCCGAAATAATTATCAATCATTTTTTTTTCAAATAATGAACATAATTGAAATTAAATTTCATCAAACGTGAAATATTGTATGCTAAGAAAAGAAAAAAATTTCCGTTTAAAAGGAATATATTTAGATTCATTCCCAAAAAAATATGTTTAAATTTGATTTACATTTTTGCCTTGAGCACAAAAGTAATAATTTTTCATACATAGAGAAAACTGAAAGAGAACAACTACTGTAGGGGGCAAATTGGTAAATTCAGAAAGCAAGCTGCCTGAGGGTTTTAGAGGTCCAAAACCCAGAGCAGAAAGAGGAAGAAAAAACTCTCCTTCTCTCTCTCCATCCGCCATTCTCTTTCTCCTTCACCTATCCGACGGACAGCGAGTTGCTTTCACACGTTTTTTGACTCACTGAGCTAGCCAGGACGAGTGGGTCGATCCAACGTTGAGATGTTGAGAAGGAGAGCCACACTTGTTACTTTCCATTCTCTCAGAACCCTGCCAAAGGTATGCAGATCATCAAACGCTATAAAGAACTTCAATTTTTTTAAAAATCTCAGTATTGCTAGTGAAAGATGGGATTTTGATTGCTCCAATGGATTAAATGGTGGGTTTAATCAGAACCCTGATGGGAATTATGGGCAAAATCAGAACTGGAATGTTATCGGAAATAGTGGGCATTTTCAATGGAATTCGGATGGAGTCTATGAAAAAAGGGTTCAACAGCAGCGATATTCTGTTGGGGCTCATGGGGAAAATCATGCAAACGGAAAGCAGCAGGATCCAGTTGGGAAAGTTGGCGTCTTTGAGGATGATAAGTCTGTTAGCAGCTTCGGGAAAGGGTTTCAGCCAGATGGGGATTTGAATTTTGGGTATAAACGAGACGAGCATAGAGGTGAGTTTCGGCAGAGTCTAACTGGGAATAAGTCAAATTTTAGTAGTGGAAATGCGGGGAATTTGGCGATGAAGTTGAATGGGTTTCAAGAGGGCTCAGATAGCCAATATGGGAGCGCAGCATCCAGGTATACAGAGGGCCACAGAGGTGAGTTTCAGGGTAGACAAAATCCAAATTTCACTAGGAGAAACTTTGAGAATTTTGAGGGGAAACCAAATGGGTTTCGTCAAATTCCAGATACGCAAAAGGATAATTTCACAAATATACATACAGGGGAGGGCCATAGGGATCAGTTTCAACAACGACCAGGTGGGCAAAGTACATATTTTGGCTGGGGGAGTAATGAAAGTATGCAGAGGCATTCCAGTGTTGTACAAAATTCGAGGACTTGGCAACAGAGTGGAAAGAGTCCAGTTGGGTTGAATTCTTTGGGGCCAGTCAAGCCTCAGCCGTATTTGAATGGGAGCGTTGGACAGGGTGCAATGGAGTCGACAGTTTATTATGGCGCAAATAGTGCAGGTGGGTATGATCTGGGGAATGTTGGGGTTTCGCAACAAAATTCTCAAAATTATAGTGCAGTAAGCAGTCAAAATTTCCAGCAGCCGCAAGTTAGCTATAATGAGGTCAGTGCTGGAATGTACCAGCAAGGCCATAATGTTGGAAATGTCAGGATTTCAAAGCAAAATTTCCAAAATTATAGTTTGAGAACCACCGGAAATTTTCAGCAATCACAAGGTCACTATAATGAGGTGAATGTTGGGATGCATCAGCAAGTTGCCAATGGTAATGATGAAACAACTGAAGATGGTGATAATATCAAATTAAATGGCACTATTGAGGAGCTTGATCTTTTCCTTAAAGAGGGCAACCTCAAGGCAGTATTGCAGATACTGGATTTGTTAGAGAAGCAGGGAATCCCTGTTGATTTGCCTCGGTATATGTCCTTGATGAAGGTGTGTGGTGAGGATAAAGCTCTAGAAGAGGCCAAGACTATTCACAAACACCTCATGAGATCAGTAACTAATCCTGAAGTCAGTACTTATAATAAGGTTCTTGAGATGTATTTTGAATGTGGTTCTGTAGGAGATGCTTTTAGTGTATTCGATAACATGCGACACAACCTTACTTCTTGGGACATCATGATTACTGGACTCATTAAGAATGATCAGGCAGAAGCAGCTTTAGAATTATTTACAGAATTCAAAGAATTGGGACTGATACCTGATGGTCAATTGTATATCAGAATCTTATCTGCCTGCAGTGCCTTATTTGATACCTCTGAGGGAATGTTGCACTTTGAATCAATGATCAAAGATCATGGCATTGCTCCATCCATGAAGCACTATGCTGTTGTGGTGGACATGCTTGGAAGTGCAGGACATCTAAATGAAGCTCTGGAGTTTATTGAAAAGATGCCTGTGGAACCAAGTGTGGAAGTTTGGGAAACTTTAATGAATGCCTCTAGAGTTCAAGGTGATGTGGAGCTTAGCGATCGCTGTGCTGAGCTTGTTGAACTTTTGGATCCATCTCGACTTAATGAACAATCGAGGGCAGGTTTCATACCATTGAAAGCTTCAGACCTTTCTAAAGAGAAAGAGAAAAAGAAATTAGATGGTCAAAGTCCTCTAGAAATCAGGAGCCGAGTCCATGAATACAGGGCAGGAGATAGATCTCATCCAGATCATGAAAAGTTATACAGTCTACTTTGGAGCTTGAAGCATCAGATGAAAGAAGTAGGTTATTTACCTGAGACAAAATTTGTGCTCCATGACATTGATCAAGAATCCAAGGAGGAAGCTCTTTTGTCCCATAGCGAGAGGCTTGCTGTTGCTAAGGGTCTCTTAAATACACCAGCTCGGACCACAATGAGAGTGATTAAAAATCTCCGTGTCTGTGGGGATTGTCATAATGCTATGAAGATTATTTCAAAGCTGGTTGGTAGGGAACTCATTATGCGAGATGCTAAGAGATTTCACCATTTTAAAGATGGCATATGTTCTTGCAGGGATTATTGGTGAATATCAATTTTGAGGATTTAGAAACTTCCATGTAATTTGAAGGCTGTTGTAATTGAAGCTATCTATTAATGAAATGATTTAGAAGTTTATAAAAACATTCATCTTTATATATTAAATTTTGTTTACTTTGTATGTTCTTTAACCTTCAGCAGTCTGCGCCCGATTTGTCTGCATATGGAGTGTTACATTAAGTGTGTGAATAAAAGAGTTCAACAAAAGTGTATCAAATTCAAATTGATAAAAACATTTGAAATTATCAGCACATCTGTCAATTAAACTAACCATCGGTAGTTCTGTTTTGAGAACTTATTGCCTTTCTCATAAGATTTTTTTTTTTTGTGTATTTTGTATTAATCACTGTTATGAAGAGAGTGGAAAAGTATCATATAGTATTGATGTACTATAACACAAGATATGAAGGCTGTCAAAATTGATGTCTGTGTTCTCTTTCTCAAGTGGCTGAATGATAGATCAACGCTCTACCTTCACCTGATTGGTTTATCACTTCCTTTACTGGACGCAAAGGCACCTACTGCCCTAGGAGGTTGGAGGTTATGCTATCTGTCAATTGGATCTCTTCTCTGCCTTGAGTTGGAGGACAAAATTATCCTTGGATTTCTATTGTTATCTTTCATGTGTCTAAAGAGGTGGCTACAAATGCACATCGTCGTTTTTATCTTTCTGTTGTTAACAAACTAGAGTTTGATTTTTATATGTATTGAGGCATGCAACTTAGATGGTTTTAAATGCAGAATTTTCTGGGAGGTTTGCCAACTATATTGCAATAAGAATTTTCTGTTAGGAGTATAAGATGGAGGATGTTTTGTCTCGCTTTTGAAATCTTGGTCACTCTCTCTTCCTGTAGTTCTGCTTCGGTTTTTTCATTTCTCTACTATTTCCTGTTCATAGCAGGAAATGCTTTTGTTTGTTTACCAAAAGAAAAAGATTTATTCTTTGCATTCTTGATTCTTATTGTTCATTTAGGACTGTGATTGTCTCTGTGGCAGTGATGTGGTAAAGATTGCACTTATTGCCTAAAGATGGAGCTGATATATATTCCAAAGTGTCAACATTGAGTGAGCAGCTGGTGGTGAAATTATATAAAAGAATGATGAATGAATTCCAGTGGCATGTTGGAAGGTAAATTATTCTATTAATGTGAATTTGCTCTTTGTTATGCTTCCTGTTTCTTAAGATAAAAAATTCTAGATTATTCTATTACTGTAATTTAAGTTAAATAAAGGAAGGTTACTTATTTAAGAATTGTTGACGAGTTGTTGGTCAGAGATATGAAGGTCTTGGTACTCTAATGACTGCTACTCTCAGAGATATATTGGATATTTTTTCTGGAAATGGACTCCATACGGGTCAAATGTGTCTGTTCTTGCCTCTTAAAAGGAAGGAAAAAAAAAGGGCAGTATCCTTACTTAATGATGGATGTTGTTAATAGAAACATTTACTGCAGTTCAATCTAATGAGCGGGTTGCTTCAAAAGGTGTTCCTAGATGATTTGCTTTCGTTTGGTGGTTGGCTTGTAAACTTATATTATAAGACTCTTTATAAATCTTTCCATAATTTGGTATTGCTGCCAATAGTGATAACCTGTTTCTAGGATGCCCCCTTCTCTGCTCAGTATGGAGGCACATGGAGAAGGTATTTCTGCAGCTTGCTATCGAGGCCTGCTGGTAAAGCAATATTCTGGAAGCTCTTTTCTAAGTGAGTTGGTAGAGCTACTATTTCCATTGTCGTCTATCAAATTGGTTTTGAGAGTAAATGAAGATAATTTGAAATTTTTTATGTTGATGCTGCTCAAGACATATACAAGACGTTGCAAGAAGTTACAGGAGGTTATTTGTTCAAGACATGTACATAATAGTATTGTTGGTTTACAGTTTAGGTTGTGGTGATGGTACGTACTGCTGTCTTCATTGTATTTTTACGGCTTTTCGGTTATGTAGATGATTTTTAGTTGAGTTGGTTTGACTGGTGATATTGTACTGAATTCTACCAAATGCTCATTTACACACACAAGGTTATCAACAATAATCAACATTCCAACTTCCAAGCATGTCAAATTTTTTTTTTCTGAGATTGCAAAGGAATGTGAAAGTTGTTAAGAAATGATACTTGTGAATGATAAGGTTTCTATATAGTTGTGAATCATAAGGTCATGCCTTCACCAGAGAAGTTTGTATGGTTCGTCGGGATCTTGATTTTCATGAAAAAACAACATACATCTTGCTATTCTAATTATGAGTGATTAGATCTTTCCTGTTACATTGTCATCAATGAGAAAAAGTTTCTGGTAACGGGTACTGCCATAGGAACGATGAAGCTTGGCGAGGAGGAAGAACTACTACACACGAAACTGCTGCGCAAAAGCATAATTATTTTTCTTTCTGATTTTCAAACATCAGTGCCACTTTATGTTTGGAGTAATTATTCAATGGGCGTTGGTCTACGCAGCTTACCATTGTTTGCTGCAGAGTTCCAGGTTGAAATGCGACATAACTTTCCAATTTTATTCACATTTCCAACAAGTTCCGAAACACTCTACATTAACAGAACCAACTGGGCACATAAAACATGGTAAAGGCACTGTTAGTATAAAAATATGCATTTATCCTATAATCATGTTGTGCGGATATTGATACATTAAATACAAAACTGCTAAATGCAAAGAAATCAAGTCATTCAGTGGAATATCACTCTGGCTGTGATGACTTCCTTCAAATGCAAACCTCAATCTCTACCCTGCGTCTTACTTGATGCCACATGAAAACAAAGTTCCATCATCTTGCAATTGTCTCAATGAAGAGGAAAAACAAAGAAACCGTGGGAGCTGAAACGTAAGATCAACTGTCAGATGACATTATCCATGAAAGTAAGCGTAACAATGCAGCATGATGCAAATAACCAAATCTCTAAAGCAAAAGGCATTCCAAAAGATTGGATATGGAAATTTCTTGGTTTCAAAGTATAGTGGATATGGAAGTTAATGAAATTGTAATCATGTAGGTACTTCCTCGATCTCTGAATGAATTGGTGAGGAACTCATGCATGGAAGTTTCCCATAACCAACAGTAATGCCAGTCAAAGCTATGGAGTTGACTTCCTGGAATTTATAGAATATGAAGTTGATTTTTACATTGACCAAATTTCAGATTTTGCTATACCTTAACATGCATGTTTACAGAAGTATAGATCTGAGATAGGAAATACACCTGTAAAGCTGGCTTAGATATCAGAGATTGTAGGCGATGATCACTTGAGAATTTTAGGGACACCATCATGCGTTTCAGGCAAAATTTCTAATTAATCTGTTGCAGATGTAAAATTCGATGAAATTGACTCGTAGTTATTAATTCCACTATTCTGTAACTGGCTCTCCAGGAGTTCTGAAATGTTGTTTGGGGGGCATTCATCTGCAGGATTTGAAGCTGGCGTTTGACAAAAGCATTCAGGCCAGGAATTTGTATAGAAAGATTCAGGTGGAATGCGCTTGTGAGGTCCACCAAAGTTAGTATTTTGCATTACACGTCTCACAGCTTCCTCAAAACCATCTGTTCTCCCATTCTCCCGATCAATAAATATAGGTGCAAGTCCTTTCCTATCAGGACGAATTGTAGTTCGGAAACCATAATAGAGACGGTGTCCAAGGAGATTATTAGCAAAATTGCTAGGCCCATCATATGTTGGCATAAAAATGTCAGAGAGAAGGCAAACCATGTAATCTACAGCAGAGCCCAATAAACCCCTTGTGTTTTTCACCAGCTCACCAGTAGTGTCAACTGTACTATGATTTTCAAGGCGAGGAAACATGGATCGGAAAGGTCTCATGAATCGTTCACCACCAAAAAGTTCTCCAGCTGCCAGGTATATAGTAGTGGTATTGCCAAAGCCAATTGCATGAAGAATAAGACCCACCTGCAGTTCAGTAGAAAGATCTTGGATATTAAAAGTTAAAAATAGTCAAGTTTCAGCTGTGACTTGCTGGCAAAATAAATTGAGTCAAGCATGCACTAATGATCAATTGAAATGATGGAAAATGAGCATAAAAAACATAATTGTCTTGGCACATCGAGGATGAAACAACTAAATCACCAATACGCTGGAAATGAGAAAAATCCATTCAAAGAGGTATCATGGAAAACGTAAATGAACCATCTAACCAAGTTCATTTTCCTTTATATCCACCTCCCCAGTTCATACCACAATCTTGGGGAATCCTTTGTTTCTTATAAGGTCTCAAGTTCTGCTCTAACTGAGTATTCTTGGTCATAACAATTTTGGCACCTTAGAAATTTTGGCTCTTTGACACCCCACCCAAAGCCCAGGGGTCTACCTACTGTGACATTGCTATTCATCATACACTTCAGATAAGACAACGGCCTTAGCCCGAAGATCCAGACCAGGAAAACCAGAGTTAACAAAACCTCCGTCAACGAGGAGCAAATGCTCTCCTATGTTACATGTGGTATGCACTGAGGTATAAAGAATCCATAACATTTGTAGTTTCCTTATAAGGGAACTCTGCAGTGATAAATATGACTCTAAATTGTTGCATAAAAAACTAACTTCCAAGGGAACTCTGCAGTGATAAATATGACTCTAAATTGTTGCATAAAAAAAACTAACTTCCAAGAGAACAATCAACTAAAAATGTGAGTCAAGAACCTACATATGATGTGTAAACTGAACAGCATAAACATGATAAAAAATTTGACTATAAAAAAGAACTCAATTAGGACACAAGCAACAGTAAGATGACAGTCAAGAAAACAAGTAAAATAAGCAGCTGCCTGTACAACAATATTTACAAGCAAAAAAATGGGAGGAGATAACTAGAAATTACCTCTTCAGGAGTAAGAGGACATTTGCCGATAGCCCTTCTTTCATTGTATTCTAGCTTCTTCTCTTTAAAATTTTCCAGCCGATACTTCTTCAAAATCTTTTGTTCTTCAGGAGTAAATATATCATAACACCTAAAAAAGTTTTAGCATGATCCCACTTCAGATTTAGTGTTTTCTTTTCATCTCAAAAAATTTGAAACAAGGTCTAGAGAAGGATAAAATTCGAACACACGCAGATTATATAATATATATATATATATATATAAACTGTTTCCTTAATCAAGATCCAAGAAAGGCCCAGCCAATTCCAACTCAGCCAGAACGTTTGTTTGGCAATATGAAAGCAACATACCCAGCATTCAGCTTAAAAAAAAGGGGGAAAAAGAAAAAAGAAACCATACCCAGCAAATGCCAGCATATCCATTTCAAATCGAAGATGTATTGTCATGAAGTGACCTTGTGCACGAATCTTATCAACTATTGACTGACTCAACTCCATGATAAGTGGCTTAAATCTAAGGGCATGATAGTTTACGCGGCACCTCAGCCGCTGGTACTCAGGGTTGTCAATTTCTTCAGCCAAACGATGTGAAAAAGGAGTCAGATAAATGGCACCGTGTTCTTTCATCTTCTCCAGTGCAACAGATGTATACCAACTTATTGGAGCATCTCTAGGAGGCCGGAGCTAGGGATCAAAGAAATTGAGATTCAAAAATTGACTAATCAGAAACACAATTACACTATTTGAAACTCCATGTTAAGTGATAAAGTTTACCTGATGAGCTTTTATCTTCTTTGTTTTCCCATTTTTCTGAATTTCAGGAATTTTCTCCACAATTCTTACGTCAAACCTCAAGGATTTGATAAAGTGCTCAACATCATACACTCCTTGAAAACCACTAAGCATCAAGATGGAAATTTGTTACGATAAAGTTCAAAGAAAGGAATATAGAGGGCTACTATGGATTTAGAAAGAGAAGCATAATGAAGATATTGACTATATCTAAGGGACTCTAGGTATTATTCCCACACAAGTCCGAGTAAAATCATATACTCATCTTCTCTCTCTCTATTCTTGGCATGCTCCCTCTTCACCTACCCTCATGGACCTCTACATAGGGGAAAAAAAGAAAGAAAAAGAAAAAAAAAACAGAATTTCTTTCTTTTCACCAAAAAATAAACCTACACAATCCAACTGATGAATATCCTGCGAAAGCAGCCAAAACCCAAGAAGAAGCAAATGATTATTAACAGATAAAGTTCTAACTTTAAGGACACCCTAATTTTGTTCAACAATTAATTCCTACTATGACATCCAAAACTGAAGATATTATCTCAGCCAGTGTCTCTGTCTCTCTACCAAGAACTTTCAAGAGGAATGATTAACTAGTTCTCTAACATATTTCTTCTGAGGTTTCATCCAAATGGCTGCAAGTTGAATTAACCAATTTTTTTAAAAATTATATTAAAAATATTTTTTTTTTCATAAGCAATGAGTGAATTTATCCTAAGAAATGAATACCTGTCATCATGCCAAAAGGAGTTTGCATCCAACTCTGGCAACACTAATGTGGCATTCATAATCCTTGCAGCAAGGACAGCATTACAAATCTGAAAGTTCACATGTATTCATCAAGTCCAAAGAAGTCTAATGAATAGAAACTATCAAGGCAAAAGTGTTAATTTTCAATATCAATGAAGCAATAGAAACAACAATGAGAGGGTTCTTTTTTTCCCCCTTCTCTTTTTCATTTTATTTTTATTTTGATCTATTTGACCAGAGGGCGGGGTTCAGAAGAAGCTAAAAAGAAGTATCCCTAGCAATTCTCACTCATTGAAGATTTAAAAAGTAGGATCAAACTTGAGCTATTTTCCAATAATTTCATCATTAAGATGTGAATTTGCATATGCATGTTCTTTCATTTGTTTATCATTTAGAGGATACCATCATCTCGGATTCCAGAGATTCCAAGAGGATTAGGCAATGGAGCAGCTGCAAAGATGCTCTGAACAATTTTTTTCTTTGAAGTCATGCAATTAGAAGCTAGAAAAGAGATTGAAAAGCATATATGTTTATATATATAACTGAAGGCCAATAGACCATTAATTAACTAGATTACTCACTGCGCTGCGTTGTTGATTTAGACCACCATTACATCGAACACGCAAATACCCATTGCTCTCTTGTGGAGGAGCTGGAGAGAGAAAGGGAGCAGTAAGAGGCCATGAATTGTAACATGCAAGTACCAATTTTCAAAAAAAAAAAAAAAATCATATGAAACCACATACGAGGCCACTTAGATCGTGGGGCAGAAGACGGTCTCCAGCCACCAGATGCTGCAGATTCCCACAAATTCTCCACCTTAATCTGCTTACGAACAGACAAATATAGTATTAAGAACATGGCTAAACATAGATATAATGTATCATAACTGCCAATAATAATTTAAATCAAGCACTAAAATCTGAAGTTTGTTCAGACATCCCATTGAAATCTTGGCAAAGCAATATGAAGAGACTTGTTCAAATTCTGGTCATTTTCTTTAAGATTCCTCTTTCCGCAACCCAAGTCTCTTGCCTTTACCAATGTATTTCTTCTTTCATCATTTGAGTTCAATTAAAAGTGTGAAACAAGAGCTAAGCAATGATCAACACATCTTTCTTTTTTTAAGCTAGTTACTCCATCCAAAAGCACAGAAGTAACATAAAGGGCTCCAATTTTGGAAGGTTGAGAAAGTACACAGCATTGCCATTATGTCTCACAGTATTATGATATTAAATGTACAGCATTGTAAGCCATTTGTACTGCAGGTTTGCTCACTACATATCTTCTTTTAACATCAAAGTTCCTTCTTTTATCAAAACATGAAGCCCCATTTCTAGTTCCAACTAAAGTGGGAGAATTGAAAACTAAGATGTTGACAAGCCCATCTTCAATGGTGGCAGTGGTTGTCAAAAGATAGTTACTCCATCCAAATTCAAGTTGATGAATGATGATAATCATTCTTAATGGCCCTGGTTTTCAGATTAGCTACTCCATCCCAAAGCACTGCAATAAAAGATGGGATATAATTTAGCAGGTTGACTATGAGCATAGAATTAGCCAGTCACGTACAAATGAATGCTATTTATGCCACAGGTTCAAGTTGGCAATAAAGATTGTCAATCCCATATTACAGGGTTAACAACAGCCATGGCAAAGTCTACTTGCTTGTTAGCATTTCATACAACTATTAAATCTCTTCTCATAAAACATATATTTCTTTCTTTTTGTCTATGTAAGTGTCTCGGAGAGGTCAAAATTGGTTGCTAGTAAATCTCAGGTTGGGCACACCCTGTAGCCAAAGTATCACCTAATACCCTCATCTAGGCAACAAATGTTGTCACACTTTGTTTATAAGTATGATGTAAGTGAGAATTGACAAGAAGAGGCATATTTAAGGCACGCTACTGTCCCATAAATATGCATGGAACTGAACAAGCAAGCAACAAGATAATTAACATTCTTCATCCATATAACAGATAAAAATTGCCCAGAAGAAACCCTATAGGAAAATGAAACTTCTATTGCAACAATGACTACCTCCAAGGTAACCAATATCATACTGCACCAAGCAACTTGATCACATAACCAACAACAAAGACCATAACCAAAAATGCCCACGTCACACCATAACCAGAAGCTTTTCTCTCTTTATTACTTATTAAAGAATTGCATACTCGGTTAACGAGAAAAGTCCCTTCAATATGCTGCAGCGGCAAATTTGAAGCTGTTTTCCGTACATTCTACCCAACAATGTTTCTTATTTTACCAAACTATAGTTCCACTCTCCACAAATTATAAAACAATTATGTAACTAAAGTTCATTGATGCTACACTCTTACTTTCAGTTCAAGTTAAAAGCTGGAATTATCTGTCTTGCAATATTACTAACCGACAGAAGCAAAAAAAAACCAAACCTTTTAACAAGATTTTAAAAGTGAACTCACTTTAATGCTAATCAACGAGCAATGAAGTATCTACGAATAACATAATATACTATTTGATCAGAAGATGAGAAACCAAATATGATAAAGAAATAATAAAAGAAGATGACCTCAGATCGAGGAGGACTAGAAGTGGAACTCTTCAGAGTGGACAAAAGCGAGACCATACAGATCACGACTACGATTACAGCAACTGAAAGCCTTCCAAACATTCCCCTAACTGTTCCACTAGATTGCTTCAGCTGATGAGGATACCGGTGACCATGCCTGCATTTCCACAGACACAAATAAATACTTCTCAGATCCAAATCACACAAATTCCGAAAATATTCATTCAATTACTCAAAATATATCGAAACGCAAATACATTAAATTACATGTATCAATTTCAAATTTTCAACTTACCGCCTCATTGTCGGTGATATATATGTGTATTATATGGTTTTGAGAGAGCTGTGAGAGTTTTGAGTGTGGTTTTGTGACTGCAAAAATTGAAAATGGAAAGGATTGCCTTCAAATACTGGGAATACAGACCCGACAGAAATGGGTCGGTTCAGAAACTATACCCGAGGATCTCGGGATCATTGTCAAAGAAGGAAACCTGGCCCCTGGGGGGTGCTACGGCCCTACTTCCTCCTTAACTCCCCTTTCATTTGTCTCCACATTTGGATTGCAATTTTGGATAAAAATAAAAATGTTTTTAATAGTAATATAAATAAAAAAATTATTTGGATAATAATTTTGAATGCATAGATTGCATTAATGATTTATGTGTAGATTTTATATGTTTCATAAAGTAAAAAAAAAGTTGAAATACAATTACTAAAGTATGAAATATGTGAAATTTTAAGAAAAAATATTTTTTAGAAAATTATGTTAAAGTACAAAATAATTAGACGAAATGTTATCTAAATAGACTTAATTTTGATATATATTATTATTTATTATAACATCTACTACTTTATTATATATATCATTTAATATATTCATTTTCAAAGTAAATTGCTTTGTGATTTTAAAGAAGGAAAAATAACATATTTAATCTAAAAATGACTAGATAACATTCACTAGTGAAAGTGAAAAAATTATTTTATTTTTTAAAAAAATAAGTGCAAATTTTGAACGTTCTTTAGTTGAAATATAAAATAAAATACGATGTTATTATGATTTTTTTCACATTTATATTTAGAGTAATGTATATTATTGGTTAGCTAAGGAAGATGGGTTTATTTGCTAGCATTACCAATGTGAAATCAACAAAATTGAGAGAAATGACAAGTTCAGATGAATATATCCAAAGAAATATAGTTATATATAAATATATGTATCACTTTCTGTTCACTAACTAATTTTTTACCCTATATTTCTCTAACTTTAATAGTAATTTTTATCTCAAAATTGGTTATACAAATTACCTAATGGAATTTTTCTTTTTTTAAAAAATATGATTCCAATTTAAGCTTTCGAAAAGTTTGTGTTAGAGTTAAATATTGAAGAAGAAAATCAGAAAAAGAATTAAAAAAGATTACTTTTTTTTCTTTTGTTTGATTAATTAACGCAGGTAGGAGAGTTTTCTTATTTTGCAGAATTGTCCTTGCTCTTTTGTTAATCATAAAAGGAAAATTGACAAGTTTAGCAATTGCTCTTTTTTTTAAATTTTTGGTGAACAAGCTTCATACATTTGTTTTTTATAGTTAAAGTTCTTATTTATTTATATATTTGGTGAATAAGAGCTTTGTTTATATTTTCGACCAAATAAACTTGAGTCAACATCGATTTTTTTTTTACTTATTAAGGAACATTTTTTATAATTTACTATAGCACTAACATTGAAAAAAACAATGTTATTATAGCCCCACTGTTATTCTTGTTATGTCAATGCTCAAACTTATTTGTCCTTTCAACTAGTGGAATTGTCTTCTTACCATTAGCCTCATTCTTACCATTATCAACCTCCCATGCTTCCTAGGTTCATTCCCTCCAATATGTACTTCATCCCCCTATTTTACCTTTGCAACATCTCCAACTTCTATTTTATTCAAAGACACATACCTTTTAATACTTCTTAATCACCTTTATTGGTCTTCGTCTCCTTATCCACTTTTTTACCTCATTACCCTTCTCAACCCTAAACTTATTTACAATTAAATAATGAATTTGCTTACTTATGTCCTTAGACAAATTCAATCCCTAATGGAAACTCTCTTGGCCACTAGCAATCATTGTCATCACTGATATCTCCTTCAAGATCGAATCTTTAGCATTATTATCCACAGAAAAATTTGTTAAGTTTACTGACTTTTCCAACAAAACGGACCCAATGAATTAGCAGTCTCTCCATTAGCCTTAACATTAGAAGCTAGGTTAGAAAACATGGATTTCCTCAAAGAAAATAATCCAAATTAGGGCATAAGAAGTAGAGAGAAAATCATATTATAGTCTAGACAATTTGGAAAAAATGAAAAATTAATAGAAATAACAAGAGATGAATCTTTAGGAGAATAAAAAACTCATATACCTAATTTGAGCGAGAGAGTGAAGAGCGGTGGTGTGGTAGTGTGGAGGCCAAAGTGTAAGTAGTAGAGGAGAACAATTCAAAATAGGATCATAAATAAAATTAGTTTGACAAAGAAAATAAAATATTAGGAGGATGAGAAGCGATGAAAAAGTCTGCTAAGAATTTTTTTTTTTCAATTTTAGTGCTATCGTGAACTATTGAAAATGCCCCTCTCATAATAAATTTAAAAAAAGGCCCATGTTGACTATAGTTGATGTGATTGAAAGTATAAACAAAAACTTTTGTTCACCAAATAATAAAAAAAAAGGATTTTAACAAATGTGGTGAACTTATTCAAAAAAAGAAAAAAAGTAGGGGCTAATCTTGCCAATTTTCCATCATAAAAACATCCTCACCTCGGCGCATCTTAACAGTATCTAGCTGAACGTATACACTAAGACACTCAGCAATCATAATTAACAAGTTGACGTTTTTCTGAAGAAATCTTTTGCTGCATTTCGAAGAAGTTCTATTCATTCCTCAACTCAAGAATTTGATGGTAGGTTAAATTTTATTTGATACTTCTATGTTGATGATGAATGGCTTGTGATTCAGTTTGGAGAATTCTTGAATTTTTTGGGGTTTGTTTGAGAAATTCGAGAATCATAGAAAAAGTTGGTGTAGGGAGAAAACCGAGCTGAAAGTAGGAGATTTTAACTGTTGAAGATTGAGAAGGGGAGAATCGGTTTCTGATTATGCTAAACAATTGTTCTCTGCTATACATTTTGTATTTAGAAGAAAAAAAGATAATGAATTCCAGTTGGGTTTCTTTGGATTCAGATTTTTAGGGATTTTCAGTGTTAATTTTGTGTTGAAAATCGCAACTTTGAAGGGAATGATTTATTTCAGCAGTGGTGTTTTCTTTTGCTTGTATTTGTAACTAAGCTTAATGATACTGATATTTTCAGGCGAACCCATTGCGCTTATATCTGACTTGTATTAGGAACACTCTAGAGGCTGCCTTGTGTCTGCAGGTAATATTATCCTATTGCATTTTTGATGAATTTCACTAGAAGCCCTTTTCTGTTCTAGCACTTCAGTGTTCCATACTTTGCTTGAAATTATACATCAAGTAAATTTTAATGCCAAACCTTTTGGCTTCCTGGAGTATAATGGCTTTGTTGAATTGTCAAGTTATTCTGGATGGCAACGAATTGTGTCGCATTTGTATGTTACTTTCTAGAACTGATGCTTCTTTCAACTGCTTTATGAGAGAAAAAAAGGTTCAATGTAGCATTATTGTTATTTCTATCAGCTCTGTCGCATGTTCTGTTATGCTTCCATTCTTGTAAGATTTAGGTTAAATAAAAGCTTAAAGAGTGACCAACTAAGGAAGTTTAATGTTGGTCCTATTGGACACTACAATTATCAATTCATTTATGGAGAGTGTATTTACCATCATAACATACAATTTTCTGGTTCCTTGACTTGACATTAAAAAAAGAAAAAAGAAAGAAAGGTGACTCTGATGCAAAAGTTGCTTTAAATAGTGTTTCTATAGGTGTATGGTTACTTTCAACGAAAGAACATTGGGGGCATTGACATTTTACCTTACATTCTTTTATCAGAACATAAGCCTTGTTCTTTTTCTTGCTTCTAGTAGAATCTTGACCTTGACCTTTTCTGTTCGAAAAGAGCTCCTCTATTTGTTCCATTCCCTGTTGAATTCAGTAAACAAGATGGATGCTTTTATCTGGAGTGTGAAGAAATTTATTTGAAAATTCTTAATCTAACACGTTTGACAGTTGTATCTGTTGTTGTAGAAAAATGTAGTTCAAGTTTTGCTTTCCTTCTTTTGATTTTTTTTTCCTTTTACTTGAATCATCTTGGATGACATAAATACTTTTCATCACATGACTCTCTTACTCTGGAATGTATTATATAAGTAATTTTTGGCGACTAGGTTATAATTCAAACTGAACTTTGAGCATCACCTCCAACAAATACTTGAATATACAAGAGTCTACATCCCTGAGATTAAGACTATAATCAGCTCCTTTCCTCTCAATGGTATCTACTTGTATTACCAGTCCTTTACATCAACTTCTTAATCTCTTTATTTAAAAGGAAAATATTGTAGCTATATACCTGTCAGCGCTCCTTAAGTATATTAATATCTTGTTGGAAACCCACAATATTACATATGTCATGCAGTTTATTGCCAAAAGAAATTATTGTCTACTAGGATAACTCCTCTCCCACCCCTATAAATAGATAATATTATTTTCTTTTGTTTTCATGTAAGGGTATAAAATCCTGATCAGCCTATTAATAGAAACTATAGATTTGGACCGAAACGTCCTGAATACAGTCATCTGAAAATGTTCTGATTCTCTGTATATGGTTCCTTTTATCTTCTTTACATTTTCTTTGCCAACAAGTGATGTTCATACTCACTATACATCTATGTCTTCTTGTTCTCTGGCTGCAGAACTTCCCTTGTCAAGAAGTTGAAAGACATAACAAACCAGAAGTTGAACTGAAGTGCGTAATTTTGCTTTTTGACTTTTTCCATTGCCATCTGCTGTTGATATTCCTTATTGGAAAGCTATTTTCATATTTAATGGCACTGACTATTCTAATACTCAGCATAAAGATGCTTCAAGTTATTTCACCCTTTCTAGTTTTTCATGTCCTTTTTTGAATGTAGTGCAGCTATTAGGTCCCTTAGTACCCAAGTTGTTGAATCAATGTTCATACAACAAATGTAGCAGTGCGACTGATATAAGAATTCTTCATCTTATAGATTTTCCCTGGCTGATGTGCTTTAGCTACTGTTTTACCATCCTCTTCTCATTAATGACCTTGAATATTGATGAGATATAGCATATCCACAATACTCTAATTCCAATACCTTCTTGGTTTTATGCTTTCCAGGACAAGCCCGGAGCTTCTTCTTAATTCTGTAAGAGCCTTTTTTAATGTAAAATATTGTCACTTCCTATTCTGAAATAGCATGACAAAATCTTTCAAATTCGGTTGTAGTTAGCTTATGAATTATGGAATTATTTGAAGCCATTAAATGCCCAAAAAAAATGAAGCTTCTATATTTAGAGTTTTTATTATGCATCAGTTTTGGATTATTTAATGTGAGATGAACAGTGATAATTGTAGGATATTAGAATATAATGTGTTCAGAATTCAATTTTGATTGCTTTGTTCCCTTTCAATTATACAAATAGGAAGTGTCTTTGTGAATGATGATTATCATAAGATATTTCAGAGTACCTAGGATTGATTAGCATTTTAATACTTTGATCTTTTCCTGGACTTTATCTACCCTGCGTCATCCAGGTTGTGATATGTCGAAATGAGGCAGAGAAGTGCTTAATAGAAACTTCAATAAATTCTCTACGCATAAGCTTAAAGGTAAATTTCTGGGCATGATTTTTGCATCTTCCTTTTTGTTGCTTGTGATAAGTTTTCAACGCAATTGCCAATTAGGTTGGAGGACCTTTGACAAAAGCAATCAGACTATCGGTGTGAATTATGTTGCTATTCAGCTTGACTTCAATGACTAGAGCAAGACTTTATCTTTACCCTCCCTTGTATCTGGCCTTGAAAGTTCAGAAAGGCAGTAATGTACAAATAAGACCCAAGTATGGAAGAAAGTCTTTTGATTTGTATTTTTCTTTGTTGGTATTTGATGAGGGCTTGGAACTAGAAAAATTCAATCAAATTTGAAACAAGTTTAATGTATAAGAAGTAATTTACCAAAACCCTTAATTTGTATTTAAGGCCTAAGCACATAGAGGAAGCTTGATAGGTATAGACTTTTAAAGTGTAACTAAGTATTGAACTATCTCCATGAGAATTTTGGATTTTGAACTTATTATGGACATGTTATCTTGGGTCCTTTGTCTTGCATAGGTAAAACAGACGGATGAACTCGAAAACATATTAACTAAGAAGTTTCTTCGATTTTTGTCAATGAGGGCAGAGGCATTTCAAGTTCTGAGAAGAAAGCCTGTGCAGGTATGTATGGTTTAATTATGATTCATTGATATCCAGCAATATCTAATAAAAAAATTTCTGCACTATTTCAGAAAAAGAGTTGACTCTGCTCTATTACGCTGACAGCCTGACATTATTCACATGTTCACCATTTAATTCCAATGATTTTAATCTTTTCCAAATAATCTACTTTTCAGGGTTATGACATTAGTTTTCTGATAACTAATTATCATTGTGAGGAGATGCAGAAGCACAAGCTCATCGATTTTATAGTTCAGTTCATGGAGGTAAAAACTTCTCTTCTTTTATATAGCAGCAAGGAAATTTCCTTGGCTGCTATATTTGACTATCTAAAACCCTTCCCCATTGATGCATAACAGAAAGGCTTAATCATGCGAGCAGTGCATGTTTTTTACTGCAAATAGTGAGTGGTTCTCTTGATCATACAATTCCAAAACATTTGTTGCTTTGCTTTCAAAACATGTAGGTTCATTTCTTGGCCTTCTGATGATACGTTTCTTGAATCACAGGACATTGACAAAGAGATAAGTGAACTTAAGTTATCGGTGAACACTCGAGGAAGGCTTGTTGCTCAAGAGTTTCTAAAGCAATTCATCTGATAACTAAAAAGGTTATGGATGCATCTGTTGATTGTTGGTGGGGTGATAGCTGATTGCCACCTCCACTCATCTAATTCTATGTAATGCCCATGACGTGCAGTGTATGAGCTGTATATATAGTATGCTACTACATTATACTTCTTTGGTCATTCATTTTTTTTAACAAATATGTTTACTTTTTCAAAGTTTGAAACAAGAAATTTTAAAATTCTAGATTTATTAAAAGTATTTCTTTGAATTGTTTTACTTCAAATGCATTAAGAATTTGAAGATATAGATAAATTGAACCTCTAGCAAACAAGAAGTACTTTGGCATCTTCTCTAAATCTTTTACTTAATTTCTGGCCTTCTACTCTTTGTTAAGAATTGCTCGAATCATGTTTGAGTGAACTCTTTTTCTGTTCTTTTTCAATAGAAATTTATAACAGCAAGAGAGAGGAATCTCATGATAACACCTGAAAATAAAGAGATCAATGGGTCATATAGGATGCTTGCTTCTCTTCTTACAGTTCACATTTTTCCAAGTTGGGAATGGAGTACTATTGCTTTCAGCTTAGACTATAGGCTTTTCTCCTAAAGTTGTCTCAATTTACAATTCACCGATTAATTACTTGATTTTCAAATAGTAGTGAGAAGAACATGGTAGACAGGATGCAGAAGCTTGATTGGATGATTAATTAATTCATTATATGGCAAAGCAATCTTCTTATCCCTTCATGATCCGTTTCTCAATGAGGATCCTAGTCCTAGGCTGACAACCTGGAAACGTTTAAACCATATCCAAGAACAGTTGTATATGCTGATTCTCATGATATGCTTAATATGAAATCTTAAACTGAATAACCAAAAGTACAATTAATATAAGGAGATAACAATTTGGATTGAATTGAACTATGCCACAGATTTTTCTATATTTTAGAAAGGGAAAATCGTGAAATTTGCTATTGCATTATTTACGATTTTATCATTTATATCCTTAACTTTCTATATACTCAGCAATTTCCGAGCTAACTATTTATATACAGTCATCTCTCTAAAGGATAGTTTTCAGTAGTGGCGGTGTTCCATAATATGCAATCTTCCATAGAAAAATCAACGTTTGAAGTGGCGGTAGGATATAAAAAATTGATTGAATTTTATTGACAATATAAAAATTATATTAAATAATAAATCGTAGATTTTGTAATTTTTTCTTTTAGAAACTATACCAGTTATCCTTAATATCGATAGAATTTGGAGCAACAGATACATATCTGGAGCATTTGGCTGGGAAAAGGTAGATTGGATGCTTTATGCACCACTTTCTCAAAGATTGCTTCAATTGAACATTTGCAATGGGCAAAACATGCGGCAGAATTTAATATTAATTGTCAAATAAATAATTCAAGAAATGAGTTTCCTTTTACTCATTCAAGAAATCAACTTCTTATACAATATTGTTATTAAATATAGAAATTACAACACACTTGCTTATAAATTAGAAACATCTTATAATGATAGAAAAAAATATTAAAAGAATACTACAGACATTTTAGGATTAATAACACGGCAATTCTTCCTAATCTCACCCTCACCTTTTTCGAGAAGTATAATTTCACCCAATTTCTTCATTGATTTAGCAAATCTTGGAAAGAAAACACGAGGATTCTGAAGATCTTTTACCAACTTAGCTGCTTTGCGATCTTTCAATAAGGCCTCATCTGATTGGAATATACCCATATGTTTACTCACAATTGCAAAATAATTGGTGTCAAAAGATGTTGAGCTTCCAGGATCCATCCCCAGAAGCTTAAGTGGATCACCTCCATTATTAGGGCAGATGCTCATCAAAGTCCTTGCGTATTTACTGTTGAGATCAGGATCTGTGTCACCTCTTCCAGTGAAATTGTAGAGCCTGTTTGTTAGCAAAGTGCAATGTGTATTTCCAATAGTATGCCCCCCTGAAATGTTTCAATATATCTCATTAGATTTCTCATCATATTTTTAAAATACAAAAATAGTCATACACTTTTTTTTATCAAGAGAATTTTTTGTCACCGAGGTTATATATATATATATTTCTACTTTCTCATTTATTCTCGTTTCCAAAATAATAAAGTTTTTCTTTAGAAAATTTTCTATACCCACTCTCACATGATATGTATGTATGAATATATGATATGATATATGATAATGATCAAATTAGAATAATTATTTTGACATACGAGACTGGTATTCAAATGATTGACACTTTGAATATTATCAGGATCAGACTTAAGTTGCACCACGAGTTTGCGGGACAAGATTCACTTATAAGAGTTGTAGTCAAGAGATATTGTGTGTTAATTACCTGACAAGATCACAAGATCCTCCCAGTTTAAGCCTTGGTCTTGGAAATTCTTGAGGAGGGTGGGGAAGTCTGCGAAAGGCGATGGTAAATTAGCAGTTGCTTCAGCTACAAGCGAAACTCTTCCATCTTTCCTGCCTGTGAAAACCTCCCATTGTGGTTTCCTGAACTGGAAAGGTTGCAAGAGGATCATGTTAGTGGTATATATCCCTTTTAACTTCTTTTGAATTCAATAACGTTGTACTAAATCACTGAGTTAGTATGTTTATCTTATGCAAACTTTTAAAGATTATGTTGGAAGAAAATATGTATAAATCTTACTTGGTATGAAACAGCATCTCTAGCAGCCAAAGCAACAATATCAGCACATGAGACCACACCAGGGCACTTTTTTTCAAGTTCTGTCTTTACTTCATCGATGAACTCGAATCCGCTTACGAACCGGTTGGGCAAAGCACCTTTTTCAGCTGTATTAGTTGGAGTTGAATCAATAAGAACTGATCCATCACAGCCCTGCAAGTGAAGTATTGAATGCATGCTTATAAATTAGCTCCTATATATAATTGAAATAAATCTAAGCCCTTATACAATAATCCACAACATTTACCAAAATTTTATGTACTTAGAGAAAAGTTATCAAAGTTCATAGAAAAGCAAAATCTAATATGTATTGTAGCGGTTGTATGAAAATTGTCTATTCTAAGCTTAAGTGATAGAGTGGTTGAATTTAACTCTTTAACAAAAATAATATAATTTTGACTAGTCAACAATGATAAATGGATATGAATAGAGCAGGAAGGGAATGGAGATATAGAATGAAGCATTTCATACCCTAACAAAGCAATCATGGAAATGAAGTCGTAGTAGCCTTGCTGCTACATTGGCGTTTTCAGCTACTCTTTTCTCTATAATGTTCTTTACAATGGTTTCAGCAGGAGGGCATCTGTATTTATAGTAGTTCTTTTGAAGCTTCCCTGCATTGCAAATACCAAAAGCTCCAAGAATGATAAGAGAAAGAAGTGACACTGCTGTAATCCCTTTCATTTTCTCTCTCTATATATATGTTGATCTCAAATGGTAAACTAAACAAAGGAAATGTTTCAATATTGATTGGATGAAAATTGAGGGTACTTAAGAACCTATTTATAGGGGTCCTATGCAGCCTCTATGATCTTTCGTGTCACTAGCGATTTATAATTTGTTTTAAAAGTTTGCCTCTACACAGACTTGTTCAGAAGCAAAAATTTAATCTTATTTTCAATAATTTGTCTGACTAAAAGGAATATGATTGATCAAGTCTACTAGAGTTTGTTTTGTTCCTATCATATGATAGAGTCAATTCTTGTTAAACAATACCGAGTATAATTCTAGCTGTATTCCACAGCTTAATTGATGCATGGATTTCAGTATCATAAAGTGCACAATTTCGGTGAAGGATGTGACCAAGTTGATGTCTATCATTTTTCATGGAATTTGAAACAAAATAGCTACGAATATGAATACTGACTGTCGATTGTTTTTAAATTAGATGTTTGGAATCATTCTTAAATCATCATCGTTGACATTTTGCTCAAATAAAGTTGATCAAACCCTCATGTTGCTATCCTATACTTTTCAATTAAAGTTGATCAAGCCCTCATAATTAATAATTGCATACTTCTTGGCTTAGTAAGCTTGTCTAGATGAAATACAGCGGAATTTATGAAGCTGTTTGACATTGAGAGGAGCCATTTGCTCTTTCTTTACTTGCTCCTCTTGATAAAGCTCGCTTTCTCTCTTCTTAATTCTTTCTTAGTTAGCAAACGACTTTTTCATTATTTTTGTCCTTCCAAAAGTCAGATTTCTGGCAAGAAAAACAAAAAACAATATAAAATTAGATAGAAGAATTCGTGCTCAAAATTCCAAAACTTTAATTAATAGAGTTTCAGAGAAAATTCTTGCAAAAAAAATAAAATAAAAAAATGGAGAGATCTCGGAAAAGAATTCAGAATCAGTCAGAACTCAAAACCTATAAGATTTTATGAATAATAAGTCTCACGCTTTATTGCAACATTATATATATATATATATATATATATATATTATCTGGCATTAGCTTATAAAATCCCTTTTATCTCTAAGATAAGATTTAAAAAACACCAATCTAAACACCGTACATCCATTGTCAGCATTCTGCGGGATGGATCAAGAAGATTTTTGAATATTTTTAGAAGCAGTTCTTTTTTAGAAGAAGTCAAAACTTATACAATTTTAGAAGAAGTCTTACAATTCATATACTTATGTAATATGAGCCGGCATTATAATTAATCAGTAGCTTATATTATCCTCTCGCTTATCCCTAAAGACAAAAAACTATAATCAGCACCTCCATAGCAGCATCTTGCAGGAACAAAAGAAGGTCCTTCGAGGAAATTATTGTGAAGAGAAATCTAATCCCACATGACGAATGTTAAGAGAATTTTACTTATAATTAAAGCAATAATTGACAATTAAAAGAAGTAAGGGGCTTTTTTGTTCCTCTCTCTCTCTCTCTCTCTCTCTAATTTGAAGAATTTATGATTAAATGTCAGATTGAAACTAGGGGAACCACCCCAATTCCTTCTTGTCTTACATGAGCTTGATTTGTGAAAATTGTAGATCAATTCAGCTGCATCTGCCCTAATGGAGGCCGTGATCCACTAGCAGCAAGCCTTAATTTGTGCATTGTCAAGTTCAAATTTACGTTGATTACACTCCAATTTTGTTTCCATACTTTACATGTTTAACTGATCTCCTCAAACTTCATTGTTTAATTATATAATAGAATTGATTACTGACACTTGCAAAATTTCATCAAAATTCATTACGATTACAACATATATAATTCAATTCCCAAATATTTTAAGAATCATATATAGCCAAGCCTTTGGCATGGTGGTGACATAAAAAGACAAAAAACAAGAAAACACACACAATTGGAGAAAGGGACATTGAAGAATTTGTGACTAATTAATGTTTCAAGGATTAACAACTCTGCAGTTGTTCCTAATCTCTCCCTGGCCATTGGTAAGAACACCAATGGCACCCATTTTTAACATGGATTGAGCAAATTGGAGGAAGAAAAAACGAGGATTTTGGAGTTGATCCACAAGAGCAGCAGATCGAGGGTCTGTTAACAAGGCTGCATCTGATTGGAAAATCCCCATTTTTTGTTTCAAAGCCACATAAAAATGGCTGTCAAAATTGGTAGCACTTCCAGGGTCCATATCCACGGTGGTGGATTGCACAATTGGAAGTGGGCATATTTTCTTCAATGTTTGAACATAGACAGGGTTGAGGCTAGGGTCTGTATCTCCATTTCCTGTAAAATTGTAAAGTCTTCTTGACACCAAAGAGCAATGTGTGATTCCAATTGTATGTGCCCCTACAAATGATGGATTGAATCATATTAGTATGACCCTGTTTTGTATTGGAAAAAAAAAAAAAAATCATAGAGTATTCTATCGACGTGACAAAAGGAATTCCTCGGTATATATAAATACCGGTGAGGACAGGCCACATTGGCCTTTGGAACTGTAAAATGGTGCCCAAATGTTGGCAATATTTAAGTACTATATATATATATATATATATGAACATGTAGTAAATGATGCAATTATATATATGGGATCATGAAATGCATGCCTTTGATTTAGAAGGTGGTAAGATCAATTATTGAAAACCTACTTGGAATGAAACCGCATCTCGAGCTGCCAAAGCAAGAATATCAGCACATGAGACTAGACCATGACACGATTTTTCGAGATTTTGTTTGATGTGATCGATGACTTCATATCCTCCTAGAGATAGGTTAGGTACTGCTGATTTTTCAGATGGTTTAGTTGGGGTCGAATCCAAAAGAATTGATCCATCACAACCCTGAAAAACGTTTGTATATAATTAAGAGAATTAAACAAGTACCACTTAAAGAGTCACGAGAATAAGATACTAATAGAGAAATATACAATTTATATATTTATTATGTCCTCCCCTCAGTATGATCCATTATAAATTTTTAATAACATGTTCAGAATGGAAATCATGATTATTTAATGGGTACCATGTTAAATTTTGACTTGATCTAAAAGTTTA
Source organism: Apocynum venetum (assembly GCA_019593545.1). Lineage (NCBI taxonomy): Eukaryota > Viridiplantae > Streptophyta > Magnoliopsida > Gentianales > Apocynaceae > Apocynum > Apocynum venetum. The sequence continues at coordinate 4,110,975 of SRSM01000127.1, forward strand.
AGATAATAAAAACCAAATGTATTGACACTGCGCCAAACAGTGTTCCTCACAATAGCTTCAACTGAAGGGCAGATCTATCTTTATGACCTCCATGATCTCCACGACCTTGATTACCTCCAAAATGTCCATGACCTCCCTGATCTGCATTGCAGATTGCAAAAGTGCCAAGAATGGCAAGAAAAAGAAGTGAAGCAAGCAATAAGTTCCTCATTGTTAATTTCTCTCTCATAAGTTTGAGAACCAAAGACTAAGAAAAATAAATAAATGTTCTTTGTTTGCTTCATGAAATTCTGGGCTACTTTAGAAACCTTTTATAGGCATCTCATGCAGGTATATTTCGACTTTATTCTTGGAGCTTTGAGTTGAGATTAACCTTAAAAAAAATTCTTGCAGGCTACCTTAAGTACATCGCGACACACTTTGTGATAAATGTTAGTGGAAAGAATGATCAGTGAAGTCAACTGTTTAAAAAATCATTGATGAATTGTTGAAAAGATGTTCAATGAATCATATGCTAGCAAAATGCTTTTACAAAAAGAGATTTACAATGAATCAATGAATCCATTTTATTCCTCTAGTTAAAAGATATTTACATTTTACTAACATATATACTAATAATGAATATTGTAGTAATTTTGTTAAAGTCAAATATTATTCTTAAATTTTATATTAAATCAAAAGTGAACATTCGAAATATAATGAAATGAGTATAATCTTATTATGGTATTAAACATCACATGCTAAATTTCATCAAAAGATTGCATGCTAAGTGGCCATGGAGGTAGATAACTTGCATATTGATCTCACATATATTTTTAAGAAAATTTTTAAGTAGGCTACTTTTGCATGGATCATCTCTAAACCATTAGAAAAGCATGTAAAGATTCTATAGTTAGTGCATGTTCATTCAACTAAGCGTTATGATGATTGTTTAGGTATTATTTATAGTATACCTAGCTTTTCGAAGAAAAAAAAAATGAACATAGTTCAGAATTTGACAAAATAACTTGAGCTATTGAAATGTATACCGACCATTGCTTGTAGTAAATTTGCTATTGCTATTTGACCGTCATACTATCTTTGATCCATAATATAATTTGTTTTCCTTTAAAGTTTGTTTTAAATTAGAGAAAAATGAAGAAATTTATCACTAAATTATTTAAGATTCATCATTTATATTTCATATGTTATTTTGATTTTTCTATTCCCTCAAAAAAATTTGAACAATTATTTATATCTATTTGTCATTTAAGACTTGATTCTCATAGGTGGTGATGTCATTTAAGACATGAACCTATTTATGGGGCTCCTATGCAGCCAATTGCCTCTATGATCTTTCGTGACACTAGCGATTTATAACTTGTTTTAAAAGTTTGCCTCTACACAGACTTGTTCAGAAACAAAAATTTAATCTTATTTTCAATAATTTGTCTGACTAAAAGGAATATGATTGATGATCATGAAATCTACAAGAGTTTGTTTTGTTCCTATCCTATGATAGAGTCAGTTTTTAATTCTAGCTGTATTCCATAGCTTAATTGATGCATGGATTTCTGTATCTTAAAGTACACAATTTCGGTGAAGGATGTGACCAAGTTGATGTCTATCATTTTTCATGAAATTTGAAACACAAAATAGCTACTAATATGAATACTGACTGTCGATTGTTTTTAAATTAGATGTTTGGAATCATTCTTAAGTCATTATGGTTGACATTTTGCTCAAATAAAGTTGATCAAACCCTCATTTTGTTATCCTATACTTTTCATTTAAAGCTGATGAAACCCTCATAATTAATAAGTGCATGCTTCTTGGTTTAGTAAGCTTGGTCTACATGAAATACAAGCAGAATTTATGAAGCTGTTTGAGATTGAGAGGAGCCATTTGTTCTTTCTTTACTCTTTCCTCTTAATAAAGCTCTTTCTCTCTTCTTAATTCATTCTTAGTAGTTAGCAAGCGACTTTTTCATTATTTTTGTCCTTCCAAAAGTCAGATTTCTGACATGAAAAACACGTAGAAATATAAAAATTCTTGCAAACATAAAAAAAAAAATGGAGTGATCTCGGAAAAGAATTCAGGATCAGTCAGAACTCAAAACCTATAATATTTTGTGAAGAATATATCTCACACTTTATTGCTACATTATATATATATATATATATATATATATACATATATATATATTATCTGGCATTAGCTTATAGAATCTCTTTTATCTCTAAGATAAGATTTAAAAAACACCAGTCTAAACACCGTGCATCCATTGTCAGCATTCTGTGGGATGGGATCAAGAAGATTTTTGAATATTTTTAGAAGCAGTTCTTTTTTGTTTCTCCAAAATATGCATATCATATATAGAAATATAATTATGCTTACGAAACTCCCAGATCCTAATCCTCACCCAATTCTTGAGACAACAAGGCACATAATTTAAGGGCCAGTTTGGTCCAGCAGTTGCCGACGTATATTATATATATATATCATTCGTGATTGTGATTGTAATAAATTAGAATTGAAAGTGATAATTTTTTTTATGTTTGGCAGTTCTAATATAGACGTTTGGTTTTAGGATGTAAAAAAATCCCTCAGTCTGAAATTTGAATATCTACATTTATATTTTAGTTTATCCGAAATTGAAAGTCTATTTTCCTTAAATGAATATATTTTTTATTAAAAATTCCATTAATAGCATCTTTAATTTAAATGATTTATATCTCACCACTCACTACATTAATTTAAGATATTTACATTTAACTAATTCATAGGCTCCATAATCAATTATATTAATATCAACGATAGTTTGATAAGTTAATTAAAATCAATGATCATCCTTAATTTTTTAAACAAAATCAAAAGTAAACATCAATTTCAGAAGAATGGAGTATCTAAAATAACCATTATATTTATGGATATGAAATTATTCTCTATTAATAGTTTTATAAAAAAAAAAATTATTCTCTATATCTATATTTGCATATTTGTTGTATTATATAAAATGAATAAAAAAGAACGAGTTTTCATCTATATAAAGAGAAAAAGGATATAAAAATTAAAAACAAAGATTTTTTTTTTTATAGAGAGATTTGTATTTAACGTTATTATAAAAAATTAGTAAAGATTAATAAAATTATAAACATATTTAATCAACAATTATAATGTCTGTTATTGTAAATAAATAATCAACAATTACAATTATAATGTGCGTTTGCCAAAAGTTGGTGTATCGTTGCTTTTCCAAATCATGAAAAGTTAAAATATTAGTTTCCAAACTATACGATAAACAACGTTTGACGCTTAAATTAATATTCGCTTGAAAGCTTGAGCTCTGCAAATACTGTTCCAATTAGGATTAAATATTTGATTGGAAGTTGGCAAAAGTTTTAATTAACTTCAAAATTCAATTAATAAAGTAAGTCAATGACCTAATCCTATAGGAATAAGGATTAATTCCTTAATTGTTGATATCACGTGAAATGTAATTGACCTGACTATTATTTATGATCAATTTCGTACTTGACAAATATTGCATTTAATTTGTATGGTTAAAATAAAAACTCGAAATTAACAAAGAATTCTTAGGACTATTCTCAAATTAATTAAACATATACTTATATACTTTCAACCTGGAATACAGGTATCACAGTTGATTTCTTAAAAGACTTGATGACAATTAAATGATTTAAGGTTGTAACATTCTACAAGATTGTTAAACTGATCACTTTCAAATAGATTAAAAAAAGAAAAAGAAAAGCCAAGTGGCATATCATTTTTAATATTAATTTCCAAATAAATATTCAAGAAATAATTTATCCAACAATCAACTTCTGGTTATAATTAAGATTTTCTCAAATATAGAAATATTACAACACACTTGAATTAGACGCAATCTTGTGATTACAAGATAAACGTACAAAGCAGAGATTTATTCCAAAAATATATGAATCACTAGCTATCGAGTTATTAAAGGATATTAATTAATAACTCTGCAGTTCTTCCTAATCTCACCCTCACCATCCTTGAGAAAAATAATTTCACCCAATTTCTTCATAGATGCAGCAAATCGTGGAAAGAATAAACGAGGATTCTGGAGATCTTTTACTAATCGAGCTGCTTTGGGATCTTTCAATAAGGCCTCATCTGATTGAAAGATGCCCATATGTTTACTAACAATTGCAAAATAATTGGTATCAAAAGAGGTTGAGCTTCCAGGATCCATCCCTAGGAGCTTAATTGGATCACCTCCATTAGGGCAAATGCTCATCAAAGTCTTGGCATAATCAGGATTGAGATCAGGATCTGTGTCACCTCTTCCAGTGAAATTGTAGAGCCTGTTTGTTAGCAAAGTGCAATGTGTATTTCCAATAGTATGCCCCCCTGAAATATTTCAATCTCATTAGATTTCTCATCATATTTTTAAAATACAAAAATAGTTATACACTTTTTGTCAAGAGAATTTTTTTTGTCACCGCGCTGTACAACATTACATAGCATATGAACTGCGTCTCATTTATTCTCATCTTTGGAATTTCATATGTATATAAATTATATCTCTTAATCAATTTAAACTTTTAGATAACATGAAAATTTAACATGGTATAAGAACGGAAATTCCATGATTAAATTCAATTTCCGCCAATAAATAATCATTGTCCATGTGTTAGATTTATTATTGAAAATTTGTGTTCGATGCACAAACGATGCCATCATAAATATAAAAATTTTAATGCTCTTTGTTTCCTTATACTTTTAGATCTGCACAAAATGAAAATATTTGTCTTAAAATTGCACTATATATATATATATATATATATATATGTATACCTGACAAGATCACAAGATCCTCCCAATTTAAACCCTGGTCTTGAAAATTCCTGAGGAGGGCGGGGAAGTTTACAAAAGGCGATGGTAAATTTGCAGCTGCTTCAGCAACAAGTGAAACTCTTCCATCTTTCCTACCCGTGAAAACCTCCCATAATGGCCGCCGGTACTATAGAAACATTAATGCAAGAGGAGATCATGTATATGCCTTTGAACTTCTTTGTGAATTTACTAAGGTTTAATTATTCCATTAAAAAAAAATCCATATATTTAGTATCACTAGCGTTATACTGAATCATTTACTTTTGGGATGTGTATCTTATTCAGACCTTTAAAGGCTATCTTGAATGGTAGTTTATATATAAATCTTACTTGGTATGAGACGGAATCTCTTGCAGCCAAAGCCACAATATCAGCACATGAAACCACGCCGGGGCACTCATTTTCAAGTGCTGCCTTTACTTCGTCGATGAACTCGAATCCGCTTACGAACCGGTTAGGTAAAGCGCCTTTTTCAGCTGTGTTGGTTTCAGTGGAGTCAATAAGAACTGATCCATCACAACCCTGCAAGTGAAACATTATGCATGTTTAGAAACCCTAATTGCTATCCCGTAATCAAGTGTCACGCCCTTGGCCCACGATCTCATAAGGTGACAATATATATATATATATGGATTTGACATGCTATGATCAACTCCTTGATTATCGTTCAAAATGTCAATTTCTAATGTAATTAAAAAAGAAAAGAAAAGAGTAAAGGAATAGAATGAAGCATGTCATACCCTAACAAAGCAGTCATGGAAATGAAGCCTTAGGAGCCTTGCTGCTACATTGGCGTTTTCAGCTACTCTTTTCTCTATAATGTTTTTTGCAATGGTTTCAGCAAGAGGGCAGCTCTGAGTATAGTAGTTCTTTTTGAGCACCCCTGCATTGCAAATTCCACAAGCACCAAGAATGATAAGAGAAAGAAGTGATACTGCCACAATTTCCTTCATCTCTATGGATCTAAACTAGAGAAATAAACAATGGAAATTAATGTTCGTTATTGATTGGATGAAGATTCAGGGTATTTCAGAAACTATTTATAGACATTCCATGGAGCCAATTGCCTTTGATCTTCTGGGACACTAAAGATAAAGATAATTTAGGCCTTTAAGTTACTTGTTTTAAAATTAATTTTTTATTTTCTGCATTTGTTTGACCAAAAGGAATGATTGATGTAGTCTAATTCATACTACTGTCAATTTATTCTGGTAAACAGTCTTTGTTAAATAATTCCGTATACTTTGCGTATAGCTTAAGTGATATATGATTTTTCCTTTGTAAGTACATAATTCTATAAAGAATGATTAAGTCCATGTTTACTATAATATTATCTTCTTCTTCTTTCCATAAACTATGAGAATGCGTTAATTAGTTGTTCAACTTTATTGAGGATTGTTTTTAAGTTCGATGCTCGAGTCTTCTTATGTCTTTATTGTTACTATTTCTCATAAATATGGTTAAAACTAATTTCCCATACTTTCTCAATCAAAGTTTATCCCTATGTAATGAACCATAAACTGCTGTATATTCGATTTAATCGGGCAGTAAATACTCAATTTGATTAACTATAAACCTATCCCTCTAACGTATAAGAAAAGTTTCTCTTCCTCTTCATGTACAGATATTCTTTCTTGATTAGCAAGTACTGTTTCCCGTAGTCAGATTTTTTAAATTAAAAGGACATATATACAAAAAAATATTGGGGTTAAAATAATATATAGAGTCCCAGAGGAAATTCAGGAAAAAAAAGGAGAAATATTTGAAAATAATTTTGGAGTCAAACTCAAAACTTATACAATTTTAGAAGAAGTCTTACAATTCATATACTTATGTAATATGAACTGGGATTATAATTAATTAGTAGCTTATAATATCCTCTCGCTTATCTCTAACGACATAAAAACTATAATCAGCACCTCCATAGCAGCATCTTTCAGGAACAAAAGAAGATCCTTCGCGGAAATTATTCTGAAGAGAAATCTAATCCCACATGACGAATGTTAAGAGAATTTTACTTATAATTAAAGCAATAATTGACAATTAAAAAGAAGTAAGGGGCTTTTTTGTTCCTCTCTCTCTCTCTCTCTCTCTCTTTAATTTGAAGAATTTATGATTAAATGTCGGATTGAAACTAGGGGAACTACCCCAATTTCCTTCTTGTCTTACATGAGCTTGATTTGTGAAGATTGTAGATCAATTCAGCTGCATCTGCCCTAATGGAGGCCGTGATCCACTAGCAGCAAGCCTTAATTTGTGCATTGTCAAGTTCAAATTTACGTTGATTAAACTCTAATTTTGTTTCCATACTTTACATGTTTAACTTATCTCCTCAAACTTCATTGTTTAATTATATAATAGAATTGATTACAGACACTTGCAAAATTTCATCAAAATTCATTACATAAAGACATGTACATACGATTACAACATATATAATTCAATTCCCAAATATTTTAAGAATCATACATAGCCAAGCCTTTGGCATGGCGGTGACATAAAAAGACAAAAAACAAGAAAAAACACACAATTGGAGAAAGGGACATTGAAGAATTTGTGACTAATTAATGTTTCAAGGATTAACAACTCTGCAGTTGCTCCTAATCTCTCCCTGGCCATTGGTAAGAACACCAATGGCTCCCATTTTTAACATGGATTGAGCAAATTGGAGGAAGAAAAAACGAGGATTTTGGAGTTGATCCACAAGAGCAGCAGATCGAGGGTCTGTTAACAAGGCTGCATCTGATTGAAAAATCCCCATTTTTTGTTTCAAAGCCACATAAAAATGGCTGTCAAAATTGGTAGCACTTCCAGGGTCCATATCCACGGTGGTGGATTGCACAATTGGAAGTGGGCATATTTTCTTCAATGTTTGAACATAGACAGGGTTGAGGCTAGGGTCTGTATCTCCATTTCCTGTAAAATTGTAAAGTCTTCTTGACACCAAAGAGCAATGTGTGATTCCAATTGTATGTGCCCCTACAAATGATGGATTGAATCATATTAGTATGACCCTGATTTTTATTGGAAAATAATAATAATCATAGAGTATTCTATCGATGTGACAAAAGAAATTCCTCAATTGTTAAAGTTCATCTCAATCTATAATTTGATCCCATAATTTCTCAAGTTTAATATCACGTTAAATTTTGACCTATCTAAAATATTAAACTAATAAAGCAAGGTACAATTTATATGTACATTTATCATTGGTGTTATCATTGGTGGAGAAAAATAATGTTACCTGACAAGGTTACGAGGTCCACAATGTCTAAATGGTTACTCTGAAAATTATTCAAGAGGGTAGAAAAATTTGAAAATGGTGATGGCAAGCCTGCTGATGCTTCAAGGGGTTCCGAAATTCTTCCATCTTTTCTACCGGTGAGGACAGGCCACATTGGCCTTTGGAACTGTAAAATGGTGCCCAAATGTTGGCAATGTTTAAGTACTATATATATATATGAACATGTAGTGAATGATGCAATTATATATATGGGATCATGAAATGCATGCCTTTGATTTAGAAGGTGGTAAGATCAATTATTGAAAACCTACTTGGAATGAAACCGCATCTCGAGCTGCCAAAGCAAGAATATCAGCACATGAGACTAGACCAGGACACGATTTTTCGAGATTTTGTTTGATGAGATCGATGACTTCATATCCTCCTAGAGATAGGTTAGGTACTGCAGCTTTTTCAGATGGTTTTGTTGGGGTCGAATCCAAAAGAATTGATCCATCACAACCCTGAAAAATGTGTGTATATAATTAAGAGAAAGAATTAAACAAGAAGTACCACTTAAAAAGAGTAACGATAACGAGATACTAATAGAGAAATATACAATTTATATATTTGTTATGTTCTCTCCTCACGTGTGATCGATTATAAATTTTTAATAATATATTCATAATGTGAATCATGATTATTTAATGGGCACCATGTTAAATTTTGACTTTATCTGAAAGTTTAAGATAATAAAAACCAAAAAAAAAAATATATATATATATATATATATTTATATATCGCTTACCCTCACAAAGCAGTCATGGTAATGAAGCCTTAGGAGCTTTGCAGGCAAACTGGGATCTGCATTGACACTGCGCCAAACAGTGTTCCTCACAATAGCTTCAACTGAAGGGCAGGTCCCCTGGTAATAATTCAACCTGAAAGGTTGATCATCTTTATGACCTCTATGATCTCCACGACCTCGATTACCTCGAAAATGTCCATGACCTCCGTGATCTGCATTGCAGATTGCAAAAGTGCCAAGAATGGCAAGAAAAAGAAGTGAAGCATGCAATAAGTTCGTCATTGTTAATTTCTCTCTCAGAATTTTGAGAACCAAAGACTAAGAAAAATAAATAAATGTTCCTTGTTTGCTTCATGAAATTCTGGGCTACTTGAGAAACCTTTTATAGGCATCTCATGCAGGTATATTTCAACTTTATTCTTGGAGCTTTGAGCTGTGATTAACCTTAAAAAAAATTCTTGCAGGCTACCTTAAGGACATCTCGACACGCTCTGTGATAAATGTTTGTGGAAAGAATGGTCAGTGAAGCCAACTGTTTAAAAAATCATTGATGAATTGTTGAAAAGATGTTCAATGAATCATATGCTGGCAAAATGCCTTTAAGTCTTCTTAAACTATACTACTATTTAATCATTCTTTCTCTAATAATTTCCATTTTATTCCTCTTTTAAGTTAAAAGAGATTTACATCTTATATGGTCTTACTATTAATAATTAATATCGTAGTAATTTTATTAAAGTATAATCTTATGCTGGTATTAAAGATCACATGCTAAATTTCATCAAAAGATTGCATGCTAAGTGGAGGTAGATAACTTGCATATTGATCTCACATATATTTTTAAGAAAATTTTTAAGTAGGCTACTTTTGCATGGATCATCTCTAAACCATTAGAAAAGCATGTAAAGATTCTATAGTTAGTGCATGTTCATTCAACTAAGCGTTATGATGATTATTTAGGTATTATTTATAATATACCTTGCTTTTCGAAGAAAAAAAAATGAACATAGTTCAGAATTTGACAAAATAACTTGAGCTATTGAAATGTATACCGACCATTGGTTGTAGTAAATTTGCTATTGCTATTTGACCTTCATACTATCTTTGATCCATAATATAATTTGTTTTCGTTTAAAGTTTTTTTTTAAAATTAGAGAAAAATCAAGAAATTTATCACTAAATTATTTTAGATGCATCATCTATATTTCATCTTTTATTTTGATTTTTCTATACCCTCAACAATTTTTGAACAATTATTTATATCTATTTTCCATTTAAGACATGATTCTCATAGGCGTGATGTCCGAAAAAGATAAAATTCTTCACCGAAGACCACCGATTGAAGGAGTGGTGAGATATAAATAATTGCTTGAACTTTGTTGAGAATATTAATGATATATCGTAAATATTTTATAGACAAATTTCCTATTCTCCCTTTAATTATTTGGCTCTCATGAGAAGAAAAAAATATGTATTAATTGTTCTTTTTCAATACTATTACCTTATATTTTTGTGGATGTACATGATTGATTCTTTTAATTTGTTTTCAAGTTTTAATAGAGGATAATTTAGTCTTTTTGTTACTGATTAAGATTATCTAATTATTTCTTTAATTTCTATGTAATAAGTACCAAATGAGACTAATATTATTGGTTGGAGGTAGCAGTTTAGAAGCATTGAATTCTTCAACCCACAAGTTTTCCTCTCTCAATCATTGTACTGTTGACATTGGATGAAAGGTCTTTGCAGACAGAGAACTCTCCATTCATGAAATTTCTAGGACAGCGCCAACTTCTAAATAAAGAATCTTTTTAATCTTATCTTAATACTCTTCTGGATTTTGATAGATTTATAATCTCTCCATAATGCGATATGCACTCTTGCACGTCCTAAAGAGTAGTGTGGCTGCTTCCTTCTTTTATTATTATTATTATTTTAAAATATTCGATAATTATTAAAATAATGATTCTGAACAATGATCTTCATAATCATATATGAAACCGTTTTACCAATTAAATTACATCTACTTATTGTGATTGATTCTTGTATAGTTCTTTAAAAGACTAATAATCCTATAATTTAAGAATATAAATTATGTATAATATACACTATAAAATGAGTCATTCTTGGAACATACAAGTGGAACTAATCTTTCATAAAACAAAAAATATGGGAGCCAAAATTGAATTCATTTAATAACACTAATATTTTCTCCTTCTGAAATTAAATGTCTATTTTTTATTTTAATATTAAGAGATTTACTACATTATCTTTATTATTAATTTGGTTAGCCGTATGACTATTAGTTATAGAAATGTAAATGTATTAAATTAAAATGATTCTTAATAAAATATAAAATGAAAAATATATTTATTTTAAGATAGTGGACATTCAATTTTGAATGAAGAGAGTATATATGTGTTTGTGTGTGTTTATAATTGATATACTACAAAACCTTTTATCTCAAAAAAATAAAATAAAAAACTATGAGTTCACCACATTACACTTTTTCCTGATTTCTCCAGCAGTTCCTGTAAGCACACCAATGACACCCATCCTCTTCATAGATTGGCTAAACTCAGTGAAGTATTTTCCAGGTCTGAGCATCTCATCAACAATATTACTTGCATCTTTATCAATTAATAATGCAGCATCTGATTGGAAAAGCCCTTGTTGTAGCTTTAGAATTGAGAAGTATTGATTATTAAAGGTTAAAGAACTTCCAGGATCCATTTCCACTGTCGTTGTGTTGTCTGAGAGACTTTGGCATTTAGTTCTCAATGTTGCTACATAGGTTGAGTTTAGAGATGGATCTGCATCACCTTTTCCTGTGAAATTGTATAGTCTGTTGCTGAAGAAATTGGAATGTCCTACTCCAATAGTGTGTCCTACAAATTACCAATGTCCACATTCTAGATTAGCCAAGACTCTTAAAGAGCATGCAACGTTGTCCTTGTTATTAATGTGTTTATATTTAAGTAGAGGGACAAAAAAAAAAAAAAAGACGGTCAAGGAATATTTTTTATCTCTTGGAAGTTTAACCTGACAAAACCACAAGATCATGAACAGTTAGATTCTTGGTGGCAAATGATTGCTTGAGAGAGGTGAAGTTGAAGAATGGAGAAGGGAGGTTTGCCAGAGCTTCTGAAGCAAGTGAAATATTTCCATCTCTTCTGCCAGTCAACAGTTCCCACATAGGTCTATTGAACTGTATTATTCCAAGCACAAGTAAACAGAATCACCCTTTGTTGAAAGATATCTTTTGTAATGGGCATAAAGTTATCCATCAATTGCAATTGTTGATTAAAATAAAAATATACTGCATATGCCCGGAATTAATGTCCACATTTATATTTTTTAACAGTTAAAATTGAAAGTTCACTTTTAAAATAAACATATTTTATATTTCATGTTATACTTTGGACATTCTGCTCAGCATTAGGACAACTACTCTTGTAAAAGTTCTTTCTTAGTTCACCTTCATGGCAGGCTCTTGCAGCTACCAAGACTACAATGGTGATCAACAGGTGTATATATATTGTATCTACTACCCTTCATATCTCTATTATCTACTTCTGTGTATTATGTGAGGAACAACTGAAGGGATCCATCCATCCATACTTATATATAGAGAGCCTCAGCCAGCAAACTTCTATATCCCACTTTGATTATGTAAAAGTTTCCTAGGAAGTGCAGATTAAAAAAAAGGTGTAAAGATTGTTTAATAGGAGACTGCCCATTGCAAGAGAGGATGGGAATAGGTTCAACCAGCAGGTAGTTGTATATTAGTTTGTTGCTCTTGATTAGTTAACAACTTTTTTTTTGTATAATATTTTTCGTGAAAATAGATTCTAATTGATACGTATTTTTTAATTAGTACTTAGTATTCTTTTGTAATAATAAGGGTTCGAATGTAAGAATCATATATTCAAACAAACTTGGTTCAAACCCTCAAATTGTAACATTTGAGAGTACATTTTCATTCTAATGTAACGTTGCTTGTTTAATTAAATTTTCCCATTAATTAGAGTGACTTGGGCTCTGGTTTAATTTGCAGAAGGTATACAATTAGTGACTTTCTTAGAGAATAATGCAACTAAAATAGAGCTTGGCATTATGATTGAAACAAACAAAAAAATTTTAAAAAGGAAGTTGGTTGGTACTAGTAACTGAAACCATATTTCCTAACAGCACTAGAAACAAATTTTTTTCATACATAATACAAACTTTAATGAACTAAAATTAGTTGGATCCGCAAGGCTTGATGACATTTTTCTGAAAATCTAATTTTGTCACTACTAGTTTATTTAAATATAATAGAAAAAGCAAGTCATTGAAGTATATATACATATAGCATCATGCATCTTGCCAAACTTAAAAATTATCATAAAATTTGCAAGGACAATGAATTCTTCATCAGAACCTCTTATGCAGGAATATAAAATTAATCTGAACTCTTGGCACAAAAAAAAAAAAGTTGAATAAAATTCACATATTGATGTTCATACTTTTATTTATTAAAATACAAAAAAAGGTAATAAGAAAAGAAGGCATACAAATTACAATATGGTTTGATAAAAAATTTCAAGATTTCCATACACTAATTGATCAGGGGTATCCTGCTTCCAAACATGTCTCCCAGAAAAGCTTATCTCCTTCCATATCATCCTCCATCGTCTTCCTACTTCCATGAACACCAAAAATATTTCTTGATTCTTTTGCCACCACCTCCTCATCCTCATCCTCGTTCCAGTCCTCATCCACCTCCTCCATAGTATCACTTGAATCAAGAAAATCTCTTTGCTCATCTATAGAATCACAGCTACAAGATTCAGCATCATCTTCATTGCTGATTAAAGGAAGCCCGCCAAGAATATTCATCCATATAAAACTCTGTAAATTTGCTTCAGAATATTCAACAAGATAGGAATCATCCTCTGAGTCTCCGGTGGCCTCAAAGAGAAAGAATTGGAGGAACCGTGCCCTGTCCATTACTGTGAATTATACAATTGAGGACAAGAGGAAAAAAAATATTCATAACAATGAAAGTTTTGGTGGGCTTTTATACTCTATTTATGAGATCTTGTTTGTGCTGATAATCAGTATTATTATGACTTTTCTGCATAATCCACATAGATAATTTCTCATCGCCATGAGTGAAGTGTTAGGTTTTCTGATTTGTAATCCTTAGTGGGTGGGTAAAAACATCCACTTTTGTGGGGTTAATTAAGAGATGTCCTATTTCCAATATATCTTAAACTTCTGCTTCTTGCACTTTGCATGGCTTTGATAGGGAGGCTTGAGCCTTAAGGTTTTAGGTGTAAATACATTTTAGTACTCTCTCCATCCCTTTTTATTTGTTATTAGAAAATTAATTACACTCTTAAATTTATATATAATTTATTTGTACTTTTCAAATTACTTTTAGTTTTTTCTCTCCTATAAACTTTCTTATTAGATTTAAAGTAATACTAGAATAATAGTAAGTTAGCATTAATTAATGTTGTTTTCGAATTTTTTTTAAAAGTGTGAAAATAAAAAGAAATAAGTAAACTTTGCGATTATGACAAATGAAAATGGAGGCACAAAGGAGTAGTAGATAGAGAAGCACATTGATATGAATTCCTCTTTCATGAGCGTGATTGATGGCTTGTCAAGAGTTTCCAAGCTTAAGTTTTGATCACTGCAACTATGATTATGTCTTCAATTAGATAGAATTCTTAATTTATGTTTGAAAATTATATCAAGCTCAAACCTAGATTCAAACACCTTTTTCAAATTTAGATATTTTAAATTAGTAAGAATTCGAAAGTACTGGACTCAAAATCTTAGGATATATTCGAGCATATACACAATTAAACAAAATAAATTATAGTATATATTGTGAATATACTTTTCTGTCAAAAGAATGCATTTTTAATTTATTTCAAATTATTTATCCTCTTCTTAAATTTATTTCAAGAATATTATCTAATACTTTGGTGGAATTTTTAAGGGGGAGAACTAAACTAATTATGATAATTTAAATATAAAAAAAAAAGAGAAAAAAGGTTATTATGTACATTTTTATTAATTTATACCATAAAATTTAACAAATTATTAATATACATGAAAATATTAAATACAACACTTGCTTTTGGATAGAGATATTATAAAATTTTCCTTTTTTATATTAATCTTAAAAGTTTCCAAAGTCAAACTCAAAATTTAGATTCAAGGGATGAACTCCAATTATCAGAGGGTCCTTCCAATTGTGATCTTTATAGTTTACAATAATAATAACTATGAAGAAAGTTGAAGTCAGTCACTCTCCGGTCTGCCACCAAATTGGGTTTTGCCGATATCTTAATTCTTACCCAAAAAATTCCAAGTCATGCTCCCGCACAATCCCTCCCTATCAAACTCGCAATTTTTTTTTTTTTTTGTACACCCAAGGATAAAGGCTTTGATGACCAAAACAAAAGTGGAACACCAAACAATACTGATTTACAAAATGTAGCAGCAGCACTCTCACCAAACACGCTTGACTTTAGAGTTTTGGAGTGATGATCTTTTGCCTTATGTACAATAGTGTTGGTATGATCACAAATCACAATGTCACTGTAATCCCATACATTTTATTGTCTCCATATATGATTATTGGTTAAGCATACCAAATAGGCAAAGGTTTCCAATTTCTGGCATCAGAATTCACACAACATTTCCATCAGACTGAGATGGGCTAAGGAAGTCTGTCCATAAATGGAATTTCTTGATACATGCAACAATAACAGCAAATGACCTAGGAAAACATTTAATGGTGGCCCAAAAGGTGCAGAAAGCATGATGCCACACTAGAGGAAAGGCATGTCTCCTCCCTCCACCCCACAGCCACTCAAAAAAAATGGTGATAAGCTCAGAAGAAATCCACACCTTGGGTGAAATTCCAAGGGAAATTAATCGTATGTGTGGAACAAAAAAGAACTAAAGATGACCTTGCAAAGTGAAGTACACATTCGATACTGTGTCCTAATTGAAAAATTCTTTTAATCTGCCTTGAGAGGCTTCCATGCAGAATTCCAGGACTGAACTACTCCATTTGATGATCTTCAAAGATAAATGTCAACTGCCTGGAATAGATTGAAAGTAGGAAAGATATTCCATCAGAGAAAGATTCAAGTACTCTGTGGAATCTTAGTTTCATCCATAGGCACTACATTAGTTAGAAAAGATACCAACAATTTGATGACTAATGACAGAACTGGACTCACGTGGTTTTCACCACATTCATTCCAATTCCCATTTTGTTTGTGCGAAATCAACACAAAATTTGCATGACACTTCCACAGCAACACAAGAGTTGCATATAACAGTAACTGACACATGCTGATGCAAACCTCAAGCACAGGGGTTGCATATTTGCACAGTGCAATTGTTCATGTATTCTTTTGTGTCAAGCTTTATGTCAATGCCATAATTTAAATCACAGAGCATGAAAATGAGCTGAGGAATGTTGATGCATGCAAACCTCTAAAACTGTCAGCTAGATCCTATGAACTTTTACTTTCTCCTGAGTCCTGTTGCCTCCAAGGATTCAGAGCTTCTCTAACAGCCTGTGCTTCAGCAGAGGTCTCCCAAGCCCTCTTCTCAGATTCCAAAACAGTCACTTTATCATCTGCTCAAACCCAATAACAAATCACCACTTATTAACTCAAAAAGAACCAAATACTACAAGCTAACAAGGGATAAACACGGATTTCAGATCGTATAACCTTAGCTCATGAATTAATGGAGAATGAAAGCATTAAAAAAATAAGGCTACAAACATAATCAGACCACTGCATATAGGAAAATTCCATAGGAAGTAACAGCAGTGGAGCTATCATGAAATATAGGAAAGGTCAGCTCCTTGTACGCCATATTGACGCTTTATGATTTACTTGAACACTGATCTATTACATTCAATCCCATGGGTTCCATGCACTTCCATCAGTTTAATAACAGCCCCAGATGAGTGTATATATGTACATAAATATCTCTTTGAAATATTGCTAGAAATACAAACTAATTACATGTATGTAAAGATCTAAAACCAATGTGACAATAGCCACAGTTTAGACACTCTAGAAATAGAAAGACAATCAAACCAGATGGATAGAAAATCAATCTTAACCTGAGATTGAATCCTAAATATAGAACTGAATTCCAGATATCATACAATCCAGAAACTTCCTGAAATTCTAGAAAAGTGCTTTAAACCTTATATCTGTCACAGAATAGACATTTAACAGAGGATATAAGAAAAAGCATTGTCTGAGTCCTCTAGCGCCAATAATTAGTTTTTGTACTCAGAACAGCACTCGAGACAATACTACAAACTCCAGAGGAACCATGTTGCATTCGTAAATTAACAAATACTAAAAAGTCAATCCAAAAAGTAAAAGCAATTCCATTAATTGCCTATAAGTTTATTAAGACGGAACTTTTACACCATTTTAAGAGCACAAATTGTAATACAACCTCCTTAATACCAATCCTAAAATGACTCTGATCAAAGAAACTATCAAATGCCAACAAAATGGAAAGCATAAACTTCAAGACTAGAAAATGGAAAGACACCAAAAAGAAAAACCCAAAAAGGACCTGCCATGAAAGTAAAGGCTCAAACTTTCATCAAATGTGAGTGATTACTGCAGATACCAGTATAAAGTGATCATATCATAACCATAATTTCCATGACTCTCTGGTACTATAAAATTACCATAATTTCCATGATTCACTAACCAAGCAGAAGAGAAGCTCAAGTTTTCAAACAGCCAAAGTGTATTTGGCACCTATGAAGCAAGACTCAGGTAATCTCAAACAAAACCAAAGAAAAGAAAAGAATGAAAAACGCATAAATTATAATCCATATAGATACGAACATTATCAACATTAGCCAAAAAGAAAAAATAAACTAATGTCAATAGAAAAAAGGGTGAGAAGGATGGTTCTCACACAGAAACCAGTTTTGATCATGAATAATTCCATGGAACCTCCAATCATTGCTGAAAGAAGAGCTATCTTCAAGTACCAAACCCCAAATTTCATTTTCTTTTTGTTTTCTTTCTTCCACAATTTGGCTTGATTGTTCCGGTCACAACCCAAAAAAATTACTGTCTCAAGAACCAAAATTACAAGAAATCAGCCCCAACATCTACAGCTTATAAAATTCTTGAAAACATCGCTTGAAGAAAAACTTACAGAAAAGATGAATCTGAACTGAAGAGGCTGCGGAACGAGCTTTAAGACCTCTTTGGCTCTCGCGAGTTTTTTGGTTTCGGCGAAGGGCGAATTCATCTTTCAATCAAAATATAATAAATTCTCAATCAAGTCCTTTATTTTGTAAAATATTGAATTAAGTCCATTAATTGTTTTTTTTAACAAAAAAAACATCATTTTAATCATTTTTTTGATAATTTACTACCTTATAGGGTAAAAAAGTGATGATCTTTTTGTAACAATATATAAGTGACTTTTTAAGTAATAAGATCATTGCTATCCAAATTTGTCATAAAAATTTGAAAAAAAAAAACTTACAATTTTTTTAACAATAAGAAATTTAATTGAAACCTTTATAAGTCAAGGAATTAATTGAAACATTTTTATGTATGGTTTTATATGTTTATATAAAACGCATTGGAATGAATTTAATGGAGACAATATTATGCATTCAAAGAATGCATTATAGAAACATGCATTGCAAATCTTTTAGGATAAATTTCATCATATTTCTTCTATTTTTATTCAAAAACATTAAAACGTTTCATATTTTAATTGAAGCAAATATGTCTCAGAAAACAAACTCTTTCCTCAATCTTTCAATTGTCTTAATATACCCCTTTCATCTTTTTAACTATTTTAATTAAGTATATTTTTTATTACAATTTATCATTTTTTTTCAATTAATCTTTTATTTTTTATTAACTCTTATAAATTAAGATAAAATATTATTAAAAAGAAAATAATTTATGAACTTTTTATGTGTTTAAACATGTGAAGAAAAAAAATATGGATTTAATACATTAAAAAACTTAAAATAGTTGAGAAAAGAAAAAAAATGTTTTTTTTCTACTATTTTTTATTTTCTAATGTGTTTAATCAAAAAAATTTCTTCACAAATTCAAGCAAATAAAAAGTTCATAGAATTTTTTATATTTTAATAATATTTTATTTAATTTATGAGAGTTAATAAAAAAAATAAAAGGTTAATTGATAAAAAAACGATAAATTATAATAAAAATTATACTTAACTAAAATAATTGAAGAAATGAATTAGTATATTGAGACAATTAAAAGATTGAGGAGGGAGTTTGTTTTTTATGGAAAGTTTAAGGGGTTTAATAAAATTAAGTTTACTAATTATACTATTTTGATAAAATTGAATAGATCATGAGCATATTGTTTCAATTAAAAGATGAAGATGATTTAGTATTTTTGGATAAAAGATGGAGAGGGAGGTTTAGTGAAATTTAAACAAACTTTTATTTCCTTGCACACATAGTTAAAAATATCCATATCTTTTTTATTTCTTTGTATTTTCAATAATTTCACTATAATTTTTCACTTTGGCTAGTAATTGAAAACATACATGTAAATCTAGAAGGTTTAAAATTTTAATCAAGTTAGTCAATATAAATAAATTAGATGAAGATAATATATATTATCTAAAATTATAAGTTTGTAACACCTAATCTCACATGACATAATTTGTGTTTGAGATATATTGAAATATTTTTAAATAAATTAATAGTCCTTTTATCAAAATTGTATCCACAAAAAATTCCAAGCTAATGTTTAAAGGTAGAGAACTAAACATGTATAAATGAGTTTTTTTTTTTTATTGAAAACAACATTAATTAAATAAAGTATGTGAAAGAAAAAATACATAAGCAAGAATGAGACAACAAGGGAACAAGCAAATTGTTCCTTCTTCTTCTTCTTAGAGGGCACCCAAAAAATATTATTTGAGATTTAAAAAAAAAGAAGAAGAAAAAGTCAAATTATACTTAGATCCCTGGAGAATTATTGATTCTGATTATAAGATAATCTTCTTTTGTTAAAAAAAAAAAAGGAAAGTGGCTTTCCTTTCTTTGACCAAACATGTATATATATATATATATATATATATATATATATAAAGATTTAGTTGAAGTAATTTTGATTATTACAGAGGTAATATAGCCAGTGTCTTCTACGATTTTGTACCATGACTCTTTTAAAATTAAAAAATATAATACATTTTTTTATGAAAATTACTGAAGTACCCTACTTTTTTTTGTACCCTATATCCCATGCATCTGGTTCAATTCTTCAAAACACAGAATCAGTCATCAACTTTCATGTGTTTGTTCTCTCTAGAAAAACACTTTACTAACACAATGAAGAACGTTCATAGTTTCTTTCACTTCTCTAATGCTCTTTCATTTCAGCTTTTCGGTTCTCTGCTTCAAGAAGTTTGATTCTCTACAAATTATGTATGTTTTCCCTTCTTCATTTTTAGAATTAAATCTTGATTTTAAAAATGGAAGTAGAATCACTTTCGTGCATCTTGATTTTAGAGTATGATTTCTCTCCCCACCCCACCCATTGATTTTGAAAGGTTTGGAAACTTTAGATGTCTTGTATGCTCAACTCTGCAAGTTTCCCTAATTATAAAACTAATACTTTTCAAACTTCACAAAAAGGAAGTTGATAAAGAAAAAGAATTTCTAGATGGCAAGAAAGTGCTTAAGTTTATACTTTTCAAGCTGCTGAAAAAAATCATCCTAAAAAAGGTAGCAGAAAATTTATGATAATTAAGTCATCTATATTAGACAATTTTCTTTAACTTTTTCAATTTAATTTTTGACATTTCCTTTTAAAGGAAAAGAATTACCTATGTCGCAAATTTTAGTGTATAGTTTTTATCTGCTATGAGAAAATTTCATTGAAATTATAAGTTAATCATGCCAAGCATTCTTCTTAAAATTAGATCTAGTGTCTTGAATTTAAACCCACCCCCCCCCCCCCCATAAAAAAAACAATGGTTTCTTGGTCTTGCAAAAAAGAAAAATAGCTTACCCCATCTTCTAATTCATTAGGTAGGCAGTAGCTTTCTCCAAATTCATTAGATATTACTTATTGAGATAATAATCTTACTTATTTAAATTATCCGCAACTTCAAATTGAAAAAAAGATAATTAATTACTGTAATCTTTCATAATTACTCATAATTGTTAGGATGATGATATAACAATATACTTTCATTAAAATCTAAAAACTGTATTAAAATTATTTAATTGAGAAAAACATAATTAATCATTGTAATATTTCATGGTTACATATTATTGTTATGCCGATATACCAATATACTTTATATGTTTAAAATTAAGCATGAATTTTTAATTTAATAAAAAAATTACTTTTCTTATCCTTAATTGTTGTTATTATTTGCAATACTTTTAGAGAAAAATATATTTAGTTTATGAAAACTGAACATCTAATTAGACACTAAAAAGATTTGAACACTTAATTTTAGATAAAAACTATTTAATTAATAAAAAAATTAAACATAAAGATTAATATATTTAATTTCAGAGAAACAAAAACAAAACTATATAAAAAAAAACACAAAAGAAAGGGAAAAGACAGCGTAGTAATATAGGTACTTGGAAGGACATGACACACATGGTGGGAGTAGCACCGAACCCAAAAATGTTGCAAGAAGACGAAATGGTTTTCTGAATTCTTATTCCATTTTGATGGGTCCATAGCAGACAGCAACCGCCCAGAAACCTTCATGTTCTTGTCATCTTCTTCTTCCTCCAAGCACCGACCGGCTTACTGAAGAGGAATGAATGGCTGCTTCCTGGCTTGGGCCCTCATGGCCCCATCTCATTCTTCTCCCCTTTTAATCTCTTAATCCCATCATTATTATTATTTCTCATTTACTTCTCTTCTTGGATTGGAGTCCCTTTATCTTACCCTTTTTGTTTTTCCTCACGCTTGTGTGTAAAATATGCTGCAAGTAGTATATGTAATGAAGAAGGGTGCAAAAAGATTGTGTCTTTAATGCTTAAGGGGTAGTGATTATCTTTGTTATTTAATAAGTGAAATAAATTCTTTGATCTTTGTCTATATTAGGGAGTATTGTCTACCTTTTTGCTCTTCAGATAAAGCCTTTTCTAAAGAGGGACAAGAAAATGGAGACACCTAGAGCATCAGAGGAGGTTTCAATTTCTGTTTCAGAAAGTAATCATTCTCATCCTCGCCATACACTGGTCAGTTTATAAAATTGTGATAGTGTTAAATTTTGGGATTTTGATTCTTGTTGCTGTGAAGTTATTTCCTTGTAGAGAGAATCTAGGATGATGTGAAGACACTGTTATATAGGATGTATCTGAATTTAGCTTGCTAAAGATTATATGAATGCCTTATTTTCCAGTTTGAAATGAGAATGCCATGGATTTCGATATGCTTGGTTATTATTTTATTCTCTTTGTGAATAAAAAACTTTCTATCCTGTATACGGAGGATGTTATTCGAGTTCATTGTCATTTATGCACAAGTATTGCTTGTTGTTAGAGGACTATGCTGTTTTGGGTTTTAATTTCCGTGTTCAGTGAATATACTTTTAAAACTTCATGATCTAAAGCCTGAGAAGACTCAAATAATCTTAATTAATCATTTAGACATTCATGTTTCTGATGTGATTTCAAAGAATTCTTCAAAAGAAGAATTGATATTGTTTATGTCTAAGTGCTTTCTGCCTTTTATCTTTTGAGGGGAGCTTATTTAGTGCAGAAATCAAGAAAAGGGGATATGTGTAAGTGATAAGAAGGCACTTTTGGCTGTTGTTCAGTAACTTCTTTTTTGTGCTGCACCATAGTGAAGACTATCAAATATCGTAAATTTTTTCCTCAACTGGATTGTGCAATTGAGTGCTGAAATATGATTTGATGGGTTATATACTTCTTAATGGCTTCTTTTATTGGGAGATTAATTTTTTCGTCAAGAATAACACCCTCCCCCCCCCCTCCAAAAAAAAAATTATCTGGTTTTCCTACTGTCAGGTGATTGAGTATGGACAAATGATGTTTAGTAACAACCTAGAGTTGTTTTTTAACTTTGTCTCTTAATAGCATATCAGAATATCAGAATAACCCCTGGCTTCATTATTAAACATTCTTGATAAACAATAGATCAACTCCATGGCTCCAATATACAGATTAAGAAATTAACAGTTATCTGTTTTCAGTCTTTGTCTTTATGTTTACTAAGGACATGTTGTCAGTATGGTTTACTTTTATAATATAGTCTTTCACCTTTTTTGACACTTTAGGTTGCCACATTACATGATTTCATTCATTCACTTAGAAATTTAACATGTAAATCCATTTATGAGGATCTTTAGTTGGTGTCGTGTCATCACTATGCAGGGTGATGCTAATAACAAGGAGTCTCCAAGAGCAGCTGTAAGTTCAGCTGCAAATGCACGGCGTGCAGATTTATCTCTTCAAATACCACCAAGAAATAGCAGTAGTGGAAGGGATTTAGTCCAGTCTCCAGGTATCTTTAGTGGCAGTTCATCAACTGCTGGCTTTCTTCGAGCTTTAAGCTTCAAAAAGAAGCCAACAACAACTGAGGGTGAAAGAAGCTCTCTCTTATATTCAGACCCCAAGGCAGCTGAAAGTCCTGTTTTGACCAATCTAGCATCTGATATGTCTTGGAAAAGATGTACATCTCTTCCTGTCACACCTGCTTCTCACTTGTCTCCTATTGTTTCCACACCCACTTCTGCAAGGACAACTAGTGAAAGGAAAAGATTAAATGTAAGTTGCTATCCTGGATTTGCTCAGTTTCAGAGATTATATATTTTGGCTGACTATGGACTTAGGGAAGTCTGATCTTAAAAAAGGTGAAACAACACTTACATCAAACTTTCCCTGTTCTGCAATCTACCTACCATATTCTCCTTTTGTTAGGTTGAAGAAATGAAAGTATAGATTATGACCTTAGTCTCTGTTAGTATTCTCAAATGTAATTTTATATATCTATGTTTTCACTGCCTGAACTTGTGACTTTGGAAAAGTGAAGCGTTTCCTCCTACTTATTGCGGTAGCATTCTAGCTGAATAATAGTTCTTACTTTTTCATGTACTTACTGCAGGTAGTTACATCAAAACCAGTTGTTTCCAGGTCTCTCTCTGTGCCTGGGAGAAATTTGGTCATTGTAAGACCTGCATCTTTTGCTAACAGTGCAGAAGATATTCCAGAAACTGATGATGGTATGCCATGTCTATATGATCTATACGATCTAGATTCCTTTTATGGGTTACATAGAGGACTTGTGGTGAAATTACAATATATTTTTATTTTTGGCATATCTTAAAGAGTTGCTTTAGTTTTCCACTTGGTGACATTGGTAGTACAGGTACAATTATCAATTAATCTTTGGAATTAAATATGCAAATTCTTATTCTATGGCTTTTTCCATACAAAAATTAACTTATTCTTTGTTCCTGCTGCTCCAAGCTAATGTCTTCACCAAAAACCCTTTGTAAAACAGTTCTTTTAGAAAAAGTACATTTTGGGTGAAATGCTGTAATGTGTCTTATTACATGTATCAGCTACTTTGAGACACTAAAGGGTGCATTCTGTGCATGGTTTTTACTGTTCCATGCTTGACCAAACATGGATATTGTCTCAAAAAAATTTTATGTGCACTATCTTTGATTTTGATCAGTTAAGCATCATAGACTTATTTGTTTCTTCCATGATAAGAACAATTATGTGTTGGAGTTCAAGGCATTGCTTTAGACTTTGTTTAACAGCTTCCAGAGATCTATGGTCGGGACCTTAGTATATTATGGTAGCAAAAACATATCAGAACTCAAATAAGTCATAGCTTGGACAGATACGGGCAGATTTGGAGAGCTACTCGAGAAAAGAGAGATCTCAATTTTCAGTGTTGCAAATTATTAGAACTCTATATATGTTTGGTATTCTTTTATAGATTTATTCTTTTGAACTTGAAGGTATTATCTTTTAGTTCTTAAAGTCACAGATTGAAAACGGTAATACCGGAAAATTTCTCCATATTTCTAGCCTATCTCTCTAATACACGGTTCAAATTCTATGAACAGAATGAGTATTGGAGTTACATTTTTTTTTGCTGGTAAACAAAGTTTTTGTCTTCAACTAAATGAAACTACATCATAAACTAAGAAACAATCTATGTTTTTTGTGGCATATTTGCAGTTTGCTGTTGTTTACTAAATGTTCAGAATACTTTGTTATTGATGATTGATCTGCTTTATTGTTTTTCCCTCAATACATGTGCAAGTTAGACCAAATAACTCCTGCTCCTGCCAATGATGATCAAGAGATTCCCGAAGAGGAAGCAGTTTGCAGAATCTGCTTTGATGTATGTGAAGAAGGAAATATGCTAAAGATGGAGTGCAGCTGCAAAGGTGATCTCAGACTTGTACATGAACAATGTGCAGTTAAATGGTTTAGCATAAGAGGGAAGAAAATTTGTGAAGTTTGTGGTCAAGAAGTTCTGAACTTACCTGTCACTTTGCTCCGTGTGCCAAATTCAAATCATAGTGAGAATAGTTTCAATGGGCATCATACTTCAAATTCACAGAGATTTAGGTAATTGTTTCTAAATTTCTTAAAAAAATTTGTTTTGTTTCTATCAACCTAGCTAACATATCCATTCATATGTACCTGATGCAGTGCTTGGCAGGACTTTGTGGTTCTTGTCTTGATTAGCACAATATGCTATTTCTTCTTTCTTGAGCAGCTATTGGTGAGTTATCTGGCTCTAGAATATGACATGATGCATAACTTGGCCTGAAAAGCTTGAACATGTCCGTTTGAATTTTTTCTCATCTTTTGAGGGTCGAAAATGGGAAGGATTGCATTAATTTATGATAAGTATATTGACTTGAGTCTTATATTCGGACGGAAGTTCCTCTTAAAAACTTTTTGCATAAATATCTTTGCATACTTCCACAGAGAGCATTGCATTCGAACATGAAATGAAAATTGATTCCAAAATTGGTAAGTAGTTGGAGGGGCTAATAAGTGGAACACCTGTTTGTAACACATGATAAAAATAAGTGTCCTTCATAACCTAATGCTGAATTTCAAGACAACTATGCTTTGCTTTTGAAGTCCTCAACTTAATGCTTTTCTCCTCTTCATGATGGATTATTTTCATAAGTTAAACTTATCTTTTCCAATATTCAAGCCAAACCGATATTTTATTCCTTGGTGACAAATTCAAACTTAACGAAGATTTGCATCCAAACTCAAGAAGAAAGAAAAACTTGTGCTGAAATTGTTTTGTGCTACTCTGGAAGGAATATTTGATTGTGCTAGTAGGCATTTGTTTTGGTGTTATGAAGAAATTTGCTTTCCAATTTTTAACAATTGTGTTGTACCTGAAGATGTACATGCAATTCATAACATGAGAAATGTTTAGAGCATTCAATTTAATCTGCAGGTAGAAAATAACAGCTGACATTTTTCATTCTTCTATGCTCTTCCATTTGTGTAGATCGGTGACATGAAAACACAGGCACTTGTGGTTGCTGCACCATTTGCTTTCACTTTGGGCCTTCTGGCATCCATATTTGCTGTTGTTCTAGGTAGGGATGCATCTGTTACATCTTGTTTAACTTTAACTTCTGCTTATGTTTGCCTGAAATCACCTCACTGCCGTGCAGCAATTAAAGAGTATATATGGACATATGCTGCTCTTGAGTTTGCCCTTGTTG
Source organism: Apocynum venetum (assembly GCA_019593545.1). Lineage (NCBI taxonomy): Eukaryota > Viridiplantae > Streptophyta > Magnoliopsida > Gentianales > Apocynaceae > Apocynum > Apocynum venetum. The sequence goes on from SRSM01000127.1 coordinate 4,137,651, forward strand.
CTATCATTGTCCATGTTTTCTACTCCATGGTGAGTTCTTTTTAGTTTTCGATATAATTAATATTCTTGTTTCATTGCTGCTTTGTTTACTTTTAAAGCTTCAAGTTTTTGCAGTTCTTTTCCTTTCGAGTTAAATTGTCCCTTCATTTAGCATTTATTTATGAAAATTGTTCAATGGAAGAAGAATTTCTTGTAACAAGACTAACCATTAGGTCGAAGATTTCGACATCTCAGCTCCTTAAATCTGAGAATTGGGGTTGGGAATTTGTAGCCTTCTATCAAATAGTAAATAAGCACCGACCTAATAAATGAAAATAATTCAAAACTCATCAATATAATTAATATTCTTGCTCCAATGCTGCTTTGTTTACTTTTAAAGCTTCAGTAACTTCAAGGTTTTGCAGTTTCTTATCCTTTCGAGTTAAATTGTCCCTTCACTTAGCATTTATTGATGAAAATTGTTCAATAGAAGAATTTCTTGTAACAAGACTAACCATTAGGTTGAAGATTTCGACATTTCAGCTCTTAAATCTGAGAATTGGGGTTGGGAATTTGTAGCCTTCTATCAAATAGTAAATAAGTACCGACGCAATAAATGAAAACAAATCAAAACTCAAGGAGAAATATAGGAGTCTCACTGCTAAATTCGTCTTTAGCCCTTTGCAAAATTTCTCATCAGAAATGACCGAACATTTTGTTGTTGTCCTCTATTGCCTCTCATAAGTTACATATATCCAAGGTAAGCTATCTTTCCTTCTCGCTTTCAGAAAGCTATCTTTCTTTCTTTCTTTAGTTTCATCAAACTCCCTTTCATCATCTACTCTTGGACGCCATAACTTTTCAGCTTTTCATTATGAAATGAATGCCAAACATTCACAAATAGACGTGTAAAACTCTCTTGTTACGATGACAATATAATCAGAAGGGTGTTGTAGTGAAAGTTCAAGGAATTCAGAAAGTAAAAACAAACAAAGAAATTATCAGAATAATAGCCTTCTGATGCTTTTTGCTTAATAAGTTCTCCAGCAATTTCTAGTTGTGGTATTTTCCTGTGTTACATTTGTTTTTCATTACCTTGTGCAGAGTTTAGAGATTGAGCTTTATCAGACATGAAATTTGCTAATCTCTTTGCCTCTTTTACAATCCTTGGTTTTCATGGTGGCAGCTTCACTTGGAGGCAGTTTATGCAATCGTGATATCATCTGCTGTCGGTTTTGGATTGGCTATGGGTATCAATGCTCTATACATTCGATATTTTTCCTGGAGAGTACAAGTTCCCCTGAACTCTAACCCAGCCTGACCAAATTTTGGGGATGATTAAAGTCTGCCATTGCCTTTTGTGGTTATGGAGTTGCGGAATGCACATCTTCTCACTCAGAGAAAAGCTAGATTGTAAAGGAGAGGGTATCTATGATAAACCAAATATAACCTGCAGGATCCTTTTCGTTAAACGCTCTTTTGCCTCCATCTCTGCAACCTAAGGGAAAACTGAACCCTCATTTCATAGCTCAGACTAGAAAATCAGCTTAGTTAATGGCTTGCTTTAGGTAGTGACATTAAAATCAGGCTCCAGAATTGTAGTATCAATCAATCAACAGCAACTCTACTGTATCGAATAATCATTACTTCCCATTATTGAATCTTTACTTTTTTCATTATTGGTTTTCTTTCTCTGGCTTTTCAAACAAAATCATTGAATACAAATACATGAACTTACTAATGCTTTGCAAAGGGGAAATCAAGGTTTGCTTGAAATGGAGGTATACAAACCGACGATTAGCATATATGACTTGTTGGCATTTATAAAAAAGCACATCCAATCATACTATACAGGAATCAGAGATTTTACACTACTCTAAACAGGAAAAAGCAGATATTTATCTTTAACATAAATTTATTTACAAGAATATGTGCATTGTAGAAATCAAGAAATAGAAATGAACCAATCCCTTATTTGCTTTTACAAACAGGAATATATACATTGTCGTTTCTTCTCAACCATATTGTTGAGCGGGTTCTCTTGACATTATCCAAGAAAAGCGTATGCCTGCAAATGAGATAAAAAAAAGCACTTCATGAGACATGTCAAGAGATGCAATGACATTCCCACCCAATGAAGGAAAAGGAAACAGCTCCCAGAAGAGGGAGGAGCACCTTTTCTTCTTTTTTAGTAGCACATGCCTAACTATAATATAGACTCAAAAGCTCACTTCAATTTCATACTCATTTTACTTCAGAAACAATGTTGGTTGAGTATTTACTTTCAAGTATTGACCTCAGGTATTTTTAATATGATCAGTCCCTTAGCAAGTGTTTCATGTAACAGTTTTTATGTAGGCAAGCAAACATAAACAAACCTTTTATAGTCCAGTCTCTGAGTAACTATTCCGTTCAGTAGCAGCTCAGAACTGTACACAGCAGCCCCTGCAGATATTAACAATGTCACAGGACCAACAGAATCAGATTACATTTTCACAGATTTGTTTTTTAATTCTCCCTGAACAAAATAATTGAATTCTAACCTTTCTCAAGGAAGGGCACACAGATTTCATAATCCTCTTCACAAGAAAGAACCAAAAGATCATCTGGAAAATTTTCATCTTTAAATGAAGACCTTCCAAGTCTCTCCACTGCCTGAATATTGTAACCACAAGTTTAGGCATTCCCATCGACAAAGTGAAAGCAGCAAGGACAGAATTGAGGAAATGTACTTCCCAGAATATCTCAAATGAATATTGTTTTACAAGCTTCATAATAATTCAATATAGATTATAGTAAGTGGAAATTCAAATTTATTACACAGATATCAGTGCATTACTCAAGTATTATAATAGCATTTAAGGAGGTAGACCAACAGATGCAAGAACTCTGCATAGAATGTACACACAAGTGATTTCCTTCTTCTGTCTTATGAAACATAATACAACATAAATAATGGAGAAGAAAGACCCATGATTGAAAGATCTATGATACAGAGAAAATAGAACCTCAGTAACCTAGAACTGGTTTTCTTATCATTACCTCACTATTCTATATAACATAAAAAAGTAACAGAAAGAGTATGCTATGAAAACTCTCATGCATATATGTATTGCTTTGGGGTTGGAAAGGTGAATGCATCTAATCCCAGGAATCTCACATGTGTTATGCAATTGCCAAGTTTAAAAAGAATAATTAAGTGGATAATGCAAACAAAAACTAAGCTTCCTATATGCTGCTTAATAATTGAGATCTATTCAGCTAGTAAAACGAAAAGTGCCTAGGAATTTCCATACCAAACCATGAACTGCTTTGACCAAGCTTGCTAATATCTCTTTGCCAGGCTTTGTGTTTGGAGTGATCAAGACTCTTTGCCCCTGCATTGTATTCAAATTAGGAATTCTGTTGGGATCAGTTTAAAATTAAAGATTCAGGTTGTTACCTGTAAAAGTGGATGTTGGCTTGCTCTTGCTAATGAAACTGGCATACTAAAGCCAAACTCCTTTTCCTTTCTGGCATCTCTCAATATATAACTTCTCTCATCAATGAAACATCTAGCTTGTCCACAACTCTCTAGCCACAGATGTGTTATTACTGGCTTGCCAAAAGCAATTGCTTCTAACATATTCCTTGTGCGGGCAAATTCATCAGTTACAAAATGGGAGGAATCTGATATTGAAGAAGCTACTGAAGCTCCAAGCCGGTTCAAAATCTATAAGAGATAATGAAGAAAGAATTTCTTAATTTAAGTAATATACTTAGATACGTATGTAAGCAAAAGAACTACAAAAATGATACCTTCTTCTGCTGTTTAATTATATCTGCATCTAGGTGATGACTGAATAGAACTCGAACATTAGTCATATCTCTCCTTCTCCTAGAGTTCTTTGTTGCACAGGTAGGTTCAGAACCAGTGGTAAGTAAGCTATTAATTTCTTTTGAGAGAGATGGCCTTAGAAGATTCCTCCTACATGATTGTTTATAATATTCATCACCCTTACAAATAGGTGATGCATCATTAACTGGTGTTGCACAACTGATAGGAGTTGCATTTTCCAAAGCAGAAGATTTATGCCCATCTTTTGAAGATGCTTCTGGACTGCTATTCACCTTTTCTCCTTCAGCAGATTTCTTGTTCCCTTTATTTCCCTTTACAACAGAACACTTAGATGGCTTTGTCTGAATTAAATCTTCTTGAATACCAGAAGTATTTCTATCGACTGATGCCCAGATACTTCTACCTCCACTGACATCTAAATTCTTCACATCTTTGTTTGTTGCTGAAGGGCTTTTATCATCAACTTTGGATAGTTTAGATCTTTTATTGCATTCAGTAGTCTCTTCTTGACCAACCAATGCCAAACTTGAGCGAGTTCTTCTCCCTCTGGGATGGCCCACAAAGTTTGGTTGCTTAAGAGTCATATTTCTAAGTTTGGCAGCTGGATCAGCTTTATTCCCAGAGGCCTCAGAAGTATAAGCTTTTATCCTCCTCCTTTTCTTCTGAGAAGCATGATCCGTAACATCAACATGCTCCCTAGATCTCTTTACAGTGTTTCCAAATTGTGAGTGATTGATTTGCATTGACCCCCTAGTTCGATGAGCAACAGGGATAAAAGAATCACACTGATCCTGCATAGGAAGTTTCTTCAAAGATTTTGGACCACCTGATGTAAAGATACGAGTTCCATCAATCTTATCTTCCTTTGTTTTCCCAACCATCTTTGATACAGTGCTCAAGGATTCCCTCATATTTTCAACAAAATCCTTCTGGTCTAATTTACCCCTCTTTGGTTCTCTTTTTCCAAGCTGTGCATCCAATTTTTTTCTAGAATTCATAGACTGCTTGCGAGACAAAACAGATAACTCTGTACGTGATTCAATAGCAGTCCTAGCTCTCTTACATTCTCTTGTAATAAAACCAGCACCAGAAGTCTTTCTCACCCTTTTGATACCTTCATTGCCATCATTATCAGTAACACTTGCTGCAAAGCGCAAGGCTTCCATAGCATCAGCTGCCATTTGTGTATCTAAACCAACATCTAGTTCGCTGGGTGCATCTTTGACATTTCTAACATCTGCTTGCCTATCCCCAGAAGCAGCATTTATCCCTTCATCCAACTCCTTCATGAGATTTCTTTTTAAGCTTGCCTCTGTTAGCTCACACGATTTGGCATTCAAGCTCAGACTTTTAGACAGAAGCCTTGAATCAGACAAAACGGCTTCTTTCAATTTTCTGCTGTTGTTAAGTGGCTCCTCATCTCCATTTCCTTGAGCACTCATGACACTTTTGGAGTTCCAACACCAGGATTCCCTAGAAGGCTTAAGAGATCTATGTCCCTGATTTCCACTGTCAAAGAACAGATCTTTTTTCTTTTGAAAAAATTCTCCCCCTCCTTCATCTTCAAGATTGTCATCCCAACTAAAAGCCCCATTCTCTACCTCTCTCATTCTAGTAGTAGCTTTCTTGGCCAAACTCTGAGTCCCTTTTGCACCAGAGACAGGTTTTGATTTCCTATCAGTTGATCCCTTGAAGAAAACATTTTCAACGCTCTCCATCATATTAAGTTTAACAATCTTGTCCACAACTTCAAGTGCATTGGCTTGTGACAATTCCCCAGGTTCTTCAGAATCTACATAACTTAAACCACCCAAACCATTTTTAGATGTAAACACCAGAGGCAAATCTGTATTGTCAGCAATATCAATGCCATCATCCACTTGTCTGATATCAGATACATTATCATCCCTAAAAAGTTTTCTTGCTGTTGAACTACCTAACTTTCTTGAATTTTCATTACTAGATTCAATTTGTTGATCATGCTCCTGCTGAGTATGTCTCTGATCACTCTGTTTACAGTCATTTCCCAACTCAAGAAATTCTCTGTTATCAACCATACTATCTTTCAGACTACTCAGGTTACCCTCATTTCCAAACTTTCTGCTAACGAATATTCCATCTTTCTCAGCATTCTGAGGCTCCAGAAAATTGTGACTAGCAATATGTGAGGTCTTGTTTTTTTCCAATGCCATGTTTCGAGCTGCCAAACCAGAGGCTCGAATTGATGCAGCACGAATAGAAGTAAACCCTTTAAGCAAAGATCCTGAAAAACAAAACCATCATTTACAAGTTCAGAAGAAATAAGATACCTCTCATCCATGAATTCCATTATTTTCACAAGTCCAGATTATACCAAATATGAAAGATAGGCCAACAAATTATCACCATACAGAAAAAATAACAATAATAACTTAAGTAAACCTGAATGTTGCTCTCCATTACTTAATGCATCTGATTCTGCTCTAGAATCTCGTCCACTTTCTTTATTAATACCAATGGATTGTGTATTGCATGGATCAACTGAACAATTACCACTTATTTGGCCAGAGTCCTCAACAGATATCACCTGAGTGTCACAGAACACCTCAGTTTCACTACCTCCCTTATCATCATCAGGAACCCCAGTTTCACACTGATCCAAGACTTGGGTTTCACCACCTGAATCTTCCAGCAGAGTTTCACCACAAAGCTCATCTAATTGGGTATGATCACCAAGATCCACTGGTTGAGTGTCCCCACAAAGCTCAACTATTTGAGTATGGCCACCGAGATCCACTGATTGAGTTTCAACACAAAGCTCATCTATTTGGGTATATGCAACAGGATTCACCAGTTGAGTTTCACCACAAAGCTCATCTACTTGTGAGCAACCATCAAAATCCGCAGGTTGAGTTTCCCCGCAAAGCTCAGCCACTTGGGTTTCACAACCAAGATCTACCATTTGAGTCTCAAATGCATCTCCAAATGGAAAAAACTCATCAACTGGCACAGTGTTTTGAATATATTGAAAGCCATCAGCGTCATTACATTCAAATCCACCATATACTTCATCTAAAAAACCAATAGTTCTCTCATATAAATTTAAAGATCACATTAAAAATAAATAAAAATTTTACTGTATACTGGGATCAACTGCATTTTTGGACATGAATTAAACCCACATTCACATTTGACTAAAAAGTAATACGAACGTTCATTGCTTCTCCACCATATCTTCTAATATAAATAGAACAGTAAAGCCCATTCCCCCCTCCCCCCCCCCCCCCCCCCCAAAAAAAAAAAAAACAGGCCATTCTACAAAACATCTGCCAACGGCAAGAAATCAATTACCATGAAAATGCACAACTTCATTTCGCAAGAATGAAATGCGTCTCTCTCCCTTCATTTTGTGCTCAAAACTGAATATATATTCTAGAAGAATCTAACATGACGCCAAAGAAGAAAAAATCCTAATAAAAATCAAAGCTTGAACGCATTCTTACACCCATTCAGGCACTAGAAAACCTAAAAAGATTGTTTTTTTCTTTTTTCCAATTCACCCAAAAGTTTCATAGAAGCGGATAAATGAACAAAATGAAGAACTTACAGCAAATTTCAATGGATTTAAAAAAGAAAAAACAAGAATTTACCGGACAATAGAGAAATTTCATCATCAACAGGCTGAGTATCAAAATTGTTTAACTCAGCATCGAAATTATTCTTAATCGGTTCGATCTTCTTCTCGTTGTCTCCAACAGGACCCATTACAATTCATCTACGAGCAGAGTAAAAAGACCCAAAAAGAAATCGACATAACGAGACAGAAAAATTTCTGAAATTGAAAACCTCAGAGAATAAGATAGAAACGAAGAGAAAGAAAGAAAATGCGGAGAGTTTAGGGTTCTTGAGAGTGAACTAGAGCGAAAATACTGTGAGGTTTTTGGAGGGAAAAGGGATTTTACCTCTGGATTTTCCGTAATGTCGGGGAATTGGAACAGTTAAATAATTTAATGTGGAAAAAAGATGTATCAATATTCCAGATTTTATGGGGCATTCCGAGAATCGAACTCGGGACCTCTCGCACCCAAAGCGAGAATCATACCACTAGACCAAATGCCCGAATTGAATATTCTGATGGAACTCTATTTAGTGTCTATAGTGGTTTTATTCATTTGCACCAACATTGAATGTTAAGAGTCTTTATGATCATAAGTAACTTAGAATTCAGAAAAGGGGAAAAAGTTGATGATTCCAACCAATTTGAGAAACACAAGAGAATTACAAAAAGTTTTATTGATAGAGAAAGCTTTCACAATACTTTTCAATGCTCATGGTATTGGTATATATAGACAAACATACTTATTTGACAAATTGACATTGAATACGATATCATTTCTTATTAAAAATTATCTCTTTTTTTTATTATTATTTTGATAAACTATGTAGGCTAAGATTTTGACTTATTACTAGATTTTTTACACAGTAGACAAGAATACACAGACATGCCATTAATATTGATTTTTATGGAGATGACTGATGGGGGTGCAATAGAATATGTTGGTGAAAAATTTTAAGAAATACTTATTTATTTATGACATCTAAATAAATTATTTATGACATCTTAAATTTAAAATATATTTATTTGTTTAAAAAAATACTTCATTCGAACATAATTGAATATTCATATTTTTATTTTGAAATTATTAAAATTACTTACGTTTTTTAAAATAAATATACTTTTATTTAAAATTTTACTAACAACTTTATTAAACAACATTTGCATCATAGTAATTAATATTCATCACTAATCTAATTAATGAAGAGGATAATAAGGTAATATCTTTAAAGTCAAATGTTATTTTTAATTTTTAAACTAAATCAAATGTAACATTTAATTTTGTACGATATGAGTAATACTTAATGAAGAATATACTGTATGCACGATGTGAGCAATGTTGCTACTTTCCTGCAAACATGAAGAATATGCATAATTAGCATTAACTTAAGATCTCCAGCCAACTTCTGGGAGGATGATTTCAAACTTTGCCACCAGCGAAGCAGGATTGCAGCTGCCACCCTCCAAAACCACCATGAAACCAACCAAAGATGGATCACAGATTCATACATCATAGGAAGCAGAATGCAATTGCAGAACGAAACTGCATCATAGAAATGTCAGGATCCCAAAATCTAAATGATTCCAAATACAATAGTATTTACATATCATGAAAATAATGTCAGGAAAAAAAAAAGCTCAATAGTGATGCATCAAAGAGACTCAGAAGGAAATGGTTTTCAGTGCAGTGCAAAAGGTTTTCAGAGAATAGTCAACAGACTGAACTCAGAAAGATCAGTTTAATTAAATACTCCTGAATTTGGCAGGACAACTAGCTGTTAATTTTTTTACAATAGAATTCCTTGTCACGACCAGGGCTTCTGTACAAAAAGTCCCCAGTCACTACATAAATAGAAATGACGAAACTTGCAGAGAGCAAAAGCTATTATCTTGTTGTATCAGCTAAGGCAAAAATAGTAAAGGGGAATTGCTGCAGTATCAAGCTCCAAGAAACCTCTCAGGCTGCCATCTTTCTCTTCAGTCAGGCGAAAAGCAGGAATGCGGTGCGAGAACCTAAGCAGCTCAGTTAATGGTATTTCCATAGTTACCTTCAACTGTCCTTCCATCTGAGGCTTGAAAACAGATTTAAAGCCACTGACTTGGTCTAGGAGCGTGACTGATATCCTTAAACCGTTTTTCTTCAGGACTTCCACAATGTGGTATTCACAATTTTCCAACTCTGAAGGATTTCATTTCAGCACTCCAATCCTTATACAAGGCCCAAACTTCACCAGCTTGTGGAAAAATGGAGTAAACTTGCTTCTCGTATATAGTTTCTATTCTCACCTGATGAGAAAAGGCCTCAATGCTGTTATACTTATCCAGGCGTTTTCCAAGCTTAAATTTTCCACAACACATTGGCATTTTTTTGTCCTTCCAAGGAATTATATTTTTCAAGGGTGAATGAACAAGCCATTTCAAGTGCAATTGGAAACCATCAGAGGAATCGATTTTCTGAACCCTCCCATAATACTTTGGTAAGGCATCTTCATCACTGTATATTGCCCATATCTGACCAACCTTGAATTTTTCCAATGATCTTTCAGCATCGAAGTCATGGAATACTGAGTCAGGAATGCCCAAACCTCCTCTGGCAGAAGTAGGTGAGTCCACAATCTCCTTGGCTAAACTGTCAGAGCCATGGCAACTAAACTTTCGAGAATCTCCTACCTTTGCTTGCCCTAAAGATGAATTCCTTTCATATTTTGCATTCAATTCTGATTCCTCAGTTGACATTTCACTTTCATCAGACAGTATAATAGGTTCCGTCATGTTTCCCATAGTTGCATTTCCTTTGGGCCCCAGATTCTGCGAATTGATCTGAGGTGCAGCATCTTTCAGATTTTCTTTATCTATAAAACAATCCTTTTCTTCAGACATTTCCTTCTTTTCCACAGATTGTGTTGGAGACACACCTTCCTTTGACTCATCATTCTTCTTTCCCTGAATATCTTCGGGTAATTTTGAACAGGAACCATTAAGAAGGGAAACATCAGGTAAGGAAGCAGGGTCAAGTTCAAAAGCCCCTGCAGGAACATTTTTCCCTTCCCTCCCAGTCATTCGTAAAGAAGGAACCTTATGAGAGAATTTGAACATTTGCTTTGGTGGAATTAGAACAGACTCCATGTCTTCCTTTCTCGTGCGACAAAACAAACAGGCAAAGTCTTTCAACTTACCCAAGTATGCAACTTGTATGCCAGTATCATCAACATAATCTGACAAAACTTCAACAAACTCATACTCATACTTATTCTTGCTCAGTGGATCAGAATGCCAATTGATATCCCAGTCCTTAAAGATGGCCCATGTTTCCCCTTTTCTTGGATATATCTTATAATTATTTCGTCCACTTCCCTTCTCCCAGCAGACCAGATGGGAGAACATTGCATGATCTTCACAGTTTTCTTTGCTTCCATGCATGAACTTACCGCAAGAGACTGGCAAGCCCATGCTGACCCACTTGATTTCATCATTGTCATCGGGATTTGGTTCTAACCAGGTGATTTGCAGCTTAAACCCAGGCAAGTAAACTTTCCTGATAAAAGCATAGAATCTAGGCATGGCATCTAAAGTATCGTAAACAGCCCATATTTGTCCAGCAGCAAAGTATTCTTCTTTTCTTTCTTTATCAAAATCACTAAATTCTGGATCAGGATATTCGTAGATTGTTGGAGTAATATTCTTCTCATCACCCTTGGAAACTGATGCCTGATCATATGACTTTCCAGCATCCTTCTGTCCATTTTGTAGATTTAATTTAACAGAATCCTCCTCATGTTTAACATCTTTTTGAATCATGTTAGGAGAAGCTTGTTTGTGGAATATATGCCCTTCAACCTCGACAGCACAGAAAGATCCGGAAGATCTTGACCTTTTTGATGGTTCCACCAAATCATCACCACTGCTCAGATTTTCATCATAAGATACCTGCTGCTTAGAACGAGCAGATCTGCGGAGGTTCTGCTCACTGTGACACCCAAAGTTTTCTCCAAGCACATTATCATCCTCTCCTTCAATATTCGTACCTTCATCAGCATCTGTGTTACTCTTAGACTCAGAACTTTCCCTGGATTCTACTGACCTGTTTCTCTTCTTACGCCTCTTTTTCAAGACCTTATCAGAAGTGAAAATTTTCTCCCGCAATGACCCAACATTAACACTTGCCTGACTTTCTGTCCTTGAAGAGAACTTCTTAGAATTTGTTTGAGGTACAGCAGTAGCAAGGTTGTGGCTCACTCCTCTCTGTTGGGAATATGTAGGCTGACTAAAATTAGTTCCAGAGGTTCCAACAGGTGCATTCATCTCATAGCCCGAGAAGGACTTTTTGCAGTTTTGACAGAATAGAGTTCTGTTGACTAACTCCTTGTAATATTGGTACCTCACAGAACAAAAAGGGCAGACAGTCCAGAATGTAGTTTGGTGATCATTGGATCCTGACTCTGTCTGCTGGTTATGTTGTTGGTGCTGTTGATTCATAAACTCAGTAGCATTATTTGGAAAAGGGTTCTGGAACCAAGAATGCACACCCCTGGGATTTGGAGGCCTACCTCCTTGCTGCATGGTCCTGTTTGATACCGGATATCTTCCTGAAGCTTTACATTTTCGGTCATATACCATCCGCTTCTCGCTATCCAAAAGGACCTTCTGAGCTTCACCAACAAACTTAAAAGCATCTGAAGCACCAGCAAGTTTGTTCTTATCAGGATGGAGCAAGAGTGCTAACTTGCGATATTGCTTTTTAATTGATATCTCATCAGCTGTTGGCTCAACCTGGAGAATACCATACCAATCATTCTCATTTCCATAAACCTTATTCTGAGCAGCACAGTGCACATCACAAACCAAGATCATCTGAGAAATATCTTTGAGATCAGGATAGAGTTTCTGGGCCTTTTGTGCTACTTTCTTTGCATTGACAAAATCTTTACTTTCCATCTTCCTCTCTGCCAACTCTTTGGCCCTCATAGCCTCTTCTCTATTACACTCCATCAATGATCTATGCAAACAAGCTCGAATGGCACACACAGATTGTCAAAACCTTTGCACCAGATGCTTGAAAACCTCAGAAATATTCTTTACCACAAATTCATCCAACTTACTAGTATCTGCAAATTTCAGATAAGATCAAAAGCATTGAGAAAAATGAATTGAAACAAAAGAAATATTTACCTTTCTATAGAATAGAAAAGCAGAATAGGAAGATGAAAGAAACAGTAATACCATATAGAGGCTACTTGTGGGAGAAGGTCCAACTATTAAGTTGAATGACATGATTGGTTAGGGGGAGTGATAAACATAACACCAATTTACTAAATGTAACACCCTCTATGACAAAAATGCCCCAGCCTTTTCAAAAAAACTCATTCTGATACTTATAAAAAAAATGCACCAGTTCTGATTCTCTTGCACTTCGCAAGTTCTGAATTCAAAAGGCTTCAAGAATTATGCATGAGTTCAGATCAATGACAGGGACCGACCTCCTGGTCTCTATGTTTTAGCTATGTATAATGAAGTCTCAGTTTAACGATGTTCACAAAGACTTATTTGAATGAAATGAAAGTAAATAATACCCAGCAGGGACCTGGGCTTTAGAAATGTCAAACCCTTCTCCTTCGATATTCTTTCTGGTTTTTAAGCCAAAATACATATGAAATGAAACGAAACGAAACAATTCCCAAAAGATTTGCATCAATCAAAGTTAGCAATCATCTAATATTAGTTGCAAAGCTTGAAATCTTCAAGAATCAAGATTTGTTGCCATATACATATATATATATATATATATATAGGTGCGACCAAGGTACCGGCGGCCGCTGCCCACCTGCAGCCTCCCTTCAGTGGCACTTCCAACAGTGGTGGAATTCTTCCCCCCGCATGTGGGTCCACCGCAAGGCTGTGGCCAACGAAAATCAGATGGCACCTCCTTTTCCAAATGAAAATCTCACCATTTTTTAAGCCTTTCACCCAAAATGTTTTACACAAAATGATTACCCATCAATTAAAGAATGACAAATTTCATAATCAACAGACAAGAAATCATTGGCATTGAGGAAATTTTCAGATATGGAAATTTTCTATTGGAAACAATAAAAGAAAGATTTTGGAGAGAGAGAAAGTTGGTAGCGAGAGGGGGAGTTTCTTTTGGCATAAAGTGGGTTTGGGTTCTAGGGGTAATAATGGAAAATAAAAATATTATAGTGTTACATTTAGTAACTGACGTCTTACGTTTAGAAATTATGTTGGTTAGGAACTCTACATTGCATTATTTCCTAATCAAATGAAACTCTAAAGGATTGAATTATGTTTGTTGTATCATGTTTTAAGGTTCAATAATTTCACCCAAATTTCTTAATCTAGAGGATTTACAAGAGATCAAGCTAATGCTCAGTGTTCAAAAAGGAAGTGGAACATCCAAATAATGTCAAACTGTACAGAAAGTACTACAGTGCCCTTATTCAAATCTAGAGAATTTTACAAGAAAACAAGCTAACGGTCAACATTCAAAAAGGAAATAGAACCTCCAAATATTGTAAATGGATCTAACTCCCGGTAAATGTAAAATATGATCTATAGGGAGATGCATTAAACTCCAACTCAGTTACTCAGAAAATAAAGAACTTTCCCATGAAAGACTAAAGCTAAAATTAAAGGTCGAAAGCTATACATAGAGAAGTGTGCGCATGCAAAGTATGCACAGAAAAGTCAAGTCTTAAACCTTACCACTCCAGATTCCAACTAGATTCAGATCAAGGGCACAATAGTACTTTTCAGTACAGTTTCACATTCTGATTTGATTTAGATCAACTGAAAATTTGACATCTACATAGGAGTTACGACCAGCCATGTGGCCCGAGTGAAAGCAAATAAGAAGCTACAACAACAGTGAGCCACAGCATTAGAAATTTATGTCTATAGATGAAGTGGACACCTTACTAAATTACATGCACCAATATTAACATAATGAGTATTTAGTATTTACCTTAGGATTTCAAAAAATGAATCTATTACAAACATATTTTAGGACAAACATATGAAGATCTGTTAGAAAAATGTACAATAGCTTGACATAAAAGTTATTTTAGTTTCTAAATGCAATTGGACATGATTGAGTGTAAAACAATCAACAGGCAATCAGGAGCAGGTTCACCTCTTCTTAAAGATAAAGCTAGTAAACTTCAACGTTGGACCGTTGTGAGCGTAATAACATAACAAGAATATGAAAAGTCATAATGTCCCCATGGAATCTTGCCTGGATGTCAAACAAGATGATTTGTATGTTGAGGAAAGAACAAAATAGAGAAGCAAAAAAAACTGGAAGAAAAACAACTATGAGGCAGGAAAAATCCTACAAAACATTACCTGAAATTATCCAATTCCTCTCTTCCCCTTCACCCTTGTCTCCTTTCTCCACCTTAAGGTTTCAAAGTCCTTGGAATTGATGGATAATGATGATGCAGCTCGCTGCAACAGCAAGAAAACTCACTGTTAATAGAATTACAAAATGTAACAAGCTCATGGAAGATGCTAAAAGTTGGATTAATTTTGCACAAGGGCCCTGGGACGATTGAATTGATCATGTACAGCCATTCTTTGATGACATGATTTATTACCGATGTTACCAGGACAAGCATGCAAATGAAGCTTTTCTAAGTCATAATGCAGGCAATGGAGTATCAGAGACAAATCGAAAATGTCCACAGCACATTGCCACCAGACACAGATATGTGATATATCACTCTCAGAATACCTGTGCCCCTGTATAGACAACAAACCTGTTGGGTAGGCCAAAGCAAACCCCCTAGCACAGCATTTAAAAGTAAAGGGAAGCTAAATTGGACGGCTTGAAAAGAAATAAAATAAACAAATAAAACGGGATGAAGAAAAGAATCCCCTTTAGAACATTTATGTTGTGTTGCAAAATATCTCTATGTTTTATTGCTTATAATTTTTAGCCACCCCGAGGAAAACTTCATCTTCCCACCATTTGCATAATAGAAATCTTACATGAGGCATTGGATTGACCAGTGATTTTTCCCAGGTTAGGGCTTTTCAATGCAATTTTGATATTCTTTTGCTTTGGCTTATTTCTTATCAATTCCTATTAACATCAATTACACAAGAAAGTTATTCATCTTGGTAATTTGTTTGATACAAGGGTGTTCCTTGTCTCTTTAATTGCTAATCTTCCCCAAGAAAACCAATCAGTAACCAACAAACCCAGATACATTCAGTAGACATGCAACCTATTGGTAATATTCAAATCAACATAAAGAACCTCAAATGTAATATTAGAGCATTTTCTCCTACTTCTCGAAGGGTACAAGTACATACTTTCAATTTAACATATTATGTGTAGCAGAGATTTCACTACAAGAGAAAACTCCATTGAACCAAAAATGAAAAGTGACTAAATGAGAGGGATAGCTGCACCTACGTAAATTCAGCCAAATTTAAATAATTCATCAAAACCAGAAAAGTAGACATCATTGATTTTCAACAGAAAAGAAAAGAACAACTAAGAAATTAAATTTTACACTCGCAACACGTTGGCAAAATAATTGGTATCGATACCAAGTCACATAATTCAACTATCTTTCATTAATAATTAGTCCCATAGGTAAAACCACAAATCACATGAAACCATAAACAAAAATTCCCCAAGACTAATAAGGTGTTCAATACAGTAATAATGTGACTTCACTTAACACCATACCTTTAACTCAAAACAGGTACATCATCATGCACTACAGCAAAATCTGCAACAGAATTACACCCCCTAAATAAAAACAAAACAGTATAAGTCCATCAAAGATCAACGCTTTCAAGCCTTCTAAACAAACCACCTCATCAACAGAAAAATATTGCCCAGAAGTTAATTTCACATAACATCAATTTTCTAACCATTTCAAAAACCCTAGAAGAATCGGTCTTTGACCAAATCATTAGCCTAAGAAAAACACAAAATTTGCATGAAAAGATAGGAAAAGTACATAGAATTCATAAGCAAAACCGAAAAGTGAGTAAGAAAAGACTCACTTTGTTGACTCCTCTCTGACAAAGACGAACATGCAACGAAATGGGGTCAGAAATAAATCGAAGAAGTGGGCAGAGGTGACAATGAGGAGGAGGAGGCAGGATCACTGGGTATGTGAGGGGCGAAGATAAGGGGGTGAAAAAGGAGGGAAGAAGAAATTAGTCCTTAGAGTTTCGTCTAATTACATTGAGAGTTCTGGTTTAACTCCTCAGTGGCACTTCGTAAATAAGTTGATTTTGAGGGGCAAATTCTTGTATCTTTGTTTTCCTAATTTTGCCCCTGACAAAAACTTAAATGCCTAAATGAGTTTCTTGGAAGGAGGGTTTCCTTGAGAAATAATAATGTCAATTCGTTGTTCGTGAACCATTATATTAATATATTTCATCTTATTAACATACGTCGTGACTATTTTTTAATATCGTTAAAATTATAAAAGAAATTATATTTTTTTTACTTTACTCTTATACTTAGTAATTTACACAATAATTAAATTTCATTAAAATATTAATTATATTCATTAAACTTTTTGTATTAAGAATTAAAGTCAATATTAGTGATAATCTTGAAAATAAATATTATATTTAGTCGTCTTATATTAATGCACATCTTGAAAATAATTAATTGTCTTGTATTATATTTAGTATTCCAAAACTATCTTAAAAATGAATATTATTGAGTCAATGTGTGTTAAAAAAATAGTTTAGTTCATTAAAATAATAAATTATACTCTAAATAAAAAATTAGATTATAAATTGAGACATATTAAAATAGAAAGTAAATCTATTTGAGTGAGGCAAAGGAAGTATTAAAAGTTTTGTATAGTACTTGTGATTTCATGAATTTTTAACATATATTATACATTAAATGTTATGAATTTCAAGTATCATGAATTTTTAAAATATATATGCATTACATATATTATTATGTTTAAGATTTTGTGAATTTATAAAAGTTGATTTATTTTGAAAAATACTATATAAAATTAATATGCATAAATATATGTATATATATATATATATTAATAAATGATTGTGTGAACTTAGTTTTCTTAAACTATATTCATTAAAAAATTATAATAAGACCTAATACTTTTAAAAAGACTATAACTTTTTTTTCTATATATGAGTTAAGAAGATCAAATTCACTTGTAAATTTTTTTCTATATTAAGATTTTATTCTATATACATTCCATATTATGTGTTGTAAAATAAATATATTTTAAGCAAGTGTGTAGCAAATATTGAGTCCATAACAACGATCTTTTTTTTAGTACATGGGGAATGGGAGTTAAATGTATTAGTACATGAACATTTGATACTTGAATCAGGAATTTATATCTCTATCACGCTCCTTGTCCTAATAAAGAATATTTTGATAAAGGATTATTTATATCAACAAAAAAGCGTTACCCTTAATCAATTTTTAGTTATTATATAAACAAATCTTTCATATAATTTATAGTAATCTCTCTCGAAGATATAATTTTGTTTCAGTTAAAAATTTATAGTATTAATTTTCCAAAATTACAGGATTAGATAACTTCTAGGATAGTTAAATTTTAAAGATTTTAACCTTTTAAAATACACGGTGGTTTTTCATTAAGGGCCCGGTATTTGCAACCTACTCAAATAGGATGAGAAAAAAAGAAAAAGTATTTGCATAAAGTTAGGCATAAAAAATCATGTGCTTAAAAAAAAAAATTGCATGCCTTGAATGTGTGTGTGTATATATATATAATGCACATACAAAGTCAAAAAATTTTAATATGATTTATAAAAATAAGTATATTTAACTTAATTTATCAATAAAATTCTTACGCCTTTATTATTCATTGGTCCATGATAATACATGGAGATGAGATTTTAAACCTTAGGTTAGGAAATGTTATTAGTTATACACTTTCAGGATGGACCATTAATGAGGGCATCCCATTTCGTAAAATTTTTGCTTCACTTGCTTCCATTATGACAATCAAAATAAATAGACGTTTAAAAGAAAAGGCTGCATGGCTTTTGGATTACTATATGGAGATGACCTTAAGAACTATTGTTTGGTCATTAATCACATTGAACCAGGGCAAATTACTACCTCTCTCTCATTCAAATACTAAGTAACAAACCAAGCAAAGAACAAGATGGTCCTCTCCAGCATAGAAATACAAGATTGCTAAGATCTTCCTTTAGAGAAGGAAGGAAAAAGAAAAAAACAAAGAAAAAGTACATTTACATACAACCATAAAACCAGCCAAAAGGACACTGCCAAACTAACAAGCATCATTCTAAAACTTAATCAGCACCAACACCCTCCCAACCCACAAAACTGACTCACAGCCTTAAACATTTGCTTAAACAAGTGGCTCAGTCTTTACTCGTTTTCTTTTTTTTATTAATCAAATCAATATGAACTATATGGAATATTTAATTTTTTATTTGGATAATGCCATTTGATACATGAAAAGGCTGATGTCTAGGACATTTCATGGGGTACTACTTGATGTCGAATATAACTTGCATAAAAAAGGAAGTTATGCATTGCTGAATATTACAAATTTACTTACTTGCCAAATATGCATTCACTTGCATCGTTGACTCGAAGGAAGACTTTGAGCGTTCAGTTTGTTTAAATGATTTGTCTACCTATGCAACCCACTAAGCCATGAATTGGTAAGTCACAGGCTAGGCTTCCTCCTCTAGGCATGATATGGAAAAGAAACACCAATCTGTTTTGTGTCATGCTGGTTTGGCAGTATTTTGCAGTTCTCATTTCAACCACCTTCTAAATCTTCAAGTTGGATGGTACTGAACTGCTTCTCCTCCTCTAAGCACAATTTTCTGGCACCAACATTTTTAGTAGTGCAAATTGGGTATAATCCACAAAACCCTGTCGGTTTTGCTTAAAAGCTAACAATTTCAAGTAATTTGATCCCAGTAATGGATATAGGCAGGATACCTCATGTCAGATTCAAGAACAGACAGAACCGCATATAATTCTCCCATTTGTAGATTTGAGTGTCTCCCTGCTGAAAAGGTTGCCGTCTCATTTTTCACCTCAATCCAACTAAGCCCGGGCATCTTTTTCACTTGTTGATGAGCCATTATTCTCCTGACCATCTCAGCTTCTTTCCATTGACCTATTGTACAATACATGTTGGACAGCAGCACATAGCTCATTTCGTTTTCTGGTTCTAGGATTTGCAGCTGCTCCCCCAGCTCTCTTCCTGTTTTGATGTTGGCATGACCCGAAGATGCTCCAAAGAGAACTTCGCATGAGCTTGTCTTCTCATTCCACATATTCAAGTGCTCACCAGCCAATGCTCTTGCCTCTTCCAAATGGCCACCTCTCCCTAATATATCGAGAATGCAAGTCATATGGTCAGTATCCGGAGTGATACCATGAACAGACTCCATAATTTCGAACACAGAGCGGCCTTTTCCTATAAGCCCTGAATGGCTACAGGTCATCAAAAGACCAATGAAGGTTACTCTATCTGGTTTCACTCCAGAAGCAACCATTACCTCAAAATGCTGCAGAGCCTGACCAGATAATCCATGCAATCCAAAGGCAAATAGCATCGTGTTCCAAGAAATTATATTCCTCTCTACAATATCATTAAATACCCTAACTGAGTCAATTATATCTCCACATTTAGCATACATGTTTACCAAGCCATTGCCAACATAAACATGATTATGGAATCCCAATTGGATCACACAACCATGGACCATTGTACCAAGACCTAGTGTTGGCAGGCTTGCACAAGCATGTAAAACAGCTCCAAGTGTAAAATCATCTGGCTTGATACCACTCATCATCATTTCAATAAATATAGTGATACCCTGTTCTCCCTGTCCACTTGCTACATATCCAGAAATCATGGACGTCCAAGAGACAACATTCTTCTCAGGTGCCTGCCAAAATAGGAGCAGTGCTTCATGCAAATTGCCCATCTTCATATGAGCATCAATTACCGCATTCCACGAGACCTGATTCAAATTCCATGTGTCCTCAAACAGCTTTAAAACCTCATCTTGGAAGCTAAACCTTGCATAAGTGCTAATGATTGAATTGTTCACCTCCACTGCAAAACTCCAACCACTTTTAATAATATAGCCATGCATCATACAACCATAACAGCTTTGACCTGATTCACCACAAGCATTCATGAGAGCACTCAACGTCCACTCATCTGGACTGCAAGAATCTTCCAACATCTTCTTAAACAAATCTTGACATAATTCATATTCACCACTTCTTGCGAAGCCAGCAATCATAGTATTCCAAGCAATCAAAACCCTTTCCGGCATAGCGTAAAAAACATCACATGCAACATCAAAATCACCAACATTTACATGAGCAAACAATAATGAGCACCACGACACTTCATTCTTAAAACCCATATCTTGAAACACTCTATCAGCGTCATAACTGCTCAAGCATTTTCCATAAAAATCAATTAGTGAATTGCTGACTGGAAAGAAAGAATTGTACCCCGAACCAACAATTAAAGCATGAAGCTTTAGCCCAAAATGAAGGTCCCCTAAGCCTGCGCACGCGCTCAAGGTAGAGGTGAATGTGAAGTCATCAATCTTGGAGTCGCTGTTTCTCATCTGCCCAAATAATTTCAGAGCTTCTTCATGGGAACCCAGTTGAACATACCCAGTAAGCATAGCATTCCATGCTATAGTATCTCTCTCGGGCATTTCATCGAAAAGTGCGCGAGCTCTTACAATGTGGCCAGACCTTGTAAGAGCTGTGAGCTTCTTGGTGATGCGGAACAAATATGAATGCATAAAAATCGATCCTTTCTTTGCCGCTGGCTACTCATATTGCATGATTGTGGTGGTACATGCAATTTCTGCTCTATGGGTAAACTGATGCATATTCATACTATTTTTGGTATTGCACCGGCGTCCTCACAGACACACCAAGAAAGGAGGGCAGTTGCTTTTCAAAAATGCGTTGGATTAAATCCTTTCGTTAGTTTATCGAGGTCGATTTTCATGGAAATCTAACCGCTAGTAATGGAGTAATTAAGGCAGCAATTTTTCGTTGTACGGACAATATGCAGGAGCAATAGCATGCGTAAATGCTTTTTTGGTCATTCGATTAGTAACTGCTACAAATTAGGAAATCCCGTCTAAGGATCGTTGATATCATCAATATTGAGTAAGGAGAATCCAAAACAAAAGGAGATTATTGAGAGATATATCTCAATAGTTCGAAAAAATATGTTGCGTGAAATTACTTCAATAATCCTATTAATCTTGGCATTTCACGAAAAAATAATTGACGAAATTAAGACTGATATTTAATCATAAGTTGATAAGTTAAAGATTGTGCAACCCCAACATGAAGTCTAAAAATAGAAAACAATTTATGCATTATTTTCAAAGATTGTTTAGCCAATATTAATAGTGTGACAGTCATAGATTTAGAGTCCAAAATATGCAAAGTAAAGCTATATAGATAAACTGAGAAAAAGGGTTATTCAATCCATATGCATATACTTCTTAACAGCAGAAACACAAATTGATCAGTTTCTATTACTCTCAAACATACAAACAAAGATCTAACTTACAGGGAGGTTCCGGGGCACTAAAATCCTAACAGCCCCAAGTTTAACAACACATTTGATGGCATTGGCTATGAAACATGATCATACAAGTAAACACATGATTAACCATATAAAGGGATATAATTAGACCAATGTGAAAATGAAAATATCTTAGCTTGAACAGTTTGAAACCAGTGAAATACACAACTACTGGTAAGATTATTGGGGTGCAATGAGCTTCACTCTCTTCTTCAATTTAACGCCCACTTTGTTCAGAAACTATATGTACCATATACCAGTGGTAACCACAGGTTCCTCCTATCAAAAACTTTTTGGCGGAAAGGAAATAAAATACCACTATGCAAAGGACATCAGTAAACATTCAACCAATAGAAATTGTATATGTATCGTGGAGTAGTGTCACTTTTTCCCTACAGTTACTGAAATAGTACATGACATGAAAATTATTATGCCTACGGTTCTTTATCTGCTAGACTGCTACAATTCTGAATGACAAATACAATCCCCCTTCACTGAAAAAGAGTAGGGGAGAATAAAAATGGGAGATTTGCAGTCTTATAATGATCAAGAGATCCAACAGAAGCCGACTAAATTGATGGGAAAGATGAGAATTTTCTGGCTCAGCACTATGAAATTCTAACAAAGGCCTAACCAAAGTAAAGAATCTTCAACTGGATACTGCCCCTTAAACTCAGAGCCGAACTTATCCAAAACAATGATTAAATAACAGAGATTGAATGGTCAGAATGAGTCCCCATCTCATCCACATTGAATGACTCGAACAGAGAGATCCAGCACAGTTGATAGACCTCTTTAGAACGAACTTGCTAATTTACGAAAGAGTTCTTTTGGTGCTGCAATTCCACACAAAAAATATAATTATTCATCAGAAAGAGAAGACTTGAGGTAAGTAAATAGCGTGCAGAGTAATATAACTAGAAATAAGAGAACCTGATTCAATGATCTTACCTGCCAGTCCAGTAAACCTTTCATATTGTTCATATGCCTGCCCAATAAACATTTCAACTCCGGTCACAATCTTGGCACCAGACTCTTCTGCTTCCCGTAACAATCGAGTGATTTTAGGGGTGTATACAGCATCGAAAGCCAATGCATAATGTTTCAGAGCTTCCTGCAAAATGGTGAATTAAACTATTGCACTCTCACCAATAAAAAACACCATACACAGAATATAACTTCTATATTCTTAAGTCACATATTAGTAAAGTGCCACAGAAGAGATTTATATCCCACATTGCTTGGAACTTTTGGAAGTAAACCAAAGCATTCCTCTTGATCCATATTGAAGGACCTCAGAAAATGGTTAAAAAGAGGTTGAATGGCAACAGATAATGATATCTCTTTTTAGATTCGCAATTAGTTACCCATAAGGTGGTCATACACTGGGTCAACCACAATTATCTCCAAATTATCTTCTCCACAACATATTAAGATAAAAGAGGAGTACCCTGTCATAAGTCACCTCAGTAGTCATGGAGTTGGATACTGATCCATTTTCTGTTTTCAGTTGGTGGATCAAAAATATTGCACCACATATATAGGTTCGGGACAGGTTCCCTAATTTATGCCTAAAACCAACACTATAATCTTCATGTCCAGTTAACTTCCTAAAGGCACCCATTACTAAAACAGTATGTTCATTGTTGAAATATGATTCTTGATGTAGTATGAAGGTTGTTCAAAGCAACTAATTAAAAGAACTGCTTAAGTACTTCTTTGATGATCATACTTGAGGTCAAGATAGTCAAATTAATAAAGGATACATAATGATATGACTTGCCCGTGTTTGGCTAACTGGGTCTGTATCGGTCTTTGATTAATAAGATCTGAGCAATTTATGGCATAGAAGAGTGCTTCCAGATTTATTAACTACTGCAACTTCCCTAGCACCAAAACTAAACCCTAGAATTTCCGAAGCAACTTTAGGGCCAATAAAGAGTCAGTACAATGACGGGAAGTTTTGGACCTATTATAACTATCACCCTCAGCACAGAGTCCCAAAGTTCTCTTTTTCATGAATCTCTGCTTCATATTCATAACTAGCAGCTTTCAAGGAGAAAACAAAGATCCAAACCATCCAATATATTTTGTGAAAGACCAGTTAAAGTAGGAATACCTTAGAAATCGGTGTCTCATCCACCTTTGGTTGCATACCAATGGAGGTAGTGTTTGCAATTATCATCCCATCCTCTGGGTGGAAATTATCCAACTCAGATAGAGTTAAAGCTTGTCCTCCCACAGAATCAGCAATTAGTCTAGCCCGATCTAGTATAAAATGAAATAAAAGATATAGAAATGAATTATAGGAAGAAATTATCAACTTAGAGATTTTTATATCAAATTTAATAGAATAAAAAAAATGAGCTAGCAAATCTATGAAGTTCGTTGATAGGTAATTAGGTTGAAATACAACAGAAGGATGCAGGTAAATAACTGGAAATAATTTTTACTGATTCATACCACCTTGGTTTGTAAGTACTAACCATAAGTTCGATTAGCAATCACAACCCTTGCTCCCTTTTCTTTTGCACCATAAGCAAGAGCCTTGCCAGCACCACCAGCACCAATAACCACAAATAATTTATTAACCAAGGGTGACTCATTTGCAATGCTAATGTGTCCTAAGGCTGTAAAGGAAAAGAAGGTATTCACATCAATATCCAACGTCAGGACAGAATTCTTTACAGCAAGTATAAATCATTTATCGAACCTCGTAATCCATCCTCAATGGCAGATATTGCACCAACATAATCTGTGTTGCAACCAAATAGCTTCCCTTCAGTAGTTCTGACAAGGCAATTTACAGCCCCTATAGCCTGGTGAACATTGGGAACAGCAGAATGTCAGGAATATTGTTCACAATAGTTACATTATCTTTTGCAGAAAAAGAATTACTAGATCATGATTTTCTTAGCCAAAACCTTTGCCACAGGGTCAACTTCATCACAGCACTTGATGGCTTCCTCTTTATGAGGAATAGTGCAACTGCACAAAGATGTTTTGTATCACTTATGGCATCCAAGAATACATCAATTATCACTAAGAAGATTCAGAATAGATGAAAACCAATTGAAAAGATTATTTTTAAAATTAAAATAAAACAAAAAAAAGGCATAATCATGGATCCAATGAGTTCAAATCAAGTGAAGGAAGACGAGAGTGCAGCCACCAAGAGACATACAAGAGAAAAAACAGAAATGCCAAGACCAAATTACCAAAATAGCTCTAGAACTGTACGTATTATAGCAAAAGTTCTGAAGTGCAAAAATCTAAAGGAATGCTGAATTGTGCTTTACAACCTAACCTGAAGCCTGCAAAGTCTGTCGACGAATAGGTCTCAAAAAAATTTCTGATGTCATCAACTAATAAATGCATAAAAACACCATTGAAGCCAACAGATCTAAAAGCTGGATTGTACAACTTTGGAGATTTACTGTGGAAAACAGGCTTCCCAATAATCCCATAAATTTTTGTATCAGGCCCCAATTGTCTGAAATTGTATAAATTCACCAAATCATCAATTGTGGGTTGCCCAGGTGCTGATACTTTGTTGGAGTCTAAAGTACCAAAAGTCAGATATCCACCAAATTTTGGGCAAAGTATGCGAGACATAAGACCTCTTTCTCCCATGACCATTGCTATTATGGGAACCTGAAAATTGGGCAGTTGTCACAAGCTTATAAACTCAGTAAATTCATAAATCAACTTATATTTATGCAGGCAAAACTTTTATATATTTGAAATAACACAAGCTAATATATGCAACCACACACTAATTTCTGAGGCTTACTTATATCGGGAAAAATTATACATTAACCTCCAAGAAGAATGCAGTGACTCTGTGTAAGTTGATTGTTTTCAGAACTAGACTACACAACTTACGGCGCTTACTTGAGAATGTACAGTTATTTGAAAAATTCTGGCAACATCGGTAATATCAGTTGCAGTTGTCGCAATCTTCACAATATCAGCTCCACTTGCTTGTATCCGTGCCACAAGGTTTCCAAGTTCTTCAGCAGATGGAGTGTTGTGATAGTTGTGGTTAGAAACAATGATTTTGCACTTTGCAGGCTTATTTTCACGCATAGAATTCTTGAACTCATGCACAACCTTCACAGAAATGGCAGTATATACAGTATATTTTTTAGGATTCAGCAATATATCACGAGTAATGGGGAAAAAGTCAGATCTCAAAAGCACAAAGTTCTAATTTGATCACCATTCGCTAAAGCAAAAGGGCATCACAACTCATCTTATTTAAACATGTTCTCAATAAAAGAAGCGGAGCATACATAAAATGATGCTTATAAAGAGAAGACCATCTTTTTTTTCCCTTCTTTTTCTTTTTTTTTTTTTTTTTGGTGGGGGGGGGGAGAAATGAAGCAACCTGAAGTTCAACATCAATGTAGTCAGCTCCCAACTCAATTGCCAAACGAAGAGCATCCAATCGACTTTTATCATCACCTTCATACTCACCACCTTCCCACGTAGGTCTAGAAAAAGCACAAATGGTCAGAGACTTCTTAAATGTCTTTTAGAAAACATTTATAAAAATAAGAAGCACACTTGAGTTGAATAAGCTATTGACATATTTGATCTTTGTGATTGAAAACCACTAGGTCAGTAGATTTTGATGGTAAAGAATTCATATGAATTGAAACAGCACATTAGAATTACTATCATCAAATTCAATAAGCAAAGGATTAAGCAAATAAAATGTCGCTTCAAGTCTGTAAATGATGTCTAGTACAAAGACGGAGATGGTATATCTGCAATTCTTGAACTTCTATGAGTGATGTTCACCAATTCTCCTTCTCTTTTTCCCCTTTCATCTGATGCAAGAACAGAAGGGCAAACAACTTCAACTTTTTGCAAAAGCTTCAAGCTACACTCATAGCATCATTCCACTAGCTCCACATTAGGCCAGCTGCAGGGTTCCCAAAGTTACCTCTGCATAGTAAATATCATCTGCTATGTCAATTTGCATTAATTTTTAAGGATTTTGACTTTTCAACTATAGTCAAATTGCATTCAAAATCCATTGGCCCTGCCAAGAATTCCTCTTTGTATCCGCAGACGCTCTACAATTCTACAAATCTAATACTCCTTCTTCCTCTCCTTTCCTTCCATTCAAGGCTGGCACAAGCTAGCTATCATCTATGGTAAAGAACAGCTAAAACTGAAAAATCTTATAATTGGAAGAGAGAAGAGGAGATTCTTTCCAAGAAAAGCAGCTCAAATAGCAGAAGGGAACTTTGATTCATCAACAGAAAACCTTCATATATATACTCCGACTAGTAAAACCATGAGAGCAAGTCAACATTGCAACAAATAAGCATAACAGAAGCTGGAAATGGAACCTGTAAGTGAACAGTGTTGGCAAAGGACAACGTTTAATAAGAAGTTGAATATCAGAATGCGGATTAAAGCTTTTCAAGTGATCCAGTCGGACCTCCACAAGATCAGCACCACTCGTCTTAGCTTTCAGCATTAGACCAAGCATCTGATCCACCGAATCCGCCATCAGAGGCGCACAAATTAGCGTCTGATTCCGCCTAGTTCCGCTCTCCATTTTCGAACCCACCTCCGATACAACCTAGCAATACCCAAATACCTCAAAAAAAAAACCCAGAAACAGAAAATCAAGAAACTCAACCAAGAAAACAGAATTTGTTAAAAAAAAAAAAAAGGTGAACTTTACCGCTTCCATTCTTTGTTTATTGACTTCTTGGTTGCAGGTGGATATAAAAAATACTTCTTTTTACCTCAACAGACACAGTCAGTTGCGTGTGGGAATTGCTTAAGAGCTAAATTAGACAACACATATCATATATTTTGAGGCCATGAGTTTGAACAGACGCTGGGTTTGGTAAGACAGTTGTTGGAGGGGTTGGTGAAAACTTTGAAAGGGTATTGTAGGGAGGAGAACGAAACACAAAAACAAGAATCAGATAAATCACAAGTTACCAAACTATACAATCCTAACCACTACTGACCGATAGTTCATATTACAAACATGGAAAATTGGCGACGCATATCTCCGTTCTTGGACTATATTCCAACCCCAAGGAAGTCATCCATGATTCCCACTATCCATCTCGTCGTCAAAAGTCTGCTCTGACGTAGTCAATTTTTTATTTTATTTTTAAAAAATTAGGCGGAGAGTTTGACTAAAAATTATGTAAAGAGTAAATATGAAATTAGTCATAGAGTACTTACTTTCGAATTTTAAACTTATTCTATTAAAATATTAATAATAAAAAGATAGTTTTAATCAACTTTAATGAGTATTTTTAATTTTTAATATTATTCATATTAAAAATTTCCCATTTTTTTAAAAGGATTTCTTATTTAAATATACAAATTTTTAAACATTTAAGGGTCAAGAGCAAAGTTCAAAGATAACATTATTAGAAATCAAACCCACAATTAACCTGTATTAACAATGATACAACTTAAACATATGATGCTGAATGAGGATAAATAGCTCCTTTAATAATAGTAGAAAAACTGAGAAAGATAACAAAGTAAGTTTACTTTCTACCAAAGATTACATGATAGTTTGCCTCCCACTGTTAAAGGTACTACTTAATCCATTTTATTAGATGTTTTACTTAATTTTACTTATATTAATAAATTATTTTATTTTTCATTATATTCTTATTTATTTTACTGTTTCATGAAAAAATGATTATTTGTTATATATTTATCTCTCTCAAAAAAGTAGGAGTAAATTTAGAAATAACATACACAATAATCATATAAAATAGCAAAACATTTTATAATTAAGAATAAAAGAGTTTCTTTAATACATTTTATAAAAAGGGAAAAATTCAACTTAATTATAGGAGTGAAATAGGAAAGCATTAACTGTTGTTACATTCAAATATGTAAAAGGCCAAATATTTTGACCATATACAAAACAACTAAAATTTTGTCTATTTTAAAACATAGGAAGTACTAGTTTGATTAAAATCTTGTGTTATTTTAAAATTATTAATTTGTGTTTGAAAATCTAAAATTATTTTAAAACGAAGATAATAATGATTTTGTATAAATATACTATATGGTAGAACTGTGGGTCTCTTTAAAAAAATGATAAAAATGTAATACAATCAGGTTAAATTGATAGTAATTAAAATAGTGTTTGTGTTTGAATTTAAATATTTTTATATAAGTGGAAGCTTTAATTAAAGTTTAAGCTTAAATATAAGGATGGTTTCTTCAATCAAAGCAAGTTCCATCAAGTAGAAGATGGATTAGATTCCAGCGTTCAAGTAGGGAAAAGGAATTAGAAAAAGGGGATTAATGGGGACTGAAATTGCTTCTTCCTCATGATATTTATTCCTTTTATATATTCGTTTCACATATGTTTCATCTCCACTTTATTCCTACTTTATATATGTCTATAAATATACATATACTTATTTTTAAGATTTAATGTATTCAGATATTTTATATATTTAGACATTTTAAATTTCTTAAAAATTACATATTTTATATTTCTTAAATTTTTAAAAATGCAAAATATAACAAATGAAAGTAAAACTTTTTTTACACTTTTCTACGGGGATGGCATAGAAAGAGGACAAGGACAAGGACAAGAAAAGGATGAAAGTCTTGATAATTTTAATATGAAAATGAGTAAATTAGAAAAATGCATAAGACGATATAATAGAAATTAAAATCATCGTTTTCATTCATTTCTATTGTCATTACTATTTAAATATTAAAATACCAATTTATAAAAATACACAAAATCTATACAACACTAGCTTTTTCAAGAACGGCTACAACTATTATTGGAAGGACCAAATCAATTGTGCAAGAATAGTTTAGAGATAAACAAAATTAAAAATAAAATAGTGTTTAGAGTAAATTCCCCAATTATCCACAAATATTTTAACGGTCTATGTTAATGGCAAGATTGCATCCTATATGGAACCATCCTTCACTGGGCCCTTGTATTACTTTTATATAGGCCCAATTGAAATGGGTTGCAACGGCTGTAAATTATGGGCCCGTATCCATTATCTTCTAAATTGTTCTACCGTACTTAGGGTACCCTACCCGACAGAGTGAGGCCGCGCCCGCGTCCACATCTTTTCTGCGCATTACTGTGACCGGAATAGAACATTACACATTGGGTCTTTATCAAGACAAAATAGTTACTTTGGTCCCTTATCTTCACTGTTTTAACCGTTTTGGTCCATCATATTTTTTTAATCATTTTGATCATTTATATATTTTTTCATCCATTTTAGTTTTTTTTCCTCATGAGTTGATTAAAAAATTTAAATTCAAATCATGTGTAAAATGATCAAAATGGCTGAAAAA
Organism: Apocynum venetum; assembly: GCA_019593545.1. Lineage (NCBI taxonomy): Eukaryota > Viridiplantae > Streptophyta > Magnoliopsida > Gentianales > Apocynaceae > Apocynum > Apocynum venetum. Next base: position 4,168,029 of record SRSM01000127.1, read on the forward strand.
AAAATATTAAGTATCAATATAGTTGAAAAAAACAATGATGGACCAAGACGCCTAAATGCACAAAGATAAGGGACCAAATTGACTAATTTACCCTTTATCAATTATCCAAAAAGGTTGGTGACTTAAATAGGATTTTGAAGCTATGATTTTTGCATTTAAATTTGGAAATTAAAAATATATTTTTATTTTTTTAGTTGAATATATGATTTAATGTTAGATAAATATTATGTGATAAATTAATAAAAAGCTTAAAATATAATATAATCAATAAAGTGATATGAAAAATATTCAAAGTAAGAGAGATAGATAGAAATAAAATAAGTAAATAAAAGCAAGAGAAATATGAGAGTAAAATTATATTTCTTTCATTCATATAAATGTGTATTTATACAAGTAGATGAGAGACATTATGACAATATACAACCATAAGATTTAGTAACTGAAATATTTAAACATCCACAAGATTATGTAACTGAAATATATGAATATTCACACAATATATTCATAACACTCCACCTTTAATGTCCATAATTTAAGAATATTCCTTATTAAAACTTTTATTAAGGAAAAACCAATAGGACAAAAAAAAACTAGTGAAAGAAAAAGAGTACATCATTCTTTTAAAATACTTATCATATATTACCTCATTAAAAACCTTCTTAGGAAAAACCCAATGAGATAAAAACCATGGCTAAGGGAAAAAAGTACAGTATGTATGACAACATCAACTGAAATGAGCAGTCAAGCTCTAATATTATACATCAATTTTTCAAATATTGCAATAGAAACTTTCTTGATAAACAAATCTGTCAGATTATCAATTGGGCAACATATATGCAACATTGTCTTTGTATAAGATCTTCAAGATCCTTCTTTTTTATAACCTATAAAATTATTGAATGTGTTGGATCACATATCATAATCAAACACTTTAAAATTACCTCATGCAATGCTAAAAGTTTATGCATGATTAGCTAATGTGACAAATATAGTTTGTTTCATATATCACCATAAAATTATTGTATCTCATATGTAGACAAATAATCTATTTGTAATCTTCCATCATGAGGGTCATATAAACATCCTTTAAATAAACAAAGCGAATCATTAACTTCATTTCAATGACTTTGTGTAGTTGAAGAACTATGTTTTGCTAATAAATTAACAACAAATTATATACTAGGTCAAGTATGACAAGTAAAATACAAGAGTACCCCGATTGTATTAAGATATGGTACTTTATGACCAAATAGTTCTCCAATGTTTTCACAAAGTCTAAAAGGATATATTTGCTCACATTTAGTGATCCTCACAACCATTAGATACATATTATCCATATACAATGGCTTTAACACCTTGATAACATAAGTGTTTTGATAAATAAGAATGTCATTCTTTATATATTCAGTTTACAATTCAAGGAAGAACTTTGTTCTTCCCAAATCTTTCATCTCAACATCTTTCTTTAAACAATCCACAATGTTTTGAAGCTCTTAAGAAGTTTCAATAATATTTAAATCATCAAGATAAATAACAATGATGACAAAATCATTTTCAAATCTTTTCATAAAAATATATTGACAAATTTGTCACTTTATACCACATGAGCCCATATTGTTCTGAATCATAAATTGATTTATTCAATTTGATTGAGTAGACTACTCGAGAACTTAAAGTGTGCTTCAAGCAACTAAAAACCTTCAAGAAGTTTCATATAGATGTCATTATCAAGTGACAACATCCATTAGATGCAAATTGAGTTTTAAAGTATCGCTAGACTAATTAAATATGAAAAAATAATTACATCCACCACATGTAGCGTTGCCAATAGGGCAAGAGGATTTCTTCAAAATGTTTTCTTCAACAAGTCTTGTCTTATATCTCACAATTTTTCCATTCTCATTTTGTTTCCGCACAAAAACCATTTTGTATTCAGCATATTTAACATCTTCAAGTGTTTGGATTACATGTCCAAAAACTTTTCGCTTTTTCAAGTGAATTTAACTCTTCTTCAATTGCATATTTCTATTTTGGTCAATAATTCCTTTTGTCTATATTATTGAACAAACTTTGGTTTATGTTCCTCATTATCATTTAAAACATCGCGCGCTACAGTGTATACAAATGCATTGTCAACATTAGCCTTTTATTGGTTCCATCGAATTCTATTCATGACATAATTAATTGAGATATCTATATTAACACAAATTTTAGGTACCTCAGTTTATTCTGGAAACTTAATTATGTCTTGGAACTTTTCTAAATAAACTCTCCTAGAGTTGCTACATTCCCGATTTGACCATCTTAATCTTAACTTAGCTCATTTTATTTTTTGATAACTTTTTATCTTTGGAACCTATGTGCCTACCACAATTCATGTGATTTTCAAGCTTATTTGCAATATTAGATTGTCCAACAGGGACATCAATTTTTAGCTGAGCATTAGCAATTGTTATATGTGATGATTTTAAATCGACAAATGTGTCTGGCAATTGGTTGACTATATTTTGCAAATGAGTTATCATTTGAATTTCTAATTCACATTATTTTGTATGAGGATCAATATAACTCATGCCAATTAATATTGTTTCCAACTGCTTATTTTATCCCCCTAATGTTGGGAAAACTTATTCATCGAAATGATAATTAGCAAATTGAACTGTGAATAAATTTCATTTCAATAGTTTATGATACTTTCTTATAGAAGTATATTTGTATCCAATATATATTCTCAACTTTATTTATTGTCTATCTTAGTGCGTAGTGGTGGATAAATAGAAACATATAACTCACATTCAAAAACCCTTAGATGGGAAATATTGGAATAATGTCAAATTTAGTCCTTAAACTATTTTTAATTTTTAGTTTTGATCTCATATCTTTTTTTTCCATCTGTTTAAATCCTGAACTATTTTTATTTTTCAACTTTGGTCTTTTATCATTTTTTTATCCCTAAACTATTTTTACTTTTTCAACTTTGGTTTGATCCTTGATTATTTCTTTTTATCTTTTTTTATCCCTGAACTATTTTCAATTTTTTATATGAGAAAGACCAAACTTGAAAAATTGAAATTAGTTTGGGAATAAAAAAGATAGAAAAGAAAACAATTAGGGATCAAAGTTGAAAAAATAAAAATAGTTCAGGGATAAAAAAAAGATAAAAAAATGATCGAGGACAAAGATTGAGAAAACAAAAATAGTTCAGGATTTAAACATATGAAAAAAAAATGGGACCAAAACTAGAAATTAAAATAGTTTAGAGACTAAATTCGATAATAATCGGGAAATAAATGGTTATTTATAAGAAATCATTTGTAATTTGGAGTATTTATAATAACTTGTTGGTATGATGCGAATCAATATTGCATATTCCCAAGTGGAATTTACAAAAAATTTACTTTATATGTAATGGTATGATATAATCAAATTGCATATCCCTAATATGCAAAATTGCAATTAATTCACAATCATGTCAAGGCATTTTTCTTAATTGGATTATCAAAAAAATATGCTCATAATCGAACCAATTGAGCAAGTACTATTGAGATGATAAAAAACATACATGTGACCATTTAGTCGATGCATCGATTAAAACTATAAAATATCTAGATGGTCCACATAGTGGATGCATTGCCTTGAATTCATTTTCAATATGATTATTTGATTGATGAATCTATTGACTCTTCAAGTTTTCAATTATTTTTTGCATCATAATTGATTTGGGATGGTCTAATCTGTCATACCAAATAATAAAGTTATTATGATTCATAAACTTTTGATTTACGCTAGCATATATTTCAATCGTACTTATATATTTGTAGTACAATATGGAGAAAAATGTAAATAATTTTTCCAATCTACATTTCTTACATTAGATTGTACCTTTTGAAGGTATTCAATATTTCATTCATTTGTTGTCTCAATATGCTATCCATTTCAACGTATATCATTGAAAATTAATAAGTTTTTAAGAGACTTATAGGAATATAAAACTTTGTCAATGTACAATTTTGTTCCTTATACGTAACATTATATTAGCTCTTTTGGAGGCTTAAATTAATGTTGTACTACGAAATAAAGTAATAACATTTCTATTTCTCATCTTCATGTGAGAAAAAATACATCTCATATGTAAATATTTACAAAGGAACTAATAATATCATAAAATATAACATTATGGCATATAAAAGACTAATATAATCATATAATGATTAAGTATAAGAATGATAGCATAAACATAAATATAACATACTTAGGAAGTATAAACATAAATATTAAAAATCAACATGAAATCCATATGACTAACATTATGATTTCAAAATATTAACATTATCAATTTTAAAATCACTAATATTATAATCTTCAGGAGGCTTAGAAACAAAATTTTCCTTCAAAATCATATCTATCTATTTTATTATTTCTAACCCACTTTAGGTGGATTTCAATATCCAAAACTCATAACATATAATTCATTCAAATAATATATGAATTATGAATATAAGTTTAACAATATGAAAATATAATAGAAAGCTTGCATGTCTTATCTTGATTGTAAATTAAAAAACAACAGGGTATAGACTCGTGTTGATAACATGATATGAAAAATATACAAAGTAAGAGAGATAGATAGTTCTTTTAAAAGAGAGACAGATAAAAGAAGTAAATAAAAGCAAGAGAAATAGGAGAGTAAAATTGTATTTCTTTCATTCATGTAGTTGGGTATTTATATAAGTAGATGAGAGATATTATAATAGTATACAACCATAAGATTTAGTAACTAATATATATGAACATCTACAAGATTAAGTAATTGAAAGATTTAGACATTCACAAAATTAGTCATACACAAGGTTAGGTAACTGGAAAATATGGACATTCACACAATATATTCATAACATAAAGTAATTAATATGGAATTTTAAATAATAAGTAGAGAGAGAAAAGGTTTGATACAAATAATAATAAAAACGATTTAAAAATTTTATTTTTCACTATTGCTCCACTATTTGTCAATGAGGTTATTGTGACATTTTAAGATGAACAAATGATAGTTTTGGAAGGAGAAGTGTACAATTTCGTAACATTTGAAGGATGAAACTGAGAATTTAATAGAAAGAAAAACATCTAGAATGTCAAATTGATAAAAAAAAAAAAAGCACCTTTCATATTTTTTATTTACTTCCACTTTTGTTTTGTGGCCTTTGCGTTTTGAAAAGATTTGAGGGCATCATTCTTAAATGTAGTTATGTAGATCTCAACCACCAATTTTCTCATGTGGGGCTGGAAAAATTAGAAAGTTTGATAAGCAATGTACTGGAATAGGTTAAATAAAATAAAGGAGTTCTTCAAAAAAGAAAAATGGAAAGAAACAAAGAATGATAAGGACTTTTCCCAAATAATGTGACTTTTCTAAAGATATGTAAATTTTCAACAGTTTTGCACCACCCCTAGATCTACCTCTCCCTTTTAGGCTATAGATGGCAGTCCTCTCTTAAGTAAATCAGTCCAAATCCAATGTACAAATATGTGGGGGGAGGGAAACCATCCTCACTTCACTCACTAAACTATCAACTCAACAATTTTATAAAACTTGTCAAAAATTCTATACTATGGAATGATCTACTTGTTTAAAAAATATAGATATATACAGTATAAAATAAATAGTATAATAATTGAATATCTTCATTCATACTGTTAAATTGTGAATTAGAATGATGTGTATATATATATATACACATGAAGAAAACAATCTCAAATAAAACAAAAGTCATGGAAAATGACACAACTAACCACATGCAATATTTCATCACAAGGGAAATCAGCACCAACAACCCTTTTCGGCAGCAAAACACACTTTGAGATTAAGTTGGTAGAAAGGAACAAGACCAAACTATTTCCCTCATCAACTTTTACATTTTTTTTTCATAATTTAATGTTCATTTTCAACTTAATGTTTATATTAAGAATATTAAGAGAGTTTTAGTTTTAACAAATTTATCACATAATCTTTATCTCACATCAATCCTATAAATTAAGAAAGTTGTTAGCACTAATAAATAATAATTACTCCATCTGTCTTATTTCAATTGTTCATTTTTAATTTGTATTATAATTTTTAAAAATATTAAAAATAATAATTATGCAAATAAATTTTCTAAATTGTCCTTATTGAATTGCTAATATGTAAATATAATAATTTTAAACTTTGATGTGAAATAACATTTTCCAAGAAATTCATTCTTCAATACTTATATTCCCATTAAAAAAAATAGTGGATATTCATGCTTTTTTGTGTGTTTTGATTCATTGAAACAAATCATTTACATATTTACATATAGAGTAACAAAATTCAAGGAACAAGGACTTTGTTGCTTGTACTATCATTGTACAGCTCCCCAAAACTACAATTTTGAGTATGTCCACGGTTTTCTTGTCTTAAACAAAGAATCTCTTTTTGGGGGGGGGGGGGGAAGGAATCAAAGCATATTATTATTATTATTATTATTTGATGATTACAGAAGCTCGAATCCAGATTATTCGTGTAACGGTGAGCTTCACCAACTTAGCTGCGTTGCTCATCTAATCAAAGCACATTATTACTTGATAAAAATTTGATCGTCTAATCAAAGTATATTATTACTTGATAAAAAATTATACAAAGGTGTTGAGTCAACACAATTACACTGACAAGGTAGATAACAAAGTTTACAATTTGATACAAAATATACCGTGCTGTACAAACAGGTTGTGGAACAAGAAAATTAGACGCATGCAACTCTCTGTTAAGGAGGAACCACAAGACGTGGATTTGCTTACCAATATTAAATTGGATCCATTCTTGTGTCCCTGTACTGCTAGTCCAAAATTCAGGACAAGAAGTAGTGCCCAAAAGAATGTTACAGACCTGCTTTGCAAGAAAGCAGTCTCGAGTTACATGTAGAGGTGTTTCCACTGCAACTTCACATCACTGGCAAAACGGAGAATCCGAGACAATCCGCTTTCATAATATTTCTTGAGTTTTCAAGCGACCATGTGCAAGGGTCCAGAGAGTGAGCTGGGGGCCTGAAGGACCAGGAAATCGCCACAAGTCTTTCCAATGAAAAGAGGAGGAGAATTCAGATTTAAAGGCATATTCATGTAGGCTGATCGAGTGGTAAAAGTACCGTTGCTAGTCAATTTCCAGTAGGCAAGGTCACCTGTCGGACTGTTACTCAAAGACAATTTGTGTAGAGAGTTCAAAATGTCTCTTAAACAAGAATCTTAAGGCCTATGGAACATGTTAGATGATGAATGTGAAACCATTTAAGCAATAAAATTTTAAGTTTGAAACCAAAAGTACTAAAATTTATCTTGCCAAGAAGCTAGCAGAAGCAGAAATAATATTTATTCCATTCACATCAGATAGAAAGTAGCACATAGGAAACATGATGCTGTTGCTAAAATACTTGTGTAATAGTTGTAATCCACAAAATAGCAAGGCGAATTACATCAAGATTGAAACATAGAAACCACATTGCTATCAAGTCTGATCTCTTCTTTATTTTAGAACTCTGATAATGATTTTGACACCAAAACATCAAGCGCTCCGCCAGGAAGCAAAATAGGACCAGGGAAGATCTCCATCAACCCTGAAGGCCAATGATACCTAAAAAGATTTGACAATGGTGGTTAAGTACATTTTGAAGAACAATAAACTCAAGAAATTTACAGAATGCATAAATAGTTTGCCTCAGACTTTGAAGTCAATTCTACAAGGGATCTCATCAACAGACACCATTAGGTTCCTCACCAGATCTTGCGGAGCACTCCCCCATGATTCAGTACTAGATCATTTAAATTTGAGCATAATGAAAAATTTGTGGTTTCTTGTAACTATGTGTTTTCTCAGTTAAAATTTTCAACTTCTATTGGACAAGTAATTAGCCCTTCATTTAATAAACCCAAATTCACTTGCAGCATGTTAGAGTTCAACAGCTACCCACAATCTTTCCTCCCCCACACCCCAAAAAAAAAAAGAGCAAAACGTACCACAAGCAACTCTACCACCAGCATTTCCAGTGCTTTTGCTAAGCTCATGGCCACCTGAACAAAAAAAGAGATCCAGTCAAAGATTTGGAAATATCTACTGATAGTCCAGATTCAAAAGAGAATTGTTTTTTGGCCTATCGCATAGTTGCAAGAGGGAACTCTTGCCCCACAAAAAGGAAAGAAGGAAATGGTGGAATGGTGGAATTTTTCATGTCAAAAATGCATTTTTATAACTTAATAGTTGTAGATTTTCACCAACAATTGATCAAACAGTAATGATTATCTTCCATTAGCACATGATTAGGAAACCAAAAAATCCAGTCAACTAAGAAACACTTCCACAAAAAGATTTTCTACAGACAATTGCAGAATATTTGTATTATCTTCTCTAGGTTACATGAGATATGGCAAATCATATAAATGAAAGACTCACCTTTTCCAAGATCATCAGGGTCACCATGGACAACTACAGCTCTTCCAATGATGGAATGTTGTCCAGAAAGTGGAATCTGCAAGATTTTTCCAATTGTTAAGAGATGTGTGCTGCTGCAATGCAAATGTTTTACAGCAAAAAATAGACAAGAAAGCAATAGAATTACCTGCTTGTCAACTATTGTGAAGGAGGCAGTTCCTGTGAAAGGATTCACAAAACAAACACACTAACATGTTAAAACAGGCAAATTTAGGTTATATTATACAAAACCTTTCGAGAAAGAAAAAAGGAAGAAAAAACTCTCAAATTCAAGAAAATTTTATCAGACAACTTCACTTACATCCTAACAAAAAATAATGAAGGCATACTTTAAGGAAAAAATATGTGGCGCAATGCTCTTCCACATAAGGAAATGATCAAACATAAGTCTTCTCTAACTAGTTGATAAGAATTAAGCCCAGGAATGAGGAAATAGCCACCTTTCAAGCCAAATGATAATCCTATTCAAGTTTGAGTTAAAGATCCAATGACAAGAGCTAGAGTTAAAAGGTTCCAAGAGAAACTCTAGCCTATTTTCTTAAAGCTTTGATGCATGGTGAAAAGGAGCTTACTTTATTGCATGTAAGAGAGGACCAAAAGAGATCAAAGGGAAAATATATCAGAAAATTTTCATTTCAAGCATTTTGGACTTATTACAAAAGCTCTTTGGCATGTAACAGAATAGACTTAAGGTCTCTAAAATTTTATCAATCATTACCATCTTCTCCAACTGTAATGTTTCCAAGATCACCAGCGTGGCGTTCCTCATCTTTAGGAGCACCATGCAATTTGCCACCAGGATTAAAATGTGGCCCTGCATAACAACGTAATTACATTGACTGAAAGAGCATAATATTCTGATTATGCCATGTTTCCTATGAATGTATAATTACCAGTTGACATGCAACCATTAGTTGTGTCACCAAGGGCATGAACATGGAAGCCATGAAGTCCAGGTTTAAGACCAGCAACAGTTCCTGTAACAGTAGTTGGACCTGCCAATCACATAAACAAGGAAAATGAAATGCATGAGACATCAAACAAACACTTAGAACTCATTAACTGATTGTCCTTGAAGCAATTAGACAGAGAAGATGAAGTTTACCATCTTCTTCAGTGAAGTAGATGGTGCCCGTAACACCCTCACTGCTGCTAAGAACTGCGACAGCCTTCACCATTGTCTCTCTGTGATCTAAGATGAATGCACCAAAATTTTGTTAATTACTTCAGGAAGCCTTATATAACAAGAGCAATAAAAAGCATGAGAGAGGATGACAGGTTCATCAGCCTCTACCAAGAGAAATAAAATGAATTATTTCCATATAGCAAGCATGGAAGTCTATATTCCTACGAAAATGATGCATTTGAAATTCAAAATCCACAGTCCAACACAGAATTTTTAAGAGTCAAAGATCTTTAAAATGGCAATGGCATCATTTCACATGATATTGAAATCAAAAGCCCTCCAAATTTGTAATTATCCAAAGTAATTTCAGACCAAAAAAAGAAACGGATAATAAAAAAATTGGTCATTTTCACTTCAACTCACCAACGGTCTTTGTCATCATCCTTCTTTTAAAGCTCTCACAACAATTTAACACACTTCAGTACCAATATAACCAATAATACAAGCAAAAGAATCATCAATCAAAAATTAAGAACAAGTTATACACTAAAAACCAAGACAAGAGAGAGCATAAAACCAGAGAGACACTCTAGATCCGAGGCTTAAGAATTAAATAGATATCCAAGAACAGAACAAGATTCCATTTGCCACCATACTTTAAACCATTCAAACGCACATCAAACAGCTTAAAAGTTAAGCTGCAATTTGCCAATGTAAAAATTAAAGTAAAACCATTAAAAGTGGGGGAAAAAAAAAGGAATCTTTGCCAAATCCTTATCAAAGCCAGCCTCACCCAAAAAAAAAAAGGCCTTCTCAAATAAATGAACCAGAAGAAAAAATTGAACCCAGAAACAAGATCATACAATTGGAGTTTGAAAGAGCAAAATTATAGAGAAAAGAGGGTTTTGTTTATCACCTCAGGACACCCCTTTACTTGATGATTTTCTGGAAGCAAAGCAGCCAAAAGAGAATAAAAGAAGAGGAGCATATATTATAGTGACTGGCGGAGAAGTGATACTGCGTTAGATGGCGTTGAATTCGCATTTGCTGGCCCAATCGGTGGCAATAGTTCGTATTTTCACCCACCATGGATTTCCTTTCCACGCGCTTAAGTGACAGTGTTGCTCAACCCCTCGAATACATTTTAATTTAAACAATTTAACTTTCCAATGTATTTTTTTTAAAAAAAAAAAAATTTCAATTACACATTTCATTAAATAAATATTACCCTGATAATTTATTTTTATAAAAAATATTAAATTTATCCTTAAATTATAAAAATAAATAAATTATTTGTGTCTTTTTACTAGTAAATTATGAAAAGGTAATTCTAAAGTTAATTTTTAAGTAAATGATAATATCAATTTTTATAAAATAAGGGTAACACTAAAATAAAAGTTAAAATATTTGAATATTAAGCAATTAAATTCCATATTTTAATTTTTTTTACTAAGACTAGACGCTCTAAAACTTGTGAAAAAATATTTTTTATCCTCCTTATATATTATATATATATATATATATATATATATATTCAAAGTTCTTGTAATATATTTTTACTGTTCAAAAATATTTTTAATAAAACTCTATTAGGTTAATACATTTAATCTAATATAATAATTAAGAAGAGTATTTTGCATTGTTAGAGTTACCATAATCTTCTTATTATTAATAAGGTTAATAATGAAATTATAAGAGTTATTAATATAAAAATATTTTTAATTAAATTGATTGTTTTAAATATATATATATATATATATATCAATTTTAGACATTTTAAATAAATGTAGACATTCAATTATATATGAAGAAATATTAAAAAAAATTGTTTTATTTTAAAAGTAAATATAATTTACATTCAATGGGTATATATTGTATATGTGATATTTAATAAGACGTCGTAACTAAATGGTGTTGAAAATAAATTTGATATAAGTGTAAATTTAATGATACTTTTAAGAAAACAATTTTTTTATAAAAAAAACTAAATTTATATTGATTCTCTTTCTTAAAAGTTAAAAGTCAAATCAATGCTAAGTGAATTGACTTTAAACCTTTTCATATTTATTTATGGAATGAAGTTTTTCATATTTTATTTTTACAAGTAAAAAGTTTGCATTATTTTCTCCCAAGAAAAAAATATGACTTTCTTAAAAATGGTATCATGTTTTTATTGTATCAAAATCCAATAAGTTTAAAGATTATTGATATATTTTTAATCTTGTATTGTATGTTTTCTTTTAAAAAAATCAAACAAAAATATGATTAAAATCTGAATTAATTTGGCAAAAATATGATTTTTTTAATCTTGTATTGTATTATATGTTCCTCTAAAAAAATATATGTGTATATATATATATATGTATGTATGCATGAATAATATTAACCAAAGAAATCTCTCCTCCACCCCATGTAATTTTGTCCAAATAAAAATATTCTTTTCTGATTGATGCGTATAAATATTGGTATAAGGTGCGCGTGGAATTGTCCTATCTGTTCAGAACCAGGAAGAGAATCTAGACCGGCAGAACTCATCGGATTGATTGGAAATGACGTGTCATATTTTAATTGGTGAGCTCGTGGTTGCGCGAATGAGGCAATTTATTTACTTTTTACCTACTTGGCTAAATGGGCCTCCAGTAAGCTTTAGGAAGTAGTTGGCCCGGGTTCGAACCAATGTATCCTCAACAATCAGCAACTATATATAACACACACATATATTCTTTATTCTTTTTTTTTTTAGGAAAACATATATTCTTTTAAGAATAAAAAGAATAACGATGGGAACTTCTTCTTTTTTTTTTTGAATGTGACATATATAAATTAATAAAATATCATTTTTTACCAAAACTAAATATTTGAGACGTTTAAAATTATACATCTAAATAGTTTTTTTTTTTGTTTAGATAAAGGAATTGAAAGCTTAATAGGATTTTTTTTATACCGCATAATGAATAATAGTATAAAATATAATTAATAGTTTTTTAAAGAATATGTTTAAATTAAAAGTAATGGAATACTTTTTATATATAAATATATGAAATATATATATATGTAGGGTTATAAGAAAATTTAAAATTTGAATATATAAAAAATTCAGAGAGAGGTATAGTTTTTATATTTTTATGGTGGAAACTTTTCATGTTAATTTAAAAGCCTACCACTAACCATTTAGAGCAAGGAATTATTTCGCATGATTTCGGACCCGATTTATGTGGACAATTCCTCATTGGCTTTTGACATAACTAAATATGTAACTGTCTCTCTTTCTTTATCTTATACTTAATAGAAAAATACCATCGAAAAATTTCACACTCTGTGTCTGATCTTTTTCCTATTTTCACCTTCAAATGGATGATCCAAAGACCAGTGAAAACGATGACAAAGTAAGATGCAATATATATATATATATATATATATATATTCATATGTCAATTAAAAGTATCCAAGTTTTTATTCTTTTTTATTATTATTTTTACATGCAATTTGTTGCTTTTGGCGGTGATCAGAAACAGGTTTTGAAAACAGAATTCAATGTCTCAATGCATTGCAATGCTTGCGAAAGAAGTGTTGCCAGAGCCATTTCCAAAATCAAAGGTCCATTTTTAATGTTTTCTACCCATTCTTCATCGTAAAGAATGTGGAAAACGGGATACTATTTTTACGTAAAATTATAATTTTTTCTAGTTTTTCCATGTTTAAGATGGATTAATTTGTAAAATGAAATACTGAAATATATTATTAAACTATTTATGAATTTATCTTCTATTTTAACTTTTTATATGAATCTGTCACCATAAACAGTGGTCTTGGGTGGATGTGTCATATTTAAAGGATTTTCTACGGTCCCTTTTTATGTAATAATTATCCCAACTTTTTATATTCAAATATTAAATAAAAGATAAATTATAAATAGTTTAGTGATGTTTTTTATTTACAAACATGTAAGGGTGGCATGATTGATTAGTATTGTAGACGTATGTTTTACTATCGCAGCTAATATATAAATTCTTTCCTCCTCTTGTTGGGCATGGGATGAAAATGAAGGGGTGGAAAAGTTTGTAACAGACATGCCAAGAAACAGAATTGTAGTAACAGGTAAAATCAACCCAGAGAAAGTTGTGAAGAAGATCAAGAAGAAGACTGGAAAAAGAGCACAAATTGTAGTCAGGAAAGAAGATAATAAAAATGGTTCAAAGAAGGAAGAGGCTTTACCAACTCAAGAAACTCCAGACTATCTTATGGAAACATTGGGGTTTGACTGTTTCTTAGGTGCTGAGGGTTACACCATATTCAGTGATGAGAATCCAAATGCATGTTCAATTATGTAAACAAATTGGTTGGATTTTACTCAAAACACTGTCAAATTGAGTGAAATTGCATGCCAAAATCTTGAAAAACATATCAATTTGGGATAGGCTTGTGTGCATAATTTTGTGACAATGTCTATATCTTTTTTTTAGTCAATTTCTCTCTACCAGAGTCATAAGACATTGCATTTTGAGCCTAATTATCCACAAAGCGAGAAAGCTCTTCATTTGGATTCTGTAGTCAGCGAATCCTCAAGAACCACAAGGCTTAGACTATGATGACCTTTGTGTTTTGGAAAAATTCAAAGAAATAGTTAATTCAACTTGTGAATTTAACAATTGTTCAATTCAGAAGCAACATTTTATATAAAGTTTCAGGGCTCAGTACCTACTCTTATTCCGATTTCTATCACTTGCCAACCTGTATTTCCATGTACTTTTTTTTTCTCCATTATCTCTAGTGGAATCTTAATGAGCCCACATTGATCCCTATTCGTAACTTTTTTAATTTATAATAATCATAGCATCCATCATATATACTCATAATCGCCCCCTCCCCCAATTCTCTCCTTGTCCTTGGAATCCTCTTTAGTCCTACACATATTATTACTGTCTCCAAGAAGTGTTTGAACAACCGTTGATTTCATTATCATTAAAATGGCCTCCTTTTGCTTTCTAGTAGCAGTCATTATGGCTTCCTTAGTCTCTTTATGTTCCTGTGAATATCAACTGAAGTTGGATATTCCCAGTACTCTTTCAGCTGCACCTGCAGTTTTGCCTGCAGATCCTCCTCTTCAATCCCCTTTCACAGAGCTGTCTCCAGATGTTGCTCCTCTTTTACCTTCTCCAGGTGGGGTGGTGCCTTCTCCAATTGGCTCTTCTATACCTACAATTCCCTCTAATCCAAGCCCACCGAACCCGGATGATGCTTCCATTGGCCCTGATTCTGCATTTGCACCATTAGGTTCCTCCTTGTCAGCTTCCTCAGCAGTGAGTCTTAGTCTAATGGGATCTTCAAAAGTTCTGAATTTTTTTATTTTCATGTCCTATTCTTCAGTGTTTGCACTTGTAAATGCTCTTTGATGCATGTTTATCATTTCTTGCAAGCAAACTATACCCCCAAGTTGGCAAATTCATAGAAATTCTCATTCTTTGTATTAATTATGTTTTTTATTGTTCAAGAAACGTTCCCTTGGCTCGTACTAGAGAGATGAAATTAATCAAACTAATAGAAAGTGTACTACCAGTAGCAATAGTAGTATCATGGAAGCTCAAGACTTCTGTTTCATGTGCAGGACAATATTGGTTAAAAAACGTATGAAAGATCAGGCTTTATGCTTGCTTAACTATGCAGTTTCTTTTTAAAATTAAGGCCTGAAGTTTCTTTACAGAGCAAGTAATTTGTCCTCATGTACTAGTACAAGTAGTTGGAGATGATTAAAAAGATTGGTTTGCACATGGAAGTATCAAACTTGTGCATATGAAGTTTGCTGTTGGTGGGGTTAAGTATAGCATGAGGATTTCCTTGCAATAGTTCACAGGCTTCTGAGATTTAATTTGGTTCTGAATTTGTCAAATCACAAATGGGGTGCACGAGGCCTCTCTTTATAACCCACCGTCTGACTCCATATTTGATATATGAGACTCATTGAAAGTTGAGTAGTTATAATTATCTTTTCTTTTTATGATAAATTTTGTCTCGTATAATAACTTATAAATTATAGAGAAGGACAAATAAATTAGTTTACATTGATATATTCTCAAAAGTGTAATAACTTACATGTTATGAACCCAAGTTGCTATAAAGAATTTCACTCATCGTCATAGATCATCTTAACAACACTTTTGGACTTGGATGATTATGATTCAATTGCAAAATATCACTAACTTTTATTTTCTTTTTTTTTTGAAAGGATCACTAACTTATGGAAGCTAAAGTTAATTGTTAAATGTCGTAATTGATGTATAAAGTCGCGTAGTAATTGAGGGCTACAGCTTGCAGAGGATACAAGTCCTTCCTAAGTAGGATAACAGTAGGTGGCTAACTTTAACACAAGACTTAGGACGATAAAAAGTGAAAAAGGCAGATCAAAGGGCCTTTAGGTAGGGTATTCAAAAGTTGATTAGGTGAACTAATTACCAACCAATCCATCTTTGAATGATTTTGAATCTTTCATAATTTATTTGCAACTTTTTCTCACATATGCAAGTGGAAATTTATGGCGCAATGGGTAAAAACCCTCAGAAGTTCTTGCCTGGTATAGGTGTATAGCATGACAATAAAAGAAAATAAAAGTTGCAACTGTTAAAATATTGAACTGCTTGGGAGGGGAACACTAACCCAATTTTAAAATTGAGCCACTTTTGGATTTCTAAGGGGTTCATGGATTAAAACCGTCAAATCTTTTAGCAGCCTGTTATAGTCAGAAAATCTAATTCCAATCGTTTGCAATAAAACCTCAAATGTATATAGAATTCTCAGCATCAAAACCAAGGGAAAGATGGCACAATATGACATAAATAGATTCTCTCAGAAGTTCAAGAAAACATTGGAACCAAACAAATCTTTTGTTTAGATCAAGGTCAGGAGAGGAGAAACCTAAAGGGTAGAGTTCATTACAAAAATCCGAAATTTTTCCAGGCCAGATAACAAGGATTTTGTAAATATGAAACTAAGATAATGCAAACATATAGATCTACATTCTTGATACCCAGCACAAAATTTTTTAAGCCTTGCTCTCGACGAGTTTCTCAATTAGATCAGCAGCATCCTGAACAGTAGCAATGCTTTGGGCACTTTCCTCTTCAACATTGATCTTAAATTCCTCCTCAAGGGCCATCACAATCTCCACCTGCATCAAGGTTTGGGACAAATTAGAAGACAAAGAAAATAAGCCAGAAGATCAATCATAAAAACTGAGGTGATCACACAATCAGACATATTTATCATAAAAAACTTCATGGAAGTAGTAGAATAAAACTGACTTCGATTCTTTAGTGAAACTCCCATACAACCTGTCAAAGTTGGGCAAACTGTTGTTTTTCTGGACAAGGCAGCTCTCTTTTTCTTCCTTTTTTACCCTTTTTGACACAGCTTGACAGAAAAGAGTAAAGTAGCTTAAATTTTGTTCTAAAAAGGTAAGGTCAATTTCGTTCCTAGTTACAGCCTTACTGTAGAATAGAGCGGCAATGAAGTTGGTATGAAATTCATTATATAATACCACTAAAATATATTGCAGCCCCATTGAATAACAAAAAGAAAACGCCCTAAAATATGATACTAGAAGACAAAATAGAAAATAAAAAAGTATTAAGGAACCTTGCTAAATAACAATATATACTGCTAGATATAAAGTAACATTTGCTCGAGTTAAAGAATGCATACTGTGTCAAGGGAATCAGCACCCAAAGCTGTGAACTTTGACTCTCCAGTGACTGGAGAATTATCTGCAAGAGCCAATTGCTTCTTCACAATCTCGCATACTTTCTCCACTGTTTCTTTTTTGGCCTGCACATTTGGAATGCACACTTAATTATATCAGCGTCTTCGCTCTATATACATGATAAAGTTCAGAGCCTTTCTTTACAATTCCCATTCACATTGGCATGCAAAATTTTGTAGCATTCAGGACTTTGGGCAATCTCCATCCTGAATGCTCCAACAGACGAGAAAAAGCCTTCACTAAGATTAGGAACAACTAGCAAGAATATCCGCCTAATGGGAAACAAACTTTTGATCGATTAGACAATAATTATTTGAAGAAATTACACTTAAAAGTGATGGGTATCACAACAAATGAAGACCATACAGATAGACATAGGTTTATTTTATTATAACATGAATTAAAAGAGATCTGCACAAAGCAAGAAATAAAAACAAATTGAGTTGAAAGTAAATAACCAGCAATCCCTCTTTCCTTTTAAGATAATAAGTATCAGATCTTAGTTCATATGAACAAATAAATGGCCATCAAATCACTTACAGCACATGCAACGCGGAAGCGAAGAGGAGCAGGTTGCAACCTAAGAGAATGAAACATTTTTCCATTGAAAGAGAGCGAAACCGAGCTCAAATTGGAGAACCGATTAGATGCCTGCTCAGATTCAATAAGGAACCCAGTAAATCAGAGGAAACTAATGCAAAGATAGAATCTTTATACAAGTAATCCCCTTCCTAATACGCCTCAGAAGAAAGGGAAAAAATTTAAAATTCAAATTGAGACAAAAATGATAAAAGAAACCTTAGATGAGCAAAGGTAAAACCAAAGACAACTTTCCTTCACAAAAAAAGGCATAAATTTCAAGCTTTTTCCAATTTCCAACAACCTATTGATAAAATATTTTGTAAAAATAACAAGATCCATGAGTAAATCAGCAAAACAAAAACCAATACCCAGAAAACATATGTGGAATTTCTAAACACAAATCGCTTTAGAAGCTCATCTCCAAAAAACCACCAAAAAAAGATCAATAACCCCAATTACATGCATGCTTTTGGCACAACAAAAAACAATTAGACAAGAAAGCGAAGATCATGAAAGATTACCTGGTTTTTCTTGAAGGAACAAGAAAGAGCAGTGAATGATCCTGTAAGAGAGGCCATTGCCGGATCAAGAATGAATCTGAAGAGCAATGAAAGGAAAAGGAGAGTGGCGGAGAGCACAAAGATCGTGCTTTACAGAAGCAACAGATAGACAAAGACAACACAGCAAAGAGAAGAGTCCTAAAATGTGTGTTTATATAGAAACCCTTTTCGAGTTGTTTGGTTGTATCGAACTTGGACTGTTTGGATGTAGGTTTTGAGGGCTAGATTCAGAATCTGTAACAGACACTGTGTGTGAGGGCATAGTTGGAATTTCAAAATTATATTATTATTATTATTATTAAAAATGAAATCGGATATCAATAAGTATGATTAGTGTAAAAGGGTATTTTTAACAAATTAAGTTAAGAAAAATAAAAGGAAAAATGTAAAGAAATATAAAAAGTAACTAGTTTACAATATTTCATT
Organism: Apocynum venetum; assembly: GCA_019593545.1. Taxonomy (NCBI): domain Eukaryota; kingdom Viridiplantae; phylum Streptophyta; class Magnoliopsida; order Gentianales; family Apocynaceae; genus Apocynum; species Apocynum venetum. The sequence continues at coordinate 4,186,976 of SRSM01000127.1, forward strand.
CGAAAATGATTTTGTTTATTTAAAAATAAATAGGTTTAAATTTAAATTTTTCATCCTCAATGTGTATAAAACAAATTATATGAAATTAATGAAAGTAATTGACTACGCTTGTATTGAAGTGACGAAAATGTAGATGGTGAAATGCTAAATAAATTTTATGTATAGTGAATGATGGACATTAAAATTAAGATGAATGGATTAATACTTCAAATTCTAACAATAGTGTGAGGAAATTATTGTGATAAGTAATGTATATTTCTTTATTTGATAATTTTGATAGTTCAATTGTTTAAATTTTTATCAAACTAAAGTTGTAAATTCAATAAACGTTTCTTTATTAGATTGTTAAAATAAAAGAAAATGTGATATGTAACTTCTATTAAAATCTAAATATTTTACTTTATAAAATGAGAAAGATGATGTGTACTATATATTTTCAAATTTTGGAGAACTAACTTGGTGGCTTGACATTTATGGGGCAATAAACGGGTAGGTGGAGAAACTTTTTCCATTTTTTTCTTTTTTTTAATGAATGAAAAATTTATTTTTTAAAAAATTGAAATTTATAGAGATTCCAATCAAGTTGTGGCTCAAAATTTATTCGTAAATCATATTTTCAAATAGCTTAGCTTTAGAAATTTATTTTTATGCATAAAGATGTGATGCAAATTAAATTCACGACATTTAAGTTGATCATGAGTATGAAATAAATTAGTTAATTAAGATGTATTTTATAGTAGACAAAAATGGTTGATTCATTTCCTGTCCAATTCTTCCAATGAATACCATTTGGATGAGCGAAAATGAGGACAAAATTGAGAGAGAAAAAAATTAGTAAATATTTTATTAATTTTATAAAGTGACGATTAATTTGGAAAAATAACTTAATCAATATGTGATAATAATGTTTTTAACTAAGGAACTATTAAGAAAAACGACTAGATAATTCATGCAATACCAATTATGCCCTTTGCAATCTGTTTGGTAACAAGCTAATATAGAGAAATTCTGCAAGTAGACGCTAAAGCCTACGAATCGCGGCAGTTCCCACGTATACTTGCATGTAAGTCGTGCTCATTGATGTAGAAAACGTGGTAGTTAACTTCTTCATCGAAAACAGATCTTTTTCTTTTCTCATAAAAACAAAAAAGGAGAAAAGAAATAGTTTTTTGCATAATTTCTAAATGCACGTTCCAAATTACTAAATATAACAATTCATATCTTTAAATTGCTTAAAATAATTCCATCAATAATATATTTTCTCAAAATATCCCTTCCCCCTCAAAATTCCTCTATGTCTCTCTCTTTCTCACCCACCTGACTCTCTCTCATCTATTTTCCTCTCCAATTTGATCTCTTTTCATGAATTTTAAGACTAAAAATTGAGAAATATTGTATTCAGGAATAATCGAGGGAGGGGTCTTAGTGGCTCAAACGCGAAGACGGAAGGGATTGCATGTGGCTCAACCATAGAAATAGAAAGGGAACGAGGTGATGAAACAACTTTAGATATGGGAAATGTGTTTTGCGTGGATCATGTATTGTGGAGACATTCGCATGTAACTCAGTATATGTGCCTAATAGAGGTGCACGGCTACCTTGTCCACATGTATGTTTACATATTATTTGAATAAATAGGAAATATTTAATTATTTGTAAATGATTAATAATTTTATATTTAATTGATTAATTTATTTCTAATTATTTATGAATTATATATACATATAATCAATTAGTTTGCTAATAATTAAATAAATAAATACAAATATGAATGATTTATTACTTATTATTTGATTAAATACGAAATATTGAATTGATTATTTTCTTCGTAATTTTATTCATATTTTTGTTCACTTACTTTTGATATTGTTCCAAGCTATAGCGTTGACATTATATGGGTTGTAATCTTGAGGGTTGTAGTACCATCATTGCCAAAGTATTTGTGATTTATGTATTTCTAGTATTTGTGATATTTATGGATTGGAATTTCTATTTCGGATCTATGTATTGATATGTTTAGTTTTCGTGATTTTTGCATGTATTTTTCAATTAATATTATTTTCTAACATTGAAAATAATAAATAAGGAAAAACATAATACGAAAAATAGGATTTATGTACTTCTGCAATCCAGAAAAAAATATAAGGGATAGAAAATCCCAGTCGCATAATCAACTACAATTCGATTTTAAAAAGTTAACACTCAATAACCATAAAATGGAAAATTAACAAGAGAATATTATGTTAAGAGAAACATATAAGTGTAACCATGATGTAAGGAAATCAAAACACTCGGGAAGATTGAATGGGGAGTAGGGTGACCACCAACAAGTGATTATAATAAATATAATCACATAAAACATAATAAAGACATTAAATCACATAATAATATCAAAATAACAAATTATGAGTAAAAACACATTAAATAAAATATGATAAATACATTTTAAAAATTTAAAAATTGATACAAGGCTAGGGTAGCAGCGCCTCTTGAATAAATAGGGGGCTAGGATAGCCGCATGGTTTGAAGAATGTTGAGATAATGTTGAGGCCAAGGCACCTAATGAGTGTGACATAATATGCGGTTAGATGAGGGTATAACTATTGAGTTGATAGCTTATTATGTTATTGTGTGTGAATGATGTGCCTGAGTGTCTCTACAAACTTCGCATGAGGTCTATCCAAGTGTTGTTTAATAGGACTGCGACCTAGATGGCCGCATGTCACATAATGAAAAAAATTGAATTTTTTGACAAAATAAAACATATTTTGTCAAAAAGCTAAGATTTTATTTCTATAATGCAACGCTCATATGCGTTTTCATCATTCTTTGACTTGATTACTTGTAAAAAATGAAAATTTTCCCAAGTTAGAGAAATATTATATATATATATATATTGTTTTTTAAGGTAGGGGTATTTTGGTCCTAAGAAATTTAATGGGTGTTACATTATTAAAAAATGGTGTTATATTTAGCGCATCTCTTTTTTAGTTATACACTTGTACTGATATTATGTTTGTTTTAAAATATTTTCTTCCTTCCTAATTTAATATACAATTTTTTTAAAACTGAAAATTAATAAGATTTTTTTTATCTTAATTAAATTATTACTTATTATTAAGTTAGTTAGTAGTAAGCTAGGCATAAATTAATTAAATTAAAGAGATTGTTAGTGGAACTTTATGTGAAAAAATATATTTATTTTAAAAAATTGACATTCAATTATGATATTAAAACATAAATGTAAATATTCAATTTTGATTTATTTTAAAATATTAAATATTATATAATTATAATACTTTTTATTTATAACATATATATATGTGTGATTTTTTTCATTTCATCCTTTATATTTGATATTCTTTATCTTGAAATAAAGTAAAAAAATATAATTATAAATAAGAGAGAAATTAAATTTAAAAATATTGTAAGTATAAAATGCTTACATTTAAGTAAATATATGTGTACATGAACCTTTCAAAAGAAAACTATATGAACCAAAATCATTTGGTTTGAGTGATTCAATGCTCTCGACTTTTAACCAAAGTGCAAATGAGAATTAATATGAGCATTGTGTGTGTGTGTGAATGATATATGTGAGTGAATCACAAAAAATAAAAAGAATAAAAATATATGTACATGAAGCTATAGTAATTCATAGTTAGGCACAAAAAGAGTAATTCATTTAATGAAAAATATTCATGATTGAATAAAAAGTCAAATAGAATTTATATTATTGTCTCCTAATTTATAGCACCAAATAAATTTCCGTCAAAGAAACATCGCATTAATAATTCAATGTAGAAGAACATGTACATGTGAAATTTTTTCAAGCTTCAAATGTACCTAAAATATCAAAGAAGAATAGAAACATCATTCATTCTTTTACACGTTTATTTGGCAAAACATGATACAAAAATCATACTTCAATTATTCAAAATCTATAGTAGTTTTTCCTTTAGAAAGTGATCATTATATCTATGTGTTTTACCCACTTTTTTTTTCTTTTCCTCTTTCTAATCATTTTTCAATTATTTTAAAATTTTTACCAAATAAATGAGTCTCATAATACAGATTGAGCATATATTTTAATTTAAATTCCATACATTCACTATTAATAACAATTATTTTATTTTTTAAATTTATATAACGTATGAACGCATTATGCATCAAGTTACTTGTTACTACATCACTTCATTCCGAAAGGAAAAGAAAACGTTTCCTTGGATGTTTATAACTTAAATATTGTCCTTTCAATTTTCAATGTTATGTTTTAAGTGTTCTTTTTAAAAAATCTTTGGGATGGTTTGTTAATATTTATACAAGGACATACGTTCAGCTACTACTTTAATTTTATATTGAAACAATTATGAGTCAAATATTCATTTAAAAATAAGACTCGAATCAAATTGCGGATGAATCGTACTCAAATAGTCAGAATGATGGAAGATTTCGATAAAAAATACATTTTATGAAAAAAAAGAGTTTATTGAAAAATAAATAAATTTATTTATTAAAAAAAACAGATGAACAGTTGATTTGACAATTGAAAGAGAGAGAAATGAGAGATCCCACAGTCAAAACAGGTGCAACTGCTGCCTGCCATGGCAGATTGGCAGTGCCCACTTAGCCCATTTCCCATTTTCTCAGTCTCCCTCGCTTCAACTCTACTGCACAAAAGCATCTACTCCACTCCAAGAACAGTTTGTGTTTCAGATCACCAGCCCAATCTCCCTCTCTTTCTCTCCACATTCTCAACCAATGCCACCAATCTTCACTTGTACTCGCTACATCTACATTTAGTTGTTGAACCTCATTTAATTTCTTTGCTTTGACTAGCATTTGAATCTGTATTAACTGTTCATCTATTTCTCAAGTAAGTATATTGTAAAAAAAAAAAAAAAGGGTTCTGATTGTTTACTTTAATTCCTTGTTTTGATGTCAGGTTTTTGGTATCCTTATACTCTCCTCATTTCAAATGGAATTTTCATTTGATGATGGGCGTCAACTTTGGATTCATTCCTTGTGTGGTTGAGATTTCTTTCTGGTTACTCTGAATGCTGAATCTTTTAAATGCTTCACTTAACGTTGGCTATTCTGATTCATTTTTGTTGTTGTATCCTAAAAAGGGCTTCTCTTGCTTCTTGTTGGCCTCAAGTTCTAATTTTTTAGCAAAGGGATGGAAGCCTTTTTAGTTCTTTGATTTTCCTTCCATCTTTTGGTTTGGTTTGATTTGTCCTTGTGATAAGCACGAGAAGTTACGAGTATCAAATTTGCCTATGAGCATTAAGACGGAACTTATTAGTGTAAAGTAAAAGCAAGATCTATGCCCTTGATAATTATTGATACGGGGTTAATGTGAGAGTTGACAGCTGGGAAGGAGGCTGTGGAATAATAATTGCTTTTTGTGTATGACATCATTATCAAGGGTGAGAGAGTAATTAGTGTAGATTTGAGACTGGCGGACTTCAAATCAAATGGGATCAAATGATGCTGTCAGTTGATCGCTGTTGGGTGAAATACATGTAGAAATGTATTGGTCTGGAGTTTGCAAGGGAAATAATAGCCTTATCTTGGTCCATTTTATGAGATGGCATCCTAGATAGAGCAGGGTGAAAGTCTTCCTCTTGATATGAAAATTTTTCTTTTCAATTTATTGGGTCATTTTTGGTTGAATATGATTATTTCGCAAATCTCAGCAAAAGTTCTGTAACTAATTGCCTCCCCCGCCCCCCGAGAAAAAAAGAAGGAAAAATGGAACCTTTCAAGATTCTTCTTTGTGATTTTCTTTCACTTCAAAATGATAATGCTTTTTGCTTATTAGTTATTTGATGACTTTTACAGGTAAAACCAGAATAATGAGCATGCAACTAGTAGACGATCAACCTCTTGAAATTAAGAAGCCACTGCTAGAGGTTCATCCTCAAGAACTCAAGTTCACATGTATGTGAGTAAAGAAGTCGGCAGATACTTCCACTTGTTACAGTTTGTTTGTGCATTTTGAGACCTTTTGATTGCATATATAAGCAATGACCTTGAGTTACTTCCCTGTAAAAAAAATGCTGGAAGGGACGAAGGAAGCTTATGCTCTCCTGGTTCTTAGATTTTTAAAGAAATCCTGAGGGAATGAAGGAAACCTATGTTCTCCTAGTTCTTAGATCTGGGAAGAAATCCTGAGAAAGACAAAGGCGCAGAAAAAAGAGATGTTCTTGGGAGAAGAGGAGCTCAATGTGTATCTATTGAATATTTTGTTCATGTTTTCCACGTCCTTTGTGCATAGCTAATTTGTGCACTTCGGTTGGAACACTTTTACGAATTTGGAATGAAACTTTTGTTAGATTGTAGCTTACATGAAGAAAATATTATGTTTTATTCAAACATCCATTTTGGTTGCTCAAAATTCTGAAATAAAGAGTTACAATACTGCTAACACAGTGTCACTGCAAACTATTGGATAGCAACTGAATGCTAGTATTTAGTGAAATATACAGCCACTTTCCTAGGTGAGAAATAGCTGAATATGGTTCTTTTTTGGCCTGAATATGACTCACTGAAGTAGCTGTTTGTAGCATTATGTTTGATTTTATTCTATTGAAATTGGATTAACTACCTTTCCTTCCCCAACGTACCTTTTTCTCATATAGGCACCTATTGTTTTTTGTGAAATTCTGATTGTAATATTTTATTTACTAGCCTATTTATTTTCAATTGTACTGTAGTCTTTGTCTGCATGTTCCCTTGTTTCTTTGTATTTTCTTGATTGAATTAATCTCCGATTTTCATTTGATGGGATGAACGTACTTGACTCCTTTATTGGTTTACTGTGATGTCAGAGTGACTGCTAACACTTTCTGCCTTTCTTTTGTTTGGCAGTTGAGGTTAAGAAACAAAGCTCATGTGCTGTTCACCTTACCAATCTTTCGGATCAATATGTAGCTTTTAAGGTGGAGTATTTTGATTCCATAATGGTGGTTTAATTTGGAATATTTATGCCTTTTCTCATTGCCTCACTTCTGTCTTGAAAGTATTCATTTTCTGCATACTTAGGCTAATTGAACCAGTCTCTCAGTCATCTATATTCTTTGTGCACAATGATCAAGAGAATAACAAATGAAGAATAAATTGTAATTATGTAAATAAATTCTAAATAAATTAGAAACGAAAATTTCCTTCAAAAAAGAAAAAAGAAGCGAAAATATGTAAAACAAATTGTAATATTCAATATATGCACCCTGCTTTGCTTTTGAAAATGAAATCTGTTGAATGATGATACAACTTTTTGGCAGGTAAAGACTACATCACCCAAGAAATACTGTGTGAGACCTAACATAGGCATAGTCAAGCCAAAGTCAACATGGGAGTTTACAGGTATCTACAATGCACCCTTCGTTTTCTTTTTATTGTAATATAAGCAATTTGTTCCAATAAATTGAACAAAGTTGTGAAATATGAAACAAGTTGCACTTGTTTTATCCTCGTGTGGGATAGTTTTTCATTTCTGGAGTGTGCTGACATTATGCTAATTACCTTAAAGTTCCTGTTTCTATTTTTTATTATTATTATTTTCTTTGTCAAAATTATTCAAAATTGATTTCAAACTTCTTCTAATGAAGTCACCATGCAAGCTCAGAGGTCAGCTCCTTTAGATATGCAATGCAAAGATAAATTTCTGATTCAGAGCACAGTTGCTCCTTATGGCACATCTGAAGGGGACATCATGCCTGGCTTGGTAAGGGTGAGCTCAAATGATCGATTTTAGCTGTTACATGTAGTTTCTTATTCTTGTCTCTGGCAGTTTGCAAAAGATAGTGGGAAGTATATTGAAGAGTGCAAGCTAAGAGTTATTCTGGCTAGCCCATCACACTCTCCAGTACTGTCGCCTGTTAATGGAGATATAAAGAAAGAAGAATCTTATGTGATTTCAACACAAAATGAAAAACTGCAAAGTGGAGCTGGGAATCTTCCCCCTCCTCAATCAGTAAGAGATTCTAGTGCTTAATACCCTTGCCTTTAGGCAGCCGCACATAAAATACAAGTTCTGGAATTAGTAATTTCTTTAGGCACCACAAATCACAGTTTTTTCCCTGTTGATCCAATGTAATAAAGAGTGGTTCTTTTGTGTATGATAACAGGATTACAATATTGAGGATGCAGAGCTTGTTATGGCCAAAGAGGAATTGAAATCTGAGGAGAGTGCCAACTCACCTTCTAAGAGTTGGGAGGTCGAACCTAAAACTCAGGAGCGTCTCCACTCTCCTCCTAATAGTGGGAAGCTTACCCCAGATAAGGCTGTGCAAGGAAGGAACATGAAATTATCCGAGGATATTAACGCGCTGAACTCCAAGTTCCTTATCTTAGATGCAAAGCTGATTGAGGTGAGTCTCATTATCATCCTTTTTTTTTTATACTTAATGTATAGTCGTTATGAGATGTATATTTCACTTTTGGGATAAAAATTAATGGGCTGTACAATGATCAAAAGTGAAATTGAATAAAATGCTTATAAGAGTTATCTCAAGAAATAGAAGTAAAAAAGGGTTTAATTCCTGAATTATCTTCCATACTTAACAGGTCAATCCATGGCGTAATTAGTTAGAGCTCATGCATCCAATAAGTGGAAATGGTGAAAGCCTTGTACCTTTAGTTTTCCTTTTCATTATCTACTGCATCCACAGCTGGTATCTTTATTTGTCAGTGAAATAGCTAGTTTAATCTATCAATCAACTACAGGCAGTTTTGACCTCATACATGTGTACAGTAAGCACCAGGAAGAACTGATTAAATGAAACAATGTCAAACAGAAATCTTCAGCAAAAAAATTATCATTCTCTTTTTGTGAACTAAAAGAATCAATGTTCACTGATTGACACCGGCTTGAGTTAGGACGATTGCAATTTAGTAGCAATGTGTGGCAAAGTAGCTCTCATACATGTTACCTAATCTGTTAGAGACAATATAAATCTTCTTGATTCATACGTGCTACCTAATACATTAGAGAATATACATCTTCTTGATTTACATAATTTAAGACCATACAGTATGTGTCAATTTAGTGCACTCGCAGCAGGTCTTTAAGTTTGAGCTCAGTCTCAGTTAGCTTTGCAAATGCAAATAGTTAGCACTTGATGCCCCTTGGCACGTCTCTTTAGTAGAGATAATCTTGCAACCTGTACTGATTCAATCTTTCCTGTAGGCTGAATCAACCATTACAAGGCTAAAAGAAGAAAAGGCGAGCTTTATACAAGAGAAGGAAACACTGAAGCAAGAATTGGTGAGTGATAATATACAGCATGCTTTCCCATTTTATTCCTTGTAAAGTGGAAATCTTTTTTTAACCAATCCTGTATAGATTTTTCAATGTCTGGAACATTTAAAACATTTAACTAACCATATTTGAGCACTATCAATTACTCCATTTTATTTTACATTTTTTCATTTGCAACCTTGTTTTATCTGCAATGAAGTGGCTGAATCATAGATTCATCCTTGCATTTAAATCGTACTGGATTTCAGTTGAATATTCCATGTTAGCAGCTAACTTGAACTAGGATTGTCTCCATACACCAGTGTAAAGGACTTAGAAAATTATTGTGAGACATTATCATTCTTTGACTGATTCATAATTATCTTTCAGGCAACAATCAAGAGAAAAAGCGGGATTAGACAAGTTCAACGAGGATTCCCTCCGCTTTTTGTTTGCATGGTTGCACTCATTAGTCTGGCTGTTGGATTCTTCTTACGTGCTTAAGAAAGAAGTGCTTAACCAGGATAAACCATGCCACACTTCACCCGAAGGATAGTTCAGTGGCCGGTTAACTGTGAAATATCTTTGTACCTATTGTTTCTTTTTCTTTTGTTTTCACTGAACTTGTAATTACCCTTTTTCTTTTAGAACTGAATGTAACTAAGAGAAATCTCTTAAGAACCAGCAAATGAATGTGACTGTTGGAGCTGTGTTATCCAATTTTCTAGAGGACTGCTATTTTGGTTCTCTAAACCATATTCTTACTTAAGAACATACATCATTTACATCTCGCTGTGGACTAATTGTGCTGTTAACATCTTTTAGAGGTTCTGCCATGGTTTCATTCCATGAAAACCTGACTGTATGTATCCTTGTGCTACTACTCATGGTGAAACCACTTTAAAGAGGCTAAAATAGTTATCTAAAAGTAGTTATATATATATATATAAGTTATATATATATATATATCCATTGACTACTTTTCCAAAATTTCTCTCTAAAACAAAGGAACATTCTGGAAATCCTTCCCAAACAGATACTGGGGTTCCTGCAGTTAGGGCTTCTGCATTATCTCCCTTGTATTTGCGGCTGTTTCAATGGACACAGTGGAAGCATTAGAGCAAGGCCGCCATCACTGCTAATACCAGGAATTGGCGCTAGAACTAGAAGGTTGTGTATATTACTTAATGCTTTGATACTTTTGACATGATCTATCTAATGGCTCAGTTCTAAACAATTTCTTGATATTAGGCCCTGGTTTGTTTAATAGAATTATGTCTCACCAGTAACTTCTCTTACAGTTTGATGATAATTCCATGACTTGAATAAGACCCAACTCTAATACCCCTAATTATATATATATATATATATAGGGTCGAGACTGGAAATGACTTGTGATGGTCATTTTTCTTCTTTTATAAGTGCTCTTGTGTGACTCGTGAGTGTCTTCGCCAAAGACCACCATGGAGAGCGGCTCGAGAGCAAAATAAATATACAAAAATAAGTGAAATTTATAATAAGATACAATAAGAATATAAGTTAATAGCATGAAGTGCTTTTTTCCCCCATCGATGATAACCAGAGCTGCCAATTAAACACAGAGCCAGGCAAGTAGAGGGAAGGCTCGCTCATTCATTTTTGGAAGAGTCATTTCCACTAGAAAGAAAAAGAAAGAGAGAATAATGCAAAAATGGGAACAAAAATATTTAGAATCATACCAATCTCATCAATATAAAGGGCCAAAACTTCTATACACAGATTGAGATCAAAGTTCCTCACAAAGAATATATACACCGATTTGGCGTTTTAGGAAACAAGACACTGTTAGGGGAAAAACTTCCTGCAATTCCCATGTACAATCTCTTGGTCATACAGGAAAAAATTGAACTATAGCATGACCACAAGTAAATGAGAAGATTGATTTCTCTCTGCAAGCTATAATGAAGTAGGTGCAAACCTATTTTAACACACTGAAGCACACTATATAAACCTCTGGTGAACCAAAGAACTCATCTGCACGAACATCACTCTCTTAATATCCACACTATTACCATTGACGTTGTTCATCAGTTGGTGAGCCTGGTACATATGGTACAAACCCTCGTCCACCAAAAGCAGGCCGCATGAAGGCATTATCAAATTTTCTCCAATAGTAGTGAACTGTGTGAGATGGAGTACTCAGGAGCATCCTCAAGCTGGATGGACGAGGAAAATTATGGTTGCCGAGATCAGCTTCTGAATCTTGTCCGTTGAGAAGGGGTACAATGAAGGATTTTGGGGTTACTGATTCTGAAGAGACCATTCTTGTCAAATGCTTTGGCGAAGGAAGCATATATCTGATTAAAGGTTTTGTCATCAATCCAAAAACCTGCATGGACCAAAGAGTATTTCAGTGATCAGATTAAAGATCGAAAATATAAAAGCACAGAGATAGAAATGGTGTTTCAATTTTGAGATACTTAAAAACTCTTACCACTGTGCTGAAGAGAACAATGGTAATAGTACTTGTGATCATGATTGAATTTCCACGTAACTGTGTATAACCTGCTTTGGTAAACTGCATAATATGGATTAATATTTACTATTTCAATCGCTTGAACAAGATAAGTGTTAACAGGTAGGCAAAGGTCGAAGAGGGGAGAAAAGTACTTACGAGTAAAACAATAAAGACAAAACATACCTCAAGATGTAAATTACATCATAGACATAGCACTTTAGAATTGAACAGACATAAAATGCGTTAAGTACCTGGTTATAAGCAAGGGCCATGGAGACGGCACCTCTCATGAGACCAGCCCACCATATTATAATCTGTAATAACAAAATTGTCAAAAATCACTAATGGAACCAACCAATTTAAGGGGTTTGGGAAACTTTCACGTAAAATATAAGCCCATACTTGCTGCCTGAAGCCAATTCTCTCTTCTGGATTCTTCTTAGTCAGGTTGGATAAAAACGATAAGGGGAAAATAAAAGCCGCTCTTCCTACCAAAATGAGTCCCAAAAGGATTGAACTGACAATAATGGATGTCTTTGGACTGGAGAAAGGAAAGAAGTGCGCGTCACACTCATAAAATGCTGAATAATGTGTTTGAGTGTTTGAATATAACAACAACAGAGGAGAATTAAATTTTTCATAAATGCCATACCTGTCACTTACAATCCTCCATTTATCGATATCCAAGGCATCCATTCCAACATAAACAAAGATAAATATCTCACATATAAATGATAGTGTTGCAAAAGCATGCCTGCCAAATAAATAAAGTGATGGTTTCAAAAGATTAGATTAAAAAGAAATTTCTACGTAAAAAAAAGTCTCAAAATAAAGTGATAATTTTTTCCCATTTTTGATCTCAGACTGTTGCATACTTGGTAGTGACTCTAGAGCTCTCTGTAACATTATGCCAGGTATAGTGTGACATCACGATTCCACAAAAAAACACCGTGAGAATGGCACTCAAGTTGAACAACTGCAAGGCAAAGCATTTAATTAAGAGAAGAATCAAAATCAAAATCTAAATGGAGATTCATCTGAAATGAAGAACAAAAGAGTGAAAGTTTCCAATCAACAGTATAAGCTGACATACTTCAGCTAGCATATATGAAAGGTATGCCATGAGCATCATAAGAGCAACCTCACGATCAGTAGAATGCCTGAAAAAATATGATATTTATAATAACTGGATAACAATACAATTCTCCAGAAGAAGAACCAGCAATTTTGCGTTCTACTAAATCAGACTATTTCCAGAAGGGCGCAAAGAGTTTACCGCCATTCACTTTGTGCTGATTGAAATACAACCGAAAAGCAATTTATGCACATGACTTTAGAATATAAAGATATCATTCTAGGTATTCTCATGCTAAATAATTTTAAGCAATTTAGCAGATGCTGATTAGGTACATACCTTCCAAAGTAGAGCTTCCTTATAATGAATGCACTAAGCAGCCCAGCCTACAGAAAAGTTCCATGTGAATAAGCTTGTGATCAAGTAGATCTTATATGCTCATTGATGCGAATGACAATGCACAGAAATAAACATCTCCAAGAAGACAGAAAAAAAGAGGACAGAGGGAGAAAGAGAGACTCACAGCAACTCCTAGAAAAGTGCTTGAGATAAACAAATATAGAAAGTTCCCAACGAACTCCAAAGCTGTGCCGGGGCTGAAATGAGATAAGTCAAAGTTCTGGACAGCATTGAACAGCACCACTGATGTGGCATCATTCACGACCCCTTCCCCAAACACTAGACTGTAGAGTAAAGGTGTCTCGTCCTGGTTAAGAACCTGCAAAATCACATGGAACTCATCGATCATGAAGACATGCAAAAAGATTTTATCAATTTGACAATATAAAATGTCAAAATATACCTGCAAAGTGCATACAGAATCTGTCGCTGCAAAGATTGATCCTAATGCTGAAAAATAAGACAATAAGGAGCAATAGTAAGAAAGACAAACTCATTTAGCTGAAAATGCTTTTTGGGAAAGTACTGAAATGAAAGGCAATACCAAGAAAATCCCCTATTGTGAGAGGATCAAGATTAATCTTCTCCAAAAAGCGAATAGCACCTGTACCCATAAGCACAAATAATTAGAAACTATTGAGCAATTATCTTGATTCTAACAGATAAAGCAAGCAGATAATACTCCTCAGGAGTTTAGCATTTAGGGTTAGAACTATAGAAAACTCCACATGTGCCCTAAATTCATTTTGTTTGACATATTCGAACTTTTCACGGTAGCCCAGGTGGGACATGATAGGATTATCTCTAAATTGTTTACCATGGAAATTTGTTAAAGAGTCTGCTATATTTTCCTTTTTCTGAAGAGGTAGTGTGAAGAAGAGAACTCTGCAGGAATATGATAGTAAGATATAACTACCATCTCAATACTAAATAGCTAGCTACTACATGAATTTGCAGCTCATTTTTGCACCTTAAAGTTTACCATATCACAATCTTCCATAACTGCGTTCCATCGGAGTAAAGCTATCTTCACCCTATGTTCATTTAGAAAGGGGTGCCAAGCACAAGGCTAGAACTCTCCAACCCTCTCTCAGTAGGAGATAATTGTTGGACATTTTTTTGCTTCATTTTTGGGTTCTAAGCTATTCCTCTCAAACCAAAAATATATGAAGATGATTAAAAACCTTGAGTGATGCTAAATAATTTCTTGTTAAGATTAGTGAAAATAACCAGTGGGAAAGATATTAGAAACCAATGTTTAAATACATAAGAGAGTAACAAAACCAAGAAGATACCAAGCACATACCCAATGATATGATAACAAAGGATATCAAGGTACCAATTGCTCCAAACAGCATTATAGTTATGAAATTGCGGAAGAATTGTTTCTTCTTTACCTGGAATCTGGGCAATACAGTAATGAAGGAAGAAAAAATTATATTTGGAGGAAAAAAAATAAAAGTACACAGAAATTTTCTCCATTCATTAGTTCCAAATTTCTGTAACTAATGACTTCTCTCGCCATGTTGACTTTCTCACAAATTCACTAAATAGATTGTAGATGGCTAAAAAAATGAGTTTAAAGAATTTGCAGCGTACCCAGCATTGAAAATGATCGGAGGAAGAAGATAAATGAAGAAAAGATCTTCACTAAACACCAAAAGATGAGAGCTCGTTCCACCACTAATAAGTAGAATCACAACTCCTGTGCACAGACCCTGATATTTATTAAAAGAAAATATTAATTACAATTAACTCAATTATTTTCTACCGGGACACAAAACAAATTAGAGAGACTTACAATTATTAGAGCTGTGATAGACTCATTCATCCAACGACTCTCCTCCAGAAGATGACCAATCACAATACATACACACAAAATCACGATGAACAAGTTTATTGACACCACTGAAGTGTGATCAGAGGTGGTTGATAATAATTTCATTTTCGCAAGCACCTCTAACCCCATTTTTTGAGTAGCAAATTTAACACCAAATTTCACCAAGTTTCAGCTTCAGCACTTCCAGCTCAGCTTTCACATTCACCGAATCAAATCTCTGCACAACGAAGTTCACAAAATCACAAAACTAACTCTAAAAAGAAAAAAAGAGACACAAAAATTCGAAAGCTTTCAAAAAATTGAACTTCAATTCTATCTATTAACAATCTTTCATAAAAAATAAAAAAATAAAAAATTTTATTCAGATCTCAAACAAGAAGCGAAAGTTCACACTACAGGAAACACCAAAACTCGAATCTTCCCAAAAAACTATAAAACTTTTATATAAATATTTTTGCTTACCTCTCTAGAAACCTCTAAATTCAAGCTTGCCCACCCTTTGTGAAAAATGACGAGATAGTATTAACGACTTTTCAGTTCAAAATTCGCTACCCAATTACGGAAAGATATTTACACGTGTATGAATTTCGAATTCAGCAAAAAGCTGACAATTATTCCCACAGAAAGCTTCGAATTCGAGCAAAAGAGAACCCGAAACTGTTTTCTAAAACCACTTTCAAAATCTCTGGTAGCCAAATTCCTCCTTTCCTCCTTTCTAAGGTAAGAGAAAACAAATTTGGAGAATTATAGTTCTAGAAAGAGAAAGCGGAGCAAGGTGAGAAATGGAGGGACGATGAAAGGGAATATATATAGTTAATTAATGAGAAAACCAATTTGAAACTTCGTTGATCGAATTTTAGACGTCTTTGATTGGATTTCGATAGTGGAATTTGAGCCGTTGATTTTGTACCTGAGTGGGTCTTTATATAATTAATGTTGTTAAAAAGCGAAAGTTTCGGAAGTTAAAATGTTGGAGGAGTGGAAAAAAATAAATGAAAGTTAGGTGGGGCCCACCGATCAAATGATTGTGTCCCTAGATGGAATCTCCACTCTCGTGGTGGTGATAATATATGGCCCCTTACTTTTCTTTACTTTGTGATTTAGTCCTGATACTTTGTTTTGAAATAATTCAATTGAATATTCACAATTTGACTTAATTTAAAATTTTAAAAATCTTTGATAAGATTATCAAATTATATTTATTATTAAATAAATTAGCAATAAAAATTTAATTTTTTTAGATGTAAATATATTAAATTAAGGAAATTGTTACTGAAACTTTAAATAAATAAATATATTATTCATCTTAAATTTATAAATCTTGTTAATTTAAATGATTTACATATCACTAAATAATTTTTTAATATCCAAATTAATAACAAGTCATTTTAGTTAAAGTCTTTTATGAATTTTTACACTAAGTCAATTATTTATATTTAATTTTAAATATCTCAAAATAAAAATATAAATATCCAATTAAAAAGTTAAAAATAAAAAAAAATCCTACAAACTTTTAACATTTGATAGTGACTCCTATGGTCACCTTTACTCTTATCTCGTCACTATAGTTATTCTTCAGGTTCTCTTCCCCCTCTCTCAATGTTAGCATTATGAAACTTGATACAAAACCTACTCCAAGTACCCACCCTATGTGTGTGCAGTGTGTGTGTGTATATATATTGAAATGGTTAGTACATGAATGCATTATTGATATATTAGATAAAGTGATGTTAGATATAGGAAGAGAAATTAAAATTAAATTGAATTTCCACATACATGAATGTGTCAAAAAAATTATGAACTTGTGTTGTCAAATCTAATTCAAGAACAAAAGTACAAAAACACTTGGGCTACGAAATTAGAGGTGCCTTATATAAGCAGATCTCCTTTTCCTCTCCCATTTCAGTTGTCACCTACTCACATGATAATCTGATAAGTTCTTGGCTGGTTTTGGTTTGCTTTGCTGGAACACACTACATTATATTCTTCCTACAATTTATTTTCTATTTTTGGTCAGGGGTTTGGAGGGAGGGGGGGGGGGGGTGTTGGAATGAGGTGGATATCTTGTCCTTGTATTAATAGTTTCATTGTGGTATGCATCCAAAACTTCAAATTGCCAGTTGGCCCGACAATGAGATTTCTTCGACATGTTTTGATAACGTGAGGGATTTCTGATAAGGTCTCCATCTTTACTTTTTTTTTTTTCAAATACTATTAGTACAAGATATTTTCTGATAAGTGTTTAATTCGTAATTCAAACTAAAATTATAAATAAAAAAAGCTAAATAAATTATAACGATACGGGTTTGCATTTTCATATTCCCCTAAACGGGGATAATAATGGCATAAAGTCACAGACATTAGTACTATAATAGAAAGCATCCCTTCAAATTTAAGTATTCATTCATCTCAAAATATAAGTATTTTAATAAATTTTGTGTTGTCTCAAAATATAAATAATTTTATTATCTTTTATAAATATTTTATTATTTATTTCTAATAAGTAATTTTATGATTTTTTTAGAAACATTTTATTGACTATTTACAATAATGAAAAACAGAGTAATAATTGAAGAGAAAATACTAGTAATAATAATTTCAAGAAAATAAAGAAATATTCTCTCAACTTGTAATTAAATGTCAATATTTCTATTTTAGTTTATCTAAAATTTAATATATATTTTTCTTAAATAAATATATATTTATTCAAAGTTTTACTAATAACTTAATTAATTTAAAAGATTTATATATCACTAACTCATGATATTTATAATTTACTATCTTAATGTAAGAGAATTACATTACACTAACTCATATTCGACAATAAATTATATTAATTCTGAGTATAATTTGATAATTTAATTAAAGTCAATAACATTCGTTAATTTTTAATCAAAATCAAAACTAACCATTCATTTACGAAATAATGAAATAATAGATAATGACATTTTAGGGATAATTTTTTTTTATGTGTAGAATTTAGTGAATTATATTTTTAGATGGAGTAGTATAAGTTTTGATGATATCCACAGGAGCTGCCTTATCGGGGAGACCTATACATGAATTTACCGTCAAAGAGAATATTTTCATAGTCAATTGCAAAAGTCTTCCACGACTCTCTCTTTTCAAAATTGGTATCTTTTGCGAGTATTTTTTTATTTTGATGTGATGCCAATAACCAGGGGAGAACAAACAGATGTCACTTTGGAGATTATAAAATAAAACACATATTTATTGAGATATATTATATACACGTCGAAGAAATAATATAATTTTAACATAAATAGGAAATTATTGCTCAAACGTGTAAAAGTCTGTGATTGGTCTTTCTTTTCTTGCCTTGTAGTAACTTACAAGATATGAAATATAAACCTCAGGTTATGAATTAAAGGGACAAAATCGAAGGAATTGTGTAAACATTTATAAAAACATTGAAATTTTTATAATAATCTAAACAAATGTTGAAATTTATTTTGAATATTTAGTAGTTAATGAGATGACAAGTGACGTATTTAATGATTTATAAGTAAAACTTTCAATAATACATTCATTTATTTAAAATTAAATGTTCACTTTTAATTTTAACTAAAAATTAAGAAAGTTCATTGATTTTAATTAACTTATTAAATTATCATTTATATTAATATAATAGATTGTGGGATGTAGGATCGGTGAAATGTAAATTTCTTAAATTAATATAGTAAGTGATATAGATCATGAATTAGTTGTATATAAATATCTTAAATTTAAAAAGTTATTAATGAAATTTTGAATAAAAATAAATATTTAATTTTAGATAAATTAAAATTAAAATATTAAATTTAGAACATAGAAAAGTATTATATAGAATTTTAATTTTTTATGTACTATAGCTCAAGAACTAAAACACTAATATCTCGAACTAAAACAAAATCAAAATTCACATAGCATTGTCGAGTTGGTAAGACATACGATGATGTAGAGAGAAATCTTTCGGCGATGATGTGAAGAGAAATCATCCGGCAATGCAAGTTCGAATATTGTGTGGGACAAATTTTTACTGAAATATTGTGTAGGTTTATCCTGAAATTTGAATCTTTTAAACTCTCTGATATGTTTCTGTCACTTGAATATATCCCTCAATTTACAACACACCTAATTAAAGAACATCTGATACAAGTGAAAATGTATCTGTCACTCAAATATATCCCTCAATATACAATACACCTGATTAAAGAAAATCTGATACCACTGGAAGAGTTGTCCTCTTTCCCTCGTAAAAACAAAAAACAAAATCAAAGATACCAAGACCAAAGACTACAAAAAAGAAAGAAAAGCAAACACTAGAATTGGTTTGCCACTCAAAAGCTAGTGCGTAATTTGGGACGATCTTTACAAACCATCATAAACTACACGTCTAGAAGCAAGCTTTTGTAGCCAAAGCAAGTACGGATGTTTGTGGTTTTGATCCCATGGAGTTTTTTGCAAAATGCTCCCTTTTGGCTTTTGGCTATCATCGTGGGATGCAAAATCATGGCCATTTGTTTCTTGCTTTGGTGATCACCGACAACTATGTTGATTAATTAATATGTTTTTTTGATGTTGACGTGAATGATGATCATATGGTGCACACGTTGAGCCCACTATTCAATTTATTTGGCTTTTTAAAATTATTTTCTTGTATTATATTTCTTCATTTAAAAATATTTTTATATTTCATATTTAAAATTAAATATCTATTTTTTAGATTATACGAGCACAAATACTCTACTATTATATTTTTAATCTGTCTTAAAAATATAATTTAGTTCTTATATAAATAACATATTTAATTTTTTATTTTTACATTTATTTTTAGTTATTAATTCTTATTACCGACCATAAATTAATTTTATATTAAATTCACACATTTAAACTAAATCATAAGATAAAGTACTTAGAATTAATCATTAATATTCAGTTACAAACTTGATTGAAATTGTATTTTCAAGAAAAATCTATTAGTTTATTTATTTTGGAATAATATAAGTAAATAATTATTAGTAAGGTATATATGAAAAAATATATATAAAATTTACATATCAAGTAAATTAATCGTTATTTTTTAATATATGTGAAAAAAAAATTATTTGATTATCTTTGTGGAATGGATGAAGTAATATATATCATTGAAAATCACACTAAGTAATTTATGTTTTAAGAGATATTTTCTATTAGTACAATTACTTTTATTACTATCACGATAATAAGAAATATAATATGATAATTTATTTATAGTCAAATAGTATATTTTAAATATTAAATAAAATTAAAAATGAATATTTAATTTAAACGATTAAATGAATGAAAGAGATATTTTATTTCCATTAATTTGAAATGAGGGAAGAAAGTGAACAAGAAATGAGAGGAGAAGATTAAGTTGTTATTAAACTATATACTAATAAGGGAAATATGATTATTATAGTAGAACTACAATTTTTTCCTTTTTTTCTAGAAACCCTCGCTATATACGTGTGGATGGTGCAAAATTTTGTCCAACAGTAATCAAGAGATAATCTAGCTGTAAGTGTGGATAAGAGGCATGATTTGCAAGAAAGACTAGGGGGATCAAATATTCAGTGACATTTAATGAAAAGAAAAAAAGGTTGGCAGGGGAGGGGATTTTTTTTTTTTATGGATAAGAGGGAGGTATCTATTGCATGGTCGTCTTTTTTTGAGGGAGAAGAGGGCATCCTTTTAATTCTCAGGAAGAAAAAGAGTGTGTGATCCCAGCACTTATGTTATCTGAGTTGGTTTAGACATATATGTCATGTCGCTGTCTCTCAGTTATGTTTATGGATGTGCTAAGCCAGGTGTTTATGTTATGGAACATGTCAAAGGAACAACGAGCACAAGTAATCCAGTAATCTTCTTCGATCAACTTTTATATTACTCGTGATCTGTGGATTCAAGGCCTCAAGAGTGCGATTTGACTACAAAAGCAACCTCATCTGACTTTTATTTGAGATTATGTATGTGGAACATAATTTTTTCAACGTAATTACTCGAAAATAATAGTTAAATTTGTGATTTTATATAGATGCGAACGACGATTATACTTTCAATTTTGGAGACGGAGCTCCCTCTTTCATTTTTTTTTTATAGGTTATGTTGTAGCTGCTACATTACCCTGCTTTTTTTATAAATAAGAAGAAAAAAAGAAGAAACTTCATTTATCAGTTGTCCCCTAATTGTTTTGATTTTTTATTTTGCCCTCCCTAATAAATTTTTGTGCCACCGTCCCTGTATATAGGCATTATCTAGTCAGTTTAACACTAGTTCCAACTGTTGAGTTCCTGTTCCTTTGAGTGATTGTTATGATATAGTGGCTTGTGAGTTGCTTTATAGGATATTTTCTTTTTCTTGTTTTATTTATTTATTGGATATCTTCATGGACGTAGTGAATTGCGGAAGGATATAAACCAACAGAGGAATTAATGGGGCTTTATTAGGCTCACACAGACATTTCATGAGCTGATATTTTGGATTACATATATTATTTGCAAATTTAATTTTGAATGAAAAAGTATTTTTCAACATGAAATTTCAAAATATATGAAAAATAAAATAAAGTTCGTGCTTGTATTGGACTCAAAGTCGAATGCAGCTTTTACATATTTCCAAAGGCATGATTATGTAGAAAGCATGCATGCATGCATGGACGGACGGACCAACTCATGATGATGAAAATTAATTAGAACCGAAAAGTATTGACTCGTGTCAATTTTTACTTTGCAATTAATGATGATTAGTAAAGACATTTTTCCATTTTTTTATTTTTCTTTTTTTTTATAAATACTCATTCAATCCCCTTTTATAAAATGTATTAAAAAATTATGTTATATTTAATTATAATATGTTTTATTGCTTTCATTGTTATTGTGTATATTATTTCTAAATTTAATCCTACTTTATTAAGATAAAAATAAATAAATAAAAAATCTGTTTTCAAGAAATACTAATATAAATAAAAATATAATGTAAAATTACTTTAAAATATCTTATGAAAATGAACGAGTAAGACATTTTGCCCTCTACATGAGGCTGCTTTTGCGAAATAGACCCTTGAACTTAAAATTGGGGAATGTGGTGTCGACTTTCCAAAATTTTGGAAATTCCCTCTCTTTTGAAGAAGTAATTAAGGGGGAAAAAAGTAAAATAAGTGATAAATAAAGTAAATACGTAGAGGAAATAAAATAAATAGGAAGGGAAGGGTTCCCCTCCATGTCACCAATTTTTTTGTTAATCTGGCATCCTCTTTCTCATTTCATCATAATTAAACAAACATAAATACATATTTATTAGGACAATTCATTTATTTAACCCGTATCTTTCACATTTTGGCTATTAAAGTCTTTTTTTTCTTTCTTTTTTTTTGCTTTGCATTACCTTATGTATTAAAAATGATCAATAAGTCCTTCATTTTTTTATAGGCTTATAAGTCCCTTATGTATTAAAAATGAACCATTATGATCCTTAAAAAGATTTTTTGTTTATTTAATTTTTATAGTAAAATGGACCATAATGATAAGTCAAAGGACCTATTGATCATAAAAAGAAAACATAAAAGACCTTGATATCCAACAAGCGAAAGATAAATGACCTTACAAAGTTTTTTTTTTTAAAAAAAAAAGATAAAAACTTCTCAATGGTCAAAATGTGAAATATAAAGGGATAAATAGATCAATTTCCTATTTATTATTTACTTTCTCTTTATCTATATCAAAGAAAATAAAAACTCTTTCGATATATATATATAACTGCTCACTATAATGTAAGTAAAAGGTGTCTCTTATTCTCTCTCTACTTCAGAGTACTTCTTTGTAAACCCAGAAAAGTTGCAATATTATTTTTTTATAACATTCTTATTTCAAAATTATAATCATTTTATTATTTTTTCCATCGAGAATTAAATATTCACAATTAAATTTGATAAAAAATTAATGAAGATCATTTATTTTAATTGACTTACAAAATTATCATTTATATTAATCTAATAGATTATACGATTCATTAGTGAGATGTAAATTTATTAAATTAAGTTAATGAGTGATTTAAATAATAAGTTAGCGGAATATAAATTTTTTAAATTAAATAGATTATTAATAAAATTTTAAATAAAAAATATTTATTTTAAAAAAATAAATATTTAATTTCGGACAAATTTAAATATAAATATGAATACTTAATTTTGATGAAGAATTATTTTTTCCTTAAATGATATGTCAAAATCAAAGGAGTGGCATCGAAGACACGCTTTGGACTATTGTTCGTAACATTATTATCTTTAAAATATAATAATTATCTTTTTGTTTTTTTTTTTCAAGTAATATGACAAGAGTAGAGAAGATATTTTAAGAATATTATAAAAAATTACCAAAAAATAAAAATAAAAATGTGGTAAGCAGGTAACAACATGGGGCCCGACAAATTAATTAGAATCACTAGAATTAAAAAGAAAAAAAAAACATGGGATTTGTTTTATCCTGAGATTCTATTCATCCTTATAAACACAACCACGAACTGTTCTTTTTCATTAATTTGTTTTTATCATATTGAGGTCATTTTTCGGTTTTTCAACCACAAAAAATACAAAATATGAAGAAGCTATTTTTGTTGATTTTCCTTTCCCCACTACAATTTTTCACTGGGTGATTTAAACTGGTTCCGGATCAAGATTTAAGATACATAAGCATGGAAAATTTATATATAAACATTTACCGGCTTAAAAAATTTATATCTTTTAGTAAATACAAATGGAATACATATAATATGACATTCTTAATGCACGCGATTTATAAAAATCGAGTTTATCTAAAACAATTTCAATGAATAATGAATACTAGTAATATATTTGGGATATTATAGTCTCCAGACTGTAGCCTTTTTTTCTTTTTTCTTTTTTTACAGTATTGATTTTCTTTGCTTACATTTTTCCTTTTTCTAATTCATATATTGAACAAAGAGCAAGTTGAATGCGTTTAACTAATTCCAGACATTCCATTTCTTTTGGTTACACCATCAAATTCCTCAAGTCAAATCAAAGTGTAAGAAAGAACGGTTATAATGTTCATGGGCATAGATTAGCTCACAAAGGTTGAGTAGGTATTGCAGTGACTCTCTGGTCGGTAAAGTTCGAATCTTAAACATAGATGAAGGATTATGTATTATGTCTTGAGCTATATTAATGTTTTCTTTTTAAGTTCCTTACTATTGGGTGCATATTATGTCATCTGCCATTGAGGGTACATTACTAGAGCTTTACTTTTGACAGGAGGGATCTCTCAGTCTGTATCATAAGTCTTTTAAATATATTCGAGGGAGACACATATCGAAGAGAGCCAACTATATTCAAACTTCAATATAAATATTCATAATATTTTAATAAAAATTTATCACATACGAAATTCGAACTTATATAATAATTTCTCTTATATCACCACGCATCTTACCAACTCAACTCAGCTAATGCCTCTTAATCGACTTACCTCCACTTGATTTGGATTAGGGGTGAAGGTAAAGTTGAGATGGACCGACTGGACACGTTCCTTCAAGTTAGAAATATCATAATCCAATTCAATTCCAGCTCATGTCGAGTCATTTCGATAGCTTAAAATGATATTATTTTAAAAAATAATAATAATTTTCAAGTAACGTATCGAATGGTAATTCAAAAGAACCCAACTCGATTAGTGTGATCGGGTCAGGTCATATAGACATTAGTTTTTTAGGGCTAGTATTTCAAAGGCCCAATCCAACCTTTTGCTGGGTTTGTTGAGCTTGCCTGCCTGACTGAGTCAAGCCAATTTTGCCAGCTATATCCACGACAAATAATCATTATTAGTCCAAAGGAAAAAAAAAAAAAAAAGGCTATAAGGCCAAAAGGGAACATACATATAAACCAATACTTAAGTAACTTCTAAAGCACAAAGAAGACTTGACCCCCAAGGCCCAACCTATTTTTCTCTCGTGCCGGATAACTAAAGCCCAACTTGAAATTAGCCCATTAACAAATCGCTTCCAATAATCATTCAAAAATGCGAATTCATTGCAAAAAATAATTTCTTTCTAATGACATTTATTCCACAATACAAGAAGGGAATTAAACAACTCCAAAAAAAAAAATTTTTAATTAATTAAACGGTAACAAATGACCAAAGTTATTGGGCAAATCATGAAAATTGGTCAATTAGGCTTCCAATAGAATAATAAAAGAACGTGCTTTAACAATAATACAAAATTATAGTTATATTATAGCATTACTTCCGTGTGCATATGTATTAGACTTGAGAATATAATATTTATTTATATTATATGCAAATTGCACAATAACTATATTAAAATAAAAGTATATGACACAAACTTATACTATCAAAACTTAAATTCACATATATTAGGTAAAATGGCTATCAAAACAACAAATCAAGCTCAGCACAGCAAATTTGAAGTAAGCAAGTTCCAGATCATGCCCTCATCAATGCTCGTGCTAGTTCCAGTATGCATGGCATGTGCAGTGTCCGGGTGAGGTTAATAGGTAGTTCAAGTGTTAAAACAATGATGTGAGTTTTTGGTGGCTCATTGAAGGTGAACTGTAAGATAACAATTGCGCCAGATTACAATTTTATATACTCCTTCCACCATGTGCTTATTTTTATTTGTTAAAAATTAAATATTCATTTTTCTTTAATATATATATTTTATCTAAAATTTCATTAATTATCTTATTATTTTTTTAAAAAAAATCAATAACTTATAGATCTCACACTCAACACATTAATTTAAGATATCTCTAACCCATTTATCATATTATCTATTACATTAATTTTTAGAATAATTTGATAATTTAATTAAAGTCAAATAATATTAATTAATTTTTAACTAAATTCAAAATGAATGAATTTTTGAGATTGTATATAAAAATTATATATATTATATGCCAACGCAATGCATAAACAAATTTAATTAATAATTAGTATTACTAATTAAAAGTGTCAAATACATTTGAGATATCACATCTATAAATATTACAAATCTTAAAAAGAGGAGAGTTCGATTCTATTTTATATCTAAGGGCCCAACGTCCAAAGCATATCATATTCTTCTAATTCAATTTGGCTGTATTTAAAAATTAAAAATGCCACGTGTGACGACAAATATTTTTTAATAGAATAAAATAATAAAAGAAGGATGCTGGCGCTGCCAAATCCTCGTTCTCCTGTTTCTGGATTTGCCAGCTCTGTTCATCTTCTTCCTTCCTACCTGAAAGAAAAATTTCGAAAAATCTGTTCTCCTCTGTGTATAATCCTAGGGTTTCTGTGATTGCTATGCGGTATTGCATAACTTTACCTGTGAAGTTTGAACCTTAATTTCGAATTCGTTTAAATTTCATCATTTTCCCCCCAGAAATGGGGGAATTTGAATTTTCTTTTTGAATGTGAACGGATCAGAAAAAATTGAAATTGTGGTATTTTTGAGAACTTTCAGATTTTTAATTTTTTTGTTTGCGCAATGTACTTTGTGGAAGGTTAAAGGAGATTGAGTTTTTCTTGATTTGCATGTGGTTGATATCGGAATGTGGATGCGTTTTTTTTCGAATTTATTACATCCACGTTGCGTGATTGATTTCTAAAAATTTTCTTCTGTGAAATTTAAAAGCATTTGGAGTTTTTCTTTTTATTAGTTTGGTTGCATATTGTTTTAGGAAAAAAAAAAATTAAACTAAGATTTTTCCATTCTCGGTAATTTAGTTGCTTTTGGTGATAGAAGAAATTCTCTTTTTTTTTTTTTTTTCTTTTTTCGTTTTTCGTTTTTGTTTGGATGGGGTTGGATAATTTGTTGTAGTTCTTGGGAAGCATGCATATTTTGTAGGCCTTTTACTGCTATCGTTCTCAAAGGAAGGTAGATGTGATGTACTGGTTGTTTTTTAATTGCTAATTCGTATACTTTTAATTTTGTAACTGGCATAGTTGAGTTTATTACATTTATGTCATTTAAATTTTCTTGGCAGTGTATGATTTATATATTCTGCAAGTTTTAATGGTATGCGCCATTGGAAGTGGGAGAATGGCAGCCTTGGCAAGGCTTCTGACATCTGGAAACATCTCCAAATCTACTGCAGGTAGAGAACGAACATTTGGATCCCAGGGATTTTTTTTATATAATATATATTGGTTTGTAGTGGGGGTGGGCCCATGCTTATTTTCTTGAAATTTGCAGTCTTTTATCTGCTTTTAGGATATGAAAATATCTGGTTTTGTTAGGTGCATGTTATGAGCAAGTAATCTTTGGATCTTAATATAATTCTGTGGAAAAATGTTTATGAAATGAAAGTGGTGAAAGACCTCGTGAAGATAATAAAGTATCTTTTGACACTGTTAATGATGTCTAGAAAATGTTTAATGAACCAGTAACTGGTGAAAGACCTTATGAAGATGCTGAAGAGAATATGTTTTAGCACAATAAAGATCTTTCTCATTAATATGTCGGTTTCAGGTTCTGTGTTTTTTATAGATGTAAACAATGTTTGCATATCTATGACAAGATTGAGGAGTCATTTTGGATAAAAAAGTATCACAGCTTTTAATGGGAGGCCTTAATGCAAAGACATAAAAATAGAAATTATATGCCATTTTGTTGGATTCTATATTTACTATAGTAATGATCATTTGTGACCTTTCCTCTTTCGCAGATGACTTTGGTCGTCAAAAGTTAGCTGTGCAATACATCCATAGGGAGTTACACGAGGCAAATGAAGCAAATTTAATAGATGAACAAGGTAATTTGTCAATCTATTACAGATCCTAATGGAGGCAACATGCTTTCTTGAGTTTAGATATGGTTAATGTTGGATAACATGCTGAAATAGGTGAGACATCTGTTTTCCTGAGGGGTCGTTCTTGCTTTTGAGTTAAATTTGTCAATTTCTTTCACTTCATTCTTCCTTGACATGATAATGGTGTGTTAACAAGTTGATACTTCGTGACATAGCACAGCTGCACAATTTTATAATTCTACTCTTTCTCGCTCTATTTAGGACAATCATATTTTTGAAACATTTTTATCTTTATTTGTCAACTGAATATCAGCACAATCCACAATTGTGGTTGTTCTTCTTCCAAGAGGAAATATTAATTAGTTGTATGTTTTGACTCTAATTTGTCTAGCATCTTTCTGTCTTCTGATGTTCAACCACTGATGGTTTTCTTTTTGTTGTAGATATGGACATATTTGATTTGCGGCCTCTGGCAGATCCTTTACATTTGGTAAGCTTCAAAGTTTGCACTTGACAGCTTCATTTGTTAAACATTGTATTGCAGTGGGGACATATTCCAAAAATATGTATACTGTTATAGCTAGAATATTTTATTCCTTGTGATTTTCCTTCTGTAGCATCCCAAAAGTATTGTCTACTTTTCTAGACTGGACTCTTCCAGTATCTGTTGATGCCATTATCCCTGTTTGGAAGAGAAGCATGCGAAACACTTCTCTCTTGTACCGTCATCTAATGCAAATTACTCCTATGTATTCTTGAATATTTTAACCTTGGAATCACAGGTCTTGTTATTGTCTTGTTACCAAAGTAGTGTTGCTTTAGACTCATTCAAATGGACTTCTAATGGGTATCTGGAAATAAGGATGAGCGTTTAAGAACAACCATTTGAAGTTTCATTAAGCTCAAAATATGTAATAGAAATTTTTGTACTTAATATCTTCTTTGCACAGGAAGCATATCTTGATTACTTGGTTTTATTTTTTGAGGATGCTGTTAGGAACTGATAGACTACCTAAATGGTCCATCCAGAAATCATTTTCTGTCAAGCATGTTTATCTTTGTTGTCTCACAAAGCAAAACCATCCATAGTACTTTATACACTGGCAATTCCTGATTCAGTTATTTATAAGATTCTCTTTTTTGTGATATCATTGACTCTTATGTGTCTTTTTTTGAAGGTTTCTTGTAATGCTTGTAGGAAGCCAATCAAAGCCAGTCAATATGCAATCCATGCAGGTTTATGTTTCTTGTTTATTCACTTTATATTGTTTTAGGGATGACAGTGTTCTTTTCTTGTTTCCCTTTGAAGAAAAAAAAAACTATTCCTTACTATGCTTCAGCACTGGCAACCATGTACATGGGATAGGGTTAAGTCATAATTACAAGATCATGAAGTATAGTTACTACAGTTTTGAGTTCCTAGTCAAAATTTCAAATCATGTAGCATCTATATAGAAAGTAAGTTGTAAATTTGTTTCATGACGGGTAAAAGATGTGTATATGCATTTTAAGTATATAATAACAAAGAGCTGAAATGCACTGGATCATTTCTCATTGTTGATTATACTTTCAACAAGTATTTTCTCCCAAGAATATCACTGACTTTTCCTTTGAATTGAGGACAGATGGCATTCCTTATCACACTTGAGATTCTATTGATATCATCTGCGTTTTACTTGATCTTGTGATGTTGTAGAAATTAAAACAACTTTGATATGCCTATTGACAGTTCTATATGGTCAGACTTAAGCTCTATGCCTGGACATAACACTTGTTTTTTTTCACGCCACTGATGAGAAAAATTATCAGCTTCTGAATGCATTACATATATGCATGTGCTTGTTCCTTGAGCAAGCAAAATGATTGAATTAGATGGAACAAGTTCATTATGTTAAAGAAAATTGAAGCCTTTAGATATAATGAAAAATAAACTCAGCTATCTGTTTGAAAAAACGTTCACAGTATGGACAAGGAAATTATTAGTTTGATACATTTTGGCTTTTCCAATTGTGTATCAATTTGGACGTTCTGAAATGTGGGGAAAGAATTTTGGTCGACAGTGTGAATTTATTGAGTAATTCTCCCTTGACTTCTGATTGTCTTCATTTTTAAATGGTTTAGATTAACCAGTGAGCATAACAGAGACTCCTATTATTTTTCCAAGGATATTTTATTGGAAATTGCTAGGAAGCCATGTTTATCTGTGGATTGATCTGGCATTGAGCGTGGCATTCTGCATCTTTTCTCCTTCAGGAACAGCAGTATTTGGGTGCTGTGTACCAAGAGATTTAGTTTTGACCTCTGTTCAGCTTATTTATAAGAGTCTCCTAATTGTTTAATAGCATTCTTATATTACCAAGGATTATGTTGTACTTCAGTGTGCATCTTCAAATTGGAATTTCATAATTGTAATTTTTTGTATATCTAATTTTGGTGAAAATTGTTCTAGTTCTAGATTTGTCTTTCTTAAGTTCTACAACATTAGCTGTTGTGGTTCTTAACTAAAAGTTCAATTTTGCTAATCTTTCAGAGGTTTGTACATCTGTAACACCTCTTGAAGAGCTTGGCTTGGAGCTTGACAGAAATACAGGGCACAAGAAGCCTCCTCGGAAGGAGAAAAGAAAGTTACCTATGGTCCATTCCAGTATCCTTCTACTGATCTCTTGCCACCTGGATTTGGAATTCAGAACCATTTCTCAGGGCCTCGTTTTTTTTCCCCCTTGAAAATTGTCGAGGAAATGAATGGTCTCCACATTCATTTCTTAACTAGCATTATGAGTTGAGATATACTTCCACTAGCATACATTTCTTGTTTACTATTTACTTGTATCATTTCTGGTCGATCATTTGTTCTTTTAACCTCTAATAGACCAAGCTACATCAGTAGGTGAAAGACTCAAATTTGAACATCTTGATTCCAGTGGTATTTCTGCATTGGAATCACGACTGGAAACTCCCTCTGCTGAAGCAAAAAGTTTGTTTTTTCCCCCTTTATTCAGTATTTTCTCTCAGAAAATAATGATTTCTCTGCCATATAAAAGTTATCTTCATGAATGATGAGGAACAGATGAAATGAAGTCCCAACCCTCCCCCATGAGACACAATAAATGCATTGCATAATAAGTTTTGAATAAGTTTCTTCCTAGTGAGATCTGTAGTTCATTTAAACATAAAAGCAGACATTGTGAGATACAATTTCTGAAATCTTTTGCTTATGAAGTTTCTTGTTCATTTTCTGATCCAGCAGATGGACCATTCATTCTTGATTGTTCAGAGATTAGTCCAGGAAACACATGTTCCCTAGCAACCACAATTCCACGTCCAAGAAAACGATCCAAAATGTGAGTTTTCCACTTTAGGTTAGAATCTGGTAAAGTGTAGATAATGCACTTTCTCCTCTTCTACTGCATCTCTCTCATTTTTTTACTATTGTTATTTTTATATCTTCTTGCTTGTGCCTCTATGCTGATTAACATACATAAACACGATATTTTCACTAAAAAGTTAAAAATACAAAAGAAAAAAGATGAGTGTTCTTACACATTTCTGGGGTTCGTTGACATTTTCGGCATTTCTTTTTGTAGGAAAATAGTGTTGAAATGTCTTCTTGCTGGTCGCACTGTGCTGTTTCACCAAAATTCCCATCCATCCCCCTTTCTCACCTAAAAGATCAGAGAGAGAGAGAGAGAGAGAAGCCATAACTGAAACTAACACTTACGTGAAAAATTGGATGGAGTTGGCTTTTCTTTCATTGTCCACTTTTACATTGCATGCTTCTTACGTGCAAGATTGAAGTCTATAGTTAGTGTTTTGGCTAATTATCTTCTTTCCTTCTTTTATACTTTCTCAATCTGTAAATGTTTGCTTACAATTACTAAAAGCTGATACCTTTTTTTTTAAAAAAAAAAAATCCCCTGTTGATTGGTAGATTGTGTTAGAATGATATACAGTTCTTTTCCGTTTCTTGCAGGGTAACAACTGAGGCTTTACCCCCTGCCTTGGATAGTTTTGCACCAATAAGTGGTGTGACCTCCCGGGAGACCATCTCTTGTAAGGCCAAATTCAACTTCCTTCCACTTTCCATGTTTATTGTCTCCAAATCCTATTTTCAATTTTCTATTAAAAGAAAAAATTCCACACAACCTATCTGGAGTTGTTTAGACAAAAATGGAAAAATTATTTCTTGATAGCTTATATATCTTATAGTGATTCCTAAAAGGAATCTTTTTTTGTTGTTAAGACCTTCAATTGTAAAGAATTATGCACCATTTTATTCGAGTAAAGACCTTGTCAATGAGCACTATGAAGCAAAGTATCTGCAAAGGTGTGAATTGATTTTTATGCATAGTAATAAGCACAATGGTGCACAATATTCTCACAGAGGTACTTGAGTTCTTCCTATGCAAGGTAGTATAGATTTTGTTCTTAACACAATTCTATGTTAGTATTTTAACTAGTCTAGAAGTGGACAATTAACATGATCTTTGTCTGTGTTATTTTTCTGGGTTTCATTTAGTAAAATGCCTTGTGTTAATAAGATGTGCAAACAGGATACATTATGAGATTTGGATCAGATAGTTGCCAGTATTTCACTCATGGTTTTATAATAAAGTATTTCAAGCACTGATATTTACATTGGACGTGATAAAACTTGGAGATCAATTCCTAGTGTATCTTGTAAACCTGAGGTGTTGAAATTGGAGTTATTTCATAAGACCAACATTGTGCTTTGGACAAAATGTCTGCCTAAAATTACAAAATTTATTCTAGGTGACACTCCAAAATTTTCCTTTCTTCATTTGCTTGTGTTTGCTTTATTTCTTGATAATATTATGTTGCTTGTGGACTTATTTTGCAGCTAGACTCATAAGAATGCACAAAATAGATTTGTTGCATGCTGATTGCTAAAAGGGAAAATTAGTGAGTTTGACTAATATCATATGCTTTATATGATGCTTGGTTTTCTTTTCTTTCTTCCCCCTCTTTTGGCTGCTAGATGGATAGCTTCTCATTATTTGAATCTCTATCCATGCATTCAGGCAGTGAGTATCCTAAAAGTTCAGAAACAGTTGGTGAAAAGGTTGCAGATGATGCTCTTGGGCAAAAAATGCATGGACAATTTAATGAGCTTCACAGGATGAACGAAGGTATCATCACACCTACTAATGCCAATGCACTGCTTAAAGAGGATTCTAATTAGTTAAAATTGAAAACTGAAATTCATTTTATTGCTTTTTGGAAGTTGTGGTATTATGCTTAAATTTCATGTACTGGCTATTCTTGTGGAAATAATTTTGATGCAGTAATATTAGATGTTCCGGTTCCTCTTGCGACCAAGATATACTATTCTCAAAGAAACAATCGTCTACGATCTGCACTTGGACATCTATATTATAATGAGCAAACTAAGGAATATTCTAGTGGATTTGTTCATGAGAAATCATCACGGGCAAATGTTGTCACAACATTGACTTCATCTCCAAATAGCTTTTCTCTTGATCAAATCAATGATGATCAGCTGGACAAGGTACTCATGTTTTTCTTGATTATTAAATTCAAATATTAACTTTTCTAAAAATAAAAAAAAATCAAATATCGATATCTCTTGAAACAAGAATGCATTGATTTGTCATGTTTCTTATGAAACAGGAAGATGGCCACCCTACATATGCACCTGATCAAATTCTTGCACAAAGTTCAGAGTTGTACTCATGCAGAACAGGAGGAATTCCACCTGGCATGAGCATTTCAAACCAGTTTACTATGAATAATGTTCTTAGACCTCATACTTCTCTTGGAAAGATGTCAAACAATTACTTTACAAATTCTTATTCAATTGTTGACAGCTCTGGTAATTAATTGCTATTATATTCATTCGCTCCTTGTTTACAAAAAAAAATGCTAATTCTAAAATCTTAAACAACCTAGAGATAGTAGTGAATTTAATATTAAGTCAATAATAATGCCTAGTATGTAGTGGAATTTCACTTTTATGCATTACATAACTGGATGAGTAGAGGGGTGACTAATCAAATCCCTATTAGATTGTCCTTTTCTCCCTCCATTTTAATTTGTTCCGAACAATAGATGGACCTGAGGTAGATTTTAGATTCTTACACTACCCACGGTCAATATCCCTCTAGCAGAGGGGTTTTCTTTCTGTGACTTTGACTGTATTACTGTTGGTTGTACTACTTTTCTACTCCATAAATTATATTTCAAATGGTTGTCAAGAGTTACCACGTCATTTCAGCCCCAATTTTAAATGCTATGGCCACACCTGCGTGGAGTTTCTTAATAACTGTTTTCTTCTTTTATTGGTCACTAATTGGGTATTATGATTCAAGAGCATTTTTGTTTCTTTTTTGCTATGCTCCTCCAAAAGCTCCCTTATATCACAAATGGCATTCAGGAGTTTCTTTGCAAGAGTCAGTGTCATGTGGGGCTTGCCTTAATTTTATCTTGTTTGTGCCTTTGGGAACGACCTCGTAATGGCTGTTCAGACATATCTTCCCTCGTCATCTTGTGTTCAGAATCTAGTGCTCTTGTTCTTTGTCGTTTTCAGTTTGTACGATAATGAAGCTCTTCTCCTCTCATGTGGGTTTTAGGCCCTTCCCTTGTTTTATTTATTTGTTTATTTATAGTTTCGCAGGAAGTGGCATTGGGATTTGGGGTTGGAAGTGGTGTTTATGCAGTAAAGGAAATGATTGGCCTTTAGACTTCGTAGGAGGGTAATTAAAATTATGGTTTTGTAGGAAAGTCACTAGGAAGCTTTCAGCAACCTGAATGAAGTCAGAAGTGTTTCAGTTATATAGGAGCTGGAAATATTTTTACGCGGTTAAGGTGATACTCATTTTTTTTCCTACTTGTTCAAGTTTAGGATATTGTTCCAATTGTACTTTTGGAAAACTTTCATGCCCATTTTTGCACTAACTAAACAAGGCAGAGTTTATCTTTATTATGAAAACTATGGGAATAGATCTCTACTATTAATGGCCCTCTACTGTTAATTATGTATGTGTTATGGTTTTAGTGAGGCAAAATCCTTCCAGGATATCTTCTGTAGTCCAATCATAGATTGCCATCTTTGTAAATGCGTTCTTCTTTCTCCATGTTGTACTTATTTTAAAATTCAGAAGATAAAAGCCTAGATAGATAGTTATTCATAATCTGATAATTATATGAAGTGATCCACAGATTTATTTTTGAAGAATAAGGTGACCAATTTGCCGAAAGGACCTATTAATTTCTCTTGTTAGAATCAAAATCTCTTCTTCTAAATTATAAAATGTTTCGCAATTTTTTAGGGTTATTTTGTGAATTATTTTTTATATTATCTCTACTTATTTTATTTATCATATTAAGGCTTTTCTTATGAAAAGAGAGAAAAGAAATTATTTTAGTTTTAAGAAAGAATGAAACAATAAATAAGTATGCAATTCATTCCAATACCGTATATTTTGGAACACCAAGAGAGTTAGCTTTTTTTTCCTCATATTGTGCGTGTAAGTCTGTTATGTGGTTGATATTCATTTCATTTTCAGCTCATTATCAGACCATGTGGCATTCAACTCGTGATTAGAAAATTGAGTATTCTCATTTATATGCTGGCTGTGGGGGGGGTTCCAGAGGTTTAGTGGGTGTAACTTGGTGCTCCAGTTCAATATGAAATCATTTATTTTTCACATGGGATAGAAAACTTGAGATAATTTTTTCACATGCCAATGTCAATTATAGAGACATTAGGATACTGATGGAGATGTATGGCCTTAATCCCTGTTTGCAAACAGTCACTATTTGGCAGATATTTTCTGGCTGCTGCAAGCCTGCAAGTGAGATAGATTACACATCTTTTGTTTTGATCGGTAGTTCTTAAAGTTACAATAGAACAGTATCTTCGTGTGTGTGTGTGTAATGTGTATATATAATAGCTCCTAGATGCTTTTGCGCATCGGGGAGTTGTCCATGTCTGGGTAGAATACCCTGCTGTCACGAACGGATATTTTAAAGCATAGCTTTTTCTGTATTTAATGGAAAATATTTATCCTGTTGGGAAGATATAGTTATTGATAGGACATATGCTTTCATGCTTTGTTTTGTGTCTCTATATGATATTCAATGATATGTAGCTGCTTTAAAAATGAAAGTTGAACTCATAAGATTATTACGAAAGGACCCTCTTGAAGAGACTGGGCCTTTTTTTTTTTTTTTTGTATTAATAATGCATGCTATTGTGACACGTTGAAATGCTTAAATTATACTTCTAGCTGAATGGGGATATGCTTGTTTGAGGTAGATTTGTAAGAATCTTTCCATTGTTGCTTTAATGGGGGGGGGTGAGATTCATCTATGGGTAGAACAGCACCATGAAAAAAGAAGAAAAAATAAAAGTGCATTTTGGTTAAGATATTTCATATTTGCTTGGCTTTTCATTCGGGTTCAGGGTCTGCGACCAGCCATAAATCAAGGAAAGAACCTTTTGATGCCACCAAAAGAGAAAAAGAAAAAGAAAAAATGATGGTGGTGGCGTTGAAGATGTTCTAACAGGATTCGATGCCCTTGCACAGTGTACCTGTCATAGCAAAAATTCTTCAGATGTTGTAAATATTTCCTTGTTTGTGAATCAGTTTTTGATGCAAACTTTGGATGAGAGGTTTTTAATTGTTGTTTAAAAACTATTTTAAAAATTAATATTCCTATTGTTCAAATTTAATATAAATTTTCTAAAAAATAAAGATATTTTAAGTAAATAATAATTATGCAGTACAAGTAATTACAGTATATTTAATGATTGACCTTATCTATATATCTAGAAATCATGATTTCGAACCATATTCTTCATAATTATTATATATTTGAAAAGAAGAGGAAAAAAAAAAAAAGGAGAATGGTGGGCGCTGTTGTTTGCCTCAGAACATGGGTTGAGTAGGGAATCAATATGTGGTCTGGCGTATGAGTGATATCAAAATCCATTAGAAAAGCTGATATCAAAACCCATTAGCACACAATGAAGAACATTCATTGATAATGTTTTGCATGCTCTAAAATAGTTTGCACGTTTGCATAAAGATGATACCTCCTGAGTTGTCGTGCAAGCATTTCTCTATTCCATTTTGATGAATTCCACTGTTTAGACATTATTGCATTTGATTTTGAAATATGGAAAATAAATAAATAAATTCCTCCTCTTTCCATAGCCGAGATAGTTACTGGTTTTCAGGAGCATTTAGCCTAAAATTGATCATATCTTGGAAAGATTGCTAAGATTTTGCATCTGTTAGTCTGCCCAATTCTAAAGGGTGTAATTATTACCTTTCTTGCGAATTTTGTAGTTGACAAGAAAGTTTACTAAGACAGGCTTTGAATTTAATATTCACCGACTTTATGGGTTCCATTTCTTTATCAAGATTATTCTTCTTTTTTTTTGTTTTTAATTTTTTTTCCCAAAAAAAAGGACTTAATATTCACCATTTCTATTTTCTATGTTATTTCCTTGTTTATTTGTGTTTGATAAATGCTGTTAAACTTTCATTTGAATAAGAGTTAGAGTTAGCCCATGTAATTTATTGAAAGTAAAAATATTAAGTAAGGAAAAAATTGGGAAAAAAAGAAGAAGAAAGAAAGAAATACAACATCAACAACAACAACAAGAAGTACTTTAGTCAGGCAGAAAAAACCTGAAAATCACAAAAGTTCTGTATTTGTTTATCATATAATAAATACATAAATATGATGTAATAATGTTGTAATTTGATTGTGAAACAACTTAGCTACAACAAATCCCCCTCACCTATGATTAAATGACCTTTTGTTGTACCGACTAAGATGCCCTCCCAACTAGTAATGATTAAATAATCCCACTTACTTGACCCCTAATTGTTGCCTAATCCACTTACAAGAATGTCAAATGGATGCCAAAAACATTTGAAAAGATTCCTAATGTTCATTGTACCTTGTAGCCAAGAAACTTTTGAGGATGTATGAACTAAAACCCACTATTTTTTGTTTGGCTGGCTTGTTCATTGTATTAGTTTATTTGGTTGAGAATATTGTTTAAAAAAAGAAGAAAAAAAGAACATACCAAAATGCCAAATATAAGTTAGCCTAGGTATTGTTATGTAGTAATTAAAAGGTCATGTTATTCTTAGTATTGGTGATTTTATTTATTTATACTTTTAGATTCTTCATGGTGTGCTTTTATAGTTATGCAAGCTATTTTAGTTATTTTCACGTGATAAATTCACGTGATTTTCGTGTCCTTTTTATATTTTACTATTAATTTTTCTCTCTCTCCTTTTTATCAAATTCTCATGAGAAAAACTAAAAGGAAATTTTTTTTGACTTTTTTCCATTCACTAGACTTTTCTTTTTTGTTTTTCATCTATTTTTGTTTATTTATTATGTTTTTTATAATGAATTTAACTTTATAATCATACAAAATATATATGACCAAATGTTAAAAAAAGAACAAAATGATCAACGAGCATAGATGAAATGACAAAACAGGTGCATGCAAACATATTTTCATTTCACTAGTGTGAATTTAATTTATGATGGAAGTAAATTTATTTGATTTCTTATAGGATTGTAAAAAATCAACGTATCATTCACAAACTCTTTATTTGTTTATTTTTTCTAAAATTGAATTTTGGTGGGAAATTAGTGTATTATTCACAAATCTTGATAACTTAAGACACATTTCGTGATTTACATTATTATAATAGCATTAAGAGACATATTATTATCCTTAGCATAGTCAGTCACAAACTTGAAAACTAAATCATAAAAAATAAAAATAGAAGATGAACAAAATGGTCATAAAAAGTAGTTCATAGGTATACATTTAGAGGGAATACTTTTTTATGACCATTTTACTATTATTTACATTGGTCTCTAATACTTATCATGACCATCTTCATTGAAAAACATTAGAATAATATAAATAAATAAAATAAAAGTACGTGAAAAAAATAAAAAGTGTTAAGTGACATTCTATATGATACTACTAACAAAAATAATTGAATAAAAAATAACAAACAAAATGTCAGATTTTACTAAAACAAAAATTTAAATATAATTGTACAAGATATTATAACTTTAATGTTTGAATCAAAGAACCCAAACGTCCTTTCAATCTTGAGCATCTCACATCGGCATCTTGCTTTTTCCGAGCTTTGTATTTGATTCTAGACATTAGAGCTGCATCCACGTTCTTATATTCTTTTGGTCACTTTTATTAGTCCTTTTTCATTTCAATCTTTCTTTCTTTTTTTTTTTCCTTTCTCTTCTTGATAATTTGGTGGATTGGATTAGTTAGAGTTTGAGGACTTTTTTTTTTAATTTTTAAAACGATTCATTTTAACTAATTAAAGTACTACTTTTTTTTCTTCCTATTTGTTTATTTACATTCTTATTTATTTTATTATAATTTGAGGAGAATTTTTGTAGTATTAGAATAAGGAATACACGGACTGGTAAAATATTGAAGGCATGACATCTTACATGGGTATTGAAGGCAAATTGGAAATGAGAAGATTTTTAAGTAAACTTGTTTTTTTATGAACTATATGCATTAAAAAGTTGTTATATACATAATATATTCTATATTTTTTAAAAAAATGTACTATCTCTATCTGAAATTTAATGTTCATTTTTTCTTTTAGCTAAAAATTAAAGAATTTTTTTTATTTTAATTAATTTACTAAATTATTATGAAACTCATGAGTTAGTGAAATGCAAATACTTTAAATTAATATGGTGACTGATGAGTGACAGAAACCTTGAATTAATTATATATAAATTTCTTAAATAAATGAAGTTATTAATGTAATTTTAAATAAAATTTATGTTTATTTAAGAAAAATAAACATTCAATTATGAACAAACTAAAATATAAATATAGACATTTAATTTTAGATAAAAATAGTATTATTTACCAAGATGTGTCCACATAAAAACTTCAAGTGCCCTACATCAATTGATCTCATGTTTTGCCTTCAAAATGACATCACTTTCAACAAATTAACATTCAAGGTTTGACAAATCAAAACAAATTTGATGAGATACTGGTTGAGGTTTTAGTTGGCACGAAATAGTGTGAAATATTTTCATGAACACTAGGATCAAAAGCACATATGTATTTTGTAAGGTAACAATAATTGCAAAGATAATAATTTTCTATTATGCATTGCAATACAAATTGCAAATAATGTCCACTTGGATTGGAGTTCCACCAACAGAAATAATGACAATAATTGATCTTTCACTTTATCCCAAAACAAATAATTCATGTTTCTTGTTATTTTGAATTTTCACTTTTAGCTAAGACCCCTTGGGTAAAGAATAAAATTGCACTTCTTAAAATATTTGTCACTTATTTTTTCAATTTCGCATTTCTTCTCCATTCATTTAATCAATCACACATTAAATAATTTAGATTGTTTTTCAAACTATTTCAATTATCTTGGTAAAAAAAACACTTTTCAATTATCAATGAAAAAATACTTTATACATTTTTTAGTTTTTCTACTACATATCAATGACATATAACTCTTTAACAAATCAATAAGGAAAATTAGCTCAATTGGTTCTACATGTTTGAGCCGTTAGTTCATTAAATTTTGGCATGCTTCATATTGTCATGTAAAGTACTCTTAATTTTAAAAATTAGTTAACAAAGTCATTTTCACATGAAAACATTTCAGATTTCGATAAGTATATCATATGATCATCACATGATGAATAATGGAATAGTATATTTGTCATTTTAAAAATTTTCAATGATAAAAAATTCTCAAACAATAATAAATACACAAATCAATATACTTCAACGATCTACTTCTTCATTATTCATCATGTGATGATCACAACATATTTGGCAGAATTTGAAATGTTTTATAGTGAAAAAGACTTTGTTGTTTCATTATTAAAAGACTTTAATGACTAATGACTTGAACATGTAGAACAAAATGAACTAATTTTTCAA
The DNA here is from genome assembly GCA_019593545.1 of Apocynum venetum. Lineage (NCBI taxonomy): Eukaryota > Viridiplantae > Streptophyta > Magnoliopsida > Gentianales > Apocynaceae > Apocynum > Apocynum venetum. The sequence continues at coordinate 4,227,806 of SRSM01000127.1, forward strand.
TAAATAATTTAGACATTTTAGATTAACTTTTAACAAATGAAGCTTAATTTAGTTTTGAATAATTTAATGAAAGGAAATTTTAATATTCTTTTGTTCAAGATTTATTGTTGATGGGAGGAAGTTCAATTTGAAGGAAATTTTGTATTCTTATAGAAATAAAAATCCCATCTTATTAACAGCTTGAAGATAGAATTTGTGTGGAAGCTGTAAGAACAAAACAATTATAGGGTCTATTCAGCAAAAAAAAAAAAAAAAGGTGGGGTGGAGGGGGGGGGGGGAAGGATAATATAAACCAGGATAACCACCACCCATGGTAAGCTGCAAGTCATTATCTAAAAGCTTAATCTATGATTTTTAACCTAATCTTACTTAAACAAAAAAAGATATGGTTTCTTGAAACTATTAGTATATAGTCTTTCTTTCGTTTCATGTGTGCATTTCCTCAATAATATATATTGATTACATATAAGAAGATATTTTAAATATGTGAGTTGTAATGTTATTTTATTTTTGGATAGATATTAATGTTATTTTATTTTTAAAATAAAAAGAAGAAAGAAAATAATTCTTGATATGCAAATGATATCGCGAATAATACAAAATATCTTATCTTAATCTTATCTTATTTGATGAATATCGGTTATGTACTACCATTATTATCTTATTTCTTATCCATATATCGGCAAGTATTTTTATTATTTTATTACTTAACAATGTATTATTGAATATAGAATCTTGAATACTTATTTAAAAAGGGAAGGAGGAGTATATAAATTTACATGCTACTACACCAGTAAATAAAAGATTATATGTACAAAGAATTAATATGAAATACTAATATCTTTCTGAAGAATAATGTATACTATATGAAATAATATTAATCACAGTTTTATTTTATCTTTTTTTTATTTAATTTTATTATGATTCTATTTCTATCATTTTCAAAAAGAGGGAAATACCTTATTTTATACTATTATATATATATACATATTTCTTATGATTTATCCATCTCTTTCCCATTTAAGAAAATAGAATTCAAAACCTGCAAGTATTTTCCTTCGGCAAGCCGGACCCAACCCCATCTCTACACCCGCCGTGGTGCTGAAGAAAAGTCCCTACCCCAACCCTAAAAAAAAAAAAGAAAGAAAAATCTACCAACTACGAGTAGGCCCATCACTTCAATGATTCTCTCTCTCTCTCTCTCTCTCTCTCACTGCTGGATACAAATACAATCTTTCTCTATCTATATCTATATCTATTCCTTGTCAATCTTGCAACCCTGATTTTTATTCAACTCCTGCTTCTGATACCGATCTCAAAACCCATCAAAACCTTAATTTTCCTGCAGAAGATTTACTCATAACCCAAATTTGTAAATGAAAACACACAAATCTCAACAGAAACAGAAATCCATGGTTTCTACCCTGACCACTCCAACTACTCATCCACCAAACCGGCTTCTCTGTGCTAGGTTTCTTGGCTTTTGAGTTCTTATTGGTTTTCTTCTGTTCTTTCTTTTCTTTTTTGGGAAATTCAGACAAATTGACAGCAAGCACATACATCTATAGACATGTAATCACATCTTTGCTGAGCCCACATTATGAACTATAGTTTATGGGGATAATTTACCCAGAGGTAATAAAGTTTTGATTTTTATCAGATTTTGTATGGTTAATTTGTGGTAGGTTGTATCAATTGTGGGTTATGTAGATTGTGATTTAGACGTAATAGAATTTCTTGATTTCGATTGTGAATCCCATCATATCTTTGTCAGCTAGAGATTATATTTGAAGAAAGTTTTGTACTTGGGAGATGGTTATGCGTGTTGAGGAATAGTTTCAAGAAAATATTTTTATAGTGATTTGAAGAAAACAATTGAGCTCAAATGAAGTTGAGATTGAGGTCACAGAAGGTTGTTCAGGACAGTTCGTTGGTGGGAGAGTCTGAGATGAATGAGGGGCTAAGGCAAAGTTGTTGGGCTAATATGCCGTCGGAGCTGTTAAGAGAGGTATTCATGAAAATAGAATCGGAGTTGAAGTGGCATTCGACGGAAGATACGGCACAAAGGCCTTCCAGAAAAGATGTGGTCCAGTGTGCAGGGGTGTGCAGGAGCTGGAGGGAGGTTATGAAGGAGGTGGTTAAGTCTCCTCAAGTATCTGGGAAGATTACTTTCCCTATATCAGTTAAACAGGTCTGGATTGTCTTCAATATTTGTTTTTGTCCAAGTGTTTTTCAGCTTGTTATCATCCCCCCCCCCCCCCAGTTGAATTTAGTTTCTACAATGCTTACGAGAATTGGATTTTATTTGTTGAGATCATTCTCCTTTAACTAATACTTTCAAATTACTGCTAGGAAAATTGATTTTTGGATAATTTCTCGCAAAATAGAACTTCCCATCAGTAAGTGCAGAATAGATTTGAAATATGAGAAAAGGGATTGGGAAAATATATTTTTGGGACTTAAGAAGGTGGTATAATGTTTCTTATTTTGGAAGTCGGCACTTTGTTTGTTGTTGTGACCTAGAAACTATCTTTTCAGAAACAGTTATTACTAATTTAGTGTGTATGAGTTTGTTCTCTTTCCTGAAAGAAAAGTGTAAATGAATAATGAACATGAAATAGTTGCTTACTGTGTGTTGAAATTAAGCATTTCAAAGTTTCAATGTGATAATATGCTATTCTTTGTTCAATATACCAGTTTCATCTGGAAAATATGTTTTGCTATTTTAGAGGAAAAGAATGATCTTAGCAGCCTCAGCCCTCAAGGCACTATCAGAAGTTATACGTGAATGTTTTTGTTCTGTGTCCATCATTCTCAGTTACCACTGGATGCTACCCTTTAAAGAACGTATGTCTTGCCTTTTCAGTTATTAAGGAACCTTTCCTGCCTGCTAATTCTAATTTATGCACTGTGTGAAATAGTTTTTTTGTCATCAATTATCAGTTATCTAAATTTGATCTCTCACTGCAGCCTGGTCCGAGAGATTCTATGCTCCAGTGTTTCATAAAACGGAACCAGTCTGCACAAACATATGAACTTTACCTGAGTTTGAGTCAAGGTAAGAACTGTTTTATCAACTGTATGCCTATAATATCTTTTGCAGTATTGTCTTTACTTCTGTACTCCATCCTACATAAACAAAATGAGAGAACAAAGTAGCATTGTTGAGTGATGGCTTCTTAAAATGGTTTTTAGGCTGCAACATGCTTTGATCTTGTTACATATGTTCTTTTTATTCTGTGGACAGAAAGCATATGATATCGAACTGTGATTTCATTTTATCATCTTGGTTTTGCTGCAATTCTTTACCCTCTGTGTCCTCGATCTTTGTTGCAGCGTTGGCCAGTGATGGGAAGTTTCTTCTTGCTGCCCGTAGGTGTAGGCGAACTACATGCACCGATTACCTCATCTCTCTAAAAAGAGATGAGATGTCAAAAGGAAGCAAAACATACATAGGCAAACTGAGGTGTGTATTAACTTTTGGTTGTCTACATTAGATATATATGCCTGTTTCATTAAAAATTATTCACCAACAGTATCACTATCGTGTTCTGCAAGGTCGAATTTTTTGGGAACAAAATTTGTTGTATATGATTCTCTCCCATGTGAAGCTGGCAAAAAATTGGCAAAGAGTCGGTCCGCTAGGGTAGTAGGCTCAAAACAAGTGTCCCCAAGAGTTCCAGGCGGCAGCTATCCTGTAGCTCATATTTCCTATGATTTAAATGTGCTGGGTGCCCGGTAAGAGGAATATTTGTTTCTTAACATTAACCCAACATACCAGACAGTTGAATTTAAGAAACATTTCAATGATAAATGTGTCCTTTAAATTTAATTTCTGATTGCTACTTGAGATGGATTCTGTTCATTACTTTTTAATTGTACTCAGGAATGTTTTGTTTAACTTTTCATGTCAAAAGTAGTGGTCCAAGAAGAATGCTGTGTGTCATGGATGCAATCCCAGCTTCTGCTATTAAAACTGGAGGGTCTCCCTCTCAGTTCGGTTCTCCCAGTGAAATTGAGTACTTCCCATATTTTGAATCTAAGTCAAGCCGCCTTCACAAATCTCTATCTGGACCACTGGATGTTCCCCGAGAAGGATCGCTAGTTCTGAGAAACAAGGCTCCTAGGTGGCATGATCAGCTCAAGTGCTGGTGCTTGAATTTCCATGGACGGGTTACAGTTGCTTCAGTGAAAAACTTTCAGCTCGTGGCTTCTCCAGAGCATGATGAGCCTCGTGGACCAGAACATGACAATGTTATCCTACAGTTTGGGAAAGTTGAGAAGGATGTATTCACAATGGACTACAGATACCCACTATCCGCATTTCAAGCATTTGCCATCTGCCTTAGCAGCTTTGATACTAAGATAGCTTGTGAATAATGCATCGGGATAATCTTTAGGCTTTTATTCAAGCTTGTTGCCTGATCAAAACCTAGGTTGTCTTTGTTTTCCTTTCAGAAGTTCAAACATATTCTGGTAATATAATGTTATTGTTGCTACTTGATAGTTTCTTATTAAGTGTGCTACATTATTAAGTGTGTATATATTCTTGTGCTTATATAGTCGACTCATGTCTTCTTGCTGCATATGCCCAGTAATGAAGTTTCAGGAGAAACTTGGAAGATTCACTTGCTTAGGAATGCTGAGATATTTGGAACAGTAGAAGACTGCCATTACCAGGGTTTTCTGCACCAATACAAGTGGTTTGCAATGATGCTTTCCATATGCAGTGCTGCATTAAAGTTGGCAAATATTTTCCACTTTTTGTTTGTATGCTGTAATATTCTCCTCGTTAGGTTTTTCTTGTATTTGTCGCAATACCACTGCATCATGTGGTACATTTTTAAACCAAAGCCTCCCCTTCTAAACTTTTTTTTTTTCATTTATATTCTTGTCGGCTTATAAATCAAAGTCAATCAAAACATAACATGGCGGACTCTGTTGAACCTTGGAAAACATTGAACAGGCAATTGATTGACTAAACTGTGTTTTCTACCTCACGGACTGCACCATCCTGTCTCTTTTCCATGAGCTCAAGTTGGGGCTGGACCTTTTGAAACACAGAACTACAGTTGGATTGAGCTGAATGTTCTAAAATGCAACGATGACTTTATTGGTTTAAGTTTCTGGTAATGCAACAAGATTTTACAATCCTAGGAAGGGAAAAGGAAGTTTACAACTACTATAAACTTATCCAATGCACCATTACTACATTCTCTAGTTAAATATGCTGCAGTATTATGTATAATTATATATATTATGAACAAGTCCCACTTCTACTTGGACAATGCTGACTGCATTTGCAGATTCTTTCCTGGTAGAGATTCAGCAGACTTGACAACTACTGGCAAATCATCTGAATGTACATCTGGATGCCTCAGATTTCGGACGAACCTAGTGAATGAAGGAAAATGTTCGGGGGAAAAGAAATCAGCCCCCATTCGTTGATATGTAAATAAGTCCACTGCTTTTTCTTGCAAAATATTCTTCTTGATCTGATCAAAACCCCCAGGTGCACCTGAAACCAATAAGTTCTGGCCAGAGATCTCTACTCTGTATTCTCTGCAAGATGATAAAATTTGTTCAAGCAATGACTCTGGACTTGAGAAGATTTCATTTGGCTGGCGATCATCTGATAGGTCCATTCCAGGCAGGATAATTTTGCATGAATTCTTTGAGAACATTTCTATGATGGGTTTATAGCCATCAATATTGACTGTATTGTAGAATCCAGCCATCACCTCAGCAGGGTGGGAACGAGTTCTGTACCATGAGTGCATTAAGGGCAATTTCCCAGAAACTGTAACAGGAACATCTCTGAATGTTGACACAGCAAGGGAAAGAAGGCGATCTCCATGTGATATGAGCAGGTTTGAATACCAGGAGAGGAAAAAGTCACCATATTGAGTCTCCCATGATCCTCCATGCTCCATAAAGAAGCCATTAGAGATTGGCAATTCATTGTACTTGGGGGCGTCATGGGGACCTGAGAGTCCCCAGAGAGGGTTCCCGTGTGCTTCTGCATGTTGCTTGAGGTGGCTGAGCATGTTGTCATCATAACATTGAAATTCACCAGCCCCATGGGGGTGACCACCTTTGGCTGCATGACGAAAAGAAGGGTACCGAAGCTCACCATCTGGTCCAAGACCAACTGAAATGCCCTATAAAATATCACAACAAAACCAGAGAGATTAATACATGACACTCAGTTTAGTGATTATAGCAAAGAATTCAGAAAATTTCCAACTTACAGTAATTGTGGAACCCAAAAATGGTGAGAATGAAATCTTGAAGTTCTCACAGAAATCTTTGTACACTTGAACTGGAGTCATTCCATTTAGAACTGGAAGATCGTCAACGCTCAGTGACAAACAATCTTTATAGTGCTGTCCAGAGCGGTCGCTAAAGAAAATATTACGGTTGGATTCACCAATTTGCGACACCCATTCTGGAAGTGGGATTTTGCACTGTTGGCATCCGTGGAAACAGATTGAGACATGAAGTTTTAGACCCATCTTTTGGACCAACTCAGCAAGTGCAAGATAGCCTGTCCAGTTATACTTTCCTATGCCTTCATTCTCAACAATACCCCACCATACTGGGAGCTCAACTCCATCCACGCCCAATAATTTCAGGGCTTTTAAACCTGCTGCAATTGCTCGAGCGTGTTTAATAGAATGAATTTCAGACACTGCATCTAGTGGCAAACCAACATACAATCTCAAGCCCCCATCCTGCACAGTTTTGAAAGTAGCCATAGAAACAAGTCAGTTTACTTTCTCTATTAATTGTTATAGCACCATGACTATTCAAAATTTCGCATGTGGTCGACCACTCATCCCCAAACCAAAATCAGTGACCCTGAAGCAAGCATATTGGTTATTGTTTTGTCATCAACCAGAGAATGAGAAACAAATTATCAAGCAAGAGAAAGACACATTCAGCAAAAATAAGCAATCATGTTACTTTGCTTATCCAATACTTAAAAATAAGACCTTAGCAAAAACTTAACTATTGGTTTGGTTGGATTCATTAGGCCATAATTGTTGCCCAAACATTTTGTTGGTTGTTTCAGCATATACAACCAATAAATTTGCAACAGATGTTTCTTGAGGATATATTTTTTCCCCCACAAATCCTAAAAACTTCATTCATTTCACATACAAGGCGAATCCCACATTTCACTTTTAATTCAACAGGAAAAAACAATATAATGCATTCTACTTGATTACAGCAACAGAGAACCGGCCCTTGGTGTAATAAATGCATATCACAATTGTTCTTCTTCTGCTCTGCCTAGAAATGCAGATACACCTCCATATATGTGTTAGTTCGCAATAACAATAGATGCTAATTCCTTTTACCAAAAATGACTGCTAAATTAACCAAAAAGAAAATAATAATAATTTCTCTTGGTAAGGCAAATTCTCCTCAAAGGGAAACTTTTTGAATTTTATACCTTTTGTTTCAACATTATACCCAAAAAAAATCCTGGTGGTGGGAAAATTAGAGCCTGAATCAATTTGGCAATATGAAAAATTAACTGGAGAGCCATATTTTTAGAAAAATCCTAAAATACGGAACCAAATATCAGGCAAAATGATTAAAAATTGCTCCACAGTTCCAAAAAGGCAAAAGCAAGAAGAAGATGGTAAAATTAATATTAACCTCTACGAATTACCGCAAAGAAAAGAGGAAATTTCAATTAACCTATAAGTTTATCCGTAACAAACATAAAATTCGCACTCACACATCATATTGCCCAGATTTATAACCCAAAATGGAAGGAAGAGAGAGAGAGAGGGAGACAAAAAGCTTACAGTTTTAGATCTTTTGTTTCCAGAAACAGCAGGTTCCGTTTGTACATCAGCAGAGGCTTTCAACAAGAAAGGAAGTGATGATTTTGAAGGGCATCTGAAGCTGCAGCTGCTGCTTTGACCAATACAAATCCTTGAATTCTTCAGTGAAGAAATCTTTACAAAACTCAAATTCTTGCTAAATCTACATAACCCAACCTCTCTATTCCCCAAATCTATCCTCCCAAGATTCACCTGAGAGCTTCCAATTACTGAAACCTCCATCTATATTCCTCTACAAACAATCAAAATTATCCACAAAAAGAAAAAGAAAATAAAAATAAACAGTGACCTTTTCGATGAAAAATAGGACACAAAACAATAAGATTATTAGGGAAAACCAAAGAACCCCAATAATTGTTTTTTTCAAGAACCTCAAAATCAATTTCTTGAATCCAATAGAGAGTGGATAAATCAAGGAGTAATTACATTCATTAATGCGTACCACGGGCGTACATATATAGGGGAATGAAATGTGGAAAATAGGAAAAGAGAAGAAAAGAAAAAGTGCTACATTAGAAGGACACGTGTCATGCTTAGATAAAAACAAACGGCAGCCTCATATATTTCCCCCTCCCCCGCCCAATTTGTTTGAATTTTTTTAGTATTTTATTAATTTTTCCCTTCATCTTGTTTGTCAATATATAGTAGTTGTAAATTTCTTATTTGCTTTTTAGACTTTTGTTTTTGAAAGGCGCTATTTAGACTTTAAAGAAGGGTGAATCACCGAAATTAACGCGTGAATTTTATAAATATATTATTCATTTAGTTTGAAATTTAATATTTTTTTTATTTTTTATTTTAATTCTAAATTAAAAAATTAATAATTTTAATTAACTTATAAAACTATCATTTATATTAATATAATAAATTATAAAATTCAAGAGTTAAAATTATTAAAAAAATTGAATGGTAAAAAAAATAAGTCAGTAAAATATAAATAATTTATTCATAAAATTTTAAATAAAAAATATATTTATTTTAAAAAAATGAATAATCAATTTAAAATAAAATAGACATCCAATTCCAAACTTAGTGAATATAATTTTTAAAAGTTTAAATTTGATTCTTTCATTAATATTACATGTTAGTTATTTTTATGTAAAACAACCTCATGAATCATGATAGTCTAGATTTCTTCTATTTTATTGAAAGATAAGGAGTTTGAATTTTAAACCTTCAATACAAGGGTTCTTCTCACTTAGACCGATTCATGTTGGCATTATTAGAGAAAATTAGTTACGTCTCTAATCATATGTCAATTATGATACCATTAAAGTTTATCCTTTTAGAGGTTGATAATTGAGAATTATGATTCCTTGATAAAAGAATCTACATTTTTAAATAATTGACTTGTTAAATAAATAGTGAATGAGACTTCTTAAAATTATATTCTTCTACTATTTGTATAATAATTTTTGTTTCTTTTTCCAAATTATGTTTATATAAGAATGTCAAGATTTTAAAACGTGCAACTGTTGTAACATAATAAAAATTACTACATTTTTATCGTTGTTTTCAATTACAAATTTTAATGGTGAATAATTATTTTATATTTTTAAATAAAAAATAAGGGCAAATTTACCTATCACAATAATAAAAAATATATATTTTCTTTTTTTATAAAGCAAATTGGATGGTATTACTGTGTGGATAAGAAAAGACCACGAAGAACAGTTGCTGACGTGGAAAGTTACATACAGTAAGGAGCATTTTTTTTTTCTTTTTAAAATGGGAAGGGCCATCTTCAATGCCAACCAATTTAACGACCATTTCTATTATTTTTTATATATAATATTTTATTTTTAGAAAAATAATGTATATGAATAGAATATAAAATTAGGTCCTGCCACGTGGAAAGAATCTAGTGGATAGATGTCATTCTGCTGACTCATATCCATGCCAGACTGCATTCTCCAACTTGGTACTAAATAGATTCTCTGACCACTGATTGATTTTGTCCCGAAAACAATCGGTTAAAAGGATAAGGAATGATTTGAAGTTTTTTGGATGATTTTGAATTTTTTTATAATTATTTCATTTTTTTTATCTGTTATTTTCTTAAACTATTCTATTAATTAATTTTTATTTAATTATATATATATATATATATGATGTTTTAGTGTAAATTACTAAATCATTTATTTTCAAATTTGTTCATGTGAATAAAAATAATCTGAACTCAACAAACATTTTAAGCGCAAATTGACAAAATTTATTAAGAAATCAGGTTACAAGATTGTAAATGTGAATATATACATTTTAATATTTGGGGGTGTACATCGAGTATTATTTTGAATTTGTCTTTAAAAAATATGTTTGATTTATCTTGACGAGTAAGGCGAAATTTATTTATAATATAAAGGCCTAATAACTCGAGCAAACAAAATGAAATTAAAATGATCATTGAGGATTGAAATAGTCTAAGAAAAAAATTTAAAGAATTTAGTCTTGGGAAATTGAAGCTTGGGGTCAATAAGGTATACATATTTTTTTTCCATTTTCATTATTCTAGATAAATTCACTAAGTTGTCAGAAGGTACTGAGTATCCATTTTCAACGTAAATTTTGAAGGGAAAAAAAAAACAGCTATAGGCATAATCTTGCATCTTGCATCCTAGTATTACAAAAACAAATTCTAAAAAATATATTATGTGCTTGAAAATTGATAACTTTTTTGTCAAAACTCACGGTTCTAAAAAGGGTAGTTGAGACCTTTGTCAGTTTGTGAATTTATTGAGGACCATGAGGGTAAAAAAAGAAAAAGAATAAAGTAACACTATATTACTTACCCAAATTTGAAGAGAAAAATAGACCATTTCCACTTTGAATTTGAAGCTTCAAAATCTAACTGCTCTATTTAGGTAAATGTGGATAAGGTTTGTAACAGGGATGTGGGGTTTGCTTTGTCATTGCTTATGTTGTTTTTTGGATTTGATATTTTGTTCAAATACCATGTACCAATGACAATCCTATGTTGTTGTAGTGAGTCATGGAATTGGATAGCAGGCAATGCCAATGAGTTATGTTTATCTGAACTTAAAAATCTGAATTCAACCTATTTATCTCAATATTTAGTTACTATTAAATCAATTTATACATCACCTCGTACCAGTTAAAAGTTATATATTGCCTGCTAATAATGAATAATCTACTACCTTTGTCTCATTTTCAAAGTCACAAAAAGAGTTGTTAAATGTGGTTTGCATCAAGTATATTTCAATAATTGTTGTTGTAATTGTTACTTTGTTGGCTCATTTTGAATTTTTGTAATGAATCATTATAAATTAGTTTATATTTGTATTTTTTTTAGTACTTTTTGGTTTAGTTGATGGTTGGTTGAATTTTTTTTTATAGTTCAATAATATGTTTTTGTATTGTTGTATATATATTACACTACATTTTGCTTAATTGTTTTTTAGAAGATATATCGTGTATATTATACATCAATATTTAGCTTAATACCTTAAGCTACATATGATTTACAAGATCATGCCAATTATCAAGAATCAATCAAGTATTAAATGCCTCAAAATTTTATGTTAAAGTATGCTAAGAAATCTCTCATATGAAGAACTTTATATTTTGGGAAGACTTTAGTTTCATACGAATTTTTTCAAAAGATCATATTGTACTATAAGATAAGTGACTTTTTTTGTCCCGAGTAATCTAATATCCTTTAATTATACTTTAAGTAATTAAATAATTTATAACTTAAGCATGGTAGCGATTTAAGGTCTCTAACCTCAAATTGATCATTTTATTCTCTCTTTGATAGGTGTGAGAGTTAGATCAAGTAGGTTGGATTTTCAGCCAAAACATGCAGTATATAAGTAATATATATAATCAAATTGTCTAAAGAAAAAGAAAAGATGTTTTTAAGTCAAGGATTCTTGGCTCAAAATTCGTAACTAGATATAACAAACACCTTGAATAATTCCTGTCGGAGTATGAACTTCGATTGAAACTTATGTTGATGGATTCTAAGTCTTATTTTGGGGCTGGTGGTGGTAGTTGATTCCTGGCTAAAAAGGGCCACGTTGTTGTGGGAAGGTTTAGTGAATTAGATTAATCGTTGCATGCCAAATGCATGAAAATTTACAAGCTGTCTTTGTTGTTGGACACGCCTTTCATGTGCATATTATTGTCCCAAAGTTTACCCAGTAGTGCTGCATTTTTCTTCTAGCTTTTTGAGAAGTATTATATCCTTGGCCCACATATTCTAATGGTTATTTTATGTATCACTAGTTAATAAGTATTGTATGATATATATTGTAAGTTGTACTACTTAAAATTTTCAAATTCACAATGATAATATTTGTTTAATAATTTTGTGTAAATTTATAGTAATAGTAAATATTTTAGGTTTTATTTTGTTGCCTCAACTTGAAATCATAATTGGAGATTATAGTAAAATGATATAACTACCTTAGATATTTTTCCAGAGGAGGAACTCACGATTAGATTAGTGTTGCATTTAGGGGTATTCATTATTTGGTTCGGACCTAAATACCAAATTAAAACAAACAATTTTTCAAATTTTGATTTGGTTTTTTGGTTTTCGATTAAGTTCTCAAAACAAAGTTAGAAATTTGGTTAGGTTTTTGGTTTAGAGATTCAGAAACCAAATTGAATCGAAAAATTGAAATTTAATATATAATTAAAATAATTAAATAAGTTATATATTTTTTTTATGAAAAATAAGAAGAGAATAAAATAATTTATTTTATTACCTGAAAGGCTAAAACCCTAAGTCTTAACCTAACATTTTTTTTATTTTTTGTTGTAGAGCCGACCTTGAGATTTGGGGGCTCAAAGCAAGTTTTCAAGAAGAGGCTCTAGCCTCCTCTGAAAAACTCATCAAACATTAGAAAAAACAAAAAATTTAAAATAATTCACAGCACAAAATTACTAAATGTTTATTTTGTAAGTTGGGGTAGAATTTGTACATCACTCTCCAACAATTCCTACATCCTGTTCTTGGATGTTGTAGTGAAATGACAAAAATGTCTCTATAGATAATAAGCATTTTGGGGTCCCCATGAAGTAACCGCTTGCCGCCATCGAGCCTCTAATTGTTTGGTATTTGAGACATGGAAATTTTCATTTGTGCTATTTGGAATTATTATTTTTAAAATTTTGAGTTTTATACTTCTATGGAGTAAGAGGTTCATATGGATTTTTTTTTTTTGATTTAGTAGGTTTTTTTATTATATATATATATAAAATAAATTTATGTTTTTTTGTGTGAAAATTCGATTTTGGATATTGGATCAAATCGAAATAATTGAATTCTTGATTTTTCGGTTATATAATAAATATATTTTGATTTGGTTCTTGTCATGAAAAATAAAAAAAGAAAAATCAAAATTTTGGAACCAAAATACACACTCCTAGTTGCATTTGTCTTCCTAGAATAAGTTAAGGGAGAAATTGGAGAGAAATATAAATTTCTCTACTCTTAATTGCCAAAATTTAAGGAAAAGACACACAGTGAATAAATATTTCTTCTCGAAACTGGGAAAGAAAAATGGAAGGAGAGAAAGGTTTCTAAAGAATTATGCATGATAATATCAAATATGCCTTAATACAACATTTTTTTTTAAAAAGAAAATAATATTATATAGACAGATATACATTTTAGACATTCTTTTTTCTCATTTCTCTGTAATAAACTTCCATATACATACTATTTTTTTATAAAAAAAAAATCTATTATTTTCTTTTTATTTCCCAAACTTGTGGATTATCGCCACCTCAATCATTTGAGCAAACAAATTCCACAAGAAGATTTAATTAACAGGTGGTAACCTTCTTGGCTTCAAGAATAACTCAATAATTGAACCATCTCATAGATAGTCAAATAATGTAGGACACAAATACTAACTTTGCAGATTAATTAAAAATTAATGTCAATTTTCATGTAGTAAATTCAAAATACACGACTGAGCCTTCTACTCGTAAAAAGACATTTGGAGCACAGTTGGCAATGCGTCAGTTTTTCAAATTACTATTATTTGCCCAACATTATTTATGATGTACACATGGGGATGACCTGTATCCATTGTGGGTTCCACGTAGCCCCATGCACATCACTCATTCGGACATGACATGACATAACATCATCCCGTTATAATTCACGTGTGAGCGCGTGTATAATTCACTATACACTAGTGTTGGATGTGTGTACATATGGATGTATTTTATATTTTGCATTTTATAGATGTAATTTATGAATATTTTAAATTTCATTTATTGCATTGATTATTTTATATTTTAATAATTTTTATGTTGGTGGAGAGGGATGATGCTAGCATTAAGGTTATCAACAAGTGGAATCAAATTCAATTACGAAATCAATTATATTATTTTGGTTTAAACTTGATATAATTTAAAAATCTAAATTTAAGCTCGATTTGTTAAAATTTTAATAACTATCTTAAAAAATAATTTTCGAATCGAATTTGAATTATTTTAAGTCATTATAGTATTATAGGTAGATGATAATATTTCCTTGCGTAAACGACGGAGATGAAATAGTATTGCTCGATCACCGCCCAAATTGTCATCCCTAGATGTGTAGCCTTAGGCATATCTTGGATTTACATGGATGTCAAGCTATTGATTCATCCTAAGATACTACACTTGATCTTAGCCAAACGGACAAGAAATGTATGATCCATTTACAAGATATGTCAGCAAGAAATACGCCAAATTACACATGACCTATAGATACTAATTACGAGATCTGTACAATAAGAGATTTAAATTCAAATTAATAGGAAGAAATTTCAATTGTGGACTTATTTAAGCAACTCTTTTAATTAACTTTGTAATAAGATTTTCCTGGCATAACACTAAATATCACTTACATTTTGTAGTTGAGAGTTAGTACTAAATAATCTTGGATTGGGTCGGACTATATTTGGATTAGAATTTATTTCAATTTTATCAATTCTCATAAAAAATATGTAAATAAATATTTTTTTTCATTTCAAAATTTATATCATATCAAAATTTTAAATTTTTACTAACTCAATGTATCCTACATATTTCCATAAATAATATTTTTATTACTTTTAATTTAAAATATATCATCAAATAATTTATTAATTATATTTTATATTATTATCAAACTTTCAATTCCCTAACTCAACAAAATATTTCATTCAATTCTCTAATTAAAAAAATCCTTTCAATTTTAATAAAAAAATTATTATTTAAATACAAAAAATATATTATATTAAAACAACAAACTCAATTCAAAATTTCAATACAAATATACAGATGTTCAAAGTAGGAGATCTGAGAGGTATCCCATGTACTAATGCAATTCTTTTGTTTGATTTTATATCACTAAAGATCACATCTTACAAGGAATAAAATAAAATAAAAAAGGGAAAATGGTTGCGTCTTTCCCTTGAATTTTATTTAGGGATAAAAAGGTATGCTGGCGTGGTGTGAGAGGGGTGCCAAGATATGCCATCATCTTCCTAAAACCTGTGGGCGGAAGAGCGGATTTAATTTATGGGGAATGCATCCACGTTTAATTTGGATTGTAGTTTGCATTTATTTTATTTTATTTTATAATGAGAATAGTTTTTTTATATTTGGATAAATTTTTTTTATCAAGAATTAAAATGAATTATTTTTAAAATTATGAAATTAAAAGTTTTATAAAATATTTTTTTGAATTTTATATTATTGATGAGGAATGATGAGCTGGAGAAAAATTATTGTTCAAATTGAATCTAAACTGCCAAAACTAAGTGACACATATAATATTTAAACGGAATCCGACCAAGGCTCAATGAATAGCTAGGTATCAAATTTATTTATTTTTCTTATAGAGCTATTTTATCTATTAAGTAAATGCATTTGCATGTCATTATATAGAGTAACTAGCGAGTCAACATTGATTATACGTCAAGTAACGCAAATATAATATGATTTTTTTTAAAAAAAATCAATCTTCTTTTCTCACTAAAATTTTGCAAATTGTTTCTTAATTTGTTTTTTTCTTTCACATGTCTTCTTTCTAGCTTTCTTCCAAAAATATACACTTTCGGTTTCAAGATAAAGCAAACATATCTTTGCAAAAATAAGCAGTCTTTTATGGCATTTTAATAAATACTTATTGAATTTATTTTTCCAATATAAAAGATAAAAAAAAATGTTTTCGTATAAACTTTCTTAAGTAATTTGCTCAAGAACTAAAATTTAAAATAAACGCAAGAGACAATTCCCACAAAAAGAGAAAAACAGTAATTTAGAAGGAAGGGTAATAATTCTCTCTCTTTTTTTTTGGAAAAAACAGAGAGAAACCCAAGTTCAATAAGAGGAGAGGGGTGAAAGGGTACGGAAAGAGGAAAAAGTTCATTCACTTCTAGAAAAAGGGCCTTTCAACTGGATCACCTGGAGGCCCATGTGGTGCAGAATAACCTGGTGGCCCAGGTATCTCTAACGGAGTATGTGGTGGGGCAGGGGCCCATTTTCCAGAATAGGGCCTTGGTGCAGGAGGTGGAGGAGGCCCAAGATCGTAATTACGTGGGGTGCTGAAGCAGTCTTCTAGTAGCCAACAGCAGCATATGAAGTAAGCACTGCCACGTGCAAAATCAAAAACAAAGTAATTTTATTTAGATTAAAGAATTATTTTATTTCTTAATTGTACTTAAAATAATAATAATAAATATAAAAATATATAATTAAAATATTTAATAATAAACAAAATAATAAAAATATCTTATAGAATTATACAAAAAGAGTGTTATTTTTGCCTATACAAAATAATAAGAGAATCCCCTAAACCTTTCAGTTAAGAGATCCAATTTTGCAATGTATGCCCAAATTTGTTTATTTTTTAAATTTTTTCCAAAGAAACTCGAAGTTATTATTGAAAATTATTCACAAAATAATCTCCAATGCAGGGCATAACTTTCATATTAATCAAACAAATTATTGGGTAGTTGTCCATAACTTTATTAATAGTTACCAAAATTTTAAATAAAAATATATTTACTTTATGTAGTTAAATATTAAATTATAAAAATATCAACGTTAAATTCTGACCGGAGGAACAAAGGGAGTATCATGTTTCTGCAGTACAAAATAAATGAATCTTGTAGCTAAGAATTAGTGTTTTGTTTTAAAACAAGAGATAATAAAGAATGTCGAAGAGAAAGAGAAGGAGAACTGACCAAGTAGTGAAGGAGTTGCAGAAGGTATAGAGAGAGCGATTGCAAATTCCGCCCCGAAATGGAGAAGGATTCGCATCATGATGTTCATGTTCCCATACAAGTCCAGATCCTGCAGGTGCTGGTCCGGGGCCGCTTAATATTCTCATTATATTCGATCGTATATATTATCAATCTCTAACCTCAAATTTCTGATTCAAATCATTATTATCAGCAAAACTAGAAACAGAATATGACATATATATATATATACAGGCAGTACTAGTTTTGATTGTGTTATTATAGCATGATGAGATGAGCCCATCTTCACGAGGTTATTTTGGGTATTTGCTAAACGGTGCTTCTTTTCTTCCAAGTGTGCCTTTGCATGCAGCAAGATGGCCTCTTCATGTTAACACGTATCCTTGGAAGGAAATTCTGATAAGAGATTGCTTAGAGGGGGCGGTTTTTGGATTTTTCATCGAATTTCTTCTAAGATTGGAAAAAAAGAAAAAGAAAAAGAAGAAGTCAATGAATGTGTCATCTTTTGGTTAACAGGAGCAAAATTTTCTCAAGCAGTTTAAACAAAATTATTGTCTCTTTTCTCATTATATAACTTTTTTAGCAAGGGAGAGGGGAAGATAAGAAAAGGGATAAATAAATAAATTCAGAATTGAATATCTATTTTTAATTTAACACGTCAATTGAAATGAGCCTTTAACCTTAAGAAAAATATCATAATGTATTTATTATTATTAATGTGTTTAGTGATGAAATTATAAAATTAACGAGATTGTAAATCTTTTGAATTATGAACGATTGTTAGTAGATTTTCAAATAAAATATATTTTTATTTAAAAAAATTATACATTCAATTTACGAATGTCTAAAATGAAAATGTGAATATTAATTATGGATGAAGTGAGTAAACTCAGCAATTTTTGCAAACATTAATAAAAGGTAAAGAAAATAAAAAGGAGTTTTTTTTTTTCTATTACTGCATCACTATGCATCCTGATGTGATGTCACTGTCTAACTATATAGGACATGTTTATAGTTTTATGTTCATATGCTGGAGCCATAGGCTACAAAATTCTCCAAGCTAGTAATTTAAGAATGGTCGGTTTTACTTTATCATGCTTAGGTTATTAGATAATTAATTGCTTGGAATGAGAATGATACTTGAACTTTGAATCTCATGATGAGTTTATAGCTTGAATTAAACCTTTCTTTATACATCTGTGAACTGTTGAAATTGGATTATAAAAGAATTTAAGTTTCTAATCTTGTTTGTTGAGAAGAAAAATCAAGTATCGAACAACAACTCCATATCAAAGTAAAGACCTATGCATTTAACAATAACTCACATTACTAGATGAGTTGTTTCAATGTAATAAAAGTTGTTCACTGTTGCACTGCCTTCTTCTCATTATTGAATGATTTGATTTTACTCAAAGAAGGTTATGGTGAAAGGAAGGATGACAATTGTCAGCACTGTGTTTAAAGTTATCTTACATTCTTTCAATAGAAGAAAAAAAAAATGTCTTCAAGACTTCACTATATCAGAAGCTAGGATATAGACCTATAACACCAGTCTTGAACTTTTGCAGATATGCCCTCAAAGTAAACTAAAACTGTGTTTTGCGTTACTTCAGGATTTTGATCAGCCAGCTTTAGTGTAGGATTATCATTTATCATGGAGGAGGAGGAGGTCCCCCAGGTGGACCTGGCGGACCACCCGGAGCAGGGCCAGGTGGCGCTAGAGGACCAGGAGGAGGAGGGCCGGCAGGAGCAGGTATGGCAAAAGGAGGCCCAAGAGCGCTAGAAGGAGGAGGTCCGGGAGGAACAGGTGTAGGAGGCCCGGGAGGAACAGGTGTAGGAGGCCCTGGAGGATCAGGAGGAGGAGGAGGGCCGGCAGGAGCAGGTGGAACTCCAAAGCAGTCATTCAGTAGCCAGCAGCAGCACAAGACGTAGAAGCTGCCACGGGACAGAAAAAAACCAAATGTGAAGAGAAAATGGCCTTGGGAGATTGCATAGAATCAGATTAAATGTTTTCATCTAGACAGAAAGTGCAAAAATCTTTATGCTTCAATTTCATTTAATCTACAAGTCAAGATACAAGGGAGGCAATGAGTTGGATTTGAAATCAATCATTACTTCAAATAACAATGAGGAATAATCCTCACCAAGAAGTGACAGCATTGCAGAGTTGACTGAAAAAGCCACCAAGGGCGGGTCCTGGCTGGAGAAATGGAGGAGGGGGGCCACCAGGTGGAGGAGCCCAACTGGGAGGACCAGGTTCGCCAGGAGGTCTCATGGTGGTGTCTTTAACAAACTTTTGCTTGCCCTTCCAACGGGTGACTAAGAGAGATATCTTAGAAGCTCAACATAGGATTGATTATATATGGGTAACACCATATATATAGAGGTTGAAGTAAGTTGTTTTGTATGTCAACCTTGCTAAAGAATCACATGTTCTGCTAAATTTTTCCAGCAGGTTTTCAAGTCCAACTACCAAATCTTCCGGTCAAACCCTGCATCTGCACTTCTTGTATCTACCCTTCTTAATAGTACAACACATTTCTACTATAGTACAATATCCATAACTATGAACCACAAAATTGTCCATTAGTGGAAGCAAAATTTCCAAACAGGTACATTGGTATGGCAACTGAAACAGGCCAGAACTACTTTTAACTCGTCATCATCTATGGTCAGGCAAATGTATGCCGTTCTACAAACATGGGAACAGTTTGGTACAAGAACAACATCACAATCAAAAAACATTCTTGCTTCCTTCATTTGGTGGTTGCAGATGAGGGGTTGGAGAGTATAGTTAAGCTGCATGTGCAATTTCAGAGAAAGCACCGGGAGAAAGGAGATTTGCTACTAGTTTAACAAAAATTACCAGGAAGGAAGGAAATCACTTTCCTCCGATAGCAAAAGATTCATTTATGTTATATGGGGAACCAAGAGAACAGAATTTAAGCAGAAAGATGAGAAAAAAGAACTAGGTAGTGATTTGACTACTTGATCCCAGTATTTACAGAACTAGGTCAAATATTCAAACACTGATTTCAGGAACATTTAGTAAAACTTTAACTGATGTAAATAAGGATTGCCAATGTACATTGAAGAAAAAGAAGAGGAAACATATACAGAACCTGAGAAAACTCCTCTTGTAGAAAAGAATTGTGTGTGGATAGTGGAAGGCTGTTTACCTTAGAGTGCAATTTCCTGCCTTAGAGACAAGACATTTATCTGAAATATTTGTATCAGCAATTTTTGTTTCTAAATAAGTGTAAAACTAATCCTACATTACACTCTTTCTCTTTCTTTTGTACGAAGAGCATTCTTGTCCTTCTTTAATTGCCTTGACTTTCTCCTAACAGAAGCAACAGAAGTAGGTTCTACTAATGGGCCTGACCATGTTTGTATAGGTTCCTTTGCATAAGAGAAATTCATAGAACTGAATGGGACATCAGGGGGATCAAAAGCTGAATCAATGTGATGTGAGGAACCCAAAGGAAAACCAAGTGCCCCATCCTGGAGTGGAGGAGGAAATTTTTCACTCTTGCTCTTTGAGTTTGCATGTGTAATTAGCCGCCGCCGCTGTTTTATGAGGGACAAAAATACGGCATGTCAGTCTGCATAATCAGGTGATGAATGTGCATTCTGAAGTCATGCAAGATAGGTGCATTTAAAGGTGCTTCTTATCAGAAAACTTCTAGTGAAAGCATGAATGATCATTTTATTGATTAAAACATGAGAAATATTACAAAAAAATCCATTTTTGTGACATACATCAATATTGGCTTGTAGTTCAGCATTGGCTTCAGGAGCAGGAAATGCCCTTGGGCGATCACGTACACGTGCTTTCTTTGCAGGATCCACGTTGGTTCTACCAGCAGCTCTTAGTCTACTGATGCAACAAATTACAGATATAATTAAGGAAAGATAAGGCAAAAGGTAATTCAACAGAATGCAGATTCAAATATCTGTGCTCTACCACTTGAGCTAACTGAAAAAGTACAGCAGAGAATCAAGTGTTTAGAAGACTAGAAATTAGCTCCTCGCCATTCAGATCTTCAAATTTAGCAACAGAACAAACATTGAACCAAAAAAGAAAAAAACAGTGATTATCAAATAATGTAACTTGTATTAAGAATATCCATACATGTCTATGGTTATATTTATTTTAAAGACAGTACAACCAATCAGAATCTAATATAAACAGTGGAGTCAAGACATGAAATATACTAGTAATAACCTGCAGAGTCAGGACACAATATCTTCTGAAATGAAAGAAAACAATTAAAATAAAAATGAGTGCAATAAGTACAAACCTTCTAGCTTCTTCATCCCGGCGCTTAGCATCCATCTCCTTACTTGGGGGATATTTTGGAAGGCTGGAAGGTTCACAAGCATAAGGTTTGGTCTTAAAGAACTGCAACAAAGTAACCAATAAACATAATCACTAAGGATCCATGTGGAATAGTACAGGACAGATAAATTTGACAATAGGCAGTCTTCAGAAGGAGGTAAGGTGCACACATAACACATTATACCTCTTGAGGAAAAACTAGGCAGGCCACATCATGGCCTAAATGTGCATTTTAACATAATAATTCAGACAAATAGTCTGAGAAAGGGGATCATCTTTTCGTTTTGTTTTGTTTCTTTTCTTTTTTCCCCATTTGTCTTGGGGGTGGTGGGTCTGGCATTAATTAAGAAGAAATAAATTAAACAGAAAATCTGGAATTTCCTTTGCAAAAAGAAATATACTGGGGCATAACAAACAGATGTAATCAAGTCTTTAGAAAGTTTCACACCTCAAATTAGAGAAATAGCATCTTATTTAGAAAATTACAGAACAAATTATAACTTCAGAGTCAATGTCAAAAGCAATAAGAAGGAAGACAGCAATATCACATGATCCATATCCTTTTTGAAAACATTAATCATGACCTGCTGATTAGGTGACCCATATCCTGCTGAAGATGAAAAATCACAGAACATAATTACTTTACTATGTGATAGCAATTTCATCAGGAATGAAATATTAGAAGGCAGGTGTATGGTAGAAAAGCTGTTTGTGCTGCCAAACAAAAGACAAAAAGTACAGATGGAGACATAGAATTGAAACTAATGCAGATAGGGTGCATAAGAACTCACTTCACTATTTAATGCAGATGTAGCAGTTTGACGGTCAGCTGGATCAATTGCAAGAAGAGTCTCAATTAGGGGCATTGATGAGGGAGGAAAATCCTTAAATGTTTCTGTTATGCATCTGTTATATGATTGTTGGGGCTTGAATATGGTAGCATGCGGTAGTTTTGACTTTTTCCAGTAGTCATCTGAAGGAGAACCACACAGCTTGAAGATCTTGTGCAGCTGTTCCACCTGAGTATTACAGTAGTGAATAAAATCATCCATGCCTATTTTAACAGGTAGCGTGTGGAAACTGATACCGAGCACAAATCAATTTTCTTATGTGAGAAGCAAATTTTACAGCAGAAACTAGAAATGGCAGAAATGGATGTCAAAAGCATCCTTTTTTAAGGGGAAAGGAAAAACATTTGACAGGTAATTTGGAGAAAGGCAATGTAGCCCAAACATTTGACACATCATTGGAGATAGCAGCTCACTTCATGTTTACATAATTTAAACACTAGTAGAAGAGATACTTGTTGATTATGAAAGACAGGGCTATACTTGAATTAGAAATGCACAAACACTCCATACTCTGATGAATTTAGTATTATCTTTTTCCTTTGTTCCTCTCAGTGAAGTGGATAATATAGTCAGATATGTAACAAAGCATAAAAATCTTATTCCTGCAAATTCAAATAAAAAAGAAAGATATCATCAGGAAGCTTTTGATTCAAGAGCAATCAAAATTCACCTCTGTTCGACCAGGCATAATGGGCTTCCCAGCCAATAACTCTGCTAAAATGCAGCCAGCACTCCAGAGGTCCACACCAACACCATAGTCGGTCGCCCCAAGAAGCAGCTCTGGTGGCCTATACCAAAGTGTAACAACTCGACTGGTCATCGGTTGCTTGTGATTAGGGTCAAAGACAGAAGCTAATCCAAAATCAGCAATTTTTAGGACTCCTCCACTGTCAATGAGAAGATTTGACCCCTTGATGTCACGATGCAATACATGACGGTTGTGACAATGTTCAAGGCCAGATAATAGTTGATGCATAAAACACTTAACCTGCATATTCAGCATTGCCATTAAAATCTGAAAAAGAAATAAACTGTAAACAACACAAAACCAAACATTTTTAGCTAGCAGCAACAAAGTATGAGATTTGGAGAGAAGCATGCAACCTGAGACTCCGTGAACTTGATTGCTGGGCTCGCAGCCAGTCCTGCCAAATCGTGATCCATGTAGTCAAACACAAGGTACAAACTACATGACATCCTTGATGTCGCTAGTCCTTGTAGCTTGACTACATTCGGATGATCCAAGCGCCGCAAAATCAGAATCTCCCTCGCCATAAATCTCACACTTTCAGGTTCCAGATTATCGAATCGAACCTTTTTAAGCGCTACAATTTTGCCATTTAATGCATCTCTTGCTTTGTATACATTACTATAAGTACCTTGCCCAATCTAATCCAACCCCCCCAAAAAAAAAAAAAAAAAAAGAAAGAAATTAATAAAGACTTGCCCTTTCATTTTTTGATACAACTATGGATAAAACATTGAATCCAAAATACAATTATTAGCTTGGCAAAATTCAGAATCAGCTTACCTTATCAATTTTTTCAAATGTATCAGCTCGACGAGGAGTCCAACCATTGATTGCTTCTTCAGCCACTGCGGAGAGCCAGGACGGCCATCCGGCAGCCACTTGCTCACCATGGATGTGCTTCGGTGGATTGCTTAACCTCGGATTTGGCCTAGACCTTCTCCTCTCCCTACGAGCTCTAGCATTCTTATCTTTCTCCTCTTTCTGATCCCCACCATTCTGAACTTCACCACCACTCTCTCCATCGCCTCTACCAACTTCCCCTCCACTTACTACCCCAATTTTCTCTCTCCTCCCTGATGGCACTGCCAAATCTCTCTCCTCACCATTCTCTCTGACTCTCCCCACTACCAAGTCTCCACGAGATTGGCCAGAAGAAGAAATCTGTTTACCAAATACACACCCCATTTTCCCCAAATTCTAACCCTCATTTCTCATCACACAGCTCAATCTTAATACTCATACAGTTTCCCAGAGCTCTAGAAATTAAAAGAAACATCAAGAATTCCACATGCAATGCAGGAAGACCATTATTCCACAGAGAAAGAAACAATGGGATTTCCTTAACATATCAAACACCCACAAAAAAAAGATGCAACTTTTCACAAGAATTTACACCTTTACTCCGATATCTTCACAGCAAAATGCAAATGCCTACTTGGACCTGGAAAGATACAATGCGAACTAACCAAAAAAGAAAAAAGAAAAATCCTTTAGCAATACTGGTAGACAGCTATATTTTTGCTTGTACTGAAACTGTATTGTGAATTGATTAATACAAAGAACAGCTGATTGAGGATCCCTTAACTTTTCTGCCCAAGAAAGTAGAAGCAGAAATGATTTAGAGTTTAGCCCACAATTTATGGCAATCAAAAAAATAAGCTAGAGCCAAAAGAAAAGGCAAAGACAATGCACAGTAAAATAATGGTAGCTTTAATGTGCTTTTTATTGTTGGCATTAAAGATCAGATTATTGTCTCAAAGTTGCAAATGATCTCTCCACTTGAATGGAAAAAAAAGAGGAAAAAATAATTAACAGTTCTTGGATTTATTCTGGAGAAAATCCAGCTTTGCAAAGAGATATAAATGTTTCTTTGCTGTAACAAGGAGGAAAAAAAAATAAAATTGTAGCTTGAAATTTTTACTGCCACTGCAACGGCGTATGTCAAAAGAGAGTCTCCTGCTATACACCCTTCTATTCTTTCCTTCTCTCCTCCCTCTCTGTCTTCTTTGTTTAGACTTTTCTTTTCCTAACAAGGTTAAATGCATATTGTGGCTAAATTCTTTTGGACATAAATATGTCTTGTCTTTGGTCTTATAAGACAAGTACCTTGGATCGAATTTTAGATGGCTAATAATAGTTCAATAAATTTTTTTATTCAAAATTAAATATTTATGTTTGAATAAATATAAGAATTAAGGAAGGTGAAATGTAAAAAATTATTAATGAAATTTTATATAAAAAATATATTTATTTTTTTAAAATAAATATATTTAATTTCAAATATATTAAAATATACACAAATTGAATCCATATAGAAAAGGTAATATATATATCATTGGATGACTAAAATATTTTTTTTATAAAAAGAGTGACTTTGATATATTGTACGTAACGGTTAAATTTTAGATAAATTGTGAATTACTCTTTGTGTCATAAATACATTAAACATATATTTTAAAAATATATATAGTTCACAAATATAAAAATACAAAATAATGGAGTGGAACACAAACTTGAAAGCTTTACAATATTTTAACCAAAAAAAAATTTGGCATTAATTATATGCTTCTTTATCAATCCAAAATTAGAGTGCTTCATTAAGTGCTAGCAAGAATTCTTGTTGGTCACACAACAACTTCCAAGAATTGAAATGCCTTTCATTGGAAGAATGGTTAAAATTATTGATAGTTGGGAATTACATGTGATTGTTCGACAGTCACAGTTATGAGATTTGGACCAACCTTCTTTTTTTTTCTTACAATAACCATAATAATAATCTCTTGAGATCCGTATTGAGAACTCCTAGATTGGTGAGAAGAAGAAGAAAAAAATTTCCAATTACCTACATGGTTTGGCAATTTTCAACCATTTTCATACATTCCGATGTTGGTAGTAAGATTAAAGTAGAAGCCATCTTGATTTTAAGTATTTTTTTTTAAAAAAAAACATTTTATCTCAAGCATTAACGTCATTAAGATTTCGTCCATTAATATTCTAATATAATGAAAAAAAACATTTTATCTCAAGCATAAACGTCATTAAGATTTCGTCCATTAATATTCTAATATAATGATTGGATGTGTTTGAAAAGTTTAAGGTTTTTTCTCTCATATTAATGTCATCAAAATTCCGTCAATTAATATTATAGGAATTGAATTTCTATTTTTTTTACTTTAATTAAAAAATATTAACTTTAATTAAATTAAAAAATTATTCTTGATAGTAATATAATAGATCGTGGAACTAATGACTTAATTATATGTAAATTCCTTAAATTATGAATTATGAGAATTATGAATTAGTGTGATATAAATTTATTAAATTAAAAATGTTAATAGTTGAGATTTATATTAAAAAAATATTTATTTGAGTGAAATGAATATTTAATTCTAAATAATTTAAAATAGAATTATAAATATTTAATTTCAAAAAAATAGAGTAATTCATAGTCAAATGCATTTTAAAAAGTTAAAAAGACTTTATCAAAATTTATCGTTCTAATTCAATGATCAAATGCATTTGAAAAGGTTAAGGGCTTCTAATTTGTTTAATACTAATTAATGATGCAATTTTGGGATAGAATAGAAGTATTATGACTTATGAGTCAAGCAAAGAAGTGTACTTTAATGCAGAAATATTAATAGTTAATCAAGTGGAACAAGAAGCTTTTCACTCACTGCTGCTCCAAGATGATTTGATGAAGATCTTTATTTATTTATATTTTTTTATAATTATTATTTATTGAATACTAATATTTTTATTTTGAAATGTCCACTCTTATAAATAAGTATATGTTTTTTATTTAAAATTTTAGTAATAACTTTTATAATTTAAGGATTTACTTTTTACTATTAATTGTACCAATAATAAGTATGCTACTATAACATTCTTTTTAATTATTCCATTGAATCAATTATGTATATTAAATTTTGAATGGAATGAGTAGTAACTCCTTCAAGTTCAAAAACTCTTTTTATTTTTTTTATTTAATTAAATATAAATATTAAATTTGGTATGAAATAAGTAATTATTATTGATGTGCAGTAGTAAATATTTTTATAAATACTTTATAAAATACCACCCGTAATTAATTATTCTCCTACCCCATCCCCATACCTTTTCCTTACCCAATCCATGACCACAAATGGAAAACGAATAGTTATTTTTTTTACTTGAGGGAACTTGACCCCATCTCCAACGTATTAAATAAGGTATTATAACCATAGAATAAGGGGGTAGTTAGGGTAGGTAAACTTGCAATGCCAATTATACTAACCCCCTTTTATGATGATTGCTTTTCTACCATGAATTATACTGTGTCTCAATTAGTTAGGTATATCAATAGCTAGCAGATGAAGGAATATGAGCCAATGATTGTAGATTATGTAGGTTGTAAAAAAAGGTATTATACCATAGATTGCTTGACCTTAAAACTTAGGGTAGACCAATACTAACTTGTATTACATTTGTTATGAAAGGTTTTGTAGGAAACACTATTGTAAAGACTTATTGTCTAAGCAAACACATAAGATCATTAAAATGATGGATTCCTAGTGAAAGTTCCTTTTGGCTTTTTTATTTATTATTTTTTTTGTGTGTTCATATTGTCTCATGAAAATTGTAAGACAAGTTGTAACGTTTGTAACATAAGTTTCATATTCTTATTCATTGTGGCAAGACCATATTTTAGAATTCACTACTAAAAAGATTGGTAAAAGAGAGTCAATAAAAATATATTTGATATATTTTAGAATTAATGTTTTTATGTGTACAATGATAATGGTATTTCTTTCATACATTAAATTTTTGTAAATTACACCTACATAGTTGATGTGAGTGAAAATGACTTACATCCTTTAAGCAAGACATCGAGTTTGATACATTATACTTGTGAATAATGCAAATTATGTTGGTAGAGGTCTTCATTTTGTGCCTGATTGTAATTTGAAAAGATTAATCTTTATTTGTCGAGCATAATATATCGTGAGCAATAAAAAAAAATCTTTATAAATTACTATTTCAAATTTGTACAACATTCTTTACATATTATATATTTTTAGATAACAATCAAATTTTAATATATTCGATCAGTGAAATACGAGTTTGTTTATTATTTTTCAAAAAGGTAAAAGTTATGGTTGTCTTCGTGACCTTCATATTCAAGCTTTTGACCATCGAATATGTGTGATAAAAATGAATCATTATTCATGCAATATTGCTAACTTGAGCAAAACACAAAGAGGGATTGAAAAAAAGAGAGGACTAAAGGGGCTCCATAATTCAACATAATTTGTGTACATCACAAAAGCGAGGACAATAATTGTGTTAGTTTGCAGCTTTCTTTGTTTTTCCAGTCCTCATGAAGGAAATTGGAAGCTAAAGTGTTATTTTCAGAGGAAAAAGGAAATAAATGTTTAATGGAGTAAATATAGAGGTAAATAGCATACAAACTTCAATTAGGAGTATAATATCAAAATAAAATTTCATTCTCAAAATCAAAATAAATTGCCTTAAAAAAAAAAAACTCAATCCAAATATGTTCATATATTTTTTTATCAGCACCACACCCTTAGGCAGAAGCATTACATTCCTCTCCTCACAAAATTGGAAAGATTGGAGAACTCAACTACATTTAATGATAAATTATTTTATTTTTTAAAAAATATTATGCTAGGGAAAATGTAAAAGATAAAAAAACGTCAAGGGAAGAAGAAAAAAAAGAAGTGAAAATGGGAACCAAACTTAGTGTAACATCTAATTTATTGTCAACAAATTAGCATGTAATATGATGGTATCATCTACAAATTGGAACAGTAGTTGAGTTCATATGAAAATTACGATGAATAATCATTTGCAACCCCCTTTCTGATTGTTGTTTACTTATATTATGATTGATTTAAATTTATAAAATCGACATAAATCTTTTTTGTAGAAGACAATATAAATCTAATTCAAGAAGGAGTTTTCCCCAAGTAAATTTGGAGAAAGACTTTTACATTCATCAACGGAAGGATGTTACATAATCGATTAAATCTTGTAAACGATTTTCCATAATATAAATTTAATTTAAATTAGCAATAAAAAATTGATTATCCTTTATTCCGTTCAGAATTGTATATTTATAATTTCATTGAAATGTTAAAAGTTGAATATTCACTTTATTAAAAAATACATATTTTTCTATATAAATTTTTATTAATAATATTTTTAATTTAATATATTTACACTCTACCATTATAATGTTAATCATATTAATAAAAATAATATTTGTGTTCACTTTTTAGTAATATTTTTTTTCTCGTAATTCTTATATTAAGTTGAGACAAACTTGAACATTAAATTTTGGAAGGAAGGGAGAATCAAGAATATATGCTTATAAATTGGGATGAAACTTAAATCAAGTACGATTAATAGGCTTCCACCAACATTGGGCTTAGGCTTGGTCCATTTTGAGCACAATCCAATTTTATCATTTTCGTTTTTCACACACACACACACACATATATATATATATATATATATATATATATTCAAGGTTAATATCATATAAATTTTAGATAAACTTAGGAGGATAAATTTTTAAATAAACTTAATTTTCAAGGTTAATATCATATAAATTTTAAATCATAACTTTTAAAGTATATAAACTCTTTTAAGTGTATGGACAACGAAAGAGGAATTCTTTTAAATCATAAATTCTATAGTGGAAGAAAGAGGAAATATGATGAAAAAGAAAGTAAAGAACGAAAAAAAAGATTGAACTTGAGGGTTTTAAATAAAGAACGTGCAAAGTCATATGTACTGAGTGATGAAAGTAATAGGTATAAATATATAAATATAGAAAATGTTTGGGTATTGAACGAAGGTAAGTTTATGTTTGGAAAAAAGTTCAGAGGTAATCTATATAAAATCATATTCTTATTTAAAATATAATTTAATATTGAAACGTTATTAAATGACTGTTAATTAATTAATTATACCATATAAACTATGAAATTTTAGTTATGTCGAATTGACTTTTAAAATTCTTAAAGACTTGTGAAAGAAATTGATCTTATTGCATTCGAATTAAGGGTGAAAAGATTTGATGTCGATCGAATTAAGTAACATTCAAAGTTAGCTCATTAACTCATAAGCATTTCAAACAAAATATATTTGACTTGTTTCACTTCAAATTGATCCTTAGATATATACTCTATTCATTTTATTTAAATTATTTATTTTGAATTTGTATATAAGTGTTAATATATTTTTTTAAAATATAATTTTTAATAAATTATAGATAATTTATTTAAAACTTTCATTAATAATAATGATAAAATGTAAAAAGGTGTATTAAAATTAAAAAGAATGAAATGGTTAAAAAAAGAAATATGAAAAATTGAAATGAGAAGGAGATGTTATATATTAAAATTTTAAATTAAAAAAATATTAAAAAATAAATAGAGCTTGAGCAAATAAAAATCCATATCCTCCATTCCCTGCTATCTTGTCAATATCAGAGCACTCAGTTCAAGATTTGCAATCCATTTCTTGCTACCTTATCCATGGGCAGCAACGTTTTATACACAATTTCGAACAGTTTCAGCTGTATTTCAGCTAATTGCATCCCAATAGCCTCACCAAAACCCTCAATTTCGCTTTCTTTTCTCTCAGATCCAAGAAAATTCCCCGACTTTACTGCTACCTTGATCAATAAAAAGTGTTATTCATCAACATTTCAAATCCCATCGGCCACCGCTGGTACGTGCTGCTTATGCTGCTCAAAATTGGGTTTATTTGCATGAATTTGATTGAAATTTTAGCGTAAATTTTGGATGCTGAAGGTTCTGCTCCAAGTCAGGTAGTGGAGGCTTCGTCTTCAAGAATGGTTGGTGCTCATGATTTGCTGATTGTTGGACCTGGTGTTTTGGGTCGGTTAGTGGCTGAAAAATGGAAAGAGGTAAACTTTTGAACATGCAAAATATTTTAATGCTTTTTTGGGTACCCTTTTATATGTATATATTGTCTTCTTGTCGTTTTAATAATTTGCTAAATGGATAGCTTTAGAGACCATTTTATTTTATTTTAATTTATTTTTTGAGTATATGGGAATGGGGTTAGTACTTAGTGGGTTAGAACTCGGTCTACCAACAATATATGTGAAGGAGTTTAACAGATTGGACTACTAGTCCAACCCTTTTAGGATACCATTTTTAATTTGACCAAATGGTTAAGACTTGTTTATGGGATTCAACTAGTGGGTTAGGATCAAATGAAGTCCTATTAAACTTGGTCTAGTAGGTTGGTGGGAATCGTCCATCAGTTCACTTGCTGGGGCAGGTTCAAGATTTTGTCTTCTGTTGTAATTTATGGACTATGGACTGACAGAGTTAAAAGAGTATGAAATATTGATGAAATTCTTCGTGAAGATTCAATGGAATGAATGCATTAATCAGAATTTGACATGATTAGAACTTGTTCTTGTGGACAGGAGCACCCGGACTGCCAAATTGTTGGGCAAACAGTTTCAACTGATCACCATGCTGAATTGATTGAAATGGGGATCAGTCCATGTCTGAAGGGAACAAGTTTGACTCAAAAGTTTCCTTATGTGATTTTCTGTGCTCCTCCATCCCGGAGTCCTGATTACCTTGGTGATGTCAGGTATATAGTACTTGTTATTTAGAATGAATGGAGTTTACTACTCGATGATCAGTTTAATCCAGAATTTATTGATTGTTGGCATACAAATTTTAGTGATATCTCATGTCATGTCTATTTTCCATGTTTAGATTTTGAAATAATGCCTTTTTGATGCCTTCCATACATTTTTGTTAATAGAGGAAAAGGAGAACTGTGTGACATATATTTCCACATTTCACTGAGTCCTGGCAATACAAAAAGGATGAGGTAGAGAATGATTTTACTTGATGCTCATTCACGTGTGTAGATACCCCCTGAATATTCAATTCTTCTATTTTATGGGTGTCACAAATGGAAAATTGGTTAATTAGTTCCTTTAGAGTTGAGGCTTGTTTGGCAAGAAGAACAGATGCCAGCAGATTGTTGGGAACAGATATCCTTGTGCTTGCTCAATGATACTCTTAGACTATCATGCATGCTTTGAGTTTAGAAGTTGAACTGAGAATAGGTGTGAAGCGCATAAACAGTGTTAGGCTCTGAAATTCATTTTCTGGCATTTTATTTAGGTCTAATATCATATATTTTCTTTTTCCTTTGTTCCACTGGATTAGACTGCCATCTGAAACAACTACGTGAATTCTAAATTGTTGAACAGTGAAGCTACATCCAACTGGAGTGGGGAGGGCTCTTTTCTTTTCACATCGAGCACTGCTCCATATGACTGCAATGACAATGGACCATGTGATGAGGTCTTTCTCTAATATAAGACATGTGATGCGATCTCTTCGATATCCCAAGTCTTCATGCTGAATTCAATTGGTACTACTGGGTTTTGACTGGCATTCTTCTTGGTGGCATACAGGACAGTCCAACAGTGCCAATTGGAAAGAGCCCCCGGACAGATCTTCTTCTCAAGGCAGAAAAAGTAGTTCTAGAGTCCGGTGGTTGTGTTCTTAGATTGGCTGGACTTTACATATCCTTATCATAACAAACTACATCTTCAGGTCTATTTGTGTGAGGTCAAAATTATGATCCTGTAACTTATGTTATTACCATGACTATTAATACAAAGCAGATAGAGGTGCCCATATGTATTGGTTGCATAAAGGGACTGTTGATGTGCGTCCAGATCATATTCTCAACCTCATACATTATGAGGTGAACAAGCCAGCTTCAGCTCCTCTCTATTATTAGCAACTCTATTGTCTTGCAATGGTCTTAGCTATATCCTGTGGGTGATTAGGATAGTTTTGATCCTGGAAATTAATATTGTTTCCTTTACAATTCATATTATACCTTGTTAAATCTGCATAGCTCTGTTCATCTCATTCGTAAATTTGACCTCATTGGTTTTAGTTACTCATTCAATTGATGCAATGCTTATATGCTGTCTGCAGGATGCAGCTTACCTTGCAACTGCTATTTTGAAGAAGAAATTTCATGGTCGCATCTTTCTGGGTTGTGATAATCATCCATTATCCAGGTTTCTTTTAAGCAGATGATCTCCTTTTTCTAGTTATAGTCACTTTTCTGGGCGTTCTGCTTAACTTGCACCTGATCGGATATCTTAACATTCTAGTTTATCTGTTAAGCAACCATACCTTATGTACACTTGTTGCAGACAAGAAGTTATGGACCTAGTCATTGAAAGTGGAAAGTATAATCAGAAATTTGAGGGTTTTACAGGTAAGCCAGTAATCTCCTTTACAAGACATTTTGGGATTGAATACATGGGTTTTTTATTATTTATCGTTTAGAGGAAGGAATAAATGGATTTGATGTGTTAAAACTTTTTCTCCCATTTTTATAATTGCTCCAGTTCTTGTACGCTTGTGGTTCTCGATCAGTTCAGTTGTTGAACTACCATTTTCTTGAGCTAGACTTGATTTGTTCCTTTTTGGCAGGCACTAGTGATCCTTTAGGAAAGAAGTTAAACAATTCGAAAACTCGTGCTGAAATAGGATGGGAACCCAAATATCCCAGCTTTGCTCAGTTCCTTGGATTCTCTTGATAAGCCTATTTGTCATACATATGTTTTGAATCGATGAAGAGACGATCAAGAATCAAGTGATATGCTTACCGTCCTCCCCGAACTTCCTTTTTCATTTAATAACTTCTTTATCCATAGAATACGGCATTATCTGTGGCTCGTTAGAAATACAAGTTTTTTGAGCAATATGTTGCTCCTTTTTCACAAATCATTGGGTGAACAAATAACCATTAGGCACAAATTTGTTATCTCCTACCAGTTACTGATCTGTCATTAGCAGTAACATTTTATGTTCATTAACACTATTGACTGGAATCATATTCTGTCATACCTGAAAGTGTGATAAAATGGGATGTTTGATTGCCATGGTAGTTAGATATCTTCTTGCCTCAAGCTGCATCGCTTATTTGACATATGGGAATCAACAAAGTGAATGAAATTTGGTAAATATACCCCTCCTCTAATTCGCTATTCCTTTCATCATATTCATTGCAAGAATGATATGATGGCTAAGAGTTCATGCAATTTCAGTTACTTGAGATCAGCAATTTCTCCAATTTGATGCCTAGCCCAATGTTGTTTGTGAGTATCCTCAGGCAAGCAGTAAAGAAGCAAGTCCAACCTCAAGTATCACACAAACCTCTTATGCTGAAGTGTCTAAAAGGTCTTGAAAGAGTGAATAAAGTTCATTGACAGTGACAGGGTACCACATCGTAACATCTCTAAGATTACACAACTAATTTGCCAATTGAATGACCTCAAATGAGCTCTAATTGAATTTTCTTTCTGAATCCCAGCTTGATTCAACCTTTTATCAAGTCATTTAGTTCACTATAGCCATACCCACCAATCGAACCCAAAAGCAAGAATCAATACAAGTGCAAATATCTGGCTATCGTACAAGTAGGTTTATCTAAGAAAACAACATGGCCAGATGAGGAACTCTTGTAACAGAAATGTACAGCATTGATTGTCTGAAAACATACAAATGCTGCATACAGACTGAATAAGTATACTAAGTCCAAGTACTTCTATAACAAATACCATGATTTTCTTTTGCATTTTCATATATATAAACATAAGCAGATATACAAAGCTGAATCTTTCACGCCAACCTGCACTATGGCAATGGATATTCAGAGAACAATTGCAAAGTACTGAAGTTCTGATACTGAAGAGTACCTTCTCCAAGACATAGAAACTGGCATACTTCTCATCGTTAATCTTGTATTTGCCAGCTATTGTATTTAAAGACTATACATGGATGCAAGCAGGTAAGAAGCTTTGATTGTCCTGACCTTTTTCACTTCTACATAATCAGGACATGACACAAATATCTTATACAAAAGCTCCGTAGCTTTTCTAGCACTGCAGTAAAAGTCGCAATACTAACCCTTCCTTTGCAGAGGAAGTCCTTGCAGTCAGAAATCTTTCTCAACATTATTCTCACACTGTACGAAGAATTAGACACCATGTAAGATAAACAGAGGAAAATGTTCTCACTTATTGCTGCTTTCAGCATTTTGGTAAGACCAGGATGTGCATGTCGGTTTAACGCCAGAAATCTGAATTCTTAACACCTCGTGAATGGCACCTCGTTGAAGCACCCCAAGGATTTCTTCTTTGGATGTTGCAAGATCTGCTAGTGCAACACTACGAGAATGTAACTCATCCCGCAGACGAAAGCCATAGAACCACCTACCTAGCTTCCACCACTGAACGCATACTTCCCTCTCTGAAATCTTGCAGTCATTTAGTGCTTTTATAACATCTTCAACCTAAAAATGAAGATGGAAACAACAAAATGACATCAGCAGCTGATCCTCAGTTTCTATCAACGATCTACGGTGAGTAAATGATTAAGACCACAGGGCTATAAGTGGGCGATTAAGATTTAATTTGTCAACATACATTTACAAATCACGGAGCTATTGAAGCATAGCTTACACATAAACTTACGATCGTGCTATATTTGGGAAAAATACACATAATCTATTAAATCCGCAGCCTTGTGCTTGGCTTGTGACTAATTTCAGCCTCCTGCTATAATTATATAGGCTCTATTAAGCTTGCATGTGATTGCAAGTCAAAAGCACATGAAGAAAAATTGTCATTTATCGTTAAAAAATTATAGCATTTAAAATAGTCAAGATAAACCACACTGTAATTGCCACGGGACTGTACTACTTACAGGAACATTAAGCCATACAATGCAATAGTGCAAGCCAATCAAATTGAGGAGCACACTGATATTTGGCTTGAGAAAAAACATCTGTATATCCTTAAATCCAAACTGCATCGAGTACAGGTCTTCAACTGCTTTTAGATAATATCCAACCTCAATTGAATCAGCTGATAACCGTCTTTTCACATAATCAAGAACAAAAGCTGCTTTTCCTGCCATCTCAGAGTGATTCTTTATATAGAGCCCCCTCCATCCCTAAAGTGAATTCATGTCATTAAGATAGACGCAAAATAAAACAGGAAATGCAAGACCAATTCAATCACATCAAGATGCCAAAATACATGGAAACTGAAGCACCGCTGAATCATCGTCATCACAATGGAGTACCTGACATATTCATTAACTAATAAAACCAAATTATCCAAACAGAGATAAGTTTTATCCCATCATACACTGAATTCACCACAGAGTACTCGGAACTGAGACAAAAAGCAGAGTAATTTCATACACCATTTGTTTTTGGAGGGGGAGGGATTTGTTTCTCACCAATACTAATCATTGTTTCTCAGTTAATATAGCTGATGTTTCTGCAAAGTAAGCAGACTTGATGAAATATGAAGTGCTAATGAAATTCCAATTCTAGTGGGAACAGTACTAAGTCACAACAAATTAGACAAGATATGCCATAAAGCACAGAAAGACCAAAACTGGGGAAATGAAAATGCATTTGTACGTACACAATTAGAGAAATAGAGAGGTTACCATCAAGCTAGAGTCCAGTTGTTGACCAAGATGACAGTTTTGGTCGTCAAGAGCTGAAGAATCCGGGTTCAAAGCAAGTGCAGGCCATCTATCTCTGCATAGAGACTTCCACAAACAATCAGACCCACATAGGTCCCGCCAGAATTTGGAGCAACTTCCCAAACCACACAAATCTAATACCTTCACCAAAATGACAAAAATAAAAAAAAGAATCTTTTCAAGAACACAGTATAGAAAAGGCCGGAATTATTCAATTCAAGAACAGAATACTCTAAAATCAAAGGAAAAGTGGAAAAGACAAACAAATACCTGGAGGGATGAAGCAATTTTCAGTGCTATATCATTAGGAAGTGAATTCTGGATACAAACCGACGGATTCATGTTTCGATTAAGATGCTATTTCCTGAGAACGTTCTTGAAAAATCCTGAAGGAAACAGAGGGAGAATACGTGTATACAGGGAAAACAAAGAGAGGTGTTGTGTTACGCAACGCTGCATCAAATGTCAAAGGCTCCAAGGCCCATCAGAGGGGAGGAATATAGTTTAGAATTACTTGAGACCCCAGAACTCCATAAGAAATAGAAGCAATTTAGACATGGTAATTGTACAATTTAATTTAAGCATAAATTATGCATTGCATGATTATCATGATATTTTTTAAAATTCAGTCCTTTTTTAATATACTAATTAAATCATTTACTTATAAAATATATGTTGGATTCTGCCCTCAAAATCAAGAATGGCATACACCCAATGATGAGTCTATATTGTCTGAACAATAATCTTGTGTTTGTTATTGTTGTTAATTGGGATTCTGTTTTGTTTACTTCTGGTCTGGGCTGAAGGAAGGAACCGGATCGGATCATACCAGTTTTGGCTCGCGGGTCAACCGTGTGGATCGGGCAAAACCGATCCACACCCGGATGTCCTAAGTATATATCGTTCTTTTCTTCATTCTGAAACCTAAGAGAAAACCAGCCAGCCGCAGAAAGGTTTTCTGGCCTCTCTCTGTGTTTCTATCCTCTCAAGTACTTATCTCTGTTTCTCTCAGAAACCATTGGTTTCTTGCTCTCTGTATCACGGATTAATCCGTTCTTTTGTACTGCTTGAGCGTAGAGAACTGTCTTAAGACTTTTGTACTTTGTACTGAGGGTGTAAACATTACTGATTATAGTGAGGGTGTGCTCCGACTGAGCACCGTGGATTAGGATATTCCGAACCACGTTAATCCTGGTGTTTTCTTGTTGCTTTCGCTGTTATTAATCTCTCTGATGTGTTAGGCGATTAATCCTAACAGTGGTATCAGAGCTTTGGGTTGCAGTTCGATCTGTGCCAAGCCAAGACCGGCTAACATCAGGTTCTAAACGTATTCTATAAATCCGAGGCGGATTAAGGTAGGTACCTTGAAACCCTAATTTCACCCTACCCTAAATTTTAGGGCTTTTGTTTTTAAAACTCGGAAGAGACCTTGACAAGTCTCATCCCTTTAAAATCTGACAAAACCCAGGCCTGGCGGGTGCCCATAGAGGTACTGCGTATCTGTGTCCTGGTGGTTTTTCTTTTCTTTACAAATTCAGTTGTGGGTGTGAGTGAGTTCTTCTTGTAAGGAGATTACTGCTTATTTATATCTGAAGTGTTCTGGTTTAACAATTCACGTGGGCTGAATGTGACTGATCATTCTGTGATAAATTAGGTATAGATATATATCTGTTTCTGCTATCTGCTTAATTGGTATAAACTGTGCAGTATATCCCTAGTCATTTCTACTGTTAACTGTGCAGTATATTTCAGTCATTTTGTTAATCTGTTTGTGCCTTCTGCACCTCTATTGTGAACACTAATGGGCACTGCAAAAATTGATATTGAGGCCTTCAACGGCCAAGGTGACTTTGGTATCTGGAAAATGAAAATGAAAGCCATATTGATACAGAACAAGGTAGGCCCTGCTATCTGTGATCCTAAGTCCTTTCCTGAGTCATGGAAAGATGAGGTGCTAACTGAAAAACTTGATTTGGCACACAGCACACTTATTTTGCATCTATCTGACAATGTGCTTAGACAGTTAACTGATCTTGATACTGCATATAAGATATGGAATAAACTTGATGAACTGTACTTGAGAAAGTCTCTTTCAAACAAGATTTATCTGAAAGAAAAACTATTTGGATTTAAAATGTCTGCTTCAAAGTCTCTTGATGACAATCTTGATGATTTTAATAAAATTATTGTGGATTTGTCTAATATTGGTGAAGTTATTTCTGATGAGAATCAAGGTGTTATTCTGTTAAATTCCTTGCCTGAATCCTTCAAAGATGTGAAATCTGCTATTAAATATGGCAGAGAAGATCTTACCCTTACTGATGTTAAATCTGCTCTGCAATCAAAAGAGTTAGACCTTAGGATGGAAAATAAGGGGAATGGTGAGAACCTTTATGTAAGAGGTAGACCAGAGAAAAAGGAATTTAATATTAACAGAATTAAATCTAGGAGTAAGGGTAGATCCAAATCTAGAGATAAAGAAAGAAGGAAATGTTTTTACTGTGGCAGAGAAGGCCATCTGAA
Source organism: Apocynum venetum (assembly GCA_019593545.1). NCBI lineage: Eukaryota > Viridiplantae > Streptophyta > Magnoliopsida > Gentianales > Apocynaceae > Apocynum > Apocynum venetum. The sequence goes on from SRSM01000127.1 coordinate 4,266,945, forward strand.
AAACAAGTGTTTCAAACGAATTAAGGATGAAAAACTGAATAGGAAAGGGAATCACTCTAGCATGCATCATGATAGTAACAGCTTGAATGAATCTGACATGGCTGCCAATACCATGTATGCTGAGGTCTTATGTGCCTCTACTTCTACTAATCGTGTTTCTGATGAATGGCTACTTGATTCTGGGTGCACTTTCATATGAGTCCTAATAAGGACTGGTTTATTGATTTTGAAAATACTTATGAAGGTAAGGTTTATATGGGCAATAATGAACATTGCCAAATTGAAGGAATAGGTTCTGTGTGCATAAAAATGCATGATGGTGTGATCAGGAAATTAACTAATGTAAGGTATGTTCCTGATTTGAGGAGAAATCTGATTTCTCTTGGCATGTTTGATACTAGTGGTTACTCTTATAAAGCTGAGAATGGCTGTCTTAAAGTTTGTAAGGGTTCTTTAGTCATTCTGAAAGGTGAGAAAAAGAATGGTCTTTATGTCTTGATTGGCTCTACTGAAAACAGGAATACTGCTTTCTTTGGTAAGCACGTATCTGACAAATCTATGTTATGGCATAGAAGGATAGGTCATATTAGTGAGAAAGGTTTACAAATTCTTAGTAAACAGAATTTGTTGAATGGTGACCATGTTGAGTCTATTGAGTTTTGTGATCACTGCATCTTAGGAAAACAACGTAAGTTAAGTTTTTCAACTGGCACACACAAAACCACTGAAGTTTTAGAATATATTCATTCTGATCTTTGGGGTCCTGAAAGGGTTTGCACTTATGGGGGGAATAGGTATTTTCTATCAATTGTAGATGACTTCTCCAGAAAGGTTTGGATCTATCTGTTGAAGTCCAAGGATCAAACCTTTGAAAAGTTTAAAGAATGGAAAACTCTTGTTGAGAATCAAACTAATAAGAAAGTGAAAATTCTTAGAACTGATAATGGTTTAGAGTTTTGTAATCAGAACTTTAACAACTTATGTGCATCTAGTGGCATTGTTAAACATAAGACTGTTAAATACAATCCCCAACAGAATGGGGTTGCTGAAAGAATGAACAGAACCATTATGGACAAGGTAAGATGTCTCATGATTGGCTCTGGTCTTCCCAAACCTTTCTGGGGAGAGGCAGTCAGCACTGCAGTCTATTTAATAAACAGATCTCCTTCCAGTGCTATTAATTTTAAAACTCCTGAAGAATTATGGTCTGGTACTTCACCAGACCTAAGTAATCTCAGGGTCTTTGGGTGTGCAGCCTTTGCACACCAAAGGGAAGGTAAATTAGACCCCAGATCCAAAAAGGGAGTCTTTTTAGGCTATCCTAATGGAGTTAAGGGGTATAAAATCTGGTTGAAAGGTGAATCAGGAGTGAAGGTTGTCATTAGTAGAGATGTCATCTTCAATGAGAGTGACATGCCTTGTCTTAAAACTGTTTTAAATACTGACACAACTGATCTTCCCTCAAGTAGGGAACTTCTTATTGAGGTGGAGGACACTTCTGAAACACAAATTCAACCCACAATAGGTGGTGGGAATGAGGTATTAGATGAACAAAATACTGCCCCTACTGCAGAATCTTCAGGTCAGATACCTGAAGTTGTAGAACATGAATCAGAAATCAATTCTGATGATGATGGTAATGAACATTTTGAAGCTCATGATCTGGCTCTGCAAGATTATCAACTTGCAAGAGACAGAACCAGGAGAAATGTGAAAGCTCCTGAAAGGTATGGATACTCTTATCTTACTCACTATGCACTGGCTGCTGGAAAGTTGGTAGAAGAAAGAGAACCAGTCAACTATGAAGAGGTCCTGAGGAGCCCTAACCTTAAGCTATGGCTAGCTGCAATGCAAGAGGAAATGGACTCTTTGCACAGGAACAAGACCTGGATCCTGGTACCAAAACCTACAAAGAAAAAGGTTGTTGACTGTAAATGGGTTTTTAAGGTAAAAGAATGTGATGATTCAACAGAACAACCTAGATTCAAAGCTAGGTTGGTTGCCAAGGGTTTTACACAGGTAGAAGGCATTGACTACACTGAAATATTTTCTCCTGTAGTTAAGTATAAAACAATCAGAATTATGTTATGTTTGATTGCCTTTTATGATCTTGAGTTGGAACAATTAGATGTTAAAACTGCATTCTTACATGGTGAACTTGAAGAAACCATCTTCATGAGGCAACCACCTGGTTTTGAAACAAAAGAAAAAGAAAATGTTGTATGCTTACTGAAAAAAATCCCTCTATGGCTTGAAACAATCTCCCAGACAATGGTATAAGAGATTTGACTCTTTTATGATAAACAATGGCTTTGAGAGGAGTCATTATGACAGTTGCTTATATTTTTCTGGAAACTCTATTGACTCTGCCTTGTATCTGCTGTTGTATGTTGATGATATGCTAATTGCATGCAAACAGAAAGAAAAATTGAACAATTTGAAATGCTTGCTTAAGTCTGAGTTTGATATGAAAGATTTAGGTCCTGCATCTAGGATTCTTGGCATGAATATTCATAGAAACAGGAATAAAAATTCCTTATTTATTTCTCAAAAATCCTTTCTGAAAAAGGTTGTTTCTAGATTTTCTATGAGCTCTTGCAAGCCTGTTAACATGCCCTTAGCTGCTCATTTCCAGTTGTCCACTAAATTTTGTCCTACAACTGAAAATGAGAAATTTGAAATGAAAAATGTGCCTTATAGGATGGCTATAGGTTCTGTAATGTATTCTATGGTTTCTACTAGACCTGACCTTGCTTATTCTATAAGTTTGTTGAGCAGATTCATGGCTAACCCAGGTAAAGAACACTGGTCTGCTTTGAAATGGTTGTTGAGATATTTAAATGGCACTTGGAATTTTGGTCTACATTATTCAAAATGGTCTGATGATCTTGATCTGGTAGGTTATGTGGATTCTGACTTTGCTGGTGATAAAGATGGTAGAAAATCTACTACTTCTTATTATTTCACTATTGCTGGAAATTGTATTTCTTGGAAATCTCAGTTACAATCTGTTGTTGCTTTATCTACCACTGAGGCAGAATACATTGCTACTACTGAGGCCATTAAAGAAGCCATTTGGCTTCAAGGTTTACTGAAAGAATTGAAATTCATAAAAACTAAGGCTATTATTTTCACTGATAGCCAAAGTTCTTTGCATCTGTGTAAGAACCCTGTCTATCATGAAAGAACCAAGCATATAGATGTCAAATACCATTTTATCAGAGAAAAGGTTACTAATGGTGTTGTTGATGTTGAGAAAATTAGCACTCATGATAATCCTGCTGATTTTGGAACTAAGATTTTGCCTACTGATAAATTCTTTAAATGCAGGGACTTGCTTCACATTGATCAAACTGGAAATTGGCCGAGAAAGGAAGTGCAATGATGTCATTGGAGCTAACTCCCTCACTATAGTTGTATTTTTATTTGATTTTGAGTTCAAGGTGGAGTTTGTTGGATTCTGCCCTCAAAATCAAGAATGGCATACACCCAATGATGAGTCTATATTGTCTGAACAATAATCTTGTGTTTGTTATTGTTGTTAATTGGGATTCTGTTTTGTTTACTTCTGGTCTGGGCTGAAGGAAGGAACCGGATCGGATCATACCAGTTTTGGCTCGCGGGTCAACCGTGTGGATCGGGCAAAACCGATCCACACCCGGATGTCCTAAGTATATATCGTTCTTTTCTTCATTCTGAAACCTAAGAGAAAACCAGCCAGCCGCAGAAAGGTTTTCTGGCCTCTCTCTGTGTTTCTATCCTCTCAAGTACTTATCTCTGTTTCTCTCAGAAACCATTGGTTTCTTGCTCTCTGTATCACGGATTAATCCGTTCTTTTGTACTGCTTGAGCGTAGAGAACTGTCTTAAGACTTTTGTACTTTGTACTGAGGGTGTAAACATTACTGATTATAGTGAGGGTGTGCTCCGACTGAGCACCGTGGATTAGGATATTCCGAACCACGTTAATCCTGGTGTTTTCTTGTTGCTTTCGCTGTTATTAATCTCTCTGATGTGTTAGGCGATTAATCCTAACAATATATGAAAGATAACTTACGAAGTCAATCGAGTAATCGAGAAATAAAATTAATTTTGAGCACAAGTTTTGCAAAACCAGCACATATTCACTTTATTTCGTTACCGCTTCCAATATTTAGGGGTACAATGATCTTTTTGCTTCCATAATAAAGAAAGATGCAGTGGACCAGAATTTAGTTTCATGGAAGGTCAAGTTCATTGTACATTTCAAGCACACGGGGCAATAAAATCATTTGAACGCTTCCTCGTTACTGCCTTATTTCCAACTCAAACTAGTATATTCTAGTAGAGTTAATTTGAGGGACGACAGGGTAGGTGTATATATATAAAAAAAAGAATGAAGAAGAAGATAAAGAAAATGGAAGTTTGTGAGAGGGGGAAGATAAACAAGAATAAGAAGGAAACATTTATTATACTAAGCTGCAATTAAAAATTTGACAATGACTTGAGAATTTCAATATTTCGACATATTGATTTATACCTATTCGTTTATGTCTGTTATACTATCATACTAAGGATCGTCATTGCTCGCATTCTTATACTACTAACAAACCTTCTTGGATAGATATATACATTGACTTAGATCTTATTTTTAAATTGAAACCTGAATTTTTTGGTAAAAAATTGATGTATGCAAAGTGACCTATGTACAACTTTTGCTTGGGTGGAATAAAAAGAAAAGACTTGTATTTTTAGAGTATAGTTTTGGTTCTTATATTATACGGAAATATAATAAGTTCGGTCTTCATAGAAATTCGTGTTGCTCAGTTATTGGTAGTGAAATACTGCTTTATCAAATACTGTCAAATAGTTCCCTCAAAAAAAAAAAAAAAAAAACTGGCAAATAGAAAGGATCTGAACATTCAGCTCACTTAAGCAAATGCCATTAACAAGGCAACCACTACTATTCCCATTCCAATATCCTCCAACCATATATCTGAATGAACATATAAAACTGCAGCCTTCTTTAGAGTTGAACCTGAGGCCAAAAAACAATCCAGCATTCAATTAGATCTGAAACTTGTCGAAAAGTTGCTCCTGGGCTTTCATACAAGGGCAACAGGAGCATCAGCTGCAACATGTGCAGTTGTGTGTGTGAAGCAGCCAGTGGAGATTGTAGTTTGTAGCATTGAGGAATCAGATCAACTGATCTCAAAATGTGCAATTGTTGCAGCATTGTTATTGCATATACAGGCAATGATAGATACTTTATATGCAATAAGAGATTCTTACATATCCAGGATGCAAGAAAATGTAGAAAGGAACTGCATGATTTTAAGGCATGGTAATGGTTAAGCAGCAGAAATCTGTAAATGTGACCGGTTGTTGTAGACACCTCTTTCAAGCAATGAAAGCACTGCAACCTCGGCTTCTGCAAGATCTCCTAGGGAGACGTTGATGGAATGTAACTTGTCTGGCCAACGAAAGAGCCCAAAACGCCTATGCAGCTTCTTCCACTGGATACATATCCGCCTGTTTTCCAATCTGCAACTACTCAGTGCTTCCATGACATATTCAGCCTATAAATTTCAATTTAAAGTGGCGAACTCATTAGAGAAAATCCAAAGTCCAATCATGCAACAATGAAAACCAGTGAGTAGTGATGATCTCCCAAGAAATTTTATATATAGTACATTGAATTCCAACTCTTAATTACATCATTCAGTAAGCTGTACATGTAATTTCGAGGACTATAGTTTCAAACCTTGAGGAAACAAATATTGATTGAATTTGCTTGATGACTACCCTTCAAACACAACATCACAAAGAACATTCTTTATAAAACATAGGACTTTAAATAACTTCCTGACCTTAAGTGTGCAACAGAGCTGCAAACTAAAGAGTACTAAGGCATAAGGGAACGTTCTGTTTCTGTTTAGGGATGTCAATGGGACTGGCTGGGGACGGATCCCCAACCCTCGATCCCACCTCAACTCTAAATACTAATCCTCATTCCTGTCCCTCCTCCACTTCAAAAACTTGGAAAGAGCCCTGTTCTTGCCCGTTTTACATCATTCGCCTCTATCCCATCCCCGCCCCTGGTTTGACCTCCGTTTTGGCCCATTTTGACTACAGTCGGGAATTTGCGGATGGATCCCTACGAAACTTCTGTCGGAAAAAATCAATTCCCACCTCCATTCCCGCTTTTTAAAACCCATCCCCAACCCATTAAATTTGAAAAATCCCTGACTCCAACGGGGCGGGGAAGCAGATCCCCTTTAATCCCGTTTAATTGACATCCTTATTTTTGTTGTTCCGGTGAGATATGCAGTTTTAACACATAATTTTCTCATTAGAATACCTGAGAATTAGCGAAACTCAATTTTAATGAACATAGAAAGGTTAAAGAAACAACCTCCAGAAAAAGAAATAAAGGTAAATTGCGACAATAACTTTGAAACAATAATGAAAGAAAAGACATCAAGATTGCTATAGTACTCACTGGTAGATTGAGCTGCATGATGCAGTAGTGCAAGGCAACTAAATTGACCAGCACAGTGAACTTTGGTTTGAAAAGGAGCAGCTGGACATCTTTAAAAGAAAAATGCTTTGCCTGTAGATCTTCGGTAGCTTTAATATAATCTGCAACATCAACTGATTCGTGGGATAACTCTTGTTGTTGCAAATATTCAGCTATTAGGTTCGCTTTCCTTGCCATATCTTCGTGCTTCATCCTGTAAAAGCCTTTCCATCCCTAAAATGAGTATAAAAATCCTGATGTTGTCATCCAAGAATTTTCCCAGACAAGTCAAACAATTACAACTAAATGAAAAATAAAGATTATGTCATAAAGTCATGGAAGAAGCAAACATTAGTAAAAAATCAGCGTAGAAAACCAACTTCATTTCCATAACCAAAAATGTCCCATTAACTACAAAATAGAAATTTCTAAACTATTCCAAAAGCAAACATGTTTCCAACAGAAGAAAATAAAGTTTATATAGTTAGTTTCTCTATTTCTTTTTCTAGTCCCGTTAATCCAAGAGGGATTAGTATGCCCACAAGGCCACAACTAATTTAGTCCGTTATTTCTATCAGACCTTCAGGGCTCCTAGGGCATTCAAAATTGAAATAGAAGCAACATCGACAAGTCAAGTGTCAGTTGCCAATTGATGTTGGTATCTGTCATTTTTCTTTCTTCTTCTTCTGTTTCTTCCTAGGGGTAACCAATTGAAAGCCTAAAACCTACTGTTGCCTACTTAGAGATCAGAACAACAGAAATTCACATAGAACTGCTTACCAAAACCCAAAAAAGAAAAGAAAAGAAAAGAAGTCATTTACATAGAACTCATTAAGGAATGTAAAACAGGAGCAGGAGTCACACAAACCTTCATATTGGGATGAATTGATGGATCAAACTCGAGTCTTAGGCTTTGATATGCTGAAAATTCTTTATCCAGAGCAGTATTAGGCCATCTTTCCCTGCTTAGATATTCCCACACAAAATCAGACCCACATACTTCCTCCCAGAACCGGGAACAGCTGCCCAATGAACAGACGTCCCTCACCTTCAAGAAACACAATTAATTCAAATCACTTGTCTGAACCCATATCAGAAAAAGAGAATCAACAATCAAGGAAGAACGTAACCTGAAGAGATTCAACTATTTTGAGTCCAATATCAACTGGAGTATCAAATTCTGCTTCATTTGACAAACTCATTTTTCCTCTGCAGGAACCAAAAGAGATTCTATGTTATGTAGGCTACAAGACCAGCGAGGGGAACTGTAAGTATCCTTAAATATCTGTGTGTAAATATAAAAACAGCTGCAGTATTCTCTGCCACCAATCATTGATTGTACTAATGGACCCAGCCGCTTCTTTGCCGACCACTACCAGTCTTCAAAGCCACACATGGCTCATAACTTTTTTACTCAACTTCAATAATAGATCAAAAATAATTTTTTTAAAATGATACCTCCCTCTCCTACTTACAGATTTAGGTGACCTCGTTATTTATTACAATCATACTTTTTTCATGATAATTTCTTTTTATTACTTAATCTGTTTAAAAAATATAGCCAATATATTATCATATCTTTCTTACAATACTATCATTTATTTATATACTTTTTATACATCTCATTGTTGCATAAAAAGAATCACTAAATTTCAAAATAATACTCTCATTTATTTCTATACTTTCTACACCTCTCATTATTGCATAAAAAGAATTATGAGTTTCAATAAAAACACTCTTAATAATTAAAGGACATTTTAGAAAATTTTTTTTAATCTATTTTAAAAATGAATCCAACAATTTATCCTCTCATTATTGTATAAAAATAATCACGTGTTTCAATAAAAACACTCTTAATAATTAAAGAACATTTTAGAAATTTTTTTTAATCTATTTTAAAAATGAATTCAATAACTTATCCTTTCATTATTGCATAAAAAGAATCACTAATTTTAATAAAACACTCTTAATAATTAAAGAATATTTTAGAAATTTTTTTTTAATCTATTTAAAAATGAATCAAACAATTTATATTTTTTGAACAGAGTAATTTTTATATTAAATTAATTGCAAATATTCAATTTTAGAGAGAGATTATAATTTTTATATAATATAATTCTTTTTATACTTCGCTAGAGGATGAGAGCTCTTCACTTTTAAGTGTTTGTTTGATTTGAGTCATTGCTATTGTCTTTAGTGGCAAGGAATGAAAAATGTAGAGCGGGCAAAAAAGCTAACTTAAGCGGGTACTTGTATGTCCATTTTTCATTGGAAACACGAATTACTCAATTTAAACGGATAACAAAACAAGAACATGTATCAAATTGTGGATAATTGCATGGACAAGGATGATGGAGATGGCATATCCTCCGCTCGGGAACCCATCCCGCTTCATACCCGCTATCCCCTGCATATATTTTTTAGTATATATATATATATATATATATATATATATTTGTGTGTGTTATATTACTTATTACACCTATATCATGCATACTTATTATACATTTTTTAACACTTATATAGAGAGAAAGATATATCTATGTAACTATATGTTTTTGAAGAATATTATTATATGGTTATACATTTAAAATAATTATTTATATGAGTTTATATGTGAAAAAAAAACCTATATAATTATGAGTAAAGTTATACGGAAACAAAAAATATATTATCTATATAATATGTATATATGCGAGATAATATGTATATATGGGTGTGTGTTTGTATTTTGTAACTTCATATAGAGTTTGAATATATATTTGTTGTTTTATGCTTAATTAGTTGTAATTTATACATCATTGAAATTTTGTAACATTTTATTTAAAATATTATAACGGTAGCGGAAGTGGAGATAGGAGAAGAGTTTTATCCCTACATATTTTATTTAAAATATTAAAACAGATAAAAATTAAAACGGAGAGGGGAATGGGAACGAGAACAAGAGAACAACATTTTTAAGAGGAGGTAGGGGTCCCCGCCCTGAAGTTGACGTGTATATATGAACGTATTTGCCGAAGCCCTTCTCCGAGAGGGAGTAGTACGAGAAAGACTAAAAATCAAAATTTACTTTTACTTTCATTATATCATACACATACATTTATATCATACGACATTATAGAGTCTGTCAATCTTGACCATGTGACTCAAAATGAATATTAAGAATTAACAAAGGTATTTGGTTTCGTGGCAAAGACTTTCTAAGGCGGCATTTTGGCTTTTCCAAATGATTCTTTTTTTATAAGGTAAAGATGAAAAATTCCTTCCATACGTATATCAAATAAGCATGTTAGAAAAATGTGCTGATAGACATATATTCGAGTGACACATATGATAGATAATTAACAAAATTTAAAATTTAGAATAAATTTTTATAATATTTTAGTAAAAATTTATTCCATACAAAATTTAAATCTGCATTGCTGAATAATTTCTTTTTACATCACACCACATGCTTTACTGTTTGGATATGCTCATGGGGAGGTGGATGTGGAGAAGTTTGTCCTAACCAGTGTTTTCTTAGTACAAGGGAGGAGGATGTGGAGAAGTTTGTCCTAACTAGTGTTTTCTTAGTGCTTTTCCATTCTAACATTGCCCAAGTGCAATGACACAGGGAAGCAAATTCATTTGTCTTGCATTTAGATGTGGACGTGGTAGTGGAATGTTACTTTTGGAAAATGCTATTGTTACCACAAAGTGTAGTAGTTTAGGCGAGGCATTTTAGGCATTTAAGTTGTCAGGTGATAAGTCATGATTACTGGTTATGGGGAAGTGGAGACAGTGCGAAGGCATCAAAGTTATTATACAAGAAGATGAATTCTTGGCTTCTTGCAGAATGAAGCTCCTGCATTCAACATTTGGTGGTCAGTGGCTGTTGATTTGCAGAATAAGCTGTGAAGGTCACCAAGGTCTCAGGAATTTTGTGGAAGGCAGAGGGAACACACTGGGTTTGACAAAAATGGGACTGCATAATTTCCTCAAAAAAATTATGGAGAATTTAAAAAGTTAAAAAGAAACATAAGAAATCAACCATGCTAGTTGTAAAATGTTAAAAGTTGACCAATTTGCCTATCCAAAGACAAATGCAATCATCTTTTCCATGTGCCCTTACAAAATAGCTCCATTAGCAGGAGATTCAAAATCTAGCATTCAAAAGTTAAATAAATGACAATCTAACAGAGTTTATACACACCTCTCCCTTTAGGCATTTTCCGAGAGTTGGAAAAGTAAGGGAGAAGGGAGAAGGGAGTTAAGCAGCAGATATCTGGACCTGCAATGACGAATAGAAGTCCCTTCTCCCTATAAAAACGAGATCATCTTGCTGCATAAGAAGATCTCCAAAAGAACAAGTGACAAAATGATAGAAGCCCCTGCACTTTTTGGCCTTACTCCACCGAATACATACTCTCTTATTTACCATCTTGCACCTTACTAGAACTGCCCTAAGAGATTCAACCTAGCATAATCAATGTTAAACATGAAAAATATCAACAAAAAATTCTCACTCAAGTAGAGTTATCAATGAGCTCTTCCACATGCAGAGAATATACTTAAGTTTATCAGAGAACATACACTACAAAAGTTTAACAAAAATTTTTTTTTAACAAAGAATTTTTTGAAAGGAAATAGAATATATATATAAAGTTGGGAAAGCTGTAATTCTCACCGGCAACCGAAGAAACAGAATGCAATAGTGCAAGGCTACCAATTTGAGAAGAACATGGACCTTTGTTTTGAAAAAAAGAAACTCAACCTCTTTAAGGGGCAAATGCATCACTCGTAGGTCCTTGAGAGCCTTTAGATAATGTCCACGCTCAACTAATCCAAAGGAGGATAGTTGTTGCAAATAATTAGCTAGTTTATTTTCCATTTCTGCTTCCATCTCCTTGTGCTTCTTCGAATAAAATTCCCTCCATCCCTGCAAATTTCGCATAAGATGATCCTTGATGTTGTTAATCAAGAATTAATCATGTTCCAGAATGTCATCAAAACTGTCCCAACTCAATTGTAAAATGGCATCTTTTGCCATAGCAAGAACAACAGATAGTAGACATTTCAATATTTTTTCAAGAAAAGCTTTAAGATATCTCAAAAAGATATTTTTCCCTTTGCTAAGACTCTGGTTACTTGTCATTGCTAAATGATAAATGTATAAAATTGTAAAATTTAACGTTATATTAGTGCGGGAGGTCTTGTTCAAACAAAAAGAGGAATGGTTTTAAAAAATGAACCTTCAAGCGGGCATTCAAAGAGTCAGCACCCCATCTATCACGGCATAGAGGCTCCCAAACATGGTCATACCCACAAACCTCTCGCCAGAATCGAGAGCAGCTGGCCAAGGAACACACATCCACAGCCTATGAATCAGTTTTACAAGAATTATGTTATCATTCCAGTATTATTGAGAAAGACATTTCAATTAGAACGAGAAGAAAAAAAGGGTCAACTTAGAAAAAGAACCTCAAGTGATGAAACAATTTTCAGGCCAATATCTATTGGAATTACACATTCAACAAGGTCTGATCTTTTTCTTTTCATGGATTTTTTGTGGGACGGCAGATGTTGCACAATCACTGGAAATGTATCATCAGAGCAAAATCAGCAACTGTAAAACCCCCCCAAAAAATCTTAAAGAAAAAATGATCATGAGATTTTGGCTTGGAGACCTAATCTTAGTGGTAAAGAGAAGCCCAAACGCCATGGAATTTGGGGGGAGAGGAGAATATATAGATGTGGTCCTGTGGGTGGAATTCCAAGAGTCGGATTTTATTTGAAAAGACCCGATTTCGACCCATGTTTCGCTTGGTACAAATCTTGGATGGGTTTTCCCAATCAAAACCATATATTTATTTAAAGCCCATATAAGAATGCAATTATAGCCATGTAACTTTACTTATTTGATGTATAAAAAATAAAAATAAAAACTTTACTTATTTTATCAATCATGGTTAATTTCTATACACCCTTTTGAATGAGAAATCATTGCTTACAATTATAATGTTGTTTTATACTTTGCAATCAATAATATCCTTCACAAAATTGAAGAAAATATATTTAATATAGTTGAAATTGTAAATTATTTTTATATTATTTCTATTTTTTCTTTTCACTCTTGCATTTAAAAGTTAGTCTAATTCAAATTTAATTGTGTGAAAATATGTGCAATTTGATTTAAATTGTTAGCATTTCAATAATTTGAAAATGAATATTATAATATAAAAGTGTAATAAATATGAATATTTTAAGAAACTAGAAAATAAATCACAATTTGAAATTAATGAAACGTAAAAGGATAATTAATTGATTTAATAGATCGTGTTTGCACTTTTGATCAAATTGATTCATTATTTTTTATCGATAATTTTAGTCCCTTAATTTTATCAATTGATCAAATAAGTCATTTTGTCAAAATCATGGAAGAAATCCCAATATTACATGTCACGTGCCTGCCTGTGCAAATCAAATGAGGGGAAAAAATCGAAAATTCACCCTTATAGTCCCACATTAAAGGGTTTATACATAATAAAAAAATTGTTATGGTCAATATATATATATATATATATATATATTTTTTTTTTCATCTTTTTCCCATCTCTTTTGTTCTTCGTATCTTTCTAGAAAAAAAATACCTTCAGCAGACATCACCCTATCATTATTCCACCTTCAATCGACTTTACTCCGGCAATTACATATCTCCAATAACACCGAAAAAGAGAAAACCCACAAACCAAAATTTTACAACATTCAGATTCTCAGATCTACATATTTTTTGGGTTAAATTTTGGTCTCTTGCAAGACCCTTTTATTTCCACTTGCGTTTCCATGGCCGAAGAACATTACTCAAAAGAGTGCAATACTTGGGACATGTTAATCAAGCTATGATATGGGATTTCGAAATGGAAGAAGAAGTTGACCAAAAATCTCAAAGATTACTTAGTGTGTCCTTCTATGAAAAAAGCTGCTATCTTCGATTGTTTCTTTTGGTAGGATCCTTAATTTTTATTTAAAATGATTTGAAGTAAAATGTTGGGATTCCATTTTGACGCTCATTTGATTTGCACAAGCTAGGCAGATGACATGTAATGCCGGATTTCATCCATGATTTTGATAGGACTTAATTGACCAATTGAGAATACTAAATTGACTAAAAATATCGATAAAAAATATAATAAATCAATTTGATCAAAAGTGAAAATGTAATGAACTAAAAATATAAATAAAAAATATAAATAATCAATTTGATTAAAAGTGAAAAAATAATGAATTAAATCAACTAATTATTCAAAAGAAAAACTAGTCTATCTTAATAGGAATGAGATATTTAGTTCATTTATTTACATATATTTTGTTCATTGAACTAGAACTAAATATATATATTCAATGTACAATGATGAAAGAAACTATTAATGAACTTTAATTAAATAAATATTGAACTTTAATTAGTTAAAACAATGAATATTTTCTCAAAAAAAAAACAATGAATATTATTTAAGTATCATATAATTATTTTAATGAATATGTATGTCAAATGCTTTTTTTTAAAAAATAATTCACGAAATACACATAATGATTTTTTAGTAATTAAATTTATATTCATTGAATCGATAAAACACTCTTTAAATTAATAAATTAATAATTTATCGATTAAATATTGTCCAAAAAATTTATTAATTAAATAATATCCCTCTAAATTAATAAAATTTCATGATTCCAACATTATTAATAATTATAATAATTTTCAAAATGAGTAGAGAAAGGAAAAAAAGAGTGGACATAAAAATTGTCCAACTCTAGTGAATAATATTTGGACAAACAAAAAAGTGCATTTCATTGATAATAACAGGTAAGTAAATTTCATTAATAATAAACTTAGACAATGAGCAATAAACTGAAAGCTCATTGCCCAAAGGTAACACATAAAGAACTTATCCATTATGCCCCTTTTTTCTCCAATTATGTTCCAAGACTTTGAGGAATTCTAGCTACCATAAGATTTTTATTCTACAAAACATACATAAAGGGCAGCTAGGAAGATTGGTTTGGAGGCTTTCAAGTTTCAACTTAGGCAGAGAAAAAAATCTGGAACACTCTCCTCCAACATAAGCAGCACAAAGAGTTTTGGGAACCACCTTCTGTAGCTGCTTGGGTGGACTTTACCATGGAGGGAAAAACGAGGAGAATGTTTGATTTCCGGCACTGGAAGTAAGTTTTCAGACAAGCTATTCAATACAACTGGTTGCATTACAATCAAGCACAACATCAGATTGACCTACCCCAAGTAGCCCCTGATTTATTGTCAAATGTATTTTGCACAAAACTTTTGATCTCCTTTCAAAAGGGCAGATGAAACACAGTAGACACAGCTGATGCTAGGGGATAAGTTTTGTATATTTGTGATACATGATAGATATGTCATCTAGAATGTACAGTTTCTGTGGAACAGTTATTACATATTTAATTACTTGGATTATATATACAATGAAATGATAGATAACTTATATGTCATCTAGCATCTGTCTCTCTCTTCACAGATGCAATCAGAAATTCATACAAATACAGGATGAGAATAACAATAATGCAAGAAAATTCAGAAACGAACCGCATGATTTTAAGGCATGTGTACTGGTTAAGCAGAAGAAATCTGAATCTGTAACCAGTTGTTGTAGGCACCTCTTTGAAGCAATAAAAACACTCCACCCTCCGCTTTTGCAAGATCTCCAAGGGAGACATTGACAAAATGTAACTTGTCTGGCCAGCGAAAGAGGCCAAGGTGCCCACGAAGCTTCTTCCACTGGACACATATCCGCCGCTTTTCTATTTTGCGACCAGTCAATGCTTCCATGACATATTCAGCCTATAAATTTAAAGTGAACAACTCATTAGAGAGAATCCAAGGACTAAATCATGCAAAAATAAAACCAGTGAGTATTGATGATCGTCCAAGATATACTATAATACAACGAACTCCAACTCTAATTACATCGTTCAGTATGCTGTGCATGCAGAGGAGGACTACAATTTCAAGCCTCAAGGAAAAATGTATTAATTTGATTTTGTTTGATGACTACACACACAGAACAAACACACAGCATAACAATGAACATGCCACAGAGCCACAAAACTAGATTACTATACTGAAGGGAAGGTTCTATTTCTCTTCTAGAATTATGTAGTTAACACATAATTTCACATAGAATACCCACGAATTAGATTAACAAACACTGAATTAGTTCTATCTGGAACTTTGAGTCCATTTGTCCACCAAAAAGTAGTCTAGCCTCCAATGCAACAGATACATATCCTGTCCTGAAGAATACGATCAAGCTGTATTCTAACATTCGCAACAAGACAAATGACACTTAAACATGAAATAAATAAAACACTGAGTGCCTTTTGGAAGGAAAAGAAGAAACGAAAACGTGACACTAAGAATTGTCATGCGGTTGATATCCGGTGCATGATACAGTCAAATACATACTCAGAACAGAACACCTCCAAGATATAGCTACATATTTATCTCAGCCCCTTAAGTCCTAAAGTTTGTAAGAGCCTACCATTTCTGTAATCAAAATCCTTCATAGTTTTATACTTTTTTCTCAAGTCCAGACTTTGTAAGACCACCTACCTTCATGATAGACATATGAACCATCCAATTGCTATGCAAAAAATAAAACCCTAAAGTTTGTAAGAGCCTACCATTTCTGTAATCAAAATCCTTCATAGTTTTATACTTTTTTCTCAAGTCCAGACTTTGTAAGACCTACCTTCGTGACAGACATATGAGCCATCCAATTGCTATGCAAAAAATAAAACTTTACCCTATTGCGATCTTTTCAGCATATTGTTGAAATTTTTTGTCAGTTGTTCGAACAGAGAGCTAATACTTCAGGTGGTATGACTCTCAATGTATGGGAAAAGTAGGCAAACTATTATATGATGAATTGATCATGTGAAGAAAAATACAGATGCTCTTTACGTTAAAAAATCACAGGCACAAAGTAGTGTAAGTCAAGTTTAATGAACTTAGAAAGGTAAAGCAAACATCGATATCATTATAGTACTCACTGGTAGATCAAGCTGCATCATGCAGTAGTGCAAGGCAACTAAATTGACCAGCACATTGAATTTAGGTTTGAAAAGGAGCAATTGGACATCCTTAAAAGAAAAATGCATTGCCTGCAGATCTTCAGTAGCTTTACTATAATCTGCAACATCAACTGATTCATATGATAACTCTTGTTGCTGCACATATTCAGCTATTAGGTTCGCTTTCCTTGCCATATCTTCGTGCTTCATCCTGTAAAAACCTTTCCATCCCTAAAATGTGTATAAAAACCCTGATGCTGTAATCCAAGAATTTTCCAGACAAGTGAAACAATTACAAGCAAATGAAAAACAGAAAGATTGTGTTATAAAGTTATGGAAGAATGGAGGCATTAAAAGAGAATCAGCATAGAAACCAACTTCATTTCCATAACCAAGAATGTCCCATTAACAAGAAAGTAGATATTTCTAAACTATTCCAAAAGCAAACATGGGAACTCCCATATAGAAGAAAAATTCTTCCAGGACACAAATTGATCCCACTTAACAGATGGGTTAATATGCTAAAGACATTTGACTTCCATTCCCCAGATAATCTAATCATAAGACAATCCCACAAATTATTGTAAACTGCACCAAGATAAAAAAGTTTCTTTTAGTTCAGTCCTTTTCTTTCTTCTTTTAGTAACCAATTGAAAGCCTAAAATTTCATAACTGTAGCAGATAGGAGTACTTCATAGACTTAATGGAAGCATTTAACCAGACTAGATATCAGAACAATAGAAATTTACAAAGAACTCAACAAGGGAATATACCGCAAGAGCAGTTGGAGTCACACAAACCTTCATACAGGGATGAATTGGTTGATCAAGCTCGTGCCTTTGGCTTTGATATACTGAAAATTCTTTATCCAAAGCAGTGCTAGACCATCTTTCTCTGCTTAGGCATTCCCACACAAAATCAGTCCCACATACTTCCTCCCAGAACCGGGAGGAGCAGCCCAATGAACAGATGTCCCATACCTTCAAGAAAGAAAGAATCAGAAGTAATTCAAATCCCATGTCAGAAGAAGAGAAAAAAATTATACATGAAGTAAAGGGTATCATTAATTTACAGAAGAAAGAAACCTGAAGAGATGAAACTATTTTGAGGGCAATATCAACTGGGAGTACAAATTCTGCCATAATAGATAGATTCATATTTTTCCTGCAGGAACCACAAGATATTAGTATTCTCCGAAATTCTTCCTTTGGTGCCACTGTCCTGTTATCAATCATTATACAATTCCTTATGGACCCACCCACCCCATTCTCGTCCAGATTAGTCGTGAGAGTCATCTGGTTCAAATTCTCTGATGTATGTTTGGTTGAAAATATGCTGCATAATATTCAACAAAATAAATGGAATAAAATTTCTTCTACACGAAATTTTGACTCAATCATTCATTAATTTTTTAATAATTTTTTTTTAAAATTTTATACTTTTTTAGTAAACTTTGTTTGAAATATATATATATATATATCTATAATTACATACATTTTTTCATATAAAATTATGAATAAAATTTTTACATTAAATATACTAATTTTATCTAATAAAGTTTGAATAATAATTTTAAGAGGAATTAAAGAATAAATTTTTCTAAGTCAAACTAAATTCACGTGTGAGTATAAGATACCAAATAAATAAATGAATTACATGAAATTTTATGCTATAATATTTTGTGCAATTTAATGAATTTTTATTGGACTTTTCAAAATAAAATAAATATAGTAATTTTTACATAAAAAAGTACATATAACAAATCAATATATATGTAAAAACTTATTGTAGTAAGAGGAGAAATATAAGATTATGGTCACAAAGTTAAGAAATACATGATATTTTATTTTTTATATGTGTTATTTTATTTTTATTGGAAATCAATAGATAAATTTCATGAAGTTTTGATGATCACGATCAGATTTGTGAAAAAATTGTTTTTTCATATTTTTTATTTCAAATTCCTTTAAATTTCATTAAAAATAGAATTTTATTGAAATTCATAAACTTTTGAGAATTATGTAATCTTAATCTTATGAAATATGCTAAATGAATTTTAATGAATTTCACATAATTCTAAATTGAGGATGGCAGAAATCTAATATAATTTTAAATTATATCAAATTTCATATCGATGATACTCCATAAAAGTTTAAGTTGATAAAAAAAATATTTATCTAATATAATAAGAATTTAAATTAGCTCCATATATTTTAGATAATTAGCCTACTTAAATTTGAGACCTTAATTTATTATATTTTGTATATTTTAAATCATATATGTTTCACATATTTTACTTAAATCATATATTATATTTTGTCAATTATAATATACGAGATAATAATATTTTTTGTATAATTATATGTCTAAGTTATATGGCTCTCAAAGATTTGAAATCATTAATAAAATATACGATTCATTGAAAAAAAAAACTTTAAAGATACAAATAATTTTTCCAAACAATTAAAATGTCCCAAACGTACTTCCAATAATTTTTTGTGTTGAATTAAGCATAGTTCCTGCAATAACTTTACCACCTCCTTCCTTGGTTTGTTTTTATACGTTCAGATCAACACACTCTTTTTCCTTGTTCCCCATTTTCTCTTTTTAAGGAGAAAATAAATGTCATTTTCAACAAGAAAATGTGTTTCTCATTTTCCTTTTTTTCCATTCAAAAAGAAAAATCCTGTTAAGTGTCCCTATGCAATCATAACTTTTTTACCTTGTTAACTTCATAATTGAATGTCCAATGTTGCTGAATTATGAAAAGGGTCTACTAAAAATTGGAGCTTTCTTAAGGTATATGAAGCATACAAAAGGCCTAAAAGGGTGTTAAAGTAACAAGTAAATACTGAATTTTAAATCATTTGGAAAAATAATAAACTAAAGTACAATTACAAAATGCTTAAGTACAAGGAAACTAACAAATGATTCCTATTTAGAGATGGTAATATGTGTAGATGATACAGATGGTTACATACGTTGCAGCAAGTTTAGGCCTATCTATGGAAACCAGTAATTCTCAGGAGACTAATGCTTTTAATCTGTTGCCATCAATTCCTTAAGTGATTGGAATACTATGCAGTATAAATGAAGGCATACTCATGACAAGTTCTGGCTAAAACTTAAGAGGCAGCGCTTTTCATTTCTGTGTTTGGCTGTAGAAATCTGAACTTGCGACACCTCATGAGTGATGCCACAATCCAGAACCTCTAGAACTTCTGCGCCTTCTATTGTTGTAAGATCTCCTAAAGAAGTACTATGGAAATGTAATTCGTTTGGCACTTGAAGGCGATGTGTCCACCAGCTTCGCTTGCACCATTTGATGGATACTTGCTTTTCCTGAATCTTGCAGCTACTTATAACCTCTTTGAGGGTATCAACCTAGCATTGGATATTTCAACACCAAGAAGACTTGTTAGAGTTAATCCAAGATTATAATTCCCTGTAGTGGGTGTTAGACCTTCACCAATTGAACAACACAAATGATCAGATAACCAATTAGAAGCCAAATTTATATTTTGATTTGATTTTAAGCACAGACATGATACTAACTGAACCTCGATTTACACAAATTACATGGGTTCTTTGCCCTCTCTTTAGTGATGGAAGTTCAATACCAATAATGCTCCATACACAAC
The DNA here is from genome assembly GCA_019593545.1 of Apocynum venetum. Lineage (NCBI taxonomy): Eukaryota > Viridiplantae > Streptophyta > Magnoliopsida > Gentianales > Apocynaceae > Apocynum > Apocynum venetum. Next base: position 4,287,169 of record SRSM01000127.1, read on the forward strand.
CCTGACTTTGAATAAAAACCAAGAATGTATCAGTATTTCACAGACTTGTCTTTGTTGGAAAGGCTTACAGATTTACACTGCAATGGACTTGAATGCAATGCATACAAATGGAACAACTTTACATTTCTTTTTAACCCTGTACTTGATGAAGTTCTGCCCACCCTCAAGGATGATACTTTAATTGAGTTTTCGTCTATAAGGGAGATGTTTATGGAAGATGAAGAAATGTCTATCCAAAAGAAACAAAGGTTCCCAATCATGGAAAAAAACAAAAGGTTAACAAATACCCATCTACTTGATTCATTTTGTAACTGCAGGCAAAAAATCCCCAGAATTTCAGTAAAAATGATAACTATACAAATGGCATACAATGTAAGTTGGAGCCTTATGATATTCAAATTAGATAACTCTGCAGCCGTGCCAAACTACCTTTAGGCATCTTGATTGGCTTGCACTCTGCATTAGGCATCTCTGAGAAGCAGTACTTTCTTTATTCAAATCAAGTTCTGACCATCTCTCTTTACAAAGGGACTTCCAGACGAACCAGGACTACAAATCTCCCGCCAAAACCTGGAGCAACTGCCTAAGGAACACGCATCGGATACCTTGACAAAAACAACAAAACGTTGTAGAAAATGAATTTCTTTTTCCAGAACAAGAAACCCGTTAAGAAATCAAAATTCCAATAAGAAAAAAATTCAAATCAAATGAAGCCCAGGAAAAAAAGGAAGAAAAAAGAAACCTCTAGGCAAGAAACTATCTTGATTGCAACATCTTCTGGAAGTGAACTTGCCAGACGCTCTTGTCGCTTCATACTTTCTCTGGTTCTACAATTTCTTACCAAGAAACGATTTTTCACCACCACTGAACGAAATTTCCCAGAACAAATTTATTCCTTCTTTATATATAAGTTCAAGATTCATTAAGATGATCTGTTTCATGTCAGTATTAGCAGACAGAGACAAGGGGGCAGAAAAAAAAACGCGTCGCTCCCAGGAAGTATTTCCAGGGGATTCTAATGGATTAAACTTTTAATAGTTTTTAATCTCTTTTCTCTAAATCAATATTTTTTAAAATAATTTTACTGATAAATTTTAATAATTTGATTACAAAAGACTTTTTTTAAAAAAATAAAAAATAAAAAAACTTATCTAAAATAGAGGTAATACCAAATTTTCTTTTATCATGTGGCGCTCGGTTTTCTGATTTGATTGATGATTTGGTCATTTGGTGCTGTGTTTTCGAATTTTTGGTGATAATTCTTACTCCGTTCTTGTAACATTTCAACTCAAACTCATTAACGTCTACAAGGAAGACAGCTTCCTCTATGGAGGATTAACGCTTTGCTTAACATTATACCAAAAACTAAAAAGCCGTTCTCCAGTGCTGTTTTCTTGAAAGCTGAGGCTGTGACATACGACAATAAATAATTGGATGCTTAGATTTGGCTCTCACTTGCTAAAGAAAGAAAGATGCTTTTGTTGATAGCCCAATATGGATGGCTAGGAGAGTCCGAATTGTAGAGGATATTGATGTATCTAAAAGCTACATAGAAGCTAATTTGTAACTTCAATTGTACGGATTTTTGCTCAGCAATATAATCTTGAACCCTTTTCGATCAAAAAAGAAAGATGAATTATTTCAGAAACCGAAGACAAGACAAGACAAGACAGCTCTTTTCTTGTGGCATTGTCCCTATATTTCTTTCTGTTTTGGGCCGGCCATGCCTGCATTTTTTGGTTGAGTTCCAGATGAATTCACCGAGGCCAACCGCTAGAAGTTTGAACGGATGCTAGGCCGACTCGACTTGTTTTTCTTTTGCTTTCAAGATTAATCTCGGTACCAATTGTAGATTATGCTTTGGACATGGCAATTATGAGGATTAATCTACAAAATCTAGTCTTACAGGGGATCAAAGATTCCTCCACAGGGAACTTCTTTTCTGAACTAGAGCTTAACATGAGAAAGGCCAAAAGTAAAGATTTGGAGGATTAGTCATGTAAGAAAGCAGTGTAGTTAAGATTTACCAACAGTTCAAAGCTGTTGTTTTCAAAATGATCATTTTCTTATATTCACCTGTTGCAAGCACTTAGTATGCGCTGCTCTCTGAAATACAAATGCAGGAATTAGTTGGGCAACAGATGAAAGAAACAGATCTTCTTATTGCCTACTGTCTCTGTATCACTATATATGCATTCCACAAATCCAAGAGATAAAAAGCACGTACGCTGCTCATAATTGAAGTCTACAAAATTCGGAACTCATGGCTGAAATATCTTCTTGTGGTTTCTTTTATCTTCCCGTGAAGAATTTCCTTCATGGATGGAAGATGGCATTCTCCTAACAGGAGATGAACAGAGTGGCATGACAGAACGAATTTGAACTGCTGGTGCTATTTGACTGGCACAAGGCATCCGTCTAAAGTTTCTCATATCTTCCAGACAAGGTCTAGTAGGATTCGTAAAAGCTGCAGGCATCCTGGGAGTTGCAGCAGGAAGAGAACTGGCTGAAATATCAGGCTGGAAGGTGGCTGATGAAATTGTACCCGCATTTCTACCTATGGCACAGGAAACCGGTGGAATGTTTACTGAAACTCTCATTTCTGTAGCAGAAGTATTCTGTTGAGCATGGGACGACAAAGAGACTAAGCTATCTAGATTCTCTGGCTCCGGTCTGGCTTCTGCTGCTTCGGTAATACTCCCTTTGTTACAGATAAATCTAGATGGCAACCAACTAAAACCTTCATCTTGTACAGTTTGTGACTGACTAGATTTCCTCTTTGCATCTGTGGACTGATCCTTCTTGTCTCTACTAGTTCTTTGCCGTATTTTTTCCCTTACGTTGGATGCATTGTTGAAAGATCGAGGATGAAGTGAAGTACCAGTAGGGTCAAAGACGGACTCACTTATATTGCTCCTGCTCCTCCAACAAACAGAGTTAACACCCTTGTTTAGCCACTCTTCTTGAACTTGGTTGTTGTCTTCTATTTCTTCTATGGTAACCTGGGAACCACTCCTATCTAGAACTGGCAAAAGGTTGTTGGACAAATAGAAGAAAGGGGAACTTCCTGGAGCAAGTGGAAACAATTCTTGATCCCTTGTGCAAAAAACTGCACTCATTTCTGGCCTAAATATCGATTGAATGAGAGGAAAGATTCTGGGTCTTGGGATAGAGCTAGAAGCAGAAGGAAGAGCCAGAAGATGGCCTTGCTGCAGAGGAAACCCTTGATGCCAAGTTTGACACATGGTGTATTCTGGAGACAAATAAGAATATGCAGAATTCTGATGCGGCATTTTGTAAGATGACCAGCCAAAATTGTAGGGAATTACATTCCCCTTGACTGGGGAAAATTCGTTGATTTCTTTCTGTGATTTACACTTCTCTATTTGTACTGGCTTTCTTGTATCTGGTAATTTTATTCTGGAAAGATAACGAGCAACAATTACTTGCTCTTGCTCATCCTTTCTGCCAAGATCTGATGAATGATGGGAGGAAGAGCATTCCTGTGACACTACAAAAAGTGTGATTGAAAATCAGTACAGGTAGAACCTATAAATGTATGAATAATTCTGCTAAAAGATTATAGATAAAAGCTTTTGAATGCCGGAAAACAAGAGCTAGCAAATCAACCTTCAAGTTAACTTGCATTTAATATTCAGGATCTTGTAACAAAAGTTGAAAATCCAAATATTATGCCTTCCAAAACTTATTCTTAAGCAAAAAGATATTATCTCAGGAGCCATTAATGTATCATTTCATGAAGTTTTCTCTAGTTCAAAACTGAAGTATTAAAAATGATTTTGAGACTTAATAGTTCTCACGGGAACAATATCAAAGGACTCAGATCCCAGACGTACATTCTTTCAGGGAAAACCAAGCAACCATTGCAGCACTCTTTTGAGCTTGCTTTTTGGTTCTAGCTGGCTCTCCAGAAAAACTCATCCCTGCTAGTTCAACTGTACAAGTAAATACTGGAGCATATCCTGGTCCAGCCCGAACAGTAGTATAAGCAGGGAGTTTCATCCCAGCTCTGTGAACTGTCTCTTGAAGTAAGTTCTTGTAAACCCCAGTTTCATCCTGAAAAGCAGAGAATTGGTAAAAACTATGGGGATGAATTACCATAACATTTCTTGGCCAAGGAAAGAGGACTGCAGAATTCTGTCATATGAATGAAAATTAAAGTAGGTGGGCAATAAACATTTGTATCCCAGAAAGAGAGTTATCATTTTCACTATAGTCAAAACTTGTAAGGATGAAGTTACCCATACAGCTGAGTTGTTGGTCCTTCAGACACAATAAGCACAGACAATGTTAACTGTCTAAAAATATGGTGAGAATGTATCTGTTGAATCATGCTAAATAGTAACTTAAGATAACTACAACAGAACCTAAGTTTCACTTTTCAATTGGACATAGTCCTTTCACTCTTAGATAATATAAAACCGATCAGAAGTAACGACAGAAACAAATGAATCACTCATTTTGTAAAATACCAGAACTCTTGCAGCTAAAACTCTTGAAGGTCCTCTTTCTGATAGTGTTTTAAGGGCAACCTCGGCTGCAGCATGCTCTGCTTGTCTCAAAGTGGAGCAGAAATTTGGACTCTCAAAGACTTCCCCATTGAAATTCGCCCTAGCTTTAAACCGTGGGGCGTGGTCAGGTCCTTCCCTTATGCAGGAATAGGATGGCAAGTTAATGCAGCTTCGCTGAGCAAATTCTTGCAGTTGGTTCTTATACATCCCTCAGACTCAGAACTACTGAAAAGAGTATATACAGAAAGAAAAGAGACTCAATTACTGTGACTAAGATAGTTATAACTTCCAGAGTTTGACCGCAACGGAGAGAACATGAGACACTACAAAGTCTCTGGAAAACACAGAGGACATAAGTTCTTTTCCAATAAATCAAACAGGAGAAAGAAGAAAGCTTGATAACCATATGATCCACTATTTTCAAGTGAGAACCTTATGCAAGAAACTACATTGACTAATCCAAAATCCAATTGCTCACATTGGACAAAGTTCATAATCAACCACTCTGCTCAAACTTCAATGCAAGAAACTTAACATGTACTTAATAAGCAACCTTTACGGTCAATGCTTTAAATAAAATCAGATCATCAAGAATGAAAGAAATTAATGCCTGAACAGAAGAAAGACTGAATTATGCATATAACTATTAATTCGTCATTAATCAAGCTTCTTCTTTGCACTTTCCATTAACCAACCACCAGATTTAGTTGAATTGGGCAGACATTCTATTAACTGCATAGATTCAATTTAACATTATTTAAAGAAACCCACATTTAAAATATTGAAATCACACCTCGATCACACCGTCTTTAATCTAATACATGCCAAAACTCATCAAGATATTCAAATCCACCAACTCATTTTACTTCAAAATGCAAAAGGGTTCCCATAACATAACCCACAAAGATCACTTCACAAAGCACGCCATAATAAACAGACAAACAAACCATATGCAGCAACACATGGGTGTATACACAGGCTTGTCAAGAAAGACAAACATAAGCATATTTATCATAGCTAAGCAAGCAAAGCCAATTCAAGAAAAGAACCCTCTTGCTCAGAAATCTTATTTCCAGAGATATACATGAAAAACCCATTGCTAAAAATCAAACCTTGATGATGAAAAACCCAAGAATTATCACTCAAGTGATGGGTGAATCGCCTGAAAGTGACATCATGGTGACCGGAAAAATTGAGGCTTAGCCAATTAATTGATGGGCTGAAGGATCTATTAGAAGATAATTGATTGCTGAGATGATCTGATCAACAAACTGAACTTTCAGAGACTTTTACAATATGTATTAATTGTTATTGTTTATTTATGCATATCCGCCCATAGATATATATTCTATTATTAGATGACTAAAAATTTATTACTATTACCTTTGCAGGGCAAAGACTACATATTTATGCTTCAGTGAAGCTTCAATGTTACTACTGTGAGGAACAAAAATGGTTACTTTAAACATAAAGAACCATCAATGGAGATGTGTATTTAAGATTCTTGAAGTGGTGCTCCTCCTTTATACCAATTACCAACCGCACTATAAATTTAAAGGCTAGCTATACTATGATCAATTTTCCAATGACAAGACTACATTTGTATGAATGGGATAGAGAACTTTACAGGTACCCTTTACTGTTGCTACTGTAGAGGAGCAACATAAGTTTATCGTTTACTACTTTACTGTGCTATCAAGAGTCAAGTCCAAGAAAAATAACTTCAGGCAAGTTGTTTTTAGGAATTCAGTACTCTGCCCTTGATAAGGTAAAGTTTAATGTCTTTGGTACTACTTCTCTCTCTATATGTTATGGTACTATTTCTTTTCAAAATAAGAGTGAAAAGCGGAATTTGATAAATATTCATTAATCATTTTGAGGTCGATCTTTTTCAATTTAATTTTTTAAATAATTTGATCGAGAAATCTTTAAATGGTTTGATTAAAAATATATTATTTTAAATATTTAATATTTGTACAAATATTTAAAACCTCTTACATTTTGAATTCAAGTAACATATTATTTAGCGAATTTTTCTTAGCTAACCATGCAAAAAGTTGTCATTTTGGATTCACTGTAAATTTTGGTATTGGATTCAACTAAAGAGTTATGTCCCAAAAAGAATATATATATATATATATATATATTAAAAAGAAAATAAATTTTGTTATACACCACATCAGCATAACATTCCTATTTCACTTATGTATTTGTTCCTTCTACAATAGTTTAATAAGTATTTTCATTGTCCCTTTCAAAACAAAAAAAAGTATTTTCACTGTCACATAACTGTTAGTCAAATTAAATTTTAAAAAAAATGGATATTTGAATTTTGACACATTATTGAAGGGGCTCCTTTGTCTTTTCAAAGAAAACCCTTCACAATCTCAACTAACCATCGAGATATAGACTTTATAGATATGAATTTGCATCTTCCCACTAATATCAACCAATCATCTGGATTCTTCATGGATAACAGGGCAAATCAACATTGAAAGATGTCATCTACAACCTCAAGATTTTTGACTCAGTGTTTTTCTTTTTTCTTTAGTGTTTTTTTACCTGCTCATTCATGAAATGTCCTTTACAGAACCACAATCAATTTTGTTCAAGATTCTTGAACACAGGGAAGATGTCCTTTTGTGCCTCCTTCAATGGACTCAGCCTACAATTTCCAAAAGCACTAGGGTTTAGGAGACTTCTTTCTTCTCAATTAATTGACCGGGTTCAGGTAAAAAGGATCCCTTCTCCTTCTTTACCTTTATCAGAACAGATTAAATTTGGAAAAGAAAGATTTCAACATATAACAGTTTCAGCTACTCCAGCTGTTGAAACCACCAAAACATCGTTCAGAAGCAAAAACCCAAAAGATGTCAACGTTTTGGTTGTGGGTTCTACTGGCTATATTGGGAAATTTGTAGTTCTAGAATTGGTTAAAAGAGGGTTTAATGTCATTGCTGTTGCCAGGGAGAGAAGTGGTATTAGAGGGAGGTATGGTAAAGATGATACCTTGGAAATGTTAAGTGAAGCAAATGTATGTTTTTCAGATGTAACTCAGCTTGATATCTTGGATAAAAGCTTGAAGGATTTGGGGATTTCAGTTGATGTTGTTGTATCTTGCCTTGCTAGTAGAAATGGTGGTGTAAAGGACTCGTGGAAGATTGACTATGATGCCTCAAAGAATAGTCTTGTTGCTGGGAGGAAGTTTGGGGCTTCACATTTTGTTTTGCTGTCTGCAATTTGTGTGCAAAAGCCCCTTCTTGAATTCCAGAGAGCAAAGTTGAAATTTGAGGCGGAATTGGCTGAAGAGGCAGAAAGGGATGATGGATTTACCTATAGTATTGTTAGGCCTACAGCATTTTTCAAGAGCTTGGGTGGACAGATTGAGTTGGTGAAGGATGGCAAGCCTTATGTGATGTTTGGGGATGGAAAGTTGTGTGCTTGCAAGCCAATAAGTGAGCCTGATTTGGCCTCATTTATTGCAGATTGTGTTTTGAGTGAGGATAAGATCAATCAAATCTTGCCAATTGGGGGACCAGGAAAGGCTTTGACTCCATTGGAGCAAGGAGAGATTTTATATAAGCTTTTGGGGAAGAAGCCTAAGTTTCTAAAGGTGCCAATTGAAATCATGGATTTTGCTATCGGAGTTCTTGATTTTCTTGTTAAGATATTTCCTTCACTGGAAGATGCTGCTGAGTTTGGGAAGATTGGAAGGTATTATGCAGCTGAAAGCATGCTTGTTTGGGATCCTGAAACTGGAAAATATGATGCTGACAGAACACCAAGTTATGGAAAGGACACCTTAGAAGAATTCTTTGAGAAGGTCCTCAGAGAAGGAATGGTTGGACAGGAATTGGGAGAACAGACAATTTTTTGAGTATTCTATTGTTGGGCAAGTTTGTAATCCAAGATTCATAATTTTACCCACTACTTTTCCACACTGATTACCCCAAGTTATGCAGTTGTTTTGTTACTGATCCTGGGTAATTTTCCCTTCGATATACTTATTCAAAATATTAACAGTGATTATGACAATGTTCTAGCATCTCTATATTACTTCAATGTCACATATCCCTCTCATATCAACAGCCTTATATGCCCCAAAAAAAAGCAAAAGAAAGAAAAGAATCTCTATGCTGAATTTCTTGATTGTTTAGCTCAAACTGACAATCTATTCTCTTAACACTAAGGTAATGCTACATGTTTCAGTAGTTTGACAGAAGAATATTAACCAACCATGTTCTGAAACATGAATTCTATTGATGCCATTGCATAAATGAAAAAGGTGCATTGTCGTTTGGACCTGAAATTTTCTGTTGATACTTTTGATAAAAAATATAGTTTGAGCTACTGAAATAAGTTTGATAGATTTTAAACTTGAGAAAATAGGCAGGATTATGTTATCAATGGACTATATTGTCATGAAGATATTGCTGGCCCTTTTTTATCTGATAGTTTGATTGAGGTAGTTGCACGTAAGGACTATTTCTTACACGTAGTTTACGTGCTTCCTGGCTCAAGATTTTTATTTTTTTTGTAAGTCATCATTTTGTACAAAATGCTCTATTGATATAGGGCATACAGAGCGTGATTCATTGAGCAGGGCTCATACTGTCTAATTTTTCTCGTCATAAATGAACTTGTCAAGAGAATTTTATGGCTAGTCATTTATGTTCTATACTGTATTTCAGCATAGCGAGTATACTTTAATTGTACTTCTAATGAAGAATGCATAGCTATTGAACAACCTTACTCTCATTTGTTCACATTTGACGTTCTTGTATGGTCCATGATAAATTCTGCCTGTATTTTATACTGTTTTGTGCTTTATCATGAGTTTCTTCTTAGCTTCATAAGAAAAAAAATAATCCGTCAAGTGTATCTTTAGCTACTTTGTGATGGTTGTAATTACATTTTCTGCCTGAATTATTTATTACATTCTTTCTTTTTTAATGCTAAATTCTTCATTTCATTGTCATCTACACAAGTAAAGGTCCCACCTCACTTTCTTGAACTTGAATTTGGAATTGTGTGTGATGTGGCAGAAGTTAGCGGGATAAATCAGGTAGCAAAACTTCATTAGGAAACCTATTTTCTACTTGTGTTTGAAATCAGAATTGTCGTGTTCCAAAATCAAGAATGACAAAAAAAATTTTAAAAAATCAACAATGACACTGTACTGATTGAACTTAACCATAAAACTGTCATAAGATACATCATCAAATTCACACAAAAACTACAGAGCATGTCTGTTTCTGTCACTGCACAAGATCAATCAATACACATGAATATACAAGCTCAACACAACAAATGGTCCACACTTCACGAAAAGCTAATTTAGCAAGGGACTGAAATTGATCGGGGTTCAGATGTCTCTAAGGCCATAGGTGGCTCTATTTTGGGATCTTCTTGGAGAGGGAGTAAACAGAGAGCAAAACTAGCAACACCAGAACAACTGAGCCAAACAATGAGACTGCAACAGAACTTCCAACATGGCGGCAGAAGTCACCGTAGGTGTTGCACACCTTTCGCCAGCCAACATGAGAGTTGCCCTTCAAACCTATATAAGCAACTGCACCTGCTGCTCCTGTTGCAGAAGCGGCAATGCCCAACAGCAGCTGCAAAGAAACATTACAACTTGGTTGATACTTGCTAATGATATGTTAGTTATTTCATCAAATCAAACTCAATGGTAGCTTTGAACATACAAATCTTTGAATCCTGAACTCAGAAAAGGAAAGGGCAACCACATTTGTGGCAAAGTTCAGTACTACTTAAAACATGATGAAGAGGAGTTATCGGGAATTTACCACATCAAAAATTACAAAATGTGACAAGATCTTTGTTGAGCAGCTAGGTTTCAAGAGGGCATAAAGGGAAAAGAGTGTAGTAATGATGCTGTAGAAACCAACCACTGAGAAAGCTGCTATGAAGTATCTGCATTGTCAATAGATCTTTTTAGCAGTCTTTAACAATATATTGTCTTAGAATACATATTACAAGACAGACAAAAAAACAAAGCAGAAAGTAACTAGCAAAGACAATTTGCAGAACTGAAATACAAGTTTTGTTTGCTATCTAGTTTACGGATAGGACATCATTTGTCGCTTTTCTGAGAATTGCAAACCAAATTTTCTTTTAAATCTCACCCACCATTCACCATCTACCATACTTGAGAATGATATCTGAGTGATATAATTGGTAGGTTAAGTCAAATTATATAAAAAGGTACAAGTTTTAATATACATATTTATCTTGAATAAAACTCATTACTATTTACGAATAATCTTTTCGTCCCTAAATATAAGTCCTAATTGTACCTAAATATTTAGTTATTTTGATTACCAATAATATATTTTCTTTTTCTAATCAACCATCTATTTAATGTTATTATCTCTATCCCATCTTTATATCCAAACAGATTGAATTGTAGTCGTACATGGAAGAGAAAAAAGTAAATATAAAATGTAAGAGTAAATATGTATCCTTGTGCATGTATATGTGGGATTGAAATTTCTAAATGGCCGCTAGGTGTGCATGGTGGCTTCTTGCTTTTTCAACTATGTGTGTGTGTCAAGTTTTCTCTCTTTTACTTTTTCTACAAATAAAAAACTTATGTTTCCTTTTCTCCAATGTTTTTGAACGTCAAGGTTTTGAATTTTTGTATTTTGACAACATCTAGGCTCTATGATCTTCAAACTTCTGGAAAATTAGTAAACCCTCAAACATTAAAAAAAGAAAGTAAACTATAAGGGATATATGATTGATGTATCATGAGGACAAAAACTACCAGAATCACAACTCAGATCACCTCAAGAACATATACAACAGTCGTAGATAGAAAATGAAGAAACAGAAAGAAAACATGGTTAGTTTGCCAAAAATTTTGAACTAGGAAAAAAAGATTAAAACACGTTCATAATTCTTTAGTGAATGTAACTTCCTCATCTGTTTCACGATGAAAGACAACTATACTTGATTAATATTTTAAAGATTAACCTACAATATGGAGTAAAATAGCCAAAATATATTATTTTAACCCTTATAAAAAGAAAAAGAATTCTTCAAATTCTTTCACATTCATGTCACATCGAGGTGCTGCAGAAGGAGAAACGGGTCAAATATGATCCAATATATCGTTAGCTAACATGTTGGTTAACAGTGACAACCAAAAAAGAAGAAGAAAAGCTCACATGAAGGCCGGTGAGTGTTTAAATTTAGCAGTAAGAAGAGCCCGGAAAGGTGGAACTGGTATTAGAGCAAGTTCAGTTTCTTTACTGGTCACCATGACCACAACAGCAACAAGTGCTGAAGCAAACAACAAGAACCTTAAAACAACATCAATCACCGGGAAATAATTCGTAGCAGCTGGTGCATGATGATCAGCAGCAAGCCCTTTAGTCTCCGGTGGTGGTGCGGCCTCTCCGGATGGCGGAGCTACCTTTTCTGTCTCAGGTGGTGCAACCTTGGTTGGTTCTTCTGTAGAGGCCATGGATAATGTTAATTTTTATGTGCCTAAAAAATTCTTTGAATGGTTACTATAGTACTATGGTATAATACACAAGTGATTAGAACAGAGATATGATAGACAAAATATATAGCAGCCTACAATGGCTTGGAAGAGGGGGGGCGGGGGGAGGGGGTTTGGAATGCCCTACACGCCAAGATTTTTCTTCTAATCTTGAATAATATTTTGTTCATACATGCTTCCATTGGTACAATTGTGGTTTTAAATTGGTAATGATTATATTATTTCAACCTTAAAGATATTGTGAATCATAGAATGATTAGAATTATTTCAGTTTAATTTTAAACAAGTTAATATCTTATATACTTACACGTGCTTCACAAGTTATTCGATTCAATTCTTTGAAAAATAAAGAAATTATTTTTATCATAGAGATGGAAAGAAATCCTCCTTGAGTATAAATTCTTTTCTTCTTTGATGCTCCCACAGATGAGCAAAATATTTTCTTTAATTACTAAGCACAAATCAACAAGCCAGAGAACCAATCTACTTGGTTCTTCAGTTTGAGAGTTCTCAATAGTTTCATGATGAAGTGTCTACTTTATAGTAGTATATAAAATATTTAGAGAAAAAATGAAATACTCTTGTTTGAATTTTCTTTATCACTAGACTAAGGTATATTAATTATCAACTTTGAAAGAAGAATTGAATATAAATATTTGTTAAAGAAATTAAAATTTTGCTGGCATCATTAACTTGTGTACTACTCTACTTTGATATGACAAGATCGTTTCATGGTTTACTTTTTAGTAAAATATCTTTTAAATTAATGCGAAATTAAGATTCCAAGCTTTGTGTAAAGCTAAAATTTGATTCTAAGATTGTTTATCTTATATATTTTTGTAATTTTATTAGGGCCCCTTCATGTGCTGTGTTGAATTGAAAGATTGTCTCCTCTTGATGAGCTGTTAAATTAGTTTTTATTTTATACTTTATCTTTCTGATTTATATTTTTATTAATTGAAGGCAGGGTCGTTGTACCTAAAATCTCAATTTATAGATGAGATGCGCTAGGCGCACTTACCTAGAACCTCTTTAACTGTCTTTCTGAATTTAAATCTTTATTTTTTATTCAATTCAAAAATTAAGAAAATATTTTGATTTTTTTAAAAAAAAATTATCATATTATTTTTATTATTATTGTAATTAATCATAAGACCAGACAAGTTAGTAGAATTTTAAATTTTAAATATGTTTATTTTAAAATAGTGAAACCTTTAATTTTGAATATAAGTATTTTTTTATTAAAATAAGACTTAAATCAAATTTAAGATTTGCATGAATGATGTTTTTATGGTTGATTACCATGTTGCCAAATGAATTCTTTCATTAAATTCATATTAAAACTTTGTTAAATGTATAAGAGAAACCGTAAGATTACAAACGGATTGAGCCATTTGTGACATGCACGATCAAAACTTGATTCTAATTCAGTTAAACTTAAATTCAAGTCGAGCTCGAATTTAAAATTAATTGGCTCATGATTCATCAAGCTGTTCAGCTAGTCACATAAATATATTTTTTATTATTTTTAAATATAATTCAAACTCGAACTAAAGTTCTAATTCGACTCAAAAGTTATTTTTTATTTGAGTTCGAACTTATTAAAATTTGAAGTGTGAATGAGAGGCTCAATTTGCACCCTAATAGGGGGGAATCAAATTGAAGACATATTCACAAAATTTAGTAAAATTTGTTATTCTAACAATTTGAGAGTGTTTACACCTTAGTCATCTTTTCTCTGTCATTATGCAATTGATTGAATAGGCGCATTTCTTATCTTCTTTTTTTCTTTGTTTTTTTTTTCGTAGAGAGAATAGGTTCATTTTTTTTTTATAATGAAAGTCATATCTCTTCTTCTTGCTGCATAAAAATAAAATAAAAATATATAAATTACGTCAATCATTAAACATGTTTTAACTATTATATTCACTATCGATGAGATAGAGGTTAATGAGATAAAGGTTGTCAATTAATGATTAGCACAACTCCATCATGAATTAGAAATTTTGAGTTCCACGTCCCAATAATAATAAATAAATAACTATTATATCCAACTGATTTGTTGTTTTTCCATATGGGCCTTCGAATGATCTTGACTTAACACATAACTGTTTCTTGTATTCTTCTATTATATTTTTAAGATTGACTTTTTTTTTTAAGGAATAATAGAACTTATATCTTCTCAAAAGAAGAAGAAGAAGAAAAGTTATATTATTACACAAAATATATAGGTAATTGGAAAATAAATAATATTGAACTCGAGACTTCTTAATTTGACTAATTTCTTTAGTAGTGTCGAATTTCTCTATGATGGCATTAGCACCTTCTTTCTTTTTCTTTTTGTCATTTTCCATTGATCAAAAAATTTCTTTCTCTCCATCAAAAAAATGTTTTTTAATATTAAATGGTCGAAAATAATTGAACATGAAGAAATCACTTTATCAACAAGTTTTTAATTACTATTAACAAAATAATGTCGTATTAATGATCTAAAAGTATTATAAATAACAAAATCATTCTGTCAATCCATAAAAGGTAAACCATGCCTTGTCCTGAAAAAAAAAAAAAAAAGACATGTCAATAAGGATTTATAGATTCAAGCAATTATTGGATAATTCATAAGAAAGAAGACTCGTCATTCTTTGCTTCATGGAATGATCACCTCTGCACAATTTGTCAAGAAATCTCAAGAATTCAAAGTTAGCTATTGAGATATTTGTTGACCTAATTACACATCAGCTTAAGACGGTCTTATCTAATAGTCTATCTCATTATCATCAAAATTACTCTCCTACCCTTTTCGTTTTAACTCTAGATTTATTCATCTTCTTTTATGTTTTATTTTTTGAGGGAAATATTTTTAAAATAGTTTACTTCAATAAATTTAGCTTGGTTTCAGAGCAAGAGCATCTGGATTCCAATCCTCATTTTTACATTCCGTTTATTTAATGATTATTACGAATAATGTATTATAAATAAATCATATTCTTTCAATTTATTTATTCATATGCTGAGCTTTTAATTAAGAATTTGTAATGGGGCTACAAGTGAATATGTGAGTTAAATAATTAAATTTAAACATTTTATATCAGTTTAAACTTTTAGAACATGTCGAAATTTAACAAAATTTATTAATCTAATAAGAAAAAATCTTACTTACCCCTTGGTTGTGTATTTATGATCTTTTCCTTCTCTTTTTTCTTTTGGAGTTGAAATATGCTATTATTAGTTGTGTTATTCAAAGAAAATATGCATATTCTTTGGAAAATGATTAATTTTAGTTGTCAATTTGACAAGATATAAAATGATAAAATGATGTTGAAACTTTTCAAAGTAAAGTATTTTATTTCAAGATGTACTATTGGGAACATATATATATGACCTACCGATCGGGACTTTTTATTTTTCAAGTTGATTGTTTGGTTAGACTTGGACATAGAGAACGAATAGTTGTACCAACTCATTGGAAGCAGCAGTCTTTTCAGAAGAAAAAAATATTTCATGAAAATTATTCACGAAAAAAAAAAAAGGATTCAATAAATATTATTCCCACTATTTTGAATAGCAAAGATGATACCGGGAAACACATATTTTCTCTTCTTTTTCTTTTTGATGAATCAAACCTCATGCACATGGGAAAATCTAGCATTCACATAAATTTGTGTGGTCTATAATTTTTGCTCCAACATAGGGTAAAAAATTAATGAAGCTTTTATTAATGGAGTCATTTGGGCCGGAAAGTATGGTATATTATTAATGAGGTTTATCATAAGTAAGGTGGTTAGTTGATGAAGAGTTTTGCTTAACCATATATTAGTATGTTGTTTAGATACATGTATATATTCATCACGCATAATGTTTTAACTAATTTAATTTGATTCCAATAGTAAAAATGTAATGTTTTTAGATACTCTTTTGCCGATTTTACTATTTTATATATTAATTTTTTTTTATTCCTAATACTCTAATTATTCAAAATTGAATGTCTACATTTTCATTTTGAAATGTTCGAAAATGAATGTCCACTTTACTAATCACTAACAATATCCTTAATTTAAATGAGTTACATCTCACTAATTAATGGTTTACACAATTAACTTAATTATTTCAAGGATAATTAAGTAAATTTTTTTAAATCAAAGTCAATTCTTAATTTTTAGACTAAGTTAAATGTGGATGGTGATGGATTTATATGTTGATGAGTGGGATGCAATGATCTTACTCTTTTAAAAAATATTTTATATTAAGGGGAATTTTTTCTTTGAGATTTATTTTATAAATGGTGTAACTCACACTTTTTAATGTAGAACAATTCATTTATACATGTACAATACTCTAAAACTTTCTAGATCCGCCACTTAATGTGGACATTAAATTCCGAACGAAATGATATAATCTTACTTTAAATCATTTGACCTATTAAACTATTTAATATGAAGGGTATTATAGTCATTTTCAAATTTTATCCTTAGAAATCGTAGTATTTTTCTAATTCTCATATGATGTTAAACATGATATAGTAATTTGGATGCACACCATTTTTTTCAACCATTAAGACTAATGAGCAAGATTGGTTGGATGATGAAGATTTTTGTTAAGCAATCTATGAACTTCTTTGCTTAGCTACATGTAGGGATATTAATATTGAATACGATTTATTAACACGATATTAATTCGACAGGTTAATAACGGGTTAAAATTGGAGACTTTCGTGTTCGGGTTGAAATCATGTCAACCTGATAAGATCTTATCATGTTCGGGTTATAACCGTGTTTGACACGATAATACGATTCCAATCCACCAAATTTTTTTAAAATAATAATAATAATTTTACATTTTAAGATCAAAATTAAAATGTAAAATTAAATAGGTAATTATATTATTGTTGATGGACATATTAGAATTAGATCTTTTATTTTTTTAATCATTTAAATAAGTAAATAATATATTTGGTGATAAAAAGTATAAATAAGTAGTAAATATTGTATTTGTGTCATTAGTGAATTGGCGAGTTGAGACATTATTTATTTCATTTTCATGTTATTGTGTTTATGTCGTGTTGTAAATTTTGATATGTTTGCTTATCATGTCGTATTTGACGGTTCTGTCGTGTAACTATCAAATTTAACATTTAATACTTCTATATAGATAGAACAAATAAGGATTGTATCCACGGAGATTTTAAAAAAAATTTAAATTTAAATTTATTAATCAAATATTAAATTTTGAGAGAGTTTTAAAATTATATAAAGTCAAAATTAAATTAAACAAACTTAAAAAATATATATGTCTGAAAGTTGATTTTCACGTGTCGTCTGATTCGCTTCTTCCTGTACTAACGCAGCGACTGACAAGACTCCCTTATACACCTGGCACTGTCGCATATCATCCACGGTAGTAATTTTGTTTTTTAACAAAAACTACAATAAATATCTAAAAACACTTCAAACAAAAAATATTAATAAAAAATATAAAATAATCATAAAATAATATAATTAAATGAAATTAAACACAAATAATATAATAAAAAAATATTTATTTATTTATTTAATTTGTATTTTGATTGTTATGTTATTTGTAGTTATCTAGGTTGACATGATCGGATAAGCACTACTAGTTGCACGTACACGAGTAAATATTAGTACAATGTTTGCAAATTGGACCGCAATGTTTACCTAATTTGCTTGTTTTAGGTAGTGATAATGTACAAGTATAAGGTTTCGAGCCGTTCATTACCATTGCATATGCCATGTGCTTACCAAATTCTTGACGTCTATGAAATGAAACTAATTGAATTATTACTTTCTTACACACACATTATGTCTTCTTTTGACTATCATGGAAACAAAATATCTCCTCAACTATTTGCTCCACTAAATTGGGAGCAAGACAGAAGTAATATGATTTGTTGAGAGGACAAAGGTCTTACTATGTTCAAGGCTCTTTAGTCTTGGATACATGAGATTTTAGTGCAATTCATTTCACACCTAGCTCCAACGTTTAGAGTATGTTTGGGTTTGGGTAAACATTTTCAAATTTTAAAGAAGCAAATTCAAAAATTTAAAAAGACACATCAAAAAAATCCAAAATTTTAAAATTATATATTTGAAAGTTTAGAAAAAGTAGTTAGATTTGTGAAAAAAATAAAATTATAATAATTACAAATTTGTTAAATAGTGAGACGTTCGTAAATATAATAATAAATAAAAATAAGAAACAAGAAAAATGAGAGAAAGATAGAGTTTATCCACTTTTAGGTAATGGCAGTTGAAATTTTAAAAAAAATATATATCTAGGTAATTTTAAAATTAGAAATTTGAAGGGTCTAAAATCCTTGTAAAAAAATAAATAATTTTGGAAAATATATACTTTCTAAAATAAGGATTAAATGAAAACCCTCCTTAAAACCCCATTAAAAAACACACGTCTGAGGTTTGATTTTGAATGTCTTTCCCTTAAAGAAGAAAAAAGAAATCAAGAATTACTGAGTTTCAAGCTAAAACGTATTAACTTATTTTAGTAAAACCTTTTGCAGTGTGTAAAAATATGTTAGAAAGATAATACACAATATGTAATTAAATATTGTTATTTAAAATTATTTCGCACACGCAAATGCGCAACACTTGCTTGTTAGGATCTATCCAAAACTAAGTTAAAACAAAAAAATCAAGAATTAAAGAAGTTTCAAGCTAAGACATAAGTATCTTATTTCGGTAAAGCTTTTCGTAGCAAATAAAATTTTGTTATAGAAAGATGATACACGAAATGTCTATATATATATATATATATATATATATATATATATATATATATTGTGTAGTGTATAAATGCTTAAACATAATTTATATTTTAATTAAATGTCCAAGACCATGCATTATATTTTTTATATTATCTTCTAGGGGGACAAAGATTAATAAAAAAAAATCTGAAATGAAATACTCCATATTACAATATTTTATGGTGTTGTAGACTTAGCTGTATGAACAAAATATGGTGCAAAAAAAATAAAATAGTAGTTTGGAAGTTTGACCCAAGAATTTGTAGTGGCTCCCAAACTCACACGGAGTCTAATAGTGAGACCAATTCTGACATTTTTAATGCAGAAGAAACGCATTCACACCCCTTGATTGAGGCCTGATTTTATATAGTACTAGTAATTTCTTTTCTTTCTTTTTTTCCCCTCTTTTTTTGTTCTTTTTCAAAAATCCTATTACATTTTTGCCCTACTTTAGAAAACCTACTTAATGTAATTGGGGGCAAATGAATCTTATTCACTCCCTCAAAATCAATTTTCATTTTTGCCCCTTGGATGAATATGAATTAGGTTAAGGTGTTGCAATTCGAGTTTGAACTTGAATTTTCATAATGTAGTAAAAAATGACTCCTAAATACTCCATTAATTTATGATCGATACATTATAAATGTTACTCTTTGATAATTTCAAAAGCTTTGGCAAATCAAAAGGGCAGCTGGTTATTGCCTGGCAATTGGGGCATATGGTTTGTTTGCTGAACCCATGCTACTTTTGGAGTGTAATAAATACTAGGTAGCTAGAAAAGGATAAGAGTCAATTTAACTTTGATATTATGTTTTTCGACTTTCATTTTATTATAAAACATAAACATAAAATTCCGCTTCAAGCTTGTCGAAATCAATTATTAGAATGAATGTATACACTAACTAATATCTTATATAGTTTAAAGATTTAAATATCCAAAAAATGGAGATTTTAAAATAATTAGCTCATGATATACTTAGTGAAATATTTTCTTTGTGTTTGGAATAAATATTCACATTTTTGTTTAAATATATTTATAATTGAATGTCTATTTTATTAATATAAATATATTTTTTATCTAATTTTTTTATAATATCATTTTTATTTTAAAATATTTATATTTCGCTCATTTATGTGATTTTAACACTAATCATATTAATAAAAATAATATTTTGATAATTTATTTAAAGTCAATAACAATCTTTAATTCTTATATTAAATAAAAAATAAATATTCAATTCTTAGGAGAAAAAAATCTCAAACGATTTCACTTATCTTGTCTAGATATCAACTAAATTCATCTTCTAGTAGATGCTAATTATATCGCACCTTTGTATCTATCTTGACTATTTGCACCAAGAGAAAAGAAGAAAAAAAAATCTAATCTTGACCATTCTCAACACCCTAGAGGGAGGGGAAAATCATAAATGTCTCCTATTCCAACTCCTTTTGGATGCTTCGAGC
This sequence comes from Apocynum venetum, assembly GCA_019593545.1. Classification (NCBI taxonomy): domain Eukaryota; kingdom Viridiplantae; phylum Streptophyta; class Magnoliopsida; order Gentianales; family Apocynaceae; genus Apocynum; species Apocynum venetum. The sequence goes on from SRSM01000127.1 coordinate 4,307,474, forward strand.
ACTTTAATTAGGGTGGCTATTCCCACTTTAAGAACAAATAAACACTTTACTTTTTTAAGCAATTATCTAAAAATCAAAGTCAAAAATACAATTTTCTTCCATAACAAAATGAAAATCTTTGAGCAAAATACTTTTATATCTCATGTAACTTAAATTTAGATATTTAATTTCTCCCCTCTTACTCCATGACCAAACTACAAGTCAAATATGTATTTCTTGAATATGAAGCTTAGATTCTTCAATAACAGCTATATAAGAAATGGATTATTTTACTCTTAAAGTGAGAACTCAAATCAATCCAAATGGTCAACTTGGGATCCTAACAAGTTGTCAAAAAATCTTTTTCTCCTATATGTAAATTTTTAACATCTTTCCCTATACTAAATAAATGTGAACATGGGAACGGTCGTTCCCCACTAAACCTTACAACTTACGTCCGTTTCCCTACACGTATTGACAACATTCATTTCAACTCTCCCCTTCCCACCTCCCTCTCCATCTTCATATTTAGCCAACATACACCCCCCACACTATATATACATGTCCCACTCCCCTATTTCTCTTTCATTGCCTAATGAGCACAACCCTCCAACTAAAAACAAAGGTTCATCTTGATCTTTGATTTTGAGCTTTCTGGTTCTCTTTTTTTTTTTTTCTTTGTTTCTTTTGGTGGGGGTGATAATATGGAGAGCCAATATGTGAGTAACAATAATAATATTGGAGGTGTAGAGGGTACAAATGGGAGGGGATCAAAAGAAGTGATGGTAGCCAACAAGAGTTCAGTGAGAGGTTGGGATGTTTTCTTGAGGTTTTTGGCATTCGCACTCACTTTGGTGGCTGCTGTGGTTCTTGGAGTTGATAAGCAGACTAAGGTTGTCCCAATGTCTCTCGTTCCATCCCTTCCGCCACTCAACGTTCCGGTCACCGCCAAATGGCATTACTTGTCTGCTTTTGTGTAAGTTCTTTCTTTCTAATTCCTCTTCCTTCTCCTCCCCGGCATTCCATCCTCTGGCACACTTCCCGATGTAGACTTAGAATACACACATATATATAATATATATATATATATATATATAATAAAAATGCATGACAAATGAAAAATTTTCAGCATAATTCGAACACAATACATAAATATATAAGATATGTTGTTAATCAACTAACAAAGCTTCTCTTCTTTCTTTTTTAATAGCAAACATCCGTTTAAAATTGGTAGAAAAAATTAGGTGTAGGAAATTTTAAGCAACTTTAGTTTAAAGTCTCTAATTATTTTCTTTGTTAATGCACAAAGAACTAAGAATATATTGTTTTATAGCAATTGCCATTATGGGAGCACATGTATTGTACTCTACTTTGTAGCGGGAGGGAGGGATGCCATCCATGATTCATATATAGTGCAAAAGATTAGTGCTAATATTATTTTAAACAAAGAAATAATTCCATCGGTGCCCTCCATATATATATCATCTTTATATTTTATGTTATTTTTCATTTTTTCAACACACAGCTCAAAATGCTTGCTACACCTAGACTACTTCTTGCCCATACCTTTTTTTTCTTTCTTTCTTTTTAAGCTTTTTCTTTAACAAGGAAATGGGTATGTAAAAAAAAAAACTTATCTAAATGGAAAATACAGTTTCGAAAACCATACGATATAAATTTATTTTCCTACCTCAGTGGCATGATAATCATTGATGACTTATATATAATAGTCGTATGTATTATGTATATCTCCTTTTCCCTCATATTTTAATTTTTCTTGTACTTTTTCTTATAAAGAAAATTCATGGCACCGAATTAATTCTGGTAGAGAGGTCTCGTCCTTGTCATTTCTTGCGGGGCTAACGTCATATACAATTTAATTTACTCAATTAATTAATAAACCATTTTTTTCCTTTGTTCAATGAATTAACAATTATTTTAGTTTATGAATAACGCATCATTATGTTCTCGAGAAATAAGTTTTTTTTTTCCCCTATAACTGCCTGGTTAACTTTGCTTAATTATTATATGGGAGTTTTTTTTAACATAAAACAAAAGGTAATAATGTTGCTATTAATTTGACAGTTTTGGGGTCTCTCAGAGGCTAGTAATATATATTGAACTTCCTAAACGGTCAAGAAATATTTATTTACTTATTAAAAAAGAGAGGATGTATTTTTTGTTTTTTATAAAAAAAATATTGGGGGGACCTATCTTGAAAATCCAGCTAGCTATATAGGTGACTTATATACAAAATATGAAAGTATTTAAACATTTTGTGATGTGATTACATATTTTAGATGTGATTCTATATTAAGATTTTGGAATTTGTTCGAATATAATGTAATTGATAAAAATGAATTGTAAGTATCAATTTGAATTATTTACTTTAATATAACGAGACGATTGGATTGGGACATGAGACTAAACTTTTCCAAGCCTTTTCATTTGTCACTAACCAAATGGTAGTAAATGGCCAACAAATTAGATGTAATTAGGACTTTGTATGTATCGCATTTAATTTTGTCTCAAAAAAGATTGGGTCAAAAACAAAAAGAAAAAAATATTATATACAAATCATATTGATAGTAATATGCAACTTGAATCTTGATGTGATCTTTCAGGTATTTTGTGGTGGTGAATGCAATAGCATGTGCATATGCAGCTTTCTCATTACTCCTAGCGTTGGCAAGAAGAGGTTCAAAGAAAGGTACTCTTGCATTGATGATAGTCATTTTTGACCTAGTAATGGTTGCATTGCTCTATTCCGGTGGCGGCGCCGCCTCGGCTGTTGGCCTTATCGGCTACCAAGGAAACTCTCATGTGCAATGGAACAAGGTTTGCAATGTGTTCGGAAAATTCTGCAACCAGGCGGCAGCTGCCATTGTGGTTTCCTTAATCGGATCAGCCATGTTTTTGTTGTTGGTTCTGCTTGCTACTTTGAACCTCCACAAGAAACATTAGTAGTAGTATTGCATAATATATAGATGCCATGGATGAACTTGTTTACATATGGTCTAAATTATTAATTATTTTGTTTGTTTACGTTTGTTGTTAGAGCAAATATTTTATGGTTTTATGTGCTTTGCTTTGTGTTTCCACTTTTATCAAATGTAGAAATTTCGGATAATGGATTACTTGGTGATGGACATATACAAGTGTTTCATTGACCTTTTCATCATACAAAAAAAAAAATGACAAAACAAAACAAAACAAAGAAGTTACTTTAAAATAGTACTATTTTTCATTTTATGAAATCCGTCATTTTAAGTTCTTGTCAAAATAATTCTTTCTATGGAATTTGATAAGTATTTTATTATTATTCTTATTATTTTCAATGTTATTCCTAATAATGTTTCTTGTTTCAATTTATTAACTAATTTACTTACAAAAAAAATTTCACTAATTTAATTGAGAAATTTTTAGGTAATCGGATTAAAAATATATTACTTTTAAAATTATTAATTCATTTGCAGGTCTAAAACAAAACAGAGTATATTATATATGTGATAATTCTTTGGCCATTTATAAACAAATAGAAATAAAAAAATAGTAATTTCTAATAGATGAGATATAGAGAATAAGAAAGAGCATAGGAAAAGGTGATCATATACGAATTCAATTTCAAAACATGTTTTTGGAATTTACATTTAGGATAGTAAAATGATTCTCTATAAATACTTCATCCTCCAAATATTTCATCAAACAAGTTCTCTTTTGTTATACTAAAATGGCTCTATTAAGTTCAATCTTAATTATTAAAAATAAAAACAATAACAATAATATGAAGCAGAAAAAATAGTTTGGGAACGATTGTGTTCCAGGTATTAGCTTAAATGGCCCAAAGTCATCTTAGCTTAAATGGCCCAAGTTTGATAAATAGGCCCAAAAGGTCAAGAAAAATGATGAGGATATTAACAAAAGAAAAAACATTAATAGTTCTCGTTCCTTCAAAAAAAAAAAAGAAGGAAAAACTATTCAAAAGCAATGGCTACCGAGGATCGCTTAAAGTCGTTGGATAAATATTATTTATTATAGAAATAAACTATAAATTATTAACAAATTACAATTAAAATAGAACTTATAAACATAAAATAAAAAAATTCATATTCATATTTGATGTCTAAAAATAAACAATATATGAGGGCCTAAAATTTTAGGAGCCGTTAGATAACTACCTCACTTGGCTAGCGGTAGAGCCGACCCTGCTTATGCCCGCATAATTCAACCATATTCATTTATATATAGTGTTGCAAATCAAAACATTTTTTTTTTGTAAACTAACAACACATTGAAAGATTAATCTCAAAATATATTTCAATATTTTATGCCTATGTGATATGGGTTTTGTTGTACAAAGAACAGAAACATCTGTTTATATCAAAACGGGAAAGTTCATATATTCCCATGACCCAAAGAAGTAAATCCCAAACCTACCTCCAAAAACATTACCATGGCAAAAAGGCCAACCAAAAAAAGCATAACAGCACAATGATACCTAATCTTGCAGTGGTCCAAAAATTGGCAGCTTTTATTCTTTCTTCAACCCCAAGTATATACCTCCACAGTCCACATCACATGCATATTTAACTCTCTAACCTTCTCTCACTTGCCATTTCCTACCGTTTGATTCATAAATGTAAGACTAGAATTTGATTATAATACTCTCCACCTTAAATGGTTTAATAATGAGTCAAAATGCATCAAATTATTCAAATAATTTACTGAAAATGTAATTATAGATACTGTATCAGATGGTTTAAAGTAAAAGTATATTATAAATATAATTCATTAATATCTTATGATAAGATTTTTAGTGCAACAAAAATAGAAAATGATAAAGTACAATTTACAATGTAAAATTACCATAATATCCTCATGTCTTTAATTATGTACACATAATTCATGTTATTATAGTGTGTAGCAGATAAATTCCCATTGGGTGAATAGTTAAAACCAAGTCAGAAAAAACATGGTAAGTTGACAGTGTACTTGCAAAGTAGCACGTGACCTCAACAAGCCTATAAATTGTCTCAAAATCTCCCCCTGTCATTTCCCTCACTTTCTTCACCGGCTTTTGCACTCTGCTGCAAATATATTCTAACAGACTGTCTTTCTCCGTGCACACACGCTTGATTTATCGAGTGTAAAGATCATCATAAATTTGTTGAAGGGTTTGAAAAATGATCAAAAGAGAAAAGGGACAAAAATTGGAAGGGGAGGAAGATGAAATTGGAAATATTATTGTGGGAATTATGGAGGGCTATCAAGATTCAGTGATTCCACCATTGAAAGATTTTTCTCCATTGAAGGGAATTTCTAGTTGTCAAAAGGGTTTAAGTTCAAGAAAAGAAGTAGCAGAGAATCATAGCATAGGTAAGGAACGTCGTAGAAGAGAGCAAATGGCTGAGAACTATTCTCTTCTTCAGTCTCTGGTTCCTAGTCTTACCTCCATGACTAAGGTCAATTCAATTTCCCCCCCTTTCTTGATTCAGAAATTTTTGGAATTCAGATGTTTTTTACACGTTTGAGAGATTGCAATGCCTTTCTGTAATCTTTGTGTAGTTATTGCAGGTTACAAGGGAAGTGATTTTGACTGAGACAATGAACTACATGAAAAGGCTGGAGGAAGAGAAGAAGAGATTGGAGGATTTGAAGAAGTCTCTTCTGCAACAACAACAAGAACAAATGATGGGAAAACCAGTGTTGTCTCATTGTATGAACTCAAAGCCTTCTGTTAGTGTCAGTGTTTGTAATGAGATTGCATTCTTTGGGATTCAATTGCTGGTTAAACAGGGTTCATTGATCAAGATTTTCAATGTTTTTGAGAAGTATCAGGCTGAGGTTTTGGTGGCAACCATTCTAGTTAATGATTATGGGCAATTAACTTTAACATGCAAATTCAAGGTGGGAAGTAATGGAGGTGATGTTATTGAGAAGATTGAGAAAGAAATTCTTAGTCTATAGATAAAGTTCTTAGTCTATTTAGGATGTGGAAAGTTTCTTATTCTTTCCATGTTACATGTCTTTCACAAGGAAACTCCAGAAGTTTTGTATTACTAATTTTTTTTAGCAGACATGAAGTGAAGAAGTTGATATACAGATGAAGATAGAAAATAGGTTCCTCGTTATGTGTTCAACTGTTTGAGGAAGATAATCTGATTTGCTAGTCCATTCTTGTTCACAGTATTTCTAATCTCGGTATGCATCTGTTAGTGTTTGTCTAGGCCATGCATTCATAGCAAGCTTTATCTGTTACTATCATCCATAACATGGGCTGATGGCCTGAATTTTACGAATACTATGTTTTTCTTTCCATTTGAAGAAATGTTTTCCAGAGTCATGAACAGTGTCCTTGGAAATGCTTGGGATCCTAGGACACTAAATACAGAAGCAGGGGAGACTGAATTACCTATTTCTTGGTTCAGCACAATTCTGGGCCATTGCAACATCCCATCAGTGTCTTGGCTAGGTTTCCACTTTCCACTGCAGGTAGTATAAATGATGGCTTCCCCAAGTTCTTTTCCTTCATCATTTTTTCCATTCTAATTGTTGCTGTTACCTTGAAGGTTGTGACTGTGGTAGGAAACTATCTTACTTCTTCTGCTTCATAGTTTAGGACTACAATATGATCAGCAGCTACCAGGGACGGGAAATGAGCTCACTTCTTGAACTTTCATCCTTGTTTTAATTTCTCAAACACACCATCCATTTCTTCATCTGCTTTTGAGACTGAATGCTTTTCTTACTCTCTTTGCTTTCTTCTGGATGTCTTCTCCACTGCGCTCCACTACCACTTATTTTTCCACTCTAGAGTCTCCTCTCCCGTCAGCGTTCCTTTTTCATCTCGAATGACCTCCATCCCTGCCCTGGCCTCAATAGTGAGCCGGGTATTTAGAGGCTGAATAAGTTGCATAGGTGTAGAAATACTCGGAACACAAAAACTTTATGCTTCCTATAAGAAATCCCCATCCAGAGTGTCTCAAAAAACCACTTTGGCCGGGGGTGCCTATCCCTCCTCACAATTACTCCAAATTCATATTCTACCCCATCTGGAAACCTGATCACCCTAATAAAGTTGCCATTGCTATTATCCAGACCATAAGTTATCTCTTCTAACTCCTTTTTGGAGAGGAAACATTCACTACCAAAACAAACACACACAGTTGAACCTTGAGGTTCTCGTCTAGCCACTAGATAATCTCCAAATGCTCATCATGATGAACAATTGAACCAACAGGTTACCCTTTTATTGGTTAAGAAAGTAAATCAATATATTTCTCTCTGCAACTTTTGATCAAGATGGTCTGGAAATGAATAGCAGGAATCATTGTTCTTGCCACCTTTTAAACTGGAATCAACACGACTCATTTTCTTGATCTCAAACTCCCTTAGGAAAATTACCCGAGAAGGAGACTTAATTCCGCAATATTAAAGAAAGAAAGAAAGAAGAAAGCAGCTGCCGTTGCTCCAGTAGTCTGGAAATGAATAGCAGGAATATTCTATTGTGAAGCAAGCTCAGGCTGCCATGCTCGATAGATGTCCTAGATAACGAAGTTTGGCTTACGATAATTTAGGACATTGGAGAAGGAAGAACTCGCCATTTCTCAGGCTTATATAAGATTGATCATAAGATGAGGTGGTAAGCCATTGGTGTAGTAGTGAGGAGGAAATTCAGAGGAAGAAGGAAGATGAAATTAACGAAACAGAGGAAGATTCAAAAGCTTGGAGGAGATGTGGCCGGCCAGGCGCTAGGAGGAGGTTTTTCTTTCGTTCGGCTGTCAAGTATCAGGAAGACTAATTTCCATGCAAAAGGAGAAAGCCTGCTAAGAAATGTTCCTGCGGCAATAAACAGTATTAGATTCTGCATTTTAAAATACTTTTAGCGTATCAATTAAGGCAATCGAAGACCTGTCTGCCTGGAAAAGAAACAAATGTGCAAACACAAATCACAGAAATTCTACTGCTTCTCATTTCATATGAAACTGACATTTTATTGAACTCCACTAGATGAATACTTTCAATTACACCACCTTTCTGGTTGGGGAAGTTCAGACAAGGGCAAAAGACAAACAGAAAAAAGAACTGGCTTCATACGCAAGAGGATGTTTTGATGAGAGCAACAGAATCATTTTTCTTCTCTCAATTAGACCAGCGTGATCCACTAACATGGCCAAAGTACAGTGGCATAAGTTCTCGAGGAAAATGGGGAAAAGAAGAGCCGCCAAAATAAAAAAGAGAAGAAGAAGTCAACAGACATTTAATGGAGACTTAAAGTACACCACAAAATTGCTTTTCTGCTTTATTAGTTGAGGAAGCCTCTCTACAAGTGTATATTCTAGTGGGCAGTGATGATTTCCATCTGAGACTGATCAAGTTCAACTGCTGTTTCATTATTGAAGCAGTTTCTACTTCAATATGTGGACAGGAAGTTTGAAACACTTCCACTAACTTCAGGACAAAACACCTGCTTTTGTGGTCAAATCTTCCAAATTTACGTTCACTTGTAAACCCACAGCTGCTAAACCAGCAACCATTGCAGGGATATCATTTTTCATTGCTTCAGCCAGTGCCTAGAAGAGAGACAAGACAATGTTATTGTTTTATAATAAGCAGAGGGATAATTGGAAATGAAACAGTTTACAAGATTAACTTGCTAATTTTAATGTACCACATGAACTTCCCTACAGAAAAAGAAGATTTTATTTTTATAGACAAAAATAGAAACTTAATTGCTTCTAACAAATAGAGTCTATAAGAAAAAACTGGACAAAAAGACAGTTGCATTATCTAATTCCAGTATGTACTAAAATCCAACTAATAGATTTACCTTTCTGTTTTCCTCCTTTTGGCGCTTAATAACCTCCAAAGGCCATTCGCTGACTAGCTTCTGAAGTTGACTTGTGATACCTTGCTTTTTCTCATCAGGTAAAGCCTGGCAGCACATTTAAGGTATCAATGACCTAATATGGAAACATACACATGAAGACTGCAGGGTATCAAACTACCATCACTCTCATTTACATCAAGTTCATCTCATTTTCTGATTACCTATTCCTTCCATCTTTATAACTCAACAATATAACAAGCTAAACAGAAGGGAGCATGGATGTTCAGGTGATAAAATTGATACACTCAGCTTCCTACCGCTTACACGCTCACATGCATATGCAAGTAAGCACATACTTGAAGTTGGCTTTCTATTGCATTTCAGGACAGGAGCTTGTACTTTACCTGAGTGAGTAATTGAATGACTCCAGCAGCTTTTTCAGGATTGTGCTCAAGCAGAAAACCCTACAAATAATAAGCAGCAAAATAAAATGAAACATGAAGTCTTTTGGGAGGCTGAAACTAGTACATCATCAGCTTCATTATTTTGGGAAGCAAAAGACTTCAAGATTGCTTATCAACAGCCCTTAGTTTATATTTATGCCCGTGCTATATGCTTTTATCATTTTCTCAAGTTATCCACTAAACCAGTTTTATGTCACGTTCAATAGATCAAAGGTTTTATGTCAGAGTACAAAAACAATCTCAGTTTGCACTGTTTGTATGACTATGCTTTCTCCCATCAGAGTACCTTACAGTTATGAAACTTAAAGGTCGTCCCTGGATCCATCTCTTTGCATCAAGGAACAAAAATTGTCCGATCACTCAGGTGAATTTAAAAAATATATTCTTTTAATGAAATATGAAGATGACACTCATCCTACTCATATGGATGCCATTGCACAGGTCCTTCAGACAGATCCTATTAAGGAAATAGTTTCTATGGTTTGAAACAAATTACTCATACATTCTAACTTCTTGACTGTTATATATTCAGACATGGATGCCATTGCACAGGTCCTTCAGACAGATCCTATTAAGGAAATAGTTTCTATGTTTTGAAACAAATTACCCATACATTCTAATTTCTTGACTGTTCATTTTGACACAAATTAGTAGCAAGGAGCATAGTTTTATCTGAAGAAACCAAAAGGAAATCAATAGATACATTACCTTAGCACATGCAAATCCACTCACTAGAGTGTGCTGCTTCTTCGATTCTGATCTCAGCTTCTCAGCTTTCCACAAAGAATCAACATCTCCTGAAATTGGAATAAAGAAAAATCAAATTGCAAGAGACCAAAACGGAAGTAACAATTTGATTTACACATGTCCAGAACTCAAAATGTTATAGAACAACAGAGTAAAAGTGATTTTCCAATAATAATAAGCAAACTACTACCCTGTGATTTAAATTAAGCTCCCAACTTTCCCAGCCATAATGAAAGCACAAAGGAGATCAATGATAAAAGATGAGAAATCACAACTAAACAGGATGCATTATGAAAAATGTAAAGGCAACAGTCTGGACCTCTGTTAGCAGCCAATTCCATCCACATGTCAAAGGAGGTCTTTCGCAGGTTTACTCCTGCCTTGATGAACCTTTTAGCATATTTTAAGAGTAAGTCCCAGCGATCTGTCTTATTACAAATTCTGCACATCGAATTCAATTGGGAGAGATGAAAATTCAATTAATCAACTAAGCTCATAAAGAACAGCAGTATATAATAGTAAACATACAGAAACAAATTGAAAGTTTTTCACAACATTCAGTGCGGTATAAATTATGTACCTAAATATATAATCAGCAGTGCCAGGTTGCATTGGTAGATTATTCTTCTTCAGAAGTTCCATGATGTCAACCATTAATTTAGCATCCTTCTGTTGTTCTGCATACAACTGCAGTGATACAACACCAACACTATTTAGATAGAGAACATTTACAATCTGTAACTTAGAAACCACACAAAGAACTTGAAAAGTTTATTATTACCAGTAACTGATGGGCCGACCCCATATTAGGAGTTAATCCATACAAATTATGGTTCCACAGTGCCTTCTTACCTGAATATTCAAACAATGAGACTAAGCGTTATAATTTCAAGTAACCAAATATTTTATAGCAATTTTGCAGCAGCTGATTTTATAAAAATGGAAACCCTGTGATATTAGCCTAAATTATACAGTGTAGAACTGCATGCATTAACAGGAATGGCCTCGATCTCTCCTACATGCATTTTAACAGCCACAACAAAACCAAAAGCAAATTCTCTGCTTAATACAACTTTAGACAAGGTTTAACCACACACAGAGAGGATAAATGCCTTAGACACCCCCTTTTTAGTTCGTGAACCATTTATACCTACTCACCTTTTCATTTCATGCATCCATACCAGACACCTAAAGCCTAGCTGCTGGGCCCCTCACCCAGCTATCCTAAAGAAGAAAACTAAGAAAAATTAAAAAATAAGAAGGGCAAAGATTCAAACCATAATCAATAGCACCAACACGCACACATGCTTTGGTTACTTCTTGGCATAGGGCACAGTTAAAATTGTCATGTATCCGAAGATTTGACAATCTCTGCACAAATATGAATAAACAATGAATAATTTCGCAGCAATATATGGAAGTCAAATAGAGTTTGCCAAATGTAAATTCACTAAAAGAGCAACAACTCACAAATATTCTAAGCCTTTGCAGAACCTCAAATAAAAGCCTAATATCTTCCTGCGTTGCACATTTTTCAATCAGTGACCATAACCACGCATTTGGAGGTGCAGTTTTCTGCCCCACAATAGACGTCAACATTTTATCACGAAGTTCCTTCACCTCATCTGTACATTAAAAAAATATGCAGCTGCTGCACTTTACCTCAAAAAACAGTTGCAAATTAAAGATTTAAAGCAATCAAACAATCACCTGTAGTAGCATTTTCAGATCCACTTGCTTCTGCAGAAAACAACTTCCTTTGCATCACCGGCCAAGTACCAAAATGCACCACATTTTCCGCGTTTGGTTCTAGCTGTAGGTTATTTCCACCAAGAATCCCTAAAGTTTCACAATCTCCTCATCAGACTTGAAAATAAATACATATTCCAAAATATTGACAAACCCATAACGATGAAACTAAATATTCAAGGAAACAATTCTAAACAAAAGGCAAGACTTCATTTTTTTTTTTTTCACACACAAAGAAACAAATAATTAAAACAATAATTGTCATTCTTTTATCTCTTTTATTTTTTTAATGCTATTATATCATATATACTTCCAACCAATTTTATGAATTTTCAGCATCCGTTAACTCGATTGAGCAATGCAAATGCACAAAATACATTTCAAAAAGCAATATTTAAAATAAAAAACCATGATCAAGTTAACAAAATTTCTGTAGTTTCAAACTGCATTTCCTTATATTTTCTTGTAATTAAATAAAATAAAAAAAAATACTTCACATCCCTTTTCCTCTGCACATAAATTCAACATTGTTATTTTTCTTTTTCTTTGTCAATGCGAAAGTCTTGTCACTGCTCAAAAAGCTCTTTCAGGGAGTAGAGGAGAGAACCTGAGGAGAGAGAAGTGTGATATGAACTCCATAGATGGGTACTTTCGAGTGGAGCAGATTCAACTCGGACTGAGTTGAGAAGAATCGAACAGCGAGTCGCTAAAACCCTAAGCCCTCGCATTTTCGGGAGAGAAGAGAAAGTGAGGCGAAAGTGATGATGAAGGAGAAATATTCAACAGAAAAGAAAAACGACGTCGTAATGAATAACTTCCTAGAATCGCAGCAGCAAAAAGAAAAATTCCTCAGAGAAAAAAGGTTGCAATATATTTCTTTTCTTTGTTAAATTACCACTGAAGTGATTTTTAAAAAATTTTAAATTCCAATATTTTGGCCGAAAATCAATTAAATGGTTACTTAATTAGTTAAAAGCGCCTCTTATTAAGGAATGAGATTAGGATGTGACACTCTAATCCCATTCCTATAATGTGCTTTTAGGGAGAGAAAAAAAAAAGGACTGAATTGATAGTTCATAAATAATGAGGAGAAATATTAAAGAATTAAAAAATATTTCAAAGTCCAAGTGATTGTTCTATGAAAGAAAAAAAAATCAAAAGTAATGCAACTAATTTCATTGAACCCTCAACTGTGAAACTTTTGGGTGGAGTGACTTAATTTTATTTGATTACATTGACAAATACTTGTACCAAGGTGTAAAAATTAATATATACATAATGTCATTCTTATCTCCTAATTCACAAATAGAATGTTATAATACAAACATTGCTTATTTTCATTAAAGAAAAATATATATTGTCAGCAATCTTGAATTTCAATAATCAATGGCAATGAATCCAAAGTTGGTCAATAATCCAAGATTAGGTCCAATAGAGTTTACATTGCAACCATACAAGGGGTATTTAAAATGTCTTGGACATTTCATAACTTTATAATTGTTCCTCAAAACAAGAAGAAGAATATGCATACAACAGTGTACATTACACTTTCATGTCCATTAACCAGGTTTTGCTCCATAGAAATGGAGGAAGAAAGTCAATCATAAGGGTTTTTCCCATTTAAATTTGAGGAAGAATGAGCTGTTACTGAAGCACCAATTGCTGCAAAGAAAAATTTGATTCCAAACACATAAGAAAATAGTTGTTGTCCTCCTTTTCCAGTTGAGTTCCAAATCAGGTTGAACATGCCAAAAACATCTGCCTCCTGATTACTAGGGCCTTGCTCCATTTGAGTCTAGTATTGTAGATTTATTGTTGAGGAAGAACAGGAGGGGCAATCGTTCGAGTATTGTATGAAGAACAGTGGCTGCATTTCTGCCCAATTATGTGGAAGAAGACCTCAGTTGTGTCATGGCAGTCATTGCACAGAATCCATACCTGAAAATATTTAGCAAAGTTGTCTAAATTATGCAAACAGATGTTACTTCTTTTCCATGCAGTAAAATACAGGTGCTGCCCTTCTTTAACTTCTATCCATATAAGAAGGGGGAACAATTCATCAATGATCAAGAGGGAATCCAAAGGATTGATTACCTTCTTATACCTAAGATCTTCAGGCATGATAGTCTCTTCGATCTAGAAAAAGATAATTAGAGCTTTGTTATGGTTGAGAAAATTTCTACAAACATTGTAAACCATAGCCATGAATACAAGGAAGAAAATGAGAAAGAGAAGCTCCATATGAGAATGAAATAACTGATAAATTAGCAAAGAAGCCAGACAGGTTTCAGGAACAGTCTACTGCTTGTGAGTGTTAGCTTGTGAGTGCTTTCATAGTTCATAAAAGACAATCTCCTTCCAACAAAATAATCTTATAAATTCCATTTCTGCCTAGTTCTTTGGAGGGGCATTTCACCACAGAATGATGAAAAAAAGCATGATGCTCATAGAACAAGCTTTACAATTTGTAGATACAGGCATATTTTGTTATTCTTTTCAAAGTTAAAATGCACAGAGTAATCGAGGAAAGGAGATCATAGAGCAAGCTGAAAGATGATACATCCTCTCGGAAACCATACTATTTCTACTGAAGTGGATCACACCATATCAGTATCTTTCACAGAGCTTCAAATATAAAATACGCACCTCCTCATCAATTCTCTTCCAGATTCTTGACATGTCAATTACTGATTTCGTACATATTGGGCAGCAATACCTGGACATTAAAATTCACAGCAGTTAGTTAAGTCATCTGCCACTTTCTTCATTCACAAGAATAAAAAGAGAAGAATATTTGCAGGGAAATTTGAATACTTGTCGCGTTTTATCATCTCATGATAGCATTCGCAGTGCATTGTATGCCCACATTTCATGACAGTTGTATCTTTCAGGGAGTCAAAGAGATACTGTGCAAAAAGTGTAGCACGGTTACTGTCAGACAAGCTCTCTCAATTTCTACATTTTGACTTATGAAGAACCAGCATAAGACAAAACAGACCTCATAACAAATGGGACAATGATGCCGCATAGAATTCTCCACACATAAGTGATTGCCTCGAAGGTTAACTGAATAGCAGGAGCCTGCAACAAGTTAACAGCAACAAAAATGAGAAAACGGATATAAAACTAAATGTGTTTGCAAAAGATTGCAAATGCAATTGAAGAAATGAATTGCAGGAGATAAAGATTACAAAAGTACCAGAAAATTCCGTGAATAAATTAAACTCTTCTAATGTTTTTTTTTTTTCTTTTCGGGTGAATAGGGATCTGTCTATCATATCAGCAAGTAATGGATATAAAAAATGAAATTTATTTTTTTAGTGAAATTTTAGATGATCCAAGTAACAATTCTTTTGCTATTAAACCTATTAATCCGTAAAGAAAAAGAGATGGTTAGACCAGCTGAAAGTTTCAGAAAGAACAGAAACACAGAAGATCTAAAGACATACTATGATATATCACTTTTCTTTTCACATTTCTCTCTATAATGGGGAAAAAAAGTAATCTAGGATGCAAAATTATAAAGAGGCTTGTATCTTTAAGCACACATACACCTATAACAATTTAATTGGAAGCTGACAAAAATAAGAGCTGAGACCTTCGATCAAATCTATCTAATAGAATAAGAAAAAGGATGAGAAAAAAGATGCCATCATTCATTAAAATTCAGGAGTAAGATCAAATAACATTTTCAGCTATCAACAGAATAGTAAAGGGTTAGTAAAGATTGCTTGCATACCACATTTCTTGCAGTGGAAATAGTTCTCCCGACCCCCAACTCTGAACACAAAAGTAATGAAGTAAGACCAAGCTTCCCATTAGTCACTGAAAGAAGTAAGAAAGAGCCTGAAAGGACCAGTTACTAACCTGCAGATTCCACAGTCATTGCAATGGAACTGTCCTTTGTCAATCTGCAATGGATGAATTTAGATCATTACACTAACGTCAGTATTGCTCAACTAATTTCATACGCAAATACCAAAAGAACAAGAAGCCTGCATTCACTTTTTCTCATTTTAATGTCATCTCGGTATAAAAAGGACAAGTTAATATGAATTACATCGTCATCGTAGAACTTGCAGACCTCACAAAAATATTCTCCCATTCTGACACCACAATTAGTACAAACATGAGCAACCTGGAAAAGAAGTGCCATAGAATTAATGGAAGAACCGATGAGAAACAGAATCGGGAGTAAGAGATTGAATTTCAGAAATACATACTGGCTGCTCTGTGTCACAAACAGAACAAATAATCTGAAATAACAAAGACAATTCCAAATCAATCAATGAGAGCTTGATGACTATAAATGCTATACAGACAACATAGTTACGAACACATAGTAACAGATAAGGCATGAATAGAATAAGCATACCTCCTTAACCTCACATCTGACCAGCTCATGCCGATCATAAATATTGCGCAACATGCTCTGATGATCAAAGAAAGGCAAAACAAACAAAAATACACATCAACGTAAAACTTACTGATCAATCTCAGTAAACAATTGCTCAATTGGTCAAACCCTGGTAGCTCCAGAGAAGCCTGATTTTGTAGCATTAAAGAAACAACTGAACAAATACGTTTTTCATAAGAAAAATGCTTCTATAACAAAGCTCAGATCCCAATCAAAGGTATGCTCAATCAACGTTAAGCTTCAGCGCTTTTTTTCTTTTGGGGGGGGGGGGGGGCGGGGGCGGGGGCGGAGGGTGGGGGGGTGAAGAAAGCTGAAACTGTATGATAATTACCATGGCTTCATTGTGACAATGACGACAATCAAAGACCTCATTGCAGCAGGGAGCTCTGATTTTGCATCTTCTCCTATAATGCTGGCATCTGCAAAAGAGTGCAAAATGAATCAGAAAGAAAAACGAAAGGTTAACAACTTGAATACAAATTTTGGAAGTAAGACATCCTATATATCTATGTAGGCATAAATAGATGAGAACATCTAGGAAGATTAACTAACTAAATATATTGAAACCCACCAGGAAACAATTCAAAGCTTCAAGCTTTATGCATGTCAAGAAACCAATGCATACATCTGCATACCAAAAGAAATATATACAATTCGGGGGAAAACAAAACCAACCACCAATCCAGCAGCTAAAGATGAAAACCTTATCCAGAAATTTCAAGGAAACACTTATACCAAGAACAATCTGCATGCAGTAATCAAGCCTAAACCGACCCACTCACCAAGAAGGCAAGAACAGAAAACGCATCTATATACAACTCTTGCACATTCACATACAGAGAGAGAGAGAGAGAAAGAGAGTATACCCATAACCCATCTTCCCAAAATCAAGACGATCATTAGAGAAGCTCTCCATTTGGCCAAGCAAGATTCTGAATCAAAACTCCCCAAAGGGAGAGCACAGGAAAACTGAGGGAATGGGGAAGGCTAAAAAGGTGGGGAAGATGGGATGTGCCCAAAAGCCTTCAATCAAATTGAAGATGATCTCATGTCAAGTGGGCAGTGACCCAAATAAACAAATAAAGAGCAATAACTAATTTGCATGACCCTGTGCCCACTGCCCACATAAAAGTATATTGCTATTTATGGAAAGATATTGTCAATCCAATAATTCTATATTATACTATTCAATTTCTCTTTCGTAGATCATCGAGAAAGATTAAAAAGAAAAGGATAAGGCACGTACCTGAATAGGAATGGGGTGACAAGGGGACCGGGTTGCTGTGCAATTGACGAATGGGATTTGCCAATATTGAAAGCCAATTCATGGGAACAAAGCTCAACTTTCTTTTGGGCAATTTTATTAGTAGTATATTAGAACTACCTATATAAATACAAATATATATATATATATATATATATATATATATATAAAGAAGCCCAGAAGCGGATATAACAAGCAAAGCTATGGCTAGCAACTTTTTGGCTGTGATTAAAGACACCACGTGAGAGTCTCGTCTCCAATTGGTTGAGGAATTTTCTGGGTTTTATCAAAAAGCCAAAGGTTTGAGTTGAAGCCCTTTTGCAGCAACAAAGGCTAGTGAGAGAGAAGACTCCCATCCCATATCCTTTGGTTTCAGCACCACCAACTCACTAAGGGAAACCTCAGCAGCAGATTTGTCTTTGAGGCTGCCACAGACGAACTGCCTTAATGTACATAAAAGTTGAGGTGCAAATCAGTAAAATCTTTAACAAGTTAACAGTCTTGAAGTATTGGATCTTCGCCAATTCTTTAATTTATTGGTTATAATGAAGTTTAAATTATTGGTTACTATGAAAGATATTGGATGATACACTTTAAAAAAATTATTAGCTTGAATCTTACTTCTTATATCTCACTTGAGATAGTTTATTTTGTGTAATTTATTTTCGTAATTACAAACCACTAGTTACATTAGACAAACTCATTCGACATATACTATCTAGTAACGACGACAAGTTTTATTATAAAAACAATCATTTTCAAATTTATGGTTCAAATGATCTTCCAAGCACATTCACCAAAAAAAAATCAAGAACTTGAGCACTAAACACAAAGGGGTGATATTCCATGTTTGGAATTAAGGAAGGGATTCAGTTACACAGAACCGTGATGTCAACGGATTTAGAGGTTTGCCTCATATCCTAATTTCCCAAATTCCTAGGTACTCAACTCATATCCAGAAGTCAGCTCTTTGAAAAATGTGCAGTGAAGGAAAATTTTCTCTTTTTCTTTTGGCAAAAATATATATATAAATAGACACAAATAGCAATAATTTATTAATTTCTTTGTACTCAAGTGGCATCAGCATTGCTGTACCCTTCCCTAATCAAGAATATAGTCCTCAGCTCGACACTCACAGACCAAAATGATGGCTTTAAAGAATAAAATTGACTCCGCTAGTTAAAATAAAAAGTCAAACAAAGTCCAAAAATTATTTATGTTTTTACATTTATATTTTACTTAAAATTTTATTAATAATTATTTTAATTTTAAAATTTTATAATATTTCATTAAATAACACGATTTAACTATTAACTAATTAATAACACATATTTTAGCTTAATTTCCTCAAAGGTCAAAAGTACTATTTAATTATTATATTAAATTAAACGTGAGATTGAATTTTAAAAGAATCATTTGATTTTAAAAAGTTATAATAGCATTCTTATTATTATTATAATTGTGGTTAATGGTTAGGATTTATGATCAAGTGAGATGCAAATCTCATAAAATTATAAAAGTTATTAATTGAATAAAAATATTTTTATTTTAAAAAATGAATATTTAATTATGAATGAAGTAGTTGTAGTTAGTAGTGAGATCACGTCTATTAATATAAAATCATGTAATTTTAAATAAAAATATATTTATTTTAAGAAATAAAAATTTTAATTTTTTTATTAATTTTTAATTCAAGTTGAACCAGGGCCAAAGGCCCAGTTTGAATTGATAGCATTTACAAATTACTAAAACCCAATCTTACGCCTAAACCCAATAAAAATAGTCCAGATTTTATGATCCAAAAAGGATTCGAAACCTAAATGTTAAAATATACTATTAAAAAAATGCCATGATGTGGAAGAAATCGAATGAAACGATAGTAATTTCAAGAAAATGACAAGTAATTTGTTTAAACCAAGGACAAGACAAACCCTAAAATTATTAAGCTGATTTTTATTTTTATTTTGTGATGAGTAGTAGCCTGAATTTTCAAATCCAAGTATACTTGGCCAAACATGTTCATCCAACAAAGCCGGCTACAACACCTTGTAATCTTTGGTCTTCCCAATTCAGAAACACAAAGCACCTTAATATAATACCCCATGAACAAGGATAAATAAATAATGGTATATTATACTTAAAATATAATTTTCTCTTTGCCAAGCCAGATAAATTTGTTAAATCATACCCTTTTGTCCAATGAAGAACTTTTCAAGTTGGAACTGATAAAAGATGTTATCATGCCATCCCATTTATGCTTATGAATTCGAAGTTAATCTATAAATTTAGGTAGATGGTTGTTGTTTATGTATAGTTACATTTTTAGAGTTTTCTTTTCTTGAGAAAAGTTTTGAGTTAATTTTCACCACACGTTTGATTGTTATTAAAAAAAAATGACATTTAATTTCAGTTTCAATCTTTTTGAAAGAAGATAAGAAAGACGATAAAATATAAAGGGTAAATTTAATTTAAAAATTGAAAAAAATATTGTAATAATTGGGAAATGCCAACTATCTTTGACTAGAGGACAGAATGGCTATGTATTACCCTTCAAATTTTTATTACAACTAGAAAAGCGGACAAGCAAAGAAAGCCAGCTTAATTAGGCTTCCAAAAACAAAGGCTAGAAGAGAAACAGTTGGGCAAGTTTTTGTCATATTTTTCTCTTTTTCTCTTTGTGTTTCAAGAAGAGAAATCAACAAGAAATCCATCCCCACCACCCTCTCCCTCCCTCCCTTTGTGAAGCATCAACAATGGGTTGTGGGGAATCAAAGCATGCCATTGCAACCGAAAACATCATCAGCCAAAGCAAGAGAACAAATTCAAAGAAGAACATTGAGGAGAAGGCCACCACAGATGATGTTTTGACATCAAACACAAAACAAGAAGAAAGCGGAAACGTCGTTCACCAATCAGGGACAGGGAACAGCATTGCCAACGAAATTGACAATGCTGAGAAGTTTTCTGCAGATGGCAATGTGACAGGAAGTGATCGAAGTACAAAGGGAGATGATGTTAAAAAAAGTGATGATCAACCAAAGGGAGAATCTATGGTGGAAAATGTCAAAGATGGAGATAAGGAGGCTTCTCCTGTTGCATCACTTGGAGATGCTAATGTGAAAGAAGCTGGAAAGGTTGATCAGATATTAGAGAAACAAGATGATCAAAATCCAAAAGGCGAAAGTGTTCAAAAAAATGATGAGCAACCAAAGGGAGAATCTGTGGTGGAAAATGTGAAAGGAGATGGAGATAAAGAGGCCGCACCTGCTGCTAAATCTGTTCTTGATGACGCAAAAGAAGGAGAAGAAAAGAAAGAGGCGACAGAAGAGAATCCGATCGAATCGAATGAGGAAGGTGGAATAAAAGAGAAGGAAGATGCAAAATTGCCACAGCCTGATGAAGCCAAGACAGAGGAATCAGGGGAGAAAATTAATTCAGAGGAGGTTGTGAAGGAAAAAGAATCAGACAAGGAGATTGAGACTGATGCGAAAAATGGTTTGTGACCTTCATCAAATTATGCCCAGCATGTATAGAATCATGTCACAACACTTGATTGTTTACAATTTGGTTTTAGATTTTACAGATGAAGCTCTTGAGGATCAGAAGAAATTTAAGGAAACTGGCGAGGCAGAGGCTGTGCCATCTGCTGAAGCAAAAGATTCAGCCCATAATGCAGAGGAGAAGATTCCAAGTGCTAAAGAGGTAGACTTTGATATGCAAAATGAATTTTATTCATCAAAAAGTTTGAACATATGATTTTAGAATAATTAAATTATTCGCGTTAACGTGTAAATTATGGAAATATATTTCTTGAACTTTGCAGGAGAGTGAAATTGAATCAGAAGAAGCAGGTAAGAAGGCAGATTGAAGAACTCTTACGCATAACAAAGACCTGTTCAAGTGCTGATGATTATTTGCTTTCCCATCTCTATTATATCTTTAAATTATGTAGCAACAATTTTGCGCCGTTTCTTTACAAAAAAGATCATATTTCTGTTGATTCGGCAATAACAAGCTACTTTAGTCAATTGGTGATGCCTTCTGTGGGATGTTTTCTACATTAAATTTTCCGAAATTCCAAAGAATCTGTTGTTGCTCAAATGAAGCTCCTGATTATCAGCACAAAAAGAAACACACAAATGTCCAGTTTGTTACATCGTTATATGGATGATGGTAACAAATTCATTCTCATTGAGCTCATATGCAAAAAACCCAGCGGAGCTGGAAATGTATCATGACTGATGCAAATGTGAAAGTCTCAAAATGAGATTTCTAATGAATCAAGAAATAGCAATAAAACATAACACCATCAAAGCCTTCATTGTCATTGGTTTAGGAAAGGTGACCAAATGGATCATTATTCATTATCTTTGTTTTCTTCACTTCCCTAAAAGGCAGGACAGCAGGGACAAACTTTGTGCCAACTCTAGACTGTATATCCTTTTCAAGCAAGTCAAGCGGATTGGTCAAATTTGCGCATGGAGAAAATTTCAATCCCGACCTTAAGTTCAAACTTTTCTTGAAAACATGAGTTGTTACAAGGTTGCCTATTATAACTTATTTTATGAACTATTGTATGAAACATTGTTTATCAAGTAGGCACTTTCCAGCAACAATTTGAAATTTCTTGTTCATTATTTGAAAAAGAAAAAAATTGTTTTTAAAATAGTTTGACACCTAGGTCCAAAGCTTGGAGTACTGATTATCAAAGATTGGTGTTCATATTGGTCTTTGACATGAACAAATTTATCTGAGAAGCACCGTCTGCTCTTAGGTCTAAATCAAATGAGATGCCTTCCACTACGTTAATTCATCTTGATTTCTGCAGTTAGCCCCATGTGGTTCTTTCAAATGTCACAGAAGTTATGACGGTGAAATGCTCACCAGGGGAAGAATTTCCCCTATGCACAAGAAACTACTACTCACATAAAGACTCAAATGAACCCTAAAACATAAAGAGAGCCACCATGTTTTGTGCTGATATTAGTAGTTAATAGTTTAGAGTTTTGTATGGCAATAAAAGATCTAAAGGGAATTTTCCAGCTGAGGGAAACAATCTTTATTTACATTAAGAATAAGGGTAAGTATTGAAATGTTACATAACTATATACAAGTAAACCTAGGCAGCCAATCCTGAGGAAGACCTTTCATTGCTTATGTAATCCCCAGATGCAAGACCAAAAAAAATCAGAAAAGACCTTCTTTAGTCTATTTTAAAAGAAATACATAAATTTACATTGAGTTAACCTGATCACTTGATTCTGAATTTCTTCTCAAAATATAAGAAGATGAACTTCTTGATAACACCAAATTTCCTTCAAGATCTTGGGTGCTCTTAATATTATTCTGAGGCTGGAAGATTATTCTGCATGTGTTACTTGGTTCGTCACATCCCATTTGAATATTGTAGTAGAATAGATGATCATAAATGCTGTTCCCGGCCACTGACCTGCAAAAAGTTCCACCAATTATTCAGCTGATTGCATAATAATTATCTTAGTTCAAGTGAATTTTATCCTTGGCCGTCTTCTGTGTCAGGTGGAGAAGAACCAGGAGGTAAAGCTGACACAATGGTTAGCCAGGATGCGATGACACCAAAACAGAAAATCAGCATACCACCATATGCATACCACACATGATGCACACAGTGGTCGGTAGGTAGCATTTTATTAACTTTGCCAACAACGACATTACATTGAATCCAAGAAAGCAGGAATAGTGGTAGGGTCAAACTACGGTTGTTCACATTTAGTTTGAAAGTGAAAATCACCTGCTACATTTTGGGTCTTCACCAGAACCATCACACGTCTGTTCAATTTCATAAACTAAACTTCCATAACCAACATTATGCATCCAGACCTGCATTTTCAGGGACCCATTAATTAAAGAAGCAGCAAAAATCCACCTCCCTCAACTTCTTTGCATGAAGTAAGCACAAAATTCCAACTTAATGCCTGCAGGATTACCTCTCTTGGGAAGTGTCTGTACGTCTTCTGAGGGAAATAATGATAGTAAGGAGGCAAATGAGGCACAATATCATGCTCATGAGTAATCCGAATTGTGTTTGGCACAAGTTCAGTATAGTAGGATACAAAAGCTGCATTACCAATTCGAGGCTGACCAAAGGTCATAACCTGAACATCCTTGGCTCCAGCATTGACCTAAGAATGAGCAGATAATTCTTCAATCAACAAATAATTTACATATGTGTCTTCCAAAATTCAAAATGATAAATAGAAGTTATCAAGAAGACCCAAGATGATGAGACAACAACAAATATGTAGAAGTATTGTGTGATAACCAAGTACCAACAGACCAAAATTCTCAAATTCAGAAAGCATAAAGTAAAACCTAAACCTATTAGGACAACATGGAAGAGAAACCAGGGTGAGACTGATTGTGGTACTTAAAAAAGCTCTTCCAACAGCTATCTTGGACAACATATGAATTCAAAAAATCATTGAGATTAAGCATTGTGGCAGGGAATCAGAAGAAACAACACTATATAATGCTAATGACAACACAAGAGAGATTGGTTATTCTCATCAGACAAGTATATCCACGATATAGATTAATGCAGAAATGTCAAAATAAGAAATAAAAAATTTTGTATAGTTACTCTAAGATCCAGTGCGCAGAAAGCAGCCATAGCCCCTCCCATCGAATGTCCAGTCACCATAATTTTAATATTGCCATACAGCTCCTTTGCTTCTGCAACAGCATTTAGAACTGCAGGACGTAAAGAAGTGTTGTGGTATGCTGAATAGAACCCATGATGCACCTAAATCATCAGAAAGCAAATAAGACACTAGATACTGAATATATAGTGTTAAATTGGAGACAGGCATTCAGAAAATTATGTTGCACACCATTGCATCATCAGTTCCAGGGTAATTTAAGTCAAGCTGTTTCCAATATAAATCTTCAATCCAGTTCTGTATGCTGTAAAAGAACAGTTAAATCCACAAAGTTGTCATCAGAATAATGAGGATCAAATTTTACTTGGTACACAACAAGAGGATTAAACAAGTAAAATAGTTTGTGCATTGAATCATGGTACATGAAGAAGATTGGAATCAAACCTGGTCTCTTGAGTGCCTCTAAATGCAATCACAATAGCATTAAGATCCCTCGCTACCCCAACAAATGCCTGCATGAAGGGATTAATACACTTTTTAACAGACTATGGGTACAATGCCATCAAAGAAGCCTTCAATCAGGCAGTTGCAATTAAATTCCCAAACTCTCCTATATGCTAATGTACTATGAAAGAAGCACCTGGAGGCAGCGCCTAACATCCACAATCAACTCAATCATCTCAAACCCCTGCTTCCAGACAAAAAAAATGTTATTGTTCCTCAGACGTACATATGCTACAAATATTTCAGATTAAAGCCACAGCGTGGATGTCACTTAAATGTATGCAACTGATTTAAAAGAGTCATAAAGTACCTTGGTTAGACCATTACATCTTGAGCATGTCCAAGTAAATAGTTCTGTTAAATCTGACAAGTAAACCTGCAAATCCAAAATTTGCCTGTTCAGAGAGTCTGGGTTTTTGAAACTTCTTAGAGCTAAACCAATAAATGCAAGATATTCCAGTCAAAGGAAAGAAATTTCTATTTTATCGAAAGACAAACTCTAAAGAGGAGAAAAAAGCCAACAAAAATAAATGAAATCATGCCAAAATCAATTAGAACTAATAATTTGAGCAAACTTCATTTGTGTGCTCTACGAACACCCCAACCTCCCTTCCCCCCCAACAAAAAAAAATCCATATGGCAGAAGCTACCGTGAAATGTGTCAATAGAACTTTTGAGGAGATTTCATTCAATGTCATAAATATTATTCATTATAAAAAGGTACAAACTTAGACCAATTAACATGAAACAGATGGAAAATGTGAAAGTGAGTGATTGGACTGGAGAAGAGAAGCAAGGCAATTACACAATGCTTAATTAACATTTCAAAGTTCAAATCCAAATCACATCCCTACATAATATCATTCTGAGAAGAGAGAGCCTAGCTTTGGTGCACTAAAAATAAACATTTATATTGTTAAACCATCAGCCTACAGAACTCAGAAGCTTCATATGCAGTAAAAAGAATATTGAATCTCTATGCCATAAGATATTCTATGAGTATTATTGATGGTGCATCATCAATTTTTATGCTTGGAAAATCTGCACCTGCTCTCTCTCTTTCCTACCCTGCCATAACGCTGCTTTCTCCTTCTCATTCTCTACTTCCTGCTTACTACCCCTACTAGACCCTCACATTGCCTCTACCACCACCTCCACTTAACTTCTCCCTTCCCCTGTCTCTAGTGCATCTTCTACTTTCCCTCTGAAATTTTTCTCTGAAAACAAATTTCATATTGATAAATTTATGTTTCAACAGAACTATGTTAGAATATTATCCCTAGAGAGAACCAGTCCCTGACAGTATTTCCCATTTTGATAAAACTATCTCTTTACACAGCACCAAGCAGAGGATAACTGCATTCGAATTTATAAATGAAACTTTACATCAGAAACTTACTGCTGAAGCGTATTCCACCAATGTTACGGCAACTGTGTGATTATATACTGCTAGATGATGCTTATGTTTGCCTTTGACTTTAATATCTGAATCTAAAAAGAAAAAGATGTAACTACATTATCTCATCACAAAAGGGTGAAAAAAAGACACAAAAGGTTAAAGAGTTCAATGGACTCCACAAAAATCAACAGTAATGTAAGGGCTCTTGCTGCAAACTTGTTTGAAATTCTTGAATAACCCCGGCTCCTTAAACACATGCAAAGGCATTCCAGTCTGTTTTTCTATAAACCTAAACTAAAATTCCAACTTTAGAAGCTGCATCGTGCCATCCCACACAGGCCTAACAGATTAGCAGCAAGATAACAGAGTAATCCAAAATTCCTGTAAGAATTGTTTGAATTATGCTTACTGCATATCTCACTTAAACTCTTCAGTTTCCATTGTAAATGCATATAAATTTTAAAATACCATATACGCATTGCAAGCAAGAAACTTTATTTAGGTCACACAACTAAACCTGCAATATTCCCAACTAAAAATTCCTTCTTTGTGGTTAACTAACCGCTACAAAGTCCAAGTACATTTATTAAAATCTATGATTTATGAAACTCAAATTCACAAGAAGAACGCAATTTTGACCCAATGCTTCTACTTAATGTTACCTCCTCCCATTGACAAAGTAAACAAACATATCACAATTGCCACCTTTAGCCACCATCTTCTTCCCATCATCTGCCCAAAACAAGAACAAAATTAACATAAGAACACATAACAAGATTTAAACTCCAGTCCAACCAAAAAAAAAAACACTTTTTAAATACTTATGGAATTGGATATACGTTCTCAAGAAAATTTCCATGATTGAAAAAGCCTTGATTTTGGGGAAAATACGAAATTTGAATTAAGAAAAACAATTAACCTGAAAAATAAATAATCCCGAGCAACAAAAATCAGAGCTCCAAGGTGAAAAGTCCTCGGAAATTGGTTTCCGGCGATGGGCAACAATGGTCAATTACACGGCCCCGAGAAGGAAAACGACGATGTTATATGATCATTATCTCTACTTTCTGGAGAATGGTATCGTGAAGAAGAAGAAGAAGAAGAAGAGCATGGGCAAAAGAAATATTCCTTCGAACCAAATTTATCTGGTATTTTCTCTGACTGTGTTCCAAAATATCCCTCACTATTTGAGAAAATTTACTTGAGGTAGGTCCTGCCTGTATGTGGGTTTTTGCTATTTCTTGGGGATGTTTTGGGAATAGTACAATGTACACGGCGTCGGTGGGTCGCCGTATAGTGTTGCTTATACGGAACTTTGACTCCGAGGATGATAAGGTGGACTTGTCGATATAGTTGTACCCTTCTTTTAACAGAGGGCAAAAATAGTCAAACAAGCACTTTCTTTAAATTCCCTTTTTCCTTTCTTTTTTACTTAATTTTAAAGAAAGCAACCGACTTAGGAAACTTGGCAATTGCTAGAGGATCATTGGTTGACCAAAGGAAAAGTTTGAATTAATTAAATAATATTTCTCTCCTTTCTTTCTATTTTTTTAATAAATGATTATGAATAATTTGATTTGACAAATATATATTGCTTAATCGAAAGTATATCATGTAATAGATCGATTTTGTTCTAAACTTTTATACATTAATTGAATTCTTTAAATTAATAATCATAATAATAACGTAATCACTTAGGGATTGAATTTTAATTAAAATAACTCAATAAATTTTGTTCTAAACTTTTATACATTAATTGAATTCTTTAAATTAATAGTCATAATAATAACGTAATCACTTAGGGATTGAATTTTGATTAAAATGATTCAATGATTAATTTGTAAAGATGTTAGAATCCCTTTATCCTTTTTCTTTTTTGAAAAAAATGAGGAACTTAATACACTAACACGAAATCGTTTAAGAGTAAATACATTATTTTACAATAACTCTCTTATTTTTGTGGGTACATTTAAGTTTGTTAAAAAAGAAAAAGAAAAAGGGAAGAATAGGAAAAAAAAAAGATAATTAAATATTATAATATAAAAACATAAATGACTAGAAAACTATTAAAATTTAGCACGTGTAAGTCATGTGCCTTAATTCTGTAAGAG
This sequence comes from Apocynum venetum, assembly GCA_019593545.1. Lineage (NCBI taxonomy): Eukaryota > Viridiplantae > Streptophyta > Magnoliopsida > Gentianales > Apocynaceae > Apocynum > Apocynum venetum. Next base: position 4,335,576 of record SRSM01000127.1, read on the forward strand.
TTAATGGTCAAAATATATGAAAATATAACTTTTGATAGTTTGAAAGAAAAAAATAAAATTTTGAAAAGTTTAAGGAATACAAGCTCATTTAAAACCTTCAAAGCTCGTTAAAAAATATATCTACAAAAAAGGGAAGTGCATAGAAGTCGTGGGTTCTAGGTTGCTTGAACTTTAGCCCAACAGCAGAAATAAAATAAGTTCAGCCCAATATATAGTCCAAAAGCTCTACAACCAAGCAAATCCAAAATGCTGGACCCCATCATAAAAAGCCCATAGGCGGGAAATATTTCACAGCGCCCGTAAGTGGCGGGAAGAGTTTTCTCTTTTAATCATTTTTAATTAACCCGAAAACACCAAATTATCCCAATAATTACCTTCCTATAAATACTCTTCTTATTAATTTTAATTCATAATTCCTCTAGCTTTTTTTTTCTCCATCATTTTCATTCCTTTCCTCTATTGTTCTCGGAGAAAAGGGCGAAGAGAGAAAATAAACCCTCAATTTCTGCCATGGCGAGAGGCGGTAGGGCGGCGAAGGACTCATCGTCGGAGGAGGCGCTGTCCAATTCATCATCGTCGGAGGAGGAGTTGGACCGAGATGCTACCGATCAAGGTCCCGCTGAGGAAGAAGATGAAGAGGAACTCGAAGCTGTTGCGAGGAGCGCTGAGGATTCAGATGATGAGGACAATGACGCTCCTAACGAAGCCGCCGAGCAGGATGATGATGAGGACAGCGAGGTTCGTTGAGTTACTTTTTTTTTTCACAAAAAAGTTATCATTTTGGAGTGAGTTTATTTAGTTTATTCGCGGATTCGATTGAAGGTGTTTACTTTCTTTGCCGCTCGTTTAGTGTAGTGGGCATTGCATGGTAGATCTGAAGTGTTTGTATAGTGATTAAGTGTGATTGGTGGAATTTTTTGTTCTAGGGTTTTGTATAGCTGAGTGATTTTTGGTGGACTTCCTTCTTTTTTTTGGGGGGGGGGGATGTGCTTCTGGGAGCATTCATTAAGCGTTTCATAATTTCAACATTTTTTAGGTAATTTGTGACCATTCTTGTTTCATGGGCAGGATGAGGATGCCGATAATAATGAAATTGCCAAGCGTGAAAAGGAGAAGCTAAAAGAGATGCAGAGGTTGAAAAAACAGAAGATACAAGAAATATTGGACGCTCAAAATGCTGCTATTGATGCGGACATGGTGGGTAATTTTAAAGAAGTGTTGATTTAGTCTTCTTCTATTTTCTGTTTCTGAACTTTTATACTAATTTTAGTCTTTAATGGCAGAACAACAAAGGAAAGGGTCGCTTGAAATATCTGTTGAAGCAAACTGAACTGTTCGCTCATTTTGCTAAAGGTGAACAATCTGCATCCCTGAAGAAGGTTAAAGGAAGGTACATAATTTTTTAACTGAGTTTGACACATTGGGCCATCTTGATGTTCTACGGGATTCTCCTTGTAACCTCGGTGTTATCTGGATAGATTGCTGGTTAGGAAACTTTCGTTTTCTCTACCAGTTTTCACCTGCTTGGATAAGTTTCTATGGGTTGAGACTATTCTCCATTTCCATTACACACTCTTTAATTGATCTCTAGGAAACAAGTTGGTTGTGGTAGACCGAACTTAATTTAATAGGGTTCATGAAGATAGTTCCGAATCTTTTTGTTCTGTGCATAGGGGTATAATCTACTAATACTTTTTGGGTCTCCTATGGAATAATTTGTCTCAAAATTTACACTAAAGAGTTGGGAGAGATTGCATGTCCATTCATGTTAACTTGTCTTGAATGGACTGATGGTATGACATACTATGTGGCCCATTGGATGATACATTTGTTCTTAATTTTTTATTTCTTTTTTCAGGGGTCGCCACGCTTCAAAGGTTACTGAAGAAGAAGAAGATGAGGAATGTCTCAAGGAGGAGGAAGATGGTCTTTCTGGAAACACAAGACTTGTTGCACAACCATCTTGTAATTATCTCTCTGTTTATACTTTGTGTGGAACCTATAATTGCACAACCATCCTTCCCTTCTTTTGTGTGGAACCTATAATTGTTTTCATGCCTTCAAGTGCTATGTGGTACTTCTAGACTCGTTATTGATTGCTCCCTTTGGGAGGCCCAACACTTTAGGGAATATAAGATACTAATATAACACTTGATTGAGCCAGATTATCTTCATTAGGAGATTAAAAGTAATAAATATTTTAAATATTAGCAATAAAATCATGTGCATGTGTTAATCGTAATAAAGAAAGATTAAGTAAGGCTTGGAATTCTGGCTATTGTATGTTCGGTTCAGAAGGAAAGCCTTGAAATTGTTGAAGGTTGAATGTGAACTAGTTATCCTGGTCATGGGATTGAGTAGAGTTGGAAAACTGCATATGGCCTGCTAATCTTGGTTATGAGAACTAAGAAGACTTAATGTGGAAATAATTTGATAGTTGGAGCAACAGTAGAATAACAGATGAACATGACAAGATGAGTGCAGCTTTCCTGCTGTTTATGCATTTGCATATGCCTAGATTTTTAATAGCAAAAAGTCTATTATAGATGGGTTTCATGAATCAAAAGCTTAAAGTTGTTGTACCTTTTAAATGAGTATGTTTTGAAGCTTGGGATCCCCAGATTACTGCGGTCCTTGGTTGAATTTTCCTTTTGTGTGTCAACATCAAACGTGTCTTCTTCTTGATTGACTCTTAAAGATTGTCCTCTTTTAGGATGCATGGTTAAATATGCCAGATTGGGGTTATTTAAAACGAAGATTTGCTTTTATTGCTTCTCTTTTTGCTGCTATAACTTTGTACACGTGTTTCTGCAGGTATCCAGGGAAAGATGAGGGATTACCAATTGGCTGGTTTGAACTGGCTTATACGACTTTACGAGAATGGCATAAATGGAATACTTGCAGATGAAATGGTATGTTTGAAGGCAGGCAGCTTTTGCCAACTTTTTATTTGTTGATTAATTGCTTGTGCATCTTTGGACACTATTTTGTGTGGTACTTGGAATGAATGTAACACGTTCATGTGACACTTCTATGTTTGATTTATTTTGTTGGTTTCAGGGGCTTGGAAAAACTCTGCAAACCATTTCCCTGCTGGGATACCTTCATGAGTATCGTGGAATAACTGGTCCTCACATGGTTGTTGCTCCAAAATCTACACTTGGCAACTGGATGAATGAAATCCGACGTTTTTGCCCTGTCTTGCGTGCTGTAAAGTTTCTTGGAAATCCTGATGAACGAGTAAGTCTTAATACTTTTATGATGTGACTCCTTGTTCATGGCTTTTACATGCTTAAATTCTAATCGTATGTTGCAGAGATACATCCGTGAAGAGTTGCTTGCTGCTGGGAAGTTTGATGTTTGTGTAACAAGTTTTGAGATGGCTATCAAAGAGAAATCTGCATTGCGTCGGTTTAGCTGGCGTTATATTATCATTGATGAAGCTCACAGGATCAAGAACGAAAATTCTCTTCTATCAAAAACGATGAGACTGTACAATACTAATTATCGGCTTCTTATCACAGGCACACCGCTTCAAGTAAATTTTGCAGATTTCCTTCACCTGTCTAGAAGTTGAATTCACATTGGGGTCTACATGTAGATTTTGCTTAAGGTTTCTCTACTTGGAGTTGAAAGTTTGGTAGCTTAGGAGTAAGTTGATGCAAATGTTTAGCACTGAAATAGCTGCTAGCTTTTGTGAAGATAGGAAATAAGAAAGTACATCAGCTAAGAATGTGTTCTGTTTTAGGCTTCAAATACTTGAAACAAAAGAATTCTATGATATCGCTTCATTTTGTCTCAGCTTTACCATGGTTTGATATCTTCATTTTGTTTCAGCTTCGCCATGGTTTTGATATCTTTGTTCTAAATTATTTTTGCAGAATAATCTTCATGAACTTTGGTCTCTCCTGAACTTTTTGCTGCCAGAGATCTTTAGCTCTGCTGAAACTTTTGATGAATGGTTCCAAATTTCTGGTGACAATGACCAGCAAGAGGTTGTTCAGCAACTTCACAAGGTAGATTTGCATGGACGTGGTAGTCTGATATTCTGTTAGTAAATTCTGTTTTCAATCCTTGAGTAGATATAGTAATTGTGTTGTGCTCATCTGTCCTGTTACTATGTCATTCAGAAGTTTGTAATGGGAGAGCTCTACTGTTAAATATGATAGTGCAATGTCTTCAGCTATCATATTAGTAATCTAAAATCATTTTAAGGAAAAATGCTACCTTTTTTTGGTTTCTTTGGTTTATACATTAGACTACAAGATGTCATCTTTGTTGTTGATTTTCTTGCATTTTCCTGTTAATGTATCTACTTTGTATCGCAAGGTCCTTCGACCATTTCTTCTCAGAAGATTGAAATCAGATGTGGAGAAAGGTTTGCCTCCAAAGAAGGAAACGATCCTTAAAGTTGGTATGTCCCAGATGCAAAAGCAGTATTATAGAGCTCTTTTGCAGAAAGATCTTGAAGTTGTCAATGCTGGTGGGGAGCGCAAGCGACTCCTGAATATAGCAATGCAGCTACGTAAATGTTGTAATCATCCATATCTTTTCCAAGGTGCTGAACCTGGTCCGCCTTATACCACAGGAGACCATCTCATTGAAAATGCTGGTAAGTCTCCTCCTTCATACCTTCCCTTCCCCAAAAATCAATCCCACTCAAGTTCAACACTCTTTGGGGGGGGGGGGGCAGAAGAAGCAGGCTGGAGATGTTATTACTGGGCATGTAAATGAGTAATATTTGTTGAATCTGGTTTTTGTAATGGCACTGGCAGGCAAAATGGTTCTGCTGGATAAGTTGCTACCAAAATTGAAGGAGCGTGATTCCAGGGTTTTAATATTCTCCCAGGTATGTATTTTATTCCTGTGGCAGTCTATGCTTATTGGGAGGTTAGTTACTGTTGGAATCACCATAAGACGGTAAATTTTACCTAATGGGCCCAATATCCTGATAGTTCTGCACCCTTGACTTAATATTTTTAACCTGAGCTCCTCATGCCAATGAAAGAAAAGAAAAATCCATCTTCTCAGTGGTTAATGTGTTTTCATGATTTGATACAGATGACAAGGCTGCTAGACATTCTTGAAGACTACTTGATGTACCGTGGATACCTATACTGTAGAATAGATGGAAATACTGGGGGAGAGGATCGTGATGCTTCCATTGATGCCTTTAACAAACCAGGAAGTGAAAAATTTGTCTTCTTATTGTCAACTAGAGCTGGGGGGCTTGGCATTAACCTTGCCACTGCAGATGTTGTTATTCTTTATGATAGTGACTGGTGAGTTTGTCAACATTCATTTGTTTATGATGCCCGAGCAACTTCCGAAGTTGCTCCTTAGTGATATTGGATCAATTATACTGTTGCTTAACTTTGTTGTATCCTGTATTCTTGCTTCATCACTTTGCAGGAACCCGCAGGTCGATTTGCAGGCCCAAGATCGTGCTCATAGAATTGGTCAGAAGAAAGAAGTGCAAGTTTTCCGTTTCTGCACTGAGGTTTGAACCATTCGCTATTGTAGTACAATGATATATTGGAATGTAGTGCTCAAAATATGTATGCTAATGACTTCTCCGGTCTTAATTTGGTATGGGTCAGTATACAATTGAGGAAAAAGTGATTGAGAGGGCTTATAAGAAGCTTGCACTTGATGCTCTGGTTATCCAGCAAGGCCGTTTAGCTGAGCAAAAAAGTGAGATTTTCTCCCCAGTTCCTGCAGATCCATTCGATTGATTTGTATCTGATATTTGTGTACAGAATTTTGATACCAAATGGTTCTGGTTTCAGCTGTTAACAAAGATGAATTGCTACAAATGGTGAGGTTTGGTGCCGAGATGGTTTTCAGCTCCAAAGATAGCACTATTACAGACGAAGATATAGATAGGATCATTGCTAAGGGAGAAGAGGCAACAGCGGAACTTGATGCAAAGATGAAGAAATTCACAGAAGATGCTATCAAATTTAAAGTGGATGACAGTATGCATATCTAGAATTCAATCCACACTTCAATTATTTCGTGATTCAAGGTTTTGAATTTAGCTAAAAATGGTTAGTCTGCTTTGTGCAGGTGCTGACTTCTATGATTTTGATGATGAAAAGGTGGATTTTTCTTCTTTTTTGCATTAGTTTTTGCTCATGAAGAACGAGTTTGGTCTGGTTTGCTTTTCTGTCTTGTATGCTTCATTTATCTTCACATTTTTTTTTTGTTGAAGGATGAGAACAAGTTTGATTTCAAGAAAATTGTCAGTGAAAATTGGCTTGAACCACCAAAGAGAGAACGCAAACGCAAGTATGTTTTCCTAATTGCCAGAATTGTTTTTTGTTTTATTTTCTCTTTATCATATTATTTATGATCTACCTTTTTCTGCTAATAGTTACTCAGAATCAGAGTACTTTAAGCAAACAATGCGCCAAAGTGGTCCTGCAAAACCCAAGGAGCCACGAATCCCTCGCATGCCCCAGTTGTATGCTTCTCCTAACATTCCTTGTCAAGTTTTGCTTCCTCATCTTTCTATATCTTTGATGTTAGTATTTCTCCTGCTTTCTTAAAGTTGTTACCACTTGCAGGCATGACTTTCAGTTCTTTAACACACAGAGGCTCAGTGAGATTTATGAGAAAGAAGTGCGCTATCTGATGGTGAGTAATGTCTTGGTTTCCTTGCTTTAAATATGCCTTTTTGGGGTTGAGCAACCTAATTCACTTCCATTATTTTTCAGCAAGCACATCAAAAGAATCAAGTAAAAGATACAATAGATGTGGAAGAACCTGAAGGTAAGTTAGTGCTTCTTGAAAAATGTTTTGAAAAGACTTCGTTCTTGCAAAGATACCACTAAAATTTGGTGGTCTCTCAGATGTTGGGGAGCCTTTGACTGCAGAAGAGCAGGAAGAAAAGGAGCGGTTATTGGAAGAGGTAAGTATACTTTGACAGAGTGGCTTATTTTGTTCATAGCATGCCTTGAGATGTACCATTTTGATGCACCTGTCTTATTTAACATGAGAATTTACCACATGAAGGGTTTTTCAACTTGGAGCAGAAGAGACTTCAATACGTTCATTAGGGCCTGTGAGAAGTATGGACGCAATGATATCAAAAGTATTGCCTCTGAAATGGAAGGAAAGACAGAGGAAGAAGTTGAAAGATATGCTCAAGTTTTTAAAGAAAGATACAAGGAGTTAAACGGTGAGCAGTGACTGGATATTCATAAGATGTATTTTGGTATATGTATATACAGTTGCAAAAATATTATGATAACATCCGCATCTATATTCATTTTAGCATGCATCTTTTGTTAGAAGTCTCTGAAAGATGTATGAACTCTTAAAGCATGTATCATGTTTGACTTCTCTTCACAAATGTGCATTTTGCAGATTATGATAGGATAATTAAGAATATTGAAAGAGGAGAGGCTAGAATATCCCGGAAAGATGAGATCATGAAAGCAATTGGGAAAAAATTGGATCGCTATAAGAATCCGTGGCTGGAATTAAAGATCCAATATGGTCAGAATAAAGGGAAGTTGTATAATGAAGAATGTGACCGTTTCATGGTGAGACTCCCTTGACTTGTAATTTTGGGGTTGTGCACTAAAAAAAAGTTCCCTGGATTTTTTATTTTTGCTTTGTCTTCGACAGATATGCATGGTTCACAAGCTTGGATATGGAAACTGGGATGAGCTGAAGGCTGCTTTTCGCACATCTCCGTTGTTTCGTTTTGATTGGTTTGTGAAGTCAAGGACCACACAAGAACTTGCTAGGAGATGTGATACTTTAATTCGGCTGGTGGAGAGAGAGAACCAAGAATTTGATGAACGTGAGAGACAAGCCCGTAAAGAAAAGAAGCTTGCAAAGGTTGGTCTTCTGCATCTGGTACTTTTGAATTCCCGTGGTTCCCATTGCAACATCTTTAACCCTCTACAACACCTTTTCTCTGCTGCAACTCATCTTTATGATTCAACATTCATTTATTAAAAATCTTTTATGTATCTGTTTTTTCCCTGAACAGAGTATGACACCATCAAAACGTGCCATGGCAAGACAAGCCGCTGAGAGTCCTCCGTCTAATTCAAAGAAGCGTAAGCAATTATTGATGGATGATTATGTGAGCTCGGTATGCCCTTAGATATCATGAATAATTTGGTGGATAGAGTTGACTAGGTACTTGACTAATGAATGAAATTGACACTCTTTTGCAGGGCAAGAAGAGGAAATGATCTTGCAGTATTGAGTGACTATTTTTTGATTGACAGGTTTTGATCCAGTTGAAGGATTGTTGCACCTGTCTCAGCTTCTGTGCTTCTAATTTTCCCCTGGAATATAATCTTCTCATTGTATATATTCAGTCTGTAATGTAGCTAGTTTGTTCTTTTTTGTGGATTATATATAATTAGCATCCGAGTGAAGGTACTTAAAAACCTAGGATTAGATGCTATTTGATTCCTTAGCAGGGATATACTGAAACAAGTTCAATGACTACATATAATTGTGGTGACTAATTTTGCTGTCCCGGTTCTCGTATACACGGGCATCTCTTTGCTCTTTCCATGACTTCTGAATCTGTACAAGCGTTTTTGAGATTATAGTTGGGATTGGCTTCTCAGGTGCTGAAAGAGGGACGTGTCTATGGTATCTGTCGCGTTTGAGATTTATTGTCATGGTTGTAAGTTATATTTCCTCTCCCTACGCCAGGTGGTCATTCTCTAGGTAAAATCTTGTGTTGCAGGACAATGGCCCACAGTCTTGGGTCTTAGTTTAGGTATTTGATGGTTGGTCAATCACTACTCGGTCATTCAAATGGAACCAGAATTTCACAATAGGGATTAGAATAATCAACCAGCGAATTGCAAGTGAAAAATGAGACAAGAGGATATGAAGCCACAGATTGATTGAATCTCTTTGTATAAACCAAAACATGCCTGAAATGTAATACACAGCGGCCTACAAGCTCCGGAATCTCTGGACACTTTAGCCAAGCCAAGCTCTTTCTCACTGATCAAGATAGGCAGAAAAAAATATTTCATCCCATCTAATCCATGGACTCCAGATACATAGACTACCATGTTGCATACAATTCCGCAACGGGTCAACCAGTAATAATTACTCAAGATGACATCTTCAATCCCTGCACATCTCATCATAACTACATCTCTTTTTACCATATCATTGGAGAATCCAGTTCAAACCAAATTACAAGAATGATTTACGACAACAAACTCTACTAAAAGTTGGATACAAGGAATCTTATTTCCATGGACAGTTGTGGAAACCAAGATAGATTTGGTAATTTTGTGCCAAAATTACACTTTTTCTCCATGACATTCCATAGAATATTGTGAAAACTGTACCCTACTCCACTGCAGTCAATCATTGGTGCCATCAAAACTACCCAATGCATTGGCCTTCTTTCTTTCTCTCCAGTTCTCGCCCCAGACTTTAGCTTCTGCAACTGCACGTTCTCTGTCTAAATCCCGGTTTCTTGGTGTTTCTCTAGTTCTACCTGCACTGACAGGGCTATCTCTTTGAGATTCAGCACGCCCAGATTCATCCAGACCCCATTTCCTGCCAGATCCACCACCTGTTTCAATCCTTCTCAGGTCTGCAGCAGGATTTAAGTCTCTGGGAGAATCCCTCTTCCTGAAATCAGGTGAATTCTTGTGGGTGGAAGGGGAACCATGAAAACCACGCCCAGGCTCATCTGGACTATCCACTCCATCTCCAAAGCCCCTTCGGTCCTCCTTGCTCCTTGGGGTAGATGGGCCAACTCTGTTATTTTGTGTAGTGGCTGCATTAGGATCATATGTCTGGGACGCTAAATATGTCAAAGCAGTCACAACATCTCCAATTAGAGGTCTTGTAGCAGCTTGTTCTTGCAAGCACATAGCTGCCACTGCCAATGCTTGGTAAAGCCCTCTAATTGGATATCGGCCTTGCAAGAGTGGATCAGCCATTTTTGGAAACTTCCTTCGATCCTTGAAAAGTGGTCGTGCCTGCAATTCCATTTTCATAGAATAAATAGAACAGAAAGAAGTCCATTATCTGTCTAAATATCAAAGCCAAAAGATCCACTGCTAAAATCATGTATAAATAGAAGAATTTGCCAGAGCAGACCATAGAACTGAAATTAATTTTAAAAGGTAGGAAGGAAACCACCACATACCCATGCAACAAGATTATGCTCTCCCGGAGCCCTATTGTTATCAATGGCCTTCCTCCCTGTGATGAGTTCAAGGAAGACGACACCAAAACTATATACATCAGATTTTAAAGTGAGTTGACCAGTCATGGCATATTCTGGAGCACAATAACCATATGTTCCCATCACCCTTGTAGATACATGAGTCTTATCACCAACAGGGCCCAGTTTTGCAAGTCCAAAATCTGACAACTTTGGGTGAAAATCTTCATCAAGAAGGATGTTTGATGACTTTAGGTCTCTGTATATGACGGGAGGATTGGCTTTATCATGCAAATATTCCAATCCTTTTGCTGCACCAGCCGCAATCTTCATTCTTGTATTCCAGTCTAAAGGTTCTTTATCTGGAGGAAGATCTGCAAATAAATACCAATATGATAAATCAGCTACTGTTAGTTTTTCACTCTGTGGAAGAAGAATATATAACTCATGAACAGTGTTCAGCACCTTTACCTATTGGGATCTCTTAAAGTCATCAACAGCCATAAAAATCTTCTAAGAATAAAAATTAAAAATCATGTATCATGCCAAAGGTTTTGCAAACCAACATACAGTGATTTCTAGCAAATATTCTGTATTATACCAGGAGTTCAACTATGGTTATAGATTTGTGCTACAGTTTCAAGTAACAACATTCGTATTGATTGGTGTTTTTGCTAAAAAACTTATTCCTCGTGTTAGTGAGACAATTGAAGAAGAGTAACAAGATAAAACAAGTTTTTTTCAAGCAATAGCTCCAAAAAATTAGGCAAAGAATTACTTTAGACTATCATTATGGGCAAAATTCTTTGATATTTTGCCTTCACCACTTTCTTCTTTCCAATTTAGATAATAAATTTCTAAATCACAAAGGTTTCAAAGGAGATAGATTACACATTGAATCAATTTCTCAGTTAAAACAAAATCATCTCCCTAATCAAAATGTAACATTACAAAGTTGTGGCTATGTTCAATGGGCTAGTAAGAATGACAGAAAAAGCAACAGCTAGGAAACTCCTACAATATCACTCCATAAGTGAAGATCATGTTGTCATCCCACCAAGAGAATTTTTATCGCATTCACTTTGGCACTAATATAAGTCATGTTATATTGTCCACTAATACGTACATAGCCAAACCACACCAAATATCAGCCTTTCCTGCATGCCTGCATCAACATGCATCCTAAAGGTTGATTGCTTGACAGATATTAACTTATTGTGCCGAAGAGTAAAGATTCTTGATCCTCATTTTCAAATATTCCTAGTCTTTTTTCCAGATTTACCAGAACCTGTTTGATTTTTTATGAAACATTCTAAGTATAAGAAGTAGTGGACAAATAAAAAACAAGAGAGATATTTAGTAAATAGAACTCATTGAATGAACTTATATAAAAAATCATAAAGGATGAAATTAAAATAAAAGAGACAAAATTGAAATAAAATAAATATAATAAATATAAATAGAGTAAAGTTCTATTAGTATAGAAAGTATTTACCTGATATTTAATCTACAAAATATAATACTAAGAGACAGAACTAGAATATGAGACTTAGTTATGCTAAAGCATAACCATCCAAGGAAAGAACACTTAACACTGTTATAGCATCAACTTCCACAGGCAGAATTAAATTTCAACTGCTATTGTTACACCTATGTATATCTCCACTGCTTCTACCTTCTAGTCTTTTCCACCATGTTATCACTAATCCCTCACGAAACTAATATTTATTTGCATAATTTTCTGAGCTTCTAGTGAAATTACCTACTCATCTAGAAGTTCAAGTCATTACAAAAGGAATTTAATTTATAACCATCTTTTAATCTTTTTTTGGTTAATGGGTGACCAGGAGAACTGTAGGCAGGTATTTTTGCCTGTAAGAGACCATATGAAAAACATGAGCATCCAAACACAAACAAATAGAATTCCATGATCACTAATCTACTAAGATGATGTGGGCTATGGTATTATCACTAATCTATTCCATCATCCTCACATATGTGACTTGAGAATTATTGAAAGCAATTTGAAATGACATTTACTAAGTACAAATATCTGAAACCCTACAACCTTCAAGAAAAATGATGTAAGGATGGACTAAAACCGAAGGACCAATAGAGGAGTGTCCCCTCTAAGAAACAAAAGAATGAATACATACTGCACTTATCAACAAATTTTCGTTTCTTCTTTTTTTTTTTTTAAAACAATTCTAAGAACAGCTAGTATTGTCTCCCTCCGAACATCAACTAGTAATCTGTTTTCTTGCCAAGCATGTGTAACAAAAAGAAGTGCAAAGAAAGTCCTTAAATGCCTAGAAACAAAATTTTCTATTTGTCAAATGGCCTAATGTCATGTCCTTGCCCCATCCACAAAGTAGATAATTTCTTTGAGCTAGACAGAACCTTATGCAAATCAAACATATAATCTGAAGATCATGATATAGTAGCGAATCTTGAACATAGAAATTTTGAATAAACCTACTCGAATGGAACAGGTGGATTGATAAAGATACAATTCCACACTCATGATCACCTGCAAAATGTGTATGGCCCTACTAGTTAGTCCACTAGGTGAGCTTTGATCTTCTTCAAGGCAAACTAAAACACAGAAAACATGAATTGCCTAACCCATTAAGTTGAATCTATGCTCCCCCCAAAACCCCAAAAAAAAGGGTAAAAGAAAAAAAGGCATCTTTAAGCTTCAGCTTCAGATATATGATCGAACTCATTAAAGATTTCAATAATGAGCAAAGCCAACAGACATTGTATTCCAATTTCTGAATAAATTATTGAGGGACAGGCATATAGGACCTTGAGCCTATCATATAACATAAACATGGACCACTCCATGCATAGTCTTCAACAAATTTCACTTATGCTTTATATCACTGCTGAAATTTCAGATATGGCTTTATACTCCTCTTGACTAACTTATGAAAGAGATATGCAATGTTCTCCGGCTGTAGATAATCATACTCCAAGAATAAAATACCAATAATATAGTCAGCAAGTAGCAACTGATTCAGTACATTAACTATTGTGCTATTTTGTCTTTTTTCTTTTTTGATGGTTGTATTATTTGGTCCTCCTATAATCTAGGACGTTACTGAAAATTATAGAAAAACAACATTATCCATGAATAATGTAAGTAGAATAAATAGAACTAATAAACATCTTGTGATATTCATAGAAGTCTATACAAATACTGGGTACATGAGAGGGCACCAACTATACATGGACATGGAAGGCATTCTGAAAGTAAGAGATGAAGCTAGGTTCTCATAGCATACTACAGAATATTATCCAACCAGAACTTGAAGCAGAAACCATGATGCTCTTTAGCATACCCAAAACATCATATTGAGTAATGATGTAGCCCGGTCCTCTTTTAATCCGAACTATAGGCTAAACTCCTACTGCATCTCAGTTTTATAAACTATCTCAGACTAGTAATTCAGGTAACAAATTCTACAAAATAAAGTGCCAAAAATAGGATGCCAAACATAGAAAGTGCACTCTAACCATGTAAATGATCTTCCAGAGAACCCAATGGCATATACTCGTAAACAAGGAGCCGCTGATCGCCATCTGCACAATAACCTATCAAGTTCACGAGATTTGGATGATGTAACAGACTAAGCATAAGAACCTCCACAAGAAATTCTCTATTCCCCTGAAGGCCATTACGGTCAAGTTGTTTAACAGCGACCACCTGTATAACCATTTTCACCAAAACCAGTCATCCACCAGGTAAAGATATGCTAGTAATAGAACGGAAAAATGAATATACATGACAAATGCGAGCTTAAACCAAATATATTATCACATCAGATGGATATACATTGACTAACAATGACAAAATTTGGTGGCCAATAGCACACAACATACCTGTCCTGAATCCAGCCGACCTTTATAAACACGACCAAACCCACCTTCACCTAGCAAACACTCTAGCCTAAAGTTCTTTGTTGCAGCAGCGAGCTCACGGAATGTAAACGTCTGTGCAGCAATATGCGCTGTTGGCCCGTCTTTTGGAACAGATGGTTCTTTCTTTGAATCATTACCACTACGGAATTTTGACTTATCTGCAGGACAAAATGTAGAGCACAACAATGCTGAATGATTTAGCCACTAAATGTTACAAAGAAAAAGACACTATTTTCTCATGCTCTTCATCCATTTCCACTAATATTTCAAATCCAGAAGACTAAAAACACCTCCTTTTTGAGAGATCCTTGAAAAATCATCTGAAAAGCTGAGTTTTCACCACACTTGGATTAACTATGTACAATCTTTTTACATCGTCAGCAAAATATAACAATCCTAGGTCACTCATTCAATCAATACCTCTAATCAAAATACAATTCTAAAGATAACTGTTGGTCACTGCCATCTGTCTTTTTCCCTTTCCCCTCTCTTTTGGTACTAATTGTTTGAAGGAAGGATTTCCAGCACTTCAAAAATTAAATTTCAGATCTCCCAAAATACTTTATCGCGGCTACATTACTCCAAACAAAACAAATCAAAGAAGAAATAGAAGCGAACAAACAATCAGTTCAAACTAGAACAAGATATTCCTCTCAACCTAATTTGATAACCCCCAATTAACTTCAACAAAATGTTAACAAAGAAAAAGGTTTCAGATCAAGTATCACAAAATTTTAAACTACACCTTATCAGTACACCAAAGAAAGGCACGACAAAATAATTAAAATTCAGAAACCACTCGAAGACATAACAAAATAATTAAATTCAGAAACCAATCGACCAGTCAGCTAGGGTACCAAAAGAAGAATTTTATCTTTAAAAATAAAAAACCTCACAACAACAAAAAGAAAAACCACAAAAAAAGAAAAAAAACATTGACATCATACCTGAACTAACTCTGTTCACATGGTGTGACTGAGCAGCTGAACCATCCTTGAAAGACTCTTTCTTTACCACTTCTTTCACACCATTACCTCCTCCTTCCTTGTTTGATGATCTAAAGCAAGGAAAACACCCACCCATATCAAATCCTCACAAATCAAACAAAACCCAAATGGACCCACTTCAACTGTATATGTATCTATGTGTATGTATATATCTGCACATAAATAGTGATATCTTCACCATGAATGATAACTCTTCTTCACCTCTCCGCAAGAACAAGAACCCATCAGGCAAAAATCACAACTTTTTTCACTATAATTTTGTTGAAGAGATTCTCAGCCATTAGTCACTCATCAGTGACCCAATTAGTTCAAAAACAAAGATCACTGCCTTTTGGTTTCAGACAAAGCAGATCAACAAATCGAGGAAAATGATGGCTCAAGAGAAGGTAAAGAAAGAAAAACGAAGCAAAAGGAAAAATTTCTTTTTCTCAATTTTTTATAAAATTTTCTAATATAATCGGGATATATAAATATATATATATATATATATATTCTTACAAGTATAAATATTTATAATTTTTTTAAAACTTGTTTTTATAAATATTGGGAGTTAAAAGTTGAAAATAAAATATAGTAAAAGGCAAAAAGGAGGATGCAGTCTAATATGTAAACGTTAGAAAAAGCAGACTAATTAGGTGAATCTTGTTTTGAACAAAATCTACCTGGAAATTAGTGGGCATAAGGGGAATTAAATAAAATGACAGGGGCATAAGATGAACTGAAAGGACCATCAAGTTAATGCTCAAAATCCCTTTTAAAAATGCATTAACTTTGTTTCCTTGAATGTGATCACTAGAATAACTCTGAGGCGATGCCAGACTTGTATTTTTTTAAAAAGAAAAAAGAAAAAATGCCAGATTTGTTGAGCCATCAATTTAGTTATCATAGAGAAAAATAACTATTCTCGTAAAGGAGTGAGAAAAATAATTAATGAAGAGTTATAATGTTAATAAAATTCATAAAAAAAATTAATACTCAAAACAACACTATAAAATTTAACACTTTTTTAAAGTAAGAATATAACTATTAAGTTTCCTCAAAAAAAAAAGAAGAATATAACTATTAAGTAACAAAAAGAGATACAATAAATTCTAATTATAACAGGAATTATTTCTATAAAAATAAATTATTGATCATCCCACATTATAAATTTATCTCTTTAACTAGTTTTTTTTTCTTAAAAAAATATTCATATGAACTTGATTTTCGTAGATCATGTGTTTAAAAAAACATATTTTTTCTAAAATGTATAATGTAAAATTTCATGATATATAACTTTCTAGTATATATAGGCAATGAATATCAAATTTATATAAGATTTAATTATTTCCATCAAGTATTTCTCTATTTTATCTATAAAAATTGATGATTTTTCTATTAGCTACAAAATTGTTGCAAAACAAACTAACATTAACTATATGTCTTATTTTATTTATACATACACTAGAAGAAAGAAAGAAAACATAAGAAATCTAAAATACATAAATTATTGATACAAGTTAAATTAATACCCATAAAAATCAAATTAAACTCCCAATCTCTTTTCTCAAGAAATAGGTAAAGTAAACGTTTTAGGTAAGTAAAGGGCAAAAAGGTGATTAGGTGAAAATAAAAGAATGTTTTATCTTCTTCGAAGCTACGTGGATGAAACTATAGAAGTAGTGACTTGACTTGTGGTGGTTGTTTGAAATAGAGAACTTTTTTAGGACTCAATTTCAAAATTTAAAAGTTTCGCAGTTTTTTAGGGGTCAGAAAAGTGGGACCCACTTTGAAAGACGTGCTTCCAGGATTGTGATGGACATTCTTAACACATGTTAAAATAGAAAGAAAAAAAAAAGCAATTACTACTACTAATTAAAATGGAAAGTGTAATGATTATGTGCTGTTGGGTATATTTTGGATTTCGTGAGGTATGTACTCTGGACCGTTGGATGAAGAAATCGAGATATCTGATAAAAAAGTTGTGACATCATGGTACTTGATCCAACGTCGCAGGTTGGTACCACATAAATTAGTTTAAATTAGTAATCTCCTTTTTTAAGTAAAATAGTTTACATTATTCTTATTGAATGAATGCATTACGTCATTTTATAGACTTTTTAAAATATTTTGAAATATATTTTTAATATCATTTTATAGATTTTTTAAAAATATTTTGAAATATGATTTTAATAACGACCTCAATTGCTATTATTTTTCTTCTCACTTCTTTCATTCACAAGTTATTGTAAATAAATATTCTATTTCATCTTTCCACTTTATTTTCTTCAAATTTTTATGGTATTTTTCATCTAAATTAATGACATGTATTTTCAAACATAAATATTTTAGGTAAAAAATTTATATATTTATCTTAAAATTTCAAGTTTAATTTGTATTAAAAAACTTCTCAATACGAATAAAGATAATACAATTTACATTATTGAAAATACTTGTCTAAATTCATTCTTGAAATATAAGTATAAATTACTCTTTTTAAGGTACTATCCTATTTTGACTTTGCATGTAAATTGCAAAGAAAAATTAATGCATTATGTCTTAGTGAGGTTCCTGTTTCTTGCTTAGGTGGTAATTCGGGTGGCCCATTCACATTGGGCAAATGAGAAAAACAAATGAGTCAGCTTGAATTTCCTGAGTTTGAAATTAAAAGCCCACTAATTTTGATTGAAACAAAGTTGTATTTTAAGTGGACCGACATATTTGAAATAATATTTGGGATAAATAGACACATCACCATTTATTCCTCAATTTTTTCAAATTGTCATTTACTATTGGTATCTATGTTTTGACTTTAGATAATAACACCGTGATTTAAAAGATACATATTTGATTTAATATAAGAATTAAATAAATATTTTGAATAAAAAATAATCATAATATTTTTATTATTAAAGTGTGAAATTATATAAATTATTATAATATAAATATCTTATATTAAAAATATTATTAATAGAATTGAAGATGAATTTTTTTTAATAACGTAGATATTCAATTATGAATATCTCAAAATGAAATATGAAGATTTAATTTTAGACAAAATAAGTACTGAATTTATAATTACAAATGAAAGTGAGTGAACAACTTTTTTTAACACATTAATAACCGATAGATAGTTTGCTAATTCTATATTATTTAATTATAAGGTTTATCTTGATAAATAATTGTAGATTTTTCTTATTCTATCTTCAAATTCTCACAATTTCTTCTTTCAAAACCTAAAATTCTTGAAAAATTATGTAATGAGCTCATCTTGGGTCCAATCCTAAACAACGGTCCTTTTTTTTTCATTTGATTTTTTATTATACTTATCATAATTGTGGAAGAGATAAATTTAGTCCTAATGATAGTTTTCTTTCTTTTTTTTCTCTTATGGACTAAAGTCATGCTCATATTCTAGGTTCAATGGGTAACGATATATATATATATATATTTGCCCCATAAACTAAGCTTGTAGCCTTATACTCATGTCCCAAGTTTAACTACCACTATAAATATTTATTGGTTAAACTTAATTTGACTAGTAAGAGAGCCTCGATTCCATCCTCAGTAATGACATATATAATTCGTTGACTAGCCTTGTTTTAATGGTGAAAGAGCTCAAGTCCAAACCAGAATTAATATTATTGTTCCATAGAAAACAAAGGATGTATTAGATTTATCATTGAATTTATTTTTTAATTAATGTTGTGTATAAAATATAAACAATTAAAACATAATGAAATTGAGAATTTGCAAAAGTTGAAGTACACTAACTTTTTCTAATTCAAATTATTTAGCATTAACGCCATTCATTCGATTTTGTAAATATAACACTTTTATTTTCCCTCCTTCATATCTCTTCACTTTTGGAGGTGAAGGAAATGAAGGAAGGAAAGAGATTTTAATTTCAAATTTTTCTTTCCTTCCCCTTAAAAAAAAAAAAGAAAGAAGTTTTTTAAAAAATCTCTCCCTCTTTTCAAATCTATCAATCAAACAGACCCTTAAACATTTGGAGTTCAAACCCATTTGAACTCGTCAAACTGTCTTTCAAAGAAGATTATATATACTCCTTTTCATCTCAAATAAATGTCTTTGAATATTTTTGATAAATAAATCAGTGAGGTAATTAAATAATTTTCGTTTTAAGTAGAAAAATATTAAATTACTTCATTTGGAACCCGATTATAAGAAATTCGCAATTTTTTTTGGATTCCCTTTGATTATCAAATCTCAGGACGCTTCTTTTTTTTGAAAACAAATCTTTGGATTATTAAAATAGTGAATTTACATTTTTTTTTTGTTCAAAAAAAGAAAGAAAGAAAAAGGAGTCAAATTACAATTCCGTAACGTAATATGAGAAAGTTAGTTTTAACTTGGCAATGGTCGGTTAACGGAAAGCCATCCATGTAGTCCCGGCCCAACACTTGGCGGACTGGCCTTTATCCATGATTCCATTCCGGCCGAAGCTTGACCCGTTACCTTAGTTGTTACCCTAATTGCTTTGCTGATTTGTACTTTCCAGAACCTTCTTTGCACCTCCTTTGAGGATTATTGGTCTCACCATGGTCCATGGTTAGCTCCTCCAACAACAAATGGGGCCACACCGACTTGTATATTGCCAACAATATGGTAGTAAAATATATATTTTATTTTTTTGAATATGGGACATGAATAATTTAAATTTGTAACTTCGGATTATATATATTTGACAATAAGTATAAGTTAAAATGTGCATTTCATATTAATTTTAAACTTTGTCGGCTTGACTCTCTTGTTTATGAATAGTAATTATTATAATACATCAATTTTACATTAAGAATTAATAAGATTATGATATATCCAAAATTTAATGTTCATACTTAATTTAGCTTCAAAATTAGAAAGTGTTTTTGACTTTTAGGAAGTTAGTATTTATTTTTATTATTAATTAAGTTATTAGTGAAGATTATTAATCACTAATTATAAATTCTTTAAATAAATAAAATTGTTAGTAAAATTTTAAATGATAAATATATTTATTTTTAAAAAATTAACATTTATTTTTAGATATCTCAAAATAGAAATACGTACATAAGAATGTGACTAAATTCATACAATTTTGAGGAGCCAAAATAAAATGATTTACTGAAAAACGTTGGTAGATTCTTATTAGAATGCAAAAAAAGAAGAAAAAGTGCAACTGGTAAAAGCTCTTGACCTATTCATATATTGATTGCCAATTAAAGTAAGGCATTATGATTGCTTGGAATTAAAGGGCTCAAAAAAAGTTGAAGATTATAAAGCATTTTCAACTCCAAATTTGGCCGTTCAAATTACTAGGGGACAATGCAAGCGGCTATGCTTAGCCATTTTTGCCTTGGATGGCACTGCAAGTTGATGCCCAGTGGTTTGAATTACCCTATGTAAATATCATATATGCCTATTTGATTTTTAACATCGATTAAAAAATATACTTACTCTGATCTACAAAGATAATTAAAAAATAACGATCAATTTAGTTAATATGTAAGTTTTATATACATTTTCCATATATATAATTATTAATCCTTAATTATTAAAATTATTTAAGAGCAAATAAACTAATAATTTTTTTTTGAAGTACAATTTCAAACAACTTTGTGGTTGAATATGATTAGTTATAAGTATTTGTTTTCCAATTGCTTTATTGTTTAGTTTTAAGATGTGAATTCAATATAAAATTACTTTGTGATTGATAATAATGAGTATTAATTAGGGGTAAATGTGTAAATAAAAAATTAAATATGAGATTTATATAGAAAATGAAGTATCTTTTATGATGATTAAAAATTGAATAGTGAATTATATTTGTGAGACAGACGAAATAATTAATATGGTTGAAATTGTGTATTTTTTATATATTATTAATAAAATACCCATATATGTCAATTATTATTGAAATAATATTTTCATTTATTCACCCAAGAGAATTAATAAATTATTGAAGAATATGAAAGACCTTTTTTTTTCTTCTTTTTTGTTTTCTAGCATTGGAATGCTTGTTCATTGTTGGGAAAGTGCTTTCCATTAATTACATGTATTTTCCTAACAATTTACCCATAATTTATTATTCTTATACTCCTTCCATCCAAAATATAATATACTTTGAAACTTATTTTGTATTTTTTTCTAATACTACTCATATTCTTAAAGAGAGATAGATAGATAAAATAAATGGTTTAATTTCAAATTTTCAAAAGAAGTTTGACAAAATAAATGATGACATTTTAAAAAGTTAGAATACATTCTTAATATGCATGAAGTGCCCAAATTATCTTATATTTTGGAATAAAAAGAATATGTAATTATACTCTCACTTTAAATAGGAGAATTTTAGTCAAATAGAAAATATATTATATTCTAAATGAGGAAAGTGGTATATATTTTTGGATGAAGGAAAAATAAAAACTAAGTATATCAATTTATGATAAAGGGAATAATAGTTTAGTAATAGAACATTTGACATATAGTTTAAAAGACTTAAAAATTTGACTTTTTGAATGTCTAAGAAGAATAATTAATCGGTCCAATCATCTATCCATTGCTGACTTTTAACTAAATATTACTAGCTTTTTAATCAGATTTTACACATAAAGGTATTAAATGAGGTTCGAACCAAATTCTATTGCAAATTCCCTTTACCACTTGATTGACTCTTACATTCACCATTCTTTCTTTATTATCTGGTGTTACTAAGAGAAGAAAAAAAAGAAAAATTATTGAAAGATGCAAAATCAATTATTCTTTAGTCGGTGTCTATATTGGATATTGGGGCCAAACCAACAGCCAACACTTGAAATCATTTGGTTATATTTTATGGTAGCTAGGGACGTTTTCAATTCTAGATAGATTCGGGAAAAATTTAAGGGTAAAAAGGGCCACATGCTTCTCAACTTTTGAAAATTTTGGTTTTTACTCTTCAACTATTTTTGCAAACTTTTTACTCTCCAACTATCAAAAGTTTTCGAAAGTTGCCCTTCGATCAATTTGAGGCGTTAAGTCCTAATATAAAAAAGTTATTTATGTATTTTTAATATCTTCTTCTCTATCACATCCTTATCTTTTCAAATTTCTACATTTCTAAAGAAAATTTCTTCACTTTCCAATGATGAAGAGTTTAATTTTGAATCAAATCCAACTCCCTTTGATGTCTTCCTTCCATATTCCAATCCCTATAGATCTCAACGAAATCTAATCCCTTGTCATTCATAAGGCCACTTATAGATCTCAACAAAGGTGTTGATAATTCTCTTAAATTGGTCTTTGTTTTGGATTTTTTAGTTGAGGATTTGAAAACGAATACAAAACCTAAAAAGAGTATCCCTTTGAGGCTCTACATAAGAACTTGTTTAAGGGTTGAAAAAAGAAGATGAGAAGAGTGAGGGGAAGCCATTGGCGTAGGTGAAAGAACAACTAGTCAAGAGTAAATAAAATAAACATATGTACCCAACAATCCCAAAATCATCTAAGGAAAGTGGAAAAACTACCAACGCAACATTGTAAATAATTCTACTAGAGAAGTAATCAAATTTTGAATTTCATTGACTTGCATATTAGAAAAGATTTGGGTTTCTAAGCATAAAAAGATGAAATATCAATCTTAGAAATTATAGATATGACGTTGGAGAAAAATCTTGAATGAATAAAGGTGAAATATGAAAGAAGATGTTAAATAGATAGAAATAACCCTTTTTTGTTGGGACCTAACATCCCAAATTGAAGGAAAGACAACTTTGGAGAACTTTTGATAGTTGGAGGGTAATAATTTAACAAAAAAATATTTTGAGGGTAAAAATAAGATTTTTCAAAAATTAAGGGGCATTTGGCGCTTTTTGCCCAAAATTCAATAGTAAGAGACACTAAAAGGTTGATCTTTCCTTGCCGTTTCTTGCCAACCTCTACTTTACATTCCTCTTCAAGAAAAAATGCCACCTCGTTTTTCAATAGATAAATAAACTTATGGGAAAATGTGGTATCCTTTGGTCTGCCACAGCTTAAATTATCATTTCCATCAAGATTCTTAATCCCATTTAAATACATCCCTTTCCCAATGTTATTTTCATGTTAAAGTGTCTTTAAATTAAGTTTGAATCATTAGAAAAAGATAAAGTCAAACTAAGAAAATGGAACTTACATTACACGTCTAGAGCTATTTTTACTATCAGTTAAAGTAATACTTTAGTAATTAAATATTTTGGCCCGTAATTTAAAATATTCATGATTTAAATTGGTCATATGAAAAAATATAAAGTTTTATGAAAAAAAGAGATTTGATTTTTTAATATACAATATAAGAAACGATTGACTTTTTAGAAATATTTAATTAAGCTTATCCTGATTATGTGAAGATATTTAAACTAAAAGGCAAACAAGCATATATAGTATTTTATATAAGGGACAAACCTTTAATGATGCAAGGAATCAATTTTGATGCCTTGGTGATGGAACTAATTATCACAAACTAAAAGAGATCAAAGGTGGAATCAAAGGGGCTTTGGAATAATTAGCAATGCATCTATATTAATTCCTCATACTTTTCATTAAGTTCAGTAGCCTTCGAGATCATCAAACTATATAGAAGTGACAGTAACACCATTACTTAATTAGATCAGCCCCAAGAGCAATGAAAGGTCACATAAATAATGCAGCAGAAAAAAGAATATAGCTCAAAGTAATTTCAAGTTCAGTTCTTGGAGAATATATTCATTCACTGAAATGACTTCAAAACATATATATCCATTTCAATGACATCTAGCAAGTTGTAATATCACAAGAATAGCCCAGGTGATTAAGATGCCCAGAGTAACAATTTGTACCCATAATCTTTAAATAAAGTTGTCCACTTGATCATATGAGTGCCTCATGATTTGGAAAAAAATTTCACAGTCCCAATTGTCAGGTGCTGTATGTGTCAAGTCTGATAAATGGCTGCTCATATGACTAAAAGGGTTTATTGATAAATATTTATTTCCTTGTGAAAAAGTGTACTATTTGTAAGCTGCTAATTGTTATATATGGCCTTAGTCTTTTCTCCTATAAAAAGGAGAGTTTCCTTCCAAAACGAAATGGAACGCTCCAACTCCATCCATTCATCTCTTAATTCTTTTTTTCAAAAATATTTTTTATCTTGTTCGTGAGACGAATGTGTTAAGTTTAAAAGTTTAATTACATCACCGATCAAGTAAAACTGAAAAGGAAAAAACTGAACGAAACCAAAGGAAAATTGTAGTAACTTAGCTTATGATTTATATCAACATCTTGCAGACATATTTATAATTAACTTAGAGAAAAACTCTATACATTGTGTCTCCAGACATTAATATTATTCTTGGAAGCCGGCTGCTACAAACTATAGCTGAAGCAGAACACTTTCGAGGTTTTTGGTACAGTTGAGTAGGCCTTATTCAGATAATTTGGATGATTTAAGTTGCTGCTAAAGCCATAGAGCACCAGCATCCTTGAGCATCTTCTTGAGTGAACCATTAAGATGTAGTGTCATAACTGTGTTTGCAGAACCAACAAGTTTTCCTCCAATGAACACTGCTGGCACTGAAGGGTTGCAACCTAACCTCACAAGAGCCCATTCCATTTCTTTTCCTCTTGAGTCCTCATCAAGTTCAAGAATCATAGGGCTCACACCAAGCTCATAGAACAATCTCTTGATTGCATGGCACATACAACAAGAACTCTTACTGAAAATCACTACTGCCTTTTGTGAAGCCAATTTTGCTACACGATCCATCGTGAGTAAAATGTTACTTATTTGACTTCTCTACGTAAGACGGTAAGTGTATATATAATATTTCTTTCTTCTTCTTTTTTAATCAGAAAACAGACATACAAAGAGGGGATTCAGAGGGGGGACTTCCTAGGGGGATTCAGAAAGAAAATAAAAGGCAAGGAAATTCAAAACTACAATGTGATATATATAGATGAGAAGAAACACAAGATATGAAGATGTTTGGTACTTGAATGAAGTTAGTACCAAGAAACTAGTATTTATACGAGAAAATGAAGGTAGTGGTAGTGGATTGCTTATTTGAATTGTTTAATGCAAAGAAAGGAAAGGGGTTATTAAAAAAAAAAAATGAAAGGTTCTTTAGAGATATTTGGATAGATTCTAAGCTATGATAAAATGTAAAACCTTGGCTGGAAAATGACACATGTAAAAGTTCACTACATATGTCATTCTTTTGAGCATGGGGAATTTGTTAGGCTATACAGATAAAAATGGACACTACCGAAAGCGAGATTCACAAAAACATTAATTGAAGGAATATATAAGGTGGTTGTACGGTAAAATTAGCTTTGTTTCTATCAAGGATGATCAAGAATTCATGAATTCTTGACGCGTTGTGATTAATGATTATGAGAGGGGATGATTTATTATAAAAAGAATGTCAACTTTTGATAGTGAAAACAAAAAAGAATCAAAACTTTAGATAGAGGCTAGAAGTGCCCTACACAACCCAAATATTGCGTCACTACTGTTGTTGATGTGCATGCGGCGAAAATGCCTGAGAATTTAGGGCAGAGCATCTTTCAACATGCTTGCGTTTTTTTTCCTCAATTTTTTTTTTTTTTGGCAACATGAAGGTTCTTATGGCTATCAATGGGGTCATGCTTATCCACAGCTCTCTTTCCGTTCCTTTTTTTTTTTTTTTTTGTCTTCTTGATCCTCTTTCTTTCGTTCAAAATTGAATTGATTGCTATAATGTTCAAAATTAAATATATTTATCAATTTATTTAGCAATTTTCTTAATTTTAGGAATTTACATATTGTTAAATTATGTGATTCTCTCATTAAGCATATTAATTACAAATGGTTCTCCCATTAAACATCTTGTTCAGCGCCCATCACGGATTTCGTTTCTTCGGACTTCTGATCATTCTATGGCAGCTTGGGATCCTCCACCTCAAGGCTTTCTAAAACTAAACTGTGTGGTTCATGGAATTCAACTAGCTCTTCTGGTGGCTTTGTACTAAGGGACATTTCTGGGAAATCTTTCTTGCTGGTGTATTGAAATTTGGGCTCTTTAACTTCCCCTTTGATGCCGAACTTCTCCGGCAGGTATTGAAGGTCTTCGTTTTGCTCGGAATCACGGTTTCTCTAATATCATTCTTGAATGTGATAGCTTGGAGCTTGTTTATGACATTAATAAGAGTTCTATGATCTTTTCTTCATCTTATTATATGTCAATTAGGCTCTTTTGATAGTTCCATCAAATATGTTTCTAGAGACATTAATTCTATTGCTGATAGGCTAGCTAAATTTGCTCAAGATAGTCCTACATCCCATGCATGGCTTGATCCCATACCCCCTTTTGTCAATCTTTCATGATTTAATGCAATTTTTCTTTAAAAAAATGATATTGTAGTAAATGTTTTTAAAAAATACAAAATCCTCTTTAATTTTTGTATTAAGACAAAAGTAGCAATTCAATTCTAGATAGTACTAATCTAAAGATAATTAACTAGTCAAAATAGCTAGATGGTGCTGTATATATATATATATATATATGAACTTAATTATCAGTTCTTTCTGCAAGCAATAGTTTGACAACGTTGCAAGAATCCCCTTCGATGAAATTTTGTTTATGTCTGATTGGAAATTTGTCTTGAGTCCGTCTTATCAAAATCACACCTTTTGTTAACTGCATAGGTTAAAAGAAAAGGAATATTTGTTATCCAAACAACTTGTTTCAGAGATAAGAGAGTTATTAATTTAATATAAAATCCAGATTTGACATCGAACTAAGTCTCATATTTTTTTCATATACCAACAGATACGTACATGTCTGTCTTACAAGCCTATGACATAAATTGAATGAATGAAGAATCATATCACAGCACTGCATATATTTTGGGAACCTAATACTGAAAGGAACATAAAAGAATTGCTACCAAATTAACAACACTATCCTCCATATCCCAGGGCCAAGGCCGGGACTTCTAGGGGCCCTGCATGACGGAATAATTAATCTGCAGACAAATAGAACCATCTAAAAAGCTGTGTATTTTTGGTTACTGTGGAATATATCCATTGATCACCAAAATGACATCATAGAGTTGTTTCATTGTATCAGCATTTCATCTTCATCTTCAAAAGTACTGTTCATTCCTTCAGAAGGGAATCTAAAAAATTTTAGACTTGTATTTCCTGGTCATAGCTGATTTGCTGGTTATGATCAGCTTTTTTTTTTCTTTTTGGGTGGGGGGGGGGGGTTTGAAAGGGGCTGTCCTCAATTATTCAATGCCTCACAAGAATGAAAAAGAAATTAAAGAAAGGGAGTATAGATTAAAAAGGTGAATATATCCAGGGGACAAAAATATAGTGCAACCTAAATGTTGCTATACAGGGCCTTGAAATTTAATTGGTGGACAGATCTTTACTTTCCTTTATATGTATATCAAAATTGCAACCATTGTGACAACCTTGCATTCTTAATTTCTCCAATAGTCCGTGGATTTGGATTAGGGAGTTTTAGCAAAACATGTGATTTAGCACATTATTTTTCTCTGTTCAGATTTCTGGACATTCTAGGAAATGTATGATATGACAATAACACAAGAGACTTCATAAACACTGCCAAAAGAAAAAAGGTTAAAACGTTATTGCACTGTCCATTAAAAGTTTACAATGCATTGTCTATCACACAAGGCAATTATCATCTATTAATTGCCCTACAAAAAGAAAAAAACTATATATTTCTCATACAATTAACAGCTTCTCATCCTTTGTAAGGAGAAAATGTTCAAGAAAAAGCAGGGTTCATTTCTGTGTGTGACTGTGACTGTGGCTAAAGCCATAGAGCTCCAGCATCTTTGAGCATCTTCTTCAGTGACCCATTGATGTGAAGAGTCATAACATCACTTGAAGAGCCTACAAATTTTCCACCAATAAACACAGCAGGCACAGATGGATTGCAGCCTAGCCTCATCAGAGCCCATTCCAATTCCCTGCTATTGGTAACTTCATCAACCTCATAAATCATAGGGCTAACTCCTTGCTCATAAAATAGCCTCTTTATAGCATGGCACATGCAACATGAACTCTTGCTGAAGATCACCACTGCATTCTGTGCTGCCAGTTTTGATACTCGATCCATATTTACCTGATTTGATGCTAGAAATACTCAAGCAATTTAAGTATATCTAGGCAAAATATCAAGAGGTATCGATCGAATGCTTGAAAACTTGATATATATGGAACTTTGGAAGAGAATTGAATTGATTTATGATGGTCTTGGTGGTTCAAGACTTGATATTTATACTGAAAAAATGGAGGAAAGGTGAGGTATTTTGCAGCCAAAGGCCATATTCATTTATTCCAATTGGGATAATCTCTAGTGCAGTGAATTAATGATGCAGATTCTTGCCACAACTAGGGGAAAACAGTGCATAATGTAGGTGGAATGTCTATCTCTATCAAAGTAGCAAAGGATCCATGATATTCTTAGATAAACATTACAATTATGACTATGCTCATACAAGAAAAGAAATGAGAAAATGTCAACTCTAGATGCTTTAATCATGCGGTTAAGGTAACAGTTTTTAAGGGTTGATTGTTTGATTCCTATTTTAGGAAGATCTTTTTATATTCCAAATTAAGAATGCTTTCATCAGATATATACAAATTAATGTGTATGAATATGATAAGCATTTCTATTCCATTATGTGGTAAGATCAGGTGGGATAGTTTGGATTGCAGAAAGATTCAGAGGAATTTGGAATAGAAGAAAGGTAGATTACTTTGAATTTTTTTAAAGCATAATAAATTTCTTTTTATTTGTTGGCTAAATTAGCTTTAGATGCTAAGTTCTAATGTACACATACATACTCCTGGTTGAGATAAATACCTCAACTAAGAATTTCTATAGGCAATTAGTAACGGTTACTTTCTAACAAAAAGGACTATTTTCAAGTAATTTCCAAGTCTTTTTGTCAAACCAAAAAGGAAAAAAAGAAAACAGATAGATATAATTTCCAGGTCTTATAAATTCAGAGGCTTCCCTTTCAAACCAATCAAATTTTCAGTTGAAGAAAGTCCATAAGGCCTTTAATCGGTTTAAAAGTGAACATAATGTCAACTATTCTATATGAAACAAAGGTAATTCTTGTGGGAAAATACTGAAGGATTAATTCTCTCATGTGAAAATTTTGGTAATTAAGAAGATTTTACCACTTACCAAACTGATTTTTAAAGAAATTAATTACAAATTAGGACTAATTCTCTCCATTATAACTTTTAAAGAAAGGAAGAGGAGAGAGATAATCAATATTGAGCATTAGATTTAAGAAATTAAATAAGGGTGTTTTGGATAATTTAATATTTTATACCATCAAATTTAATGAATCATTAATATGCATGAAAAGAAAGAAACGAATTAAAAAACACGGAGGGAGTAGTTGTAAAAAATTTATACTCTTGTTGTTTTATTGGGATAATTTCGATTTAGTCCCTTAATATATAGAAGTTTTCTAATAAAGTCCCTTAAAATAAACTTATTCTAATTTAGTTATTCAAAATATAATTTTTTTTAAACTAGTTCTTCCATCCATGCATCTTCATTAAAAAAAAGGTTAAGCAACAAAAAAGGAAAAACAAATCAAAGTATAATTTCAATTTAGTCCTTAAAACTATGCAACTTTTTCCATAAAGTCCTAAATATAGTCTCATTTCAATTTCAAGTTTTAAATATCAAATTACACTATATTTTAACTATTTTATCTCACAAAACATTACAAACAAAGAATACAATTCAAACTTTGAATTCGAATTAAGATTCATATGCCTTAATTAATGAGACAAAAAATTATATATATATATATATATATATATATATCTCTTAGGGATGTCTATATTACTTAGTTTAAATGAAATTTCAACTAAGAAGTGAGAGAATATATGAAAATAAATAAGGGTAATATTTGAAGTTTTTTATAAAACGAATTATATTTTAAGGAAAAAAAAAGTCATACAACATATTTATATTTTTGGACAGAGCTGTAGCAATATTTAATTTTTGTAATCTTAAATTAACAATTATATTGATAGGAGGTCCGATCACAAACAAATTTGTGAGGAAAGCTTTTATGAATGAAAACAAAAGCAGTCGCTGTGTGTTTTTACCTTTTGGATTCATGCAGAGATAAGGCATATATCTGCCCAATACATTCTATTGAAACGATTCTGTCCTGAAGCCAGTTGTTTAAGAACAAGTGTTTAGTATTATCCGAAAGCAAAAGTGGGCAATTCTGTTAAAGGATAATATCATTATCATAGGTGGATTCAAATCTTTGATCGATCTCCTCCACAACGGTACTGATCTTCTTGGAAATGTCTAGAAACAGACATTCTCGTTCCAGAGGTCTCTACATATACTGTCTTGTTTTCTTCAATCTTCAAAGAAAAGCAAATTAAAAGGGGTTGTATAGTCTTAAAGATTTTTTTTTTTTTAAAAAAAACATTGTCGAAATTAACAGTCCCACAATGTCACAATCACACTCCGCATTGTATCTCTTGTATTTGATGATTTCTATTAATGAAATCTTCCTTATTTTGTTTCCAAAAGAATAATAATAAAAAAATGTATATTTGATTTTTCATTTTTTTTCTTTACATTTTAGAGATCAAACATATGCATTTTTTAACTATGAATTAAGTACTTACTCAATTGTGCTTGATCTGCGTTGAGAAATTAAAATCAATTAGTATCTTTTTTATAAAAAAATATACGATGTTTAAAGTATAATTCGAATTCATGATCATTTAAATAGTAAGACATCTTAATTTAACCAAATTGTACTTAATTATCAAAAGAAATTCATTAACTTGGATCTTTACGTTTATTTTATTAAAAAAGGGTTTCTAAAGAATCAAGTATACAGAGCACACGAGCATGCATTCACATATTTAACAATGAATTATAGATTAAGATTGATCAGATACCAAAACCTGACAAAGCGAATCATATAATTGCACAAAATCTCTTGTACAAGATTTCGCCAGAATAAAATTTTCAATTTAAGATAAATAAAAACAGGAGTGTAGATCCAAGGTTTTTTTAATGCGCAAAAGGGCTAGCTAGAGCTCTCTGTATCCACTTGCAAATGCTGTCTTTTCTAGACAATCAAACTCAAGCCCACCTTCAAATCCAACTTTTCTGATTTTTTTTTCTTTCTCTTTTGCTTTTTTATTTAGATTATCATCATCTAGATCTGAATCAATAAAGCACAGAGAATGTAATATGTTCTTGGAGGCGCTCCTCTCGATCGATCAATTGATATCGGTCGTAGATTTCCAGTTGCTTGTTCGAATCCTTAATTTGTCTAATTCTC
This sequence comes from Apocynum venetum, assembly GCA_019593545.1. Classification (NCBI taxonomy): domain Eukaryota; kingdom Viridiplantae; phylum Streptophyta; class Magnoliopsida; order Gentianales; family Apocynaceae; genus Apocynum; species Apocynum venetum. The sequence continues at coordinate 4,367,019 of SRSM01000127.1, forward strand.
TCCTTTATTTATTTATTTACTTATTGCAGAAGGAGTGATCAAATTTGATTAGATATTCATATGGTAAAATAATTAATATCAACTTGTGCTGATTAGTTTTTTCAGGATTTTGTATGGTGGATTTGAGGGACTTGTGCATGTGCTGATAGTCCGGGGAGATGGTTTTATGGTTTTCAGTTGATTAGTTTAGTATTACTAGTGGTTGCGTAAAATTTCTTTTCTCGATTTGGTCTTTTGGTGTTCTAAGTTCTTGTATTTTGCTCTTAGAGCCTTAGGTCGGTGTGGTTTCTGATTGTATTTTCTCTCCATATAATATATTTTCCTTTAAAAAAAAAAAATCAACTTGTATACAAAATTGATCAGTACTTGTCATCATACACACACACATACACACACAATATACCATAATTAATAAAACTAGTGATGATTCGATTGTGTCCGTGATGCCAAGAATCGACTTCGTTCTTCTTTAATTATCTCTTTAAATTACTTTTCAATTTGACTGATATAACTTTTTCGAGTCGCAGCATATCCATATATATTGCTGCTGCTGCTGTCCCCGTCGCGAACCTTATCTTTCCTCCCTCTGATCCTTCGTGTGGTGTATGATCCGATAGCTCTTTACGATAGGGTTATGATCAATGCATCATCTTCTTTCATTTCTTTAGTTTCTTTGCCCATGTATTGCAATGTTGGAGTTGCATGTCTGATTTTTTCTTCGAGAATGAATGTTTTTTTTTACTTATTATTATAAGAATTAATTAGAGCTTTTGACAGTGAGAAAATTATCAAGTTTTCTTCATTATTAATATCGTCATTAATGGGACAACATGATATTTAATTTTTTAAATTAAAGAGTTATGTTAGTAGAAATTTGCCAAAATATAAAATGTTTTGAGCATTTCACCCATATTAACAAGGTATTTTATTTTAAAAAATCCCTCATTTATTATGTCTTAATCTTTCTTAGAAGTTTGAAACTAAGTTATTTAATTTCTCTCTCTCTATTTAAGTGTAAGAGTAATATTTGAAACAATACACAAAAAAACCTTAAAAAGTAGTAAAATATATTATATTTTGAAACATAATGAGTATTTATTTTAAAAAATTGAACATTCATTTTTAAATATGCCAAAATAAAAATATGAATATTTAGTTTCAATTAGAAGTTGCATTAGTATAGCTGTTAAGAATCACAGAATTTTCACTCTGTGTTTCAATTTAAACTCAATCCAAGATTTAATTTTGTAGTTGAGTTTGTATGGTGGTACGAAAACTAGCTAGCCATAGTTCAATTAATCAATAACAGGAAAAGGCTGCAATATTAGATGCACATTTCAAAAAGCCAAGAAGAATACAAATAAGTGGATTGATAGGCTTGTTAAAACTTTTCTCACAGCATTATCTTGGCATTATATGTACAGACGATTTTCAGTATACTGTATAAAATTAGAAGTCTAACGGACACAATTATTTATCAAAATACAATCATAAATGAGAACCACAAACCATTTCCATTAATTGCAAATTGGCATTGGGATCGAATATTTCTCTCCTTTTCCCTAATGCAAAGGGCAGCATATATTTGACAAGTTACTAACGACGAACGCCATAGGTTTACGGACACCGTACAAAGTGGCCTTCGGGATACCTTAAGGGCTGCAGGTTACGGGCACTGATTTGCTCAATCATGGGTTACTGATCTTCTTGTATAGATCACCATCTTCAAAACCCATCTGCGTGTATGAGATTCCCATTGTTGGTGACGAAAAGCCTGAAAAAGTGAACTAACCTTTTGAACTGTTGAGATTTGATCTCTAGAGTACAGAGAGGATTGGTGTCCTCGCGTCTCTGATTTCAGAATATTGGACATTTTTGGAAAAAGACTAGAATTTCTCGAATGTTTCTAATTGAAAAAAAGAAAAAAATAAAGATAATCTTAAATACTGTGAAGTTAGTAAGGCTAAGTTTAGGAGTGATTACCCAAAATAGGTTCCATTTCTACAAACAGACCTATTATTATATACCCAGTGGGAGAAGAGTGTCCAAGATGATGCATGTCGGCCGGTTTCTAAAAACTGATAAATAATGTGCGGTTTTTATAAATTACAATTTCTGAAAGTTAAGAATGAAAGATAAGACATACGTGGCAGTCTTCTATACAAAGATGAGATTTGTTTTTTTTAAGTGGTAAAGAAAACTACATTAATGTTAGCTATGCTGCATCTTCTAAGATTTTTAATTACCTGAAAAAGACAAGACGATAAGTTATTTGCCAATCAAAGCTTCATTACGCTAATAAAGCCAAAACTTTGTTTTATATTGAAGCCAGAAGAGGCATAGATAAATCTTTGAGTATATTGAGATGTAGGGCCAAATTAAAACAACATGGGGATTACCCTTTATTGAGAGGCAAAAGTATTATTTGTCAAACTTTGCAGCTAAAAGAGCACATAAATTAAAAAGAAAAAAACGCACACACACACACACAATAATAATCTTTACTTGAATAGTATTAGCATGTGTTATCAGCGTCATTAAAGAATTCTTATCCCTATTCTTCATGTTCCTGCCTGCCCTCATCACCATGTTCTCTCATGCAAGAATAAGATGCATGCGAATCTTACTATGGAAAAGAAAAGGTCCCAATTGGATAAATCCAACATCTTTCTCCAACTCAGAAGATGCTTCCTGGAAAGATACAGCAGAAAGACCCTTGGATGAAAAAATGGACCACTCCTATGCTTGCTTAATTAGCATATAACAAGGGCTGGTTAAGCTTTACATGATCATCTCCTTAATCATGGCCAGTCTAATTAGCATATAACAAGGACTTGTTTATGAGTCAAGATAGGATTATAGGTTGGTAAATATATAATGTTGAAGATTTAAACTTTATTTTAATAAATAGCTAAATGATACGCCAAGAATCTTATCAGATAATAAGAAAAATAAATTGGAAACACATCTGAATCCCGTTGATGTTTGATGAAGATTTCGAATTTTCTATGATCTTTCAGTAGGTGGAATGATAAGCGTGCAATAGTTTCTAGGTTCGTCGTTCTATCATGTGACTTCATTTTCCGTTTTCTCCCTTATCATAGAGTAGATTTTCACTGTTAAACTTGATGGTCTTTTACTAACAATTTTTGGTTTGATCAAATACTAATTATAAAAAGGATAAAAAACGACCGTCCATCAATCTAAACTAAAATAAATGGATTCAGAAAAAAAAGCTACACATCAAATGGAATTTATAACGAAGAACTTGTGATCATCATCATCATCATGCAATGAGAAGCCGTACCACCATGGACACGTCTCAGTTTCCGTATGCAGAGATTCGTTATCGTGCGAGAACCTTTTTTATGTTTAATGTGACAGAACAATCGCTTTCAACAAATGATATCTCACGTAATAACCAATTAACAAATATCTCTTGAATGACACTTCAAATTCCTCTGCTTCGATTTTTATCTTGTGCCATGTGAATGAAAGCTATTCCTCCCCACGCCACCCCAACCCCCCATCACATCCCTATATAAATGTCATCATGGAACCTCCATTTTGTCACACCACAATCCAAAGTTTCCTAAGCAATCACACCTCACATCGTTCTTGATCATATATACATAGTTTCTTTCAAATTCTTGAAAAAATTCTCATCCGGGTTTTCCATCAATGGAGAGGGTAAGCCAAATGGTAGCAGATAGGCCAGTGGTGCTCTTCAGCAAGAGCACTTGCTGCATGTCTCATACAATCAAGTCTCTCTTTAATGACTTTGGAGTTAACCCTGTTGTTTACGAGCTAGATGAGATCCCTAGAGGCCGAGAAATAGAACAGGCTCTTTTGATGATCGGTTGTGATCCGACCGTCCCGGCAGTGTTCATCGGCGGCCAGTTCGTCGGAGGAGCTAATGAAGTCATGAGTCTTCATCTTAACCGGTCCTTAAGGCCAATGCTTAATAGGGCAGGTGCCTTATGGGTTTAATTATTCATATTATAAACCCTACAATTTTACCAAAATCCGACACTTATAAGAATAATTGCATTTTTGTTGCATACAATGATAATCAATGTCGGATTATAGTCAGAGTGTGTTTAACCTATTTAGGAAATCTGACGCATATAAGGTGCTGCGATTTTCTCCTCATGAGTACTAACTACTACTGAATAATAATTTGTACTAAACCTTTTTAGGGTTAGTGCATGTTAGTTTTTGTCCAATTATGATGCAATAATAAATAAATAAATAAATAAATAATGTGTGTGTGAAGTTTTTCACAAAAGGTTTTTTGTGCAAGTTGATGAATGTCTGTTATGAGCTTAGATTATATTGCTTGTTTTTCTTTTTGTTTAAGATTCAGCGATCCATTGAGTGGAACCAAAAAAGAGAAGAAAAAATGAAGATGCTACAATATTCAAAGAATATAAATATATTCGAATTTTCTGTATTTTTTATTGGGATTGCTCCACAAGAGAATTATGGATACATCATATCACCATCCAATTCAGTAATATGCGTTCCAAGACACTTATGATATGAAGCTACTACAATGTTGTGTGTATGTGTGTCTATATATATATATAAAGAATTTGATCTTCGTGATTTTGTTCTTTAATTAAAATGGACTTTAATAGTACGTAGAATATGAACGCTCTAAGTTATTGTAAAATATTGAAATTTGAAAAATGTGGGAAGTCCATTGATTCACCACAATATATTATTGAACACCAAATTCAAAACACCGTGAATATGAACAAATACTAGTGCATGGCACTAATTTTTGTACCAATACTTTTAAACTTATCATCCTAACTAATCCAATAAGATGGCCAAGTGTAGGTTGATGAATATAAAATAAAGATACCTTGCCATCGTCATTCAAATTGGCACTTGGGTTGGGTCCTTCTAACGTGTTCAATGTGTTTGATGTAAGAAGGTGCTTAAGTTTTCTAGTTGATTTTGACAAATGCACAAGAAGAATCTTGATTTATGCTTCCTTTAGAAAGAAAATTTAAATTTGTGTCATTTATTCTTGTACTGAATCAACTTTATTAAATAAAGTTGTCATGACAAAGTAATAATTCTTTACTCAATTTTTAAAAATTAAAAAGCTGAAAAATATTGAATGTTTTTATCAATAATCCTAGATCACAATAAACTCACGATCACCAAAAGTTTTTTTTTTCATAAAAAAATTCAATTACTAAAGCTCTTTAAAGAAATTAGAAAATACATAAGACCCGATTTCATAGAAGCAGGCCCAATTTCCGTATGAAGCCCAACACATGAGTGGATAATGGAATGGTCCAGTAAATGGGTTAAGGAGAACTTTTTAACTGAAACATGTGTAGATTAAGCGATTCCAATATGAACAAGTCACAAGTCCCAACATATAAGTGGGGCCCAGGTGGAGCCCACGTATATAACAACACGCATTAAATGCACTCTCAGAGATCTCCAGTCCCCCACGCTACGTCACCCGGGAAACGGTCATATCACCTCGGCGCATTTTAGCATTAGTACAAATAATTTATAAAGAAACGGTCTATGAATAATTTATACTCACTAATTTAAACACACATTAACTATTATAAATAATAATTACGTAACTCTTTAAATTGCTATAATTTAATAATTAGTGTATATGTATTAATTCTATTTAAAAAATATTTTTTTAATAAATAGTTAACGATTTATTCAAATTATTAATTAATAATAGTAGTATAATAGTAAAATAAGAAAAAAATGATTTTTTTTATAAATAAGGGTAATATTGAAAAAAATGTGTAAAATATACATAAAATATTGTAAAAGTTATTAGAATTAGTGATAAGAAAGAAAATTTGTAACATATTATATTTAGAGATGAAAGATGGAGTACATTTGATCTATTAACTTTTTAATTGTCAAAAAAATTATATTTTGATTTTTTAAAAAACGGACTTTTATTATATAAAATGAAAAGAGTAATTACAAATGCATATACCGCACCGCAAGATTGCTAGTGCATAAAATTAACGAAGTACATTGAAAGAAATAATTCATTTGACATGAATTACATCAAGTAAATTATACCACAATGTTATAAAAAAAAGTTTTTTTCATTTTTTCCCTTTTTTTGAGGAATTTTTTTCTTAAAAAAAGAATATTTCCTTTTTCCTTAAAAGTTTTTTAAAATCTTATTTTTTAAAAATGTAATATTAATTAATTATGATATTAAATTTCTTGACCATCTCATCAATTACTTAAAATAAATAATTTTTAATTTTAATTAACATTACATTAATTTTTAAAACATTTTTTCAATTTTTTATACCATTTATAATAAAGTTTTGACAATAAACAATCTATACCATCTAAGAAGAAAAAAAAGAATGAAGAAAAAATAGCAAGAAACAAACAAAACACTAACATGCGCTCCCTCTCTCCAGTTGTAGAAATATTGGCATTATCCTGCTCTTCTCTCTTTCAACAGTTCATTCATCTCTTTCTCTCGCTGTCTCTCTCTCTCTCTCTTTCTCTCTCACTCACACACACACACACAACACACAGTAACTCAGTAACACAGTCACCCTCTACAGTCACTCTCAATCCCCAACTCTCTTTTTTCTCTCCTAATACATTTTATATATATACACACACGCAGAAACTTCCAAAAACTCATCTACAATTTACAGCGATTGGTTGTCATTGTCATTGTCACTGTAGATGGCTGAGAGTTGCTCTCAATGCCTTCGTCTTCAATGCACGCTTCACGAAAAGCCCTAACCTTCATTGCTTGATTTATTTTGTGTACACAGGTAATAATAATATTTGTTTCAGAATTATTGCTGTATTTTGCTTTTGATGGAAGTGCAGATATTGTTTAGTGAATATTGGAATGCATTTATGATCTGAGAATGTATTTGTTGTTGGATTTGGTGGTCTGTACTTTGAAGGTTTGAGTTATTGGTTGAAGATAAATTTAAGGACGTATCAAGATGTTTGGATTTTCCAGAAGGCGAATGAAGCTTGGAAGGTACTTAGTTTTACATACTTTGCTTCATATGTGTTTCATTTTTTCATGAAAGTTTTTTTTTTTTTTTAAATGAGGAGTATAGAGCGTGTTTATGTGTGATTTTTAATGTACATGTTTGAAAATTCTTTTGATGCGTCTTCTGAGCATTCAACGTTACTGTGTAGTTGTCTAATATTTTCTTCTCTTCCCCCCCCCCCCCTCTTTTCATGTAAATATTAAGTATTGAGAACGCTTGGAGCTCTGATGGTATAGTTCTATTAATGGGTACACGGATTTTAGATATTCATGCTACATGTAATGTTTTGGTATTTTCTGTGGCTGGGGATTGAGGATAAATTAACGTAATGCCTTGTCTAGTTACCATTTTCATTTTTATTGAGAATAATGCCTCAAAGTTGACCTCTAGACACAAAAAATTGGCTTATAATGGAGTCAAAATTCTGATGATGAAAGATTTTGGCATTTTATTTCTTCTGTTGCTCAAGCGGTAATCATCAATTATTGGAGTTGAGCTGTGCGAGTTGCAGACTAATTGGATATACTATATAGTTGCGTAACACAATATTTAGATATATCAAGAATACAGCTAGTGCAATACAACGTATAGTAACTTGCAGGTATCTCTATCCATTCTCTTATATGTCATTGCACATCAATTAGAGTAAATAACATCTCAAATGTCAGGCATTAATGTTATCATAAACTTAAGAATATCTGTGGGAGCTCAAACTATAACTTGTAAGAAGGCTTGAATAGAAGCATATGGATACCTTTTTGTTTGCATTAGCTTGAACCATTGTGGCTTTTTAAGTAGGATATTAACGCAAAAGAAGTGCTTTTTTATTCTTTTGGCCATTTCACGTTTGTTTTTTGTTAAACATGTTATGAGATTTTTACTGTGGGAAACATTTGTTCTCTTTTCATGGGACTTAATGTAAGCATGTTTTATATGTCAATCCTATCTACCATTTCTTATATCATGATCATCTTTTGCAGATTGAAAGTTCAACTTTCAGATTCAACCCAGGGAACTAGAAGTCCTATTAGACATCCTAAACGTGTTGGAAACCAAAATGTGAGAAGATAAAGTAGTTAATAGTCGGAAAAATAAAATGGAAAAAAGTACATATTTTTATATTAGGACAGGAAATTTAGTACTGCGCACTAAGTTCTACAAGCATGACACAGGGTCAAGGGCCTACACCCTCCATTGATGATTCTGACGATTTAAACTGTCAAATTTCATCTGGTGCACCTGAGTTGAACAACTGTACATCAGGAAACTCTGAAAATTGGATGGTGCTCTCAGTGACTGGAGACAAGCCGGCACCTCGCTTTAATGTATAATTCTTCTTTATATCACTTATTAGTTACGTCATTTTTTTTTGCATAATAATACCCATAATTATTTTTCTTTAAAGCTCAAAACTTTTAACTTTTATGAACAGCATGCAGCAGCTGTTGTGGGAAACAAGATGGTGGTAGTTGGAGGTGAATCTGGAAATAAATTGTTAGAAGATATGCAGGTAGAAAAATTTTAAGTTGCGTTTGCAATATAATCATTTATCACACACATGAAGTTAAAGAATAAAGTGAAATGCAGAATCTATAAGAAAGTACTAGTTCCTCTGAAAGGCACTTTCCATACCAATAGCATATGCAAATGTAAAGCTTCTCAATGGATGTGAGTACCTGATAGTTTTGTATTATTGTTCTGATGGTGGACTAGTAGGATTGAAATGTTTTGTCCATCAAAACTTGGTTCCTTGTCGTTCTGATTGACCAGTAGAAGTAGACAGGTTTCCCCCCAGAAAGTTAGTTTCTTGGCGAATGGGAATCTTGTTTTACTAGGTCATGCATTCTAGTTCAGTTAAATACTTTCTAGAAACACCAGTCCCGGTTTTTATTTTCAACTGAACATTTCTCTATTGTGATATGCGTTTTTACATCCTTGTTTGTCTTAAACATTGTAGTATCATCTTTTATTTCTCTCTCCAGGTGTTAAATTTCGATAGATTTTCCTGGTCTACAGCTACATCAAAGCTCTACCTTTCACCTACCAGTCTTCCACTCAAAATTCCTGCTTGCAAGGGTCACGCTCTGGTATTCTACAATTGAACCTATCATAATTGTTCCTTTTCATAGAACTTGTCAGGAAGAAAAGGACTAGGTAGCTGTTTTTGGTTGATTTGTATTGCCATTTGGATTTTTATCAATGTGAAATTAACTGTTTATTTACTTGCTTCCTGCTAGAAATTTTCCCCAAATGGTCAAAACTCTATAGACCTTTTGAACTCAAGCGGAGATAGTAATATACCAGAAACATTTGCACATTTCTTTGTTGTCTGTCAGAACAGTGATTCTTGCATCATATCAAGGACATGGCACTGTATTGTAGTAAATAGGATGGCTGCCAATATTTTGGCAGATGTACTAACAATGATTAGGAATATTAAATGGTTATATATGATTACTATAGTTACTGTCTTACGTAATTTTGATTTGCATGTTTTCTCTCTGATGCTTTTTTGGGTAATTCTTAGGTTTCCTGGGGTAAAAAAGTCCTCCTGATTGGAGGGAAAACTGATCCTGCTAGTGATAAAGTTTCAGGTTATTTTTCTGCTCATATCTCTAATGTTGTGTCTCTTCTATGTCTTCCTCTCACTGTTCCTAATACTGCTTCTGATATTTCCTCATTTGCAGTTTGGGCATTTGACACTGAAACAGAGTGCTGGACACTTCTGGAGTCAAAGGGAGATATACCGGTAACATCTCTATGTTGAGAAAGGAACTCTAAATTACTAAAGCTCATCTCTTTATTCCATTGCCATGACAAAATACCATTTATCTAGATTAGTGCATTGAACTTGTGATACAGACCCTCTAGGCGACCCGCCCTAGGAACCTAAATCTCAATGGATTAGAAGCTCTAATTACACAAGGAGCGAGTTGAAGAAGATCAGAATTAGAATCTAAAGGAAACAAAGGTCTTTAAACCCTAATTTAGAGACGCCACAAAGGTTGATCACTTTTTTGATAAGTGAAGTTCATGCATTCAATCAAGAACAAAAGAAAACAAAAGTTAAGGCTTTTCCTGAATAATTCTTCTGAATTGATGTTAATCTCCAAATAATACATAGTTAATGTCGTTAAATAGAAAACATCTAAAAGAAATCCTAAACTGATTTAGGCCTGATTACAAGTAGACTGGACCTAATTATTTTTTAAATAAAAAGTCTTAAAAGATAATTAAAATCTAAAAGCTCAAAATGAAATTGCACATGATAATTATAACATAAAGGCTCAAAAACGAAAATTAAAGGAAAATTCTTTAATTAGCTCGTGCATTCTTGTTGATCCTCTAAATTTAACCTTTGCATATATAATCATCTTTGTATTGAACATCCATTATCAAACCTTGTAAAACTTCTTTCATTCTCTTTGTCCTTACCCTAGTCATTGGACCACCAATTCCATACAGAGGATCTACATAATATTTGAAATCATCAACTTGCTTGGGAACTTCAGCTTGGTCCGCACCTTGATCTTCATTATTCCCCTCCCTTCTCAAAAGGATTCATCCTCGAATCTCCTATATCAAACAAAGATAAATTAGCCACATTAAAAGTAGCACTATCATTGATTCTCTCCAAAACTTGAAAATGACCTATCTCCCTTAGGTTGCAATTTTGATTTCCTTTGTGAAGGAAACTTTTCCTTTAGTAAGTGCACCCAAACCCAATCTCTAGGTTGGAAAATAACTTTCAAACGCCCCTTGTTAGCTTGATTGTCATATTACTCATTCCTCCTTTCAATGTTATCTCGAACCCTTGCATGCAATCCATTCACAAAATCTGTCTTTTTCTTTCCATCAAGATTTGCATGCTCATTAGCAAGTAAAGGGAAAATATCCAAAGGGGTTAAAGGGTTAAAGGCATAAATAACTTCAAAAAAAGAATACGAAGAAGTAGAATGACCAGTCCTATTATATGCAAACTCAATATGTGACAAGCACTTTTTCCATTGCTTTACGTTCTTTTGAATGATAGCACGCAACAATGTAGTGAGTGTCCTATTAACTACTTCAGTTTATTCATCTTTTTGAGGATGTGTAACGGTAGAAAACAAGAGTTTAATGCCTAATTTATGCCATGAAGTGCGCCAAAAATGACTTAAGAACTTAACATCTCTATCACTGACAATTGTCTTTGGTAACCCATGTAAACGAACTAATTCCTTGAAGAACAAATCAGCAATATGTGTTGCATCATTGGTTTTAGAACATGCAATAAAGTGAGCCATCTTACTAAACCTATCAACAACATCAAATACGCTATCCTTTCCACTTTGAGTCCTGAGCAATCCTAAAATAAAGTTCATAGATATATCAATCCAAGGTTGATTGGGCACAAGTAAAAGGGTGTACATTCCATGAGGTTTAACCTTAGATTTTGTTTGCCTACATGTAATACACTTATCACAAATAGATTGCATATCAAACTTCATTTTAGGCCAATAAAAATGCTCACGCAAAATATCTAAAGTCTTTTGAACTCCAAAGTGACCCATCAAACCTCCACCATGACTTTCCCTAACAAACATCTCACGAATATAACAAATAGGCACACATAGTTTGTCTTTTTTGAATAGAAATCCTTCATGCCTATAGAAATCACCAAATGCACACTTAGCACATGCTTGGCTGCAATCAGAATCATTTGCATACAAATCCTTAAGCAATTCAAAACAAAGCAATTTAGTTTGCAATGAAGTAATATGTACCTCCTGGACAATGCATCAGCCACAACGTTTTCCTTCCCTTGCTTGTACTTGATTACATAAGAAAATGTTTCTATGAACTCTAGCCACTTAGCATGTCTCTTATTAAGCTTATCTTGGGTCTTCAGAAACTTCAAACTCTCATGATCAGAATGAATAATGAATTCCTCTTGCCACAAGTAATGTTGCCATGTTTGTAGAGTTCTCACTAATGCATAAAGTTCATTGTCATAAGTAGGATAGTTTAATGCTGCTCCACTTAACTTTTCACTAAAGTAAGCAATAGGTTTGGAATCCTGCATCAAAACAGCCCCTATTCCAATCCCAAATGCATCACATTCTATTTCAAAAGATTTGTCAAAGTTAGGCAAACTCAGCAATAGTGCATTAGTTAGCTTATTTTTCAAAGTGTTAAAAGCCTTTTCATGCACTTCACCCCACTTAAAAACAACATTCTTTTTAACAAGTTCATTCAAAGGTGCGGCAATGAAACTGGAATCCTTAACAAACCTTTGATAAAAACTTGTCAAACCATAAAAACTTCTCACCTCGTTTGTATTCTTAGGTGTAGGCCAGCCCCTTATTACCCTTACCTTCTCTTCATCTACACTTATTCATGTGAATTAACCACATATCCAAGAAACACAATAGATTCCATGCAAAGCATGCACTTCTTAAGATTAGCATATAATTGGTGCTCCCTTAAGACACTAAAAACGGCATCCAAATGTTTCACGTGTTCACCCAAACTTTTGTTGTATACTAAAATATCATCAAAGTAAACTACTATAAATTTTCCCATGAAAGCATGCAAGACATGATTCATTAATCTCATGAATGTACTAGGTGCATTAGTTAACCCCTCATACAATCCATGTTTAGTTTTAAATACAGTTTTCCATTCATCTCCCTCTTTCATGCGAATCTGATGATATCCATTCTTTAAATCTATCTTAGAAAACAATTTAGAGTCATGCAATTCATCTAGCATATTATCTAAGCGAGGGATAGAGTGTTTATACTTTATCGTTATCTTATTAATGGCTTGACAATCCACACACATGCGCCATGCTCATCTTTCTTTGGAACTAAGATAACAGGAATTGAACATGGGCTAAGGCTCTCCTTTAAAAATCCCTTTTGCAGCAGCTCATCCACTTGTCTTTATATCTCCTTTGTTTCTTTTGGATTAGCTCTATAAGCTGGTCTGTTAGGTATGGCAGAACCAGGTATAAAGTCTATTTGATGCTCAATGCCTCTAAAATGAGGTAATTCATGGGAAATCTCTTCGGGAAATAGATCTTCACAGTCCTGCAATAAAGACACAACAATACTAGACAAAGATGAATTAAAGTCAATAGTAGAAAGATAAACATCCTTGTACATAAGTACAAGTATTGTTTTCCTTGCCATCATTACTCTTAACCTCGTATTTTTCTACAAAAACACTAATTCTTTTGCTTACTTCTTTTTCTTCCACATTCTCTCTTTTTTGTTCACTTTTCTCTCCATTCTTTTTCTTAGTATTACTTGCTCTCCTTTTATTTTCTGCTCATATTTTTCTATCTCCCTTTTTGCACTCTCTTTCTTTTCTAAACTGGTCTTCATAAGCTTGTAAAGGTCTGAGAGGGCAATACAACTTTTTGACTGTTCATGACAAAAAAATATCGATTTTTGTACTCATCACGCAACACATTCCTATCAAATTGCCATGGACATCCAAACAAAATATGACCAGCATGTATTGATACCACATCATAAAGAACCTCATCCTTGTACTTGCCAATTGAGAACAAAACTCGAACTTGCTTGTTCACTTTCACTTCTCCATAATCATTTAACCATTGTAACTTGTATGGTTTTGGATGTCTCATGGTCTGCAATTTCAATTTTTCTATTAACAAAGTACTAACAACATTAGTACAACTCTCACTATCAATAGGTAGTGTGCATACCTTGTCCTTCACATGGCATCATCTTATGTGAAAAATATGCTCTCATTGCTCCTCATTCCCATCATCCTTAGGCTGTATACTTAACGCTCTCCTGGTAACTAGAAATCTCGATGTATTGGTTCTTCCACTTCAACATCAGAACCTTCTTCCAATTGTGGCATCTCATCATCACTTGAGATTTCATCATCTACCCTTACAACTATAACCCTTTTGTTGGAACATTCTGAAGCAATATGTCCGAATTCTTGGCACTTAAAGCACTTAATATCACGTGATCTAGAAGGTGGTTTAGATTCAAATTTATTTTCAAAATTACCTTTAGGAGGAATTGAAACAGAATTATTTAACTTTGCTTCGTCTTTTGTTTTCAATCTAGCTTTGTTATCCTTCCAATTTGATGAAGAACCATAGGACGAGCTAGATTTGAATCTCTTTATCTTGATTTGCTTTTCCACTTTAATAGCCTTGTGCAATAAATCTTTCATCTCTACATAATGTTGCAACTCAACCACATCAGCAATTTTCCTATTTAATCCACTAATGAATCTAGCCATTGTTACTTCTTTGTCTTCATCTATGTTTGCTCTAATCATGGCGATTTCCATCTCCTTGTAATAATCCTCCACACTTTTAGATCATTGAACCAACCCAAAAGAACCTATACAAATCTTTATAGTAATGGTTGGGTATGAATCTTTTGCGCATCACCGTCTTCATCTATTCCCATGACTGAATTGATTTTTCACCATTCCTGCGTCTATTGATCAACAATTGATCTCACCACATGCTTGCATAATCTGTAAACTCCATAGCCGTTAATTTTACTTTCTTCTCCTCGGAGTAATTATGGCAATCAAATACATGCTCAACCTTTCTTTCCCAATCCAAATACAATTCAGGATCATTCCTTCCTTAAAATGCTGGAATTTTCATCTTTATGTTGCCTAAATTGTTGTTCCTCTTGAAATTGAACTTCTTGTTTTGTCCATGACTTCTCATTTCCAATTTAGAATCAACTTCTTCTTCTTCATCAGTTTTATGTTTTGTTTTCGAAACAGAAGAGGATTCCAATTCTCTCATCCTAGCATTCAACAATTTGAATTGATTTTGAACAGTCTTGATGAACAGTTTCATATTAGTATCATATGATTCGCCTCATTCCTTACTCATGTTGTTAACTTGTGCAAAAGGAAATGGAAAAAAAAAATCAAATTTGTTCCTCACACTCCCTTGTTTGCACTCAATCAAATAGGAAACCTTTTGTTTCACTATTTTTGGCTTTTTCTTTAATGATATTTACCCTTGCCTTTTACCACTCAAAAACCCTAACTGCCTCTTTTATGTTCTTAAGGGAATCACAAACTTAACAAATTTAAAGAAGCAGATAGCGACAATCTAAAAAATCAAAGTGCTAAAGACTTAGTTAATCCCAAACACTAGAATCAGCAAATTGTTGGAAATCCCAAAACACACGGAAACAACCTTGTTCGTGTTCTTTCCTTTCTTTTTTTTTTTTTAGTTTTTTTTTGTACGTTTTTTTTAAAATTAGAAACAAGGTCCAAAAGATTCAAGAAAGACAAGAAGAAATAAATTTCAACAATATTGACTCAAATTAGATCAAGAGTTAATAAAAAATTGAAACTTTTATAAGAAAAAGTTTTGAATAGTGCAAGAATTCAATTAAATTCAAGAACCTTTCTCAAGATTGTAACTATTTTTTTTTATTCGAGAATAACAGAGATCATTGATACAAACAAGCGATTGATACAAACTATTTTTTTATCAAGAAACAAAAACAATGCGATAAACAAACTTACCTCAGAATCAAAGCTTCGATACTAATTGATACAAACCCTTGTATCAAACCCTCTAGGTGATCAGCCCTAATAACCCAAATCTTAAATACATAATTAATGTCCTTAAATAGAAAACACGAAAAAAAAATCCTAAACTGACTTAGGTCTGATTACAAATAGACTAGGCCTAATTATTCTTTAAATAAAAAGTCTTAAAAGCATAATATGATAATTAGAATTTAAAAGCTCAAAATGAAATTGCACATGATAATTATAACGTAAAGGCCCAAAAACGAAAATTAAAAAAAAATTCTCTAATTAGCTCGTGCACTTTTGTTAATTTTTCAGATTTAATTTTTTCACACATAGATATGTAACTTCCTTCGATGAAGCTTTGAAATCTTCAAGCTTTACAGGTTCTTTGTATTGAACATCCATTATCAAATCTTGTAAAGTTTATTTCATCATCTTTGTCCTTGTCCTAGTCATTGGACCACCAATTCCATACAGAGGATCTATATAATATTTGAAATCATCAACTTACTTGGAAACTTCAATTTGGTCAACACCTTGAACTCCATTAACTTGCCTATAGAAACATTTTTCTATTGAAAATTAAAATTGTGCTTGATGGGTTTGCCTTTTCATGTAGGAGCTTCATTTTTGTTCTTAGTGCTGAATATGTTGGTTCTCTTTTTTCTTCAAATTTGTTCCTTGACTACTACTATTTCATTGTCCTCACCTTTTCTCATGCTTCATATTTTTGGTTTTCTTGTGCTTTGTACTATCTCCGTCCATTTTTATAAGATATTTTAGGTCAATTCACACAGACTTAGAAATTATTTTACTTTCCAATATACCCTTATTTATTTTAGTCTTTATTGAAAAATGAAGTATTTTTTCTCTTTCTCTCTCAATAAAGTAGGGGCAAATATGGAAATACCATACACAATAACCATATAAAGTAGCAAAACATTTTATAATTAGAAACAAAAGAGTTTACCTTATTCATCTTATAAAAATGAACGGAGGGAGTATTAGATAATTTATGCTAGTTCCTGAGAATGTGTTATATTGACCTTACAAATTATTTTGTCCATGGGAAGTAATCTTTCATTAGTATATGAAGTATACTAGAAATTAATCTTTTCGGTTCACCAGATTGTGGATTCCATCTGATTTAATTGAAGCATGTGATATGATTAATACTTCTAATGAAGACTTTCAGAGGAAAGATTACATACTGTTTAAAATTGTCAGGTTGCACGCAGTGGTCATAGTGTAGTCAGAGCAAGTTCTGTTCTGATTTTGTTTGGGGGTGAAGATAGTAGGAGGAGGAAACTTAATGATTTGCACATGTTCGAACTGAAGTCCTTGACTTGGGTCCCTCTTCATTGCACGTGAGTACTTTAGCTGCATATTCTAGCTTCACAATTAAAAAAAAGAAAAAGAAAAAAAAAGTCATGGTTTTCTGTATTTGTATGTTAACTGAATTGGCTTCACTCACAGAGGACAAGCTCCATCGCCAAGATCAAACCATGTAGCTACCCTTTATGATGATAAGTCGCTTCTAGTTTTTGGCGGAGCATCAAAATCAAGGACATTGAACGACTTGTATTCCCTGGACTTTGAAACGGTTCGCTTTCTCAGTAATTGTCTTTTGGATACTGGTTAAGAGTTCATCTTTCCTTTCCACTTTGAGAAAATGTGAAAATCACATTTTTCTCCTGTTTCTGGAAAACACATACATATGTTTGTCTTTCTTTCAGATGATATGGTCGAGGATTAAAATACGGGGGTTACATCCTTCACCTAGAGCTGGTTGTTGTGGAGTCCTCTGTGGCAGTAAATGGTATATTGCTGGTGGCGGTAGCAAGAAAAAACGTATGTCAATAGCTAGAGACATAGAAAATTTTGTCATCATTTTACTTAGTCATGGACTCTGTGGGAGACTGCTTTAACTTTTGGAGGATGGTTTCTTTTTGTTCAAACTGTCGTGTCATACTTAGGCATATTCAATTGTTACTTTCAGAAAATCAAGTATGTGGACCATAGAAGATCAAATTTTGTAGAATATTAAGTGAGAATCGTTAATGGAAATTCTGTACAATACATTTCTTTCTGGCACTAGATCACCAAAATATCATCTAGCGATTGACTTGCCTGTAAGCATATCTCTACATTTAGTCCCTGAACAGGTAAAGATCTCATTACAGGCCCATCTGATCTAACTGTTTCCTGTGTTTACTATGATTCATTTTCCTTGGTGCCAGAGGCCACTAAATACATATAGATTCGTTAATCAGAAACCCAGAGTTCAATTAAATATAAGAAAACAAGGAAGCTGCCATCGTCAGATCTTTAGAATCTTGAATTTGGCAAATATCCTCATCAAGAGATTACTCCCAAGAAACCTGAAAGCGTTCCTATTTTTTCAGGACATGCAGAGACTTACATATTTGACATACTTAATCTTGAATGGTCTGTTGCTGTTGCATCTCCACCTTCATCTATCACTACCTACAAGGTTTGATTTTATTGCTGGAGTTCTCCGAGAATAGAACCTTTATGTTTCAACTAATTGTCTGCAGTTCACATTTGATTTTGTTTAGCATGTCTTTGCATATGTGTTGCTCTGTCCATTTTGTCAGTACTCTGTAGTAAGATTATCATTGTATAGGATTCCTTTCCTCTGGATGCTCTTCAGCTTGGTTCAAAGGATACCAACTTCTCTAATATTGAATATAATCTTTAGCTAACAAGTTGGAAACCGAATCACAACCAAAAACCTTGGAGGTTCTACCCTCTCTAGGTTTGGTCACTTCCTGTTTAACGTTCCACAAATGGAAATGTCCAAGGGTTCATTCTATATTAAAAAAATATACATTTTGCTTTCCAATTAACTATTACACAGTAGTTTGTTGTAGTTCAGGTTCTCTGGCTTCTTTCTAAAGATATTTACCCATTTGCAAGAAAAATGTGTACATTGAATGTACAAAAAATGTAGCTAAATGGTCAAAGATCATGAGCATCTTGACCCCTCTCTCTCTCTCTCTCTCTTCCTGAAACAGGCCATAAATCTTGGCTCCGATCCTTTTGAAATAGTCTTTTCTCTTGAATATGTTTTTGTGTTTTTTATCCTAAAGATAATAGCAAAAAGTTGTTTCTGTGAGTTTTTTTAAATCATAGGTGGTATGCTTGAAAGTGGAAGATGCAGAGGTATTGACAATTCAAACAGAAAAAAAAAAAATACTCATATCTGTGTTTTACTTGAATACAAACCAATTTAATTGTGAATCTTTCCAACTTGGTTCTACAAAAGGTTTGTATCTCTTGTATTTAATTGTTAGCATTCTATTGGATACAGGGATTTAGCCTTGTGCTTGTGCAACACAAGGAGAGGGATTTCCTTGTTGCATTTGGTGGTTTCAAGAAAGATCTGTCAAATCAGGTGAAATAGAGAACTGAATCTTTGGTTGTTGATACCATTCATGTGACCAGTGGGCGATTACAGTTTTGTTCTTACCATACTTTTTTAACAGGTCGAAGTACTGGTTATAGAAAAAAGTGATTCGTCAATTGGTAGGAGATCAACTTTAGGTAAAACTGCAGGAACCATTCTATCTGAGAATCTTTTAGCATCTGCTGGCTCAGCTGCGCAACAAAGTAATGGCCCTCCAAATGGGATTGTCGATTCCATTGCACGACAAAATATAGCATCTGCAATTGAACTCCACGGCTCTGGTAGAAGATCATTGTCAGAGTCCTTGCTTGTCGATCCATATCCTGGGTCTGGCAATGTCTCCCTCCGAAAGCAATTCCACAATGAGGAGGACACGGTTGATAGGGTACCAAAGATTTCAGAACATGACAGTTCTTTGCAGGTTCTTGACATGCTCTCCTTGGATTATCCTGTTCTTCCATTCCTTCCTAAGTAATTATGCTCTGCTTTTCATTATTCTCCTAACTAAAAGCAGAAACTTAATTATAAGTTTGACCTTTGCCATATATTTACTTTTCATCTTTTTTGTTCTTGTCAATTTTTTTTGAGTGGATATAAGGAATCAGAGAAGAACAATGTAGCATGATAAATCTGTGTGGCCTTAATCTAATAGTTATGAATTTTCTTCTGAAATCAACAAATAATTTTGATTCCAGGTGATGGGGCAAAAAGCAAAGCATCTTGATTCGGGTTCTCTCACATCCATTAATGGAGATAATTGCATAGAAAAAGAAACATCTGCTGCAAAAGAATCTGAAATCTTGGAAACTCACAGGAGACAGGAAAGTGGGAATTTTTCTATAGATGGTGATGAGACTTTATTCCAAGAAAGTGATGGTAAGTCAGGAATGCCAGTGCCTTCTGGCATCTATCAATTTTACGAAACAAAGCTGGCTGCCCTTATAAGAAAGAATGGCATTCTTGAAGGACAGTTAGCTGCTGCATTAGCTAACCGTGAAGCAACTGAAAAGAACTTGTCTGCTACTCTCAAGAGTAGACAGGAAATGGAAAAGAAGTTAACAGACACCATGAAAGAGATGGAACTACTTAAAGAGAAGCTCGCTGGTGTGGAATTGGCCCAAGAGGAGGCCAATAGCCTATCCAACATTGTTCATTCTGACAATGTCAGGCTTGAGCATGATGTTGCTTTCCTTAAGGCAGTTCTGGATGACACACAGAAGGTATTTTGTGGATTGTGGTTACCTGGTTTGGCAATCTTACTATGATGTTGCCCATCTCCTTGCTATTTGAATCGCAACTTGCCAGTTAAATATTATGTTTTGTTCCTTTATCTGTTTGATCATACATCTTGTAGGAACTGCATTCAACTAGAGGAGTCCTTGCTGGAGAAAGGGCCAGAGCTTTCCAGTTACAGGTATGGCTTATAATTCAGAGACTTAACAACATCTAGAAATAAAATATCTGTATCCTTGGGTGGAATGATCCATCCAAATGTCCTCAATATCTGTTGTAGTTACTAACGGGGCAGAAAAGTGGGTAGTCATGGCTTGTTTAACTAATAAGTGATATATGAAACCAATTCATTGTGGTCCTTAACTCATTCATAAGATCATTTAAATACTACCCCCTTTTCAGTTGCATCTTAGCTAATTCTTGGTTTGATGGTAAATATCTATACCAAACTCTGGAAGGATTACTGCCCTGTTGCATTTCAGCTTCTGAATGATAATAAAAAAAAAAATCATTGCTCCCTATCAGCCGGAAACTTGTGTACTGATTTTTGGGATACAAAATTATCTATTTTGCAGGTTGAAGTTTTTCATCTAAAACAGAGACTGCAGTCCCTGGAGAACCGAGCTCCAACTCCTAGGAAACCATTTCACGTTTAGTAATATGTATATAGTTTATCAAACCTTGTAGAGCTTTTCGCTCTCTTAGTAGTGATTCTCTGCTGAAAGTAAAAAGTAGTTCTTTAATGTGTCTTATGGAAAGGGAAAACGAAAATCACAATTGTGAATATCAATGTATGTCTTCATTGTCCCCAGGATTGTTTTTACCTGTGATAATTTCCATCCAAACGGTATCTAGAAGTTTACCCACAGTTCTGCGCAGCAAGATTAAGGAAAAAGCACCACAATTTGGCACCCTAATTGAGTTTGTTCTGGCCTCTGCTAATTGTTCTAATATCAGGGAAAAAATACATCAGGGTATCCATAAAGATAATGGTTTCCATCATTTCCAAGGTTCATATTGTGACAATTCCATGAAAAAAAAACTTTATTAGTTGAACGATGTACACTTCACAAAATCGTCTTTCGGGAGCAAATTGCAAACCGCCTTGTAACAAATCCTGTTACATGTTTCCAGTAAGTAATTAAACAATTATGGACAACTTCCAATGACTATAGAAGAACAGATTCAAGCACCATAGGATGCTCCTTTATGACCATGATACAGATTTGATAAATGCACAAACATTACAATTTCCAACCTAGATAGTAAAACCTACTCTCTCATCTTGTTTGCAGCTCTTTAAAGCCGGCATCCGAAGCCTCCTTTTTGTCCATGGGCTATGGTATTTCCGAGATAGAACCTTGTGCCCAACTTTTGCCTATCATTATCAAACTCCATATCCATGAAAAGGAAACACATGCTGCAGCGGAGGTGCCGGAAATCACACCAGTTAACCTTAATGAGAAAGTCCGTCAAGTGTTGTAGACAGCCTGTAACTTATCTTTTTCATTTCCCTCATAATAGCTCAGTTTCCTCCTGGTCCCCATCAGGGTCATCAACATCATTTTCTTCATCCTCTTCAGGGGCATCAGGATCCACTCCCTGCATAAGATCGGGAATGGAGGACATAAAAAGTGCATTTATCTTGGACGAGTTATATAGGTAGTAAGATCACAATATATTTTTATGAATAAGAGGTCAATCTAATGGATTGTTCAGTAGCACATATTCTTAATCAGTAACTGAAAAAGCAGTCGCAGATAGTGGAATTCTAAGACAGATTATGCATATCCAAACATGAACTATGAAATCAGATATCCTTTTCCACCATGCAACCAACAGATAGACAAAAACTCAAGGAAGGGCCTTCAAAGAAGAAAGAGAAACAAACCTTCATTTGTTTCTCCAAGCGCTCTAATCCCTTTTTTGCAGCTTCACTTTGGGGATTAATCCTGCCATGGAATAAAATCTTGTGTATCACGGATGAGGGGATATTGCAACATGCTCAAGGCACTCAAAATTTGTTTCCTTTTTTTGTTTTAATAATTTTGGGGTAGAAATAAGTAAAAGGTAACCTAAGAGCTGCCTGATAATGCAACAATGCATCTTGCAGCATATTCGTAGCTGCAAACACTTGAGCCAGCTTAACATGTAGAGAATCATCAGCCCAATCTTTAAGATATCTTTCAAGGAGAGATACAGCATCTCCATTTCGGCCTTCAATGACATGAAGCTCAGCCAAAGCTAAGGCAGCTCCAAGATAACCAGGTTCCAGCCTTAGAGCTGATTCATAGAATTTTTTTGCCTGGTAAAGAAGAAATAAGAGCAAAAGGATACTCATGAGTAAATAATAATCAATTTGAATAAGATGTGTAAAAATTCCTTGGAGGTGTACTTTTTCTCTTCCAGTTGTGCTGCTAGCATGTACATCCCCCACTAACTTTAAAGCCTTTGCCGACTGAGGCATAGCTTTCATTGCCTCCCTTGCAGCATGCAAAGCCTCTTTAATCTTCGAAAGGGCTAAATAAGAACGGACTAAACCTGAACATGAAGTTCCAGTAGTTGAGATGCTCATTTATATCACATCAACTAATTGAAAGCAAAATAGATGAATAGATTAGCATCAGCCAAAGTTAAAGCGAAGTAAACTAGTGACAACTTTTTTCCATTTTCCTTCCTAGTGCAGTTAACTGACCTTGATAGGATCGAAGATCAGGTCTTAGTTCTTGAGCACCTCTGAAGGCAATTACAGCTGCTTCTGGCCGATTCATTGACAAGAACAAGTTTCCCTGAATGTTTATGAGAGGTCACTGAAATTAACCGTAATGATCAATGAAATTGATAGGAAAAAATTGAAAGCAAGTTTAAGATAGATATTTCCACAACATTCATTCACTAAAATAAAGGTACATGGATGCTACCTTCATTATATAACCAGTTACATGCCTCTCATCACTTCGAATACTCTGATTGCAGAAAGTGATGGAGTTGTTAGTGTAGAATATAAACCTAAAACAGTTATGGGGTCAACTATTATTTAAAAGCATTAACCTTTTCAGCATAAGAGAGAGCCCCTCTATCATCTTTCCTTTCCCACAAGACAGACAATGCAACAAAAACTTCAGGTCTTGTTGGATCAATATTCAACAGATCATGAACCAACTTGTTTAACTTCGTATTATCAGATTTCATCTTCAGAAGCATGGCATACTCATCCATATAAGTGACTGTATATGGATCAATAGACCTAACCTGTCAAATCAGGAAAATGAGAAAAACTTAACAGGTCTTAAAACAATGATTCAAAGGAATTAGGCACCAAAAAAAACTAATTACCTTCTCAAAATTCATTATGGCTTCATCGTTTTTTCCAGTAATAGCTTCAACCTTCATAAAAAAATTTGTAAGTATGAGCTCTCAGAAGATAAGTGGAAAGCAACATAGATTCACAGGAATTAGGATTCTCTACCTTAGCCATTTCGAGCAATATGTGTGTATTGTTGGGAAATCGTTGGAGAAGTTCTGAAAAGAGTTCCAGACCACCTGCATACAGAAGCATAATATCTTATGAGAACAAAAAATGCATAGAAATCAGTATGATGAGGATTCTAGTCACACAAAACTAGGATTTGCAGGCAGGCCTGGGCAACAACATTCAGCCTAATAACAGAAAGGCATAGACATGCATTTATCAACTGATATGCCAGATGGATTGTTAACATGATATCCTCTATTGCAGAGAGTAACTCAAAAAGGGTAAGACTTGTACAAAAGCAACCAACCTTTGTAGTCATTCGAGGCAATGCAACATTGGGCTTCAACATAACGCTGCAAAAGATAAGAAAGGTAATAATCAAAATATAGGCTGTCAATTACAGAGAAGAAAATATTCAGCCCACTGACTTGACTAGATTACAGTTTCTAATTTTCTGGCCAAAATGGAATCACAAAATTAGCTAGTTATTATACACCAAAGCAAAAGAAGATTTCCAATGAGCTTAATAGCTTTTGAGAGTACAACATAAAAGAGACTCTAACAAAGTAATGAGCTATACAGCATGGCCCAAAGGAATGACAAGCCCGCTCTGCTGTCTTTACTTTCAGGTCCAACAATACTATCTCATCAAATTAAACTAGATGTTGTACTGTAACTTGGATTTCCACATCGTTATATGTCAAAATGTACTTCCCTTTTATGCTTTCGTTATGGCAGGTTATGCTAAAGAAAAAATTGCTCTGATATACCAATTAGCAAAAAATGCACAAACTTTCTGTGGCCAGCATGTGGGTCCAATAATCTTGAAACTGTTTCATCTTTTTGACAAATCAAATCTCACACTAACTCATATTGAGTCATTACAAATGGATTTTCGCCTTATTGATTGAATAATAAAACAATCAACAGTGTATCGAATATTTGAACCTTAGAGTTGATGTATAAGATATTTTATTGAGGGCACTAAAGGTGCCAGGAAGGATTCACCAATGCACATACAGCCACAGTTCATGGAATTAAGTTGATTAGAATAACTCATTGGTACCTGCAACCAGCGATTAGAATCAAGATGATCAAAAGGAGGTTTCCCACCTCTATTTGGAGTCTGCAATTTCAATCAAACATTAGAAGACATGAAAAATGGCATTCGAGTTGAAAAAAAAAAGAAACTATGTAGAAGACTCAAAGATAAGCATAAAGTCAACTTAATTTTTCAGAAGCATAGGAATTATATATTTGTTCAAAAGCACAGACCGGAGGAAACAAAGAAACAATATCCTTTGCTGCGACACCCAATTCGGCCAATGCAACGATAGCCTCTATAATATAAGGGCATTGCCTGTGGGAAAACAGAAAAATAAATATGATAATGAAGGAAAAGCTTTGATATCAGTTAATTTACCAAAACAGAAAGTATAGGTTATGTGCTTGAGGAAAACGAGAAAGGAAAATAATATACTAACGGAAGAAGGAACAAGAAGAAGTGAAGAAGAGAAGGAAGGAGCAAAAATAACAAAGTACTGATGGGTAAGGAAATATCTTCACCAACAGGAGAAAAATTGGACCTCAAGCACTCTTTAAAACAAGCAATTGCTGGACGAGTGTGTCTAGAATTTCGGTAGATTTTTCCCATCAACAAATTCATCTGCAATGTCCTTGCTTTGCTTGGAATCCCTTCCATCTTTGCAAAAACAAACAGTTAAAAAAAGAAAAAGAAAAATCTTCAGAAAACAAAAATGTTACGAAAAGAGATGAGCGTATATATTTTGACAGAAAACTACAAATGTATCAACCACTGTAATAGTAAACCTTGTATAGATAAGGAATATAGTTTATGTGGCAAACCAGAACACAAGTGTACTTTACAGAATATTAATATGAAATTAAGGTGCAGGATAATGGAAATAAAAGAATTTTAGGATGAACCTCTATGAGCGCTACCCGGATCTCATTTAGCGCACAATAGGATGAAGCAATTTTAAACTTGACCTGTTCCAAACATTACCGAAATGCCACAGTAAATTAACTCATCCACTAGCAAACAAAAAGGTTTTTCTTCCATTAAAAATGCAAGTCACTCTTTTCAGATACCTCATTTTCATTAATAGCTGAGATGTTGAAAGAGCTTGGAGAAGAGGATCTGTTAGATGCAGACAGCGAACTCCTGGTTGATACCATATTTTGCTTGGGACATAATTTGTGGTACTGTAATGCTTGCTTATAGGTGTGCTATAATTTCATAAAACAATTTTAAAAAGAAAAATCAACGAATCTCCATGAATGATAAGTAATTCCAAACCAAATGGGATTTACATAAAAGTATCCAAACATCTAAAAATCTTTACTTACTATGGCTCTGCGATACTCTTTTTCTCGAAACAATGCATCACCCAGCAGCACCTATAGAACAAAAAACGAAATCGAATATTTAAAAAGAAAATAGAAACATGAAATTAATAACAAAAATCAACACAAAATACTAACCAAATTTTCAGCCTTTATGTGTGGACTGGTGTCAGGATTCACAGATGAAGATGAAACAAGAAAACATCCCTAACCCATCAAGAAAACTAAAAAATTACAAATTTTTCTACTCAAAGAATCAAATTTAGAGCTTCCAAGAAAAGGGTTCTAACTTTTTTTTTTTTTTTTTGATAGGTAGAAAAGGGTTCTAACTAGTAGCAGAATAATGCAACATAAACCCTAAAAGAACTGTGAATTTTTTGGGGATATCTAAATCCCAGAACAGAAAATGTGAAAGAGAAAGGCTTACAAGCAATTGAGCTGAGCTGAAAAAGCCATGATCAAGAAGATTGGTGATTTGATCTTTGGGAACGTAGTCCATTGAGTCTGCAAGGGAGTGAGCTCTGGAGTTCTCTTTTGACAGTCTTTTGAGCTTGAACCGCTCTCTTTTTCAAATCCCTTGCTGTTAAGAGACTCACATCGCAACAAGTTTATCCCGGTTGCCCAATCATTTGGACTCGCTCAATATGAGTTTTTTCTTTTTATTATTTCGATCATAATTAGTAGTATTTTATGAGTTGATAATCTTACCTCTTATTTGGACACTTTTTATTTAAAAAAAATACATGTTTTCCACTTATAAATTTTTAAGTCGAAATTTATTATCAACTTTCTAATCAACTTTTTTTTTAAAAAAAAAAAACTTTCCTACCCATTTTAATTGATAAAAAGGTGAAAGATATGATGATTAGTTGCTAATATGTTTATTTTTATAAAGTAATAAGTATTTAATTTTGAGGTCAATAATAAATATAGTTATTAAAGTAAGAATATGATTATCGAACAATTATCTCAAGCTCAATTTCGATAGATCTTGAGGAAAATCTATTATTGTTGTGGATATTATTTCATGTAATTTTTCTTTTTTTATTCTCTTTGCTATAATCAATAAAGAACTTACGTTTGATAAGTGAGGTACCTCTTTCCTTTCCATTTTTAAATATGTGATTTATGTAGTAATTACATTTAATTAATTAAATATGAGATTTACGTAATGTGTTAGGAAGTATATTATTTTTATTTATCAATTGTATCCTTATATTTTTTTGACTTTTTTTTTATCCGTAATAAAAATTTATGCATCTATCCCTGGCTATGGCTACCCGGGTTCTATTTACACCGAATGCTGGATTTGTTTAAAGTTTAGCATTGTTGCACTGTGTTCAATTTGCAAGATTTCGATGTGTTTATTTAGAAGGTGATTGCATGATAGTAATACAAAAAATTAATTCATTCACAAGTTGATAATTCTTAAGTAGGGCATGCACCTGAAGTCATTAAGAATCTTATATGCTTATTTGATTATTCCATTTTTTTTTATATTAGTCAATAAGGAAATTTTCCTACTCATAATTTAGTTCAGATAGGTAATGAATTTTTTCGAATGATGTTGTCTCATCCTTTTTTTGCTTACTCTTTTTCCTAATGGAATTCTTTGTTTCTCAAAAAAAGAAGTAAAGAACATGTGAAATTCAAATTGAAAGTACATAATTTAATATTGTATCTTAAATACAGGACATAGAACTCAAATGTTAGGTGAATTTTTTTTCTCTTAAAAACAAGAGATTTTTTGACGATAATACAAAAGTTTTAAAATATTTGGACAAAATATCTATTGAGATGCATGTTTTTCAATGTAATTTTATGATTTTATTTTAATATTTTAGTTTGTTTGTGCTCAAGTTCAAGTATTCATAATCTAATTTAAATTAAGATTAAATGCAAAGATTATTTAAATTAAGATTTCATATTGGAGATCAGATACTCTAGAGTTGGCTTTAATTATGTCCAAAATTCACTATCATATTTTGATACAACTTTGTATAATTTACAAATTATACTATAACGGAAAAACATTAATATAAATAAATGCAATAGTAAGAAGTATAAATTCTTTGGCTATATTGAATTATACTAATAAATACACTGCTAATCGGATATAATCAATAAATGCAATATGTAATGCCATTCCTATCTTTGTGCCCCCAACATCTCTATTCATCCTTCTTTTCTTTTCAAAAGAGTTAGTTCCCTCCAAAAGAAAGTTGTTTCATGATCTAATGCTACTTAGATTTCCAATGGTCTCCTTAATTGCAATGTTGTGCATAAAGAGAATTTTTCAAAAATAAAAATGAAGATGAAAGATAATAGAAAATAAAAACTTAAATAATTATATTTTAAAAATAATAAAAGTTAAATAACTCTATTTAAATATTTTTTTGTAAAAGAAATGTGAATTATTTTGTTCACAAAAAACTGTCTTATTAATATAATTAAATTTATAATTAAGTTCACAAAATAATTTTAAAAAGAAGTGAAAGATTTGCATTCAAAATATAATATTTTATTGTTAAAACGCTGATATTTCTACATTAAAATGCGAATACGTCATTCTTAAAATACTAATACTTTTGATCTCTAATTACAATTTAGTTATATAATTTTTGTAGTTGTATTATATATATATATATATATATATATATATATCCATCTTCCTATAATTCATAAATATACATATTTATGTAATTAATTAATCTAGGTGATTCAATTTTTAAAAAACTAATTTGTATTAATATTATTTAAAATAAAATTATGAAATAATAACTTAAATTAATATATTTTGACCTTATATATAAAAATCAAAAATTAATTAAATCTATCTAAATATCTCTTTTTTATATAAAAGAAGTGTCAATTAATTATTTAACAGCAAACTATCTAATTAATATAATAAAAGTAGTATTATTTATTTATAGTTAAGTTTACAAAATAATATACAAAAGTTATACTTGTTGCATTCAAAATATGATACTTCATTGTTGCAACCCTAATAGCTATACATTTAAATGTAGATACATTGTTGTTAAAATACTGACAGTTTTTATCTCTATGATCATAAACTATTTAGTTATATTTTTTTTCTCTATTTATCTTATATATATATATATATATATCCATTTTCATGCAGTTAATATATATTCATATTTATGTAATTAATTAATCAAGGTGATTCAATATTTTAAAAACTTATTTACATTAATACTGTAAAATAAAATTATGAAAAATAACTTTAAATAATAGATTTTGACCTTATATATAAAACAAATTAACAAAACTTAATTAAATCTATTAATTGCTTTTTTTTGTAAAATAAGTGTCAATTAATTATTTCACAACAAAATGTTTTTAATATAATTAAATTATTATTATTTATAGTTAAGTTCACAAAATAATGCTAAAAAAAATTTGATAGTTTTACACTCAAAAGGTGATACTTCATTGTTAAAACGTTAATATTTTTATATTGAAATATTCATATGTCGTTTTTAAAATGGAATTATTGTCTTTCATCTAAAAAAAATAATCTTTTGATTTTTTATTTTTATGAGAATATTATGTGGACTAAATGAGTCGATTCGCGTTCTGATACATTTGATACTCGTTAACTGAAATACTAATACTTAGTTAACTAAAATACTTATACTCATTAACTAAAATGCGAATACACATGTCTTAATAAACTAATACTTTTGACTTAGTAACAAATATGTTTGTAGTTGTGATGTGATACTTCATTGGAAATATATTCATTCTTCAAAAACTCAAAAAGAAAAAAAAAACTTTAAAAGCAAAAGAAAAAGAACACCAACAATACAACTATCGAAAAAATATTTTAACCTATCTATTGGAGTTTTGTTTTCGAACACCCCAAACATTGGT
The DNA here is from genome assembly GCA_019593545.1 of Apocynum venetum. Lineage (NCBI taxonomy): Eukaryota > Viridiplantae > Streptophyta > Magnoliopsida > Gentianales > Apocynaceae > Apocynum > Apocynum venetum. The sequence continues at coordinate 4,397,008 of SRSM01000127.1, forward strand.
GAATTGCTACTGCTTTGTTCAATGGTGTTTATTTCACGATATGAATTGAATTCTTTGATGGCTTTCTCTTTTGTTTCAAAGACTAGTATGCATTTCTACTAAAACTGTTCACTTGCAATGCACATTTTTCCCTATCTATCATAAATTCCAATTTGACGTCCTTTGAAAACAGTATGGAATCCATTCCCCATTCTCTTTGTCTCTCAATTCCCCTAGTCCATCATTGCAATGCAAAATCTCACCTCTATCGTTATTGATCACATCAAAGTATGCTGCAAACTCAACAACGGTTTCTTTCTCTGTACTGTAAGACTTATATAAACTTCATTTAAAACCAATTACATGAGTTGCACATTATTGCCATGAAGTATATATTCCAAAGTTATTCTTTTAAAGATGACATATAATTTTTTTCATACACAATGAGTGTCACGTCTCGAAATCGAGATGCAATATATTGTGACCATGAAGTATCCTCCATAATCACAAGGTTACAAAGACTTTCAAAATATGCCATAACCCATGAAATAAAAACTATTCATTCAAAGAAATAAAAATATCCTTACATTAATCAAAATCGTCCAAAAAAATAACTAAAGTCCAAAACAAAGCCCAAAAGCAAGTCTAATAAAGTGTAATAAATAAATAACTATCAAATATTCCAATAACAAAAGTTCAAAAGTTGATAATCTATTAGGAGATGGTCAAAGCCTTAATCTTATAAATATCCTTTTCACATTCCTCAAATGCAATATCATCATTTGAAAACATAGGATAATAAAATAATGAGCATACACAATCTCAATAAATAGTTATAATGACTCCAATGAACGAATTATTACATATATATATATATTCTTGAAATCTTATCTAATTCAAATGGACATATAAAACTTAAATATGTCTAATACATTTTATACAAAGTTCTGATAAGTATTTTAATAAAATATTATGTGTCTAAATAAAAGAAACCATTTTCTCATAAATAAAACTTCAGGAAAAATTAATATTTACTTTTCAGATAATTGTTGAAATATTGCATTAAAATGTTGTAAAAATATTGTACAAAAACTATGTAAAAATACCATATAAATTATTGAAGTTGTTGAACATTACAAGAAAATAGTGTAGAAATTGATAAAATTATTGATGAAAATTTATTGAAAACTATTGAAAAAGACCACGAAAAAACTGTGCAGTAAATTGGACAAAAATTGATATAATAGTTGTAGAAATTTACTGTAAAATAGTGCATAAAATAAAAAAATGTACAAAAAATAAAAAATCTGTGCATAATTTTATAAGCAAAAATATAACTTTTCTCCATAGAAAAATTGTGTAGAAAACAAAGAAACAAAATATGAAACTGAATGTTTCTGTAAAATTTAATATACTTTCGAATTTCAAAAGTTCATATAATAGTTCAATATTCAATTATTCATAACATATGTAACATAAATTTATCAATCAATCAAATTATTAATCTAACAATTTAAGAGAACTAATTCGATGATAACACCCATTGATTCCAAAATCTGACGTCAGACCCAACTGTACTAGATAGCATTCATCTACTCTTGCTAACAAACAAATTTTTATCCAAATGAATAGAATCAAATAAAAAGTTGGAACATATTCCTACCAACTTCAAATTATGCCTTATAAGTTCCACAAAAATTATTCATATTTTCAGCATAAATCAAGCAAAAATATACAAATAAATTTTCAAAATATAAATTACTCAAACTCATTTTATAATTTATATACAAAAATAATCAGATAAACAAAATTACAATTTTTAAGAAATATTTTTCAAAGAAATCAAAAGTATCAAAACTATTTATCTCAATCAAATAATTCTTTCTAACTTAAATAGTCACTGAAAGAATTTCTCTCACCTATTCATAAAATCTTCAAATTAAATTCATAATATACATTTATGATCATAAATCATTAAAGTTATAAAACTAATTGAGATTGACCTTACCTAGGGTTGAGTAGTTCTCAGAAGAATTACTTTGCCTAGCTATTTTCTTTGTTTTTCCAGAAGTGGTCTCTAGATAAAATAATATAAAATAGAATGGTAAAATAGAGTTAGTCTTATAATTATATATTTATACCTTAATTCCTATAAAATAAAAACAACCATAATTAAATAATTGTAGGCCTAATAAATAAAATAAGTCCACCCTAATAAAATAATTCATTAAGTTAGGTATTTATAATGAGAATAGATTAAAATGAAGAATGTAACAAAAAACAAATATGCAAATGAATGAAGAATTGCACGCAAAGAAATGACATTAGTTAATTGATGGTTAAAAGAGAGATAAGTAGGTGAGAAAATTATATTAATTATTGTATTGGAAATATAACAAATTCATAAATGAAAGAGAATAGAAAAATAAAAACTTAAATAAATCTATTTAAATACCTTTTTGTTTTGTAGAATAAGTGTCAATTAATTATATCACAACAGATTATCTAATTAATATAATTATATTTACAAAATAATCTACAAAATAAGTGATAGTTTTACAATGTGATACTTCATTGTTAGAGCACTGATATTTTTGCATTAAAATGTTGATAAGTCATTGTTACAATAGTGATACTTAGATCTCTTTGTCTATAAACTATTTAGTTATATTATATATATATATATATATATCCATCTTTCTATAATTAATATATATTCATATTTATGTAATTAATTAATCAAGGTGATTTATTTTCTAAAACTTATTTGTATTAATATTTTTAAAAAAAATTATGAAAAAAACTATTTAATTATATTATATATTATATAATATATATATATATATCCATATTCCTATAATTAATATATATATTCATATTTATGTAATTAATTAATTGAGGTGATTCAGTTTTCTAAAAGCTTATTTGTATTAATATTTTAAAAATAAAATTATGAAAAAATAACTTAAAATAATAGATTTTGAACTTATATATATATATATATATATATATATAAAACCAGAACTTAAAAAAAATTATTTCAATATATTTTCTTTTTAGGATAAGTGTCAATTAATTATTTCACAATAAACTTTCGAATAAATATAATTAAAGTAGTATTTTTTAATAGTTAAGTTCACAAAATAATGTATAATAGAAGTGATGGATTTTGCATTCAAAAGATTATAAAACACTAATACTTTTACAACATTGAATTACATATACATCGTTGTTACAATATTGATACTTTTGATCTCTATAACTTTAAACTATTTAGATATAAATTATCTTTTTTTTTTTTAGAAGAAGTATCAATTGATTATTTCATAATAAATTTTTTCATAAATATAATTAAAGTAATACTTTTTATTATAATTAAATTCACAAAATAATATACAAAAGAAATGATAATTTTACATTCAAAGGTAAAATACTTTATTGTTAAAAAACTGACACTTCTTTGTCAAATTTTGCATTAATATTTTATTTATTTATTGATCAGAAAATGGATAGTCATTGATGTTTTATTTATTCTACCTATGGGAATTTGCACAATCCATGGTTCCAGCTATTAGTAGTTTAACTTTTTTTTTTTCTGATAAAATATTAGTTGTTTAACTAAACACAATAGAAGAATGCTTGATGGTGTCATATTATTCCATATTATGAAATACTTCGTACTAGTAGTTAGTATAGTTCTCGCAAATTAGAAGTTATTAAAATTTTCCAAATATATACCATTACAATGGTTAAAATAATCTTGTTTCTCAAAATTAATATTGTCTTTATCTTCTAAAAAATATTAATATTGTCTTAATTTACCTAATTATCTTTCATTCTTGCCATGAGATTATTTGTCTAATCATCTTTCATTTTTGCCATGAGGTATAAAAAAATAATAAAAAATAAATATGCAGATTATGAAAGAATTGAAAAGTGAATAAGTGACATTATTTAATCGATGGTAAAGGAAGGAGAAATAGGGTCGATGGTAAAGGAAGGGGAAATAGGTGATAAAATGATATTTCATTGGCTTATGCTTTTGATTATTTTTTTTATTTCAAAATATAAATTTTTTTATAAAATTTTATAGATATTTCAGCATTAACTTCTAATATTATCCTTATTTATTTTCATATATTATCAAATATCTTTTTATTTTCAAGTCAAAGTCTTTATATTTTATTATTCTCAAGCAAGTTTATTTTTTATTTCTTATTTATAAGATATAATAATTAAGAACATTTTAGGAAAAATAATTTTATTGGTCTATGCAAATGTATGTCCAACAATTTATATTTTTGGACGAAAAAATTAATAATTAATGTGTTGGAGATATAAGACAGTAAGATATGAAAGATAATATAGTTTGAAATTCAAATTTCAATTTGAATAGTGATGCCCAATTTTAATAGAAAAAGTTAATTTAGGAATCATAAAAATATTAAATGAGAGAGATAGAGATTAATTATATCACTTTTATTCCCTAATTATTTCTCTATGTCCGAATATATTCAAGCCGAATAGATTTAGAGACATCTCTATTAGTTCAATCCTTTACAAAAACATTTGGTCCAATTTATTTGAAAATTTATAAGTGATTGTCTTTGGATTAAAAATTACGAGGCGACATGATTATTATAACCTAAATCTTTTTTTTTTAGAGAATTCTAACCTAACTCTTAAAAATGATTTCTTGGAAGTGATTTCCAATGTTACTATTCTTAGATGGATAAAAACTTAATTATTTTAATGTTAAAAGTTGTGTTACATTTTCGGAGACGGGGGACTGTAACAAAGAAGCAGAGATACAGAAGAATGGTTACTGCTAAGCTGCTTGCAGAATCAATTACCGGAAAATCTTGTCCAATATGCTTATGCCGGGTGGAGGAGAGGACAGCGGCGGTGGTTATCCCCTGCAACCACGCTTACTGTGTTGGATGTATCCGTCAATGGAGCAATTTGAAGCGGAAGTGCCCTATCTGCAATTCTGAATTTGATTCGTGGTTTTCTGGAATAAACTCTTCGTCTCGAACTTTCCGGAAGGAGAAGCTGACGGTAGCTCCGTCCAAGGGCAAAACTTTATATTCTGATGTAAACCCCGTGCGCAGGAGATGGGTAGCTGACCGATTAAGGTTACTCCTTGTTTTTGCCTAGGAAGATGATTTTTTTTTCTTTTTTATAAAAGTTTTTTTTGGTTGAAATCTGACAACTTCTTTGTTACATCTTAAATAAATGTTTTGTTATGTGAAATTCGCTATGAAATTGATCTAATGATTCTATTAATGGTCAGGTTTTGACAATTTGATTTTGATTTTTTTTGTCCTAATTATGGTTAGGTTAATCAGAAGAAGTAGGGAGGAATTGAGAGCTTCAAGCTCGAGAACAAGCCCACTACCATGGAGGCGATTATTTTCTGGGGCACAGGATGAACACCCTGTTGTTATTGCTGAAAGAGTTCTTCGGTGGCGTGCCAGGTCTTGTTCTAAACTTGTTTTTTTTTTTGTTGCATTTACTTGTAATATTAACTTTTGGAAATATGGTTATATTTCATACGATTCTTTAGTTGATGTAGTGTTTCAGAAGGGTAGTAAACGACACATTGTGGAAATCTTATAGGATGCAGCTGTGTGAGTGAGTCATATACTTTTGCCAGTATTATTAGAATTAGGCTTCCCCATAGCTTGATTTTTGTGGAATCTTGACTGTGCCGTTTTCATCTATATTTCTTGGATGTTGAAAAGAAATATGACATTGAGTTTGTAAATTTTGTCCTTTTTTTCCCCTGCTTTTGGGGTGCGCGCGTGGGGGTTGGGCATTGCTATCTTTCTTTTAAAAAAGGAATTCACCTCTGTGCTAATACTCAACTTAACATGGTTAAAGAGACACTCTTGCAGTCAACTTTTGTAAGTGAGGTGCAAAAAGTTATGGTTAACACCTTTCTAGTTTTTTCATGCAACCAAAAATTGCTTTCAAATCCAAATGCAATTAGTTCCCAAGGAACCTTTTTTGCTTATTTGTCAATAACTGCTTGTACAGTAGAGATTCTCGCATTGCACAGGCTTAAGATTGTTCTTACCTTTGAAGGAAGATCAATATGCTAATTTAGTTGTTAAAGGCAAGGTTTGAATTTCTTGTGGTTGTTGCAGTGTGTATGAACAGCAGTTGCAGGCCATTCCCATCTCTTCCAAGAATTGTCCTTTGCAGGTATGGTTTTTGCCTATTTTTTTGTTTGGTAGCTCAGAAAGTTCTGGATATGTGAGAGAAAATTGCACAATTTAATCACTTTTACTTGCTATTCATTTGTTGATTGGAATGAAAGTAGGAAGTGCCTAGTCTAATGAGGTGTAAGCTTTTGTTCGAGCATCTTTATGTTAAAGAAATTTACCCAGTAAAGCAAAGGTTTTATGATCTTGAATGTCATTCTTTATGACAAATAAATAGATGAAAAAACAATGTGTTTCTCTTTTGCATGAGCAATTCTAATTTTCCTTTTTCCTGAAAAACTCTTACCTAAAGTTAATTTCTTCCTACAAACTTGTTATTAAATGGTTCTTAGAAATGCTTTGTATCATTGGAATGAGCATTCGTGCTAATTACTGCCAAGTAGCGACTTGGTTACTTTTTGCTGCTTCAACTCACAAGGAAATATCTAAGTTAAATCATTGAGTTGACAAACTAAAATTTTCTTTTCCTACTTTCAGCAAATAACAACTAGTAATGATGCCAAGAAGCTAGTACTGCATAGAATAGAACCATGGATAAAGAGGGAGCTGCATGCTGTTCTCGGAGATCCAGATCCTTGTGTCATTGTCCATGTTGCTAGCTCACTTTTCATCTCATTACATGAGAGAAAGTCCAAGGTTGAACCTGATTTTCTTTCACCTTTGCAACCCTTCTTGCAAGAGAGGACAAAGATGTTTTGGCATGAACTCAGGTATATCACTTGTTAATCTGGCTAAAATTTGCACTTGCAACCCAGACTTACTGTGGTAGTATGCTTATCTCCTACGTAGATTATATACCCATGTTGTTTTAGATTTGTTGTTGAGATCATTGTCCTAATGGATGAGATGGTGGACCTTTTTCCAGATGTTTTGCAGAATGCTCATATTCCATAGAAACATATGATCGTCTGGTGGAATACACTAGATTATCGGAGTAAGATCTCTTGGCTGGGTAAAAAGTGGATGTGGAGGGGTCCAATATTGGCAATCCAGAACCAGTATAGGGTCTAATTAGAGATGAACATGCACGCTAGATGGGAGGTTTTATGGTGTTCATACTTCACTGTTGAAAAGTTGTTCCTGACCTTAGAGACATTTTGTCTTAAACTACTTAGGACAGAGGCCACACGAATTTGAACTGGTGCTGACTCTGCTATTGCATGCTATCTTACTGAGGAGATGAATTAAAAAGAAGGTGGTTACCAGTCTGTTGAAACAGATACTGACTTGGTGCAGAGAGATTCGATATGCAACATCATGAATAGTATCGTTGGAAGTACTTATCCGAAATTAGTTTTTCAGATTATTTTTGCATCAAAGGCTTTAGATGGAAATGTCACAGTTCTAGCATTATGGCAGGTCTTTTTAAGGTGGCCACAATGTATGTGCAACTTCAACCATAGATGACAGGAGGGAGGATTTTCTCCATCAAGATATTGAGCTTCCATACTTTTTTGAGTTTTTGGTGAAAAAAATGGAGCTCTTATTCAGCATGCTATTTGTCCACTTCACTCATCTGAAACAGCCATAGGATTATCAAGTTATAATGGGAGTTGCAAATTACATTCATTCCAGGTTATTGATCTTTGTTGCAAGCTTTATGCACAGTGTTGTCATAGTTGGTACGTTCTAGGACTGTGGACACAAGTGTTTTCACTTTTTCTATACTGTATAGTTCACTGTTGTTTGCTATTAATTGCATAGAACGGCATGTAAATTGCTAGAAAAATTTGTTGTCCATCCATTGATGAGGTGTCGTGACAATTAAGTGAAAATTTTTGGCATGCCGTTTCTCTGTGTTCAAGCGTTTTGTGCTCTTTCTAATGTATGGTTTGGCCGAAAGGCCAAGAAAGGTATAAAGTGAATGGCATTGTGAGAGTGCATGACGCATGTATCTTTTGTGTTTGTTTTATTCCTTTGGCTAGGGATGAGCTTTGAACTTGAAACTTAAGAGTAAATTTTTTTTTCCCCAACTAAGTTATTGCGCCTTCCATTCGGAATTTGAACGGTAATTTTTTATTTGATATTAATTCAAGAATTAAGAAGAGATTTTGATTATGGAGTTATTTTTTTATTTTTAGTATTAAATTAATGTGATTGGTAATAGAATTATACAAGTAAGTGGATGTAAATTTTTAAATTAAGAAGTTTGTAAATGAAATTTTAAATGAATAATATATTTATTTTAAAATATGAGTATTTTTTTTAAGATTTTAAAATAAAATGTGTGTATATATATATACGCTCGATTGAGATAGTAATTTATCTTCTGCTCTAAATTTGAAGGGAGAAATCTATATAAATAAAAAGAATTAATGATACCTATTATGCTTTGAGAAATGTGGCTTCATAGTTAAACAAATTAGACCAACTAATCAAAATATAAACACAAAGAATGACAGGTTCACATCTTCAAGAATATTCACCAAACCTCCCAGACTCGATTATTTACATTTTATTTTAAAATCTTCAAATTGAAATAAACATATTATTCATTTAAAATTTCATTTACAAATCTCTTAATTTAAAAATTTATATCTGCTTACTTGCATAATTCAACCATCAATTACATTAATACTAAAAATAATGTGTTTGTGTCTATATATATATATATATATATAAAGAAACTTTGTCCAGAAATAAAGGAACAACAATTGTGTTATTTTATATTTTCAAAAACAAAACAAAATAAATGAAAAGATATAAAAGCAATTTTCTTTTACTATATATACGTCATATTCAAAACTAATAACATTTTTATTTGGTAGAAAAATTAAGATTATCTTTGATATATCAATATATTATCTTTAGAGTATTGTACCAATTTCAATATTAAAAAAATATTATAAGTATCAATTGATAATTGGAATATCGATACACAGAATGTCAAATAATTTGACATTAAACTTAAAAAATCAGTCTTCAATACATAATGTAAATAATAAATTATATTATACATGTGTCATTTAGTAATTGGTTAATTTATTATTATTTATTTATATACATTGAATAAACATGTCAAAAAATTGACATTTTTCCTGACATTGTCAAGGAAACGTGACATCAAGCCATGACATTTGCATTGAAGATAAAAATTTGATAACACGATATAATATATATTTTTTTGATATTGATATTAAACATTTCATAATTACATTTTTTTTTTATAGCGACATGGTCCATTGGCGATGCTATTATTATTAACCTTAGTTGATATTATTAAAAATTCATTAATTACTAAATTAAAATTTAAAAATATCAAAAACTTAGATGGGCAAGAAGGATATTACCTGATTTCTATGTGGCAAATCTTGGATATAAACTTGTATGGTGGTCACCACAAGAAGAGCCAAAAAAGGGATCAAATCCAAATGGGATTCTGGTGGGTTATTTTCTTCAAGAACGGAGAGTAAATTCCAGCATTTTACTAATCACCACAGTTATCGAGCTCTATCTACGATTTCAAATGTTCAAAAACTAGTTTGAAGGAATATTATAACGTAATTTGAATTAAATCGGAAGGGTGATTTGATTCAGAGGTGACTTGCTGTGTGACTGAGCTCCATAGGAGGCAGCAGCAGTAGAAATGTACAGCGGCTCAAGCGATGGGGAAGGCCATGAAGGGCCGGCAGGCCCAGCTAGAAAGATCCCACCTGCGTCTTCCATGCTTTGGGTCCGTAACCTTCGCCGTTACATCGGATCCGGCGCGGGTCTTGGCTCTGAAGCCCTTATGGGTTAGTAAATTATTGTTCTTGGTTATATGGTGTAGGTTTAAGCTTTGTACTCTTTTATTTTTTGTTGGGGTGGGGGGATGAAAATGGGCTTGTGGACTTCTAGTGGCGAGGAATTTGAGTAAGAAAACTGAAATGGATTCTTGGGAAATAAGAAATTTAATTTCTTGAGTTTTTTGTGGGCTTTTATTTGTATGCTCTGTGCCTTCTCAGTTTAGATCATTATATAGTGTGCAGAAAACCAGATAAAGAGAGGAAAAAAAAAGGAAAATGAAATGAGAGTTTGAGGAGCCGGGAATGATAGCTGGAACAATGTTTGGCTTGTGCTTGGGTGAGTTTGCATATTAAGTTTTGGGGTTCTCGTTCGATGGATGCATATTGATAGGGCTTCATTTAGTCAAAGATATAAACTTTTTTAAGATTTAGTGGTAATGTGGGCACCTGAGTGTTTCCAGATTAACTCCATATGTGCTATGATTGTGATCCTAATTGGATGTAAGTGCAACTTGTTTGAAGGTTCAGTTGGTGTATGTGGGCTGGAGGACATTTTACCTTTTTAAATGTAATCTCTCCTATGTGCTAAAGATATGTCTTATAATATAAGATGACAACATTGAAGAAAAGGTCCATCTTTAGTGAAGAAGAGGTTCTTTAAATGCTAGGGCTTAGGTTTTAGTACAGAGAAACAGCCTCATTTTCCATTGGTAATTCTATGTACATCTAGTTCTTTCCAGGCTGCTGAGCCTTCCTCAGATTGTAGAATGGCAGATAGCTAGTATCTTTGGTTTGTCTTTCTTTAGAAGAAAGAGTTTGGGAAGGCAAATTTGCCATATTTGGAACTCCTCTTTACATCAGGTGGGGTTTTTCCTGTCTCTGTTCCTGGAATTCTAAAGCATTAAGGTGTTCATTTAGCAATTGTACTTGCATTTACTGAATTAGATGGATCTTCTCTGTGACAAATCTTTATCAGTATCATTAGTGAAGCTATAATTTCCTTCTGCCTTGGTGATATACAGATTTTATTGTGCTAGAATTTCAATCTTTCTAGGTTGGAAGTGCTATAAATTGACCTGGACTCCTCCTTAAACTCACAAGCGTGATGATCTTGTATCAATTATTCTCTTTCTATTTTGCCACTTTCTGACATGAATATAAGTCATCGTTGCCATGACTTTTGCTCCTGAAGGATCCTGTTTACTTTTTGGCTTCCTGCACCATTCATGCCACAGCAAATTGACATTGTTGAGGATCATGTGTGAAAGATAAGACTTGAAATGGTGTTCATCTATCAAAAGAAACAAAGAGGGAAAAAACTTTTGGGCTGCTGCAAATCCTTTTTTGCCTTTTTTTGGTAACTTGTTATAGTCTGTGTCTTATTTCTTGCCTATCTTATTTTCTTCTGGGGATGGTTGACAGTTACACCTTGTGGAGTAATATATATTGCTATTCTCACTTTTTTATCCATCCTTAGCCTTGTAGGAAACGACTGTCAAACATCTGATGGCTAATTATCAGGCATTATATGGTGGTTGGATGTCTTTCTTTGACCAACCTCTGCATGAGACTATTATTTATTTTCGGTTGGTTTGATATATACCCTTCCATTGACTGGTTAAGAACACAGTTTTTCCACCAGTATATGTTGTTCTTAGCAATTTATTTTGTCTGTCCCTTTTTATGATAACTTTCTTTGTTATTAAGTCATGTGATTTGCATGCTGAACTACTGTTAGTACTTCACAGAGCTTGAAACGAAGAGAATTTTGCTGGATATTTTCAAGGAGAAGCAACAAAAGAATGCTGAAGCTGGCACAATTCCAAGTTTCTATAAGAAGGTTTCTTTATCTGGATATTATTTTTCATTTTGTAAAATTTCTTGTGAAGGATCATAGCTACATACACATGAACATGCATACACACATAGGATGCACAATATGCGTTCATGGGTGTATTTGGATCTTTCTGTTTAGAGACATTTGTTTTTCCAGCTTTGTTTTTTACGAGGCATATGATCACTTTTAAATTCTGGACATAGAATCTTTCTTATCCACACATCATAGTCATGCAAATATCAATATTATCTTGCTCTACTAGACTCAAGCCTTATCTTTTACTTACAATTTTGCTTCTCTGCTGTTCAGAAACCCGAAGAAGGATCCATCAGTCATAGGGTGCAACGGCTGGCAAAATATCGATTTTTAAAGGTATGCTTTTTGTCCTGTCTCTGTTGAATAATTTTTCCTTGTTGGAAGCTTGTATACTTGAATTTCTGACTTTAATACAATAGTCTAGAGTTTAGCCATTGTTATTTCTATGTGATTATTAAGCATCCATTATCAACCACTTGTTTACTCTCTTGCTTATGGACAGAAACAATCTGATCTCCTGCTAAATGCTGACGATCTGGATGCCATGTGGGTTTGCTTGCGTGAGAATTGTGTGATTGATGATGCAACTGGTGCTGAGAAGGTCAAGTTCACATCTATCTTTCACTTTGTCACAAATGACATGAGGAATGCTGATACCCTAGCAGCTTCTAATTTCTTTTGTTTCCTTCAATTTTTTTCATGATTAATTATGGTGAAGTGACGTTAGTTGGTCATGGAATTCTATCTGCATTTAGCAAATGAATTTAGGTTATGTAGATTATGTCATTTTTCAGAACTTGTTATCATTTGTTTGTAGAAAGAGAAAGGGGGAAAAATGCTGAATGAAAATAATCAGGTGTCACCACCTTAATGTCAATATGTCTCCTCTTGTAATACCTTTTTGTTATTACTCTCGTCAAATATACTAAATCAGGTGCACCATTTCTCTCTTGTGAAATTCATTTGTTTTGTAAAACTGCATACTCAGCTGCTAATTCCAGTACCTGTTCCTCATATGTTAAAAATTTCCCCTGAGAATGATACCAACAAGAACTTTTACTGCTCATGTTGATTGGCCTTGCATTGGCATCTTGTAGTCTGCTTTTGAACCAAATCTTGCTAGGTGACAGCTGTAAAGTGGTTCCATTTTTTTCCGTAATAGTTAATTATTTATATCATTAGAGGGATATTAACTCTTTATTTCTTGCTTGTAATATTAACAATATCAACATCTGAAATTGTTACATTTATATTTTTCTTCACTTTTCTGTTCTCATTTTTTATACAAGTATGCTGAAATCTGTATTTTGTTTGTCATCTTTAGATGAATTATGAAGACTTTTGCCACATTGCCTCTGTATGTACAGAACAAATAGGCCCTAAATGTCGGCGATTTTTCAGTCCTTCAAATTTCATGAAGTTTGAAAAAGATGAATCTGGAAGGATTGCTATTCTACCCTTTTACCTTTATGTGATGCGTACGGTAAGTATTACTCATCCTTGCATGCATAAAGTTTTTCCCTCTCTTTTTCCTTTTTTTGGATAAACCCCTATTCCAAACAGGCACAGCCATAATTCTGCTTATCTTGTTTTTGAGTTTGTTATTTAAAATTTATATGGTCAATTTGATGATGTGTTGACTCCAAGGGAGCATGTTTGTAAATAGTATCTCTTCTCTATCTTTCAATCATCCCATGTGAAGGTCTTAAAGACAGCAGAAGTACGTAGCATGAGAGAACAATATTGCTGTACTAAAATGAGTAATAAGATCTTGCTTGTGGTTTTACTATAATATGATTCCGTGCAACCAGATTGCTTGCTTTCATGGTCCTGGTGATGAAAAGAATTGGAATTTGTCGTGCTATGAAGGACACTGAGTAAAATTGGATCAGATTGTTGAGATAATAGTTATAAATCTGTAACTCCTGAAAGAGTTCTTGTAGGTCTTTTTTGTGGCAGAATTTAATAAGCAAGGACAGACAGAGTTTCCCCAACAACTTTTACTGATGGCTGGCCAATGATACTCCTGGATAATTATTAACTATGAACGAATTCTCAATTTTTAGCTTTCAGGAATGTGGATGAGCTTCCTGGGTAGTTTCTGAAGTAATGTTACTTTGTCACAAGTCTATAAAATCAATTAGTACAATTAGCTTTGTATGAGGACTGTATTTGCCCAAGTTCTATTTTGGTTTACTTGGATGCATTGCATATTCCTGCCTGCCACTAAATGAGACATTGCTTCTATTACTGTCAGGTTTCACTGACTCAGGCCAGAATTGACATGAGTGAGATTGATGCAGATTCTGATGGCTTCCTTCAACCTCATGTATTGCTCTTATATTTATTAGTCGATTCTTTCGTCTAGTTTGAATCATTAAAAGTTTCATTCTTGTATGCAATTTCTCTTTCCAGTGACAAATGAAAAATGATTGTCTGCAATTATGACAGGAAATGGAATCCTATATTCGAGGTCTTATTCCGAATTTGGCACAACTCCGAGAATTACCTGAAGCCTTTGTCGATATGTACTGCCGAATAGCTGCCCATAAGTTTTTCTTCTTTTGTGACCCCCACAGACGAGGTTTGCCTTGATTTTTAGTTTAGCTAAGTTATTTTATACTTCTTTTACCCTCTTCCTGACATTTCCCTGGTTGCTATACTTAACCACATGATGCTCTGTGGTATCCTTGTAGTTATTTTACTTTTGCACCATGTTAGTCCTGTATTGGCTTGTGTGTTTCTGCACGTTCTTTTGAGAAGCTGGCTTAGGATTTTTGCTTTTATGGTTTCTAGTTCTTTCAGAGTTATTGCATTTCTTTTTGGACTGAGAGAAGTACTGGACTGACACCAATCTTATTTTTCACAGGAAAGGCATGCATAAAAAAGGTGCTGCTTAGTAACTGTCTCCAGGAGTTAATGGAACTGCACCAGGTAAGTTATCTGTACATTTCTTTTTTTCTTTTCTCCCACTCAAGAGTTGAAAGACAAGTAGACAACCTCGGATACAGGTAAGTTATGTGCTCTTTGCATTATCTTTGAAGACTGCACTTAAGGGATACAATTCTTGTATATCATTTTTTACTCTGCCTTGGACCATTTGATGGTTATTGTCATAAAGAAGTTTTTTACAGGCTCCAAGCATTGCTGAATTGCAATTTTTCTTGCAACTGGCCCAACAAATATTTCTCTTTAGTGTTCCTTTTGAGTGTATCAGAATGTGGCATGCTACTACTTTGATCTATCATTTGAAGAATTAGTATCCCGATTTCTTAGAAAAGCAAAGTTGAAAATGATACTTCATCTTGCTTTTTTATTTTTTGATCTGGAAGGGTAGCCCTGACCATGTGACAAATATTGCTCACCTTCATCTTCATTATAGTCGGTATTTCTTTTTTCTTGTTGAGACTGAAGTTGCTCAAAATAGTTGCAGTCTGTTTTGTGCTATTGTGCAAAATTTAGACTTACGAAATATCATG
Organism: Apocynum venetum; assembly: GCA_019593545.1. Taxonomy (NCBI): domain Eukaryota; kingdom Viridiplantae; phylum Streptophyta; class Magnoliopsida; order Gentianales; family Apocynaceae; genus Apocynum; species Apocynum venetum. The sequence continues at coordinate 4,412,291 of SRSM01000127.1, forward strand.
TTATTGTTTGTCAGTCTAGATTGTGAACTTAATAAGCATTATTTCTTTCATCTATTTAGGAAAGCGAGGAAGAAGTCACTGATACCGAACAAGCTGAAAATTGGTTTTCATTGACTTCTGCTCAGCGCATATGTGGTTAGTGCTTTAAATCTCTTAACTTTCAAATCTTTATTCATGCTGAGTATCCTCTCATCTTTCTGCCCACTCATTCTTATTCATGCGACTTTTACTGACTTTGTGCTGCATTCCAGACGACTGGTTTCTTAATAAAAAAGATTGAGCTTGAGGGAAAAAGTTTGCTAATTTTAAATTGAAGCATATTATATTTGACTTCCTTGCAATCTTTAGGATCTTTAAATGGATGAAATTGATACTTTCCCAAAGAAAAGAAGCAAAATCCAAATTCTGTTACTGCACTATGATATATCCATTGCTGCTGCTGATCAAATAAGATGGTTTGCGTGCTAATTAAGCTGTAATCAGATGCATATGTAGCTTCTAGATGCCTGATTGTTGTGCATTGCAATGAATGGGAAATTGCTGATTTGTTTCTCATTTTGTTTCAGCCATGTCTGGCATTTTTACCTTACCTCCTCCATCCTTATCCAAGCTCTAGTTTTTGTGCCTTGAATTAATGCCAGATGATACATCAAACGTTTTTTCCCTTTTTGTGGCCCGGGGTTTTCATTTGGGGGCGCAGCCGTGGTGGGGGGGGGGGATCAGCAGCAATGGGAGGGGATGGGGCTTCTTGAACCATTAAATTCTGTTGCTTAATTGAACGGCACGTTCTAATTTTTGTGACATTCAATGGTAACATTGCATTTGCAGATATGTTTCTTGGTCTTGACAAGGATATGAATCAAACATTAAGCAAACAAGAGCTTCGAGAATATGCGGATGGGACGCTAACAGACATTTTCATTGAGAGAGGTAAAGGTTAACAGTGATCCACGTTTCATTCCCTAGGGTGACATAAATTATAGAACAGACCCTTCCAATGCATATGTTGTTTGCAAGTGTTGCTCATTTTGTCCTTAATTGCAAATGTTACTTTTACAACAAATTGCTTTGGCATTTACTCTTCCTTTGGGCCTATTTACAGTTCTTTTTATTAAAACTTCCCTCATCTTTCTGTCAATCTTATAAGGTCATGTTAACCTAACTTTAATCTATTTTAATCCAGAGCAATGGGCACTGCTTTAAAAAACAGTTGAAAGTAAGAATCTTTGGAGGGATATAATCTCAAATATTTGCAGCCTGCTTAATGGAAGGTCCTGTTTAGTTCTGTCTCTATGAAGTCTTTTTGTCCAGCCAATGGTTCACTTCTCTTCTTACATTGACAAGATTTGTCAGTGACACTATTTTTGTTGTTTCGATGCTGCATCCTAAATTAATCAAGCTCTCACTACTACCAATCTTGTTAAAATGGCTTTATGTGATACTTGGCAGAAACACACGAGCTCTGCAGCATATGCTTTTATTTTTTTCAACTGGATGATATTTATATTCAGGTGCCTACACTTAACATTTTTTTGTTCTTTTTCTTATAATAGTTTTCGATGAGCATGTTCGACGAGGAAAGACTGGAGGGGGTAATACTCGGGAGATGGATTTTGAAAGCTTTCTTGACTTTGTTCTTGCCCTAGAAAACAAAGATACTCCAGAAGGACTAACATATTTGTTTCGGTGTCTTGATCTTCATGGGAAGGGTTATCTCACAACAGCTGATATTCACACACTATTCAGGTAATTGAATCTTCTGTGTTTCATGACATGCCATTTAGGTGACATTTCCCTCCCTTCTAATTCACACATCAAATGCTTCATTCTGTAAGTCTACTATGCATGTCAATCATCATACGGAAGAAAAGAAGGGAAGCTTCAAAAAGTCGAGATGTTTCCGGATACAATCTTCCTAAATAAAAATCTTTCTGTAATTTCCTGCTTGTGGATCCTGAGCAAGTTCTGCAAGTCTCATGTTACCAGATACATGAAACCCATTACATTTCATACTATGTACTCCTGGAATGTATTCGACTTGTTCCTGGACATCTGTGTTTGCAAAAATATGACTCTGTTTTGCTAAAACTGAGTTTTATCTGGATATATGAAACAGAGATGTGCACCAGAAATGGATTGAGGGAGGGAACTATGAGTTGTGCATTGAGGATGTCAGGGATGAAATCTGGGATATGGTGAAGCCAGCAGACCCCTTGAGGATTACATTAGGTGATCTACTATCTTGCAAACAAGGCGGGACAGTTGCAAGCATGCTTATAGATGTGCGTGGTTTCTGGGCTCATGATAACAGAGAAAATCTTCTCCAGGAAGAAGAAGAGCCAGAAGAGGAAGGGTAGTGTAGTTGATTCAAATAATTTCTTCAGTGAAGATGAAGCATAAAAAAGGTTCCAGTCTTAGTTTAGTATATAAGTTTCTTCTTTCTCCTTTTCAATTTTCTCAATTAACAAGAACTTAGTGTGCTATAAGAGCATTGTTGCTGCTGATCTTGACACTGCTGAAGAAACCCTACCTGTCACATGTGTCGAGTTACTGTTAGGCATAGTAGATGGAACCCAGAGGAGACTCAGTTATGTAAATATGGCAAATAGAAGAACTGATTTCTTGACCTTCAGTCCATGGATGTGTGCATTATGTGCTATACCTTTTACTATTTAGTATCAGGAAAAAGTTACTGATGGATTGAAACATTTACTGTGGCAAGTAAGTTAAGCTATTCAGTTGGGGACTTACAGGTAATGCCATAATGAACATGTCTTTACTCTCTTCTTTCCTTTGGACTATATTTGTTGTCGGCCCTCATGGGATTCTTCTGTAAAAACGTTACAATATGATTGGTAGCGTTTTCTTATCATATAGTACAGAGATCCTTCTCATAATCATATGGATCTTGTACCAGTGAGGGCCTATGAAGTAGTAGTAATACAATAATGCAGTATTTGGAAAAGGTAAGAGAGTCTTCTCTTTTCATTAGACTTCGAGTCAAGGACCATTTTGTTGTCCCCTGTTTTCCCTACTTTCCTCCGGCTACCCTCTTAAAATGATTGAACTTGTCATATATGAAAACTGGTCCAAATTATAATCAGGCATACCAATATTTTGTCCATAAAGCTTCCATCTTCATCAGGATTCAGTACTAGGTTTAATGTTGAAAAGTGGGAACAGCTCCATCACTAGTGATGCAATCAGGTGAAAGGGGGAACAGCTCCGCTCCATTTTAAAATTCCCTTTTGTTATATACAATATACATCTTATTTTTATAATAATTAATTTAATGAATATGTATTCAAGTGTATAGGAGGTTCAATGTTTAGTTTAGATCCATCCCATTCATGTTCTTTTACAGCACTCTCCTCCCGCATTAAGTAACCACTTTACTGCTTATGCCAACCATGGGCCAAATTCTTGAAAAGACGTATCATATGCAAGAAAACAAAATGATAAAAGTAAAGAGCCACTTGTGAAGCATCTAAATGCCATATGAGGTTAGATGGCATCTTTTGATTCTTTTCCCTCGAGCAAGTTGTTGTGAATTTGCTGCTTAGATTCTTACAGGTACATGCAAAGGTACAATTTGTATGCAATCAGAAGAAGAGTAAGTGTCAGATAAACAAACTAGGAAACACAGGAGAAACTCAGAGGAAAGTTAAAAATTACCTCATGATGCACAAGAATATCACAGGGAAAGCTGCATTGTAAAAAATACCTGTGCTTGAATCTCCCCCCCCCCCCCTCACACACGCATTAAAGCAAAACCCTTTTCTGGTTGGCTTCTGTAATGATCATTATTTGGAGGAAACCAGTTTCTGTGTAATGGGTTCTTGCCGACATTGATTACAGTGTGGGATTTATGCTGGAATTGTTAAGATATCTGATTCATTTGAAAGGAAGAATTAAAGCCATGCACATCTAACTACTTAAAGCTCTCAACCCAGGCAAAACCAGGTGCATTGATGTGACAATGTTCATAAAGACATATAATTTACTTTGAGGCCTCAGATTTGCTATGGTAAATTTTCTCAAGCATCTGCCTTACTGTCCGCACTCTGTTTAAAGCTTGCCAAAGAACCAAGATTCAAGCAGCTACTTTATAACTCATGAAGAAGTAGATATGTCAATTTCCAAGAAACTTAGTGACACATAGATTGGCCCATATGGACATCATGTCACTCAAATAAGATGATCCACACAAAGCAGAGTAATTTAGAATAAGCCTCATGAGTGAAAGAAACAAATTAACAAGAGTTATTAGAAATATATATGCACGACACCACACACTTATATTATTATTTAAAAATGTGTGACTTGATTTTAATTTTTTAGTTTTTTTTATATAATTTTAGTCTACTGCAACTGTGTATTTAGAAATACAAGTAACAAAAACACTTGACGAGAACTCTGCCACAAACTCTGGCTGGTTTAATTGACCGCTAGAAACTTGCAGAGAAGAGGAAATCATTAAATGCTGCTATTTGAATTTAATGTTGTTGTCATTGAGGTTTTAAATTAGAATTTTGTGTCAGGACCACCTGAATTGTTCTCCTCTTCATCAGTAGCCAATTACCATAATTCAGGTACATATGCAAAAAGCTTAGAGAAAACAAGCTTGCAGCTGATGAAATTTTGCAAGGGGAATAGAGGAAAACCAACCACATAACAGTTCATGTACAAACAGCCCCACTTGCTTCCAAGGACACAGACAGCAGATCCAGACAAAATCCTGCTTGAGATATCCATACATTCTCCAGCAAAATTAATTGCTCCCCCCCCCCCTCCCTTCTTTTTCTTTGTAACGTCATAATAGTACCTTAGTAATGCAAGACTAATTCTACCTCCAAAAGAAGAATATAATTATCTTTTGTAGGTTAAGAATTCAATCCTGTTTATATTGGGCTGTTTATATTAATAATAGTCTTGCATGAAATATAGTAATATATGCCACTAAACTATTTACGAGTTATCATTTATTTTAATTTTTTATATTTTTGATAATTTTCAATTAAATTTTTATATTCATCCACCACAATATAAGGTGATGCATTCTTTTCCATTTTAAAACAGAGATGAAAATGTCTTTACAATTCATTTTACCATCAAAATGGAAAGTTGGAGTAACAATTGTACACAATTTGGAGATAAAATGGACTGTAGAGACATTTTTATCCGTGTTTTAAAGTGGGAAAGAAGACACCAAGTGGACATTTCACAAGAGAGAGTGAACCCACTCCAATGGTTCACCATTTTAGCTCATGTCATTTATTAACTCTCTCACAATGGGTAAAGCCCTCTCTTATATTCAGCCTTGAGACCCTTTTTTTTTTTAATTTTAAGTATTCAGCCTTGGGACCTTCAGTACATGACAAACTCCTTTCCTACATCAATGCCCTTCTACTTTTACAGCCAAACCCTGATGAAAGCAAATTTAGACAAGAATACAAAATAAATAAATGAGACAGCAGGGGAGGGGAAGATTCTTACAGCTCAAGAATCTATCCTATTTCTGTCCCAAGTGAAGAGATACATAAAAATCTGAATGCCCCATAAAATAAAATGCAGATAAAGAAAGGGGAAATTGGTTAATGCTTTACTAATTTCACAAAACATGCAGTAATTTTTTCTTTGGAAGCCTAATGCATAGTGTGTCTTTTGGGTCTTATTGTGGTGGTGTCTTGTTGTTGGCTCAGCTGTCATGACCTGTTATGAAGAACAGTCTCATCTTATAAACAAAAATAGGAAATTGTCATCTTCTTTCCAGGTCAGATGACAAAATAAAGAGGCTAAAAAGGTTGAAGCAGCGAATGGTAAGGACAGGATTCCCAATTGATGGAATGATAACCATTATCTTTTCTTTTGATCCCATTCAATAATTATGTCTTGCTGTTGTTTCTGTTTCAGTAAAATCATTTTCCATCACAGCCCACATCTCGGTAAAAATCTTACGTTTACACTTCAGTTGCAGCAGATCATATGATATAATAGCTAGTAATTTTTGTGGCTAGATCAACCCACAAATGGTGAAGTAAAGCTAAATGAAAGTGTTCAATCTACAAGAAAATCATGAGTACATAGTGTCATAAAAACTTTTGTTTACCTGACAGTTCTTTGCAGGTTTTTCAGGTCTGTTTGCTCAAGGTACTAAAAGTTTTTCCAGTACGTGATTGTCTGTGAGGTATGTGAGGAATCTGATGAAATATCAATTGGCATGAAAGGAATATTAAGCAAGAGGGCCAAACTGACATCATCTTTGAATTCTTCTAAACAAATTTTCCTTCTTTTTTTTTGTACTTTTCAGTTTCTAATTTCACCATTCTTTACCCCTCCCCCATACGACACACCCAGACAAGCCGAAAGGAGAGGAAAATGAAAGGAATCAACCTATAGAATGCCATAAAACTGAGGGGATTGCTAGCTAAGAGAAGGATCTCAGTCAGCACTAGATTCCCTGGTTTGATGTTGAAGTTATAATGTTAAAGACGTGGACAGCAATTTAAGTGGGGTAGCAGAGAGCTACCGAGCTGTCCAATCCAGTAGAATTGGCAGCATTGTGCCTCACCATAATTTCTGTTCCTTAAGTACATACTCAACATCAGCCAGTTTGCATTCTTTGGGACTTTTGGGCAGAATAAGCAATTTAAATGCCAAGAACTGCAACAAAGAAGGCCTAGTATAAAGAGTATCTACACACAATATTGGACCACACCTCTGCTGGAAACTTCACTTTGGTGCAAAGGTAGTTGTATATTGCATTTATAATACTTGTGAGACATTGATATTAACAAAATGGATGAAAAGTTTTAGAAATTATTGAGTGATTTTGATTCAGAATGTTTGTTCCCATTTCCATATCCAGATTCAATGTTCAGATCTCTTGAGGTAGACGTGGATACTTCACTGCATGGGAACTTCATTTGCAGCCATTGCTGGAGGTCTTGTAGGGGGCCTAGTAATTTTGGTTATAGTCATTTTGTTTTTGTGGTTCTTGAAGTCACAGTGCAAAGATTTTTCAAACAAGAATTCTGACTCCGGGTCTTCAGCTCCATCTACAGCTGGTAATGTCTAATCCTTGGGTAATCTTCAGCTTTTGATAAAATTACAGCTGATTTCTTACTCCGAAGTTTTACAGTGGAAATGAGAAGAGGTGGACCAAACTATTCCACTGGTGCATCTCTGGGTGGATTACATGAAGTAAGGCAATTCAGATTGGAAGAGTTGGAGCAAGCAACCAGAAATTTCAGTGAAACCAATATCATTGGATATGGAAGTTTTGGTATGGCTTTTAAGGGATTGCTTTGTGATGGTACTGTAGTGGCTGCCAAGCGGCACGTTGGTTCGCCTCGACAAGAATTCACTCAAGAGGTATATGACTAGTAGATCCTTCAAGAAAAGACCTCTTGGCATTCATATCAGTTCATCAACTGAGATAATGTATGAATCTAATGCCGGGATTTTGAGTTTTTTTTTATGACTGTATTAAAGAAAATTGATTTTTTCTTGATTTGCCTAATGCAAATTTCAGAATTTGATCCTCATTAGAACAAAGTTTCTGATGTCTTTGAAGCTTTGCCTATGCTGCAATTATATTGGCAGGTGACCTATTTGTCGAGAATCCAGCATAGGAACCTAGTCACCCTTCTTGGCTACTGCCAGGAGAGTGGATATCAAATTTTGGTTTTTGAATATTTATCCAATGGCAGTATCTGTAATCATTTATATGGTAAAGAACTCATTTCATGCAATTGCTTTCATTTTTTTTTTTATAGTACCTATGTGTCTGTCTAACTTAATATATGTTTGAAATTTGTCTTTGACAGACACAGGGAAGGATACACCAAAATTAGAATTCAAGCAAAGGTTGTCTATAGGAATAGGGGCAGCAAAAGGTATCTTTTCTTTGGCTGAAAACAACTCTGATGACCTATGTACTGAATTATCCAAGCAATCAAGAAGCAAATGGGAAATTAACATCTCCATGCACCAATTCAGGTTTATGCTACTTGCATGGCCAGAACCCTCCTATATTGCATGGCAACTTTAAGACAGTCAATGTTTTGGTTGATGAGAATTTCACTGCAAAAGTTGCTGATGCAGGGATATCAAAAGTACTTGAGAAAATTGAAGATGCTGGTCCATCTTCCTCAAGTTATGCCAATGCCTTTAGAGATCCAGAGTAACAAATTCTTTTGTTTTTTTTGGCTGTTCTATACATTTTTCATTTCCCACCGTTAAGCTGAAAGCAAGAATGTCTTATTTTAATGGTGAAATCCTGTTTTACAGCAGCTGATTCTTTATATATCCACTGTTCAGGATGGTCCAAACAGGTAGATTCAGTGAAGCAAGTGATGTGTACAGCTTTGGGGTATTCCTTTTGGAGCTCATATGTGGAAGGGAGATTGCTAACATAGATGCCTTTGGATCAAATGAAAGCATAGTTCAATGGGTATGTAATGCTTTCAATAATATAAAATCCATGTAACATTCTGGTGTAGAATTGTGAAGTCAGTGAGGAACATTCTTCTCAAAGATATTCAAAATATGATGATAAAAGTGTTTATCGCACAATGTTTACTGTTTTTCCTTATGTTTTGCATTTATACGAGGAACAAGCTAGGGACAATGCATCTTCACCATGATAGCTTTTCTATTGATGTAACTTTGCTGATCAGTCCAGCATTTGCTGGAGCAATGTTGTAAACCATTCTTTGATCATTTATATACATTTACATTTTGATAAAAAAAAAAAGTGATATTGATTATATGCATACATTAGGACTCAAATGAAGTTTTTAGTACGGAAACTTTACCACTTAAATTTTCAGCAAAGAAAATGACTAAAGTAATGACATTGTTCTAATCCCTAAATTCATACCTCAATTTAGGTTAAAAGCCATTTGAACTCAAACAATTTAGTGGATCATCGGCTAGTTGGAAGCTTCAGTTCAGAGGGAATGAGCGATTTTATCAGGGTGGCACTACAATGCATGAGCTTTCCAAGCAGACATAGACCAAATATGGAAACAGTAGTCTCAAAGCTTGATCAAGTACTTGAGAAAGAGAGAATGCTCACAACTGTAACAGGTGAAGGTACTGCAACAGTTACACTTGGAAGTCAACTTTTCACAAACTAAACAATGGAGGAGGTTGATTCATGCTTAGATGCAAAGAAAAAAGTGGTTGACAATGGCAGCCGAGCCCTGGTTTTATTTATTTTTTTGGGGAAGGAGGGGAGTAGGGGGGAAGATGGAGGAGGAAGGAATGGCTGAAATGAAAGATTTTAGTTCTCATTACAATACTGCTTAAGCTGTTCATTATCTCTTGCAACTTTAAACTCTGTGATCAATTCTTTTGAGAGAAAAGAGGACTCTCCTTTCCTTTAGTTTGCTTGCTTGATCATGTCCATTAATCTGATACATTCTACTGTGAAATTTTTTCTGTTGATGGATATGCTGGCAAGATGAAAGTAACAGAAACATCTTCAAGAGGGGTTACTTTCTCTTGGTTCACCAAAAGACCAGAAAATCTGATTTGGTCAATCCTCCACCTGCACCCCATACAAAAACCAGCTTGTGGAGTAAAAAGAAGAGATGAAATCAATTTTTGAACCAAAATTTATGAGCTTGGAAAAGGAAAATTCAACCTGAGCCCAAGCCTTGTCACTTGGCTGATTTATTGCATACACAATGACAATGTGTAGCAAGAAACTTTCAACTTGGAATGAAAATAATGAACCCTGATCCTGGAACTGTCATATAGAAACTATCAGAAGCAAAGAAATTATTTAGTGCTGGTAGCCAATAGTCATGGTAGGCATAATTATCTACAAGAGGATAATTCTTGCTAAAGAACCCTGCAATCTTTTGATGTTGCTACTGCTGACAAAGTGGAGGCCATTTACTTGAAGAAAGTTTTACATCTAAAATACACAAGGCACCAACTCATCAACAAATTTGGTTTAGGTTACCGGTTCAAAAGTTTCACAGCCTACTTACCGTGCGCATAGTGACAGACTGACCAACCAATGTCCAATGCCAGTACCATTACCCGGACATGCCAGGCATGTGCATTTAAAATTGAAGTTTGAGTCCAATTCCAGACTAAAAGACGTATTTTATGAAGAATTGTCCAGTTTAGGTTACCGGTCCAGTATTTTCTCAATCTACCTAATAATATAGCGTATCTAACTAACCAAATTTTGATTTTTTTAGAAATACAAAGAAAGTTTTAGACTCATATTACCTCTATAACAAGAATAAAAGTCTGTTATATGTGATACTAAAAAAAGCTTTTAATACAAATATCTAAGCTTACCAAGGTTGCAGCACAGAACACTCGGGGGTGATGCTCGAGTGATACTAAGCATTCACCATATTTTGCTCCCTTCATTTTAAGCCTCTTTTTGTTCTTTCTTTCTTCCCCCTCCCCCCCCCCCCCCCCTTCCTCCCTCCCCTTTCTCTCTTCAATTAAAAGAATTCCTTGATATCTGTCAACTCTGATAAACATATAATTCCAATCTGCATCTCAATAAACCTATAAATCCAATGTCTTGCCCACAATATTGCTTGATGGGCTTCAGTAAATTTTCTGTTTTTGGGTAGAATTCCCACCCATCTCCCATGTACCCCTCTCAGTCCTTGCTGTATCTAAGGACTTTCTGAGCATTCTGCTTCAGACTTTCTATTAGCAAATAGAAAAATGAAAAATAAAAAAGAATTCAAGAAGTAAATTTTATAATTTACCTTTTAAATGGTTAGAGCATGAAAGAAAATCTAGTCCTGTAGAAATATCTTGGCCCAAAAAACATGCCACGTTGCCACTTATCCTTCTCCAAACAAGTTTCGAAATTTCTTCGAGTTCAGAATATCCTGAAGCCTCTGTTGTTGTCCTAGAGTTTGGAAATGGTGTCCTCCACCACACCTATTGGAACTGCTCTATGCTTCTTTCCACACTGTCTTGCAAGAAACAAGCCCAACCCTAAAAGGAATCTCTCTGTAAAAACTAACAAAAACCCAAATCAGAGCACTAAGCTAAAGTATGAAAGTTCTGTAGACTTTTCTCGACATGCAGAGCATGGCGGAGAAGCCACCACTTACACTCGGCTTCCGCCTAAAGATGACTTTTTTCTCCCGATTCCCAATAATCCCATTAAAGAAATCAAGTTATCCGAGTCATCTGCTGTAAAAGCTCCCAAATTGGATCATAATTCTGGAAAAACGTCGGAAGTTGAGGGTGCAAAAGATGGAGATGACGGGAGGTTTGAACCTTTTGAGGTTGGTTCTGCTTCAGATTATGAGGATGAGGATTATTCTAGTGATGATTATGACGAAGGTGAAGAAACTTTGGGCTTTGGAAGTGGAGAAGAATATGCATTTGATGAAAATTTTGATCAGAGTAATGTATTTGAAGGACAGGCAAGTAAAGAGAAGGAGAAAGGGGTGCCTGCAGTGATGAGGTGTTTTGATAGGGCGAAAATATATGTAAAAGCTGGGGATGGAGGGAATGGAGTAGTGGCATTTAGGAGGGAGAAATATGTGCCATTAGGAGGACCTGCAGGTGGTGATGGAGGGAGGGGAGGTAATGTGTATGTGGAAGTTGATGGTTCCATGAATTCATTGTTGCCATTTAGGCAGAGTGTACATTTTAGGGCTGGGAGGGGTGGACATGGGCACGGAAAGAAGCAGAATGGAGCAAAGGGTGAGGATATGGTAGTCAAGGTTCCACCAGGGACGGTTGTCAGGGAGGCTGCTGGCAAAGGTGGACTGCAAGGAGATGTTCTTTTGGAGTTGTTGCATCCGGGACAGAGAGCTTTATTGTTGCCTGGAGGGAGAGGTGGCAGAGGCAATGCATCATTTAAGACGGGGATGAACAAGGTGCCCAAGATTGCAGAGAATGGAGAAGAAGGTCCAGAAATGTGAGTTCTATTTTGTTCTGAAAACTTGCTTTAGTTGTTCTTTTCAATGCCATAATTATGCTATATGGGAACGATAGGATAGTTAACTGCGTTCCAAATGCTGGTGTATATAACTCGTCCCATTATTTTTTATACATGGCATGGATGATTAATTAATGTAAATTGGTATTTGGTTGAGGATCGATAGTCTTTGGTCCTTCCTTTTTCTCTTTTCCTTAGCCTGAAAATAGTATTCCTTGCTTTGTAGCAGTATTCTAGGTTTCTAATTGTGTGTCTATTCTTTCTCTCTGTGATTCCATGGAATGTATAATTGATTTACTTGCTTTGAATGAGCTCTTTGCACTATGTTTAACTTGTTTTTATATGTTCTCTTACAATTATCATGGTTTTTTTATTCCTTAAATCCTTCAGTTTTAGAAATGTCTGCATCCTAAACTAGTGATGAAGTCCTAAACTAGGGTTACTTCATCACTTATCTAAGATCTGTTTGTCTTCTGTTTTGTTAAAAAAGTAGAATATCGAGTGAATGCAATTACTACAAAAAAGATGGAAAATTTTATGTTTTTTTTTTCTGACCACGAATTCTTCATTGGATTTTCATAATTAAGAGCCTGCTAATTGTACTTCATCACGCTATGGCTTTCCTCTTGTATTAGTAATGTTATTCTTGACCAGGTGGTTGGAGTTAGAGCTAAAGTTGGTTGCAGATGTTGGAATTATAGGAGTTCCAAATGCAGGGAAAAGCACATTTTTAAGCGTTATCAGTGCTGCTCAACCAACAATTGCAAACTACCCCTTCACAACTTTGCTTCCAAATCTTGGTGTAGTTTCATTTGATTATGATGCTACAATGGTTGTGGCTGATTTACCTGGGCTACTTGAAGGAGCACATAGAGGCTTTGGATTAGGTCATGAGTTTCTTCGACACACAGAAAGATGTTCAGTTCTGGTACTGACTGCAACTGCTTTAAAGAATTTAATGTGCATAATTTTATGCATGCAAGATAAATCAATTCCATATACAAGTTGTTCAACTTATCTGAATTTTATTTTGTATTTACTAGTTTCTGTCAATGCATCTAGTCTAGATACAAAAGAAACATAGCTAAGAATATGTTCCTTAGATTAGGTCTCACTACCTGATGCAGCACATGAGTTTCCTAATTATGTTATAAGTGGATTTCCAATCCTATTGAGAATTAGTTTCCTAGATTTCCTATCCTATTGAGACTTAGTTTTCTAATTTCTTAGTTTTCCTAAATAGATTACCTATCCTAAAGATAATCAATTTCCTATTTCCAATCTAAGCTGTTTTTCTAACTTTCTTAGTTACATTTTTCTTGTTATTTTGAATTCTATTTAAAGCATTTGCTTTGTAATCATTAGGTACAATCTTATCAATAATATTGCTTTGTTTAAATTTATTTATTCTAGAATTTATTTGTTTCAATCTGAAACAATCTTTCACTGCACCACAATTGGTATTAGAGCTAGGTTTTACCTAAGCTTGATGGTTGAGGACAGTTCAAGTGGAAAACGACCCACCGACAACGAATGACGATTCGAAAAAGTTGAGCAATGACTTGATAGAATTGAGGAAACCCTTCGGAATTTGACGCAGATGATAGCTGTGTTGACTGCCGATGAGGGGCATAGACCAATGGAAAGACAGGTAAACCCGAATAAAGACCGATTGAGGGGCGACAATTCTAATCTTACCAATGATGACATGACCAGTGGCCAGTAGACCCAAGGGCATGCAGTTCTGGTTGGTGGCTGGTGGCGGTGTTAATCGCGATGTTCAAGATGTGAATCGCAATTTGTGCGAAAACATACCACAACAAGTCTACACTAGAGGTGAGCAACGGATTTTTGGGAGACATAACATCAACAACAACAATCAGTTGGATGGTCCGGGAGGTAATGACAACCAGGTTGACAGTGGTGGTGCGGTGGTGCGGTCCGACGCGCAGGTGTGAGGGCTTTTGTTAGGCCAGATGACTATTTTTCACCATTCCAAGAGGATAGTAACTTTCCCCAACCACAACAATGAATCATTCCACGACGACAACAATGTGAGGAAAGTAATTCATCTGAGGAAGAAGGTATTTTTCAATTTAACAATCAAGCTAACCACCGTGGCCTAAATAACCACAATTTCAAGATGAAGATGGATTTACATTGTTTCGATGGGTGATTACACATATAAGATTTTCTCGATTGGATTCACAATATTGAGAATTTCTTTGACTATTTGGAAATCCCAAAAAATCGACAAGTGAAATTAGTGGCTTATAAACTAAAAGGTGGAGCCTCGGCATGGTGGGAACAATTACAATTAATTGGCAGTGTCAAGGGAAACAACGTGTTCAAACTTGGGTGAAGATGAAGCAGCTACTTCAATAACATGGAGGAATTTTATCGACTAAGTGCTCGAGTCAAATTATCTGAGATGGAGGACCAATTAATTGCTCGTTACATGAGAGGTCTAAAGATGATTATTCAAAATCGTTTAGCTCTTCAAGGTGTGTGGACTATGACTAATGCAGTTAACTTGGCAACAAAAATAGAAAATCAAATCAACAGATTCACTGTGCGCCCTCCAACAAATTTTCGACGCTCAATTCAAGAATCTATGACTATTCCTAAAAGGCCTACAACTTTGGGCATCAGTTAAAAAGATACTCTTTCGGGTCAAGTTTCAACACAGAATCGGGGAAGAACTTCAGCCCCTTTGCAGCCTAATACTTACGGTCGAAATCAACAACCACAAACCAATAATGATCTTTATGCACGTCCCACTCTTGGGAAGTGTTTTCGATGCAACCAACTTGGTCACCTTTTGAATAATTGTCCAAATAGACAATCAATCAACTATGTAGAGGAGAACAATGATGACAAGGAGCAGGTGTTTGAAGATAATCCTTATAAAGATGCCGAATTTGAAGAAGGAGACGAAGAGGAAGCAGTGACATGTATTGTTCAACGCCTTTTGCTAGCTCCTAAAAAGCAAGATGATTCTCAACGACACAAAATATTTTGGACTCGATGCACCATTAGAAATAAAGTGTGTAATGTGATCATTGTTAGTGGTAGTAGTGAGAACGTTGTTTCTAAAGCTTTAGTAAAAGCACTCAATTTGAAGGCAGAAAAACATACCTCACCTTATAAGATAGCATGGATTAAGAAGGGCCCTGAAGTTCAGGTACTTGAAGTCTACAAAGTTCCTCTGTCTATTGGGAAATATTTCAAGGATGAGATTTTATGTGATGTGGTCAACATAGATGCTTGTCATGTCCTGTTAGGGAGGCCATGGTATTATGACGTGGATGCTACTTATAAGGGGCGAGATAATACATTTGTCTTTTGGTGGTTTGATAAAAAGATTGGTTTGCTACAACAATCTCTAGCATTCGACACAAATCCCATTACTGAGGAAGATAAGCTATTGCTCACTAATATTAAGGGTTTTGCATTCTTCGTGGAAATCAAGGAACCAGGTTTGCTTGTAGCTTTGGTAGTTAAGGGCCAGTTGGATGACTTTGGTGAGATTCCTTTGCAAGTTCAAAAAGTGTTATCTAATTTTCTCGACTTATTCCCTAAGGAATTGCCCAACAAGTTACCCCCTATGCGTAACACTCAACATCATATAGATCTGGTGCTTGGAGCTAGTTTGCCAAATTTGCCATATTACCGCATGAGTCCAGCCGAATATAAAGAACTCCAACAACAAGTAAATGAGTTGCTTGATAAAGGTTTAATTAGAGAAAGCATGAGTCCTTGTGCAGTTCCAACTTTGCTTACTCCAAAAACATATGGAAGTTGGAGAATGTGTGTTGACAGTCAAGCTCAATAAAATTACAATCAAGTACCGATTTCCCATACCACAACTTAGCGGCATGCTTGACCATTTAGCAGGAGCTATGTTGTTTACTAAGCTTGATTTGCGTAGTGGTTATCATCAGCTTCGCATTCAGCCTGGAGATGAGTGGAAGACAGCCTTTAAAACTAATGATGAACTTTATGAATGGTTGGTGATGCCGTTTGGATTGTCTAATGCCCCTAGTACTTTTATGCAGTTGATGAACCAGGTTCTTCATCCTTTCATTGGAAAATTCGTGGTAGTTTACTTTGACGACATTTTTATTTACAGTCGAGATGAGAAAGAGCATTTAGCACATCTCAAGGAGGTTCTTTCAGTCTTACGTGCTAATAAACTGTATATCAATATTAAGAAATGTAGTTTCATGACCAATCAACTTGTATTTCTTAGCTTTATAGTTGGCAGAGAAGGCATTCAAGTTGATGAGACCAAGGTGAAGGCAATTAGAGAATGGCCAACTCCAAGAACTGTGCGTGAAGTACAAAGTTTTCACGGTTTAGCCACATTTTACATACGTTTTATTAAAGTTTTCAGCACTATAATGGCACCTATTACTGATTGTTTGAAAAAAGGTCAATTTCAATAGGGACCACTACAGGATGAAAGCTTTGAGAAGATCAAAGACAAGTTGTGTATTGCTCATGTGTTAGCACTTCCTTGTTTTGAAAAGATGTTCGAAGTTGAGTGTGATGCATCAGATATAGGAATTCGAGCAGTTTTATCCCAAGAAGGGCGTCTAGTAGAATTTTTTAGTGAGAAGGTTTCAGAGCCATGGAAAAAGTGGACTACTTATGAGCTCGAATTTTATGCTGCTATTTGAGCTTTGAAGCATTGGGAGCACTACTTGATTCAACAAGAGTTTGTGCTATTTACATATCATCAAGCTTTAAAGTATATCAACTCCCAAAAAATTACAAATCAAATGCACACTCGATGGATAACTTTTTTACAAAAATTCAATTATGTTATCAAGCATAGATCTGGTCAATCAAGCAGGGTCACAGATGCTTTAAGTCGACAAGCTTCTCTATCAGCAATAATTTGCACATAGGTCGTAGGTTTTGATTCTTTAAAGGATACTTATGCTAGTGATGCAGATTTTGGGAATATATGGGAAAAATGCAGCAATCGAGAGTTTGTTATTGACTTCCTTATTCACGATGGTTTTTTATTTAAAGGTACACAACTTTGCATTCCTCAATCTTATTTACGAGAATATTTGATTAGAGAATTGCATGTTGGAGGTTTAGGAGGACATGTTGGTTGTGATAAAACAATAAGTTTAGCGGAGGAGCTTTTTTATTGGCCTCAGTTGAAAAGAGATGTTGGACGTTATCTTCAATGATGTTCGGTATGCCAAAAGGCTAAAGGCCAAGCTCAAAATACTGGTCTTTACATCCCTTTGTCTATTTCTGAGACAATTTGGCAAGATTTAACTATGGATTTTGTCCTTGGTTTATAGAGAACTCAACGTGGCATTGATTCAATTTTTGTTGTTGTTGATCGGTTTTCTAAAATGGTTCACTTTCTTCCTTGTAAAAATCTTGCAAACGCTTCTCATGTAGCTCACTTATTTTTTCATGAAATTGTTCGCTTACATGGCATACCCTGTTCAATTACATATGATAGAGATGTGAAATTCCTCAATCATTTTTTGAGGACATTATGGAAGTTGTTTGACAATCAAATGGACAAACTAAATTGGCCAATCGTACTCTTGGCAATATGATTCGAGTAGTGTGCAGTGACAAGCCCAAACAATGGGATGTTGCACTTCCATAGATTGAGTTTGCTTTCAACAGTGTGCCAAATCACTCTACCAAAAAGACACCTTTTGAAATTGTCTACACTAGTGCTCCAAAGCATACCATAGATTTGATTCGTCTTATTCCTTTTGCCACTAACAATTATGATGTTGAGGAGTTTGCTAAGCGCATTAGACAAGTTCATAATGACATCAAAAAGAATCTTTAAAAGGCTAATTAATGATATAAATCTGCTGCAAATAAGCATCGGCATGAGAAGGTCTTTCATGAAGGTGATTTGGTAATGGTACACTTGCGTAAGAATCGGTTTCCAATGGGCACTTACAATAAGCTTAAGAATAAGAAGATTGGTCCTTTTAGAGTTCTTCAAAAGATCGGCTCTAATGCTTACAAGATTGATCTTCCACTTGAGATACACATTTCCAACACTTTCAACGTTGTTGATATCTTCGAATACTTTCTAGCGGACGAGTTTTCTTTGCAGCAGCCAAACTCGAGGACGAGTTTTCTTTAAGAGGAGACGATTTGATGCAGCACACGAGTTTCCTAATTATGTTATAAGTAGATTTCCAATCCTATTGAAAATTAGTTTCTTAGATTTCCTATCCTATTGAGACTTAGTTTTCTAATTTCCTAGTTTCCTAAATAAATTACCTATCCTAAAGATAATTAGTTTCCTATTCCCAATCTATGTTGTTTTCCTAACGTTCTTAGTTACATTTTTCTTGTTATTTTGAATTCTATTTAAAGCCTTTGATTTGTAATCATTAGGTACAATCTTATCAATAATATTTCTTTGTTTAAATTTCTTTATTCTAGAATTTATTTGTTTCAATCTGAAACAACCTTTTGCTGCACCACTACCCATCAATAATTCCTCTTCCAAGTTCCCGGACTGAATGAGGATTGAAGAATTTCTGATTTGCGCATAATTCAATATTTTACTAGGACTCAATTTTGTTGGTAGAGTACTTCTACATGTTTTTACCACCAAACATTCTGAGCGGGATGAGTTTCTTTTGGAAAATATCGAGGAATTAATCAACAAATGGAATCTCTAGTGTTGTGGTTACAGTGCTAATTAAGAAAGGCGGAGGGAGGGTGGGATTTATAAAATTGTAAAACTGCACTTAGGAAAATCAAAATGTCTAGAGTAGTGCTTATACTATAACATTTTGCCCCCACAAGAATTTCTCAGAATCCTAACATTATCCTTTACTCTATATGTCTTTCTATAGCTCATCCCCAATGCTATTGTATGGTGGTGTAACAAAGCAGTGGTATATAATGTTTCCATTTTCGTATATTCTCGTCTCATGGTAGGTGGAAGTTCGTTACATGATGTTGGCATATGCAATAATTTAATTCATTTGATTGTGTACAAATACTGTTATTAACTCGCTAGAATAACATAATTCTGGTGGTTTAGGTACACATCATTGATGGGTCATCCCAGCAACCAGAATATGAGTTCGATGCAGTTCGTCTTGAATTGGAAATGTTTAATCCTGAACTTGCTGAAAAGCCTTATATAGTAGCATATAACAAAATGGATCTTCCAGAGGCACATGAAAATTGGATTTCATTCAAAGAAAAGCTACGAACTCATGGAATTGAACCTTTCTGCATGAGTGCAGTGAAAAGGGAGGGTACGCATGAAGTGATATATGCTGCCTACAGACTTGTTCAGAAAATTAAAGATGCAAATGTAGAAGGTGAGATTCTATATCTCTTACAATAATTCTGTGATATTATTGTTTTCTTCAGCCATGTATATTTATACTGCCTTCCATTTCTTATTAGTTCTTCATCATGTGAGGTAGAAATTTATGTATAATTTTTATATCCTGGTGATGTTGTGGAGATTTTTACTTCAGTCAGGCTTTTTTATTTATTTTCTCTCTCTCTCTTTTAGTTTAGTCTAGTCCCACGTCCTACCCAATATATGAAGTCAGAATATATTCATCTAATGTTGGTACAGGAGTAGTGATTACAGTATTAAACAACTAATCTGTGAATGGAAAAGGGAGGAGGGGAGGGGAGAAGAGAGAGATATACAGAGAAGCATCACATACTGTAATATGATAGGTTATCTATTAATTACTCATTATGCACACTATTGCATATTGTTTCCGGATTCAATGTTTTATCTGCCTATATGTTTCTGGTTGATGCTATTTGATTGACGGTTTCTAAGTGAAGTTATTTGGCTGGGGGTTTGTTCCTCTTGGCATTGCTGCTGTTATTTAGTTATTTAATTCATATGGTATTAACTATTAAGATAGAATTCAACTGCTTACTTTGGCCCTCTACAGATTGTTCATGCTTCAACTTTTGAGTTTTGGTTTTGTTTTTCATTCCATTGAAACTATCAAGTTACAATTTGGTAAAAAATGTAAGAGTAATGCAGAGCTGAATGTTATTTTGTGAAAGAAATATACAAGAAGAACAACACAAAGCTATTGCACTTGTTGAGTCTAGAGTATCTCAAGACATGCACATTCATAATTTGGTGTGAAATGTACTCCTTATGGTAAGTAAAAATGACGTTAAGATATAGTTATAGGCTTCTTCCTTAGAAACACATGATTTGAGAGTTTGTTTTTCCAGAATAGATTATATTACTGTTAATAGAGTTAATTCCTGGATGATTCTTGCAAATTGCTACCTATTTTCTTTTCTGAACTAAAGGTGCAAATCAATATCTCCTGTCATATTTCATGCTGATAGGCAACTATTTCGTATGGTCTGGTTGCATTATTTTCATCTGATTTTACAACTAACCTCTCAAGTTTAGGTGCAAGTGGTCCAATGAATTTGAACCATGTGGCTGATATGGTTCGGAAGCAACGAACTGCTCCAATAAATGAATTTGAGATCTCTCATGACAGTAGCACAAATACTTGGATTGTCACGGGATCGGGTTTGCAACGCTTTGTCCAGATGACAAATTGGAGGTACAAAATGTTGGTTGTTACCATAATTATTTTTCCTTTAGGCAAATGTGCTTTCTTATTTCTACCTGGTTGTTTTCTGATACGTCAAGTCCTACTTAGAGATCAATGGGTGTATAGAGAGGGAGGCACATGACACCTCCCTAACATCTATCTTAAACATAATATTCAATCCTAGACAACACATTGGAGCATTGAAGCAAATAGCCCAAAAGAAATATGTTTCTTTTTGAAGATTAGACAAACTTGTCCAATTTTGATCTCAAGTGTGACTTCGTCTTCTGTATCATGTTTATTTTCACTTTCATGTTCAAGCTCATGCAAATATTTATTTTGATTCCCATCCTTGGCTATCTGAAATTAGCAATTTTAGATGCAACTCTGGCCGTCCCAGAGGCTACTTATTACTGATCTTTTACTCTGTGAAATAGATACGTAGATTCTGAGAGGAGGTTTCAGCATGTTCTGGAGGCATGTGGTGTGAACAAGTCCCTTACTAAACTTGGTGTCAAGGAAGGTGACACTGTTATTGTTGGAGAGGTAAGTATAGGCTTTTCCTTCGTTGCTGCATTGCTTTTTCTTCTTTCTGAGTTTCTGCCACATTCAGATGATGTGAAATTTGTCACTCTGACCTATTTGATGTAGTAGGCAAAGAACTTTTTGGCCTATTATTCTCTATGATAATGCATAATTGCTATGTTTTCTTAAAATTATAAACACCTTACTCGAGTATTTATTTTGGTCATCTGCCAGATGGAGTGGGTGTGGCATGATGCTCCTGATAATTCGGGACCAACAAGAATGAGAAAGTGGGCAGAAGATTCAGTGAGATAACCAATATAAACATTTTATACCGTAACCTTCGTATTGATCTTTGAATCGCAGGTATTATCACAGGTAAAATTGTCTGTAGCTCCAAGCAATAGCTTATACTGTTAGGACTCATTTTTTTGTTTTGGATAATCAAGGGTATCAAGACTTTATTTTTTCAATTTTTTTGCATTTACATTCATATTCATTGCGGTTTGGTGGCCACATTTTCTTCTGAAATTATTTTGCACTAGAAATGCGGAACCAATTTCATGGTGATCCATGCAGGGCCAGTTTACCATCAGATTGTTGTGCCATTCCCATTTGGAATGAGCTGGTTTTGGAGATTGAATCAAAGCATCTTGACTACAAGTAAGCATCAATAGAATAGGTGAATTAAATCAAGTCATTAAAAGTAATACTTACCAGTATATCAGAATAGACTAGAGTAATTGACATTGGCTCCTAAAGCTATCATACTATAGATAGTTTTGATATGTGCTCACAAGAAACAATTGATTAAGAGGGAACTGTAGTTTGTCTTTGTTGTCTTGGATTACTGTCATGTCATGAAATGTGTGTAATAGTATTGAATTTGAGATGTCTAGATGTCTCTCTTTGAGTTCCGTTATTCAGAATTGTGGACCACGAGGATTGTAAGTCATCTCCCTCTATGCTTTGTAGGATACATTGTTTTTAAGTATACGCTAAAGTATTAAAAAAGAAATCAAAATCTGTACTGAATGCATTACATGGCATAACGATACCTGTTTTAATTCCTTCGTTTATTGGCACTTTGGATATGCAGCAGCAGCAGCATATAGGTCCTTCAACTATTCATCTTCACACAAACATATGCAAGAGGGAGGAAAACTGGAGATAAATCCACGCTGCACATTATTCGTAAGACTCAAGGAGCCCACTAGCACCTTTCGGCTCCTTTAATTAGTGGCAGAGCGTGGATGGATCTGGTTATGGTCCTTTTTTCTGGATTTGGGTAGGAGATTAAAACATTTAGATATTGATTGTGACTGGAACTTTCCTACTGATTGTATCAAGTATAATTCTGTTGTCTGCTTCTGAATCTGTCTCAACTTGGATGCAAGTTGGAAAACTCCAGAAGATTAAGGAAAGCAACCTGTACAGACTTCGACATTTCATTCATGTCTTAGTGATAAGTCAAGAATAATGCAGTCAATCACTGTTTTTATTCCCATATGGAAGGATAGAACTTTTCACCTCATTGTTAGCAATCAGCAAATTGACTACTGAAAACTACAACACAAATTCCTAAATGTTCATATTCACAAGAAAGAATTCTCGCAGATCAAAGTTGAAACAAGACTAGATTTTGATATGGAATTCCAGGTGTTAAACATAAAATCTCCCCAGGGAATCTGAATAGAACTTATACTTCAAATTTGAGTGCAACGGAAATATTGGAACTTCCTCATTTCAAAGACAGAAAGTGCATTGCCATTGCCAGGATGGACAGGACCAGTAGCATAAAAAAGTTTTTTTTTCCCTTTCTTTTTCCCGTTATCTTTCACCGAGTTAAGATCTTTTATAGTATACTCTGAAATTTTGATGATACGTACTTTGTTCTTGAACTCTTAATATAAATTATATGCACAATAACACATTTTTATCTTAATTTATACAAATTGGTGTTACTCTTTACTAATGGAAAAAAGTATTGTATGCAGCGATGGATATGCATCTCTCCTGCCTTCCCAAATCAAAACTTGTCGGCAAACACCTTTTGAGCTTTGACTCCACACTCTACAAAGAAGATACATCAGTACTTCTCCAACTCTTGCCACAGTGAAAAAGGGTTGTGTTTACTGTTCATCTTTGTTACAACTTACAATCAAGAAAATCTGGGCCCTTCAAATCCAGCACTCCGTTTCATTGCACAGTATAAACAGTGAAATCACTGGACATGGTGATGATTCTGGGGTCGACACGTATACAGATAAGGACCCACTTGATTACTTGGCAACAGTGTCCACGTGTCAGGTCGACCATGCCTATCCTACTAACCCCTGGCTACGTGGCAATCTGTGGTTGATTGTCTGCAAGAAGAAACAAGTAGGTTTGGTATCACAATCCGGGAGTGTGCTTCCTCGGACTTTGATATATGGTTTCAGTACCTCCTTTTACTGTGTCCCAAATCTTCCTCTAGGATATTTTCATCTGTTTGTTACCCGGAAGGGATAGAGAATTGAATCGAACTTCATTTGTTTTACAAGAAGAAAAAAAAATGCCAGGAAAATTCGTCGTTTTTTACCTTCTCATTTTGGTATTTTGACAGTTTTAATCTCTATTTTTTTACATTTAAATTTCTTAATATTTCTCGATCAGTTGTTTTGGTCCTTTCCATTCAAAATTAATCAGAATTTAGTTAGAACTCGCTCATGATTCATTTTTGAGTCACCATCACCAACACAAAATGTGATGTTTTTTAGAAAAGAATATACGTAAAAGGTGGTAGTTTTTTTTTTTTCAACAGGATGCATTTGAGTGTAGTGAAAAAGAAGAAATTAAATAACTTTTAACAAATAGTAATTCAAAAAGGTTATTATTGCCAAATAGTTGTTCAAATTTAAGCAAGATTAACCAACATTAATCTCTTGATTATTGACCAAAAGTTTCAATAAAAAAAAACTTTTAATCAAGAATGAGGCTAAAAGGACAGTGTAAATTGTGAAAACTTTCACATTGAAATGAGAGACAACATGTCTCAAGCAGTTCCAACAAATGAGCCACAAATCCCTGAGGCTGATATATATTCCCCTGCATGCCTACTTGCAGTGCAGTGATTAAGCAGTAGAAAGAAGAACCCAAGTTCAGGGGCCAACCCGGCCCTTCTTGTTCTTGTTCTTCTTCTTTCTTGAGAGAGACAGAGATGATTCTAGTTGGTCAAAGACTAAGAAAATAATCTCTCTCTCTCTCATTCTAACATTCTCAGTCTCGTCAAAGTCCAAAGTCTCTCAAGTCCTTAGAATGTCACAATCTTTTTCCCTAAATCCCGGGGGACCTTAAATATATTAGGCAAAAGACAAACTTTTGTGCGTGTTTTGGAGAATGTGCAAAATTCTACAAGCAAGGACGGGAGTCCACAGGATACTCTATGCCCATTTAATATTTCGTTAAATTGAATTTTGAAATATTTAGAATTAAATTCTTATTTTTAAAAAATAATAATATATTTTTTTAATTAACAAATATTTAATTTAAAATTTTATGTCTCACTAAATAAATGGTTCTATAATAAAGATAATCTTATAATTTACTTGAAGTCAAAAATGAATATCAAATTTTATATGAAAGAAGTATAACTTAATTTAAATTTACAAGCAACATACAATTCTCAAAATGTGCTTGTTATTTTCGTAATACATTAGATACATTTAATAGACAATTTTATTCTTTATGAAGGAAAATGGCACATTCACCCAATAAATTCTTTTTTAAAAAAATAGAATAGATTTAATAAATGTGTTTCGTTTAATTTTTTTGAAGGACTATTTTTTACATTATTTTAAAAAATCAAGGCTAAATTTGCTAGGAAACCTGTTTATAAACTCATTCCTTGTATATGTACATTAATACTAGTTGATAGAATAAGTATTTTTATGTAAAGATAATTTTTTTTTCAATGAGAGAGATAACTCATTTTTTAAAATAACACTGGACATTTTTTTTTTCTTCAATACTTCCTAGGCCATCTTCTATAATATATTATTATAATTGTCACGCCATAATTGAACGATTAAAATAGTTAAGCATCCAAACCCTTTTCTTGTAATCAGTAATTTGAATGGCGAAACTGAAGAAGAGGGGAAAAAAAAAGTTAAAGGCCCCCACTTCACATCATATTTTTCCGGGTTTCTTTTTTCTTTTTTTTTGTTTACTTTTGGCAAATCTTATTCATGCTGATTAAGGAATTTCCAACCTTATAAGCAAAGAAAATAATAGTACTAATTTAATGGTATTATACCAAGTGGATCACATCTTTTCATATGAAGCTTGACTGATGACTCTTCAACTTCATGTTTTCTCTTTCAAAATTCTAAAGGATTCGTTTTTGGCTACCTTCCATTCAAGGAAAGCCATAATTCTTCTCCTTTCAAATTAAAAATGATCATTCTTCCAAGTGACTAACTTAATACTACTCGTTTTGGAAAGTAAGTCTTATTATTGTTTTGCTTTGCTTATACACATTTTGCTATGGACAATGAACCACAATAAGGCTAATTGTTGTGAGTGAGGTTTCTTGGATTGGATTTTATTTTTTTTTTAGGGGTGGGGTTAGAATAGGGGAAAATTATAAGTTTTGTCATTCTTGCTATCTTTTTCAATTGAGAAGCTTTCGGTCTACCTATAATTGTATCCATTCAATTCTGGAATAATTATGGTGGATGGGTCAAGGCCCCAAGGGTCATAGATTTTGTCCATGTCACACCAAAAGATAATGACTGTTTTAAGGCTATAAATTAAATTTTATATATATATATATATATATATAATCTCTCTCTCTTTCTCTTGAATTTTTCTTTTGTACAATAAGAAGAGAGAGACCATTATAGAGACCAGTGGCAAGCAAGAATATAGTATTGTGTTAATGATAAAGACATAAAAAGGGGTTGACCATTGTGATTATGATTAGCTAATGGTGTTCCCAATGCATTTAGGCATGTGAAGCTTAATCAAACTTG
Source organism: Apocynum venetum (assembly GCA_019593545.1). Classification (NCBI taxonomy): domain Eukaryota; kingdom Viridiplantae; phylum Streptophyta; class Magnoliopsida; order Gentianales; family Apocynaceae; genus Apocynum; species Apocynum venetum. Next base: position 4,438,348 of record SRSM01000127.1, read on the forward strand.
GAAAAAAGTTAAAAGTATCTTGTTAAAACTGCTAATTAAGTAGATAATTAATTTGTCCACTGCCCCCACTACATTTCTTTATTTTAAATTTTCTTCTTATCTTAAACATAAATTTCTTTCGAGTTTTTTTTTTTTTTTTAGGAAAATTTCTTTCAAGTTTGATTCATGTTGCTTTCCATGTGTTCCTCAATCTTTTGATTGCCCTTTTGACTATAGCCTTTTATAGTTCCTTTTAGGCAACACAGAGATCCATGACTTATTTGCTTTTTGCCTTTCTTGTTTTTACTTTTTTTTAAATGAATTTTTCTTTACTTTATTATTTATTAATTTTAGCTAAATTTACCAAAGCTCAAAAACACACAAAAAAAAGCATATTAGTTAGTAAAACTCTTTCATTTATCAATTCAATACGACTCAAAGTTTGATACATACCTAGTAATATATATGTTCATGTTTAAGAGTCACTATTCGATTTTTGATTTGTTCTTCCGGTCTGAAAATTTGGTTTATTCATTCTTCAATTTTTTTCTAATGAAGACCAAATCAAACCGTAATATTTATAAAATTGAAAATCAAAATATTTCGATTTGATCCAATTTGGTTCAGTCAAGATCGAAATTCCATTTTATATATATTTAAAATGAAATACTAGTTTTTTCTAACTATTTTGTAATGTCTACATGAAGTTTACATAAAATTCATAAAAATAAAAATAAAAAATCATCTCATTATATGAAGTTCTTGTATAATTTGAAAGATTTTTGTCATGAGTAGAAAAAAAATCATGAAATTAGAAACAAAAATAATTAATTATTACTATTATAAAATATAGGAATTCGGTCTTCGGTCAAGTCCGATATTTAAAATTGAAGACCGAATCGAAATGATTTTATTTCTCAAAGAACGAATTGATTTGGATTGTTAGATCGAAAAACCAAATCAAATTTTAAAATTCAATCCAAACAATCGGTCTGGATCAAATAATGTCCACCTAGAAGTGTTCAAAAATCGAACCGATCCGAAAAACTAATCTAAACCAATCTGTAATTTTAAATTGGTTTTGTTTTTTGATTTTTCAATTTATTTGGTTTGGATATCCGAAATTTTTCAAAAGTATGGTTTTGGGGATCGGTTTCAATTTTAGAAATTTTGGATAACCGAAAATCCGAATTTAACATAATATATTTTTATTATTATTATTTTTAGGTTAAGATATTAATGAAAAAATGTCAAAATTCAAAACCCTAACACTACAATTCAACAGTTATAGTTTAATTATTGGGAAAAACTAGATTTTTAATGCAATTCAAGTTCTAATTTTGTCTTTTTTTTATTGGTAGATATCTTTGATGAAAAAGTGATAAAATTCATCAAATGACAAGTCTTGTTTTTACTAAAATGTTATGAATATTATACTGAATAATTTGACTTCAATTTTTCATGAGACTTTTAATTTTCTATGTATTTTTATTATAAAGACTTTTTGTTCTTTTTTGTAGTCATTAATTATATGAAATAATTAATTGTTTCAGATGATTTACTATCAAACATTATATTAATAATTTATAAAATGGAGAAATTTGATATTTTTGTGGTTTGGTTCTTTGGTTTTAGGATTAATATAGTTTGATTTGATTTGTCTAGAGATGAAACTGAAAACCGAAAAACCAAACTATTAAACTTAATGAACACCCCTATGTCCACCCCTATTCATGTTCTTTCTCTTGTAATAGTATATGATCTTCTTAACAAACTAAAAAAATTCAGAAAACAAGATAGGATGCTTGTTAATGAGAATGTTGTGGTTTCCTTGTGCAAATTTTATATGAACTTGCCATCAAATCGTGTTTTAAATCAAGCCAAAATTGATTCATTAGGGTTTTATCCATGGTCTTAGCAAAGTTTACAAAGCTTGCCTTCGTGGACAAAAATCAAGAGCATTTAGGAATGTTTTTTACATACTTTACAACAGCATAAAGAAAAGTTCTCTTGGATTGTAACAATAATAATTTCTCTCGTGGGATTGAATGTAAACTTTTGAATTTGGCTAAAGATTAAGAAATTTTTTAACTTTAACTAACTTACTAACTTATAATTGATATTAGTATAATAGAAGATGAAACTCATGAGTTAATGAGATGTAAATCTCTTAAATTAAGGTATGTGTCATGAGTTAGTAAGATAAAATCACTTAATTAAATAAGGTTATTAATAGAACTTTGAATAAAAAATATATTTATTTAAAGAAATTTGACATTTAATTTCAAACGAAAAGAGTATTTCAATACTTACTAATCAGTATAGTATGGTAATTAATTTATTAAGTAATTACTTTGATAGGAATAACAAACACAAAAAAAATGAGATAAATATATGATCATACCAAATTAATTTAAATATTACATAAATCATTTTTCTAACTCAAAATATGCATGTCTCTTAATTTAATATAAATGACAAAATGTATATAGTTAAAATTTTTACCTAGAGTTTCTTGTGAAGTGCCTATTTTGTCTTTGTATTCATATAGAGACAACTTGGTATGTCCATCAACAAAGCCAGATGTGGCATATATCTTAATCACTTGGGTTAATTGTTTTGGTTAAACATAATGTTTAACTGCTCCCTTTGAAAATCATGAAGAAGACAAATATTATAGAAGGAAACAAGTTGATTTACTTTGCAGATAATGCGGATATACATGTGCAAGCCTAGACATAATAGAAGTACCACTTTTGATCTTTTCTTCAAAATTCAAATAGTTTGAGACTCTCAAGGAATAAAAAGACAAATTTTTGGCTGCCCCTTTTTCTATCTTCTTCATATCATATGGTTGATTGTTTTCTTTCCACTTGAGAAATTTATAATACCTTAACTAAAATAATGATTCTCATTGATGACTCATTTCTTTATTAATTAATTGATGAGATCAAACATTCCTCTTTGGCTAGCTACCTTCAAATTCACCATTAATGTAATGCTGCATAGCTCAACAAGCTGATTATGGTAATATGGATAAAGTTTCTGATCATCATCGTTAATTAAGGTTTTGAACAATGTACATTTAATATGAATAGTAACTCCAAAAAAAATCTAAACTATTGAAACAGATAAATGGAGAAAGTCTTTTTCCTTAACTTGATCTAAATTAGGGAATAGACAAGCACCTTTGTGATATAGAGCAAATAAGCAGTAAAAAAAGAGGTTTACATATATAGAGAAAAAATGCCCAAAAGTACAATTTTGAAAAGACGTTGAAAGAAAAAAAATAAAGAATGGTCTTTTCCCTTACTTCCCTCCATAATCACACCAGTGACCCCTTTAAAAAGAGACCTTTTCTCCTTCCCCTCTCCTCAATTCATCACTCCAATCTCTCTCTCATTTCTCAAACTCAGCAAAATTCTCTTCCCTTTTTCTGTTTGCTTTCTTCCTCCCAATGTCTTCAACCACCTCATCAAAAACCTCAGAAAAACCCATGAATATCTACGAACCCATCCTTACACAAACAGGATTCACTTTATTACAACGTAACACTTCAATTTTTTCTCAACCTAATGAGAAAAGAGGCCGTAGGAAACAAGCTGAGCCAGGAAGGTTTCTTGGTGTAAGAAGAAGACCTTGGGGTAGATATGCTGCTGAAATTAGAGACCCCACAACTAAAGAAAGACATTGGCTCGGTACATTTGATACTGCTCAAGAAGCTGCTCTTGCTTATGACAGAGCTGCCCTTTCCATGAAGGGTACTCAAGCAAGAACCAACTTTGTTTACTCTGATCATACCACAACAAATAATTTCCAGTCTCTTTTCAATATCTCTCCTAATTTTGATCTCCAACCCATTTTGCATCCATCACATGATGATGTAAAACAACAACAGAACACTACTGATCATGATCAAAGAGAAAATCCCATTTCATCTGATGATGGTTCTTCTTCACCAAATGAAAATTTCTTATTTTTCTCTAGTGGGACTAATTCAGGATACTTGGACTGTATTGTCCCTGATAACTGTTTGAAGCCTCCTAATTCTTCTTCTCAAACTGATAAAAACTCAATGATTGATCAGACTTTGAGTTTTTCAGAGAATAATGCCAATTCGAGCCCTATATATGCTACAAGTGTGACAACCATGGAACCTTCGGATACTGGAAACTTCTCTTACTATGATAATAATAATATGGGATTTTGGGATCATCATCAAAAGTCATGGGAAATGGAAATGAATTCTTGTGAACTCTCAGCAGTTATCAACAACAACAGCAATGTTCCAGTAATCGAAGAAAATGGATGCATGGAAAACTATATTGATTACCCAATGATGGATAACATTGCAAGTTTTGAGGCATTTACTTCATCAGCCAACGTCCCTTCTTTTGGTGATATCTTTGATTTGGGCTACTCTCTTTTCTAATATTTATATATAAATATTACTACTGCATGTGCTTTTGGAATATATATGGAGCATCTTATTTTTCTATTGTCTTGTGTTTTTTTTTTTTTTTTTGTTATGGGAATTGGGAAATGGGAAATTGTAATTACGTATTGTAGGGCATTCCCATATTAATTAGGAAGTAATGAAAACCCTTTTCTTGTTGGCTAACAAAATCAAGAATATTGAGCTAAGGCTGTTTGATAAATGTAGCATTTGTGTTGACAAAGGACACTATATTTATAGTTTTGAGTTGAAATGTGTCTGAGAGTTCACGAGGAAGAGAATAGAATGTAATAGCATTCATTCAAGGAATTACGCTACATGCATGTGTTGGATTCTTGCACGACAAGCTTCAGATTCATTCAAGATAAGATTTAAGCAAACATATTGTATTCACTATTCATTCACCAGTCACCTACCCCACCTCCTCTGTACATGTTCTGCCAAAATGAGACATGTGCTAACTAATATATGGAGGAAGGAACAAATATATAAATCAATACGTCTCCTGATTCTCTCTTATTGCATGATTCCTAAAGATGGAATATGGAGGAGGATCAGTCATAGCTTCCTAACTAGATATCCACCCATCCCCCTCCCCTTTATACAGGGCGTGGGATGTACAGGAAAAACAAAAACGAAGTTTAACCATGTTTTCGATAAATAAATGGGTTATATGCCCTCTCCCTGATAGGATCCTTTTGATGGACAAAGTGTTATCAAAACATGGGTTCAACCTAGGATTCAACGTACCAAGATTAGAAAGACCAACTTAGTAAGATTATATAAATGAATCATGCATCCTCTTTCTAAGAGATCCTTTAGAGGACGAAGTCATTTTGATTTTGATTTTTTTTATTACGAGAAATTGGATATGGAATCAAACTCACATCACACAATAGTGCAGACTAAAGATCTTTGTCCACTGAACTGACCTCATCATGCTCTCCTCGATTAAATTATACCTTCTTAAACTTGATTTGTTTAATCCTGTGCATTGATTAGTTAGCCATTCGTCAATCCACTTCGTGGTCAGAGGTAAAGAACCTTTTTTAACTTGATTTGTTATAAGTTACTGTATAGATAGTTAACCAAAAGAATATGACCAATGATTTTCTTTTATGACAGCCAATCAGCTGATTGAATGATAGCCACATCAACCATAACTTTCTGTGCAATCAGCAATGCCCTTTCGGCTTTGGTTTCAATCAAAGCCGTACTTCGAGCAGTTTATGGTAAGGTGAATTATCTGCACCTCCTCTCAGAAGGCAATCAAGAAACCCAACTAGCTTACTAAAGTTGCACAAGAATTTGAGCTTTGGACACAGCAAAACTAAGGAGCTCAGGGCACATCCTAGGACGAAAGCTCAATGGAGTAAAATTTATCTATAAGGCTTTTATGAATGAGGGGAAAGAGAAGATGGAAGAAAAACAAAGGGGTAATGAAATGGTCATCTCTCATCAACTCTACAATGCAAAATATTCGGTAATGGAATAGTTGAAAAATGCAAGCAAGGAAATCCCCAACAATTCTCCCTCTAACCTTCCCATTGAAAAGTTCACAGAGGAATACCTGTGGCCAAGGAAGCTCGTTCATAAATAGGTATATAACCTTATATGATCATAAGCAGTAGAGGGAGATCAAAATATCACAAACAAGAATATCTTATGTATAGGATCAGTTGGTTCCATCCCTGTGACGGTAAGAAACCTGTGAGCAACTTTGCATATGAGAAACCACCTCCTGTACCAGATGTACTTGCACAAAGAGCTCATAAAATCTAATTGAAATTGTAAGGCAAGGTATTTACTAAAGGGGAAAAAAGGCAAGACCGAGCATTTCTCAAAGATAAATAAAATAAAATGGCAATTCTTACAATGTCAAAAGAGTTTAGCACTCTTCGGCTGTATTTGGCCATCAAATTTATCAAGAAGCGTTCAGCCAGTTTGCTTTTCACAACATAACAATATAATTTATCCATATCAAAAGGCAGTATTGAATGCTTTTTTTTGCAGTTCCCTTAATTAATCATTTCCACAACAAAGCCCCAGACAAAAAGGGGGGGTGACAAGGAGACCTTGGAGTTCATTCCTAAGTCTAATTGGAGGCTTGTTCCAAATCCCAGAGGAACCAAAAGCTGGAAATCAAGGTCAATTTCAAAGAAGAATGGTGACCGATGAATCTTTCACGTTTTGAGAAAGATTACAACATAAATAAGAACAGCTGACAACAAGCTCCAAAATTTGGACAAGGGTGTAGAATTTCTAAATGTGAGGAGGGTTTTGTTTCATGTTATTCAGAACCAGCTTGAAGCTATACGAGGTTTGCTGGATCTTCAATGGAGGGATATGGCTTATTAAAAATGGAAATGAGGGCCATATAATGGTTTTATGAACACAAGACAACGGAGCTACAGTGTCCTACATCTGAAAGAGAGAATCATGATTGACTAAGAGAAAAGTCTCCTAAGAAGTGATGTGCACCAAAAATATATCACTGAGTCCAGGAGATATATGGACACAGATCAGGATCTCTCTGCATATTTGGCTCAACTTGACGAGCGAGCCTCACTCCCTTGAACTGCGCTACTACTGCCACTTGAAGTAGATGATCCCTGTCCAATCTGCTGAGAACTTGAATGAGGAACAGTTCCACTCTTCGAAAATGACGAACCAACCAAACCAGTGGAACTGCTCATAGAAGACATTCGGCTAGAGAAGGCATCCTTAGTAGAGCCAGATATGAGTTCAGGCCTCAAGTCTGAGGATGACGATGATGGAGCCAAAGTGCCAATTGAAGATCCAACAGGGTAAGGAGCAACAGGCATATCAGCAAGAGAAGATGCAGAAGGACTATAGCTAAGTGTCCCCATCGGGTGATTAAATCTGCAAGAAGGACCAAATTTGCACACTCCATTCTGTGCATAGTGAGAACAGATAGGAGCATCCTAGAAAAACAGTCAGAGAAAGGCATCAACTTATATACACCATTACATCAGAAAAAAAGAAACAGTAGCTATGATACTGCATGCAAAAAATTAAGTGAAAACAAGTTGTGCACAATGTTATGGTAAAACAGTAATTAAAAAGCAATCAGAGGAGGAAATGAAGATGAACTCTGATGTCTGAATCCAAGATTTTATTGTTATCTGTGCACGTGGCATAGAGCATGAATAACAAGCCTTGTCAATCAATCAAAAATCATGGGGAAATAATTCCAACTGTAACAGTCCATTGAAGGTTAATGTTGCAACCTGATAGTTGATATCCACCAGGCAGATACAGTTTAAGATACAAGACACACAGAAGAGAACAGTATGTAATTTCCTCAGTCAACATGGTTCAAAGTTTCAGACAAAAAACAAGAAAGAGCAGGATAGACAGCGAGAGAGATGCATGATAAATTCCATCAGTCTCAATGACTTCAATTATCTGAGAAACGAGAAAAAAATAGGTCTCAGTGCAATAGACCTTCAGCAAAAAGGAATTTCATCACATTTTTTCCATTACCAATGGTTTCTCGAGTTTTGTATAAAATTATTAATATATCATTGTAACTAGAAGAAAGATCAGCACCACCCAAGCAAACAATTGTGTTCATAGAGGCGTACCGGACGTAGAGGCAGGCCCATGGGGCTAAGGACAAAACTTGTCTTCTCTGCACTCCATTCAGGTGGGTGATGATATCTACAGGAGGCCCCAAATTTACAATCCCCAGTTTTCATATAATACTGGCATTCAGGTTGACCAGGCCTTTCAGGAAATGTGCTCTCCTTGTGGCTGCTTCCTGATGGACCAGCAGAAGAAGATATTGGTAGATACTGTCCTGTATATGCAGGAGCTGAAGGAGATAACTGTGTTATGCCATACACTTGGCCAGCTCCAGCAGTAGGTTGAGTACTTGCAGAGGCAGCTGGACTAGGTGGTGCCTATAAATGTAGGCCAATGAACACATCAAAAGGCAAACACTCTTTAGAAGCTTTGGATAGAAAAACATGCTTGCATTACATACCGGATAGGAAGTCCAACTAGGAAAGGAAACCACCCCTGGAGGAAGCAGCATAGGACCATATGTACTGTGGATGTATGAACCTGGGAACATAGTAGGTCTTGCAACAGGCCAGTTGCCAGCAACTACTCCATATTGTTGAGAAGAATGAACAGGAGGAGGTTGCAATGTAGGGAAAATTGCAGGTACAGCTGCTGGTGCATGTAAAGGTCCAGGTCCGGGCGCTGATGCTTGCACACCGGCCGGCTGTGGATGATGAAATTTACAGGTGACACCAAACTTGCACTGCCCTGTTTTCGCATAGTACGAACATTCCTTTTCACCCTGTGACAAGAAGTTCTTAAGCCAGTCTAGCACAAATCTTTAAGCATATTGATCAACATAAATGTATAAAGAAGACACAAGTGCAGACCGGTCGTAGAGGGTATCCATTAATATTGAGATTCACTGGAGTCGGAGATCCACCTCCCTGTCTTGGATGGTGATACTTGCACGAAGCCCCAAACTTGCACATTCCTGTTCTCATGTAATACTGCAAATCATATGAGCAACAGAAGCTGCATGAGATAGGATAACTCAAGAAAAAGATCAACATGTTATGCAACTACACAAAGTCAATCAAGAGAAGATAAAAATTTAAATTCAACTTCTAGAAGGCACACTGCTTTCTAGTAGGGTCAAAGAAGTAGCCTTGCTAAATAGTAGGTGCAGGAGCTTCATGTTCATTTAGCTACTAAAGTATGCTAATAGAAATAGGTACAACATAAATTATACAAGACCTGCACTTTGTAGTCTAGCATCGTGAACAATGAACAATAAACAAAATGAAATCAAGTTACTGCAAAATAGACAATAATGGAACCTTTCCAAGCATCATCTAGGATTTATGCATATTCAACTGCAAACCACTGGGAGGGAGGTGGAGAAAAGAAACTCAAGCCTGAGAATACATGGAGCACATTCTGCCACATATGTCATTATTATCCAAAAATAGATCCCTGTTATAGAAATTTGACTACAATGGCATCATAATCAATGTGAATGATTTAACCCACCAAAAAAAAGTCATCTGCAAAATGCAGAATAGAAGAGAATGCATAATAACCCACATGGTAAAAGGATTCCAACATGCAAAAAGATGAGAAAGAAACAAATCATAAACGCATTGATTGGTAAAAAGATTTAATCTTTATACTATCCAACAACTTTTAAAGTTCACATACAATAAGCAGAACTGGGGGGGGGGGGAGTGCTTCTTAATCAGCACATCAGAAGATCAGGCAACAGTTACACAAAAGATAGAAAAAGACGAAATCAACATAAAGAAATTTCCCCTTATCCAGGAAAGGCAGCATACAGACGAAGAAGAGCAAGTCTGACAAGCTGCAATCAAGACAATCACTCCCCCCTGCAAGCATACTGATAATACCAGAACAGGAAGAAGACGAATCTGATCTACTTCTTCCCATATTCAGTGAGAGCACGTGTCAGAACCAATCATTTAAGACAGAACTAAATACACTCAGGGCTCCCCAAAATAGAATACAAAAGGATGAAGAGGCTACGGATCATCGAAAATGAATAATTCCTTCTTCAAGATTAGACAGTATACAGACAAATGCACAGAATCTAGCTAATGAGTATTTGGTAAGTGATCTAGCAAGGGCACCACCATTGAAACAAGAAAAAAGACGAAACCATGATCCACAAATCAGGAGCTGCTGCTTCAAGAACCAACAATGAGCAGTGTATGAGATCATTACAAAAGAAAATCTAGCACATGCACCTACACTGACATCGTCCGTACATGAAAATCTCCAATTTCCATAACCAAACAGAAGCATTAAAATGAAAGTACCTGGCACACCGGTTGATCCACTCGCTCTGGGTACTCTCCTCCAGCAGCCCTAATAGCTCCCATAACCTAACATTAATAATCAATCAAATTGAAATAGTGCATGTCAACATTTCCTGTTTCATCTCTAAATTACGATCCCCAAAATGCAAACTTTTCTATTTCTCAATTCAAGACATACTGCTAAAGAAAACACAACAAGTCCCAAGACTCAATCTTTATGGACGTAATCATCAAATCTAACTAATAGCATCGATGCCCCAAGAAATTCAGCAAGATCAAACAGAATTACACACCTCAAACTTAGTGATCACATAAATTCCCCAACAAAACCTCCAAATTAACCCCAGAAACGAAAAGTTTACCAGAAGAAAAATTCAATTAAACAGAACTTACCGCACCACGATCACGGGGATGATTGAACCGACAGCGAGGACCATACCCACAGAAGCCAGTCCTCAAGTAATACATACAATTAGCTTCGTCCGGCCGTTCTGGGTAGGTTTCAGGCCCACCCGCAAGACTCAATTGCCACATAGGCTCTGCATTTTCCACAAAAATACAGAAAACCATTCACAACCCAGATACACTCCACACATTACACAAAATAATTCATGGGAAATTAAACCCAAATTCAAATGAAATTAAAATGCATATTAAACAGTTCCCCTTTTACTCGCCTTCAAGCCCAGTTTCTCCACTGGGCGCCGTCCATTCCGCCACCGGATCGGCCGCTGCTGCCCCCTCCATTGCCTGGGTCCCACTATACCTCTCCATTGCACCCTCTATTTTACAGCTATACACAATCTATATAACTATATAAAATTTTATATATCTCAACTATATAACCCCTTTATATATCTACACAGTACACAGATATGTGTATAAATATATAAACTACTATGTGTATATCTATATAAAAATATAGATACAGACAAAGAGAGAAAGAAGAGCAGCGTGTGTGAGAGTGTGTGAAGCTTTGATGATCGATGGAGAGGGAGGAGGGAGGGATGTCAAGGTTGGTGGTTTTAGAGAGAGAACCAAAAAAGTGATGGGTTTTTTTAGCGTTGCTTCTTTCTCTTTCTCTCACTCCCTTTCTCACTCTACACAGATATGTGTGTGTGTGTGTATATACATATATTATATATACATGCTCCACACTGACTGTGTGTGATGTATGTGTTTTTTGGCCTTTTTGGCTTCCGTTTTTCCTCCCACTAAAAAGTCTCTCTTCTCCCTCTCTCTCTCTCTCTCTCTCTCTCTCTCTCTCAGTATATCTCTGTCTGAAAGTCTCTCATTTTATTTTATTTTATTATGTAAACTCTCTGAGGCGTTCTCTGCTTGTGAATGAGGAACAACTTTGATTTTTTTCTTATTGCCTTAAAGAATCGGAAATCTGCATTTAATTAAATTAAAGACTTTTCGTCCAGTAAATTTTGATATTTTCTTTGGAAAAAAATTAAAATATTTATTTTTTGTGATATTAGAAAAGTATAGGTCGAATCAAAATTTAGCATCGAGAACAATTAGACTAGATTTTTCAATTATGACTCAAATTTATGAACATTTATTTGTTTCAATCACCTTTGTTTAGAGAGAAATTTGATTTTTTTTTTCATTTTATAATAGGTAGAAGAAAATAAACATCAATTCAGAACTTATTTTTTATGATTATTATTTATGTTTTAAATAATTAAATAATGAAATGTTGGACAAGATATGGTGCTCAATTGGTGAAGCCCTTACTCCTCGTGCAAAGAAGGACGGAGTTCGAGGGTCCAATTACCTTAACCCTCCTTAATAAATAAAAAAATAAATAGTGAAATGTTGTCAATTGAATCAAAAATATCTTTAATTCATATATAAAGTTAAAAGTTAGATTCAATTCTTAAAAAAAAAAAAATAAATAATAATTATTCATTAGACAAAATTATTATTTTAACCATTTCTTGTAGAGATTTATTGTGTGTGTGTGTGTGTGTGTTTGTCAGGTAGTTTGCTTAAGTACGCGCCAAATAAGTGTACCTAACATGCAAGGGAGGCTATTGCACTCCTGAGTCATGAGATGGTTACTCCACAGTTAATAAGTGCTGTTGATAGTGAATGACCATTTTACCCTTGTCTTTTGTGTGATAAAAAACATATGGCATTTGTCAGCCCACGTGATCAGAAAAATTGATGAGGGGATTGTTGTTTTATTTTCTTTTCAATTTGTTCTTATTTTCATATTGTGTGACGTCATTAAAAAATATCTCATAATTAAATTTTTTTTTCACTAAATACAATATAGATATTTAATTTTGAATAAATAGAATAATTTAATAATCAAATACTTCATTTATCATTCATAAAATTAAATATTTAATTGTAAAAGTATTGCAAATTCAAAAAAAAAAAGGAAAATTCATTTTCTAGTCTCTCATCTATGCACGTTTAACCATTTTTTCTCAATTCCTTTTAATATACGTGTGACATGCACTGATTTTTCTTGAGGGACAAAAATAGAAGTGAAAAAAATAAAAAATATCTAACCTAATTTTGTCAAGTTAAAATCAATGTTTTTTGGCATTGATTTCTTTAGGCAAAAATCAAGTTTTGATATATTGATTTTTTTGCACTTTCATTTTTGCTCTTCAAGAAAAAAAGGCCGTGCAACTCGCGTGTGTATTAAAATTGGATTTCCACAATAATTTAGCCATAAGGACTATATTGAAAAAAAAATATAAAAGATAAGGGACTAAAAAGTTAATAAAAAATAATTAAGACCAAATCAGACAAAAGTACAAAGATGAAGGACCAAATCTAGCAATTATCCCCAAAAAAAAAAACTAAGGGGAGAAATGAAATAAAATGTGATTAAGTGATTTCTTGGAGTATAATGGGCACCACTGGTCCATCTAGTGGGGGAGGAATAATGGTGATGGATAAACAACAATGTAAAAACTTCCAACTTTTAAAGCTGATATGAATAATTGCTTTGAAGAAGAAGATAGGTAAACATGTGAAAAGAAAAAGAAAAAGAAAAAAAGAGAGAAATGTGCTTGTCTATAAGAAAAGACAACAGCACAATAAATGTATTATTGTGAGATTTTAGAAAGTAGTTGTAAAACGTAAATTTTACTATAAAGTTTTTATGAAGTCGGAGCAAATTACTTTACAATAATAGAAAATAAAATTCACTATTGAATATGAAATCTTAAAAAAAGATATGACTTTGGTACTATGTACAAACATGGTCATGTCTTTCTATAACAATTAGATTTTCACATTACCATTTAGAAGGAAATGTTTAAATGGAAATAATAGTTCAAAGTAAGTCATTAAAATTCTAACAATCATGTAGAAAATTACTAAAATGTGAAACACATAGGAAGAATCTACTTTTGCTATGTTTACTTAACTTAGCCTATGGTATATAAGAAGAAAAATATATATTACACTTACAATTTTACCTATATATTATTTTTCATGGGAATTTGCATATAGATTTATTGAGTTATTCACAATTTATGTACAAGGACGAAAATAAGGTAATTTAATAGTAAAGCACATTCAATCACACTATGAAATCGTCCTATTGATTCTCACCTCTTATTATTTTCTCATATGTAATAAAAAAATTATTTATAATTTGCCATTTATGTAATTAATATATATATATATATATTATTTGACATGACAAAAAGGCATAATAATTTAAGGAATAATTATTTCCTTATATAGACATCTCAAAGTAGATGACATTTTAAGGTACAATCAGCTTATCTAGACAAATTAATAGATTTATCCTTGCAATAAAGTCAAACCTTACTTTGAGTTTTTCATATGTAGTACAAGTCTATATTCTATTTTAGTGGATTGTGAGGAATTAACTAGTTTTACAACTAAAGTAAAAAATTTCATGCAAATATTTTTCACACATAATCTACTTAATTATTTGATGTGCAATTATTTATTTGTATGCTATTAAACTGATAATTAAACATATATCTTTCCAATTAAATATATTTTTTAGTTTTGCTGCTTTATTAAATGATCACATGGTTTTTTCTAAAGCGCCATATTTTTTTATTATAAAGTCAATGGACAAACCTTTTCTTTTTTAAAAAGAGAATAGACAAAAATCAAATATGTTAAAAATACACATAACATTGATGTTATAACTGACTATTTAATATTTATAAACACGTGTGTGTGTGTGTCCATATATATATATGTATATATTGATCCATTGCCATCTCAAAGTTTTATTTATTCTTTACATTGATTAAAACTAATTAAAACCCTTGATTACTGCAAGGGGAATAAAAAAGGATAAAAAAAAAAGCTACTTGACCTGCAAGTTTTGATCTTATAAAGCCTAATTATATAGTATGATTTAAAATCTGTTAATTTTATCTTTATATTACCTAAATATTTTACAAAACTTTTACCCCTTTTGTGTAAAATGAAATGAATATGATTTCAAATTCCAAGTTCTTACCAAGTAATCAATTATCATCACTAAAGCTTAAAAAGAAAATTATAGAATGGAAAAAAGAGGGGAGAAAAAAGAAAAATTTTTAAAAGAAGACTAAGGGTATTTTGGGATTTATATAAAAAAGGGGGTATTTTGGGATTGAATAATTTTCCTTTGAATTCTTCTCGACGACAAATAAAAGCAGCTTAAAGGAATGAAAATCTGGCAATATTTTCTCTCTGATGAAGAAGCCAGAGCCCAGAGGCATGACCATTTGCATCTACCAATAGTAGAGGGACACGTACCCACCAATCGTCTGTTTACTTACGCAGCCTTTATACAAGTACGTTAGTCATTTTCACCCTCTTGAGAACTGCGTGAATACACCTCTCGCTCCAGCTCATTATTTAGAGTCCACATTTTAAATTTTCAAATATATTATTATTTTGAAATGTGAAGATTAAAATTTAAAACAATTTTTTTTTTTATTTGGCTCAGAGACCTAAACGGTATCCGGGACAGAGTCTTTCATTGGTTGGACTCCTTACGATTGGTACAACTTTCAATATATTTTTTTCATTCTCATAATTCAAATTGTAAATTTCTTCCAATTGTTGTAACTTTTATTGGTAAAGTTAAAACAATTAGATGATTCATAATTTTTTTTTTAAAAAAAAGTCACTGCATGAACACTTTTTGTGCACAACCAATAGTAGTGTGTATAATTTTGTGATACTTCTTGAACTTTAGTATCTCAAATCTCGATTATACACACACACACATTACAATTTTGAAAAGTATATTTAAAGTTACTTATGCAAATTTCTTTTAGATTTTTCTTTTAAATTAAATATCGGGTTTAAAAAAGAAAAGAAATAAGTCATATGGATCAATTTGAACTAATTATACATTCTATTTTAGTTTAATGAAACAGTAAATGATAGATTGAATTTTAGATACAATTTATAACAATTTAATCAAACTTTTTTTTTTATTTTCCTGTACATCTAGTGACAAAGATGTGAATTGAAATAAGATTTTTCATTGGTATAGAATGTAAGTTGTTTGAATTATCATATTCTCTTCCAAGTGAAACAATTTAGTTGCAATATTAATTTCTATACATGTTAACATATGATAGTTTGTCTGTCCAATTGACCATTAATCTAAAAAACTATTTTGTGTCTTGAATTTTCTATTTATAAATTGTTGTAAAATTAATTTTTACTCAAATCGTCTGAAATTTAATGATACACATTTTCATTTTGAAATTGAATACCAACTTTCACATAGACCAATGATTTTTTTTTCTAAAATAGTTAATTATTATGTATTGGAAATAAAAAATAAAAACAGTCTATTTTGAGAAAAATAAAATATAAAGGTTTTGTCTAGAAAATAAGAAATAAGTGAGGAGAGATAAAAATAAATAATTGTAATATTGGAAGTTAATGGTAAAATATTCATAAAATTTTGTAAAAATACTTAAATTTTGGTATGAGAATAAAATTACCTATTGACTTATATTTCGAAACGAAAAGAGTACATTTTAATATAAAGCTTCACTAATATTCTTCTTGAATTAAGAAAATTTGCATCTCTATAATTTATGTGTTATCAATAGTCCATTCATAACAATAATAATGCAATAATTTTATCGAGATCATACTTTTTTCAATCTTATATTAAATCAAATATTAACATTTAGATAATTTAACCAAAATAACTCAATTTTTAACCTTTTGATTCAAAATAACATGTTTTACTGAGAGTACAAAAATAACTCAAAATGTATTTGAAAAAAACATTTAAATAATTTTTACATTATAACGTGTTTGATAAAAATGTTCATCTTAAATAAGTATTTGGTAACCACGTCTTTAGCCGTAGATGTAATTGGGAATGACGTCCATTGGAATACATGATTCACAATAATGTGTTCTTAGTTAAGATTTTTTTAAAAAAATAAACAACTTTTTCTTTTTTTTTTAAATAGTGAGTAATTTTTTTTAAAAAATAAAAATCTTAAGACTATTTTTTTGAAATAGTGAATAAAAAAAATATTTTTTTAATCTTTTCATTTTTTTAATGAAATAGTGAGTAAATTTCTAAAAAAAAATTAGAAACTTTTCTTTTTTTAATAAAATAGTGAGTAAATCTCTTTTAAAAAAGAAGAAGTTAACCATCTAAAAACAAATAAATTTTTTATCAAGTTAGTTTTACACTAATATAAAAAAAAACTTTTACACTTAATTTTTACACTATATTTTAGACTAATAGTATTAAACATGATCTTCTTCTTTTTTTAAACTTTTCCTTTATTTAATGAAATAGTTAGTCAATTTGTCTAAAAAGAACATTAGACACCTAGAAACAAATTAATAATATTTATTTATTATATAAATTTTGGAATAAAAATTTTTAAAAATATTTTTACACTAATATTGAATTTTATTTTGACACTAAATATTTACACTAATACTAAAAATATTATTTTTACACTAATAGTAGTAAAAATGATCTTCTATTTTTTTATTTTTAAACTTTGCCTTTATTTAATGAAATATTTAGTCAATTTATCTAAAACAAAAATTAGACATCTAAAACTAATGTGGCAATTTTTTTTTTAGATGACTAACTTTTTTTTAAAAGAAATTTGCTCGCTATTTCATTAAAAGAAAATAAAAAGATACAATCATATCTAAGTTTTTATTTTATTTTATTTTTTTACTCACTATTTCAAAAAAAAATCTTAAGATTTTCATTTATTTTAAAAAAAATTACTCAAGGAAAAGTTTTTTTTTTAAAAAAATCTTAATTAAGAAGACATGATTGTTAATAACGTCTTCTAATGAACATGATTCACAATCATGTACTTGTCAAACAAGTGGACGTTTTTACCAAACACATCATTATAATATAAAAATTGTTTAGATTTTTTTTCAAATACGTTTTGAGTTATTTCAGTAAATCAAGTTATTTTGAATCAAAATGTTGAAAATGATATTATTTTGATTAAATTCTCTTAACATTTAAGTCTACAAAGAAAAAATATTAAATTTATATTATAATTATTTTGTAAATAGAATAGAGAATGAGAGAGAGTAAAGAGTAAAGGTCATGGTCGTGCTGACAATCGTTGTAGAAGAAGGTGAGATAGTGATGGATGCATCAGTTAAAAAAACGGAAACAAGTAAACATCATGCGAATGTGGTCTTGTTATGACAATTAGCAAGTAAACATCATATGAAGGTTAGTTTTAGTTGCATCCTGATCTTGTTATGACAATTTGCAAGAATAAACGGATAGAATTTGGTCTGAAAAGTGAACGGTTCAGATTGAGTTTGTTATCTAACCTTTTCCAATGTGGAAATGACATGAATGACTAATTCACTATTTACTTTGACTTTTTCTTTTTTTTCATGCCAATGTTCAAAGATTGAATAATGTATTTTTAGGCATTTATGTAAAGAAAATATATTGTAATAAATCACAAAAATAGAAAATACGTACCCTATTCAAAATTAAATAGCTATTTTGTTTTATAATATATGAAATAAAATATTTACTTTATTAAAATAAATAAATATTTATTTAATTTTTCACTAATAACCACCAAATCATATAAATAACAAATATAATGTTGTAACTTATTTAAAATCAAATAATATTTTTAATTTTTAATTTAGGTAAAAATAAATATTTGATTTTAGACGGAAATAGTAGTAAAATAATTATTTGTTGGAAAATTACAAAATTACATCCACAAAGTATTTTTTATTCTCATGATTCATCCTATTTATTTGTTTTTATCCAATTTTGTCATAAAATTATTTTTAGTTCTTATGATTCATCATTTATTATTGTTTTTATCGGACTTTATATTCAAACTATTTTTGAGTCACAACTTTCATCATTCTAACTAAAATCTTATTGTAATTCGGTAAAATCACTTGATAATTTTTTTATCGATTGTTTAATTTGAATGTACTCAAAATTTTGAAATGGGAAGAAATACATTGCACATCTTTGTCAACTGATTTCTTTTAATAGCTTCGCCTATTAATTCCTTATCAAAGCTTAAGGAGATTTGAGTCAATCAAAGTTATGAAACAATTATAGTAACAAAATTAGTTTTGTGGTCAACAATTATGTGATGTGTTAGTGGAACAATTCTAAGCTCTGTATTTTGAGTAGGAAGAATTAGGGAAAAGAAATGAGAAAGAAGAAATAGGAAAGAAAGTAGAAGAAATGTGATAGAAGAAAAGAGGTTTTGTCACTTGAAATTAGTTTATGAAATATTTTTTTAATCATTCATTAAAAAAAGAGGTGATTTTGTTAGATTTCGGTAAGATTTTAATTATAAGGACGAAAATTGTGATTTAAAAATAATTTGAGGATAAAATTGAATAAAAATGATGAATCTTGATAAATGAAAATAATTTTAGGACAAAATTGGATAATTTATTATATCACTTATTATTTTTTAAAACTATTTTTTCTGTCTCTCTATATAATTGATTTCTAATATAAGTACGTTAAGTATATTTTTAATGAGAAAAGTGGTTTTTAATAAAAAAAATTTAAGCTAAAAAAATGAAAAGGTTAATTTTTCATATAAACAAATTTTAGGTCACAATTATATTTCCATCTTCAATAAAAAAATAATTTCCATGCATTCACGAGTGCAAGAATATATCGAAAATGATATAATTAATTTTAAATTTTAATATATGTGATATAAGGACTGTGACCATGGCGCATATGGGCGTATGCATCTTTAATAGGAGAGATCTTCACGTGATGTGGGCAAAAAATAAAAAAGTGAAAATATGCATGAAAATCAAAATGGGAACATTTTGGTACTGTTATTGTCAAAAAGGAAATGATAAAGCTAAGTCTTGATTCTTTGAATGTATAGTATTAGCAATATTTATCTAATTTAAAGTAATAATCTTTTTAAACTTTTAACTCATTAAGAATCATTCTTAATTCTTTTTTTAATCTTTTTAAACTTTAACTCATTAAGAATCATTCTTAATTCTTTTTTTAAAATTATGAATCAAATATTTTGTAATACTTGGTACTGCATTAAAAGTATGTAGAAACATAAAAAAAAAAATTATTTATTTATTACTATCAAATTGATATGTTTATTTTTGGCATAAAGTGGATGGTCAATCACTAGTTGATCGCATTAGCATAGTGTATTAAGATTGAGATTGATATTTAGATATCATTTAGCCCTAGGAGACGACAGGACACTAATTAACCTTAGTATGACCTATCAAGATTTTGGTGGAGGAAATGTAGCAAATGAATATTGTTTCATAATTATTGGTTGACTTTACACTTTATGTTAAAAGTAAAAGAAATTGACAGTTGCTCCATTGGAACATTGAAATTTCCGAAGTTGAATTAATGATGCAATGGATTTTCAACATATTAATCTCAACTGATAAATAGGTGTTGTTTAGTTAAAAAAAGAAAGAAATAAATAAATAAACTTAACTATTTGTTACTCCATCCCTCGTACCTTAAATTTCAAATACAGTGAAATAAAGATATTTTATCAAATTCATAGTATTTCATAAGAAAAATACTTATTTAATCCTCTACATTCAACATTTTCTTTTGGTTATTGTGTTGAAAGTGAATGGAAAAAGATTTGGAATTTTTTTTCAAAACTTTTTTAAAATACAATAAATTAAATCAAATGTCCACTTTTTTTTTTTGTGTAATACGAAATATGAGAAGAATATATAGTTTACTCAATTATCTTTAATAGTATTCTATAATTAATAATGAAATTCACATATTAGTAGGGAACAAATCTCTTAAACTAATGAAATTATTTGTAATACTTTATATCAAAATATGTTTAAATATAAAAACAACACTAATTTTTTTAATATTGTATCTCAAAAAGAAAATATGAATATTCAAATTTAAAAATATATTTAAAAGGACAAAAAAAAACCCAGTTAAAATTCATTCTCAAAGAACAAATATAAGCAGCCAACTTAACTATCTCCAATAGGCAATGTTCTTGATTATTTATGGTAGTAATTTTTCTCTTAAAAAAGTTTCCATTGTTGAAAAACAATTATTTTTACTGAGTTTTAAAATAATTCTTTACAAATAAATTTTTTTCCCAACAATTTAAACAAAGTCGTAGTAACTAACAACATGCAGTTATAGTCTCCTAACAAAGAGGTGAATCTACCGCATTTAAATCCACTAAATACTCTTAGGCTGCATTTGAATTGGAATTTGAAAAGATTTTTTTTATAAAAAAAATGATAATAGTTTTTTGTGTTTGGATAAGATTTTTTTATTGAATTTTTTTTTTTGAGTTAGGAAATTGAAAGTTTGATAAGATATTTTTTTGTCACACACACTGATTAATGATAGTATAATATATAAAAATATAATTAATAAATATGTGGCACCCATTTATGATGTTAAAGATAAAATCTAAAATTTTGACGTGATATAAATTTTGAAAGTAAAAAATTATTTCGAGTGATGAATTTGTTAGGTGTAGGTTTTATTTTACTCATTTCATATTCTAGGATATATGTATGATGTTACCTGTAATTTTATTTTTTTAAAAGGTATCCTCTCAATTATCCTCTACCTATCAACTGTTTGTAGAACTACCATCAAGTACAATGAATATGATATTTGTGGTTGCAAAAGAAACAAACTTATTCAATTAAATTTGTAGCTCATCTTTTGAAAAACACTTTATTAGCTAATTTGACATATTGAATTGAAAGTAAGTTGACATATCTTCCAAAATTTGTCGCATCCTTCAGAAGCAATTTATACACCAATCTAGGAATCACTGTCACAAAACACATAAATACATTCAAGACTTTTGACCTACGTGATAAAATTAATGACTGCATATGATTGGTGAAGTCTATCATGAATCAAATGTAGATCTTATAATTTAAATTGATCATAATAAGAATTTTCTTTTGATAATCTAACAAAAATAATAGTTGATAGTATTGTAATTTTTTTTTAATAAAAATATCATGGTATTTGGAATCATTTGGATCTGACTAATTCAAAATTTGACATATAAAAGGCACATAAAATATAACTTTTATTTGAGAGCGAATGTCTTACTTGATGATGCAAAACGGAACATAATATCTCAAACAATAGTCAAACTTTTGATAATCTTTAGGTTAATTCAAATCGCTTCTTCTTTCTATTACAAAATATAAATTATTGGATGACTTTTGTATTTTTCCAAAATATAAGTCACTTTACCACATTCTAGATATATTTTATTACTTCTTTTCAATATTGATCTTATTGATATAAGAGTAATATTTGGAGATAGAAGAAGACTATTTTTTTTTAAAAAAAGAAACAACAAATATAAGCATTTTATGGAGAAAAATTTGTGTAGTTTTTAGTCAAATAAGTACTACTTACCTTATACTACATGATTTCGTAATTAATTTAAGGTAAAAAAATTCAAATGAACTTAATCCAAAGTTTGACACAAAAAGAGTCTACAAAATCTAAGCCTTATTTAGGGGTGAAGGCCTCCCCTAAATTTTTTTAAGCATTTATCTTAAGTAAGTGTCAATTTCGTGAACTTACTTAAATATTAGTAAACATCTTACTGCTTATTTCAAATTACCGAGTTTTGTAATTAATTTAATATCACAAAATTCAAATGAACTCAATAGGTATTTGAACGAAATTAAACTTCCAACTCGATGACACAGCGAAACATTGACTCAAGTAAGAATCAAATTTTTTACCTTACTTAAACAACATTACTAAACATATTAATCCCTTATCCGAAATTAAATGCTTGGTTTTTTTACTTTGTTTAAAAATTAAGAAATATCTTTGACTTTTAATTAATTTACAAAATTATCATTGACATTGATATAATAGATTGTGAGACTCATTATGCAAATCATTTAAATTAAGTTGATGAGCGATGAAAATCATGAATTATTTGTATATAAATTCATTAAATTAAAGAGATTATTGTTGAAATTTTAAATAAAAAATATATTTATTTAATAAAAGTGATAATTTAATTACGAGAACAAATTAAAATATAAATATAGACATTTAATCCTAAACGAATTTAGATCAACAGAATTAGAGTATACGAACTCTATGTTTTAAGGCGGAGCAATGGTAAGGGCAAAAAGGTGGGGATAGGTTTTGACTAAGACAAGGTGGAATGGCCACAGACGCACAGTCGAAGCTTTTCAAGATTTGGTGCATCGCTAAGCCTTTCGGCAGCATTTGAATCGCATCTCATTACATCAGCAACCGTGTGTCGGCGTCTTCCTTTATTATTATTATTTTTTTTAAAAGTGATTTATTTATTTTTTCAAAAATTAAAGTGAAAATATCAAGAGAGTTGTTCATCCATTAATGTTCTGTAACTTCCCACTGGCCTGGCCAATAACCAACTCCAGCATTCAACGTATACTTCAAAAGGAGGAAAAATAGTATTTAAATATCTTTTGTTTGCTAATGAAAGAGTGTATCTCATGCAAGATATTTTCTCGCTCTAAAATAAATTATTATTTTTACTTTAAAATTAAATATTTATATATATATATTTTGAAATTATTATATTTGTTATCTAAATGCTTACTAATGACTATAAAAATTACACGCTACTAATTCAAAATTACTAATTTAAGAGAATTTAAATGTTTTTTTTATCTAAATTTAAATTATCTTTTTAGCATTGTAGCTATTCTTTATTGATGCGTGAATATATATATTTTTAATAAAAATATATTTATTTTATAAAAAATGATCATTTATTTTTAACAAAAAGTACTTATATGAAATAAAACATATGATAAATACAATAGCGTAGCCAAAAATGTAAATTTGAAGCGATCAAACATAAATTTTCAATTTGAGAATCAAGTATTAAAAAATATTTGAAAAGCTACAATATCATTAGAGATATTTTAAAAATTTTATGAGGACTGTTCTTTTATAATTTCATCGTTTAATAAGTAAAAGTAACTTGATTGATAAATAATTTTACTTGTATATTTTTAAAATAATCGTTTCGAATAATACTATTAACAAAATGTAGTGTATTCCAAAAATAAAATAAAATTGGAACATATAAAGTATGAAGTTTGTAAAGTTTTATTAGATAAAATTTGGGATACGCGTGAAACCATGGCGGTGGATTACCTTATAAGCATACTTTAAACAATCTCATAAAGATTCAACCTCGGACAAGGTCCCTCAAATCCGACACCTAAAAATCTAAAATAATCATAAGATATGGGAAAAGAATATGAGAAAGACAGGAAAAAGATGAGATTCACTATTCTTTTTCCTTTTTTTTATTTATTGGATACTATTATGTTCTTACTTATTTATTCACCACTCATAAAAATAAAAATAAAAGGTTTACTATTTTTTCTCCCTCTTCCTTTTTTTTAATACTCCTTTTATCCTTGAATACTTTTTAAAAAAAAATTAAAAAAAAATAATAATTTTCATTTTAAATTTTATAATCAATTTCTTTGATTTAAAAGAAGAAGCTGAAAATAGTTGGCTCCAGATGCTTCACACCTGTCTGCGAATGCTTGTTCGAGTACGACCGCTTCCCAATCCCCTCTGT
The DNA here is from genome assembly GCA_019593545.1 of Apocynum venetum. Lineage (NCBI taxonomy): Eukaryota > Viridiplantae > Streptophyta > Magnoliopsida > Gentianales > Apocynaceae > Apocynum > Apocynum venetum. The sequence continues at coordinate 4,462,752 of SRSM01000127.1, forward strand.
AATAATAATAAAAAATAATTCACATCTAACTAATAAATATGATTTTGTTATAATCACTTTAATAGTAATTTTCTAATAATCAAAATACTCTCTTTATTTTTTATACATGATAAATTCTGCTTCGGCCCTTACAAATGAGTAAGGATAAAGTGACCAAAGGCCTTAAAAGGAGTCCGAGACTCTTTAAATAGATAATGCCGCCTTCAAAGTTTCACCTAAAATAAGGGGTATAAATAAGATCTCTTTAAATAATAATTTATATAGGTTGAAATAATTTTCCTTAATGATAATTTCCAGTTAAAATTTAAGTCTCTATTTCCTTCTAAAATAAGGGGGACAAAAAAAAAAGACTTTTCTGAAAATTTCACTTAAGGCCTCTAAATTTCTAGACACTACAAAATTTTAATATCGTGATTTTTTAATTGACTTTATGTAAATGTTTTAGTAGCTTAAAGAATGTGCAAGTTCTTGAGCACATTGATGGAATATCCAGAGGTGCTAAGCAGGAGGTGTACAGTGTTCTAAAAGGGCAAATTGATAACTCACAAGAGTATAATGTTCTAGAAGTCAAAATAGATTCAAAGTGATCTTTCTTTTTTCCAAGGAGGCTTTATTAAGAATATCTGGTTTATGGACCAAGAAAGGTTGAGATTATATTTTATGGTCATGCTTTGTCTAAACTAAGAAAATCGTTTGTTGAACAAAGTTATCTTTAGGAAGGATATGGATGGGAACATTCTTATTCCTGCAACTTGGACTAACCCCATGTGAACAACCTAGACATGAAGGATTTCACACACATAATGAGGTTTTTAATTGGAGATAAATCAAACTCTTAACCCCTCTCTCTCTCTCTCTCTCCAGCGTATGAATAACACATAAATAATCATATTCCAACTCTAAAGAGTTAAAAAATAGTATTTAATTTGTTTAAAATTAAACATTTATGAACGATGAAATTATTTTTTTAAAGAGGATTTTATATTCGACTCAATGCAGAGGTTGAGGAAAATATTTAATATTAAGAAATTTATCACATTATTCTTGTGATAATTATTATGTTTATAGATAACACAATTTGAATTTGATTTAGTTGATGTAAGTATTTTAAAATTGGAGAATTTGTTAGTAAAACAATTTAGTTAGGCTCTCAGACAGTGGGGATGTATACAGTATAGTTCACATTATCACATTGGATCCACTTCTCCAGGCCTAGTGTAAGTAAGTTTGAATAATAAAATTGGGCTATGAGTATTTGATCTCTGAAAATGGACTGAAACCTTTACGTAGGTTTACCTGGGCCTATCTGGCCCACATTCCCAACTGGTCGGGAAAATTTGTCCCAGTTTTATTTGGACTAGGTATATGACAGTAAAGTCCAGCTAATCCCGAGTCCCGGATCAAATGGGTTTCATGGGCCAAGTTTCTCAGTTCACATTTTTATTTGGTCAAAGTGGGTCAGCTCAAAGTATATTATTGTTATAATTTTGACTTTCTTCTCCGGCTAATCAAACCTTTCCTTCTCATATGGCATTTCGTTTTCTCCTTCTTTTTTATTTTATTTTAAAAATTTTAATCTTTGGGTTCAATTATCTTATCTTATCTTTTTTGGTTTTTGTTTTGATTGCTAAAATTTATTAACTTATTGTAATATATATATATATATATATATATATGCATGCAAGAATAAGTTTTTTATGAATCTAATTAGCTAATTAAACTATTACTATTTCGTCCATTTTTTACTTCCTTTTTTTTTTCTTGCAATTTCGCAAAGATTACACAATCAAATACAATAAATTAGAGAAGCATGTGCAGTATGGGATATCATAGTTGTGAATTATGAATTAGAGATCCATTCTACAAAAATATCAATAAACTAAACTATGCCCATAATTTTTCACAAAAAGAACACATCGGAAGAGGAAAAAAATCACACTAGATAAAGGGCGTAAATGAATGGGGAAAAGGGTATTGTAGTCATTTACATTAACGGCGTGGATAAATTGGGGGAAATAAAGGGAGGGAATTGGAAAAGGGAGCTTCTGGGGTTTAAAAATTAGGGTTTATCAGGAAAGGGTGTTGCTGTTGTGGAATTCATGATTACCCTTCCAAAGATACTCTTCAAGGAATCAATCAGGTGAGTCCCATAATCTTCAGCTATGTTTAATCTCATACGCAGCAGAATATTGAATCATTGTAGGTGGGTTTCTTCTCAAATTTCAGCGAAGCATGAGCTCTATTTCCTTCAAAATCACCCATTTTCATCTAGTTCAGGGGAAAAGAATCCGAAATCAGGACCAAGTACTTGCAAGATACGATCTTTCACTGTTTCTTACCTCATGAAATCATGTGGGCTTTCTGAAGAACGAGCTCTTTTAGCTTCCAAGCGCGTTTCTTTTAAAACCCCACATAAACCAGATTCAGTTCTTGCATTTCTGAAGAATCAGGGGTTCCGTGATTCCCAAGTCTCTGTTGTTATCAGGAAGTATCCTCAGGTTCTTCTATGGAATCCAGAGAAGGTTTTCATGCCCAAGTTTAATTTTTTTGAGTCTCTGGGATTCTCAAGGCCAGAGACAATTTCCCTGCTGACTAAATCACAGAATCTTTTGACTGCAAATTTGGAAACTCACATTATCCCATACTTCAATGAGCTTAGTGGTTTCTTTAATTCCAAGGAAGAAACAGTGTTCTGCATCAAGCGATATCCTGATATCATATCGAGGAATTTTGTTACTAAGGTGGTACATACTATTCAGATTTTTCAAGAAGTAGGCGTCCCTAAACATAATATACTGAGATTGCTCAAGCGTCAGCCAAGATCATTCTTGACTAGTTCAGATAAGGTTAAAGATACAGTGGAGGAGCTCAAGAAGATGGGTTTTAATCCCGAGCAGTTTCATTTTCTCACTGGAGCATATGTGATGACGACAATGAAAGAATTTATATGGAAAAAGAAGATAGAGAACTTTAATACATGGGGTGTTTCTGAAGATGAGGTGAGGGCAGCTTTTAGGTCGAATCCATGGTGTATGGCCTCATCAGAGGAACAAATTCAAAGAATTATGGAATTCTTTGTTAAGGAAATGGGGCTTGAACCTGTGGATGTGGTTAAAAAGCCGGTGTTGTTTTCATTGAGCTTGAAGAAAACTATCATTCCTAGGTATTCAGTTTATCAAGTTCTGCTGTCAAAACATTTGGTAAAGAGGCAGCCCACTATGTCGATTTTTAAGTATGGTAAGAAATATTTTCTTGAGAAGTTTGTGGAATGCCATTTAGAGAAAGCTCCTGAGCTGTTGAAATTGGTTCAACCAAAGTAAGCTTTTCAGGTGAGAAACCAGTTGGGTTCAGAGATTTTCGACATTGTCCTCCTGTGAAAACTTTGATAAACTTTGTTCAATTTAAAACAACCAAACAATGACAAATTTAAGTGCCTCGCGTCTGTAGTTGCAATTGATTTCATTTGATTAGGTATTTGTCGTTGAATTTCAATATGTTGTATTTATTGGATCTTTTATCTGTTTGTGTTCATATATATTTTTTCAATAATTTGGAGCTTCAAATAACACGTGATCAAATTTGCTGAAAGGGCTGGCTTGTCACAACAGTCTTTCCTCTGGCAGAGGCAAGTTTTGGTTAACCCAGTTTGTGATAGATCTGGATGTGCTGAAGAAACATCAGTACATGCAGCGAGGCATTGCAGCATATCAAAGGCTCTGTGGCTAGCCCTTCTCCCACAAGTTTGTTCCAAGTTTTGGTCTTATGCTTATATAAATGAGTGGATTGACCTCAACCTTCTAAGTGATGCTAACAATTATTGGAGCTACATTTTTTGCCAGGGTGCTGTTCACTCCCTATGGTATTACAGAAACAAGGATATACTTCCTAGGTTGAATGCAATCCAAAGACTATAACAGTGGATATTTTTACTTTTGAGGAGGACGCATGATTATTTTCTTGTTAGTTGTACTGAGCCCAGGCCAGTTAGAAGGCCTCTGGCTTTTGCTTTGTAAGGCTGGGGTTGCATCCCCTTTACATATTTTTTGCTGATATCAGTAGAATACAAATCCCTTTTCTAACAAATTTGCTGAAAGGGCTATCATAACTGACGCATATTTGATGCTTGGCTCTTTAAGTTTACACTCTGGTGTGAATACGTCCTTGTTCATTCTCGGTAGAAAAAGCCAAAACAAAAAACGTCAACAAACAAGAACATGCACAAAGTCCTTCAGAGCTTACTCAATGTGTGGTCACTCTGCTTATGATTCAGGTATTCTTTGGCTAGTCTGGCTGTGTTCCCAATTCTATTTAGTAAACTGTAGATGTCGGATTGAAACAAAAATTATAGTGTTTATCATTGTAAATGGTGTTATATGATTGCAGAAGTGCACTGAAAAGCAGTTCTCGCTGATGTTGCCAAAATATTGCAATCAGCTATTACAAGTTTAATACCCCGCTGCTCACAGTATCTTCCAGCCTTTGCTGAGATACAGAGGTGGATCAGGAACGAAATATTTTCACTTTTACCTACCTTGCCCTGTAAATAAATCAGCACCACCAAGACAGTTACCCTGCTGGTTTGGTACCCTGATTAATCCTTGTTCCTTTTCACCCTTCAAGTTTAATTAATGGCTATGTTTTATTATTTTCTCTCTTACAATTTCTAGAGACACCAGTTTCACTTTATGTTACTTTATCAGTGTAGTCAGATAATGCTATATATCTAGTATCTAGAGCGTGTTACTGTGATAGTGTCTAAGGCAAAATCTAATGTAAATTTCATTTTTTGATCGAGTTATCTGATTATGTTATCTTCTGGATATTATCATCCTGTGTTGTTGAGTACTATCATTCGCAGGAGGAGAGAGGAGTTGAGGTCTGAAGTACTGGCAGTGTTTTGCTCTCTTTCCTCTTGTTATTCTTGGTACATAAATTTTTGCTTAACATAGATTTTTACATTAAGATTTTATTGTCATCCACAAAGAAAAAAAAATAAAGATTATACTTTGAAAATTCAGAAAACAGAGTAATTATTTTATTATTATTATTCAACAAGGGTTGAACTTCATAGTAATACTTCAGGTCAATGTGGCCATAGCCTACTCAACGAGAGCCCATAGGCTTAGCTCATATCCTTTAATTGCTTTGTGAAGTAACTTGACCCTTGTGTTGACCAATGGACTGGCAAGAGCAAGAAGAAAAATTGGAACCAAAGAACCAAGCCCAAAACAATGTAAAGTAAAACTAAGCCAACGTCAATATTGAAATAACTTGACTCATCAAATAGTGAGAATTAGCACATTTGCGACATATCACACAATCATTGAAAGCATTTTCATCCTCATAAGAGTCCCTAAAACGAAAGTTCTCCTTTGTTGTATGCGACACCAACTATAACTCGTAAGAGAGCCAGAAGAATCAAGCAGGGGTATGATCAATGTAATTTGTTAACCAAGGACTTCCAACTTTCCTAGCTAACAAATTCATAGGACAAAAACTGTAATCAAGAAACAGGTGTATTTCCAGAGTCCAGCAGCATTAGAAAGGCTGTTAACCAGGGCATCAAAAAGAGCCATAATGTGCCTACTGTTTGATCTTCAGTAGCAGCATAAGCAATCATGACTTCAAAGTTCACATATGTGTAGCATCTCACTTCCTCGTCACACTTCAGCTCGAATTTATCTTCTGATATTTCTGAGGAAACATTAGAAGCCAAAATTCAGGCTATAGTTTCATCTTCTTTTTAGATTTTTTTTTTTTGTTTTGCCATTTGTGGAATCCTCCAAATTCTGAAATTAAAAGAGAAAAAAATCATGGTTAAAGTTGGAGGAAAATCATGAAGAGAACAGTATGCAGCAGCTGTTAAAAGAATCACCTTCCGCTTTTTGCTTTTCTTTTTTGTTTTTTTCTTCTTGTTCTTTTTTGACGCACAGATCTTAACCTCCTCAGCAGATTCCTGGGAAAACACACAAGTAAAGAAATTGATGAAAGATTGAAGTTACAAAAGGCAGACTTCAAAATTCTTCAAAAGTTTCAAGTTGGTTAAAGGAATGCAAACGTTGGAGGACCTCAGAGTCACCAAAAGAATCCACATGATGAATTATCCTTCCTGATTTTGAGGTTTCACCTAAAATCTCACAGGAAAAAGAAAGAAAGAAAGAAAGAGAAAGTAACATTAAAACTCGTGTATTCATGTTATCTCAGTATCGCATGATTTATCTAAAAGATTAGGAGATGCATATACACTTTGTGATGATACAAGACAAGAATAGATGCATGAGAATAGCATTATGGGATGGGCTCTATGATCTTCCATTCTTTCTCTATACTAATCAAACACACCACAAAAGTAAACGAGTATGGGAACCCAGAAATCTAGGAAGGATGGATCAGTTCATGCTTACATTCACAGTACTTTTATAACATCATAAATGCATCAGAAAATATTACAAAACAGCATAAATGCATATATCAATTGTTCATATAGTCATAGAAAGACTCCATTATCACACGAAACCAGCATCATCTATATATGCATTATATGCTTTTTATCTGAAATGTAACCCTGCTTATCATATGTAATTGGTAAATAACATAACAGTGCAGATCAATCTATTGTACAAGGTCTTGTAGGAACTCTATTCCTACAACAAAACTCTTCTTATTAAAATACATCATATCAAAAACAGCGCAGAGGGCCTATTTGCTGTCTGAAACAAAGAATTATCAATACTACAAGTTGGTACTCAACAAGATACCAAAATCCACATTAGTATCCAATAGTACAACTGGAGATGCATAAACCATCAGAACAAACAACATAACTGCAGGCAACTGTTCCGAAATTAAATTGCATTCTCCTAGTAAGCATATATATATATATATATACACTATTAAATATTTGAACCAACACTTCCAAAAGAAAAATGGTCATATGAACTAAAATTTGTTAGGTAAAGAAATATAATTTTCTTCCAAAACAAAAATACCAAACATTTAGTAAATCAAGAATTATGAATGAAGGTGAGCAGCATTACTCGCATTTAAAGTATCTTTGGCATTTTTAACAGCCAATTCAATAAGCTTAGGATCAACAGAGGCCAAGCCATTTGGATCCTGCATCTTTCTTTCCAAAAATTTGGCCAAAGCAGCTGCTTTGTTTGTCTTCATCGGTCCACCTGGGTGTGCCAGCCTATACCCAAACAACCAGATAAACTTCATTCATTCATCTACTGCACCATTAAAAGAAAAAAAACAATATTTTTTATGCACAACAAGAAGGAAAAAAAAAAAAAAATTACTACCTGGGTTGAGAACTCGAAGGAGGAGCAATTGGCAGCGGTGCGAATTTGCTTCCTCGCAGTGCTTTCTTTTCATCCTCCGTTAAACCCTCCATCTCTCTCTCGTGAAGGGTGCGGCCTGCGTCAATGATTTGAACTTGGAAGGGGAATCAGGGGAGCTACGACGTCGCATAAGCCTGGGGTTTCCGGTTTCTATTAGGTAGTGTTTGGTTCAAAAGTGGAGAGGGGAGGGAAGGTGAGGCAAGGGGAGATAAAATTAATTTTACCATATTTGATTTAGATATATAGAAAGGAAGGAAAGGGAAGGGAAGATAAATTTTCTTATTTGGTTTGTGAGGGGAGGAGAATGAAAATAGAAAGAAGTTGACTATTATATTCTACATAATGCTTATTATTTCTTTGTTTAATTTTTTGTATATTTTTTTTCCATGGATATAATGTTGCTTAGTAAATGAGAAGAGTTAGTAGAAATTATAAGAAGATAAAGTTGAAGAAGAAAAATGATAGAAATAGAAGTGAAACTATTAAAATGTAATTATTTAAATATAACAATTATATTTTTCCTTTACTCTAAATTTCCCCACTTTTGAAGGTGAAGAAAATAAGGGGAGGAGAGGGATATTAATCCCAAATTTCCTTCTCCTCCCCTCCCCCTTTAATTCCTGCAATCAAACAAACCTTTAATTAAACCCACGTGGAATTATTATGAAAAGTATTGAGAACTAGTAGAAACCCGTGCGATGCCCGGCTTCTGTTTTTTTCAAATATATTATGAAAGAATGAAATATAATAAGAGGATTTTATAATTGTAATAATTATAAATAATAAATAAGCAAGTAACAAATGATGTCTTAAAATTAAGAGATGTTTTGTAAAAGTGATAAGTTTACAATTCGTTAGTTTTGGCCTAAGTAAATATGAATTATGTACTACTACTATATGTCCATAATTAAAAATATTATATTTTTTTCTTAATAAAAAAACAATTTATCTTCAAGAGAACTATCAATTTTGATAATAGCAAAAAATATATGTAGTGTACATTTTTTTTTTTGTGACTCTTGAAAATGGCATTAGAAAAGGTAAATAGACCATATATTTTGTCCTAAGTAAATATATTCAAGAAAAATGTTTCTTTACGATCTGATGTGGGTGCCAACATGTAAATATTCTTATACCTGAATAGCATAAAAGGCAAAGTATGCTAATCAAGAAAAAAAAAATATATATTTGCAGGAATTCTGCAGGCCATGCAATTGAGGCTTTCAGAATGATATTGAAGCATAGTACATTAAGGCATTCTTTGGAATCTATCTATTTTAGAATTAAGGCACCCTAGAATTCTCCCCCTCCCTGAATACTTAATTAAAAGGATCAATTAGTAAATTAACAAATTTACAAACAATTACTCACGTTATAACTCTTGCTTAGAACTTTACATATATGCCCACAAACGCATTTACATAGAAGCCTATGTAATTTGCTATATTTATAACTTGACTTATACCATGTATTGACACATCAAGTTTATCTTTAAAAAAGGAACACATATTAGCACATAAAAAAAAAGGCCTTATGTTTTATAAAAGGTTAAAAAAAATGGCCTTTAACTAAATATCATAGGGTTAAAAAATATTGATAAAAAGCAAAATAAAATAAGAATATAAAAAATAATAATGCTTGTTTTAAAAAACAACAAATGCCACCCGGTAAAATATGATTTTATAATAGGTAGAATTCCACATCATGCTACATAGGAACTATTGTACAGAAAAAAGATTATTCTTGGATAGTTAACCTTCTTTTGATAGTTTAACCGAAGAGAATTGCAAAAGCTTAAGCCACTACACCAATCATCACCAATGTACTTCCTACAAAAGCTAAAAATGAAATTGGATATGAAAAAAAAAAATTATTATATGGTGACAATAAAAATAATTTTTTTGATGGAACTAGATTTGGGGAAGCTGAAGCTGAAGAACCCACATTGTAAATTGTAATGTTCTTCGTCAAGTCCCTAAGCAAAATTTGATTATGACGAAGATAGACATACTTGTATTTTTCGATGTTTTGTTTGAGGGCCAATGATTACTCTTCACCGTATGCAAAGAAGGTTTCCATTGAGTAGTACTCTCAAACGCGTCTTATATTTAATAATGTGAAAAAATATATATATATTTTTTGAAAATGAAAGAAATTTTTTATTAAGATGAATTGATAATAAATGCCAAAGTTACATATGAGAAAAATATAATAGATGAATTGGCTATAACAACCAAAATTACATTAGAGAAAATAATAATTACAAACTTTAAAATTGTTACGGTTCTTGACGAAGATAAGCGTTTATAAATAATTTGTTCTTAACGAAAATAAGCGTTCATAGATAATATATGTAACCATCAAATGAGTAGATATACAATGATCTAATAAGTATATATATATCTAAAAGTTAGATTCATATTCAACTTTAATTCTACCGACTCATTGTAAAACAAGAACTCTCTATTTCCTTATGTCTAAAGACAAGAAAATGAAGAAGAAACTCTTGAATAATCAAGAGAGAAAGAAAATCACTCACTAACAGATTTTCAAATTTATTGAACATAATTGAAAATACTTAAAAGAAAAAAAGAGCAATTCAGTCAAGACCAAAGCTCCGGCAAAAATCGAAACTCTGATATATGCCTAAAAAGCCACAAATTTGACGGAGAAGGAGAAGAAGATTGGAGACTGGCTGCCCAAGGAGAATAAAGAGAAGAAGAAAGAGAACGCCACCCATTGGATTTAATTTATTTTTTCTCTAAAATAATCACTTGTTTTTAGGTGTGATTTCTGAAAATTTGAAATTTTACACATAGAATATTTGAATTATATGTGGTAATATTTCGATGAGATAAATGTTGGTAATAAACAATGAAACTAAAAGAAAAGATAAATGTTAAAACCAAGTTTGTTAATTGTATATGTTTTGTTTTTAATTTCCTCGAAAAAATCACAAAATGACACCTCAACATTAGGTGTGATTTTCGGAGAGAGTGTGAGATAGATGGTTCGCCTTGAAATTTTCTTTTATATATAAAAATTAAGATTTTCATTTATAAAAGACAAAAAGCTCTATTATATCATCTTCAATTGTCATGTATTTTTTTATAAAAAAAACATATTCATTTACTTTAAATTTTATAAATATTTGTAAAAACAATTCTTTGAAAACCCCCATTAAATGTTTGTAAAACATTGACTAGATTAACTCATTATCTCAATCTTAAACCAAATTAGATTTCTTTTCAAAATGCCTTAATTTTATGTGAATCTTTCAACATGATCTATGATTAATGTAAAAATATATTATTTTTTAAAATATTTAAGTGAATATTATGTTTATTGTACTAATCAACGCGCCTCTTAGAGCATTTCCTCAAATACACCAATATCAATGTAAAAATAATATCACCTGATAATTAATAATTTGAATATCAATCCATTTAAGATGAATGTCAAATGAGACATTCAACTTAAAAATTATATTTAATGCATAATGTTAACAACTAATTGCATTGTCTACGTGTCATTTGCTAATTGATAAATTTATTAAAAATAATACTCATTATGTGCAGAAATATAAGACGTTAGATGATTTTCCTTTTGTCTTAAAATATAAGTCATGAAATTTTATGAATATTTCACTATTGACTTTCAATATTACCCTTATTTAATTTTAACTATTCTCTCACATCTTTTTTATTTTTAACACAAATCATTTATATTTTATTCTTCTCAAAATAAACTTTGTTTTCTCTTTCTTATTAATTAAGGTTATTTTAGAAACAAGAAAAGTTTCTTGGTATGTGTGAAAATGAGTCCAATAACTTATATTTCTAGACATAAAGAATATTGTTTATGATGTCAAAAGATGGCATTTTCCTTGGTATTGTAAAGGACATTTGCATTGAAGAAATTTTTTTTATGACACTTTTAACTTTGATGTTGATGATGTGACATAATTTTTTTTAACATTGACATTATGAATTGGAGATGCTCTTATTCTAACTTTTAATTAAAATGAAATAAAATATTTTGAGCAAATTTATTGATACCACTTATAAGTTATCTTTTCAATAAATCTAAAACAAATCAGCCATAAATCATCTTTCAAATAGCTAAAAATTGATTTCATTTTTTAAAGGTAAATAATTTTATTTCATATTAACATGTTAAGTAAATCTTTTTCTTGTTCTTCTTTTTTAAAAGAAGAAGAAGAAGAAGATAAATATATTAAGAATTGTTTATTGACAATTTTCTTAAATTAATATCCACATAAATTATTAGTCAAATTATCATGAAGAACCTTAAATCCTATGTAAATAAATATGCCCTCCTTTCAATCTGTTTGAATTTTGCTCCCAATTCGCCCAACTTATTTATCATGCGAATTATATGATTGAAATGTTTCAATATTTGTCAAAAATAAATATACACCTTTCCGAATTCATTTATTTACAGGAAATATAGTCCAAAAGTTTCAAAAATGTTAGGCATAAATGTAAGATATGGTAAATTTCACTAAACTCCCTCCATCTTTTATCCTAAAATACTAAATCTCTCTTCATCTTATATTCAATTTTATCAAAATAGTATACCCTTAAACTTTTCATGGAAAACAAAATTCCCCTCAATCTTTCAATTGTCTTGATATGCCCCTTATTTTTTCCAATTATTTTAGTTAAGTATAATTTTTTATTACAATTTATCATTTTTTGTCAATTAATCTTTTATTTTTTATTAACTCTCATAAATAAAGATAAAATTTTACTAATAAAGAAACAAATTATGAACTTTTTTATGTTTTTAAACATGTGAAGATTTTTTTTTTAATTTAATACATTATAAAATTCTAAATAATTTGAGAAAAGAAAAAAATTGTTTTTTTATAAAACAATTATTTTATTTTTTATCTTATTTTTAATTTTCTAATTTTTTCTTCGCATATTCAGCAAATAAAAAAGTTCATAGAATTTTTTATTTTTTAGTAATGTTTTATTTTAATTTATGAGAGTTAATAAAAAATAAAATATTAATGAAAAAAAGAAGATAAATTGTAATAAAAATTGACCTAACTAAAATAATTGAAAAGATGAAGAGTGTATATTGAAATAATTGAGAGATTGAGAGAGAGCTTATTTTTTATAAGGGGCTTAATAATAAAATTAAATATATCAAGAGGACATATCAGTGCAATTAGAAGATGAGGAGAATTTAACATTTTTGGATAAAAGATGGAGAGAGTTTAATGAAATTTACCTATGCAAGAATGATGATATTTGGCAATTAATATATTTGAACATAAGTACGTAACATATAAGAAAAAAATTAAGGATGAAACTGAATGATTTAACTCCTAGAACAAGACTTATTTGTAGACAGGCTTATTATGCACTTATGTTAAGGGGGGAGTGAGAATCCTAATCCCTCCTAATTAAATGACATGACTTTGATTAAAATTTAAATAATCTCTTTGATATAATATAAATTATATTTTATATTAATTTAATAAATAGTAAAACTCATAAGATATAAATCTTTTAAATTAAAATGAAGAGTAATGCGATCCATTAGTTAGTTAAATATAATCCTATTTAAGGAGATTATTAATAAAATTTTAAATAAAAAATATATAAAGTGTATATTCAAATTTAGATAAATCAAAATATAAATGTGAATATTCAATTTCGAAAATATTAAATAATACACCACCATGTAACCACTATATACACCTTCTACTTTACAAACTACTGTGCACAGATCAAAAAGACAATTGTAAGCCAAAAGCTGGAACATGAACCATATATAAGCATCAACTAATTTCCATTTATTTTCACCACTTTTCTGTCACCAGCAGCAGAAAACTGCAGGTCCATATGCTTGTAACAAAAAGCAACCCCAACTAGGTGGGTAGACAATCTGGTAAAGTGGTGGCTAGCAGACTTTGGGGGCAATTCAACTGTTACAATTTACAGCCTCACTTCAGGCCTACTATTCTAAAAACCAGGCCATGAAATGTGAGGCTAATCCAATGGTATATATAAAAAAATTGTCATAGAATCACCATAGACAAGATTCACTTCTGTGCTGAATATATTGGTGTCTCAGCAAAGATATAGACCATATGCCACCACAGAACCTCGCATCTCTGTTGCTCAAACGAAACAAAACTACCCAAGCAGGAACCTGAAAATATCACTTAATGAAATTATACCTTGTACCCGCTTGCTTCCAGCTTCTACGATAACAAGGCGTCTAACCCCTGATGAATTATATGAAAGTTCAATATCACATCCTTTCTTTGCAATCAGAAGGAACAAATGAAAGAGGACAAGGAGAAGTCTGTTAGAAAGAAGAAAGAGCAACGAAAATAACCTGGTTTTGACAATCTTTCCATGACTCTATGAACTGGATCAGTCGGCAAACACATTTGACATCTTTGTCGGTTCAATCCGTACAGAGAATATGGATCTTCTCCAAGTTGCAAGGCCTAAAGTGCATCCAAAGATAGAAAAGGAAATGTAAAAAGTGAAAATACAGAAAATGTGATCCTACAGTGATGGCAGCTAATTGCATCAGAACTGTGTAGTTTCACTTTTTAAGTAACTTGGTGGACATAGGTTTATGCCCAAAAGGATTGAGCAGTAGACTTTGTTTTCTCTTAAGTAAAATTGTACAAGAAGCTACATGGTCATCTTCGGTGTATGACTCCTTCCAAACCAATAACAAACATGACTACTTACTAATATTAATAAGAATTTTAAGTAATACCTTCAATAGCACAAAAGAAGTATTTACTTAAAACCAGGAGTCATGCTCCAAGCTTAACAATGAAAAATAAATCATAAAAAACATTTCCAGACTGAAGTTGAATAACTGTACATGGAGTTCGATATACAAGTACTCGTCAGTCCTCCAGAGATGGGGGAAAAAGAGAGATAATAGCCCAACTAAAGCCGAATATGTAACCTTTCGCAGACAAAACCAGGGGGGTCAAATACAAATCAAGAAGATGACAACAAAGAACAACATAAATTATTTCTTGTCCAACCAGCAGGTAACATGAATAAATAGTGTTTGCAGGCATAACGTCCATTTACAGTGTAGTTTCATCCAGATTTCCAAGCCCAAAGAGGAAATTTAACTATGACATGAAAAGTTCACGTGGATGCAAAGAACATAAAATCATATGAATGATATTGGATTGAGGAGAAACCAAGCCAATGAGCTTACCTGATGCATGGTCATTTCCTCAAGATTAATGTGTGCATAAAGTTTGTCCTTAGCCAGAGCAGTAATATCACTGTCGAGCAAATATGAAGACATTTTACTTCAGTTGTTGTACAGAGAAAAGGTGGAATCTAATCACTGTACAAAAAGAAATGTTGAAATGGACATCTCCATTATATATAAATGCCTAATAACTTGCAATACATCTTACCTTCGGGAATATATGTCAAGTAAGGAGTCATTATCATCAACAATTGGAATTGAACTAACTTGAGCTGCAAGGACAATAGTTAGAATATGTAAGGGAGGGAAGAAAGCAGCAAACGGCTGAAATTTCTAGAACAGACTAATAACATAATCTTCCACTGAATAAAATGCTGCAGTTTTAACTCAAGTGAAAATTCTTAAATTAAATTAATAGTAAATCATCTTCTCCTGCTAAGAAATGTTCAAATAATATAATTCATTTTCAGCTTTAAATAATGACCAAAAACTGTTTATGAAAGCAGCACGTCCAGGGTTTAATAGATTTTTCAGTTTTTTCAAGCTAGAAGAGGAAGAAAAGAAGAAGAAATTAATACAGAACAGCTAAAAAGATTCTATTGTATTAAATTATTGGAACATCTAACTTGAAACAAAAAGATAAAAGTAGCTTATCCTAGTAATGGAAGAGTAGATGCTTGAGACTTAGCTCTTGGGCGCAACGCTCTTCCCCCAAGCCCAACCCACCCTCCCCTTCTAAAAGAGGTTAATGTTCTTTAAAAAAAAAACCAAGTTAAGAGAGTGCCTGCCCTCCCCCTGACCCACCAAGGACAGGGATTACCTGGTTTAAACAGCGACGGGAATGGGGTATCCCCCCTTTGGGTACCCGCCCCCCTTTTTAGTATTTATAGATACATAAATACATATGTATAGTATATTAGTATGCATGTTATATTGTTTATTATACATATAATCTTATTATAAATTTATTAACATATAATTATTTATATTTATTTTTATCAAATACTCGTTATTAATTATATTATATATATATATATATATATATAAATGTACATAAACTACTTATAAATTTTATATAAAGATATACTCCCTTTGTCCCTTTTTATAAGATGTTACAAGCAAATTTACATAGACCAATGAATTATTTTACTTCCCATTATACTTATTTATTTTATTCTTTCTTGAATAAATAAGTATTTGTTCTATTTCTCTCCATCAATAAAGTATGGAATAATTTGAAAATAACATATCCTCATAATTAGAGACAAAAGAGTTTGTTTAATGCATCTTATAAAAGGGGGATGGAGGGAGTAATGTTTATATATGGTAGTATAAGTTATATTATTAATTATGTAGAATAAAATGAGTTTATGTTATTATCTATGTATATTAAAATAATTATATTATTGACTAAATAGTCATAAAATATATTAAAAAAATGTGTATGAGCTATATTATTAACTATGTTAATTTAATTGAGTTTATATTATTAATTATATAACTAACGGGGCAAGTGGGTACAAAGCGGGAGGAAGCGGCTATTGTGGGTAGGGGTGGGGATGGGGGGTGTTTTATCCCCGTGGGGACGGGGGGACACCTAGTATGGTTAAGCCGAGGATGGGGACAATATTTCTAAATTGGGAGCGAGAGCAGGGGTGGAGGTAAATATATATTGAAATGGAAGAGCAACTCTAAATAACTAAACAGGAAACTGTAACAGGACAGCAGCTTAATGCTACAATAACTAAATACTTTACTCCTACTCTGAACAGAAAATCATACCTTGAACTAATAGATTCAAGGCTGTACTAAGGGAAGCACTGGGTCTCAACATCGCCAATGGATGCCGATTGGGCTCTCCAATTTTTGGAACCCAAGTACCCAAGGGAATCGCACAAATTGGCAGTTGGAGTATGGGCAAGGAACCTAAAGAATACTGAAAATACCTGCAGATGCCTGTAAAATGGCAGAAGGTTCAGCAATAAAGCAGAACATTAACCAATAAACAAAAATAAAGCTTGCATTACATTTTAGAATGTCAGATAGTGAGGCAAGATGCAGTAGCTGCGGGTATGAACCATCTTGTGAGGTTGAATGAATAATAGGAATTGTGGCCACAGCACTTTCTAGAATCTTCATGGCGACATCTTTAAGATTTTCATCTGGCCCAACCTGGTGCAACAAATTTGTTCAACAGAAAGTCATGATCCTCTATAGAATTATGGTAATGCATAGAAAGTAGCTTCGCATTATGCAAATAAAAAGTAGAAACAAATTAATTAGACCTCAAAATAACATCACAATAAACAGTAGTTTCTAATAGCTCTCTAAGAAATGTCCATATAAAGAAAGGTGATATGAACATTGAATAAATTTCTCGATAAAAGAAATTAATTAAGCTTTGCTAATTATACACCAGTTTTGAGAGTCTGTGTGTCCAATAGAAAAGGATTAGAACTGCAGTAACTATAAAGTCTGCATACTTATTCTTGCATAACCAACATATCAAATACATGATCATGAGAATAAACATGAATTTCTGATATAGCAACAAAAAAACAGCATAGTCCAGCAAATTAGATTAATCATCATAAATTTGAAGTATAATGGCAAACCACATTCAAACCATCCAGGTAAATTCGAGTTCAAATTGGTTTAGTGGCCTACAACACTATGAATCCACATTGATCATTGGTATAATCCTAAATCCAAAACTCACATGGACAAGTTGTCTGGCACACGCTCTCTCACATTGATTACTTTGTCTGTGCAGAAATGACTTTGCTTCTTTCCAAGCAGATATAGTATGTGTCTCAAGCTCTTCCTCTGTCAAATTGGATCCATGACTCCCAAGCTGCAAGACCAAGAAATAAATCCCTGTCCAAACTCCATAAAAAATGGAGATCCAGCAACATGGTATTTGGCATAGAAATTTTTCTTCCACAGAACAAGAAGACATAGTCAAGGAAAGTACCAACTAAGAATGCAAAATACTTCATTAGACAAATCCAAAAATGGTTATTACCCAGAGTAATTAGTGTGCAAATAGGAGAGTATAAGATAATGACTTTGAATTATAAAGAACAATAGTTTGTTTCTTTAATAAGCACATCGTTCTGCTGCTAATGGAAAAGAATTGTGTACAGTAAATTAAAAAAAGAGAGAATAAAGGTCACTTTGACTTTCTTAAGGTTGCGGATATCAATGGGACGTTAACTAATGCATTCGGAAGGGCTTCATGATGAATCTCACTCCTCTAACAAAAATCAATTCCATGAGAAGTAAAAAGTGAATAGATACACTCCCTCATAACGCAAATTAAGTTAAAGAAATCAGAGCAGATACCTCCTTCATAATTAGGATAAAATCCAGAGCACTAAGAACTCCGACAAACTTCCCTTTGGAAGAAGCCCATAGAGTGGCCACAGGAATTCCCTGAAAATACCAAAATGTAGAAAAGGCATGCAGCAATATCAGAAGCACTAATATGCACAACAAAGTAAAAGAAGAAACCAAAATATTAGATTATGTCTCCAGAGATGCATGGTATAAAAGCAGTATCAAAGTATCCTGGCATAAAAAAGAAAGCATGTTAAGGATCATACAGATAACTTCAAATTTTCAGATTTCATTGAGGCACTGAAGTATTATTAATCTATGCAGTTAAAATTACAAGTTGTCTTCACGCTTTTTTCCCTCTTTATTTAATTTTTTTTTCCTGGGGCTGAAGAAAAACTGTCTGGCATGAATTGCACTTAAAAGAGCTCTAGCTCATCAATATTTCAAGACAGCCCATCAGTGCCAGTTATTTAAAGAGAACAGCTATTTAACTGGTTATTTAAAGTTAACCAGTTAAAAATTTGTCAGTGAACTGTATCTTTCAGGTATGTCCATAATGGAACAACCACCAAACATTTACATTGGAACAGGCAAAAAAAGTCAAATATACCTGTGGAAACATAAAACTAGTTGAATCTTCGAGTAAATCTGTGATTACCTGTTCATGCAGGATGTGAAATGCTTGCTTTACTGGTAAATTAATATCTAAGGCGATAACCTGTGACAGGATATGACCAAATTGGGAAATAAATTGACAAATGTACACAGATAGAAATATTAAGAAGTAGATATAATAGAAGGGAAGTAATAGATGATTTATTCAAACCTTGCCTGACTGGGGAACCAACTCGTAAGCAGTGCGTGCAGACAGGTATGTAGAAATACGATGCCGGGAAACCTGTAACTCTGCTGCTGGGAAGGTCTCAGGTAGTGCATCTTCTGATACTCGGACCTGGAATGCATATGAGCAACAAGGTATATACAATTAGTAAAGAATAATACCCCAAAGTAGCAAATACCAAATAAAAGAGAAGGAAAATAAGCGAGAAACAAGTATGAGGAGAAAGCAGTAACTTGTTTTTTGATGGCTATGGAGCCAAACATGGTCAGAATATTTGACAAATAATAAAACCAGAAAATGACATGCAACAAAGGAAATAAGCAAGAAAACAAGTACGAAGAGCCTCATTAAGTTTTTTTAAGCATCACAAGTACAAGAGAGCCCCCCATCAGATCATGTTATTCCTGGATAAGGATTCAAATGTGGCCTTGCAAATTTAAGCCAGTGAAGTGGGAAACAGGACGAATTGTCAGTTGAAAAAGTACAGCACTTTGAACCCTCAAAATGAGAAAGATATTCCATTTCCAGTCCATCAAGCAGAAACCAACAATAGTTATTCTATGTGACATAAAAGCATTAAAAGAAATTTTCAAAATTCATGTTACTGGACTGTATTCACTCATAGGGATGTCAATGAGGCGAAGCGGGGCCGGAGTCCCCTACCTCCAACCCCATTCCACTTCTAAATAATTGTCTCCACCTCCACCCTATCCCCGCTTTAGAATTTTTTAAGAAACCCCGACTCCGACCCCAACCCCATTTTAAAACATTTGTCCCCGCCACCAATTCAATTTCGTTTTGGCCCCGTTTTGACCCTTGTTTGACTCCACTTCAAATTTTAATTTTTTTTAAAAAAAATTATTTTATCATACCACTAATAAACTCAATGCATATTTCACCAAAGTAAAATTCAAGTAAACTACAAATATGAAGGCACAAGCTCATTTAAACATGCCTCATACTAAAATTTAAATACTTGTAACTCAATAAAAAAAATAAAGCTTTCAAGCTAAAAACTTCAAATACAAAATAATGAAATATTTCATATATCAAATACAACCACTAGTATAAATATAAATAATTTCATCCTTAAAAGCTAATAATATAATTCATAGTTAGTTAAGTATATATTTAATAATATAAATTCATTTAAATCAATATAGTTAATAATCATAGTTACATAATTTTTTTAATGTTCATATATAGTTACATAAATAATAATATGATTCATAATTAATTGTCAATAATATAAACTCATTTGAATCTGCATATTTAATAATATAAACTCATTTAATCGATACAGTTAATAATATAATTCATACGTTAGTTAAGTATATATTTAATAATATAAACTCATTTAAATAAATATAGTTAATAATCATAGTTACATAATTTTTTTAATGTTTATATATAGTTACATAAATAATAATGCAACTATTTTAATTTACATTTTTAATAATATGATTCATAATTAATTAGTCAATAATATAAATTCATTTAAATCCACATATTTAATAATATAAACTTATATTTAGTTAGGTATAATAATGTAAACTCCTTTAATAATATAACTCAATTTATTTTAATGTTTTTTTAAAGTAACCAAATGAATAAAATGATTTTTTTTTAAAAAAAAATACTATGAATAAAATAGTATTTTTATTAAAAATAGAACTGAAGCCGAAATTGAGAATTTATGAAGGCGAATCCCCGGGGGATTCAGTGGGGACAAATCAATCCCCGACCCCGGCCCTGCTAATCCCCACATTTTAGAACCCCCACCTCCGCCCCTACTTAAGTTGGGGAATCCTGAATTCCAATGGGACGGGACGAATCGAATCCCTAATAATCCCCGTTTCATTGACATCTCTATTCACTCAGACAGAGAATGCACTCTTCAGATTTCTGACTCAGTGGTACTGTTTTGACAAATATAATTGATTAATCATATCAGAAAAATCACTTTGTTCAGTAACCTTCAAGTAATCACTGTCTTAGGGAAATTCCAGTTGTTTACTAATAGCAAGAACAATTAGAGAAGAGAAGACATCAATGGAGACAAAAAGATTAACCAAAAAGGATTATCATACCAAACGCTGGAAGGCCTCATTGTCCACATCCATATTAGAACCATGAGCAACTTGCGGATTTAGCATTACAGGAACGTAATCGGATTCCCTTGCCAAAAGGACGGTGTTCATAATCTCATAGTTATTAGTAATGTATGGCTGGTGCTCATCATGCCGGTATTCACCATCAACAATGAACTTGTACTGCATGCAAGCAAGAATAAATTAGAATGTGAATGTGTAACCTTTGACTTATGAAATGAGAATGGAGGTTTAAATTTCCATTATAGATAAAAAGGATTACAAGAAAAAAATACTATCAAGGAACTTGTACAGCATATAAGCAATAATAAATTAGAATGTGAATGTGTTACCTTTGAACTATGAAATGAGAATGGATGTCAAAATTTCATTTCAGATAAAAGGGATTACAACAAAAAATACTACTCCCTCAATCCCAAACTGATAGACTTGTTTAATTTTTCACACTGATTAAGAAAATATCATATTATTAAAAATGAATATTTTTCATAAATTTTCCTAAAATACCCTCAATTTATCATTCTAAGGTAAATTTAATGCACTTTAAATATAAACAATCTCACTTTAAATAGGTATATTTTGATCAACTAAGAAATACTTATACTTTTAATAAGGAAAGTGGCCTATAATTTGGGACAAATCCAAAATAAAAAACCTATTAAATTGGGACAGAGGAAGTGTCTTCTATTAGAAAATAGAAACTATAACTACAATTAAGGAATAAAATAACCATAGGAATCAGTTATATCGTAATATCAAAATCCGTCATCCACAAAGAACATAATTCTTTTTTCTAGCTAAATAATCTCCAATTGCAAGTAAATCAGAACTGCAGATGATACCACATTGGAAGAAATGCTGCTGTAAGCAGCATATGCTAATAACCAATGATATATTTGATGGATAAATGTGTGTATAGATACAAGAACTTGACAACAAACTCTACCTTTATCAAATGAAAAGTCGATTATGCAAAATCTCCTACAGGGTTCCTAAATAGCTATTCATTAAATTCATTCATTTGCTTCAGTTATATGACAATGGTAACAATGGGTTCCATAAAGCCCCTGCAGTAGTATCCAACATTGATGATCATTACCACTTTAGACAAACTTAATTCTCCCCTACTAAGAGGTGATCCTCAATCCATTTAATGATTGCTATTCTCATCAATAAAGCATTCAGATTCCATCAATTAAAGAAAGCACATTACAACAAGCAACCTGATAGTAACCCGGTGGTAGGCTACAGATTGTCTGAAACACAGTAGGACATCCCTCGACCGGTGTCATTGGCCACTGCGTCCACCTACATAACAGCAATCAATGGGCAACATGAACAGAAGTACTAACTAAAATAAAAATTAGAACTAAAGAAACAAGTTATTGGAAACTAAAAGAACAAAGACCTATACTTTTAGTCATGTATATATATATATATATATATATATATATATAATATAAAGTGACATTGCTAAACTTTAGGGCAGCAGAAGTCTCACCCGGTAAAAGAACCAATCAGATATACACTTCTTCCCCCATGAGGCCACACAAATCGTATGGGGATTAAAACTGCGCCAGAATCCATTCCAGAAGGAAGGTAAATCCACTCCCACCAGTTCTATGAAAGCCTTCCCCAAACAGACTAAAAAGACAATCTTTCAACGATACCCTCTAAAAATTTTCAAAGAAGAAACAAAACAAGCAATCAAATGAGAACCCAGCTCCCCATTTGCCCAATTTAATTTCCAATACCTCCAAACCAACTCATGCATTAGCTTTACTTCCCAATTTTCACCCAAACGAAAACAAACCCAAAATTCACTTAAAATTCAAAAGGTAAGATTCACTTAAAAGAAGTCCCAACGAAACAGAAAAACCCTAATTGAAACAAAAACAAAATTGGATCTTGGCAACAACCCAATTCACAAAAATGGAAATTTGGCAAGTAAGAAAAAAAAATCTATGCTGAACATAATATGAGTCAGAAAGCCCTAATAAATGAATAAATGGAAAGAGCCCTAATAACCCTAGAATATTTTTAGGATTTGAAAGAAATTATTTCTAAAATCTAAGAAGAGAGAGTTGTACAGTACTGTACTACTCCCTTTTCCTAAACAAGTAAGTATTTCGCCGTCGTCAACTCACGTTCTGCCTGTTCAGAGTGAACAAAAAGAGAAAATTGGGGCAACAGTGAAAACGGAAAACTGAAAAAACAACAGGCAAAAAACGGAACGGATTAAAAAAAGTAGGATTATTGGCGACTCTGTTGCCCAGTTATGAAGTTGCTCAAATTTTAGGATATATATATATATATCTTCTTTTGTTTTTGCTTGCTAATTTTAGTTTTTTTTTAAAATGGAGATACTCATACCTATTTAGCAGTTATAATATATACTACAATAATTTAATAATTGAATATTTCACTCGTGATTCAAAATATTAAATCCTACTACTTATAATTTAATATTTACTTTTAATTTAATATAAAAATTAATTAAAAAATTATTGTAAAGAAGTTATTACATTATTTTTTATTAATGTAATTAACAGTTATATTATATGGGTTAGTGGTATGTGAGACACTTAAATTAAAAAGGTTGCTGAAAAAATTTAAATAAAATTTGTTTTTATTTTAGAAAAGTAAACATTTTATTCTGAATATTAAAAAATAAAAATAAAAATATTCAGTTTAAAATTGAGAGAAGTATTATATGACTATCCACATGTATGGAATAAAATATACATATATATACCCGTGAAAATATATGTAGGTAATAAAATACGCAAGCTTTTTTCTCAAATAAAATGAGTTGAAAAATAAATACTAGTTAAAATAAAATAAAAATATGTGTAGGATTCGTTTGTTGATAGTTCATAAATTAAGCTCAAGAAGGTTTATTGAAACGACTTTTAAGTGAGCAAAAGTTATAAATAACTACTCCTTTTCTATTCTAACCAACTAGAATGTTGATATTATTTGAATAATTGTAGTTTCTATTCATGATAAATCAGAAAATTATAAAGTTAGTCTTTATTTTTCTTTTAAAAAAAATTGTTCTCAAGAACTTTTTGAGAACAAAAAAAAAATCCCTTTTTTGTGTGTAGTAGTAGTAAGTTGTTTTCCATGTTATATATGTTCACATACATAAAGTAATTTTCTGTTATAGTAATTATTTGATGTACTAAACTTGACAAAAATGTAATCATGAAAAATAGAGAAACTAACTCTAAGGAGCAGTTCAAATTATGGTAGTTTTAGTAAATTTGATGCCTTGAGAGAAAAGTTCATCCTTCCACCTTTTGAAATGTTGTAAATGATTGTGTTTTTCTTTTTATGCACATTGACATTATAAGTTAATATCACTAACTTATTTGTCAAAATACAAAAAAAAAAAAAAGCTCTAATATTCTAAGGAATATCTTTTTAATTATAGTATATATTCTACCTTGTTGATGTAAGAATTCGGTTCTTATTATCATTTGCATAGGAAATAAGTCTTAAAGTGTGCCTAAACTAGTGCAAGAGTACTTTAATTGTTAAAATAATGAAAATTTCAAAAATAAATATAGCAATAATAAAAGAAATATATACTTCATGTTTGATATATTTGTGTTGGAAATTTTAAAAGAATATGAATTTCCATAGCCTCCCCTAGTAAGGTCACATTTTACACGAGTTTATTCAGGCTGGGAAGAAATGAGCTTTTATGCATAAAGGATGATTATGAATTTTGAAATTATCAAAACTTGTTTAACATAATAATAATAACTCAGCAAATATTCTAGTAAAATTATAAGATTGAATACTAATTTGATATTAGCATCGTCATTATTTAGCCTTCATTGAATATAGGGGTGATTATTTTATTGTGTCTTGTCAAGATCATGAGTTATTAATACACTAATTTAATCACAACACGATTAATAATTGTGTTTCATCGATAAACTCGAACACAACATGATAATAATATTGTCAACACGACACACGAATTCAAAAAAATTAAATAGATACTTAGTAACTTGTCAATTCGCTCAACTTGCCAACATAATTACACCTATGAGAAACTCATATATGTTTCATATGAAATGCATTATATTAAATTGAAATTCAAAAGTTCATCAAGAAAATCATAACATGTTCAAGAATTTCAGCGCAATAAATTAAATTGATTATGAAAAATGCTAATATAAAATTGTATATGCTACATAGATATTTTTCTGTTAGTGTTATATGTAAATGTATCCCAACAAAACATATCATCATCATTCTAACTCATCGCAATAATATATATATATTTTTAAAAACAATCATCATAGCATTCATAAAAACAAACAAATATTGTAGGAGAAAAATATAAAATATAAGAAGACTAAATTGTTACTTGAATATTTGAAGCTCAATGGAAGAAGAATCATTCTCGTGGAATTTTGCATTAATTTTTTTAAAAATAAAATAAGAATCATGGTCAAAATAGAAGGTCACGTATAAGATGTTTTAAAAAATAAAAGATCATCATAAAAGATATCGCATGAGGGATGAGAAATTTTAGAATTAGATATTAGATATAATAAGTTAATTTAAGTTTATGAATGTATAATAATAATAAAGTTTAGATATGTAAAAGAGATATTTTAAAAAAAAAACAAAAATGTGGGTTACCTGTGTGTTTGATCTATTTACAATCCAAACACGTTTAATGTTAAATTAGTTGATTCGCTAATCAGTAAAACTCCAACCATAATCTACTAATATCGTGCCATTTCTAATATTGCTATCCCTAAATTATTAGAATCTTCAATAATTAGAATACAAAGTTTAGTTTCTCAAAAAAAAAAAAACTACCGCTATTTATGCTATTTGTTGTTGTTTTTGTAAGAAGCTTAAAAAATATATAAATTCTTTCCTGAAAAGTTGTTTAGAAATTAATATAATATCTATTTTTAATTGTATTAATAAATAAATGTTGTTTTGGAAAGCATATCTATAGAGTAATTTTCCAAGTAAAAGTAAAAAATAAAATAAAATTATCGATCGTAAGCAATCGAGAAAGATATATATTTTTACTAACTTTTTCAGGTTCATGTGAAGGGTTTTGCATAAAAATGGTGAGCTAACAATTAAATGAAGTCATTATGCATTTAACATTTAATTGGTTATAAATTATAAGGTGTATTAATTGTTAAAGTTTAGATGTAGGAAATTAGAAAATTAGTTTTACTATGATTATTTTTATACTTTATCCATTCCAATTTGATAGGTTTCTTAATTTTTCACATAGATTAAGAATACATAAATAAAGTAGTTAGAAATGTATAATTTTCATAAAGTATTCATAATTTTTTTCATCATTTATAATTTCAAAATGAATTTAATGCATTTGTTAGATATAAACGATTTCATTTTAAATAGTAATATTTTGATCAATTAAGAAATATATTGTACATTGAATAAATAAAGTGACGTATAATTTGAGACAAAAAATATCAAATGGGATTGAGGAAATAATATTTTTTTGGTTTATTTTCTTATGTAAGATGTCACAAATGGACATGTATAATGCTAACTTGATTAAAGGCTAAAACCTGTACAAATTATTTTTTTATCATGAAATACTCAATATCCTTATCTTACCTTTAGGTGGGGGATTCAACGTAGAATCTAATCTATGAAGCCTTTTCTCTTTTCTTTTTATTGTCTAATAAATGTTTAGGTTATGATTAAAAAAATCAAATTCTAAATGCTTGATTTACATGTATATTTTATTCTAAAAAATAATCATGTGTATATATGATTTAAGTAGAAATATTTTTGATGGCTATATTTGGCATGGATTTCAAAATATTTTTTAAATTTTTTTATAAAAACATCTCTGAATTTTTTTTTAAAATTTCATATATGAATTCCACTTAATCACATAAATAATAATTTTTATTACATTTTAATTAAAATTAAAAATTCAAATAATTTATTAATTATATTATATATATTTTATATTATTATAAATTATATCAATAAGTTTTATGGTATAACTGATCAAATTGTGATTATTACATAGATACCTTAGGTGGGCAGCATCAAAATTTATATGAGTACTAATAAAGTCAAAAGCAAAAAGAGACCAGCAAGTACTGATAAAGTCATCTAGCTTCTATTTCTTAGCCCTATACTTCATTTTTTATGTTGCTAACATTTTTTTAAACAATGTCAGAAAAAAAAAATTATTGAGAGAAAGACAAACTAAATGAATAGAGCAAAGGGTTCATGAGATTCTAAGTACTTTTTTTTTTTTGTTTACAAAAAAACCTAGTTATAAGACTTGGATATTTTAAGAATTTTAGCCTGCATCAATTATTGCCTTTATGACTGAACATATAAACTTTTCATTAGAGTTAAAAATATTTTACCAATGAAGTTAGTTAATATGCATGTCAAATAGAGATATATATATATATATATATTGCATTTATAACAACTAGTGTTGTTTTATAATATACATTGCATATTTATATGTCTATGTAAAAAATTACAACTAGCATATAAATATGTATATATATATATATATATATATAAATAAAATACTAACTTTGAATAATTTACAAGTTAAAGAATTTTTAAGTATTTGACACTAGTCGATATTCCAAGTGACATAATAATATATGTAACGTGTAATGACTAATGCCTAAATACTTTTTTGAATCATTATAAAGGATTAGTGATACAATTTTTATAAATATAATGTCAAATTGATTCTTAATTAGTGTTGAAAAAAGAAAAAGAAAAGATGGAGCATCCTGCTTATGACACTAAATAATTT
Source organism: Apocynum venetum (assembly GCA_019593545.1). Taxonomy (NCBI): domain Eukaryota; kingdom Viridiplantae; phylum Streptophyta; class Magnoliopsida; order Gentianales; family Apocynaceae; genus Apocynum; species Apocynum venetum. The sequence goes on from SRSM01000127.1 coordinate 4,490,439, forward strand.
ATGAATTAATAAAAACAACAACGAGTCTAATTTTATTATAAAATAGAACATGACTTATGAATTCATGAATATACACAATTTATTAAAAATATACTCATACATAAGTTTAAAATTAAAGATGACACAATATTAAAAGAAAAAAAAACTATTAGATGTCTTCTTCCAAATCTTAAATGTTTGGATTCCTTTCTAACCAAAAAGGTCGATTGGACAGTCCAAGTGCACTCTGACAGTGAGGAATAGCCTCTATAATATATATATATATATATGCCTGCCTCTGACTGTATATATAGAATAAAGGCTTGTGTATGTATAAGTGTATAGTATCTCTATTATATTCTAATAGATTCTCAACATGCTGGCTTCTTGCTGGGCTTTGCTTCGCACACAGACCATATAGTCTCAATTTATCTCAAAGCAAAGCACATTTTGTTTATTTTAAAAAAATTGTAAATGGAAAGACCCTTTCTCAAGTCTAATTTATTAGATAAGAAAATGAATTTTAGTGGTCTAAACCGTTCTACTGGTAATTTAATATTATGATTTTTAAGTTATACTCTAAACGAATATTTTACTTGTACATATTTAAAAAAAATGATAAGCGTGCATTATTTTATAAAAGGAGAGTTTTTTTTTTCCCATTTCAATGCAAAGCAATTATTTAACCTTTGGAGTCCAAAAGGAAATGACAAAATCTTTACTAAAGATAAACTTTTTATAGATTGTAAGTCTTTAATAATTATTGTGCATTATAAATTTTAAAGTATAATATTTAATAGTATGTGGTCACAAAAATTGAAGTCGATGTCAATTTTTTTTTATTTTAAAAGAGAAGTATTTGAAAACATTTTATTGCAATATTTTTGTACTAAGTTGATTTGGATTTGGAAATAAAAGAAGGATAACATAAGAGTGAAAAATATAAAAGCATTAAATTATCAACAAAGGAAAATATAAAAGCAGTAATAATATATTTAATTATGTAATAATGTAAGAGAGGGAGAGAAGAAAAAGAAAAGAAAAGAAAAGGGAAAGAAAACACAATACACAAACAGAGGTCCCTTTCCTTCCTCTCTGTGCTGTATCTGAGTCTCTCTGTACACAACACCATAGACATCAAGACGAAAAGAAAAGAAGAAGAAAAAAAAAAACCGGACATTTATACATTTCCAAGAATCCATTCGATCGCGGCGATTGATTCTTCGGAGGCCTGGTGGTTATAGGGATTTTAATTTCATATGATTATATATTAGGTGTATGTATGTATGGGTTTAAGTTGTAAAAATATGCGTTGATGATGATGATCAAGTGGGTTCAATGAGGGTTTCTGATTGTGAGAAATTCAGAGGGCTTAGGAGTAATTGGTTGGAGGGTGTTTCTGGGGTTTTCGAGTATTTTTCTGGGTTGGCGTATGATTTTTTGAATTCTGAATTTTTGCCATGCTGGACTTTAGGATAGGTGGTAATTTAGGGTTAGGGTTTTGGGGATAGAATGGTTGAATTATTAAATTAGAGTTATTTTAGGGTTAGGGTTTCCTTTTTTTTTTCTGGGAATTTTTTGAGTAATGGGTTGGTCTGACAAAATGGAAGAAGATGCTGAACTGGAAGAAGGCGAGGCTTCCTATTACAAGGATGATATAAGCATTGACCCTGATATAGCCCTCTCTTACCTCGTAAGAGTTCTCTACTGTTCTTGCTAGTTCAGATTTTTGGCTTCATTATTAATTAATCAACTGTTATCAGTTTCGTTTGTGGAAGAGGGAAATAGAAGGAGAAGAGTCTGCTCGGTAAAGTATATAGAACACATAAAAGAAAAGGAAAAACAAAAGGAAGAACCCTGACATCGGACTTATTGGTTGTTGGCACAAATGCTTCGTGCATCAGTGCCTAATTACTATAAATTAGTATTTATGAATCATAATTGTTGGAACTCTGAGAGAGAACACTGCTATTCTATTGTGATGTTGAAGTCTTAAAAAGGCATTTTGTTTGCTGTTAACTTTGTACTACATTGCTGCTCAGGACATTGGACGAAAATAACAACTGCTAGAAAAGGGAATTCTGAGAAAATAATAGAAGAACAAGGTTGCTCTGAACTCCATGTAGTTTTGCTTCTAGGATTGCCTTTATACCTTCAGCAGGAACTGTTTTGACACACTGGATTAGTTAAGGAATGCTTTCCTTCTAGTTCCCATATAGACTGGCTACTGTAAATTTCTTCATATCCTTATTAAAACTAATTTGTATAGATTGCTCTAAACTATTTAAAAACGAGAGTATTAAATACATTTGCCATGTTTTGAGTCATTGAGTGGGTATTATACCTTGGCTAGCAGATAATGACTCCCAGTTCTCCTTTTAGTTTTTGTTCATCCATCTCCTAATTTAAGATACTATGGATTTTATAACTATGTTCAAAGGAAGTTTTGGAACAGTAAAAACTTCTGCACTTTTGTGATCTAGCAAGTTTTTAGTCACTAGCCATTGTGATCCACTGGTAAGGTGGGATTGTTCATTGCACACAATATGTGAGTTTGCCTGCTAAACATAAAGTTTGGGCCTGCACAGTCCAAGACTGCAGTTTGTTGTGTGGATGGATCCTCCCTGGCAGGTCTATGGGATTACATTCCCGCATTCCACTTTTATACTAGAAAAGACGAGGATAATATTTTAGTTTCTGATGTTTCCACTATTACATTTCTGTGAATCTTGTTCCTTTTTATTTATTTAGCTTTTAATTTATTACTGTTTAAAATTGTATTGGCAATAGTAACGATTGGGTTTGATGTTTCTGAAGGATGAAAAGGTTCAAAATGTGCTGGGCCATTTCCAGAAAGATTTTGAAGGGGGAGTTTCTGCGGAAAATTTGGGTGAGTAAAAGCAAAAAATGGAACTTTCAAGTGAAAAATAGAGGCATAAGAGTCTCCTTTCTCTTCTGGAAAAATGATGGCATAGAATTTGTTACTTTAATAGGGGCAAAGTTTGGTGGTTACGGTTCGTTCTTACCCACCTATCAGCGCTCGCCATCGATTTGGTCTCAACCAAAGAGTCCTAGAGTTCAAACTCAAAGTGCTCTAAAATCTCCTAACCATTCACGTAGGGAGGTATATATAGACAAGCTTTAGTTTTTCCATTTTTTTTTAAAATTTTTTGGTAGGAAAACGAAATGTTGTCTGAACTTTTGGAAATTTCAGTAATGGTTGTCTTGAGCTCTATGGTTCTGTTACAATATAGGGCACTTCTCAAAATTCTACTGCTATTCCTGATGCGCAATTTTCTCAGAGGAATGGAACTACTGCAACACATATAAGACAGCCATCGCATGAAACGAAGGTTTCATTAGAGGATGGCCCATTCAGAAAAGATTCCAGCTTGTCTTCTGCACAAGCAGCTGAAAAGGTTCCCATGAGACATCAGTCTTCTCCAAATAAGTCAACAAATCCAACTGATCAAAGAAAACTGAAGTTTCGGATCAGAGTTAGTTCTGATAAGGCGGCACAAAGAAATGCTGCAATATACAGTGGTCTTGGACTAATTTCTCCATCTTCATCAACTGGAAACAGTCCTGGAGAAAGTGCTGGGATTCCCTTTGAATCTCAAGAGACTCCAGATAAATCTCCAAGCATTCTTGAGGTAATCCTAGCTTGAAGATCTACATTTATTCCTGTAACGTTATATATATATATATGTTGCTTGCTGATACAATATTCTCTTTTCCTGATCCTTTTGTGTATCCTATGGAACAGATGTTGACAACCTTCACTGGTGCTGGGGTCCCAGTTCTTTCACCTCTACAGGATATCTTTCTAAACTTATTAAGGAATTCTTCTCTGCCGCCTTTAAAGGTTAAGCATGACCATTCTGGAATATCTGTGGATGATTCTTGTTCCAGACAGTATGGTGGGGATGCGTTGACAGGAAAGAAAACAAAAGCTGTTAGGAAGACTGAAATATTTAAGGAGTCAAAGCGTGGGAACAGAGGTGGTTCAGAAGAAGATATTACCTTCCGTCTAAAGGATAATTCTGGAGCTGAGACCCCACAGAAAAAACAATCTATCTCTTCTGACATGACTGAGAAACATCTATCTGACTTACTTGCTAATACTGGTGAATCTTCACGGGACTCACCTAGGGTGCCTGAGATTGTCAGGGAGCCTGAAAATGGTGAGCAAATCAGAAAGAGTGAGGTCAGTAAGAGTAAGGTGAAGGGTAGAACATTGGGTGCTGATTTGATTGAACCTTTTGAGTCAGTGGCCAGCCAAGGTGGTATTAAGCTCGAGCATCAGGAAGCTAAAAGTGGTTCAGCAGAGAAAATTGGAAAGAATCTAATGAAAATTTCTCAGGATACTTCACTTGATCATTCAGAAGATAGGAGGATCAAAGGCAACAAAATTCCTGCTTCAGTCAAAGCTGATTCTGATTTCTCTGAAAGTGACAGAGATTCCAGAGGAGCTGCAGATAATTTGGTAAAGAAATCTGGCCTGAGAGCTACTTCACTTGAACAAGATGAATTACGTATGAACCACATGAAGAAGCAGTTTGAAAGCAGAAAGAAATCAAGGGTAAGTCAGGTTAATGGGAAATTATCTTCTGATTCAGCCCAAGAAAGTGGAAGAACCGGCTCTTCTCTTGTAGCAAAAGAGAAGAAGGGAGTTAAGAAGGATGTCAATAAGGTTCGGAATATACATAAAGATATTTTTGAAACAAACTCAGAACCTTCTGTTCGTCCTATAGATATGTTGGAGAAGCCTTCTGGTGACCGACCAAAGGACCCAAAGCTTGATACTGTGAAAGAAAAGAATGCATATGCTGATAAATTTAAAGAGAAATTAAGTCATCATAAGTCTGACAACAAACTGAATTCTGAAACATTAGCTAAGAATCCTCCAGCTGGCAGTTTACCTCCAGTCAATGGGCCTGCATTGCAGTCCGAACAGGCAACAGTGGCTCCTGTTCTGATAGAAGAAGATTGGGTCTGTTGTGATCGGTGTCAGAAATGGCGTCTTCTGCCATTTGGAACAAAGCCTGAGCAACTGCCTGAAAAGTGGCTGTGCAGCCTGCTAAAGTGGCTGTAAGTTTTTTATTTTTGAGGTGCATTTCGTGTCTTTGTATTGTTAAAGTGATCACATGAGGAAGTCAGATAAGGTGTTCTGATATAATATCACCAAATTTTTCTCTTTATGAATATAAATCCCTCCTTTCCCTTTTTGAATATGCTTGTATATGCACTAGTACAGGAAGTCCTAAATCCTTAGTGACAGTCAGTTTCTTGTTTCCCTTTAGGCCTGGAATGAACCGTTGTGATATCAGTGAAGAGGAGACAACGAGGGCTCTCCATTCTTTATACCAGCTTCCCCTTCCCGAGAATCAAAATGGCGCTCAAAATCACGCTGAGAGGACTGCACCTGGAGTTAATTCAGTGGATCAATTTAACCATAATTACCAGAATATTAGTTCGGATTATGTGGCTGATGGAAGAAAGAAGCAAAATAAATCATCCAACAAAGGCAGCAAGGTAGGTCTAACTACTCCTGCTGCAAAGAACTTCCAACAGGATTGCCTGAAAAAGGGAGCTTTGAATGATACGAAGCAGCCAACTCTGGGAGTTAATCCAATTAAGAAATCAAGTGGTCAACATCTTAGTAAATCAGATAATGCGAAGTATTTAAATAGTCAAAAGCAGGAACATATATCTCGAGGTTTGTCTTTCATCTTTGCCTGATGTCAATGTTGGATTCATAAGTATTTTGTACATTTTCTAATATAACTTGTTTGCAGGCAATGCTAATCTAAAAAGAAAAATCAAGAGAGAATCTGATCAATATGAGCATGGGATTGTAAAAAGGTTAAAAAATGATGGTGATTTTGATATGAATAACTTACCGGCTTCTGGTGAAAACCTAGGTAGGACAGGACTTGGCTTGAGTTCTGATTTGCCTGTGAAAGAGAAGCGAAGAAGCAAAGAATCTGGTTACTCAAAAGGTGCAAAGGCTGGGGAGGGGAATGGTTTACAGCCTTCTGCTAGGAAAAGGGCCGATTTAGTGGATACTGTGTCCTTGGATACCTTGGATATGAAAAATTATAATCAAGGTGAAAAATCTGCAAAGAGGAGTAATATGAAGACTTGGCAAAATAGTCCAAATAATCCAGAGGCTGTGAGAAATGATGGGAGTTACCTCAATGACAACTCTATGCCTGTGAAGGAGGAGAGTAGTGATAGTGGATGCAGAAGAAATAAGAAGCTCAGGGTGTCTCAGAGTGATGGGAAGGACTTCAGTATAAATATATCTAATGATGAACAGAGGAGGAAAGATACGATGCACAGACCATTTTTTTCTGGTGGTAAAGAAAATGCAATTGCCAGGGTCCCTGATAAAGAAAAACAGCTCAAGAAGTATAAGATAAAAATTGCATCTCAACTGACCATGGAAGATCTTGAGTCGCTAAAAAGGGATTTGGGTTCTGAACCATTATCGACAGCTGCCACTTCAAGCTCCTCGAAGGTTTCTGATTCCCGTAAAACTAGAACCAATTATCAAGAAGTGAAAGGTTCACCAGTTGAGTCAGTTTCCTCATCTCCTGTGAGGATGCCAAATCCAAATAAATTTTCACCAATGAGAATGGATGGTTTTGGTGATGTAAGAGTGGGGGATTTTCCTGTAACAAGTCCAAGAAAAACAGTGGATGGGGGTGGTAATTTTGGCAACAAAGGTTCTTCAACAGTAAAGAAGAAGAAAGTCTGTGATGTCCTCCATCCAGAATCTCTGAACAATCCTGTGCTAGATTTTCCAGAAACTGGGGCTAGAGATAAATTTGGTGGCAAAAGTGAGGTAGGTCTTAAACCTTCTCTATTTGGAAACAGTCATCTTGATGATAATCATCTTGACATGCCAGAACATAGTCCATGCCCAACTGATTTGCATGCTTCTGAATCCTGCTATATCAAGGGTATGGGCAGTAAGAACCATTATCATAACAAGCAGAAATCTGCAAAGAGTTCTTCCTTGCCACCCAAGGACATTGGGAGGGCTTCTGGCTTCAATTATGATGGAACACCAGGTAAAGGTTCTGATTTACTAAATAATCAGGGAATGTCAAATTCAAAGCAGACTTGGCCTGCCAAGGCAGATACTGATCAAAGTCATGTTGCACCTTGCGATGAGGTCTCAGATAATGTAAAACACTCTTTTCCTGGTCGGTCAGGCATGAAATCTGTTAAAAACAACAATAATGTTGTTAAGATGGACTCAAGAAAATGGGGTGGCAACGCAAGAGAGGACCAACTGAAATATCGAGAGCATAAAAGGACTGCTGCTGAACTAGGCAATCCATGCAGTGTGGACACAACAGTCCATCAAAATCTGAATCAGGGTTTTCAGGCTGAGATAGTGAATAACATTTCATCTCAAGTAGATTGTAGAGACCAAATTTCACAGGTTGATCGACATTCTAAAGATAAACTTGACATACCAACTTCTGGCAAATTGGCTCCTGGAACCCAAAATGGGGGTCTTTTGCCTATACGGCCTCGTGACATTTCCAATGTCGCTGATGTGTCAAAGGCATCAAAAGACCAAAATGCCATTGACCATAGTGAGTCTCATCAAGGCGCTAGTCATTCTGCTGCTGATCGTTCTGTGCAGGACCTTGTTGGTCCAAGTCTTGTGATCAGGGATGCCTCTGGTCAGACTGTTTCTCTCGCACTAAAAGAAGCTGAAGAACTCAGAATTTACGCTGATCGTCTTAAGGTTCTTTTGATTGCTTTACTCCAGTATTTCAAAAATTTTGGCTTCTTTGGTATTTGGTGACTTGTTTTTTCTTGTCTCTTATAAAACCACGAATTCCTATCTGACTTTATATTGAAAGATATGATTGCTTTGTGTTCATGTCACAACTCATTTTGTTGTTTAAAACCTTGTAGAACTCTGGCTTTGGATATGAATGTAATGAGTCATACTTCCAGGCTGCCTTGAAGTTTCTCCATGGTGCTTCTCTTTTAGACAGCAGTGAAAGTAGCAAACATGGAGAGATGAACCAAATGCAAATCTATATTAATACTGCCAAGCTGTGCGAGTAAGTCAAATTTTTGCTGTGCTTAATGCCATCTGTTATAAATTTTGTGCCTTCAAGGGATTTGTGGTGTTCTTTTTTGATTAAAAAGGAAAAAATTTTAGGCTTGGGCATTATATTATTTAGCAAGAAATGCTTTCTCAAGTTTCTAGATTCGGAATATACTTCCATTCTGTCCAATATTAATGATAATATAGAATAGATTGAAAGCAACTCTTTCAGCTTTCAATACATTATTATTATTATTATTATTATTTTTGTTTATTTTAAGCATTTCGTTGGATTTGACAGGTAGGATTTTTGTAAGTGCATTATACTAGGAACGGAGTTCTCTTTGCAGAATACTAGTTAAAGTACTTTGCAGTGATTTTTGTTATATTATATGCCTTCTAAATAAACATCAATCATTGTGCAGAGCCTGTGCCCAAGAATATGAGAGACAGGAACAAATGGCTGCTGCTGCTTTGGCCTATAAATGCATGGAGGTTGCCTATATGAGAGTGGTGTATTGCAAAAATTCCAATACAAACAGACTTTGGCATGATCTACAATCAAGTTTGCAAATGGTTCCTCAAGGTAGAGTCTGCATTTTGGTATAACATTGAACTTTGTTTCTTTATCTTTCTGCTGGCCTGCTATGCATTCAGTGACATAATGGGGATAGAAAAAAGTGTAGGGAGATCATGCTATCTACTCCACTGATTACTTGATATTATAGTATGATTAGTTATTTTTTTCCTTTGTCTTGATCACTTTTATGTGGAGCCTATGTCATGGAATAAGTACAATTACAATGGAGTAAACAGCTCATATGAACAGGATATCCATCTCTAGTTTTTCTTTTTCCTCTTGTAAGCTACCTGATTGGATGGTGCAAAATTGAAATTACATCACTGATTTGACCTGTTGACATTTGTCACCCTCAATTTTATGCAGTTTTCTTAAGTTCATCAGATATATTATTGTTTCTATTGGTTTCTTGAAAGATATGAGCATGTGAACATCTTTTGTATCTAATCATTACTACCTTTATAAGGTATATTGTGAAAGGAGTTTTGAAATCACATCTTCTATGGTTATGAACTTTTCTTTGAAATGTGCTTCCCATATTTTTTTAAGAAAGAATTAATGTTCATGCAACCTCATGCATTTTTCCTTGGGCTTTTGAATGAATTTTGCCTGTGCATTAGATGTTCAATCTCATTGTCTTACAAACTTCTGACCCTCTCCTCAGGTGACTCCCCATCATCTTCTGCATCTGATATTGACAATTTAAACAATCAAGCATTGGTGGACAAGGCTTCTATGTCAAAAAGCAACGGTCCTCACTCTGGAAATAACATCATTGCTTCTCGAAGCCGCTCAAACGTTGCCCGGCTGCTTGATTTTGTAAGTTGGTTCATTCTTGTGCTCAGTATCCTTTTTACTTCTCTTATGCGAAGTTCCACTGGATGACATTGGATTCTCGATAACAATTTACAATGCTCTTTCTCGAAATTTATTGAAACTTGTAATAATTCATGAATTTGCTGAACACAAACTTCTGAGTTTTTGCTAATTTGCAGCGCACAGTAATATAAGATAACTGCAAATAATCTTTATTGCAACTGGTGAAGGTGGAGGAATCAACTTCTAGTAGTACATAGTAGGCTTTTTTATGCTATAATGTGATTGTTTTAAAACTTTGGACTAAGTTCGAAGACAAACCCAAATTGAGAGGGGACTTCTGGAATCTGACATGAATTCTAAAAATGTTTGCCTTTTCTGTTGAACTTTTAAGTTGAAGTTGATTTTCACTGAGTTTTCACATGCATAGCTGCCTATGATTGTTGTCATCTCAAGTATATAAGAAGGTGACAAGTAGGTGCAATTTAATTGGTAAACTGGCCTCACCTATGCTTGTAAATATCATGGGTTCGAGTCATGCTCACGACAATTGTCGTGTATTTTCCAAAAAAAATTAAAAATAAAAAGGTATATAAGAAGGTGTGAGCTTTTTGATGATTATATACATTTTTTATCTTTTTCCGTTCCTTTTCTTTTCTTTAGACAAAAGACGTACATTCTGCTATGGAGGCATCCAGGAAATCCCAGATTGCCTTTTCAGCTGCTAATGCAATTCTTGAAGAGGCTCAGAATAAGGAGGGAATTATTTCTGTTAAAAGGGTCATTGACTTTAGCTTCCAGGATGTAGAGGAATTTGTACGTCTGGTACGGAGTGCAGTTGAGGCCATCAGTCGGCAAGGTTTAAGTGGTGGCAGAGATTGAGTCACTGTTGTACATAATGTGGTTTGGTGCTTTATCCCCGCACAGGCAGACCAGCGGATGTGAGAAGCAAGCATGTCTGTCCTGCACTTGCATTTTGGTGAAGAGAGGAAATAATAGCCTGTTGTCTTACTGTACATGTGTATAAAGTGGGTTTTTTTTTTTCCAGTTAATTTTCATGATATATGATTTTGATTTTTGAGTTTGTCTTTTACAGATAAATGGCAAAACACACTCGCCCATGGTTTTATGTGGCTGGGAACTAGGAAAAGTGTAAAATTTTTAGTTCTTTCAAGGATAAGCAAGAGTTGCAGTTTTGATCTACAAATTAGACATTGGATCTATTGAGAGCTAGGCTAGGACATTAGTTTAGGGGATGAAAACAATTAGTTAACATATTTCAGAGGCTGCTTGCGGATGTAGTTATGATCAGTCCTTTCTCATGAATGACTTAGTGTTCTGTTACAATATATACCTTCATTCTTAATGCAATAGAAATTCCAATTTTGGAAGAAATGTATGGCTCAGTTTGGTTGTTATCAACTATGGTCGTTTTATCCATCAATTCAATTTTTGTCTCTCCATATTTACCTTGCCCTGCAGTTTGTTGGTATGTGTACTTGTAAAATAGATAAAAGAATATTTGCTATCCACTCTTCATACAGGACAGAATTCAGAGGAGTATTTTGTCTGATCACTCTTTGGGGACTTCGTGATTCAGGTCTATGCAGTTTGTGCTCAAGTGCCATGAGAACTTCGAACTTTGCTTTGTATTTATGGATTCACCTTGGCAGCCTGGAGTTTCTTTGTATTTTGCCTTCTTTACTTCTTTGTTCTCTTATTCTTATTGTTGTTACCTTGATGATTTTTTACCTTTTCTTTTTATACTGCAACTCACCCCAATGAACTTATTATTTTCTAGTTACTCTCGTGATATTGTTTCTTTTTATTCTTTTGAAGGATTTGACAGGAGCCACGCACTATTCATAAATCTGCTGGAGAAAGGCGTTCTTGGTTTACATTGCTCTCTGCTCCTTTCTATACTTAGATGAGATGCTAAAAAAATTGAAAGGCAAATGAACAATCAATTTTCCTTTTGAACTTGTGTATATATATCCATTCTGTCATTGCAGTTAGCATCCATTTATCAGCAGAAAGTTTTGGTCTTGTATAAATGATATAGCAGTTTCATTTTAATCCTAAACTACTCATTAGCTTTATAGAGGATGTTATAAATGGTTCAAGTCTTGTCATGGACGAGCTTGATTGGAATGAAAATATATTTTGTTTGTGACAAACTAGTTTATAGACTACTACTACTATATTTGTTGTATTTCTTCTGCAGAAATTTTAGTTATGATAAAGCTTCTTCTTTCTCATGGTTTTTATCAGGCTATACAGATATTACAGTCTTGGTTTGCCTGAATTGATATACTTGTTAGAGCGAGCCAGGAGGTTTGCCTAGCAGCAACCATCTTAAATAGTGCTCTGAATATATAATATGCCAGAGGAGTGAAAACTATTTCCTTTTCAAGTTTTCCATTCTTTTCTCACTTGTGATCCTGATGAAAGCTTCAATTTGAGTAGGCTAAGCTAATATTTACATTGAATTGAGTAGGCGATTTCAAGCTTCTATAGTTTGCCTTGGACCATCAGAGCTTATAGGATGAGAGGATCAAGCCATGAAGTAGGGTCAGGCAGCAGATATACATAGTTGCTCAAAATATATTCCACAAAGCAGTGAAGGCCAACTACACTGCCTAATTTAAGTGCCGTAAATCAGTCTGTTACATGTTAATCTGTAATGCACATTAGAGTTTGAAAGGGATTGATGGAAACATCTTCTATCTCTATAATTTGATGGAAATACAAAAGTCTGTATCATCTATGGCTCCGATCATACCTATAAACTCTAGTTTTTGTCGAAGGCTGTGTCAGTGGGAAGGCATTTTAGAGTCTTATTAGGCCCTCTACCAAACTTCCTTTTTAGGTTGGTCGGCTTCCAATAATCTTTTTCCTGGGCGAATTGAACTGCTTTGTGCATTCTTTCTTTGATTTGGACATGGTCTTGTTTTATATTCCCCTTAATGTATTGTATTGTCACAACTTGCAGTTACTTTTATTTGTGGACTCAATCAATATCCCAACTAGCTGAAAAACGCATAAATGGGACTGTTGCTGTTGGAGCTATTTCAACTGACCAATGTGGATCCTATGGTTTCTGATTCAGTTTTTGACTTTGCCAGGAAGAAGGGAAATTCTCAAAGATTCTGATCTCCTTACCACTTTTGCTGTCAATTTTCATAAACAGCAGACTCAGTTTTACACAAAGTCAGGAAACAGATTACACGTTCAATGGGATCATAGAGACAAGGGTTCTATCTTGTAAGATTTTTTGGTGTTGGAAAGATGAAGAAGATATTGAGTTGGTTCAAAAAGCGCTACAAAAATCCAGCAGAATAAGGCATCTTCTCTCTCTTTCCTCTATCGAAAAGAGCTTCCAGTAAGCCCTCCTCCCTAAGCACTCACACCCACGAGACCAAGAATAGGAGAAAAAGTAGAAGGAAGAAGTGCTGCCAAAAACATACTCCCTCAATTTGATTTAATGAAGGTTTTTGAATGTACTAAATAATAAATATATTTATTTTAAAAAATTAAATATTCGATTTTGAATATTTTAAAAAACGTTCTAACACTTGATGGAGTACTCTTGTTCTTCCGGTGGAGAAACATGTCAGATTTATTCATATAAACATAATTCATGGTAAATGTAACAAAGAGGAAAACTATCCACAAATGAAGATCAGTTAAAGAATTAGCAAAGTAAATTTCACTTTTCCATTTACCATTGTCACATCTCCAAACTAGTTATCACATGTGTTATGATGGCTGAACGAGAAGGCCTGAAAGAGTACCGAGGACACAGAGGATGATGACAAAAATCACTAGATTTGGTCCTCAGAAATGGAGACATCTACTTGCAATTTAAATGGCCCCTACCCCCATACATATATGACACAGCTCCACTATTTATCTTAGCCATTTATTTATTTATTTTCAGTAAAGTAAATTCAATTGATATTTATGACCATCTTACGATTACAAATTTGATTTGCTCTTTTGATCGGATTCTCTTATATAAGGTGTAAAATTTTTAATAAAGTATTGTCTGAAGACGATTCATTTAAGCCAATTCATGTTGCTATCTTTGGACACTTCACTAGAGACAAACTAATACTCCATCTAAGTAGTACAAAGTGCAAGATTCTGAAAGGGTCCCAAATCTATTCCATTTACTTTAATCTCAAAACCGCCCTTCTGTGCTTTTCCTGGCTCTTCAATGCTATTTAATTATATATGTGTGGAAATATCTCTACTGTGGTTTCTTCACTGTTGTAGGGGTTAAAGTTGCACGAGTTTTGCTTTAATGGACTTCCTCTCAAAGATTGCATGAACAAGTACCTCAAATACTAAGCATTGAACATAATCTTTTCAAGGGAGGGTCACTTAACCACTCACAGAACTTTTTGACATCCTGCTATGTAAGCTATAAAATTTGGTAGTATCACCTAATAGTTCTCTTGGAATTTTTTTGTTGGCTCTCACAATTTTCAACCTCAAGTGGCACCCACCTGATAAGGAAATAATGGACTAACCTATATAATCATGTAATGGTCCATACTGTTCATCTTTGCCCAAACTTATTTTTACACCACTATGGTTTCCCTTCACTCATGCCTGGATTTTTTGAGTTCACCACCATTTTACCTTGAAAAAAAGGGTAAAAAAGAAAACACTTATGGATCCACCTATAATTTTAGAGTTACAAGTGTTTAATAAAGTTAGAATACTTATCACTAAAGTTACAGGTGGATTCCAATAGAGTTATTTTTTATCACCAATTATATTTAGATTAAGATTTATTGTACTTTTAAAAAAATATCAAGACTTAACACATATTTTTACATTAAGAGCGTGTTTGATTTTAATCTAAATAAAGTTAGGATACTTGATTAATTATTTTTGTTATATTAAAATGAATATTTCAAATTGAAATACGTATTTAGCCTCATTTATATAGATCTTCATTATTATCCATTTTTAATATAAAATGAGAGTATCACACACATCTAAATTACAAGTTCGCAAATATTCCATTTTGTCTTGAGTATTTCTTACCATAGACCCCTCAAAATGCAGCATATTCAGTACATGTTGCAAGAACTATAGCCTGATGGCACCATTATGGCTCTAGTTTCAGGCTTCTTGCAAGACAATTTTTTTAGGGCATTTTATCTTTGTAAACTTTCTTGCTATTGAAACCAAGTATCATATTCAGAAGTTGCTGATGGGATGGTTAAATCTTAAATGAGCATCAATTATGCAGCAGTACAAATTACTGCAAATCATGTTCAAACAGGAGATTACATGCATTACTGACTTTCATAAAGTGCAGCATTTGGCCCCACCAACACATCCTCTATAGTTTGTGCTTATTAAAAATATTGCGTCACCCTTTGCCACTTTTCTGCCTATAAAATAATCAGCATTTTAGAAGTTCAATAGCAACCTAGAAAAAAAAAGTTAGTACCATAACATGGCTCCTGCAGCTATTTCTCCCATCTCCGTTGGCCACATTGATGATGTTCAAGAACTTAGAAAGACTAGACCTTCATGCATTCCTGATAGATTTGTCCGAGAGACAACAGAAAGGCCTACCCTCACCATGATCAATCCATCTTTTGGTGATAATATCCCAGTTCTTGATTTTTCCAAACTCCAGAAAGGTAGCAGAGATGAGTTCCTTCGTGAAATGTTGAAGCTTTCTTCTTCCTGTGAAGAGTGGGGTTTTTTCCAGGTACATGTATATATATCTACTGCAGTAGTTCGATTAAATTCCATTTCTTCATTGTAGTTCTTGATTGCAAATTTCAAGAACTAATCTATACTTGACTGATTGCAGGTTATAAATCATGGGATTGATTTGTCTTTGCTTGAAAGCATAGAGAAAGTAGCAATGGACTTTTTTATGCTACCTCTAGAGGAGAAACAGAGGTATCCTATGATACCAGGGACAGTTCAAGGGTACGGTCAAGCTTTTATTTTCTCAGAGGATCAAAAATTGGACTGGTGCAACATGTTTGCTCTAGGACTAGAGCCCCACCATCTAAGAAATCCTAAATTGTGGCCTACAAAGCCATCCAATTTTTGGTAATAATTATGGTCATTGATATGACCATTTCACTTTACCTATGGTTTATTATTATTATTAGTCAAGTAGAAGTTTGGGAAAAAATTTTTTTACCTCATTCTTGTCTTGGCAGTGAAACTTTGGAGGCATACTCCAGAGAGATAAGGAAACTCTGCAAGAATTTACTGAAATATATAGCCATGAGTCTCTGCCTGGATCAGAATGTCTTTGAGGAGATGTTTGGTGTGGCTGTGCAAGCAGTTAGGATGAACTACTATCCAGCATGTGCCTAGACCAGATCTTGTTTTGGGGCTGAGTCCCCATTCCGATGGCAGTGCCCTTACAGTGTTGCAACAAGGGAAGGGTAATGCTGTTGGCCTACAGATTCTTAAAAACAACACTTGGGTTCCCATCCAACCTATTCCCAATGCATTAGTAATCAATATTGGGGATACCATAGAGGTAAGCATATTTAGATTTTTTTTTTTTTGGGTCCAAAATAACTTCTTTAACTTTCTTTAAATAAATAAAAAGTTCCTTTTTTTATCATTTCTTAATACTTCGATTTCTTGTACTTGAATAGGTTCTAACAAATGGAAGATACAAAAGTGTGGAGCATCGAGCAGTGACTCATAAGGAAAAAGACAGACTCTCAATTGTGACATTTTATGCTCCAAGCTATGATGTTGAGATTGGACCAATACAAGAACTGGCGGATGAGAAAAACCCCATCAAGTACAGAAGATACAATCATGGAGAGTATAGCAAGCATTATGTCACTAACAAACTTCAAGGGAAGAAATCACTAGAGTTTGCCAAGCTCAAAACCTCTAACCCAGCTCAGAATAGCTTTGCATAGTCTTGATTAAACAAAACAAATGTAATTTGTATAATAGAAGTAAATAGTATCTTCATGTTTAGAAATTGTAAATAGAATAAATAAAAAACAGCAAGTTGCAAAATCTTGTACTATTTGAGAGTGAGTTGGCACTGTTATCTATGTGCCTCAATTTGTTCTAATCCTATTGTCTAAAGGTAACAAAAGAAGCTGTGGGGGACTTTATTCATGGAAACTTTCTTTGTCTATAATAGTGTACATTTTTCCTAGTGCCTTGTTCAACCAAATTATGTCGCAAAAGAGTCACTTTTTACTATTCTTGTTACAAGATTGCAAGCTATGGCAAGAAGCACGTAATGATGGAAGGGCCACACCCCCCCCCCCCTTCCCTTGTTTCCATTAGATTCGGTTCATTGCATTGGACAAAATCATCAGCTTTCCATCGTCCAAGTGAAAAAGAACTTTCCTTTAAGTGGAGAAAAAGGTAGGGGGGGGGGGGGGTGGGGAGAGGGAGGAAGGAGAGGACAGGCATTCTTCCAAGTGTAATAAAAGGGCTAAATTTAGAAAATTTCCTTTTCTTCTTTTTATGGCAATTTTTTTTTCATGTTAATTTATCTTTTCTTTTAAAGAACTCTCTTAACATTTTCTTTTTCCTTTTTTCTTCCTCCTCCCTCTCTCTTGAGCCAAAAAAAGAGAGTTAAAATTCAGCATAAATGTATAAATATAAATAAATAACTTTTCAAGTGCATCAAAATTTAGCATCGCATCTGAAATCATTCTTGAATTAATTTTTTTTTTTAGAATTACTTTTGCATCTTCAAAAGAAGAAAATTTAAAACCAAGAAAATTAGACCAAAATCTTAACGATAGAGTTTATAATTGAAAATAAAAATCAAACAGTTTTTTCTTTGGGCATATATACCAAAATACCTAAAAAGGAACAAAGTAAAGAAGAATTTCGATATGTTTGTCCTTCCATACAATTAGTAACAATCAAAACAACAGCTTTCATACATGAATTCAAAATTCCCAGCTTTCCACTCTTCAAACCTCATTCATACATGAAATCACCGCCTCCGCGAGCATGTTTTCCTTGGATGAATCTCTGCACTCGTCCATAGATGATGAGTTGGGTTAACAAAAAGATAGGAACAAAAAAATTTGACAGGCATTTATTTAATGAGGGAAAAATTGGTAATTTAATAAAATTAAACATTGTTTCTTAAAATTCTCTTCCACATTCAATTTTGAACGAAAATAGTATAATATTATTTAATTTATTTATGGCCAGAACTTGTAATTTATAATTTATATGGTCAAAGTTTATTATTGTACGATACTACTATAAAAAGCTTATCATTGTATGAGAGTGAGTGATAATTCATTGAGGTGGAACTAATAATTCATCCAGACAACAATTATAGTGCTAACCTAAAATCATTTGACAAGGGAGGCCAGAGAGTTCATAAACTATGTGATAATATGCTAAGTTGTTGTTTTGGCAATTTGATTGACGTTCTAAAGTGATTGGCAATGCTTTCCACATTCCATAAAAACAAGTTGGAAGAAGATCTTCTTCATTAGTGCTTCCAAAGCACCAACCCGGAATAAAAAACTGGAACTCATTATAAAGATGACGGGAGAAAATGGTGTAGTCAAACCAAGAGGAGTTTTTTATTTTATTTTATTTTTTATAATGAATACAAAACATGCTTTTATATGGTTTTGAAACATTCATTCATCAGAGGAATTGATTCACCATTAAATTAATCCAAAACTTAATAAATAAGGTAGAAGTTGATGATGCAATCGCCATATAGTGGAGAGTTTTGGACAGTTCAGGCATATGTGATTCCCCCACCAATATGATTAGAAACTATTTTTATTTTTTACTTTTTATTATGCTCTCAATCCATCCATATATTTTGATGAAGGATGTAAATTGCAGTACATGTCTAAATTGTCCACAATTTGTATGTGTTTCAATGAAGTTTATTGAGATCATCCCTTGCACTTGACAATCTAGTTGTGTTTCGAGGGATAGAAACTGCTTTTTTTTAGTATATAGGGAAAAATTAGAATTAGTATTTAATCAAATCCACGTTATTTGTGAGTGAAACGGATGTTTGCCAACTGACTGTGTTTCCATTTCGATTAAAAATTACTTATATTAACTATCTGCCATAGGAAACCAAAACAATAACGGGGGGTTCTACTACTCCCTCAAAAACCTAAGAAGTTATTTGAGAATGTTGATTATTTGGATGTTGAAAATTTTGTTTGAAATGTAAGAAAGAATTGAAATTAAATTGATTAGGATCCATTAAGAAAAGAGAAAAAGAAATCTAGGTTATTTTCTTTTACAAATTGAGTAAATTTATATTAGTGTTTAATTTTCAACCATCAAAATTTTAATGGTAAAATAAATAATAAAAAAAAAAATAAGAAAGTACAAATAAACGAAGACAAAACAATAATTATGGACCCTTTCGACTATTTGCAATCTTTGAATCCATAATCACCGCATCGTTGTACGCTAACAATTCATAGCTACACCTCATTTCGAATTTTTAACATGAATTCCATTTCGGAATTTGGAACTCCTAATGCAGTGTATATTATATTTATATGATCTGTTTCAGCACAATTTGGGGACGAAATCATTCTAGGGTTTCTTGACAAATGATCATGGACCCTCTCAGTGGTGGTTCGAAACAAAAAAAAAAATTGCCTTGCTAGTGAGTTGACAACCCACTAATAACTAGTACCACAACTAAGTGCTCACGCAAGCTTTCTGTTGATTTCTAGCTTCAGTATCAATGTGGAAACTTTCACAAAGTGTTTCTCTTCCCATGGTTTCTTGGTTTGAAGATATGACCTCAGCAAATGGGGACCCAACAATCAAGCTTACCAAGACTTCACTTGCTATCAGTTTGGTTCATTTGAATTTTTTTAAAGCAATTTTTAGGATGGTGAATTCAATCATGTTATAACCGATTAAGATAAATTCTCGTCTATCGCAAGACAAACTTCAATAATTAATTCACTTTATATTAATGAGTTTTACGACAAAGAAACGGTTATAGTTATATTGGTTATCGCTATTGTAATAATCTATCTATCTTTAATTTTCATATTTGATTTATTTTAAAAATTAATAATCTTTTTACCTTATTATCTAGGTTAGTGGGGAAGGTTTTGAGTGAAATTTTAAGTAAAAAAAAAAAGTTTATTTAGAAGAGTGGACATGAAAAATATGAATATTTAATTTCGGATAAAAAAAAGTAAATAAGAATGGAAAACTATCAACAATGAGAAAGAGATAATTCTCTACGGAAAGTTTATGGTGGAGGGAGCAGAGAGTAATGGGTTGGTTATCCTTTACGGCATGGAATTGTTGAGAGAGGTGGAAGGTTTGGTCGGTTCAATAATAACTCAGGCACCAGATTGGCACGATTCATCAATAGATTAATTCACTACTTTTCTACGCCCATCGTTTGGCAATGTGAGTTTTGGTGCCAAGTGACTTTGCTCCACTAGCCTGACAAGGTCCCCATGTCTTCCGTCCTTAGCTTGTCTAAACCTCAAGATTGGAGCATTTTGAACGAGCAGAATGGCAAGCATACTCACTTCCAATAGAGACTATATACAACCTAGTACGGGTTACTGGTGAGATCAAGTCATATATATATATATATATATATATATATAATACAACCTAGTACGGGTTACTGGTGAGATCATGTCATGTAATTCCAAACATTCCAAACATACAGCACTGGGATTGCTTGTAAGAATTCAGAAAATGAATAATATCAAGCAACCAATTAAACAGGACTCAGAAAGATAATAGTATTGTGCTCTTAAATTCAACTCCAGATCCGACTCATCACATTTAATCCACAAGAGATGTAGAATAATCTGGAAGGAAGGATCAAAGCACGGTTACAAAGTCTGGCAGAAGTAGGATCAACAGAAAATAGTCCCATTGCCCAAAGATGAAAAAGGAAAAAATGTTTAACACTTTTTCCAGCAGGGTAAATGCAGCAATTGTCTACACCTGATTCTAATGTACAAGAAAATCCAAAGCTCGGGGGCTTCTAAACAACCATCAAAATGAGGGGGAACAAAACATTTGGAAATAATGTACAGAAGATTGTGCTTAGTTTCCAAGACCAACAAGCCTGTTCTCTACCACTGATTGAGTGAATGTAGATCTGTAGAAGTATCTTAGAATGAAAGGTCTATCCGAATCATGCCAAGTACTTAAACAAGTTTGGGTTATCCTTGTCCCTCTCCAGATAGTCACGGGTAATCAAATCTTCAATCCTCTTTTTGATAGCTTTCACATCAGGCTGTAAAAGTAAATCATAGCATTTCAGCAACTGATAATTCATAAATATCAGTAATAACTTCAGGCAAACAAGACTACCTTGAACATGCGGCCCAACTGCTCTACACACTCCATAACCAACTGCTGGTAGCCCAAAACCTTCCGACTCTTCATAATCCGCACAATTGATGCATCAATGGCATACCGTCTGTCTTTATCTACATCTTCAATTACCTTTTTCTTCTCATCCACAGGAGGAAGAGGAATCTGCATTCCAATTTATAACAATGACTAACCCTGGGAGCAGCATCCATTACAATTTTTAAAAAGAATAATAATAGCAGAAAAAGAACAACAAACCTTGATCCTCCTCATTTTGTCTGTGAACTTTGAGTTGAATTCAAAGACATCAGTAGGAGAAATTGTTTTAGTGTTGGGCTCCTTGTTAAGAATCTTGTATTTTGCACAGGAAAGGGAATGAAGCAGTCTCACAACATCATCATCTGATAAATTTAATTGAGCCATAATTTCCTGATAACTCAGTTTGTCTGAAGCATTGAATAGCAATAGTGCAGAAGCCTATAAATCAAGAATGCAAGTGTTGCAATATCAGCATCACAAATTATATGAACCACCAAAAAAAACCCTACATTAACTTGCAAGGAACATAACCTGATATGTTGTTACAATCAGCTCCATAGTTTTTGGTTCAAATTTTCCATTGATGTTGCAAGTACCCAATGAATATATCCACGTGAGTTTTCTATGCTTTGTCTTGGTCTGATAGAACTCTCGAAATACTTCAACACACTTAACCTGAAGCAGAAGATCCAGATGAAAGCACAAAAGCTGTCAGTAAATAACATACATGCAGCCAATGGTGCTCTAAGCTTACATTACGGATGAGGGTATTACCATCTCAGCAGGGAGGTTAAGATCAAAAGACTTGTAACTGGGCCAGAATCCAGTAGTCAGGACAGTGACAGTCAAGTCAATACCCGGATTCGCAGGTGGATTATTTCCGAGATACTCCTCAAAGCTGGCTTGATTTTCCCTTGCTAGTGTCAGATCTGTCACCTGCAGAAAAGGAGACAGGAATCTCAGCAAGGATTGTGATCTCTAAACCAACAAAATAACATGAATAACTTACCATCCCCTCCATCTTTGACGTGAACTGACCACCGCATTGCTGCTTCAATTTTGTTAGAATACTTCTCTCATGTTCATCATTTGCGCTCTTATCAAATAACAATCGCCGAGCAAGCTTTTTCCTGTAAGTGATTGTTACATTGTTACCCAAGAAATCACATTATGAAAATTAATACACTTGCTTAGAACTCAGAAGTACAATAACAGATAAAATTTCACTAATTTACCGGTAAAATTCTGCAAATAAGTCCTTATCACTGATATAAGCAAGCAGCTTCACTACCTGTCAAGGGAATATGTGAGTTGCAAATTGTTTTAATGGATAATGGAAAAGGCCATGTTATGGCAAGAACTGACAAAATACCTTCTCCAGTGTCTCCTCAATGGCCTCATCACTTAGCTTCTCACTTCCACCTTTCTTCAGAATATTGTCACAGAATGTTGCAAGAAGTTCTGCACTTGAACTTCCAGCAACACCTTTGTTGCAGAAGACTTCAAAAGCTTCTTTGAGTGCCTAAAGGAAGTATGTAAATAAATGATAAATCATACACTACACTAAGCTCTCAATAAGGGACTACTATATCATTAGCAATTTTTAAGACAAACCTTGTGAAAAAGTGAATGGTTCATAAAACAGTCATTTACATAGGCCAGGTACTTGTCGTGCAATTCAATCACCTTTCTAACAAAAACCTGAAGAACTTGCAGGTAAGTCAGTCCATTAATAGGAAATTAGAGTTACATTAGGTAAAAGAGTTCACAGGCTTACCTGCTCCTGCAACCCAACCACATCTTTCTTGTCTGCCTGCAAAAGAAAAAGTTCATATAAGAAACTACCGCAGCATCAAACTATTTGCTAACAGGGAACTCTGCAGGATTACCACATGTTTGTCATTCCAGATTGCAGTTAAAAATTTCCAAATCAAGATCAAGTGTCTCTAGTTACACTAATGCTGTGAAAGTAAATGTGAGAAGAAATCACCCGAAAAATATATTTTCAAAGCTCCAAACAGACATACTTCTAAAGAGAGAGAGAGAGCTCTAGGAGGAAAATAACCACTAAAAGAATATATGCCACAAACCTTCTTGTTGCTTGCAGCATCTTCTGCCTGTTTAACCAAAGCGGTACCTTCAGCTGTAACATGCTGCATTTGATGAAACCAGCAAAAGTTTAATGCCTAAAGCAATATAACTAATGGATAGCTGATAGACTGGATGCCAGATACATACTTGATACCAGAGTAGAACCAATTATAGAATGACAAACCTGTTTGAATATGTTAGCAACGGGCTCCAAACCTTTAGGTATTTTGGAGAAAAGCCTATACATCCTTGACAAATCTTCCACCTAGTTAAATTTTGATACGGCATGATTAACTTCAAGCACTGAAAGAACATAGACACCAGAGATCTTGCACTATATAAACAAGTACCTTATCATCTCTAAGTAATGCATGACATCCAGAGTGCTCCTTCTCTAATAGTTGAGTGGCATATACAGACAACAATTCATGTTGTACTTTCTACAGAATCATAAGACGAAAAACTTAGATCATGGTACAGTGATACAGAGTTCTACTGCAACAACTTAAAGAAAAGAAAAGCAAAAGCTAACCTCGAGCAACTTTGTCTCACTGCTTGAATGCAGATAATGGGAGACCCTATCCTTTTCACGCTTTAAACACTCCTCAGCCTACAAAAATATTATTAAAAAAATTAGATGAAAAGTGGGATCTGATGTGAAGATTAATGATGTCCTAAGCCAGAACCAGAATTTTACTTTTTTTTTTTAAAAAAAGGGTAAAAGGGGTTAATTACTTTCAACATATAATCTGGACATGAGTCTTCTAAAATCCAGTTAGAAGCCTTCCGAGAATAATAAGCAGCTGTGTCCTTCAGCATTGCTGCCTCAAAATCGTTTTCATAATAGTTCATCTGACCCATACCAATTTCAACAAAAATATCTAGAACATTCTTCAGCAATGCTCGATCAATTTGCTCTCCTTCACGCTCTTGATCAATCTGGTAAAGAAATAAAATTGTCAACCAGAACCAAAGTAAAGCAATGTTACCAAGTTTAAATAGCCAGAGCAACATACCAGAGATATAACTGCATCCCGTACTTTTCCATTTAATTCTTGATACACCTGCAGATAAAAAATGTCTTAATACTTCATACGATCCTATCAAAAGGACTAAACTTAAATCATCTTCGCATAGACGTGTGAGTGTGTATGCAGGGCGGGGGGGGGGGGGGTGGAAGCATGTTCTTTGTGCTCTACAATGGAGACCATGTCTTTAAAGTTGAATTGTAAAATATAACTAGAATATCATTAGGAAGATAAAGTCATCAAAACAAAATAGCATAAAAAGTTACCAGATCACGGAAGCAAGTCAATCCAACTTCATTTAGTGCAGGAAGCGACCTTCGAGCAATGAAATACCGATCCAAATAATGAAAAAAACGGGAGAGCCATCTAACCATGATTTTATGATTCGACCACCTTTTGACAAGCTCCCTTAACATGAATTCATCATGTTTTTCACGCAAAGAAGGCAATACCTGAATCAGAAAGCAAGAATACATTTTAATACATGCCCAAGGCTCAAAGTGCATTACAGAGACTGATTTCTTCTTCTTTTAATATATATTCTCCCATAACCAATTACAGAAACAGACATAATTGTGAAGAAGCAGCAAAGCCAATGGTTGAAAACCCCTTTATTACTGATACATTTCTATTTAAAATCTGAAAACTCTAGATTTCATGTCTCAATCTTCAGTTTTTGCAACCTTTATGGTTCAAACTTAATTACAACCCCCCCCCCCCCAAAAAAAAAGGCATTGATTAACAGGACAGACCAGTTAAAAAACTTTGAATAATATCTCTTTCTCAATCTCTTTTTTTTTTTTTCAACTTCCAAAATGTCACTGACATTCTGACAGTGAGGATTTTTAGATAATGAAGACTAGTCCTTTTTAAGCTTGATAAGCACACTAGGAGATGGTACTGCAACTGCTGATGGTTCTTCTCTTTAAAAAAAAAATCATAAAATGGATCAAGGATTTCAATAAGGATCCAGAAGTGTACAATGTAGATCTACAGTCAGTACACATGGTACACATAAGTCTTGACTAAGTCAGTGGCCAGAGTGGGGATTTTTCCACAGTAAGAGCAAGGAAACAGCTTGAAAAACACGAGACTAAGTTCTGCAGAAGAGGACAGGGATCCCGATCACGTAATTGATGTTCATTCTCTTGTTTATTTTCTCCTACTAGGTATATGCACTTCGATTAAAAGAAAAAATTGGCCAGGGGAGTGAAGTAGCAGTTCTTAGAGGAAGATGATATAGGAGCTCATGGTGGCAACTCCACTGTATGCCTAAGGATTAACATTAATAACTCTATATGGGCAGATTAATCATTGCAGTAAAACCAAAACCATTTGAGGATACCTTGACCATCTTCATGGATACTAGATTTACTTGAGCTCTCACAACATGCAAAAATAAGACAGCCCAAAAATAAAACATGCACACTTATACTACCCTGTAGGAATTGTCAGTGGGTTATTAGCAGAAATTGCAACAGTTACCAGATATTCAGAAAGCAGCATTTGGTAGATCAGGAGCATTCAATATACATCTGCACACATTCATAATTTCATTTTATTTAGCCACCAAGAGAATTTTATGGTCCATGAATTCACGATGCATATACAGAATTACTCTTTAATAGATAAATTTATGTTACATCTGAGAACGCCAAAGAGGCAAGTATAATCTTGAAGCATGCAGTTCATATAGAGAATTAGAAACCAAAAAAGAAGAGTAGCATTTTTCCCATGCTTAATGTGTAATGCTGTCTGTATGCAAGATAGCTTCCTCATACCGTGGATGTGATGTAATCTTCAAAAGACTCCCGGTATTTATCATATAATTGTTGAGAATAATCATGTGGCGGTTTCTGGGTGCACATGTTGTAGATTGTTCTGTGCATAAGATTAAGGAACAAATAACAAAGAAGTGAGCGGCATAACCTTAATTTTCCAAATTTCCAAAAAAGATTTGTAAAATAGGGGAGAGAGGAGAACAAAAGAAGCAGCATACGTATAAAGCATCATGTAATCTTCTGGGCTGAATTGTGGCTCAGGTTTCCCTTCAAGAATGTTCTTTAACTTCAAGATCCCCTTCTGCATAAAATCCCATCCTTGATCTAAATCAATAGTATTCCGCTGATTCATCGTCATCTTGACGCCACCACGAATGATTTAAGACTGGGAAATTCTTTATTGAATACAAGATCTTAAAGCAAAAGAAAGAAGAAACCTGCAAGTATTCAATACATTGTGGAATATTAAGTTAAATTCGCATTTTTTGCGACGTGGCTGGTATGTCAATCACAAAGCTCTGGCGGAAGTAAATGAAAATAATAATCCAACAACTGAACTAATGGCTAAATCTATACCGAAATCAAATACAAGACAAGAAAAGGATAGAACATCTAAATATTCCCAACAATCTAGCAATAAATTCAAGTGCTAAAGTAATCAATCCAGAAAATCATTTCCCAAACCGTCAGTAATCTCCTAGTATAACATAAAAAAATTAAAAATCAACACTAAATCCCAAGAAACAATAACATTACTGTCAGAAGCTCAAAAGCATTGTAGCTCAAACAGTGAAAAAATCATAATAAAGAAGGAAAAGAAAATTGCCCATTCCGTACTACAAATATTGGCAAACCAATAAACCCTAGCAACATCTGATCGCAGAATCAGAATTTTCGGCAAACTAAATACCTCCAAAAATTCATAAAAACCCCTCAGTTAAAATCCAACAATCAATTATCTCAAATATACGATACCACGTTTGACAATTCAACAAATAATTCAATTGACGTTCAAGTATGAAAATGCGAAGCTCCGCAGAAACTTCATCAAGCTCCGTAGGAGTTCCATCAACAACGTAAACAAATCGAGTATACAGCCAATACGTACGATTGAATATCAATTTTCAACAATAAATAGAGCAAAAAACAGTATCCTGAGCGTGTATACATGCATAGAGAGTAGATTCCCTGACTTGATGATTTTGGAAACCCTAGAATCGAAGAGAAATTCGATGCGAAGAGGAGAAGAGAGGAGGGGAACAGAGAGAGAAGTGGGTGAGATGTGAATTTCTCTCTATAAACTCCACATTTTAATCTTCGTTTTATGGGTTGGACGATTTTGTAGATAGATCCCTCAACTTTATATATTTATGGATTCATCCACAGTAGTTCTTTGACTTTTTCTATTTTCTATTTGGGTTGAAAGGTAAAAAGTTGTATTTAAAATTAATTTTGTTAGATTGAAGACCCTTTTGTTTTTATTAATCTTTTAAGCGTCTGGCCCCAGTTTGTTGGTGATGGTGTGTCAAGCAAAGCTTCATGTTATTTGGCTCGATGGAGAAATGATTCATGCAAATGGACACCCCATTCCTCCTCATTTCATTCTTGTTCGCTAGTCAAGTTCGCTAGTCAAGTAGTCGAGAACCGCTTAGTAAAACCCAATTAAGGCTTCATATAAAATACAATTTTTATTTTTAATGGATCAAAATTGAATATTTTTATTTTTATTTTCGAATGTTCAAATTTAAATATTCATCTTCATAAAATATATAAATTTTTCATCTAAAATTTTAGTAAGAACATTTTCATCATATGAAAATTTGATTTGTAATCTTGACTGCAAAAAAATTATAATACTACTCTTTAGAAAGTCTGAAAAAAAAAATAAAACACTTTAGATTTTAATAGGACTCAAAACAACACCGTATATATAGTTACCAAAGTTGCTCACATAAAAATATTGTACAAATGTTTGAAGTCCACTCTTCAAAAATGAAGATTATACATGAAAATGAAAGCTGTGACATGCAAACAAATACAAGATTACTGATGCAGATTGATATCTTAAGCAGCATTCTTATCAATCTGTTTCATCTCTTCTAATTTGCTTGAATGTACTGTGAGCAGCTGATGTTCTACAACCTGTCATACACTCATAATCCAAGAAAAGTCAGGCTCATAACTTTCCAATGTAATGAAGTTGATTCTGTCAAAAATATTAGTCCAATGTTTACAATATTTCCCTTCAATCATAATTGAATATACACATTTGATTTATTTTTAAAATTAAGAATAAATTGTGACTTTAAAAAAGTTAATTTATTATAATTATTATTAATTAAATTAGTTATAAAGATCTCTTAAATTAAAATGTTTATTGATGAAACATTATATGAAAAATAATAAAATGTGTTTATTTTTAAAAAATAAATACTTAATTTTAAATATCTTAAAATAAAAATATAAACATTTAATTACTATGAAACGTCATATGAAAAATAATAAAATATGTTTATTTTTAAAAAATAAATACTTAATTTTAAATATTTTAAAATAAAAATATAAACATTTAATTACGAACCAAATAATTATAACTTAGTAAAGACGAACCTCTAATAAATTTAGTATACTTCTAGGTCTCAAGTAAGTAGTAACTCTGGCTTTTTCCTGTTTCAAGCAGTCTTCAACTTAGGCCAGATAGCCAAAAAAGTCTGATGATTGATGCTCATAGAAATGACCATAATGCTATGAAAATTAAGACCAACCTTTAGCACGTAGGTCTCAAAAGAATCATTACTAATCCAGCCTGAGGCTTTCTGGGAATAAAACTTAGCTGTGTCTGTAAGCATGGCTGTCTCAAAGTCTTTCTCATAATAGTTCATTGAGTCCTCAGCCAACTCCACATATATCTCCAGAACACTTTTCACTAGTGCCTGATCTATTTGCTCTCCTTCTCGTTCCCGATTAATCTATATAACACATAAACAATAACTATTTAATGAGCAGAAACAATATTTGAATAGTGGAACTCCCCAAAAATTCCTTCAGCATACCATTGAGATTACAGCATCTTTCACTTGATCATTCATTTCTCCATAAACCTGGAATCAGAATTATTACATGTAACTTGTCAAAAGATGCAATAAGTTAGCCCCAAAATATCTGTAAAAACAAGATCTTGATCGATCAATTGTAATATCGATTACGATTTATGACTAACCAGATTATAGAAGACAAAGTGACTTGTTTCCTGGAGAGAAGGAAGTTTCTTTAATGGGACAAAGTATCTGTCAAGGAAATGGAAGAACCTGAAAAGCCATCTCTTCATAACTTTGTACTTATCCCATTGTTGTACTAATTCTTTCAACAAAATTTCACCATGTTTTCCCCTTAAATGAGGCAGTACCTAGCAATGGAAATGAAACAAGAACAATTGATGCATCTAAAATTAAATGGCTAAAATTCACAAGAACAAGGCAAAAAGAAGCTCATCCACTGCAGTTAAATTACCTTTGAGGATACATAATCTTCAAAAGTCTTCTGATATTGTTCATACAATTTCTCAGGTTCTGAAGCACATGGATTAAACTTGCACATCTCATAAACAACTCTAAAGGTTTTAGTTAGGAAACAATCAACCTTAATCATCAGACATACCAGAAAAGAGAAACCCAAGAAGATTCTTGAATAATAATTGAACCCAAAAAAAAAAAAATTATTAGAAGGATACGTGTAGATCCGCATATACTCTTCAGAAGTGAACTGATGATGATGAACTCCTCCAATGTGGTCAACGATCTTGTTGATTGCCTCTTGCAAGACAGGCCATCCTTCTTCAAAACTGAGATTCTTTGTCCGATCTGCAGCTTCAGTGTTGGCCATGTTTATTTGCTTCAAGACAATAAAAAAAAAGTATTGAATTTGACTTTTGTATAAGATTGTGATTTGTGAACTTGATTTTAACACACTTCTAATTGGACTCGATTGAATATGAATATTCTGAGTGCTGCTTGCTTTTAGAAACTTTCTTATCGAATTATTTCTTGGAATTTTCTTGACGTTGAATTGGACAGATTCTCACATGGTCCACTCAGCAAAGTGGACTTTTCAATTCCTCAAAAAAAAAAAAAAATTCGGTGGCCCTTCTTATATTAGAAGGAAAATATGAAAAATTGCCCAAATAATATAAACCCATTACAATAATTTGGGAAGTATATAAATATGTTGCTAATATATAAATATATTTTAAATTTTTATTCTTCTTAAATAGTAAAAAATATATTCTTATATAACATTTTTGTATAAAAATTATCTTTGGGTGTTTTACGTATTATTAAAAAAATATCTTTTAAAAATAAAATAAAAATAATTATAATTCAAGCAATACATACATCTACAATTTTTATGAGTAGTAGGGCCAGTTTGTTGACTTACTTTTAACTATTAGATTATGTCAAGTTTTTATTTCGATTATTAACTCGTGATCACTTACTTATGCGGCCTCTCCCCCTCCCCCCCCCCCCCCCCAATTTTCTACTACCTACTGTCTTATCCAGTTATGCGTGGGAAGAAACTCAATTTAGAAAATAGAAGAGCGGAGGCAAGGATGGATAACTGTGAATAGTTTGTCTCGTATCACTAGGACAGTTTGATATTTCGAAACTTTAAGTTTGTTTTTAAGTACTATTGGGAAACAGGTTGGTTCGATCCATTTATTAGAAGTGACAAATCGAATTTTCCATCCTGACAGGATCAAGCTAAACATTCGTATCATATCGGATTGGATCGAATTTTATGAATCTAAAATCTTATAACTTACTCCGATTTTATACATGAGTCAAATCTTAAAAAATAATATTTTTGCATTGATTCGTGGACCGGCCCGACTCTAACCCAAATTTTGGCCCAATTGGCCTACCCAACCGAATAAATATAGCAATTTGAGCAAGGACAGATCAATTCGAATTTTGACAAATCTATTATTATAAAGCTCAATTCAATCTAAAAATTGAATCACTCGGATCGATCCATCAAATCAAACTTAAATTAACACCCCTACCATTTATGTCTAACCTGTACAATTGTAGGTCAATAACTCTTGAGTTATATTGGACTTCTATTATAACATTCCAGTCGCGAGCCAAATGAGTCAAAATGAATCAGTTTAGTTTGATTATATATGAATCTATATTTTAATCTATATGTTTTGCAGCTCAAAAGAGGTTGGTTTGACGGATGGATCCATATTCACACTAGTAGTTTTGAGTAAGATACTATCTCCATTCAAAATTTAAATTACTCTTTTTTATTGTTTTTTTTTTTGAAATTCTATTTATTAGTCTTCTATTTTTATTTATTAATATTTTAATCAATATGAGTAATATTAAAAAGAAGTAATAAAATATTTATAAAAAATTATAAAATAATTTATATTTTGACACAATACAAAAGTTATCCAACACTCATATTATTATTATTATTATTTAGGGTAAGAGTAATAGATTACAACTTTTCTTTTTCATTATCCCTCCCAATCTATGCTTTTTCACCTCCTCATTTGTTTTTAAAGAGTAATAGATTACAACTTTTCCTTTTCATTATTCGTCTCCAATCTTTGCTTTTCACCTCCTCATTTTTTAAATTTAAGAATGGAGAAGGCCTAAGCACGTGGGACACTCGTAATGAAACTAAATAAATAAATAAAAAAGAATGGGGGAAGGGAATAGGCCAATTGCCTCCACCAGTATAGAAAAAGGTTTGCAACTACATAGAGTTATTAATTATTAAATAATTTTGTCCATTTTTTAATTAATTAATTTTCTAAACTTTGACTTTTCTTGATCAAGATTTCTTTGGTATTAATTTCTTCAATTACCAGATATCTTTGGTTCAGTCAACTACTTTCATTTTTTTATTTTTTTGATGACGAGAGTAAGCTACTTTCATCAAACATTGTCAAATTTTAAGGAATACTATATAATGATTATAGGAACAGTGCCATCAATTCTAACAATTTCTTATCTTGCTAGATGCACTGTTCATTACAATTCATCAAAAAAGAGAAGAAACTTCGGGGTATAGTGATTTTTTTTTTTTTTTGCATTCTTTTATTCAAGACTACAATTACAAAGCATGATCTAGAAATGTCTTTGATTTTTTGCTTTGGATATCCGTCATCTAAAGTCTCCAACAGTTTTTTGGCAAAATCGCATTCATCAAGCCAATTAGATCTCTTTCAAGTTTCATTTATCTTAGCTTTTAAATGGCGAACTTGAATATCCATGATCAATCAACCAATGATCCATTCAATTATTTTTTGCATCCTTCGTTGTTCCTCGTGTCTGATTGCTTTGGGGTTTTCTCAATTATTGATTCATTTTGTTGCTTACTGGTTGTCTAATGGTGAATTTGGACGTGTTTGACATCTCTAATTAGCTACTTTCTTAATCAATCGTGGAAAAAACTACTTTCTTAATCAACAATGCATTTATTAGAAATATAGATAACGCATTTAGTGAATGTGTTATTATTTTTCTATAATGAAAAGAAAGAAGGAAAAAAAAAAGTGAGTCGATTGATACCACATCTACAATGTTGTCTTCTTACACTGCCTTCACATAATTTGTTGCATGGAGTTTGGCAAGACATTGAAGACATTACTAATTGCAAAGAGAATTAACAAAATTAGGTTAAATTATATGTAAAAGAACCCACTAATATTTGTAGTCTGCTACTCTTATTCTTTCCAATTTCGTCATTGTTGGTTGATTCTGTTGAGTGATTGAAAGTTTGCAATAAAAGGATAGATGAATAGAATGCTAAAGAAGTTCCCATTTCCCAATTTATCAAATTCTAGGAAGATAATAATTTGGCACTAAAATTAACAAAACACTTATTGATCTATTTAACATCTTATTAGGTTCAATCAAATTCTTGAAAGACAAAATTCTGTATTGATTGAAAAGAATATGAATGCTGCTTATACTCTATTTTTACCGATTTTCATTTCATTTATTACTTTTTTCAAAAAAATAATAATCATAGATTGGATTTGAGTATGTT
This sequence comes from Apocynum venetum, assembly GCA_019593545.1. NCBI lineage: Eukaryota > Viridiplantae > Streptophyta > Magnoliopsida > Gentianales > Apocynaceae > Apocynum > Apocynum venetum. The sequence goes on from SRSM01000127.1 coordinate 4,523,238, forward strand.
GGATATATATATGTACTCCTTGTGTGTGTGTGTGTGTGTATATATATATAATGTATGTTGTCGGCCGAATTTTTTCAAAATTTGGCAACACTCCATTAAGCTAATAAAATACTTAACCCCTGAGAAGGGATTGGATGAAATGGTCAAAACCCTAGAAGACCCTGCCCTAGCTTTAACTAATATGCTTCTGTATAATAATTCCAATAAAAGGGAGGAATCTTTGAAAAAGAAGAAATGAAAGTGGACCGCGAATATTCTTATTATTCTTATATACATAGAAATAGAAATAATTTATTTCTAATAACTCTACTTTTAATATTTCTTTAACCCAATAAACTAAGTTAAGATCTACATCATTCAATAGATGTTCCTCTGAGTCAAAACCCATGATGGAACTGGAAAGAGGAGGCAAGGCTCATTGAGCAACATAAGTATGTCTTTTCTTGAGATGTTGTTCGACCAATACAATAACAAGTTTTAATTCATTGAGATTGGTCAATGAGACAACCTTGGGACATGCATTGATCATATATAAACAAAACATGCATGGACACGCTACTATAATTTTTGTCCTGCAGAAGTGTTTTTTTCGCTTGCATTTTATAAAATACTCTTTCAATATCATATTAAATTTTCACATTTTTAAATATTTATATATCAGTAACTAATTGTCTACATTTCTAATCTAATTAATAACCATGACAATAATGTAATTTATTTAAAATCATAAAATATTTATACTAAATTAAATGTGAACATAATACAAATAATTCTTTAGCAAGATTAAAAATGTCATGAAGATGCTGAATTAGTCCAATCATGTAACTTTTAGTCAATACTTTGGCTTGGCAGCATTATCCTTTATAGTATATTATTATGCTAAAATAAAAATCTCAAATTGAGGTTAAGTATTATTTTTAACTTATGCTTTATAGCCATTGCGTTTTCACTCTTTTTCCCCTAGAGGAAAATAAAGTACCCAGACAGGGATATGAAAGATGTGATCTTCAGGTCATGATAGAGAGATCTGATTAATGGATTAGCCAATCATGGATTTGGTTTAGGATTTATCCCAATTTTGTTTTTCCCCAAAAGTCCTCAGTTTGGATGCTCATGTACACGCAACATGGTACTAGCTAATACCCTGATATTTAAGTACCCAACCATTATCATATTTATTTTGATATAATAAGATAATTGTCAAATAATTGTTTCTAAAATTTATGAGATCAATAGTTACAATTTGGACTTACAGATTCATAGAGTAATAAAAGAAAACTGAACAACTTTCATGATCATTTTTGCAAGACATGACCTTTCTCTTTCTAATCACACAAGAAAACAAGAACAGGTTCAAAATTGATTATTGAATCTTGCATTTATAACAAAATATGAATGCTTTTGCCAACCCTTATCAGCGGCCGGGATGAGAATAAATAATGGATTAATCAATAAATTGGAAAGGAGAAAACTTCAGTTTGCTGACATCTCTTTCCCTGTGTACTTATTCATGTCCAGTGTTGTTCCAAGAGTGTTGGAACTCATTTAATAACCCTTTTGCCTCAGATGGCTGCTAACATCAAGTGCAAAACTCTTAACAATAAAACAATGAGCAAAAATTTCAAGTTCAGAAAGAGAATTGACCAACTTTCTTTCGTAGGTAATGATATAATCACACACACAAATTGTAATTTTTTAATCACTAGTAACACTTTCTATCACTTCTATAGGTTCCATCAGTACACCTAATTTGCTTACCTAATCTTTATCTTATTTTAGATGGCTTCCTCCAATTCATATTCCTATCAGATGGATATCTCAATTCATAAATATATAAATTGTACACTTTTCTATCAATTTTAAATTTTTATATGGATTGAAAATGTATTTATCATAATCCGGTAGCTTGAGATAAATGATAAGAAACTTGATAATATTTATATAAAATCATGAGTTCGAGATGCTACATTAAAAAAGATAATCTTTATTTACTTAAAATTCAGACTATGCAAGTTTTTAACTTCAAATTAATCGGCCAAAATAATTTTGAATTAACCTCTCCATCGTAGGAGATGCGAATTATCAAATACCCTAGAAGACTTTATAATGGATTTTTTCAAGACCCCACAATTGATGCCGACCCGGTCGGCCTAATCACATGCCCTTATTGAACAACAAAGACACATGTAAGAAATTAGGTGTATAAATACCTAGTTGTGTCGACCTAGAAAATACATTTCTATTTTTGACAAAACCTACAGGTAATTCATTTTTCTTTCTTCTCTTCCAATTCAAAGATGGTAGATAATATAGGAACTAGTGATTCCACTGAAGAAGGGTTCATCAAGGAACAAGATCGGTTGTTGCCTATTGCCAACGTGGGAAGAATCATGAAGCAAATTTTGCCCCCAAATGCAAAGATCTCAAAGGAAGCTAAAGAAACAATGCAAGAATGTGTTTCAGAGTTCATTAGCTTTGTTACAAGTGAAGCATCCGAGAAGTGCCGGAAGGAAAGGCGAAAAACGGTGAACGGAGACGATATTTGCTGTGCTTTGGGCACTTTAGGCTTTGATGAATATTCTGGACCTCTGAAGAGGTATTTGAATAAGTATAGAGATATGGAAGGAGAAAGAGGTAATAATTAAGAGAGAGTTATAAGTAACAGTGAAGAAATGGAAGATCCCTACTTGTTTAGGACCAGTCAGCAGCCCAGAAATCAAGCTGAATCCTCTACATCAAAGCCACCATATTAACAAAAAAAATTTATTTTTTTCTTTTTCTTTTTCAAGATCAGTCTCATGAGAAGTTAAGATTTTTTCAGATCTTACTTAGGCTTGAGTTGAGGAACATATTAGGGAGGCTTTCTTGTGGTTTCCCTAATTTTATTTCTCTTACATATTGTTTATAATTGGTTATGTGAAAATAGCGCAAGCTTTCTTTGTGAAGAAAGTGCAATTTCTTGAATGGGATTTTGTAGGAAAAGCAGCAGAAAATGAAATTATAACTTTGAATTTTATTTTTTTTATATATGTGATCCATTTTTTTGGCCATGTCTTTTAGATTATCTATACAGGTTCAATTCTTGAATGAATTTCTACCTCAAGGATTGCAAAGACTGCTGGAGAATGAAGTGAAGACAGCAGGTTAGAAAGAAATATCTCATTCTATAATTAATTTGGTAAATGTGATGAAGTCGACCCTCATATATATGTTTGCCTGTCTTTGGAAAAATCATATGAATTCATCAAATTGGAAAATATATATTGGTCAGATAATTTCCAAAAAACACATACTTAATATTGGAACCAAACTGAATACTAATTTTTCATGCGAATTGATTAGTTATATCATAAGTTTTGGATAAAGCCAACATTAATCTTACGATGATTCTGAGTGGTAATACCCTATCTGTTTGGGCTTGTTTGTTTACCTGTTTTTCCATTTTATTTATTGCAGTGCAGCTCTTGGTTTTTTTCCTTTTTTCTTCTTCCTTGTTTCCGGAGTGGCTCAGTCTGGGTTCATACACAATGATGGTGACTTAAACAGTCAACAACTTGTATAGGTTAAGATTTAATTTATCTGGCATTTATCTTTGGGTAAAGGCATTTAGACAATATTAATGTGGTAGAATGTGATAAGGACCATTGCACAGTGCATGATGAATAGTTGAATATGTATTATATATTTGACAAATAACCAATCAAATCCACAGCATATGCTTATACCTTTATTGTTAATATCCCTAGCTAGGGTTTGGTTTCACTTGGATTCTTACGTTATGAATGTTTATTTTTGAAATTGAGCTTTCATATGACTGTTTAAGGTTTTTGCTGGTTAGAAAAGATTCCTAGACATTAAAGATATGCAGTACCAAAAACATGAGACAAAGTTTGGGATCCAAAAACAAATGCCTAGGGAACAATGTCCAATGAGTTCAATTTAAACATATATTTAATATGATTACATCCGCTATCAGAAGAGAAAAAATTATTTTTTTTCTGATAGCCGATGTCATCAGAGAAAATTACAATTCCACTTATTAAAGAAAAAAGAATAATTCCTTAGTGGTACTGCACAGAATCCATATGGGAACATGAGGAAGCTGACCTAATTTATATCCTTTATCAGAACAAATTAAAACATAGATAGGATCTTCTTATGCCTAAATCAAGTTCAAGAATCAACAATTTTACTTTTCAATGATGAAATGTGGATCATATTTCCAAATATTGTAGGTAGAGGGAATATATAGCTAGATCTTTAGCCAGGGAACAATATGTAACAGTTGGAGAGGGAGTATATATGTGCAGTCAGGGAATATAAAAGGAGAGCCATAGTAGTAGCAAGAATGCCTTCTGTACATCTCCAATCAATCTATCACATCATATATTAATTTCTTCGTTACTAGCTCGTCCTGCTATTGTTTCCTTAATTTCTCAATAATGTACAAAAATGGCTTCTCCTTCTCCACCAGATCTTTCACTTCTTTGTATAACCAGTACTGGTAAATGCTGTGATTACAACATTTATCCATCAAACCCTTGTGGCAATGGCACCAGAGGATTAATTGGTCATGATATATATCTTGGTTGTTAATTTTTGAAATTTTATTTTCTTCTTATTCTTCGAAGTTCAACAATGACTTCGAAGGTCGAACACTTGATCATGACTTTTTCTTTCAATGTCATGTTTAATGCATATATATATATATATATATATATATAGATATATACTTTCACTTTGTTTGAGAAATTAAACGAGTTGAGGAGTGAATCGTGATGCATGCAAACAAATGAATTAGCCTTGCCTTGGTAACTTGACTTGACATACTCATTACACACACCTTAAACTGATGTGGTGGGATTGTTTGCCCTGAGGCATGCATTTTCTATCTATCAGGTTAATCACTTCATTTAGAGTTTAGACAAGAAAGTCTTACGATGTGCATTTTAAAAGTAAAATCTAGAGATCTTCCAGGCTTAGCATGCATGATATGAGTTTAGATCATTCATGCTGATAAATGTATAAATTATATAAATATACAACAGAAAAATAGTCATTTTGATCCCTTATTTTTACTATTATATTTACTATTATAGTCAATTTGATCCGTCGTTTTTCTTTGGTTTGACAAACATAAATGACTAAATTGACTAATATGTCATGTATAAATAATAACGTAGTAATTCGACATAAGTATTAAAGATGTATAAATAATAATGTAGTAATTCGACATAAGTATTAAAGCAGTATAATGTTCAAATATTATTATCAAATATAATTTCTTTTTTTTTAAAAAAAGTGAGGATGAAATCTCCCTTAAACGTGATTTATATAATCAAAATTGTGTAAATATTATTTTATAGAGTTGGGGCAAATTACTAGTTTTAATATGCAAATTATCTAAACATTGAATTTTTAAGAAAAAATAAAACTTGACGGGAGGGGAAATTTGACGACTATGACTCTGAAATCCAAAGAATGTACGAATTTGAACCGAACCGACAACTAGGCCCAACAGATATTGAGAATCTTGACACGGGATTCAAGCCCATCTTTCTCTTGAATTTTGGGATAAAATATAATTATTTGATTGATGTTTTTGAACTTTTTTTAATATTATTTCACATTATTTTTTTATTTATTTTAAAAAAAAGAATATTTATTTTTTCTTTTTCTCTTTCAATAAAGTATTGATTTGATTTGAAAATAGCATATATTATGATAATTATAAAAAAATAGTAAAATATTTTATAATTAAGATAAAATAATTTAGTGGTAGTAAAAGTGTGGAACGAAGTATTTTACATTTCCAATTATCGCAGGTTTCTTGATGACTTTGCCGTCATTGGGGTATAGGTTCCTTTGATGTTCATTGAGATAACCCAGTGCGGTAGGCAGGACTCATATCTCAAAAAAACTTGACATTAATCTCTCCAAATTCTTCTTTTCAAGGCCATCAATCAATACATTTGATTCCTTCCTCAGTTCCCCCACTACTCCCACCAGCTAAAACTACCACAATTTCATTTGGTTCCCTGTATAAATGATGTTTTCATATTTTATAAAAAGGAAAAATGTTTATTTCAATCCTTTATTTTTGTAATTTTTATTATTTTGATGCATTTTTTTTAACGATTTAAATCTCATATGTATTGTTTTCGGTTATTTAGGTTCCTTTTACACATGAGAAGTGAAAGAATATCAAACTTATAAGTAAAAAAATCTAGTTGAAAAATTATACATATGTATCTAAATGACTAAAAAAATATGATCAAAGTTATCAAAATACTAAAGATAAAGAGACTAATTTGACTATTTTGCATTTATAAAAAATAAATCTCCAAGAAATATACAAAGTGGAAAAATCATTCTTCCGCAGGAAAATCTAGTCTAGATATATAAATATGCCGTAGTAGACGAATTTTTTACCACATGATCAAGTTTGTGTTTTTTTTTTTCTTTTTTTTCTTTATGATAAATTAGTGATGTTATTCATCATAAGTGAGGAAGTAGCGTGCACATTCGTTGAAAATGGAAAATAACAAGCATTTGCATGTATACCAAAATTGTTGCATGTCCTAATAGAATTATTAGCAGTGTTAATTTTTATCCTTTTACATTACCACCATAGTATACAAGGATTCTAATTTCTAACTATTTTAATGAAAGAACTACACTACTCATTAGTTTTATGAATAGTTCATGACTGATTTTTGGAACTAATTTGATTGGATCTTTTTAACAAATTCAGATATTTGAAATTAGTAAACCCATTCTTCAAAAAAAAATAAAAATTGTTCATTCTATTTTTCAATTTGTAGTAAGATAGATGTAATTATGAGTTTATTCAAATTAATAAGTTAATACTCAGAATACATATCCTTGATTTTTTTACATATATTTTTTTGAAAAGATACATAACTTGAGTTTAATGTTCTATTCCTACATTATTATTTTCAATGAGGAAAATATATGGTTTACAATGGTTTTAAAGCACATCCCACTTATGTAAATTTTGATTATAAAGTAGTTTTATTTTATTTTGATAATTTATTAAAGTTTAAATTGCTTAGTAATACCCAATTTAAACTGCATATAAAAAAGAAGAAGAAAACAAATAAAGACTTCACGTATTCACATTGCAGTGTAATCCTAATATAGATGGTGGGATTACAGCTATATTTAGCAATAAGTGAATAGGACGTAGAATTCCTCACAAACTTTTGCAAATATTGTTCTTAATTATTACAGTAACTTCTTCAAAATCTGTCACATCACCTCTAATATTTCTACGTTTTTCTTTGATATCTTTGGACAATTTAAAACTCAAAACTAACTGAAAAGTGCAAACCCAATTAGAGGTTTGCTAGATCAAATGGCAATTTGTTTCTAAAATATACTACTTTGGTGCTAAAAAATAATTCCACAGATAGACTTTTGTATTGTTTAAAGTATAAGTTATTTTATGATTTTTTATGAATATTTTATTAATTATTTTTAATATTCTATCTATTGATAAAATAGTAATAATGTTATAGAAATAACTAATAAAGAGAATTTCAAGAAAATAAATGAATAATAAATATGAATATTTTAGGAAGAAAAAAATTCATTTGTTTAGTCTACGTAATTTTTAATCTAAACGATTTATATTTTGATTCACACTTAGTATAATTCTTATTCTTAAGATTATTTAGCCACTGAAAAATAGAATTTATAAGTCAAATCCTTATTTGAGCTGAGCTTTGTAAAGGTTTAACGTGTTTGCATGACTTTAGTATATTTATTTATTCATTTGGAACAAGGTCCATTATTAATAATTTTAATAAAAGTGATTCTTGCTTACGGATAAGAGTTAAACTCTTATCAACGTATTCTGAATCAAATTTATGTTAGTCTCATATATAAATATTTTTTTTTAAAAAAAAAGAACAAAAAATCTACAGAATAATGTACATTGGACTCATTGGACGATAATATCTAAAACTTTAGAAAAAGTGTACAAAAGGTAAAATGTACAATATTTTTCTAAGAAAAATAGTATGGCATTCCTATAATATATTACTAATTCCATGAAAGGAAAATATACAAAACTACTTTATTCTATCTTGATGTATGGATGATAAATTATGAACTCGATATTGATAAGTTGTCACCATATCTCACTACAAATGAAAATAAAAATATTAGGTGTATCAATTTTCTTTAATTTCATTATTTAAAAATATAAACAAATTACATAAGTAAATTAAAATTTCTTTAACAGGACATTTTTTAAGAGAAAAAACATAGCATTCTATAAATTTTAAATAATAAAAAAAATAAAAATATAACAAAACAAAGTGTGCCAAAATGGTAATTTCGGTCTCTGAATATTTACCATTTTAGCCGATGTAATCTCTTCTCTTTTTTTTTCAACCATTTTAGTTGAATAGTTCACGTATGGATCAAAATGACTAGGAAAAAAAAAAGGGACCAAACTAGCTAAAATTATAAAAATAAAGAACTAAATTGACTAATTTGCCACCACATTTTAATCGATTAAGTGTATAGAATCAAAAGTAGCGTTTGAACCACCCATTAGAGGATCCGAAAAAAGTCCTTGGCGATATCCAAATGTGGCATTGCGGTGACTTTGACCTTCCTCCGCTGACTACCCCAAAACCCCAAAAAAAAAAAAAAAATTAATAATCAATTTCTCATTTATAATTTTATGTTTTTGGACCTCACATTAATTCTACTGTGGAAAATTGACCGATTCAGTCTATTTTATTTGGATTTTTTTTCTCATGTTTGTTCTATTTTATTTTTAATCGATCAATTATATCCATTTCATTTCAAACATCCACTTAATATAATAATTTCAACCAAAATCATGAGATTACCCATCAAAACTCGATTTGATCCACTAGAAAATCCACATTTTATGGCCAAAAAAGGACAATCACATTTTGATCACATTATAAGGAGGAAAATTGACCAATTTAATCCATTTCATTTGACTTTTAACAATTGTAATCAATTTTATTTTTAATCAACCAATTAAATTCATTTTATTTTAAACCCGTTTGATCATTCTGACCAAAATCATAAAATGACGCCCCATAGACCAATTTGATCCACTGAAAAACTCATATTTGAGGGGCAAAAGAGGAAAACTACATTTTTAACATATTATAAAAATAAAATGAGCCAAAATAATAAAAAATCCAAATGAAATTAACTAAATCGGTCATTTTCCCTTATATTATAATATAAGAACTTTCTCAACAAAGGAAAATGAAGTATAATATATTTCAAGGTCTTTTAGGTGCATTCAATACTGCTTCTTGCTTGCAAAGATTTTCATTTTATTTTTTTTTAATTGGTTGAAAGCAAACTTAACAAAGTAACATATAAGACCTATTAATGATATTCAATTTTTCCTCGCAAGAATATAACACTTTGTTCCCAGGTACCGTAATGGGTCGAGAACCAAATTTCACCTTGAACATTTTTTTTTTCTTAAATAGGTTCTAGAAAAAAAAAAGTAAAAAATATATTGCTTTTATTTTTTTACATTTTTTTTAAGGAACATGGGTTATATAAATAAATAAATAAAAGAGCCACACCAACTCTCCTATCTCTTCTTATTTAAAAATTATAATATAGAAAAATATATATTGAGTTCTTTTAAAAAATATATTAATTTATCTAATTTATAATTTTTTGTTAATTATATAATTTGTTATATATTATTTATATGCATTAATTGTGTGTGCGTGTGATCTTGTCTATTTTGAATTTCATCAAAAGAAAAAGAAAAACAAAAAGGTAAATACGGAAACTAACTTCTGGCCACCGCATTCGTGGCGCGTAGCGAGCAACCTTTGTAAACTTAATTTGTATCCATATGCAATATTAAACTTATTAAGAAAAGATAAATTCTTTTTTGCGATACTTTGTGTATAGTTAAATATATATAAAAAATTTATATATAGTCTATTAATTCTAATTTACAAGATTGAAAAATTATATTATTCGTATTTATTGAGAGAATTAACAACGTTTAGTTTCATCCTAAAAAGTAAATATTAACATTTCAAATCAATACATAATTATAATATTTTAAAATAGATTAATTTGTTAGATGTAACACATTTTAATATTCATTTCCTAAAAAAATTAGTGTATTTTATTCACATAAGTAAATTTTATCAATTTAATAATTTATTAGAACACTTTATTGTTTGTTTTTTCTTTTAAAAAAGGAAGAACACTTTCTAGGCTATTATCTTGTCTCTACAACACTAGGTAGTATAATGTATTTTTATAATTTTAGACAATAATCAAATCCTTAGAACTTATAAATAGAAAAATAATTTGTATAATTTTAATATACTTACTCATTATTGAAAGACTAATTAATTGTTGTGCATCAGACTCCTATTTATAAGAACTATATTACTATATAAAATAAATCAATGGTAGTCACTATCTCTGTAAATTTATTTTATTAATGAACTTTTAACTTTCATTTCCATGTTATAACAAATTTCCAAGTCACTTAATCAACAAATTCCAAAATCTTTGACAAAATTTTAAAAATAACTATATATATATATATATATATATATTTAATGTATATGTTATGAGTTAGTGAGATCGTATAAATCAAATTCAAGCTTATGAAAGATAAATATTTTTTATATTTATGTTTTCACAAGAGACAAAAATCATTGTTACTTATCATAGATGATTATCTAAATACAAATCATAGGCAAGAGTAGATCTAAAAAGATATTTTTATTAGGAGAAAACTTTTACGATATAAACGAAGTTTTATATTTATTCATTTTGAAAAATAAGAACACTGAGATAAAAAGTATAACTTTTTAGAGGATTAAACTTTTTTTAAGCTTATAAATCTAGACTTTAATTAAATATGATGCAATGATATTCACAATTTTAGGAAATGTAGTGGAACACATTTTCATTTTAATTGCTAGAAGTCATAATGAAGCAAGAAGGAAAAAATGCATATGATAGGAAAATAAGGAAAACTAAAATACATTTAGTTATATTAAGGACATTTTCCTAATTTCAAAAGTAAAACTATGTACATATTTTCCTAAGTTTCCATGGGCACGAAAAAAAAAAAAGTTTATACCTTGATATTTTAATTATAATAACAGATTTCAGGATTTTTTCTTTATCTTATTTTGATGTTTTCATCAAGAATATAATTTTAATAAAAATTTAAAGTTAAAAGTGTAAAATTAAGCCGTCAAAAATTTAATGTATGTTGGAATCTTCAGAATTCTTTAGAGTGGAGGACAGTGGAAAAGGATATATATATATATATATATATATATATATATATATAGACACATGAATATACTTATATACATATTTTTATATATTTAATATATTAAATATTCATATAATTTTCATCAACCCCTCTAAAACCCTAGTTCATTGAATTTAGTCTTTGTTCGTTTTGGTTTTTCTTTTCATAGAGTAATTTGGCTTAGACTTTTGTAATTTGTTTTATTGAGAATGATTTTTTTTCCATTTTTTTATACGAGTAACGAACTCAATTTAATTTAATTTTCATTATCCACAAATTAATAGGCAAAAGACAATTCTTTCAATATTTTTGACATACATTAGCTAGAAGACATTCTAATATATTACCTAATATTTACAGCACGGTATTATAATTTTTATATCCTGGTTAATTAAAACTACACAAAAGAATCATAATACTAGTAACTACTACTAATCATGCTCTTTCTTCATTGATATACTTGTAGTTTAATTCCCCAAAACTAATTATTTGTCAATTTTTTTAATGGAAAATTGGTCTATTTCGTCTCTTATCATTGAGTTTTTGGACATTTTAGTTCCTCATTTTCTCCCATACTTTATCTTTTTTTGAGCCATCATGTTGGTCCATTATCTTTATTTTTAGTCGTTAACATCCCTTATATATTGTGTTTTCAACAATTTTTACCCCTTATATTATTATTTTTTAACCATTTTAGTCCACAAAATAAGGAACAAAAATGATTGTTTGAAAATAGATAGAGTACTACTATAGTTGAAAATAAAAATAAGGAACCAACATGATTGCTCAAAAATATATAAGTTACTACTATGGATGAAAAAAAAAAAGACGAGGGACCAAAATGTCCAAAAACTCAAAGATAAGGGATGAAATGGGACATTTTGCCTTTTTTAATCTACAAATGCAAAAATTTCACAAAATTTTAACGACATTTAATGTACACGCTATAAGTTCAATTAAGTTTAAGTGCCATCAAGTAAAAAATCAGCAAACAAGATACTTTTCGTTGATATTTTGGTGGCACTTAAAGAAATTTTTTTTATTGTAACTCGTTACAAAGATTATCTAAAACCTATATGTATGGATGCAACCCTTAAAATACTATATATGATATATGTGAATTAAAAAAAAAAACAAAAGGATTCACTCGCGTGTGAACATATGTCAATGGCATCTTTTTAGTAGTAATTCAAAATAGTAAAAGTTAAACATTAACAATTGAAATCAATTTATTAGATTCAACCATATTCATATTGTTATTTTTAAAAAAATCATAATAAAAAATACATATATGTTATTTATTTTTTTAAACGGTGCATATATTTTATTCATTAAGAACTATAGATGGTAAATATTAAACGTTTGGATTAATATTAGTAATATTTTTTATAATACCTTAATTTGTTAGATTTTAACATATATTCATGCATGCTTATCTCCTAGAAAATTAGATGATAATTTAACCATATTTTTCTTGTAAGTTTCTCACTAATCAAAGCCAATTATTACTAGTTCATTAACAAGCCTTTTAATATATTGTCCTCCCTACAATACCAGGATTATAATATTCTTAGATACAATAATCAAGTACTTATTTTTATAATTTTCAAAAATAATTTGTATGATTTTAATATTTACTTATCAAACGGTAGACTTGGCAAAGTTTATATGCAACATTGATCGCTATACAAAATAAAACCATTATAATCACTAAATTAACTAGTAAAGTTTTAAAGTTTTATTTCCTAGTGAAGGTGAAAATAAGTTAATTGAGTTAAAAATAATTTGGAGTAATAAACTTCAAAGTTTCTATTTTATTTATTCAAACTAAAACCATGCACTTATACATGCTTGATTATGAAAATTATTACCTCAAACCAATGATAGCATTCTACTTGTTAAAAACAATGAAGGCATAAAAACCATGAGTTATCCCTTAGTAAGCAAAATTATCCATAATTCTCTAAAATTAGTTTTTATATGTGAAGTATTTGACACTACTCCATATGACTCTAATATTTTGCTCATTACACAAAATATCAAATGGAAACATGAACCATCTATCTGCTCATTAGTAGAGTCTAGATTAAGATCCTCTAATAATTATTTTCAATTTCATGGCCATGAATGATTGCTAAATCTCTTACTCTATAGATTTATATATTTTGGATTTTTCTTAATGCAATTAAGTAAAGTAACAACACTCAATCGTAATATGAATTAAATAAAATTTTATTACAAATTACCATTTAAATCATACGTTTCTAAAAGGACATAAAAGATATTTTTTATTGATATTTTAGTAATAATTAAAAACGGTTACGAACCGTTACGAATTATAAAAAAATAATTATATAATGTTGTCGTTATCATTAGATTTAATCCTGACATAATACTCTTGATGGATTCAATCCCCTCTTTTTTTTGGAAAAAATAAATAAATTTGGTCTTGAAGTATTTATGATCAATAGGTTCAATGATTTTAATCTTACCGGAGCATTAAGAACTAAAACCATCAATTACTCTATAATGTAGTTTGGTATATTAAAAAAAAATCCATTAATAATACTAATAGTTAAGCTAATCATCATTATAATCGGTCACAAATTATAAACAATATGACAATGCTCAGTATATATTTGTTTTTTTTAAAAAAAAAGGATCAAGAGAAGCCAAAATAGGGCACGTGTCCTGAAAAATCCACACAAGAGTGCGTACAACTTCCTTCTACGCGCTTGGATGATATATCTGCCAGTCCTTTGAAATGGACCCCACTCCCTGCCCCTCTCTAAAAACTCTCTCTCACTTTTATGTTATTCTATACTCTCTCTCAACGCAGCGACTAGCGAAAGAAAGAAAGAAAAAGGAAAACTCTCTCAATTTTTTTTTTTTTTTTGCCTTTGTTCTTCTTCGAAATCAACCCATGAAGGTGAAGCCATAGGTATCTTTTGCAAACCAGGTACGAACTCAAAAAGAGTTCTTGAGGATTTTCACTTCAGATATATGTACAGAACATGTATTTTGTGTATATATAGATTGTGTTACATGTATAATTTTTCGTTTTTTTTGATACCATGTTGAGTTTTTGGCCTTTGTACTCACGTTTTGTTTGTTTTTTATCTAAAACTCGAAGACCCATTTCCTTAACTTGGCTTCTTTCACGTGCCCTTCAAGACTCTCCTCTCTGTTTTGCCTCCAAACAGGTCTGAAAATAATATTTCTTCGAAAATAAATGGATTTTTACATGGTCTTATTATGTTGATGTTTTCTCTGCTCTGTTGCATAAACATGTGAATGAATATGTTGTGTGCGCGAGTTTTTTTGCTTGTTTGACACGATTTGAGGGTGGGTTTATGGGAGATATCAAGCGTTTGTGGAGTTTAAATTTGAGGGATCGCATTGGAATTGAGTAGAAAGATGGTGGCGTGGGGTGGACATGGTAAAGATTTTAACTTTATTTTATTTTTTTCTTTTTCGTATTTTCTTTGTCTCTTTGTTATGTGTTGAATATATATTCTCTTTGCTCTTCTTTTTTGGTTTCGGTTTCTAATAAGCTTTGAATGTGGTTTTGTTCTCTTCTACAAAAGTTGGGTTTACTGGTTTGTTGATTTAATGTTGTTGTTATCTCAATTCTTGGTAAAGCTCTTTGACTCTTTTACTAGTGGGATTCTTTTCTGGTCGAAAATGGATCTGGGGTTTCATAATTCGTTATAGTATCGAAGCCAGAGCTCGACTTCTTGTAGTTGCCGATATTTTCTGGGTATTTTTTGTGCTTAGTTTTTTGAATAGCTGTTTATGTTCTTTATTTCGCTATTTTGTGTCTCGGCATTTTCGTGAAATTCTTTTTCGACATTTCTCTTTGGTGGCTTTTGTTTTTTCTTTTTTAAATTGTTGAGCGGTATTGAACATTTAATACTACTGCTTCTTTGTACTTCAAATTCCATTAGAATATATTGCCAATGCATTTTGGTTGGTTTTAACTTGAATTTCTCTCTTCTGTTTGATATTTTTTGGTTTTCCAAATTGGGAATTTACTTCCTGTAGGTAATGCTTCTCCAGTGTAAAGATGTTCATTTCTGTTTCTGATTCTTATACTAAATAGTTTGTGTTTCTTTTGTGCATTATATGCTCTTCGTCATCGTCAGAGTCTAAGATATGTATGGAGGGTAGGGTGCACTCTGCTGGAATAAATTTACCAAAAAAATTAGAAAATGGTATAATATCAAATGAACTTTTTTTAGCATGATTATGGAGCATAATGTATAAACTATAAAAGCTTGAACTGTTTCTTTTCTCCAATGTCTATATATCTCAGTCGTTAAATCTCCAGTTTGCTCTTTTCTACAATGACATGGAGCAAGACTTGTCAAGCTTGTCATTCTGCATTTCTGAATTACATTGGTAAAATATATCTCTGATCATGGTCCTGTGTGGTTTTCTTTAACCCTTATATTGGAGATGTCTTCAATATTCATTTTATCATCTTATTTTTGATGGAATTATTCACTTTTGTTCTTGTAATGGCCAATTGAATGTATGGAATTCCAGACTTGATTTTTTTGTTCTCTCATTTCTCAATAACTGAATCTGCATGCTGGTGTTAGCATATTGATCTCCACCTTATGGAAACTATTTTTTACATTTATTTGGCAGATGGAACCTGTTGAGTCAAACCAAAATAAGACTTTTGGTGATGATATGATTCAGCTCTCAACCCCTTTGGGTGACACTGTTCAGTCCGAATTTTTTGGGGAGCAAGAGATACTTCCTCGAATTGGAGAGGAGTACCAGGTTCAAATACCCCAATTACTTAATGATTCAGACTATGTTTCCCATCTAACAAATCCAGAAAATACTTCTCTTGACTCTTTGATGGGGCTGCCTGTACCTTTGATGGTGATCTCTCGGGACAGTGGATGTCTCAAGCAAGAAAAGTTAGAAGTTCCTCACAGGAAGGGAAGTGGACTAGAGGACTCAGAAAACCTTAGAAAGACCCAGATTCATTTGGGAATTGAGAGTTCAGCAGTCAAAATTATGCCTTCAGAGGTGAAAATGGAAAATGGGATAGCATCCGGAGGATCAATTGACACAACTCCAGAAAAGAAATTGCATGAGTCAAGAGAAGCAGGCCTTTCCTTAGTCCCTGGTTTTGCCAGTGAGTCATGGAATGATGCTGAAAAGGCAAGTTTTCTCCTAGGTCTATATATCTTTGAGAAGAACTTTGTTCGAGTGACAAGGTTCCTGGAAAGTAAAAGGATGGGAGATATATTGTCATTTTATTATGGGAAGTTTTATAGGTCCCCTGAGTACTGCAGATGGTCAGAGTGCAGAAAGATGAGAAGCAAGAGATGTGTTTATGGTCAAAAAATATTCACTGGGATGAGGTTGCAGGAATTACTATCTCGTATACTGCCAAGCATTTCAGAAGAATGCAAGCAAACTTTATTGGAGGTTAATACTTAATCTTGTTTATTCTTTTTATCTATTTCTTTCCTTGTACATATGCATTTGCTAGTTTCAAGTATAGAGGAGATTCATTTGTTGATTTTGAACTAGACTTCTACATTTTATCTTTTACTTAGAATATTACTTCTACTAATGGATCCTCAGTTTTACTTTCTGCCTTATTTTTACCATTTTCCTTTGGATTTCACATTGTGAGTACTCCTTTATGGATCATTGATCTAGGCAGAGTTTTTTTTTTTTTTTTTTCTGGAGGTGGGAGGAGGAAAACCAGATGTTTACTCATATTAAAAGAGAAAAAAAAGGTTCTAACACTCCAGAGCATAAACAATACTTGAAATTTCTTGCTTTAATTAAGTGATTAGGTTCTTGAAATGTGCGTAAGATTACTGAATCTTGTTAATTTCTTTTGCATCATTCTGAAGAAGCAGGTTCAAGCAGGATTTTGAATATTAATCATGTTGATTATATCCTCATAAAAGCACCTTTCATTATTATTATTATTATTATTATATTATTATTTTCCTTGCCATGAACACGCTGGTAATGCTTTCCAGCCTTCTATGCTTGTACTGAGAAAAATCTGTTGGGACCCCTCTTCCAACCCTCTCCCCTCTCAAGAACACCTGTTTTTCTAATTTCAAATAGATTGAAGTTCAAATTCCATAAAATTTATGAATGTGTATCATCCACAATGGCTATGTAATACTTGCACTATTTTGTCATTTTATTGTCAAAACTTTTTATATAAGTTGGACAATTCTGGTGTCTTTGTTTCGTTCTGAAGTTGCATGGTGTGTAAATCCCATGGTCACTGTTAGCTATTTCTAGTGCCTCCCCTTTTGCAGTTGAATTGGTTTCCTATCTTCATTGGACACATTTTTCTACTGGTTTAATCATACTGCTTATTTGTCAGGTCTCCAAGATATTTGGGGAAGGAAAGCTATCATTTGAAGAGTATGTATTCTCTCTAAAATCCATGGTTGGGATGACTGCACTGGTGGAAGCAGTTGGTATTGGTAAGGGAAAGCAAGACCTCACTGGCATGGCCTTGGAGCCTTTAAGGTCCAATCATGTCATCCCGATGCGTCCAGAGATACCAACGGGGAAAGCATGCTCTTCTCTCACTGCCATTGAGATTGTGAAGTTTTTGACTGGAGATTACAGATTGAGCAAAGCCCGGTCAAATGACTTGTTTTGGGAAGCGGTGTGGCCTCGCCTACTAGCAAGAGGATGGCATTCGGAAGAACCAAAAGATCAAGTTTACGCTGTTGGTTCCAAGAATTCTTTGGTTTTTCTTATGCCTGGGATTAAAAGTTTTTCTAGGAGGCTAATAAGAGGAAACCATTATTTTGATTCTGTTACCGATGTCTTGAGTAAGGTTGCATCTGAACCTGGGTTAATTGAGCTTGACAATGAAGAAGATCAGAGTAAGAAGAATAAAGAAGAGTATGAATGGAATGATGCGAAGTTGGAAGAAGATGATACACCTAGTAGAAGACGACAATATCTTCAACCTCGAACTCCAAATCGGACTACCGATGGCATGAAATTTACAGTGGTAGATACTAGCCTGGGTGATGGAAAACCTTATAAGGTGAGGGAATTAAGAAGCCTGCCATTTGAAATTCCCAACAAATTCAATTCCAGTAGATGTGTTGAAGTTATTGATGAGGATGCTTCTGAGGTCTCTCCTGATGGATCAGATGGCGTTGATACTGTATTACCAGATAAGAGTGAGAGTGATAAGGCTAAAGCTTCAAATAGTCTATCAAATGGGGAATTGGTTTCTGATGGGCAAGCTCTTGAAGTTAGTGCTGCAGAACAGGGCATGCACGTAGATTGTCCTAATTTGGATGATGTTCCAGTGAATGATCCCAATACTCATGCACCTTTGTCTGCTGATAAGCAGCCAAAAAAGGGGGTAAAACACCAGTTGAGCAGGAGCATGAAAGAGGACAACTTAGACAACATAGCTCCAGTAACTAAAAGGCGCCGGAGATTAACTGCTTGTAGTCGTGGAGAGATGAGCAATGCTGTAAAAAATCCCTCTTTGGTGCTTCCAATGTTGGAACCAGAAATGCCTACTTGCAGCTCAGCCATTCACAGTTCTCCTTCTCAAGCAGTTTCACCCCAGGATAAGTTGTCATTGATTAGTTCAGCGAGGAGCAGCCCATCTGGGAGTGTTGAATGCGCTCCTCTTGATAATTGTCATGGTGTCAGAGAACCTCAAGATGCCCCTCAGAGTCAGACATTGATTGATCTGAATATACCGCAAGTGCCCTTGGACTTTGAGAATGATGTTCTGATGACAGATGCAACAGGAGAGAGTGATGACAAGAATAAGAACCTAGGTAATGATGATGTATCCCGTATGTCTCTGGATGTGAGTAGCTCTGAGCAGCACTCCAGCATGAATCCACAAAGGCGTAGTACAAGAAACAGGCCACCAACAACAAGAGCCCTTGAAGCTCTTGCTAATGGGTTCTTGACTGTGAGCAGCAGGAGGAAGAAGACTAAAGAAGAGATTCCAAGAGAGAACTTGGCTTTTAAATCTTCAAGACTTGCTCGGGCTGGGGTGGGAATTACAGAAGTTAGCTCCAATTCTGTAGACTCCATGGCTGAAGGAAGTGAAAATAGTGCAACTATTGATAAAGAGAAAAGCACATCTCCTGAATTTCAGGTTTTACCAGAGGAAAATGGACCTCCAAGTTCTGGCCCCTAATCTGGTTGGATAAGTTTCTAGGTTCAAGTATGGGATTGGAGCTGAAAGAGGTTTCCCGCTACCTTTTAGACTCAATGAGTAAACATTTATGTGGATATGATGATCATATACAGGAAATGGAAACAGAAATTTTGCTCCTTTCAGGCAATAGGAAAATAGTTGTGATCAAAAGTGTTCTTCATCAATGAAAAGCGCTGGTTGCTAATTGTGGTTAGTCCAGTACAGAAGATGGAGAGAAAGTGGCTCTCACTATCCTCTTTGGCCAAATTCTGTGTCAAATGTTCATTCCTTCTCTATGACCTTTTTTTTCTTTTTTTTTTAAAGAATTCTGTTTCATAATCTTTTCTTTATAGATATTGCTCAATTTAAAATGAGCATTATGACTGTGTCATAAGGTAGTTTTTAGGCTCATTGATATATGTTTAATATCAGACATTGAGACAGTATTTCTTGAAGCAGTAGTTTCTGTGGTCATTGTCTCATAAGCAAAGCAGCTGCTCTATCTTGACCATTTTAGAAGAAAACTAGCATTACAATAAATTTAGCTTGTTTGTGCCCCTAGTGTTTCTTTCAAAGATGAGATTTCCTTTCCTGGTTCAAGATATGAATATGTTAGTCTATTTCCAGATCCTGGAAGCAGAAAAATAATTACTCCCTTTAATTAAATTAAAATTGAAATAATAAATAAATTTCTTTTAAAAAGTCGTGAAAAGATAAGGATAATACAAAAATTATCTTAAAAAAATTATAATAAGGGAGAGAGAGAGAGAGAGTAATTGTTAATAAAACTTTAAATTAAAAATATATTTATTTTTAAGATAGTCAATATTTAATTCTGGATATTTTAAGATAAAAATTTTTTAAAAAAATTTCCTTTCTTTTCCTTTCATCCTAAAAGAATAATCTAAAAACTTAACGTCGAATTTAGAAAGTGATCGAGGGCAATGCAAACAGAAAGCGCTAAACTTAACCCGACTACTACGATAAATCGGACTGAAAGGTCAATTCATGGACGCACGGTGGCCACGCCAGATGGCAGATGCCAAAACTATCTACGACTTCAGTTCTTCTCCTCCTCCGAGAAACCATGAAAGCGCGTTACCTCGCTTAAAACGATTACGCAGAGAGACTGCGATTTAGAGAGAGAAACGATACATACAAATCTATATATATACAGAGAAAGAGAGAGCTCGGGAGAAGGAGAGAAAATGGGTCAGGCATTTCGCCGAGCAACTGGAAGGATCGGAAATTCTAGAGTGGATACAGCTCCGTCGCAGCTGAAGAAACCCCTCGACGGAAGGCCACCGCCGAAGAACGTTCCGGTGGAGAACTCGGGTCCAGCCCCTGGTGAGTGTTGCTTACACTGTTAGTTTCTCATAATCTTGGAAATTTCAAGAAAGTGCATATTTTTGTTTTGCATTTGTGTCTATGTCTTCAACCATATTTGGTTATGTATCTAATTTGATGGTTGTATATTTTGTGTTTATGGTTGAGAGAGTGATACTAGATTATAGTCGGAAGTTAGTTAAATGGTAAACACATTTGAAGTTTGAACTTGAAAATGGTGAATTTGGCTTCTATTATAAACACTCTGCCATTTCAATTTGTCCTTGGGAAAATGGAGATGAATCCTTTTCCTTTTTCCATTTTATTCATGCTCTTGGGGATTGAATTCTTTTTATTTCTTTCAACACGTGTTTCTTTAAATATTTGTTTGGACAAGATTTTGAGGAAAGGCCAATTAAAACTTTGTTCTGCATAAGGATTGTTGTGATATTCATCCTGAAATTAAGTTTTAGTTCCTCTACTAGGAAATGTGGAATTTTAGTTATAATTAAGTACCTTGTTAAGGGGAGCTAGAATTGTTGTGATATCAGCCGTTCTGATTCAGATGTAATTCAGCGTGATGCAATCAGAAGAATGTAATTCTGCTGTATAGATTATGTGTGTTTCGTGAACTTTCTCCAGATGGAGATTTAAAGCAAGTTTAAATGTTTTTACTTGTTTCTTTGGTTAGAAAATACACCAAAATTCAATGCCAAGAATGTCCTTGAGCAACGAGATGTAGAGTATGATGCTATGCTCGGTCAAATGGTGGGGAGAATTCGAGCCAAGCCAGGAGGAAAACTTGAGATGGGTGAGGTTTGTTTATAAAACTTCACCTGCAATTCTCTTTGAACTTTTGTGGATGCAACACTTGATTTCCAGTTTTATTCTCACTGTTTATTATTTCTTAGTCCTGTCATTGGTTATTAATTCTTCTGCAAACTTTGCTGGTGGTTGGCAATGATTACATATGCAGTGAACTTGACTTGGAATAATATCTGTAGCTGTTTCCAGTAAGAAGTACATTTAAAGTATCTCCTCCTCAACCGGTAGTGCTGTATAGTTTTATGCTCGTTATTCGCCCGCCCCACTTACACAATAAAATACTCAGATAGCAAATGAATGTTTACTTGGCACTAGTCAGGTCTCCATTGTAAACTATAGTATCATTGTTTAAGGTTCATTTCCCATTATTGTTTTCTCTCTTGAAGCCATTTGATAGTCAAAGGATTTTTGGGTGTGCTTATGGCTGTAAAGGGAGTTAAGACGAAGCTCCTTTAAGATTTTTGGGTCTCCATTGTTTATACAAAGGGAGTTAAGATGAACCCCTTGGAGCCCCTTTAAGATATCTGGTGGCAGTCCTCTCTCTCTTTCTGATACATGTGAATTTGGCTCTCTTCGTTTATCTTTAAGTTCCTCCTCTTGCTTCACGTAGGTCCATGTGTGATAAATAATCTCATAGTCATCCTTTACCTTCTAAGTACTAATGTAGGAAATATCTATTTAAAAACATGTTTATGTTTAAAAGGTGGAGATTTATCTTGGAGCAAATAAAAGAGGAATGTTGGGATTGGTATAATAGAACTAACTGTAGATAACTCTAAATCATATGTTTATGCCCTAGTCTGCCTGAGAACAAGTTGCAAAGCTCGATAGTGTTGAGAACATGACTCTGCTATACTATTAAGCTATCCCGGGTCAAATTAATGCTTTCAACTTATTCCTTTCTTATTGATTAAATATAAATTGATGTTCTGAGCATAACTGAAGAGTTCTCCTGAGCTAAACTCTGTACCCTCTTCTCATTCTTGCCTGACTTCGCAAGTGGTCAGCTTGATTTATTGTGAGATTGGTTTTTAATTCAGTTGTCACTATAAACATTCATTAGATGCATAATTGGCCAGATTTTGATCTTAACCCTCATATCACAGGCATTTGTGGTGGAGAAGTATAATAGGCCTTTGCCAAAGCTGAGAAATACAACCATCGAGTCTGGTCGGTACGAGGAAAGACCAGCTCCTCTTGGAACCCTGAATGTGGCACAGCTCCGACATATAATACTTCTTTATCAAGGGAAGGCCAATGACCACAATGGTCCTATGGACATTCCCCAGATTGCTGAAAAGTTTCGGCTTGATGTCACAGAAGTTAAGAAGATACTACAGTATGTATCCCTACCACCAGAAGCAAACAGTCAAAGGAGCAATGACTGATATTGATCTTTGTCTCTCCTGTTTTGTAATCTTTGGTAAACGAGATGAATCTTTTGCTGATGAGAATAAAAATAAGATAGAGGTTTTCCGTGAAAAACTAATGGCATTCGAAGTTTGGGAACTAGGTATTTAGCCTTCAAGTCTCTTGAGTAACATTCATGAGATTCTCAGTGCAGAAATACTTAATAACTGCAGTTGTTTCCTAAGGAACAATCGGGAAACAAATTGACACAGCTGACAAACAAAACATAATCAATTTTCTATTATGGGCCAACCTCATTAATATCTTGGCTTTATGTTTTTCTTATGACTACAGTTACAAATAATGGCTTGTGAATGAGAAGCACCAAAACTGAACCCCTGCCTGTATTCAACCTATTGGGGTGCTATTCAAAATACAGAAGAGAAAAGAATGAATTACAATCAGCTTTTTAGGAGCAAACAACAGGAAAAAGAAAAAAGAATTAGCAGAGCTTCTTCAGCTTTCAAGTCAAGGCGGTCTCCAACCAATCTGATGTAAATTCATATGCTACAAATGTTACAGCACCAGCAGGTGCAGCTTTAACTATTGAAGGAACAATTCCCTTATAAAGTCCAGGCCAACCTTCTGATCGCACTATCCGGCAGAGGGCATCAAACATATTCTTGTATGCACGATGTTCAACTCGAGCTCCATATCTCGGATCCCTCGGTAAACCTTCAATCTGTATTAAAGTCAAATGGTAAAAGAGGATAGCATTGCTAGAAAACATCAGAACTTATGAGGCATGTGGTAGAACTTCAAAATAAGAAAAAGATAAATGATAGGTGAAACAAATTCAATTAAAAATGAAATAAAATGTGCCAAGGCAACATTTTCCATGCTGACACCAAGGAAAGCTATTGTGTTCTGATTAAATAAGACCGACTACAAGAGCAAGATTTGTAAATGGAAGGTGTAAATCAACCTGAAACCTCTTCTTGACAACATCAAGTGGATGACAGACAGCTTTAGCACATGTACCAGCAGCTAAGCCACAAAAGAAAAGGTGGAAGCTTGAAAGGGCATCATCTTCATTTACATGAGAAGATCTGGACCTATTCCAAGCCTGAAAGATGTCAGTAGACAAGGTCAAAGCCTAGAACTGATTCACGTTAAAGTATAAGAACACAAGATTAGAGGCATGCCATAAGTTTCATAACAAGATTTGCAGCTTACCATTGTCCAGCGCTTGAATGTATCATAAGTTCCAAATTGCAGCCCAGCATAAGGAACAATTTCAATAAGTGTGGGAGTCAACCCAGCATACAATCCTTGGAAACCACGACTTCTAAGTATACTTGCAAATGCAGACCTCATTGTTGGATAAACCTGAATAAAGAGTATGACTATTAGCTCTACAAGTGTCTTCATTAAAGTGTATTTGGATAGCTAATCAGACCTACATGCACCCATGCATATTATTGCATCTCCCACTGCAGAATCATTACCATAATAACCAATTTACCAAAGATTGAAGACCATTGAATATACCCATGTTGTAATCCCAATTCATCTTTAATCACATACATGAGGATAAAAGCAAATAGACAACTGGAACCATATACTTGATCCCAAAGTTGCAAATTTCAGGATTGGGAGGCTTTAAAGCATAGACAAAGGGTTTCATTTTCATTACAGAATACTTGGATAACAAGAGCAAATGAAAAATAGGTTGCAAGAGATCTAAAGCAAAGGGAAAAAAAGACACTCCAAGTTTTTTCTTCTGGCTCGCATCATAATATATATGGTTTAAGAGAATATTATGGACGATCACAAAGAGAATATTATCATAAATATGCCAATTTATGTCTTATTCTCCATTACAATACCTTTGGCTCTCCCTGAGAAGCTAAAATGGTTCTTAGAAGATCAAAAGGATATGATCCAACAGTTGCTGCACAACCTGCTAATGCCCCACTGACATATGAAAGATACGGACTTAAGTGAATATGATCCTCTACAAGAAAGAAGAGAAAAAGGCAATGTATCAGACAAGAAATGACAAGGTGAATCATGGTAAATATATCCATTGGCACAAGGAAAATTCTTTTCTAGAAAGTGAATGCAATAAAAGCATGTTATATCAATGATTTGTGTTACTAAGGGAAGCAGAAGATCAGAGCACACCTGACTTTGAAGAACCAGATACCAATGTCTTCAATTTATGCAACACAGTAAACTGAATTGCTGTATATGGCATAACCATGAGTAATGCAGGGACATTTCCTCGCCAGAAGCCCTGAGAGCAAGAGCAAGAATAACATTTTAAAAGTTGTAAAAGCAACCACAAAACTAGTAATACGAGAGGCAACAGCGAGACCGTTTGCCTCTGACCATCTCAAATAAGAAATTGGATAAAATCTAAAACAGCAACGAGATGCAGCATAAGCTATGCTGGAGAAAGCAATCTGCATTTTCATTCCAAAATCAATGAATGCCGTTATCTTCAGAACAGGAAGAGCACATGAGAGCTGGGGCAGATAATAGGCAGAAGAATATTCTTTGCCACAGGTCAAGCAGGCAATCCATCAGTGTCCAAATTAATAAGCAAATATAGTTCATCCAATGTGCTAAAGACATTAAGGATATTATCATGTTAACAGATTCCTAAAAGACACGTGTCTTCAATAAACTAGATGCATCCTAAAAGACATGTTTCTTCATTAAACTAGATGCTGAAGAACTAGTTGAGGGATGGATGGTGGTATGTCTAGATCTTCAATATGTCAATCAGTGCATATGTCGAAGAAAGTGTAACCTTTCCTAGGAGTTTAAAAATGCACTTCAAATATTACATGAACCACTCCAGACTGAATGCAATCCCATAATTTCAAAAGAAAGAGATGGAGACAAATTTCCCCTTTTGGGTGGGTGTCCAATTCGTTTGTGCCAAAATGATCCTATATCTTTTTTCTCTAATTTATTTATTTTATTTTTTTTTGCAGTATTCAAATTTAAGAATCTCAGGTAAATTGTCGAAGCATATCTCAGAGCTGCACATTCGCTTGAGTTTTGGGAACGGCAAAAGAAATGCCCTTAAAATACAAGAAAGGCTGGCAAATAATGTCTTTATTTAAAAACATTTATAATTTCATGATCTGAATCGATATTAACCTCGTTTCTGCAAAGAGATTATACACTCCTACTAATAGATGTAATATTCTAATTAACACTAACAAAAATTTCCGAGTTTATAATTGTTTCCAAACAATGGATTTTGCAAATTTGAGGATTAAAAAGTTTTCATATTTCCTGCATGTCAAACATCTTCAAGATCTACAAAAGTTTCTTGAGCAGGGAGCAGTATATACCGGTAGACCTTCCTCTCTGAAGATATCCTTAGTGGCTTGCAACATCCCAGTATATTTTGATTGTCCATACGAATTTCTGTGAAGCAAGGCCCAATGTGTGGTAGGCTCAAGTTGAACCTGTCAATTTGAAGAATATAACTGGCCAATCTTTAACTTGTTGGGAAATGGATACATGAAGGCCCCACTAATAATGCTATTAACCAAATTATTCTCATCAGCATGATTACCACAAGTAGATAGCCCAATAAGCACCAGCTGGAAAGGAACATAATGCCAATGTAGAACAAGGTGGGGATTGCAATCTAAAAACAAATTTCATACCCTTTTGATTATGGAAAGAATCAATTTAACATGGAAAATTTTAAGCATTTTTTTTTTTTGTGAATTACACATACAAACGATCTACAGTAAGCACCCAAGTTGCTTATTTATTTGAGTTATAAAAATTCTGATTACATTAAGTGTTAAAGGATTTGTGCAAATTTGAGCAGAAAATCATCAGTTCAAACCATTGGAATGTACAACCAAAATCATACATCCAACCACCTTCAGCTAGTTAAGATATTTTTTAAGAAAAATACTTTTAACTCCAATTAAGATTTTACGACTTCAGCTTGACATACAAGGAGAAATACCATCCACAGTCTACACAGCCAAGAATTCAGAGGACTCGAGACTTGTCTCAGAACCCAATTCTATTTGCATTTATTTTCCAATATTAAAGTCAAATAAAAGCAGCAAAACCTAATCATCACCTACTGAGATTGTAATTTCAGTGGCATGTCCAGCAAAGTTTAAATGGTTTAAAAACCAACCTGAAATCTAATCTTAATAACATCAAGCGGTGAAGTTACTGTCCTGGATACAGCACCAGAAATGGCCCCGGCAGTGGCATCAATCAGTGCCCTCTTGACCTGCCCCGGCTCTTCCATTCCCCCTAAAGACTAAAACAGCCTGCACAAAAACCCAACTTTATAACCAAAATCCTAACTTAACCCTCTTGAATCCCGAGAGATAGTAGCAAGTCTAAGCATAAACATAACCAGCAACTGCATAAGCAAAAGCTAAACAATTCTTTAGTTCCTTTATTCTCTTCTTGAGATAAAACACGTGAAATTAAAGGGTTCAACTTGTAATTGAGGATTAACATGGGGGCAGATGTCGAGGACCAGAACTTAATACAAACATAAATAAAAGAAAGCACACTATCTTTGTATTTCCTACAAAAAATTAGGGGTCATTCTTGAATGTCCCAAAATCTTGCAATAAAATCATAAACCCATTGAAGAAAAACATAAAAATTGAAACTTTTTCTACAAAGTTACCTGTGAGAAAGGGGAAAGAAAGAGGGAGCTGCCATTAACAAGTTCAAGAATCAAAACCAACACATCTGCAGAAGCCCATCCACATACATAAAGAAACACAAGATATACAAATTGTTTCTGTATATTTGAAGGAATTTTCCTCTTTAATTTTTTAAAATAAGCGGAGGCAAGTTTTCTATGATCTCTTTTTTCCCTGTTTTACTTTTCTATTTCCTACTTTTTGGCTTCTGGGCCTGGGTATTTCTGGGGTCTCTGGCCTAGCGACAGTTAAGAGAACAAAAATAGGATTTTGTTTCTTGGTGGGAATAAATGTCATGACTCATGAGAATCAATTTGTTTATAAAATAATATATTTTTATTTAAAGTTTCAATATGCATTCTATTAATTCATTCCACCGTTAATAGGAAATATGGCTATTACGGTAAAGTTAAAGACATTTTTATTTTTAAAAAAATTAAATCAAATATCAATATTCAATTCTTAACGAAAATATTTTTTTATGAATTTTAACATAAATAGAAAAATCTTGATTAAAATTTTACTCCTCGACCATAACATGTTATTACTAAAAAAATAGTTTTGTTAATACGAAAATAAGTTTTTAATTGGATTTCTAACTCCTTTATCATTAATTTATAAGAAAATTATTTAGATATCTAATTTTACTTTAGTTAAAAATTATATGAAGTGATAGCTTTTAACAATGAGATAAAACTATTTCTTTATTGATTACTCTCTGTTTTCTTGTGAATCATTCTGGTATTTTCTTCAAATTTTTATTTTTATGATTTTTTTTCCTTTTTGGACTCTAATTCCTCATATGACGTTGGTTCTTGCAGGTTCTATCCCCCCTCCCCCCCAATATTACGAAATATTTGCAATGGAATGTAGTTGAGTTTCTTTCTTTCTTTCTTTTTTTTTTTTGTGTTTAGAAAAAAACAACAACAACAAAGAAATTTTTTTTACTAAAAGGAGCATGAGTGCTTCACATGAAGATCACTATAATGGAATATGACAAGTATAACACTAGAATGATTTAGTTAAAGATGTTACAATTGCATAGGAAGCATATGGTAGAATGTATTGTCACACATCACTAAAGCATGAGATTAATTTGTAAAGGTTCAAACTTCATCTTTGTTAATCAAGTAATTTCATTTTAATTTATAGTTAAATTTGTTGCTGATTTTTTTTATTTCTTTTTTTTTTAGGTTGGATAGAGAGAGAGAAAAATTTAGTTTAGTGTCAAATTTTAAGACTTAAAATTTAATAAATCACCTTACCATTAAAACAAACGATTTCCACAATAGAAGAATAACATTTATTAGACTAAATAGTGGTGTTAAACCCGATGGAGAATGCCTTTATGAGCCCAACCTTTGCCAAAAAAGACAAAACCTCACCTACAACTTCTCCTTGACCAATTATAAATAATATTTTTATTATATAAATTATAAATAAATCACTTATCTCAATCATATAAATAATATTTTTAAAATTATAAATAAATAATTTATATTAATTATATAAATAATATTTTTATTACTATTTAATTAAAATTATCATCTTAAATAATTTATTAATTATATTTTATATATTTTATAATATTATTAATGACGTGTGACTTAAAATATATCAATTAACTTTAATTTTAAATAAATATATATTATTTAAATATAATTTCATTTCAAAATAAAATAAAAGATACTTTTAAAATTCAATTCAAATATAATAACATTTCAATTAATAAACACGATATTCTTAAAATTTAAAATTTCAAAAATACTCCAATCCCAAAAAATTTTACTCTCTATCCCTCCCACTATCATCACATTCTCTCCTCTTCCCACTCCACACTCAATTCTAACCCTCATTCTTCTCTATGTGGTTTCGCGATTAAAAATAAAAATAATTCATGAATAAGAAAAACAAATGGAATGCATGTTGTATGTATATAAAATTATTTTATATGATGTAAGAAGGCACCAAGTTACTTCCTTGGTTTCAATCTAGTGCAAAACAATTTCCTCATCTCCATTTGGTTTCCTCTGCAATGCCAAAGTTCAAAATTTTGTCTCGAAAGTCTTAATTAGCAACAAGAAAAAGGAGGCTCAGCTCTCGTAATTGAGCTCAGAGGCCAATAGCTTGACCTAGATAATTGAGTATTAACATCAATAGCTTTATTCAAATATCTAAATATATAATTCAATAAATTTATTCTGACAATCGAGCATTCTTTCTAATAGCTTGACCCAAATGGCCGAGTAATTTTTCCTAGCATGTGACCAAGATCATCGAGCGTGATTTCACATTGTGAAGCAGAATATTAGAGATATTTAATATGATGATATATTCAGAATATTTGTGAAGATTGGGAAGATATTGGTTATCTATTATGTATAGCTATGTTGGGAAACTTTGATTTTATCACATAATGAATCCCATACACAATTTTCAAAACAAAAACCACAGAAAATAAAGATTTATTGTGTTTTTTAAGTAAAATATTACCAATAAATTTGAATCTCAATCTCCATTTTATTTACATATTTCTCACATAAATTGGTAGATTGTTCAGAGTGAAAAATAATGAATGATGTGTTTTAGTTCAAATTAGTATTTATTCACAAGAGGGATAATTATGTTGTTTTTAATCTTTTTATAAATGTTGTGTTTATTAACTTGACTGTTGCATTTAAGGAACCCTAAGTTGACTCATAACAATATAATTATATTACATCCACGTTATTTTTGGCTTGAAATCATATTTGTGACTCTAATTCATATCCTCCTTCCTAATTACAAGCGGGTTAGTACAATCCCCAAGAGCTAGTGGCAATATATATTGCTAAATGATAATATTAGAATACTCAAAATATCATCCACAAAAAATATATTTATGTAAAGCTTCACATATTTTCTCTTTTTTTCTTCTTTTTTTTGAGGGCACGTATTTGCTCTTAATACTATATTTATCTTTTGACTATTATATGTTATTGGTGGATACAAAATTAAGATTTGAATAGAGATATAAGAATTAACAGTTTGTTGACTCAATCAGTTAGTGAACAATTTACCTCTTTTTTACCAAGGTCTCAAGTCAAGTTTTGCAAATAATGAGATGAATCTTTGAAGGGAATCGACTATGGTTTGACTTAGCTTGACTTTAATTTAAATAGATTCAAATAATATTTAGACAATTTTGGTTGATGGTAAAATGCATATTAATTCCTCAAATCATTAAAATTCTCAAATTTTCAATTGAAGCCATCATTGTTGAACAAAATTATATATTTTAAACAAATTTTGATGAGAAATCTCTATTAGAATGATTAAAATGACAATTTGTTTTGAATAAAAATGACACTCGTTGTTGGCACCTAAATGACAAATATAGAAGAAAAAAAATAAAATAATATATTTGTTTTTAATGAAAGTTGATTGACTTAATTGATCTTTTAAAAATAAAATTTTTGACGTTTCAATGACTATTTTACCCTCCAAGAAAGGTAAATAAAAGTAGTATCTTTTCACTTGTGATGTAAAACTCGTTGAGAAATGATCAAAGGACAAGTGTCCTAGCGTACTTTGACTCTGCACTACTGCTACTACGATTGCATTCTGCAGAGCTCCAGTACCAGCAGCCCACCAGCCAACCAACATCTCTCGTCCTTGTTTCCTCTAACGGAAAAATGGTCCCGCAATCTACTGCTGTCTACTTTGTTTCTTGCACCCCACAAATTATCTCAAGTGGGTTGCTCTTCTTGTGCTCATTTCTCTGAGTTTCGGTTTCAACAGAGTCGGCAAAAGCGATGCGATTTTAAAGGGTACGTATGAGTTTAGTTCTCAATGTATTCTTTTGAACGTTTGTTTGATTCGTTTCGTTTTGTTTTTTGAACTTGTATCTGCATGATCACGTTTAATGTCCTGCTTTTTTCTTTTTTGCCTTTTTTTTCGTGAGTTTTTTCTGGGTTGTTTTGGAACTTTTTTGTTTCTCCATGAACGGAAAAATTAACAGGGAATGGTTCATTTTAGAAGTGATGGGAATTCGGTGGATAGGATTCGACTGTGTTTTTCCCCTGTTAAGGAGATTTGATCTTTGGAGCGGTTGTAAAAGTTGAGCACCCCAGTGCATTATTTTTGGCTTATTTTGGCAAGTAATTTTTTTTTCTCTATGGTATTTCAGAACAAATGATCGCAGAATTATTTGAAAATGTCTGGCATTGATTCTTTGCGTTTTCTTATTCAATATTTTGTGATTCCAATGATTGTAGTTGATTGTGTCTGGTGCCTTTATATTGAGCTCTGTTTCTGTTGGAATTAGGTGTTTGCTTGAGCACTATGAAAATGATACTGTAAAACCCGAGCATATTATTATCAATTTGGGGATATTCCAGATTTTGATTTGATGCAATGTATTCCTTGTTCAATTTAAAACAGGTTGAATAGAAACTTACCAAACAGTAAAAATTTTCTTCAAAGTGACATGGTTTGACAATTTTCTGAATCAAAATGGGGCTGGGGGCATTATACTACTGATGATGGCTGATTCAACTGATTTATATAGTAGAGTTAAACTTAGGGCTTCGAATAGGAAAGTACATTATGTTGCAATGGATGCTTATGCTGCTGAAGATAGCAAATCAGCAACTGATAGATCAAGGAAGTATAGAGGTGGAATTAGGCAAGGTGTTTTTTCTGAAAATGTGGCTGCCCAATTAGAAACCTTGAGTAGGAAGAATGCTATTTCCGTGGAAAATTCCAGGTTGAGAACCTCAACAGAAGTTACATTCAAAGAAACCAATCCAAATTATGCAAGGAGAAGAGAGAACAAGCAGACGTATCACCAGTTTGCCAATGTTCAGAATTTTGATATGTCAGATCTTCTGTCAGATGAAGGAACTGCAATTGAGATGCTTGATGCATTAAGGAAGGAAATCCCTGAAAATTCAAGTAATAATAGACTTGATATTGGAGACTTGATATGGGGAAGGGTGAAATCGTACCCATGGTGGCCAGGACAGATATTTGATGAGGCGCTAGCATCACCTTCAGTTCAAAGCAATAAGAGAGAGGGTGGTATTCTGGTTGCATTTTATGGTGATTACACCTATGCTTGGCTTGATCCTAGGGAGATTGTTCCTTTTGATATTTACTTTGATGAGAATTTGAGGCAAACGAATGCCCAAGAGTTCTTGACAGGTGTAAAAGAGGCCATAGGTGAGATGAAAAGAAGAGTAGCACTTGCCTTGGTTTGTCATTGCCAGAGCAATTCCAACCTCCAGTCTATCACGATGGAAGGAAATTCTATTAAGCAGATTCAGAAGGCAAGAGAAGATTTTCATCCACAAGGGATGATTTATTTCTTGCAGTGCTTAGCATTGAGCCCAAGGAAAAATGTAAAGCAGAATCCTTATTGGATAAAAAATATAGCCAGCATTTTTGCTTATCGGAAAGCTGTAGTTAAGGAGTTTGATGAGACCTATGACCAGGACTTTAAGGAACAACACAAGACTCTTGAATGCCCTGCAGGGATTACAAAAGAGAATCAAAAGGCTTCTCGAGGTATTAACTAACAATATATAGTCAATCCTTATGCTGGTCATGTTTTTTTCCGTGGTTAATTTATCAACAAAAGCTTAAATACCTTATTGAGGTTCTAAAGTAAAGTTCCATCTTAGTCCTGTGTTTATTATGTAGATTTTTCCCAATTGTGACTTAGTAACGTGAATTAGGGACACTTTGAGTTTACCTGTAATCTTCCACTGAATGCACTTGGGTTAATTGAGGTGGTTGCTTTACATGCTACTAATGACTTCTGACTTGTATTTGGAGAGGCTATTTCTTTCCTGGGGTCAATTTGTATATAGAGAGGTATTCTTTAAATGCTTGAGCTTTTTATACATAGACTTTAGAATGAAGGTATGCTTGAACTTTGTATATGTAAAAATGGAAATGAAGGTGTGCCCGTCCAACACCTAATATCATATTTATACATATTCTAGCCTTTTCTACTCTGTCCTGAGACTTGAATTGACTGCAATAGTTTATAGATGAAGGTTCACCTCAGAACCATGGTTCCATTATCTTTATCATTTTACACAGACTACAGAAGGACCGCGTTTTGCATAAAGATATAAGAGACATGCTATATTCATTTCTCATCCCAATTCATCTTCTCTTGCTGCATATGTAAACAAAAATTTGCCTAGGCATCAACTGTACATTGAAGCTATAGTAACTTCGCATTTAGTTATTGATGTAAATTCCTTTATTTATGGATTGATAAGCATCTTGAAGATTACTTTCTATTGGCAGTCCTGTGCATTGAAGAAGACTTAAGTACTGCCTTTTCCTTCCTCTAATAATTGTTTCTATTATGTTTGTAGCTCAATTTTCTGATATTCTAGATGCTGAAGCTGAAGTGAAAACCAAGCGTTTTAAACAACTTACTGAAGTTTATGAACTTCCAAAGAAAGAGGAGCTGAATGATCGTCATGGATGTCCGTCAACAAAGAATTTTGGTATGGAGAGACCAGTGAGGATGAACAAGTTGAAGTACTTGGCTGGGTTTGCTGCTAAACAGCAGGTCTTGGAGGTCCAAGGTGAAAGCCAAACAGGTATAAGATCAGGCTCATCAACCCTACCTCCAAAAAACTCTCAAATGAAGCAGGAATCTATCAGAAGGGATGTTAAAGAGAGAATGCTAACCATCAAGTTCCCTCATCAAACTATATTACCATCTGTTTCTGAAGTAAAAGCAAAATTTGCATGTTTTGGTCCTCTGGATGAATATTCAACTCGTTTCTTGTGGAAATCTTCAACATACCAGCTTGTTTTCCTACAAAAAAGTGATGCAGAAGTGGCATATCGTCATGCTATCCAGAACAGTGCCTTGTTTAGCACCCCCGAAGTAAGATACTGCTTACAAGCCTCAGATCATGACACAAATGAATCAGGCAATTCACAAGGCCTAGTTGAAAATCAGGAGGAGATTCAATTAACTTCATCCTTGAATAGTAATGAGTTTGCTAGTGAGCTAATGTCTCCATCATTCCAACCATCACTTCTACCTCCAGAGAAGAACCAATTGAAATTTTCTCTCGAGAAATTGTCAGCAGAGAGCTCTGATTGTCCAAGCATCATTGAATCACATTCCTTGGTGAGCAACACTGATTATACTGAAATCCCTGAGAACGCTGTTCCTTTGTCATCTCCTTCTAATTTTCCTCTGAGTTCTACAATTACATATACAAAGAATGAGCAATATGGAATTGACCAGTTTATTGAAGACATCAACAAGAAGCATTCTCAAGTTGAGGCCAAGAAGAACAGTAACTCTATGAACACCACCATAGCTAACAACATAGACATTTCACATCAGTTGATCAATCTCCTCTCAAGTTGCGGTGGCATTTTAAGTGAACTGAAAAGTGCATATGAGCACATGTTTTAGTTCTATTACAAGTGAGCTGATATCCTTTACCAGCAGAAGTTACTTAACAGGTGCTATAGTCCACTCACTTTTACATAGGAACATCTTGCACAAAGAACTCAACTCAAACATACATTGTGGAGTTAAGACGTCATTTTCACTGCTAGTACAGGCGTTTTTGTTTCCTCAAATGTAATGCATTTGCTTATCTTGCTTAGTTTTTGCTGCTAGTGTTAGTACTTGTGTTTCTTGGTACCTAGTTCAAATTTAAGGCTTTAGCCAAATACATGAAAATTTCAGTGTTCCTCTGCTAAGAAATGTCCCTCAGGTGAGCTATGTAAGTGCTACACCTTTCGTTCCTGAATTGGTAATAAATTCGGGTCCTCAAAGATCTTGCATGTTCACTAGTGAGTCCGCCCAATAAAGAAAAGAAATTTGAACTTTGATTTGGTGGGGTGCGCCGGGCAAAGGCAGTAGTGCAAAGCCAAGGCGACGCTTAAGAGGCCGAATAGCAAGCTACCCATTGGACCCTTCCCCTAAAAAAATAGAGTTAATATCATGTGAGTCGATGACCCACGTATCAGATATTAAACTGATAAGAACAGATACTACACTTGATCTTAGCCAAAAGGCCGAGAAAGGTATGAGCTCTTTGGTGCCCGGTCTGGCCGTTTTTATACACCTTTTCCAACCCTTTCATCTTGAAGCGAACTCAATGTGGGATAAACTTCGATACACAACTACAAAAGTACCTCTGAGTTCCACCATTAACGTGAAGTACTATCCCCAAATTTGTGCCCATAATGAACAATATTGACTACATTTGGTTTGGATTTTTTCAATCCTTCATAAAAATATTTTTCAAAATATTTTTTTTACTTTTTAATTAAAATTATAATCTAAAACAATTTATTAAACATATATATATATATTTAATACTATTATCAATGATGTAGGATTCAAACATATTAATCATTTGTCAATTCTTAATAAAAACAATTATTATCCAAATATAATTTCAATTCAAAAACAAAACAAAAAATATTTTCAAAACACAATTCAAATATATACCCAATGATTCTGATAACACCACAAATTGCATTGGCATTTTAAGTGAACTGCAAAATCTTACAAAAAGGAAAAAAACTATACTCAAAAGAATGTAAAAGTACACTTCATTTTCAACAACTAAGTTAGGTGTTCTTCATTGCCCTTCAGGGGGGATATTCCTCAGGTGAGTTTCAGTTGTTTCTTTGGTTTTGGGATATCATTGGCATAGAAAAAGGTAGCAACGTTTGCCAGCAAAAATACGTCAACTTCTACAGTTGTTGAACTCCACTTCGGAAGCAGCATAGGCAGGTAATGAATTTTTTTCCCCTTTTACATTATCCGAAATTAAATGTTTTTATTTTCATATGTCTAAAATAAAATAAAAATATTTATTTTCTTAAAATAAGAATATTTTTATTTAAAATTTCATTAACAATTTTCTTAGATTAAGATATTTTACATTTTTATGTGGTTTCACTATTAATTACTATATTAATTTGTGGATATTGTGATAACTTTATTAAGATTAAAATTGTTTATTTTAATATGAATTCAAATATAAATATTTAATTTCAAATAGATGAAGTAATTCTTTTTTTTCCTATGAGCCTTTGAAAAAGGGGGAAAAAAAGAAAGAAGAAGATACTGTCAACTATAAAATAGTTAACTTTGTAAATTGCAAAATATTTTTGATTATTTGTTTGGTGAATGTTATATATACAATATTAGTCTTCAATGTTTGAAATTATTTTTAATCATAAACTAAGATAATTTAAGTTTTTAAAGCAACAAATATTAAAATAAAAATAGAAAGAAAGGTTCCTTTGTTGATGGAGACCCATCTCAGGCCAACGCAGAGGCTTGGTCCAAAGTAGGCAGAGACGGACAACTACATTAACAGTTTGTTTTATCTTTTTATTATTTTTATTATTAAAGTAAGACTTAGCAGAATAACAACATTGTTGAAATTGAAAAGTCATTTACAATAATGAAATTTATTGTGTTATTAACCATTGATACAAAGTAATATTACGCCAGCAAGTTGTGTAAAATATCGAGTTGTTGATAAACAATGGAATTATAATTTATAAATACAATTTGTGTGTTACTATGAATGATTGACTAAATATAGTTTCATTTCTTTCCTTTATAAAATTTTCAGAAATCAGATTTAAGAGTGGGGGAAAAATAACAGAAGTGAACTGTTCCTTTTCTGCTGATTTGATGGATTGAATATTGAAAGAAGACTTAGGTTGAAGTGGGAATGCATCTTGCAAACCTATATGTGCACATCAAATGGAAGAAATTGGAATATTTCCATTAGATTCATATTGTGGAAGGCACCAAAAAAAAAAAATGAAGGAGAAAATAAAAAGGTTCCAAAAGGACAAATTCAATGTCACCATTGACTAAGAAAGCTCAATTGACTTGTTGAGGTCATGAAAATCATTTTGATTCCCCTAGTGATTTATTTTCTTCTTCTTCTTCTTCTTTCCACCATACTTAAATTGGTTGATATTTCACCAGCAAAGAATTGTTCAAACTAAACTACTCAAAGTCTTCATTAGGAATCACTCCAACAAAAATGCCTAATTACTACCCAATTTTAGGAGAATCCAAATGAAGTGGTGAGTTAGAAATTCTACAATTTAGTGAAATGGTTGCCAACTTGATATCAAGTTGCCAACTATTTCACCAAATCAGCACTCGTAACTCAGCACTTTAATCTGGATTCTCCTAAACTTGGTATTAAGGTATTTTCTTGGAGTGATCCTTAAGACTTTGAGCATTTTACTTTGAACAATTCTTTGTTGGTGAAGCTGTCAATCATTTCGGGTATGGAGAAAAAAAAAACGCCAATGACATCGTGGGGGCACTTACTAGTCAATTGTGCAGTAATTTCGTAAAGTCGTGTGGTAATTGACAAATCACTTACGTAAGGAAGGAGATATAAGCTTTAATTTACACTTTTATTATGATTATAATTGTGCAGGTCTATCAAAAAATTTAAAAGCAAGTTATACTCATAATGAAATTTCATAGAATTTAAAATTCAACGACATTCCAGGTATACTCAATTTAAAATTTTATGAGATAATCAAAATTTAATGTCATTAATATGAAATTTAATTGATTTCATAAAATTTCAGTGTTCTCATAAAAAAAAATTATAATGAAACTCTATTTTTAATGAAATTTTAAAGGAATTTGAAATAAAAATATGAAGAATCAATTCTTCTATATAACTTTTCATGACCCCTTGAAATTTCATAGAATTTATCTATTTATTGTCAATAACAAATAAAAAACAAAATATCATGTATCTCTTTTAACTTTATTTTCGTAACCTCATATTTCTCTTTTTACGACAATAATTTTATACACATATGTTGATTTGTTTATATGTTATTTTTTATGTATAAATTATTATATCTATTTTATTAAAAAACTCCAACAAAAATTTGTGACATAAAACTCTATGTAATCTATTTACTCGATGAGAGAGGATGAACTATATCGTAACTCACTCATGAATTTCGTTTGGTGTAGAAAAAATTGTGTAAGCAATTTTTTTATTTAAATTATTATTCAAACTTTATTAAAGATAAAACTAAGACATTGAGTATAAAAGTTTCATTCAGAATGTCATAGAAATGCATGTAATAGAAGACATATATATTTCTAGCAAACAATCTCAAAAAGTATAAAATCTAAAGTGAACCAAAGATCAATCAATAAGTTAATTCAATAATTGATGGATAATTGAATTGATTTTAAACATATATTAGTTTATATATATAAGTACAAATTTTGTTCAATCAATTTTATTACAAAAATTCCAATAAAATTCATTAAATTCCACCAAAATATGTGAGATAGAATTCTATGTAATTCTATTAAAATATATAAAAAAATACATTGAATTTCATGTTGGAAACACCCCTGAATTCTATTGAATTTTATAAAAATTCATGAAAATTCATAAGACTTAAAAATTCCATTGAATCTCATGTTTGGGACACTGACCTTAGATTATTAGGATAATAATATGAGTGTGCATTATATAGTATGAACCAAAACGTATTGTATGAAAATACCAAAATATTAGCTTAAAATTTTAAAATAAAATATAATTATTTTTTTAAATGAATAAATTTAAAATTTGTATTTTGTTAGAGTTGAAAATTTGATATATGGAGTTGTTTACTGATAGAGTTGTATTTTGTTTTGCATCTTAAACAAAAATTATTTATAATATATTTGTCTAATTGAAGTTTACACTTTTATTTTTAATTTATAATGTGAAATGTTATTTTTTATAGGTATTTTAAATGCTCAAAATGAATTTTTGCAGGTATATTATTTTATTTTTATATGTCATTACTTGGTTTTTTTAATTTTCAAAATAAATTAACAAGTATTTTAATGATAAAAATTCTTTAAAATAAAATATGCAAAAATTTGGCTATATAACGTATCGAACTTAAATATTTCATTACAATATAATATGATATTTTAATATATATATATATATATATATAATACAATTTTTTTAAAAAATATTTAATACAATTTTCAATACTTTCAAATTGAAATATTAAATTTTAAAATAATATACCATATACACACCTCTAATAATAGTAGAACGATTACATTGAGAATTTAAGAAAAAAAAAAGGGAATGAAACAAGTATCAATTAAAGTACCAAAGCCAGCTACATGAAGCATTGACGGGCATAAAACACATCCTAAACTCAAAATAAAATATTATTTTAAAAGGGGAAAAAGCAATAAAGTAGGGAAGATTCCACAATTAGAACTAGAATCTTCCTACTTTATTATCTTTTCCCCTTTTTTAAAGAATATTTTCTTTTTCCTTTTTTTGACAACAAAATATTTTATCCCTCCTCAATGCTTCATGCGTAATGTACCTTCATCTCGTACTTTAATTGATGCTTTAAAATCAAACTACTTTTTTTCCCCTTAAATTCAGAGTCAAATGTTAAACTATAATCCTGCGGGTCTAGGTTTAATACTTAACTACTCTATTCATTTCAAATTAAATATTTACTTTTAATTTTAAAAAAATATTAAGAAATATTATTAATTTTAATTAACTTACAAAATTATCATTAACGTTAGTATAATAAATTATGAGACTCATAAATTAGTAAAATGTAATTATCTTAAATTAAAGTGTTGAACGATGAAAATTATAAGTTAATGTAATATAAAATTTTAAATTAATGAAGTTATTAATGTAATTTTAAATAAAAAATATGTTTATTTAAGGAAAATTGATATTCAATTTTAAACAAACTAAAAATAGAAAAAGAGCATTCAATTCGGATCGAATAAAATTTTTTCTAACTTTTTTTATCAACACCCTTCTTCCATCCATCGGTGAAGAGAAGATGTAAGTATTTTGATTGGTTGTGAGTTTGAATATGTGCAATATAATACTCTATCTTACTAAAATTTTACTTTTATTTTGAATTTTGAATAAATCTACACAATTCTAATATACTCTTCCCTTTATTTCTTCTTTATTTCTTTTTACTTGCTAGAAATATAGTAAAAATCTAAAACTTATGCAATTATTTAAAAGTAAAATATTATTTCTAAATAATAAACATGTCATTTTAGCGTGTTTGCTAGAACATTCATATTGCCCTCTGAAAAAAAAACTAAGAAGAAGTTAGGCTCATAAAAATATTTCACCCACACCCTTAGAATAGTATGAAAACTATTCCTTTAATGTAATCTCAGTTAGTATAACTTATTTATCTTTCTATATAATATTTTTCTTAAAAAATAAATAAATATTACCTTGTTTTTTGTATTAAAATAAGTAAAAGAATTAGAATTTTCATTTTATAATACAAAAATTCCCTAAACTTCAAAAATAAAAAAAATAAAAAAATCAGAATCCTTAGTGACTACGGTTCGAATAAGCGGCGTAGCCGTGTAAGATATGAACCATGGTTACTTCTGATCACGTAGTAGGAAGCCACCTCGGAATTTCACGCCACTTGCATTCGTCAACTGCTGACCTTACATAAACCCTTCTTGAAATATCTTCTTCCTTCCTTCCCTTCCACCACCTTATTAATTTCCCTATAAATATCGCAGAATTTACATCTGGGTTTCAGTTTTATATATCAATTCAATTCGATCAATCAATCTTTCTCTGTTTTCCTGAATCTCAGATTTAGCCTTAAGATGGAGCATCGAACGTTAGAGATCACGGTTATGTCGGCTAAAGATTTGAATAAGGTCAATCTTATAAGCAAGATGGATGTATACGTCGTCGTTTCCATTGCCGGCGGTGGTGATAAAGATAAGCAAAAGAAGAAGACTCCGGTTGATCAGGACGGAAACACCAGTCCCTCTTGGAAATTCCCCATGAAATTTACTGTTGATGAATCTGCAGCTCTCCAGAACCGACTCACGCTTGTTTTCACGCTTCGTTGTGAAAGGGCTTTAGGTGATAAGGATATTGGAGAAGTGCATGTGCCGATTAAAGAACTTCTTAATTCTCCAGCGGGTGGAATTGGCGATGGTGGCGATGGGAAACAGCAATTCGTGAGTTATCAAGTCAGGAAACCAAGTGGGAGGCCCAAAGGTCAACTCACTTTCTCTTACAAGTTCGGTGAAAAAGTCGCCGGACCGGCGGCTGTCAAATCTGATGAACCGGTTACTGCTTATCCTGCTCATCCGATGGCGGGCTCCAGCTCTGTATATCCACCGCCTGCATACCCACCACCGGCGGGAGGGAATGTTCCTTATCCGCCCCATAAAGACGGTGGAGCATATCCTCCGCCGGCGGGAGGGAATGTTCCTTATCCGCCACCTAAAGACGGAGGAGCATATCCTCCGACGATGGGAGGGAATGTTCCTTATCCGCCCCCTAAAGACGGAGGAGCATATCCTCCCTCGGGATCGGTGCCTGTAGGATACC
This sequence comes from Apocynum venetum, assembly GCA_019593545.1. NCBI lineage: Eukaryota > Viridiplantae > Streptophyta > Magnoliopsida > Gentianales > Apocynaceae > Apocynum > Apocynum venetum. The sequence goes on from SRSM01000127.1 coordinate 4,565,403, forward strand.
CACAAACTGCACCGGCTCCTGGAGGCTATCCTCCTCCTCCACAAGGTGGGTACGGTTATGCATATCCACCTCCGCAGTCATACGGTGGATACCCTCCGCCGCCGCCTCATGGTGGATATGGAGGATATCCTCCCCCACCACAAGGGTATGGATATCAACAAGCGGCGCAGCCTCCTAAGAAGAACAAGTTTGGAATGGGATTGGGAGCTGGGTTGTTGGGAGGAGCCCTCGGTGGACTTTTGATCGGAGATATGGTTTCCGATGCATCATCTTTTGATGGTGGTTTTGACGGTGGATTTGATTTCTGAGTTTTTTTTTTCTGAGAATTTCAGGATGATGATAATGTTATATATTTGGAGCCTCTTTACGAATTTGTTAGAATTAGCTTATTTTGATGAATGAAAATCTTTACTTTGTAAATTATGTGTTGATACTTTGAATTTAATTTTCTTGAAATCTTTTTGCTTTCAGCCTCTCTTCTTGTTAATGAATTGGTATTTATTTATTTATTTCGAACATTTAATTTCAAATAAAAATAATAATTATTAATAAAAGAAAAATTGTATGACTGACTGACCATCGAAGAAAAGCAAAAGCTGTGAAATGGAAAAATTGTAATAAGCCAAAGTAGCAGCCGGTCAAAGATCTTTTCTTGGATATTTTTGGCACTTAGGGTTTAGTTGGAGTTCAAGAAATGGTTTTGAGACCTAAATTGGAATTTAAGAAATGACTACCACTTGAAAAATAATTGTAGAAATGCAACCAAAGACCAAACCAAATGTCCTTCCGAACCATGGCCTTAAGTCTACTTCTTTGAGAAATTTTGTTTTTTTTTTCTTTCAAATTTTTATGAAGAAAATAGAGAAGACACAAATCAAGAAGAAGTGATAAAGATGACGAATTTTGAAATTTAACCTTTAATCTCTAATCATATAATAAGGAACGAAGTATTTGAGAGAAATTTCACAATAATAAAAGCGAAAGGATTTGATCATCATATCACATGTATAACGTGTATTGGAACATTTGGGAAAGAATGCACTAAAAAATGCGTGAGAAGTCAAAGTCAGAAAACGAGCATTGAATCCCACGTTGAGTGTAGCATCAAAATTTGGAGGAGGTTTCAAGGATTACTTTTCTCTCTCTTATTTTGTTTTTATGATCCAAAAATACATGTCTGACTATTACATGGATAATAACACATATTTCTTTATGCTATTATCGTGTAAATCGCTTTCAATCAAGTTTTATTTTTAAAAGAAAATAAATAAATTTACTCTCATAAGTATTAAATTCACATTAATGAGATAAAAACATATTTACATTCACTTCATTAATAAATCTTAATATAATTAAGTATTCATGGACATACTTTTATATTTGTGTCTGATGATGAAAATAATAAATTGCAAAATGTGTCTATATTAATTAAAATTTGTGAATGAATTGCATATCGCCTAGAAATTAAACCCATACTATATAGTAAGTGAAATGAAAGCATATGTGCATACACCTCATTTCCCATTCAATCTATGCCCGTTATTCTCTCTCTTTTTTTTTTCTTTTTTTTTGTAGTAGCTTAGTCATATGAGACGTATCTATGGACATTGTAAAAAATGTAAGTACTAATTCTTTTTATTTATTTTTTTAATAAATGAAATTCAAATACTTTGTTGTTGGGATAAGCAGCCATGGTTTTGCTAATTTCCATCCTTTATTTACTTTTACTATTACGCATCTCAATATTTTAGTCCAATGATGCAGCAGTAACTAGATGGCTTGTCCAATTGTGCTTGGAGATTGTTCTAGTTTCCTTGTAAACTTTCTTGGAGCTCTCTGTTTATCAAACAGCGGCTAGCCATAGCTGTTGAACAAGTCAAACAATACTGTTGAAAGCAATGTGGGAACCTTGTGGTTGCAGTCTAGAATAAATTTTAAAAAATGAACGTTTACTTTGTTTTTTTTAAAGCATTTCATTAGGTCATTAGTGTGTAATAGAAAACTATGTTTATATACAGTAGAAAATAAATCATACATTAATACTAAGTAGGTGAAGTAAATTACAAAGAAAGTAAAATAAACACACTTCAATCATCATCTTCTAACGTCAATGACACAACAATTTTAGCATCAACTCTGAATAGTAAGTGACATTTCCAAACACCTTGGATACATAAGCAATCTTAGAAAGAGTTCATCTCTAATCTGGATAATAAATATTCTTCTCCAAGAAAATAATAAAGAGTCTGATCTGAGAAGATAAAAAATGAAATGTGCCTAAGAGTCCTAGCTAGAGCGAATTAAAAACTATCAAATGAACGAGTTATTATGATTTGTAACAAAAAGAGGTGTGGAAATACAAATACCACATGAAATGAAATATTTCCGACCATGACTGAGATCTCGGTGGCCGGAGTTAATGGAAGGGGAGGTTGCAGTGGCAACGTTTACATTCTTTACAAGCTTCGTTAATCATCTTGTGATAATTTCACATATGACCCATTCGTCTCGTTATAGCTTCAGCTGCCAAATATTTGATGTTTTTCCGTTCAAATGGTGATATATTATGCAGCTCTTTTTGGTAGAAATTCCGACCATATGAATTATATCGGATGAATTTTAGTTGCAAAAAAGTATTTTATTTTTTACATCAAAATTAATCATTCTTGTGAAAGTATTTAACACTTAATATTATCATGTAACAAGAAATTAACCAATTGCAATTTGCAACAGAAACTTATCATATTTATTTACTACCAAAATATTAACCTTTGCAATGAAGAATATGGAATTTTCGAAGTTCCACGTTGGTTTGAGAGGAAAAAAACGAGAGTTAGAACTCTTATAAATGACCAAATATTTTTGTTTAATAATACAACAGACTAATACTCATTACTGTAGGAATTGGGTTCAAGATTTCTCTAAAGCCCTTTGGGTATTATTTGGGCTTGAAAAAATTTGTTGGATTTATAATGTTTTATACAAAATTTACATAGTTAGTTTTTTTTCTTTTTATTTTCCGATTATTTTTTAAAACTAACACATTTGGGCACTAATTAAAAGCATCATCACTCACTCAGTTACTCTTAGGACTTTTACTTTAAAATATATCGTTAAATTTGAAACAGTAAAAAGTATAATAAGAAAAAAAAATTTATTATTTTTCTAAATTACGACGCAAATATTAAATAATTGAATTATTACCTCTGAATTATTACCTCTAAACCCTCTGTATAAATTGGAATATCTTCCTTTTAGTTTTTGTCACGTTTTTTAATCTTGAATTTACACCAATCTTTCCAATTAGAGTAATTTCAAGGGTAAGTTTTGCCAATAAATTTTGTACTTATACACTAGAGTTTAAAGTGAGCATGTTGATCATGAAAAATAGGTTTACACTTGTCAATACTAATTAATAAACTACCATGTAATTTAATTTTAATCAATATCAAAATAAAATTTTCAATCAATTTTTTGTTGATCCTTGGAAATATTTAATTCTATGGTAATTGAAAATTACATTAGGTGACATTTAAAGCAGAATAAAAAAGGGAGATATTGTATATACACACAGCACACGCACACATTTAAGGAGAAGAGAGGGATCTTGTAATTAAGACAAACATGTGGGGGCCAATTGCGATTTAATTTTTCCTTTAAAAGAATAAAGAGAAGCTTGCCAACTTGATTTACATCTTTCTCTTAAAGAGTAATTTACATCTTTGGTCCTTAAGTGTTTTATTTTTAGCTATTGTAGTCCCTATTTTGTTTTTATAATATTAATCCTCAACGTAATTATGTGTGGTCAATTTCGTCCTTTTGCCCGAAATTAGCCTCTTTCTTTAAATAGTTGTTATTAGATATTGGTTCGGTACCCGCTCTCATTTTTAGGTTAAATCTTTTTCTTCCCATAAACCCTAAATCCCTTTGGGTGAAGCCATGAGGCCTCTGGACGAGAACGAGACGACTCAAGTGTTCGAAAAGCTGTTCAAATTCGTGGGCAATAATCTCAAGAACATAGTAGAGAACCCATCTCTTGAAGGTCCTGATCCAAGCCCTGGAAGGTATTGCTTTCGTCTCCAAAAGAATCGAGTTCACTACGTTTCTGAGTCCCTTGTTAAGCGAGCAACAAATATTAAGCGCGATAATTTGATTTCACTCGGAACCCAGATTGGGAAATTCACGAAAGGTGGGAAATTTCAGCTGACAATACAAAGTTTGAATTTGTTGGCGGCTAATGCTAAGCATAAAGTATGGCTAAAACCCACTTCAGAAATGAGCTTTTTGTATGGAAACAGTGTTCTGAAAGGTGGGTTAGGGAGGATTACGGAGAACATTAATCCGAATGATGGTGTTGTGGTGTTTTCAATGTCGGATGTTCCTTTGGGATTTGGTGTTGCGGCTAAGAGTACGCAGGATTGCAGGAAGATGGATCCTAATGGCATTGTAGTTATTCACCAATCTGATATTGGGGAGTACTTGAGGATAGAGGATGAGCTTTAAAAAGGACGTCTTGTGGGTATGTTGGAAGGTGTAGTGTGTCAAAATATCATTTTTGAAAAAGATTAATTAATGTTCTCTGTTAAAGTTTTGTAACTCCGTAATATGGCTTTGGGAGGTTTAAGTTGATTTAGAAATGTTTTTGAACTTAATATGGGTTAAAGAATATATTGTTCTCATTTGTTCCTTTCTCTTTATTTTAGCGTGGCTATGGGTTTATTTTTTTAGTTTCATTATTGATAATTGTAACTTGAATTCTTGGTTTTATTCCATTATGCTAAATGATAGCGGTCATCGTGTAGTATGGAATAGTAATTATTGCTTGCATTTGTATGACAGCTGAAATGCGGTAGCTTTGCTGACCAGCTAATTTAAACCAGAGTAGCCTAAATTGGCTTCGATAAACATATTACTTTCTTCAAAGAGATTAGCATTTTATATTTTTTTTATTCGCATTTTAGCAGGAATTCATACTTTTGGCCCATTTGGGATAATGCCATTGCTAATGACTCTGATCTATATTACTTGATTTGAAAGTTGAAAGTTGTATTGGTTCCCGGTACATGGTGATCTGCTAAATATGTCTGTCATAGGGTGAAATCCGAATTTCACTTGAAATTGGCCGTTGATATATTGCTAAATTTCGTGGAATTAAAGAATGACCAGTTGTTCATTTCTTAACAATTTATTTTTCTGGACTCTGGTCATTATCATCCAGAGAAGGAAATGCTGAAGATTATATGCATGAATTCTGCTTATGAACCTGAACTGAAGAATAATTTTTTTTATTGTTTCCTTAGTCTAGCCCAATTTATGACGATTCATCACCGTGTGATCTATTTTCCTAATTCATAAAGGACTTGAATATTTTTGTGCTTCAATTTTGCCTCCAGATGACAGAGGAGGAAATAGGAAGAAAAAAAAAAATCCTAACTTGTATCTAGCCTGAGCTCTATATTTGATTCATGTACAAAGTGTTCTCAAATTGTTATTTTCTGGCTATAATAAGAAATTGTGGTCAGAACTTTACAGAAAGAAAGACCTAATTGGAACTAAGTAGATAGGTTCCTGTAAATTGTAAAGGAAGATATCTATTTGTCTAATAAAGTTTGCATTCTCATGAAATTTTGAATTGTTGTTGTTGCTTTGAGTGGAGGTGGGGGGAGGTTGCCGAGAGGGAATTAGCGCTTCTCGTTTCTTGTAGTTTATCCCATGCCCTCGCTAGATCATATTCAAGGTCAGAGAATCTACAAGCTGGCAGTCAATTTATTTGCATATTTTCAAGTCTATTACAATAATTTAGCAATTTTAGTTTTGAATGCAGGAATCTGATGTCACTTCTTGGCTAGATTGTTTCTTTTTTTATTCTTTTGTTCATCTTATTAGATTGAATATACTTATCTTTCATTCGGATGATGCTGCCTTCTAGTTCTTATTACTTGCACTAGGTCATTCACAACATAAAAGTTGAAAAGCAGGTTTATGTCTTTATTATTATTTACTTTTGTTTCTCTGTTTTAACCAATGTGAATCTGATTTGCTGAGTGACTAACATTTACCCCATCTCTTATTCCTGTTTCTTTTAGTTTAGATAGATTCTTCTTTTTCCCAATCTTCATTGATTCTTATTCACTTAAAAGGATAACAAGTACAAGCTAATAAGTTCTGTAAAACCAGGCATCTTCACAGCATTTTTCCTAAACTTGCTTTGCAACTTGACTGGATTGTGTTCCCTATATCCCCAGTCCTGTAATGTTCTTTTTGGCATTATAAAGTTTCTGGCATTGGATATGTTATGTACATGACATGGGGGAGATTCAAATTCGATGGAAGCTTTATTGTTTGTTAATTCGAACACTTGGATGTATACATCAGCATCTGCCGTTTGAATAGAGTTGTTCTAAAGTTGATTTGCAATTATCTAAAGTAATAATAGATTTGGGTTACCTACTTTCAAGTTTTGACAGATAGAGTCCTTCAATTATAGTCCAATGCTTACAAAATTGAGAAGTGTGGCAATCAAACATGTGATCTCGCTTTAACATAGGCAGATTGTTTACTGATTATCTCAAATGTGTAAGTTAATTACTGCCGTTCTTTGGTTCAAATTGTGAGAAAATTCTGGGCCAAATACAACCTTAGAAACTAAACAATACTCTTGTATAATTATGTGAAAACTAGTTCTTGAAAGCAATAGTTACAAGAATCTGAATAATAGATTTGGGCCCAGAGAAAAAAGGGCTGAGCAATACTCTTCTATAATCATGTTAAAACAAGTCCTTTTAATTTATCTAAAACAATGAAACGGAAAAGGAAAAATAGTTCTATTGAGTCCAAATATCGTTCCTGCAAAACACAGGAAAAAAAACTTCGAGATCCATAGAAAGCTCTGAATAATATAGATTTGGGTCCAGAAATAAGAGGATGAACCACGGAAATGTAAAAAAAATTATAGAGAGCCCAGAAAGAAAACAAAATGCGCATCCGGGGAATCGAACCCCGGTCAGTACCGTGGGAGGGTACTATGATACCACTACACCAGATGCGCGCTTGTAAGAAATTCGACAGATAATGTAATAAATGCTTTGCATTTGGTACAAAGTAAGTGCCCTTTTTTTTTTAAAATAAAAATAAAAGAGTAATCAGTTCAATTTTAAAGGAATTGAAATATTAGCAATGAATGGGAGGGAAGGGAACCTTGTAAACGGACTTCCCCTCCCTTTTAATGTCTTTACAACATTAATTAATTAAATATGTTTATTGTTACTTTCTTTTCTATTTACTCTCACTTTTTCAAACTATGTCTTGGATCCATATGTCTATTTTTAAATGTATTATTTTTCTCAAAAAAGTTTAAGGAGTGAGAACTAACTTTGAGACATCAACCTATACCTCCCTAACAACTTATTCCATACATTTCAAAATAAGTGTTATTTTAGATTTTTTTAAAACAGATGATTCATTATCTTTCTTAAAAAATGAATGATCACTCTAATTCTATCTCTATCTAAATAAGTATAGAATTGACAAATAATAATAATTGAGATTAAAAAAATATTTATTTTGAAATAAAATAATCATTTACAATACCACTTATTTTGAAACTGACAAATTATCATCATTATATGTTTTGTGGACTATTGCACTTTTTTACCAGTAGCGGGCTATGAATTATTTTCAATCATAATATATATATATCATAAAAAAGGACCCATACCATGTGTATCTAAGGCACCTATACGAATGGGGTGAAGTTGTATGTAGACCCATAACAATTCAACGGTGAACCAAAAAAGTCCTTCGGCCTATGAGCCTATAATGAATGGCTATTTTCATTAATTAATTCTACCATTTAACCAACTGGCTAACCAATGCCTTCATTTAATTTCATGATAAAAATACATCGATCCCACACGAAGTTTTCTCATGAGCTGAGTATAAATATAGCATTGTGATACTCCAATTTACAGTGCAAACGATGTTTAAATATGATATATATAATGAATTGAAGCATATTAATTAACATAGTGAGGACTATTATTGTAAGTATTGTCCAGTCCAGTTCGTACGTAATCATGACACAGGTGAAAAGGATAATTTTTTAGTCTAAAAGTAGAATGTTTTCTCCGTAAAAATATATAAGATTTTAAGAGCATTTTACACATATTAAGAAAATATTTTAATTTTAAAAATAATATAATTTATTATATCTTTTTTTTTTAAAAAAAGTTTGAAACTAGAATATTTATTTATTTTTTTCTCTCTTAATTTAAGAGTAGAGACAATATTAGAAAAAAAATACACAAAATGTAAAAAATAACAAAAAAATATCTTATATTTTAAAATAAAGAATTTAGCTTCTAACCTCTTCTATTTTTGGGATAGAGGGAGTAGTTAACTATTTAGAAATCATACTTACATTGAGTACAATTACATTATAGTGATAAACATTCCAAGGATAAAAGCTTCCAATTCTTAAATTTTCGATTTTGAATATTCCTTGGGTTTTGGTAATAGATGAGGCATGCATACATAATTAGGTGCAGTCATTATCCTCAGGATTATCATGGATTAACACAATCACTAAATATTCCCCTCCCTCGATTACTTCTGTATTTTTTATTATGGAATTTATCCGTCGTCTCGAATGTTTTTATCACTTTATTCTCAATTTCTGTCTGTTGTTTTATGGCCAAATGGGAATAAACCTAATAATTAGAGGAAGCAAATCATTCTTTGCTAGCTTTAATCTTGGTTATTCCCCATTATATATTGCCAAACACAAAACCTCACTTTCATTACAATTTTCTTAAGAAAGTACTTAACTTTTTGCATATCCAATGAGGTTTAATTATATGGTACTATCTGCTTGCCTGTGTTAGAGAATAGATTCATTTAAGGATGCTCATTAAATTAAGTTAATGATAAACTTTTCCCCTTTGACAGCCCATTTTGCAAGAAAAAACCCACTTTTTCTCTGATGAATATGGGATGATTATCACGTTTCTTAATTAAAAGATGCTTGTGGGATTCAAAGTTCCATTACTTAGGATTTTAAAAATGGATAAACCTGGGAATCAATCTTTGGTTTTAATATTACCAGAATCTTGATAGGTAATATTGTTGTAATAATTTTTATGATAAATTAGAGAACATTCTTGAGCAAGATCTCTCTCTAATCTCCAGCTTTAATTTACAACTCACCTTTATGCAAATGGGTCTTTTGTAAGGAACAAAACTGGTTTTCTTTAATGACATGGATGGATGGCTGCTGTCCTTACCAAAAAGTTGAGGTTTACAGGGAATGTTTATGGATATTTTCACACACAAGAATTTTCTTTGTCCCTCTCTTTGATGATGACAACAAATTGTGAATCGCTGCTTTTCATTTATATAGAGATGGTGGAGGAGTTGGATTTTGGCTTTTGCAAGAGGCATTCACATGGGCTTGTTGATGAAAGACAGAGTTCCATTTTGGGTGGAGCCTAGACTATGATCCTTAGTTCTTGATCCTAGACCAGAGTGATCAAGCTTATATTTAGGAAAAGTTAACTGTGGATTTGAGCCAGAAATTTCTAGGATAATAACCTTTTATGAACAAAGAAGCATGAATGAATAGAAAGAAGAGAAAAAAAAAAGGAAGAAACGTTTTGTTTTATCTCTTCCTGAGGGAGCACATTTGAAGACTCAGTACACAATGTTGGGAGGAAAATAAAAAATCTCCAACATGGAAATGAATTTGAGACCTTCGCTATGTCTTTGTCATCCTTCATTATTCTTCAACAAGAAAGAGAGAGAGATTCTTTTTGTATATAATAATATGTGTTAATTTTTATCTTTGTTATTAGTTTGGAAATGGTCTAAATTAGCGTCACCATGAACATGAATATGTAAGACTAACTTTATAGATGTTAATCAAGAAATTCATAATGTTATATAAGATGATTTTAAAAGTGTGACAAATAAATTCAATCTTAAAACTTTCTCGTGAATATAAGGTATACATCGATTGAAATTGATTATATATGGATGAGCCATCCCTCTTATTAAATTTCTTGATTATTGACAAGGTAGTTTCCAATCTAATGACATTGTTGGTTGGAAAACCTTTCACCCTCATCCTTTCCTTGATGCTTAAACACCCCCCCCCCCCCAAAAAAAAAAAAAACCATGACAACATTGAGGAATGTTAATCTTAATGGAATAGTTCTCCCTAGTACGGATATTTAATTGATCATGACCTCAAAATGCTTTGGTCCCGTATAAATTTGGGATTTGGATAGGACTTTTGTTTGGTTTTTCCTAGGGGAGTTGGGGGGGGGGGGGGTCTATACCAAATCTTTGTCATGAGAAAAAGGAAGTGATGAGACCTTGGTCGGGAAACTTAGGACCAGAGGACCATTCTTCACGAGGCAGAGGATGACAGGTTCTGAGGGAAATGAGACCACGGTGTCTGAAGAAAGAAAATTTGTAGGTCACTATGGCCTGCAACAAGTTACACATTGCTTTCCAATGGTAGGGATAACTGAAAGATATATTGGAATCTAGCTAGCTTTAGATGCAGCTTTGTAATACTTTCCAAAATGTGATCAAATTTGTCAATTTTTTTGTGGGCATGAAACTTAAAAGAATGTTAAAAAGACATCCATTATTAGGGTGAAATAGACATTTCTAGGTCTTGAATACAAGCCTCGTGATAACTCTGCTACGAAGACTTATGACTTATCACTTGCACAAATCTTGAATTTGGAAGGTGAACAAATTTGTAGTTTTGTCGCATACTTATGAAGGTGTGGATTATACTTTCCCTCTCTAAATGTAAATTGTTTTAATATTTTAGTACACATACATTGAGGATTTTTAAGTGTAAATATATTATACCTGAGAAACCCTTAAATTTAATTTTCTCATATCCATTTATAATTGCAATTTTTACTCTTTTTTAAGAAATAGAAAGAAGACATCAAATGGAAGGTAAGATTAGAAAAGTATCATAATTAAGTATTACTTTTTCCTTTCCATTAATATAAGATGTTGGAATAATTTGTATTTGTCTCTAAATATAAGTCGTTTTATGACTTTTTAAAGAATATTTTATATATTCTTTCTTATAGTACCTTTATTTATTTTTATATATATATTTTCTCTCACATGTCTTATATATGTAAAAAGAGAAACATAGAGTTCCAATAAATCATACATCTAATAATTAATGACATTTTAAGAGAAAAAAAATATAAAAGTGGGTTCAACGAAATATATTAATGGATGATATGAATAATAATTAATCACTCCGTTTCATTCCAATTGTCCATTTTAGATTTGCACTAGAATTAAGAAAATTATTAAAATTGATAAAATGTAACTAAACTTCCTAATTTTAACTTTTAATAGTTAGTGTGTTATCAAGAAATGCATTCACAAGAAAAATGAACAACTTATCAAAATGGGTATTAAATTTAAATAATAGTAGATATTCATATTTATTTGTGCGTATTAGTTTTTTGTGCCGTGATTCATTGAAAACAAATCAAAATTAATACTTTGCATATTTCTAAAAAGTTATATTTATATTTTCAAGAGTAAACAAGGGTAAAATTGTAAAAGTGCTTACTAAAATTAAAAATTGAACAATTGAAATGAAACACATAAAAAAAGAAACATGAAAAATTAAAATTGGATGAAGGGAGTATAAAATAGTTTATTCTACCCATGTAAAAAAATATAAGTCGGTGGATGACTTTGTCTTGATCTAAAATATAAATCATTTTACATAATTTTATGTATATTTCATCATTGACTTTTAATATTACTTTTATTTATTTTCATCTCTCATCTTACATCTTTCTTATTTTGAAGACAATGTCTTTATATTTTCTTCTTCTCAAAACAAACTTTCTTTTCCCTTTCTTATTTCGAAAACATTATACATAAGGGTAACTTAGGAAGCAAAATGTTTTCTTGGTCTATGTAAAATATATTCCAATAACTTATATTTTGGAGTGAACAAAGTATTTAGGATAAAAAGTTGATGCTAAAAGCGCTTATATGGGAGGAGTAATTCATATGGAAGAGGGGATTTTATAAGAAGGAAAAGAATTGAATACAAGAACTGAATAGTCAAGCAGAGTTAGGCCATAGGAATCAGCTAAGCTTCAAACATCTGGTCGACCAGAGCTGTTAAATATGACCACAGCCTCACTTATAGAAATGGGAATCTCTTTACTTTGGTCCTACTCACCACCAAAGTTCTTGAATTTTCACCACCTTGACGCATTCTTTAGCTTAGCTTTACCAACTCTTGTCGCTATAGGCATCCACTGTGTCCCCTTTTTTTGAAAAATTAATTTCTTAAATGAGAGTGGATTATTCACAATATTTTGCATCCAATGCTTCAATCTTATGGTAAAAGATGCACATTTTTCATGTACACTAACTTTACTTGAAAAGTATAGATCCTTAATTACTTGTCTTGTTAGAAAATCTAGATCCAATTAATTATTTTTTTTCTATTATTTCTGTCTATTATTCATTGATGTACACAATTGTTTTAATACGAGACAATTTAATCTTTTTCACTACTAATTAAAAATATCTAATTATTTTCTTTGTACAAGTCTCAAATGAGACTTGTTTTAGGATGTAGGGAGTATATAAATGGAGAATTGTCATACTGAGTACGTTAAATTTTTTATTAAAAATCGTGAGTGATACTATGTTTAATTTTCAATATAAAAAAATGATAAAAAATATATAGATTTTTCTTGCGCATGCATACACGTATATATAAATATAAGAGAATGGAATGCTTCAGTGCGTGATATCATGTCGGTTGTATTTTGACTGGCTATAAACAAGGGATTAGCATGTGAGAAATGTTCATGAGTGAAAGTTTTGAAAATTCCATTATCTGAATGCAGACCAAGTGAAAAATCCTTAAGACCAAATGAAATTCCTCATCCACAGCCATCCACATCCAATCATCATCTTTGGAAAGTGGTTTAATTTGAAACGAATATTGGCAGTGTTGTATGATCTCTGCTAAGCTAGTAATAAAAAGTATGTGTCGTTTCCTAGAAAAAATCTGATTAGAGTTTTCATTTTACAATCTCTCTCTCTCTCTCCAAACAAAGAAGATTCCCAGGAATTGGATAAAGAAATAGGATTCTTCTCAATCCAAATTTCACCCTCTCACAAATATGGTTGAGCTTGCTCCAAACATCTTGACCCCCCCCCCCCCCCATGTATCCTTGGTGAACCTAGATAAGGACCCCATACCTTAGCTGAAGACCCATAACTCAACCAAAATGTATCCTTATGAAAATCATGTTCAAAAGAAAGAAAGAAAGAAAAAAAAGAAGAAGCCATCAGCCACCCCACTATATAAACTCCTTCATTCCCTCATCAAGTTCATTATCAAGCTTGAGAATTATATATATTTTTGTTCTTCTTTTGAATAATTAGTTCTTGAAAATCATGTCTGGTGTTTGGGTTTTCAAGAATGGGGTAGTTAGACTTGAGAACCCTGGTGATCATCGGAAAATGTTAGTCCATGTCCCTAGCAATGAAGTCATTACATCCTATGCAGTTCTTGAAAAGAAGTTATCAGCATTAGGGTGGGAGAGATACTATGATGATCCTGATCTTCTTCAGTTCCACAAGAGATCAACTGTCCATCTGATTTCTCTTCCCAAAGACTTCAGCAAGTTCAAGTCCATGCATATGTTTGACATTGTTGTTAAAGCTCGAAACGAATTCGAAGTTAGGGATATGTAATGATCCCCTTATAGTTCTTAAATTACTTTGTGGTGTGATAATTTGCTAATTATTCTCTGTTCATTTTCATATGGATGTTACTTTCAGTTTCCCATATATAGTTCAAAATAATATATGTAGCTAACATATATGTACCAAATCATGCAAAGGGTTTGTTTTGTGTCTTCTTTTGTAAGGTACTAGCTGTTATTTGGAGAAGGATCAATGGATCTGGAAAATGAAGCTATCTTCCAATATTCAAATGCTTTGATCAGCAATATTTTTGGGTTTTTTCTATACTATGTATGATTAGCTAGTCCTAGACAACTTGAGCAAGCGTAATGATTTTTCGTTAAAAAAGAATCTTGAGTATGTGTTGAACGTTAAATGTCTTGTAGAACGTCTTTATAAGAACAACTAATTAGTGGTCCACTTAACCAGGCATCCATGGCATATGCAATATTCTCCTTTTAAAATTTTTAGCTAGAATAGATTATGTACAAAGCATAGCTATCAAATTTCCCTCACCTTTCCCCAGCCACACACCCAAAATAGAATAATTTCTCCAGGAAGAAATTAAAATGGCAAGTTTCCATATTGAGCTCCACTAGTGCTGATCCCATGCTACATTCCCAATTGTTTTTAAGTACAATCCTCATGTCCCACACTGCCACACCCCGGGCCGGGGAGGGGCTGGGGCAACGACAACAAGGAGAGAAGAGAAAGGTTGGTAGTCTCTACAAAGTCCAATTTATCCAAGTATTAATGTTGTGTATGTCCAAATGGATATAATATGCATCATGCAGTAGAGACAGGATAAAATGTCTTAAGTACAAAGGTTTGTCCACTACTATAATCTATGGAACTAAAGCGATATGTTATCCATAAAACAGAATTTAAATTTAGTCAAATGATCCTAATTAATAGCTGATCACAATCACATATTGATAGCATTCAGTTTCTTTAGTATGTTATATCGCTAGGGAATAAAATGTTGATGTTGACCAATATGTTTTTGTTTACTCTAACATCCAATTACTGAGCTAATTAAGGAGCAAACTTCATTCATGAAGGTCTTTTTTTATTTTTATTTTTACCACATTAGTACATCTAGGGCTCGCTCAATATGTTTCTTGATCTATTCCATTAAAAAAATTGGTTCGAGAATCTGCACATGTTCAGCTAAGGGAAAGAAGAAATTAGAGAAGACAATCTTGTACGTCTTAATTCCTATATCCTAAGGATGGTAAAATTTCCACTTTATCTAAAAGTTTAAACCGACTAAAAAGGGTATAAATAATATGTCACGCCTTCTCACGTAAGCTAATAGAGAGCAGTATGATTTATCGGAGATAACTTAGGAAGAGGCATTCAATGAGCTTCCATATCAGAAAGGATCCAAGCCACGTGATTCAAAAGTTGTAAGAAGTCTCTGGGGTCCTTATTTCACTGAACTGACAAAGTGCATGGCAGTATATATATATCAACCATTGATTGTGAGGATAAGAAGCTTATCACCACGAGTCTAATGGAAGGAAAAAAACAAATCTGTTCAAAAGAGGGATTTAAGTTCTTTCATATTCTTGTCAGTGTAAAGGTTCCAAGCCCACTCCTCCTGTGGAATGGCCTACTGCAAATCTCTTTCCTCCTCTCGTTTTCTTTCTAAGAGACTTGATATTATCCATCTTTTTTGCATAATGGAATAAATCAAAGATGAAATGAATGATGAAGTCATGCGTGAGTCAAATGAAAATGCTGATAAAAAAGTTATGAAGTTGAAGAACAAGAAGAGACAAAAGATGCTTTCAATTCTTGATATATACCACTCTATCCACAAAGAATGGGGCATGAGAGATCGCCCTTTGTCCTTTTGTAAGTTTGATTTTGACAGGCAGCCAAGTCTTTCATTTGTCATTTCACGCCATGCATGGAGGCTGCATTCCATGAACTTCCTGTAGACACCAATCCCACTGAAGAGACTATAATAAGGGACGCGTACTCACTAAGCATAAATCAAATTAGAACTATGAGAATTACTTTCCTGGCATGATTATACACTTGCCACCACTTACTCTCTTAATATCGTGAGGACGTTATTAAATGCCTTATAAGAAAAATAATGAGTTCGTGATAAAGTGAAATCAGAGCTGGCTCGACCTAACTATGATGTCTAGTTCTAAGCCCTCCAAGGCGGCCCTGATCCGTGATGGGGGCATTGCTCGATTGAGTGGGGAAGAATGTAACGAAATCCCATATTTTGGGGGGGGGGGGGGGCGTTGATCCTTGACAGGGCGTTATTGGATTGAGTGGCCCTCATCAGATAGGTAGGGAGGGGGTAATTAACCTGTGACATAGGTTATGGCCTATGGGGACAAAAAACATTAAAAAAAAAAAATGAAATTTTGAGCAACAATATGGTCACTTAAATTAGGGTCGAAGTGTGACGAAGAATTGTTGGTTAGAATCCATGCATCAACAGAAAAAGGAAAATAATTAAGAGTCTACGAGGCATTAGCTAGCGTTTTAAATGTTGGATTATAGAGATAAAGTTCTTGGGACACTGAGACAAATACTATATTATCAGAGTATCTCCACCAAGAATGTGGGAGAATTATGTATTTTCTTCAATGTGGACACGCTGACTAGATGTAAGTTCAAGCATTTTCCTCATCTCTTTATTCTCTGGAATATATTACGACCAATCGATATGCTGACTAATCATATGCAAGACAATAAATAAATAAATATACATACATATATATATAATTTTTTTAAAAAATGGTATTGCATACTATCAACCATCAACCGTCCAAACTAATCCACCTGGAGCACTTAATCTGCATAAATACTCATATGAGAAATCTTTTGAAGTGAATCGATGCCACGACTATTCACTTGGCAAATGAGGTGAGAGGAGGAGATAGTTGTTAGCACTTGGACATTCATATATATATATATATATATATATATATATATATATATATTATGAATCTCATAATCGTATTTTGAATCTACAAATTCGAAGTGTGATAATTAGTATGAGAGGGGATTATACCAATTTGAAGTGTTAAAACTAAGGGGTACACTAACACCAAGTGGTACACTATACAATTATACCCATATAGAGATAGAGTGGGTAACCAATCCGGCGCCTGGACCCTAATTAGTCCTGAGCTTTTGAGCCACCTCTCAGCCGACTTCTCTCTATAATGTTCTAAAAATTCCCCTTAGCACTTCCGGAAAACAAGTTCTTGTAAACAATTATGATTCCTATTCACCTCAATTCTTTTACCATTTTTTCCAAAGCAAGAAGTTCCCAATCCACTAAAAGGATTTATATATATATATATAGCTGTATCCATGCATGTGCAATTCCTATTTGTTTAACCATATTATATACTTGTGATCACAGTATATAATAATCAAGAAAACCCTCTATATAAAGCCCCCAATCTCTCCTTCTCAAGTCCATATACTTCCTCTTTATAGTAATTGAGTTGGAGAGCAAAGAATCAATATGTCTGGTGTTTGGGTTTTCAAGAATGGAGTTGTTCGACTTGTTGAGAACCCCGGTGAGTATCATGGTCGCAAAATGTTAATTCATGTCCCAAGCAATGAAGTCATTACATCCTATGCTGTTCTTGAAAGAAAACTATCATCTCTTGGTTGGGAGAGGTACTATGATAATTCTGACCTTCTTCAGTTCCACAAGAGATCCACAGTTCACTTAATTTCTCTCCCCAAAGACTTCAACAAGTTCAAGTCCATGCACATGTTTGACATTGTTGTTAAAAACCGCAACGAATTTGAAGTTAGAGATATGTAGTTAGGCAGTGTTTGATTTGGTCTTTTGTGTGTAATTCAATTGTTTTTGTCTGATGACGTTATTTTGACTTCTAAGATTGCAGTTTTTTTCTTTTGGGTGTGTTTTTTGTAGTCATTTCAGTTACTGCATGGAGTTGCTAATTATTATGTCTGGGATTGTGATGTGTTATCTATTGTAACATATTCAAGATTAATGGGTGATCTTAATTTTGTGTAAAATTACAAAGTAATGATTATTCTGCTATCAAAGAATTGTTTTTGCTGTCAATTTATGACAGATATATATACTTATTTGTGCTTAAAGTGATAGAAATTCTTACAGTCTTTTAGCTTTTTGTTTGCTCACAGAACTGGCCATTCCAAAATTTTGGCCTTTGGGACTTCAAAACACAAGGAAGATCAACTGATGAATTACTAACTGTTTGGTTTTTGGTAAACTAGTCATACAAAGTTTATAAGGATGCATTATAATAAGTGAAGGAGGCTAATCCTGTCTCTTGTCTGATACCTTATCTCATATTGAAAATAGATAATTAAGAACAAAGATTTTAAGTTTTAATAGCGATTTTGAATATTCATTTTCACGTAACCAGAACGATTGTACTGCTCGGCTACATCCCCATTACATGAACCATCTAATTCACTTCTAATAGCGGATGCCCTGAGGGAGTAAGTTACATTTTCAACACTAGTTGCAATATATTATCCAAGAAAAAGAAGAGAGGTGAATTACAAGTAGAAGTAATAGAAAGAACTAACTATAGGACTTAACTCAGAGCAATAAAATTTTAGATGCATGCATTCTTGTGTATTAGCATATGCATCACATCTTGTCAAGTTCATTACAGCAAAAGAATACCTCTTTCTAGCCAACTTTTTTTTTTAAATCCTCACATCTCTTTTTGACAATATTCCTTTCCCTAAAAGAGTTATAAAATTCAGAGAAAAAAATTCTATAGTTAGTGCTGAGATGATTTTTCTGAGTATAATTAGAATAGGAACTTGATTCAATTTAGGGTTTGATAAGACCATATGAAAAGCTCTATCAAGTATTAGAGCTGCTAAAGTCTAGAATTTTTTTGGTTCCATGTGTCTTGTATTCCCCTTTTCTTGAATTGGATTGATGCTGTTCTTACACAACCCAAATGCTCTTCCAGCGCCCACCATAATTTCCGCTTCTAATGACTAAGTATCTTTTCTGACTTATTCTCTATTTCATCCAAAAAAAATTATTTCGTAAAATTAATATTTGTTAATTTTACATAATTTTTAATAGAAAAATAGTGATTACATCACAAACTAAATTAATAACAAGAAACAATAACTATTATTTATAATTTGGACACGTCAAATTTTAAAATTCAATTTTCAATGAAGATAATTTTTTATTTATAAGCAAGATAGGGAAGAAAAAAAAAGGCATTATATAGATATAATATCTTGCATTCAACAGCGTCATTCTTTACGCAAAAGGTCGGTCCCTCCTTGGAGTAAAAGGTGTTCTCCAAATTCCATGATGAGTTTGGCAAACCATGACTTCTGTTACCTCTGAGGCATTAAACAATACTCATGGGGGGTCATCTTTTCTTTGAACTCTTGCCAAAATTACAATTCTTTTGCAGGTTTTTTTACTATAAATTCTTGGCATTGATGAACCACTTTTTGGGAATGTTTCTTTTGAGATGATTGTTAGAATTTTGGGTAAATATATGCATTTGAGCATTAGCATTAATGATTTTATACTTATGGCATCTGTTCGTTAATGGTCCCATATTACCACCATAAGCTCTAAAAAATATAAGTAATATTTATGACGATGAGGTTCTTGTCATGGGAAAGAAATGCAAGTTAATTGCATTTGGCCACCAAAACACAAAATTTAGATGCCTTATCTTGAAATGCCCAAAGTTTAGAGCTATGTAATCTTCTCAAAGCGTTCAGTAATTTGACAGAGGTAGTAATCTAATTTACAAAGTTAAAAAACACACCATTCATAGTTGATAAAGCAAGCTTTGTAGTGGTAGCAGTTCAGAGAGCATGAAAGGAACAGATGACAAACTTCTTTAAGCAAAATGTCAATTGTGTATTTCTCCTTTGACAATAAATATTTAAGCTTATTCTTTTCGATCATATCATATTCTCCCAGAGATATTTTGATCAATATTTGATCTCTTGTATGTTATTCATTTTACTTGATGTTCTTTGGCTTCCGATATTGGTGCTTTCTAGTGCTTTTTGCTTTCATTTAGATGTGTTTTGGTGCTGCCATTGGCACTGCATGGAAGCGCAGGTGAGACTAATATTGTTCGGGATTCCATGTACTGTAACGTAATAAGAGTGGCTGATTCTGCCCTCAAAAAATGTCTTTTTCTCAATCCATATTCCATAGTAAGGTTCTAGTCATGGAATTTGTCAAAAAGATAGAACAAGTTTTATGTTAGAAACATACCAACGAACAATTTACTCTACTCTGCTAAACACTCACCTAAATCTTTATTTCAAAGCCAAATGTACACATTCAAGAACTTGGACTTTCAAGAGTTGTTTTATATCAGTTTTAGGGCATGAAAGAGCAGACAACAAACACAGAAAACATTACAACCTTTTCTTATTACTAACTATAAATCTAAAGAATGTTTACAAATCCTCAGTACTATAATGAACAATTAAAGAAATAGACATGCACTCACACCACCAGATAGGCTAGCTTGAGCAGAAAAATTCTGTGAACCAAGTTTTGAAGGGTGATTTTTTCCGGACTACAACTTTTCCATTTTGCTAGTAACTGATGTTACACCAACTGGGTGCTAAAAATATTGCTAGTTTGTACAGTTAAAACCCTGGCAAATAGATAACCAAATTATAAGGATCAAGAGAACAAGGATGCCACCAACTACCAATTTTATCTTCATATTCTGATACCACATTTTTCTCCGGATTTGTGTACCCTGTTTCTTGAAATGTTGGGCCTGCAGATAATAAGACAAGATTATTGGAAAAATATTTGCATGCCTTTCTTACCCTTTTTTTCTTTTTTTGACCACACTAAACAAGTTTGTAAACTGCTTTAAAGAATGTGTGATTTAAAAGAAAATATAACTGGTGATCAAAAGTGAATATAAATAAACCTACCGAATCACGGAGATCTTCAGCCTTGTCATTCAGAATGGTTAGATTTACACCTCTTTCAATAGTCTGAAGTATAACAGTAGAGGTGTCAAGTGAATAGACCAGAAAGAAAAAAGTAACTTATAATCATCAGGTTCAAACTCATTCCAGAAACTGCACTACTACAACTTATGACATTACTGATTTCATAAAGTCTCTTGGGTGCTTATGAGGACCGCCTCAATAACATTAAGAGCCAAAATTTTCAATGTTCAAAAAACTACATTTATATCTAAAAAATATAAGATGTATGATCAGCAACATATCCAAAAAGGTTAAATGCATCAAAAGATCTAACATCACAAGTCATCTTTAAAAATGGAAAACTGGCAGGAATAAGTAAGGAAAGTACATTTGAATAAATGAATCCATCAGTGAGATGCAAATGCAAGAAGAAGCATCGAACCAAGGGACAAATAACAGTTATTTTTCCAAGTCCGGTAAACATACCTTGTCTATATTCTCCAACATAATACTTTTTACTTCTGAAACTTGGGCCTTAACTTTTAGCAACTTCTCAATCTCATCAGCATGGTCAATTATGTACTGCATATGCTCCTTTATTACAGGTCTGCCAATCAAGATATAATCATCAATTTGCTATGTATTTCTGTCTACTTAATCATGAAAAGCCTTACGGGAATACAGTTCATTGGCATACCCAAATTCCTTATTAAGACTCTTGGCAACAGCTGTATCTGCTTTGCCTCCGCCATATCTTTTCTTGAAATCCGTTTTAACGCGTTCTAAAAATGCAATAGATATCTGCTTCCCAACAGATTCTTTGGCAACAACACAATAAGCTGCATGATGTAACAGGACCACATCAAGAGAGTTAAGATTTTGAAATTATGTCCCCTTTCCTTTTTGGATGCGTAATTATGTGAAACAATTCAAGGCTGGAGTACAGATGAGAAGAGAACGTAGCATTTTCAAGACACTAAACAAAAACACAAAAGATCATATCCTAAAGACAGCAAGACCAATCATAATTCTGTCATAAATTTTACAGACCACTATAAATTATAAAGCTTTGAAATTTACTAACCCAGACAGAGTAAGATTGTTCATTGCTATCCAGGACAGATATACACAGAAACTCTATTATAATTTGATTATTAAACCTATGGCAACCAATTGTTCTTCTATACACATTCAACCGAAGATATTTCTCGAAACAATGTATAATGAAAGCTGCAAATAACCAAAATTTTTGTCCTCAAGCAACATGATAGTTTTATCCAAAATTACTGCACAAATCTACAGCCGTATTATCTCACATATAGTGACTAAATCTAAAAGCACGTTAGAGCACAGGAAAATGGATAAAACAAGAATCATCATATTTTAATCATTGGGCACTTCCGCTGAATATACAATCTACAGTTAGCACCTTCACTGACCCTTGTACTTTCACCAAACTTATAGTAGAAAATAAAACAATTTGGTACAATTAAGGGTTATGAAAGCAAATACTCTGAGACATGTATAAATTGTTAAATGTTGAATTACTACTTGAAACTCCATCATTGAGACAAAAGCTTCCACTTTATTATGGAGTCAGTTTCTGAATGTATGATCCACTTTCTTTTGCTAACTTAACAAGATAATAAATCACCCTCTAAGTAGGGAAGTAGTCAGTTTGCATGGCAATCAATCAGAGTCTATATATATATATAAGATGCTCCACAAGTGGGCTAAGGCTAATCCATAGTGTTATACGAGTGAGATGACAAACTATCCACTAGTATGCACAGCCACAACTTGGGCACCCCTGAGAACTCACTAACCATGTAAACCCATCAAATTCATACAGGCTACATAATACTTTCTGTCACTTGGCTGTATCTTCCGGCTGAATGTGATGGTTCATAACCCAATTATACTAGTCCCATGCCGTAACAAGAACCAAAACTTAGACTACTGACTTTTCTTTACTGCTAATTGTCTAAACAGAATTCGTAATGATAATATCAGGGATTTCAACTATCTCATACATGGCTACTTTTCAAATACTTAAAAGGAATCACCATATCCACTTGCCAATCAACTGACTTAAAAAGCCAAAGAACATCCAAAGAATCAAGAAATCACATGAAAGAATCTGAATTCAGCATCTGGATACACCCTGCAACAAGATTCTGCAACTGTCTTTGATTAAAAAGAAAAGCCAAAAAACTAAAGATCAAATTTCAATCTCATAACCTCATAAAGTATCAAATCAACCCATTTCTTTAACAGCTAAAGAAAGTACAATTGTCTGCTAACTTAGTTTTCAAACAAAGTAAAGACTCCAACTTTAAGCTCCCAGAATTAGATCCAAGAAAACCCTTTTGCAGTCTAACAAAAGACTAACTAACTTATCATAATTCAGTTCGTTTCTCAATAAATATAATCAAACTCAAATAAAAAAGAGTAAAGCAAACAAACTGCCTATTAAGATCAAGAATTACCATAACCATCTTCAACAAGGAAGTTAAAAGTATGGTGGTCACAATTGTAAGTAAATTTGTTGTTGGTTGAAGGTAGTTTTTGAAGGCACTGTGCCGCAATAGCCGGAAAGTTGCCCGTGAACTCTGTGTACTCAGCTAGAACCACGGTGCCACGGGCTACAAAACTGTATATGAACGATTCTTGACCCATTTTCTGGACAATAAACTCACTGAATCAGCAACAATATTTTATAAAAATGGAGAAGAATGTGACGTTTCCCGACACCCAAAAACTTGGCAGATTCGCCGGCTCCGGAGCAGTGTCTTTTCGTAGGTTGGAACAAGATCTTTAGTGGTCTTCACCCTTTTCTGCCTACTGCTTTATCTATTTATAGTCTCTTTTTGAAAAAAAAAATGTTTTAAATTTTTGATTTTTTGCTTTCCATCGAAGTTAGCTGAATTTTCATTTTGATTTTGTCAAGCCATCTTCTTTGTTTTACATGATGTAGGAAGCTTCCCTTCATTCTAGTTTCACAAATAAAAGTCTATTTGGGGCAATAAGTTTTGCTTGATTGTTTAAGATGCATTTCTAATATTCTATATCCTTTATATACATTATTTATAATTTAAGTACGAGATCTTTCAATTGATTTTGATAAAATAAAAAAAAATTATGCTCAAAAATATTAATTATGCACCAATTTTATGTTGATGGGTTAAAATATATGCTAAGACAAAATAAAGTAATAGTCTACGCTACCCTTATCTTTTAAAATAACAAAATTTAAATCATCTCAATTGCTTAATTAAATTATTATGGGAGTTTGATCTTGGTCAAGTATTGTTGAGGTGGGGTGGGGGGATATTTTGTCAAAGACATTAATAAAATAAATAATAAAAGTCTAGAAGAAATGATCCAGGCCGCGGCAGCATTTTTTTTTTTAATTGTTGGAAATTGGAATGCTTGATTTGTTATTTATTTATTTATTACTGGTTTTTTCTTCTTTATTTGCTTAGATAGTGGCTTGGGACTTGGTAGTGTAAATAAGGCTTGAAGTGAGGAAATTGTTTTTTTTCTTTTTTTCTTGGAAGTACTAGCTAGTGAAATAATAAGTGGAATGGAAATTGGAATACAAAAAGAAAAAGGGCTAATGGCATGAGTCAAGAGTGGGATATGAATATGATGCTGAATGGGCTTAATAATTATCCTTTTTGCTGAATCTTGCTTAACGGGGTTAACTGGACAAAGAAAGGTATATTGCGACTGTCCAGCATTAATTTTAATTTTACTATATTAAAATACATTATTATTATTAAAAAATATTACTTGTGGGGGGAAAAATGTGGCAATAAGAATATTAAAAAAGAAATAGCTGACAGAGTGTCAACAAAAAAAAATCAAATTGTCTTATGAGAGCAATGACATTTCTAAGCTATTGTTGACGCAAATGTAAGAATGTAAATGTTTTGACTTTTTTTTTTTTTGCGTTATATATTTCAGGATTAAAAATTGAATTGATCATTTCATAAAAAAAATATTTCTAAATTTATCATCTTATAATAAATTTTCTATTTTAAT
Source organism: Apocynum venetum (assembly GCA_019593545.1). Lineage (NCBI taxonomy): Eukaryota > Viridiplantae > Streptophyta > Magnoliopsida > Gentianales > Apocynaceae > Apocynum > Apocynum venetum. Next base: position 4,590,162 of record SRSM01000127.1, read on the forward strand.
ATGTATGTGATTGTAATAAGATTATTATTAATATGATCGGCTTTAATAATACTTGAATGCTCAAGTATAAAACCAAGAGATTTCAAATTTAAGTAATTGTACTTCTTTCTCATGCTTATTTACCATTCTTTAGGCCCGGCAAAATGGATGTTCAAATCCATTTTGATAAAGTTATATGGATGTCAATCTATTTAAATTCAAACCATTTATAATCCATTTATAAATTGTTTAAATGGTTTGGTTTTAAATTGTTTATGGATGTCCATGAACATTCATTTATTCATATAACTTTGATTATATTTTTTTAATAGGCGATTCTTTGTAATTGTATTCAATTAAATTACTTAATATAATTTTTATTATTTAACTTCATGTTTAATTAACCTTTTAAATATTTAATTAACCAATCATCTATATGTATTTGTAAATTGTCTGAATTTAAATAGTTTATACATATTTATGGACACTCATTTATTCATATAATTTTATTTTTTTTAGAGTTCATTCTTTATAATTGTATTCAATTAAAATTTTTAATATAATTTTTATTATTTAAACTCGTGCTCAATTCATTTTTTTTATATTTAATTCCATATGTATTAGAAACATGTACAAATGATAACTATTCTATCATTTGATTATTTTTTTTTTAAATAATTCCTTTCAAAATGAAATAAAAATTTGTCTCCAATCAACAGATTGCATAAAATGAGTAAATTTATGAGAATTTATGTAAAAAATGGAAATTTATGAGCTTTAAAAGTTGAATTAGTAAATAAATCAAAAAATAAAAAATAAAGCTGTAAAAATAATAATACTTATATAAAAAACTTAGTTTGATATGAAATTTAAATTTTTTATACAAATTGTTTATTTTAGAATTTTATAAAAACTTAATTATTTAATCATATGTGTTTGAATAATAGTGTTATTTGTTATTTATTGAACTTTTTGAATAAATGTATTTTTGTCCAATGTTGAATTGATCAAGATTGAAGGTTCTGTATGAAATTTTTTATTTTTCTTTTTACATTTTTTAGGGAAAAACTCCACATAGAATTAATAATACATAATAAAACTTATACTCATAAATCACTTATGAAAAAAGATGAAAGGATTATATCGAGACAATTGAAGATTGAAAAATAAATGTATTTTTCATGAGAATTTTAAGGGATTAATGAAATTAATTCAAAATGAAGTGACCAATTTGATCAAAATTTAAAAAATAATGAACTAAAAATATAATAGACTAATTTGACAAAAATGCAAATATAATATTAGATTAAATTGACAAATTATAAAATAAAAAATAAAAAAGAAGAAGGGGTAGGCCAAATCCCATCCCCAATTATCCATTCGATTTATATTGATCAGATCGCCCGCCCAAACACATCCTCATCTCCGCAGCTTCAAACGTTTGAATTTCACTTCTCCTTCGTTGTCTGTTTCTCCTTTTTCGATTCAATTTTTTGTTCCCTCTGGTTACTGTTCCTCGGAGCTTCACCCTCCGCTCCTCCAAAACCCTAGAAAAATCTACGCACGTTTTGGATTGAATTCTTTTTCTCCTTGTTCTACTGGGAATCTGAACATGGCTAGTACCGATTCCGCTCCCTCCGAGGCCCCTGTTCCTCTCTCCGTGGTAAGCAAATCTGCTTCTTTTTGTCAAGATTTTTTTTGTTTAATTATTTAGTTTAGATTTGTGAAATGAGGATTTTTTTTGGTGGGTTTCTTTTTGTTTTTTGTGCAGAAGAAAGAGAATGTTACACCGATTACTCCTAAACTTGCGGTATGTTTGAACTTCTTGACGTTTGTATTGTTTTCTCCGGCTTGATTGAGGTCGAATGTTGATCTACTGTGCTCTGAGCTGAAAATATTGTGTCTTGTTTGTGGGTTTTTAGGGTTAGATTAGCATAAGAAAGTTTCTAGCTTTCAAGTTGAAGTTTTTAGGGTTAGTTGAAGCTTTCGAGTTAGTTAGTATTATCATTTTTAATTTCTTTGGTTCTGTAGGAACTGAATGAATCAAGGCAAGAGCTTCTCAATAGAATTCAGAATTTAAAACAGGTAATTTGCTATGATGGACATGTCTGGTTTTGTGATTTTGAGTGCGTAAGTGGCTGTTTGACACCTTAATGATGGAGTTTTGTTGTGTTTTTTCTTGCTTTTAATTGGTACTTTAGGATCTGCAAAGTTGGAGGTCAAAGTTGGATGGTCAAGTTAAGACCTATCGTGAAGTGAGTACCCAACTTCATCTTCTCTTTATCATTATCTTTTTTGGTATTTACTTGATGTTCCTTCTCTATGGTATCATCTTGTGTGCTAGAAAGCAGTATATTTTATGCTCTTTGTTAGTTATGTTGTGATTTGTCATGAGAAATGGATTAGCAGAAAGAAGCCTAAAGTGAAGGAAATCAATCTGAAAGTGAGCAGTTGCATTTTTTAATGAACTTGCAATACTTTTCCAGTGACTAAAATTGCTGCACAGAAGAAAGCCTGAAATGAAGAGTGGGGCATGATATAATAGATATGGATTGTGTATCTATTGGGAAACGAATTTCAACCAGTTTGTATAGGTTTGGCTCTTTGCATCTGGACTTCCAATATTATGCACGATGGTGAAATGTTCTTTGTTTGTTCTTTTTACCTTCAGTTTCTTTTCTTTTTTATAGCAATTAGAAAGAAATTTCCTTTTATGAACTCTTTTCTTATTGTGCTTTGAAGTTTTGGATTCCATGATGCTACTGAATGAGTACGCACTTCTTTTATTGGAGAGGTGGGAAGGTGCTGTGGGACTTAGGATGGGTTGGGATTGGCAATTGAAATCATGAAAATTAAAGAATTGAGAAATACTGCAATTGGCCTTCCTCATCTGATCGTCCCAGAACTTAAGATTCCTGTATGTGAGATGGAAATCATGTCTGGGCTTCTGCAGCAGAGTAAAATGGGATTCTGCATGCTGTATGAGGCACCACATTTAATCTACATACTCACTAGTGCTTACTAAATTCCATCCTGCAGGAGCTTTCAGAGCTCAAGAAATCACTCAATGTTGAAGTAGATCAGCTTCGATCCGTGAGTAGTCATCTACCACATCTTTCAGTGCCTTAATGTTTTGAATACGTGTACATCTGTCCTTAACCCACTGATGAATCCAGGAATTTCAAGATTTAAGGACTACACTTCAGCAGCAGCAGGAGGATGTCACAGCCAGCTTGAAAAACCTTGGGGTCAGTAGTCTGATGGCTTTATATTCATTTTCTTTTATTTCACTCGTTACGCAAATCAATCCTGAGGTCATACCAGTATAATTTCTAAAGTTTATTCTCTTTATTCTTTTAGCTGCAGGATGCTTCTGTGGGAACTAAGGAGGCCGATAGTCCTAAGGTTGAAATTGAAGATGAGAAATCGGAGGATGTAGTAGCTAAAGAGACTGATAAAGACACAAAAAACTAGACTATTTTATTTGTCATTATTTCTGTATTAAACCTCATGTTCTCAGGTGAAAAACCTACATTTCTATCAATATTTGATTGGGTGTATCTTGTCTTGTAAGTTCTGTAGGGATCCAATTTGTTGCGCAGAACAAGATGAATCTATCATCAAAAGAAATTAAAGCTTTACATTTTCTACATGTGTCTTTCATTCTACGAGACAGATCAAGCATTAATCTTTATTTTGGTATCGCTTTAGTTGGATCTAGCATGAGTTGGTAGACTGAGCAATGCATTGTGAAATCATTGGAGGTATTTGAATCAATAAATGCTAGCTACTTAGCAAAAAGGAAGGGAAATGTATAAATGCAATTCCTGGATTGCCAGCATTCTTGTTCACCCCTTGTGCTCTGTAGTAAAGTAGCAAAATACTACTTAGAAAAGTGCTGGCTGCTAGGCAAAGTTGAAGCCTTGAAGGCATGTTTGATAATCTGTGCATAATCATTACCGAATCATCAGCCATATTTCGTAAACATCTGCAATCTTGGGTGAATTTTTTAATCCCTTTTTCAGTTTGACAATCTTCCTTTGGAATGGTAAGTTGTACATAAATCTTTCTAGTGGTAAGGATTTGGGTTCTTCATGTGGAACTCTTTTGCAAAAGTAATAATTTATGGTGTATTTGGTTGTTTCATCAAAAAGCTAGACAAATATCAAGGCTCATTAACTCTTTCTTTAAGTGTTGAAAATGAAATGCTGTATTAGACAACGTCTGTCTTTATTTATTGCATTCAATCAGTTTTACATATTCAGTACATTTCCTAACCTTCCCTCAAGAGATATTACTAATTGTGAAAAAGACCTCAAAAGCTAGCCTTTGAGATGTGAAACCCCAAAGACCTGCCTCATGAGAGAATTTCTCTCTTATTATTTGATTAAAGGAATTTTATTATGTTATAAAATGTTTAATTTCTCAACTAATTGTGTTTGCAGTTTTTTGAATTCTTTTTTAATACTAGTAAAACAATCAAACCTTGAATCTATTAGGTTTAGGTTTTCACCAAAAAACATTTCCACAAAATAATAACTTAGGAATCCTTTTGTGGAATACCAATCCTAATTTCCCAAAACATGGCAATGCATTAAACAGGATTCTAGATTCCAGTTTTGGCATATTTGAGTTCCATCATATACTCAACATAAATGATTTGCTTTTATATATTTAGAATGACATCATGCATATTTTTCTTCTAACATGGTAAAAACAAGAGCAAGGCATCAAGTAGCAGAACCACGATTTGGAGGAGTGAGTTTGTAGTTTGTACCATAAGATAAATAGGATAAAAATATGATAAGTTAGTTATACGTATTAAAATAATAACATAAAAATATATTTATTTTTTTTAAAATAAATATCTAATTTTAAACAGAATAAAAATATCTGGATTTTAAATTCATGCTTGGTAGAGTAGAGGGTTTAAAATATTGTACATTTCAATTTACAATATACATGGTATAACATTAAAAAATTCAAGGTCTATAAAGACCCATTTTGTAGTAAAGTTTTACTTTATATATTTATATTACATATAATGTGCATAGTACAAATTTTAAATATGATAATTTATAGAATGTAAAAAGATTATATATATATATATATATATATATAAATATAAAACTTAATCTAGAAAGCCTTTCTCTTAGAGTACTCCCACCACCCACTATAGAATAATATTTTTGAAAAAAATTGGAATCGGATACAATGACCAAAAGACAACAGTATTAACCAATGACTCGGAAATATTAAAACAAAAGTTTCATGCTTAAACAGGGGAGGATGAGATTGACCTAATCGTGACTCGTGAAGATCCCTTTTCCATACCTTGATTATCCCACCTATATATTATATCCCCATTTACACACAAAAACACCATTTTAGGGAAAGGGAATACCCTAATTAGTGTCTCATTGCTTCATGATTTATCTAATAATTGTCAATTTCTTTTGAGGAGGGGAAAGTCATCTCAAGAGGAAGTATTCTGGCTAAAGTAAATAGAAATTATTCACTTTGAATTTACATAATAATTAATAAAATTATTAAAAGTGATAATTATATAAATAAATTTTCTAAGTTAATTTCATTTAATAATTAATATATATATATTAATTGTATTTTTAAAAAATATATTATTTAATAAATAATTTACAATTCATCCAAATACTTCATTAATAATAATTATATTTTTTTAAAAGAATTTCCGTAGTCACACTCAAACAATAACTATGGTTCAGATTTGATTGAAGCACAAACCTCGCACCATTGTCTTGTAGTAGGATAAGGTCAATTTTGAACTCGAAAAGGGTGTTAAAGCACTTAGCCCACAATAACTTAAAATGTCTTTGAGTTTAAATCATACTATAGACTTTTTAATCGAGTCTGTTGTACAGAATTTGTTCAGTGCGGTTAATATATCCTGTGTGATTTGTAAGTTAATACATGTTTATTCTAAAAAGATTCGTATTGCGTAGTTTACGTCACAAAAAAATGTCAATTTTATCCCTCATAACATAATATTTTGAGCGAATTAATAATGCAAGAGCTAAGAATTATACATGTAAAATATTTTTTTCTCGTTAAAATATTCATATTTATTATTTTTGAAATTACTCTTTTTAGTAATATCTTTTTAATTATTACTTTTTTTATTAATGGGATAATATTAAAAAATCATAAAATGTATTATATTTTGAAGTAATATTTAAAAATCATATATAAATTTATACTTTTGAAATAAATATAATATAAAATATGTATGACATAATATAATATATATATATATATTATATACATTTTTTAAAAAGAATATAAAATTTTAAGCGATAGTCCATGAAAGATGTTCAATGTTTTTCAATTTTTATATTATATTCACTTTATGAATTGAACATTTACATTTCTCGAGATACGAAGGAGAGAGAAGTCCACACCACATTAACTTTTCCCGCTATAGAGTAGAGTAGTAGTAGTAGTTGTGGAGCAGAGCAGAGGGTACCATCGAATCAAGAAGCAATTCCCATTTCCATTTGGTCTCGTCAAGCATTCATTCCTTTCTTCTTCTTCTTCACACCTCACTTTCACTTCAAACCTCTCCAATCCTCTCTCTCTTTCCTTTGCCTCTCTCACTCCCCCCAATCCATGGGTGCACAAACAGAAGTGGTCTCAGTCTCTGCACCACCTGCTGAAGAACACCAACAGCCTCCACAGCAGACTCTGCAGTATAAGGTATTCTATATATAAGTGAAGTATATCCTTTTTTCTGCTAATCTTGAGTTGAAAGTTCTTGTCTTTTCTTTTTCTTCACTGTTCTTGAAGGTGAATGAGAATCCCTTTTATTTCAGACATGGAATTTGAAGGTTTCTATCCACTGTCAAGGCTGCAAGACGAAAGTCAAGAAAGTTCTGCTAAGCATTGAAGGTAGTTTTAGTTTTGTAAGGATCTTCATGCCCCTCATATCAAATCTTGAAAGAGTTAAAGATTTCAAGAAAATTAAAATGTGGGCTTTCCTTTTCCCCTTTTCCCTATAGATGTTTTAGCAGAAAGGTGTTAGCTTTTCTTTATTTTGGGTGCAAAAAACCAAGTTCTTTTTTATTGTTTTTGTGGGCTGCAGGTGTTTATACTGTAAATATTGATTCACATCTGCACAAAGTTACTGTGACTGGGAACATTGATGCAAAAGCGTTGATAAAGAAACTGGTTAAAACAGGGAAACATGCAGAGATGTGGCCTGAAAAGCCTGCTGGGAAAGACAAGAAAAATGGGAAATCAAATAACAATGAGAAAGGAGGGAATGACTCAAAAAGTTGTGAAAATAGTGACGAGGAAGACATTGAAGATAATCCCCAAGAGAATATGGAAGCAAAACAAGGTTTTCCCAAGAATGGTGGCAGTGTTGGACAAGTTGTCAAATTTTCTGGAGTTGAGACTGTTCCAGTAGACCACAAAGAGCAAAAAACTGAGGGCAAACCACAAGGAAACGTGAATGGTACTGTTCCTGCAGGTGGCACAGGTGGTAAAAAGAAGAAAAAGAAAGGGCGAAAAAGTAATAACACAACAGCAATGCTGCTGCTGTTGCAACTTCAGCACCTAATGTTGTAGCCTCATGTACTGGAATGGAAACTCACAACATGGGTCCTACTCAACTCCAAGATCAGACAAATCTGAGCCCTTCATATCAGAATCTTTATAATCCATATCCACCATATGCTCCTAATCATTATCAAGCATATGCTGTGAGCTACAATGCAGCTTATTCTAGTGCTGTTCCAATCTATCATATGCCTTCCTCAGCAGCATCTCCATATATGTATGCATATACACTGCCAGAGCCAGAGGTTTATTCGGAGAACCCTTCTACAGCTTTGAGTACATTTGAGATTTTGAGTGATGAGAACCCTAATGGATGCTATGTCATGTGATCCTTTGGTGAAAATTTAGGGTTGAAAATGCAATGTTTTGCTTTGTGTTGTGGGCTGTCTTGATGAGTTTGTGTTAGGGAATGGTATGATGTACATAGGGCAGGCAGGCAGACCGGGGGGGGGGGGGGAGAGGGGAGGGGAAACTAGTTATGGTTTAATGTTAAAAGTTAGCCGGTTCTATAATGAATCTTTTTGTTTAGATATCAAGAATTAGGTTACAAAAGACTAACGACAAAAGTAGTTGTCTAACTTTCTTGCATTTCTAGAATTCTTTTCTTATCATTTTTTTTCTTCAAGTAATGAAGCATGCAAAAGCGCTTTGTAACTCAATGTCTTAGATAAGACATAGTTAAAAGAATAACATTTTGTGTGATTGTGATACTATGGACAAGAGTAATAAGCAGAAAGCAATGTGTTGACTAAGAATTATTAACCAAAGGGAGTTTATCCACTAATCAACTTTTGATGCTTTGACCTCCATATAATTACTGTGTAGGCAAAATTGTAGAGTTTTTAATCAAAATATTTTTTATATTTGATTTAAAATAATTTTAATTGTGGGAGATATATTAAAATGATCCAAAGCGTAAATGACATTCACGTCGTCGTTATTTTAATTTTTTTTCATTTCTTACCTGCTATTTACGTCGATGGATTAAAAAAAAAAGACCTCGATGCCATTCACTGTCATTCGAATTAAAAAAAAAACAAAAACTGAAACCATAAACGTATAAGTGTTATTTCTCTTTTTCTTTTTTTATTTAAAAAAGAGATAATTAACTCAATAAATAAAAAAAATCAATTAGTAATTTTTTTATATAAAATAATTAGCTCAAAAAAACTAAACAATTATTAATTTTTATAAACTAATTAGCTCAATAAAAAAATACATAATTATTAATTTTTGTTTATTATATAAAATATATTTTTAGATTAAAATTAGTAAATATAATTTTGGAAATATGAAAATTGTTATAAAATTGAAAAATATTGTATTAATAAAAATATATTTCCTAATTTTCTAATCTAAAAATATATTTTATATAATAAATAATAATAATAATTGTGTAATTTTTTGTTGAGTTAATTAGTTTATAAAAATAATAAATTAATAATTGTGTAGTTTTTTTTGAGCTAATTAGTTTATATAAAAAATTATTAATTTATTTTTTTATTTATTGAGTTAATTATTTCTTCTTCTTTTTTTAAAAAAGAAATTAAGAAAAAGGAATGAATAATGATGAAATGAAAAAAAGAAAAAGAAAAAGAGAAATAGTACTTAGACGGACAAACATCTAAGTAGTTTTTTTTTTTTTAATTCGAATGACGTGAATGATATTTACATCCTTTCCTCTTTTTTTTTTAATCCAACGACGTGAATGTCATTCACGTCGTTGGATAAGAAATGAAAAAAAAAATTAAAATAACGACGACGTGAATGTCATTCACGTTTTGGGTCATTTTGGTATGCCTCTCACAATCAAGATTATTTTGGATCAAATATAAAAAAGATAGGATATTTTGGTTAAAAACTCTAAAATTGTAGCTAGGGAACCATTTCACCCATAAATGGATAAATTTGCTCTTTGATCTCAAGACATGGATGAATGCTACAGTGACTTTCTCAGTGCATTGTAAAAGTCTTCAATTTACTTTATATTCTTTTTATTTTTTAATGTATTAAAGGGAAAACTTGGAATATAATATCTCATATTTTGAACTTAAACCTTTGGGATTTTTATTTATTTAAAATAATTATTTTGTAAAGAAAAAAAACATCAATAATTGAATATATAGTAGTTATGATGAAGGCAACTCAACTATAAGTTGCTGCATGTGTAACAGTCTAGCCAGATGCTGCAGCTTGAAATATTCTTTATACTTAAATTTAAATGATAATAGTAAGTATACCGGGTTGTGTATGCGTGTGTGTATCCTCTTACAACATAGATTCCAAGAAGCAATTGTAGAAAGCAAGAGGAAAGACATTGGAGCGTTCTTATATTGCTTTTTAATGATGAAAGCTAATATAGGAACTTTATAAATGGAATAATTCTGCCCAATCTAAATCTAAGTGCAGAATATTTTTTAGGGTATGTTTGGTTCAAAATATGGGAGGGGAGGTGAGGGGAAGGGAATGGAGATAAAATGATTTTATCTTATTTGGTTTGATTAGATAGAAGAAGGGGAGGGGGAGGGGGAGAGAAAATAAAATTACTTTGTTTGGTTTGAGGGGAGGGGAGTGAAAATATAATTAAATTGACTATTGTATATATATTTTTTTTATTATTTTTGTAAATTTCTTCTTTAGCTTTAAATATAAGATTCTTAATTTAGATGAAAATGTAAAATAGGAATAGAGAAAAGAAAATGAGATGAGAATGAAATAAATGAGAGAATAAGAGAAAAATTTAAAAATGTAATTAGAAAAAGATCATAAGAACAAATGAGATATTTTATAGCTTTTAATTTCCTTCCTCCCAAAAAACCTTCACTTTTGGAGCGAAAGGAAATGCGTAGAGAAAAGGGATTTTAATTTCAAATTTTCCTTACACTCCCCTCAAAAAACTTAACCTTTTATAGTTTTTTTTTTAAAATCCCTCTCCTTCCCTCCAAATTCCCCCAACCAAATAGACCCTTAAGGAAATAGTCCTTCCTTGAATGGCATATCTTTGGCCTTGCGGTTATGATTTTATATAAAATATAGAACAAAATTTAAGACACAACAATTTACTTGTAGAAAATGTAATATACAATGGCAATATACCGACATCTATCGTGTAAATCACGATTTGTATTTTATCAACAATCAAGTTATGTGACCTTAAATCTTAATACGTATTGTTCAACACTATCTATCACAACTTTACTTCAAAAAGAAAGGGGAGGGGGGGGGGGAACTGAGATTGGAATGAAGCAAATTTAGTCATGGAACCTATTATTTCCTGTTTGATTGATGTGCTTTGACAGAAACATCAGGCTTGCAAGTGATAAGAACAGAGTTCATAAGGTCAGAGTTCTATTGATTATATTCCCCCTTAACTCATGTGACATTCCCAAGCTGAGATCGAATAAGAATCTGATGACCCTCGGCTTTCAAATGCCACGAAAGAAAAGGGCTCCAAGAAAACCACAAGTTCTTGATTGTTTGTCGGTCCATAGGAAACCTTTTTGGTCTTTGCCTGAGATGAAGATTTGAGCACATAAAGCAAAATGATAAGTTCGAGACTCAATCTTTCGTTATCCAACAAAAATTGGTAGCCGCCTCTTCACCTCTAAGGGTGTAAACCATTCGACTTGTCCCCAAAAGTATCAATAAAAATTTGCATCTTATAGAGCTCACTAATTTAGTTTTGGGCCAAGTTTTGGAAATGAACTTAGCTCATATATCCTAGAAGCTCAAGCTTGAGTTTGGATCAATCAATGGAACCAGAGCTAAATTTCGACCAAGCCAGTATTGAATGACTTGATGTATTTCCACCTCTATTTCACAAGGAATAGCTAAAGATTGAACCCATCCTCACCATTCCCAGTCTCCATGACAGACACTAGTTCCTTTCATAAGAAAATGAAGAACAAGAATAGAATCAAGGCAAAGAAAATGTCCTCTATCTCTAGGAGATTAATTTATCTACAAGCCTTTGACTAGGTGAAAATTGATGTCCAAGCCTTTTCATTTCTTAGTGGATAATGGATATAGAAGCTCTAAAAGCTCAATCAAATAAAGAAGGTATAGATTACTTTCCAGAACTCGAAAGGCCGAGAAGGTACACATTTGAGCACTAACAAAAAGAATCATATCAAAATACAAAGGCAAAATATGATGAGGTTAGATGAACCATTCATAATGAGCAATATTGAGATTCTTCATCTTACAAATGGAACCAAACATCTGATTGGGAGAGTGCAGCCATCTTATAGAAAAGTCATTACTATTTCATATTGGAAACAGAATCCTACCTTTTTTTGGTACAAAGATTCCTTATAACTCCTTTGCTTCAATATCAAGACTCAATCAAAGATTTGGCTTTTCACAAAATGGGACTTTTTTTTTTTTTATGGGCGGGGGGGATAGGGGACCATGAGAGTAGATTCTCCATTAATACATTCCATAATATAATTGGACAGAATTGCAATTTTCCTACACTTATTGGTTAAGATAATAATGCCAGACAAACAATGACAGAACACTTATCTAGCCAAAAAGAAAAAGAGGGATAAATAACATCAGCATATACACATTTGAAAACTAAAAATTGTGTGCCAAATAAATTATATACTATAGAGGTAAAAAGTTCTTGTAAATTCTATCATCTCTGTTCTCCTTCATGCACTTATAGACATGTAGATGCCTTCAAGGTGCGCTTATTCATCCCCAAGATTATAACAATAACTGTAACATCATCATGATATTGCCTCCTTCTACCAGCTGGGATACCCATCAACTCTTCCATTGTGAAGCCTGCAAATTAAAGAATCCATAGTGACTTTATTACTATGTTTATTAAATAACTATGAAGGGCTGGATATAGAAATTAAGTTTACAATATAGTTGAAAATGTTAGGGCCATAAATGATTTTCAGTCACTTACATTATCAACATGGACGAGAATGCATAATAAAGCCAAGAAATAATCAAGAACCAATAGTGTGGCACATTTTTCATGTGTAGCATGAAAGAGCCAAGTAGCTGGTTGTTTACCAAAAGGATGCATTAATATGTCCAAATTTTATATTCTACCGAATTTCATAATGAGGCCACCCTTCTAAATTTCCCTTCATTTTCTTAAGTGAGATGGTGTATTTTACAGCCCCTTATATTCTATTCAGGAGGTTACTGGTTAGGTCTAAGTATTTCCCTCAACCTTATTAACATGGAAAAGAATACATATAAAATCCAAGAAGCAAATGAGAACCAATAGCATGGCATGTGTCCTAAAAGAGCCCTGCATGTCTATACTGATGGTGTGTATCGTTTTCTATGCCCTGTATATCTTTACTGAAGTTCCCTCCCCTTCAATTCCTTATGTGAGAAGGGTGTTTTACTGCCTCTTATATTCTCTTCTGGATGGTAGGTCCAAGTAATTCCCTCAACCTCTATTATAGGTGAAGTCAATAATAGAAATTCTACATAAACTCATCTGCCCTCCCCATGCTGAATTCCCCCACCCTGACCCAAAAATGGAGGAAGATGAGAAAAAGAAGGAAACAAAACACATACACACACAGAATGAACATCATACCTGAAGAATCTGCTGCTCTTACAAGAAGCTGCTCCACAAGATATTTTGCAGGATCACCAGAAGGGTTGCTTACTATGTAAGAATGGACAAGCCTTACAATCTCGTCATTGTTGAAGAAGTCAAACAAACCATCACTCCCAAGTACAACAAATTGATCAGAGTTCGATATCTCATGCACATGCACTGATGGCTGTGTGTGAACGTATGGAGGACTATGAAGATTATGAACTTGAAGAATACCCATCAAAGCATCATTCATATGCTTCTGCAGGAGAGAAAAAATACTAAAAACAATGAACTCTTTCGTATAAAGATATAAACTGACATCATTCCTAAGTATTCTCAATTGGTAACATTCACAATTGGTAATCATTCACACCAAATATATTTGATCAAGTTCACCAGAGAACTTTATCATATAGAATGGTCATATGACAAGCAAAGATTGCATAGTTTTCTAGACTGAAGATAAAACAGTAAAGACATACGAAAATCCTTCTGTCTAATATCATTTGTAGCCCAAACCGACAGGAAACAAACATAAATTTACCTTCTTCAAATAACCAACTCCAAGTGCCCGAGTGACCTTTAACTTCCCCTTGACTTTTCCTCCCACAATTACTGATGGGTCATGAGGATGATCTCTTATAAGTTGAGCTCTTTCATCTTCATTGTCAACAGTATGACTATCAGTGAGCTGGACAGGCCGTAAGCCTTCAGTAGTGTTCACTTCATCACCATATGTGGCTAACACAGCTCGACTGTCGCCTATATTAAGCAGGTACAAGTCCTTTCCATGAAGCAGTGCAACCAACACACAAGATCCAACAGACACCAGATCAGGACGATCCTCCATTTCCTGTTCCACCATGCGCAGGAAATCATTCTCAGCTTGAATAAGAGCACGCTCAAGACTGTTTAATACTTTCTGCTTGTATGAGCCGCATAATCTTTCTACTTCCATGTAGGAATCTCCACTAGCAAAGTTTCCTGCCGCAGTTAAAATCTCATGGTTCATATTTTGACCTTGAAAGTCAGAGACTTTGACCAACTCTAGCTCAAGTTCCAAGTCTGACAAGTTTAGATGGTATCCAATTGTTTCATACAATGTTCCAGCAAGAAAATCAGCTGCATCTCTTCCATTGAAGCCATCATATATAGCACAAAAGAGCCATCCATTCTCTTCTGAACAAACAGCTTGAACCCTATCTTCACCAGCAGCACCACCTGCAACTTCTAGTTCTGATGAGTTCAGGAAGCCATCACTTCTCAGAGCACTTGGAGATCTTGGTGAAAGTGCATCATAGTCAGGTAACTCAGTCGGTGTGGAAGGACTACAACTCAAGTATGACATGCTACTCTGAAAAGAAGATGGCAAGAGGTCCAATCTTGAGAGAGAAGGAGAAGATGGAATCTTACGGAATGAAGTAGGAGAGTCCCAAGTTGGCAGTATTTCTTCCCCAATCAACCCATTGCAAATATTTGTGTTAGCCAGTGTGGCATTGGCACTTAAAGCAGCCCCAGACAAACAAGAGAAAGAACTGCTAGGTTTTTTACGAACTCCTGATGGAATATCAATACCCTCTAATGCATCATCACGATCATCATGTTTCTTGTAGTTGCATTGATAGCCAAAACTAATTTGAATTCCTCCTTTTGGCTCATTTATCACTTCTCCAAGCATCATGTCTAGCTGAAGACAACGAAAGGGTTTCCTCAGCTGTTATTGCACATCATTGAAATTACAATGTCGTAAGCAACGCGTATGTATAACAGAAAAGATTTTGAAAGTATGTGCAGTGACAAGCAACATAACATCAACAGCACCAGAATAAGATTGCTCACGCAAAGCCATTATGTCACTTAGAAGCTGAATTCTAGTCAATGACATCTGACAAAATCTGTAGAAACCAAGATCTAAGATTCAGATGCTTACCAGATTGCTGATTGATTACTCAAGAAAAATCAAAATCCAATCAGGATCAATCACATTTCTCATTAAGGACCAAAAGAAAAATGAAAGCAAGTTACTTGGAGAATATATGATAATGGAACATCTTCAGCACAAGTCAATTCTACCCAAAACACCTAATTTATTAAGCTTCTGATAAAACATATAAGCAGCATTAGAGCTCATGGAGCCCCCTTTATTGCAATTTTTTAAAGAATTTTACTTCATTGGATCAGAAAACTATAATCTAGACTCTAGAGTAGAAAGAAACATCACGAAAATACTTTGTAAAGAGTCAGAACTTCTAGCATAAATATATATATATATATGTTTCCTAATCAATTGGGGTTTGGAAGCTGAGCAACCCAGATTCCATTTTGGCAGCTCTAGTTCTTTATTGTTTTCTAACATTTCTCAGAGAAAAGACAAGACAAAGAAAATGTGGCAATCTCATAGAGTGGCATTCCTGCTTCAGCAAGCACACAAGATCAATCATGGGAGACTTTCAAGTCCTATAAGGTGAAGACTTTTAAACATAAATGTACTGTGGCACTAATTTGAAGAAAGTTGCAAATATCAAAGTTGACACTCCATAAGACGGTAGAAGTTTAGAAGAAAAGCAAATGATCCAAACAACACCAAATTTGTAATGTTAGTGAGAGTGCCAGTAACTGCACGGAAGTTATAAATAATTTCTTTAATAATTTAAAATGGTCACAACTAATTGTTTTTCTCATCTTAGAATTCATTCTTTCACAATCATAACAACTTCTTCAACCAAGAAGTTTCTTAGGAACCTAACTGGTCACAACTAATTACTAGTGATATCATCTCAGAAACTTGAAACATCAGTTCTACTTCTGAATTCAATGTGAATAAGAAGCAGAAAAAGAAAAAAGACTGCAATCCTTGGTTAAAGCGAGAAAAATCCCTACAAGGTCTGTTCTTTCTCAAGAAAACAACACAAAAACAAAGGAAATCAGACTGCATTTTCCATTCTCAATCGTCCCGTGAATGGGCAATTATCTAGCAAATATCATCACCCAATCCTAAAGATTCAGAAACTCAAGGACAGAAACCAAGTCGACTAAAACCACCCAAAAATTAAAACTTTCACAGATCATTCACTCAAAGAAAACACACACACACACACACAATTTCGTTTTTAAAAAAAAAAATCCAAAAGCCAAAGACTTTTTCACATATAATTCACCTTCTTGATCTCCAAAGCCGAACCCAGATTGTAAAAGCCCTTAAACTCCCAAAATGCTACACCCAACCACTTGTATATAAAGCCACCCCAAGAATTGATAAATCCTGAAAAAGCACCAAGTCTTGAACCCAGAAACCAAAAACAAGTCTCGAGTACTCTTAATGGGGTGATGTGTCGGATAGGAGAGAAAGCGAATAGGACATTGAATTAAATTGAATGGCTAGAGAGACTTTGGCAAGTATAGAACGAATTTATCTGGCTGACGTTGTAAAGAGCTGCGGAAGTCAAAGGTGCACCAATACCGGTAATTTTGTTACAATAGTTACAAAGATCTCAATTTCCGCAGTTCGCTAATTGCTTTACTTTGGACTCTCATCGTCCAAATTTTTGCCGTTGCTGTCTCCCAAGAAAGATGCGAAATATTCTCCACTCATTCTTTCACTGACTTTCTTGATTTCTCAAAAGCTCTCTATGTCTTACTTTTCCTCTCGGTACCTTTTCAATCCTCGGTCTCTTTTGACAAGAAAAATGAAATCTACCCTATATTCAATTCAATCTCTATAGTCTAGAGCACTTGTTGAGTCATTGCATTTGGTCGGTTTATCCCGTTGGTTGATGCATACATTGCCTATTAATATATTTATTAATATTACTTATGTTCTTTTTTTCCCTCATTTTAATTATTTATTTTTTAATTTTAATAGATATCTTTATAATTTTATTTTTATTTATATAATACATTTCTCATGAAAGCACTCATTATTATTAAGTGTTATTTTAAAAGTAAAAGTTTAGATGTATTTTATCGATTCTAATAATTTTTTAAAATATAATACAAATTCAAAGTTAACAATTATAATAAAACTGAAGAAATAGTATAATTAAAAAAATTGAAATATGAAATAGATTTATTGTGAACTTTCTAAATTTTTAGAAAGTTACAATTAATTTAATATTACAAAATTTCGTGTTGATATAGCCTATGCTAAATTTTGTCAATTAATTAATGATTAAGATTGTACAATTGCAAAAACTTTGCAATGTTATACTACAATTTATAATATAAGCTTGTATGATATGGTGTGCTTTATTAAAGTTTGAAGCTAGTGATATTATGTAGTAACTACAAAGAGTGATGTCCATGATATTAATGCTACTAGTTAAAGATGTGAAGTTAGTAAAATCATGATATTAATGCTATTATCAGCCTGTCATTTGTCTACTAAGATTAAATTGTTTTTATACTTTCTTCTTAGTTGGCAGGTCGAGGGAGAGATGTATATATTTTTGATGGGTTATATACATTAACAAATCATATCACATTATATATGTTTTATAATACTTTCTTTTAGAAGAAAAAAATATAGCTTTTAATTCAATGGAAATTAATTTTATGTAAAAAAAATTCCTAATTGATATGATGAGTTACTTAAGTTAGACTTATTAATCTTGTTTCAAGTATAGAAGAGAGACATACATATCTTTTATTGGGAGAAAGTCTAATGAATTTAATTTAAAATAGCATTTTGTTTTGAAACATTACTCCTCTAAACGTTTTTTGACATTAAATGTTCCTTTCACTTGAGCTAATTTTCATCAATTGCTTCCAATAACTTATTTTCTTCTTGTTTTTTTTTTTTTGAGGGGAGTCTTTTCTTCTTTTAAAGAAGAAGACACTACATAAAGATTTGATGGAGACACAAAGATGATGACAATAAAGAAAATTAAAGAACATATATTAGATTTGATTTCAGGGTCCATCACTTCATCACTTAATATATGGACCATATCTCTGTAGATTTTTGCTGGCCTTTGAATATTTTTAGCAGGGGAAGTCAATGGCATAAGCTCAATTCACCACACCCTTATGCTGATGCAAGAGAGCGACAGAATGACAATCGCTGTCTAGCACAAGACATCTATGATAATGAATACTACATTTAATTCCTGGTGGTGTTTTCTATATACTAAACTAACCATGCATGCATATTAAAAAATTCCAATTTGGTGCAGTAAACTTAGGCATAGGAACCATCTTTCAACTGGCGCCTTCCAATCTCCGCATCACCAGAAAAGAGAAGAGAGAACACAAGTACTAGAGGATCCAAATACTAATATTCCTTTTATTCAAAATTAATTGATCACTGATTTTAAATAAATTAACACAATATTCTTATTGTTAATGTGATTAAAGTAAAATATCATAAATTAGTGCAACATAATTTTTTAAAATTTAAAAAATCATAGTGAAATTTTAAAATTTAAATTATATATTATTTTTTTAAAAAAAAAACATTTAGTTTCTAACATCTGCGTTGCATATGTCAAATCTTTCCATTTTCATCCTTTTGATAGCTAAAAAAATAAAATAAAATAGTAAATTAAGTTAACATAAACCGTGCAAGAAATAAATAACATGACATTTTGGCATCAGAACCAGAATATGGGAATCACTCTTCTCCAAATCCGTTGAAAAAGGGAGGGGGTGGTGGACAAGATTTTATTGCTTAGCAGCCACTTGGCTTATGACCATGTAAATTTCTAGATATGGATATAGATATGGAAGTATGGATGTTAAGTTCTAACAAAGAGCTAATTAGTTGATAAGATATGGATAAATAGAAGGTATACATGTTCTCTCATTTGAGAGAAGATATCTATGATAGGAACTTAGTTTTCACATTCCAAACTTCATTAATTCAGCAAGAACCAATTGATGTATCTTCTTGAGTCTACTGCCTTTTGGTACCCCACCACCAGGCATGCACAAGTAAACTTGAACATTAAGATCCAAGGTTGTAGAAAACTTTAGTCAACCCTTTCTTTGTCCGAATTTGAGAAACCTGAGTGAGAAATCAATGATCACTACAGGAAACAAAAACTTGCTGCTTGAATGTATGCATAATGAACATTTACAGCTTCAGCCAACAAGTGTTAAACAAGGGCCATAAAAAGAACAGATTCTGTTTCATGCCTTGAGGAACATGATAGACATAAGAAAAATATTACATTGGCAACTGATGAAAGCACAATTTTTGCTATCTTATGCCAAAACCAATGATGGAAACCTATCCAAGATGTAATGTGGATGACTCAAGAAAGCAGTCAATGAACTGGCTTAGTGGTTGATTCTCAAATGCGACAAACATTTTAGAAAGTTTTCCACACTTTAAGCACTTTGCTGATAGAATGCTATATTTGGGTCACATCAAGCATCAATCTGTCAATATTTTTACTAGATAATTAGGCTGATACAAGTACCTTCAAGCTCAAGATCTCTGAAATATCAGAAACATGAGTGCCACCACATGGGCATCCAGGATTTTCTCCTAACTTGATGATGCGGGGTGTGCTTCCCTGCATGATTATAAATAGTAAGAAAATCTTATGACAGAAAGCCTTGAAAACGAAGTTACTAACTTCACATGTTACAAAAGAAAAGTTTAATAGAATGTCAGTTACCAATTGGAAGTCTTTATTCAGCATGCATATGTGTTCTCTGCCAGGACTTTATCATGATTATAGCTACTAACAGGCAGATTGGATCAGCATAAGCAGAAAAAGTATTTGCTTTTTCAATGCCAGAAGACTTAGTTACCTATGTTTATTCCAACATCATCTGGATGCCCTATGCTCTTGACTAATGATTACCATTGCTTAATTTGCAGGTTCAAACATCACAATTTCTATTTGCCAAAGCAGACCACAAGTCCCATCTCATCCTATTTTTGCAGTAATGCTGACCACTTGATGGGCACTATTCAAGAAAAAAAGAGAGAGAGAGAGAGAGAGAGAACAAAGAGTTTCTTTTACAAAAGGGAAATAGCATATATGTTTAGGAGAAAGGACGTGTAATTCAAAAATCCTGAATTTGACAATTGCATGAGCTATCATCACTTATTCTGAAAAAAAAAGAAGAAATTGTTGTTTGGTTGTGTGGCTAGCCACTACAACAGCATCCTCGTGGAGAGTGACAATTAAGATTACGAGTTTATATAAGCAAAGTGTTCCTAACCTACCAGAGTACTATTTTAGAGGAAAATTTCTCATAAATTTTCATGAATAGTGGTGCAAAATTGGATTAAATTATTTTCAAATTAGGATATTAGTAATGGATAATTTTTGCTAATTAGGTGATTTAGGGAATTCAAAACTGTACTTCTGGTAAAGATACCTCAAGATGAAAGTTGGGGATGAAACAAAACTTATAAAGAGCATTATGACATAGGGAAAGCAAGCAACAAAAGGAATGCAAGCAGAAATGAGAAGCAAGAATAGAACCTACCTTGGGGATGTAATCAGGAAGGCATCCACCACAAATATGAGCAGCTTCTTCATAAGATAAAACCGAAGCGAAAACCTAAAATGATTTTTTATTGAGTGCTAGAAATCATAATCCACTCACATATTTGGGTTCTGTCAGTAAAGGAGGAGAAACTTACTCTCCCACCCTGGGCAATCATTTTGCTAGCTTCCAGCTGTAACTCCTGTCGTTTACTTTGCAATTCATTCTGTGGAACTGTCCCTTTATATTCTACAAATGGTCTAAAAAAGTTGAATTCAATTGCGTCAAGATTGATCAGCTAGTAAATATTATACATCTAGATCATTATTAAAATAATTTACAGAGAAAAGAACAGGCTGATCTTTTTAGATTGATCTACAATGCCATGTTCTACAGTTTGGGAAAGCAAAATCAAACTGCTTTTGGTTAATCCAGTGAAAAATGAATGAGATGTTTTGACAAGAAATATCTTAATTACCTTCTTGAAGAATAAACAAAGGCACGTTATAATAAGCCTTATGAGAAATATTCTATACCTACTTGAAGAACATAAGAAGATGTTTATCCATGAGATGGCAAATGGACCTGTTTCTATTTTCTTTTTCAGTTTTGTAAGTGCAAGCCCCTATGTGGCCTGCCCACATCAAGCACTCAAGCTATAATTACCTAATAGTAGAATAGAAAAAGGCATTTAACTGCGGGCATGGAGAAATAATTTAATTTCCACATTCCCTGTTCCAGTATTCTAAATGGAACCCATCTACATGCAGGCCAAATCAAGCACTCAAGCTATAGGAAGCATGCATGAATGATTTCTCAATGTTCCATAATTGGTTATTTATCCACATGGTTATGCAGTTAAGGAAATGGAATTCCTCAAAACATGATGGAAGAAAAACTATCATATTAAATTTTACTTATTAACTATTAGTGACCATTGAACTAAATCCTGATTATCAATGAAAACCATACCCATCTGGAAAGTGGTAGCCTTTGCTTGGCTCCAAGTGACCTAACCCCACATTCCTCATACAAGCATCCAGAAGATGCCCAGCTGAATGTAACCTGCAAAGATGTGAACCTTAAATATAAGTAGACAACAGCAATAATAAGATAGAACTTACAGTAACGCTGCCAACAGCAACTATGTTTTTGGTAGGAATAGGTGTGTTTGAGTCCCCAAATGGAAGAGGGAAGAAGTTGTACGGTGGTTGGAAGAAGAGGAAGAGAGGGTATGAGAACATAGAAAGACAAACATTGTAATCAATCAGCCATGAAAACTGTGAACATGAAGTCAAATTTCGTAAAAATGTTAAAAAAAAAAAAATAAAACAAACTTAGTGAGGATTCAGTGATATATCTTTAGTTTTCATGTACGCTCCAGCCATTTTCTATATTAGATTCAATGCTTAATCAACAAATAAAAATGAACCAGACACGGATAATTAACAAATAAGCAATCATTTGAAAAGAAGAAAAGGAATGTCAAAAATGAACCAAGGATACCTGGAATTGAGCTTGCGCCTCTCTTCATCAACCTGTAAGAAGACTTTTGCGCCTCTTTCAAGTTTCAATTCCAATGCTCCATTTTGAGTATTCTCAAAAAAACCAAAATGATATACCTGTCATATTATTTGTGAAAAGCAACACAATTTAATAAGAGAAAATTATATAAATTACATCGACATGATAATATGAGAAAAGATCAGTAACAGAGAAGAAAACATACTATTTTATCCTTGGGTCGTACATCTTGGACAACAAATTTGAGGTCTGAAATGGTAATCAAACCAGTATCTGAAGGTTGCCCACCACCTTGTGGATGAAAAATTGTAGAATCCAATATCACTACGTGTCTGCCATCTTCGCCCTTTCAATTAGAATTGGTGACAGGAATTAGTACCAAAAGAAAAGAAATCACAGGCACATTATTGGCATATCATACAATTCATAGCTAATTTAAAACTGTAGCCTGCAAGTTTATCCATTGAGCATGTATATACAACAGACAAATGAACAACTAACCAGAAAGGAAGACAAAAGGACAGCATTAGATTGAAGCTTCCACATCTCATCATAATATACTAATTTTGTTGAGTTGAAACTCTGATCCATCACTGCTGAAGAAGGTTAAACCTTTGGTATCAGTTTTCTATACCTTTGCAATAATAATCGAGTTTTAGTTGATTATGGCAAAGTAAACTTGGATGGTGTATAGAGCAGAAAAGACAGAACAGCTTAACCTAAAATTTCTAGAATGGCAGTTGAAATGTAAAACATGGGTTTTGCATTTAACTGCTTAAGAACCTCACCCCAAATTTAATTATTGAGAATACCCTGATCTAGTGTTGGGACAATGTTACAGAGATGCTCAACATTATGATTGCTAGAGTCAATTCTAATCAATCTTAAGTATACCAACAACAGAAAGCTTCAACTGCACAAGTAGTCCAACCACAATCTAATAGAGCAGTGATTCCTATCTCCCGTGCAAATATCCCTTGTTAAGTTCATGCAGCAGAAACTGCAAAAGCGTGGCTACTCATAACCATGATAGAATGCAAGTTTTCAACCAACAATCTACTTTCTGATTTCCAAATGGTTCAGCTATATGGCACAATTGCATGAAACAATCCTTAAAGAACCGAACAAAAGAACTAAAAATCACACTACAGGGAAACATAACCATCTCTATAAGACTACAACATTGTCAGTATCCATTAAAATGCAATCAAGGTATAAACTTTAACTATAAGCTGGGACCCAAAACTTCGCACCAGAAGCCCACCAATTCTTCTAAATCTTGAACAGTCAAGCAAAGTTGAATTATTTGGGGCAAACAAGAATCAAACTAATTCCTTAAAAAAGTAATCAACAACTGGAATTAAAAGATATTCCTTCTGAAACTGCAAAAGCATTATCGTTTTAGGGGGAAAAAAAGAAAAACAGTACCAGTTAAATGAAAATTTAACTCCTCTTGATATGATATTTGCCAATCACCAATTTTCTTGTAAGGAGAACCTAACTCCAAAAACACAGGAAACGTCAAAAGCAGAATCTTGTTTCTCCAACCTGAGATAAACAAGGCACATCTTGAGACTTATATAAGCACGGGTATCGACTTTCATCGGGTCAAAGACGCCACGGAAACTGGAAAATGCAGATAAAAAAAATTTACAAGGACATACTTGTAAAAATTTCAGAGGTGGGTAGAGAGACAATTTTTGAATCAACTTAGAAAATTATAAAAAGTGAATTCACACAATTGATGATTGGTCTGTGGAATTGTCGAAGAAGGGGAGGGGGTCTGAAAACAGTGCCATTTTCCAACTGTTGAAGGGAGTTTCAGAGAAGCAGATATAGATAGTACAGAATTTTCTGGAGTTCTAAGGCATGGTCAGGTTTGGAATTTGGGTTAGTATCCATCGAAAATAAAGATACAAATCATTTTAAGGACTGAAAAAAAAAGTATAATTACCCCTTAGGTGTAAAGTTGTCTACTATTTAGCTCAAATTTCAAATTAAATTTCGATATATTTTCTCAATTTTGACTCAAAATACAACAAACAAATTTTAGTTAGAAGTTTAGGGCATTTAAACTTTAACTTTATCTTAGTAGGTCATTTTTAATATTTAGTTTTAATAGCGATTCATTTTATTTTAATTTTTTGGTTTTGTACGAAAGTTGATTTAGTATTTTACATTTTATTAAAATAATTCAACTGGATTTGGTTTTAGATAAACTTCATAAAAAATCGAGTTAAAATTAAGAGTTGGAAACTTAGACACCAAAACTTACAAGGTTAGATGGATCATAACTACAAATGCAATTCAAGATTTAAAACTTTGCAACACCTATTGTTTTGGCACATTGTATCTCATTTTTAAAATTTTTTCTCCCAAATTCATTAAAAAAATACAGACTTTTCTTGACATTTGAAGCTTCCATGGAGGTATAGATCTTATCTCCATGTGCCAAGTTGCATTATTCAAATCATCCAAGACATCATTCACTCACCATAAATAGTCATCTACCACCACATTTCTTCTCACTCACACCAAATTTGGCTGGCAATTATGTCTTCCACTGTCCCTTTGTGTCTGATCCTTATCACTCAGTTGCTCTTCCTCTGCTCTTCCTCCATAGCTCAAACATCTTTCAGACCTCGTGCTCTTGTTCTTCCAGTAACCAAACTCCAACTTTCTAACCAATATGTCACTACATTCAAGCAAAGGACACCTCTGGTGCAGCTCAAGCTAACACTGGATCTTGGTGGCCAGTTCTTGTGGGTTGATTGTGATGATAGTTATGTCAGTTCATCTTACAAGCCTGCCCACTGCCGATCAGCACAATGCTCACTTGCCAATTCTAAGGCATGTGGTTCATGCAATGAAAATCCCAAACCAGGGTGCAATAACAACACATGTTCACTCTTCCCAGGGAATCCTTTTGGTTCCATTTCCACAATTGGTGAGGTAGCATCAGATGCTGTGTCTCTCCAATCCACTGATGGATCGAATCCAGGTCGCTTTGTTTCTGCACCAAAAGTGCTCTTTGTTTGTGGTGCTGCACTTCTTCTAGAGGGTCTTGGTGGTGGAGTTAAGGGGATGGTCGGACTTGGCAGGGGTCGCATGGGACTTCCCTCCCAATTGGCAAGTGCCGTCAGCTTCCACAGAAAGTTTGCTGTCTGCTTGGGATCTAGTAATGGTGTCATATTCCTTGGTAGTGGACCATATGTGATGCTTCCTAACATAGATGTCTCAAAATCACTCATTTACACTCCACTTCTGCTTAATCCAGTTAGCACTGCTGGTGCTTTCTTTCAGGGGGAGCCTTCAGCGGAATACTTCATTGGGGTGAAATCCATCCAAATCAATGGAAAAGCGGTATCTATAAACACAACATTGCTAACCATTGATAAAGAAGGCAATGGTGGCACGAAAATTAGCACAGTTCAACCTTACACAGTCATGCAGACATCCATCTATAATGCTTTTACTAAAGCTTTTGCTAAAGCTCTAGCTAAAGTTCCTCAAGTAAATCCCGTGGCTCCTTTTACAGTATGCTACAAATCAAGCAATATAGGAAGTACTCGGGTTGGTCCTGCTGCTCCTTCAATTGATTTGGTGCTGCAAAGCAAAAGTGTTATCTGGAGAATCTTTGGTGCAAACTCAATGGTAAGAGTCAGTGATGATGTGCTGTGCCTTGGGTTTGTAGATGGAGGTGTACAGCCAAGAACCTCCATTGTGATTGGAGGGCATCAGATTGAAGACAATCTTCTACAATTTGATTTAGCAGCATCCAGACTAGGTTTCAGTTCTTCACTCTTGTTCAGGCGAACCACGTGTTCCAACTTCAATTTCACATCAAATACTTGAAGCAGGCTTCAACTACAAAGAAATTGGCTGGCTTAGGATATTATCAA
Source organism: Apocynum venetum (assembly GCA_019593545.1). Lineage (NCBI taxonomy): Eukaryota > Viridiplantae > Streptophyta > Magnoliopsida > Gentianales > Apocynaceae > Apocynum > Apocynum venetum. The sequence continues at coordinate 4,616,184 of SRSM01000127.1, forward strand.
TTTCGTTTCACTTTCTTTTTGTTTCTAAGGCTCCAAGAATATTTCAAAAGACAGCTTTCAATAAATGGCAATCTCTGTCAGTGAATCTTCCATGTACTAATAATATTTACCATTGGTAGCTGTTACACATAAATATTCTCCAGGAATACAAACTCAAGACGAAGGCCAAACTTTTAAACTGCAAATTTTCACTCATGAAGCTGCAAACACACTGGCTGGATACACTCACCAGTCACCTCAGCCAATTATTCATCTCAACTGGTGGTTGAGCAATCTCTCATATTCAATTCAATGTATATTCATTAGAACTTCAGAGACAGTTGCAATTGACCATATAGAAGTTTTAGATGATCCTAGATAAGCTTGGGAGTATTTGATTCAATTAGAGTAACCCATTTGCATTGAAGTAACAAAAAAAAATCCTTGAATAAGTTAATCAAAAGAAATACTAAATCATTCAACTTAATCCCATTTGCATTAAAGTAACAAAAAACTCTTGAATAAGATACTCAAAAGAAATGCTCATCAGACTAGAAGGACAATTTGTTCAAAGATCAAGAACTTTAATTTTGTTGATGTTCTCAAGATGTGCTTTGAGCTGGGCTTGTTTGATATCTATCATGTTCATATTCAATTTATATCTATCATAATTTAAGAGACAATTCCAATCAAACATATAGCATATTCAAATCCAAGAAGTTTTAGATATCCCTGAAAGGACAAGCTTGCGAGTAATCAATTCAATTAAAATCAGCCCATTTGCATTAAAGTAGCAATAAAATCCATGAATAAGTTAATCAAAAGAAATGCTACATCATTAAAATCAATCCCATTTGCATTGAAGTAACAAAAACTCTTGAATAAGTTAATCAAAAGAAATGCTCATCACATTGTTTGATATCTTTCTTTTGTGCATATTTTATCGTTACCTAACAAACTTTTTGTACATAATCCAATAGAATTAGTGTATATATAGACTTCTTTTCCTCATTCCACAGAAACTGTAAATATAGACATCTTTTCCGAAGTTTTAACCATGATCCATTGATCCCCATCCAAGTTTCTATAAAAATATTCTGATTTCAAAACAACAATTAATTGATACCATCAGAAAATTCCAACCTCCACACACTGCAGTCAGTCTTTTCAATATTTAACTGCTCTTGCTTCCTCTCACTGATAAAGAATAAACCCATCTGTCTTGGATAAACATTTGTATCATCCACAATGAAAGAAAACATAAAGATGCAATTGAATTCATTAGGTTATCTTAAAACTGGAAAGGAAAAAAGGGGGAAGAAAAGGAGCCAACATGGTTAATTGCAATTTCTAGATTGAAGAAGGAAAATCTTGAAGCAAAGAAAGAATCTTGTTACTTATCTTAAGCAAAAAAAAAAAAAAAACTGAGGAGAAAAAGAAACACTAACCAACACAGAAATTCTACCAAAATTCTCAAGAACTTATGAAACTACGAAATGTTGAAATGTTGTATTCACCTTCAAGATACAATTTGCTTGAAGATAACTATATTGATGATGTAAGAAATTGCTCACTGGTTAAATAGGACTAGAAGATAAAATCTGTCTTCGTGATAAAGATTGAACTACAAAGATAAAGAGGCATTCGTGGTTGGCTCGTTGCCTCCTCAGATGATCAAGTGTGTATAGAGGAAGCCCATATCATACATTGTACCTTTTTTTATGATGCAATATATTTAACCACTCAATTATTCCTAAATTTATATCCTGAATTCAATCCCAAAAAAAATCAAGCCCCGAGGCTGCAATTACAAATCTGTTACCTTTTCTTTTGGAACTGTTCTGTTTTTCTCTCGAGCAAATATAATGGTTGGATTGAACCTTTTAGGGTTTCACCATGTTGGTTAGTATTGTATATTCCCCTTCTTTAATTGGTCCTGTTACTCAGAAGAATTCATTTAGACCTTTTCCTGAAATGGGCTTTGTATATTACATATCTTTTAATACCTCAGACAGACTAATACATACATATATATTATATATATATCCTTGACATAATTTTGTATGTATTATATATATATATATATATATGTATGTATGTATTCAATTGGCCAATTATTCTGTTGACTTTTAAACTGATTTCATGTGAACTTGAACTGGGGAAACGTCCTTGATCCATACTTAGCACTCTGAACTATGAAGCATCCACACTTCAAGAAGTCACATCCTCATTTTTGCAGATTATGTATTTGCACAATTTGATCATTTGCTTGACAAAATTTGGTATTGAAGTCCCCAAGACATTAATCATTCACCTTATGTAAAGGATCTTGAATTCTTTATATCCATTTCTCCTCCATAAATAAATAAATATATATATATATATATATATGGCATTTAGGCTGCTGCTGCAGTCAATGGCTTCAAGTACATTCCAATTCACGTTATGTCAAGGATCTTGACATCCATTTCTCCACAATCATCAAAGAAATTTGACACTTACGTTGCTGCTATGGCTTCAATAGTACATTTGTCTCTGATATTCATCATGTTAAGAAAATAAATAAGTATATCTAATATCTAAGATATATTCTAATAAATAGTATTGTATTTGTGAATAAGTATTATATTAAAATATTGTTAATTTTGTAATCGATACAATTGAGTTCGTAGGAAAAAGATAAGAGTCACAAACGGACTATTTAAGTTTCAAGTCTTTCCTTAGCCAAAACTTTCCAGAAAAAATGGGAGAGTTCTCAAGTCTTTCATTAACCAGAACCTTACTTGATATATAATCAGTCTACCAATACAGTATAATAGAATAATATAATACAAATAAACAGTACACTACACAACGAAATAAAACTCAACTCAAAAGTATTAAATATTATTTAATAAAAAAATACCATCAATTTAATAGCTAAAACAAAATATAAATGAAAGAACAAACCGAAATTGATAACGGAGTTCGGCTAATATTCCTTACATCTCCGAGCCCCACCACAATATCAAACCACTTTACTGAATGCTCAAAGTATTACAACTAGGATATCATAATTAAAGGATTTCCACAAATATAAATTAGATGTTCAAGGGGTAATTTCTAAATCATAGGGCGGTTTTGTTTTATAGAGTTAAGAAAACACACATATTTACAAATATTTAGATGTAGGACTACATTAACAATAATAACTTGCCATATTTCTAACAAATCTCCACATTGGTGAGTTTCTTTAATTCTCTCAACTTCTGTGTCTTCCAACTTCAATATCGAATAAAGTAGTTTTCAATAGTGCCATCAAATGTAGGATATTAACCAAGTTCAAACAATGATTGAATTTAGTTGTTGTTACCACTTTGGTCAATATGTCTGCGGGATTCTTTACTGTTGAAATCTTCTGAATAAGTAATTCACATTCTTCAAGAATGTCCCGTACAAAATGATAGCGCACATCAATATGCTTCGTCCTTACATGATAGACTTGATTCTTTGCTAAACGTATAGCACTTTGACTGTCACAATGCACTGTAATATGCTTTTGACCAACTCCCAAGTCTTCTAGCAACTTTTGAAGGCAAATTGATTCTTTAACAGCTTCTGTAATCGCCATGTATTCGGTCTCTGTTGTAAACAAAACTACCATTGACTGTAAGATAGATTTCCAACTAATTGATACATTAGCTAAGGTAAAAAAATAGTCAGTTGTAGATCGTCGCTTATTCATATAACCTGCATAGTCAAAATCACAATATACAACTACACATTGACTAAGCAATTTGTCATGCTCAAATATTAATCCAATATCTACGGTATTTTGCAAATATCGTAGAATCCATTTCACATCCTGCCAATGAGCTTTGTCTAGATCATGCATATATCTACTCACAACTCCAACTGCTTGTGAAATATCCGGATGTGTGCACACCATTGCATACATCAAGCTACCAACCGCATTAGCATATAGAACTTTTGTCATGTATTCTCGTTTTGTGTCAGTCTTAGAAGATAACTTACACTAAGCTTCAAATAAGGAGCAAGTGGGGTACTTACAGATTTTGCGTTTATATTCATACCAAAAGGTTGTAGCACTTTCTTCAAATATTGTTTCTGAGTTAAACAGAGTTTGCCACTCTTTTTGTCTCTGCTTATCTCCATTCCAAGAATCTTCTTGGCTTCTCCTAAATTTGTCATCTCAAACTCTTTGTTCAACTGAGATTTCAAATTGTCTACCTCTGTTTGGTTCTTCGATGCAATCAACATATAATAATAGGTACATGTAGGAACCATCTTGTAGTTTGTGCAAATACACACAATGATCATATTTGCTTCTACTGTACTTTTGTCTCATCATAAACTTATCAAATCGTTTGTACCATTATTTTAGAGATTGCTTCAATCTGTACAACGATTTGTCTACCTTGCAAACCCAATTTTTCTTACCAGCAATCTTGAATCTTTTAGGTTGCGTCATATAGATTTCTTCTTCCAAGTCACCGTATAAGAACACGGTTTTCACATCTAGTTGAGCTAGCTCCAAATTCATTTATATTACCAAGGCCAATAAAACTCTCATTGATGAATGTTTTACCACTGGAGAAAATACGTCATTATAGTCAATTCCCTCCATTTGAGTTATAACCTTTAGCTACCAATATTGCCTTGTAGCGAATATTGTTCTTGTCATGAAATTTATCTTTTTTTGCAAATACCCATTTACAACCAATTATTTTATTCTTCTTAGATATTTGTGTCAACTTGCACATATAGTTTTTATAAAGAGACTTCATCTCTTCGTTCATGGCATTCCTCCACTTTTCACTTTCTGAATTTTGAAATATCTTGTGATAAGTGGATGAAACATCGTCTTCAACAATTGAAAGTGCATAAGCCACCATATCAGTAAATCGAGCAGACTTTTGAGGTTCTCGTATTGTCCTCCTAACTGCAATTGGTAGTGTCAGCTCAAAATCCACTCATTAGAGTGAGATAGATTCGTGTTGTACCTATCACATGTACTATACTAAAATATTGTTGGTTATTTAATCGATACACCAATTGAGTTTCGGTGAAAGAGATGAGAGTTATAAACGGAATACTTAAGTTCAAAATCTTTCTTTAGCTAGAACCAATTCCCAGGAAAAAGGGACGAGTTCTCAAGTTTTTCCTTAGCTAGAACCAATTCTCAGGAAATATGAGAGAGTTTCCCAAGTCTTTCCTTAACCAAAACCTTACTTGATATATAATCACTCTATCAATACAGTATAATAGAATAATACAATACAAATAAACAGTACACTACACAGCAGAATAAAACTCAACTCAAAAGTATTGAATATTATATAACGATGAAAAGAATACCATCAATTTAATAGCTAAATCAAAATATAAAGAAAAGAACAAACCGAAATTGATAACGGAGATTGGACAATATTGTCTATGTCTCGTAGCTCCACCACAATAGTATACCACTTTACTTAATGATCAAAGTATTACAACTAAGATATCCTAATTAAAAGATTTCCACAAATATAGAATATTAGATGTTGAAGGAGTAATTTCTAAATCATAGGATGGTTTTCTTTTATAGAGTTAAGAAAACACACATATTTACAAATCTTTAAATGTGGGACTACATTAGTAATAGTAACTTGCCATATTTCTAACATATCACTCACTTCTCTTTATCTATTCCTCATTTGCTAAAAAACCTTCCAAACCTCATGTTCTTGTCCTTCCGGTAACCAAAGATCCTCCGACTGGACAATACTTGACCACTATTAACCAAAGGACGCCTCTTGTACCTATCAAGGTAACCATAGACCTTGGTGGCCAAAACTTATGGGTTGATTGTGAGGATTATGTGAGTTCATCATATACACCTGCTCATTGTGGCTCAAGGGAATGCAAATTTGCCAATGCTAGATGGTGTGTTTCGTGCTTTGCTGCATTCAAGCCAGGGTGTAGCAATAACACATGTGAAAACAACCATAAAACACCATAGCTCCTGAAGCTGCAAGTGCTGATGTAGCATTTGATGTGGTCTCTCTCCAATCCACCGATGGATTGAGTGTTGGTCCAATGGTTTCTGTCCCAAAATTACTGTTAGTTTGTGCTCCTAGATTTCTTCTGATAGGTCTTGCTAATGAAGTGAAGGGCACGGCTGGTCTTGGGAGGGGTGATGCAGGACTTCCTTCCCAGGTGGCTAGTGCCTTCCACCTCAAGAGAAAGTTTGCTATCTGCATAGGATCATCTAATGGCGTCTTGTTCTTTGGTGATGGTCCATATGTGATGCTCCCTAACATTGAGGCCTCGAAGAACCTTATCTACACACCTCTTCTTGTTAATCCTGTCAGCACTGCTATTCTTCCCAAACCAAATAAAGGGCTGCCTTCTGTTGAATACTTCATTGGGGTGAAATCCATTAATGTTAACCAAAAGGCAGTGAGTTTAAATACAACATTGCTAAGCATCGACAAGGCAGGTCGTGGAGGGACGAAAATCAGCACAATTGTTCCTTATACAGTCTTGGAGACATCGATCTACAATGCCGTCACTGATGCATTTGCTAAAGAACTTGGGCACTTTCCAACAGTGAAGCCTGTGGCTCCTTTCAAACTATGCTATAACTCAAGCCAAATGCCGTTTACAAGGATTGGTCCTATTGGACCTGTTGTTCCTACAATTGATTTAGTGCTACAAAAGGAGGATGTCTACTGGGGAATTTTTGGCTTCAACTCCATGGTCAGGGTTAAGCAGTACTTATGTCTTGGATTTGTGGATGGAGGCCTAAATACAAGAACCTCTATTGTGATTGGAGGGCTTCAAATGGAGGACTATCTTCTAGAATTTGATCTGGACAGGTCCAAATTGGGATTCAGCTCTTCGCTCTTGTTCCAACGAACCACTTGTGCCAACTTCAACTTCACATCCAATACTTGAATGATGCTTCCTTCGCAGAATATGAAAAGTTCGCATGAATATCAGCTTTAATACTTGTGTCTTTCCTCTTTTATTTCTTGTGTCTCAAAGCTTTTCCGTTCGAGACTTTTTTCGTGAATTTTGTTGATCAGCATTTTCTCTGTTTTTGTAAGCCAAAGTAATTTATTAAGGACATTGAAGGTCCCCCAACTGCATGAATTCTAATGCTAAAGCTGTATGATACTGGCTCTGGAACAGCGCGAGTATTGTTAACACAAAAGGATAATTGTTCAGAAAGATCGACGTCGGTGCAAAAAGACTCTGAAATGGGAGAAATATAGTAAGGTCAAATTGTACACAATTAACTTCCGGGCTAAGATCAATGGAATCAAAATCTCATTATTGTTGTAACTTAGTGGAACCAAATCAATTATTTCAATAGAGCTCATTACAAATGATTTAGATTCCTTGCATTCTTCGAACACGGAATAAGATGCACCTACGTAAGGCGGGTGAACTCGATAGAGCATGAAAAAAGGATAAGAGGAAATAACATGAACGAGTAATCAGAGGGATTGAAAACAAGACCCCTTCAAGAAAATAGCCTGCAAATAACAGGCCTAGTCCACAAATTTTATAGTACTAGAGACAAAATGACATTAGTTCCAGAAACAAAATTCATCCATCATCTAATTAGCAGATACCAAAATACTAAGAACAGAAGTATCTTTCTACTGTTGGTGAACTTCAACTTTCTTCTTCTGCCAGAGGCGATCGACTGCACTGTCAGCATCACCCTGGAGACGTACAGAACAGAAACAAGATAAATGCCCAGCAAAACTAAGCCATTTAGTAGAAGAATGGAAAAAGGCTACAGTCATGTTTACCTAAACAGGAGAGACCAGATTGACACGGACATTTCTGAAGTCCAGTTAAACAAAAAATTTGACACGATATTGCTTCTTTTGCATTAGCACAAAGCAATTTTTACTTTGGCAGTCCATCAGGAAATCAAAATAGAAGTAGGGGGCAGCACCATTTTAAACAGTGCAAAAAATGAATAGATATAGAACAAAGATTAACTTGCATTCTGTTCCCCATACTCCAGGACCAAAGACACAAACACAATATCTAAAGCATTGGAATATATCCTGATTGTGTCATTGTTAAGTTTCAGATATTCTAAAATAGAATTACTAACCAATTTGCACATCCAAATTATTGAAAATAATATCAGGAAGCAAATGAAATGTAATATGGACAAAAGGTACAATACAAAACAACCACACATTTATCAAAATAAGCACATGTTGAACTCTATAATGCTCAAAAGTTAAAAGAAATCAGACTCAGAACAGGGAGCAGAGTCAAGAAAATATTAACCTGAGCACGAACAAAACCACAGAGGGCAAATGTGGAAAAGGTGCCAGTGTAGACTCCCCTCTCATCCAAATGTCCAAGGTTGATTTGGATAGAAGCGTGATCTTTTGAAGTGATCAACCTATTGGTTGCGGAACTGCAATTACATTACACCATGTAGTCAGGATCAATTAATCAACCAATAAGCCGGAAAACTATAGCCAAATCAACAATATTTAACATCATTAACAAGCCACGTCAAATATAAGCCTCTCAAGACAAAGCATTTACCATTTCCTTGGGATGTAAAGATCCATGTTTTGACCCTCTTCGTTCTGCATCTTGACTGATGATATCAACTCTCACAGAAACCTACCAAAAAAAGGTTCAAGCTATTTGCCTAACAAGAAGTACTAAATAGGGATAACCATAAACAAAAAATTCACATCCATCAAGGGATACTTTTCCCGTTCCATTTCAAGACCCGAAAGGATCACATCAGAACATATTTCACAATTCACAAGGGAAAAATAAACATCTGAAAATGTTATATAATAGCAAAAGCTAAGCCTTATATTCAAAAAATAATATCAAAGAAATAAGGTGATTTCCATCAATTAAACCTCACAAGTTAGATAAATACTACGAGACTAAAATTTCTTGATCAGATAAGGTTATCAGCACTACCACTACATGAATTGTTTGTGAGATTATCATCCAAACAACAGATTCAAAACTAATTAAACAGCACTATGGAAAGCAAAAACATTTCAAAACCATAACTGACATTGCAGAAATATGAAGAAATTCATGGTCTAGCTCCAGATAGAGAGATTCAATACCTCTTCTTTTGCTCTCTGTGAAATCCGCTGTGGAGTAGGAGAAGGAGGAGGCGCCAACCGAGTGTATATGAAGTGCTAGGGTTAGGGCTTAAAGCTTAAAAGGATTTAATCCCAACATAATCGGATCCGGGCCAAAATGTGAAGCCCGTATTCGATAGTTATAGGCCTAACCTATAATCTAATCAGTGCCATGTCCATAATACTTAACGGCCCATCAAGTTATTTCAAGGAAAAAAGAATTCATTCATTCCTATTTTAAAATTAAATATCTATTTTTAAAATATACATATATATAACTTATTTAAAATAATCTTCTTAATTTGAATTATTTTTGAAAAGTTTTCTAAAAAATATATATATAACAAGCGACACTTGTTGGACAAAATGACATCACTTGTAATTTTAAATATTATAAACTTAAGTTATACCCTCTACAATTTTAATATATTTTTAAAAAAATTTTAAAAAACTGAAATTATTTACGTCTAAGTTAATAACAATAACGAATTATATCCTTAATGTTAAAAACTCTTTTCAATTCTTCTATTAAATAAAAAATAGACATTTAATTATTGATAGGGTGGAGTAATAAAATTAAAAGAAATTGAGGGACTAAGATCCTAAATGATTCTAGACTCTCTAAATAAAACATTTTAATTTACACAAAATTGATTATGTTGAACACAAATTACATTTCCTATACTATGTCTAAATCATCTTCTGCTTTTTTTCTCTTCTTTTTTTTTTTTTACTTAAAAAGTATGTGCACCTTAATATTTTTACTTTTGAAATGTTCTCTTTTTTAATAATTCAATAGGCATCAGAAGATTTCATTTTAAATATTATTAATAATACTAAAGGAAATGAGTACACTTGATGTAACGAAGGAAGATAGAGATCAAAGAAAATATTTATTGATAATACTGAAGTAAATGAGATGGAAAGGGGAGCCCACCAAGGAGAACTTTTTTTCTTTTTCTTCTCTGAATAAAATAAAAATAAAAAGCTAATTGAGCGGGGAGGAGGGGGAATCCAATCACATCACAAAGAAAAATATATAACTATAAAAGGAAATTGCAATCACCATAACAAAGCCAAAATCCGTTAATTCACAAGCCTACAATTTTTCCTGATCTGCCCTTGAGTACCAGTGAGAATTTCAATAGAACCCATGTGCACCATGGCAGCAGCAAACTTTGTAGCCCAATCACTTTGATGGTCTGCATTGCTCTTCACTATCCCTCTTGTTGGGGCACTTGTCCAAAGAACTTGATCAGAAAACAGAAGCCCTTTATTGATCTTTAAATTCTTGTAGTAAGTGTTATCAAGTCTTGTTGGTGTTGTAGGATCAAATGGCATCACTGGATTAGGATCTGTGCTTGAGTTCACTAATGGGCTTGGGCATTTGCTTCTCAAGAAGTCAGCATAAGCAGGATCAAGAGATGGATCTTGTGAATATTTGGCACTGAATGAATACAAACGCTTGGAGAATGCAGAGCAATGTGAGTCACCAATGGAATGAGCACCAGAAAGGGTCACCATTTCTTGAATTGACAATCCTTTGCTAGCAAAATTTGCTTTGAGCTGTGCCACATTGAAGAATGAACCGGGGAGATTCTTTGGCGGTTCATCTGCTCTTGAAATTGTTCCATCGCGACGGCCAGCTGGAACATTGTAGTTCTTTCCACCAGCCATGGTAACAGCATCTCTAGCTGCAAAAGCAAGGATGTCTGCACAAGAGACTCTGTCTGGACATTGAGCTTCTATCTTGGCCTTGGCTTCATCAATCAACTCGAAACCTTGGACACCAAAGTTTGCTGGACTATCTTTTTCAGCAATATTGCCCGGTGTTGAATCAAGAAGAACCGAAGCATCACAACCCTGCAAAAGGAAAGGGATAATTGTGATACCCCATCGATCCCACATATGCACTATATGCATGACAATTGCTAACTAGTTGACTATGAAAGTTCATTTGTCAACAGCTAAATATTATTAGGCCTATAGCCATGTCATATCACAAGTGTGACAATAGTCAATCTTTGACACTTTGTTTTAGACCATTTTTCCTTACTATATGCTCAATCATGCATGCTTTAGACAGACTCTTGAAACACGATCTATAAAGCGTGCATAAAGAGAAGATTCATTACCCTAACAAAACAGTCATGGAAATGAAGTCTAATGAGGGCAGGAGCGATGCCGGAATCATTAGCATAAGCTTGGCTTACTAAATTCTTCACTATAGTTTCTGCTGATGAACATTTCTTCTGATAAAATCCAACCTGCAAATGATTAGTTGATGCTGAAGATCTTAGCAATATGGCAAGAAAGATGCCCACATAAGTAAAAAAGCATGCCATTTTTCTATGTAGAATCTAACTCAAGATTTGAATTCAATTTGAGATCAGAAAGGAAATATATTGAGGGGTGTGGAGGAATCAAGCCCTTGAGACTGCCTTTTATAGTGAGTTACAGAAGAATTCAAATTTGAGTTGATCTTGATCAAAGAGACCCATAGAAATGCTAAAACAGGGAATTTTGAGGAAGAGTCATGGCATTACTACTTTCCAATAGATAATTCTCAAGATGTTAATAAACAAATGAAAGGCGTGTGGCCTCCACAAGACTAATGTATAGAACACGTAAAAGTAAAAAAATCTATCTTATACTCCTTTTGTCTATATTTATTACAAGTGGCTGATCAAAATTTATACAGAAAAAAACTATTTTTAAAAAAATATCCTTATTTTTATTGAAATTCTTTTTATTAAACTTCTCTCAGACTATTACTCTTCCTGTCATCTAACTAACTTATAATAAATGAAGTATTTTCTTTGTTCGAAATTAGATATTTATATTTAATTAATTTTAAATAAATTATCATATTATTTATTAATGTAATTAAAATTAAATGAGTGAAATGTAAATATTTTAAATTAAAAATATTATTAATGAATTTTAATTAATAAATATATTTAATTTAATAAAATAAATATTTAATTTATAACACCTTAAAAATGAAATTGTAAATATTTAATTCAAATTGTAATATAATAGAAAGTCAGATTTTGTTGAAGTTAGATGAGCATTGAAGACATTTATAGTTTAAGAAGAAAGAATTCAGGTTGTTTTTTGCATTACTTTGACAGTATGTACTATATATATTTAAAAAATGAATGGGATGGTGTGAACATTTATAATATCAAGAGAGAAAAGAAAGATTCTCTCCGGAACTAAATTCAAGTAGAATAATTTACAATACAAGTTGATGAATTTATAATCCTAGTTGGAATTTTATTTTAAACTTCAAGTCATATATAAATACGTGGTCTACCTTTTTTTTTTTACCCTTTTGAACTACTACAATTTTTCATATCATAATTGTGACTTGTGAGCAAGATGCATGTACATTATTACAAACTTTTGAAACCATAAAATACTTTGGCATAGAAATTCAATTACTTTTAGCAATCTTGAAATTTAATTATTGTTCAATCAAGATTATACATTCCACAATGTGTAATCTTATGATCCATGGAATCCTTAAGGGATACCCTCTTAATCTTATACTCAAGACCTTTTACACACACACACTGTGGTGTGTGTGTATTTTTACACTGTGGAATGAACACTCATGCATGATGAAACAAGCCATTCAACCTTCTTGTTACTTATACAGCTAGTCCATAAAATATTGAAAGTTGATATTAAAAGAGTTAGTTTAATTGCCAAAGAATTTAGTATATATTTAAAAAAAGTTGAATTAATTGTAGTAGTAAAAAGATACAATCCAATTTTTTTATTTTATTAAAATAAAAATTTATTAAATGCATACCAATTTTAAACAGATATACAATTTCTGCAGTTCACTTCTACATGAAAAATGAAAGTCTCTTATGTGGAAGGAAGGGTAAAATCAACACAATAACACTATTCCAATGGGTTAAAAAAACAAAAAGACTAAGTCCACATGCAATTAGCTGTAAAAGCGTTATTCAAAGTTAGCGGCTAAAAGGACAAACTTCACATAACAAATCTTAGGATAATGCAAGTTTTCAAGAAACTTTTTGGGGGGTATTAATGAATTCTTAAAAGAAAAGTGCACCCCAGCTGTGATAACTAAATAAAATTAATTTCTATAAAATATTTTGATTGACAAAGAAAAATTTCAGAAACACTATAATCAGTTTCACCACTCTTACAATTAATACATTTTATCCCAAAATATAAATATTTCACACGTATTAAGGATAAATTTTAATTTTTTAAAATATTTTAATTTATTATGTTTTTTTTAAAGAATTGAAATTAAAATATTTATATTCTCTGTATATTTCATACGTATTAAAGAGAATTTTTAATTTTTTAAAATATTTTAATTTATTATGTTTTTTAAAAAATTTGAAATAAAATATTCATATTCTCTCTATTTATTTATGAGTAAATGTAATATTAAAAAAATATACAAAATAATTTTTAAAAGTTTTAAAGTATTTTATATTTTAAAATAAAAAATTGATAAAAGTATATTATATTTTGAAACTAATGAAATAATTTATTTAATTTTGTCATACTTTGACCAATTTGAATATTTTAATAACTTAAACAATCTTTTATGACTAAGAAATCTTAATTTCAATCTATAAAATCTTCTCTATCTATTCATGAAAGAACGAGTCTATAATTACCTCACGATAATCCATACAAAGGGATGCCCTCTACTAGGAATCTAACTTCTAATTCAATTTTTAATTAAAATCTAATTAAATATTTTTAAAGAGATCTTTTAGAAATCAATAGTAAATCAGCAACAAAATCATATGGAGGATTTATTCCATATTGACTAGAAATAGAGTATAATTGGCAGCAACAAAATCTTTCATTTTTGAGTGATCATCCTGATTTATTTTTAACTCAAAAGGATTAATTGAAAGTAAATAATCATCTAAGCAAGATTTTTTAGACTCACTAACAAGAGACTGTTACCTGATCTATTTTGAGTCAATATAGAAACAAATCTTGTATTTGATTATGATTGTTTTCCAACTAAACTTGAAATAAATCTATTTGAATTATCTTTGCAACTGATTTTTCCTTTAAAGATACCAATTTTACATAAAGATGAGTTTATTAAACATTTAGAACTATTCCATCAATTTTACAAGTATTTTGATTTCGAAATTATGAACTTTTGTTAAGCAAAAGGAATGCAGAGGCATGTGAAAAATATGTTTAATTCATACTTAGGTATCAAGATTTTCATGGAATTAAGATTTGACTATATAGAGAATATTTTTTTATTTTTGCATGCATTTTTCATGTAAAGTGTGATTATATATAACCTATATTCTTCCATATATCAAGATTAATAAATAAGTTTTTATTTATTCTAATGAATATGATCATGAATCTAAAATCAATAATAATAATAATAATAAAGAAGTGAAATTAACTGGATTGAACCGTGGGAAATGTATAATATTACAAAAAGGGGTAAAATAAATATACTACTATCATAGCTTCTTTTCTTGGCAAAATATTATAGCTTGACTTAATGTTTTAATCATAATCATCTGTCTTCTAATAGAGTTTAAAGTCTAGTTAATCCTAATTATGGGTATTTTTCATCCACTATCACTTAATCCATTTTTAGTTAATGTAAAAACATATCTTTTAATTGATTTTAAATTTAATGTTAAACCTTCTAATGGAGATCTTAATTAATTTACAACCGACTACAAGGAAACTGCTATAGTTTTTAAATAAAATATTATCAATTAAGTCTTTTAAAATAATTTCCTACAAAGCAATCAAGAATTAACACCAAAAAACAACAACAATAATAAAAATAATAATAAAAAGATCACCAAAGAATAACTGAAAAGTAGGCAGACTTATGCAGTAAGATAATGCATACAAAACTCACCTCAATCGTATTACTTAGTAATTAACCCTCAAACATTTTTACGGTAAACATTTTAATGCAACAATAGTTTTTAAATAAAATATTATTAATATTTTAAATAATTAACACATTTAATATTATTACTTGGTAAATACATAATTAATGCTATAGTTTTTAAATAAAATATTATTAATTAATTCTTTTAAAATAATTTACTACATATATATATATATATATATATATGTATGTATATAAAAACACGCATTAAGTGAACAAAAATATCAGTTTTGCAGGAGAGAATTTAGAGAATTTCTATATAAAGTAAATTAGTTGGGTTTAAGCAAACCCAGTAAGTATGGATACAAGTGTTTACAATATCACAAACTCAATCTATAGAACCTTACTTGACAAACTTAGGATCTCAACTGCCAGAGTTTGGCCTGATTATCTCTTCGTCCATCTTCGTTCTTGGGATCGAAACCCAATTCTCTCCCCCATTATACTAAAAAAAAAAAAAAACCTTAGCATTTACCAAAGGTCAATCACTCATTATTTAAACCTTCCCTTACAAGAATTTTTTTTTCAGGGTTAATGTTCACCATTACAATGGCATCTCGTTTCATCCAAGCTTAATAGTGTAGGAATTTTAAACAAAATATTATATTTTTTTTTCCTAAATATAAGTTATTTTGACATTAATGTTTTGTCTCTAAATATAAGTCTATTTTCAAAGTATTAATACATAATTATTACTTTTTTAATCTTACCCTCTATTTGATGTCTTCTCTCTTTTGTGAAAATTGTAATCATAAATGGAGGAGAACAAATTAAATTTAAGAACATTTTCTATATAATATAGTCATCTTTAAAAATCCTTAATATATACATGTAGAAAATGTCAAAATAACTTATATTTAATGATCATGAAAATGTCAAAATATCCTTAATTCATATAATATACTCCATCAGTCTCATTTAAATCAATCACTTTGAATCTGCATTAAAATTAAAAAAATTATTGGTATTGATAAAATACCACTAAATTTACTAAATTTTCCTTATTAATTACTAGTGTCTTACCAACAAATGTATTCCCAACAAAAGTGAAAAACTCATCCAAAAATTGTAAATAGGGGTAACATTGTAAAAATATTTATTAAAATTAGAAAATTGACAATTGAAATAAAATGGAGGGAATAGTTTAAGAAATCTTTAAATTTATCTCATGGACTTGTCTACCCAATGTAATAGCATATCCTATGTACGAGTGGTCATTCATTATTTGATCTAGACCAAATTGAATTTTAAAATTTGATTCGATTTTGCAGTTTGCGATCAAATCCAATTCAGTCTACGTTGTATAAAAATAATTTGGTTCGGTTTTTGGTCTTCAATTTTAAATTCAGTTTAGACTGAAAAACCAAATTACTTAATATTGGATAAATAAATTTTCTATTTTCTATTTTCTAAATTCTAATATTCCAAGATAAACCCTATTAATTTCTAAGATAGTTGGAATTTCGGTCCAAACCAAGTTGGATTGGATCGAACTAAATTAGATTTGATTTTGAATTTTTTGATTTTATGTGCAATTCAGTTTGGTTCGGTTTCATAAAAAAATGATAGAAGATCGAATTCACCAAAAACCAAATGCCATCTTCCTATGTCATCTGGTTGGATATTAAATTACTACAATAACTAAAAGTTCAACGACCAAGTTCAGGAATAAGAAATCAATGAATTTATGACATGTTCAAAATACATTGAGTACATATGTTTTTAAACTTCAAATTCATATGTACCAATGAAAAACTTGAAGATGCCTAATGGATATTTATGATAAGAAAAAGTTAAAGTTATATTAGAACACGAATGAACTGAGTTTGAAGTTTTCGAGCTCAAGTTCAAACAGTATTCGAACATTGTTTGAGTTCGTTTGATTAACGTTCGAACTTGAAATATTATTCGTGTTTATTTAATTATTTGTTTGTAATGTTCGTGAACGTTCGTGTTCGGTTCGTTTAATCTAATGAACCAAACTCGAACTGTTCGATTAGTTCAAGTTCGAGCTCGAATTTTAATTTTCTATTTTTCTTTTATAATATATATAATATTATATATTAATTTTAGTGTTTGCAAATAAGACTTATGTTCGTTAGTTTAGTAAACGAGTAAATTTTAATGTTCGAGTTCGATTCGTTTAATAAATGAACAAACCTTAATCGAACTCGAACGAGATTTGTTCACAAACATGCTTTTGTTAACATACCTAGAAAAAGTTACTATCTATCTTTCCATAATTAAGTGTATTAATCTTTCATTTTGTCCACCACAACACTATAAAATAACTTACCTTACAAAACATTTTTTTGAAATTAAAATAATAAACAAACGAGTTTTAATCGAACACGAAATAGCTTTTTCACCAACATTTGATTCGTTAACGTCCCTAGAAAAAGTTACTACCTATCTTTCCATAATTAAGTGTCTTAATCTTTTCATTATGTTGACCACATCTCTATAAAATAACCTACATTACATAACATTATTCTCTGAAATTAAAATAACTATTTTCTGTTAATCATACATATAGTACTGCAAATTAATTACTAGCAAATTTGTGTATTGCAGCACACTTTTTCTTACTGATAAGTCTCAAAATAGTGTTCCTCAATAGAACTTTTACCATACGAGTTAGTACTTATCAAGACAATATTAATATATACTCTTTTATTGCAAGATTAGTAAATTTCAAATTAATGCTAACTAATCTCATAAACTCTCTGGTGCAACATCTATAATGGGATTATTTCTTAATTATAGTGGCCATCATAATTGCATAAAAATAAAATGAATTTATACATGTATATGTACTTATTAATTAGGAAGAAAACGTGTATAAGTTATAGTACAATGACTAAAGTTATATATTTACTTGTGTAACTGCAAGATCGAGTGTGGCCAAAATCATATAAATCTAACTAATTAAGTAATCAGTGAACTTGTGTTATATTCAAAATACATACTAATCGACCTATCATGTGTGTCTATCAGTCTATGTTCTTGAAGTGTGTATTAATATAACAAATGATGAAGATGAGAAAAGTCACATTTTGTTTATAAATAGGTTATTGACCCATCGTGCTTAGTTTATGGCATCAATATACTATACAGAACATTGTAAAGAAAAAAAAAAGAAGAGGAAGAAGTTAGAAAAGGCAGTAGAGTTTGCATGAATACTTATTAAGGTATGTTTTTATTATTTTTGTTCATAATATTAGCTCATAAGAATCCTAATATCTAATCCGTTTAAAATTTCACCAATTATTTGTGGTTATTGCCGTTGTAATGGAATATATAGACAAAACAGAAAGTGAATCAAATCAACTGAATTACCTAACAAAAGATTATTCTCAAAGATTTTTTAAAATATCAACTTCCAAAATATATTTCACACTCTAGTCAGGAAATTTAGAAAGTGAATCCTTTTTCTACCTTATGATGAAGATTGTAAGAAATCTTGCACAATTTTCCATCTAAAATGTAGCATTCTTGTGGATAATTTCCATAAAAATAAACCTCAAAGAATTATAAATTTGTCATCTTTATACCATTTAGAACACACCCTAAATCAAATTACAATAACTTATTTTTTTTAAGCAAAAAAAGTGTGCGTGTTTTGTTTCCATGGAGAATCACAGCAGTTTGAAGATTTTAATGTTCCCATGGCTGGCTCATGGTCATGTTTCCCCATTCCTAGAGCTGGCTAAAAAACTTGCCCAAAGAAACTTCATAATATACCTCTGTTCTACCCCTGCTACCTTGGCTAGTTCTGTGAGGCAAAAATTGAGTGAAAATTTCTCACAATCAATAAAGCTTGTTGAATTGCATCTGCCATTGTTACCTGATCTTCCTTCCCATTACCACACCACAAATGGTCTCCCACCCCATCTCATGTCCACCCTCAAGATGGCTCTCAACATGTCTGAACCAAACTTCTGTGAAATCCTCAAGAAGTTGAGCCCTGATTTGCTTATATATGATTCTCTCCAGCCATGGGCAGCAAAGGCTGCATTGGCCCTTCAAATTCCTTCAGTTGATTTCATCACATGCAGCTCTGTAATGACTGCCTTCATGGTTCATGCCTTAAAGAATCCAGGTATGAAGTTCCCATTTTCAAATGTCTTTTACCATGATTATGAGGCTGTTTTTGCAAGGGATTTGCAAGATGATATTGACACACATCGAGTGAAGAAAATCCCAGTTTTGGAATGCATGGATTTGTCTTCTCATGTCATTCTCATCAAGGGTTTTGCGGAGATTGATGGTAAATATAGTGATTATCTCACTAGTTTATGTGGGAAGAAAGTCTTAGCCGTAGGTCCACTTGTTCAAGAACCTACTGCAAACGATGAAAAGGAAAATTCTGAGATCACAAAGTGGCTAAGCAAGAAAGAAAAACGTTCAACAGTTTTTGTTTCTTTTGGTAGTGAATATTTTCTATCTAAGGAAGATAGGGAAGAGATAGCATATGGGCTAGAGAGAAGCAAGGTTAATTTCATATGGGTTATAAGGTTTCCAAAGGGAAAAAATCTTGAACTTAAAGAAGCATTACCAAAAGGGTTTTTGGAAAGGGTTGGAGAGAGGGGAATGGTAGTGGAAGGATGGGCACCACAGGCCAAAATCTTGAGCCATCCCAGCATTGGGGGCTTTGTAAGTCATTGTGGTTGGAGTTCCATTTTGGAGAGCATGAAATATGGTGTTCCAATAATAGCAACCCCAATGCACCTTGATCAACCAATCAATGCTAGATTGGTTGAAGAAATTGGTGCTGGTGTGGAGGTTTTGAAGGCGAAAGACGGTCGCCTCCGCCGCAGAAATCTGGCTGCAATTATTAAGCAAGTGATAAAAGGGGAGAGTGGGGAGTTTGTGAGGAAACAAGCCAAAAGTTTGTGCGACAAAATTGAAGCAAAAGGAGAAGAAGAAATAGATAGGGTTGCAAAGGAGCTGGCTCAACTTTGTCTCAAGAACAAGAAAAATTGCCAGCAACTAGTTCCACTAGATGCCCTGCTTTACTAGTATTATGACATCAAATAATTTTCTGTTGCGCTATGTTTTCCTTGTGAGCATATGCTGTTTTTTTAAGGGCATCTCACATTTGGTAATTTCATGGGTTTTTTTTTTAATCCCTAAAGACATTTTTACTTTACTTTTAGTTTTATATTCTTTTTCGTTATTTATTCTTTCAAACATTATATATATAATCATCTTTTATTCATCAGACATGAAATGACAATAGTAACCCTTACAGTATACCGCACAAGAACATTTTCTAAGATTTTTGTTAAGATATATTTTATGTTTACTACATACATAATTATGTTGAAATAATTAGTCCAATCAACATACCTTTTATATGTAAATCTTATCCATCTTCAAATCTATTCATACTCACCAAAAATATAGCTTTACACCATATCATATGCTGGATTGATTACATCAAGTCCTTTTAGCAACCACAGCTCATCACCAACACTAATATTTGTACCAACCAAAATAAATGCTGCTTTGTCCAAAGACAACACAACAACATATCAATAGACTTCATTTACTACCATCGCTTTTTCCTCTTATTTACATGTTCACCTTAGGAAATTTTAATGACGCACTTTCAAGTTGGATCTTTTCAAGTCTTGGAGAAATTCAAAAAGGGGAAGAAATGATAATATTATCAAAATAGCTATTATTTGACATTTCATAAAGTAGAACCAACATTGTATTACTTTTCTGTGCAAAATTAAATATTTTTATTTTTATTTTATTTTATATGAAATTAAATATTCATTTTAGGGATATACATTGATATTTTTATTTAAAATTTCATTAATAATTTATTTTATTTAAAGAGTTTATATTTCACTATCTCATATATTATATTAATCTCAAAAATAATTTGATAAGTTAATTAAATTTTAAAAATTTATTAATTTTTAATTAAAATCAAAAGTTGACATTCAAAATTTGAATGGATGAAATATTTTATATTTACTTCTATCAAATATAAATTGTTTTAATCTTAAAATTTTATCTAAAACATTAGTTGTTTAATATTTATGAATACATAATTTATCTTTATTTAATATTTTTTTGCAAAAAGAATAAAAAATTGCAGTTCTAATTATAAACGAAAGATAGAGAAAATTAAATGTAAAAATACTTTATATGTAACAAACTAACCCAAAAAAAAGAAGGAAAAGGAGATAATGGCATACACGTAAATTATCTAACCTTGAAGGGTATTTCTGAAATGATATTCCCTTATATATGTATTTTTTTCTCACCATTGCTCTGCCAGTCTGCCTCAAAAAGCTCTTTACTTTCTTTCTCGAACTCTCTCTTTGGAAGTGAAGAGAGACACCCACCGGCAAAATCAACACAGAGAGAGCTTCAACAATGGCGAAGCCAGCTGGGCTTCTTCTGATCCTTACCGTATTCTTCACAGCGATGATTTCATTTCAGACCCTCGAGGCGAGTGGATCCCATGAGCTAAACTACTACTTCCCGGCGGTGAACAATCCGACGGGGGAATGCATAGGATCAATTGGAGAATGTCTGAAGGAAGATGGAGAAGATGAGTTTCAGATGGACTCCGAAAGCCACCGACGAATTTTGTACTGGCGAAGAAGGTATATAAGCTATGGAGCACTGTTCCGAGACAGAGTCCCCTGTTCAAGAAGAGGTGCTTCTTACTACAATTGCCGCCCTGGTGCCCGCGCCAATCCCTACTACCGCGGCTGCAGCACCATCACTCGTTGCCGCGGTTAATGCTGTCTTTGCCGTTTTCCGGCGAGTTTCTATTTCTATCTATTACCAGCACTACATGCAAAATGGGCGGTAAAAGTATTAATTATTTTGGGACATGGTTGGTTGCTACTCTTTTTTTTCACCTATATGAATATTTTTTTTTCTTACTAAATAGAGTATTTCAAATTAATGATGCAGAGTATTTGATTCCTTGTGCTTAAAGGAATAAAAAAAATATTATCTTTAAGTGATTGGTTTTCATTTAGTTTCTTGAATCAATGAAGAAATTTATGTAAAATATTATCTTGATTTGTGATATTAGTAATGAGGATTTGTGATGGTAAAAATGGTTATCGATTTGAAGTTTCAACTTCAAGCATTTTCTTTTTCCCTTTTTCTGATAATAAAGGCAAATCAGGAGGAATAGGGATGAGGGGATTAGAACAGTGTCCAATGTCCATCCATTTACCCCCATGGATGGACACAAAGTTATTCCCTTATCTTCTCCCATAAAAGGCGGCGATGATTTCGCCCTCCTTTAGTTTGAAAATAGGGTTCCCAATTCCCAGGGTGACTGGTAATAGCATACTTGAATTGATTCAACATGGTAGCCGAGATTGAGTTTTGATTAAAATATTTCTTCTTTCTTTTTTTTAATAAATAATTCAAACGATCATTCGGCATAAGGATATGTTAGGCAAATTCTTAAACCTGAGAAAATGGAATTAAGTTGACATTAACCACCATTTGTACTAGAGCGGTAATTAGTGCTTATATATTTAGTAAGATCTACAAATCATAGCTTCTATAAATGCACGTATATTGTATCAGTAAACAATAACATTTGTTTACTTTTCAAGATTTTTCTAACCCAAGGCTGCAAGAAGAAAATGAGCGATCCCGTTAACAAATCCCGCCGAGCATGAGACACGGGGGCTGATGTCCTAATCATAACCCGGAAAAATGATACCTCAGAACTAATTATCACCTCCACGTACCACATAAATCAAGAAAATGAAGTCACTCAAAAAAAGAAGGTAGTCCCAACCATACTGTATCCTCACATGCATTCAGCTGTAAGGCACTCATCTTGTGCCCCACAACCAATCCCCCCAAAAAAAAAGAAAAAAAAAATAGCTCCCACCATGTTACCCCTACACAGCTGGCAATGTATAAATTTCAAATTTTCTATGCAAGCAAAGCTAATATATAAGGTTTCTGTAAGAAACCTGGGTATCTTTTTCGTAGCATTTCATGATACTACTTGTATTCAGATTTAGCAACTTGCCAGCTTGCTTAATTTAGCAATTGGCAATTGCACGTGTACAAGTGCACCATATACTGATCTACCTACAAAAGCAAATCATTGCATTCAATGGAAAATGGAACTCCTCTAGAGAGATGTAAGCAAGCCAAACCGGGAATTATGAGACTCACATGACTCTCTCTAACTGTTCTCAAGCTCCAGCCTCCAGGCAGTTTACAAACAAACAAATGGGAGATGAAAATGCAGAAGATATTTTGGCTACAAAGCTAGGAGCAACACAAGTCGAGTCAGATTGATAGCAAAATAAACATACCATACTGTTTCCAATAAAAAATCACAGGCATACAGATCCAATCCACCAAAAGCCAGAGTAGAGTATCAATGGCTAATTCGAAGTAGAATCATCAGCTGACTTTGGTTCATCTTTCGACTTCAGAGGTGCTGAAGGGGATGGAGAACCTTCTTGGCCCATCTCAGTTCTGAGATCATTGATGCTCTGCTCCAACTCATCAATCCGGTTGCCCATCTCATCAAGTGAAACATGGTTAAGGAAAAATAACGCCTAATACCAACTGTAACTGTCCTATATGAGCAACAAAAACTCACCGCGCACATGTTGCACAAGCCACAGTTCTAAATAAAAGGTGAAACATTGGTTTAAATTGTATTCAACTTTTTGCTAGAGCCGCTTGGCAAATAGGCCTTCTTTGTTAGAACTAACGCATGCAATTAGACTACAAACAGCTAATCACCATGGTGTGAATGGTGTAGACAGTACTAATTACACACTGTAAAGAGGTTTGTATGGCTTTTTGCTCACTTAATATGTAAGCTTCCCTTACAAAAAAAAAAAAACTTTTTTGCTAGAGCCATATGTTCAATCATCTGTACAGCTGTTATAACATATGAGAGTAATTCCAGATAATGCTGACCAGAATTCAAAATACCAAAAAGCATGTCTTGTCTTATTATGGAAATCGCCCTGACATAAAATCCAACCTCAATTAAAAAGAACCCACCCATATAGAGAAACTCATAATATGATTAATATCTTTCGACCCACAAGTCTGATAATGTCTACAGCATTAACAGGAAAAATACCAAACTTCACCTGATTAACAGAGAGGCTCAGTGTACTCTATATTAAACCATATATAGCAACCATTCAGTTCTTTTTTCCCCCTAAACTTCAGTGATTACCTCAGCAGTTACAAGATGGTGAATGTAACTTGAACATCAATGGAGTCATTCAATAGAATAGCATTCAGTTTTTCCCCAAATTTCTCATGATGCATAGAACATAGATTTAGAGTTCTCCTAAGAGATAAATATGAGGAATGGTTACCTAATAGAATAGCAAACCAAACACATTGCATAAAAATAACAAGACAATGCAGTTCCCCCACCCCTAGGCACCATATAGTGTTAAATCACATGAAAGCAACAGTATAGGATGGACTGAGTATTCATTCAGTACATGAAATAGATAATGAATAAAGTGAAAAGGGATATTCTTCAAAATGATGGATTCGGACATTTGTTGAAACCTAGATTGCTGTGGATAAAATTGTATCAGTATAAAGTCCACTCTTCTAATAATTGGTTTAGAGATAAAATGGAAAATATTCGAGAAAGAGATGACACAACTAGTGAAATAAGGAAAAATGGTGCAAAGCAAAAAATAGCAAAAGAATGGAAAGAGTATATATTTACTCACCATTTGCTGAAGGAGGTTTTGAACCTGGGAAAAAAGCCATAATTAGAATATAATAAACACGTTACTAAAAGATGCACCATGATTCAAATATTTGTTTTGTATCATATGCTTTAGAGTTAATTAGGACGTGTTGAGTGCGAAATATAAGCAACATATGTATGCATAACAAAAATCCATTCAATCATGATATCATATGCCCTCTATACAACTTGAATATTCTCCAGCGTACAGCTATATCAGTGTAACTAACATCAGCAACTTCTACAGGAACCTCAGACAGGTTATAGATACATGTGAATCAATAGAAAGTCACTAATCTACAAATATATGACAATAGAAGGAGAATTTGGGGAATGAAAACACAAACTAGTCTTCTAGAAAATCACTTACAAAAGCAGTCATATCAGCAGTGCTTTGTTTTGAAGTGTCACCGTCATGCCCATCCTACCAAGCAAGAAGCCAGAAACAATTAATACGTCATAAGAGACCATGCCAGAGAATAATCATTCTTTTCACCATTCAAAATGCATTTTGGATGATCTCATTTTACTTCACATTTTGAATCCTACAACCATAGTGAGGAAGAACATTCCACTAAATGTTTCATCAAATGAGGCAATCTAGGACAAGCATTCCAGAGAATCCACACCAAAAGATTAAAAGTTAGCATCACCACAGAAAAG
Source organism: Apocynum venetum (assembly GCA_019593545.1). Taxonomy (NCBI): domain Eukaryota; kingdom Viridiplantae; phylum Streptophyta; class Magnoliopsida; order Gentianales; family Apocynaceae; genus Apocynum; species Apocynum venetum. Next base: position 4,641,661 of record SRSM01000127.1, read on the forward strand.
GTTCCACAAGCAATACATATTTTTCATTAACATCCACTCCAAAATTTGGTTCAGGAAAGGAAAACAGATGTGATGTTTCGACATCCGCTACATACTTCGGTCAAAGCAACCAAACTACTTGATCAAGCAATACTTTGGCATAGTTCACACCTAAAAACTTGATCAAGTGAAATATTTAGTAAATGGTATTCCACATATTTCCAAGTAAAGTTTAAAAGAATCAATTCCCCACTATGCAGATCACTGTTAACCCTTAGACAAATTCTAGTAATTTTTGCATTTCGGATATAGTAGGAAACAGCATCTTCTTGTATTTAAACTAAGAACACATTGATGCCCTCTTGGCTCTTTATCTTCTAAGATGCAATGCCTATTTACCTATAAATAGTCCATTAATGGTAACCATCCCAAAGTTGAATCCTTCTAATCCATAAAAGATGCTAAACCATAAGCGACTCCTCATAAGCCTCCATCGTCAAATTTGCAGGCAGGATAAATAACCAAAATATCAACATCTGTCTAGTAGATTTATCATTTACCAATAGATTCGTCACTACAGTAAGGCTAACTCAAACAAAGTTTAAAAAGCAATTATCAGTATTTTATCAACAAACAAAAAAGAAAAAAATCAGATTCAAAATCCAAATTTTCTTCTTTTCCTTTCATTAAAGTGTCTTCTTAATTTTCATTTCTCCAAATTATTAAGAATGCCTAATTTTTAAAAATGAAACACGCATCTGACTACGAGAACTCAATGAATTCTTAATCATGATCACGGATTTGGACCAGCATATTAATCGGTGACAATGGGAGACATTTTCCAAATCAATACAACTAAATTAATCGAAACCCTAAAACTTAACAAGTGCTAAATTCAAACCAAACGAGATAATCTTTTACGCAACAACACAAAATAATCAATTAACTAATGAAAAACACACTCGAAACGTATACTAGTACGTGGAATTACCATTCTTTGCAGTGTACTGTTGTTTCTTCACAGAGAGAGAGAGAGAGAGGAAGAAGAGAGTTGCTCTTTCGCTTTACAGTGCAAAAGGAAATAGTGATGAATTTGAATTTGATGGGCGAAAGCCCGCAAATCAAAATTAGCTAATATTTAAAATTGGAAATAATTTACGAGGTAACGAAACAACTATTTTAAAATTCAATGAGTGTAAAAAAAAACTTAACGAATATTAATAAATGTACCAAAATATCCCGTCGGATACCAACACCGGTTAGTGGCCTAATGGACGGAGTTTATGTACTCTAATGCGGTTGGAAAATTTAAAAATAGTTTTTTTAATCGGGAAAAAATAGTTGAAATTTATAAAATTTATACTTGCTCTGTTCAGATGTGAGAAATTAAACGTCAATTTTTAATTTAATATAAAAATTTAAAAATATTTTATTATTTTTATTATTAAATAAGATCATTTAATTTAATAAAAACATTTTTATTTTAACTAAATAAACATTCAATTTTTGTGTTTTCACTTTCTTGGGGGGCAACTGCACTAACCAGAATGATGTCAACTTTTCCCAAACTATTGCTGAAATTGCTGGCCTCACCGAATATGCTTTCGCTGTTGTAGTAGAGATGGAGCATAGTCTAATGTCCTATCGTATCCAAAAGCTCTCAGATCTAATACATGTAAAAAATAAAAAATAAAAAATTGATCTACAACGAAAGCACAGAGAAGCAAGCTCACAGTGGGAGGTTCGTTCCTAAGACTATGGGCAGTTTCAGATATGGTGGTGACAAAAAAAATTTGATTTCGAACAGTCGGCTGGAAATATCGAATTATCTAGACCAAAGCTTATATAGTGCATTTTATGGAATCTTTTATATTATAATGCATTATGCATTATTTTCTTGTAATGCACTATGTAAATAGGATAATTACTCTCTTAATTATCTGTCTAATTTAGAACTTTCCTTTTCATATATATATAATTTATTTATTTAATTATAAACAAATAAAGTGATTAGTCTATGGTGAGATTATGTTATCGGTAGTCAGTCTACGCTGCATTTTATCTGTTTGGGTGGTATTTGTTGGGCTCTTAGATTGCGCCTCTTGTTTGGTTTGATATGTTTTTTAGGCTTTTATACTTTAATTTTTATCCCATGTGCTATCTTCTAAGTTTCACATTAATTCTCATTATATGAATTTAATTTTCTTTCATATTAAATTTTTTTATCATAGTTTATTATTATATTTAAATAAAGAGATAATGAGAATGATTATTAATATGTAAAGATATAATGAGATATTTATTTATAATATTTATTGAGGATAAATTTGAAATTTAATATTAAAATTTATATTTTGTTAATATTCTTAATAAATGTATAAATATCTAAAACAATAATTAATATGAAACAAATTAAATATTATATATGTTTATTGAAGACCCACTTGTTTGAATCAATAATATATTTTAAGATAATTATATTTTTAAAATTGTAATGAAATGTCATTTTTCCTCGAGAAGATAACAGCGATAGTTTTATGCATGAAAATTAATGTTGTATTAATGTCTCTTTCTCATCTTTTTTCATTTTAAATTTAATAGTGAATGAGGATAAATAGGAATAAAAGTAATACTAATCATATGTTTTTAATAGATAATGCTAACTTCATTAAAAATATAAAATAAATGAAATTTAGAGGTAAATGAATACAAGTTCCTCACCTATGTAATAAGTAATAATTATATTATAGATGTAAAGGTTGACATCCAAATTGAAACAACGAAAAAACAAAAACTTGTTTAAAACTATGTTTAATCGAAAAGAATATCTTGAAGTGTTCTAAATTTGTATTCAAGAAAAAAAATTTGTCTGAGTTAAATAACTAAACATCTAAATATCTAATTCATAATCTAAGGAATTTACTAAATTATATAATTTAATCGCTAATCGTATTAATAATAAAAATAATATATAATATAATATTTTTTAAAATTTAAAAGTGAAATATTTAATTTGATATGTAAAAAGTAAGAAACAATCCATCGAAAGATTGTTCAAGTGATCTAAACGCTTAGTCAAATCAACGCATATAAAATAATAAATCTATATAACTTTAATTGTTTCGAGATACTACTCAAGTGCAATGAATAAAAGAGTTATATCTACGCTAGTAACTTGAAGTCTGGGAATTCAAATATCTCTTCATACGATGTAAAAATTTAAATTTTTTTTGACTGATAAGTGATTCTATCCTGGATAATTGATATACTATCTCATCTAAAGAATGATCGGTGTTGAGGAGTCCATAACTCGGAAATTTTGATTTATACAAAAAAGAAAAGAAAAAAAGATATTGTATTTATCAATTTTTATAAGATGTTTTAATTAATTTTATACAGATTAATAAATTATATTATTTCATACTATATTCTTATTTATTTTAATATTTATTAAAAAATAAAGTATTTATTATCTCTTATATCTTAATAAAATAATAGTAAATTTAATAATAAGATACATAATAAAAATAAAAAATAAAAAAATATTTTATAATTATTGAGATCAGAATTAAAAATTGAAAGAATGAAAATACAACCTAAACTAAACTACTTCATTCACGGGGGACTTCACTGAACAGGCTGTACTAATACACTCCTAGACTAAGAGTGCACTTTCGCTTTCTAATAAAATAAAATAAACATAATTGCAACTATACTAACACTAATTAATTGGCTGTGGATCTCATCTTGTCTTGAGAGAAGAAAAAGAAACCAAAGCAGTGTCCCCCAAAGTGCTCCACATGTCTACGCGTAGAATAGTCAACATTCACATTCTAGTTAGTGTATCCCCCTTTTTCTAGAACCCTAATTCGTGCTTCTTTCTTTCTCTACGTAGTTCTATTTATATGTGTGATATATATATATATATATGAAATCCTCAGCATTGAATCATTGCATTCTCTTATCTCATCATTAATCATCATCTTATTTTATTTTTATCTAAGGTTCTTTTTACACCATAATAAAAATAAAAATAAAAAGTTGTAGTCGAAAAGGATAATGATCAGTAAATCTATATAGACTATAAATGGTTGAAAAGGAATCATAATCGCTAAATTTACATATAAATAGTGATGATATGTGAATATTTTTTGTAGAAAATAAATAGTAGTGTTTCATTATAAAATAATTTATATTTTTAGGGGTATACATTGATAGATTAAAATCAATTATCCAATCTATGATTAATATTATAGTTAGCTTTTTATCTTTATACTTGGAGAATTAGATAATTAAGTTCTTAATATAGTTTTTAAAATACATCATAATTATAAAAAAATATAACTCGAATTATAATTTTTTAATTGAAACTGCTCAACAATTAATTGTCCTAAATATCTTTAAAGTTTAATTAAGTATTTAAATATTAAAAAATACTAAAAATGTTTTTTTTTCAAACATTTTTCTGTTGAAAAAATTGGCGTCTCCTAGTAAGCTTTCTTCTGTTGCTTCCAGCCAATGATGGGCCCAAGACAACTCACGTATTGACAGACAGATAGCAAAAATTTTCATAAGCGTAGTCAATTTCAAAAATAAAATTTAAATAATTTTCTCAAATGGTCCTTAAATTTTTTTAAAATTGTATTTGTATCTCAACGTTTATTGCATAATTGTCCTTAATCTTTTGGGAGAAATATTAAATCAATTGAATTGATATTATTTCATTGATAAATGGCCATCACACATCTACCAAGAATTGCTAACAAAAATTTCATCACACGAATGCTTCATTTTATTTTATTTTTTTGAGAATGCTTAATCTCCATTTTAAAAATAGCTTTCTAGAATATTTTCATACTTACAAATATTTAAAGATCACAATAATGTAGAAAGAAATTTTTAATAATAAAAATGTTAGTACTTAAACATTATGACTTTTACTAAAAAATAAATTATTCTATTGATCACTTATTTGAAAGGAAAAAATTAGATTATTAACCAACAAATTAAACACCATGTATTTATTAAAAAAAATTCAAATGAAATATTTATAAGAAAGAATTCATTTAGAAATTGAATTTCAAAAAATAATTATATACTTCCAAATGTTTAAGGATGACAACAGTATAAAAGAAAACCTTTTAGAACAAAGTGATAGTGCCAAAAGTTTGAGGACATCTGCTTAAAAAGAATTTATAACATTATATTTGGAGTAACATTATTTGTTTGTTTTGTCTGAATCTCTCCCTCTTTCCATTTCCATCTCCATTCACTTCGCCTTCCTCTGTATCTTCTTTCTTCTTCCCATTCTCTCCACCGACACCTTCCACTCCCTAGAATAAAATCTACTCTTCTTGATAATCTCATTTCAAATTGGTGGAGAAAATGACTAAAAGATCCTAACTTTATTTCCACTTGAATCTGTCAATGTTATAACGAATGGGATCCTTTTCTTGAGCTTCAGTTGATTTTTTTTCTTGTGTTGTTTATAGTGCGTTTGAGTTTGTAGATATTCTGGGAATTTAATAAGGGAAAGGAAGAAAAAGAAAAAAGAGAGAAAATGCTGGATCTGAGTTTGAGCCAACGCCGTGTGAGGCAAATCCAGAGAATTTTGAGAAATGGGAAGCTTACTATTCTTTGCCTGCTTCTTACTGTCGTTGTTCTACGGGCTAATTTGGGCGCAGGAAAATTTGGTACACCTGAGCAAGACCTCAATGAGATCCGGGAGACATTTTCTTATATTCGCCGCCGGGCTGAGCCACGTCGTGTTCTTGAAGAAGCCCAGACCACGACGACCAAAGCTGATGGTGCAGGGGATAGCAGTGGTGGTACCAATAATTATGCTGAGTTTGATATTAAAAAGATTTTAGTTGATGAAGAGGATGGTGAGGTAGAATATAAGAGAGATCCCAATGAGCCGTACAGTTTGGGGCCTAAAATATCAGATTGGGATGAACAGAGAGCTGAATGGTTGAAGAATAATCCAGATTTTCCAAATTTTATTGCACCTAATAAGCCCAGGGTGTTATTGGTTACCGGGTCGTCTCCAAAGCCGTGTGAAAATCCTATTGGAGATCATTATCTGTTGAAATCGATAAAGAATAAGATTGATTATTGTAGGCTTCATGGGATTGAGATTTTCTATAACATGGCTTTGCTTGATGCGGAAATGGCTGGGTTTTGGGCCAAATTGCCATTGCTTAGGAAGCTTTTGCTTTCACATCCGGAGGTTGAGTTCATTTGGTGGATGGATAGTGATGCTATGTTTACGGATATGGCATTTGAGGTACCATGGGAGAGATACGAGGGTCATAATTTCGTGATGCACGGTTGGAACGAGATGGTTTATGATCAGAAGAATTGGATTGGTTTGAACACTGGAAGCTTTTTGCTGAGGAATTGTCAGTGGTCTCTTGATATTCTTGATACTTGGGCACCAATGGGCCCCAAAGGGAAGATCAGGGAGGAGGCAGGGAAGCTTCTGACTCGGGAGCTTAAAGATCGGCCAGTCTTCGAAGCTGATGATCAGTCTGCAATGGTATATATCTTGGCTACTCAGAGGGAGAAGTGGGGGGAGAAGGTGTACCTTGAGAATGCATATTATTTGCATGGTTACTGGGGCATTTTGGTGGATCGGTATGAGGAAATGATTGAGAATTACCATCCTGGTCTTGGTGATCACAGGTGGCCACTTGTTACTCACTTTGTGGGTTGCAAGCCCTGTGGGAAGTTTGGGGATTATCCAGTTGAAAGGTGTTTGAAGCAGATGGATCGTGCATTTAACTTTGGGGATAATCAGATTCTGCAGATGTATGGCTTCGCTCACAAATCACTAGCTAGTAGAAAAGTTCAGAGAACACGTAATGATACAAGTAATCCACTTGAAGTGAAAGATGAACTTGGGTTACTTCATCCTGCATTTAAAGCAGTTAAGGTATCTTCTTCTTGAGTGCACATCAGAAGGTGGATTTGGAAATCAAGATTGGATTGCCTCATCTGTCTCATTTTTTTGTGGACTTAATATGTGTCAATTTGTAATTCAGTTGCTATTTATCACGTCTTAGAGCTCTTCTTGTATTCCTTCATTTGTCGCAATCTTTCTGTGATATAGTCATGAAACTACATAGATTTCAATGAAAAACAGTCTAATTTATATTACCTCTTCTTTTGTTGCACATGAGGTTTTTTTTTAGCAAAGCACTACCTAGCTTGCCTTTTTTGTTTACTAATCATGTTAGAGTATCAACAGGTGCAGTTCATAAACTTGCATTTATAACACCAGGAAGCTAGTATCTTTTTCGGTGTATAATTATGTTATTCTGGTTTTGGCCATCGTAGATTCCTTTGGATTTTGTTTCATTCAGAACCATGTGCAACAAATTCCTCCTCCTTGGTCATTTCTCCATTTGGCTGTCTTATTTGGTCCGTTTGGCATTTCTTTGTAGTAGAATCATGTCAGACACATTTGTTCTACTCTGTCACTATCTGGCTTTGTGTTATCTTCGGACTCCTGTTATATGGAAAATTGATCCTATGCATACTTGCGAACTGGTTAATAACAATTAAACCACGAAACGTGGAAAGGACGCATTGGCTAATGTTAGGTTTAGTGATATTAGAAGGGAACATGAGAGCATGCAATGACCTCTGTTTCAAACTTGAGTTCGATCATTCATTTCTTATTTCCACTTTCTAGCTCCACATTTCTTATTTCCATGTGGAGATATAGACAGAATGTGAAATTCGTGGAAGCTTGCACATCCTATGACCGTAAAGTTGCTGATACAATCTCAGTGTGTGTTGTTGGTTAGAATTTCAGCATAGCTATTCATTTTTACCTCCTGTGAGATGAGAATTGAGAACTTGGAATAATGCCTTAGTTATTTCTTGGTAAATGCTGTCATCAATATGAAAAAATGTTCACGAAATGTATCAATACACAGGTTATTCTTTTGTTAAATCCTGAAAGTAAGTCAGCTATACTTCATGTTAGTTGCAAATTGCAGGTGCTAGTTTCACTTTCCTTCATCTTGTATGGATTGTGTAATCTGAATGTGTTAGGCAGGTTGCAAGTATTGGTTTGTTCTCTGAGTCCGTAGCCTTAAATTTACAAATAAAATAAAAAGCATGGAAGATTGTGCATTTTTTTCTTTCCCTCTCGTTGACCTGTTTTGGTATTTGGAGCTTTCTATCAATGCAATCGTGAAGTGATTGCAATCCTCCATAACCTTTTAGATTCTCCCTTGTTTGTCAGTATTGGAAGTAGTTCAGAACATGCTGCAGTGCTTGCATTGCTACGATCTCTTCTTGAATAACCAATGTCATGGCGTCACTATGCGCACTAGATAGTTAGCACAGTAGGATCTGTGCTTAACTAAAATTTTGTAATGTTGCACTTGCCTTTTGAAATTCACTAGGATCTTTAGCTCAGTAATGGGTTCAGCTGTTATCTCTTATTCTATGGGGTGGTTTTAAGGTCTAAGATTTAAGATCACGTCTGTTATTGGTGTGCTGTCATTGCACATCATGCCAATTTATTGCATAGAGGGCATTACCATAATAAATCATGAAACTATCTGCTTGTTGTGGCGAGACAAACACATAATATTTGAATCCTCAGAGCAGAGTGGTTTACTATGGTACATGAACCATCTATGACCACGCTGGCAGAAGGTTGAGTGACCAGTAGCTTGACTTGAGATCTAATGGTAAAGCCCTGTTATCTCCGATCAGAAGGTGCAATGGGAAAATGCCTAAAGCTGTTGAGAATTCGGATTTATTTATGCTTGTATAAGAGATTGCTCATGCTAGTTCTTGAGCTAGGTTTTAGCATATGTCTGTATGGCTGTATCTGGATTTGCTTGTGTTGGCTGATTGCTTATGTTAGGTTCTTTAGGTTCTTGAACTAGGTTTTAACACGTGCTTTTTGTTGTTAAAGGCTTTATTCTTCTTTCAATAAGTCTGTGTTCAGCCAAGTTTTGGCGATGCACACAGTTTGTCATTTTTAGGCTTCCTCATGATGAGGCAATTGGAAAGGGTCTTGTAGGTATTATGTATTCACATTTCTAATGTATAAACTTAATCTTCTCTGTACCCAAAAGGGGGAAAAAAACAAGCGCGTCAACAAACCCTAATAATGTGTTTGGATGAAGCATTTTAAAATTCTTAAGTAATTTTAAAATGAAGCAAATAAAAAAGATATTTTAAAAATCTAGAATTTTAAAATTATTTGTTTGGAAGTTATAAAAATGTGAAGATATATAAATGCATTAAAAATGATATTATGATAATTATATATTTTGTGAAATAACGAAACATTCTTAATATGATAATGGAGAAAATTATAAATCAAAGGAGAAAGATAAAATGATAAGATTTATTAAGATTCAATTGTTAAACTTTTTTTTAAAAAATCTATTTAAGTGAAGTTTTAAATGAGAAATTTTAGAGATTTAAAATTTATTGTTAAAATGTTTTAAAAACTCAGCTAACTAAATTATTCAAAGAAATATTTTATAATTTAGACCTATGAAAATATGAATTAAAATGAAAACCATTTTCAAAACATCTCTACCCAAACATATTAAAAGTGTTTATTTGATAGCTTTAGCTTTTCAAGAGTCCAAACAAGAAAATCAAATATAAACCCACTTTCATCATCATTACTATTACTTTAGAAGCAATTAGGCTTGATATTTATTCTATTCTTAAAGGTGGGCGTATATATTAATTGAACTATCATCTTACTTTTCTTTTCTTTTTCTTTTTTTTTCAGTTTGCATGAAAAAACTTATTTGATGACCAAACTAATAGATCACTTCTATAAACCTAGATGAAGCATTATTCTATTTATATGATTACTAAAGGTGATAAACTTTAATGGAGGGTCCCAATATAGTAAACAAATCATTGCTAGTGTTATTGTGTTACTGCTTTTCCATTGCAAAGATAAAGGTTAAGAACCTCCAAAGATTTGCTCCATAATCACGTTACTACAAAGTTCTACTCACCTTCTTACATGAAATTCTTCTCTTCACAAACAGCACTCAAATTTAATAAATTAAATTAAATTAAATTTAATAGAAAATGTATTAGAAATTTTGAATGATAAGATTGAGATATATTATATATGTCATAAGATCAATTGTAGATATATAAAAAAAGTTGGAAATTTATCAAAATATTGAGTTTGTAATTTTGTATGTTTAATTTAGTTATCTGATAACTCTCGAAATATTACAATAACACTACATTATATGATTTCTTCTTAAGTTTGATAATTCTTATGCAGGGATCCTTTCTCCTTTATCTTGTTAATATTTTTCCCCAATAATTAAACTTTGTAGCTTATTAATGTTTTTTTCTTCTTTTATTTTTCATTGAAAATAACTAATCTATTTAGTTCTATTACTAATAGTTAGTTCATTGAAGCACTTTATCACAAATATTACATTAATTTAAAATACTCAAATGTTCATGTATCATACTTTCTTTTCTTTTTTCTTTTTCTTGGGGATAAATTGGTTAGTTCATTAACTCGTTGCTTGTGTATTAAGTTAGCTTAAGATATATTGATGAAGGAGAGGATAAAATTAACCTAATCTTCATGAATTGCATATAAATACTTATATATGAACACATTGCAAGAGATTATGTTTTAATAGGTCCACTATGAGTCTAGTGGTTTGTTGACTCAGTATTAAAGTGAATTACAACCATAAATCTACCCCATCCACATACAAACAGACACACACACACACGCACAGAATGTTCTTACAAAAATCTGCAAGCCCATATTCTTGTTTATCTTCAATTCTTGATGAAGAAAGTATGGGTGGGTTTGGATATATATATATTTTTTATGAGAAAAGGATGGGCTTGGATTTGGTTTCAAAGTAACAATTTATTTTGTTTTAAAATTAAGAACATATTTGATTTGAGTTTTTAACTCTTATATTTTGGTTTAAAGTTACTTGATTGAATCTCACAACTTATGTATATTATCAAAATATTGTACTTTATATCCTCAAAAAAAATAATATTTTTATTTATTATTTAAGTATATGGTTTTGATTAAAAAGTATTTGTGTGGTATTTATTATCGAATTTAAAAAATTGAAACTAAAATTTTAAAGTAAAAAAAAACATTTTGAATATTGAGGAAAAATAAATAGTAGAAAAAATTATTAGATTAAAACTTTAAGAGTGTAAATGTATATAAGAAAAAAAAACAATCATTTAATTATTTTAGAGTGAATAAATACAAAAAGTAATAAGTATTAGAATCGAAACAGTTATTAAAGTATAAACTAAAACCCCAATAGTGAATCTTCCTTTGGTGGAACTTTGCGGCTCCATAAACCAACTTCACCCTCATACTTTCACCAGCCTCTTAAACCCTAGTTTGTCTCTGCTCTTCGTAGGCATACACTTCCTTTATGTGTATATATCAGTAGAAACTGATTTCAGTAATTAAGGGAAATCAGTAGTTGGAGGTTTTGGAAGTGCAAAAATGGAGGTTAAAGTGGAGGAGAAGAAGCCGAGGAATGAATTTAAGGCAGAGTCGGTATCGGAGTTGTCAGCATCGTCTGCAGCTTCCAGCTCGGCTCCAGCAGTGGCTCGGTTCGTAGCTCATGAAGGGGCTGTGACACTTCATTTGTCGGTAGAATCTAAACCAATTGAATTGATTCAGTTGGATCTTAGCAAGACTCAGGTACGTAATTAGTTTGAAGATTTTACTTGGGAGTAGTCTTGGATGAGGTTTGATTTCTTAAACTTAAACAAGAGGCTTGAAAATTAATAATTTTTTAAGTATTTTTTTTGTAATGCTTCAGAGGCCTTGCTGCAATTTGCATTAGCAAAGGGCAAAGCAAATCTTTGGGAATTTGAAGCACTACAGTTTTAGTAAAATCCACATTTAAAAAAAAAAAGTTTTTAGAACATTGGAAAGGCACACATTAAAAAAAAAGGAAGAAGATTTCTTAAAATTCGAAATGTGAAATTCATATCAGAACAGCAATAGATTTTCATTTCCTTTCTACTCTCTTCAGATTTTTAGATTGAGTCCTCTTCAATTTGTGTGCATATTGGGAGCTCCTGAAAGGAATGAAGAGGTATGTAAAATAAGGTTTTTGGCTACTGGTTATTGTTTTTAATTTTTTGTAAAGACTTAAGTTATTAGCATTGAACTAATGCAGTAGTATTGTTCCACTTTGAAGAGCTTTTTATTTCTTTTAAGTACTCTTTCACGTGAAAGAAAGTAGTAAATAGTATTATTGTAGAGAAGGAGAAAGATAAATTCCCATTATATAAAAGCTGATATCATTATTGTTTGTTGGAAGTATGTTTTTTTAGATAATGATATCTATATTTCAGTTAACTGCGCATTTTAACAGCATAAAGTGGCAAACTTGATATGTCAAAGGCCTCCTTGGCTAGTTGGCTCTATTTATTTAGATAAAACCCTCCTTGGCTCCAAATGCCAAATCATCCAACTGCCATCTCAAATACTTTTGGAACATCAATTTATATTTCGAATGTGAGCTTTGGATCAACAGAAGGCAGTTAATTAATAGTGTTAGCAACTTCTGGGGCTTAACAGACTGGTTGCATCCGAACTAGACAGGCAATAGCAGGAATAGATATTACTCTTTATTCTCTCCTGTCATGTTTATATAGTTGCAATTGTTAACAGCCTTTTATGACTTGAACAAATTAAGAAAATTGCAATTGTTACTTATGTGATTCCATATGTGTTAACACTTCATATGTGTTCTTTTACTGAATGGGCATCCGCAAACTAATTTGCTTATGTAGATGCGGTGTTATTCTAATTGAATCCTAAGATACAAATAGCCATAGAGTGTAATTGTGTACATGATTGCTATTATTGTGAATTTGTGGCCGTATCAGATATATATATATGTGTGTGTTGACTCTGTGCTTTTGAACCAGAAGACCTATTCAAGGGGAATCACCATTCAATTTAAAAACGAGGAGGAAAGTAGTGCCTTCCATTGTGCATTTGAGCAATGGAAAAAAGAAGTGGTTGTTCAAGGTCTGTTTTGATATTCATCCATAAATTTTTGTGAGCATATAGATTGGTGTGCGTTGATCATTGTCTTGTGCTGCACATGCTTGTGTGTATACACATTAGTTTTTATAATGAGTCTTGGAACATTTTCTTCTTTTCAGTTGATGCGATCATGGACATTTTTGATTGATTCAGTGATTACTGCAATCTGTTTTAGGATTCTAAAAAAAAGAATAATCCATATGAATTATTTTGAATTCATATGCAGTAATCACTGAATCTTTTTTGATTGATTCTGTGATTACTGCAATTGAATTATTTTTCTTTTTCTTCTAATTTTTTGTTTATTGCTTTTTTTTTCTTCTATACACTGATTTAGCTTTTGAAGTGATGCATTCAAATACCATTATTTTTTATTTTTAGCACAATTGCAGTTGTTCTGAGAACAATTGCCTGATGAAAATTCGTGACATTTATATGGGACATGTAAATGTTTTTGTGTGTGAAAACACATTGGCAATCTTCTGTACTTGTTTGTTAAGTGCTGTTTGCTGAGAACATGAATATAATGGAGTATCCCCTTGAGGGAGTTTATTTCTTCTCTTTGCAACCAGGCAATTTCTTGACATGGGATTTACATTTGTTATTCATCATTCTTCCTTGTAAATATATTAGATAGTGACGATGCAATTGTTGTTATTTGCACATATCAAGAAAGGTAATCAAAGTAAACACGCTCTTCTCCATCTTAGAATGAACAATATTTGGTTGCAAGTCAAGCGAACATTTATTAAGATGTTACATTGACAGAACTGGTAATATATGTTGTCATTTTACATGATTGGGCCTAAAAGCTACTATTATACCTATAAAATATTTGTATGGAGACGAATTTCTAGTTTGGCGCCTTGGCCATGTGTATTACTTCTTTTCTATCCAAATTGCACCTTTACTTCATTTCTTCCCCTAGAAGAGAAAATTAGATTGTGGAGATTCCTGAAACTCATATAAATTGCAGGCTTTCTACTAACTGAGTCTATCTGAGTTGATTTTCCATGAGGTGGTCCTTTGGTGTCCTTCTCTTTTGCAATCAATCTCATTTCTTTCTACTCTACTTTAATGTCACTAGATAGCATGTTGGGAAAAGGTATGCCAAGTTATGCTGCCCATTTCCAAACCAAGAAACTCATGTAAAGGCCAACACAATATAAGATGAAATGCTTAGAAGAACTAGTGATCTATGTGATCACTTCAAATGCTTACAGCTTTTGTCGCAGTATAAAGTTGCCTTGTACCAGTAAAAGATTTTCCTGAGTACAGAATAGTTGATTGAATAAATTCAGTTTTGCAATGTGCATTTTTGCTAGTAACATGCAGCGGGCTAGTGTAGATTAGCTAACAATATGAGATTTAGAGGGGTTTTATTGTATATTAAGAATGCTCTTAAAAATAATGTTTTCAGCTAGTCAAAAAATTCCTTAACATTGTTTTTCTGGTGTTCAATGGAGGTGTAAGCTCTTTTCATAAAATGTCTCAGTAACTTCTCTCCTTTTAGTTTAACATTCAATTTGGAAGATTTGGCAAAATGCTCTATTGTTAACTTTAATTAAAAGTATAATATGATTTGACACTTTCCCTTGATTTCCAGATTTGAATCTGTCGAATGGATCAGTATCAACCTTGAAATGCAAGTTTGATAGCAAGATAGAGGCATCTTCTGCCAAAATGTACTTTCATTACTATGGCCAGTTACTACATCAACAAAATATGTTACAGGATTACGTGAGAACAGGTCTATAATTTATATTTCATCCATCCTGTCCTTGTAGTAAATATCTTTATTTATGATGTGATTGGTTTCTATTTTGTAAGACTTCTTTCTCTGTGAAGATAGCATACTGTAATAATACCTTTGTGTCAGCATTTCTTGTGATTTCTTTCCATTTTTATATGAAACTGAATTTGGTTAACTTTTTCTCCCTAGAATGTAAATTTATATTATTCCTCACAAAGCAACATTCAGTCCTATGGATGATAGTCTTCTGTGTGCAGATTCCAGTGAGAGTTGCAATGTAAATTATGATAGTGACTTTGCTTTTTGTTCATGAAATAGTTACAGTATAGATGTGCACATTTCAGGAACTTATTATGCTGCCGTTGTTGAGAACCGTGCTGATTTTGCTGGGCGTGTGGTTGTTGATGTTGGTGCTGGCAGTGGCATTTTGTCCTTGTTTGCTGCCCAGGTTTTGACAGTTTCCAGTATCATTTGTTAGGAATTGCACAACTATTCTCTGTGTCTTAGAGACTGAATCATGTACTTACAGGCTGGTGCAAAGCATGTTTATGCTGTGGAGGCCTCTGAAATGGCAGAATATGCACGTAAACTTATTGCTGGAAATCCCACACTCGGTCAAAGAATTACAGTGAGTTTTACTTCTCAATTTGTTATAGAGTTGCATTTATTTTTTATGCCATTATTGCCCTTACCTTGTTTACCTGCAACTTTCCATCTGTATTTTAGGTAATTAAGGGAAAAGTTGAAGAAGTTGAATTACCTGAGAAGGCTGATATCTTGATATCTGAGCCAATGGGTGAGTCTATTCTGCTTTTCTTATAGACTACAAATGTACTATGGCATTCATTATTAAGAGGACAAAGCCTGTGCAGAAGAATCTTGCTCTTGTAGGATTTGCCTTCCCATCATGCATACTTCTATCATTTTGCTGAAAAATGAGAGCATATTATATGGTTGTTCATAGTGTCATGCTATCTAATTGTATTACCACACCAAATATCACATGCATGACCCGCTTTGTTCAAACTGTGATCCTTTGATTTACTCCATCTGTCATACGTTCGACCTTTGCATATGGATCAACTGCTGACCTTTGCAATGTATCATCCACTTTTTGGCTTCACTTTCTCCATATTAATAATTTATATCTAATCTAGTTGGATATACTGCTAAATTTATTGAAAATTGATCATTGTGGGTAAAGACTCCTGGAAAATGTTTGAAGCAGTATATTGATTCATCAAACAAATTAATTTTTATCCTTCTTGAAGTGTTGGATGTAGTATTCAAGTTGATATATTATTATTATTATTATTTTAAAAAAAAAAATTAACGATCTCCTACCTGAGCAGGAATTGACTCTGTGCTTAACATTGATATAATTCAGTGTAACTTATCTCATGCAGGTACTTTGCTCGTCAATGAGAGAATGCTGGAGTCTTATGTGATTGCCAGAGATAGATTCCTTGTTCCAAATGGGAAAATGTTTCCGACATTGGGAAGGTAATTGCAGTTAATTTTTCTTGTGGAGATAACATACCTAGGCTTATGTATGGAATAAAACGCTAATCATTTCATGTCAATTTTGAATTTTTCTTGGATTACTGCTGCATAATTTTGCTAATGCAAGTTTCCTGGTTTCATATTTGAGTGGATTCTAGTGATTAGTGAGAATTTAGGCCCTTTATTGAAGTTTCAGTTTCTTCCTTACGAAAACATAATATTAACAATCTTTGACTATCTTTTGAACTTTTTTCAGTGAGTGATCTATTCTTTTTTTCCGGCATGTGAATACTTATTACTGTGGTACTCATATTTATGAGTTTTTCACAATAGATTCACATCTTCAATTAATGTGCAATGCTCTTTCCTCTTTGTATTCTGTATTGTGCTGCATGCTTATTCTCTCAAATGTAGATATAATGTGGCTTACATTTTTGTCACGCCAAGGGAATGAACATTTCTGCAGCTATCCTTGTACACCTCCATGTGTATATGCCTTACATTTCTTGGCTCACACATCTCTCTTCTGTCCATTTCTTGGTCTGGTGACTTTGTACTTGATTGGTCTTGCAGAATACACATGGCACCTTTCAGTGATGAATATTTATACATTGAAGTTGCAAATAAGGTGAATGTTTGTTATTGTTCATTCTCAGTTCCCATATTTCTCTCACATTTATTTTGTTTACTTATTCCTTCATTTTCCCAAGCAATAGCGATTGCAGGAAGAGTGCCTCACGGCAACTAGTTGTATACTTTTGCTTTCATGTGAAAGTCTGATTTTGGATTCTGAATTCAGTTCTTAATGCAAAATCTGTTTATCTTGGTAAATCTGCGTGTACGTCTTTTAAAGATAGTGGTCTTTCTGGATATCCAATTTATCCATCGAATTAATTTATACTGTAGTCTATATAAACTTGAACCGAATCAAGCTCTTCCTGTATTAATGATTCATCAGGTGTAGTCCAGTTTGTTGGACCAAATTGATTAAACAGAGGACTTTCTGATTACAAGGGGCCGTAAAGAACGTTGAAGATTTCAGCTATTGGGAATAGCTTTCTCAGTTTCTAGTAGAATCACTTTAGTGACATTTATTTTTGAGGAGTCATGTTATTTATACATTTTATCAAGGAATATTTTGTCATGGAAATAAATTATAATTCACGGCCAAAGTTGCTATTTTCCCACGGTTTCTATATCAAACATTTGGAGAAAGGTTTACCCTTTCCCATTTTATTGTATTAGTTTTGTTTTGCTTGGTTTGCTAAGTGTTATGGCTGCTTTTGGCAAAGAAAATTATTGTATCTAAAATTTTAATTACTGCTTTTGAAACAGGCTCTCTTTTGGCAACAACAAAACTACTACGGTGTTAATTTGACACCCTTGCATGGGTCTGCATTCCAAGGATACTTCTCACAGGTCTATCTTGCATACCTCTATATTGTAGGAATTCTGATGGCCTTATTAATGGGAATGCTTATTTCTTGTACAAATATTTTATTGACATCAATGCATCTGTTTCTCATTCTGTCTCTTTTCTGAATTGTTTTTGAATATGGATATGATTCAAAAAGCCTTTGCTTTTAAGTGCACCTATCTTGTTTATGACATTTTGTTTGTGGTAATTGGACCTACTTAGAAGGTTTACACAGCGGCGGTTTTGGTTTCTTACCTTTTAAGCGGTTATTCTGAGTCAGTCAGCTAATGTGTCCTTCTGTCAGCATGGGAATATTTTTGGATAATCTTAAAAATAGATATTTAAGGTGCTGATTCAAGAGTTGGCTTTAGACACACGCGTGTTTATATTGTTATATGGGAGCAGTACCAGGAATGAAAAACAAAAAGTTAGGTGATTGCTTATTTGGAAGAAACTATTTTAAACATTTTCAGATGCTTTTCTTTAAATCTTTTGTGAAGTTAGTTTTTTCCTGTTCACTAATTTTTTTTCTTCAGTTTATGTAGATTTAGTGAACTTGTATAGAAAGTAAAAGAAAATCATATTATGTGTTTCTAGCAATTTATGCTCTTCTTTTCACTTACAATCTACTTCCTGTTTTCTTCAGCCAGTGGTTGATGCTTTTGATCCAAGGTTACTGGTGGCACCTGCTATATCACATCTCTTAAACTTCACTTCCATAAAGGTACTGTGAAAGGTTTGAAGTTTTTTCGTGAGCAAAATTTGATTATGCGCAATTTATCAATTGCATGAGCAATGTTCTCTCTCTCTCTCTCTCTCTCTCTCAAATATTTAATTTGACACCACCAATTTCTGCCTATTGACCTGCTACCAAGAATTCCAATATGCTTAGAGTTCTTGTAGTCAGATGGCTTGACTAAAGAACCTTTTCCTTTACTTATCTTCCTTGAACATCATGTCTGTAATGCGAACTTGGAATCATTCAGGAAGAAGACCTATATGAGATTGACATCCCTTTGAAGTTCACATCTTCTGTTGGCACTAGAATACATGGGCTTGCATGTTGGTTTGACGTGTTGTTTAATGGAAGGTAATATTGGTGCTTTGTACTTTTGCATCATTTCAAGTTGGCTCCACCTCTATATTTTCTGTTTGTGTGGATTCAAATTTAGATTGTGTCACCTCAAATCTCTCTGCAGCTCTGTTCAAAGATGGCTGACAACTGCACCTGGTGCAACTACTACACACTGGTACCAGCTGCGCTGTGTTCTGCTCCAGCCACTTTATGTTATGCCAGGACAAGAAATAATTGGTCAACTTCGTATGGTTGCTCATACGGCTCAGAGTTACACCCTTCATCTGACATTGTCAAGTGAGTACTCATTATCTATTTGCATCTTTTACTCGCACTTAAGAGTTTGAAGTTTCTCATTTTCCTTTATTGATGCTATTGATTTATATGAATATAGCTAAAATGTGGGGGCCGGGTGCTGAACAAGGAGGAATACTTCAGACATCATCTGGTAAGCTTGATCTGAAAGAGCCCTATTATCGTATGTCTCAACCACAGGTCTATCCTGTAGTTCAAGATCAACAGCCTAACCAGCTATTGCAAGCACAGGTATGACTAGTAAAAATTTTGAATCCCAGAATGTCTTTTCTTCTACAAGATGGTAGCATTATAAATTGGAAGAAAAGAATTTCATGATCCCTCTTGATACTTTGCCAAACTCTTTATAATCTTTTTGCTTTTTAGAGTTTGTTCTCATCTTTTGTTGCTTTTATGCCTTGAATGTTGTCAAGAAATAGAAGTTCACTGTTTGGAGTACTGTAAATGCTCGAACACCCACACCCATTTTCATCATGTGTTGTGGCTTATGACCATTTGCTTTTCTAAATATGTCATGAATCTCTGAGAGGAAATAAACAAAGCCTGCTTGATTTTTTCTTATTCCAGTCTGTGCGGCTACATTTTTGTGTCATGCCTTTCTTGGCACTATCATCTTTCCCTCCTAGGCAATAATTCTGTTCCTGTGAATCAAATTCTGATTACTGAAGTTACCTGTGCAGGACATACCAATAAACTCCCAGGATGAAGATGGATCAGATTTTATACAACCGTCACAACACTCTGGTGCTGATTTAAGTTCTCTCTGATAGAAGTTGACTGAAATTTTAGAGCTTGTACGATTGGATGCTCTCACCCTTGTAACAACAAATTATTTGGATAGTTCGTAGTCCCATAGTGGAAGGATTCTTACCCAGTCACGAGTTTTATCTGATATCTTCTCTTGTATCATTCGTTACGTGTAAATTAAGTCAAGAAGAGTTGCCAACTATTCTTCATGGGGTTTTATAATGTACACCGAATTCTAGAGAAATAGTGTTCTCAAATTTTGTTTGTTGTTGGATAACAAGGTTTGGTGATAGTATCCCCCCCCCCCCTTTTTTTTACATAAATGGTTTCTGCCTTCTTTTGGGCTTCATCATAATTTACTCCACTGGAAATGCAGGCTCTGCTCCTGAATGTATGAAGAATTCCAAAGAGATAGAAGTAGGTTATGGATGCAGGAGTGGAAAATAGATATCCCTCCCTGCACAAACAAGAAAAAGGTTAAGGGAAAGTCACTATTCCATGAAACATTTCTGTAAAATCCATACCCGCACCAAGCATCATATGCATAGGGGTGATTTTGACGCTCTGTCAAATTTGATGGTGAATTCTACTTCTTATACTTAAGATATGCCAAACATGTGGAGTTTTAACAGTATATTGTATATGCTTCTCTACCTTTTCAGTTATACCCACCTCCATCCCAACCCAAGAATTGGAAAACATAAAAGAAGAGTAGAAGGAATAGGAAGTAGAACAATGTAATTCCAACATAATCTTAAAAAGAGCTACATATTCAATAAGCCAGTATTAGAAATTATCAAAATCAAATTTTGAATTACGTTCTTTTGACACCAGATCTACTCTAATTAGGCTGAAGTATTCACCTTCAGATGTTTTCTTTGCTGTCATTAAAAGGTTCCTGGTATCTTTGTCTTGCAGACGAACTATGTTCAGAACTGGAGTGAGAACAATAGTTTGACACGTTTAAAGAGAGGTAACAAAGCCGAGATCTGTGACGAAGTGCAGCTTCTATATTCTAATAGCCTAACAGAAGGTCTCTTACTTAAAGATGGACATTTTTTCAGCAACAGAACCTGAGAAAATTATAGACACAACATTAGCTGCTCCATTATGACAAGTAGGATCAGCAGGTTCCAATAATTATTCTAGAGATTGATTCAAATTAGTAACATTTGATGCCAAAAGACAATGTTAAAGTATCTCAATGCTAAGTGAACAAGAATTTGAATTGTAGTTGTTATTCTTCTTTACACTACATTTGCACTGCAATATAATCAATTGTATCAAGAACAGAAAGACATGCAAATTACTTAAATGTTCTGCACAGGCATTGCACTAAGTACACATAGCTAGACAAACCATTCTTCCATTGAGCCACAAAAGTTCCAAATATGTAGCTAGTAGTTTTTTCATTGTGATCACAAACACCACCATGATGAACCTTTAGCCTAAATAAACTGAATAACAAAGAGAGAAGACACAGAAATAAAGCAAATTGAACAAACAGAGCAACTACAAAGGTATCTCCAGATACAGATGTACCCGAACTTTCTTGTCATTTCGTGCAGTTACTGGATGTGCAAAAGGCAACACATGGGATACATTGCATATAGCTTCAACAAATGACTTTATTGTCTGCTAACTAACTACTATATCTGCAAATTTGTTCATTAGTAGTTCTACTTCACAAATACTTCATGCCCTCTTCAGTATTTCTATCTTTCCTTACTCTTGACTCTCAAATGAATTCACCTCCAAATATTGCCAGCGTCTATATTTCTTCATCTTGCTCCAGCAAAGTGTTCAATAATCCAATCAAATTGATTTTCATATCTGAATTGTAATGAATTGAACTTTTTTTTCGGAAGAAAATTAGAGTAGTAAATTATTTAATAAATAAAAAATGATACTTAAACAGGAACTACAATACAAATTAAAACCATGCTACATTATATAAGTAAAAAATGAGACATAGACCAATTGTGTCCATAAATTCAAGAAACACCTCTAAAGTTCCCTTAGGATAACACCAATGAGTGGAAAAAAAGAAAGAAGAGAAATTCTCCTAAATGACCATGTTTGAGGCCTTCATTAAGCCCTTTATTCTATTTTTTTTAGCCGAAAAAGACCTTTATGTTTATCTTTTTGGCAGTCATGGCCTTTTGAAGAGAAAATACCCCGAAAGTCGACCAACACTCTCACTAAATAAACAAATTTACAAAATTTCCATTGGGAAAAAAAAAAAAAATTTGACCAAATTACTGAAATATACATATATGCAAGAACAGGCAGATGGAGAAATGTTTGTCAAGGAAAAATACTTATCGAAGACTTGGGTCACCAATATGCTTTTGACACTGGAGAAGAATATCACCATCAAAGTCCATATTCTATTGGACACATGGAAAATGGCTAGAGATCTTCTTGATTTTCTCATTTTGTTTCCATAAATGTAGTTGTTTTGCCATTGATTTCCAATCAATCAAGATCTGTTTCTTTCTCAATCAAAACTCATTTCAGTACAGTGCAGAGAAGCAATGGCAAATTCTGCTTCAAGAGTTCCCCAAGAAATCATCACCGAGATACTCTTATGTCTTCCTGCAAAAACCATAGGCCAATTTCGTTGTGTATCGAAGCCATGGCGAGCTCTTCTCTGCAACCCGGAATTTGCCAAAAAACACCTAAGTAGGTATACCCATGATCAAGAAACACTACTCCTGCTTTCTACTTCTCACTCTCTCTTCACCTTAACTTTCAGCACCACCACCGGCGGCTGCGACGGTGTTTTGAAAAAGCTCCATCTTTTCGGATGCGAAGACAACTGGGAGATAGTGGTGGGTTCTTGCAATGGGTTGGCTTTGGTAGTAAATGAAGAAGGTAGTAAGTGTGTGATGTGATAAATCCCACAACTTTGGAGCATGCGAAGTTTTCTAATTCGCCAGTGGCTCTTAACCCGAGGATGATTTTAGTATGTACGGCTTTGGGTATGATAGTGTTAATGATGATTACAAAATCGTTACTCTTTCTTATTATGACACTGACAATGAGTATGAGCCAGATTGTGCTGATACTTTTCTTGATGTTTATAGTACAAAATGGGTTCTTGGAGGAGACTTTGTAGTTCTCCTTATGATCATGCTGTTCCTGTACTCGACTCTGGATGTTTCTAAATGGGGCTTTACATTGGTTGGCTAGTAGTAAGAGTCCAGGTTATTCATCTGTTATTGCTGCTTTCAATTTGACTAATGAGGTATTTGAGGAATTGCCACCTCCAGCTACTCTTGATAAGGGGAAATTTGTGTTTAACAGGCTTGTGGTTCTTGGAGGATGCCTTTGTATGGCTGATGATCACTTTAGTGATCATATTGATGTTTGGGTGATGAAAGAATATGGTGTATGAGAGTCATGGACCAAATTTAGTGTATATGGAATTGAATAATGATGATGGCAACAACCTGTTAGTGCATAACTTAAAACATAAAATATCCAGGGCTATGGTGATTGCTTCGGCTGAGTTTGAAGATGGAGTGACCTTTAGAGAGAGCCTTGTCTTACCTAATTTCAATAGTTGGAATGGAGAGCGTAGTTCTCAGGGTCAAGATTGAAGCTTTGGTGCCACATATAGGTAAGCTTTGGACTATTTTCTTCTTGAAGATTTTTGAATGATCAAATCAACCTTTTAAGAAGAATCTGCATTCGAAAATGAGAATGTACCCAAGATTATTTAATATAGAGGCTATGACTGATTCAAGAACACGAACCAGTCTTGCCTTGCTTCTTTGTTTGTAACTATATGAAAGTACTATCTCCAATCTTTTCCTGATTGGAGATAAAGCATTACATGGATCTATAGATCTTCAAATTCCTCTCTATTTTGCACCACGGGGTAGGTTTTGTTCATGTAATCCAGATCTTTGTTTTCTTGATTTCAGATCTAGAAAAAATTCAGGCTTGAAGATTAGCTCAACAGGGAGGGGGGGGGGGTTCAAGGGCACATATTCATGCAGAATGTAGACATATACCTTTCTGTGGTTCTAAAATTCAGCAAGAAACCATGATTTCAGTCAGCACAATTGTGTACAATTATGCCAATATTTTTGCCATTGATAGACAAACTGATCACCTGGCTGGGTATTTTTCAAGGTGAACATTGCAAGATTTCGGCAGTGACATGCCCACTTTTAACTCAAACATCGTCGGCCCTCTCTTGTGATGTTATTATGTGCAAACTTTAACCTTGCAGGCAGACAAGTCTTTATCTTCTGCAGGTTCTTTCTTCCTAAAATCTCATGTTCACGAGTCTTGAAGATGTAACTGAAGCATGCAGCATTCGCTGATTTCTTTTGATTGCAGGGTTGCAGTTTCGTTCTAATGCCAGACACTCTTTGTCACCGTTTTCCCTGGAATATAAAATGCAGTAGAAGTTGTTTTGCTGATACAGCTTCTGTTGAAGTTTTCAACTGTGGAATTTCATAGGCAACACAAATGGAGCTCAAAGCGCATATTGAATTGATGAAGCAAGGATGAATATGTTTGACCTGATATTTTGTAGCATTTAAGCCTTTAATCAGCTCCAGAGTATGAACCTCTCTTTTTTTTTTTTTTTTGATAAATATATGAACCTTTCAGTTGTATTCTGTTTTTGCTATATGATAATGACTGAGAGTTGTTCATATAAGAAGACTAGCCTATCGACCCATGGTGTGTATGTTACCCGTTATGGAATATGAAAGAATAGATAAGTCTATTTTCAGCCTGTATTTTATAGCATTTTGGGCATAAAGTCCTCCATTTAATGTCATGAAAAGTAATTATTTATACTCAGAAACATATATGTATACAATAGCATATCCCAAACTGTGCATATGTATTGTAAATGGATTATAGTTAATATATCAGGTAGAGACCACTGTTATGCTTTCAAACTGTTGGTATGCAAAGGCAGAATAGCTTTTTGGCACTTACACAAGAAGGTTCCCCATACCCCTTGAGAGGCTGCTAATTACTTTGGCCTAACAACTCTGCTTGATGTTTACAACGAGAAA
This sequence comes from Apocynum venetum, assembly GCA_019593545.1. Lineage (NCBI taxonomy): Eukaryota > Viridiplantae > Streptophyta > Magnoliopsida > Gentianales > Apocynaceae > Apocynum > Apocynum venetum. Next base: position 4,666,570 of record SRSM01000127.1, read on the forward strand.
GATCAAACACATCTGACGCATTATACAGAACTAAAAAAATGAAACATTTTAAAGAACAGCAAGAACCTGAATATGTACTGTACTCTCTGTGAACACCACAACTCGATTATTCATTGTCTGTGCAAAAAAGATTTCTAATTATGGCCTTGGCAATTGGAAGAAGGCCCAACATGGCAATAGTGAAGGTCATGGGAGCTGCTTATCCTAACAGATACCTGTCCACTTTTCTTACTGTTCAGACCAGCTCTAACATTGAATTTGGAATTCCCCCCAAGCGAGAACTGGGATTGCAAATTTAGTCCCAAGACATCGTCTCCTCTCCACCTCATTATAGAGAATCCAATAAGGTGTTGGTCCTGCTCAAGAGGATAATCTCTGTCTTTAAAACGAATAGCTAGGTTGGCTCCATATGCTGCATCACTTTGACACATACTGAAGCCAGTAGCACCAACCAAGATAAATTTTTTTCCAACTGCTAGCTGATCCTCAACCTTGAGTCCAGTAATCACATCCCCAGCCAAGAAGGACATGGAAATACCCGCTCCCGGTTTATTCACTTTGAAATTTTTCATTTTGGTTTCAGTCTTCAGGGTATAAGCCAGGTGTTCCCCAATGTTCTCAATATCAAGTCCTGCCATGCTTGATCCTTTCTCCCCATGCTTTGCTGATACAGAAGAATTTAAGTGCATGTTAAACACTTTCTTGTCTTTTGTGAGCTGAACAGTAATGGTAGCTGGAAACTGGCCTGCAATGGAAAGATTATCTTCTATAATGACACCATCAAGACCACAATCATGGTCCCAGCCATGAGAGTCCAAAACAGGATGTGTCATAATCCTGGATGACAGTTTCAGAAACCGGTATCTGTAAGCAGGTCTGTCTCCGTCAAAAGCAGGTGGGAGAACCATGTCTGGAAGGGGAACTGTTAGAGCTTCTGGGCCTTTCATCTTCTGATCCAAATCCAAATCCACATTGGCATAATATTTGGTGCCTTCTTTGCATTTCTTCTTAATGTCCCTAGCTCTTCTTACCTCTTCCTTCAACTGCTTCTTTTGGAGTAATTTCACACAGTAATCATACTCTTCAAAATATGCTTTTCTTTGCTCCTTGTCCAACTTGGGAATATGATATTTGCTCAGTGGCCTGAATTCTGGGAACTGGTCATATTCCTCCTCACTTTCTTCATCACAATCAGATAAATATGCCAACTCAATATCAGAGTCAATGTCCTCACCTCCTTGAGCAGTAGAGAGTTTTGGATGAGCACTTGACTGCAGTAATGAAGACAGAAAATAAGGCAGAGGCAGAGATTGAAATCTGAAGCCAATGTACTTACTATGTTGGTAGGTGCCTTTAGGTCGGATTGTGGAATTGATTTCAGATAAAATCTTCATAGAGTAACATAGACACAACAGTTTTGATCTCCAACCGTCTTCATAGGAGGGCAAAATATGATCCCTTTCCTTCATTTTCAATAGGGAACGGTTTTCAACCAGAGCAACTGGAAGCAGGCTAGATTTTATGATATGCGGATCCCCAACAGAGTGACTAATCAACTGCCGAACTGCATTAGAGCGTTGAGCAACAAATAACTCATAGCTTAAAACATGTCCAGATGGTCCTTCTGGAGGAACTGAAGCTGCATGTGTCAAAGTCAAGATAGTTCGAGACCATATTGATGGACCAAGGTAACTAGTGATTGATTTTAACAATGGCAAGTCATTAAAATCTCTAGTTTGCAGGTCTAGGCGATCTACATAGAGAACAATATCTGGAGAGAACTTTTTCATAAACTTCTTTATCAACAATAGAATTTTACGAGTAGTAGATTGTTCCCTGACAGAAGACCTAAGACCAGGTGTGTCCAAGACCCTAACTGGAATCCCATCTAATGTTCCCTGAACCTCTCTCAAACTAGTTGTGCCAGGTTCAAATGCATTGGTTACTGCTTTATCTTCGCCAAATATAGAATTGATAGTTGCACTTTTACCAACTCCACTTTTCCCAATAACTAGGATATTTAAAGTGAAGTCCAAATTGTTGTTCCCCTCAGCTTCAAGCTCCATAGCAGCCTGTTTGGCAAAATCAAAGCTGAATTCTTGAGCAGAAGACCTTCCCAAAGTAAGCAATAGTTGGTATAATACCTTTGCAGCTATAGAATCTTCTACGGACTGTTTTAGCCTGTGGATAAGCCTCAAAAACTTCACTCTTATTTGCTGTAATTTCTCAAGCCTTTTCTTTTCTTCTTCACTTGTAACTTCATTCGATTCACCACCAGCCATGTGTTCTGGAGGAACAATTAAAATAGCACTGTTTAGCTCAGTATTAAGTCCAAAGGAATGGACCGTTGAGCCTAAACTAGCTTGTTGTGCAAGAGAGATAACCCTGGTACCATCAGCTGGCAAGAAGGTTACACTGCCATCCTCCAATCCAACCCCTGTGGAAGCCATCTGTGGAGCAGCCAATGCAGAAGAATCAATTACTTCTTCCTCTTGAAGATAAGCATTGATATTTGGTTCATCCTTTGAGCCTGCCCCAGTCATTGCATCAATAACCTGTGAATGGCTCTGAGAACTCTCCCCACAAGAAAGTGAACCAGAAGACACAAGTTCCTCCAGTTGATTGGTAGTATTCATGCGCTCCGAACCAGCAAAATCCAGAGAATGAGTGGCATCAAATTGAAGCAAATCTTCTCCCTCTTCAATTAGAACTGAATCATCGTGGACCTCAGAACTTGTTTCTGGTTTGCAATTGGAGCATTGATTTAAAGCTTCGGAAACATTGGATTCACTATGCAACTCATCCCCCATAATAACACTTTCAGTCATGACTGGAAAATGAACATCTTCAAAGCATTTTGACTTCTGAGCTACCTTCGTTTCTGAAAGTTCAGCATCACTCGTGCTTTCTACTATGTCCAACACCATCTCACCATCACCATGTTCAATATTATTGGGAGCACTAAAGTCATGAGCTTCAACTTCATTTTGCTCAATTTCATTTATCATATTTTCACTGTTTGGACTGCAAGCAACAGGTCCTTCAGCATTGAGATTTTGGTTTCTCTGGCTAACACTACCCATGGATATTGACCCAATATTCTCAACTGCTTGTACTTCTATGGCCTCAGCCTCCATAGTTTCACAAGGTAAGATATGTTCAACTACCAGTGAACCACTATCCCCAAGCATATTTGCATAATTAGTTTCTTCAACAATTAGACTGCTAGGGTAAGGTTCTTTAATTTTTTCCTCCAAGTCCCGGCCTTCCACTTGTTCAGTAATGATGGAATCCTCATCTTCAATAGCTGCTACTAATGTAGAATCAGGGGCAGTCGCCTCTCCAAAGGAATGATTTTCTTCACTGCTAGAGTTCATAATCTCATTATCTGCTCCCTCCACAATTGACTCCTCAAGAATCTCTACTTCTGACAGATTCTCAGTTTGTGATGCGCTATCCTCCACTTCTCCAACATCCAAGACTCTCACTTTAGGTGCATTACAAAACCTCTCTTCAAACCCAGAATCTGGAACCTTCACAATTCCCGAAAACGATACCTCCTCAGAAGTCTCACTCCCCAGAAAATCATCATCACTGTCCCAAGACAACTGGGCAATTGGCATCCGTTGCTTCGGCCGCACCGCAGTTCCAGTATAAAGAACTGTCGTTCGGGGTTCTATACCAGAGCCATTCTTGCCTTCTACCTCCCCTAGAGTGTCATCATAAATAGCAGCTGCAGAAGGCCTATCTCTACATTCCTCAAGATTATCACTGTCTTCCACAACTTCTTCAGTTTGGTCAAACAATAAAGGCCCAGAATCATCAAAAGCTCTAACATTACTACTTTCTTGAATAAATTCTTCATTTGAGTATTTCACAAGAGGCCTAGTTAATACATATTTTTTGTCAAAATGAGCTTCCTCAAGAATTCTACTATCTGAGCCAGAAACAAGAGGTCTCTTTGAACCTATTTCAAGCTCATCTTCACCACTAACAAACCCATCAGAAAAAACTCACCATCACTACTTGAACTACTAAAGGTACCATCTTTTTTACCGCTGGTAGACATTGAATACTCAAAGTCAGAATCATCAAGAGTCAGAGGAGCTCTTATACCTGTTGAGCTTGGAACAGGGACCTTTGGAGCTGCCATTGTTGGGGAAAGAGGAAGCCCTTGAAGCAGCTTTCTGTCCATTTAATTAAAAAAAAAATTTATTCCCTGCTCAACATGCATGTAAGCAGGTATAAAACACAAAGACAATGCAAAAAAGGCAAGAGAGCAAAAACAAGAAACTGACTTCGGAAAAGATGGGCGCTTCCTAAGTAGGGTTTCTTTTTGGGTTTTTCTAGGATATATTTGTGGTTTTATTTGAGGTTATGATTGATCAGGTGATTTTGTCCTCTTGGGGTTGGGAACTTGGCCTGATCCTGGCCCCTTCTCAGATAAGGCTTCGTGGACATGGCTTCTTCCAAGTACGCTCCATTGGCTGCTATTTTTTTTTTTTAATCCAAATCTCTCAATATCCCCGAAATTATTCAATCCTAACTAATTTGAAGTTTAGACTCACAAGAGCTTGCAAAGCTTGAATATTACCTAAGGTGAACCCTCAACATAAGGCCTAACCTAAAGAACATGATGCCTTGGAAGTACGAGTCGTGTTTTATTATCAAGCTTCTTCTTATTCCAAATTATCAAAGTTTGGCGGTTAATTTGTATGTCACCAAAATTATTGAAATTTTATAGCTCTTATTTTTTCCCCCTTCTTTGTGTCTGCACACTTGAATTTACACTAGAATCTAAAATAGTCCATCTTTTTTTTTTTATGAAAAAATAGTTTATCTATTATAGTCTCATAAAAAGGATTACAATATTTTCTTTAAAATGGCAATCTCTACAATAAATATTTCATATATATACTTCATTTTCATTAATAAAATTACATTGTAGTGAGTTACTTTTACTTTTTAGTAAAATTGTTAAGTATTCTTTTTTCCTCTCTCAATTTGATCTTATTCGTTGTTCAATTGCATTCAAATTGGTCAAATAAAAAAAATATTAGAAAATCAAGGCTGCACTCGAATCTCCATACCTTGATCCCATCTAATCCAGTGGTAAAAATGAAATCAAATTTGAAAAATTACATATTTTAGTTCATTACTTTTACTTTTTGTCCAAATTATTTTGTTTTCTTTCATTTTTTTCCATTCAATTTGATCCCTTTCATTGTTCAATTTCAATCAAATTAATTAAATGGAGGAAAATCATTCAAAATTACCAATTAAATATGTTTTCCACCACTTGACCAAATTGACTTGGAAGACAAAAATGAAAACAAATTTTTAGTGAGTAAATAAGACACATTTACCCTCATTATATTTGCATATGTCAAACTTATGAGTATAAAATAAATGGCTAAAAAACAAGAATACAAATTATCAAAATGGTTAAAAAACAATGCATAGAAAATCTAAATGGTTCAAACAAAATATAAGGGACTAAAATGATTATATAGTTGAAGATAAATAACTAAAATAATCTTTAAAAAAAACTAAAATAGCTACAAAATTAAATTTAAAGTACTAAATTGATTAATTATATTTTCTTGAAACATGCACCTCAAGGAAAGAGCCTAATAAAACTATTTGGGCTGAGTTGTTCAGGATGAGTGAATATTGTATTAGATATCTAAGTTATTCACATTTTTCAAATGTAGTTTCATTTTTTTTTTTGTCAGATACCCAACATTTTTACGAATATTGATTTATATTTATATGCTTTTCACCATAATCAGCCTAATTATCAGCACCATTCCATCGGACCAACATCAAACAGGGGCATAAATGATATTTCAATATCTCTCTCACCATTAAAGTAAGAATGATTGTTATCTTAAGTACTTAATGCAAATATTTACATTTTTCAAATATAATCATCTTTCTTTATTTATTTTTGTCAATTTAGATAACTAATGTTTTTAAGGGTATTAATTTAGGTACTTTTAGCCCGAATTAAGCTAATTACCAATTGGATTTTCACACCTAAATCCCTGAAACTTTACATTCCTTCTCTCCTTCTCCAACGATCCTTTCCACCCCTAGTTGGCAGGATGATGTTGGTTTTGACTTCTAACAACATACCTTAAACTAACAAAAAGAAACACTGAAATTGTTGAACTGCCTTGGATGGTGAATGGAAAAGGAAATCTAAGAGATAGGCTTCTTTATACTGCCATAACACATGGAATACAAGAATTGTTTTGGGTTTTCTGCCAATATTTTATAAGAACCTCCAAGGTACAATTTTTCTAAAAAGTGATGATTCCAAACTATAGCTTTTAGTTTTGAATGGCCGGAGCTTGCTCAGACTAAAAGGAATGAGTCCTCCAAGTATTTCATGGACCCTTGTACTTAGGGTCAGGAATAGTTGGGGTTGTCCACTCGCCATCTTTTTCATCATCCCAGTCTTCAGGCTTCTTGACATCAAGATCTGGAATTTCCTTGGGGATGTCATCATAACCCTCAACTTTTCTCGTACACGATCCCTCAATTACAATATGTCTGATTAAGGATATACAAGTGGAAAGTTCTCTATCTCCTCATCAAAAAGTTGTCCCAATGTACCTAGCCGCCGAGTTGATAAGAATGCGGGGACATGGGAAGAAATCTCCAGATAATACATGTTATAATCCTGGAGTAAATTTTCACTAAAATATTATGGAGGTTTATCATGTTAGGTCTTTCCACATGTGTCTATCACTCAATTACATTTTTCGATTTACAACCTACTGATATAGATGGGGGAGTCCTCTCTTCCTCATAAAAAATTAATATTAATTTAAGAGATAGAGGGATTGGGGCTGGAGAGGATTATTGGAGAATAATGAGAGAATGAAGGGAAAGTTTTAGGGATTTAGTGTGAAAATTCAATCGGTAATTCTAGTTAAAAGTATCTAAATTAATGCTGTAAAAACACTAGTTACCGACAAAAAAAGAAAAGAAATATGACTACATTTGGAAAACTTAAAATCTTAAATACCTTAGGGACCTCTTATTTTAATGATGGGAGAGATATTTAAATACCATTTATGCCCCTATTTGATGTTGATCAGGTGGAATGGGTACAGGTAATTAGGCTGATTACCGTGAAAAGTATCTAAACCAACCATTGTAAAAACGTTAGGTATCTAAATTGAAGAAAAAAAAATGCAAAATGTGCATAGTTGAGATACCTAATATAACATTCAAACGGTTCAAGATTATGCAAACCGGGAGCGACGTCGTTTCTTCTATCTTCTGAACATCGCATCAAGCCAAAAGCCTTTTTCTCATCCCTTCTCCCTCTCCTCCCTCTCAGTTCCCATGGCGCTGTCTGGAGCTCCCATGGCTTCTCGAGTTCTACTCCATTGTAGTAATGATGTGCATCGAGGCTTTAAAATTCCTTTTTCAATTTTTTCCTGTACTTCCACTTCATTCCCAAGAAAAGTTCGAAAATTCACCATCAGAAAAAACTATCTCCGCCAAAAACTTCTCAAGACTCTGCCTAAACCTTATTCCAATTCACTCATTTCTGAATTACCCCATGAAATCCCAGGAGGTTTTCCAAATGAGTCTTCATCTGATGAAAACTATAGCTTTTCCTTGGAGCAATATGGAGCTGGGGGTGGGGAGGAGGTGGAAGAATTAGAAATTCAAGAAGCTAGAGTAGATGAATTTTCAAAGTGTGTTGAGATTATGGACAGTAGTGTTAGTGGATTTTCTAAAGGTTCAGTTTTGAAATTTGGGTTGTGGTTACTAGGGGCTTTTGTGTTTCAGACAATTTGTGCTGTTTGGGTTCTTGGAGAAGTTCACATTATTGATAAAAATGGTGATGGTTTAAATGAGAGGTATAAAAATGGAACCTTGGATGTGGGTTTGAATGGAAAAGATAAATCAAAGTTGAAGATTTTGGGGATGGGTAACAAGGGATTTGAAGGTGGTGGAGTTTTTTATTTGGATGAAGAAGATATGGAGAAGAAAATTGAGGAAATTCAGTTAATGGCGAGGGAGGCTAGGCAGAAGGAAAGATCGGGAGTTGAAAAGAATGGTATTCAAACTGATGATAGTGATGAGGAGGATGAGGAAGTGGATTTTGGTAAAAGTGAGATTGAGAAGGAGGTCAATGATCGACTACTTAAGTTGAACAGGAGATTAGGAAATGTTCAGGAAAAGCTGTCGGTATCTTTTACTAATAATATGAAGAAAGATGGTGGTAAAAGAGATGGAGTAGAAAAGAATGACTCGAATGAGGGGAATGCAGGTCTTATGTTTAAGAAGAAGTATAAATTTAGAGGTTCTCTGAGTGGGAAAACTGATAAACCCAAGGGTTTTAAGAATTCAGATCATCTCAGTGTTCCTAAAGAGGCAATGAAGGGTGGTGGCGGGGGTCAATTTTTTATGAATGGGGATATTGCTGGTGGTGGTTTGGAGAAAGATGGTGAGAAGAAACAACGTACCGAAGCGAGTAAATCATTGGGTACTGCAGGGAAGAAATTGGTTGGAAGGGAGAAAAGAAAACTGGGAAAGAAAGTGGAGCTTGTGGAATCTGAATCAACTGGTATTTTTCCCTTGAACCCTCTCACGTGTCAGAAGTAGCTCTGAATTTTTCCCTGGTGCATTAGAATATTGACATATTTGCACAAAGCAAGTAATGAAGATAACTATGTACCCTTTGGAAGATAAAATTCATTAAGAAAGAGTTGTTAATGGGCGCAATTGGGCAGTATGTTTTTAGTTATTGTGTTGTTTGGAAATTGAACACAAACGAAAAATAATAATAGTAACAGAATAAGACCATATTATTTAGGTGCTAATGAAATGTTTTAACAAAACCAAATTCTCTTCTTCGATTTCTGCCTGATTTTCAGTCAGTAGCAACATTCTAGTTCTGGAACCTTTATACCATCCCTCCATTTATCTTCTCAAAACCAATCCAACTATGTATTGTATAGTTCTGGAACACATCAGTCAATTTTAAGGCCATTGTAGTTGATATCATTATAGTCTTTTTTCTCTCTGCTTGGTTAGATCTACTCTCCCTCCCCCTCTCACGTTGGTCTATTGAATTTCAACTTTGGCCTTTTATATTATGAGGATAGATATGGAACTAGGACATTGGGGCCTTGACAACAATCCTATAAAGGTTATGAGATATTTTTGTGTGTTTACGAACTTGAAATATTTTGCTGCTGCACGCATGTACTCATTTGTATGATAGGTGAGCTTGTGCATATTTTAGCATGCTTTTCATTTTTAGTTATTGTCTAACTTACAGGTCTTACACAGGATAGAAAAGAAGGAAGATCTGAAACTGTGAACTCATGCAAATCAAATGTCTTGGAGACTCCTGTAATCTCCAGTAAACAAAATCTTTTAAACCAAAAAGACGACTTCAAGGGCATTGGAAGACTATTATCTGCTGAAATAGAGCATAAGAAGTCAGAAAGTGGAACTGAGTTGTGGTGGTTGAGCCTTCCTTATGTTCTAGTATGTAAACACTGAATTTATTTGATTATTTTCTTTCTTATTTTACATCATGCATTCACTTGAATATTCTGATGCATCCCTTTTAACAGTTGAAAATAGTGTACTATGCTTTGGAGTTTAGAAGAAATAACTGATGATTTTGCTTCACGTTTTTAGAGATTGAAAAATAGCATATGGAGAGGTGCTTGAAGAGTGACAGAGATCAATCTTTACTGTAGTCCTTGGAAAGAAGTGCTTTTCTTAGATGAATTAGATATATTTTTTAAACTTCAACTATTTAACCATGTTAGAAGCAAAATGCATGCTTGACATAGCTCATTCTCTTTTATCATAGTCAAATTACATTAAGATCACACTGAAAGTCTGAAATAGAAGACAGAGAGAATTATGTGCTGTTGAGTGTTGCGTGGCATTTCCTATGATTTGCTTTAGAAATTAACTCACTATTTCATTTTCTCAGGTTATTTTCATGCGCAGAGGTCTTGATGATGAAGGACCACAAGGGCCATTCACTTTAAAAAGCAGTTCTGGTGCAAATAACAAGTTCGCTCACACTGTTGCTTTTCAGGATCGCGGGGATGCTATCAACTTCTGCTATATTCTGCAATCCTTCTTTGAAGATCTGGGAGATTTTAGTGCTGAAATTGTTCCTTTATCAATCAAGGTAATCATGGAACCTAAGACTGTAGCTTAATTATATTGTCTCCCTTTATTCCATTTTCCTTTATACCTTCTGTGCTGTGGGGTAGCGGTGTATATTTGTGTTTGTTTTTTTCCCTTGCAGTTGGGGGTAGTTGAGTGGTAGTGGACCTTACTCTTGAGAAAATTGATTCCTCTGTGTGTATAAATTATGCTGGAAATGCCAGTTTGTTTAAGCGCAGATTGTTGAACAACTTTCTTGCAGGAATACAAAATTGATATTGACATATAAGTGTGGGAAATTTATTGAAATTATATTTTTCAGGAGCTCAAAGAAGCAGTGGAATCAGAAATCATTAAGGTAATTGTCGTGAAGAAAGGACAACTTAAGCTTTATGCTGGACAACCACTACCAGAAGTGGAAATGGCCTTGAGGTCAATACTTGGACAGAGTTGAAATTCCTGCAAATGTTATAACTGCATTGTCAAGATGTGGAATCAGAAACTTTCAGTGAAAGACGTGCTTGCAAGACACAGGAGAGGATTGCCATCATGGGAGAGGTTCATGTGGGAGGCCTAACCTGTCCTAGAGCAGATTGTCTGAGGCATGTGAGCAGATATCACACCCCATATAGTATCGCAATTTTGTAGCTAGAAACAGATATGGATGAATAATAAGAGTAGAAGCTGCAACCAAATTTTTTGTTGCTTGATTGAGCACTGTTTAACTGTTCAGGGAAAAGGCTGCCCGACACTAACCTATTGATCTGCAATTTCCTCGCCTCTTTACATTGTAGAGGAATTGATTCTAGCAATTTTGCTTTTCAGTTGGTAATATTGTAACATCTTCATTTAGGAAAAGCTTGTAAAAGAGGTCATTCTCATGTCCTCCCTGTTGAACTTATGCCACCATTTAACCAATATGCAATTTATAAATTTTTAATCAAGATAAAGTTATTGGCAAATCATGTAAAACATGAGATTTACATGAAGGATAGCGCTATAAGTACTATTGCAGCTGCTCCTATTGCCCTACTAACTACACAGATTTGCCATTGTTTGGCTAAGCTGAAATGAGTTTAACCATGGCCTGGGCATGCATGGCTGACAGATTGGACTGGCAAAAGCTTTGCCATGCCTCCTGTTTCTCTTCTTCTTTCTGTGTAAGTGCTTGATATAACGAGCTAACAATACCTCGAGCTGCCTCTCTTGCATCAGGGAGTCTGTCGTTCAATAACTCTGCAGCCATCTCAGCCATTGAAACCAACCCAAACTCTTCCATTCCTTCAAGCTCCTAAAATTGAAAGCAACATTCCATAAATAACTATTTAGGCTGGATATGTTTATGTAGTTAATAGACATCACACGTAACAGCGAATTCAAAGATTAAAATACCATCCTGGATACACAGCGAGAGATTGAGACAGCAGCTTTGGCTCTAACCCTTGGATTTGAATGGTTAACATAAGCCTGGAGCTTATGGAGCAAAGGAAGAGGTGTCATGGCCTCGACCATTGCTTTAATTGCTCTATCAGCTTCTTCACATACAAACTTCTTATCTTGTGAAGCTTTAAGCAGAAGCTGCAAAATCTGTATAAATCCACCAAACGAACAGTTCCAATCCACTAATTCAGTTCAACCAATAATTTTACACAGGCAAACAGGATGCGGAGAGAAAGAAAAAGAAAGGGATACACACCAGCTGGTCAAAAGCTTCTGTTGCTGCAGAATCAAGCAACTTATCTGCAAAGGCATTGAAGATATCAGATGAAGCCATGATTGAGGTCTTGCAAAGAGCACTTCTTGGGTTCTTCATTGCCTTCACTATTGCTGTCATTACTTTATCCCTGCATAAATATATAACTTATCACATCCCATTTCTCAAATGCATACATATCTCAATAAAATTCCGCAAGATTTCAAATAATCATCACTTACAAGATTGGTAGCAAAGGATCAGAATGATAGAGTGCAAAGCGTCTAGCATCATTCAATGATTCACAGACCTTCAACCAATCTTTGGATTCCAAACCTCCAATAAGGCCCTGAAATTGAACTCAACTCAACCCATTTTACGTTTCTTGTAACCACAAAATTCAATTGAACATCACAAAAAATAACCAACTCATTACGTGTAAAAGCAAGAGAATACAAACTTTACCTGGATTTTAGTTTCTGGATCAACAATAGCTTTGAGATTTTCAGAAGGGGATATAATCAATAGAAGCATCCCCATTTGAAATTGGCAAAGGTGCTTTATTTTCATCATTCACACCCAAATCAAGCTGTTTCTGTTTTGAAATTACACCTTTTGCTTGCTTTTTGGGCCTTTCTTGTGCGATTGGCAAAGCGTTATCCAGAGGTCTCAAGGCCATTTTCTCTAGGATTCTTGAAGCTTTTGCAGAAAGAATTAAGAGGGTTCTTGGAAAGAGATTTCTTCTTCGTGATACAAGGCAAACAGATGATTCTTGAGTGATCTTCTTTGTGAGACAAACAGACGATTCTTGATGATAGGGTTTCTCAAGGTTGGACTTGGAAGTAGAAATGAAGATAAAAGGCAAAAGATATTGCAACGGTCATTTTTAAATTTGAATTCCGAGGCAGAGATGGAAAACGGAAAAAAGTTCTGAAGTTATTTTTCAAACGGTAAGTAGACGATGAAGTCGTATATCTCCCTTTAAAGGATTATACTTTTTAGTTATTTTTACTTTTCACAATTTAAAATATTTTATAAGTATTTGTCAAAATTTATACTCTTTTCCTCTTTTTTTATAATATAACTTCATATGAATTAAAAAATTATTTTACTTATCGATATAACTTATTTATTTTAATTTTTTTTAAAATGTTTATTTATTTTCTATTCCATTCTCACTATAATAGAATAAATTTGAAATAATATATACAATAAATATAAAAAATAATAAAATATTTTATAATTATAAATAAAAAATTTATAATTTAACAGCATCTTATAAAAAAGTATTTTAAAATATATTTTTATTCAAAATTAAGAAAATATTTTTGTGAATCTTATCCTAAATATAGCATAATTTTTTCGAATGTAGAGATGATGACGATTTGCATATATATATATATATATATATATATAAAGAATATCCGATTTGTTCTACACGGGTGGATCCAATTTGGACTTGCCCCAAAGGTTTTCGGGTTTTTTTTTTATAATAAAAAAAAAAGGAAGAAGGAAGAAAATTCATGTATCATTCTCATTACCCTTTCCCCTTTCCCCTCAATCTTTTCAAGAATCTGCCCTCTGCCAAACTGATCATCATAATCTTCAAGAATGCTATCAATCCACATTCTTCTTTCCCCACAATCAAAGCAACCCAATTTTTTATTTCCTTTCACACACTGAACTGGACTATGGAAACACAGTACCCTAACACTCCCACTAGACAGCAGCATGGTGGGCAGAGACCGTATTGCCGCGGCGGAGGAGGAGCGGGACCAAGTCCTATAATTGATATGCCAAAGGAGTCCATGCATTCACAGTCTGATAACGATAGGAGCAACGGTGAGCTGCGGGCAGCTATGGATTGTAATCTCACTTCTCTGTGTGACCATATCCAATTGGAAGGGTTCAATAATGGTGCCTTCTCTGATGTTATCGTTCACGCTATGGGTTCAACTTACCATCTTCATCGCCTCATTCTCTCTCGTAGCTCTTACTTCAGGTCCTTGTTCTTGATTTCGCATTTTTTTCGTTTGTAATTTTTGTGGATTATGTAGTTTAAATGGCGCCAAAAGAAAAGCTAATTTGATGTGTGCTTGGTTCAATTATCAAAATTGATGATCGATCCATTGAGTTATTTTAAGGAGAGTGCTTTTACAATCCCTTTTTTAGTTATGTATTTTACTTGTGTTAAAAGGGATATATTTTTATTAACCTTGATATGTATTTGCGTTGTTGGTTTGAAAGTTCAATATTTGAATGGATATGTTATTTCAATTTTAAAAAGTTTAATGCTTTTTGAGCTCCATTTGACATTTGACAGCATGTGTATATTGGAAGAATTTTACAGTTTAGGTTGGATTAGATGGAAGATTATTAGTTGATTAGAACTTGATTAAAAAGTTTCTGTTCTGTAATATGAGCTGCAGGAACATGCTTCAGGGCCCTTGGAGAGAGGCAAATGCACCAGTGCTCACCTTGCAAGTGGATGATAACAATGTCAACGGGGAGGCCATTGATATGGCATTGGCTTATCTTTATGGACATTATCCTAAGCTTAATGATAACAATGCTTTTCGAGTTCTTGCTGCTGCATCATTTCTTGACCTTCAGGTGTTCAATTAAATCTGGCCTCTGATTGATTATGCAATGTTTGGGTGTGTGGTTTAGTGGAAAAGGATTTTAATGTAATTGTCCGCCATTGTTATGTAAGGTTGTATGTTATCATTTTGTGCTACTCAAATGTCAACCTTTTGCTTTTTCTCTTTCCCAGTTACACTAGATGACTTGCATGCTACGACTTGTAGAAAATGAATAGGTCATCATGAAATTGTGCAACTGATATGTCTCATACTAGTAAGAATAAGATTTTCTTATTATGTCTCATACTTGATCCATGGAAGACACTTCTATATTTATGGGCCTAAGGTTTATGGAAATTTAACTTTTCTCAAACATTCTAGTCATAGAGCCTCATGCATTCGTTTGACCTATATGGTGGATAAAGTAGATGAACTTCATTAATTACTCACTCCTTTTTTTTATCTATCAGACTCTGATTAACGACTATGTTTTAGTCCATTCTTTCTCTGCCTTTCTCAAACATTCTAGTCGGATAGCCTTATGAATTGGTTTGACCTTTATAATGGATGAATAGATGGACTTTAATCAATGGCTGACTCCTTAACTTTATCAGTCAGACTCTGAATAACGGTTGGGTCTTAGTCCTTTCTTGGTGTGAACATGGTTTGATTGGAAAATCAATGGACTTGTTTAAAAGGAATACTGGTTACTTAGCTAATTAACATTTCCGTTCTTTCTTCTAATTTATGATCCTAGTTCTTTCCTATCTGAATTGAGTTGGTAATTATTGCCCCTTTCTAATTGTACCCTATTTGAATTTGCACATTAACTTAGCCACAACATTTAGGAGAGTGTTTTACTTACTTAATGAATTGTTGTGATTCATGTGTGATTGTGGTTCAACATTCATCCCTTCTAATTTAGACTAGTATGGAAATTTAGATGAAATTATGTCTACTCTAGGAAATTGTGGTCCATGTTTTGGACAGAGGGAGTATTATTGTTGTTATTATTTGCATGTGTTTCTTGTCTTATTTTCCTTGAAATTGTGATATGTTGCTTTGTGATTCTCATAGGGTTTATTCATGTGTCTTAATGTTCTTCTGGGTGAAAGTAAGTACATGTTTTTGTTGATCGACCAGCTTCCTTCCATTTTATTACAGTTTTAACATTTCTATTGCAGGATCTGTGTGCAATCTGCACAGACTTCATCATATCAGAGTTGTGGACTTCAAACTTCTTAGCTTATCAGGTTAAGATTTCTGATCATAATTGGTATGTTATCATCATCCTTGCAACTTAGCTTGACTAACAACGTAGCTTAAATTCTAGGTTTTCGCTGAGAGTCAGGATTATGGGATGCATGGAGAACGAGTTAGAAATGCTTGCTGGGGTTACCTTTGTCAAAGTGGTGCCAGGGAACTGAAAGAGGTAAACCCGGAAGGAACGTGATATTACTTCATTCTCACCCCAACCAGTAGAAAAGGGGGGGTGGTGGAGAAACTTGCTAAAATCTATTTGTTTCTTCATCCGATGAAGGTCATTAGTTTATTATTATATTTCATTACAAGGCCTATCTAGAAGTTTCGTGCATCTTATAATTTGTAATTTATTGTCAAGGAACAAGAAAAGAAGAGGCGTCCTTTCAACTTCTGCACCTAACACTCATGTCTCTCAAGCAAATTGATTTATCCATACTTTATGCATGCAGCTCTGTACCTATAAAAGGCCTGTTAAGTTGAATCCAATATTATGCTAGACTGAATCACATACTGCATAATTTCTGTCATTATAATTATTGTTGTTACTGTCTAAATTTAGAGAATCCTTTGAACAATTTACTCTAGACGCTGCTATTATACTGGGCATGAAGTCATGAAATAGTTCATTGCAGGTCTAGTGGGATGTGTAAGGGTAAAATTAAAGTGACAACCTGAAGATTTGGCTTAACGACAAATGCTCCTCTGGTATAAAGTACAATTTGGATTTGGAGTAATTTCAGAAACTAGAGGGAATGATCATCGGAGGTCAATGTAGATTGCCAAAGTTTATGCCTGAGGAATACCTCTTTGCCTATCAGTATATAAGTTCATTAAAATACTGGCAGTCTGTACTATTATAGAAAATATGAATAACTAACAATCTATGCTTAAATCTCCTTTCTGACAGGTTCTACCGAAACTTTCCTCACAAACATTGCATGCCTTGTTGACCTCTGATGAATTATGGGTGCCTAGTGAAGAGAAAAGGTAAGGAGAGCTAGGATGCTCTTGTTTGGATTTGGAGACTCAAAATGTGAAATTTGATGATTCAGTATTTTACTCCTCTTATTATTGAACCATCATGATATCTAGAGGTATCCAATTCTTAAATGAGTAGCTGTCTGTTTGGGGGGTCAATGTACTCCCAGCAAGCAGATATGGGAAACTTTTTTGCCTAGTAGTCTTCAGATATTGTTTTCCTAAAGGACTTTGTTCCTCTTAAACATGTATATTTTGATTATTCATATTGAAAGATCCCAGTTCAAACCAAATTGTTGGAGAGGGGGGTGATTCAAATATCCTTATGCTGCAGAAGATGCCTCCATGTAAATGAGCTGGTTAGGAAATTGTTTCCACAGTGATACTGAATTAATTACTATGATCTAAATTAAGCATACCAGCCGATGATCATGATAATTGGACCAAGGATCTTGCTCCCAGTTTCCGCCATGATAAATTGAATTACTAACGATAGAAAAAACTGAAGCTTTCAGTGACAGGAGTGTTTTATATCCTTATGCTGTCTAACAGTGACTATTTTATTAATGAAAAGGTTTGAATTGGCGTTACATACTCTCCTTGCGAAAGGAGCTCTTTGCAAGGCGGAAACTCAAGATCAAGGAACTTCCAGTTCTGAAGTGGGAAAAGTTCCTTCTGATGATTCAAAAGGAAACAGAAATAATTTGATTCACAATGGCTCAAAAGAATTGGAATTTGGACTTGGGCATTTAAGTTTGAAAGAGGAAGGCCGGAATACTGCTCATAACATTTTGGTCGAGCTTGCCGACCGTGTTGTTGATTCTCACTCTGAGGTTCCTAATGGCAAATATCAAATGCAAGAACCATCATATGTACAGTCAGGATATAATTGCAGCATGCAACAACAATCAGCAAGCAATTCTTTATCATATACAAGTGGAATGGGTTCTTCATCTTCATACCTTGAAATGCCTATTGGTGTTCGTGCAAGTAATTTGGGGGGCAATACCATGGCTATGGAGGGACCATCTGAAGAAGATTCATGCTACCAACTGAGTAATCACAATTGGCTTCCTGGAGATGAAAGACACTGCATGCCTATGAACTCTTCCTGTAACATATTCATGCCTACTGAATGGGGAAAATGCAACATGCCTCCTTTATCATGGGGTGGCAGGACTGTGGGCCAAAGAGAGGTGAAAAATTGTCTGAAAGAACATAATGGTTTCAGCAAAGAAGATTATGATGCTTTTGTAAACATTTTTGAAGGGGGCTCTGTTTTATATTGTAATATGTCCTTTGAAGCTCTTTTAAATGTCAGAAAGCAACTTGAAGAACTGGCATTCCCTTGCAAAGCTGTGAACGATGGGCTTTGGCTGCAGGTCTGAAACTCATAACTGGCATACTTGGTCTATATTTTGATTGCAACTATCCCATACATCATCCTCCCTTTGACAGTGCAAGAAACTTATAGAAAATGGAATACCTACCAGAAGTGGTAGGCTATGCCTGAATACAACTTAGACATGTTTTTCTTTTCTTTTTTTTCTTTTTTTTTCCCCCCTGCTTTGAGAAATTGTTTGGTAACCTAGCTAATTATATTTTTCTGTTGAACTGTGTTGATCTTCTGAAGATGCTACTAAGCCAGAGAGTGCAAGAAATTGGTGCTGAGACATGCAAAAATTGCTGTCTCACAGGTATTGCATGTGCATGTCGGCAACCTTTTGGATATCCCCGAAGTGTTACAGCTAATGGATATTACATGCAAGAGCATGATCAGAGTAATCCATCTAATGATATTGGAAGTGTCTATGTCACTGATTCTGTTAATGGGGAAGGAAACGGCCTCTTTAGGCCTGTGCGAGTTCATGTTAGAGGACCTATTGATGGGCTTGCTGGTATTGGGCGTGGAACTACATTTGTGCCTGCTGCTGCATGGCCTCCAACACGTTTTGTTTTTTCTCGTGTACCATTTGGAATGGGTAGCAGAAATTGTCAGCAATCTGTTGGTAATGATGATCCAGAGAGTAGAGCTGACCACAATGGAGACCTTGCTGGGGATGGATTGACAGCTTTAGTAGGGCTTAGCCATGGAGGAAATAGTTCTGCTAATATTCATGGGGAGCAAACACAAAGAATGTATGAGACAGATTTGCAAACCAGGCTGGTAGATTCCTCTCTTACTGAGCCGAGTACCAGCGGTATTCATATGCAAATGCTGGATTCCTCTGAGAATTCCATCAGAATTGGGTGGGAAAGCACAAACAATCCTATATCATTGGACATGAAAACACCTCTAACCCACTTCCCTCCATTTCGCTTTGCGTAAGTAATTTCTTTATTTTTCCCTTGTTAATTCTCCACACAAAAGTTTAAAGTATCTGCAGTAAACGTTTAGTGTGTCAAATACTTCCCATCAGATTGGGAAAGTAATCAAACACTACAGTGTGGGCCATGCTCCACCTTATAAACTGAAAATGGCATCAATAAGTATGACACTTCATCATTTTATTGTTCTGGTTTGCGAATTCCTAGTATTATATGTCTGCTTTTTTGCAAAGCATATGATATCCTGATTATTTTGTACTGATTGTTATTAATTTATCTTGAAAATCATCTCGTTACTGGTTCTGCAGGGTTGAATTTCAGGATGTGCTCAGGCTCATTGATGGTCAAGTCAAGCACTCTCCTGAAGTATTCTATGCGGGATCCTTGTGGAAGGTATCTGTACAAAGAAGTCTTTCATTTTCCTCAATCTCTGCTAAGTTGTTTTTAGGTTCTTTTATATATTTCCTTGGGTTGAGTCTTTGATGAGGAGTTTCCTTTCCTTCTTCTCTGTTACTGAGTCAGTCTATTTGGTCTATCGAATTTATAGGTGAGTGTTCAGGCCTTTAGTGATGAAGACCCTCAGGGGCGCAGGACTCTTGGTAACATCACAAACCATTTGTTCTGCAACTTTCACTGGTGATATCTTTCTTTTAGTCAAATTCAAGTCTTTCTGGTACTCTCAGGTCTTTTTCTTCATCGGCGGAAGGCTGAGATAACTGGTCCAGTGAGAAAGGTTAGCCTTTTTTGGAAAGTGTGAAAGTATCTTTTATTTATCATATTCACCTGCATAAAGATAAAGCATATGCCTGGTTAGATTATTTTATAATATTTGACAACTGTTTATGTTTTCCTATAGAATCTACCGACCATTTTTTCACCGCTCCTGTCCCATCTGTTATGAGCTTGTGTAGCTGAAATGTTGTTTTGCTAGTACTTAGTTCATTCTTCAAGCTATAACCCCGTTTTTACAGGTTCACATGTATGTTGATTCTCGTGAAAAGGTTACTGCCAGATATCAGGTAAACTTGTGTGAAAGCCTTAACAGAATTCTATGCTTAATCATATCTGTAGCTGTAGGAATGAACAGAAATAGATATATGTTTTACAATGATCTTCTCCTTCGTGGGTACCTTCATTCTACAGTTGATCTGTCCATCAAAGAGAGAAGTCCTGGTATTTGGAAGCTTTAAGCAAACAGGAACACTTCTACCTAAAGCTCCCAAGGGATGGGGCTGGCGGACAGCATTGTTATTCGACGAACTTGGTGATCATCTCCAAAATGGCGCCCTACGAATAGCTGCTGTTGTACAGCTTATCTAATGGATTAAGGTAGATAAATTGCATCTTAAAAATAGTTGTCTTGGCAATCATGCTATGGTGGTAATGACAATTTGTTCTTTGTTTCAGATGGAACATTCTTTTGTTCTCTTGGTCACTTTTAGGAAACATAACCCAGAAGATCATTGTATCTCATACTCTATAGCTGCGTTTAGGAGAAGGGAGAAATTTTGCACAGATCATCCGTACCAACATTTCATGTATATTTGAAGCTGATTCTGCCCTAATAATTACTCCCTCCCTCCGGACATACATTATTATAAGATGATAGAAACTATCGATGTGTATCTAATATAATCCATTTTACTATTTTTTATGGATTTTTTGTATATTCTTTCAAATATTGTCTCTACTTATTTTTATATTTCATAGTACAGTTTTTCTTATTCTCAAAACTTCTCGTGCAGAGAAATAATCTCGTAAAGAGTAGAAAATTAGTTTCAAGAAAAAAATAAGAGAGAATAATTTGTTCTTCTTAATTTGTGTAATTTTGTTTTGAGAATATATATTCTTCTTGCTTTATGTACTCACTATCGTATTCAACTTCACTAAAATTACATTAAATAACCTAACAAGAAAGTAATATTATCTCTCTAGATTTGAATATTTTCTTTTAATTTAATTTAGGAATTAAAGACCTTATTGTTAATGAGATGTAATTCTTTTAAATTAAAGAGGTTTGATTACGAATGATTTTTATAAAAAATAAACATTTAAAATTAGCTATATTAGTCTATATATCTAATACTATTCAATGTTTATCTGAGATCGTATGTTATCTTGATTTTGTTTTCTATTCATAATCGATTCTAAAGGCGCAGATGCAGCCGAGTGAATCAACTAAAAGGGGGTTGAATTTCATGTCTTTCAACTTCACTTTCAAAATTTGTCTAAATACAATTATTAAATATTAAAATTAAGTACATGATATTCATTATAATAGTTTTTAAAGTAATAATTACAAATGAAAACACACACACACACATATATACATATATATATTGTTACTAAGAGTTAATAATGTTAATTACCTATTCATCTAATATATTTTGAAATGTGTAATTAAAGAAATAAAATTAAATATGTAACATAATTATATATTGAATATCAATATTTAATACATCATATTGAGTAATTATATTAAATATCATATTGTTATAATATTCAATATTTATATAAAATCGTACATTCTATTAAAGGTTGATTAAAGAAAATTAGCAAAAGATGCAATCTAGTTACAAAACGGTAAATTCGAAGTTTCTATTTGGTATCGGGTAAATTATTTTAATCTTCTTTATATTTGTTTTAATACTTTATAAAACATATTAATAATATTTAGATATTAAAATGTCATACTTTTAAAAATGAAAAATAATATTCTCAGATATTTTTTATATAAAATTATAATTTTTTTACTAATGAAAAATGTTATCATTTTAAATCGCTGCAGCATGCATGCAGGGCGACTCTTGATTTTGTTTTCTGTTTATACTGATTCAGAAAGGGACGAAAGTAGCCAAGCGAATCAACCACACGTGGGTTGAACTTCACATTCAAATCAAGGACAATTGTCTGGACAAATCTAGAGGTCGTACCATATCTAAGAATGCCTGCGGGCTGTGGGGTTACTCCCATTTGTGGCCATCCAAAATTCACAGTTACGTGCCACATAAGCATTTGATGGATCTCTTCTGGTCATGCATGACGTTTTTTGTATTTGCGTTTTTCTTTTTGTTCGTTCAACTAGATACGATATATTTTTTACTGACTTTATGTTTAATTCAATTCAATTTAATTGAGATATGTATCTTTTTACAAATAAAAATAATTAACGGAACAAACTTAACTAATTTAGTAGGAATTTGATAGGGTAAGAAGATATCTTTTTAACGTTTAATTATTTAAATTTGTAATATATTACTTAAGTTAGATTGAACGAACAACTATCAAGTTATCTTTTGACAAGTAATTCACGCCTAATTCAATCTATTCCTCCAATTGATATAGTGAATGAATATTTCTTCCATTGATCCTCGTGGCCTTTGTAGCAACATAAATGAAAATAATAATTATGGAGCAACATAATATCAATTGAAAAATTGGTCAGTGCAAAATTTTCCTATATAAAGATCTCATTTTCTTTATACAGACACACACGCATAAGGAAAAAATAATTAAGGGCTTGTTATCATATATCAGCTACCCCAAAATCTTTGCTTTCCTCAAACTTTCGCAGGCCCTCTAACTATCTCCATAATTAGAATTTTCTTGATCATTCATGGAGACTAAAGAATCCACCGCTTTCAAAGTTCTGTTGTTCCCATGGTTAGCTCATGGTCACATTTCTCCATACTTTGAACTAGCCAAGAAGTTAGCAAATAAAAACTTTCACATATTCTTCTGTTCAACAACCATCAATCTAAGTTCCATCAAGAAAAGTTTCAAAAATAGTTTGCCTGATTTTTCCATAGAATTCATAGAACTTCATCTCCCACATATCCCTGAGCTTCCTCCCCACCACCATACTACCAAAGGCTTACCGACCAATTTACTGTCCACCCTTATCCATGCCTTTCAAATGTCCAAGACTAGTTTTTCAGAAATTATCACGAGCTTGAAACCTCACCTGCTAATATATGACATTTTCCAACCATGGGCTGCTGAACTTGCTTCATTTCATAAGGTGCCCTCTGTTTCCTTCTTTACCTCTGGTGCAGCAGCAACCTCCTACTCTTACTATATATTTAGAAACGGATGGTCTCAATGTAATTATTACCCTTTTCAACAAATCTTTCTTAGGGACTATGAGAAGAAAAGATTAATGAACATGCTGGAATCCGTTCTCCAATTGGCTTCTAAATCTCTTGAGCTATCCCATGAAATTGTTCTGATCAAAACCTGTAGAGGGATTGAGGGTAAATATCTTGATTATTTTTCTTCCTTGAGTGGAAAGAAAATGGTGCCTTTAGGTCCACTAATTGAAGAATTACCTACCCACATAGAGGAAGACCAATATTTGCATATCTTCAATTGGCTGAACAATAAAGATTCATCTTCTGTGGTGCTAATTGCTTTTGGCAGTGAATATTTCCCATCCAAGGAGGAGATGGAAGAGATAGCACATGGTTTAGAGCTCAGCAAGGCTAATTTCATATGGGTTATTAGAGTTCCAACACCAAACCCCTTGAGTGCAGCAGAGACAGTCCCAGAAGGGTTTCTTGAGAGGACAAGAGAAAAAGGCATAGTGGTGGAGGGATGGGCACCACAAGCTAAAATTCTACAGCATCCAAGTATTGGAGGCTTTGTGAGCCACTGTGGATGGGGGTCTACAACAGAGACCTTATACTATGGGGTTCCAATAATAGCCATGCCCATGAATGTTGATCAACCTCCTAATGCCAGGTTATTGGTGGAACTTGGAGTGGGAAAAGAGGTGAGAAGGGACGAGAATGGGATGCTTCAAAGGGAAGAGATGGCAAAAGTGATTGAGGAAATAGTAGTGAAGAAGACTGGGGAAGATGTGAGGAGGAAAGCAAGAGAATTGAGTCAAAAAATGAGAATGGAAGAAGAGGCATTGGTTGATGACGCTATTGAAGAGTTGCAGATGATTTGTTTCAAGAACATGCAGAAACAGTCACCCCCTGCAGACTCTCTATAGATAACAATAATAAATAAATAAATGTAACATTGCCTACTAATTTTCTCTAATACTACCTCTGTCTCTAATCGTTTTAATTTTTTATATACACATTAAAAATTTTAAATATGAGTCATTTTAACTTTTTTTTAAAATATTAGGAAATAGTCAATTATAGACCTAAACAAAGAATGAAGAAAGTTAATTTTGGAGAATTGGTATTTATTTTTTTCAAAATTAAAGGATTAAGTAAATAATTAATGAGATTTAATATTATAATATAGTCAATTATAGGCCTAAAAAAGAATTATTCGGAAATAGTCAATTATAGGCCTAAAAAAATAATGATGAAGTTAATTCTAGAGACTTGATATTTATTTTTCCAAAATTAAAAGATTAGGTGAACAAATTAATGAGATTTAATATAGGAAATAATCAATTAGATAGTCTAAAATAAGGAAAGAATGAATAGTTAATGTTAGATTCTCTTAAAAGATAAATAATAGTTAAACATTAAAAAGTTGTTTCTTTAGAAATAATTGATAATTGAAAGCCTATAAAATTGTAATTAATTAACTCTCCTTAATTAAAAAGGTTTAAAAATTAAAGTGTTAGAAAGAAACTCTTAACATAGAAATTAATACTCCAATTGTAGTACCAAATTGCATAAAATATTATTTTCTAATTGTATGTATTACTTATAAGATTATAATCATATCTTCAACAGTTACGTCTATTAAAAAAAATTTAAAAATTAAAAATTCTAAAATTTTATTTGAGATCAACTATGTAGATTTAATAGGTTGGGTATATTATCTATTTAAAGTAATATGTTAAAGTATCTTAATATAAACTTCAATAAGTAATTTTGCAGTGGAAAAAGTAAGATTCATATAGGTTCCTTGTAAAATTTTATCCTTTGTTCTTCTTGTCTTTCACGGCACAACTATATATGGGTGGCCGAATTTTCCGGTCCTTTCTTCAATTCAAATCATTTACGGGTCTAAACCGAAATCTGCCGAATTACTGGACCAGGTTTGATTTGATTGTTAGAATTTACTCCACACTCTCACGAGAATTCGGCTATGTTTTGGAAGCACACACTATATTCTGAATTCATAATTTAATTATTCATTCATCAAATATCATTTATATATAACATATATCCACATACAATATACATATTCTTATTAATCATAGAATAAGTAATTAAAAAATAAAAGTATATGACAATATTAATAATTACTTTTTTGTTTCAAAATAAATGTCATTTTAAAAATTTACACAAATATGAAAAATGTTTAAAACAATACAAATTGTAGTATTAAATTTCAAATATATCCTTAATAAATAAGTATTTTAAATCAATCTTTCATTATTTCTCTCTCTCTATAATTAGGGGTGGCAATGAAATGGAGATTCGCTTCAATTCGGCCCGTTGAAGTCGGGTATTCCTCGAATTTAATGGGGCCGGGGTCGAGGATGGGTTTTAAAAAGCGGGGATTAGCGGGGATAGAGACGGGGGCGGGGATTTATTTTTCCCTGTTGAAGCCCCGCGGGGATTCGCCCCGCAAATCCCTGACTTCGGCTTCAGTTCTATTTTTAATAAAAATACTATTTTTAATAAAAATAGTATTTTATCTCTATTTTTTTAAAAGAAAACCATTTTATCCATTTGTTTACTTACAAAATTAAATAAAATGAGTTTATATTATTGACTAAATAATTGTTAGTCATATTATTAACTATATTAATATAATATTATTTATGTAATTATATGTGAACATTTTTTTTAAAAATGTAACTATAATTTATATTATTAAATATATTGATTTAAATAATTTTATATTATTAACTATATACTTAACTAATTATGAATTTATATTATTAAATTTTGTAGATTACAATGAGATTATATTATTGACTAAGTATTTATTGATATCATTAGTCAAATAGGGTCAAAGCGGAGTCAAGCGGGATCAAAGCGAAGTCAAATGGAATCAAAGCGGAGTCAAATGGGAGCGAGAATGGGGCGAAGGCGGATGATGTAAAGCGGGGACGGGGCCACTTTTCAAATTTTTTAAATGAAGGCGAGACGGGGACGGGGATTAGTATTTAAAGTTGGGGCGAGGCCGGAAGTTGGGGACTCCGCCCCGATTCGCCCCATTGACATCCCTATTTATATGATCACTCTCATTCTATCTCCATTTAAATAAGGATAAAATTGAAAATATTAATTATTGATACTAAAAAGACACTTCTTATGAACAAAACAAAACTTTTTAAATGACATTTATATTAAAATAGAGATTGTATATACTCCTTCCGACTCTTAAAATATTTTTGATTTCTATTTTCGTCCCTTCCAAATTAGAGTATAATTAATTTTTCAATGAACAAAATTGATCTTATTTAATACATTGACTTAGCCATTCATTTTTAAGAATAGTTTTGGAACTCTAAATATAATTACATCACAATTCATTATTATCCCAATATAATTAAACATTTCATATAAAAAGAATCATGTGTTTATGGTGGGTTACCAAAAAAAAAAGTTTAATAAATATAATTAATATTTCAATGAAAGAGTAATTGTTGAGTCAATTCTAGTATAATGACAAAGTAGGAAAATTGTAAACAAAAGTTTCATCATTTCAACGACATTAAACAATGTCTTTTTTATTTGTGTGAAAAATATGAACTATCTATATTAGTGGGATTAGATGGAGTAGTAATTAAAAAATAAAAGTATATAATAATAATAATAATTTTAACCATATACCTTCCAAAATAATGATCAATGTTCTCAAATAGAGACCTTGATTGTCCTTGTTGGTATCATTGGCACTGGTTCTGAAAGATTGCAGAGGATTTCATCAAGAGAATAATAGAAAAACCAATTATGACGTTCCAAGTCAATGATGAAAATAAAGAATAATTATTTTTTTATGAATAATAATTATATACACACAGACATTCATGAATCATGATCGACATTAAAATTAATATAAAGTATGACAATATTTCAATGCTTAGCATGAAATAAATATTATAATGAGTAATAATATTTCAAAAACATTTTTAAAAAAATAGTGAACATAATAACGTTATATAATAGTAACAAGAATATGAGAATAATCATATTACTTTTCTCGTCAAGATTATATATTAATAAACATTATTTAAAGTAGTAAAAATATAATACACATAAAATTATAATTATTCATTTTCTATATCATTATACATCATTTCACTATATATGTAAAGGTAATACAATAAAACCTCTATAAATTAATATTGTTGAGACCATGAAATTTTATTAATTTAGACATGTATTAATTAATCAATAATTTAATAATTTCAAGCGTGTTCTTGATCCAACGGATATAATTTTTATATTTAATAAATTGAAATTAGTTTATCATATTTAACTAAAATATTTAAAAAGTTAATAAATTAATTATCAAAATTACTTTTGGTAATTGTTTAAGATATTTTTGGTATTTCCATAAAGGTACAAATTGCCTAAAATCTTTAAACTCAAGCAAGTATTTTCATATATAAACAATATGGAAAAATTCTTAAAATCATATCCATCAATAAATTATAATCTAAAGGTGTTCTAATATCAACCATGATGAATTCAACATCTCTTTACAATTTTTAACGGGTCAAAAATACAACACCAAAACTTTTGGATAAAAATGAGAAAAGTTAGAGATAAAATTCACCAATATTTAAATTTCAAGAAAAAAATCATAATTTTAAAGAATTATTAATTTATAATATTGAACGGACTAAAGATTTATATAAAGATTTTTCTAAAAATTATTATATTATTAATTTATTAAAATTACTAATTTTTTAAACTAGTTCAAGTTGGAACCAAACAAATATATTATTTATATATTATTTTAGAGAGATTATTAATTTTTGAATGTTCTATTGTATTTCTTTAGTAGGCATGTCTCCAACTTCTTTTTTCTCTTATGTATTAGGGAGTCTCCAACTAAAGGTAACCTTATATTTTTAAGTTCGTGTAGCATGATCTTTTTAAGTTGGGCTAAGCCTAAAAAATGTCAATACCAAAAAAGTTCACATACGTCAGCCTAACCCATTTTTCCTCCTTGAGCCATTAAATCAGACCAATCTTTAAGTCTAGTCTAGTCCAACGAAAATTGGACTAAACCGATTTTACTCCTTCGCCATGTTGGATTGAGCCACCCAATTTTCCAAATCTATCTCACACTATAAAAATAAAGGTAAATTTCACTCAACCCCTTTTATCTTCTAATTAATCTTCTAATTAAAGTAATATGCTCAATGATATATTTAATTTTATCAAAATAGTATAATTAGAAGGTTTAATTTCATTAAGCTCCTTAAACTTCCCATGAAAAAACAAACTCCCTCCTCAATCTTTAAATTGTCTCAATATAATCCATTCATCTTTTCAATTATTTTAGTTAAGTATTACAATTTATCATTTTTTGTCAATTAACCTTTTATTTTTCATTAACTCTTATAAATTAAGATAAAATATTACTAAAATTTAAAAAAATTATGAACTTTTTTATGTGTTTAAAAATGTGAATAAAAAAATATGGATTTAATACATTATAAAATTTAAAACATTTGAGGAAATAAAAAATGTTTTTTTTACTATTTTATATTTTTTAATGCGTTTAATCAATATTTTTTCTTCACATTTTCAATCAAATAAAAAAGTTCATAGAATTTTCTATATTTTAGTAATATTTTATTTAAATTTATGAGAGTTAATAAAAAAAGTAAAAGATTAATTAACAAAAATAATGATAAATTGTAATAAAAATTATACTTAACTAAAATAATTAAAAATATGAAAAATTAAAAATATGAAAGAGCATATTGAAATAATCAAAAGATTGAGGAGAGTTTATTTTTAATGAAAAATTTATGGAGTTTATGAAATTAAACCTAAAAATAATAAAGTATTGATACCCCAAAATTTGGAATGAAAAGCTGAAGATTTGGGCCTATGGAGCACCAAAGTCAACAAAATACGATATGTAAAATTAATGGATCTCAATTTGGACGCTTAAGTTTGAAGTTATGGGTTTCTGTAATGGGCCTCATGTGTGGAATAAAGAAAAGAA
Organism: Apocynum venetum; assembly: GCA_019593545.1. Lineage (NCBI taxonomy): Eukaryota > Viridiplantae > Streptophyta > Magnoliopsida > Gentianales > Apocynaceae > Apocynum > Apocynum venetum. The sequence goes on from SRSM01000127.1 coordinate 4,695,694, forward strand.
CATGGATTTTACTTAATGGCTCCCTAGTCTTTTGGGCCTTATGGATTATATAATCTTGAGCAGCTACGACTAAAATAAAGATTAAGATTTCACTTTTTAATTAATAAAAAAATGAAAAACCCCTTAAATTTAATTTTCTTCCTCAATTTTAATACTTCATTCCTCCTATTTGATAGACTTATTTTCATTTTTTATTTGTCACAAATTATAATGCACTTTCTTTATTAAAAGCATGTATATTTATTATTTGATTAAAATATCTCTAAAGTAAAATTATTTATACCTAAAAAGAACATTAAATTCATTTTAAAATGATAAATGGTAATGATATTTTAAAAATGATTCATAAAAAATATATATTCTTAATAATATTAATTATATTTTCTTAATCGATATGAAAAAATAAATAAACTTATTAATTTGAGACCAATAAAGTAACAATTTATCTCTTTTTCAAATTCTCGTCATAATTAGGATAATTGTAAATTGACTATTAAATTAAAAAATGAATAAAATTTTAAAAAATCCATAATACACATTAATAATTGTAAAATGAATCTTATAGTTTATAGTTTAGGGCAAAAAAGATTGACATGCAATGCTTTTACATTTTGAGTAAAAAAGGTGGAAACAAAGCTTGGTAATGATATGATATGTTTGAAAAGAATCCTCATGGAAAATTGACACGAGGATCTCAACTCTTTGAATATGAGTCGGCACAACCGCACAAAAATAACTTTGAAGAGACACGTCACATTAAACATCAAAGGACTTGATAGACGCCATCTTGCTCTCATAGATCATTATTGTATTTTATTTTTTGAGGAAATCATGGGTGGGTGGGTGGGTCATTATTGAAGATCCTCGTGGAGCATAACCACGATAAAGATATTTGGTGATGTGAAAGAAAAATTATCAATAAAATAAATTTTTATTTAAATATTATGAATTTTTGTTATGAAATTTAAATTTTACTTGTTATTTTTTATATGTATTTGACATTCGAGCACATTTATCAATTTATAACTCGTCTAATTAATGAAAATCTGATTATGAAAAAATTTATTGTCTCTCCCTTATTAAAAAGATAATTATTATGGCCTTATGAATACGCGAACATCAATTTTTAGGGATATCTTCTCTTTCCTATTTTTTTTTTTGAGACTTCTCTTTCCTATTATATGGTTGTAATAATCATACCAATTATTTAGACTTTAATATTTCAAAATTTCATTTCATAAAAAAAATAAAATATTTATAAGTCTTTTAATTTTTTTTCTTTCTATTTTGATGAAAGAATTACACATATTAAGAAATTTTTTATCCTATTAACATGCTTTAATTTATTGTTTCTTTGTTTTTTTAAAATTGTTTTCACTTCTCTTATCTCTTTTAAGTATTATTTTTCTGTCAATAAAAGTAATATTAGAAATAAACAATAAAAAAATTTTAAAATTTATTAAATTATTTATATTTTGAAACAACACATAAGTCAGTAATTTTTTTTTATAAGAGAGTATTATATTAATGTAATTAATAAGAGGATTGCATGTGTCACTAAGGAATGATCAATGGCACTTGTTTAAGTATAGATAGAAAATTACTTTATTTTGTAAAGTTAAATATTATAATATAAAAATATGAATATATAATTTTAAACATAAAAAATATTATTATGTATTAAGTAACCGTGTCATAACTAATAAATCATAATTTAAGAATCAAATATTCATATTTTATTTAATACAAAAATTAAATTGACCTTTAAGAAGTTATTCTAATATTCTTATGATTAACATAATTAAAAGTGAGATGGCATAAATTAGTTAAATAATAAATTATTTAAATTCATAAAATTATTAGTGAAACTTCAAATCAATAATATAATTATTTAAAGTAAATTATAAAATATTTTTAAATAAAAATATTTAATTTTAAATTAACAACGTATTGAATAAATTCAATAATTTTAAAAAGTAGTAAGTACTTATATTAAACAATAAATAAAAGAATGGATGAACTAAATAAGGCGGGGAAGAAAGAAACAAGAGACAAGTGACAAATCCAGTGGTTTTTTTAATAAATAAATAATTATTTCAGTTTGTTCACTTTATATTTATATTAGAATTAGAAATTATAATTATATAATTAAACTATCTAAATTATCCTTATTTAATTGTTAATTTGTAACTATAGTAATTTGAAAATTTGTTATGAAATAACACTTTTCTATAAATTCATTCATCAATAGTTATATTTTCATTATAAAAGTATTAATGAATATTCATACTTTTTGTGTTGTGACTCATTAAAAACAAATCAATGTTAAGGCTTTATATATTTTTAAAAATTTAAATTTATATATTCAAAAATTTAAAAAATAAAATTGTAAAAATATATATTAAAATTAAAAATTAAACAATTTAAAAAAATATAAAAAAAATGTGAAGAATTAAATTGAAATGGACGACTGTGAAAACGCATGCTTACTTGCACAATTGGAGTAATTAGGTAACAAAAGTAAAGGTGGGGGGAAATGGCTGTCCGGAAACAGCTGTTTCACAATTAGCCAATCACCCTTATTAAAGCTGCCCATCAAATCTTCCATTTGATGGTCCAAAAAGCTGCATGAATTGCGGATACACACAATCAGCTTAGACATTGGATGAAGAGATTAAGACAAATTACTTTGATTGTTTCACTTAATAATAAACAACTTTTCTATGAGCTTATCATGGAATCATTGAAACTAGCCTAACCTACTTTTTCTTCAAGTTTATCCTTTTATTTTACTTTTTACACAATTTTAAATTATAATATAGTTTCTTTATTCGGTATGTTATTTATTTTTTAATTATCTAAAATATTCTTATTTAATATATTTTATTATTATTAAACTTAATTTTAAACTATTGAAATAATATACATTAAATAAATATTTTACTTCTCAAATATAAGTGCATATTTTTTCATATGCGTTAAATTAAATTTATATATATTTTCATACAATTAAATTTAAATTCGCTCAAATTTTAAATACAATGTAAAAAAGGAAAAATATGAACAGTGAAATATTTTACAATTTTAACAAAATTAAATATATTTTCTTAATTCGTGTGAAAATTTTTATTTGTCCATGTTTGTGAAACGGAGGGAGTATAATTTATTAAAAATAAAAATATTTAAGATGTTGAATTAGACCTTGAGTTACTCTATTTTTTAAAAATTAAATGTGTATATTTGACTTAGTTTAAAAATTAAGAAGAACATTTGACATAAAAAAATCATCACATATATTTCTTGTTGTTAATGAGCTTATATGTTTTTTTAATTAAAAATATAGTTCATAGAATTTTAAATAAAAATATATATATATATTTATTTTTTAAAAGTGAACATTCTAATTAAGTTATAATGAAAATGTATATATTATTAACTTATTAGGAGGGTGAGAAAGAGAGAAGCAATAGTAATATTGAAAAGATTTATGAGTGGTATTATGTTAGTTTATCTACAAACAGTTACATATAATTTTTTTTTCTTTTTCTCTTTTTGAGTAAAAGTATTATGGTATAAAAAGAAGGAAAAAGGAGTCATTGATAAAACTCATTTAGTGCTTCTTTTTTATAAAACTTACTTATTTTGGAGGGGAAAAGGTATCCTAGCAATGCAGCCTAAAATGTGTTTTGTACTTTTGTACAACATCAAATTAATGCCAAATGTTTAGAACCCCATGGTGTTGGTGTTGTTGTTGTTGCAGCTATTTGCCTCCCATTTTGGTCTTTCTCTAATGGTTTCATCATTCAATTCATGTGCCAAAGTGGCATGAAAATTACTTGTCAATGCCAACAACCCCAATATTATGTTAATGGTCATTCAAAATAAAGTGTTTGGACCATCACTGAACACTATTTATGTGAATGTGAAATGTCCCGGGCGCCACCTTTCATGTTTGAGAGTTGTTATTGGCCATAATTTTAGGGCACACATCAATTCCATAATCATGCTTCGTCACATTCACTTAAAGCATCAAGTATTTTCATCTTTTAAAGAATTATTCATTAGAAACTGTGACTTTTATTTACTAACAAAAGGAATTAATTTTGAACTTTTTTTATGACGTGAAATATGACGTCACTACTCTAAATTACGTTATGGATAAACTCCACTTCTGTAGGTTAAGGTTGGCTTGCAAATCACACAAAAGATGTAAATTTTCTAATAAGCTCGATTGGCAGGATTCGATCTCAATACCTTAACATTTTGAGTTGTTGGAACTAACTCAGCCAACACTTTCAACACGAGTCATAGGTAGAACTTTTAAAAGTTCACAATTTTACAATTTTAAATGGTATACTCCCTCATTAAAAATTGTAAGTCTATATTTGAATTAATTTTAAATAGCTTTTAACTTTAAAAAATTCATCACGTAATCTTTATTAGTATTAATTTATTTAATAGTAACATACCTGCTTTGAGGGATGCTTTTTTCCTTAGTGCTTCTTTTAATATTAATATTTCTATTGTCTTTAAAAAAAATAGTAACATACCAATACCATTAATCGGTGAATGAAAATCTCTTGAATTATAAAATTTAAATGAAAAATATATTTAAGAAAATAAACATTCAATTCTAAACATAAAAAAAATACGAACTTTCAATTACAGACATAAATAGTCATAATTTGATTTTTTAAAATAATAATAATAATAATAATAGCTTGTTATTTTTGTATATAATCTCTTGACTCTTATGGATTTCTTCAAACACATAGATCTAAATTGTGCGTAGTAGGTTATGATCAACCCTTGTGTGCTCATGGTTGTGAAAAGAAAAATGGAACAGTTACAATTTTTTTCACCGTTAAAGTTGCTCTAAAATTTGCTACTGATGCGATTGATTCTCATCGCAGTCGTTGCCATACAAGAAAATTATTCCTTTGACATCTTTTCAACATTTTTACACTTTTTTTAATATATCCCTTCAAATTTTACTGCCAGTACCATATATTCCCTCAATATTTTTTTTTTAGTAAAAACAAAACATCCTAAATTTCTTCCTTTTCTCTCCCCAAATAGATTCCAATAAATTTAATATAAATTCTTTATTGAATTCCATGCAAACTTTTCAACTTCCAAATAATCAAATTATTCTCTATTGTTTCCAAATTCTCAAAGTAATAGTGATTATTTAAGTTGAAATTACAAAATAAAATCGTAAAAAAAATAGAAATGTGTAATGTAATAATATGTAAGTCCTATTTATAAATTTTTTTTTTATCAATGTATTATTGGAGTGAAGGTCTTGAAAAGCTTACTTATTTTGGAGGGGAAAAGGTATACCTTACAATGCACCTAAAAAAGTGCTTTGTACTTTTGTAGAACATGAAATTAATGCCAAATGTTTAGAAGCCCATGGTGTTGGTGTTGTTGTTGCAACCATTTGCCTCCTATTTTTGTCTTTCTCTAATATTTCACCATTCAATTCATGTACCAAAGTGGCATTGACAATTACTTGTCAATGCCAACAACCCCAATATTAATTATGTTACTGTGAGCTTATTCGCAATAAAGTGTTTGGCCAAAGCATTCCCGATAACATTGATTTTTAGACCATCACTAGAACTTTTTATGTGAAGTTAAATGTCGTGGGCACCAACTTTCACGTTTGAGAGTTACTATTGATTGGTGCTTACAGGGCAATAAATCAATTCCTTAAACAATAAAAGTCAGTTTGAGACTCTTTCCCTTTCGGCAATCTGGAGGGTGGTGTGATTTCAAATCCCGTTAGGAATAAAAATTTATTTTAGATGCACATTTTTTATTTAACTCCTTCACAATGGCATTGAAATAGGTACAATTGAGATGGTGGGACGGTCGATTTCGCTTTTAGAGAATTATTATTATTGGTCATAATTTTGAAACACACATCAATTTTATAATCATGTTTCGCCACTTAGGTTTTGTTTTCACTTAGAGCATCGAGTATTTTTTTATCTTCTAAACAATTATTCATTAGAAATAGTGACTTTTATTTACTAAGAGAAGGAATTAATTTTGACCTCTTTCAACATGAGTATCTGTAGAACTTAGAAGTTTGACAATTTTACAAATTTAAATAGTATACTCCCTCCATTTGAAATTATATTATATGTTCACATTTGAGTTAATCTTAAAAATTGGAGAGAAAAAAAAGTAGGCTCCAATAAATTTAATCTCGATTCTTTATTGAATTTCATGCCAACTTTTCGACCTCCAAATAATCAAATTATTCTCTATTGTTTTCAAATTCTCAAAGTAATAGTTAATATTTAAGTTGAAATTACAAAATAAAATCGTAAAGAAATAGATATGTATGTAATATAATTTTGACGTCCTATTTCACCCAATTTTTTTAAAAATGTATTATTGGAGTGAAGGTCTTATAAAAAAAATTAAAAAATAACTCGGTGCGATTGTATATGGCACCACAAAAGGTCAAAAACAATTTGATGAATGATGATGCAACTCAAGAGAGTTGCCCCATTAAAGAGATGCTTATTGAGTGATACTTTGTGGCTGTTGAATGTGACCTCGATCATTTATGCCATATATAGTCAAATTTGTCTTCTCATCCTTCATATTATATATATATATATGGAAGATAAAGACATACAAAGTAGTAATTAACTAATAATAGTGATGGAGATTGAAGGAGATAAAGGGACTAATCATGGAGAAAAAAAGATACCCTATATATGATGGTACGACGTTTGTGCCATTTTCCTTTTCATGCCAATCATGACTTGTCATTGTCGGAAAATGCTTTCCACTAAAACCATGGAGACTGGTCCAGACCGAGACACCATGGCCTCTTTCTTCTTTTTCTCCCATGATCACCACCTTTGATTTCACCAGTACGTACGACGCTCTGGAAAAAGAAAAGAAAAAAAAAAACAAAAGAGGAGTAAGAAGTAGTATTATTGGAAGAAATGATCAGAATTATCCGTACAAAATGGAGTTATGTCTAGAGGAACAAGGCTGCCCTAAATCAAAGGGCCAATTGGGAAAGGGGGAAGGAAGGGAATAGCAGATTTCATTTGCCCACTTGGAGGGGTCTCCAAGAGTTCCCAATTCTTGGAACAAAGTTGGCGTTCCCCCCCAAAAGCTGGGTACAGAGTATACCTTTAGAACCCCGTCTACGCTACTCAATGACTACGTTAACCTTAGTCTTACCGCTCCATTTATTTATTTGGTAAATACCTTAGTACCTTACCCCTCCAGTTTTAGTTGGATTTAAATCTTCTATTCTTTTTTCTGTCTTAGTACTACTTGTTTAATAAATATTTGTTTTTATAATTTTATTTATTTCTGTAATAATTCTAGAAATGACATAAAGCATGTGATGATGTTCATTATGTAGAATAAAGAAGAGAAAAGTGACAAGAATCTAATAATCCTGTGCAGAAGCAGCAGCTATCATAATGCTCCCAAAATGTGGCATTTGTGAATGATCCTTTAGAACCGCTGCCACCATTGCATTGCAACCTTAAATCTGCCATTAGTAACCATCACAGATTAAATGACACGTGATCTCAGTTGGAGGAGTCCCGATCTACCCCGTGATAGCCTCATGATGTTGTACAGGTTCATCTGACTTCATAACACAAATTTCTGTTTATTATAATCTTGATGCAAAAACCGTCCTTGTAGATCAATAATATTGATACTTTATTAAATTTTAAAATAAAATTATTTTGATCTTTTTAAACTTAATGAAATTTTTTTTATATAAAAAAGAAAGTAAAAACACGAAAATATCAATTAGTAGAGCACCGCCCGCATGGGGGAAGGGAAGAGCAGCACATAGAGACCATCTCTAGACATTAACTTACACTGTGGATGAATATGCATGGAGATTGCCAGATTGGACAGCTTTTCACCTTTTTACACTTTTTTAATATAAAAACATTGCCAGTTGGACGTTTACAATTTGATAGTTGCCCATTATTTTTAACCACCTGTTCTATGTAAATTCACTCAATTTATTACCAACAAAAAAAAAAATCTAAATTCTCAATTCTTTTTTCCACCACAAACAGATCCCAATAAATTTAATATCAATTCTTTCTCCAATTTCATGCAAAAATTCCAACCTTCAAATAATAATTTTTTTATTGTTTACAAATTCTCAAAGTAACATTTAATATTTTAAGTTGAAATTATAGAATAAAATAGTAAAGATTCACATTTGACTTAGTATAAGGATTAAAAATATCTTTTGACCTTAAAAAAATTACCTTATTATCTGCTTTATTAATTATATTAGTGGTCGAGGTTAGTCACTGAGATGAAAGTTCTTTAAAGTAATAAGGTTGATAGTAGAAGTTTAGATAAAAAATATATTTGGATTGACATTCAAAATTGATTTTTTTTTCATTTTTCATAAAAATATATTTTAAAATATTTTTTTCTAATCTCATATATGGTTAACCCCCTAATCAGATAAACAATATTTTAAAATGATAATCTCAAACCATTTATTAACTATATCTTATATACTTCATATTATTATCAATAATGTGCGACTCAAAACATATGGATCACTTTTCAATTCCTAATAAAAAATTTATTTCCAAGCATAACTCTATTTTAAAAAAAACAAAAATTATTTTAAAACTCAATCGGCCATTCCAAATATACTCAAAATTATTTTAGGAAAGTGGACATCTCAAAATATAAATGTGAATATTCAATTTCGAATAGATGAAATATAAATGTGTGATGTAATTTGTAAGTCTTAATTTTAAATTTTTTAGAATTATATTATTGGAGTTGAATGTGATATAAAAACAATTTACTCATTATCTTTCAATTTGATATTCTTGGTTTCCTTTTTGGTTAGTTACAAATTATGTCACTTTTCTTATTCAATGTACAATGAATTAATTATTTGATTAAATATTCATATTAAAAGTGAGATAATTTGTCTTTAATAAGTGGATTAAATTCACTTTGAAATGATAAATGATGAGCGTATTTTAAAAATACTCATGAAAAATATATTTTTTCAACTATATTAATTATGTCTAATTAATCGATAGTGAAAAAAAATCAAGTTTATTAAATTGAGAAACAAAAATGGTACCATGAGATCTACATAATAAGTCAAAAAACTTATGATGATGCAACTCACGAGAGTTGATCCAATAAAGAGATGCTTGAGTGATACTTCGTGGTTTTTGAATATGAGTCCTCGATCGATCGTATATGCTATATATAATCAAATTTGTCTACTCATCCTTCATGATATGGAAGATAAAGACATACAAAGTAGTAATTAACTATAGTGATGGAGATTGAAGGAGATAAAGGAACTAATGATGGAGAAAAAAGATACCCTACGATGGTACGACGCTTGTGCCATCTTCCTTTTCATGTTAATAATGCGTTGTCATTGTCGGAAAATGCTTTCCACAAAAACCATTGAGACTGGTCCAGACCGAGATACCATGGCCTCTTTCTTCTTTTTCTCCCATCAATCCATGATCACCGCCTTCGATTTCACCAGTAAGACGCTGTCACTTTGGTCGAAGCTCGGGCTTAGTTTGGTCCAGGCCACCAAACGTGATCGAGAGCGACGAGAGGGCATACATGTGATGTGCCCATGTATAAATTTTAGGGTTTAATGATCCGCTCTTTGTTTTTTTCTTGAATAGTATTATTTCTATTCATTTCATAAAAAAAATATAAAGTTTTTGTGTTTGTTTTTAAATATAAATCATTTTATAATTTTTTAAGAATCTTTTATTATTTTTTTCTCATAATATCTTCACTTATTCATTTTTTTTAATGTCTCGTTATTGTAAAATAAAAATTTGAGTTTCTAGTTATAATGATATTTTATGAAAAAAAAAAGAGAGGTTAAGTTGGAAGTTTTTATTAATTACTCTTATAAAATGAGATTTACTTAGAAGGTTATAATTGGAAAAAAAAAGTAAATACTGCCTACGGCTAGATTTAAATGTTTCCATAAGATTCATACAAGAATTAAGAAACTATAATATTGTACTATCTTGTTATTGATATACTTAATAGTGAGATTATGTGAGGTAAATTGATTAAATTAATAGATTGTTGTAGAAACTCTAAATAAAACTATTTTTATTTTAAAAAATTATAAATGGAGTAGTATCTTATTTATATTTTTAAGAAAAGGGTACTAATCTTGATTTCTAGAAGTACTAAAAATGCATGATAAACTTCGAATTGTGACGTGAAAGAAAAAAAGAGTAATTAATTACTTTTTTTTAATGAAAAGTAACAAGTACTATTGGTAGTAATGATCAGAATTATCCGTACAAAATGGAGTATGCCCAGAGGAAGAAGGCTGCCCTAAATAAAGGGCCAAAGGGATGGGGGGTATTAGGTCTCCAGAGTTCCCAAATCTTGGAACAAAGCTAGCGTTCCCCCCAAAGCTGAGTGTAGTGTATACCTTTAGGAGACCGTCTGGCCTATTCCCAATACTCATTGACTCAATGAATACCTTAACCTCACCCCTCATTTATTTATTTATTTGATAAATACCTTACCCCCTCCATTTTGTTCCATTTAAAATATTGTATTCTTTTTTTTTTCCTGTCTTACTACTTGTTTAATAAATATTTATTTTTATAATCTTATTTAATTCAGTAATAATTTTAGAAATGACATAAAGCATTTGACAATTTTCAGTAAGTAGAAGAATAAAGAAGGAAAAAAGAGCCAAGTATCTAATAATCCTGTGTAGAAGCGCAGCTATCATAATCCTCCCGAAATGTGCCTATGAACTGCTGATCCTTTAGAACTGCTTGCCACCATTACATTGCAACCTTAAATCGTGCCTATGAGAATCTGCCATCAGTACGTGATTAAATGACGCATGATCTGTTGGAGGAGTCCCCGATCTACCACATGACCGCCTCATTATGTTGTTCAGGTTCATCTTATGGAGATCAATACTTAATTTAATTTTAGTAAAAGAATTTTGGACTCAGATTTTTTTGCATTTACTCGGAAGAAAGCATATCTCTCATTTTAAAACTCTTAAATGGAAGCCGATCTCTATTCCTTATTCCAATGAACAGTATTGTAAGTTGTAACTATATTTCGAATGTGCTTTTACTAGTTATGGCTATAATTCCACTATTTAATATAAATCTCTTTTTTAAAAAAAATAAATAACCCTGATCTGGAATCTTTCAAGTTCCAACGTTACATTTTAAGATTGATCTAATCGTACACCTGACTTCACTTTGATATTAATGGACCCTTTCATGCAAAAAAAAAAAAAAAGTGTATATACAAAAGTACTGTCATTACAAAAAAAAATTATAGATTAAGTCTGAATATATCTTGTCGAACTTCATTCAATCACAATAAAAATATAATATTATAAAGATATTATATTTATTTTCGTGATTGAATGAAAATTACAAGATACATATATACTTAGTTAATAACACAAACTTCTATTTTGATTATAATCTTAAAGCAAAAAAAACCCTTCCTTGTTTTATATTTCTTCCTCTTTTTCTTTTTATAAGATAGTTTTAGATAATTTTACATAAATAAATAAATTATTTTACTTTTTATTATATTTTAATTTTTATTGAAAAATTAAAAGTAAATTTTAAAAATAATATAAAAAGTAACAAAATATCTTATAGTTAAAGATAATATAGTTTGTTTAATATATCTTATAAAAATAGACAAAATGAGTAATATATTAATAACATAAATTAAATCAATAGTATTGATACTTTATTAAAATTAAAGTGAAAATATTTTAATCTTTTTAAATTGAATGAAAAATTTAAAATGTTTTTTAAAACAAGTGAAAAGGACAATAAGTATTTACGAAAATATCAATTGACAATTAATCCAGCACCCGCCGGGAGAAGTGGGAATGGCCGGGAAGAGCAGCACATAGAGACTGGACATTAGAGGGATATGCATGGAGATATGGACCTGAATCCCTCCTCAGAGATTAGATCAGATTTTATTGGCACTTGCATCAATCAATATGATAGGGTCCAAGCTAGTTAATACTACCATCTAACCAATGATCTTCTAGAAGGTGTTGAGATTTTGCAGTTAACTAAATCTGTGACTCCAATTTTTTATTCTATTGAATTTGCAGTGAGAATACTACTGCTGTCCTGGATACGTCTGTAGCACAATAAAAAGACTTAGAAGATCAAGCACGGCACGTAAGTGCGTGGTTTTTGGTAATATTATTAGGGAGGGGGGTTCGAATTCGATTTCTAATTATAGCATTACATTAGCGTTTAGATTGTACTCTCTCTCGTTCTCTTTTTTATTTTTAAAATTTTAAAAACTTAATTTTTTCTTCCTTTATTTCTTATTCTTAAATCATGACACAAAGATAGTGATGCAATTTTTTTAACACATATTAAAAAATAACGATTAATTAAGTTGAGTTATAAATTTTACATACACTTTTACTTATGTACCCTTACTAATTTTTAATTACTTAAATTATTTCAAAATAAACAAATTAATATCCTTTTCTTGAAAAATATAATTTCAATTAACTTTTTGACTGAATACTAATTCAATTGCTTTATAGTTTATTTTTAAATTGTGAACCCAACATAAAATTAATTGATAGTTGATAGCAATAAATAATAATTAGGGATAAATATAAAAATGAAAAATTAAATATTATATTTATATAGAAATTGATCTATCTTTTTTGGATAATTAAAAATAAAATAATAGACAATCTTTTGTGGAACGCAATGAATATTTTATTTATCATAAAATATAAGATATTTTGAATAAGTTATTTGTCTCAAAACATAATATATTTTGAGACTTTTGATAATTATTTTATATATTTTTATAATATTCTTAAATTGATATAGATAAAATAAATAGTTTAATTCTAAATTTTCAAAAAAAGAGAATGACATAATAAATTATATATTTAAAAAATTATACTACATTATTAATATGCGTTAAATGCCAAAGTGTCCTTAATACGTAGGGTGTTAACTTCATTTTTTCTTCATCTATTTATTATTCTCAAATAATTTTTTTCTTATTTCTTATTTATAAGATAAAATAAATAAGAGTATCATCAGAATTAAAATATTTTTTATGTTAAATTACTTCTAATATCATATAAATAGGAATTGAGAGACTAGTTATGTGTTTTTGTGAATAATAGTTAGACTCGACTCGAGTCAAATTCAGATTAACCCCACCAACTATAAAAATATTATGTGCTCTTTTTTATCATTACATTATAAGTTAATCATGGACATGAACCTAGATATATATATAATCCAAATATAACTTACAAATGCTTTAGATTTAACCTATATATATATATATATATATATATAATCCAAAAAATATTTAAATTGATTCAATCATAAGCTGCAACTTATTAAAGAAATGGATTTCACCGATTAAACTACAAAAATGTCATGATCACTGTCGCACTAACTTTGAAATAGGAGAAATTAAATATTGAAGCAGTGTTTTGTTGGCCACGAGGAAGTTCTCTTGTTGTAATTAGGTAAGCAACTAGTGGATTCTCCCAAAAGCACAAAAAAGAAATCTAGCCTGCTCATTGTGCTTTGTCAAATCAAATGCAAAGATTCCAAAAGCCATGCATATTTACTTTTTCTTTTTTTCTTTTCCACATGCATACTTTTATTATTCCGTTTGAAAATATAAATATTTTATGAATGTATTTTTTATAAAATTTAATAAGTATTTTTACCTTTTTATTTATTATTCATGTTATCTTTTTATTTTTATTTTAAAAAAAACTTAACTGAAACTTTATTAAAAAATTGTATAAAATATCTATATTTTAAAAGAATGATGGTAGTATTTAAGCATACTCCACAAGACTCCGAACACATGTCGAGCATATTCCAAAATAATTAGATCTTTGTAGTACTCTAGATTCCTTGCCTTGAATAATTTGCTAACTAGTATCCTTCACATTTGGTTTGTTTGCAAGTCATTAAATAAAAAATCATTCTAGCATCAATCATTCATCCTCTAAAAAAAGTTGTTTTATAATTAAAATACTCCATTAGTGTAGAAATAGAAGTAATTGAATGATTTTTTATTTGTCTTAGAATAGAATATAAGTATTTTTATGTAATTTTATAAATATTTCACAATTGACTTTTTATATTATTTTTATTTATTTTCATATTTTCTTACATGTTTCTTATTTTCAAGACAAAACGTTTATATTTTAATTTTTTCAAAACAAACTTTATTTTATCTTTCTTATTTTCAAAACATAATAATTAAGGACATTTTAGAAATAATTTTGTTTTACTATTACGTGTAAAAGTGTGTACAATGACTTAAATTGATGTGCGAAGGAAGTGCTTTTTAAATAAAAATTTTTGCTGTTATTTTAAATTTCTCAAATTGGTCCTTATTTTTGCCAAATGCTTCCAGACACATAAATAAATTAAAAGTTACTAATAATAAAAATAAACAATGGCCAATAAAAATACTAGTAAAAAAGATAAGGGGTCTGGCCTCAAAGTCAACTTTTGGCTTGATTCCCAGAGTTGCTATCCTTGTATGTCAGAATATTGTATTTTCGTATTGGTCCTCCCTCATAAAGGTGGTAGGTGCCAACTGAGAAAAGTAAATCCGCAGTCTCAATTTTTTTTTTTAGGAGAAGAAGAAAAGAAGAGAAAGATGAAAAGACAAGAAAGAGGCTGACACCGAGATTCGAGGCTGTTAAGGAAACGCCTCTAGAAAACGAAATGAATAAAATACATATAATTATTTTCCAAATTTGATAGTTTTATTTGATTTTTTTATATTAATTTTAAAAATATATATTTAATGTTATTAAAAATATGTTTTTTTTATAAAATTGCACTTTCACATTGAAAACTTTTGAACATTAGAAATACTAATAAATTGTTGAGAAATTAGTTTCTTATTAATTAGATGTATTTTTTCAAGAATCTACTCACAAGTTATTATTCAAATTATACTTAATATTCTCACTTTAAATAAAGGTATTTTAATCAATTAAAAAATATATTATTTTCTTAATAAGGAAACAAATTTATAATTTGAGATAAAAAAAATAAAACAAACTTATAAAGTTTGAACGAATGGAGTATGTACTTTACACATTATAAGACAAAATAATTAATTTTTTAAATCTTTTTCATTAATAAAAAAAATCTATAAATTAACCGGAAAAGGGTTAAAAGAACTATTTTTTTATGGAAAATAGATTGGGGACCAAAATGATTCAAATTAAAGAATTAGGATCAAAACTATGAAAATGAAATAGTTTAAGGACCAAATCCACTAATTTCCTTAAAAAGAAACAGGACAGCGAGAGGGAAAGAATATAAAAGTGGTTAGAAAGTGAGGAAAGATCCTTCCAGATAAGCATTTTAGAATGAGAGACAAGCCGCTGCTTTTGTTCTGGCAAGTAGAGAGCCGCAGGACAAACTATGTACTAGTAATATTTATTCAATTCACTTCTGATCTCTTTAATTACTATTTTTATTCATTTAAATATTTGTATGCATATTAAATATTTGAATACGATGTATTGCACTTAAGATAGCATTGAATTATTTGTTTTTCATTCATTAATATAATTTGTTTTATTGTTTCAAAGAGAGAAGGATTGAAAATAATATTATAATTACATATGGGTAATTATAAAATAAATGCTATTTCTTATTTAAATATAAAAAAGTTATCACCTTGTCTTTGATTTCAAATAATTTTTAATTAAAATTAAAAATGAACTTTTAATTATAATGAAATTAATAATAATATTTAGGTGTGTACCTTCTGGGAGTCCTCGCTAGCGATACAATCAGTATAATTTAGAATATCTGAAAATAAACACATGAATATAAAACATTGTAATCATAAATGTAATCACTTTTATCGATGAAATTGATATGTACTCGTCAATAAAAAAAAAAGTGTACTACTCTATTTTATTTTTTAGTTTTTAGGAGGCAATACCAATGATACTTAATAAATTCATGAATAATATATAAAAAACGAGATAGCGAAAGAAAGAAAGAAAGAAAAAAAAAAAGAGAACTGAAGTGATAATGAAGAGAGGAAAGATCCGTCAAAACAAGCTTCTAGATGGAGAAAGGACAATGCTCCAAGTTGCAAGAGAAGGACGGAGAGCCGCCTCTCATTATATGGAGAGAAATTCTTGACCAGATTCAAATTTAGCGTCAAATAAATTTTTAGTAAAATATTATAAATATTTATTTTGAATTTAAATTTTGTTGACTTTTTTTTATATATGTTTGTTATTCAAACTCATTACTTAATTTATAATCCATTTAATTAAAGGAACTTTGATATTGAAAGGGATTTATACTCTCTCCCTTATCAGAATAACAGAGAGCAGCAATCCAAACGGCAAAAGAAAGTGGTACAAAAGAAATACGATGGAATTAGGGATATAAGAAAAATAAAACTCACTAGTCGCCACACAAGTTGTGACTATTTTATTTTAGTTTTGTTTGTTTAATAAATCACAAATTGTTACTATTTATTCAATTCAATTATTGTCTTTTAACTGTTTGATCTTTACTTATTAAAAAAAAAATTGTTTGACTAAATACTCGTCTCTTTAATTATTAATATTTTTAGAAACAAAGAGGATAATTCAGTGGACAAAACCTTCCATATGCGGTCTTGTGATGCGAATTTGATCCCATCTCCCAACTCTTTATAATAATTTTTTTTTTATTAGTACTTCTACCCTAAGATATGAATCCCTCCAACCTCAACCTCTTATTTAAAAATAATTTTCCTTCCGATCGAATATTAATACAAGGACTAAAATGATAATTTATGCTATGCAAATTGATAATTTTGTCCTTCAAATGTTTGTCACGTTCATTTTTATTAGTTTTAGACTTTTTTCTTTTGGTTCAAAAGCCCTAGTTCTTAGATTTTTTTAAAAAAATTAAAAGACTTTGAGCAAAAAATAATAAATCAGAGACAAAAATGACTATTTATCCTTAACTAAAATGGAAATAAAAAGATATTAAGAATTTAATCAAATTAGGAAAAATAACCAATACGAGATGTGGGTCAACCATCTCTTCTGGGATTCTTCTTTTGGAAAACAGAAGCTTTCACTTTCGTCCTTGCTGCCGTTTATTCGAAACAGCCGTTTCAAAACCGTTTTAAACCTCTTTCTCGTCTTTTCTTCTCTTCGGACGTAAGAAGGCACCCTCCCTTTCATCTTGCCTCTCAGTTCTAACCACAAATACTAATGTTTCTTTCTTCTAAATTAATCTGAAAAGGTAATCAATCAATTTTGCTATAATTATGATTGGAAATACATTTACTTCTCGTCAACAAATAAGAAAAGAAAAATTTCTTATATATATTTATATATTTTCACTCAATTGCAAAAGTTATGATGGACTATAATCGAGGATGATAATAATGATCAATCACAGCTATTATTATGTGAATCACAAAATGTGTTTAAATCCGAGAAGATGTTTGTATCATTCTATGCACGGGCAACCATAATATGTCAATCAAGTGGGGTTTTAGTTCACTTGAGTTTATAAAACTTCCTACAGAATGTATGAATCATTTGTCCGGGAAAGTTAGAGTAACTTCTTGTTTATTTTTTTAAAGATTCTTTCTTACTTCCTTTCTGCCATTTATTTCCCTCTCTTTCAAGATTTAATCAGAAAGGGGTTTAGCAACTTTATACCTAAAATAATTTCCCTCCCTTTCCTATCTGCTTTTGGCAATTAGATAGGCTTTAATGTGACCTTTTTTTTCTGGAAGCTTTTTACTTTGTTCGTCCAGTTCAACCTTTTCTGTTATTGTTTTGGCCTAAAATGTGTTACTTTTATCTTTTCTTGCTATATCAACTGCGGTTATCGTTCTGCGGTTCATATTGAATATTATATTTTGTGTTCTTCTTTAGAAGATTCAAAAGGCTGAAAAGAGAAGAAAAAGCTTCAGCTGGGCTTTACCATGATTTCTTCTTCTCCTTCATGGTTGACATCTCCGGAATGTTCAACCTCAATCATCCCATCTTCGGAAAGCTCATCTTTTGTTTCAAAGGTGATACCGTGGTTTGAATATATCTTTTTATCGCCATGTTCACAGAGGGCTCTTTTTTCTGCAGTTAATCTGCTTTTCCTATTGACTCTGATAATTTTAGCAATCCGAAAGCTGAGTTCTAGATTTTTCTCAACCAATAAAAACTCTGAATCTTCCCTTGATAAACCTCTTCTTGAAGGCGAAAGGCCTCATTTTGAAACCACTCTTTGGTTCGTACTGCCTCTTGTTGGAACAGCTCTATTAGGCCTATATTACTTAGTGGTCTGCATATTAGCCTTCATCGGAGGTGTTCATTCGAGATGGTATTTTGTGGAGGCTCTGTTTCGGTTGTTTCAGGCTGTAACTCAGATAGCAATTTTGATTCTTGTTGCTCACGAGAAGAAATTTGGAGCTATTTCTCATCCTATCTCCCTTCGAATATATTGGGTTGTAACCTTGGTTCTTGTGACTTTATTTGCTGCTGCTGGAGTTACTCGCATAATTACTTTTGGCAAAAATATGGATCAAGATATGAGGATAGATGATATTTTTTCCATAGTTAGTTTTCCAGTTTATGTTTTCCTCTTCATAGTTGCCGTTAGAGGATCATCGGGAATTAACATGGTTAAAGAACCCCAAGTTGGTGGGAACTCAAGGGCAGTGATATCTCAATCCACTGAGTTAGAGTCTAATGTCAGTGGCTATGGAAGAGCTTCTTTTCTCTCCAAAGCAACGTGGTTATGGCTGAATCCAGTAATGACCAAGGGGTACCAATCCCCTTTAAAGGAGGAAGATGTCCCAAAACTTCCACGAGATCTTCGGGCTGAAACATTGGCAGAATTCTTTGAGAAGAAATGGCCTAAACCTGGTGAAGATGAGAAGAATGCTGTGAGAAATACATTATTCTTGTGCTACTGGCCGGATATTTGTATAACTGGTTTCCTGGATCTTCTAAAGCTACTTGTACAATACACTGGTCCAATCCTGATTCAAAGCTTTGTCGATTTTGCCAATGGGGACAGAAAAAACCCATATGAAGGATATATTCTTGTATTGATTCTCATGATTGCTAAGTTGGCTGAAGTACTCGCTTCACACCACTACAATTTCCAGACACAGCAACTTGGAATGCGAATGAGGTCTGGTCTAGTCTCTGCTTTGTACAAGAAGGGTGTCAGACTTTCTTGCTCCTCTAGGCAGGCTCATGGAGTGGGACAAATTGTGAACTATATGGGCGTGGATGCTCAACAACTCTCAGATATGATGCCGCAGCTGCATTCTCTATGGATGATGCCACTGCAAATTGGGATTTCTTTGGTTCTTTTATATGGATATATCGGTCTTTCAATGCTTGTTTCTTGCTTTGCAATTCTTGCAGTATTGGTGCTCACACTCTGGGTTACCTTCAAGAATGGTCTTTACCAGCTTAATCTTAGTAAGGGTCGTGATTCAAGGCTGGGTGCAACGACTGAGTTACTTAACAATATGCGAGTAATCAAATTTCAAGCATGGGAAGAACACTTCAATAATAGAATTCAAGATTCTCGTGGAATGGAATTTCTCTGGCTTAAGAAGTTTATGTTTTTGCTCTCTTTCAATATGGTTCTGCTTTGGAGTGTCCCAATTCTGATATCAGCTCTTACATTTGGTGTTGCAGCTTTATCTGATGTCGGTCTTAGTGCCGGTACAGTGTTCACCATAACAACGATTTTAAGAATTTTACAGGATCCCATTCGAACCTTCCCACAAGCTCTTATCTCAATTGCTCAAGCAGTTGTCTCTCTGGGGAGGTTGGATAGCTTCATGTCAAGTAAAGAATTAGACCCAAGATCTGTGGAAAGAGAGGAAGGTTGTAATGGCGGAGTAGCTGTGGAGGTGAGAGATGGTATTTTTTCATGGGAAGATGAAGGAAAGGTTATTCTGGAAGATATAAACTTTGAGATCAAGAAAGGGGAGCTTGCAGCGATCGTTGGAACTGTTGGATCAGGGAAGTCTTCCTTATTGGCGGCAGTCATTGGTGAACTACACAAATTCTCTGGAAAGGTATTTATTTGCTTTTACTCCCTTTCTGATCTTTGGCACCGAGAATTTACCCTTCTTTCTCTCTCTCTCCATAAGCTTTCAAAATTTGCCAATCTGAGAAGCTTTGATTTAATTATTGGACATTCAGCTAGGATTGATATACTTAGAATGGGTTGAGCCTCGCTCCAGGCTCTTTCTGATTTTTGATGAACCCTGGACAATTATACGGCTTGATTCAAGGTGGCTGATCAGCGTGTTTTTAGTAGTCTGGTTGTTCCTGTAACCTGTTCCAATTTTCTGCAGTTTATCTCATTCTAACAACAAAGTTGAGTGAAACTCTAAAAATTCCAGGCCAATCAAATCCCAGTTAGTACTAGCCCCAGGATAACCTAAAGAGTGTGATGAGAGAATCAAGAAATCAAGGTTCCTAATTAGGGTAATGGGTCAAATTGAATAACCAAAATAGATGAAAATGAGCAGTAGAAAAAGAAATCCTGAAATATGTTCAATCCTCTTCATTCTCGTTCATCCAACCTCCCCTCCCAAAATGTTAGGCCGAGATCAAAGAAAATAATGAAGTATCTGTTGAAACCAAAGCTTTGACCAACTATTCCTCATTTGTTGACGGTTTTGTGCATCCATTCATTAGCATGAGTTAACTGGAAAGGGCATTGATTATGAGCTGTTGCTTGAAATGAGGTTGTTATCTTTGTCATGACAGGTTAGAATTTGTGGGACCACTGCATACGTTGCTCAAACTTCATGGATAAGGAATGCTACTATTCAAGAAAACATCTTATTTGGTTCGCCATTGGACATGGAGAGGTACAGGAAGGTTCTACAAGCTTGTTCATTAGAGAAAGATTTGGATATCTTTGAACATGGTGATCAGACAGAGATCGGGGAACGTGGAATCAACCTTAGCGGTGGCCAAAAACAGCGGATACAATTGGCTAGAGCAGTATATCAGGATTGTGATGTTTATCTTCTGGATGACATATTTAGTGCCGTTGATGCTCACACTGGAACAGAAATATTTAAGGTCCCTATGACTTGAATTAAAATGAACAATCCTCTTTATCTTTATGAGAACTTCCAAATGCATCTATTATTTGATGAAATCAAATTATGATGTGTTTCTAGACAAGTGGCTGTGTATTCTACTAACCAAAATGACTTTTTGCAGGAATGTCTGCGAGGAGCTTTGAAAGATAAGACAATCTTACTTGTGACACATCAAATTGACTTCCTGCATAATGCCGATTTAATAATGGTGAGCACAGTGCTCAAGTGTGGCACAGGCCCTTAGATGTTGAACTTTCTAGATAGAAATGGATACTAGATTTTGGGTCTAGAATGCAATCTTTTTGTGACGTACAGTAACAAAGCTTCTTCTTTGCACTTTCCAAATATTACGGTCTCAGTTTTACTTGTTCATATGAACGGTTAATAGAATCGAATGTGCCTATTTTGGTACAAAAACGAATAAAGTAACCTGCAGATTGGTGTCATTTTGAGCTGATATTAACTAGTTCAGATAAAGTCTCATTCTCTTGCTACTCTGCTTTTGATAGATTTCAGAAATGGAAACTTCTCACTGAAAGTTTCAACTTACTTCCTTGCGTTCCCTTTCCCTTCCTCTCTCCTCCTCCCAGCCCCCAACAACAGAACACCATGAGTACTCCCCAAGGAAGATAAGATTAAGTAATTAACTAATTCCTTTGCTGCCTTTTGCAACATTTTGTACTAGGTAATGCGAGATGGAAAGATTGTGCAATCTGGAAAGTACAAAGAGCTCCTTGACTCTGGCATGGATTTTGGTGCACTTGTAGCTGCCCATGAAAATTCTGTCGGTCTTGTAGGGGACAGCACACATGTGCCTGGTGGCAAGTCTGAGCAGATACCAGTATCACCACATCCACAAACACCAAGATCACCACATCCTCAAACGCCCACATCGCCCCATAGTCTATATGGTAGTGAATTCATTGGAAAAAGCATGTCTATGGAGGAAATAAAGTCTGGGATTGGCACCTCCAAGCTCATCGAAGAAGAAGAGAGAGAGACTGGTCATGTTAGCTTAGATGTATACAAGCAGTATTGCACTGAGGCATTTGGATGGGGTGGAGTAGTAGCAGTAATACTTACGTCTTTGTTGTGGCAGTTATCTCTTATGTCAGCTGATTATTGGTTGGCATACCAAACTTCTGGAGATCATTTTAACCGTTATCGGTTTATTCAAGTCTATTCAACTATAGCAGTTATATCATGCATACTTGTTACACTGAGAACAGCTATTGTAGCAGTTATTGGTCTTAAGACAGGGCAAAGTTTTTTCAAACAATTGCTCGATCGAATACTCCACGCTCCAATGTCATTCTTCGACACAACTCCGTCTGGAAGAATTTTGAGTCGTGTGAGTATAACTCCCTCTATTTGGCATCCTGGTGAATCTTTCAAAACCAAAACTTAAAAAAAATGTTTTTTTTTCAGGTATCAGGTGATCAAGCTAATGTTGATCTTATGATTCCAATTTTTTTGAGCTTAACTATTGCAATGTACTTCACAGTGCTTAGCATATTGTTCATTACTTGCCAAAACGCTTGGCCGACTGTATTCCTGTTAATCCCTTTGGCTTGGCTGAATATCTGGTACCGGGTATGGAACTCTTTTGTGCATGTCACTATGGTTACTATTAACTGTTATGTAGATCTAAAGACTTTCTTCAGTTTATGATATACAAAATATTATGATTTGATTCTTTTTGTGGAATATTAATTACCTGAAGAATACAAGATATTTAAATTGTTCACTGGGGGTCAATTTGTGTTCATATCCCTACAGTTCTAAATCCGTTTCTTATGGATTTGAAGTTCTAATTAAAATTTATCCACAAGTGAGAAGTTAATAGTTATGGAATTTGATATTCATCACAATTAAATGTCATAAAATATCCATTAACATCATTACTGTATTTAACTCCTCCTCCCAATACTATAATATCAAACAAAGTAATCCGATGAATTGTGATGGCGTATCTGATTAAGGTATGAATTCACTAACTTGTACCATATCTGTCTAAGGGAAGCAAGTCTGCTTTCAGTACGCCATAACTAGGTTACTTGAGATTCATGGGAAAGCTTGTGGATATGGTGCTTTGCCATTCTGCACATATACTTCATATACTATGCTGCTCCAAATGTTTCATGTTTACCGCTTCTGAATCTACCCTTTTATGTTTTGCATAAGTGCTTATAATGTGTTAATGATAAAGCTGTTTCTAGATCCTATTTCATTGTTCTTCTAAATTTTCTGGTTGCAGAGATATTTTCTAGCATCATCCCGTGAACTGACCCGACTTGAGGGGATCACTAGAGCTCCAGTTATTGATCTCTTCAACGAAACAATTTCTGGGGTTACAACCATTCGTTGCTTCAGGAAGCAGGATGAGTTCTTTCAGCAAAATTTTGGAAGAATCAATGCAAGTCTGAGAATGACTTTCCACAACTATTCAGCAAATGAGTGGTTGGGTTTTCGCTTGGAGCTGATCGGTAGTTTTCTGCTGTGCATCACTACAATTTTCATGGTGGTGTTGCCTACTAGTATTGTAAAACCAGGTGGTATTCCTCGTTCAGTATATCTTTTCCTCTTATTAAAAGCTTGCATCTTGGTTTACATTAGCATGTATCTTACCCACAAAACTACTTTTTTTGCTTGTGTTCCTTTGACTGGTTTTACATTAACTTGGATACGTGTTTATTAGCACTGAAGAAGTGTGGCTGATCTAACTCGCTATCTCAGTAAAACCACTAAACAGGATTTCAGAGGAAAAAAGGGGGAAAGAAAGACGCATCTATTTGTTGATCCTCTCAATTGAGAACCCAAAATAATTAACAAATGGTTTTTTATTATTGGAAATTGATTTTGGGAAATACGTTATAGTTCCAAGTGCAATCTTAGAAAGATTTTGAAAGCTGACCTTTGGTTTATTTTCTCAGAGTATGTGGGCCTGTCTCTTTCCTATGGCCTGTCGCTGAATAGTGTGCTGTTTTTTGCTGTATATATGAGCTGCTTCGTGGAGAACCGCATGGTTTCAGTTGAGAGGATAAAACAATTCATCAGAATCCCCTCAGAGGCTCCATGGCGTATAAGTGATTTCACTACCCCTACAGATTGGCCCACTCTTGGTGACATCAAGACAAATAACTTGCAGGTAATTAATTCAACTTAAAAAAAGAAAGAAAAAGAACCTGCAGGTAATTATCCTGTTTTTCTGTCCAATTCCAAACGTGCATGCATGATCAACTTGAATGTCACGTTCAATTTGACAGGAAGTTTGTGTAAAGTTGACATTTTGAGAAGCGATAACTCGACTCTATCATTTTATTTCCTGTTCTTTTGTGTGTGAGAGAGAGAAAGGAGTACTGTCATTGTGAATTACTTTTCATGGAACAAGTATGGCTTTGCCTTTTCATCTTTTTAATTGTTTCCAAAGGGATGCTTCCTTGTAACAACATGAATGTGATTCTCACCTAATTAAATGCCTGATAGTTGTAGTTGGTCATAAAAGCTTTATCACATAATTCCTGAAATTCTCAAATCAATGTTTATACGTGTCACAAAATAAACCAAGTGGTGCAAGAACTTTTGTGTTTACATATGAAAGCTAAATGTTGCCTTTAAACTTGAGCAGGTCAGGTATCGACCAAACACCCCTTTGGTATTAAAAGGAATTTCACTGCACATTCGTGGAGGAGAAAAAATTGGTGTTGTTGGCCGAACAGGGAGTGGGAAGTCTACTTTGATTCAAGTCTTCTTTAGGCTAGTGGAACCTTGTGCGGGGAATATCATCATTGATGAAGTTGACATATGCAAGTTAGGCCTTCATGATCTTAGGGCTCGCTTTGGGATCATTCCACAGGAACCTGTCCTTTTTGAGGGAACTATTAGAAGTAATATTGATCCAATTGGATTGTATTCTGATGAGGAGATATGGAAGGTACATATTACTAGAAGTAATATTTCGTATCTATTTCCATATCTGCAATTATGTTGGAACCTGCCAACCTTTTCTTTTTCCTATCTCTCCAGAGTCTTGAACGTTGCCAACTGAAAGATGTGGTGGCTGCAAAACCAGAGAAGCTTGGTGCTTTAGGTTTCTGAATTTGGATCCCTTTATTTCTCTGTGTTTTCATCTTTCTTTTTTACTCATTTTTCTGTATCCTAAATGTTATTTCTGATTTATTTTTTAGTGGTTGACTCTGGAGAAAACTTTAGTGTTGGTCAGAGGCAACTTCTATGCTTGGGAAGAGTCATGCTAAAACACAGCAAGATTTTGTTTATGGATGAAGCAACAGCTTCTGTTGATTCTCAGACTGATGCTGTAATTCAAAAGATCATACGTGAGGACTTCTTAGACTGCACGATTATCACCATAGCTCACAGAATACCCACAGTGATTGATGCTGACAAAGTGTTAGTTATCGATGATGGTCAGTCTCTCCCTCTCTTTTGTTATCACTACACTATAAGCATAAAAAGAACAAGCCATACAGCAGATTTCCATGGAGATTTCACACGCATACTAGATAGATAATAATCTGCTAATTACATTATTTTCGTGGGCTTCTATTAAACTTCTGCAACTTTTTCATCGCCGTTCTTCTAGTAATCAACCCTAGAATGTAAAGCCTGCTTATCTGGATTCATTTCAGGAGATACAATACCTGCATTTTTGGCCTTTACTTTCCTGCAGCATACTTTGTTTTTGTTTCTTGCTGAAACCTGCTTTCCCTAAATTATTTACATCATTGTTTTAAGTCCTCACATTTCATGTGCTTCTCAGCCACCATAATGCACCTAATACTCAGGATTTTATGTTCTACTTGTGACAGGATGGGTAAAGGAGTTCGATACACCATCGAGCTTACTCGAGAGGCCCTCGCTCTTTAAAGCATTGGTCCAAGAATTTTCCAACAGGTCATCTGAAGTGTGAATGCTTTGCTTGCTGTGCTGCGAAAATTCGAACCCTTTGGAGGCTATGAAAGATTTTGTACATCACATTTGGATATAGCTGCAAATCCCTTCTGGCATTTGCTCTCTTAATCGCAGAACTGAGCTTTGGTGCTTCAAGTCCTATGCTACTGAGAAGAGGAACAAGCTCAAGCATATTTCATATAAACAGCTTTAGATTTTGTTTAAGCTTCCGACAAACTTATTTGTTATGCAACTCTAAATGAACCCTTTTATTCCTTACTTTTATCTGATTTCTAATGTTAGAGGTCAATTTTATCAACGATGATTTCAATTTATTTTCATTTTCCTTCTTCCAGTCTCTCCAATTTGTGAGGGGAAGAAATGGAAATGTGAAGTGAGAGCAGTACTTTTTTTGTTTCTTCCAATCAGACAATATAAATGTAAATTTTACGTTAGACATTTTTTTGTCTTCCCTATTTTTCTTCCTTATCCTGGTCAGAAACGGATATTTTTCTTCCTTAAAAAAGTAGGAAGTTATGGGAAATCTTTTCTGTTCAAGAATTCAGACACAATTGTGACTTTCGTTTTTAGCAATTCTAACAAAAGATAATCTCATACTAACATTGCTTCCTCTTCTCCATCAAAAGCTAAAACCAACACAAACATGATTGCAGAATATATATATATATATATATAAAATATGAGGAAGAAAAAAATATCAAAAAGAAGAAAAAAAAAAAATACTTATCAATTTTTTGCAAATGACATAATAAATTATATATTTATTTTAAAAACAAAATATAATATATGATGTGACAATTTTTAGTATAAATGTAATTCACAATGAAGATTGAGTTTGTCTCAAGAATTTTCATCACAAATATCATTAGTATAGCGATCTATTATCTTATTAAATATGAAAAAACACAATAAATAGCATTATTTTTTTAAAGAAAAAATAATTAATTTTTCATTTGAAATTAAATATTTACATTTTTATTTTTAGATATCAAAACTGAACTTCTATTTCTTAAATTAAATATATTACTATTATTAATATATATATATATATATATATATATTACTATATTCACTATCTCTAACTCATTTGATCCAAGATTGAGATTATTTGTAGATATCTAAATATATAGTTTTAGCAGTCTTTTATTTATTTGGTGAAAATAGTTTTAGCAGTCGATTAAAAGAAAAAGTTGAGATAATTAGGAAGACGCCAAACCCCGGAAACAAAATAATTTTCTTTTCTCACGCTCCGACCTGAATCAAAACCATCTGGCTCTTACAAAAACAAAACCCCCTTTCTTCCTTCCCACCTTAGTTTTCAAGATTCCTCTTTTACGATTCCCAATTTCAGCTCCAATTTCACATTCTTCCCACATCTCCTTGATTCGTCAACACTGATTTTGGTGAATTTTCAGCATAGAGTTTGAAATTTTTAAGTTGTTTTTGCTTGATTTTTGGTGAGTTTCCAGTACTGTTTTTTTTTTTGTTTTCGTTTGAGAATTCAGAGTTTTGAGCGGAATTTAATTGTGGGATTTTATTATTCCCTGCTTTTTCTTTGAATCTGTTTCCCGCTTTCCTTTTTTGTTGATTTTGAGATTTCTTACGGAGAATGTCGAAAAGGGCCTGTACTTCGATAATTTTTGAAAAATAGTTTCCTGTTGCATTCATAATGGTATCAACTTATGGATGAGTATTCTGAGGTTTTTGGTTTTAGGGTTTCTGGGGAATTGATGTGAATTTTATGTTCAATGGGTGCATTAACGAGTAACAGAAAGCGTGGCGATGACTATTTCAATGTGAATAACAAGAACCCAGCTTCAAATTCACATCTATTCGGCGGACGTAGTTCGAAAAAGGCTAGACTTGAACTGTCTGTCAATCAAATCCCTGATAGACCGAACCTTGTAAAGTCTGTATGTTCCAGAATTTTTCTGTACCCTGAATTGAAATCCCTGTTCAAAAGGGAACCTCATGCCCCTATAAGACCTAACAAATTTCGGCGTTCTCAAGTTTTGAGGAATAGTGAGTCCAGAGATATTGGAATGGGGAATTTATTTGCGAAGTATTATGAAGACACAAAGAGAGAAGCACTTGACTCTTTTAGGTATATTGAAAAGGATAAAGAGGTGATTGAAGTGGATAACGAGGAGCAGATTTCTGAGGATTCGAGTGTTGAGGTTTTGGATGGTCTCAGAGATCACAAGTGGAAGGACAGTATGGTAGACATTGAGGAGTCAAAAAAATACGATGGGAAGGATATGAACTGTGATATCCGTCCATCAAGTTCATCTGCTAACACAGTTGTGACTAATATCAGTAATGGTAATTTGAAAGTGGAGACTACTGAGAAGTTGCTGGAGTCATTATCTTTGAGCAAGGAGAGCAGTAGTGCCCATAAGAAGTTGCGAGAGGATGCGGAGAGAAGGAATGATAAATTGAACTTATTGAGGTTTCATATAGAATTGAGAGAGAGAGAGCGTAAGATACAGCAATTATTGCGTCCCCAGAAGAAACCAGAGGTCGAGGTCATTAACAAGGTGATATACTAGGTCTATGGTTTTAGGAAGTATTGACTTTTATTTGTGTTATATATTTTGTAATTTTGTTAGTGTATGCATTGTAGGAATTTGTTGCAGAAGCTTTTAGGCCTCTTACTAACGAAGAAGAGGCTGAGGTTTCCCATGCTTTTTCTAATTCCAATAGGTACCATCATCTCCTGCTGGATTTGCTTATTACTTTCAAGTGCGTTCATACTATGATTTTCATTTTTATGTTTTCTTCTCTTATTTGCATTCTTACATTTTTCTTCTCTTTGCTACATCTAAAGGAGGAAGGTTTTGGTGACTCATGGAAATTCTAATATTGACATCACTGTGGATGTGCTACAGTGTTTGAGACAAGGGGCATGGTTGAATGATGAGGTGATGTTTTGGTATTTCTCACTTATTATGCAACTACTGAAAATATTTGTTGCAACTAGGTAAAAATAAAATCCTTATGATTCGAGTTTTAGGTTTTCTATGTCTGTAACTTTCATTCCATACAGGTCATCAATTTGTATCTGGAGCTATTGAAGGAAAGGGAGAAAAGGGAGCCCAGAAAGTTCTTGAAATGTCACTTCTTCAGCACATTCTTTTATAAGAAGGTTAGTTTGCTTTAACGCAACGTATTTAATTGTTGAAGTTATTTGCTAAATTAGTTGACTTCCAGATGACACACTATTTATATGTTGTTCATCTATGGATAAGATGTCTGATTTTAGATTGGGCGAGTGTGACTTGGCTGAGAACATGAGGTCGAGTTCAAGGCGGCCGGTGCGGCAGACTCGCGTCTCTTTCGCCGTGCTGGCTTGGCCAACAACATGTGCCATTGGGGACCAAAGGCCCCTACCGTGAGTTGGCAATCAGACGACGAGCGCATGCGTCGCTTCTAGCCTGCATTCTAACTTATAGTCGTTCAGTCATAATCCAATGCACGATAACTTCGTGTCATTGGTTTTTTAACCAAGCACGATGACCAATTATGCAAATCAACGGTTCCTCTCGCATTAGATTGAATTTTTATTACGACACTATCAGGTAAAACTAATATGTCTCATGACGGTCTAAACTCAATTCACGTTCCTTATTAGTGGGTGAATAATCTAACACATGATGAATTCTCCTTCACAATGATAGGAAGAGCCGACATCAAATGATAAAAAAGCAAAGTCGCTATGAATGCTTGGCTGTCACAAGCTATTTATTACTATGATAACTTTTCTGACACTTCTAGCTTTAAATTTCAAAGATCTAAAGAATCATTAGGTCATGCTTTTATGGTTCGTATTCTTATTGAAAATCATAATTAAACGAGCTTTTATCATTCTGTTCCACGCGAGATTTCTGTTCACATTGAGCTCATCTTAGGACACCTGTATTATCTTTTAACAAATGTGTCGTTCCATCTAAAATCCTCAAAAGAGGGGTAGAGCCCCGCTTTCGATTCCCAGAATAAATAAAATAACGTTAAAAGTAGTAGTATTTCACTTTCGCTCGAGAGCTCCCACTTAAGCTCAATAAAGTCTTCTTTCCCCGCTAATTCTATTAAGTTTGTTCCCTTGGCTGTAGTTTCACTGGATAGTAGACAAGGACAGTGAGAATCTCGTTAATTCATTCATGCGCATCGCTAATTAGATGATGAGGCATTTGGCCTCCTTAAAAGTGTCAGTTATTTCCGCTGTTTACCCGTGCATTGTTGAATTTCTTCATTTTGACATTCAGAGCATTGGGTAAAATCACATTGCTTTAGCATCCGTAGGGACTATCGCAATACTTTGTTTTAATTAAACAATCGGATTCTTCTTGTCCGTATCAATTTTGAGTCGATTGTTCGACGTTCAAGGAAGGCCTCCGAAGGAGCCGTTTCCAGTCCATTCCCCGACCGGCACGTGATGTGGGAGGAGCTCGAGCAATCCACCAACAGTCGACGAGTTTGAGACTGGGACCCCCGTGCCCCGCCCTAAGAGCCAATTCTGTTCTCGAGATTACATATCCATTTTGCCGACTTCCCTTGCCTACATTATTCCATTGATCAGAGGTTCGAACACTTTGGAGACCTGTATCATTAAAGAGTCTTTATCGGGAATTCCATTATGCCAGTTCCCCTTACAATAGGGACATGATTGACATTTCTGTAAATTTGTTTTCTAGCAATGGTTATTAGTTAAAGTGCCCAACTTTCAAAGCTTACTCAGATTCTCTCCTTAACATATTATGTGATAGGTATATTCTGTTCAGAAAGATAGTTTTATTATGGAGTGACCTCAATTGGTATTCGTGTTTGTCTTAAGTTTCACAACTAATCCATTTTGCTCTTGCAGTTGGACCCTCTTGTGAGGGGGCAAAGCTCCCAACAAAGTTTTACTAGGCATCCCTCGCCCAAGGGTCCAACTTAATCTCTTCACTCGAGACACCATCTTCAAGTGTCCTTCCCACTTGGATTAACTCGTGTTCAAAAAGATAGTTGAATCTCCAAAGAACTAGTCTAATGGTAGAAGGAAGTCTATTGCCAGTATGCCTTAAAGTAGAATGAGTGACGAGAGGCCTCTCATTCTCCATTTTTCAAACTGTAACACTCCCTGTAAAAGAGAATTTCAATTTGTTTATTGAGTGAAATTATGGAATTATTGAAGTTAGTCTATTGATCAATTTTTTCATACTAGAGTTATGTTTGAATTAGATGAGGGGTTCCAGTTCCTTGATGCATCTTGATTTACATCATCTAACAATGCTGCCTGCATTAGCAGGACTCAATTTCATATATTGCTAGCTACTTAAATTTGCCTCTTTTTTATTTATTTTTTTAAATCGTGAATGTCTTTGTCTCATTCTCTCTTTTGAATAATGAGAAACTGTGCAGTTAATTAGTGGAAAGGGTGGATACAATTTCCAATCAGTTAGAAGATGGACTACCCAAAAGAAGCTTGGATATTGCATCTTTGATTGTGACAAGGTAGTATTTTTATATTTTATTGATTATTTTCTTATGAACAGTTTAATCTTTCTTTGGCTTGATCTTCCTAATTTATTCAGATTTTTGTTCCCATCCACAAAGAAGTACATTGGTGCTTAGCGGTGATCAACAAGAAGGATGAATCATTTCAATATCTTGATTCACTTGGTGGTGTTGATACTCGTGTGTTGAAAATACTGGTAAGCTTATCTTCTAATTCTACTTTTCTGAAAGGGTGAATAAGATTGGTTTTTACTGCTAATAATCAGTGGGGTAGGAAGGTACGTAAATTCCTCCTCTGACTTCCCATAGCAATCAGTTTAAATTAAACCAAGTTTTCTATTGTTGACCTCCAAATTCATTTATAGTAAAATAGGTCAGTTCTTTTCTTTGCCACTTCATTCAAATAAAGAAAATGATTTTTCTTGCCATGAGGGCAAAATTATGGAAGTGAGAAAGTTTGCTTGGTTGTTCAATCTGTGGATTGTACTCTATAGTCTTCTTTATTGGTATGCAGGCTAGGTATCTAATGGATGAAGTAAAGGATAAAAGTGGAAAGGAGATTGATGTTTCTTCCTGGAAGCAAGAGTTTGTTAAGGACCTTCCAGAACAAGAGAATGGGTACGTATAATTTGAAGTTATTTGGTTGAATGTCTTGCAAATAACAAGAAATCCTCAGCTGGCATTCATCCTTTCAGTTTAAATTGATTGTATTGATAGGTGTCTGCATATTGATTACTTTACATTTGTCACAACATGTAGCCACAGTCTACCAGGTCCTTTGTGTATCTAATATTCTTCCTGGGGGTTAAAGCTCCATATGGGTAATACTTTCCAATTGTCATAGCGTAGGAGCATGTGTGCTAGATTTTTCAAAGGTTGGGAAATTTTCTGGCATGCTTGATACAAGTTTGAGATTCCATCTTATGCATCTTGTATGTTTTCTTTTCTTTTCTCAGGCATTTCAATAGTCTTTTCACAAAAGATGTGATATGGAAATATGACATCATCTTATCTACTATTGCTTGAT
The DNA here is from genome assembly GCA_019593545.1 of Apocynum venetum. Taxonomy (NCBI): domain Eukaryota; kingdom Viridiplantae; phylum Streptophyta; class Magnoliopsida; order Gentianales; family Apocynaceae; genus Apocynum; species Apocynum venetum. The sequence goes on from SRSM01000127.1 coordinate 4,728,341, forward strand.
CAATTGATTTTTAATAGTTTTCAACATCTTTAGAAATTATTTATATTCACTTTACAAATGCTTGAATGAACTTAACAAAAATAGAAAACTGGAATGTAAAATTTTAGGTGTTTTTTAAATAACTGAGTGTAAGATGATTGATTTAGTGATTCATCTTTCTGCATCTACTATACAAAAAAAAAGGAAGAAAAATTAGAGCTTCCTTTTTCCAGATCTTGTGCCTTTTATCATGGCCCTAATATTTGCAATCAACTGACTAGAATATGGGGATAAATTTCTGTTTTGTGCAGGTTCGATTGTGGTGTGTTTATGATCAAATATGCTGACTTTTATAGCAGAGATATTGGGCTCTGCTTTAAGCAGGTAAATACTTAAGCTGGCTACTTCATGCCTGGTGTTACCTTTTAATCTCCTCCCAAGTCCTTTTTATTAGTAGAAATTTGTGAATTTCCAATAAGGTGCCAACTCCAAATGCTGCGGATGTAGAGATTAGTATAGTATAATATTTGTGATCTACCCTATGAATCTCACTTCAGTATACACTGACAACTAACATTCTTCAGATATCTTTAAGCTCCAAACTGGCTAGCTCTTGTCTCAGTGTTCATTAAGTTTTCACATTTTTTTCTGGTTCCAAGAGTTTTTATTACAGCATTTAGGTTGCCATGTCTGAACAATGGAAGAAGAGATGCTTCAAGTTGAATTTCATACTATTAAACCAGTGAACTTCCATGGGTATCACTTTGCTAGCACATTCTTTTTTTGCTCGGGTCTCCGTCCTCAGTTTTTTGACTCCTACTCCCTCGTGTTACGACAGTTCCTGGATATTCTGTTGTTAATTTGTACTTTTGGTCTGATTTGAAAAAAAAAAAATTAGGTGGTGGTGGTGTTAAATATGGTGTTTGCAACTTCTTTTCACGTACCCAATTTCTATGCTTCTTTAGCTTACAATAAATTATTTATGATTTCTGTTCTCTGTTATCTTTCGCACTATACAGGAGCATATGCCCTACTTTAGGAAGAGGACTGCCAAGGAGATTTTGAGGTTGAAAGCTGAGTGATCCAACTTGGACCAGTTATTCAATCTTGTGATAGATGATGGGGAAGTCAAATTCTATGTACCAGCACCTCAGCAGTAAGGAGCAACGTTTGCTTTGCTCCAAGCGTTTTTACAACTTGTGAAGAATGTTTGGCAGCCTGTCCTTTTACACTCAAGTGCCACTTAAAGCTTTGAAGATGCTCTTTTTTTGTAGATTTTTGCTTAGAAATGATTGGTTATTGTGTTATTTTCTTTTAAAATAGTGTTTCAGAATGTAATCCAAGCCTATTTATACCCGATGATGGGAATCAAAATTCATTTTAATACAACATTCGTTTTTTCCTCGAAGTGGAAATTAACTTTGCTTTCATGCGGAATTGCATTGTATGTCGTAGCAACCTCCTATGAAGATTTGCTTGAATACTGTGTAGCGCACCAATTTCCTGACCACAATTCCTTTTGGTTGGATTTACAAGGCTCAATTTGATGAAAAATATACGAGAGATAATATTGAACACAGTTTTATATTTCTCATGAGGAATATATTAAAGATTCACAAACCAGCCAAAAAATAAAAATAGTATTTGGAAAAAAAACTAGAAATTATTATTCATTTCAACATACAAATTTAGGAGTTCGTCTTCAACACATTTCTAATGCCACCAAAGAACTGCGAGTATCACAAACCCACCGAGGCAAGCAAACCTACTCATGACAAGAACTACAAATATGATTTCGTGGTCGAGTATGTTCAAGTCACAGCCAAATAGCAACTGAGGCAACTCTTAATGCTTCCAGAATGAGCTAAACATGGCAAAGGTTTTAACAGTTCGGTTAGTCCTAGTCCAGACTGTAACTTGTCTATTCACTTTTGTGTTGAGGATCTCACACCTCAGTTCGTGTACATATATTTTGATAAAGTCAATCAAATCTGTATTCATAGTCGTGTACATACAAATTGGGGATTTTGTTGCAGATATGGTGTCACTGCAGGTCTTTGCCTTAACGGGGTACCCTCTTTCTACTCAAGATTTCCTGTTCTTTCAAACGATGCTGAAATCTGGCAAGACGAGCCTGGAGGCTGACCAGACTAGCAGCTTTCCGCGAAAGCACAAAACTCAACTGCGTGACATAATTATCAATGAGACTACCTGGTTGATCTACTTCTGCCAGCAGTTTCATTTCCTGAACACAAAATCACAGCTTAATCACTTGACTGGTTGACAGCTTATACTTAGTCTTGTTAGTTTTTCCTCATGCTCATTTTCTTCCCTCTTCACGTTGACAACAGTTTTAAACTAGAAGTAAAGCCTCAACATTTAAATATTTCATCAAAAAGCATATCATTCTTCAAGACAAAAGCAAAAGGGTAATCCAATAGATGTACCATGAAAACTTCATCAATATTTAAAAAAGATCCCAAGTCCCAACTAAAAGCAAGAGAGAAGATGAAAGACTTTATAAGGGTTTTATGACACGAGGGATTATCATTACTACAATGTAGACTTAAGGCGCTCTAAAAGCACATCCCCACATATTTGGGAACAATGAACATTCCAACCGCTAATAATGATGAAGAAAAAGAAAAAAAGTTTGCTTACTTCGCGGACAATCTCCATTGTGTCTTCAATTTCTTTTCTATGTGCAGCAATCAGGGCCTCTTCTTCCTTTATAATCACAAAAGTAAAATGTTAATTGACATTGATAAAAAATAACTTCCAAATAGCATCATAATTACTAGTGCAGCTACCAACCTCAAGAATCTCATTGATACTATCTTCTCGAGGCAGTGGCTCAGGTTCATGTCGTCTAGATCCAACATGATTAGCATTAGAATTGCTGGAATTTTGCTGTTTATGACTTGTGGTTGACAATTCAGAACTAGCACCATCTTTTCTTGCCCAATTTCCAGGTTTTTCAGGTCTTTCATCCTTATAAGCTTTTCGACGAGGTGGAGAGACTTTTTGCACTTTTTCTTCTGTGTCAACCAAATTTTCAGAAGGTTGTGTTGAGTACGTCTTCTGAGTTGTGGTACCAACAACAGTATTTTTCATGTCTAACTTCTCCTTCTCCAGTCCATTGGAAGTCACTGCACTTTCATCCCGGCTACTGAAAGTGTAATTTGATGTAAAATTAGGCGGTGGCTTATTGACCTCATTCGAAGGATGACAAGGGGAACATTCCTTGTCTAGGACCCTTGCTTTAGGTTCCTGAGGTTGGTCATAAACATCCTCCACATCAGCAGAGAGTGATGAAGATGCAACAGATGGGAACTCCTTACCAAGAGTTGGCAACGAACTCAAAACCTGATCCTTTTTTGTATTTCCGGATTTGGAGAGGCTTTTGACCCTGGTAATTTAGTAGCGTCAATAAGCTTCAGTCAGACGAGTGCAAAGTGGTAACTTGAACTGAACCTCCAACAAGAGAAGAGAAAGTGTTACCTATCAGCATATCTCAATGTGTTAAGTGTGTGTTCACATGAACCAGCATTAGGAGAAATACATGAGATCATGACAGTCTTTGAGTTGCCAACAAAGGAGTCACGAAGAACCTCTGTAAGTTTACTCCCACGGAATGGAATATGGATCTGGTCATTGTCAAGAGCACGAATACACTCCTTAAGAGCCAAAAGACTCTTGTTAATTTCTGCTCCCTCAATTCTGGGGGATGGGAGGGGAAAACCAGGTTATGACTTCAAGATAACGTTGGATCTAATTTTCAAATGCTTAAAAATATGCTCAGTACCAAAAAGATGATGATGATGATGATGAAGAAAAAAAAACAGCCATAGAAAAAGTAAACCTATGGAACCAAAAAAAAATGAACAAAAAAAGGTTACCAATACGCAGTACTTCATTTGTAATCAAGGCATTCATGATTTCATTCAGATTATTATTCATAATGGAAATATTTAGAATTGTCCCTAGAGAAAAATTTTGGAACCAAGATTTCTCGTATAAGCAAATGATTAACCTAGAGAAGGATACAGAATGTAGGAGCAGCTGTGTATACATGCATAGATACATCCGTACACAGAGAGAGAGAGAGAGAGAGAGAGAGAGAGGAACTACCTTGTTTGGCGATCATTATCTGTTGTGTCAGCACCTCTCTCACTACCAGCAAGATCAATGAAAGAAATCTTCCCAACAACCTTTCCACTTTTTGACTCATTTCCATCATTGTTTCGCCTGGAGTCTTTTATCTCATTATGCTTTTTAACAGCAAGTTGTAATATTGCATGTGATCGAGATGATTCCTCATTGGCACCAGTAGAACCTGTGCTCCTTGCTGCATTTCCCCTCTCAATGTACTCTTTAACAATCTGCACATCAGAGACTTCAAATTCTTGTAGTCCAACAATGCAAACTTGTTGTCGTCCATCTTCCCTCATACAGAGTTTCCTAAGCCATGAAGAAGAAGATAAGTAGAAGTTGAAAACTATGCACCAGGTGAGGGTAAAATATCTTGAAGATTCACACAAGATAACATAAATTCTTCAGCAATTTCAACTAATCAGATTCAGAAGTCATGTTAAATCAAGATTCTAATTATTGAACAAAGAACACAAGTTGCCTAATACTACAGCACAAAGAGAAGGTCACATAAACTCCAAATCTCTAAAACTCCCCAACCCTATCCTGAAGCCCTTTGATTTCTTTTCTCCAAGAATATGATGGAGTATTCCTGAATTAACCAAATGGAAATAGTTAGCCTTTCATAATTTCCAGAATGCAGAAATCAATGGGTGAAACACTTTCAAGCCTCTGCATTATTGTGAAATTTACCATAGATATTTGAAAATCATTTTAAGTCCAGTATATTTTGCACCCAAAATTAACATGAGTGGATAGAGTATCCATCACTAAACTAGTATATGAAAGATCTGAGGCATATCTCACGCATAAAATTAACTTGCATATTTTCTACCATAAGTATAGTTGCATTCCGTAAAACAGCAAACTACAAACAAGTAAAACCCAATTCAGAGAATATTAACTTCCGATCGCTGAGAAGATCAAAGAGTTTTCCGCCATATATCTCAAAGAAGCTAAGCCACAACTTGAATCTCTGATTACGATAAACTGGTTGGTGCAACAATCTAACAAGGTCTTCTGCAGCTCTAAGAGGTAATGGCTGCATTGTGTATGTCTTTCCACTTCCTGAAAAAGACAGTGAAGGAGAAAATAGAATTCAATAGATTGTAGCATGAAATAGAAAACTGAAGAGGCTTAGAAGGGTGCACTGTATGCACCTATTTCAATTAAGGACTAGAAAAGTAAAATTTTCATCAAAATAATAGATCGGGATGCTCAATATGTGAGAAACCATGATGTACTGCAGATGAAGACAACTATTTGACTGGATATTATTTTCTCTTTATCCTTTGTGCAGCCATCTCCTTCGAATCCAATAATATTTCAATGACATATTTTGGGGGGTGCAACTGTACTGCTACATCTTTTTATATCCAATTTCTTTAGCAAAAGCCCAATGGAGAGAACATATATAGAGCATATTAAACCAAACAAAAAAACAGAACAAATTTGGCCAAGAACACTTTTTTCACAAAGCTAGAATTATAGAGTAAGGCAAACTAACCACTGAATGTCAATGTTACACATCAGATAAATATAAAAATAATTGAAAAAAAGAAGAAAGGATTTCTCTATCTGCCTAGAATAGAAAAACCCTAAATATATAAACTCATCGCCATAGAGTTCAGCCAGAAAGTACCAACATGCAAGATTATACTCACCTGTCTGGCCATATGCAAAACATGTTGCTTTGGTTCGCTGGAAGATGGTAGGTATGATTGGTTCTACAGTCATTCTATAAACCTGCTCAAATAATATGATCATTAGTCGTGACAATAGTAAACATAAAAGGTAGAAATAACAAACATGTTACAAGACAAATAAACCCAAAAAGTCAACTCTCCTCTCCCTCCCAGAAAGGAGAAAAAAGAGAGAGAGCAAGAGACAGAAATCCCCAAATAGATCCAAAAGAAAACAGTGACGTCATAAACTATCTAAGTCATAGAAGACTTTCATCTTTAAAGCCTGATAAATAGGCTAACCTCATCATTCGTCACATGCTCATTCAGAACAGCATCAAAACAAAATTCGTGTTTTTCAACATAGGCAGTCAAATCAACCTGTAATTCAGATCCAAGGTTAGTTCAATACTAGACTCGATGAAGGAATAAGGATAATAAATGATAATAATAATAATAACAACAATAATAGACAAAAGGCTATTCTTGCCCTAATTTCTCACATCACTAGATGAACAAAATAAAAAATATGTTTAAGGGGTTAAGACACATCCAAACCTTTAATTTGGGTTCATGGACAGACAGATAAGCATTCTCATGTACTTTCACAATATCATCCTCTTTGCGAGCAATTTCCTTCTTATTTAATGGTCTCTTACGTACCTGAGATTAATGCCACATAGATTCAATGAGCATATATGTTGAAACCCAGAGAAATCAATTATACAAGAAATGTCACTCAGGGAAAGCCATTGATCAAAATTAGCAACGTAATAAAGCCAACAGATGGAAAATATTGAGGCAAGTATAAGAGCAGATGAATAATAATTTTTCTACCATAAAACAAAAAAACTATAAAATGAGATGAATTGGTTATTTTTAACTGGTTGCAGAACAAGTAAAACAACCAATTAAAACTTCTTATAACAAAAGGAGAATAAAATAAAATGAGCCTTGCTATACAATGCTTCTAAGCTGATGAGATAAAATGGGTTGATAGAATGCAATAGCAAGCAACGATTAGTTGTAGGTGTACGGAAATAAGAGAAAGAACTTTGTGCTACTACCTAAAACAAGGCAGAATGATAGGCTAGAGAATGAAGTAAAAATCAGCATTGTACATTGGGACTACTCAAACAAGAAATCCTAGAAGCAACATACAACAGGGACACCTAAACAGCTTCAAGCAGGTCCAAAAATTCACAGTAGATAAGCATATGTAAAATACAAGCAGCAAAAATGCACAGAAACATAGATGTAACATGAACATACCACAACTCTAATTTTGGCCACATTGTTTTCTCTTGTGGAAGTATCCCTATCATTTGTAGATAATCCAGATGGAGCATCTGCATCAGTCTGTCCCTTTTGCTGCTGACTGGTTGTAAAATCCAACTCACCATCAAATGCTTTAGTCGCAGATGGTATGAAAGGTAATGGCTCAAAGGGTTCAGAAATGACATGCTGGAAATTGAATAAAAATATCGTCACTCATAAGAGTAAAAGCTCTACAACCAAGCACACATGACATGCTGAGAATAAAATAAAAATGTTGTCGCCATAACAGGAGGAAAGTTCTAATCGTAGGTGCAAATTAGCAACTGACAGAATATAACCAGTCTGCAAGATAAAGTGTGTATACCACAATTTCCAGAATGCTCAACAAAACAAAATCATTTAATTGTAGTGATACATTTTTTTTTTTTTACTGAAATAGAAATAAATTTTCTAATAACTTCAAGGAATTCAGGTAAGGAAATCCGTAACAGTTACTTGAAGAGGAACAGTATTGGTGTGTTCCTATAATTTCTCTACGAAAAAATAAGATCATAAACTATCTGACATGTCAAGCAACTAGCAACATGAACATTAAAACATATGCTCTTCTTATACTCAATGCTTCTGAAATGGCATGTGCTTGGAAGAGGGAAAGTGACCCAAGAAAGTATCAAAGAGTACAGAACTTATTTGATAACTTCAATAGGGAAAAAGCTCAGTGGTAAACTCACAGTTTAGTGATAAAAAAAAAATCAGCATCAGCTAAAAATTTAATGGGGACAATAATGACTGTAAGCAAATGGATATTATAGCAACCATGAAGACACAACCTTTACATACGTGTGGACATAGAAAAAAAAATTATTTCATATTATACATTTCATTTGCAAGAAACATGAGCAAAACTTGGAAGCAAGCCAGCATTGCAACTATCATACTGTTACACATATAATTATTCTATGACAAGGGGAAGTAATGGACAAATTACACAATTAATCAGATGACATATATATATATATAGAGAGAGAGAGAGAGGAGAAGAAGAAGACAAAGAAGAAAGAAAACTTCTTGGTTGAACAAATGCTTTTTGAACCTCAGATAAGAGTTCCGTGTCTTCCATGGAGTGTAGATCCAAAAGCCCAGCACCAAAATCCCCCCTAAATTCAGGAGAGTAAAAGCCATCTGCTGTTGCTAAACCCCCTGAGCCTTGTGCAGTTGGAGTGTAAGGCTCAGAACCAGGTTCACCATTAAAATTCAGGTTCCTCATTAGTTTGAAAAGCCTTTGTTTCTCTTCTGCAGATTGCGCTCCATATCCCTTCAGTCAATGTCAAAATCTCACCATCAGCAACTCATTTATGGAAGTTAAACCGCTAATACAACATAAGATCTGAAAAGGGGTTGCTCAAGATTTTCATTTTTATTTTTTAGGTCTCTTGCATTCGTTTTATACATGAACCAGAAACACCCTTTTTTCCCCTCTTTTCATTTCAAAAGGCATTCTTCAGGCAACTCGTGGAAAGTACGTATGACAGAACTCCATGAGCTAGTATTGGTTCATTACTCCTAAAATGTGAAGACTGATAGAACTCTACTGCAGCGGAAATCAACTAAGTGTTGCCTTTGACATGCTACATACACATTACCATACACAACCTACACAATACAATTCTACTAGTCAATGAGAACTCTTACTATACTCCAAATATAAGTCTCACAATTGAGTGCATTTCCATTACACACACATCATTAAGTAACATTCCTTCATAACAAAATAGGAAATCGAGAAATATTGCAGCAGAATGGGTATATGCACCTGCATGAGAAGGTTGGGGAGCAGGCGGTGATCGACGCCAGTAGAAGCCATGGGAGAGGCCAGATGCTGCAACCCTGCAGATTGAAGCCACCGTGCCATGACGGCATCTCCGGCATCGCCGGCGGGGGCCCCATTGCCAGGGTGATCATACAGAGCAGTAGCAGCCGCATTGCTCTGATGCATCTGGCCACCCATGTGGCGCTGTGATCGGCGTTGCGGAGCCAATTTTCAAGATCTAATTTCCAGAACTTCCCCAAAAAGAAAAAAAAAAGGAGAATCAATTTTCTCATAAAGTATATAGCACGTTATCTATAAACCAACACGTGATAAAGAAATCAACTTTGCATCAAGAAAACCAAAATACTCAATGTACTCACAGTGGGATGAAAATTCGAAATCAAAGCGGCACATAAGCGTACAGACAAGGCAAAACTTCAATCAAAACATCGACAATTTACAACCCGATGATCTTAGCTGTTCAGTAGAAATGTGATTAATCCGAGTGAAATGTATCCCACTAAGAAATGATCCCACATCAGAAAACCACAAAAATCGAACAATTTAGAAACCCTAAACACAAAACCAAAGAGAAACAGAAACCGTACCAGATAAGAAGAGGGGGAAAAAATCCGCAAGAATTATGGCGATCTGTTAGAGAAAACGGGAACAGATCTGAGAGAAATTGAGAGAGCAAAGAAAAACCCTAAAATTCTGGTTGAATGTAAAGAAGAAATAGATTTTATTTTGATTTTCACTGTGTGGGTTGTGAGGAGGATGGTGGGGAGATTGCTTTGGAGGGATGATATGCAGAGAAAGAGAGAGAGAGACAGAGACAGAGAGAAAGGCTTAGATCATACTTTGACAGAGATATATTATCTCTCTCTATATGTATAGGTGTAGTATCTATATGTGTTTTTTTTTTTTTGTAGTTATTTTTAGGGTTGCTTTGTAATAAATATTCAAAAGAATAAATAAAAACGGCTAAATTTTGAAATTTATGGTTTGTTTTCCCCACAATTTCCTTAAATGGAGTAAAAGTAGTTTCAAAATGTGAAAAAGAGAAAAAAGGTTGAAAAGTTGAGGATGTTTCTTGAATTTGTATTTTGTAAATGATTGTTTGTTGAAAAATGAACGGCATTTTCTTTATTTTTTTATTACTCAATTTCCAAATTTAAATATGACTCTGTCTTGAGAGTATTAGTTTCAATCCCTAAAAAATTATTTATAAATTAAATTGTGTAATATGACTTATTTTGTTGCATCGTTTCTCGTAAACTTGTATAATGATGCATAGAAATAAAACAATTTCATACTGTCATCTTATCTAGTAGGATTTGAATTCTCATTTTATTACGATTAGTAATAATTTTGTGATTAGTTGTGTGTTCGAATTATCATTTTCTTTATTTTTATCATATATTTATGAATGAGGAAAATTGTTATATGAATTATTATTTTAAAATTTTATATTATATACATTACTATTATACTTTTCTATAATATATATATATATATATATAATATACTAAAATTTAAGTAACACCAATATTTTTCTTTATATATTTACAATATTTATAGTTTATAGTAATGAATAATTAAAATTTGAACTATAAGAGTTTAGCTTACAAGTTATAATATCACCTGTAAATTATTAATGAAAAATTTAAGGCAAGGTCTTTTAAGTGAATAATTACAACAATAGGAAAGATTTTTCAAAAATATATTGAAGATATGCATGAAAAAAAAAAGAGAGGTGAAAATACAACCATGATAGTTGAACACTTTAATTTAAAAATATCAAAATTATTATTATCATACACATATTTATATTAATGAAAAAATATATTTTAATGAAGTTAAAACAATGTATGTATTTAATGACATGGCAACAAGATTTGATATTCATTTAATCTTAAGAATAAGAAGAGAAGGTAAAAAAATATCATTATCTCAATCATAAGACTTGTGATTTAGAAGCTAAGATATTACAGACACATATAAAAAATGCTTAGACGGCACTTACAAATTATTAAGCAACAAAACAAACTACATATCATAATAGCCATAGCCGACCACAACCGATTTAGGCAACAAACCTATGGGGTTTTTTTTCTTCTTCTTTTTTGTAATTTTCTTTGTGCACTATGCTATGCTATCCCAATTACCATCCTACCCCTGTGTTGTACTAATCAATTTCTCATATTTGATACTAATAGCATAATATCATAATAAATCATGATCACTAAATTAGATACTATCTCTGTTGTTTAATGAGATAATGTTTTAAAATATGATTTTTAATAAATTTAATAAGTTTTTTTTCTAATTTATCTATACTAATTTTCTCTATTTTATTTTTAATAAATTAATTAATTATTAAAAATGTATTATTCACTCCATTATGAATTAAATATATACAATTTTATTTTAGAGCGTTCGAAATTAAATATTTTTTTCTAAAATAAATATAGTTTTATTTAAAATTTGATTCATAATTTTTTAAATTTAAGATATTTAAATATCAATATCATATTATTATATATAATATTGATAATATATGAAGCTTTTGATCGAATTTAAAAAAATTTAGTCGAAAATATTATTCATTATGTTCGAAATTGAATATTTACATTTTTAAAAATGATCAAAATTAAATGTTTACTTTATTAAATAAATATATATTTTTATTTAAAATTTAAATAGTAATATTTTTAATTTAAAATATTTATATTACATTAGCTAATTATCTAAATTATTATACAAATTAATAGCACTAGCAAGTATAATACATTAACTTTTTTTTACCTTCTTTTTAATTTTAAAATTAAGTCCAATATCGAGATTCAATTTTAAACGAAATCAGTTTTTATTTTATTTTTGTCTTTTGACTCTTTTTTTTCGAATCACTAAATTACCTTTGTTTTGAAATATCTAATTAAGTAGAATTTGTGGTGCTAGGCCTGCTTACACATGTGTAAGACTTAGAAGTCTCATCTTGCATGTATACACGTGAAGTGGCCTGTGTGAATCATGAATAAAATTATAAATTGCACACATCTCTTAGCAATGCGTTGTTTGATCCCAATAACCTTTCTTTTCTTTGTTTGCTTACCTTCTCCAGACAAGTAGACAGATTGAGTAGATAAAATAGTTTTATATATAGCGAAATTTCTGCCTCCATGATTAGTATCATTTGGAACAACTTTTAGGTTTATTTTTTTTAATGATCCTCTCGTATTAATCGAGATTTATATAATAATTAATCATAAATTTCACTAATTTATATATTGATTCATATAAAAAGAATAAATCACAACTAATTAATTTTAATATAATTTAAGTTCTAATTCGCTAACAAAACTTTCGTAATTAATTTGTGATAATTGATTTATGATTTATGATTCAAAAGATAACTTTTAGGTTTATTTATCTTTGATGTGGTCATTTTCTTCTACATCAATCACAAAATTCTCCCTTCCAAGTTATATATTTTCAATCACTAATTTAATGTTTTTTATTTCAATTTTGATGAAATATAAATTCCTTTTATATTTATAGATAAAAGGTAAGCATTTATAGATAATTCCTTTTGATTGAAATATAAACCAGACAACTCTTGGATCTCCATGCCATTAATTGTTCTCATCCGGCTTAATTTGTCCCATATGAAAAGGGAGAAATGACATTTGTTTCCCTCTTTGAAAGCCGGCCCTTAAAAGAATAAATATACTATTTCTTTCAAAATTAAAAGTTGATATTTGGAATATTAAAATGATGAAATAAGAAACAATTAACTTGCTAGATATTATATAAGTATCAAAGCTTGAACAACTTATGCTTATGCTTGTTGTCGAATATTTGATTTGAAATCTAGAAATTTATTATCAAGGCTTATTAATTTGATCAGAATTGAAACCATTAGATTGTGTAATGTAAATTCATTTATTTAATGAGATTTTCAATAAAAATTTAAATGAAAAATGTGTTTATTTTAATAAAATAAATATTGAATTCTGAACATCACAAAATAAAAATATACGCATTCAAAATTTATGACGGATGGAGTATAATGCTATAAAAGTAAATATTTAAAAAAATATAAAATTTACAAAAAAAAATGAAATTTGTATAAGTATTCTCCAGTGGTGTACAAGATAAGTATACAACTACTTTGTATGTATGTATGTATATATATGTATAAAAGAGTGGGTCCAAGATGAACAATGATATTATAATGGCAATTGCGTGTTTGGGGGTTGCACGCTTTCAATTCAAAAACATATGTTAGCCTAACTTTTTACCTATAATATGCCTTGGAGTACACTTCTTTTGAGCAAAAGCCTTGCTTTTACTTAAAGCGTGTGGGGTTTTGAGATTTTCTTTTTAGTGAAACAAATTAATAATAACCAAAATTTGAATTAAAGTTTGATCATCCAGCTCCTTTGTTGCTTTTAGGAGATTCATTATGCACTTACAGACATTATTATATTAAATCAACACATAGGTATTTTGATAATTAAAATCAGACATATTAGTAAAAGTAGTTTTCTAAAAAAAGTTTATATTATTGTGATTAACTTTTGACCTCAAGGTAGGTATATATATACATAGACTGGGTTTGAATACAAAGATTTGTCCCACATAAACTTCCTTATCAACCATGGATTAATCTTAACATGACATAAATTTTTCACCCTTACTTTTTTAGAGAGAGGATGATTAGCTATAATTAATTTGAGCACATTAGCACAAATTCTAATGGATTTGGCAAAGTAATCATTTGGTGGTTCATAGTCTCCATCTATATGCTTCATTAATACATACATATATTCTTGAGCTCTATCTTTATCTTTTTCATGGATAATACACAATAATAGTTCCAAATATCATTCTTTCTTAGCATGAGTAAATTTAATAATTTGGCCTAAATTCTCAAGTAAGACAAAAAATATATATTTTTTGACTCATAAGATTTCAATAATATATTTCATCACCTTCACAAATATTTGAAGATATTACAACATGAAGCCTAGCTTTTGGTATATATGGGTTTTGGGAAATAAGAACTAGAAAAAAGCTTCACACTGAATGCTTGAAGTCTTGAACCTTTCCTATTTCAAGAATATTCATGGGAATGTTTCTTTTTATTTTTATTCATTGAGTTTGAGTTTGCCCCTTCTGTTTAAACAAGGCCAGGCAAAGGAGACGGAGAAATTTGAAGGCTACTTCTTCTATGGATCATTTCTGTCCTATTACATTCAAGAAGTCCAACTACTTGTCCTCATTTTAAGTCCCCACCAAATTAATCATTCACTCAATTTGTGTCATCACTCACCTACCTGATGAGACATAAATTCTCAGTTTACTAATACCATTAGTAAAAGATATGAGCAATCAGAGCAGCAAAAAACATTAGAAAGAGATATTGAGTTCCACAAACCATATTAATAATAACATCTTTAATGATGAGAAAATTGTGATCAAACTGGACACAAACAAAAGATTGAGCTCAAAGGCTATAGAGTTATATGGAATGTATCCATGGACCAACAGGTGAATAGAGCAATCTGCCGCCTCCACAAAATCACCGCCCCTGACCGCCGGTGGCTACCTAGTTACTCGTGCGCCGCCTTGGGTGGCCTCTTCACGATCATCACAGAGCAGTGAGCATGGTGGGAGCAGTGGTCACTCACACTGCCCAAAACAGCCCTGCCATGCCAAAAGGAATAATAGATAGGGTCCCCTTTGCATGTTTATTAGATGCTTAAGATGAAATTAAATTTCTACATTTTCATTATTCTAAGTATTATGGAATGTTTAAAATTAAATGTAATAAAATAAGTATAATTTCTTTATCTAAAGAAAAAAAAACATCTAAACTTTCAATAACAAGTATTTACATAATTTAACTCTGTGTGGTACTACTATTAATTACATTTATAACAAACCTAATAATTTCCTCGAATTAAAAAAAAATCTTTTGAATCATTGTTTTAAGTCCAATTCTAATTCTGAAAAAGTATGTTTCTTCACAAAACAAAGTGAGTTTTTGTAGAAAGGATTATGTGAAAAGGGATTGACACTATAAATTTAGATGAAAGGAGGTGTACCTCTTGAAAGCAGTGTAACCATGGCTACCAAGAACCAAGAGAGAAGCTCTGTGTCTTTCTACTGCTTGACACAAAATATTCCTTGCATCACCTTCAACTGTTTCAAATGTTGCATCCATCACCTACACCAAATTGAAAGCACTTTATTTTGTTGTATTAATTTGAATATACATAGGCAAAAAAAAGAAAAAGAAATCCTCAATATTAGTTCACGGGTTTTTTTTTTGTCCTCACTGATTTTTTCTTGCAAAGTTCCGTGGCACGATCAAGAACCTTTTCAGCTGTCTTTTTCAGGTCTGCTTCCACAAGTGGCAATATCTCCGTAGATCCTGCAAAAGATGAGAACCCTCATCATACATTTTCAAGGCCCCTCCTCAACCTTCTTAGAAAATCTAGTACGAACAAGTTTGAGATAGAAAAGAGAAATTGCCACTTGATATCTATGGACGGTGGGCCTGATAGCATCAACTACTACTCTGACAATCGACAATCGTCTTCATTATGGCAAACTCAATATATCCGATTCTTATATATCATAATCATAGTCATGCATATTTTCAATGGTCCATTCTTATAAATCATAATCAGTGTCATACATATTTCTGATGTGAGATTAGAGAATCACAGTTTGCTCGTGTATACCTGGTCCTGCAAGGCCAATGACAGAGGTCGGAGACTGTCTTGCATGAATGATGATGAGCTTGAAAAGAGCACTGGAAGCAGGAGTGAAGAAATGATCCAGAGTCCATTCCAAAGCATAGAAGCTGTGCTCACTGTTATCTATGGCAAGGATCATAATTTGTTTCCCCGACATTCTTTTTTCTCTTAAGTTAAATTGAACCTTCTCTTTGATAGTAAACTAGAATTTTCTTTGTTAACTACTGCAGATGCTAACTTTTGGATGATGATTTTAACGAGGTTATATAGAGTATACATGAGATGTTTGTTACACTTTTAAGGTCTATATCATCCTATAATCCGTTAACTATGGGATAATACTTGTTCAAATCCTTAACAATTCTTAAGCCATAGAAGGGATACTGTTGCCACCAAAGACTAGGTCCTCTTAATGATCGGGAAATTTTGACAAGACACCCTATTCATGGAAGATTTAATACATTAACATGCCCTTTTATTTTATTTTGGTAAATAACATGCTCTTTTATTACATGTTTTGGACATCTTAATTTTGCACCTTTTAGAAGGTGTATGAGTATACAATATTTTAATAGATTATATACTCAAAACACGGATTCCATTTCTTAATGCAATTCTTGAAAGTAAGATTGCAATCATATTATTTAATCTTGATTAACAATTATCCAAGAAAACGCATTCACTAGTAAAATCTTCCATTATGGCATGTGCTCCTCATAGTTATCATATATTTTCTAGTTTCTCAGGTAACATGTCTGCTTTCTTTTCCGTTTTAGCTTAAAAGAATCCCTCATTAGAATTGAATGTAAATACCATGGTCAAATAGAGGTGCAATCAAGAACAAAATGCTCTTGTGGTTTTATAGGGCATTCCTAATCTTGGATCTTGAAGATGTTAGTGCCCAGGTAGGAAGAACTCATGATGCGCACACATCCAGATGAATGTTTGTAACTAGGAAGCAGATATAGAATCCCAGAATTTACTATAATTTATTTACAAAGCATCTGAGTTCTGCAGTTATACTTTGACTCATTTATGTTTCTGTTTAATGAAAGCTTCTTAACAAGTGCACATAAAAACTCCACTATATTGATAAGTCAAAAATGATTCCAGTACATAAATTGAAATTCCGTCCAAGACAGTAAAAATGGAAATTATGCATCTCCAGATAAACAAAAAATAAATAGATAGTACATTAGATAATTTTATCCAAGACTATTAAGAAAATCACAGAACAGAAACATAGTAACAAAAGCCTTAACTGCAACTAAATAAATCTCTAAACACAATTATTAGAGATCAGCAGCAATAGACTTTCTTCTAGCATTTGATCTCCTTCAAACCAGGGGCCAAATAGAGGAAAGTTGGATCAGTAGCGCCATCCTTGTAGTAAGCAAACACCATGGCAGAATCATCTGCCATGCTCTCTCCAACATAGCTATATTCAGGACAGAAAAAGAGCAAATTATGCTTTAGCTTTGGTGACATTATCATTCGATTCAAGAACCAGATTCAAAAAATTAATCCTATTTCAAAGAAATGAGAAAACACTCACAATTGAAGGTCGCTGAGTTTAGAGAGCAGGAACTTGGTTGCGCTCTCAATATTCTTCTTAAAATGCTCTTGTTTTTCCCCCTCCAACTTTGGTGTCAAAGCTTTAATGTACTTTTTCATATGTGCAATGAATGGCTTCTTCTCAAAAGAAGGTTGCTCCTGCAAGGATCATCGTATATGTTGTGGATTCACCAGAAAAAAATATATTTTATATCTTAACACAATAGTAAAGAAGACAACTAACCTGGAGTCTGAATGTGTCAACAATGTCAACAACCTTCTTGACCTGGTCATCAACACCTTCATCCTCCTCACCACCTTCCGCAGAAGGATTTGCACCAATGTCTACATTAATTGCTCCTTGGACAACCCACTGCAGCAGCCAAATTATCAAAATTATTATTACAAAGTAATACAAAAGAGAAATACCTTCAAAAAATAAATAATAGTTCAAGCAGAGAACAAATTATAAAATAAAATAAAAAACACAAAGATGCTAACCTTTCCCTCAACTTCCCAAAGCATTCCATTTTCAATTTCCTTGTATGGGAATGAGTCCGAGAGAAGCTCATCACCTAACACATAAATTTGTTAACCAAGTCATTAACTAGATAATTAAATAGAAAATATCAGAGAAAATATACAGAGTACATAATCAAATTATCTAATACAGCTCCAACTACAGAGCAATTATAGTTAAACATATGATGTGCGGTTCAATACTACTATTCTAACTTGATTTGAACATACATCCAATGAATTTTCAGTCATATAACCCTAAAGATATTAACTAGCAAGTTCGCTATATTTGAACAAATAATTGCATCAAGCAAAAAGAGAGAACAATAAAAACTAGTCACCAAGACCCAATAAATTAGCCATCACAAGTTCAAATCTATAGAAAATTTTATTTCCCTATTGTACATATCATGGAAAGATTTGACCCTTTAGACACCACTAAATAAATAAAAAGGCTTAAAAGCAGAAAGTTAGATCTACGAAAAGAACTATAAAAAAGCAATCAAATTATTGACAAAGATCCAATCTTTAGGCAAACACACAATGAACCGAATACAGATTAAGCAAAATCGTCCCAAAATCTTAGAACGAAAGCTAATAAATAACTCACTTTTATGCCACCCATTATAATGAAATCCAGATCTACACATCGATTACATGGAAAAATCAACCCTAATAACCAATGAATCAGTTCGAATAAACAAATTACCAGAACCCCAATATCAAATCAGATCAATTTCAAAACAATTCACATACACCATATACTTAAAGCATATCATAAACATGAAATCAAGGGGGAAAAAATACCAGAAATCAAATCTTGATAGACCAACATGTTTGCTCTCGTTTCGCTCCAACTGTTAGATTACTGCCAAAGCGAGAGAGACACAGCGAGAGAGAATTTCCAGAGAGTGGACAACGAGAATATATAGCACGAGGGTTTGGGGAAAGAAGGAATTTCAATTACGTAAAAGGGTAAAACTTTTCTTTAATTACCAATCAAATCCCTTTCGGGTTTCGAATTTTATAAAGGTTTATTTGAGTATTTGACTTATTGGACCATACTTGATTACTGTATTCTTATATTATTATATATTATATGCTTCGGATATGCTGAAGGGTCCTTTTATTATGATTATGACTATTTTTTTCCTTTCCTCCTTTTTGAGCTGCCGATATTAAGGTCAATTTGGATTAGGATTTTTTATCAATTTCAACATTCCTCCTAAAAATATATCTCAAAATAATATTTTACCTCTAAATTTTTTTATCAAATCAAAGTTTTAAATTTCCTCCTAACTTGATAAATGGGTGTCACATATTCACATAAACAATATTTTTTATTTCTTTTTAATTAAAAACACAATATCAAACAATTTATTAATTATATTTTTTATTTTATATAATGTGAGACCAAAAAATATATTATCAAACTTTCAATTCACTAACTAAAAAAAATCATTTCAATTCCTAAAGAAAATTTATTTTTCAAAAAAAACTATTATAATTTCAAAAACACAACAAAAAACTTAATCCAAATTAAAGATCAAAATCATGAATTACAATTTAAAATCAATTAATAAATTAATTAGTTTGTCAAAATTGAATATTCACTTTTGATTTAATAAAAAATTAAGATTTTTTTAAATTATAATGAAGTTATTATATTAATTGTACTTAGTGATGTGATTATATATATATATATATATTTTTTAAAAAAAAATTATGAGGTTATTACTAATTATAATTTGATATACAAAATACTTTTAACGACTTACTAAATGCACCATTTGTTAAATTCCCTTTTTCATTTCCAAAGTCATTATATTCCCTTTTCCCCTCGACCAGTTATCTCGTGCCTTCCCTTCCATCTTAGCCTTTTTTCCTATGGAAAAGTCTTACTGAATTGTCAAATCTTTTTTGTTTTCCGAAATATAAATTTTTGGCAAAACGGTTCAGTATTCGATGGTGAGTTTCATAATTTTCAAATAAAAAAATCAAAATGTGTAGAGGTATTATTTAATTTATTTTTAATTAAATTCTAATGACTCACAATCCATAGCTACAATCGCACTTTTTATTTCTTTTTTTTTTTATAACTCAGATTCTGAATTTACATTCAATTATGTCCCTCATAAATTACTTTCTTGTTAAATCGTATGCAATAGTTAGTTGCAGGGTTCTCACTAGGCTTGTCCACTAATGTTAGGGGTGCCAATTTAAGTCTTACTCGACGGATCAACCAGTGTGATCCGTTTATTAGATTGGGTTGGGCTATATAATTTTAGACCCGTGAAATTCGAGCTGGCTCGACCCCAACTCATATTTCTGCCTTGGCATCGATTGGACTTACCCATTTGGGGCGGGTCAGGCTAGCCCACGGACTAAGTTATAAAATGTCAATTTTAACCTAAAAACGTCGTCATTTTGCCCTTTCATGTCGGTTTAGGTCGGCTAGCCCATGTATGCATTCGGGGTTGGATATAGAATTTTAAGCTCGTGAAAATTCAAACTGACTTACCTCGACTCGAATTTCTATCTTGGCCCATTCAGATTGAGGCCAGCTGCCCATTTTGCCACCTTTAACTGGTGCGTACAAATGGGACAAACCACCACTAAGTCTCTCCTTAGTAGAATTCAAACTCTCACCAGTAAAACTTTCGTGATTAGTTGTGTCAACTACTCTATACCCTGTGGGCCACTTTTTGTTTCTTTTAAAGTCCTTGTTCTCTTTCACTTATCTGCTCTCTCTCACTTATCCGATGCAGAAACGCTACCTATTAGCTATCACTGGATTTCAGTAACTCAAACGCAAAGTCTTATGCATTTAAATACTCTTGTTTCAACATTTTCAATTTATGATCCAAAATCTCGTCATTTATTCTTTGTTGTCTCCATATTTGACGCCATCCATTTTCAATGACAAAGGTTGCAAAACATATCGAAAAGTGATATTCATAAAAAAAAATACACTTAAATACGTATCATCGATGGAGTCATAACGCTTAAAGCATTTTCAATGGTGTTGTTAATGTAAAGAAAAAATCATGTCACATAAGCAAAATTGACATTGTAATTAATTTTTTCAATATAATGCACAAAGTCTTGGAAACTATCATGCTAGTATAGTAAGAAATTTTATTGGTAGTGTTATAGAAACTGTCAAAAGATGATTGTTTGTATTAGAGGCTAACTTAGCAAAACAAAGGAAAAAAATGTTAAAAATTTAGGAGAAAAGATAAACACATCATAAATTTTTGGAGAAAAAAATAAAAAAGATAATCATGACAAGTAAATATTATAGTGACCTTTGACATTCATACATTCGAGTCAATTTTAAAGTTTGACAATGTGATTATTTAACATTTTATTCATTAAATGTCATTTGTCATAAAAAAAATTTGACATTGACATTACCATTGCAGATGTTCTTAGTGGAAAATTATGACTATATTTGGGTTTAATTTTAATAGTTTGTTTTTAAAATATAGTTAGGTTTGGATTAAAAAATAAAAAATTGATTGATATGTTTTGAGTCTCACATTAATAATAATAATATAGAATATAAAAAATATAGTTAACAAATTGTTTGAAATTATAATTTTAATCAAAAAGTAATGAAAAAATATTGGTTATGTGATTGAGTGGAATAAATATGTGGAGTTAGAAAAAAAATATTTTGAAATATGTTTTTATAGAGAATTGAAAGAGATGTTTTAAATGTCAATACAAATATATTTTGAAATATGTTTTAAATTTTTTGTTTTTAAAAAATTAAATATCATTGAATAAAGTTCTAATTGAATATACTTTTTGTAACAAAAGAATGACATTCCACTCTAAATGCATTCCAAACATTTTCTAACTATATTTACGACCATTTAACAAATATCATATAATGAAATAGAAGCCAGTTTTTTCTTGAAATTGGATGAATTTCACTTAAAGGATCATAAAGGAGTTGAGAGAGTTTGTTTGAATGGTATGGTAAGGGTATAGTGGGTAATGATTGGAAACAAAATAATATAATGGTGCTTTTAGCTCTTGGATATTGAAAATCTTGTTATTTTATATAAGTAGAAATTTAACGTTTAATGTTTTTTTTTTTAAATGTGAACATGATTTTATCTAATTAAGATAAGGAAAAAAGAAAGTCTAACCTCATAACTAATAGAAATTAGTAATTTATTATTTAGTGACTAATATTATTATTAATCACTTATTATGTTTTATAAATTTTTAATTTCATAATACATCATTTCATTATTTAATTTTTAAAATTCAATCATGTTATATGCTTAATCTAGTTTTAGTCACTCAATTTGACTATAAAAGTTAATTTTGTTCGTTAAGAAATAAAAAAATTAGCATGCTTCGTGGACATATATATATATATATATATATATATATATTCATTTAGTTAATCAATTTTAGTGTAAAGATTAATTTGTATTCATTCTAAGAAAAGAAAGAAACCAAAAAGAAGTATATATACCCTCGTCCACGTAACAAATAAAAACATGAAAGGCAGTCCCTTTAAATCACCAGGGCATCTTCGAATTAGGCCCGAAACTTTTTTAGATGCTTGGAGAGTGGAGACAGTGCTTCACAGATCTGCCCCAGCTCTTGAATTTTCAACAACAGTATCTTTATATATATATATATATATATTCCTTTTCTCCATTCAAGATGCCAGCATCCTCCACAAAGCAAATCTGAATTGTTAAAATAACCATACAAATAAATATATCTATTTTTATTAATTAATAGTATTTTTTTTTGTATTGGCAAATATTCTGTATTTTCCTGCACATCTAGATTTGAATACAATATTTGAGACCTCCCCAAAGGAAAAAAATACAGCTCGAATTATAATATAAAATTAAATATTTACATTTTATTTAGAGTTTTTGACCTTGCGAAAGTTATCAAAATAGATGCAAATTTAATTTAATTCACTAAATTAGGTACGGCTTCCATCTCATTTCAATTGTCTACTTTGGATTTACACAAAGATTAATACAAATATTGAAAATGATAATTATGCAACTAAAGTTTCTAAGTTATTTTCATTAATAGTTAGAAACTGGACAATTGGAATGAGACACATCGAAATAGAAATATAGACAATTGAAATAAAACGAATGAAATATTATTCTACTAAGTATCACCTTGAAATTGTGAACGAGAATGATCAAATTCAAAAATCTATTTTTTTTTTCTTTTTTCTTTTTGAGGAACATTCAAATATCCAAAATAGATGCAATATTTCATGTAAATAGTATTGGATTCTTGACAACTTGACCAGAACTTTGTATTGGTTCTAATTTGTTATAGTAAATTAGGTGAATAACTTAGAGATATCAAAATGGTGAAGTAGAAAATTAATTTTGATGCAGAAGATCTCTCTTGCTATATTTTATACTATAAAATCAGTCAACAATTTTGGTTATTGAATACTTCATCCGTCTTAAATTGATAAATTTATTTTTCTTTTTTATTTATTTCAAAGTATAGGTCACTTTACTCATTTAAAATATAATATATTTGTTAGTTGACTATAATACTATTATTTAAAATAAAAATATTAATTTCATATAAGAATAATGAATGGTGAATAGATTATTGAGAAAATACACTTAATTAACGAAAAATATTTTCCCAGCAATGCACAAGCTTCCGCTAGAAGAAAAAAAAGAAGAAAAAAAAGTCTTCCATATTCTACAATAATTCATTAATTCCTTTAGGTGAATAAAAGAAGTTATTACTCCAATAATGATCAGCATATAGAGATATTTAGAAACACTATATAAAAAATAAATAATTTTAATAAAATTAATCATATATTTGTAATTGGTATGAAAAACCAAATAGGCCTATTAATTTGGGGCAGAGAGAATACAAATATTCAAACAGTTATATCCAATTAAGCTGCATGATTTCCTACCATGAACTTTAAGGGGAAAACTTTAACTTATTTAGAATATATGAAATTGCATATATACGTTAAAAGAAACTAATTAAATAACTTCAATAGATAAATTGTATAATAATTTTTTTTCCTTTTGTTTTTCAAGTGAACGCGGTTATATTATGAAGTTCTTCACTACAATTTCCAATATTAGTTTGTCAATCAATTGAATGTATATTTTCTGAAAAAGAAAAAAATGCAACAAAAAAAATCTCATTCTTTAATTACTTTCAACAGTAACAATGTGGTTTTGAAGTTCTAACAAAAGTAAGAAACAATTACTCAATTATATTAACTATTTAATTAATTAAATTCAATTGTGTTACAACAATGTGGATTTACCATTATCGAATCTAAAGTAGCATATGAGGAAAATAAATTAATTCTATTCTCTATAGCTATTTGATTTTTATAGAATTGTGTAAAGCAATAGTAATTATATAATACTACTATTTCCTCCCAAGAAACTTAAACAAAAATTCTTTAGCTAAGGAAGAAACTTAATTATTAATACATAAATGCTTCTTTTTTTTTTTTTTTTGGTTCTCTGCATTCTGCACTGGCTCCCGTGTCCAGAGGGCTTCCCTCAATATTTGATGCATTTTCACTTATTTGTTAAACTGTTTTGCTTTTGTATTAACCATTTTGTTGTTGTTACAGATAAAAACCAAAGGCAAATCCTAGTAGCATGTTATAGATAAAAAGAACAAAGAAAACCATTTATTTTCTGCCAAAATTAAGGGTACATTGTTATAATATAAGAAAAGATAACCTTAATTAATTTGCATTTTTATTAAAAAAATCATCATTTGGATTAGAGACATATCACAATAATTTATTTTCCCTCAAGGCATCACATAATGGCAACAACAGTAACATTGACAACCAAAACCAATGGTGAAACAATATTGGTATAATTCTTTTGCTTTTTTTTAATACACCATCTAATGACTTTTTGTATATTCATTCTTCCTTGTATCAAGCCAATACAACGATTTCTTCATCTTGGTCTAAGTTTTCTTGGAGAATAATGTCCATGACCTTAATTTTCATTTTTTTTCCAAATAAATTTTTGGATTGATATACATTTTAAAATAGAGGATGTGTCTTACAAAAATGAGAAATAATAAGTTTTTTTTTTTTAAAAGGGCATCAAATAATGCCAAGAATGCTAACATTGACAACCAAGAACAATGGTGGAACAACGTTTGTAAAAATCTTCTACTTTTTAAGGAAAATTCTCACTAACCCGTAGAATGAGTTCTAATATAGATATTTTTCCATTGTATTAAGCCAATAAAATGCTTACCATCTCTTCATCTTGGTCCATTGACCTTTATGGTCCACAAACCTTAATTTGCCTTCATTGTCCATTTTTTTGGTTGGATGGATATACATTATAAAATGAAGAATGTGACACAAAAAAAGAAAGGAAATTAGCCTTTTCCCTTAAAGGATCCGATATTAAACTCGCGTTACATCGTAATTAACTCGAGTATTGAGTCTACTCGAATAACATATGCATAATTTTTTTTATCAAAAAATACTCTCTTACCTATTATTAAATAAATTTCATATAAAAATTCTTCTATGGTATCAAACTAATACAATTCTCATCATTCCTTCATCTTGGTCCACTGACCTTTTTTTTTTTCTTTTTAAGTTTTAAAAATAAGGTCTATTTTCTTTTATTTTTTAAATTATAAATTGAGGGCACAAGAACAAAGTTCAAACCTACACTATCGAACGTAAATGAGAAAACATTTATCAACTGAACTATCCTTTCAATCATATTTTTCCTTTTTTAATATCAACGTTTGTATAGATATATATACTTTAAAATAGATGTCATGTCTCCCCCCAAAAAAGAGAGATAAATAATTAGTTTTTTTCTTCTTAAGAGGGTATGAGATAATCCTGAAAATGGTAAAAATCTTTGTTTTTTAAGGGAAATACTCATTTACCTATTTAGAAAATTTTATATAGACATTCTTTCATTCCATTGTATCAAGCCAATACAATTCTTACCTTTTCTTCATCTTGGTCCACTGACCTTTTTGAGAATAAGGTCCACATCCCTTAATTTGAATTATTTTTGTTTAAAATTTACATTTGAATAAATAAATATTTTAAAATAAATAACTTGTCTCACAAAAAAAGAGAGGTAAGTGAATTTTTTTCTTAAGTGGGCATCAAATAATGTCAACAATGGTAATACTAACAACCAAGGTGGACCAATATTTGTAAAAAAAATTTGGAAAAAAAATATATTCACATACCAATTATTTAACTTCCATATATATATATATATACATTTTCCCATTGTTTAAGCTAATTTCTATTCATGAGTACAACCACTTAGCTATAAATATGCATAAGTACAGAGTCGAGATTATTACTCCACAAAATATTTCTCTCACATACAAAAAAAAGAAGAAGAAGAAGAAAAACATTCCCAAAGATGTCCCATCAACCAACTGAGCAAGCAGCCCCTTCCCATGGCATCATTCCAGCAGGAATGAAGTGCTCTATTTGTTTGGAGGACATTGTTGATGACAATCAGAAAGGAATTTCTAAGCTTCCATGTGGCCATTTCTTTCATTTGGGTAAGATTTTATGTTCTTTTTTCTTTATTTTTTTTGCATGCCTTGGTTTTGTTTATCAGAACATTGCAATTTTTTTATTTTTTATTTTTGGTTCTAAAGATTTCGGTTCGGTTTGATTAAAACTAGGTTTGATTTTGTTCCATTTTATAAAAAATTTGGTTTGATTTAGTTTTATCAATAAAGTATGAAAAAATTGAACTAAAACCGAAATTGTAAACTGAAACTAGATGTGCACTCAAATTTTGATTTTTTTTTTGACAATATTAAAATAATTTTAATGAATTTCAATTACTTTTGAATATATATACAAAAATATTACATATATATATGATGATGAAATTAAGGAAATCATCAATCTGGCTAAATTCTTAAGGCACCCTTGGGGAAAAGAGAAATAAACAAAAATAGAAAGCTCTCTCTCTCTCTCTCTCACACACACACACACACACGCGCGCGCGCGCGCGCGCACAATCTACGTATGTGACCTAACTGGCGTTCGGGGCCTTTGGCCCTGACTAATCCTATACGTTCCAACGGTCGAACTCCTTATGCAGATGAGTGTCTAACTGAGTTTTTCCATCACATGGCTCGAACTCCATACCTTGCTTAAGGAGCATCGAGCTCTTTCCACTCTACCCAACTCATGTTGGACACACACATGTAAAATCTTTAATCATGATATGAAAATTTTGTTCTCTATTTGCAGCTTGCATTGGAAGTGCATTCAATGTGAGAAGAGCAATGGTTTGTCCAAATTGTAGGGATTTTGAAGACAGCGAATGGAGGTGCTTTCAGCGGGAGGAGGTAGCTTGTCGACATAACCTTCCGACATCGGATGCCGAAGAGATTAGTGATGATGATGATGATGATGATGATGAGGATGAGGATGAGGATGAGGATGAGGAGGAGGAGGAGGAAGAGGAAGGTAATCATGATGACGGTGAGACGTACCAAGAGAACAATACTCACGTCATGCGCCAAGGCATTGTTCCGAGCTCTTTTATAAATTATAATAATAATGCTCATGCTCTACATTTGGTAATTACAAATAACACGTCAATTACAAATTAAATTCCGTTGATATTTATTTTGCAAATAACAATTGATATTTATTTATTAATTTGATTTTGTATATTTCAGAACCTCCAAGCTACCACCTCATTGAGGGTTCAACTCATGCAAGCTGAAAGAATGTATGGACCGCCCCCTCACATCAGGTGAGATTGAGAATGATATTCAATTTTGTGCTTTTTATCTAAATTTCTTCATCTTTTCTTTAAAAGTAATTAATTGGTTTTATTTCCCTAATATATACTCTGTTTCTTATATATAGGATGGTTCAAATGCCATCATTTGGTAAGCTCTTCGTCGATTAGGTTTGTTTGCTATGTTACATTTATTCGTCCTATATATATATATTAGAAATAACTATAATAAACTCTGTTCCATTGAGGTTTTATAGGTGATGGCACACACAATATGGTTATTCCTTTAGTTCAATTCAGGCAACATAGATATATGGGGCTACCTATGAATGAGTCTGGTTCTATTGGCTTCCAAGCCAATAATCCTTCTGCAATGGGTCTTTTAAACAATTTGGATCATCACAATAGGCTGCTTCAAAACTTGTAAGTAATTTCAATGAAATCTCAAATTCTTTTTCTCTCAATATTGACACTTCAAAAACAATTATTGAATGCTTCTATTGTTTTTTAGGAATGGCTTTGGAATCTCTGCCCATGGTGGAATATCAAATCATCCTAATAGCTGGCCATATCTCAATATTCAGCAGCCCTCACATAACTTGCCATCATCTTCAACACCACAAGGGCTGTATGGTAGCAGGGGGCTGCAGAGCACAACATATACACCAGAAGCACTGAATCATGGGAGTAGTTCATCCACTGCTGCTGCTGATCCTCCACTACTTGGACTTAACATGAGTATTGGAGGTGGCTCTCTTTATCGCAATTAACAAAGTAGCAAGAAGTGATCAAGAATTAGCAATCAAAAGATGGTGATGAAGAAGCTTTTATATGTACATAAAAATTCTAGCTATTCGCATTAGAGTAATTTTGAATTATGTTTAAGTAAAACAATGCTCTATTTATATTTGGTATTTGGGAAATTTAAATTATGGTTTTTCAATTAATTGCAATTGCAACTCTCTGTGTATATATATTTCTACACCAAAAGGCCACATTTGGACAAGAATTACGAAATCATTTTTTATTCCCCATAAAAACATTTCTCGACACACTTTTTTATTGGATAGCTGGCCAGTTTTTTAGCTTGCAAAGACTAAAGAGTGATCAGACACAAAATAAAAGATGGCCACTGTTTTTACATGTGCTGATGTGCAGCAGGATGCAGCTTATTAAAGAGAGAAAAACTTGACACTATGCTTGCACATAAACTGGCACAAATTACTTTAGTCTTGTACTTGATACAGGAACATTACTCCCATTGATGAATCTACATTTGGTATGTGAAATTTATTAACTTTCGATACTCTTTTATTAACATATCTTAGGCATTAGACTTAATCAATTTTGTATGAAAATGATGGAAAAAGAAATATTGGGGATCTTTAATGCCAAATCCCCTGGAGCAACATGAATATTTAAAGTGCAGTTAGATAGAGTAAATATTTTGCACTTGAACAGGACATATTTTGTGATTTTTAACTCCTAAGCAAGCACAGAGTGTAGCTTCCTATATATGAACTTCATATATTTTTTATATTACATATTAAATATTTTTTGTATTTGTTTATTTTGGGACCTATCTATGAAAAAAGGAGACAAAACATTTTTATTTTAAAATTAATGGTTTTTTTTGGGGGGGGGGGGGCGAAATAAGATGCAATTGCTATGCCTAATGGATCAAGATTCAAGCATGTGTTTTTCTAGCATATCTCTGTTTCGGAGTGGTTGGACTGGAATATGTGGTTAACCTTGGAGTTTCAGCTTCAAGATATGTTGAATTCCTTGGGATGTAGATTTTCTTTTCTTCTCCAATGAGGTTAGGAAATGGAGGAACCAAAGATCTTTGTAGATACATATTTTCTTCATCCATTTCATGTTAGAATTCTATAAGATATTTTTATTTATGTAATTGTAATGTCAATACTATTAGTGTCGAATCAATAATGTAAATTCAGTGATGACATAAATTTTCAATTTTGAAAGGGTCAATTATTAAAAAAATACGTATAGGAGTTTTTGGTACTATTTGAACGATTGTAAAATATTTTTAAAGTCATACTCCTTATAAAACTTTCTAATTACTATAAACTATTATATTATATATGATACATATAATCTTTATTATAATTAAATCCATCAATTCTCTAACCTCTGTTTATAGGGATGGAGACTTGGGATAGTCTTTGCCAATCTTTGATGTCTAGTTTGAGAGATGTTGTAAAAAATACTATTTATAAAGGGTAAAATTAGAGTTTTCGATATATTTAGTTTAGTGTTACAAAATTAAACAATACGATTTAGAGAATGGAATAATTAGAAGATAGAATGGTTCCGAACTCATTCTCCTTACGCGTTCAGTTTGCATTAACACTCCCATTTCCCCCCTTTATCAGATACAGTAAAGCGGGAAACGCCAAAAATTTGAAGCCCTGCAATGGAAGAGTGATAAAGCTCCCATCTTTCTTCAATTCCCCATATTCACACAGTGGCCATGGATGAATCCATAAGCAGAATAGTTGAAGACCTTAAATCCCAAACCTCCATTTCAAAATATACACTCAGAGATCTTCAAACTCTTTTGGATTTGGCAATCAAGACCAATGATTCAACCGCTCTTGAATCCCTATTCACCGAGCTTTCTTCCAGGAAGATGTCTCCTTCCTCGTTAGTTGATTCACTTTCCTCAGCGATGGACTCTGGTGGGGTTTCGCTTTTGGCTTCAAATGTTTACCTGCTACTACTTCTTTCCCCAAATTCCCCTGTTTTTACCCTTTTTACTCCCATGGCTTTTCTTTCTCTTCTTCGTTCCGTTCGCCGCTGTTTCAAGAACCCGTCTGTGGGTTCTGGCGAGAGTTCTGTTGGTGATAGTAGGGGAAGGAGAAAACGGGGTGGTGGGAAAATTGGGATGAGGAAAAATAAGGGGAAAAATGTGGAGGATAGTGAAAATGAGGTTCAGGAGGGGGGATTCGATGCAAAATTGATGCTTTGTGTGCTGGAAAGGTTGGAAATGGTATTGGGTTTGGTTCATTTGGATAGGTTTCCTGATAGTTTGAGAAGTTTGGTTCAGACTGTGGCTGAGATTCCAGTTATGGCTAATGAACTTTGTGGGAGTTCAGGGAATTATGAGAAGCTATGCAATTTGTGTTCGCGGATTTTAAGTGAAGTGCTTAAGGCTGAGCATGGGGATCAGGGTGTTTCTGCGGCTGAGGTTTTGAAGTCGTTGACGCCATTGATTCTTTTGCCAAAATCACAGGCGAGGGGTTTTGCTCTGGAGTTTTTGGTGAATAGAATGATGGCAGTGATGGAAGATTCAGATGAAATTAAGAAAGCGATTGTAAATTTGCCTAAATACATGGTGCATAAGTCACCGGAAAAGGCTGAGCCAAGGGCTTTGGCAGTGGAATCAATTGGGGAGGTCGTTAAAATTTTGGATTTTGAGGATCAATCTGGATTTGCAGATTATGTAGTGAAAATGTGCCAAGGAAAAGGGCAGTTTAGGCTTCTGGCAGTGGACCTTATTCTGGTATTAATGTTGACAATTAGAGATCCACTGGGAGTGGATTCTGATTATGAGGTTGAGAACTCGTGGGGATTGAGGTGTTTGGAGGCATTAATTCAACGTTGCTCAGATGTAACTGCTGGGATTCGTGCAAGGGCCTTAACGAATTTAGCTCAATTAGTGGGCATATTATCCGTGAAAGATAAGAGTAGAGCTGTGCTGAAGGAACATATAGCAGTTGGGAATGAAGGGCCTAATGGCCTGCAGCTGCAAGGTGGAGTGGGTGATCTTTTGAGGAATCGGTGCATGGATGATAAGGCTGCAGTGAGGAAGGCATCTCTCCTTTTGATATCCAAGTTGACAACACTTTTGGGTGGTTCTCTTGATGGGGATTTGCTGAAGATAGTGGGCATGGCTTGTTCTGATCCTCTTGTTAGCATTAGAAAAGCAGCAATATCAGCTCTTTCAGAGGTAAGGTAACTTTTCCTGTAATAAAGTTTGTTTCTGGTTCCAGTTTTGAAATGGTGCTGCTTGCTTTAGTTAGCTACTCTGATAATTAACATATTTATTTTTGACGCACTCTCCATTTCCAGTAATTATGGCTTTTTATAAATATGCATACGAGTCAATCCTGAGTCTGTGTGAATTTATTAGCTCAAAGGCATGATGCAATTAGTTTTGACGGCCTTTCTTATTATTCTGGATCTGCATCCAAACTATGGGAGTTCATTTTATTGATATCTAGCTCAAAGATCAAGCCAAAAAATATTCAGGTTGCAACCTCTAGTGCTTATGTACCTTCTAGCAGGCCTAATTATGTTCTTTTCCCCTCGCTGTATGTCTTCAAACACTATCCTATGAAAAATTTGGAGTCAATTGTGTGATCAACTTGTCTTGAAAACTTTCTTCCTAAAAGTGCAATTTATTTCTTGGAAAGATAATGAAGAGCCTAAGATATTTATTGCTGTATAATTTATTTTCTCCTTTATGCTCTCCTACTTGTTTCAGATCAGTTGCTATCTTCTACTAGCTTTCATTGATGGGGCATTAATTCTCAACTTACCGCAAAATCTATGTTTTCTGTATAGGCTTTCAGGATATCCTCTGATGCAAGTGTAAGTAAGGAATGGCTTTATTCTGTTCTGCCTTTGATTGCAGATAATGAATCTAGCATCCAGGAAGAATGTGAGAACTTGTTTCTGGAGCTAGTTCTTGATAAACTATCAAAAGCTGGATCAAGTACTTCCTCTCATCATGATCATACTATTGATGATTCAATTGGCATATCAGACAGAGAAATTAAGCTACCATACCCTGCAGGAGTTCTGGGTATATTGAAACAGCTTTGTGATGGGGAGGTGACTCCTTGGGTTAAGAAGATCTGTTCAAGCCTGGGAAAGAAGAAAAAACTTAAACCTAAGATTGTGATTGCACTTCAGAACATCATAAGGACATCGGAGTCGCTCTGGTTGAGCCATGCTATGCCAATAGAGAATTGGACAGCACCAGCAGGTGCTTGGCTTCTTTTAGCAGAGGTGTCAGCATTCCTTCCAAAATCAGTCGATTGGGAATTTCTCCATCATCATTGGAAGCTTGTTGACAAATATAAACCTGCTGATGAAGATATGTGCCCCCATGATCAGAGAGTTGTTGAAGAGGAGTCGGCACACATAGAATCTATTTCTGTTTCTTGGGCTAGGGATCGTGTCTTCCTCTTGCAAACAATATCTAATGTTTCTGTGGAGCTTCCTCCTGAACCTGCTGCTGACCTGGCTCACAACTTCCTTAAACGACTTGAGGAGTTCAATATGCACTCGACAGAGGTATATATAGTACTAGTTTGATTTAAACAATACGGTCTTATTCTCCTTTAGTTGCCTATTTTTTGCATATGTTACAAACTTTCCAGTTGGATTAACTTGTGTTAGAATTTGTTTTTCCTCTCTCAAGCTTGATAATTTTTTGTGGAATGTAAGCTTCTTGAGATTTTTCCCCTTTCTCTTCTTTTGATACATGATGAGTCTCTCTTACAATGCTTTAAAAGTATGCCAAAAATATAGAACAGAGTGAGAATTGTTTTACCAATTTGTTTAATTAGGTCTGTATTTATTGTTGAATTGAGTTCCTACTATAGGCCTAGAAACTCTGCAGTACGTTGAATCTGTATTTGCTTACTTTCTAATTGCCTCTACAATTTTCAATCTCTGTATTCTTGCATGATTTGCAACTTTGGTGCCTTTTAATAGTAGGTGTAACTCTGGCAGGTAAATGCTCATGTTAAGGCTCTGAAAACACTATGCAAACGGAAGGCTCTAAATACTGAGGAGGCAGATACTCTCATTACAAAATGGGCGCACCAGATTCTTTCTAAAGCTTCCAAAGTATTGGGCATGTACATGTCAGAGGGCAGAGAAGCAAACAAAGACAGTAGCTTTATTACACCACAAAGAAGTGTACATGGAAAAGGAAAAAAAGCAGAAGCTTCCATGAATGTGTTGCTGTCACAAGCAATAACTGCAATTTATACTATTGGTTCTTTAGTTATTATCTGTCCTTCAGCTGATTTAAAAGCCATAATTCCAGTTTTACACACCATTATTACTTCTGCAAATTCTGGCACAAAATCTAACATATTACCACATACTGCGGTTTCCTTTAAGCAGGCAGCCCCTTCCTTGTACATTCAAGCTTGGGTAACCACCGGCAAGATCTGTCTTGCTGATGGTAAACTAGCAAAGCGTTATATTCCTCTTTTTGTGCAGGTATGAATAAAACCTTTTTGTTTTATCTTTCTCATATCATTCTAGATCATGTATTTAAAGAAAAAAAGTACAAGGAAAAATTCAATAAATCTCTTCTAGTTTCAAAATGAATTGTCATTTGCCTTGGGACACTGTGATGTGAGCTCATCATTAAACCTCAGACTTTTATGGAAATTCAAGCGACATTTTAGTAATTAAACCCCATGTTTCAACTTCTTGTCAATGTGTTACTCCAAGACGTTTGAAGAAATATACATGTGTCTTCCAAATATTATTCTTACATAGTGCTTTGACAAAATATTTTCAGCAGTTCACTTATCCTTTATGAATTTCTTGCTTTAGGAGCTTGAGAAAAGTGATTTTGCTGCACTACGGAATAATATTATTGTGATGATGGCTGATTTTTGTGTTCGTTACACTGCTTTGGTTGACTGGTATGTCTTTTGTTCTCTCTTTTACATGAAGGATATTTATTCTATATGTTCATTATTTGGTTTTGGCACCTACAGTTACATGTCAAAGATTACAAAGTGTTTACGTGATCCTTGTGAATTAGTTAGAAGGCAGACATTTATACTGCTTGCTAGGCTCTTACAGGTATGTTATTTTGAATCATGCTAAACCAGGAAAATGTATCATGGGTGCTTCTTCCTTTTATTTGCTCTTTTCCTCCTTGTACCTATGTTATTAGTTTTGTCTTCTTTCTCCTTATGGAGTTGTAATTCTCTCTCCTATCCCATTCAGAGGGATTATGTGAAGTGGCGAGGAGTGCTTTTCCTTCGGTTTCTTTTGTCCCTGGTAGATGAATCAGAGAAAATAAGGCAACTGGCTGATTTCCTCTTTGGGAATATCTTAAAAGGTTTCGGTCTTGACTACTAAACATAAATGCATAACTGCACTCTCACATGCTTGTAGATCCTTGCTGATATATAATCAGGCTTCTGTTGCTGATTTGGCTGCAGTGAAGGCACCACTTCTTGCTTACAACAGCTTTGTTGAAGCCATTTTTGTTCTGAACGACTGCAACACTCATACTGGAAGTAGTAACCCTCAGAAGTCAAAAAGTGAAAGTAGACTGTTTTCAATTCGGTAATGCTAGTTTAAATCCTCCCAGCTTGGAAAAATAGACTCTGAGCATGCAATAATTAAAGTGAAATTCTTTTCCAGAGGAAATGATGAGAACTCAAGGTCTAGAAGAATGCACATATATGCCACTTTACTGAAGCAAATGGCTCCAGAGCATCTTTTGGCAACATTTGCAAAGGTATGTGCAGAGATCCTTGCTGCAGCATCTGATGGTACGCTTAACACTGATGATGCTACTGGACAGTCAGTTCTGCAGGTAATGGTTCCTGTACCCTTCCAATTCTTAACCTCTCTTCTGCATGCTTGTATAAACTCAAATGAATACATGTAACAGATACTGCTGCTGAGCATTTCAGCTTCTTTTTACTTATAAACCAAATGAATACAAGTAGTTTGCAATTAGTACCATTTTGTGAGTAAATACTAGAAGGAAAACATCTAGATCAGGTCAGTTAGATTACTATATCAAGTGCTCGTAACCTCCAAGTAAATATTGTACATTCAAGGAGAGTACATAGGCATTTTTCTCAATCAATAGGTTACTATTTTTGCTTTTATCTTTTCCTCTAGGAGAAGGGGACAATCTGGAATTGTTTTCGACAAGTTGGCATTACTTATATGTCTTCTGGGAGAAAATAACTGAGATTGATGATCTCTTATACTATTTTGGCATCAACTTTTATCCTACCTATTCCTTAGTGCTTTCTAATTTCCATCGAAGAGGCCTGAGATCGTTGCCTTTAACTTCCCTAAGTAAACCCAGAAACTTTCCACATACATGAAGACAACTGATACCTAGCCAGTAAGGATCGTTCTCAGTTAAAGTCTTTTTCAAATCTTTAATCTGAATTTTCCCTTTTGCGAGGAAACAGGATGCTTTCCAAATTCTCTCAAGCAAGGAGATCAGAATACCATCCAGCCGAGCTACATCTGACTCAGCAGAAGTGGAAGAAGATGGGGGTGAAGGTGGAGGAGCATCAGCTGCTGCTGCCAAGGGAAGAGCTATCTCACAGGCTGTCAGAAAAGGACTAATTCAAAATACAGTCCCCATATTTATAGAGTTAAAACGGTTACTAGAGAGCAAAAACAGTCCTCTTATTGGTTCACTCATGGAATGCCTGAGAATGCTTCTCAAGGATTACAAGAATGAGATTGATGAGATATTAGTTGCTGATAAGCAGCTTCAGAAGGAGCTCAATTATGACATCCAAAAATATGAGAGCATGAATGCCAAGTCAACAGCTACTGAGGCTGTTGCAACCATGCAAAGATCAGGGAGCTTTCTCTCACCAGGTGATCTTAAGCATGCAAGATCAGGCATCTTAAAGCAAACTAAAATTTCTGAGAAGCTGCATAGCAATGCAAAAGTGGCTTCAGCAGTTGCTGATGCAGTAGCTGCTGCAAGAGCACGGTCTGTTCTCAAGGAAGTAAACTGTGGTGCATCAACACCGCCACTTAGTGCTCTGAGCGTGCCTAAGCTCAAGTCTGTCTCGGCAGATGTTGCTCGTGGAGAGAAGTCTTCAGATGTAATAGAATCTTTAAGAAGAAGGCAATCTTTTGATTCTGATGATGAGAACTGATCTCATTTCCTAATAATGTAATATCCAAAGTCTAGCAGTAGTAACCTTGCTAGTGCTAAAACCATCCCTGTTTAGGGAATTCCATAGCAGTGTCTTCATATTTACAGTCAAAAGAATCTCTCTTAATATTGAATTTTCTCGAATCACAGGCTTAATATAACTGCTGCTTAATAGGATGATGAACTTTCTTGGATTTATTGGCCATTGATGATGCTTCATCTTCATGTTTGGTGATTTTAAATTGACTCAGCACTCCATGTGCCGAGTTAGCTTTCTGTTTAATAATTTTAGGAAACTTGCATTCACCTGAAAGCATTTCTGTAACATATATTTGTTTGCATCATCTACTTTCATTGAAGTTGTATCCTAAGACAAATATGTTGAAACAACATATCCCAGTAAGATTTTTCTCAGAGACTTTGACAATGGGGCTGATGTTTTTCTCCTATTCTCTTCTCATTCCGTCTTCCCTCCATCTCCAGAGGTACATTTTAAAAATAAAAGAAATCAAACTATTAAATTTTGTTAACTTTTAATAAATAAGAAGTATAGTGCTAATTTAGCGCATATAATATTATTTTTTATATGTTATTTGGTATACTTTATATTTATACTAGACTAATAAATTAAATGGCCATTTCATTTGTCACTCTATAATTCTATACAAAGTATGCATACTAGATTTCCTTTAGTTATAATGTGTGACATGTTGTATATGATTTCTTCAATGATAAAAATATATTAATATTAATAGTAATAAGAAGACACAATTAATAATCCGACTGCACATAAAAGTTGAGTCATTTTATTATGTGCAATCGGATACATAATTTTTTCTTATATTAATTAAATTGAAAATTAATAGAAAATATTTTTTTCCTCCTACCTCAAAAAGAAACAAAACAAAAGTCTATTTCAATTCTAACGAAGTATATGTTATATAAAATAAAATAAAAGTATATGAGCAAACCAAATAACCAATCGTGGCACATTTTGGTTGCTTGGGTGTGGGAATAGCAAAGACATCACTCACATATATACATCTTCCCACAGATGGTGTGAGGAAGACAAAATTTCCTCCTTCGAAGATCTTTGCATCTCCCTCCTCGTCTCTCATGAATGGCTGTATGTCATAAGGTTTCGATTTCATCAATGGAAAGTAAGTCATTTCTTTTCCGTGTTTATATTTCAAGTTTTCTTGATTTTTTCTCTTATTATTTGAATCTTCACGTTTAAAGCCCTAATCTTGAGCATGTTAATATTTCAAAATTATTCCCTAACTTGGTTCTTCTTCTTCTTTTTTTTTGGCTTAGTTTTTAAGTAGGTGGGTTTGAATCTTTCAATCAGCAGAAAGGGTAGATCGTCATTTCTTTGTCAAGATTGCAATTTTTTTTATTCCTATTGGAACGGATATTGTTGAGGGATTATTTTTAGGGTTTGATTTGAAAAGGATTTTTTTAGGGTTTTTGTTATTGAATTGAATCCGTTGAATTTTGGGGCGAGTCTGCCAAAATCATAATGGAAAGTAATAAAGATGAAGCTCTTAGGTGCATTGGTATTGCTAAGGAAGCTATCGCATCAGGGAATAAGCAGAAGGCCCTCAAGTTCATTGGAATTGCACGCCGGCTTAATCATAATTTGTCAGTGGATGATCTATTAGCTGCATGTGAGGATCTTGACGCTTCATCTTCGAGTAACTCGAACCAAGAAAATAATATTAATGGTTTGAAAAATAAGGATAGGCATGTCAAGGTTGATGAGGTTTCAAATGAGGAGAGGACTTATACGGAAGAGCATGTTCAACTGATTAGGCAAATAAAGAGTGAAAGAGACTATTATGCAATTCTTAGTGTGGATAAGGGCTGTTCAGTTGAGGAGATTAAGAAGGCATACAGAAAATTGTCATTGAAGGTTCATCCTGATAAGAACAAGGCTCCTGGATCTGAGGAAGCATTCAAGAAGGTTAGCAAGGCCTTCAAGTGTTTGAGTGAGGATGAAACAAGAAAACAGTATGACCAAACAGGTTTGGTTGAGGAATTTGAGCAGGGTCAGCAGTATAATGTTAGGCGGCGGAGGAGAAGAAGTGGGCATACCTTTTATGAAGATGACTTTGATCCGGATGAAATTTTCAGGGCATTCTTTGATCATGACGTGTTCAGGTCTCCCCATGTTTACAGGACTAGAGCCACAACTGGTCATCAGAGAGAAGATTTAGCTGGAAGTGGGCCTAATCTGATGATACTCATCCAATTGCTGCCATTTTTGATTATTATTCTGCTTGCTTATCTTCCATTTTCGGAGCCCGAGTATTCTCTGCAAAGAAACTACACCTATCAGTTCAGGAAGACAGCAGAGAAATATGGAGTGGAATACTTTGTCAAGTCAAGGGAATTTGACGAGAATCATCCTCCAGGCAGCCCTGCTAGAGAAAACATTGAAGTAAATGTGATCAGGGATTACCAAAACATGCTTGGCCGCTATTGCCAAATTGAACTTCAGAGGCGTCAATGGAACAGAAACTATCCAACTCCTCACTGTGATAGGCTACACGACTTTGAAGTTGCATGAAGCATAGTAAGTTTGCTCGAATTTTTTAGTCATACATTCAATCTGCATGGCTGCTGTGTTGTTTTCTTTATCTCACTGTGCCTTCGCAATCCAGATCACTTCCTGCAACATATGCTCTGAATTCTGTCATTTATTTCTTTTCCACAATTTTTTTAAATATTTCTTTTTCACAATTATACTGTAATGGTTTAGCAGTAGATTAATCATTCACTTATTTCTTTTTCGTTATTATCCTAGTAAAGATTTGGCATCAGATTAAGCATTATGTTCTACACACTCATTATTGGTTGTGCTTCTGAATTCAAATTCGCTGGTTTTATCCTAGGATTTTCATAAAGCATACTGAACTTGAAATGGAGTCTATGTTAGTCATAGTATTAGATATGCGTTACATAAAATGTGTCTGCCCTCCTTTGTTGTGCTTTGACTTGTCATTGCTGAGTATAAATTAACCTTCCCTCTATTAGGAAGCCAACCTAAATGTTACAGTCAGCTCCTAGTTGGGGGAAAGGGTGTTACAGGCCAAGCCTAAATCTTATATAGGAATACTGAGTCTACTTGGAGCTTGGATTCATCGAACACCAATTTAGACTAACAAGGGCCCATATTAAACACTGAGGATCTGTATAGCTATGCTAGTATGCATCAATTTGGTTAGCAGACTTGCAATTGCTATTAGAGTGTGGGAGATGGAATGGAGATATTTTGTTTTTTTTTGACTCTGGCATTTCATGTTGTATGTGTATGGTGCTTCCTTATGAATTCTTTTAGTTATGTAGAACTGCCCCTTCAAGTTATAGAAGACTGCAAATCATTGAATATATGGTGTACCCAGCTTTATGTTGTTTGATTTAGAGATGCATTAGTCAGTGATTTTAGGCCATGTCTTGGTTTTGCATTGTTCCCATCTTTTTTTTGAAGGGTTAGCTTTCATTTATTTGAATACAACAACTACCTCAAATAGTCAAGAACAGTTCCTTCCAATTGTTGTTATATAACTTATGTTGTTTATTGTTTGTATATATGATTCTTGCAACTGTAACTACTTTAGAATGACTGCTGAATAATGGACATTCAGTATTTGAAAGCCTATCATCGTTAATACATGTCTGCTTGTTTGCTCAGTTTTACAATATAATAATATTAAAGCGGAGGTTATTTTCTGTGTTGAATAGTTGTTTTCTTTTGGAGTTATGGAGCTCTGTTTGCATTATTTTTAATGTTTTCATGGACCAAGGTAGTAGCCAAGTAGACAATCACGGTCCAGTTTCAAGATAATACCAGGTGTCGGCCTGGGTTTTTGCCACAATCTCTGTTGCAGTCTGTTCCTGAAAGAGGTTGGCTGGATTAAGTTCAGTCAATATCAATCGCTTATGATTCAACAGAATTGAATCTTTTTTCCCCTTTCTCCTTTATATACTAAAGAGTGATGCTTTGGGATTGGTTGCCTGGGCTTTGGTAGCCAAATAGATTCTTAACACAATTCCATCAGACGTCACGTAAGTAGATCTTATTCTATCTTTAACAAACTCCAGTTTGCCATATAACTCTTTCTCGATATTTCCATTTTAAACTTGTGTTTGTATGCTATCTTTCATGTACCCTTTGAAGATGTTGAATGTAAGCTGTTTATTATATATATATATATCGCATTAGTTAGTTCATTGTTGAATGTTGAACAAGAGTGAATATTCAGACTCGTATGCAGTTAAATATGATATGGGACCTAGCAGCTGTTATTACATTTGCTTCATCTAACCTGCAAATCATAAGAGGAGGTAAATGATATTAGGCAAACGTGATAAGCTGTTTTGAGAGGTGTCCTGGGTGATTGTACTCTACTTCTATGCTGTCACATTGTGTGTACTGAAATCACATTTCATGGCTGAAATTTGAAGGGCAAAAACAAATATCCTGGCAAACCATGTGGAAAGGATTGCTTGTGGACAGATGTACTCTCATTTTGCTGGATTTGGTTTTTGGACTAAAGTCACTGATTTCTATTGCCAAAGCTTCATTCTCCTGTTGAGTCATAAATGCCCCATTGCCAGAACTCAACAAATGGTCCATATGGCTGTCAGCATTACTGCCCCCAATAGCTGTAATTTTTTTCCAATTCTATATAACAACAAATAATTGAGGTTGCCACATTTTCTAACGGTAAATGTTACTCCATATATATAGTGAAATTAAACGCGGGATTCTTTTTTGTGTTGGTTGTCTGGATAGGCATATTACTATTTGTATGTATCTCAATAGGACTACATTAAATCATATAGTCTCTGGAAGTGTATTCCAATCCCCCTATTCCCCCCCTAGTGTTTGGTGTGATAGGGGTGGTACTGATTTTGTAAATGACTCTCATCTTGAGGATGATTTTAATTATTAATTCTCCAATTTTCAAAAATAAAAAATAAAAAATAGGACTACCCTGAATCACATACAGAGGTCATATTGTAGATCTTTCAAATACTGCTCTACATGTGAATAATTTGTCAATGGTTATGTGATTCTCTACATCCAGATGGAACATTTCTGAATATCTGGGCAGAGGTAAAGGATCGTGTGTCACAAAACTATATGGCAAGGTAAGAAAATCAAGTTTTATTCCACAAATTGGAATTAGAAAATGCTACTCGAAATTGCATACATACTTTCTATTTAAAACTTAATATTCCCTCCATTTTTTAATATATATCATTTTGACTTCAATTCTTTGTTCCTACCCATAAGTCGGATTTTATTTATATTTTCACATTTAAAGATTCTTAGTATTTAAAAGGGGTTAAACAATTTATATTGATTGATTTAGCCATAGAGAGATTATTATATTAGGAATATTGAGCAAATCGAACTTAAAAGAAATTTAAAAGGGATTTAAAATATACATTGGGATTTGAAAGCGAATAGTTCTAAAAATGTTTGTTGACATTTCTTTTTGAGATCCCCGATCCAAATATAGATCACAAAAGCCAAAAGATTGCACATTTCACATGGGCATCAAGACTTCTTCTGAAGCTAAGATATTGATCTCAAAACTTTTTATAATATATTCAAAATTTTTAAATCATAATCAACAGCTTAATAGTAACCACAAAATTATTTAATTCTTCACACAAACAAGACAAAGAATAAATAAGAAAGCGACATGGAGGATGGCGCATTGAAATGACAGTAATGCCCTTGCATATTTCAAGAATGCCAAAAAACAATTGAACTTACGAGATGGT
Source organism: Apocynum venetum (assembly GCA_019593545.1). Classification (NCBI taxonomy): domain Eukaryota; kingdom Viridiplantae; phylum Streptophyta; class Magnoliopsida; order Gentianales; family Apocynaceae; genus Apocynum; species Apocynum venetum. The sequence continues at coordinate 4,770,595 of SRSM01000127.1, forward strand.
TACGATAGTCATTTTATAGAAAAGAAGTCAACTAGCAATAGATGGAATGACAAAAATGCCCTCATAATATCCTATCAAATGCAGCATCTCACATGAGCATTTCAGTAAATATGCATCTTCTCCGTCTTGTTCATACTGAAAATATTACAATACTAACATAATAATGTAGCCACCACTATTTACGTATAAAATTTTCCAAAAATCAAAGATAAAAAGAAAAAGAAAAGCAAGGCATCAAGAAATGAACAAGACAACAGATTTAATTATTAATCTCCAGAATCATCGTCACCTCCGAAGATGGAGACACGGTTGTAGAGAAGGAAGAGAATGAGTATAAGAAAGAAAGCAACGCCGACGGGTGAGCCACTGAGGCGGTGGATGGAGTTGGGTTCGCCGGCGGTGGAGAAGATGCCGGAGATGAAAGAGCCACTATCGGAGGAAAGGAATTGGATGGTGAGGAGAAGAACTATGGGGAGTAAAAGAAGACCAACTGGGCTTAAAAGCTCAGCTATGAACTCTGTTATGGCTTCACCTTGTTCACCAATGAGTGTGGGAACTAGTAGAATCACCGCCACCACCACCGCTATGAGGACGCCGTGAGGAGGGCCGCGGCGTTGTTCTTCAATCATTCTTGGTTTTTTTTTTTTTTTTTGGGTCAGTGATCTGTCTTCTCTTGGGGTTTCTTTCCAGCTTTTGTTGTTGTGTTTTGTCTCTCTTTTTTTCTTCTTCTACTTGTTCGAGTAGTAGGGTAAAATGAAGAGATGGGAATGGTGCTATAATATATGTACGGGGAGAGAAGGGAGGAGGAAAGTAAAAGAGAGGGCGGGGGGTGGGGGCTGGTTGCTTGGACGCGTTTGTTTGAAAATGATGATTCTTTTAATGGGGTTGTCTTAGAGTAGTAGCACCTTCTTCTCTTCTTTTTTTTTTTTTTTTCCTTTTTCTTTCAAAATTCTCCGTTATACATAATCATATAAATTCGATTAATTCAAAGTTCCATTCATTCAACCATTTAGATCAAACTAGATCAGAGTTTTGTTTGAAAAGAGCCCGCATAATTTAATTCTTATTGAATTTGAAAAACGTAACTCAAAATTTTCAACATAATAATTTTAGTATAAGTCAAACTCATAACTTTAATGGAATAATTATAAATCTCTTCGCTTGTCTCAATTTATTATAGTAGCACTTTTGTGTGTATATACATAGGAGTTTTCAAGGCTTATATACATAATTTTTTTTTTACTCTCTCTTTTAACCCTTTTTGTTTTCTTTTAAAAAATATACGATCTTTTTATTTTAAAGAAGTTATTACAATATTTTTATTATAATTAATTTGATTAAGAGTAAAATTACATGAATAAGTAAAACTTTAAATTATGAAAAATATATTTATTTAATAAAATAAATATTAAATTTTGAACATGCTAAAATATACTTGTAAATATTAGATTATGGAGGAAAGAAGTATTTCAAAATATATAACATATTATAATATACTGATAACATAAGTCCTTACACGTAGAATGGATAGGCTTTAGGGTGCAGATTATAAATTTTATGCTATTATTGCCTAAGCATTTGCCTAGGTTTAATATAATTATTTTCATTTCAAACTAATAATTTCATTTGATGAAATTTTTTTTCTAAATTATTTGTCCCATTAAAATAAAGCGCATATTAAATTATTTCTTTGTTTTAATATTAGCCTTTATTGTTTATTGATTATACATATTTATTCCTTAAGATACTAGTCTTTTTTACTGTTAATTAACATAATTTAATTATTTATCTTGTGTAATTTTCAAATGAAATTGTTTTTTTAAAAGGAAATAATAAAACTTTATAACATTTTGAATTTTACATATTCCCGAAGACGTGTTTGGTAGAATTTCCCCGAAGTCCCATTTTCCCCTTTCTTTTCATAGAAGTCTCTCCCTCTTTCACATGATTTCCATAGCACAATCCAAATTTCCCACGAAAATGCTGCTGCATGGTTTGTCCATTTCATGGATTTTTCATTTTGACTCTAAACGATTCTTTGTGTACCCATAGGTTTTTTATTATTATTATTTTAAAGAGACTTTAGATTTTGAACCTTTTTTTTTTAAAAAAAAAGTTATTTTTTGTATTGTTTATCATAATAAAGATTAAATTACTCTCTATGTCCTAAAAAAAAATTATTTTAATTTACCTTTCAATTTTGTAAATCGATGGAATAATTAATACTTCCATTCCTATATAGTGTCTACAATAAATTTGAAGTAAACAAAACAATTACTAATAATTTGTTAATTTGTTTTTTGATACATGGAGAATGAAGGAGGAGTGAGGAGTTAATAGAGTCGAACCTCTTCGTCATTTCTAATGGTGAAAGGGCTTTCCACCACGGAGCCCACCTTCCTTATCCACAAAGGTATTATAATCATTTTAGGGTATTAAGGATTTTTAGTTCACATACCATATCCTACGTTAATAAGATTTGTAAAACTTTTAGAAAGATTGTCTTCACCAAATTATGTTTAATACTCGATGAATAAATGCACTGCTCATCTCTTGATGTATGTTTATTCAAAAGACAAAACCATTTTCTCTTCGAATATTTTAGTGTTTGAAGTATATTTTATGCGGTATATTTTATGAGATATGTATTTTAATTAAACTAAATAGACATATTTATAAAGGGTGAAATTATGTTTTTATTCATAAAATAATAATTAAAGTGAATGAATGTGTAAATTACATGAAGTTATGTCTGTTTATATGAAATGATATATCTATTAATAGAATCATGTTTTTATTGGTAGAGTCTTTTATAAATACTATGATATTTAATAATAGTTAATAATAAATTTTTAATAGTTTTAGGCATTCATTTCTTACTTGATAGAAAAAATAAAGAAAAACAAGTTATAGATTTCTTGAATTATAGAGTGTATAATTAAGAGAATAATACATAGTTGAATTTTGAAATCAGAACATTCAAAGTTGAAATATTATTTTTTATGACATTGCTAATCGAGTATCTTTGTTTATCACTATTGCAATACAAGTTATAATATTCTACTTCTTATTATTTATTTTATATTAATATATTATGTATGAATATTGTTATTAATATATCAAGGATATATGTATATGTTCTAACGTTTCCGAATTAATAAGACACTTTCTTTTGAAAAATACAATACTTTTCCAATCAAACAAGCTGAAAAACTATGGACAACTTTTCTTAGATGGTCCAGTAATTATGAAACCTTCTATAGTAACATAATAAAATGGTTTTTGTTTGTCCCCTTATCATGTGTACCATTATAACTTTTAAACTTTTAATTGTTTTTTTTCCCTCACTCATCCATGGTATTTACTATTTAGTTCATAAATAATCAAAAGAAAATCTAGAAAAGCTGAATTGCTTTAGTCAACAAAGCCAATGGAGTTCATTTGGACTTTAGATGCTCTGGCCATGTGGGGTGCTTGAAAGCAATTTCCATGCAATTGGTCTATGCATACTCCTCTATTGAGAAAACCTTTTTCTTTCATAAAAAAGATTCTTAATTTGTGAATTTAAAGTGAGTATGTAATTATATATATTTGTCATTTTTTAAATAAGATATATAATAGATAAAAATATAATCGGTCTCAAAATTTATAATTTGATTGAAAAAATATTTATAACTAATTAAGCAGTTATAAATTACTATTAATTTTTTTTAATATCTTAATATCCCTCCAAAGTGGATACTCAATCACACTGGAAAAAATTAGGTTTTATAGTATATGGTAAAGATATATACCTAATTGAGATAACCATCTTATCCATTTTGAGGAGCTTATCATTGTTGCTAATTAATTTTTGGTTTCATATCTTTCCATCTTATGAATATGTATTAAATAATGCCTTTTCAATTTTTTGAAAATTAAGTTCTTAGGGGAAAAAAATGGAGGATAAAATAGGTTTGAGAAGATATCAAACCATTCCTATCATGGGTTTAATGAAATTTGGATTTGAAACCTCTTTTTTTTTATTGGGCCGAGTCCTTGCATATATGTTGGGCCCTTTACCCATCAAATTTTCGTTCCTATAGTTAGTTCAGCACTAATTTTGGTGAAATTAGACTAAAAAAAAGTTGACCGACAGGCTGCTTCTTGGAGCGGGCTAGTAAGGAGCACTAATTACACAGTGTTTATTTCAAAAGACTGGAGTGGATGGAGAAAAAAAATCTTCAGTTTTATTTCTAAGGGAAATGGAGGAAAAATAGTATTAAATTAATTATTGCATGTTTATGATATTTTTTTAATAAATATTGTCGAGAATATGACTCAAATTTATAATTTTTAAATACATATCACATATTGTTTACTATCACATATCATTTACTAATTAAGTTGTATTTAATTATTAGTTTGTAAAATTCATTATTTATAAAACATGTGAGATGAAAATGAAGAAAAGGAGAAATTTTGATAAAGATAAAGTGAAATTATTAAAATATAACAATGATCATTTAGTACTTTTAATAATCACATTTTTCTTTCCCTTTAAATCCCCCTTTTTTTTTATTTTTTTATGAAGGGTGAAAAGAGAGAAAGAGTAATTTTCACATTAAATTTTTCTTCCCATCACCTCTAAAAAACTAAACCAAACACGGGTCAGGTTGAAATAGGTATTGGATCGTAGTCACCCTATCAAAGAAGAAAGATATTTGGTTGTATTAGAGATGTAGATTGTGATGAAGTTGAAATAACGGATTTTAACGAAAATGATGATGGAGATGAAGATGCTTTTATATTCTATGAGTAATCATCCCTACCGTGGTGAGTAGACATGTATGTATATTCCATAGAATATTCGTGGTGCTGAGTATTCATAGAATATTCAAGTTTATATTTTAACAAACATGTAAGTTTATTACGTATATTCTTCATCATAAAAGAGAAGGCACATCAGCACCACGAAAAGAAGGCGTATTAATACCACGGAAAAAAAAACACATCTACACCATTAATGGAAGATAATTTCACGCCACAAAGAGAAGGTAATTTAATAAATATTTTATCGATAAGGACAATTAGAAACATTAGGCTTTTTGGTGGGATGAATCTCAAAAATGATAAACCTTATATTGAAGATTCAATTGAATTGAGAAAAATGTTAGGTATTCATAAAATTAATGTTATATATGGTGGATGTACATTTGGATTAGTAGGTGTGATTGCTCAGATTGCACACAAAAAAGAAGTTAAAACGGTATGTGTTATTCTTACTCCATTAAAACCATTATACTGAAGGACAATGGGAATTGAGATACAAATAAAGTTCATATATAAACACATAAGTATAATGATGCAAAAATCTGATGCATTCATAGTATTATGTGGGGATTATGACATGTTATAAAAAATGCTCAACATACTTTCTTCGTTGAACTTGAATTTACATAATAAACTTATATGTTTGTTTATTGTCAACAATTTCTTTCATCCCTTATTTATATTTCTTGATAAAACTGTTGAAAATATGTTTTTATCTCCATTTTCAAGAAGATTTCTCGTTTTAGCAAATTCTTTGTATGAAATGATGTTCAAATTAAAAGACTTTTGTACTTATAATGGATAATGAAGTTTCTATAATTAATTGGTCCATTCCAGATATATATGATCAAAGTAACAAGTGAAAAAAGAAATAAATGATGTTGATTGGATTTACGATTGTAAATTTAATCAGACTGTCGGATCAGAACATTTTGGATGTATTGTGTACTATTAAAATTTGTAGATGTATTATGTACTGTTACAATTTCTGATTGTATTTTGTAGTTTTAAAATTTCAATATGTATTTTGTACATTATTAATTTTTGGATATATTTTATAATTTATTCAATGAAATTGTATAATTTTTCTATTCATGTATTTTGATATATATATATATATATATGTTACGTATTTAATTAAATATTATTACACAAGTAATCATTAATGTAATTATGGACATGTAATGTTTTAAAGTAATATTTATTTGCTCATTTTTGTGGGTGGGTATGAGAGTTGTTTAATACACACAAGAACGATGAAGAAAATACCCATTAAAATTCATTCGATGGTAAAAGAGTGTACGAATAAATTATTTTCAATCAATAATAGGGGCAGATAGGAAACCCAACTCCATTATCCACACTTGCATCCCTCGCCGTTGCTGGTCGTGTCTTGAAGAGATTGAACAGAGAGTCATGCAGCTACTACTGCCGGTTCTTGAAACAAATCATCTGCAACTTCTTAATGGCTTCATCAATCAAATCCTCTTCTTCCATTCTCAATTTCTGACTCAATTCTCCTGCTTTTCTCTTCAAATCTTCCCCCGTCTCTTTCCCTACTATTTCCTTGATCACATTTGCTATCTCTTCCCTTTTCCTTTCTCCATTCTTGTCCCTAAGAACCTCTTTTTCTACATTAGCAGGTAACGTTTGTCAAATATTGTTAAAGATTAGGGCAGTTCTATTATGTAAGAATCAACCTAATATATTTGAAACCAATTCACATTCATATGTAATGAAGAATAATATGAATAAACTTAGTTATCTTAGTAGTATAAATTGAAAAAAAAGCCAGTACATGTCTCTTTGCTTTTGGTGGAAGTCAACTTTCCATTGCATGAACTGCACATTTTCTTGGATACTTTTTAACAACTTTGAAAATCACAAGCGTGACCATTTTTTTGTCTCAGGAAATTTATCAAATATATTCAACTGTACCTGATTTACCTGCTACTATTGTCCATTTCTGATCAGTGGTGGTCAGCACTCCTCAGTTAGTTGGTCTTGGGCATGGATCTAGTGATGGGGTTTGGGATTAAAATCAACAGGTTATAGAGTAACACTAGGAATAGCATGTTGGGCCTTTGCTATTCAACATAGCCCAATAATTTAGATTCGTCTTGTCATCTTCTTGTCCGGGATGGAAATCTTGGCCTATTCCAGTCTTTTATTCCGATTTAACCCTTCTTCTTCTCTTTTTTTAGTACACTAGTCAAAAGGTTAGCACGGATAACTCATCCGTTAATAAAGCTAGTTCATATTCCATTAAGTCTCGTTACATTATTAAATAAATCAAATTCAAATATTAAAATTTATTTATTTAATAAATGAATAAACACAAGTTTTGTTTGTAAATTATTAAAATATTCGTGAACACAATAATTAATATATAATATTATATATATTATTTATAATATATAATATTTTAAAAGAAAATAGAATTTGAACTCGAACTAATCGAACAATTTAACTTCGATTTGTTAGATTAAATGAACCGAATACAAACATTTACAAATATTATAAATAAATAATCAAACTAAAACAAATAATATTTTGAGTTTAAACATTAATCGAATGAATTCGAAAAGTTTTTAAATTTGAATTCGAAAATTTTAAACTTAGATTCATTTGTTATCAAATAAAGCCTTATAAAAGGAGTTAGGGAATCGTGTCGGCCCCAAGGGTTGTTGTCTATTGAATTATCCTCATGATTCAAAAGAGAGAGAGAGAGACAGATAAAAATTAAATTCATGATATGATAAAAAATATTTTTAGCAATTAAATTATTATCTATTTGAAATAATAACAAATTTACAATTATTAATGATTTTTTAGGAGGAAAAAATTATGTTTTCAAAAAGATGAGGAGGTAATAATTTATTATTTAATGTTAAAAATCTTATTAAGGTTTATTACTTAATAAGTAATAATATAACTATTATTTTGTGATTTATTAATTTCCTAATACAATTTATTACTCCCTATACTTGATTAACTTATGGTTATTTGGAGATTCCTTTTTTAGTAGTCATGTTATAAAATCTAAGCATTTTTTTTTCCTAAGGAAAAATTTATCTAGCATATAATATATATTTTTTTCCATTTTGCGCTTCTTAATTAATCATTTTAAAAAAACATGAGTACAAATTTAGGATAACTACTATTCTTGAATTTTTTAGGAAAAAGAAAGAGAACATTAATATTATTGAAAATATTCATAAAGAGCATTTTGGTCTTTTTATTAAAAAAAAAACACTTGATTATTTTTTAAGAGATATAAAAGTATATTTTATGACGAGTGAAAAAAGAAGAAATATTTAATTATCAAAATTCATTCAATAATTAATTATAATAAGATTTGCAGCATTAAATAATATAAATTATTACCTCCTATGCTTAATAAATAAATAAATATACTCTTTACCTCCTAAGAAATGCTTGAGAGGGAGTTATCACTAATCGGACGACTAATTATTTAGTATCTCCTAAATTATCACCAATAATAATTGATTCACAATCTTTAGAATCCACGCCGAAGCTATAACTAGCATTTAGCATAGGGCCTTTAGCCACTAGACTTTCCCATTTCCAAATTTTTCTTGAACTCGAAATCTTTTTCCCCACAAAAATTTAGATGAAAAGAAGTCGAAATGTTTGTCTGTTGGAGGCTTTACAATCTTTACTTAGCAACTCTGAATTATTGGTTGAAAATATTGATCAAGATTGAAAAATTAGACCTTGCTCATGAAATGACATTAGGACATCGTTATTTAAGTATTATTACGTATTAGTCCTTATGCTGCGGAGAAATCTATGATGTTTGTCCTATTTTCAGTTCATTTCAAAACATGTGATTTGAAAGAAGGTCCAGAAACTAAACGAATCAAAAGTTTTTGTGCCCGTGACAGACAAGAACATTGTTCAGTAGAAATTCAGATCTGTAAAGGGGGCCGACCGTTGATATCAATCTTGAGTTCTTGATTTGCATTAGAAATGGCATTGGCCCTGATTTTCATATGCTTGATTGCTTAACACTATCACTTTAGAGAGAAGAAGGGACTGTCAGGGGCTGATCATATTTTTTTAAAATTTTTTATACTGCCAATTGATTTTTTTTACACTTCCCATTAACTAATATAATTAGGGGGGATATTTTAAAAAACAAATTTGACAGACCAACCTCACAAGACCTGATTCAACACAAAGACTGTTTAAGGATAGATTCGAATCCTGGCATGCCAGGTGAAGTAATGAGGGTAAAGGGCAGATCATTGGTACTTCAATCTTGAGAGTTCTTGATTGCATTAGAAATGATATGGGCATTGATTTTTGTAGTCTTGAATGTCACAGCACTATTTCACTTTCACATAGTAAGAATGCGGGGATTGGGGGTAGTTGTAAATTCTTGGACTGACAATGTGTGGCAGATGCATTGATTGATGAAATGCTTGAGAGGGACTAATCAAGGACATAGGTACTGCTGCTGCTTTTAGTAGAGTCCCTTTCATGACAGCCTGACAAGGCTTTCATTATTGGCCTCCATCAACCCAAACAAAGAAAAATGGAACGCTCTCATGCTGGTCATGTGGCCCACTATGCCATGAGCTTTATGCTAGAATCTCTATATAATATATAAGGTGTTAAGGGATTTTCTTTTACCAAATAAGAAAAAACAATTCAAGAAATGGGTTTAAGAAATGTTTACACGAGCAGAAGAAAATAGAGGGCTAAACTATGTTTATCCTGGATGATCAGCCACGCATGGCAGTATGGCATTCACCATAAAGTCAGAAGCATGCGCCAGTTCTGTGCTGACAAGTCAAGGTCTGGGGTGCATGTGGCTTCTCGTGTTGACAGGTGCAATTTCAATTATTTTTTTATCTTCTTTCTTTTGCTTTTTTTTTTATAGGTATTTCTTTTGCTTGAAATGCTTATTGCTTATATCGATGAAAGTGTTACTGCATTAACAATGATTCGAGTGTTCTTCCAGGTAGAAATTCCACCGTGAAAAGTAAACAAGCAATATATATATATATTATTTTTTTTTTGATTTTTAAGAAGGTTTGAGTTTCTTGAATAAAGAAGCTAATTTTCACATGCATAAGAAATGCCAAGGGAAGAAAGGGAATTTTACCAAACTGGAAAGAATTCCACTTTCTCCCAGTGGAAAACAAAGGCTATGGTTGTACTTGTCTGTTTGGTTTTTTGGCTTCTTGATTGTTTCTGTGTTAGGATGGGGAGCTAAAGAAAAGGTATGTGTTTTAGAAGGATGTGTGCTATGCATGTGTTTTAGAAGAATATGTGTTTTTCTTGAAGATGTGGACAAAATAACAGCCTGATTTTGCTAATCCATTTGAGATAATTAGTTACTAACTATACAGTTTTAAAATTTGATATTTTAATTTGATAATATTGAAAATTGTTTTGTATTGTATTGTATTTTTTTAAAAATTGTACTATATTGTATGTAAAATATTTTACAATACAATATAATATTGTACTAAAATATTTTGATACAATACAATATGGTATGATATGTATTAAATTTTTTTATCTTTTATTTTTAATTTTTAATTAGATAATATTGATATTATGATATGGTACGATTTTTAATATTGATTTTTAAAATTTATATTTCAATATTATGATATGGTAGGGTTTTAAATTTTGAAAATCAAAATACTATATTGTAATTTTTTTTAATTATAAAAAATGTATCATATTGTAACGTAATATTATAAAATCGAACTGAATTTAAAAATATAATACAGTAATTTGCTTTGTACTACATATATATATATATATATATATTTTTTTTTTTTATTTTAAGAAGGTTTGAGTTTCTTGAATAAAGAAGCTAATTTTCACATGCATAAGAAATGCCAAGGGAAGAAAGGGAATTTTACCAAACTGGAAAGAATTCCACTTTCTCCCAGTGGAAAACAAAGGCTATGGTTGTACTTGTCTGTTTGGTTTTTTGGCTTCTTGATTGTTTCTGTGTTAGGATGGGGAGCTAAAGAAAAGGTATGTGTTTTAGAAGGATGTGTGCTATGCATGTGTTTTAGAAGGATATGTGTTTTTCTTGAAGATGTGGACAAAATAACAGCCTGATTTTGCTAATCCATTTGAGATAATTAGGTACTAACTATACAATTTTAAAATTCGATATTTTAATTTGATAATATTGAAAATTGTTTTGTATTGTATTGTATTTTTTTAAAAATTGTACCATATTGTATGTAAAATATTTTACAATACAATATAATATTGTACCAAAATATTTTGATACAATACAATATGGTATGATATGTATTAAATTTTTTTATATTTTATTTTTAATTTTTAATTAGATAATATTGATATTATGATATGGTACGATTTTTAATATTGATTTTTAAAATTTATATTTCGATATTATGATATGGTAGGGTTTTAAATTTTGAAAATCAAAATACTATATTGTAATTTTTTTTAATTATAAAAAATGTATCATATTGTAACGTAATATTATAAAATCGAACTGAATTTAAAAATATAATAGAGTAATTTGCTTTGTACTATATATATATATATATATATATATGTATAGGTGCTCAATAGCCTTCTTAGTTGAATGAAGCACAACTACTTTATTATGGCCATATATAACCACTTTGGTTACCTTATTCTAGCCTCTCAAATGTGTTCAGTTTGATGATTTTAGAGCTGGTCTCAAAATGAATTATGAAATTTAGAGTTGGATCCTCTTATTTGATATTGACTGCAAATGAAAGAAATAATACCTCTGGTTCAAAATATGTTTTTTTATATGAATTAATGATTCAAAAAACAATGTATTTTTTTTCAAATAAATTATTTAAAAAGTCCTAGTAAGAATCTCTTCGAAAACTAGAGGACTAGTAAGAATAATATTATACTCTCTTCTTCCTAATTTAATTATTCATGTTTTTTTATCCCAGGCAAATTATCTATTTTCTAATTTTAATACGTAATTTTACAACTTTACACTTACTATTAATGAAGAATTTTGATGAGTTACTCGCTATTTATTGGAAACTATATATTTTTTTAAAAGGATTAAGACTTCTATATTAACTATTAAATAAGTGCAACTTCTAAAGTTTAGTTACATAATTATTATTATTTAATATTTATCTTAATACTTGTGCAAACTTAAAATTAACAATTGAAATGAAATAAAATAAGTAGTAAAAAAAAAGACACTTATCAAATTCTATATAACTTTTCATATTTTAAACAACATTTCACCTCTAAAAAAAATAAGATAAATGAATACCACTTTAATAATAGATAAGAACCTTGATGGAAGTTTATGCTATAATTTGTGCTAACCTGTTTGAGGGTGATCTAAATTGAAGTAATGATCAATTAAGTATTATCTCCAATAATAAAACAATTGTTTTAGTGCATATTCTCGATTGTTAATGTTAGTTGAAAAAAGTACTTTAAAAAATTTGAAAATATTACATTTTTATTTTTATCGTTTCACTAAGTAAAATTTAAAAGCATATCCAGGTCAGCTTTTCCAAAAGCAGTTTTTTCAGCTAAACTATGACAGCTTAAAATAACTTTTAATTGAAAAAAGAAACATTTTTTAAGAATTGAGATTGGGTTATAAGGTAGAATTCTATGCTTTAGGATTGTTATATTCTTCCTTGACTTTAATTACTGTGGATATACATTAGGAAAGACAATATCTTAATCGGAACTTATCCAACATTTTTGGCAGCAACGGCCATACTTTTGTCTTACTACCAACCTGTCTAAGATTGGAGGGACCTAAGAAGTTTGGAAGTTGGTAGGAATCACGAGCAGATGTTCCAGACCCCTTCTGCTTTACATCATTTACATATCTCCCCTCCATTTATGTGCTTTGCTTCAGGTCATTCCTTCTCATGAAGATTACATGTTTCACAATTCAATGGCTTCCTTTTCTGCTGCTTCTCTTCCATCTCCGTTTCTTGACAATGAGAAGTTAGATTTTGAGTCTGTACGTGCACTTGCCACTACAATCAATCAGCATCTACATGCATTATTGGGTAATAGCAAAGCCTGGAAATCATTGAAATCGAAATGCATTTCAAAGGTTAAAATTCAGAGGCAAGTAGGAGTTGAATTCTCAGATCATTCAGTGGTATCAAACTTATATTGGGGTATAGAGGCTGTTGATGCAGCAGTTAGAGCCAAATGCCCAGAAGAGAGAACTTCTAGGCTTCAAAATGCAGAGAAAATGCTTCAAGTTCCTGCTTCACTCAATCAGCAAGGAATCACAGCTGATATTCCAAATGATTATATGGTATGCTGCTCCTACTTTTACCTGGCAATTGTCCGGAAGCTCCAAAAAGATGAGTGGCAGGTTGCATTTCATTTTCTTCAAGCCCTTCTAGTCTCTCCAAGGCTTGTCCAAGAGGAATTATCTCCAGAACTATGCCAAAGTATATTGCATTTGTACACTGGACACAAAGGGCAGGAGTTAAGTGGAAGACGACTGTTGCAATCAGCCTCTTTCTCGAGTCTTGATGAACATGAGGTAAATGAAGCAATGGGATGGATGGCAAGGGAGTACAAAGCTTGGATGATATATTATCAGATAATGTCTGATGGAGAGGTTTCTCAGAAGTGCTCCGCTGGGAGAGGTATTGCTATTCCTGATCAGAAATCAAAATATATCATGTAAGAACTTCCTCAATGCTCGCCTTCTTTTAGATAGTTATAGAATTCAAAATTTGATTAAGCAGAAAGTTGGCAAACAGTCTTATATTGTGTTTATCTTGTTTGATCATGCCTAGATTATGTAGTTGGGCAGTTCTCACTAGAACAATATTTAGAATTTAATAATGGTTTATTTTGCCAAACTAAATCAGCATATTATTGTTCAAAAGTGAAAGTAAATTACGTATTTAGATTATTTCTATAATCAAACTCGTATGCCTTTGCTTAACTAAACTGAGCAGTTGCCCATGAACTCAACCCCAGTTATTAAACCAATGGCCACAAATATTATATTGGTGTTGGCTTTAAATTTCATTAGAAGTTGGGGCTTAATGAGCACGTAACTAATTCAAGCCCAGGAGAAGCCGCAGTTTGAAGAAGTAGTTTGCCAGATTGTAGCATGTAAATTATCAACATGCAACTAATAGGGGGAAACAAGTGCTGAGATATAAACTAGAGAAGACATCATCCTATTATTGGTCTTTGCCGATTTTCATTATGAAATTTTTGAAAAAGGATTAGTCTCCAGAAATTAGCTAATCCTCCTTGCCGTTTGCTGATTCTGAGCAGGAATCAAATGTCCAAGATCATCAAATGTGAAAATAGCCAAACGCCTAGTCTTACTGTAAGTGTTTATTTTCTGTTTCTTCATATTAGGAAAAGGAAAAGACAGAGAGAAGCAAAGACAAGCAAATATTGCACTGTCTATTCATAACGTAATGAAAACCCTTCATCATTTGTATATATTTCTAGAATTCTAGAAGATTAAGCTTCAGCTTTCTATTCTCCAACATCAGCTAATAAATCTTCCAAATATGTCTCTGCAATTCCACGTTATGTGACAACCAAAGTGCAATACAGAAAATGCAGCTTGAAAAGGAGAAGAGACTCCACTATCTAGTAGGTATTCCTGATGAAGGGGCAGAGGGATCTGTGAACAACATTTCGCTTGTCCAAAATGATGCAGAAACTATACCAGATTTGTCACAGATCTGTGGGCCAAAAATCAACAAAAGCTCAACAATCAAGTGCCTAAAAGATATCTTAAGTGAATCAGACTCTGATACATCAATTTCAATTGATTCATGCTACAGCAGTTCTATGGAAGAGACTTTCCCCGAGGTACTTCTTTTCAAAATAACACCATCCTTGCAAGGACTATGACAAAAGACCTTATTTTATCCATTATGGTTTTTTCCTCTGATTTGCAAATATAGTTGTTCGTTTTCTGAATCAGGATTACGAACAAGATTCCAAAGTGTCTTGGAAAACCAGAAAGCAAAATGATGAAGAGCAGCAAGCTGAAGTTGTTCATCGGTTTGCCATCATAGCAATATTTCAAGTTTTAAGTACCTTCATGATGTTAAATTTGATATCTTATACAGCTGCTTGAAACAGGTACTTGCAAGTTCCTTCGTCAATGCCTTCTCCAGAAATTACAGTATGTATGTCTGACGCTTCTAAAAATCCAACAGAAAGAGAAGCCAATAAATTTACTGTTATGGATATTGTTTCTGCAGCATTATCCAACAAAATTAGCGCCACAGACTTATCATTACTAAGCACCCCAGATA
Organism: Apocynum venetum; assembly: GCA_019593545.1. NCBI lineage: Eukaryota > Viridiplantae > Streptophyta > Magnoliopsida > Gentianales > Apocynaceae > Apocynum > Apocynum venetum. The sequence goes on from SRSM01000127.1 coordinate 4,785,714, forward strand.
TTGAATCACATGTCATCTTAGATGGAAGCAATAAGAAGCATACTGGTTGTGGGACACTACAGCTACATGACTACAGGCACTGTGAATGTGATGGGACAGCATTTTCACTGAAAGGGAGATGTTTAGCTTCTGAAAGGAAAAAGAAAAATGCAAGCTCACGACATGCTCCATGTCAAAACCAAAAACATAATAAGGAAATTCACCAAGTGGAGCAAGCCCAGGTACTTGAAAAACTGATCTCAAATTTTTGCTTCTCGGAAGCATTGAGTAATCTTGAGGAAGATTACGCAACTGAAATTTCAACAGTTTACAAGTTGTTAAATAGTAAAAGAGGACTAAAGTATTCCATGTTGAAGGACATAATTTTGGATCAACTGTTAATGGCTATTTCATCTTCCAAAGAGGATCAGGTGATAAGAGCATCAGTTATCATACTATCAACTATCATCTCAGGAAATAATTCAGCTATAGAAGATATCAAGAGGAAGGGACTGCAGTTGAATGATTTGGCAACTGCTCTTAGGAGAAATATACAAGAGGCATCTATTTTGATATATTTAACAAATCCGTCACCTGAAGAAATGAAGACATTAGAAATTTTACCTTGTTTAGTGGAGGTCGTGTGTACTTCTGACAGATACAAGGGCACTATATCAGCACTGTTTTTGACACCTCGAACAGCAGCTTTGATGATCATTGAGGTTCTTGTTACTGCATTTGACTCTACAACAAATAACTTACACTTATCAAGAATCAGTACACCCAGAGTTCTTTCTCGACTGCTGGATGTTCCAGGCAACAGTAATCTTGAAGAGCTTGTCTCCATGGCCACTGTTCTCGTGAAATGCATGTGTTTTGACTGGAAATGCAGAAAGTACATATCCCAATGTGCTCCAGTGGCTCTATTTATTTCTCTCTTAAGAAGTAACCAGAAACGTGCAGCATCAGCTGCACTAGAATATTTTCACGAATTGCTTCAAATGCCAAGGTAAAAAGAGTGCTTCTCTAAATTATTATTCTTACAGTTTATTCTTCTAATTAAGTAACTAAGAAGGGAAGTAACTCTGATAATCTGATAACTGTTTGAGTTTGCTGAAAAAATATAAATTATGCTCTCTGACTCCCAGGAATAGGTGAATTTGGCATTCTGTTGATTTGAAAACCTTACAACTTGATTTGCTTTTTCAATAACAGTGTGTCTCAAAGCTGGAATTCCACTATAAAATAGTAATTTCCTCCTTTCATAAATAAAAGCTACTTAAAATAATTGACAGGGGTTCTAAACTTCAGTTTACAGTAGCTTAATAAGGTATCATCAAATGCAGGTCATCAGCCATTAATTTATTGCAACAGATAAGACAAGAGGGAAGCATCGATATAATGAACACTTTACTGCTCCTCGTCCAGAATTCTCAACCTGATATCAGACTTTCTGCAGCAAGTTTGTTGCTCCAGTTAGACATGCTGGTAAGTTGGAGCATCACTCGCTCAAATTCCCTGTAGGGCTTTTGGGGTGCAAGATTTGGTGATGTAACTAGATAATGCATCTATTTTCAGGAAGAATCATCTGGCATAATTGTATACCAGGAAGAGGCTGTAAAGGCACTCCTTGAATCACTGACATGTGAGCAAAATTTTTCTGCACAAGCACGATCAGCGTTCATCCTATCAAATATTGGTGGGACTTACTCTTGCATGGGGGAACCCTATACAGTAGCTTGGCTAGTTAAAAAAGCCGGTTTAACCTCATTGCATCACAAAAATATGATAAAGAATTATGACTTTGCAGATGGAAGTCTGCAGGCGAGTTCTGTTTCTCAAAGATACAAATTAACAGTAAACGTTACTTTCTTTTAGTAAGTTTAACGAAACTCCTGGGATTACAGGATGCTGGAATAGAAGCATGGTGCAGTAAACTTGCAAGACGCATCACGAAGTTTGGGACCCCTGTCTTCGAGGGTCTTGGTAAGGGACTCAGCAGCAAGTCAAAAAGGATTTCTCGAGATTGTCTCACAGCTCTTACATGGCTTGGGGGCGAAGTAGCCAAGAATTCTAAGGACTTGCAACATAATGCATGCGAGATTGTTTTGAGCAAAATTGAACAACATGTGCATCCTGGAGTGGAGCTTGAAGAAAGACTATTAGCATGTTTGTGTATATATAACTATACTCTGGGTAGAGGTAATCCCCTACTGTATTGCACCATATTTCACCTTTAGAACAAAGATGATACGACATAAAGTAAGGAATAAGCTTATTCAACTATCAGAGTCAGCCTGTAAGATGTGTTTTCTGCAAGCTATTTTGAATTAGGGCTGAATTATGACTCCTTTATCAGATTTACTTCCAAGTTGAATCCTTCAGTTAGGAATTAACACTTCCTAATGACCAGAATCTATCATCAACCCCGGAGAACCTTGAATAAGCATCAGTTATCCAAATGTATTCAATTAATAAACAAAGCAATGCTTTCTGTTTCCACAGGGATGACGAAACTGACTCATTTCTCAGAAGGAGTGCGTGAATCACTTAGACGCCTAGCAAATGTTTCCTGGATGGCTGAGGAATTACTAAGGGTAGCTGACTACATTCAACCTAATAAGTGGGTGAGTCTCAAATTGCATTTAGTCTTCCTTATCATCTTTACATGATATGAACAAGTACACTGCAGAAACTATCAGTTCTCCCTTTGTACTGCAATCCATGAAGAATTAACTGTTGGAAAATATTTTTTACCATCATATCATGCTTTACATTTGAGCACAACAAAAATTTGGTGTTCTTTAACTGGGTCAGGGAAACAGATAATTTGTCACTTCTCAAAAGTTGTTTCATAAAATTGCAATTTGGTACTATCCTAAATCTTGACGTACCCAATCTCTTCCAGAATGCCAAATAAAAGGTCGAAAGTATGACCTCCTATCGATGAGGAAATTCAGCCTCCTAAATCCCTCGTATTTGCTGAAGAATATTGTAACTATATACATAAAATTGAAGTGAGAAGGAAGACACATCAATGAGTTGAATATGATCAAACATCAAAGAACCATTATTTAGTTAATACATTGGCCACATACTTACGTGATGTTTGTGAATGTTGCAAGCAGCGAATATCTTGTGTTCACACACAACTTCTGGAGGTAGGTCATAGCCGTAATGGAGCTGTAACTGCCCTTATCTTCTACAAGGGACTGCTTTGCAGTGGATATGCCGATGGATCGATTAAGGTTGTGTTACTGCTATATGCTTCATACCTTTTAATTTCTTAATATTCATTATGCTCATCTTCCAAAAATTAGTCTCGAGGAAAGAGTTCCTTTTTCCTTCTATTCTGGATTTTCCATGTGTTTTTGCTCCTTCTAATATCAAGTAGTCCATCATTTTGTATAGAGAAAATTATTGTGTTCAGTGTTATTATTAGGTATGGGAAATCAAGGGACAGACAGCCACACTCGTACAGAACAGAAAAGTTCACAACAAGGCAGTAACATGTTTTTCACTCCTTGAGCAAGGGAGTTGCCTGTTGAGTGGCTCTTCAGATAAAACAATTAAGGTGTGATTCCTTGTGATAAAATTCAATTCTTATATTGATGGAATTGACAGCAGACAGAGGAGCAAAGTCTTTCATGAAACGGACCCCCTTTCTTCCTGCAGGTTTGGCAAATGGATCAAAGGAATCTTGAATGTATTGAATCAATAGCAACGAAAGAGTCAATTCAAAGTATTTGTACATATGGGCAATTTATTTTCACAATCAGCCAAGGCCATAAAATGAAGGTAAACGTTCAAGAACACTAGTTTAAACATGATTTTCAGAAAATGCATCTCTAGTATTGTTGCATGAAAGTCAATTCATATGTCCAATAAAGATTTCCATCTATATCTAATATATTATCTGCATACTCTAAAGATGACTGTAAACCTTAAGTGCAATTCATTTCTCTAGGTCTTTGGTGCCTCAAGGAACATCAAAGATGTTTTTAAGAATAAAAGTGTGAAGACCATGAAGGTAGCACAAGGAAAGGTTTATGCTGGCTGCATGGACTCGAGCATACAGGTTAGTTTAAGGGCTTTTCCCAGGATAAAATTCATTCACAATAATGCATATAATGTTACGAAGGATTCAATTCAGGAATTGATGATAGCAAACAGCCGGCAGCAAGAATTAAAAGCACCAGCAAAGACGTGGATGATGCAAAGTAAGCCCATCAATTCTCTTGCTGTGTATAAGGATTGGCTTTATTGTGCTGGTTTCGTAGTTGAAGGTTCCAAAACAAAGGTAAATGCTTAGCTTGTAGTATTGGTTATGGAAAATACTCTTTTTTATTGATGCAACAAGGTGATGCAGGATTGGAGAAGACACATTAAACCTGAAATATCCTTCAAGCCTGAGAAGGGGGCAGGTGTCCTGGCAATGGAAGTAGTAGAGGATTTTATATACTTAGCTTCCGATGCATCAAGAAGCAGTCTTCAGGTAAAACACGAATAGACATCAAGTAATTCAGTGCTAAGAGAAACTGCTTAACTGATCAAAATGAAATACCTTAACACAAGTTTTGTTTCAGTTAGAGGATTGTCAAGATATAGATAATTGATGGGAAAAATTTGAGTTTTCAATACTCTCAAGTAGTTGTCAAGACCTTTCTTAAGAATATGAATCAGAATATTAGAACACCTGAATTTCTCAGAAAAAGGCATTTCTTGACCTCTTTTCACTTATGGATCTCATATGCAACCTAGATATGGTTGAGAGGAACGCAGCATAAAGTTGGAAGATTATCAGCTGGCAGCAAAATAACAAGCCTACTCTCAGCCAATGACATGATTTTATGTGGTACTGAAACAGGAATCATTAAGGTTTGTTCATCTCACATGAACACTTTTGTCAGGCATTAGTTTTCCTTCTCACTTGAGTTCTGTTCTTTTCTATATCATTATAAATGCTGTTCTGACAACATATTCAAAATGACAGGGTTGGATTCCTCTCTAGTGGAAGATAAAGATCAAAATACATGCTGAATTCAAACAGGTGCTTTAATTAAGCACAACCATTTTGACCATTGTATAGAAAGCCAGTACAGAGTGTAATGTAGTAATCTCAGAAAAGAACACCAGTAATAATATATATCATTGTCTCATCTAAACAAATATAGCCATAATGTAAATTAGTGGAATGCTTCCACTACCTTGTACAATGTCAATTATTTTAGGTTGCTGTAATTCTTTTGGTAAATGAAAAGTCCTCAAGACTTGAAAGATTTACTGGTACTTTACACAGTCTGCATGTTGTTCTTGGGGTCTAATCAAGCATGGCAAGGCTATATTGCACATGAAAAAGCTTTCTTATTTGCACGAAAAGGTTATGGCTTTAGAGTGTAAGACTGCAGACGCCTAACTAACTAACCAATGCTTTACTGCTGGTTCAGGAACAATATTTCCAACAACTAGAGCTCTTTCTTGCATTGGCTTATGGCTTCTGGTTTTGTAGCCCTATGTATGATGCCCTTGTTGAATTCTTGTGCAGAAAAAAATTGAATGCTTAAAGCCAAATTTTAGGTAATTGTGTGATACAGTACAAAGGTATAAGGAATTAGATGGAAAATGTAATTAAGGTTGTATCCTATTTCAACACACAAAATGTATTATAAAAACTAAAGATTACCTTAATGTTAAAGAATCTGAAAATAAGTGACAATTTTTTTAAGTATCATATCAAAATAGTTTCCTGAGACAACTTACCCTATGCTAATCTAGGGTCAATGTGTATTGGTATTATAAGAGTCAGAAAATAGAGAAACAAAATTCAATGAGGTAGGAAAAAATCAGTGGGTAAAAAAAATTCCAGAGGCTTTAGCCTATATTTTTACAAGCATTTTACTTAAATTTTGTCAATTCCCATAAAATTATCTCAATAAATAATTTTTTCCCTCCAAAATTTCTATCATATCAAAAATTTAAATTTTCTCTTAACTCAATTATATAAATAATATTTTTATTATAATTAAAAGTACAGTCACAAATAATTTATTAATTATATTTTATATTATTATCAAATTTTTAATTTCCTAACTCCCAAAAAAAAATTCATTTCAATTCCTAATAAAAAAGTATTATTCAAACACAAAAAATTATACTACTTCCATTTTATATTAAGTGTCATTTTAATATTTGAACACTTATTAAAGATGTTGAAAAAAAATACAAAATTTAATATTAAGTTTCAAATCTACTATTAATAAATATTTTAAATCAATTAGGGATGAAATTGAAATATAATAATAAATGATATTAAAAAGATACTTAATATGAAAGAATCGATTAAAATGAAACTTAATATGAAACGAAAGGAGTATTATATTACAAAATAAAATAAAAAACTCAGTCAAAAATTCCAATTTAAATACACCATTTATTTTTTTTATTGAAAATGATAAATATTTTTTTATGATTAATTAATAAAGGTTAAATAGAAAAGAAAAGTAAACGTTACTTTAAATTTTAAAATAATGACGAGTAAAAAGACAGATATGCCCTTACAAGAAAAAGAAAAAAAAAAGAGAAGAGAAAAAGGAGTAAACAAAAAAATATAAATACTACATGGTATATGGTCCAAAATGTACTAAGTCTGCTCCCAGTATTTGACCCAAAGTCCAAGTCAAAACGGTAAGAAGACGACAAAACGTGGCCCTTTTGGTTACGCCTTCCCCAAATTATCCCTGTGATTTTCTTGTCCCTTTTGGGACGTGAAAATTACTAGTATTTATTTTTTCCAAGAAAAAGAAAAGTATAAATACAATCGAATTCTTGAAGGAAAATTGAAGGAAAGATGTCTGATACAAAGAGCAAATTCGACTCTGTTAGAGAATGGATTGTCGAGCACAAGCTTCGTACCGTTGGTAATGGTTTCTTCTAATGATTTTCTGTAATTTTTTTCTTTATATATATATATATATATATATATATATATATGTAGATATAGATTCATGTTGGTGAATTGTTTATGTTTCTGAAAGGGCTCAATGAATTTTTGTTTTGATTTGTTATTTTTTTGATGGATTTAAGGATGCTTATGGCTTAGTGGAGTCGCGGGTTCCATTGCGTACAATTGGTCTCAACCCAACATGAAAACCAGCGTGAAGATCATTCATGCTAGGTATGTGTGCAGAATATTTTGAGATTCGTGGATGTTTTGAGGTTTTCTTGATCTTTTCTTTTTTCTTTTTCTGTCTGCCTAAAGTGGGTTCTGTTTATTTGATGGAAAGAATATCATCATGTTTCTATTTTATTTTATTTTTCTATGTAAGTGGATGCCTACAGTTGTGTCCAAAATTGAAGAAAGCATTGAATTTTAGTACTTGAGATATGAAAAGTTTTGAAGATCAGAGGTTAATTCTTCGAATGTTGATAAAGATTGGATTTTTAACATCCCTTTAGTCTACAGATATGGTGGAGTGAAATATTTTTGATGAGTTAATTGTATATAATGTAAATTGATCAACTAAGGCGTGTATTAGAAAGTATTTAGCTTTGGAATAATTGATGGGTGTTTGCACCATTTTCAATGATGTTAACTGTTGTTAGACTGGTGCAAATCTGTTTAATTTCCAGATTGAGGATTTCAATGTGTTGTTGAAAGCATGGAATGGCCTTTGGGTTGCTTTGTTTGCTTTTGCTTGATATTACCCGAAAGGGCCAATTAGTAGGCCTAAAAGCAAAATTAGACTATTCTTCTGTTTTACCTCTTTGGATGGGAAAAAAAGAAAAAGAAAGATTGAGGAGTAGGCTTTGTATAGCGAGGGACATGGATGAGGATGGAAGAAATAATAGCCAGCATGACTAACCTGCAGCCATAATTGCACGTTTATCTCATTGTTGCTGAGTGGTAGAAAGATGGGCTTTCGAGTTGAAATCTGCTTCCTGTTTTCCCTCGAAAGCACATTTTAATTTTCTTTGTTCTTATAGAATATCATTTGTGCCTAGTTGCATGGGGTTTGTTTTGATGATAGTTCTTGGATCCTTTTTGAAGAAAAAAAATATTTTTCCGTGTTGCTTGGTGAGGAGCATTGGTGGCACAGTCCACTGTCTTCTTGATGCTTGAGAAACTCTGTAGCTGGTTGATCCCTAAGCTTATAGCAGTAGCCAGTATGCCTCTGTTAAAGTGTGTTTGGATTTGGCCTAAGATAAGGAATAGATATTATTGTTTGCTATAGTATCTCCTCTTTACTTTATTTTTTTTTTCTCCTTTGTTTCAGTTCTTTCTTCCATTCTATTGAGTTTGACCTTTACTTGCTTTCATTTTTTCAAAACATTTATTTTTTCACAAAAATGAGTAGTTAAGTATTATGGTGCAAATAGGAAATATTTCTGCCACGTTCTATCTTGTTTTGTATAAGAACTTACCACTGTTTGCTTGCTGGGAATCAGGTTGCATGCTCAAGCACTTACACTTGCTGCACTAGCAGGGGCTGCAGTTGTCGAGTATTATGACCACAAATCTGGGGCAAAAGTTGAGCGTGTGGCCAAGTTCCTTAATCATGAAGGACAGCCACACAGAGATTGAAAGTCTAACCTGGTGAAGATAATTACTTCGATATACGATCCTTGTTGTTTTCTCATGCCCGGTTCAGTAGTAGAGGGTTGGAGCATTTTATCGCATCTTAATATGTTGCTTAATATGGATAGAGTTGATACATGATTTGTTTTTTCCTGTGGCCATGTGGGGCCTTTGTTATCATCACACATTGTGAAAAATACATCGAGTGGCTTTGTTCACTATGTTTTTCCCTTGATATTTCTGTATCAATTTTCCAAGAAATAGAAGTTTCTTCTTAAGACAGGTATTAGGCTAGAAGACTGGCATACCTTGTAATGTGTGAGCTCTTACTGTATTCAATAAATCGGAAAATTTAAGCCTAGAGAAATGTTTTCATTGCTTCAAAGAAATGTTATCATTTACTGAGATTTCTGCTGATAAAATTTGGTAGGTTTTATGAGATAATGTACTATTTCTTGCAACATTTTAATGATGATGGATGAGGCATTGCTTGATTTCTGCATGTTGCTTATAATGCACTTATCCTATTCATCATGGAATGATAAGAAATGTAATTCTTGATGTGTGGTGGAATTCATTGAAGCAATGACAGGGTTGAGGACTCTCATTCTGTGCATTGTCCCGGTTTTATCGACCTGTCATCTGTTTGGCTTTTGATAAAACTGTGTTGATACAAGTGCCAAAGGAGTAGGTTGTTTGCTTGAAATTAAATGTACTTTGCCTTGTCACCTTTGCTGTGAAGACAATTTAGTTACCAAAAGTCTCTTTGAATTTGGATTTCTTCTAGTTTAACATCTGAATTCAAAGATGGAAGATGTTTTTCTCAGTTATCCAATCATCTTTTTGTAGCAGCTTTCAAGCATCTATATACCCTCCGAGTTAATCTCAGTCTTTACACTCCTTGGAATGGTGAAGTACCATCCCTTGACTTTGTTGAGTTCTACAGTTCTACCCCTCCAAAGAACCAAAATAGGAATGGATTGAGTAGGAAACCAATTAAAATGGCAGTAAACATTTATTTTTCAAGAAAACCAAATTGTTTTTGTAGACCTTGTAAAATAATACTCCCGCTATTTAATAATAATTGTCATCATTTGTATTCATATTGACTAAGAAATGGTTAAAATATATATATTTTTTAGACTTGAAAAAACCAAAACAGTTTGTTACTAATTTTATCAATATTATTACCCCTATTTATCTCTCATATTTGAAAAACAAATACTCCACTTAAAAATTGTTGAGTATTAAATTAAGTTAGGCAGCCTAAAATGGCTGCTATGTTTGGCAGCCAAACATGGCTGCTATGAGGGTTGTTTTTTCTACATTTGTGTGCTTGTGTAAGCCTATATATATAGGCACTTCTTGTAATCTATGGTATCAAGTCATTAAATACAATCAACATGGTATCAGAGCCTCTTTTCTTGTGGCCTGAACCTTTCTGATAATCTGAAAGGTTCATTTGAAGTATTAGAACATTTCTGGAATTTGTTTCAAGAAGTCTTAACCCTCCAAATTCAGCATCAGTTTATCCTTCTCCTCAATCATCATCAGCTGCCAACCTCTTCCTCCAGCTCCAGCACCATATTCTCAAGGTCCTGCCTATCCTCCCCTGCAGCTCCAGCTGCCAACCTGCTCCTCCAGCAACTTCACATTTTCAATCACCTGGATATCCTCCCCTGCAGCCACAGCCACAGAAACTTGTCAGCTTCTTCAAGTTTCAAATTCCAGCTTCTTCAATCTAAATTCAGTTTCTATTCTCCATTCTATTTTTCTGTCTGTCTTACATCATCATTAGGCGCGCCTCAACCTCTCAGAACATCACCCGAAGTCCGGCAGCCAGAAGCTGCCGCCACGCGCCTCCACGCGCCGCCACACGCCGCCTCACTCTCCGGCGCGTGAGCCTCACGCGCCACCTGCAGCGGTCGGAACGCTGCGCCGCTTCTCCCTCGAGCTTCTCCAGGTTCTGCTTGATCCATTCCAGGTGTTATTTATCAGTTTCACCTTTGATTTTTGAAATGGGTCACATTTGTTCTCTTGGGTATTAAGAACTTTTTGCTGCAATTGTTTCTTATCTCCAATTGGTCTCGATAAGCAATATACAACCTTAGTATTAGGAACAAAATACAAGTCATGGCTGAAGAAGAAATATTGAACCCCATTTCCCAATCTCAATCTATTCAACCAAAAGTTTATGTGCCAAATTTATCTGGTAATGTTGTTATCACTCATGATAAGTTGATAGGGTCCCAAAATTATCAAGAGTGGTCTTCTGCTGTGAAACTGTGGTTTAAGGGACAAGGGGTAGTTGATCATTTGACTATAAATTCTGAGAAAATTCACTATGAAAGAGATGTGTGGGAAAGAATTGATGCCCAATTATGCAGTCTTCTATGGCAGTCTCTTTCACCTGAGTTAGTTCCTATGTTCCGTCCCTTCATGACCTGTGCATCCGTATGGGAACACGCACAATCACTATATACAAATGACATCTCTCGTTTTTATTCCATTATTAGTGAAATGGTGAATATCAAGAAGTCAGATATGTCAATGGAAAAATTTTTAGGCAAAATTCAAGGGCTCATGTCAGAATTCAACAAACTCTTGCCCATTGGAGGATCACCGGCAGACCAACTTGCTCAACGTGACAAGTTTTTTGTTGTCTTCACTCTTGCAAAGCTTGAGTCAGATTATAAACAAGTTTGTAATGGAATTCTCGGCGAAGGAACTGTACCGAGTACTAAAGACATGTTTAAAAGACTTCTACAAGTTTCTTCTGTTTCTAAAGAAATTACACCCTCCTCCACAATCGAGCACTCTGCTCTTACCTTTCAAACTCAACATTACCGAGACAATAACAGAGGAAGAGGTCGAGGAAGTTATCGAGGAGGTCGAGATGGTCGTGGTAATGGTCGAGGTGGTCATGGTAATGGTCGGGGTGGCCGTGGTCCATTCCGATTTTGTGATCATTGTAACAAACCGGGGCACACAAAGGAAGAATGTTGGACACTTCATGGCAAGCCAATAGTGGCTAATGTGGTACAAGTCAATTCAGATGCCCCTAATACACACACTACTATCTCAAACACCGAGTATCAAGAGTTTCTACGACTCAAGGCTGCTAGGACCTCTGTCACTCCTGAAGCATCGCATACCGCTCTTGCTTCCCAGTCTAACTCTATGTGGATTTTTGATTCCGGAGCCACTGATCATCTTTCTGGTAATCCTGATCTTTTCTCTCACATTACCTATTCTAATTCCCTTCCATCAGTTACCTTTGGCGATGGATCAATAGGTGCTGCAAAAGGCATTGGGAATGTTACTCTTCTTCCTTCTTTATCCTTATCTAATGTGTTGTATATTCCTGGATGTCCCTTCAATTTAATTTCCGTTTACCAACTTACTCAGTCTCTTAACTGTTGTGTCACTTTCTCTTCTAATTCGGTACTTGTGCAGGACCGACACACGAAGGAGACCATTGGTATGGGATATGAATCAAAAGGACTTTACCTCTTCTTATGTTCCAAAGCTGCGCTCACCGCTACTGTTTCTCCTCTTCTTGCCCATTACCGTTTGGGGCACCCGAGTCTTAATAAAATGCGTCAAATCCTTCCCGATCTGTCAAATTTAAAATCTCTTGAATGTGAGTCATGCCAACTTGGGAAACATTCCAGAGCTTCATATCCCGGTAGGGTTGATAGGCGAACTACTACCCCATTTTCTTTAATTCACTCTGATGTTTGGGGGCCATGTCGTATTCCTTCTATTCTTGGCTATCGGTATTTTATTACCTTTATAGATGATTTTTCTCGTTGCACTTGGGTCTTTTTGATGAAAAATCGTTATGAGCTTTTTGATGTATTCCAAACATTCTATAATGAAATAAAAACTCAGTTTGGAGTTTCTATAAAAATCATGCGTAGTGATAATGCAAAAGAGTACTTTTCTGATCCATTCACTACTTTCTTCTCCTCACATGGCATTCTTCATGAATCTTCATATGCTAGAACTCCACAACAAAATGGAATTACTGAGAGGAAGAATCGACATCTTGTCGAAACAGCCCGCACTTTACTTATCCATCAAAAGATTCCTAAAAGATTTTGGGGAGATGCTATACTTCACTCTTGCTACCTCATAAACCGAATGCCCTCTTCTGTCTTACAAGGAAAAATTCCACTTAGTGTTTTACTCCCACAAGAACCTCTTCATAAGCTTCCGCTAAGGGTCTTTGGGTGTACCAGTTTTGTTCATGACACTACTCCTGGACGAGATAAACTCGATCCCAAAGCAATAAAATGTGTTTTTATTGGATATTCTCGTCTTCAAAAGGGCTTTCGGTGTTATTGTCCTAAGACTCATCGTTTTTACACATCCTTTGATGTTACCTTTTTTGAGTCATCACCCTTCTTTTCTTTAACTACTATTGCCGAGTCAGACTTCACTGGGGCACCCACTGGGACTGCAGAAATACTTCCTATTCCTACCTTCTCTGAGTCATCATCTCATATGGTACCTGAAGAAGCACTCACTTCACTTCCTCCTGAGTCTTTGCCCCAAATCCAAGAGGAACAACTTATGTCACCTTTCCCACACACATATCAGCGTCGCATTCGTCAGTTACGTAGTTCACAAGAAGATCATGAACGTCCAGTTGATTCATGTCCTATGTCGTCGGATCCTTCTGACTCGGTCCAAGATTCACCTATTGCCAACCGCATAGGTACCAGGTCTACTCGAAACCCTTATCCCATCTATAATTTTCTCTCACAAAAGCGTCTTTCTCCATCCTATTGTGCTTTTATTTCCCATTTATCTTCTGTTTCTGTCCCTAAGAATGTTCAGGATGCCTTATCTCAACCAGACTGGAGGCAGGCTATGGCTGATGAAATGGAAGCTCTTGATTCTTCAGGAACTTGGGAGTTGGTACCTCTACCTCTTGGCAAAGCAGTAGTTGGTTGCAGATGGGTGTATAATGTCAAAGTTGGCCCAGATGGACAAGTGGACAGACTTAAAGCTCGACTTGTTGCTAAAGGTTATACGCAGGTATTTGGTGTTGACTACACTGATACTTTTTCACCCGTGGCCAAAATTGCCTCTGTGCGTATTTTCCTGTCAATGGCAGCCACTCGTCAATGGTCATTGCATCAATTAGATATCAAGAATGCCTTCCTACATGGTGACCTGAACGAAGAAGTATACATGGAACAACCTCCAGGTTTCGTAGCTAAAACAGGAAGGAACTTAGTATGTCGCCTTAAGCGTTCCCTCTATGGTTTGAAACAATCTCCCCGTGCTTGGTTTGGCAGGTTCAGTGGAGTTGTTCAACAGTTCGGTATGACTAGAAGCAAGGTTGATCATTCTGTATTTTTCAGACATTTATCAGGAAAAAGCATCTACTTGGTAGTTTATGTTGATGACATTGTTATCACTGGAGATGACACAGAGGGTATAAGTCAACTTAAGGAACATTTATTTCAATACTTTGAGACTAAAGACCTTGGAAATTTAAAGTATTTTCTTGGTATAGAAGTTGCTCAATCACAACAAGGGATTTATGTTTCTCAAAGAAAGTATGCCTTGGATATACTTGAAGAAACAGGTATGACAGATTGCAAACCTGTTGACACACCCATGGATCCTAATGTCAAACTTCTTCCAGGACAGGGGGAGCCTTTATCTGATCCAGGAAGATACCGAAGGTTAGTTGGCAAGTTACTTTATCTGACAGTCACTCGTCCTGATATCTCATTTGCAGTTAGTGTGGTTAGCCAGTTTTTGCAAGCACCATGTGAAAGTCATTGGGAAGCTACAACCAGAATTTTAAAGTATATTAAAAGGTCTCCAGGTACAGACTTACTTTATAAGAATCATGGAAATACAGAAATTGTTGGCTATACAGATGCAGACTGGGCTGACTGTCCTTGGGATAGAAGATCAACATCTGGTTATTGTATCTTGTTTGGGGGAAATCTTGTGTCATGGAAAAGTAAAAAACAAGATGTGGTAGCTCGTTCAAGTGCAGAAGCTGAATACCGAGCAATGGCTCTTGGGACGTGCGAACTTATTTGGGTGAAGCATCTTCTCACGGAGCTCAAGTTCTGTAAACTCAACTCTATGAAATTAGTTTGTGATAATCAAGCTGCTTTGCACATTGCATCTAATCCTGTCTTTCATGAGAGGACTAAACATATTGAAGTTGATTGTCACTTCATACGTGAAAAGGTTGCTTCTGGGGATATTGTTACTACTTTCATTGGATCAAATGACCAACTTGCTGATGTCTTTACTAAATCTTTGAGAGGACCTAGGATTGAATACATTTGTAGCAAGCTTGGAGCATTTGATCTATATGCTCCAGCTTGAGGGGGAGTGTTGAGTATTAAATTAAGTTAGGCAGCCTAAAATGGCTGCTATGTTTGGCAGCCAAACATGGCTGCTATGAGGGTTGTTTTTTCTACATTTGTGTGCTTGTGTAAGCCTATATATATAGGCACTTCTTGTAATCTATGGTATCAAGTCATTAAATACAATCAACAAAAATAAATACACAAATTATTAAAATTTTGACTCAAAATATTGTGTTGAAAATTGGGCATCAAAATTTCTACCCAATAATTAGATATTTTAGCAAGACAATATAAACCAAGGAAATTGGAAAAAAAAAACTAATAAAAGTCTTCTTGATTTCATAAAATAGCAATTCTTTTTTTAAAAAAGTTAAAGTTGCAGTAATTATACCATAATATATCAAATTTTAATATTCTCTTCTTTTTTAAAAGAAAGAAGAAATACTCTTAATTTAAATTGAATGTCTTACTTTTAACTTAAAAAACCTTTAACAAAATCTTTAAATAATTATATTACTTTTATTATTAATGTGATTAGTAATATGGCTTTAAAGGGATGTGAATTTTTTTTAAAAAAATTAAAAGAAGTATATTTTTTTTATATTTTAAAAGTATGAACATTTAATTAAACAAATGATGCATTTGTGGACTAATATCATGAATAAACAAATTAGTAAAAGAACCCATAATTGTTACCAAAACCAAATGGGTGAAATTTAAGACAACCTTGACTAGTTATAACAATGCAAATGTTACATAGTTTCAATATAAACTAAAGGAATGCAAATGTAATCAAATTACAATTGAGTACGATAAATGTAACACTAACATCCCATTTAATACTCTTTACTCTTTGGAAGGGTGGGTTTTGTTTACCTTCATTACGTATCGATTTTTACGTTGGCAATGAATTTCCAAATTTCAAAGCTGCCAACTGGGTTTGCTAAATTTCCATTTTACGTCAAATGAAGGAGACAGCAATTAACAAATCCCACTATTCTTTTTCCTCCCATTCTCAAAGCATGTGGAGTCCTGCCCTTCAGACCCGGCAACTGCTCATTCCATTTTGCTTAAGGAGAGTCTTGATTCATTCTCTTCCATTGATAGTTCTTGACTTTTTTGCCAAATCTGGAGATTTGGGTTGTGCACTTGAAGTTTTTGGCCACATGAGAAATAGATTACACCAGAGGTGGAGGTAGGGGAAGAACTCGGTGGTGGGGAAAGAAACAGAGAGGAAGAAATGGGGGGAGTAGTGGGTGGGGTATCTTGGGAAAATGAATTAGGAGGTGGGGGTATTTTTGGAACATTAAATATATTTATGTAGAAACATGCAATTAAAGCCAAAAGAATAGAGGTAACTAATTAAGAAAGCGATCTCACGGCGAAAATTCATGCAAAAGTCTCCACTTCCTCCTCCGTCACCTTAATTCGTGCTCTTGTTTGAGTCCTTCTCACTTAAAGATCCTCGTCTCCACCCCCCCCCCCCCCCGCCCTTCCCAAACCCCATGCCTTCCCACATGAGATAGATAGACAGATACACAAGAAAATCACTTAATTACTCTCATTTACATACACGAAACGCATGCATACGCACTAAATCTTTTTTGACTTTTTTATAACAGCCCACATTGTGAATCTTGATTTTTGATATATATAATTGTAGATTTTAGAGACTCATTATTGATTTTGAGGAAGTAAAGTAATCATGGGTTCTGATCAGATAAGCCATCTGAGCCTGAGCAATACCTGCAGGTCTAGGAGAAGGAACTTTGTAATGTATCCAATTCAATATGTTCTTGGAGAACAGAGACTGCCCTGTTTTTTTATTGGGATTGGTATTGCTTCTCTGATCTTCTCTGTCGTTCCTTCTTTAACATATTCTCATAATCATCATGAATCGATCCCTGATGACTTCTTGGCTGAATCAACTCATGTTCCAAGACGGGTTTCATTTGAGCTCCACCATGGAATTAGGCATGCCAATGCAGGTGTGTTCATGACCAGATCTAAAATTTTTGTTTCTTTCACAGATGTTTTCTTGGTCTTCCTTCTGTTTGTTGTTGTAATGAAGTAGCTTGGAGATACATGATCCGTTTCATCTCCGAACCTTGTCTTTACATTTGCTGATCTAAGGCCTAAGCACCAAACTCTATATTAAATGCTATTAAATACTCCCTCCCATCCCTAAATATAATTCGTTTTGATCTTTTACGTTTTCTAAGTGTGAGTATATGACATCTAAAATACCCTTAAATTTAACGATTTCTTTCCCAGCTATGACTAAATAGAGGATAAGATTGAAAAACATATGATAATCATGTATCGGTAATTATAAAACAACTTATATTTATGAACAATAGACTAATACTAAAACAACCCTATATCTAGCGACGGAGGGGAGTACTACTTGCATGCACTTAAAAAGGAAAATGTTTTGAGATTATGTATGATCTGGCTTTCAAATTGGAGAGAGAGATTACCAACACAAGTTTCTGAAGTATGAGATGTCCAACTAGCAATTAACTATGGTGGATTAAAAATTAGTGGTATTTGATTAACTATGGAGTATTTTTTTTCTGGTGGAGTGCAGGTGGGAAGCTGCCTTTGGAGTTGAAGAGCAAAAGATTAAGAATTTTGGTGACAGGAGGGGCTGGTTTTGTAGGGAGCCACCTTGTGGACCGTCTGATGTCCAGGGGTGACAGTGTAATAGTAGTTGATAACTTCTTCACTGGTAGAAAGGAGAATTTAGTGCACCATTTCAAGAATCCCAGGTTTGAATTGATTCGACATGATGTGGTTGAGCCAATTTTGCTTGAAGTGGATCAGATCTACCATTTGGCTTGCCCTGCTTCACCTGTGCATTACAAGTATAACCCTGTCAAAACTATCATATCCTTCCTTGCTAAATTATTTACCATATTTTCAGTACTACTTTTGCTTATTCTTTCCGTTGAAAATTAAATGTCTTAAGAATATATATATATATATATATATATGTATAGCTATATTTGGAAGTATTCTTTAACTTTTATGGCCTAGACATCACAAGACAAATGTGATGGGAACTTTGAACATGCTGGGGTTGGCCAAGAGGGTTGGTGCTAGGTTTCTGCTAACCAGTACCAGTGAGGTTTATGGTGATCCTTTGCAGCACCCACAGGAAGAGTCTTATTGGGGAAATGTGAACCCAATTGGTAAGTCACGTCTCAATATGTGAACCCATTTTGATCTTTTCCTATATCCTAACCCGTGCTTCTGGAATCTAAATTCCTGTTTAATAAAATAGTTGTCTGTTGATAATAATTCATTTAGTCCAAAATCACACTTATCTTAATCTTGGATTCAATTTGAGGCAGGTGTTCGGAGTTGTTATGATGAAGGAAAACGTACAGCTGAAACGTTGTCCATGGATTATCACCGGGGACTAAACATTGAGGTCAGTTGTCCATTTAATTTTTTTTGATGAATGCATAAGCAGGATTATGTAACTAATGCCTTTCTATAAATCTAGGTAAGAATTGCTAGAATTTTTAACACTTATGGACCACGAATGTGCATCGATGATGGACGTGTGGTTAGCAATTTTGTAGCTCAGGTATGTTTTCAATAGCTGTAATCTGCATTGTTGTTCTTTTAACCTGATGATCCATTAGGCCTCTTTGGGAGCACTTTCTCTGCATTGTTCCTAATGTGTACTCATTGACTCCAAATGTTAAAAATTATCCATTCCAGGCCTTGAGGAAGGAGCCCTTAACAGTTTATGGAGATGGGAAGCAAACCAGAAGTTTCCAATACGTTTCTGACCTGGTAAATTGATTTGTGCCTCGTTTCAAGCCTTTCAATAAAATGAGAATAAATACTTGATTATATGTATTTATTCTTTCAGTTGTGGAATGAAATCTGTCATTATTTTTGATTTGCTTGTTGAATTTCGCGACTTCTTTAACTTTGTAGTGCCTTGATCTGTCCTGCCATTCTTAGATCTGATCAACTGTCTTTTGGTGGATATGGATTTCATCAGAAAATTTATGTTTGTGAACTTGTGGTGGGCAGGTTGAAGGTTTAATCAGGCTGATGGAAGGAGATCATGTCGGCCCTTTCAATCTCGGGAACCCTGGTGAATTCACTATGCTTGAACTTGCTCAGGTATATCCATTTATGCACACAGTGATAAGCATTCCATAATAACCAATTTTTCCTGAATATCAGAATGCAAATGCATATGGTGAAGTTTTCTGTCACATCTAATTATTCTCTGATGAGATGGGGTTATGATAGTGTTATTGGCCTATTCAGGTCGTAAAAGAAGTAATTGATCCAAATGCCAAAATAGAGTTCCGGCCAAACACACAGGATGATCCTCACAAGAGAAAGCCTGATATTTCGAAAGCTAAGCAACTTCTTGGTTGGGAGCCAACAGTTTCTCTCCGGGAAGGCCTTCCTCTCATGGTTACCGACTTCCAGCAACGCATATTTGGCGATGAAAAGACTGCTACGGTCACAAATCAGTTTGCAACATACACTTAACCATCATCAACTTAAAATTCAGTAGGGATATTAGGATCAGAAAAAACCTTGGAAAAGACAGATACCCTGAACAAAGTTTTCCTTATGCTCTATTATTCGTTTTAGAATAATGTCCAAAAACTAAAAATTGGAGAAGAAAATTTTATAGTAGAATCATCTGTTTCTGCTTCTGCATCTGCATCTGTACCATATACATCATATTCTTGTTTCTTAGCTTATTTAATGTTTCGCACTTCTGGATTCTCATGATAGTGTTAGTTATGCATTTCGAGTAAATGTATTTGTTACATTTATTTTTTAATTGAAATTAAATAAATTATATTTCTTTATGTTTGAGTCTATTTATATCAACAAATTTTAATATTATAAATCAAGTATATATTTGTTAATCGCATAAATATTTTGACTTTGGTAATAAAATTAAGAATATTTGACTTTTGTTAAACCACTTATACTTTATTTGAGTTTATTGACCATAGAAATTAAACATTAAAGATTTTTGTTAATGATACATTAATCTTAAGCAAATAATGAATTATGTTTATTAACTTAATATTCCTTGAGTTGCCAATGAATGAAATTAATTTAATAATATTTATCTCGATATTTTGGAAATTAAAGTAAAATAAATATAGAACATTATTTTGTAATATGAAATCTGTCACTTTTAAAAGGTATGATCATGCTTTCATAAATTCTTTTAAGGGACATTTA
The DNA here is from genome assembly GCA_019593545.1 of Apocynum venetum. Classification (NCBI taxonomy): domain Eukaryota; kingdom Viridiplantae; phylum Streptophyta; class Magnoliopsida; order Gentianales; family Apocynaceae; genus Apocynum; species Apocynum venetum. The sequence goes on from SRSM01000127.1 coordinate 4,805,859, forward strand.
AATATGAGCTCAGTAATTCAATAGTGTCTATTGAATTTTATTTACTAGTGATGTGTTCATAAGGTACTCTCAAAATGAGGAGAAGAATTAAATGAGGGGTATTTTGGTCATTTAATCTCATTTGGAATATTACATTAATTGATAAGGGTACCATGGTAGATATATAAATATTAAGACGTGATTATTAAATATAATCATTTCAATTAGTCTAAAAGTATAATTACATTCTTTTAGTGGAGTAAAATGTAATTGATAAATTATTTTGGTTACTAAATAATTTATTGGATGGTTAGTCTAATTGGTCTAATCAAATCTTTTCCTTGGTTCCTAATGAGATTAAGATTTTATAATCCTAATAAGTTGTAAAAATATCAACATATGTATATTTGACATATGAGATGAGTTGGATACAAGCATGGTAAGGATAAATAGTTGTTGTATCCAACTATACTTATTTACTATAAATATACATAATAACTCTATAAAAAATGTCAAACGTTTTAATTTTGCAAAAGTTCTAATAGTCTCAATAAGTTCACATTTTTAAAGAGAAACATAGTAACTTTGTTTGAATCCTTAGAAATTACAACGAAAAAGGTTTCGAGGTTTAGAGTCTTGTCAAATGTCTAAACTTTCATTTTTATTGGAGAGGGGTGTTTATTGTATATCTTCAATATTATCTTTACAAATTTTAATCAAATAGACTCATAAATACAACCAATCGTTTTATACTTCATACAACATTAGGAAAACAAAAGAAAACTTAAAAAGAAGGGAAAAAGAGAACTTGGCAATAAGTGTAGTGAATATTCGCAATTCCAATTCCAATGTAAGCAAAATAAATGGATTTTTCAAGGTCACACTCTATAGACATTTATGAAAGCTGTATAGTTCTTTAATTTCCCGAAGTGGATACATGTATGTCTTTTTGCTACTTGATCATATGTTTTCCTGCTTTCTGTTGTGAGAGCAAATTTGTCATTATTTTAAAATTTTTTTTGTTTGATGAATACTTTGATCTTCAATACATTTAGATCCAAGTCACTGTAGGAATGGCAATCAAGATAGTGCAGGTAAGAAGCCAAGAATCTCATCCCTATTTCCATCATTTAGTACCTTTCAAGTTTCATCCTTTGGGGATTGGTAGAGATTTTCGTCTTGGTCCAATGAGACTAAAATTATTCCATTTCTAGCCCTACCCCCACCCACCCATCCACTCCTCCCCCCACAACAAAAAAAAAGCATTTAGGCCAATGGGAGATGCAAGTAAAAATTCTTTGTTTATTCCTCCTTATATTATTTTTTTACATAAATCATAAAGAAAAACAATACTCTATAACTTTAGAAATACAAAAATTTATAATAATGTATAACATATCTACACATACATGTGGTAATATATAAACGCTCACCTTACGTGTATATATATATATATATATATATATATATGCACATTTTATATTACAAGATGAAAAAAAAAGGAATTAATCATGCTATCACCCCTATTAAAATAAATGCTAGTTTTTAAAAATTCAATAATGAAGTTAATTTTTTTATAAAAAAAATCACATTAATCACCTTATAGAAAAGAAAACCATTCTTTTTTTTTTTTAGGGAAAGAAGGAGCATTTCATTAAAGAAAACCATTCTTATCAAAAAAAAAATTCTCTACTCGTACTAAAATAAGTGAAACGATTCTTACTTCTAAAGTTTATCCATATACATCTTTAAAAAACAGAAAAAGAAAAAATCATGGGTTTATTTTCAGAACTCCACTCGTTCCCACTTGGTAGACTAATATACTTATTTTATCCATTACCAAAATTAAAGCATTTCAATCCAACCAAACTAGACTTACTTTGACAAAAAAGAAAAAAGAAAAATGCTATCCTAAAAAATATAGGCAAATTGGTGAAATTAGTCCCTCAACATTTATATTTTGGTGACATTGGTCCCTCATCATTTGTTTTCAAAATTTTAAGTTCCTTAACATTTTTTTGACAGCAAATTAGATCCTTACGCCTTATTTTCTATTAAGTCAACCACCGGTCAACGTTTTCATTTTCTTTTTTCAAAACAAAATGTAGGGGTAAAAATGTCATTCCCCTTTCCTTTGTTTTTAAAATTTGAAATTTTAGAAATTCCACTTTTGCCTTAAACTGTGAAGGATAGTTTAGTAACTCTACTTATTGGCTTTATAAATATTTTATTTTATTTCATTTCTTTTTAATCAATTTTTATGCTGACATTCTTCATTCACCATCCCTACAAGGCTACAAATCGTTAGATCCCTTAGCTATAACAAAGCTTTGACGCACACATTTGCATATTTTCAACTGTAACCATTTTCCATAATTCCTTCTCCTATCAAGTTTATATATATATATATAATTAATTCTCCCATCAAGTAGCTTTCCATAATTCCTTTCTTTATCCCATTAAGTTTTCTTGGACAAGTTGAAGATCCTAATCTCTAAGTTATGAAATTTTTATCTTTTGCCACAAAATACACTTCTCTACCTTGGATTAGACATGTCCACACATCACCAGATCCATTGGCAGTCTCAGCTGCAATGGCACATGGAGCAGAACCAACCCCCTTAGTGCCACTGGTTCATCAACTCTTAGGAGCTCATGGTTGGTCCTGACTCCACCCCCAAACACAGCTTCAAATTCTCTCATTTACATTATCCTATTCCAAGCAAAGGAAGTTTCAACCCTAAATCATAAGCAAACCCACCAAAGCAACATCACCGCCTTAAGGGGAATAAAAAACTTTCGAAGCTTGCAATGATGTACGACAGAAATTTAGTGACTGATTTGAACAAAACGAACAAGATCTGTTTTGCCTTTCCACCAAGATAGGGCGTTGAGCGACAATCCTTATTCTGGGCACCAACTCTAAATTAAATAAAAATGACGCTCATCTGTTCAAGGAATAAGTAAGCTATTGAGCATTTGGTATTTTTGGGGAATCTTACCATAGCTAGGAAGCTATTTGTCGTGACGATGGATGAAGAAGATGATAGTTTGGACATAAAATTTTGAATTTTTTGTTTTATTTTGAAGGAAAATAATTTTATATGAAAGTGAATGTAGATTTTTATTTATCAAAAAAAAAAGATAAGGGGAGGTTTTTTGTTTAAAAAAGAAGAAGAAAATATTGATTAAATTAAAAAAATATAATTACTAAAATGCCCTTATGAGTTTAAGATAAAAGTGGAGTTTTTAAAATTTCAATTTTTTTTAAAAAAGAAAATTGAAATGACATTTTTACCCCTGGATTTTGTTTAAGAAAAAAAATAAAATAAAATAAAGCATTGATCAATTGACTTAATATAAAATAAGACATAAGGATCTAATTTTTAGCCAAAAAAAAATGTTAAGGGACTAAAATTTTGAAAAAAATGATAAGGGGTCAATGTCACCAAAATATAAATGTTGATGGACTAATTTCACCAATTTGACAAAAATATACCAAAATTTTAAATATATTTAATCTAATTCATGTTTGTAAAAAAAAAAAAAATCTAATTTTAATAATCAATTTTAAATTTTACGAAAAATTTGTTGTTTATAAATGGCATTATATCTATTTTTAGAGAGTAACTATTTAGTCCCTGATTTTTGTACTTTGGATCATTTTGATCATTTTGTATTATTTTAGTCATCCATGATTATTTTAAATTTTTTGATTTCTAATATTTTATGCTTAAATTATTATATTCTTTTGTTAGGAATTCAAAAGGACTTAATAATTCATAAGAAAATATCATGACAAAATATTTTAAAATAATTATCAATAATGAAAATAGTAAGCAAAAAAAAAAAATCAAACACTAAAAAAGTTAGAATCGTTGAGAACCAAGATGGTAAAAAAAATAACAGTGACTAAATAGGAAATTTACTCATTTTTTAGACTACCATTTTAATTGTTTTTCTTTTAGAAATTTGAATTGAATTTACTAAAACCCCCCTTATGTTCCCAACGTCTAAACGAAGGGAGGGCGTGTTTGGGAATTGGAACTCTAAAAGCCTAAAGCCCTAACCTCAAGAAGCCACTCCAGTTAAAGCTCTCTAAGGTATCGCCTACCGACGCTACCCTCTCCTCTCTCAGGCTCCGGGAGAGTAAGTCTTGTTCTTCTATCGGTTGATTCGTTTAGTTTTGTAGTATTTACTATCATTTCTCAATCTGTTTTTGATTTTCTCTGCGAAAGTTGGAGTATAATTTGGGAATCAAAATTGAATCCTCTGGTAATTTGGTTATGCTTTTTCTATTTCCATTTTTTTCGCCCCTTAGATGCAGAACGTTTATGTCTTGATCGTCGTTTTGAATTCCGTTTGGTTGTTGCCTTTGTTGGACACGTCTTCCGTCCTGTTTGCAGTTGAATCTCTAGGGGTTTACATTAATTTCTCTGTGTAGTATGTAGTGGTGTACATGGGGTTGTGAATCATTTTTGGATTAATTTTTTATAAAATGTTTTTGAGTGAAATGGAGTAATTTTTTGTTTTTTATTTAAGGGCAAATGGAGTATTTCTTTGGGTGTTATTAAATGGACCGATTTTTTTTTTCTTGTTTTCTCCATCCTATTTTCTGTGGAACCTTTTTGGGTTTACATTAATTTTGCCCCTAGTGTAGTACATAGGATTTTTGCATGGTTAGCCTTTTTGGTTGAATTGTTTCTCTTTGATTTTGAATGAAATGGAACATTTCTTTGGATTTAAGTATATGGACCAATTTGTTTTCATGTCCTTCTGTTAATTTTTTATTTTGTTTACCTTCAGGGGCAAGTTTGGAAATGTGCATTTTCTTTCTATTTGTACCTTTTTTTCAAGCACAACAGGAAAAATTCCGTCAATAACCAATACAGATGCCATACTCATTTTGTCCATTTGAAAGAAACAAGGACCATCAAAGTCCAAGAAGGATATCTTTTTCTTACATTTGACTGTTAAATCTAGGAGTAGCTTGCTACAATTTACTGTAGATGACCATATTTAAATTTCGGATTGGCCAGTAGGACTAGTAATTAGCTTCCTTGGACTTTTTTTTGGGGGGGGGGGGTTAGGACCGGGCTCTAAAATAGGATATGTTGGAGGCCCTAATTAGTATGATTAAGGGGCTGTTTACTAGAGAAGCCACAGTTTGCCTAAAAATTGTTCTTCTCTCATCGAATCAAATAGCTAATGTTCTTTCCTTAAATGAACCTTATCCTGGCCACAGTCAATTTCTGATTGTTATTGGAGCATCGAATTAATTCATGTGTAGAAGATATCTATCCTGAAAACTAGGAATGTAATATATGTTCTTGGTGAATCTCCATTTTTATGAGTTCCAAAAAGCTGCTTTTGATTGATTTAAGAATAAATTACCAATAAATTAGTCTTCCATGATATAATCAAATTTGATGCCTGTGGAATGCAAGCCATGAAGGAAAATAATTAGGTAGTTCATGAGGTGATCTGTTTGACTGGTGAGGAATATACCATACATCCCTTTTATCTTCTCTTTGCTGACTGTGCTAAATAGTGTCATGGGGTCTGTCTGGCCAGGATGAAGTGAACTAACCTTAGTTGAGTAACTCAGTAGCATCTTAGTTATGTAATGCGATACGGAGTTTCATGTTGACTGTCTTTTTTTAGTAAATCCAGTTTTCTTTTTTGTTTCTTTTCCCCTTTTGGCTTCATTACTAATTTTCATGTCAAGTCAACTTATTACTTTTGTTTATGATTTCATAATTTGTTCTTTGAAATAAATGTTTGCAGCTTTAGTACTACATGTATAAACCTAATGTTGCTGCAATAGTTAATTGTTTAATGCAGATCTGTTTGCCATAGAGCCCATTTCTGCTCGCTGAAATTTGTAAGCTTTAGACTTCATTGAAGCCAATAGCAACTTAGGAACAGCCAAAATGTCTCGAAAAGGGTTGATGGAACAGGATCTTAGCAAACTGGATGTAACACAACTGCATCCACTTTCACCTGAAGTTATTTCTCGTCAGGCCACAATTAACATTGGTAAGTTCATGATCATGTAACTTTCTGCATTCCTTCAAGTGTTATTTGGCATTGTAAATACTCTGTGCTTGCCAATGAGCTGTTAATTGTTTGACGAATCTGTTCATGCATTGAAGCCTCTATTCCTTCTGATATGCTTTTTAGGGACAATTGGTCATGTGGCACATGGCAAGTCCACTGTTGTGAAAGCTATCTCTGGTGTCCAGGTGCAGTTGCGATTGTTTTGGACTTCTTACCTATTTGTTTGATTTGATTTGTCCATTTGAAAGCGTTGCATATTCTTTTAAACACTTGGGGTATATGTTTATCTTATTTTAATGTATTTCTGACTGCGCAACTATTGTTGTTAAGTAAATTTGGAGTGATGATCCTCTGCCAATAGGAAGAATGATTATTCTTATCTAGTTGAATATTGGCAAGCTAGGTATCTTTTCCTGCAATTAATCTTATATGATACTTTTGGATGTGGAATTGATGTATACTGATGAGGCTATCTGTTTGAGAAACTTATTTATGGTTTGTTGTTTTATAGTTTAGGATTGTTTAGGCTTTCCTTATCTGATAGTTTGCAGTTGTAATGATAAAAAATTCGTGTAACAGGGACAGTAATAAATATCTTCTAACTATTTACTTTCTTTCTTCAGACTGTCCGTTTCAAGAATGAGCTGGAACGTAATATTACCATAAAGCTTGGATATGCCAATGCAAAGATATATAAATGTGAGGATGAACGGTGTCCCCGGCCCATGTGCTATAAGTGAGTCCTTGTAATTTGAATAGTAATAACTATATTTTGTATTGACTCTCACAATATCTAATATTCATTTCAGGGCTTATGGAAGTGGAAAAGAAGATAACCCAATGTGTGATGTACCTGGCTTTGAGAATTGCAGGATGAAATTGTTGAGACATGTTTCTTTTGTTGATTGTCCTGTAAGGTTTTTAGCTTTAGCTATTTAAGATTGTTTTACCTTTATACAAACTGTTAGATTTTTGTTAATTGGTGCTTAATATGTCTATTTTAGGAGTTACTATCAGTCCTTTTACAGCCAACTTCTGATCTAGATAGAGTATGGTCATTTGTTTAAGTGCTGTTTTTGATGCCTTGTTATTGTTTTCTTGTCCTTTGGAGGCCTACTGTTTTTAAGACACTTTTTCTCTGCTTTTGTTCATTATGGGAGTTTGGCCAAGATACTTAAGGTTTATACTTAAGGTTTATCCATTATGTTCTTTCTATGGCCACAAAATCTTTTTCTTATGTGCTCGTGGTCGGTCAGAATTTAAAGTTATTTTGCTCATCTGAGCATAAAAATCTGTCTTGGGTGCTTATAGGCTACTACATTTACAGATCTTATCTGTCTTTGACTGCAAAATAATCTATTCATTCTCTTTCTGTTTCTCAGAAAGAAAGTCTTTTGTTCCATATGTTCTTGCAACAAATGTTGTTTGGTTCATTTTGTTTTCTTGGCCAATAATATTTTGTTCCAAACAGATTCCTCCTTTTTTAACATAGAAATTCTTAATGTTACCATTGTTTCTAGGGCCATGATATTCTCATGGCTACAATGCTTAATGGAGCTGCAATTATGGATGGGGCTTTACTTCTTATAGCTGCCAATGAAAGTTGTCCACAACCTCAGACCTCTGAACATTTAGCAGCTGTTGAGATTATGCGTCTCCAGCATATCATAATTCTTCAAAACAAGGTTGATCTAGTGCAGGAAAATGTTGCCATCAATCAGCATGAAGCCATTCAGAAGTTTATACAAGTTAGTGTTCTTGGATTATCCTGATACAATTATATGTTTGAGATAGCATTCGTGCTTCTCTTATATTTCAATTTCCTTTCAGGGAACCGTTGCAGATGGTGCACCAGTTGTACCAATCTCTGCACAGCTGAAGTATAACATTGATGTTGTTTGTGAATACATTGTGAAAAAGATTCCTATTCCAGAGAGGAACTTCATTTCACCACCAAATATGATAGTTATCCGTTCTTTTGATGTCAATAAGCCAGGTTTTGAGGTGGATGAGATTAAAGGTGGCGTTGCTGGTGGAAGCATATTGAAGGTATTATTTCCTGAAAACCTCATTTAAGGAAGTTCTCTCTGTTCTTGTTTTCCCTTTTCAAAGTCCTGTATGCACTTCTCTTTGATAAAATTGCTTGATTGAGTTTTGCTGGAACTGCTTGGCATGTATATTTATCTTCTTTGTTATATTGTATCAATTTATCCCACTGGCTGAAATAATAGTGTTGAGACACACTGAAGTTTCAAAAACACTCTAATTTAGAGATGTGCTTCCTATTAATTTTAAAAGCTGTTGATCTGTGTAGGGTGTTCTGAAGGTAAATCAGTACATTGAGGTTCGCCCTGGTATTGTTGTCAAGGATGAGAATGGCAACATCAAATGCACTCCAATATATTCTAGAATAGTTTCTTTGTATGCCGAGCAAAACGAACTGCAGTTTGCAGTTCCTGGAGGTCTTATTGGAGTTGGCACAACTATGGACCCAACACTGACTCGTGCTGATCGACTGGTTGGACAGGTTCTTGGTGAGGTTGGGTCATTGCCTGAAGTCTATGTTGAACTAGAGGTAAGAAGGTTCTCGGGGGAGGGGGGCTTCAAATTCTGTTTCCTAGAGGTTGTGTTTTGAGTGCCTTGTGACATTGACATTGTCGCCTTGTTTACAAGGGATGCTGTGATATTTCAATGTTATATGTTTGGTCCAACTGCCAACTCTTCTAGGTGTTTAACAAACTCATTGTGCAGGTGAACTTCTTTCTATTAAGGCGACTTCTTGGTGTTAGGACAAAAGACACAGAGAGGCAAGGAAAAGTTTCAAAGCTGGCAAAGGGTGAGATCCTTATGTTGAACATAGGATCTATGTCAACAGGGGCTCGTGTTGTTGCCGTGAAGAATGTGTTTGCAAAACTACAACTCACTTCTCCTGTATGCACTAGCAAAGGTGAGAAGATTGCACTCAGCCGAAGAATTGAGAAGCACTGGCGTCTTATTGGCTGGGGCCAAATCCAAGCTGGTATAACTCTTGATGTCCCTCCCTGCCCCATCTAAGTAAAGAACACAAATTGACTTGCAAAGGAGAAAACAGAAAGGAGAAATTAAAAGCTAGGTATTAGAGATGTGGGAGGGCAGAAAGCTGCTGGGAACAATTTTTGTACGCTGGAGGAGAAAACATGTTTCAAAATTTTGGATACTTTCATTGTTTTTTATGCTTTTGACCCATCCTTTTTTTGCATCTGCCTAAGTTTGTATCTTATGATAATTCTTTCTTAGTAGTACGAATGCTGATTGAGTATTATTATTCTACTGTTTTAGAGCCAGAAATTTAGCGTTTTGATAAATACTATTTATTATTGTCGTGATTTTATAATTATATTTACAATAATTAATATTAGAGGTTAAATATGTTGATAATTATATGAAATTGTTTTAATTTTATATGAAAATAACATTTAATATCGATCTACTTATGATAAAATGAAATATTTATTTTAAGTTAGTCCATTCCTTTTTCATTTTATTAGTATGAATAAATATTTATTCTTATTATTTAATATAAGGTTAATAAGTCTACAAATGTAGATATAAGTTTAATATGCTCACTCACGATCACAAATAATATATGGGAGTGAATGGTTGTAACAATTTCATGTAAAAAATAAACAATTTCTGTATTCAGAAATGAATGTTCCTTTTCAATTTTGTTTAAAAATTTATTGATTTTAATTAACTTATCAAATTATTTTTGGTAATATAGTAAATTATGAGATAAAAAAGTTTATTGATTTTAATTAATTTATTAAATTATTTTTGATATTAATATAGTATACTATGAGATTTATTATTTAGTGAGATTGTAAATTTTTAGTAAGTGGTGAGGATACTGAGTTGGTTATATATAAATATTTTAAATTTAAAAAGAATTTTAAATTAAAAATATGTTTATTTTAAAAGGTTGATATTCAATTTCGAATAAATTAAAATAAAAATTTAAAAATTCAATTTTGAACCAAAGTAGTATTATTATAGGTATTTTTTATTTTAAAATCACATAAAATATAAATTTATGAAATCTTGTGTAATAGTTACATAAAATCGCAAAGCAATCTCCTTTCCATCAATCTTCACCTCCAATTCTACTGAGCAGGTTTCTTTTCAGCAAAAGTGTCAAGAAGTTGATTTCTGATCTTAAAACTTGTAAAGCATCTATTATACGATCATCCCTCTTATGACAAAGCTACAAAGAAATATGCCACTTAAGGATCACCAAGTTTTAATCAAATCCACAAGTTCATTTCAAGCAGTTAGGCTTAACTCTTTTGGTATTGGTATCTTTCAAATTGCCTGATCAAGAGGTAAACAGAAGCTTAATGGACCACAATGACTTCAACTCTCCCCTAGAGTTTTACGAGCAAGTTCTGCCATTTGACGTGCAAGTGGTCCTGAAATATAGCATGCTTGATTAAAAAAAACCCAAGTTCTGTGAATTAAGTTTCAGCCGAAAAACTTGAATTTTCGCCCTGTCCATTGTTTTGAGGCATCATATGACCCTGCAAAAAGCTCATTGTGGTAGAATCAAGCCTTAGCTTTTATACGAATTCGATTGAAGTCTCTTAATGGTAGCACCACCTTCCCCTTGTGATAAAATCTTACATGGGATAGATAAGGGGGAGGGGGGGTCATGGGCTTATATACGCAGATGTTGCTTACTCTGAATCGTCTTTTAGGAAGAGGATAATGATTTCGTAACAAAGTGGTATCAGAGCTGACCTGACTCGAAGTGAGGAGAATGTAACGAAATACTAGATTAGATAGGTAAAAAGGGTTTTGGACGATATGCTCCTCATTTGAATAGACTGCCTTTTGAGGAGATGATAATAGCCCGTAATAGAATATTAAAGTTATAGTGGAATTGAAAAGATCCATTGGCAATGAAATAAATGCATTGGTCTTGGAGACATTCTGTGATAAAAAGATATGCTAATTACTACCCTAATGATTTTCAGGATGCCCATGAGACATAGCAATGATTCTTATTCCTATATATGTTAGTACATCTTTCATGTCCAGGCTATGATATAATGTTTAGAATCAAGTACTAATGTCCTAGCCTGTTGAACAAATCGCGGGGTTAATAATTAAGCTGGTGATATTAGAATTGCAGAAAATTAAAGATGAGGTTGCAAATATATTGAAAGTATTTCATATTCACTTTGTTCAAACCAGTTGCTCTCTTGGACCATCTCTAAACTTGCTTTATGAAATTACAGATGGAATGTTCTCAAAAAGAGTCCAGACAACATGCTATTAGGTGCCTAATTCTAGAGTTTTTCCATAGGGTGAAGCCCACGAACGTGGCTTGCATGAGAGCTGCAATGATGGGGCTGAAACTTCAGTGGCTCAACTCTGAAAAGAAAAGATAACAAAAATAATTGTCTTATTTCAACTTTAAATGCAGATCATACAAATTCTTCCCATCATCGTCACTTAGATATCGATTATGCACTTGAATTCACAGCCATCCCTGGCTCGTCCTTTCTATAAATTTCCCATACTGCAAAGAGTTTCAGCATCCCTCTTAGCCTGCAGAAAATCATTACTAACCACCATGGCTGTAAGAATGATGCTCTTAGTTCATCTCCTGGTTGCTATAATGGCAATCTCAATAGTAGAAGCCCAATTAGGAGGACTTATTGGTGGCCTTCTTGGCTCATCAGTGAGTATCCAGGGGATTGTGTTCTGCACTCAAGATGGCAACATTGGTGTCAATGGCACAGCTACCCCAGTTTTCCCCAGTAAGTTGCACCTTCTTTCAAAGGATAACATAACAAACTGTCACGTGCTCTCAAGCGCAAAACATGACTATGAAGTGCAAATGAACCCAACTACTCCGTCAAAGTGTAACTTGAGCTTAAAATTGATCAAATTCAAACTTAAATATAATTAATCGAGTCAAGCTAATTTCTATTTTTATATATTATAAGATATATTTATAATATTTTAAATTGAAAAATTAAATGAATGACTTGAATTTAAATTTGAGCACGATTAATTTACATTCATATTTATAACAAGATCTAAAATTAATTATTTGACAATCATCTTTTTATGTCAATAATAGATACTCAAAGAGACTCTTACATATTATATGGCTCATATTTACATATTCACATGTACATTCCATGTGGAACGGAATATATATCTCAAAACCAAACCACGTAGTTTCACTAATTCCTGAATTATCCCGGTTTCATTTATAAATCTTCAGCAGAAAATTATATTACCAACTAACATGAGAAATATCTTCTTGTTTATGATAACTGTATCCTTTCTCAGATGCATTGGTGCAATTGCAATGTGGAGGAAATGTCGTTTCCAGCACAAGAACCAATGACTCTGGAGTATTCCATTTCTTATTGGATTCTTTTCAGCAAATTCTCTCCTCTTTACTCACAAATTGCAGTGTGGTTGTGAAGACTCCATTATCTACTTGCAATCTAAACCTGCCTGCAACCGGAATCTTGCAAGCACCTCTGCAGTTCGCCGGAGACACCCTCGTCGGCCTTCTGAGGATTCTGAACGTGGTTCCTAATCTCTTCAAGTTCATTCCTATTGGAAACTAAGAGACTTGAATCATATGCATGAATAAGGAAGCTTCTGCCTCTAAGTTCTATAGACACACACACACACACACCACAAATATATACATATATATATATATATATATATATATATATGTATGTGCTTGTCTAGTTTGTTTTTTATTATTATTATTATCAAAATTTGTATTGTGTTTTTTTTTCTTTTTTCTTTTTTTTTTGTGCAGAAAATTCTGTCTTTGGATTGTAAGCTTTCAATTTCAATCTAAGCAATGCATAATATATATATATATATATATATATATATATCATGCACTACGAAATATGACCTGATATGTATTTATCTTTCATCTTTGCATGGCAATATAATTATTGCATGGATCTGCTCAAATGGAAGAAGAAAAAAAAGCAATAGTTCGGGAAGGTGAACATTGTAGAGTAAAATAACAATATATGAGCTAATTATATGTTAAATAATTGAATTAAAACTTTTGCTGCTTTTTTTTATATATTTACTTTCTTCAAATTAAGAATTTACTTACTCATAGTTCTTGAAGGTGGATTATAAATAAGAATATCTTATGAGGATCGTTTATGTGCTAATATTGATTGTTTCTAGGGAGCATTTTACACTTTGATGAGTAAAAACAAGTTAAACATAAAACATATTTAAAACAATTGAGTTCTAATATTATTTTGACTTGGTAATACTCTTTCTTAGCGATGTGATACTCTTCTCCACTTTAAAAGTATTACGTATGAATATGATATGAACATAAAAATAAATAAACTTAAATATCTATTTGATATATCAATTTTTTGTACATAATCGTGGTACATGCCTATATGTATGAGGTGTGACAATTAATGTCCCAAAACACACTATTGATAACTCCATTTTTAGATTGGATAAAACATTTGAAAATCATGTTAAGTAACTCACTTATTTTACATAACTCTAGATTCACTTGTCGAACTATAAATGAATTAAAATAATACTTTTTCAGTCTCAATGTTTATATTTGAATTAGTTTAAAATTTTAAAAAGTCTTTAAATTTAAGAGAGATGTCTATTTATCATATTATTTTTATTATTAATTTGATTAGTAACGAGATCATTAGAAGGTTGTTAATTTTTTAAATTTAAAAAGTTATTAATGAAACTTTAAATAAAAAAATATTTATTTTAAAAAAGTAAATATTTAATTTTTAATATTCTAAAATGTAAATGTGTACAATCAATCAATTATAGATGGAAAGAGTAAAACGTTCACTTCAAGGTTATCCGAGTTGGAAGTGCTCCACCTTTTTGACTCTCCAGAAATCTTGTGAACTTGTTGGAAAGCTACACTCTTTGGAGCCTCTGGAGACAATTAGCTTTTTCATCCATTCTATTGTAAGTCTATATATGGGTTATGTTCCTTCAAGCCAATTAATGCAGAAATGATTCGATAGAGTATGTACTTGAATACTGGGCTCCCCTTCTTAGTTGCTAATAGTGCTTGTTTTGGTTGGATATGCAGAAGAGGTATTGCAGTATCACAGAGTAGTGTCTGAGCAGCTTTTGCCAGGCATGGTCATGGTGGGTCTAAAGCTGAGGAAGATCATATGCATGGTGGTAAAGTTGAAGACAGAGGTCATGAAGAGTCATTTGGGACTGGAATATTATTATCTCCATGGACTCCTGACCCAGCCACAGGCCACAGGGTACTACTACAGGCCTTGTCAAGATAGGGTGGCTACTGGCACCAATAATGCAGCTAATGAAATGGTCATCAACTACAACCCACATTAATTGATCGTCCCTCCTATAACTCCCTCCCCCCCAACCTCCACACACTAAAACCCACAAGAAGAAAAAGCATTAATAATTAAGTGTGGTTTTCCTATTGTAATTATGTTGTTGATATAGATGTGTGCAAGATTTGAATCACTACTAGTGATGTAACCTCTCCAATTGTATTTTGTTTCTACTTCTTGTCTAATTCTTTGTTGTTTTTATATAGAAGATTGATTAAACGTCATAAGCTCTTGCTTGACATTTCAAACAAATCTTGTCTAATGATCATTCCATGTCACAATGATAGAGTCAATCATAATCGAGTTGTTGTTTTCAATAATTTAGTGATCAAAGTATTTAGCTGGTAATGTTTTTTTTTAAAAAAAAAAAAGAAGAAGAGGAATTTAACAAAAAAGGATCTTGATGAACATATATACATTTTATACAATAATTCAAGCAAAATGTTAACTTATAGGTGAAGTCTTTTAGTGAGATTCATAATAATACTTCTCTTTGAAACTATTTTAATCACTTCATTCTCTCTCTCTCTCTCTCTCTCTCTCTCTCTCTTACTCGAGTAAGTTAATAATATCCCTCTATCCTAAAATATAAAATATTTTGAATAAATTCTTTGTTCCAAAATATAATATACTTTAAAACTTTTAAGAATTATTTTGTATTCTTTTTCAATATTACATCTATTCTTAAATGAATAAAGAGAAAATAAATAATTTAATTCTAAATTTTAAATAAATAATATGACATAAATGAGCATATTTCAGAAAAATAAAATATTTTTTAAATATATATATAAAATTTAAATTATCTTATATTTTAAAGCGGTAGATGAATATCTTTTATTGGTTTAAAATCTAGATCTTTATTGTGGGCCACTTTAACTTGATCCAGTAAAGCCAGTACATTCGCCCAATAAGATTGAACTGATAAATGTTAAATCCATTACTTATACTTCAAGTTCATTTCAATGAAATTACCAAGAAGAGAATATATATATATATATATATATATATATATATATCAAAATAATGTAATGTGTCTGTGTCAGACCACGGAATGTTAATAAAAACATAATTGTTCATATTACGGTTTGCTGGATTTTACTAATTTATTAATTTCACAAGCAGTAATTCTAGAACTGATTCATTATTATTGTACAAAGAGGTGATACAGTAAAACTACTGTACATGTCAGTCTGGTGAGTAACGAATTCTTAAGGGGGGGGGACCAATTTTTTTAAAAATTTATTTATATGAATTTAATAATTATTGTTACTAATGTGTAATAAATTGACATTATATATATATATATATATATATATATGTGTGTGTGTGTGTGAGAGAGAGAGAGAAGTAAAATCGCTTGATATATGATATCAAATACTTTCACTCATCCAAAAATAAAATGAAAAAGAAAAAGAGATCAAATACTTTTACTATCCATAATTAAATATCCAAATTTATATTTATATTTTTAATAAAATTGAATACTATCACTAACCATATTAATTAAAAATAATAATACGAAATCTCTCATCAATTTATAAAATAATGTCATGTCATTTAATTTTAGACAAAATATATATATATCTATAAAAACATTCTAAAGGGTTGGGATTTTTCCCCGTGTTAACTTATTGCATTATAAGTTTCATCATTGGTATGATTAGTAAATTTTATCTTTTTTCTTAATTTTTTTTATATTGACCTATTTACTACTTTTTCATATTGATGAAAGAGAAGAAAAAAAAACCTAATAGAGGACCTCTACATTGAGTGAAAGGGGTGTTTAATTTTTTTTATATAAATTGACCTATTTACTACTATTTCATATGAACTCCTATTTTACTACCGGTATACATCACCTTTTTCTTTTTCTTTTTTTCTTTTTCTCCTCACCTTAATGGAATTAATAGCCAAGAATCAAATGTAGGACCATTTGTGAAATAAGGGTGTCTTGTTGATTTACCTAAAGAACTCTCTTATTTTTCCCTCTTTTTTTTTTTGTTAAGTTACCTAAATAACCCTCGTTTGGATTATCTACTACCCTATCTATTTAGGATTAAAACTCATTTTTAATTTGAGATAACTTGAAAGTTATTTTCTTTTTTTATATAAAAATCCACTAATTATCTTGTTCTTTTTTTAAAAAAAAATTAAGAGATTTATTTTATTAATTGATTTAATTAAAATTCATTAATAATAAGAATATTGTGATAACTTCTTTAAAATCAATAATTCTTAATAATTTAATTATTGAGTTAAATATTGGCATTCAATTTTTAAAATAAAAATTATAACATTTTAAATTAGATTCACTTAAAATCTTCCCCCAAAAAAGATTCACGTAAAATCTTTGAAAGTAAGTTCAACGCAAAAATTAGAAATCTTGAAACTCAATAAGGAAAATGGGTTTATGATCTACATATGAGTCTATCCATTTTTGCAGGCTCTCCTGTGACTCCTGACTAGTCATTACCCTCAATGTTTCAAACATGCAACAATATCAAATATGCATAGCATTTTGAATGAGACTAAACGAAGGAAATGGACCAACTCTTCTAACATGGTCCATGAGAAAATATGAAGGCAATCAATGGTTTGTCCAACTCATCATCTAAAATGTCTAGTTTATAGATGGATGTCAATTTTGTTACCTACATCAAAATAGATACTTCATTAGTTTTTTATAAGTTGAAACAAATCAACTTAATTGCTCCTAAGTATAAGATGTTTTACTATTTTTTATTATGATTTTATCTATTATTGACTATCTTTATCTTTACTTATTTTATCCTTATTTCAAATACAATAAATATTACTTGAGAAAAAAAGAAATATTTTATCTTTCAAAGTACAATAAATAAAGGTATAATAAGAAATAAAATAATTAATTAATTCGTGTGAAATTAGTTGTAACATTTTATGAAAAGTGACATATGGATTATTTTAAAATGATAATGAATATTTAGACTTGTTCGTTATTACATATGGTATTATGTTTATACATAATTTTAATATAGAATCGGAAATCACAAATATTTATACTTTAGAAACTCAAATAAGTTTGTTTTACTAAGTCATCAATTGAGGAAGGAAAGAAAATAGTGTTCTTTTTCCTCTTCTTTGTTTTTTCTCCTTTTTGGGGTATGACAAGAAATGAAGTAAATAACCGTTAACTACGTACTCACCTCGCTAGATGTCACACAACTAGGTTGATGTAGAATTCACAGTGTCTGCCAGATCCATATGCATGTGCGCTTAGGGCCATTAGTAACATTATTTCCTTGCTAAAACACCCAAGAAATTACCAAAGCATATTTCTCAATAAGTTGTCTATGATTAAACTATGATTGATTACCTCTAATCTTCATGAACAAGTATATTTTTTGCATGTTCTTGCAAGTATCTACTGTTCTCCTATGTAAGCAAATAGAAAAAGACTAAGCAGGCACATGCACCATTTTGACTACAGCTACGAGAATAGGTTTTGGCATTCTCCCTTCCAAAGCATCATGAGAAGTTGGAAATTCATGTAGAAGAATAACCAAAGCCATAGATCTAATGAGTGATATCTTGAAGCAAATAAGAATAAACGATAATACATAAAAACGATTGTATTTATTATTAACTTAAAATATCTAATTTTATTATGAGTGAATTTAAAGGGCGTAAATTAGGAGTGATGATGGGGCGAGTGAGGTCAGATACTCCGAGCCCATGAATTTATAATCAAAATGAGGGGATATTAGAAGTGACATCAAAATGATAATCCATGAATTTAAATTGTATAACTTAGAAGTGACGATGAAGCAGACGAGGCCGAAGAAGTAGGAATGGTAATTCTTGATATGTCATTACAGCTCTCACCCTCAATATCATATGCGTGAGCAAGTGAGAATATACACAATCCCAAATCGGAGCTTTGTCAAGAACCTTTTTTAACTCCCACACAAGATTGTTTTCATGGTTACAAGTTGGGCATAGTAATGATCATCTGCCCTTTTTTTACTCTTAGAAGTTAGAAACGGGAACTTTCCGGGACCTTTAAAGGGCCCCCAAATATCCAGCCAAGGTGTTCGTGAAAATCTCCCTTAGAAAGTACATGTCCTTTTGAGCACATTAGATCATTCATGTCATATATTCAACCCCAGTGTTGGCCCAGACAGCCTTTTTCAATGTCGTTATGTATGAGCATCCTTCTTGTCATAAATACCATACGTCGCTGTCCTCCTTTTGGTATTATTCATTCCTCTCTTTCTTGGATTTGCTTCAAACTTTGCAATCTTCCAACTAAATACTTACAAAGTCTATGATGGGGCAACAACTTTTGCCCAAACTGATATGCATTGCTTAATCATGTCTTATCTTTGTTTACAGCCGTGTGTGAGAGAGACTAGGCTTAACTCGTCGCACCTCCTTGTATCATCTTTACACTAGATGAATAAACTTTTTTTTTTTTCCTTTTTCCTCTCCTAAGCACAAGAAAACCCTTTAACCCCAACCACTATTTGCTTCTTCAATTCAAAATAGTCTCATATGATTTATAAAAAATAATTTGTCAAAGTAAATTATTTTATTAAAATATTTATTTTAACCTAAGCAGAACGATTGATTGATTGCCTAATTAGTCATATTCATGGTCGTGTTACAACTCACAGGTCCAAAGCGTGTCACAATGTCTTCCAATTAATCTTTTTATTTTTATTTTTTATGGCCACTAGGAAGAAGAAACTAATCTTGCAGCTCTCTCTTAAATAGCATCACAAATGCATAGAACATTTTTCTTGGACACACAAAAACCATCCTCTTCGTGCCAACCACCGTGCACTCCCTCTTTGATAGAATTTATTGCATCCACTCTCTAATTAATGTGCAGAATACAGGTACAACTACAAGTACACCAAAAACAATAATAATAACATGCAAGTTCTTGCATCGCCTGTAGAAGTGCATAGAACGGTGGGCATAAAACCCATCTTCCGTGCTGCTAATTCAACACAAACATAAACTCAACCGGCCGGGAAAATGGGCATTGGGGAAGGCAAGAGGAAATGGAGCTGAGGACTAAAGACTAATTAAGAAGAGGCACTATTCATGATTGGAATAACTAGATGAGATAAATTGTTCTTGATGTACATATTTTTCTTTAGACAAAGACAACTGGTCTCATTTTACTCTTTAAAAAACAAGTTTAGATCAGAAGACAATACTATAATCTAGCAAAGTTTGGATTCATTAACACCCCAAATGTAGCTCTTGAATAAGACAATTTAGAGTGTCTTCATCTTAACATGTGCATCATTTGACTCTCAACTTTAGAGTGATTCTTGTTCATTTTTGCATTTTCAGATTAGGGCCCTTTCTTTTTAAAAAAGGTTTGCTGTGCCTACAACTCCTATGCACATGCCTAGCCAGTGAGGAAGTGGAGTTACCTTTTTGAGTACGTGCAAGTGCAAGTGCAAACGAAGGTCAATCTTTGTTTATAGTTTAGCCAGCTAGAAAGGCAGCATATGAAACAAAGACAAAGAGAGACTCTTGGATAGGAACATTAAAAGTTACAATCTTAACCAACAATTTCTAATTTGTTCACAAAAGTTGTAACATACTACCCATTGCATAAAAGTTAGTATCATCTATCATGATCCCAAAATCTGCTCCACAAAATGAATTGGATCACTCTCAAGATATCATCCTTGAGTATCACCAAATTAACAGAGACTCAATTACAAATCAAGATTAAGAGTTAGAATCTTGACCATATAACCATTAGACCACCCAAAAGGGGACTGCTCTCAGAGCTTCATCTCTTGAGTCCTAGGAAGAGATGATTGGTCTAAAAACCTTATATGCCGATATAAAATATAACAATGGGGGTTATTTGACACAAATCTACAAGCATAACAGGAAACAAAAGTAAAAGACCTAGTAATTTTTCTCTCTATTTTTCTCCCTTCACGAGTGGAGAAATCAAGATAATTACTACTTGCACACTCCATTTCATTTCAATCTTAAGAAAATTCAGAATAATAATTCACAGAAGATATAATTACAACAGATTAGGCCAACATCAGTATCATCTTTGCAATAAATGTAAAGCACCCTATGTAATCCATTACCATCATAGAATAAATCATAGACCAGATTAACAAATTGACCCTTCAATACAACAAATGGAATTTAATCAAAATTAACACGATCCTGAATATGAAGTATGCCGACAGTGATGAAACAGAGATAAACATAATAAACACAGTCAAGACAAGAAATTTGAGATTGTGTAGCAGTAGTAGTAGAGGTAGTAGAAGTATAATTAAGCTAGTAAGTAATGTACGCAGTAACCTAATACAGTCTTCATCTTTAGCCTCTCACAGCCAACAGTGACGGGATTGCAGCCAAATTTGGGGTTGCATTCTTGTTTGAAGTTTCTCTTTTTCCATTGGAAGGCTTACTGAAAGCTCTCATTGGACTTGCAAATGCCCAGCCCCAACTCCTACTTCTTCCATGAGCAAGATGTCTTACAGTTGCTGAAGGTGTTGCAGTTTTCCCATTGACATTGTCTTCAGTTGAAGAAGAAACTCTATAAGACGATGATGATGAAGAAGATGAAGATGAAGTGATCATGAATCCATTGAAAATGCCTCCACATTTGACTCTTTCTTTAATGCAGTCTTGTCCACCTCCTGCTCCACTGTTTCGATGCATCGAGTGAACTTTAGGCTTGCCTTCCCTCTGAGACTCAACTCTGCGGAGAGTGCAGTCCCCAAAACCAGTTGAAATCCTCTCAAAGAAGTCCCCAGAGAAGCTCCTACTTCCACAACCAACAGATCTAGATCTGGAGACCTTTCTATCAACAGCAGCTTCTTCAGGACTCTCATTCTCTTCAACTACAACAAGCTCTTCTTTTTTCTTTTCTCTTGATCTCATTGAACCATTCATAGATGCTCCCACTGCATTAGCACTAGGAACAGAGGATGGATAGCTAATGTCTCTCTGCCCCCTTTCAACTTTCCTGCTTGTGCTACTCTGTTTTGATGATAGGTAGAGAAATGACCAGAACCTTCTTTTATGAGGACTAAAATCTTCAGCCTCATCAGCTTCCAAGAAATGTATGCCTCGCCTAGGAGTGGCAGTCGACTTACTCCTCTTGAAAACAATGCTTGTGGCATCTGCAGCTGCCATGGCTGCTTCCTTCTTTTTTTTCTTCCTGTGTGTTGAGAGAAACATTAATCTTGACCTCCTGGCATAATAGTGATTGTAGTCACAGTCACTATTGTTGGCACCGCCATAGCTGACCATGTTAGAGTTGGTTGCAGAAGCTGCAGGCCTGACTGCAAGAGTTGATGAAGTGGTACTACCACCGAAGTCAGATCTAAAAGACGGAGATGAAGATGAAGAGGATGATGGGAAAACAGCAACAGGAAAGGAAGAAGACACAAGCTTTCCAAGCTTTTCTTGAAGGCAAAAAGCACAGATCCCACCTGGGGTGCTGTTTTTGTAAGGATGGTCTGTACATTGCATGTTACCTTCACCCATATCTTCTTGAACCACTTCCATCACCATCTTGTCACAAAAATCTTCAGAACCCTGAAGAAAAAAAAAGCACCTTAAAGATTTTTCCTATGGTTTTCTTGCTTGATGAATGGCCTAATGAGTACCGTTGTTTCCCATATCCCCAGATACATACACACACACACACACAAGTCACAAGAAAGCTTAATCCTTTAATGAGTACCTAGAAATGAAATGGCCCAAATGGGCTGTAAACAGTGACGGATAAACGAGTTGAGAACGGGAACAAATGGTCAAACAAGAGCATAAATGAAGGCAAACATAGCATTAAAGTAAGTAGGAATGGTGGGGGTGTAAGGTACTGTGAGGGGGGAGAGTCCCCAGAAGCACGTGGAAACCTGACCAGTTTACACAATTAAAATGATAAACAAGACAAGCACAAGCCTCAGTACCACCTAGCAGTAATTTATTTGCTGTGCAGAGCAAAATTATCTTTATCACTTTGTTGGTTTCCATTAGTACAATTTATCAAAAAAAAGAAAAAAAGATTATGATTCCAATTTCCAGAACCAAAAACCAAACCAAAGTTTTCTCTCATAAAAAAAAGAAATATCTGACTCTGCTACTGTTGTCCAGAGAGACACAACAACACTCAACCCCAAGCACCCAACACGGAACACAGTTTTTATCATGATTCGTAGAAAAAGTTTGAAGATTTGCAGCGAATAATGTGACTAGTAGTTTCTGCTTTTGCTGTAAATTCAGTTTGATGTATATATATATCTCAAGAATCGGTCTAGTCTAGTCCATCATACTTTCTCCAGTGAGTTTGTGACTACACAATACTATATGCAGTCTATACTATGGGA
Organism: Apocynum venetum; assembly: GCA_019593545.1. Taxonomy (NCBI): domain Eukaryota; kingdom Viridiplantae; phylum Streptophyta; class Magnoliopsida; order Gentianales; family Apocynaceae; genus Apocynum; species Apocynum venetum. The sequence continues at coordinate 4,828,678 of SRSM01000127.1, forward strand.
ATCATAAATCATTTACTATGAAACATTTTCGTGCTTGGACAGAAAAAAAGATCATTGGCTTTTGCAGCTCCCAATGAATCAAAATTAAACTTCACTGTTGACAAGACAAATTATAGGGATGAAGATGAGAATTAACATTCGAGACTTCAAAAGTCACAGATTATGCATAATCCTCATTTTTCCTGCATCAAGATTTCAATAGCCAAAATCCATTAAAAGTTTACATAACCAAGAGATCACTAATAAGATTGGTCGCAATATCGTACTTATCTTAGTATCTATAGTTAATTATTTTATATTTATTTTTACTATATCAAAATAGACATTAAATTAACTATAAACGTTTAAGATTAATTTTAAATCATATTATATTTACTATATTTTTTGAATATTTTGAGATTATAAAAAAGGGGATCACATTTACTTACAGAATATACATCATTTCAGCATTAAATCCAATCTGATAAATATAATTACAAGTTAAATAGTATTTAATGACAAGATCAACATTTACAATTCAATAGAATGTAACAGTAGAGTGACAAGATTCCACCGGCCGTGCTCTATCTTGACAAAATCTTAGCTTTACTTCTGCGCCAGTACACTCCTTACTGCTCCCTCCCAAAAGTGCTATCCTGCTTCCCTCACCTCATGATGATGAACCTTCACCTTGTGATCTCATCCCACCCTAAGTCCCTCTCCCTACTATCTTTCTCTCTCATATTTCAAACAAATTCTTGATATTCCAAGAGAACCCCTTCTACTCAAAAATGATTTTCAAAATGAAAATCAAGTAGAATAACAAAGGAAAGAATGTATGATATGACACGGAACTATGTAGAATAAGAATAGAAAAACAGAGAGGGTGAAAGAGCAGTAAAGATGCATGATTTTGATGAAGAAAAGAACATAGCCCTCTAGTCCTCTGCTACATAGGATTATGGCTATAGTATAGAATAATGTGACACATTACTACAAGAATAGATTTATCAAAATTGAAGGAACTTTTTCTTTTTCCTTTCTCTAAGCAAAGCAAAAGGGGTGCATTTATGGGATAAGTTTTTGTGAGATCGGATTATTGTGCTAAAACTCAACCTGAGTTATAAAAAAACAAAAAATAAAAAAGAAAAGAAGGGGTACATTTTGGGCCATTAAGATTGAATTGAGCACTGAGAACTCACATATGGGGATCCACAGGTTTTTTGTCTCTTCCATCTACTAGTATGGCTCAACCTCCTCGGAAAGCTGATCACCATTATTTCCTTGGATTTTCCTCTTTTCTTCTTTCTTCCCCGGACTCTCTACACTTCTTCTCTTCTCTTCTCTTCTCTATTTACTCTATTGCACATTCTACATTGATTGGTGGTATTCTTGTCACTTTACTTGCTGCGTGCCCATAAGAAAATACTCCCACCCTTTTCAAAATAATAGCTTATTCAAATTATTTATTCTGTTAGAAATTAAAAGCTCGTTAATTTGTTTAATATTACTTTATATTTTTGTTGTTAATATACATGATTATATTTATTGGTTTTTTTTATTTCTAAAGTTCTAATGGAGGTATTTTAATCTTTTTTATTGTTAAGTAAAACAATCTAATAATTTATTTGATTCTATGCAAATCTATAAGATTATTCTTTCTACTCAGAATTGAATATTAATATTTGAATTATTTTAGAAATTATGAAAACTCTTTGTTATAATAATATTCTCATTATTAATTTGATTAGTGGTTGGATTATTAATATGTAAATCTTTAAAATTTACAAGGTTTTTAGTTGAATTTTAAATACTTAAAAAATTTGTTTATATCAAATATGTGCATTCAATTTGATGGAAATAATAGTGTATATTTATTAAATGGAATAAAAATAAATGAGAATCACCTAAGTTTTTACACAATTACTAATATGGAAATGGAAACAAATCACTTCTCTAATTTGTGACTAATCCTTTGATTTTTATTAAATAGTTTTTTAAAGATTTAATTTTATTTATTTAAAATTTCATTAAGTTGTGCGTAAAAATCCCTTATTAAGATCATCTTACAAAAAAAATCATCTTACCTACTCTACGTTTGAAATATTTTACTAAACGTATTCAACTCATAGTAAAATTATCCTATTTAATAGTATATTTATCATATTTGACAGTTTCATTTGTATTTTTAGCATCCCTAATTTCCTTTTCAATCATTTTGTGTAAAACCCGCCCCATTTTGGTGAATTAATATTTAAGACTTTTGGCACGTGACTCAATACTTATTATTATTAGATTAAATTCCTAAGTCTTATAAAGTTAGCATTTTGTATTGAACTTTATATAAGAGTGTCTAGTTTTACTCTAACATATTATTTTATTTTATGATAACGGTTAAGAATGAGAAAAATGGGAGACTATGGCAAAGATTTTTTCAATCAAAGTAAGTAGTTTTGATGTCTCTATTTTTATTAAAAAAGTATCTTCCAATAATTATAATTTTGTTTATATGATTATTTTGTATATAAATTATGACAAGAGTTTGAGTAATTTCTATTTTTTGAAAATTTATCCGTATATTGCTGAAAATTGAATGATTTTGTGGAACTCAGAAGCATAATTTGAAGTTTGTAGGAATATGTTTCAACTTTTGATTTGATTTCATTCATCCGAATAAAAGTTTATTTGTTATTTGACCGTCATAATAGGAGTACAATTGGATCGGACATCAGAGTTGAGACCAATGGTTGTTATCGTCGAAAGAGTTTTCTTAAATTGTTTGATGAATGTTTTGATTGATAAACTTAAGTCACATATTTTATAAATAATGAAATATTCGATTTACAATATGATTTCAAATTTCATAGAAAACTTGAGTTTCATGTTTATTCTTTAATTTTTGTATATGAAAAGTTATATTTTTGTCCATAAAAATTATGCACGGTTTTCTTTATTTTTATGTACTAATTTCCATGATTTTTTGCATTGTTTTTCAAAAATTTTATTAAGTAATTTCAGCAATAATTATTTTCATTTGTTTCCAGTTTTCTAGAATATTTTTATATAGTGAGTTTTTGGAAATTTTATATATAGTTTCTATTTAAAAGAAAAAAATTTCTTTTGGCAATCTACATTACTTGCTTTTAAAAATAAAAATAAAGGATTTTTTTCTTGTGTTTTAGTTTCTTTGTGAGACTAAAAATATATATTTATTTTAATTTATTGAAATATTTTTCAATGTTTTGTACAAAATGAATTAAATGACTTTCTTTGATAATATGAGAAGTTTCGCATATCAATTATAATGAATTTTAATTTTTAAGAATTATTTATATATGTAATGACTCATTTCATTTATTGAGCTCGTGTCGCTGATATTTTTATTATATTTTATTTTTCAGATAAGAAGATTTCTTTTAAATAAAATGAAGAAGGCTTGTAATAATTTAGCACAATGACACTTTTAATAAATTTCTTATTTATGTTAATCTTTGCTTTCTTGAAATATTTGAGAGATTTAATTTGAATAATCACATAAGAATTTTCTTTAAAGTTTCACTTCGAATTTTAGTTATAAAAATATTATATTCAATTTGAATGATTTATTATTTATTTATTTAGACATGATTTGTAACATTTGTGATTGTGAAAGAAACTTCATATCACAAGTTGCGATTTTTATGCGTGACATTTTGTTTGTCAAATTATTTTATTCATATTCTTGAAGATCCTTAAATATTATTATTAATAAGGATGTTATTGTCAATCGCTACGGTTGAATCTGGCCCAGCGCAATATATATATATATTAAAAAAAATGTTTATGGTGACTTCGGATACCCAATGGGGCAATCCTGGAAAAGTCAAAGATCCAAATACTATACATAATATTAATGGAAAATGGAAAGAAAATAAAGGAAAAAAAATTAACTATTGTAAAAGTATGGAGATATTGTAATAATCCTAAGTGGTAAAGTTGTTCTTGTTTTTATTATTATTTTTAAATGTAACATAATTATAGAGAGTATGACTTAAATTGCTTTTAAATATAATATTATTTTATCAGTTAAGTTGTATTCACTTATTTAAAGAGATTTTTGAATAAATTATAATAAAAATTATTATTATTATTATTATTATTATTGAAACAAAAATCTTGTAGCATGCAATTGAAGGAAAATGTTAAAATTTTGCAAGCATGATTTACCACGGAATTCTTCCCCCTTTAGTTTTTCCTCTGCCTTTCCACTTTGCTTGCTAACGTACGAATTATCAAATATGTTGTACTTTATATGACATTCATTTAATTTTCACATGTGAAAGCAAAATTCCATCACCATCTAAGGACCACAATTAAATTATTAATCTCAAAGACCTTCGTTTTGTCTCTTTTAGATGAAGTTGGAAGAACAACTCCTAATTGCTTTCCTCTTTCCTTTTTTTTTACCCCCCCTTAAACTCAGAGAGTTGAAATTTCAATTTCCTTTTTTCAAAAAATAAAATAAAATTGAGGTGTAGAAAATGTAAATTGAGTTAATCTATGAACCAATAAAAAATACTTATAATTATTATATATACTCTTATTATAAAAATAGTATATAGTTTTTCATCTAGAAGTTTTAATAACAAAATTTTCAATACGAATTTACGTGATTCATATTAATAAAATAATATTATGATAATTTATTTAAAATCAAATACTTTTTAAAATTCTTATAATAAATTAAATATGATATTCAATTCTACGAATATCATAAATGTCGTAGACTTAAATACAAGTCTACCATCACGGATATTACCAAAATAAATATTCCATATTAGATATTTTAAAAAATATATAATATTTTGTTGTAGTTATTATCATTTTTCAACCAATAAGTTATACACTAATGACTTACCATATGACTTAATCTTTGGATTTCTAAAAATAAAACCGACAGGAGGGCACATTAGCATAGGCCCAATGTTGTTGGTCTTGCATGCTCCACCCGAAGAGTGCTGAGATTCGTTGGGCTTTTTAAACCCACTCAATCTAATATAAGACACAGTCCTGTTCTATATTTTGAGCCTTTCTTTGTTCGATTAAACCCCCCCTTATTTTTGTGCAGATTTTAGTTGTGGACTTTTCACGCTTTTTTTTTTGGATAAACTTAATTTGAATTAAAAAAAACTGAATATTAGAGAAGGCACACATATTATTTTTTAAACAATTATTTGACTATATGCTTTTATTCCAATTAAGATCAGGAAAACTAGTATTTAAAAAAAAAAAAAAGGACCATGAAAACCAAGAGAAAAATGTCCTACTGGTTACAACTGATGGAAAGAAAGATTTTTCGCAGACAAGTGTTTTGCATCATGGGTCGGTTGTACTTTGATCAGAAGGCACAATGAGGGGTTGGTGTTGCCATCCCTCTTCTAATCCACCCAATTCACACTTTAATGGCTTTGCTTCTTTGTATATGGCATAGAGCACTATCTGAAATATTCCCAGTATAAAACCTGTCCCATTTGGTACCTGCATCAAATTATCCAAGGTAAGCATCTCGTTCATATATGATAAGGTTCGCCCTTGAACATTCTTGCAAGATTGAGATATTAGAGAATCGTTTTATTGATTTATAAGTAATAACGACTATGTCTGTACATAATAATAATAGAATAATTTTGATATTTAATATTTTGACATACGAAATCTTATGTTAATGATGTGATAATAAGTCATATATAAGTAAAAAATGTAACATATAATTTAATGTCTCGATATTAGAGCTTATGATGGTATATCTCAGTTAATTGGAGCTATTACAAGAATTGGATGTCATAAAGGTATGTTGGTACATAAGTCACCTATTACAAGAATTGGATTATGTATTTTACAGCAGCTTATTGCTGCATTCTCTTCCAACGAAGTCTCTTCATTAATGTTTTTATCCAAAAAAGAAAAAAGAAAAAAAGAAGTCTCTTCATTAAGTTGTGATGGAAAGGGTGCATCAATTGATCTTTTAGGAGTCCTGCCAAATGCATTATTTATTTATTTATTTTGATGAGGAAGAGAGGACTCCCCCACCGGTATCAGAGGTCCCTTAATCAGACTGCTTGTAAATCGAGGGATGTGCCCGAGTGACAGACACATGTGGTGGGAGAGATGCAACAAACCCCATCAAAATGCCAATGCATTACTCTTTCCATGGATTATTATGTATAGTACATGCCAAAGGCTCACTATTTTATTTTTCCCCCTAAATTTTTTTTCTTTTTTTAATCACGAATGTTGAACATTACTCTTTCCATCTAAAGTCTTTTTATATAAGAGCATATTACAACAGAAATATTTTTAGATTTAATCTTCTTTATCTCATTTATCACAATTCTCACTCTTTTATAAGAGAAAAAAATATTAAATAAAGAGTAAGATTGAAAAAAAACATAATAATTATATAATTATTTTTTTTGCAAAATAACTAATATCTAGAGACAAAAAGGTGAAATTAAATCGATATATATATTTTGATAAAAAGACACTACTTATTAAAACTTATTAAAACTCATTTGAAGTTCGATTTGTTACCTATCACTCATCACTTTAATATATATCTATCAATTTATTGTAACTAAATACTTTGGCGAAAGTCTACTAAATAGAAACCAAGGTTTGAGATGACACACAACACATGCCCAATATGTACCCTCATTAAGACTATGATAAAAACTTTTACTTTGCCATCATTCTCTAATAATGAATGATGCTCTTTTCTGTCTGATGTAGTTGGATTACACCTATATTTAGTCCTAAACTATGATAGTGAACCATGTTAGATTCTATTAAGGAAACAAAAGTGCAACCAAGAAGAAGCCAAAACCCTTACCAAAAGGAAATAATCATGTGTTATGAAACCATAAAGAGCCCAACAGGCAGCACTCAAGAAGAGGGAAACTGAGAGACACAATGGCATATACTCCACACTCCTGCTTTTCACCACCATCCTCTGCAAGTGAAACATCTAGATATGAAACTCTGAAATTTTTCACTATTGGGAAATTTCATTTTCCTTTAGTCTTTGCTATTTTTTTTTTATAACTCAGTTTCTCAGGGTTGTCGTCTGACTATGAATGTGTATAACAACACCGGTCCCTCAGTGACACTCCATCTATTTTTCATTTCTTTGATCCATGCTTGGCTTCCTGAAGTTCTAACTTTAAAGGGATATCTTCTCAACTTGTGTAAGTAAAGATTCTAATTACCATGGAGGATAGAGGAGAACCACACATGATGATGTTGAGACCTGCACAGATGAACCCTATGGAATTGATGCGCACCTCTCCTTGCAATTCCAGCATGGTAACTGCAATGACTACAACTGGAAAAGCAACATTCAAAACCACCAAAAGTAGAGCAGTTTTAACCTGTAAAAAAACACATTTATTTGGCCTCATCTTTTATAGTAAAATCAGAAATTGAGAAATGCACAATATTGAAAAGGATCTTTTCACCTTCATCCTTGGAGGTGCAAATGCAAGGAAGAAGCTGATATAGATGATCTGGACTACTGCACCAAAACCATTGACAGTGGCAACAAGATATGCACCAGGTTTAACTATACCATAGTAAGTCCAAAGTGATGCATTTAGCAACACAGATATATAAGGAAAGCTGTCAAAATCTTCAGTTGATCCCTTCTTGAATATTCTCCAAAATGTCCCTCTGCTCATTGTTTCCAGCACATAACGTTAGATACAAATCAATACAACGCATTTTCTAGCATTCACCCCATGAGATGATGACAAGAAATAACAAACAATGAGAAATTCTATGCAAATAAAAAATGGAGAAGTTTAAAGAAAACTTACATTGGGGCAAAAATGACTAGCAATGAACCCAAATTGCCTACAAGAAAAAAGAACCCGATCGCATAATAAATTAAGGGTTCCTCTTCATTTCCATGAATGAATGAAGATTCTCACCTAAGATGCCAAACAAGAAACTCAAGGCTTCCATGTCAGGGGAAGAAGCTGAGTTTAGCAGACTTGGTAATCAAAAAAGTGTAGAAGAAGAGAGATATGAGAGACACAAATCATGGATCCTCATGGTATATATTCATAAGGGTGACTAGATTACACATACTTTTGTTGTCAGCAAGCTAATCAAGATTGTCCTACAGGCCACAGCTAGATATGAAGAAGAATATGGTAAGTATTGGCGATTGACAGTGACGCATGATGTCATGCTATGTTTGATTGTTTTGGCTGCTGTCATTTAAATTTAAAGATATTTAGATGGAAAGTTACGTGATACACCAAATTCACGCGGACTTTTATTTTTACAAATGATTCAGAATACTATGTATTATTGTAGAATAACTATTTTTTGTTATAATTAATTTTGGACCGAATTTATATAAATAGATAATTTCCTTGTGATATTGTCATTCAAATTCAAATTTCATTTTAGTTCAATTTATATAGGCACAAAGATCTTTATTTATTTTAGAAATCAAATTTTAAAACATACTTAATTTGTTCGTTCGTAATTGAATGTTAATATTTGATATAATTTTAAAATTAAAAATATTATTTCATTTTAAAAAAAATTACTATATAATTTTTATTATTAAATAAAAAAAGTTATCAGTAAAATCTTGTGTAAAAAATATGACTGTTTTAGAAAAGTTAACCGTTAACATTTTGCAAGTTGGAATGACTGATTGAAACATGAAATGTGATCAGATCCCACATTCCTACAAATTTACTGATTGAAATTGTGAATCTAACTTCATTGTCACTTTTAACTTTTTCAATATATATATATATATATATATATATATATGTGTGTGTGTGTGTGTGTGTGTGTAACTTTTTTTTAGTGAAAAATAAACTAAAATTTTAAAGTGATAGAGAAGCGAAACAATGACTAAATAGACTCGTAAAACTATCCCATGTCCCATCCTTTTCTCCAAAAAATTAATTTTCGTTCATGAAATACATCAACCAAAGAAAGCAATCCCAACCAATGCCTCTCAGTTTATTCGTCAAGAAAACGCAAGGGGTTCTCTCGAGGATACTCGATGAACAATTGCAACTTGGAGTAAAACTACCAATCCGGATGAAGATAAGGTGCATCCACCATCCAATTGCATTCCAGTGGTGACCAAAGTAGCCGCAAGAACAGCAGCAAATAGGCGTGTCAAAGGCAAGACAACCAAAACAATCATTCACACGGTATCATCATAAGCTTGGAAGGCCCCATTAATGATTCATAATTGATAGGTACTTCACTCAAGTTGAAAAATTTTCACCAGTAACGAGTACAAAAGGGTGAGCTCAGCTGTAGATATTTTGGCAAAACACTACATAATGTGTTATCATTTAAGATGTGAACACCAGAGTCTCATTCATGATTTCATAAATCATAATGCATATTGCATAGCAACTCAAATAAGACAGCTCAGGAAATATATATTTATGAAGGACTAAGATATAATAGCTGCTGCTAATTTCCAAGAATACAATAATTAGATAGAATGATTAACTATTTGCTGACATATTCTTATTTTGTAAAGTTCTTGCTTTTTTATTAACAATTTCTTAATACATTATTTAGCACTTCTTGGATCCCTTTTCCCAGCACGGGAAAGCCAAAGAAACAGGCTAGCACGAAAGAGAAGTACATGGAAATTAGTTGGAACGCCGCGATCTCATCTTATAAGCGGGATTTTGCAAGATCCATAGGTGCACTCTGCAAAAGCACAGGTTTAAACTTTCATTAGTAGGAATATCCGGAGACTTAAAAGAAAATTTTCATCAATAGATGCTCAATTCTTCCTCCAGGAAGAAACCCGGATCAAGATAATGATGAGAGCTACTCAAATGACACAGTTGTGTTTTCTGTGGTAACCTAGGACTTTTAGCAGACAATGATGCAGCAATGCATTTCCTAACACAACGAAATTCACGCATAATTGAGATATAAAAGAAACAGTTTCCAACTAGCATACTTGAGGAGGAAAACAACAGAAAAACCAGAACTAAATAAAGATAACCTGCCATCCTAGAGGATAAGAGGCAATTCAACAACAGAGCCACTAGTAATAGAAGACATTTTGAAGTCACATAACATTCTTACCAGAGAAGCTCCTTTTGCAGCTCTATCCGCCAAGTATGCACAAGGCTTGAAGAATCCTCCATACAGCTTTGACCACTCCTCCAATCTTGAACAAATATATTTTGACCCAAGGGTGTCGGCCCAGAACATAATTCCTCCCCTGCTCAATAAAATATCCTCCCATCAGATTGATAGCACTTTAATATTGTGTCTCCTCTTACATTATCTAGAAGCTATATCTATGAAGAGCCCTGGGGTGTTTTTGCTTGGGTATAGACAATGCTCAATAATAGGTTCCAACACGAAAAAGCAACAAACCTGTAAAATGGAAAACCCATGCCCATAATAGCAGAGATGTCAAGATCTGCAGCTTTCACTGCAATACCTTCAGCAAGCACCCGGCATGCCTCATTTACCACAGGGAAGAATGTCATCTCCACAATATCCTTCTCCGATAATTTTGCCAGCTAGAAGCATATTTTTTGTCAAATTTAGATACAAAAGTGTACGAAATATTTAACAGTGCAACAGTGTCTGGGGTGGATGGTAATGTGTGTGGATCCGAGAAAAAGAGAGAGAAACCTTTGGGTCAATGGTAACACCAGAAATCTCTCTTGCTTTCTCAATATATTTCTTTATTTCTGGATCAGGGCTGGCTTTCCTTTTGTTATCATAGACATAGAACCCTCGGCGAGTACTTTCACCTATAACAAGCAAATGGTTAATTTCAGAACTTTAAAACAGTTACAGAGTCAAATTAAGTGGTGAGGAGAGGTCACCTGCTCTTTTATCCTCTTGCATCAAAGGAATAAGCAATGATTTATACGATCTCTCAGGAAAATTCAGGACAAACTGAGAGCCAGTTGCAATTGCAACCCCAAAACCAACCAGGTCACATAATCTGCATGTTTATAATACATAAAGCTTACAAGGCTTGACTTTTTACTAATTTTAAGAACGATTACTAAAGAATGCTATGCAAATATGTATCAGACCTGAAGGGTCCCATTGGCATTCCAAACTTGGCAATTGCCTTGTCAATCTGATAAATATCTGCGCCCCGTTCAACCAGCAAAAGAGCAGCTTGAGTGTAGGGGAAGAACATCCTATTCACAGCAAAGCCTGTGCAGTTCCCAACCACAACTGGTGTTTTCTTTATCTTCTTACCCACGTCCAGCAAATCAACAATAACTTGAGAGGATGTCTTTTGGGTACGGACAATTTCCAGAAGAGGCATTACATGAGCAGGACTGGGCCAAACAGAAAATGTTAGTAGTTTGGAAAACCTAGAACATTATTTCCTCCATCCCTCACCCCATCCCCACCCAAAAGAAAGAGGACCACTTTATGAGCTAATTTAGAGTTACCTAAAAAAATGGGCTCCAATAATCCGGTCTCGAGATCTTGTCTTCTCACCAATTAGATTCAAGTCGATTGTGGAAGTATTACTTGCAAGTATGCAATGTGAAGGGCAATACTTCTCAAGATCTGCAAATATTTGCTGCTTCAAAGACACATTCTCGATCACAGCCTACCAGCATCAAGAACAAAAAACAGTAAGACATAAGGACTGGACAGGTCTGGGTAAAGGAGAAGAAAATATAACAAACTGATGGTTAGAAATGATCAGAAGATAATCAACTGAACCAGTAAAACTCTTTTACCTCTATAACCATGTCCACATCTCTAAAGCTGTCATAATCTAGAACACCCTTGAGCAAAGAAAAAGTCTTTTCAAATTTCTCTTGACTCATTCTTCCTTTCTTGACTCGACTTTGCAAATTAGCTGAGTTCAAACACAAAATAGTCAAATCACTTCACAGATTTGCATACAAGCAATGACCCCAAAGCCAGTAGTAATCTCACCTTTTACTCTATCCAACCCAGCCTGTAGGAATTTCTCATTGACTTCTTTAAGAACCACTGGATAATTACTCAAAATTAGTGTCGTTGCTATCCCGGAACCCATCAATCCACCACCAAGAATCGCAACCTTTTTTATCCTTCTTGGAACCAATCCGAGATCAGTGACCCCTGGAACCTGTTAAGAAGTAGAGGTGAGAGTTGAAAGACAAGTATCATATTCTAGAACATCATTATTCAGAACATACAAATATGGCATACTCAAGACTGACATACAAATATGGCATGAACACAAAAAGGGAGTAGGAAAAGGAGGGAAGGATGAAGACAAAATAAAAGAGGGGAATGAGACAGCCAAATCATTAAGTAGACACATAGTGAACAACCCACTTAAAACTGCATAGAGAAGCCCAAAGCAAGGTAGTGAATATCTGACTCCAGCAATTTACCAAATTCAAGGTGCCATCATAATTGTCTTGCCCTGGACATGAAGGTCCTCAGCGAAAACAAACTAAAACATGAACAACTAAGTTCTACTTCATGATCAGTAATACACAAGAAGGAAGAAAAGAAGTACTAAATATTTTATCAATCCCAACCTTCGTAGTTCCACGTTGAGAAAAGAAAACGTGGACTAAACTCTTGCAAGTATCAGAATGTAGAAGAATTTGAAATGCTTCAGCTTCCTGCCATTTTGAAGAATCAGATCACATTATATGTTGTTCAATTACTGGGGTAAAAGCAAAAGAGAAATAAAGATGGATACCAACCTTCATTAGTCCAGCACGAGGACCTGCAACTACACCTTCCTCCACAACGTCAATACAAACCAATGGATGTTTGAGATTTGGAGCCTGCTTGCGGGTTTGAAGTCGAGCAAAATTTAGTATTTCCCTTGCCTCAGAGAGTGGCTCTAACTTGTCCGTTTTATAAAGACTAGCAACCCAAGACTTTCTACGTTCCAGAATATCAAGTGCCCAATGCCGTGCAGTAGCTAGTAATTGATCTTGAGATACAACTGCATCTACAAGCCCTATATTCAGAGCTTCTTCCCCTTTTACAGGTTTTGATGTCTAGATCAAGAAGAAATGTGAGATATATAAACAGCCAAACCATATTTTGAAAGAAATTATGCTAAAAGTTAGATAGGCATGTGACTGCTTACCAACATCATTTCAAGAGACTTAGCAAGACCAACAAGGCGCGGAAGGCGCTGGGTACCTGTAATTAAGCAAGAATACTTAATTATCAATACAGGAAGATAAGATGCTAGATATTCAACAATACAAGAGCCCAAAAGATGACATTTCTGTTCAATGGTCTCACATCAATGTTAGGATCTAACTAGTATTTACATCATATTCCAGTGTCATACTGAAATCCACTATGATCAAGCATTAATGAGATTAGAAGTTGCAGCAAGCCAGTTGTTCTTATATTCTAACAAGAAAATCCATTTACTAAACAAGTTGTGCAAGCCACTGATAATCAAGCAAGATTTTTAAAGTAAGAAACAAGAAAATTTTGTATGTACAAATTAGTACTAGAATCCAAAACAAAAAACCACTCTGGTGATTTAATAAATAAAAAATGACGAAAGAAAAGGTTTCTTTTTAGTCTGAAAGACTGTCAAAGAGAAAATCTTAGCATTTCCTGGAACCAAGATTGGAAAATTTCTTCAATCCAAACATGTTCCTAAATTTCTCCTAAGATGAAATCAGTTTCCAGATCTTGAGGGAGGTAAAGTTTCTAGGCATACCATAAAAGCTTAAAATGGGAAAAATATAATAATACCTATATTAATGCAAAAATCCACCAGGTGAACCCTCTCTTGCAACAACCACTTGCCCCACCCCACCCCAAAATAAGAGAGAAGATCCAGATGGACGCAAATTTGGAGCCCTTTACCTATGGTAGAAATAGCACAACCTCCAATGTCCAATACATAATGCAACAATCCTAGTTTACCTTTACCAATGTTTTCTCTGAAATCCTTCTATTCCTTGAAAGAGCTACAATTAAACATAAGCTCAAGACAAACATATACTCATCATACCTCCAAAACCAGGAAGTATACCGAGCTGCAGCTCAGGTAAGCCTAGCTGTGCATTAGACGTTGAAATACGTGCATGGCAAGCCTGAAAACAAGAAATGAAGGATCACATCTAGGCATTTTGTAGAAAGTTTGTCAAAACAATAGAAAGGTGGTAAATACCATCGCGACTTCTAATCCTCCACCTAAGGCAAGACCATCGATTGCTGCTACAGAGGGCTTTCTTGCAGCTGGAAGCAAGGAAACCTTGTCAATATTTGAATTAAACCAGCTTATCACATATTGATTTAGAGCCTTAACACAGAAGAGTTGAGAATGTACCTTCAACAGTATCAGAGAGAATCTCCATGGATACAAAACCAGGTTTTGGAGCTGGAACTGTAATAATATAAGCTGATGTTAGTAGCTAATAAGGAGTAACATAGTACTGGAATTGAACATATCGAAAAGTAACAACATACTCTTTCCCTCTTGAATTCCACCAAAAGCTGTAATGTCAAAACCCCCAGAGAATTTTCCATTTGTACCTGCTCAAACACAATGTAGAACTTCATATGCTTGTAACAATAATAATAAAAAATTTTTAAAAAAAATATAATAATAATATACTCTCTCAAGTCTCAGTTTTACCTGTAATGACTACTGCCTTTACATCATCCCGCCTCAAAGCTTGCTCATAACTTTCTTTCAAGCTGTTTAACACTGGAAAGCACGAACTGAGAACTTAACAACTCTCTTCAGTATGGCATTAAAACATGTAAAAAGAAAAAGGATGAAGCCTGCCTTGGAAGTCAGAAAGGCCATAATTGCATTTGAAAGAGGCAAACAGTTTGCTCACAAATTTTACAATTTCAAGATTCATGATGACATCAAGATTAATCTGTCTTTGTTAAGAGCAGCATCCAATGCCAGAAGCTGAAAACCTTATTTAATCAAATAAAAGCAAGAATTACTTAATAAGGGAATGATGGAGCACTAAACATCTTTATCTTGTTACCTGTTATGATCTGCATGTCTGTGTTAAGATGAACCAGCTTATCAAAATCTTAAGAGTAATAATAAATGCCTTGTAGAACTTAAGGCATTTTGCAAAATTATTAAGCTTTTTCCCCCAAAAAAATTTGGTGGACTGATTTTCAATTATGTTACAGGCATCCTGCTTTTGTCACTTAAAAGAAGCAAACAGAACTGACACCCCACAATCCCCAGACATATCTCGATCTGATTTCACAAGCATCTCAAACTTTATATCCGTGTTCAAATTAAGGAAGATTACTGCATAGAAGAATATAATAATACTTCTAGATAGGCCAGTCCAGTTTGATTAAAGCTTTTGGCAACACATACAAGTAAGATTAGTATTAATTGGTCTATCCTGAACTTATACCAGGAAGCTTAAATAATTGGTCCGGAATAATTTTTTTCCCCAGTAAGATTACTGCTTCAATTTAGATATTCTTCAAGACATTGTTAATTGTTAAACAATAAAAATGCATCTCCTTTTGTCACTTTCAAACAAGCTCCACCAGGTAGTTTGGCCCAGTCCTTTACTTAAAGAAGCTTCACAGTCTTACTTTTGTCATCCCCAGTTGCAAAACAATGCATCTATTTGTACACTCGGCTTTCACCATTCCCAATCCAAACTACCTTCTCCAAAGCTAAATTCTATCAGACATTTGTCAACTAATCCACCATGATCCATAGTTATCAAGCCCCTTATTTATAATATACTCAACTTACAATTAGGTCTCAAAGGAAATCTTAAAATTCGAAGCTACGATCAATAACAATTTTCATTTACACAAGGCAACATGTTTCCCCATGATTCATACACCAGCAAAATCATGATATCATCAGCCCATTCAAAACCCAAATCCCTCAGTAGCCTACAATAAACAGCCAATTCAAGCAACAACACCACAAAATAAATCAACCAAAAATAAATATAAAGTTTCAATCTTTGAGTCAGTTGGGGTCATAATTCACAACAGGGAAAAGATACAGCAAATGGAAAAACTGAAAATCAGAAAATCAGAAAAGATAGTTTTGAGATCCAAATTCCAAAAAGTATATCATGAACAATTTACCGTCAAGAGAAAGAGAATTGACAGGTGGGTTAATGATGGTGATCACAGCCACCCCATCAACTCCAACCTCAAATGTTGTTCTTCCCTTTGGATTCATATTCACTCTTTCTTGTTTCAAAGAAAATTCACGAATTTGGGAATGTGAAGCAAGAAATTGAAGGAACACCAATACGTTGGTTCAACTACCTGGGATATTTATTAGCCTCCAGAAAGGTTGACTGTGGGGACTGAAGGGAGGAGTGACGTAACGGACATTGATACAAGAAACTAATAAGGATAGAGATAAGATGTCAAAAATCATGATTTTCTTACATATCATATTTTGTTTTGGATTTTTATCTTTTAACTTGAGTAGATAAATCCACTCTCAGTCGAGGAAATTGAGATACAACACTAATTTTTTTTCTTATTTTAAAAGAAATTGAGACAAATTTGACAAAAATTGAATAATTTTTACAAAACATATATCGCTTATTAAAAATATTAATATATTAATGACTTATGATCTAAATTAAACGTAAATGAATCCGATTAAATCTTAAAATAATATATTTTAATACTTAATAATAATTAATGCATTCACTCCACAAAGAGGTATATTCACTTTTCTTTTCAAACGGATTAAAAAATTATATTTAATGTAATTAAAAAAATACATAAATTTTTATTTTTTTTATTATATCGCATTGTTTATTTAACATTGAAAATTATTTATTACTTCATATTGTTTGACCAATGATAAAATAAAAATAAAATACACCATCAAAATAAAAAGTATATTATAATTTGAAATATCTAAAAATATAAATAAATTTATAATTTGAATCATATTACTATAACTATGTAAATATATTAATATTTTAATTCTAAATAAGGAGCGTTTAAATGATATAACTTTTACAATATTATAAGCATAATAATCATATTAGTGTACCCTTTTTCCTTTTTTATTTTATAAAATATTCAGCGTTCCCTTTTTCTTATAAACATACCATTTTTTCTCGATGTATATTTAAAATTAAAATAAATTGAATTTATTAAAATGGCAAGAACCAGGAGATAAATTGAGTTATTCTTCACAAACTAGCCTGGCGCGTGATAGTGAAATCGACCGTTTCTCAGTTTTCAAATGCAATCGTGTTGCTTTTAGAGAGAGCCACATATGAGAAGATTCAAAATTAACAGTCAAGTTATGGCGTGTCATAAAATGATTGGATAACTCATTATGTCAATTATGAAAATACTAGTCATTTTAGCAAATCATCAGCCGTATTTAATTCATTTTTCTCATTTTTTAATCTTTTTTTAATAATATCCATGAAGCAAAATTACTCAGTATGGGAAGATGGGTGCTATTTCCTATGCTCACACATATCGAGGCCACCATATTTATTGAGGAATTGGTATACATAGTCCCTAACGTTTCCATTTTTAGAGTTTTGGTCCCTCACATTTAGGGATGGCAAAGTGAATATTCAAATTCATTTAGATAAATTTATATGGATATTAATCCATTTAATAAATGGCTTAAATGGTTTGGTTCTAAATGATTTATTCCGTGCATGGATACCCATTTATTCATATAATTTTGATTAGATTTTTTTAAGAGTCGATTATTTGTAGTTGTATTCAATTAAATTATTTAATATAATTTTTATTATTTAACCACATGTTAATTAAATTTTTAAATATTTAATTAACTAATCATATATATGTATTTGTAAATTGTTTGAATTTAAATGGTTTATAAATATCTATGAATACTCATTTATTCATATAATTTTTTTTTAGAGTTCATTCTTTGTAATTGTATTCAATTAAATTTCTTAATGTAATTTTTATTATTTAAACTCATGCTCAATTTATTTTTTTAATATTTAATTGCATATGTATTAGAAACATGTAAAAATGAAAACTACACTATTAGTTGATTTTTTTTAAAAAAAAAATCCTGTCAAAATGAAATAAAAATTTGTCTCCTATCAACCAATTGCATGAAATGGGTAAACTTGTGAGCTAACTTAGCAAATTTATGTACAAAGATAAAAAGTTGTGAGTTTTAAAAGTTGAATTAGTAAATAAATAAAAAAATAGAAAATAAAGCTTATATAAAAATCTTAGATTGATATGAAATTTAAATTTTTGTACAAATTGTTTATTTTAGAATTTTATAAAAACTTAATTATTGAGTCATATGTATTTGAATAATAATGTTATTTGTTTATTATTGAACTTTTTGAATAAATGTATTTTTGTCCGATGTTGAATTGATCATTAAAAGAAAATTAGACAATCAATTAGAATACATTCATGGAAAATCATCACGATCAAAATTGAATATTATTTTCTTTGTATGAAATTTTTTTCTTTTTTTATTTTTTTGGCAAAAACTCAACGTGAAATTAATAATACATAATAAAATCTCTCCTCACAAACTACTTATGAATTATGATAGTTCTATAGAAAGAAAGAGCGAGAGTTTTTTTTTTCTTCAAATATGAATTTTTTTTTGATAGAGTTAAAGTGAAATTTAAAACATATATTGGGTTAAAGTGTAATTAATTAAATTTAATTAATGGACATTGATCAAGTTAGACTTTTTAAAATAGATATTTATTGGATTTCATGGATATTCATTAAAATCCATGATAAATGGATTTAAATGAATGTTCATTTAAAACCATTTAAATTATATAGGTGAATAAAATCCATTTAATATTGAATAATTTTAGATATTTGTTGAATTTTCATCCATTTTGCCACCCCTACTCACATTTAATTAGTTTTAATCTTAATATATTTTTTTTTGATATTTTTAATCCTTTTCTTGAAATTTCGGAGAAAAAAAACTGATTAGTCAATGCCGAAATTAACTTTTGAAGAATTAGTATACATTTAGCACGTAACATTTAATTTAACGTTAGGAACTAAATATACCAATTCTTCATTTTTTTCTTTAACAAGTTTGTTTCTATTTTCTTGTGGAGGAATTTCATAAACTATTTTTTTCCATCATCCTATATAAATCATATTTTTTTATAAGAATTATGTAATTTAAGTTGCCACCATATATTGAATTTTTATATTAGAATATGGTAAATAATTATAATTATAGAAATTTTATAAGAATCATTAAACTCATTATATAAAAACATTGTATTTCAACACAATCTAAGGAAAAATAAATAAATAAAATTTTAAAGTCTATTCAATTTTATTTTTGTAACAATATTTATTTTAAAATAAAAACATAACTGATATATGAGAATTAATTAGAAGTATTCATTCGATTTTAAGTTTCATATTTTTGTTTGTTTTCGATTTTTTCTTGGTGAGAACCGATACAAATTGAATTTCTCGTAAAATTGAAATACAAAAAATCGAATTAATTTAGTTTGGCTTGGAACAAAATTTCATTTTAAGATAATTAATATATTAATATTTTATTTCAAAAGTTTAACATATTAAGGATATCTTCAATGCTTAACGATTAATATGAATACATTTTAAAATGTCAATTCACCATGAAATAAATATTAATATTTAAAAATTATCTCTAATGTATAATATTGATAATTCATTGAAACAAGTATGTATCTTTTTGTTAATGGGTAAATTATCAAAAAGTGAAATGTTTTTATTCTCATAATCAGAATGTTAAACATGATGTGAAAAATAACAATCTTATTGATATTGTCATTTAACATATCAACCTAACATGATTTTATTTTAAAACACACATATATTAAAGAGACATTTCTATATCAACATAACTGTTCTTGCAATATTTTCTCAACTCAAGATCACGCTGCTGCTGCCATAGCCCGTGACAGTGCTTCCATGTTTGCTGGAAGGGTGAAACTCTTCAGGAATACTGGTGGTGTACCGAGAGGGCCTTGGATTGGGGTCCTGGTGGTGGCCCAGATCTTATTGTTGATGATGGTGGTGATGTCACATTGTTGATCCATGAGGTGTTAAGGCAGAGGAGGAGTATATGAAGTCTGGGGTTCTGCCTGATCCCAATTCCACTACTAATGCTGAGTTTCAGATTGTTTTGACAATTATTAGAGATGGGTTGAAGTCTGATCCCGTCAAGTACACAAGGATGAAGGAGAGACTTGTTGGCGTATCTGAAGAGACTACCACTGGTGTCAAGAGGCTTTACCAGATGCAGGCTAACGGGACTCTGTTGTTCCCTGCCATCAATGTCAATGACTCCGTCACTAAGAGCAAGGTAAATCTATCACTTCCTAATTTGGGTTTTGGATTTTGACACTCCTACTATCAGATTTGTGCTCTGCTTTTAGTTGGTAAATTTAGTAGGATTTTATGGATACTGTAAGATCTAATTTTATTTTTAAAGGAGCAAGAGCTAGAATCACGTTTTTTAGCTTAAGATCAATCATTATTTGTCTTGTTCAGATCTGAGATTTCAATCATTCTTAGTGGTTCGATGATGTATTATTTGTCTCCTTGATTTTTTATTTGTATAATGCTTTCCAGAGTAAGCTACATATCCGGATCTCCAATTGCTATAATAAATGAATATAGATTCTGGGCTCCACTGGCTGAGCAGTGAAGCTTGCTACTTTATTATCATTTAAAACATACCTATATTACAATGTGAATGGCATTTGGAAGTTACTGTAACTCCTGGATCTGTATTTGAATTGTGATACTTTTAGTCCATACTGGCCAGGATAAACTTCATAGTGAAATATAGTAGCTAGGCTTAGTAAAGGTGTTAATTTAGTAGCCTTAAACTTGGTCCCTTCATTGATAGAGCTATGTTCTGGTGAAATTTTAAACATTTTTTTTTTTTTTATCGATGTACTTTGCTTAACATGACTAACAGAATTCTGCATTCTTGTACAGTTTGACAACTTGTATGGATGCCGCCACTCACTCCCTGATGGGCTCATGAGGGCTACTGATGTGATGATTGCAGGCAAGGTTGCGGTTGTCTGTGGATATGGAGACGTCGGGAAGGGATGTGCAGCTGCCTTGAAGCAAGCTGGTGCTCGTGCCATCGTTACTGAGATTGATCCAATCTGTGCTCTTCAGGCACTCATGGAAGGTCTTCAAGTTCTTACACTTGAGGATGTGGTGTCTCTGAGGCCGATATCTTTGTTACCACCACTGGTAACAAGGACACCATCATGGTTGACCACATGAGAAAGATGAAGAACAATGCCATAGTTTGCAACAGTGGCCACTTTGATAACGAAATTGACATGCAAGGTCTTGAGACCTACCCAGGTGTGAAGAGAATCACAATTAAGCCCCAGACAGACAGATGGGTCTTCTCTGATACAAATTCTGGCATTCTTGTCTTGGCT
Organism: Apocynum venetum; assembly: GCA_019593545.1. Taxonomy (NCBI): domain Eukaryota; kingdom Viridiplantae; phylum Streptophyta; class Magnoliopsida; order Gentianales; family Apocynaceae; genus Apocynum; species Apocynum venetum. The sequence continues at coordinate 4,850,100 of SRSM01000127.1, forward strand.
GAGGGTCGTCTCATGAACTTAGGTTGTGCCACAGGGCACCTTAGCTTTGACATACTAACCAAGTCATTGCCCAGCTCGAGTTGTGGAATGAGAGGGCATCAGGGAAGTACGAGAAGAAGGTTTAACCCAAACACCTGATGAGAAGGTTGCCGCTCTTCACCTTGGCAAACTTGGTGCTAAGCTCACTAAGCTTTCCAAGGAGCAGGCTGACTACATTAGTATACCCATCGAGGGTCCTTACAAGCCTCCTCATTATAGTTACTGAGGGATGGTTGTTTACATGGATTTGGATGAACTTGTTGAAACAATACATTTTGACAGCATCCCTAATTCTTTCGTACTACATTAGATGCCGTTCTTGGTCTCTGTGAAGACCAAAATGTGTTTCCATTAAGTTGCTTCCACAAGGCTTATTTTTTCGGCTTTTATTTTGATTGTTTCCATTGAGCTTTTACAAGAATATATTGATTGTTTTCATTGAGTTTTTATGTTTTTTTTTAAAAAAATAAGTCGTGAAAATTATGTTAGAACATAGAGGAAGAATATTACAATTAAGTTTCAAAAAGAAAAAAATTATTACCATAAGCTCATTTTGATTTATTCATTGAATATATATTTCCACGAGAGAGTACTATAAGGAGAGACTCTTCCTGTCCCAACTCATTTCCATTCAGTTCTCAAAGTTTCCATGGAAACCCCTCTCTCTAATGCTCTCAAGAAACAGAATCAATTCGTGAGAATAACATCAATTCTTGAGGCTTCCAATGAATTCCCTCTTGAAATTCAGAAGGGTTTCGAAATTATGGCTTTCTTTAATGGAAATCCCAAAATTTGCAAAAGCTCGTGTGAATCGCAACAAATATTTGAAACACCTCAGGCTTTTGACAAGTAGTATTGACGAGTTTCAATTGGTGGATTATTCTCTCCAATCTTTGTTCGATGAATCAATAACTGTTTCTTCTAAGGTTTACCATCAAGTGATTTGAAGCTCCACCAGAAAAAATTACTTCGTAGCTTCTTGTGATGGATGGATTTGCATTCTTAGTGGTAACAATTTCTTTCTATGGAATCCATTTACTGGAAAATCAAAGATGTTGCCTAGTTTGACACTAAAGAATTCTTGTACTGCAAACTGTGGGTTGTCCTATGATGATTACAAACTGGTGGTTACTTTGACCACTTTTCAAGTGCCACTGATTATTACTCTGACCACGAAGTTAAGGTTTGTACCATAAGGACTGGTTCTTGGAAGAAAATTGGAGATTTTCGAGGAAGCATTCCATTTGATACCCAAGATAGTATGAAGGGGAAGCATCATTGGCCAGAACGTGCTTATGCTGATGGATTTCAAAGAATTAATATTGTTTCACTAGATAGAGCTACAGAGATGTTTGGGGTAATGGAACCAACCCAACTCAATTTCATCATATTGTTCTTCAACAAATCAGGTATATTTGTGGGTGATGAAGGGATATGGAGAATGCAAGAATCATGGACTAAAGTGATGATTATCTCCTTTGAAACTTTTACAGGTTTGCAAACATTGGTTGCATTCAAAACCAATTTACATATCTGGGGATGGTGATCAAGTTATGCTATTCAATGGCCAATGTCTAGTTGTGTATAGTTCCGTGTATAAAACATTTGGTTCGGTATACTACTGTAGTCGTAGTGCTCACATATACGTCGAAAGCCTTGTCTCTCTAGGCATGACAAGGGCATTCAAAGCCTGGAGGATTTACCAAACGATGATCACAAGCTAGTTGCTTTGCTGGAAATAAATATGCTGCTTAATGATTTTGCAGTTAAAAACTGACTAGTTAATAGTCAGCAAGTAGTTCCAAATACTAAAAAGTATTAATTTAATATTTTATTCATTTAAAATTAAATATTTATATTTTTATTTTGTTTGATTAGAAAATGAATATTTATTTTTTAAAAAATAAATATAATTTTTATTTAAAATTTTACTAATATCCTTATTAATTTAACGGATTTAAATCATACTAATAGATATAGTTTCACTACTAATTATAATATGGATAATTTTATTAAAGTTAAACTATTACTTTTTAAATTTTATATTAAATAAAATGAACAAATTTTGAATAAAAATAATATAATATTAAAAAATAAAAAATATATATAGTAAATATTCAATTTAAAAAAGACACGTATACCAGCCTTGCACCACGGGCCGTTTTCCACTCCCAGGAGTACAGTTTTTTACAATAATGTAGAATTACATTCTAGTCCCTGCCACATCTTGTTCTTCTTATCTTCGCGCCAATTTTGATGCCCCAAAACTCAAACCATCAATGGCGACCACCGCAGCAGGAAATCCCTCCGCCTCAGACTGCCCTCCACCCCCACTTACAGACACCGAGATAATCCAGCTTGCCCACCACCATTACCACTCATCCCAACCCATCCTCTCTACCGCCAGAACACCTATCCCTCTTCCACCATTCCTCCTCTCAGAATCAAACCACAAAACCCTCCTCTCCTATCTCAACTCCCGCGCCACCGCTTCTCCCAGTCCCTCTTCTGCAGTTTCTGAATATGTCTCAGCCCTTATCTCCCTCATTTCTCTTCATTCTTCTCTCGCCTCTCTTCTCCACCCTCTTCTGGTATCCTACATATCCGTCTTCACCTCCCTCGGAATCCCCCATGATCGTTTCTCACTCTCCACTTTGCAACTCTTCTCATCCTACCTTGATGTCATCCCAATTTCGGATTTACGATCTATCGTCGATTTGATTACGTCGTACATCCCGAAAATAGCAGATTCTGAAGATGCCCAGTTGCTGATTCTGTTTCCCAAGTGTCTCGAGTTGATTAAAGCTTCAAATGAGATTGAAAACTCGCAGAATTATGTGAATTCCGCTGTTGAAGATGTGATTAATTGTGAATGGAATAATATTTTGTTGGTCAAAATGGTGGAAATGATTCGGGATTTTTCTTTTGTTGAGAAATTGAAAAGAAGGGATATTCTTGAAAAGGTATTTACAGGGATGAGGAATGTTGACTTACAGGACTTGCCTGGTTTGGTTTATCAGTTGTTAGTTTTGGCGTCTAAAGGGTTCAGTAAGAAGGAAGTGATTGAAGGTATTGTGATGCATTTTGGGGAGAATGTGGATGGGAAAGGTGGCTCTATAATGAAACAGGTTGAAGGGACTGTGTTGCTTCATGTGAATTTTGCAGTGAAGCAGGACCCTTCTTTAGTTCAGGAGGTTTTAGGACTGGTTAGATCGGATTCCCGCGCATTTAATCATTTTACTGTTGCTGTTTTGCTTTCAGTTGCTAGAGTTAGGAGATTCAGTGAGAACTCTATTGGAGTCCTAAAAGCAGCATTACTTTCAGCTTACAAAGATTACAAATTTGCAGAGTAAGGCCTTTTTTGTTTAATACTTATTGTCAATCCTTTAAGTTTACTTCCAATTAATGTAGGCAGTGATAATCCATACACAGTTTATCTGACATCTTAGGAAAAATTTCCCAACTGCTGCAGCACATAAGAAAAATGCTAAGGAGTTCTACTGGAATTAATAAAGGAAAATATTTCTGAATCATGCCATAATAAACTAATGCTGATTTTTACCACTTATTTGGGGCATTTTTGTTGCCATAACATGGTGAGAAGTCTACATAATCAGATATGGCTGTTTTTAAAGGGTTTCTTGATTAACTATTATGATCCTCTGGAGGTTAAGAAGCGGTGAAATTGCCTTAAAAACACAATTACCATCTTGTCTGGCAATGTTTTTTTATCATCTGTTATTTTCAATTTTATATGCTATTTGATTCTATGGTTTGTCATGATGTTTCAGAGATTGTGACTGGCTGCTGGATGAGTTGGTGGAAGAGTACCTTCAGAATGCTCGGGTGATGCAGGAATCTATACTAAGAGCTGTAATTTTCTTTCAACAATTTCCGTGCTGAGATTCATTCTACAGTTAATAGTTATGCTAAAAATTACCTACTGCTGCTAAATTATGAACAAAAGCATGGTCTGATTATATATTTTCTGTAACTGTGTATCTAGGATCAGATAGCAATTGATGATCTCATCTTCTCCTGAATTGCATAGGGAATTTTCCTGATAGTTCTGTAACTTAACTCCCAGTTGGGTGTATAAAGAAAAGTCATGTTCCATGATAACTCCGTATACTTAGGTTTGAATGGGTGACCATCATCATTGATTTCAAATAGTGAGCATGCAACTTTCTTTATACACAGTGGGAATGTTACTAGGTAGCTGCCTTCCTTTTAAGATCAAAATATGATTTTCTTTGACTCATTGTTGAATTAATCTAATTTTCTTTACTCTTTTATGTTTTACATTTGTGTTTACAGGTAAATGAGAGCAATTGTGGGAGAGAGCATATTGTCCCTAGCATTGTACAATTGGCATTTGGTTTGCTTGAAGGAGTTGAAGAGGGAAGCAACAAAGAACTTGGCAAATCCGATTGTTTGTTGGGAATTGAGGGGCTAGGTTGTCAGATGCTGAAAAGTTTATTTGAAGTTCATGACATGGCAAGGAAGGAGGTCAGAAGCACTCATAAAATCTGTTGCTTTGCTTTCTTTTGTTTCTGCAGACAATTCTCCAGGCTGAGACTAGCATATAATTTAATACTGCTGTCTCCATACCATGTATGAAGTAAACTTCAGTTGGCGAAAATATGTAAAATTTGATACAAACATATACAATACTATTTCCCTCCAAGTTCTAACTTTGCCAGGGGAAAAGTAATGCAAATAAATTTTGTGAGAAATTCATACTTCTTTCATGAGTCTGCTATCCTTTAGAACCATTTCTCCTTAGCTGTGCTGGATATGCATTTGTTTCCCAGGCATTGCCATAAACGTGGCCTTAGAAAGTATATCTGCAGAACTGTATGTTTATGTACTTTTAGCATCAGCTATTGCTTTAGGGGAAGCTTTTATTATCCTAGAAAATCTTTAGACTGTATGTGATGTCTATCTCTTGAACAACAATTGTGGTTGGTATCTCATGCAGATAATTGAACAATGCAAATTTCGTATCCTTTCTTTGAAACCTGAACAGGCTTTGCCTATTATAAGGTAGAAAGGGCTCCTTTAGTTGCAAGCTTATCATGTTTCCTAATGAGGGCAACAATGTTTAACTCAAGCATTTAAATTTTCATGGTAGACTGTTGCGGCATCTAATCCAGAGTCATCCATACGCAATGTTGGAGCATGTTGCTCATCTGAAGGATTTGCTGGACTATTTTACCTTCATTCAGGACAAGATTTCCTCAGATCTTGTATCTGCTTTATTGCCTCTTACTAAATTCAGCCGTGATCTTCAGGTAATCAGCTTGTCAGATAACACAAATACGAAGATCTAATTAATTCTTTTTTTTTTTAATGTAATATCTTACTGACATTAACTGCACAGAATACATCTCTTATTTTTGGACAAGAAAAAGAATGTCTTTCTCCTTCCTGGATAGTTAGCGTTGAACATGTTACAATGTTTACTCTTTCAAACTGGCACGTGTTTCTAGTGGACTTCATGGTGTCATTCTATTAACAAAATATGAAGTTTGACTGTCACTCTCTTCCGCTTCCCTCATCCCTCCAATCACTTTTCTGCTGCTTTATTATTTCATTTTATTCTATTCTTGTGTTATTTTTAATATTTTGCTTTAAATTCTCTGGTGCATGATATAGGACTATCTCATTTTAGTCTTAAGGAAGGCTATGTTTAGGCGAGAAGATTCAGTTCGTCTTGCTGCAACCAATTCAATTATTAACATAATGTTGGTAGAAAAGCAATTCAAAACAGATGGGCCATTATCCTTTCAAGAATCAAGCAGCCAAGCCAGTTGCAGCCAGCAGGCTGAAATGCCCCATACATCTGGTGATGGCCTCTTCCAGGAGCTTAGTGGCTTGTTGCAAAGATGCCTTTACCAGCAGGTTTTCTAATTTTCTCTTTCTGTTTGCTTTCTTTTTCAGTTTGAAATGACTGTTTCAGGGATGCCTTCGCTGATGTATGCTTTTAGTCTTTTCTGGATGTATTTTCTTATCCTTTTGCTCATTTAAATTAAATGCAATAGGAAGACTTCTCATAATAACTTGTTCCTTGCATTAGGCAAAAGTAAGAGATGCCATGTACAATGGACTACTGAAGCTTGCTTTGGTGGACCCATTAGTTGTTGAGGCTGTTTTTGATCTTCTCTTACCTCACTTCCTACGGTTTTACAGAGAGGTATATTCATAACCTCAAGCGAGGAATTTCCGTCCTAGAGCTTCATGAAAGAAAAAGCCATCAACTTTCATGGTTTTTTCTAGCACAACTAGCATTCATTGATTCTTCCACCATTTAGTTGTGGGTGATGGTGGAATATTGTCTTTTCAGGATGCAGATGTCCAATTGGATGTTTCTAGTTGTGTTAAATTAGACCAGGGCAAGGTTTATATTGAAGAGCCACTGGACTCCCTTCTTTCATGCATTTCTTGGATTCTTCAGCTTCAGCCACACAGTAAAGCTGAACATCTTCCAGACTCATGGGCTAATTTTGGCTTCTCTCTCACTCAAGAGAATGAGGTAGGTTTTTTTAGTTATGGAACAGTTGATTAGCTTTGAGTAGAGGCTGAAATGTTAATATTGATCTGAACTTGACACAGGCTGGAAGATTGTGCTCTCGAGATATTTTCTCCAATGCTTTATCTAAGATTCGGAAGTTTCTCAGAAGTACTAATATGGAAGGTTTAGTAAGGATCTTTAAGCATAACCAATTTACATCAGAATAAGATTGTTGAAGATAAAAATCATGTCATTTGAATCAATTCTTGATTTGCTGCTGAGACTTACTTCATCCAGAATTATGTCCATAATTGTTTTAAACTTTTGTTTATTCAACTGAAGGAGCTATTCCTGTCTACTCATGTTTGTTTGCATGTGAAATTAGGTTTACTAGGAAAATCTGGTGGTACAGGCTCTACACCTTCAGAAGAGGATGAAAAATGCCGATGCTGTGCTTTTCTGATATTGGGGATTAGTGAGGTGTTGTTGAATATCATTGTGACCGAGTTGGAAAAAACAACTGCTGTGAAGAAGGTTGAATTGGAAAATGAACTGTATGAGTTTGTCTGCATTCATGATTTTATGGGGAAACATGCATGTACTTCTAGGACGGGTAATGGAATAAGAAGAGGCACAGTAAGATCTACTGCCTGTGATACATCAGATAAGCTCAACTCAAGCAACCTTAAATTGTATGAGGAACGTATTCCTCTCTTGGCAACTTCAAGCATATATTGGCTATTGCAAGCTGTACCTGAAATGTGGAAATCTAATTCCTCCGCTGGCCGTGCAGCTTCTCAAAACCATAGCCAGTTGTCCTCTATGAATGCCTTGGTGGATCATTCTAAACTTGTTTCCTTTGTCTTGAGTGCTTGTGTACATCAGTTGATGACTTTGCCATGTGTAGGAAGAGATGATCCACTGAAGATTTTGATCTATGGGGAAGTCAAGTCATTGGGACCTCCCTTACTGAAGTTGGTTTGGTGGCTTAAATCAAGAGCAAATTCGCAGACAGATAAAAAAAAGAAGGAAGCCAAGGCCAGAAAAGGTGTTGATGACACAAAAGAGCATATTCATTTGACACTAATCTGCTTGAAGAAATTGATGGCTGTATGTTTGAGCAGCTCAGAATTCAGTAGTTTAATTGATGATTTGGTGTCAATATCTGAAATTGAAGATGCACAAAGAGGTGTTTTAAATAGTTTCTGCAGAAATGAGCCTGAGATAGTTGATGGTGTAGATGACCAAAAGACAAGGAACAACATATTGTTTATCAAAATTATGATGTTGTTGCTCTTGGAGCTTCTCGAACTTTCCTTCTTCAGAGAAATTGAGGTAAAGGCATCACACTCGGGACATTTCAATTTTGGACTTATTTATTTTGCATTCCTTTGTTTGGTTTCTGTGCCTCTCATATTGAGAACAGAAATTTCAAAATATGTTCAACAAATATACCCTAAACCCCCGTTAGTGACCTTTTCCAAAGCACTTTACATATTTTCTTTAGTCTTCTCTATATATAGAAATTCGCCAATCCACATTGCCAAAAGTGAAATATTTCTTCACACTCAGTCCATAATTATCAGTTCTCACTTGAGCAGCACTCAAGTAATAGCCTTGGGGCATATATAAGTTGGATGAATGAGGAACCCAGTATGAATATATTGCTAGTCATTGATGCTTAGGCAATGGCGTGAAACTTAGTATCTTTTGGCTATTCTGATTTTTTATTAGAAGACTTCTAAATTATTGCTGTGATGCTGCATATCAATGAAATTTAACTTTCTTCCTCTGATAATTGGATTCTTAAGCCTTCATCTTGGCTTGCATTGATTTCTTCTACTTATAATTTTGAGTCTTGTACTTCAATTTTTCTTCCAAATTATCTCTGATGTATGACATTCTTTGCAGGTTGTCTGTGATATTGTCATGATGATTGGCAACCAAATTGCAGCACAACAACGGAGTCTTGTTGGAGGATGGGTGCTACAGATCTGCAAAAGCACTAATGTGCAAAATCCAAAAGTTGCAAAGCTTTTGGTCTCCCTTGCCATTTCTTCAACTATTCCTCCAAATGACTTGAATGTTGCCCAAGATCTGGCTTCAGAACTTCTGAAACTAGAGGGATCAGAGACGAGTGACGAATTAGAGATATCTGAAGCCTTCAAGGTTGTAAATAAATCAACTTGTGCTGCAATAACTTCTGCTATATTGCAGTTAGTTGAGTCAAGCATTGTTGGCATGGATTGGATCATAATGAAACTGAAGACCTACTCTACTCTTACTCAGAAAGGCATATCCTTTAATCAAAATGGTAAACTTGCTCCTGGATTGGCATTAGAGGAGGCTCTTCATTCCAGAGCAGAAGCTATTGTGAAGGTTTTATCCTCTTTTGTACTGATGGACCTTAAGGGTATGCTATTCACTAGTGAAACTGAACCTAATGCTTTATTTTACCATTGAACACTAATTTCTTGGTAATTATTTAACTTTTTGGTGGAAAAATCTGCAGATTCTCAAGCTGAACAATTGTTGAAATTGGCTGCAAAGTTTTACAAGGATTTAGCTCAAATGTCGAAGCTTTGTATTGCTACTAGAGGTTGCAAACAAGTTTTACCCAGCCTCAGGTACCAGAAGCTTGTGGAAATCACATGCAGGCAGCTGACAGCTCCTCTGTATAATTTTATGTCTCAGGTGCAAAAGGTACAATCCATTCAACTTCTTAATTAGAATTATTGATCTTGAAACTATGAAGGATGCCTTTATTTATTTATTTATTCGTAATGTGGTCTTACTTTACAGAATCAACAAGAGGGCAGAAACACCAAAATCAGGGGAATAGCGAACAAAATCAAAAGAGAAAACAAATGCATCCCAGACTTGATCTTTCAGATAGAAGACTATGAGAAATATCTGATCCAACTTAGCAAAGCAACCAAGGTTAATTTATTGAGGCATGCCAAAAGAAGCACTTCAAGGGATTTCAAAATATTAGACCCAAAAGACCTTGCTAGAGAAGAAGAAGAAGTTCCAAACAATGAAGCTGATGGTAACAACTCTCCTGATGCTGGAAATGAATCATCTGAAGGATCAGAAAATGTAGTAGAAAAGGTTCCTTCATCCCCTGAATCTGGAATTCCACAGGCTGCAGAGGATGCAGGGTCAGATAATGAAGATGAAGCTGACACTGACCCTTCTAATGTAAAGAGATTAAAGAGGGGTGACATTATTGAGGACTCCTCAGATGAAGAAGAATCAGAGACACCCCTGAGTCTGGCCTTTTAGGACAGAGTAAGATAAAATATTCACAAACAAATTCAATATAATTCACACAAGTCTAGAGAATTTCATTGACATTGCTTGATAGTTCAGAATTATGAACACATTAAATCTTGCATACATTTTAGTTGCTATATTGCCAGAATCTGAGCCACTTGTTCACATGATTTTACTCAACATGGTTCTGCATTATTTTCTAATTTGTTGCTGGTTTGTCAAGTGAACAAATATGAATCTGCATTTTAGCTCAACTGTCAAACTTGGGACCTACTTATTGGATAATTTTATTTCACCAAACAAAATTTAACTAAAGACAGAAGCAAAAGCACATTTCATTTTCACCTGAGGTGTGACCTGTTCTCTTTTTTTTTTTTTTTGAAAGTGAAATTAAGGGTATAAGGTAGCACAAGTTTTTCCTCTGATCTTGAATCATCACCAGAGTAGCAGTACTAGTTTGTTTGTAGTATGATTCAATTTTTTGATAAGTTGTTTGTAGTATGATTCACGCAACAAAGAAAATGAAAGTAAAATTGTCGTTTTCTTGAAGCATCATCATCAGGTATACGGTAAAATCTGTCCCAACTCCTCAGTCATCACTGACTACCGTCTTTTGACAGCTACCAAGTTTGGAACAGTCCAAAAATAATTACTACAAATTTTCTTTTAGTACAAAATAAAAAAAGGAAAAGAAAACCAACATGCAATCATATATTTTCTAGATATTGGAAATTCTCAAATCATAAGCCTGATATATTTTTTTTTCCGTAAATAATTATAAGCTTGATATTAGTATTTGGAACCAAGCAAACAAATGTCCATTAGTATATTGTAATTTTGCTGCTCTTAATACAGCTGGGCTAAAAATCTATGCAAATTTGATTATATCCCTATTCTCCTCATCTCTTTTGAATCTTGGTGTGACCATGAAGGAACAGCCCCTGTGAATTGTATTTTATCTAATGTTGATTTGAATTATTAAGTTTCCATTTACCAAAGAAAAAAGAAAGTACATTAGTACCTGGAGTGATATGGAGTTTTAATCCGATTAAAAATGCATAACATATTTATAAAGTGATAAGCCAACATTTTATAATAATATATCATGAATTTAAAATGATTGTCGGTGATGCCTCACTTCTTTTATTACTAGTTAAACTAATAGTTAAGTATTTATCTTATTAATTGGAACTATGGTTGTTATATTAAAAAAAATTTAAAAATACTTAGTAAAAATTTTTTACATATAATATTATAATAGATAACTATGCTGTTATTATATAAATTATACTTGAATTTTATTCTTGTTTTGTTATGTAGCACGTATTCAAATTTGTTAAATGATCGAGATTAAATAGAAAAAAGAAATATAAAGAAACAAAAATCTCATAGTTTTTATTTATTCAAAAATATAAATAGACATACTTGAATATCTGATAATATTATAAAAGAAATGATCTCCCACCAAATTCATCCATCATAATTTTTTTATAAAAATAATACCTTATTATTAATGTTAAAGAAAAACAAATTTTTATATAAAACTCTTCATTTTCATTCATTTTTTAAAAAATAAATATAAAAATCATAATACAACGAATTGATTGAGGCATTAAATTTAATATAAAAAATAAAATTAATCTCTCATCTCAAACATTCTCGTGCTGTTCAAGTAGAATATAAATAATAATAAAAAAACTGTATCTTTTCTCTGGCGTGAGTTCAACATCAGAAAGACCACACATCACTCACCACCAAATACACCTGTTTTTCAGTTTTGTATTTTCTTTTTCTTTTCTTTTTCACAGAGACAAGACTCAATCAAGAGTCTTTCATAGTCTCTCCCTTTTGCTGATTTCTATCAAAATAAGGAAGCCAAAATGAGTGAAGAAGCCAAGAGAATGGTGGGTGGAGGTATGCTGCCCAAATCTATAGCTGATGATCGGAAGTCCTTGTCCGATGATCGGAAATCCTTGTCGGGTTCGGCACCAACAACTGCCATAGGAAAAAAATTCATCATCAAAAGTGCTGATATGAAAGATGATATGCAGAAAGAGGCCATTGACATTGCCATTTCTGTAACTATCTTTTTTTCTGTCTCTACTCTCCTTCTCTTTTCTTTTTTTCAAGAATGAAACTTATTTGGCGAAAAATTGGAAAAAGATTTCATTTTTAGCATTTTTTAGCAAATGGGTTGTTTTATGTGAGTATTATCTGTCTGATTATGTACGTTTGTTTAGGCTTTTGAGAAGCACAATGTGGAGAAGGATGTAGCTGAGTACATAAAGAAGGAGTTTGATAAGAAGCACGGACCAACTTGGCATTGCATTGTTGGAAAAAATTTTGGTAACTAAACTTGCTATAATTTTTGTTTGTTGAGAATACTGCTGGGAAAGAAATGACAAAACTTTATATGCTATTGATTTTGTCCTTTGATTCTGGAAAGATTTTCTGAAAGTTTTGTGATGATTGTGTTTGCCAAATATAGGAAATGGATCTAGAATTATTCTGATTCAGATTGTCTAGCGGGTTCTGTTTGTCTGTGCCTGTGTTGCTGAGTTAGACATATTAGTTTGTGAATGTAGTGATGAATGATTGTACTGATAAGGTTAGTGTTGGTTTTAGATTTGTGTTTTTACCACTATTCATGGGCGTACTTTTAGCAAGTTCTTGGACTTCATGTAAATTGCACACCTCATCTGTTTTTTTAGTTGAAAATTTTGAGCTTTAGAGAATAGCCTGGAAGTACTGGTTTATGGGATGTTAAGTTTCTTTTGCATGTGGATTGACAGATTTTATTCAAGGACGGGTTTCAGGGTATGAATTTGAAATCTTTTAAATATGAAACTCACCAGCTCTAGTTTGGGATTTTGGATAATTCATTGAATCAGAGACAATTAAAGATCTATTTTTTCAATTGTTTTGAGAATGATAAAGTAATGACACTGATTACAATGATTCCCAATACTTGGCTTTTATCTTTTGACCTAATAGATTAAGGAATTGCAGGAGAATTCAGACTTCGTATCTTGAAATAACTAAGAAAACTGAATTAAGCTAGTTTATGATGGATTTCAAAAGGTTCAATTAAAAAACCAAACTACAACTACTATTGTAATTGTAGCTGCCAAAGATCAGCACTGTTCTAAAGTGATTTTGGTTTTCTTTTGTTTTCACTGACTGTCTAAAAACCTTGACAAATTAATCTGATTATAATTTAGGACGGACGTGCCTAAATGGACAAAAAACATCAAGCCACTTGAAGGAAAGATGACCTGAAATAAGACGTGAAATGTTGGGTTAGATACTTGGATCCTGGAGCTTCAGAGAGCCATTTCAAAACTTCCTGAAAAAATAATAGAAATTTAAAGATGCTTGTGAATTTTGAGAAGCCATGAGGACTCAACCCTCCTTATCCTTCCATACCACTAAAGATGCCACTAGTGTTAAATCTTCTCTAGCATATATTCAGGAAAATACTTCCCCATAAGAAAGGATGTTAACTTACAAAATCTGACAGTGTGAAAATCTATATTAGGTAAAACTACAGTTCAAAGATTAGTGTATAGACGATTTCTTGCTGAAGGTATATTAAGCAAAATATTTTCCATAAGAACGTGATTTGCTTGGGAAGATCAATGCCACACATGAAATCCGATGGTGCTAAAATGTGTATCGGGTGAAACTACATCGAGGATTAGGAAGTGGATGATTTATTGCGGAATTATTTGGAAAAATGAAACATGATCTATATCTATTAATATTCAGCAGTGACCACTTGAGGATGAAAGGAAAATCATTTCTGATTTGAAAAGGATGCTACTTGAAGCACAAAACATATTCGAAGATTGAGACATGATTTATATTATCCAACTATTCAGCAACAACTACTTGAGGGATAAAGGAAAATTAATTCTGATTTTAAAAGGGTGCAGTTTTTCCTGAATTATTCTGTTTCAATGATGCTTATTCATTTCATTGTTATTTGGAACAATAAACAGCTTAGGTGCAAAAAGTTTCTTGTTTATAGTGTCAACTTTTCCAGTTTATAGTTCAAAATTGTTAATTTTCGAATGTGTAGTTCAAATCAGTTGAGGTAGTTAAATGACTTATTTCTAACTTGAATTTATTAAGTGGGTTAAAGGAGCATCCTTTGCTTTTTCTTGGGCAGAAATGAAAATACAGAATGGCAATCCCGAGTGATATAAAGTGCTAGAGTGCTCTTTTCTTTCATTTCCTTCTATATAGGATTCTTAAAAGCCAACTTAAGGTTCATTACTTTTGTTTCCGTTGGCTTTTTCTCTTTGTGGCATATCAATTTACACCTAGCCTATTTATTTATTTATTTTGGGTTTCTAGGATTTACATATACAAATACTGCTGCCAAGGGGAATTTCCTACTAGTTAGTTCTTTTGAAAAAGAGCAGCCCAGATGCATGGCTAGAAAGAAGCTTTCTTATAGTTTAGTTGTCTTATGATTTCGAACATCAAGGGTGGGAATTGCTGAACTGCTCACCCCCCCACTCCCAGTCCTTACGAGTTGTGATCTTCTAATTTATTCATGAAACTCTAATTTGTTCAAGTCAATTATTTCTAAATTGGTGAAAACTGAAAGATATGATGGAAAAGTTATAAATGATTTTGTCTTTTGGATTTGATGCTCCATTGTTTTAGGTAAATGGTACTTTTGCATATTTTTCTGAGCTTATCCTGATAAAATACGAAGTTATTCTTGTCCAAACATGGTTTTTTTTTTTTCTCTAAACTACAGTTTTATTTGATTGCCTTGCACTTTAGACATGAAAAGGTTGATAGAGATTTTTTCTACTAGTCATGTACAATATGATTCTCCAGATTTTATGATCCCCTTTTGAACTATACTGGAGAATATATGTTTGTCACTTAATTTTGTGTAGTTTTCTTTATTAAAAAATATATTTTCTATATGGAACTGCCCTTTTCTGAATTAGTTCAGTGATTAGCCAAAAGAATAGTCAGATATTTTAGCCTTCCAAGAACAAGAAATGGAAGATGTAGAGGATTGGCCTTTGAAATGGAGTAGTATATCAGTTGTTCTTTTCTTTGTATTTGATAAGAGAAGTCTTTCTGTTCATGGCCTATTGCAATTTTGACATTAAAGATAACAGAATTTTTGTCAATTTGAATTGATGGATTGAAGTTTCTGATCATCAATTTGGCATTGGTCTTGTTCTCCTTTCTTTGTAGGTTCTTATGTAACTCACGAGACAAACCACTTTGTTTACTTCTATTTGGATTCAAAAGCTGTACTTCTGTTCAAATCAGGATGAGCTAGATGAAGTTAACAGTGATGATTCCATGCCTTGATGTATGTATTTTCATTCGACGTGTCAAAGTATTTAGTGGAAGATTCTACGTTCTCTTGTGTACTTGTATATTTGTTTTGATCTGAGGACATGTATCCTTGGTTGATTTGAGATTTCCTTGTTCTCAATCAGACAGAAGGGTGGTCCAAGAAAGTGTAGTCATATCTAATTGAGAAACAGAAGTGATGAGTAGCTTTCAAACACCATTCTTGGTTTTTTCTTGGCAGTTTTTTTGTTTAATCTTTAACTAAGTTGGAAGTGCATTTCTATTTACCACATCCTGAAACCTTGAAGGTCCAAGAGTACTTGGAGAATTTTGTTGAACTGATTGCTCATGAGTGTGAAACATCTAAAAATCCATCATTTTACGGCAAGGGAAGAGGATAATGATCTGAAACATGCTAGGGCTTGTAAAAAAAAAAATTGCCTACCCAAGTTTTCTTGCTTCATGATTTTATCCCAAATCTTCTTCTTTTAAAGTTTTCATTTTTTTGGGGGGGGGGGGGGGGTGGGGGTGAGGGTGTTGGTGGGGGAGGATGTAGGGCTAACATGAGTTGTAGTTCACAGCAATGGCTGTCTTACTTTCTAAAGGTGATTGAATATGAGGAATACATATTTATCCACCCCACATGTCTACATACTTGATTGTATGATGGTGAAGGATAATAATGCACTTAGTTACTACCATCAATAGGTATTGTTCTCTTTATTGGAACCCAAAAATTTTAAAAATAAAAAACTTTGGAGCTTCTCTGCATTGGGATACCAAATGCAAACATGGGCCAAACTGTCCCTTTCCAAGAGAAGATCTGTATAGACAAAGTTGTGCATGAAAATTTACCATGAAAAACTCCAAATGATTCCCAAGAAGGGTACGAGCCTCTTGCTCTTTCCTGTGTTGTCTCCTACAGCTGAGAGTATCAAATTTGATGGTTCTTAAGCCTCGTGGGCGCATAGAATGGTATAAGATTCTATGGTCCTTCTGTATTTTAACCCTTAAATGTCCTAATTTTCTGACCTCTTTCCCCTGCTTTGAAGTACTAAATTCTGCATTGCATTGCACCTGCCCTCCCTTTGGGATTGGGTAAACAGATCATCCTCCTTCTCTGTAGGTGAGTTTATAATGACGGATCCAGAAAAAAAAAAATGAAAATGATAGCGTAGTTATTCATATAAAAAAGTTTATAATTTCTAAATAAATACCCATATCTTAAAAATAATATATAATCGTGTCATTACTAATATTATCAAATACATCTTTTCTAATAACGTGATTAAGTAATTATTCAATCGTTGATCACTTATTCTATTCCACAAATAACATTAAAAATAGTGAGTAATACCCTTATATATAAAAAAATCTCAAATAATTTGTTTCAATGTTTTAAAAAGTTATCTTAATTTATTCACTTATGTAATTATAACTACGAAACTCTAACTCTTTTGTTGTACTTATTGAATTATCGTCTTGACTTAAAATATTATTTTTCTTTATAAATGAAGATGAATTTATTATATTGTACGAGATAAAATGATATTATGAGACGAAAGACTAGAGTTAAGTATTCTAAAATAATAAAAAGTGTTTCTATATTCATTATTTTGTTACAATATATCATTCTTGTAATATACATCATATTATCTTCCTAGTGTTGTCGTCGTTTTCTTTTTCAAAAGAAGAAGAAGAAGAAGAAAAAGGCATTTGCACAAGATGTAAAGACCTAGCAGCAAGTTTTCTCAAGAAAAGCTTTTAATAGATACGATGCCCCATATCATTCAAGTAGCATGCATTTTTCTTCAAAAGCATATCCACATTAGCAAAATCTGAGAAAGAAATTATTCTCAAACACGTGAAAGGTGGAATACCATTGAGATCCCAATCTGAGTAGCACAATTCAGTATCTAATAAAGGCACAAGAAATCACTCATTAAAAATTTAGAATCACAATGGGAAGGATAATGCTCTCTAACGTGGGCTAAAATGAAATGAAATGCCATGGCATTTCAATGTCTACATCAATGGCATTTCTTGTTTTCTTTCTTGTATACCTCTGAATCTCACATTTCTAAAATTATGAATTAAGTATTTATTCTTTTTCTTAATTACTTTCTCCGTTTGTTTAATTTTTCAGAAGAAAAAATAATTAATATTATTGAAAATGTATATTTTTAATAAAGTATTTCTAAAATATACTCATGATTTATCATTCTAAACTGAATTTAATACACTTTTTATATACAAACAACATTACTTCAAATAGAAATATTTTGATCAACTAATGAATACTTATATTTTTAATAAGAAAAATGATCTATAATTTGAAATAAACATAAAAAAAGAAAATAAATTTATCAAATTGAGATGGAAGGAGTATAATTTAATCCTTAAACTATATCATATGGTTTGGAGTAGTTTATAACTATATATTTGCTTGAGTTTAGAGAAGTAGAAAAAAAAACTATAAAAGAGAGAGTAAAATACACTTCTTTATTTTCTTTGTCCATTATAATCATAATGATTAACTAGTTATTTTATTGGGATTGAATGGGAGATCATTAATTTTGCATGGGCATCATCCGCAATTGCCAGATATTTGGGGCCACTTATAAATAATGTGTCTCTATTTGTTTTCATCCACCTTATGATTATGCTCTCAATAATAGTTACCAAAGTTTTTTGTATCTTTTCATGAATTGTATTCTATAATTTCAATTTTAGTGACAAAATATCATTTTGAACCCCAACAAGTAACAACTCCCAATCCCCACACTTCACCCAAAAAAACAAAAGAAAACCATTACAAAAAACAAAAGGTACATTCCTAAGTCTGTCTATTTCTTGCACCTTTCCCTGTCAAGATCAGCAATGTTAGACAGTGCATTTTCAGTTCAATGCATCTCTTAAAGATTTTTTTGTGTGCATATTGTTAAAAATAGGGAGAATTTTGATCTTAGTTAACAACTACTTAGAGCGATTCATGTAATGCACCTAATTAAGTAAGAGGATACATTTCTAAAATGCATTTTTACTTTTAAAAAATCATATTATTAGAATGTATTTCTTTTCTTTTCTTTCTTTTTAATTTTTAAAAAAGAACATATATTTAGAATGAGCATTTTAGTACATGATGTATTTTCGAAATATATTACTTAAATATGACCAAACAAAACATATTTCAACATATGTTATTATCTTTAAAATCTATTTTACAAATAAGTGGAAGGCGAAAAATAAAATATCAACAAATTTTGCTTCAATGCTCTCATATTTTTTATATTATATTTTAATCTAATAAATACTTTAGAGCAAGTATATGATAATTCTTAAACTTTAAGGGTTAGATTTAATTAGGTCCGATCCTTTGTTATCTGTTCCAAATTGCGTTGACTAAAGATTATATCTGAGCAAATACCTTTAACATTCTTTGCATCCTAAACAAGAATATAAATGGGGGAAAAAAGGCTTAAACCCTAGATAGTTCTTGACAATAGGAACCCCCTTCATCTCCACATATACCCAATAACCACCCATACCATGCATATGTGTAACTGTTTATTTCCTGAACTCCAGAGGTTGAAATTCACATCAAATTTCTCAAAATCAACACCAGTAATAGTGTTTGAATGTTATAAATTCAGATGCAGCAAGAAACCCCAAAGCTTCTCATTTTGCATATGCTAGCTAATATTGATGTTGCAAAGATAACATATAGAATTTAAATTATATAAAAAAGGCCTACATATTTCAACAACCCAAAGAAAAATAAATTGGCATATTCTTGAATTGCTTTCCTGGTTCCATGCTAGGAAAAACAAAGGACCCAAAAGTCAATACAAAATGAGGCAAAGGGCAAAACTTGGAATAAAGGTAAAAAAAATGTGAAGAGAGAGTTTCAGCATGCAAAGCCATTTGCTTGATTTCTGGCCCCTTTAGGATAACGAGGAAGGAGAAGTTGAAGTTGTTTGAGGTTGGATTGCAGCAAAGGAACAGTAGTGGCCAGATTTAGCTTTTACAGTAGTGGTTTCTTCTTCATCCATTATAATCTGTCTGTACCTGCACTCCTCACTACAAAAACCCCTGTCTCCTCTGTATCAAACAAATGTAAAATTTGTCATAATTTTCTCCAAAATCAAACCTTAAAAATGGGAAAAAAACCCAGAAACAACCCCCCCACCCCCCAAAAAACAAATCCCACTTTTTCTACACCCCATAGAACTAGCTGGTATAATGGACAATGCAAGCAGCAAATTAGCCCAGATAGAAAAAATAATTTCTTGGGTTGTTTTTGTGGTTATTATGAAAACAGAATTTCAAGAAAAGGAAAAGAGTTGAGAACTTTGTGCCCAAAGAAAGAGACTGAGGAGTGGTAGATATTAGCTTACTTGTACATATAGATGTCTCTGGCAGGCAAGAGTTTCCGTTTGCAGAGAAAACAATGGTCAAGAAAACCAGCAGCCGGAAAACATGATGAAGGGTTAGAAGAAGAAAAACTCCTTGAAAAGGGATTAAAAGGAGATGAAGGAGTACTAGGAGAAGAAGAAGATGCAGCAGGGGAGGGTGGTTTGATCATATTCATGCTGGCTTTACTGATAACTTGAGGGGCTTTCTTGGTAATTTCCTTGTTACCTTCTAGTACTACACTTAAACCCACCATTTCATAGTATGATTAATTTCCTCCAGCTCTCTCTGCCTCTCTGGTGTTTATTTCGCGGTGGTGGTGGTTTTTGGAAGATTTTGGTTGATGAAAAGAAGAGAAAAAATAAAAATAAATAGAGGAAAAGAGGGTCCCCAAAGGTGTGAAGTGGTTCAAAGAAGACTTGGGACCCTCCACAGAGCATTTTGCAGAGAAAGAGCAGTAATACGAACGAGTAGCGTAGCCTACGATCTAAATTCTAGTGCTTCTTATTTGCCACGTACCCTTGGCTTTCAATTCCAAATGGACTGCATTCATTTCCTTGTACTTGAGATTGCTTCACCTTTTCTTTTTTAATTTCCTTTTTTTTGTTTTCTTTTAACTCTTCTTTTGTCCTCTTCCTATTCCATTCTTTCTTTATTACAGTTTGCAGCTCTTATTTTACTCACTCCCATGGCCATTTACCATGCTTTTCTTGGTGGGTTTTTGGTAGCCAAGTCACTTCTACAATAATAGCTAACTAGGTTTTACTTCAAAAGTTTTGGAATGGATTTGCATGTGTTGTACATTACAGCATTTGTCATGATTCCTTAATTATAAGGTTGGAGGTATTATTGCATCACTTCTAAGTAGATAATCAATACTCCATCCATTGGTAATTGAAAGTTACATTTGGTTTAATCTAAAAATTAATAGTAATCTTTGACCTTAAGTAAGTTATCTTGTTATACTTGTTATTAATTAGGATAATAATGAGAACTATTAGTTAGTGAGATGTAAATTATTTAAATTAAAAAGGTTGTTAATGAAATTATAATAAAAAATATATTTATTTTAGAAATGTGAATATTCAATTTCAGATATCTCAAAATGAAAATGTAATCATTCAATTTCGGATAGATAAAGTATTATCTAAGATTAATATAGATTAAAAAATGTGAGTATCAATTTTCTTTATAGAAAGAAAGTGATGCTTTTTTATATATAGCTATTGTTTGCAATTGATATAAGTGTCAATTTATTTAATGTATGTGAAACATTGATTGAGAGCCATAAGAGTCATATGATCAAAATTTGGAAATGTTTGTAGAATTTGTTCATGAATTATGTAAAGGCAACATTGTTATTAACACTAATTAGGTTAGACACATAAGTTGACGTGCACATTTTTTGGAAAGAAAGTCTTGAAACCTAGAATGTTGATGCAGCATGATAAGAGTTACTTGATTATCTGAAAACATTGATGATCAAGACAGTAAGTGCGATTTAGGTACCTGTGCTGTTTGGTAGATAAATTTTTTGATTAAAATGGTTGATTTTGTACTTTTGCAGGGCATCTTTAAAGGGTTTTATATGGGATTGGGACAAAACCAGTAAGAAGCAACCAAAACAGATGCAGAATGAGCCCATTTTGATTGACCTAATGCAAGAATTGAATGATAGTTCACCAAAATGTTGAAGTGTGGAATGTGATATATGAATCCATAAAGCTAATCATCAGCTAAACTTTCACATCAAGAAATAATTTTGGGGTTTCTATCAGCTGGAACAATTATGGTACTAGTAATAAAGCCTCAGGAATAAATACCTTGAGAATGGGGGCTTTGGTATTCTTTGTTGAGTTAGATTAAATGTTTGTTGAAGATCACAATAATTATTGTTTGAATTATCATCCCAATTCTGAAAGGTACTTGTCTCCTAATCCTACTTTGGAAAGCCCTGTAGGACCACATTTCTGTTCTTTGCTTGCACTTCGTTTTGTTTTCTTGTGCTCAGTTCTTCAAAGCCTCATTTTTACAAGGTACATACATCTGGAATTAAATTAACCGCTATGGAAGTAACTAATATGGGATGAAATGAATCATAAACAGTACTCAGCTTGCTAAATATTTTTTCTTTATTATAGAATTAAATGTACATATTTGATTTAATACAAGAATGAACGTGATCATTTGATATTATTAAAGTTACTGCGATATCTTTGTTAACGTAGTTAATGTTAAGACTTTATGCTTTTTGTGAAATATAAATATCTCAAATTAATAAAGTTATTAATGAAACTTTAGATGAAAAATATATTTATTTTAATGGAGTGATATTTAATTTCGATCATTTCAAAATGAAAATGTAAGCATTCAGGAGGAATAATAAACACTCGAGAGTTATGTTTTAATTAAGAACTAGTAATTGAGATAATGTCTTGACTATTCCGTTTTAAAAAAAAAATTATAATTAAGTTTTCAAGTTTGTGTCTGATTATATTCAAAGACAGTAATACATGTTCATTAGTGCTACTATCATGTAAATCACCAGATATGTCTCAATTAGTAGAATCTCACTTGGCACACACATTAGTGCGTACATGAAACTAATATATGCTTTTAGCATAATTCAATTCGAACTTTCATCCTGACACTATTAATAAAACTTTTGTGATTAACTTGTTCCAATTGAACTGTGCCTTAAACATGTCTTGACTATTATTGATGGTACCAAATCAGGTCAAGATTCATTAGTCTCCTTTGAATCGAAACTCAGTACAAAAGAAAGAAAACATTTATGAGTTAGAATAATTTCTTCATATATCTCCTTGTTAATTTTTAGTGAAATGGTGGTAATTGGTCCCAAAATATAAATTATTGTATGACTTTTGTATTATTCCTAAATATAGGTTGATTTACAAATTTCAATAGATATTTTATTAATTTTTTCTAATATTACCTCTCTCTTTATATCATATTTTTGTAATTTCAAAAATCTTAGTAAACAAAAACATTTTTTTCTCTTTTGAGATGGAGTAATAGTTGGAGATGAGAATTTCAAGAAAATAAATGAACAATAAATAATGACATTTTAGAACGAAAAAATAATTAAATATTTAACTCATAGGTTAAAAAGACCATTATCAATCAAAAGTACTCCAAAAATAAAAGAAGATTTTTACCGAGTTAACGTCAATCAAAAGTAGCACTTTTTACCGAGCTCTTGCTATGGGATTGCAAAGCCAGAATAGAGTACTAAAAGTCAATGTAGAGAAAGCAATAATAATATAAGATGAGATAAGATTGGTTGTAAGTGGAAACTTTTTCAATCACTACAAATAGTTGGTTGTTTTATTTTTTGACAACTCTGCATAAATTGATAGAAAATAACCTTCGTCCTACAATGTTTTGTCCTTTACTGACTTTTAGTAACATGAGTTTTAAGTCTATTCTCTTTACAACTTAATAATGACACTTTTATTCAATGAGTTAGATAACATAGAAAATAGTCTCGATTGGCTCAACAAGTTCTTACAAAAGTATGTATCCATAGAGTGATGCTTAAAGAATTTTCCATTTGAGGTGAGATAAGATAAAGAGGACATATCTCAACAAAAAAAAACAAAAAAATTAAATCAAGGATCTTATCTCTAATGAAAGATTGTTGCATTGATTACAGATTGAATTCCCAAAAATGCAAAAACATGTCTTTAAGTGAATTTGATTTTTTTATATTCATAGGTGTATGCAACAAGAATAATAATTAAAATACTAAAAAAAAGGGACAAAAACTTGCGTGGTTAGTGAGTGAGTAATCCCATAAAAAGAAACAGAAGGAATAATAAACTACTTTTATGAATAAGATAATTTGGATATTCTTGAAGATAGTATCAGATTATCATTAGTATTATTTTTGTTAAAAATTAAATACTTACTTTTTAAAAAAATAAATATATTTTTTATCTTAAATTTCACTGTCAAATAATAATATTTTTATTATAAGAGATATTTTACAATCAATCATATTAATGACAATGAAATTGCGATAGTGGAACAGTATCTGAGGAATATATGAAGGGCACTTTGGTCACACTATTACTAAATCACGCAATATATTGGACCAAAGTGCCCTTCATATATTTTCTCAAATTCCTCCTCACGCTTTTCTGTGAAAACACCATCCTTATTCCTGTGTCCAAAGCAAACTGTATATTTTCTAATTTTTCTCCTAGCATCGGCCATTTTATTGACCTCTGGTGGAACATTCAAGCTCTGAGCCACCGGCCACGCTTACAGATCAAGAACAAGAGGGAAATAGTCAGGGGGAGAATGGCTAGTGTTAGTTTCAACATGTAATCCATGCTTTCTTCTTTCTTTAGTCGTTGAAGGAAGAAGGATCAGAGCTTACTTAGTGTCTCAGTAAATTCCCATTGAAATTTCTCTATCTGGCATGAAGGGTTGCACTACTATCCATTTTCGATTGAGTTGGGAACACAGACAATATATGAAGCATACTTTTTGGAGAACTTGTGCGGAATCTTATTTGGATAATTTAAACACTAAAAATAATTTTTAAAAAGAAAAGAAAAATAAAGAACAAGCTGCTTCTATTAAGTTAAATGTGACATTCAATTATGTTGGATAAAGAGAACTTTTTAGTTTTGCACTTCCAACATAATTAAGATGGAGATGAAGTATTATAGTATTTTTAAAAATGATTTGAGTAAATAATTATTTTAAACAGTATTAGTTGAAAAAATAAGGTATGATTATCATCATACATACAAGGGTCTACAACCCCATCAACTACTGTTGAGATTACAAAATTGGTGAATTCCCGTCTTGTATACTCAAAAATACAGGTGTTCTTCCTGATAGAACATACCTAATGTGGTTTTGGCTTGTAACCATCGACAGCAAAATTTCGTGTGGCAGCAGGTAGAGCTAATCGGATTCCATCAATTTCAGGACTAGCAATTATTTGGCAGCCCAGGCGTGACCTGCAGAACAACATTTTCAGCACTCAGTACCACTTGAAAAGACTAGCAAGATTCAAAATCAGTTTGAGACAAGGGACTTACGTATCAGTCAGGCCAAAAGCAAGATCTAACATATCATTCTCCTCATCAGTTGGATCTTCAAGTTTGTTATATTGCTCCACATCCTAGCAAACAGCAACATCATTAGCTAATAAGAACATGAATATTGGATATACAACTGGAATCATGCTCAAAAGTTTTTGAGATGAAAAGAAAATCCAAACAATGGCTCATAAAGAAAGTTCTTTCACAATGGCATACCATAACAATCACATGGCAAGTGGAGCAGGCAAGGGATCCTTCACATGCCCCTGTAAAACCAAACAAAATACAGTTATCCTTTCGAGAGAAAAGAATGGAGGTATGAACTTGCATATAGCTAAAGGTTTGATTAAGAATCTTGAAGGGATTACCATTTTAAGTCAATAAATCAACATATCGCATGGTGCTTACCTTCAAGATCTATATCATTTTCATGTGCAGCTTCTAACATAGACAATCCTACAGGGACCTTTATATGCTTCTCCTCTCCATCCTTGTCCACAAAAGTTACACTTATTCTGCATTGTTTTTTCCAAAAAAAAAAAAAAAGAAAGACCAAAGGAAAATTAGAAAGACATGAGATAATACATGATTTCAGTTAACAGTCTGCACTCAAAAGCTGAATAGAAATAATATCCAAGAGAATATGACTAGCAAAATGGTAGACTGCATGGCCATGGAGAATACATTAACTACCAGTTAAAAGCAGCTGAACCAGAAAATATATGTTTAAGTTGGTATTGTTATAATGGACATAAGAACCATTAAGCTAGAAAAATTTCGAGAATCTCAAAGAAAACAGGTGGAATGAGTGTCAAAAAGATGCATAGCTCAACTTTCTTGAAAATTTTGTACCCAGCTTCAATTCCTTGCCTGTTGTGACCAGCTCAAATATATTTAAAGAAGTTATGGCCTGGAAATGGAAAAGATTATCTGTTGGTAAGCAAGCATCCAACATAGATGGTGTCCTTACTTCAAGAGATCCAATTCAATTCAATTTTAATTTCTTGAGTTTAGGTCACTTTCAAGTTTTTACTGCAACAGTATCAAAGAAACACCACAAGGTATAAGATTTTTGCAAGCCAAAGAATGAAACATAACTTCACAAATGCCAGAACAAGGTAAAAATGAGAATGTGCAAATTCAAGCTAACTCACTTTTGGGTTTCTTCATTTTCTTTCTCCAAATTCTTCTCAGCAGCTGCTGTTGTACAAAATCTTTCATGCATCTACCAACAAAATGAATTGTAAATGATTATTTCTGACAAGGCAAAATAACAACTTCCTCCCCCACCAAAAAAAGATGGATTGTTTATATGCAGGGTTCTGTGGTCATCATAGAAGTGGCACAACTAAGGAAAACCCAATTCCTAAAAAGTCTTAATAACAAAATGATATACTTGACCCCAAAAAAGAACACCAAGAGGGAGAACATCACATTATCACCTAGTAATTAAACTGTCTCCCCTTTTCCTATTGGTTTATTCATTCTCTATGAATACTCATCTACTTTCTTTATCTTTGCCTTTTTTTACTTCATAGCAATTGTCTTCCGCCTTGAAAGGTAGATGCCAGAATGCAGAGGCCTTGGACCATAGTTTAGGTCAGCAGTAGTTTCGACTCACTAACCCTAGCATGTCTCAACAACAGTCTGATTCCATAATTTAGGCCTTGAATGGTTTGCAGTTCTCAGATATATACTTCAAAAACACAGCTAACTCTGTAACCCATGAACTTAACTATCCTGAAATAGTCTACATGCATCAAAGTTTGTGATCTAATGGTGTCTTTAAACACCACATGGCATCTTAATGATAAATTTGAGACTCTCAATTACCATCCATCCGAACTAGTATAAACAGTGGTATTATGTGATACTCATAATTGACTTTACTGAGATTACTCAAGTCATTAGCTTGATCCAGGAAAGCTAATACTGCTACTAACAATAAGATAACAATCTCTTAACTGTATAATCTCCCCAAGTTTCAACAAAAGACAGGTCTCAAGATTTAAAAAAAAAATTAGCACATCCATAAAATTCCATCCTAAGGCACCAAGGTGACTTTTCCGACATTATCCAACAATTACAATATACAGCATATTATTAATATCGGGATACATATTTGATTTTTATATCTCAAAAACACAAAGTAGGCGCCGTGCAACCAAGTAGTCTGCTGAACAAAAAAACACTATTAAGGTGATGAAATACTCACCAGGGGTTGGAAGTAAGGACTTTGGGCCAGAGCTACATTTGATGTCCTTAATGTTGAAGATATGGGAGCTGCAAAGCAACCAAATTTGGAGGAAGAAAAGGAAGGCTTTAGCATAATTTAAACAAGCCAGTCTAAGCATTCACTATTCATATATCTTCCCTGAATGCCATTTTAAATTTAAAAGGTATTACAATAGGAATCTGATTCATAATTTTCTCAAGAGTCAAGCATCCTAGACTCTCTCTCTCTCTCTCTCTCTCTCTCTCTCTCTCTCTCTCTCTCTCTCTCACACACACACACACACACACACACACAAGAGTTTAGAATCAATCTGCATATTTTTGTCCACAAGTGTGTTTCGCTTCATTATAGTGCCAATAAAGCAAGCCAAAAGGTCGAGAACTAACCTTTTAAAAGATTCTTGACAGCATAAGCTCCAAGCTTGGAAAATTTAGAAATAAACATAATCCTTACACCTAGATAGACAACAAAATAAGAAGTCAAAATAAAATAAAATAAGATATAAAGCATATATCAAACTTTCATAAAAAGTGAAAGAACATCTCAACATTATTCGCATGTTGCACATTGTTCCAACAGATTAGTGGAGCTGAAAAACGAATTTGAGATGATTGGACAATAGAACTAGAAGGTTAACTAGGCAGGGCGGGAAAAAAATTTGTTTCTTTCTATAACAGAAGATAAAATCTACAAAAATACCTGTAACAGACTTCATTAAATTCTAAAGCAGGAAACTTTCCCCACAAATAAACTACTATCATTTAGAACAACACACATACAGCAATCAAATTTCAGTTAAAGGACATATAAAATTAGGAACTAAGAAAACAAAGTCAATTGAAATAAAGAAGTTAACTAACCCATTCAGTTACCAGATTGCAGACTATATTTAGCAACATACACATACCCCATTTCTACTTCTGCAATAAAAAACCAACTATACTCGAAAGCACATTCCATGCCATTAAAGCACTGTATAGCGATATACACAAGCACACTTAACAGATTAAACTCACATTACAACACAAAATCAATATTCAGCTAAAGCAAAAACGATAAATGCTCATAAAATTAATCATAGAATAACAGCAAAACACAAAAAGAATACCAATATGAAAACATCAAAGAACATGCTTTATGTGCGGCTGCAGCTGCCAAATTAATAATGTAACAGAAATTTAAGAAAATGCAGAAAAGAAAGCTCTTTGTACAAAATTCATTCAACACAATAAGCTACGAAAGCTAGGGCTTTGGCAAAGCTCACAGAAATATGATAAGAAGATAATGAATCTTCCCAGTCGCCGGTAACCGTAAAAATTGTGTCCGCCGGTATTTACTCCGACTCGTAGCCGTCGCGATTCCCCTACTGGAGTCTCTGAACGACTCCTCTTTAGTTTTCGTCTCTTTGGTGGTAATTTTGAGCCGTTTTAGTTTTTTCCTTTTTTTGCGGAATTTTCTAGTTGCAGTTAATGGACCGGCCCAAAAGTTCCCTCTAAAAATACTTGGACACCAACCCAATTGTAGGGAAGATATCATGATTCAGATGTGGGCTTGTTCAGCCATTGTAGTACCCAATTTGATTTCACAAAATGAAGATTTAAATATTTTTTTATTTGTCATCTTATAATTTAAGATAATATTAACCACTTATTTTTTATTTTATACTCTCATTTAGTAATCCAAATTAAAATTGTTAATACTGATCTATTAATTCATTTATGAAAGTAATTTATACGTTGTTGAGTTTTTTTTTTAAAAGGGTTGTCTTCAGAAATTTAAAAATATATATATTATGATAAATAAATAAAAAAATGAATGAAGTAAAAAACTCTTCAATTGCAATGAGAATTGGTGTACATACGACTTTTGTCTGTTGTACAATACAAAGAGTTTGAAGTACATTTTGCAGACTCGTTGTCTCTTCCCTCTCTGTGATAACATGAAGTTTTCTTGGGAGTATTTTCTAGCGATCATCAGTCAAAGATCAAGATTTCTTAATTGTACGTCGAGATTCTTTGAATCTTAGTCCATATACTTCTGCCCAATTTTCTTAAGATTCGATCTTTTGATCAAATTCATCATTTTTCATGGGTAGTACAAGCACAGTTCAAGAAATATCTATGACTGGTAAATCAATTTTTTCCTTTTGATTCTGGAAGTTTCATTCTGTTTTCCTTCATCCTGTTTCAACTCATTATTTGTTTCCCAATTGAAAAAGGGTCCTGAGTTTGATTAAGAATTCTGTGGATATGTTGATTTAGAATCTGGGTGGTAGTACCATTACACAATGCAGAAAATGAGCTTTGGGAACTAAACTTGGAATTGAATTTCCTTTAGCACTTAATAAGGGTGAATTTCTCGGACTGTTCTGGCTCAGTTGCATGACTTCCCTTTTTGCTTGCAGTTAGCATAATGTAATAGTTGTTGGCTTGGACTTGGAAGGAATTAACTGATCTAATGTTTCATTTTTGCCTTTAGGTGGTCACAGGATTCGCTATATTAGCTTTTACATTGTATGATGCTTATACTCTGCGTTTTGCTTACTTGATACTTATTATGAATGCAGTTAGAGAAAAGATGGTGTTCACTTACCTTTTTCCAATTCAACATAAGCCCAAAGTCTGGAAACTAGCAGCTGGGTCAGTTAGAGAACCTAGTCTTGGTTGTCAGGGAAAATATTTGCCTTATCAAGGATAACAATGCTTTAGGATAATTAATGCATAAAAGAAGACGTAGTTACTGCTCTATAAATGTGTTCAACTGTACACTATCATTGGATCTCATATGCTCAATATTTCTGAACTAGGTGTCTCAATGTGCATACCTGCTACCATTCTATGTATTGCTTTTTCAAAATTTCATTGGGAAATTTGAACTTAGATTTAATCTTCTACCTTAAGGAAACAGGTTTTACAATAAGACTTTCTTCTATTCCATTGGTACTTCTGTGGACCTTGCACAAGTACATTAGTCCTGTGGCACGTGGATGGATTTGTCTGTGAACCAATCAAAAGGAATATGGTCAATGTCTCTTGAAGGTCTAGGTCTAGACAAATTTGTTTAACTTCAATGTAAGAGTGATCAATGAATGGATCCTTTACGTGGCTTTGAGTGATCAAGAGTAATCAATTTATTTATTTATTGTCATTTATAAGTTGAATGTCCAGAGGAAACAAAAAGACAGGTTTATGAAGGCCATGGTACAAAGTGAAAAGAGCTGGTAGCATATTAAAACATGGTGAAGGTTGTAACGTGCTATCTTCATTTGTGGGTATTGAAATGTCACTTAGTTACATACTGTTCAACATATTATTACCCAATCAAAACATCCCAGACTTGAGATCCTCAGAGCACATCTTCAATCAGAATATCTAAATTTTATATATTGACCTGAGGTTCTAGTGATTTGAGTCATACGAAAATTCATAAGATCAAAAAACCTGCCAAAGAGCCTTATTTTGACTGGAGTCCCAATACCAGATGACTAGGATCTATTTGTGTTATATTTCCTGAGGCAGAAAGTACTTGTACTTGACTTTCTCTTTCTCCTCTGGGATTGCTATATTTCTTTTGTTGACGTCCTATTCCATATTGACCTGACAGGGTTTTTGGTTTATTTGTTGGCATGGGTCGCAATCCTCATTATTGAAGGACATTATGGATCCTAATCACCTGTGCTATGCTTATGTGATGCTTTAAGAGAATATTATCTCTCATATCCAGAAAGCAATTCCCTGATCATATCTGTTACTGTTTTTGTCACCATAGTAGGTCTTATCTGTTACCTGTATTCCTTGCCCTGTATCCTTTCCCAGAAGGCTAATGGAAAAAGGGGCATTATTTCACATTTTAGTTGTATGCTTTTTATTTGTCTCTCGTTTTGGAAAATGGGTTGTATTTATAACTTGTCTGAATGATTTTTACATGTTAAACAGACGTGGATGTTTTCTCTTCAAGTGCGAGCACACGAATCTCTCTCCTTTTCTTACCAAAATTTAAATCCATTGATCACTTTGCTATAAGATTTTCCATCATTGGGATACAACTGGGCAATATCAAAACTGTGCAGATTGCACATATAAGCATGATGGTTTATAATTGCTGTAGTTTGAAGAATTTTGATGCTTCAATAACAAAACCAAAAAGGGCTTTGGTGATTGAAAGGGTTTTTATCTAATTGGCTGGTTCTAGAAGTAAAGACACAAGCTTTCTATGAAGAAGTCCTACAATGGCTAAATTAGATGTTTGGAGAGTAGAGGATGAAGTAAAAAATTAGTTATAGATGAGAAATTATGAATACTACTACATATGTTTGGTACAGTAAAATGTAGCTTATTTAGTTTGTGTCTTATCAGTGCAATTTTTTGTTTCCTTTATTGATTTGTAATCCTTTTTTTTTTCAAAAGCTGTCACCTTCAAGAAATCTCTTTCCTTCTTCACATTTGACTATTTCATCTGGATAATCGTATTCGCAACTCTCCCCAACCAAGTCTTTTGCCTTCACAGACTCTCTTTTCCAATCTGTTTTGCTTATCACTGTTAGGATTGACACCATACATGCTACTTGAGCTGCTAAAAGTCCATAGCAGAGCCCCAAGAAACCCAGTCTCCAAACAAATGCCAAGGCTATGGCCACTGGTGTTCCCATCAAATAGAATGAATAGAAATTAATACCTGCAGCAGTACCTGGCCTAGCAGTACCCCTAAGCACCCCACAACATGTTGTCTGTGGACAGTTGGCCAGTTCGCACAGTCCAATCACAGGTAAAGTAGCCAATGTTAGCTGCAGAACTTCAGTGTCTGTTGTGAAGACTCTACTCCATGCTTCTCTTCCAACTGTTGTCAATAAGAATCCAAATGCTGAGGTTAGAAAGGCCATTCCCACTGCTGCTATTGTTGCCAAACGGGCCTTGTGTGGCCTTCCTGCTCCCAGTTCATTCCCTACTCTAGTTGAGATTGATGCACTTAGTGCTGAAGGCAGAGTGTACATTAGAGATGTGGTTTGTATGACTATTGCTGATGTTGCAAGAGCAACACGAGGTCTTTCAAGGTAACCTGCCAAAAGTGTCATTATCTCATACCACCACCACTCTAAGCAAACAGCTAAACAACTTTGTAGGGCAAGCCGAAGTAGAGTTCTCCAATCTTCCCCTAATGAAGTTGAAGACAGGTGCTTTGGTATTGGTGCTAGGGGTTTAGACAGTGGCTCACTAGGGACATGAGTGTAAACCATGTAGGTTGCAAGCAAGATCAAGGTGTTAAAGTTTGAAAGAAAGGTGGAAACTGCTATTCCCGGAATCCCTAGCCTAAGAGTGAAGGTTAAGAACATGGTGATGGGGAGGTGTAGAATTATTGCCAACAAAGTGCACCAGAGTAATGGCCATGTTGTACCTTTACTACGTAAGTAGATGCGCAAAGGATGAAGAAGGCTGTTAGCTATGAGATCCGGGATGGCAAACCGGCAATAGAGAGCTGCTATTTCTACTACTTGGGGATCTTGATGGAGGCTTAACATCAAAGGCTTAAGATTGATCCACAACGATCCAATTGGTAAGGATGCAAGAAGTAACAGAATTATAGTTCTTTTAAGAATGAGAGTGGCTATGTTGAAGTTTTTTGAACCAAAAGCCTGGCTACATAATGGTTCCATTCCCATTGCCAGGCCAGATAGAACTGAGTAACCAGTGATATTGGTGAAGCCAATGGCTAATGCTCCTCCAGCAAGCTCCAGGCTTCCTAGTTTTCCCATGCACACAACTAAAATCATGTTCCTAAGGTAGCCAACCAATCCCATGGCAAATATAGGGAAGCCTGTATCTGTCATTTTCTTGATTTCTTCCATTACCTGGCAAAAAGTTTATGAAAAAGAGAAAGTTGTCAGATCCCAGAATGATTCCTTACCCATTTTTACTGGCTGCTTTTTTTGAGTTTTTAAGATTTTGCTCGTGTTTCTGTACCTCTGGTATTGTCTGGCTCATTTCAGTTTGCTCGGCTGCCATCTTTTCCATTTTCTCCTAACTCTTCCCACTTAATTTATGAGCTAAGTAGATTTGACTCAAGAAAAAAATTATCTTCTCTAAGATGCAGCACTAACCATGCATGTTCAGAGAGAGAGAGCTTTGTCTTTGGGGGGGGGGGGATTTGGTTGGTGGTTATAGTGTTAGATCATCTGCAAAGAACAGAAGGGGGCTTTATAGTTTGCAGAAGATAATATGTTTTGCTTTTGAGTTACTGTTAGCCAAAAGGATTTTCACAAACTCTATATATGGAGAATGGGAGAGGCTATTGTAATAGTAATGGAGGCATAATAAACATGTTATTCCCTAGTATCATATATGTGTGCTCCCACGTACCAAAATGTCCCAGCTTCAATTTGTCTGTTTTCAAGATTTATGAGAACATATCCGCTTTCACTTTGAAAGAATCATACTCAAAATGTTAAAATACCTAAATCTATGATATTACCACATGAAGGAGCTTAGATTATATATGATTATGATTAGTAATCATCCTGGTGTGATTATTACGATAATCGGCTATTTTTCATCTCCTTCTTCTTACTTCTTGTCCTTTTTAAAACTTGTAATTAGTATTTCTAGTCAAACATTTTTACTTCGTTATGAGATTCAATGTAGATTCAATTTTTGATTCACTCGTGCGATTGGGATTATTGTGACACTTGCATAATATATTTTATATACTAGTACCCCCTTTACAAAGGGATAACATGGGGTCATGTTGTAAAAAGAACGGTCACTTTCGGAGAAGCAAATTGAGACTTCCAAATTGGCCTCTTAGAACTAATGTGAGAAGCAACCAATTGAGTGAAAACGACTTTGCTTGTAGAGAAGTACTGATATGGGCAGTTTGTTAATAATTCAATAGTACTACTACTACTACTTGCTTACGAGTCTCTAAAGACTAGTTTGCATTGTTGAAGGTAACCAAGAAAATAATTTCCTTACGCTTCAAGACTATTGCTTCTTAATTTCTTTTATTCTTTATTCAATTAATACGTTAACATTAATCACATAATTTAAACAATCTTGGGGACTTTGAGAAAATCCAAGAATATGATGCAAATAACCCTTTTTAGAGATTATAGAAAGGAGGAAAATATACAATAATACAAGAAAGATAGGAAAAAGAATTATAATATATTCGAAACTTTGGTTTTTGTAACTATCAAAGGGTCTAAAGCGTGATTTCTAGGCGATAGGAATTCTGGATGTTGTTGAAGGACCACCATAAAGTTTTACATTGATTATTGAAATTAGGTCGTCTCTTTTTCAAGTTAATGATGAGAAGATCTATAATTGGAAGTGAAAATGCTGAATTTCTGGTCTCTGTCACATTCAAGTTACCGCGTAGCAAAAACTGAAAATACCTTGCATCCAAGTTCCCCCCCCCCCCCCCAAAAAAAAAAAAAAAAAGGCCATTGCTAAGTCCTTGTTTTCAATCTTGCCACACTTCATGTCTGGAAAACTCATCTCTATCTTTTTCTTTTCTCTCTCTCTCTCCCTATTGGGAAAGCTATTGCTACTAGGTTAGTTACTTTTGGACTTGCATGTTTGCCTACCAACTTGTCAACATGATGAATATTTCAACATAATGATTTTGTATATGATCTTAACCATTTCCTATTTTGATTATTCTCCTCATTAATAAATATTTTTCCCTTTTTTCCCCCTAGAATATATACAACCTTATAACTAAATTCTCTTATATCTTTATGTTTCTGTGGGTTTGTGTATTGATGATGTTTGATCAAAAGGGCTGATAACTTTGAAGAATAGTTAAGAATGTCGTGGTCATGTGGAACCATGCATGTGCTTTTTAGTTGTAGCAAATGACTAAGAAAATCAAGAAATTATCCAACTTAATTATCCATCCCCACCACTTATAAAATCTTGTAGAAAAATTGCATTCCAAGGAATCACTAGCTACCTTTCTTTACCATAGTGCAATATAAGATGGGATGCTACACCTTCCTAGCCCGATCCCATTTCTACAGCTAAAATTGTAGGGTTGTTAAGAGAAATATCGCTGTATATCTTTACAAGTCACGTCGATTTTTTATTTTATTTTATTTTTGGCAGTGCCACCAAAAAAAGAGTTTTGTTACTATATGTTGTTTTCTGTCATAGTTTGGTTCCTAAGTCTCAGGCATATGCTTTCAAGAAGTTTCAAACAACCGACAGGGTTCGAATTTTCCCAACAATGTCCGAAAGGCTCCGGCATTTCCCGTCTATTCATTGAACAAAGTCGAAAGTTGAAGAAACCCCTTGTGATTTTTTCATGGAGGTAGAGATCATGACCAAAAGCACTAAACACCAATGGTTTTGTAGATCATTTTATCTCTATACATAAAAGTTTTAGTTGAAGTTTGAAGTTGACATTGGGAATACACTTACTTATCTTCTTCTTTTTCTTTTTCTTTTTTTTGGGAGGGGGGGGGTCATGTCTGAATTCTCTTCTTTCTTCTCTGTTTTTTGGATTGTCTTTTAGTTAATCTTCTTTTGTCAATAAATTAAACTATTTGGATATGTATGGTTATGGTCATTCCTTTCTTTAGTGAATGAATATATATATATAGACGGTAGCTTTTCTTTACTGACGTTTGCATAACTGTGGAGTTGATAATTGAGGAACTAATCATTATTTTGCAGAAATAATGGAGCAAGAAGTGTGATTTATTGACCAAGAATATCACTACTTTTGGTAAAAAATGGGCGACAATGGAAGGGTATCATGAATTAATCCTTATTAGTAGGGTCCATGAGGATTGACATTTCTTACTAGATATAGCACTTGAACTCTAATTTGGTTTAGTCAATATATTATCATTAGTTATATAAATCTATGACATGCTAACCCAGAATCCTTTTTTATTGTATGGCAAATTTGCAAGTCGATCGAGAGCTCTACTGGTGAAATGTTGCCCACATTGAATAGTCTCCTACCCCATGAAGGAGCTTTCATTTAGTCAAATAAAAAAGATCAAGAATTGACCCTTTTTGCTCAGTGTTTATGGCCCCTAGTTTTCCCCTTTTTATCTAACATTGGGTCAGATTAATTCAGTCCAAAATATAGACACATTTAAGGGGTAAAATAATTTTCTACCTAGATTGCTCAAGCAAACTAAAATATAGAAACTTAGGATAGCTACCCCTCCTCTAAGATTGTTCCCGTAAGCTAAAGATTTTCGTAAATCTTTTTATATGCTTTTTTAATCAATGAATTGAATTTTCAAAAGTAAATCTCGTGTGCTATTTTTAATTATCTTCCATTCACTATAGTTATTTTTTGTTTGAATGATTTTATAATGTTAGTGCACGATCTGTCAAGTCTAAGCTACTAGCACTAAAGTTAAGTTTCTAACAATCTAAAAAGCACGTATTTTTATATTATGTATACAAGAGATTAAAAGAAAAAAAGGA
Organism: Apocynum venetum; assembly: GCA_019593545.1. Classification (NCBI taxonomy): domain Eukaryota; kingdom Viridiplantae; phylum Streptophyta; class Magnoliopsida; order Gentianales; family Apocynaceae; genus Apocynum; species Apocynum venetum. Next base: position 4,886,430 of record SRSM01000127.1, read on the forward strand.
AATATTTCCTAGCTAGGCTGACACAAGGACAGAAGTGCCAACGAGAGGCATTAATGCTATACTAGTTATAAATTAGAATTTCAAGATTAAACATCTTTCGGTACCGATGGGATACCACCAATCTTTGTACATGGAAGTCTAGACAACACATTCAACCCGGCCTCGTGTGCATGTTGCTCTATTGCCTCATCTTTAGCTAACCTTTTCAAAGAACCAAATCTTAGTCAAAGTTCACAAGCAGTAGTACTAAAGAGCAGGTAAATGAGAGTACCGATATATATATGTGTGGTATGTAACACTAAATATGGGAAGGTTAATGGACCTTATATTTATGTCAAAAACATATATGGGATACAAACTTTTTAAATATATAATAACGATCTAGATCAGTAAGACAAATTTTATTTTATTTTTTTGTGGATGAATTTAACCGATCACCCCTTCAAGTTTCATATATATGACACCTTTTAGTTCAAATTGTCAGCATTAACTGACAGGAATTCGCTACTTGCATGGTACATAGTCGATTAGACTGCATGTTTCATCAAAAGAGCAACGTGTGTAATACTATTGTTCTATTATTTTTAGTAGTTTTTCCTTTTGCAAGAATTCAATAGGGTTCGGTTATTTTCTTGATTAGTAAAAGGTGAAAAAGCATCATCATCAAGATCTTGTATTAATATGATCAATAAAGCAGCAAGAGGGAGGCAAAAAAGTTTCATGGTCCTAAAAATTGGGTAGAACAAACGAGATTTAAAATAAAAAGAGGCTTATCTAGGTGATGTTTGTCTCAACATGGCATGTGATCATGTTAAAAAATGAAGAGTCTGCATGTGATGATGAAGTCATGAAAATGCATGGCCTTAGAGATCATACAAGATCAAACCTGTTTCCTTATTGAGCTGAACATGCTGGCAAAGGATTTGGAAGCTTGAAGGTGAGTATGGCTAGTCGATGTTAAAGTGCACATTACCTCCATGTGCATAGAGAACTATGCAGTTTTGAGTATATATTTTGATAGGACATTGTCCTAATTTCCATCACCTTTTTAACAGCACTTAACTAGAAAAAACTCCAACCATATTTTGAAAGCTCAGAAGGACACATTTTTCATTAGTAAAATGAGCCATATTTCAAGAAGAAAAAAGGAAAAAAGAAAAAGAGAGAGATAGAGAGAGAAAAAAAAAACGAGGGTTTTTGCTACTTTTGCTTGAAGCCCTTACGGTAATCTAATGAGAATCATAAAGAGATGAAGTTTTTTCTTCAGAAATGGTAAAACCCATCTCATATGCTTGGGAGCCCTTTAGTCTGATCGATCAGAGATCCAGTGTGAAGTCACAATCATGAGAGGAGTAGTTAACAGTCAACTCCATCCAGCAAATTCCATGATCAGCAAACTCCTAAATGGTAATTTTGGTGGCCCTTCTTTGTAGTCCTAACTTCCTAAATATGTAGGACCATACCCTTAATTTGTTACGCCAATTAATGATTCATGGCTTCTAATTTAATCAAACTTCTAAGATTTGAATATACCTTCCAATAATGATTTTTGATGATCATTAGATGCTTGAAAGATAGATTATGATAAGACAATGCATGTCTTGCATTGATGAAATTTGGAATTTGATATGAATTATGGATTTAATGTTTACTATCTTAGAGTGAAAAAGTATCATTTGTCATGAAAGCCAATTGCATGTGCAAGTAACCCAAAGTGTATAGTTGCCAACCTTTCTGCTTTAGTTGTCAAAGAAGAGGAGCAATGGTGATTTTCCATATGAGTTAAAAAAACAGACTTATTAGACCTAATCTTTACTACTCTAAAATTTTGTAGTTCATGGAGAATTACACTTCAAAAAAGATATTCGGTATTGGATGCCTTTCTCAACCATTTAGCTAAACTCAAAGAACATCATACCAGTGAATTAGGCCACTATTAAAGAATGAAAGATCTAGAATTGTTTGGTTGCAGGGCTGATGTTGTTTAGTTCGAGATTTATGGGTTTGAATCCATATTCCATAGGTATGGTTAGAGATTATCCAAACCCTTATTATAATCATTCATTTTGATTACTAGGGTTTCAACTCAAGCAACATCCATATCCCTCTTATCTATCAATTATGGTCACATACATTCTTTATAAAAATCAAACTCATATAAGTTTAAAGTAAAAACTCATACTAATCACAAAATATTTAACCCATATTCATATCCATGGTCCAGTAAGAATCAAAGGCTCCCTAAATCTTTTACTCCCTTTGTCCATATTGAATGCCTACATTGTTTAATTTTGGAAATCAAAATTGTATATCTATTTTAGTAAAATGAGCATGTTAGCATTGAAAACTATACTAATAATCTCATTAATTTAAAATTTTATATTTCACTAATTTTTCGTGCACTCTCAATATTAATTATATTAACAATAAATATAATATAATAATTTTTTATAATTAAATTTCAAAAATTTCTAAAATTTAAATTTAAAATGAATATTCTATTTCAAAATAAAATAGTAATATTTTGAGGAATGAGCCAAATAGATGTGGGTTGAGTTGAGTGTTAGTGAGCAGTTGTTTTCCAAGTGGATCTTTAATCTTTATGCTATATACACAGCGTAGAGATATACATGGGCTGGGCTCACTATATCAACTTTACAGTACTAGTCGGCTTTTTAGCGGACCGAATTCTGGGCCACAATGGCAATATATATTGTATCTAATGAAAGATTATTTAAACCCATTGTTAGGAAACGGCCACATAGAAATTAGATACTTTAAAGGACCTTATAACGGATTTTTATATCCATAAATAAAAATAATTGCCATCAAACATATTTTCATTTGAGTCTTTTTGACTAAAAGAAGAATATTTCATCTATATGGAATATTTAATGTTATTTTATTTTAAAATTATATTGTGAAATATTATCTAATAATATATGTAAATAACTTTATATTACGATTCTTGATCTAATTTAAAAAATGAGATGCATAAAAAATTCAAATTGTAACAAAAATATATCCATTATTAATTCCACTATAATATTACGATATCTAATCAAAGTCATTAGAATACAAAGAGACGAATTAGTAGTACTCGATCAAATGAGATATGTAAAGAAGGGTTTTTATAGTTAATTAACTGTAATAAATAAATAAAATTGACCATTAAATGGTAATGCAATTCTTGTGTCTAAATTAGGATCGCTATCGTTATGCAAGAACTTTAATCCCTATGTGTTGACAGCCTATCCTTTTCATTTCTTAGTTTTTGTCATGTACATCTTTTCTCAACTTTCAATTTATTTCTCATGGTTTTATTGCTCACAAGACTGTTTGAATTGTTTCTTGTTAGATTAGATTTGATGTCTAATGATTGCTTGCTTCCTCCAGGCTATGCTCTTGCTTTGGATATGACCGCAAGGGAGATTCAGGCTACAACAAAGGTGTGAATTCCTCATACCCTTAACTTTTTCTTTTCTTTTCTTTTTTTTAGTTTTGGTTTTGTTTTTGTTTCCTTCATTTCCTGAAAAAAAATTTGATTTCAAGCATGTTATGAGTATGTAAGAGATTTTAGTTTTGGTAGCTGTTCTTGTATTTAACTTCAGTGTCGTAATTTGGTGTGTTCTGTGTGTGCTAGATTGCAGGTTTACCATGGACTGTAGCTAAAGGCCAAGATACTTTGACACCAATTAGCTCTATTTGTAAGTATTTGCGTACGTGATAATGCATTTCTTTTTTTCCTAAGTTTGTCTTGTATATTGGTCTCTAATATGTGAAGCTAAAAGAAAGAAAGGTTTTCATACCAATCATTATTAGAGGCTACAGAAAAAAAAATTCATTGTGTACAGTGTGGATTTTGTTTCTCTTTCTTCCGTCTCCCTGATCCATCCATTCAAAATGTATTATAATTGTTTGGTACTCTTCTATCTCATCAACGAAAAATCATCATTTAAACTTTCTGCAGTTACCTGCTCAATGGTTCCAAACCCTGATGATTTAGAATTATGATTTTTCTGATATGAACTCAATAATAATGTTATGGATCAACTTTGCTGATTAATATGAATATAATAAAATCACATGTTTCAATGGTTTCATTTTATATGAATTATAAGTTAGAACAAAATTTGGAAACAACTAAAGCTCCCCGGTTGAGATGGAACAATTTTTCTTTGGTTCTTATCCAAAATGTATTAGCTAATTGTTGCATTAATGTAATACATGATATATAAAAAAAAAAACTCACTCTCAAACTTTTTCTAGAAAATTGTTAATTTAGAAAGAATGACGTAATTATTTATATAATGTTCTTAAATTTTTTTTTATTATGAATAAATAAATTATCGGTTTAATCATCACTTAAGACTTAAGAGTCAAATGGAAAAGAAAGATTAGGGTATAAAAATTTTAGCTCAAAATACACTATAATTATCAACCCAAATATAAACTCTTTTCTAAAAATTTTAAAAATTTTGGTCATTAAGGTAATATTTAGAATTGTTAAAGTAATTTTTTATAGGATATATTGTATATGTTTTAAAATAAGTATATTTCTAATATCAAATATGATTAGTTTTAAATTTTATTTTTATTTTAGTGGAGGGATGAGATTGATAATTATTTTGGAAAGATAGAGTGAGAAATTAATTTAAAATATTTATTAAGTGTATATTTGAAATTTAATATTAAAATTTATATTATTTGTAAAGTTTTTAATGAGTGTGTAAATATTTTAAATGGTAATTATTTTGTAACAGATGGAGAATAGAAAATGGAAATCAGCATGAGCCAAAAATAAAATGTTTTACTCGTGCTATTTTGGCCATAGCAGCTAAGTACGATGATATGCCGGCGAATTTATCAGAAACTGCCAAAGAACTCCCACCGGCGGTGGCTTTACTCTTCCACCGCTGCGTTGTCGCTGAGGGCCACAGTTGGTGCTGCCGTCGGCCAAACAACGTTTCCACTCCTGGGCCCAACTTCTCAAGCTTTCATTTTTCGAAGCCCCACCACAACTTCGTTTCCATTCACCAAGAAGTTCAATTACGTAAGTCTAGTTTTCTTCTATCAATTACATTAAGGTTTTATAGAATTTGTTCTTGCTCAATCTTATGTCATTGGATGTCCATTTCTGTTTTGTTTCATGGTTAATTCTTCAGTTGCCTCAACATTTCACTTCTTTCTTTCTTTTGTTTTTTTTAGTCAAGATTTAATCTTTAAAAGTTAATTGTACTTTACATGAATTTAAATTCTTTTTCAAAGCTTCAATGTAATGTAGCGCTCAAATGAAAAGTTTCTTGATAAAAAATTGTGCAAATGGCATGAAGCGAGAGGTATACATGAGAGTCTGCAAAAAATTGGAAACTTGGATTCTAACTTTTTTATAGCTGGTTGTTTGATTGTATCTTGTCATGCACTTTACATATAGAAATGGGTTCTTGGTGCTCCTCCATTTTAAATGCTTTGTCTTGAATGTGATGTACTGTGAGAGAAGGGATGGATTTTCTTTTTTAAGTAAAACTGTATCAAGAATTATATATATATATATATTATGTACGTATGTATGTACGTATGTCTAAAAGCTTGAGGAATTGTTCTTTTCAGTTGATTTGTGTCAGTCGAGCAGAAGTTGAATTTTTTTGCGTTAGCTTAATTTTTCGAAGAGCTGTATATGTGGGATTTGGGTTGTTGTCTGATATATTTGTTCATATTTCTGTAGTTGGATGGGTGGTTTGGTGTAAAATGGTTCTGTTCTTCAACTCAAGCTCCAGCTGATACTTCAGTTCGGTAGGATAGTTGATGTTCCTTTGGCTCAAACTGGAGAAGGTATTGCTGAATGTGAACTTCTCAAATGGTTTGTGGATGAGGTAATAATTTGGATTGATGCCTAGATATAGCAATGAATGCCAAGAATAAATTTATTATGTTCTAATTTTCAAAACTTGACAATTCAATTCCCCAGAAATTTGGTGCGATAGAGGTGGTACTACTGGGGATCCATGTAATTTTGAATGATGATGAATGCAACAACTAACAATCTACTTATCAAGGGGGAAATTTTTTTCTTGTTGATTCACTTGTTCAGCTAACTAAACTACTCCAACTAGGGAATTGAAGCAACCATATCTTTCCTGAAGGAAATCTGTAGTCATTTTAGTTATTTATTGGCAGTACAAATCATGTACCAACTGTCAGCTAAACAAATTTGGAAATTTTATTCATGAGCTTTAGGATTCCTCATAGTTGATCTCTTGAGACCTTTAGTTTCTAAATGTTCCTGTCTAGTTACAACTGTCTTTTTCTTTAAAAAAACAATTTATTATTTTTATAATGCCATTTCACTCAGTGATGATGGATGGACTATAATTTGTTGCATGCTCTTCTAGCTATCTCTCAGTCTTAATTTTCCTATTTTCTGCTGTCAGCTGATGTACTGTGAATCGTTCCCTTTTACGGTTTAGTAGAATAATTAGTGAGTTTCTGTACTTCTGTTAGCTTAAGATTTGGTATAAATCAGGCTGTCATTTATCCAGACCACACCTTTATTTTGTGTAGACAAATACTTCATATAATTTTAAAGGATGATAGTTTTGTGGCAGGGTGATCAAGTTGAGGAATTTCAGCCACTTTGTGAAGTTCAGAGTGACAAAGCTACCATAGAAATAACCAGCCGTTACAGGGGAAAAGTTTCTCAAATTCTCCATGTTCCTGGTAACATTGTAAAGGTAATCTCTTTATATGAATATTTGTATCTTCTCGGTTTTAAAGAAGTTCTCATACACTTGGCTATTTAATTCAGTGTTGAGTTCATGTAACATATAAATGTGACTATATAGAAAACTTTCCTGAAATGCACTACCAAAGTCAGTCACAGAACTGCTTAATGACACATCAATGAGGTGGGGAATGAAGCATAAATCAATCATGCCACCAATTCCCATGGTTTTCAAATGATAAACTTGTTGGGCAGCAGATTCTGCTGTAGTGAATTGATTCTGGTTTGATGGATACTGTTTCTTTATGTTCTCTTTGAGAAATTTATATGGGAATTTCTCCTTTGTTTCTGTTAAATGTAATCACAGTCACTTGTCATGTTCTAAGAAACCTTTTAAGTTTTAACTCTCTAATACACCTTTTGGTCCTGGTACTTTTTTGGCTCATGCTGTAGCACCTTCATGCTTGCTACTTAATTTTTTTTACTCTTTCTTCCCTTCTTTTCTACAATGCATCTGCGAGCGAGAATTTCAACTTCTTATGGCTTTCCAATTCGGTTACATCCTCAGTTTTATCCTATTTTCAGGTTGGGGAAACTCTACTACAAATGGTTGCTGAGGAGACTTTTGACACCACCCAAGGTACGGATTCTTTAGGTAGTTTGAGGATACTGGATCCGGATATGGTTGGAACAGATTGTCACAGTTCACCTTTTAGGGAGAGTGACAGTAGTAGAGTTCTATCAACACCTCATGTTCGTAATCTTGCTAAACAATATGGTATTGATATTAATGATGTACATGGAACTGGTAAAGATGGAAGGGTATTAAAAGAGGATGTCCTCAAGTATGCTGCAGACAAAGGAATCATCAAGGAAAATCCAACTTCTTTTAGCACTACTCCCTCAGAACAGTCTCAAGGGGGAGATAAAATTCACCCCGGTGCTTCTCTTGCATCTTGTTGGGAGTTCGAGGATAAGAAAATACCATTGAGGTATTTCCATTCTCCAAATAAAACTCAAATATGGATGGTTTATATTTAAACTTTTGTCCACATCAATGCTTGTCTTGTCACATGCAAAAGAGATTGAACATGGTTAATTGCTGTTATGGTTTAGATAATGATGGATTCTTCTGGGATTCAACTGAAGCTAGCACTGGTGGTAACTGGTAGGAATTGAGTCAATTGACCTGTATCTCAGTTAAGAAAACCATGTTATGGATATTTATCATATTCTACTTGGTGGGTAAAATTTTTTCTGAGTGTCAGGATTGTTTTCGTGAGAGATATTGAATAAAATTTGGGATACCATCCATAAGAAAACTTCAAGAAACCTTTCAGAAATGTTTTCTGAACTGTTTTCTTATGTCCTAAACTTTTTTAAAAATTAGAACATGAATGATCAAGAAAATTTCTTTGAAAGTTCTGCTACTATTTTGGTTAAACTTTATGCTGCTACTATCTTATGTGGTTTCTATTGTTGTTACTTCAGTATTCCTCTGATTTTTAAGAAAGATTCACATGCAATTGTTGTCAGCTTCAGTTTCTTGGGGATTTCCTGCTATATATCACATGCTTGAATATATAACCTTTGGCAAATATTTAGGTTTGCTGGACCATGCTGGTCAAATTTGATGGCATGCACTTCATGATTGAATTGTTAAATTAATAGAGTGAAACTTAATGACATGTACATGACAATAGTTTTGGACCAGGACTAGAGAAGTATGTTTTAATACTGGAAATCTCAAAGGTGATAAGGTAGTTGGCTAACTTTTAAAGTTTTGTGCAGGGGATATCAGCGAGCTATGGTCAAGTCAATGAGCTTAGCTGCTAAAATACCCCATTTTCATTATGTTGAAGAGATTAACTGCGATGCACTTGTGGAGCTCAGAACATCCTTTCAGAATGAAAATTCTGATCCTGAGGTCAAGCATACTTTTCTTCCTGTCTTAATCAAGTCACTTTCGATGGTGCTGAATAAATATCCGTGGCTGAATAGTAGCTTTGATGAAGAACTGAATGAGGTTATTCTTAAAGGTTAGTATATTTTAGTTTATTAGCAGTTGCTCCAACTGTCTGCTTCATATAGCAATGTCTGTAGTTTGTGCTTGTGAAGTAAGGGATATTTGCTGCATCACCTCTTATACCAAGCCATGATATTGATAAAGATCATGGTAACCATTTAGGTATTGCTTTACTAACTTAACCTACAAAAAGACAAACTCTTCATGTTTCCTTCATTCGGATATTTACCACAATATCATTTGTGCTGCAAGGATCCCACAATATTGGAATTGCTATGGCTACTCCAAATGGTTTAGTTGTACCAAACATTAAGAAAGTCCAAATGCTGTCAATCATCGAGGTGAGTTCATTTGGAATTTGTTGAACTTGAGGCATCTCTTTCCTATTTATTACTTAATTCTTTTTGTTACTTGTCTCCTATTTTGCTCCTTCTCCTTTTTTATGATGGAGAAAAATACTGAAATATGATTTCTATCAGACTTATTGATCTGCACCATTCACAACAATCAACCTTTCGTATTTGCTTTTATCTACGAAATTTCACAATTTGTTCTTGGTAAAAACTGTACTCTGTAACCGTAAGTAGTGCTGGAAGAACATCATTTAACCAATTCCTCAAAGCACATAACTTTCTTTTTCATCAACTTAAGAATCACAGAATACTCAAGTCCAGTAAGTTTCTTGAACCCAATTCTTTTAGTTAGCAACCAGCCTGCAATTTATGTCAGTTAGAGTTGTTTGATATTTCTTATGTCTGCTTTTGTCTGAAATGAAGTTCTTATGTCTGCAGATAACAAAGGAGCTTTCGCGGCTTCAGAAATTGGCTTTAGCAAATAAACTCACTACTGATGATATAGCTGGTGGAACTATAACAATAAGCAACATTGGAGCAATTGGAGGAAAATTCGGTTCCCCTCTAGTCAATACACCTGAAGTTAGCATCATAGCTCTGGGCCGCATGCAGACAGTTCCTCACTACGCTGAAGACGGAAACTTGTATCCTCTGTCAGTCATGACTGTAAGTGGTCATTGTTTCTCATGTTTTTCATGGTTTGTGATTCGTGAAGTACCTCACTTAGTATAGGGTGATTATAATCCTTGTCTCACTGGTGTATATAGCTAGCATAAGCATCCATCATAGGAGTGTATTAAATGAGATGACAGAATTTTTTAGTTTAAAATTTCACTTAGTGGTGGTTTTTCCTTAAAAGGATTGACCATGTCCTGCTGCCTGTTGAGGGGTTGGGGGGTAGAAGGGGAAAGTTGTTGCTGGCAGATAAAATGTGAAGAAGAAAAGAGACTGTTATCTCCCACCCAATGATTGATTTTGGAAGAATTGCTTCTCCCCTCTGATATGGTCCTTTTATTCTCAGGTAAATATTGGTGCTGATCATAGAGTCCTAGATGGAGCAACTGTTGCAAAGTTCTGCAATGAATGGAAGCTATATATTGAAAAACCAGAGCTTCTACTACTGAACATGAGATGATAGTATCAGACTAGCGAGCCTTTAACATCATGCACCAGCTTCTGCCTTCGCAAACCTTTTGCCATTTAGTTCATTTACTCTTGCTCGAAGCAAAAGCTTCACTCGTACAATCATTCCACAACAAAATATCTAGGCTTGGACTAGTTTTTTCCCTGGTGGGAACATGAAGAGAAACAAAAGTTGGGATGTTGGCAGCAGTAAAGCCAGTCTTTCTGGCAGCATCATGCTTCCTCTTACAGTGTATAATAATAATCAATAATGTTTGATCATAGTTTGAATGATTTTACTGCAGCAAGTATGCAAGATGAAATGAAAGAGTGAGACTGAACCAATTTACTTTGTAATCTTGCAATGATGTTATAACTGATATCTCAAAATTTGCTCAGTTGCATTAATCTCCCATACCCCCTTCCCCACCCCAAACTCCCCTTTTTTAGAGTTATTTCCAACTCAAACCATGCTCTACTCTTCTCACAAGTTGCATACTCTGCTTGTCATTTCACGTCATTTTTTTAAAAAACTTTTTATAGCTTTACATTTTAATTACACATCTTTATCAATGGTTCATATATTACATTATATTTTTATTTAATTAATAATGTTAAAGCAAGTGAAACTCATAAATCATTCAATTAAAAAAAAAAAAAACAAATGGTGACCTCCATCGAATGCAATGATATGATAATGCAGGTAGGTCCATATATCATTCAATATCACAATTTTTTTTTTGTAAACAAGTAGTGGACTCTACCAATTCCCAATGATACGGGTGCTTGCTTCTCTAAGCAACTCCTCGCTCCTAGATGATAAATTTTCTTGGAGGAGATGTTCTTATTCATATAAGTGAGTAAATAATTAAGTGCGTGGATAATGAGGTTTAGTTGGCTTGCAATAGTGAATTGGATGGCATGAGAACTAATGCACTGCATGTGTGCATACCAGCATTGAATAAGGAATAAAATAAGTTTCACTTGATAGAAAAATAATAATAATAAGATAGATAGCACTTAAAATAAATGCATAAACTTTGTCATACAATCTATTTTTAAAAGTTATTTAAAATAACCTCTTATCAAATAATAGAACAGACGTATAACACACATCTTTTTTAAAAAAATATTTATGTCAAATTTTTTAAAAATTGAATTTAATAAAAAAATTAAAAATATCCCTTAGGAATGATTTATTTTTGAAATTATACCATTATTATTAAATATAAAAGCAACTATTATTCTCTTAAAGAGACAAATTTGAATTTTCCTTTTTATTACATAGGTCTTTAGAAGGAAAGTAATTTAAAAGACAAATTTACCCTTTAAAAATACTCACGTACATGTATTTTTTATTGTAATAATTAGTTGTTTGAAAAATATATTTGACCTTCACTGATCTTATTGAATTTCGGGTATAAGTTTGGGTATTAAATGGTTAATTTTCCAATTTTTATGAAGTATAATTACTCATTTTTAAATGTGGAGGGGTATAATTATAAAATAATCATTTTAGGGGCATTATCGTCATTAAGCATAAATAGAAAACCCTAGACCTCGACCTCCCTTCTATGCAATCTCTATAACCCTACTAATATAAACCTTCCGCCCAGAAACCCAGTGCCGTCATTGCCATCAAGCGCAGGTTCCTGCTTCAGCAAAACCAGCTATGGTATACAAAAATCACATCTTTTTCTCTCTACATCTCAATTTTCATGGTCTTCGTATTGTCATTTGTTTGGTTCTGATTTTGTTTATCCTTTTAGGGTATTGATTTGAAAGCCGGAGGCAAAAACAAGAAGACGAAGAGGACTGCCCCCAAGTCCAATGATATCTACCTCAAACTCCTTGTTAAGGTGTGATTTGGGTGTATTTGTAAAATGGTTTTGTGGGGCTTTATGTGTTTTTTGCGTATTTGTTTATATGTGGTTGTTGTATGTTAGTAGTTCGAATGGTGAATTTCTCGTTAGCATTTCTTGTGTTTTTATGGTAGTTGTATTGAGCGTTGATGTGTTGTATGTGTTATAATAGCTGTACCGATTCTTGGTCCGGAGGACACAGTGCAAGTTCAATGCGGTCGTATTGAAGAGGCTGTTTATGAGCAAGATTAACAAGGCTCCTTTGTCACTGTCTAGGCTCGTGAAATACATGCAGGAAAGGTACTTTCTTGACGTGACCTAGTTTATGTTTGTGTTGGGTTGGATTTAATGAATGCGATTTTCCCCCCTGTTTCTAATCTTCTTTTTAGTAAGCGTATCAAGAGTATTCTAGTCTTATTATTTTGGTAGATATTTAAGTGATTTGTTATAAGATTTGTCAATTGAAGATCATAATTTGTTAGGACAATCGGTTGACTCTAACTCGGGATAAAGGTCCTAGACGACTGTAAGTTTAGCATTTCAAGGTTTAATTGATATACCACGGAGGATAGTGGTGATGAAGTGACCTTTGCTCTTAATGTATTTGGCAAGTATAGTCAAGAGATGACGAGAGAAACAGACGTTGATCATTCATTTACAGTGCAGTTTGTTAGCTAAATCTAGTTAGTCACACAGGCATTTTGTATGCTTTTTTTGTCATCTACACCGTAATAATTAATATGAATAAATCTGATCGTGGTTAATCAAAATATCTTAGGCCAGTTGTTTGGATTTTTGTCAAACTTGAACTTTATTATCATATATCATTGTGGAGTGTAGCTTTCTGTTAAGACCTTTGATATGCTCATGGGAGGGGTTTGCCAAGGTATAGGTTTTTTTAGATCAAGGAAACAGCAGAGCAATAAAATTAACCTGGTGAACTGAACCCCAAGCTTTCCTTAATCTATCCTCGTGTTTATGTAATGTCTCTGGTTTCTTCTTCAGGAGGACAAGGTTGCAGTGATTGTTGGAACAGTCACTGATGATATTAGAGTTTATGAAGTGCCTGCAATTAAGGTGGCTGCCCTGAGGTTCACAGAGACTTCAAGAGCAAGAATTGAGAAGGCTGGAGGAGAGTGTTTGACTTTTGATCAGTTGGCCCTTCGGGCTCCTCTGGGTCAAAACACAGTAAGCACCTGAGCATTTTGCGAAATTGCTTATCTCATTTATTCATGCTTTTCTGGATTCTCATATTTGAACTAGAAGTTCTTAAATTTTCCTTCGGATGCACAGGACTTTCCGACCTCATGCCTGTGTAACAATGATTTGTGGTTCTTTCTGGAATTTTTGTTAAAAGTCCTTTCCTGTTTTAAGATTGCATTGTTGGATAAATATGCACAAACCATCATGGGTCTTTTAGGTGGGCTAACTAAACAACATTTTCTTTGTACATGTATAGCTCGGTTTTTTTTTTAGTCTTTGGATGGTCTGACCTCATTAAATGGGTCAGACTAGTTTCAAATTTATTCAATGTCAATGTTTTAACTTGAAATTGACATCTTTGTTTACTGCAGGTCCTACTTAGAGGTCCAAAGAATGCACGAGAGGCAGTGAAACACTTTGGTCCAGCTCCTGGTGTACCTCACAGCCACACCAAACCATATGTTAGGGCCAAGGGTAGGAAATTCGAGAGAGCAAGAGGAAGGAGAAAGAGCAGGGGCTTCAAAGTTTAAGTTGGTTTTCCTATTGAATTGGCCCATCTGTTGGCCAAACAATCGAACTTTTATCTTGTCAATTTTGTCAAAGTTTATTTCTTTGGAGGCACAATCTATTTACTGTGTTACTTTATTGTTGAATTAGAACATGTTTCACTTTATAACTTCCATTTCCCCATTCAGTATCAGTTAGTCTTTTATATTTTGATAATTGCTTTGTGGGATTTCGTTGGAGTGAAAAACCTGCTGTCTACCTCGTTATTCTCTGGCGTTATGTGTGGTTTTCTATCAAATTATTTAGTTATGGTGTTCAAAATTTCAGTAGGCATCTTTGGTACTTGTTGAATACTATGTTGAAAACCATTTGCATGGTCAAGAATCCTCGGTCATACCTCATTGGACTGATTTCTTTTTCATGGTTACCATCTGCATTAAATGTGTGCTGAGTCAGATGCTGCAAATGCTACGATTCTCGTGTTATGGTCCTCAAGTGAGAATTAGATTTTCAGAACAATTGAGATGTTCTATGCTCTTAGAGAATTGGATGTCTTTGTAAAATGCTTATCGCTCTCTGCTTTCCGAAGTTAACTTGCAACAATTGGGCAGTGCCTCCAAATCTAGTGCCCTCCTTGGCGATAGATTATCATGTCGTAAATTAATTGACAGCAAATTCGTAGGTAAACTAATCCATTTTAAATGAACTAATGCATTGAACATAATGTGGATAAAAAGGCTATAGAGCATCAATCGAATGAACTCGCACGTTGTACACCAATTTTTACAGGGTAAATGGAACATCAAGAAACTGCTACTTAGTAATGGGGACTTCAAGAAATACCTATTAAAATTAGAAATGCTTATTGGTTCCATTTTGTTCATTCTTGAAGAACTCATGAACAAAGCCATCAACCGAGTTTGACAGTCAAGAAACTGCCAGTAACCACCCTTCTTGAAATGGCCATACATGAGAGACACACGCGTCTCTTCTCTCCACAATAAGGCCATAACTGCTTCTATTTCTGCACTCTTTATGGAACTTCCCTCTGTCAATCTCACTGTAAAACGTCGTAGAAGACAGTAATTGACCCTCGATCACAATGCTCATACACAATGGACTATCTGCCATATTCATTCTCACAGCCTACTTGCTTTCCCTATCCTTTGCTTCTCAACTTGCAAAATCAGGTTCCAATTCAATTTTCAGTTAGATATTAAAGTATGTGTGCAGAATTTAAGTTATTGTTGCTGCTAAAGTTTTTCAGCAATTTTTTTTTGGGGGGGGGGGGATGATTGGTGATTTTTGCAGATTCCATGCCCATGCCAAGTTTTGCTTTCAGTTGGTCAGATGAGAATGGCACTTTCGAGGCTGGGGAAGTAGCAACCATAAAGGTTAAGGTGCTGGGAACTTTTGAGAGAGAAAAATACAAGCACCCTTTGAATCCTAACGTTACAGTTAACAATAAGATAGGAAATAGTACTTTCATTTCTGGGGTTTCAACATATTCTGGTGGTGATCTTAACAATTGGAGGATTGCTTTCATCCCTATCAGGGTTGGTATGTTCAATGTGCTCATCAGTGACGAAAATTTCAATGTCTTGGACTCTTCCCTGCATTTTCAAGTCACCCCAGGTTTCATTTTTCTTTTTTCTATCTTATTTCTCTTGGCCAATGAATGATAGATTTGATTTCTGTGTTCCGAAAAGATTGTCACTTTTCCTATTTCAGGAAGTCTATGGGATGCAATAGATATTTTTTTGGTGAAAATTTAATCCTTAGATTCATAGATCTCGTGCTTATGAGATTATTTTGTCCTTGAGCAAGTAAATAGCTAATGCACAGCATCATCTTAACTTACTGGTGTTCTTCTCATGTTTATCTTTGTAATACATATAATTGGTATAAGTTCTACAGATTAGTATTTGTAGCTTTCTTGAGAATAAATTCAGTGTAACAAGGTTTCCTTCATGCAAGAGGACTTAACATTAAAGTTGGGCTTGACTGATTTTGGGTATTTGGATTATTTATTTATGAACATTACTGTAGAACTTCAAATGATTTTATACACTGTTTCAACATTTTTTCTTTAAATTTACTTATTTTTCTCCGGTTTGTAAGTAGCCATGTTCTGAAGTACATTGTTCAATATGAAGGGAAAAGGTATCCAGCTGCTGGAACCGTGTCGTGGTTGGGTGCAGTTGATGAATTTATTGCAGGAATGAAAACTACAGTTCTCATACTTCCAAAAGATGAATTTGGGAATAATATCTCTTCAGCAACTGAAGGAGAAAACTCTTATAATTTTGCAGTGTCTGTATCTCTTTCAAATGGTTCTGTTGCAAGTATACTCAACATCACCGATAAGGGGTGGAACCATTTAGGATATCTCAGCATTGAATTTATTGTGGCTACATCTGGAAGTATCTTAGTTAATGTTCAAGAGCAAAATGAAACTTTGATAGGTTCCCCACTGCCACTTGAGGTGAAGCCAGGTGATTCATGTAAGCATTACTATGATTGTTTTCAGAATGCAGAAAAAGCCAATAGATCTGTAGGCCATATAATTTTCTGTAATGCTTTGTTTGCTAAGTATTTGGGTGGCATGGCTACTGGTTTCTGGGGTTTCATTATACTTGGCACATTGTTGGTGCAAAAGAATGCTTTTTATTCAGAAAAAAGGCCAACTTGAACTTTGCATAAATTATCCCAGAGCTGTGTTTCAGCTTTTCAGTGATAAGTACTACTACTTCTACTGAGCATAAATTACCTCAGTTTTGGCACAATCTGCACACAAAAAAACAAAAAGAAAACCCACTGTCATCTTTCTGCTGTTTTAGTTTCTGCATGTTTTCTTGCAGGACCTCTTGAAGTCTCCAATTGTTTACTTCGCTTCAATATTTTCGTGAAATCCTTCCAACTTTTTTCTGTGATGGAAGCTTTTATACATCAGCGTGATCAATATGGAAATCCTGTTCCAGGACCATATGCATTTGATGTCGAAGTTTTGGAAAAGGGGACAAATTTGTCTATGCCTATTTCAGATCTGCTCTTTAAAGAGGTTGAACCTGGTATTCAGGGGTTTTCTTTTAAGCTATATGAACCAGGGGACTTTATTCTCTTGATATCTGACAAAGGACAGAATAATCTCATTTCTAATGTGCCATATGACTTCACAGGTTTATATAGGTAATAATCTCAACTGTTCAAGTTCATAAGTTGGCACTTTATGATATACCAAGATCAATATTGGAGACAAGGCTATTCTCCAATGGATTTTAGGATCATCAAATTAGCACCACTTCAATGAGTTGATGTTAGTAAAATTAATTTTTCTAACTCTTCCATGACAAACTGGACATTGGCTTTGATGCAATACAGGAGTTATGGTGACTGATGCTAGTTTTTCTTTATTTGATGTTCGCATGCATGAAAATCGTTTTATTCACCATTTCCAGCTCCAAATCTAATGTTTGATTTTGAATAGGCTATTGTGATGGGAAAACGAGCATTGTAAATGGATCTGGTCTAAATGAATCATCTGCTGGTGAGGCTGCAAGATTCTCTGTTTTCTTAAGAGATGAATATTTGTATCCTTCTCCAGTTAACTGGAAAGGCTACAAGTAAAAATTTTGCATGATTCTGACTCCAAGCAGTTACATTCAAGCATACATCCCATGAAAACTGTAAATGGTAAAGCACTGGAGATTTACTTTATTTTTCAGTGCACTTTGGGCTAGTACTTTGCTGAATGATTTGATTGATGTAACAGGTACTGAAATACTTGAGTACAGTACAAGCAGTTATATTGCAGTTGCTCCTATGTCTGCTCTTAATACAAAAAATGAGGCAAGCACTGAATTTTTTTTTTTTTTCTTTGTAAGAAATCCTTTTAGGTATAAATTTTGTGATGATTACTGCTAATTCTGGATGCAGTCTCTTGGCAACCCAGGGTTGAAGTTGAGTGCCTTTGAGGTCATTTTTATTCCTGAAAAGTGTGGCATATATGAAGTATCAGTCTTTTGTGGAAATATTCAATTAAATTCTGGCCTCCCATTTAGAAAGGTAGTGAATGCAGGTATATCTGAAACTATATAGCTGGAGCTACATTTTATCTAGTGCTGGTTTGGAGATATTAATAGTCTTGTTCAATTTTATTCCAGGGAAGGTTAATCTATCTGTTTCAGAAATGGTGGAATTTGCTCCAAAAGTTTCAAAACTGATTAAGAGTAAAGTTGTAGTACGATTGATGGATTCTTATTCTAACCCTGTCCAATCACAGCACTCAAAATTAAAACTTGAGATTGCATCAATTAACAAATCCGGTTTTTCAACATGGATGTTTGTTGATAACAAGGATGGTTCATACACTGGTAGCTACATGGTCAAAGATGTTGGCACCTATGAGATATGCCCTACATATGAAGGAAAGCATTTCATTCCATGTCCCTTTGGTGTGGATGCTTACAGTAGTAAGTTGATATGTTTTGATCTTGATTTGCGATGAATCATTTTCCTTTAAATTTTTCAATTGAAATAATGTTTCAGTATAGTGAGTTCTTGAATTATGGCAGATATAGAAATATACGATCAATTAGGAATTGAGGGGCACAAAATTCTCCAAGATAAATCAATCTGTCATACACCAGTATTTCACTTGTGTGATTGAATTTCACTTCATTTTCTATATGTAGTCGCACTGCTTCAAGACTAAAACATATTCTTTCACTTGTGGGATTGAATTTCACTTCATTTTCCTTTGAAATTCTATATTCTTGTCGATTTCTTATGTTTTAGGTGAATATTTTCCCAAAGTTTTCAATGATACGGTTTATGTTTGGGAGGATGAATCAATTGCTTTTGATGCTCTAGAAAATGATTATTTTGCTGGTGGCAATGCAAGCATTATTGAATTCTCAAAGGTAAGGGGACGTCCAGGACTTCAATAATAATTTAAGTTTCCGTATCATACACATCTTTCACTTGGGAATACATAGATGGTTCCAATTTACCTTGACAAACTATGAGAGAAATCGTAAACCAAACTAGTCTACACAGACCTTCAATGGTATTAAATAATTCATAAAGATATGAATATATACTTTGATTCTTCCAAATTGAACTGAAGTAAGAATGCCGTTTGTCTAATACTTATTAACTGAAGCATATTTCTTGTATACAGTAGTAGATATCTATTTAAATGGTCTGAGTTAGTTTTTTTTCCTTTTTTTTCCCTACTGTTTCTTGATTGTTTATTTTGCAATGTTATTCATGGCAGCCACATCATGGTTCACTCTTACAGAATGGAGGTCTTTTCAGATATACACCGTATAAAGGATTTTATGGCAATGATTCTTTTGTTTACGCAATAGCTGATATAAATGGAAACACTGCTTCTGGGCCAGTGAATATATCCATCCTAAGTGTTCCACCTCAGTTTGTATCCTTTCCAAGTCCACTCCGAGGAACTGAAGATAGAGTTAGTCCCATGTTTGGGTGGGTTACTATCCTAGCTTCATTTTATTTGAGGAAATGAAGGAACATATTTAAAATTTCTTTTCAAAAGTGGCAGAGCAATATGAGAGCAAAATATCTGTTGGCATCTAATATTTCACATTTTTATATTTGCAGAGGTTTCTCTGGATTTGAACTTGTATACTCAGATTCGAATGAGAACATCACAGTTATTCTCAGTGCAAAATCTGGAACTATATTTCTCTCTGCCATGGCAATGCAGTTTTGGTTGCCAATATGGGATGAATTATATGTGAAAAATGATATCAAGAAGGATGAACAGTTGATTTTAGCTGGTAGTATGGAAGCAGTCAATTTTGCTATTCAAGGAATCCAATACTTTGGGTAGCACAATTGCATAACCTACTCTTTTTTGCATGAGTTGAGTGCATTGATATAGAATAGCAATTTGGCATGCATAAGTTGTTGCATATGAAAGCCTTCTATTTCCACTCATTTTTTACTTTCTAGTCTAAATTCATTTCTTCAGGTCTATGTTGATTCAAAACCTTTTATCAACAATGATATCCCATGTGTTTGCCTGTTTTCTCGCTTTCACTGGCAAAACACTTCTGCAGTGAGCAATGTTGTTCTGAACTTTATACTTGTTTCCTCTTCAATCAGAAACGAGAACTTCTACGGCAAGGACACAATACAAGTCTCTACTATGAACAGAAATGGAAAGAACAATTTAGATTTTCCTATATTTGTGGAACCTATTAATGACCCACCATTTATAAGTGTCCCTCCATTCATTGTCTTTGAGGATTCCACAGATGAAGTACTTATTTATGATGCACAGAGAGACAAGTTTGATTTCTTCATCGGGGATCCTGATCTACTACACTTCCCTGGTATGATTTTCGTTTCTTATGAAGCACGTTATCATGGAAAAGCTGGATATACCAATATGCATCACTAAGATACCATTAAACCAAAATATGGTGAACACCAAATATCATGTCTTCCGTTATTTGATGAATTTCACGATGAGGGTGATGTATTAGATCAATCTTGATCTTATATTAGGTGTTCTTCTTCTTCTTCTTCTTTGAATGATTAGACTGGTGGTGTGATAGGATGAAATGACACTGTTCAGTGTTATGTACTTAAGGGATAGAGTCCATAGAATTGCCCTGCTTTCTCTAGCTACCAGTGTGATGTCTAACAAAGCGGATGATTATCAGGTCATGCATATGAGACTTAGGAAAATTCTATAATGCTTTTCCTAATTACTACTGATTATCTCTTACATCCAAGAGTAAGATGTGATTTTTCATTTTTATTGGCTTGGACAATCATTTTTCAGAAGAAGATCATCACTATTCTCTGGTAAGGGTAGTAGTTTGCTTCTTTACCCATTTGGTAGAATGCAATCCACTCAGTTTAACTTGTCCAATGGCCAGAAGCAAACCGATTCATAACAGAAAAGCAGCCACATCAATGTTGAAAGTTTGATGGAAAAGATGTTTCTTTAAATTCTCATGATTTAACACGCAGATCTGGACTAGAATCTAAGATTCAGCTAATTTAAATTTCAGGTAATAAGTTCAGGCTTCTTAGTCATTTTCTCCGTGGAAGTCAGTTCTGGATATTTGACAACAAGCCTTCCTTCTGTTCTTGTTAATACAACTGAACTAAAGTTGAAGACAAGTTATCAGTGGCAGCCACTACAAACATTTGTTTCCATTGAGAAACATTTTACTGTCAAAGCAAAGGGCATTAGATTTCGGGGAACTACCGCTATCTGCAACAATGTCATGCAACATCTGTCATATCATGTAAGTTCTCTGGAAACATTTGGATAATGATTATCAAAAAAACATTCACTGGCCATAACTATTTTCCCCTCATTTTAATCTGCCATATATAATTTTTATCCGATGTGTTACCTAAAAAGTTTTTTGAGGAATCCACAAAATGAATATTGTCAAGTGATAGACTTCTCCCTTTTGACAGCATGCACTTCTTTTTTCCAAAATAATCAGATTATATGGCTACTGAAGTTCTGCAGCTACTTGAATATGTTGTTGAACAACTATTGCATGAATTAGTTGCACTGAATATCTTGAAAGTACCCTCTCTGTGCACATCTTCTTCAGGACAAAAGGGGGAAAAATAGGGCTTTTATGTTGCTGCTCTAAGCAATTTTTTTCTCCAAAATTTGGAATTTATTCCAGAATCATGTTTATTTATAGAAATGGATTACTCACGCAGTTTCCATTTTAAGTTTCTCTATTGTGAAATATTTACAGGGAGGTGAACATGATGCTGTTTTAACTGTGAAAGTAAATGATATGGGGAACTATGGGTGTTATCCAAACTGCAATGAGATGATGTCAATGTCTCTCTCTGCTGAGGCCACTATTAATCTAATAAGAAGAAAACTGATGAGTTCATTGTTAGCTCATTGTAAGTAACAATTTTACTTTTCAAAGATGTGAGCAACAAGGAACTCACTTTATGCTTTTATTTTGCTTTAATGTGTGTGCGATACATGATACAGCTCTGGGATCAGTGATTGTGGTGGAGTTCATAGTAGGTGCTTTTTCTTGGCATGCTACTTCTGCTATATATGTGCAAATGTGCTATCCTGCTAATCCAAGAAAAAAGAAGGCATGAGGCACAGGAGATTGAGCTTTCTAAGGTTCAAAACTCACACAAACAAGCTGTAAGTTTGAATTAATTTCTGCAGGGGTAACTTGCATTCCTCCTCTTGATTCTTCTTCAAACCGCATATATTGATGATCGTGGTCAGATGAACATGGATGCGATTCTAGCATGAAAATAACTTACTATGACATAAGGGAAAAAAGAACTAACTTGTGTGATTTTGCAGTCAAGCATTGACTTAGCTGGCAAAACAAGTCCCTTAACTGATTGCCCTTCAAGTCCCTTCTTGATCAAAGGCCAGCCCTTTATTGAGGGGTAGGTACTCCATGAACTGACTTCCTTAGCATATGTGCATTTGGTAGAAAAGAGGATTTTGAAAATTTTCTTTCATCTCTATCACAATAAATTGATGACATGAATTTCAGTTCATGCAGTGAAAATGGAACTACAGAATCAAACCAGGGCATGCATAACTCAACTCAACATTCTGGTGATCAGCAGCAAATGAATTCTCTTGCCATATAGCACTTTACATTTCAAGAAAAAGAATGAGATGAACTGTTTGAGTCAAATGAACATATTTTGTTTCCTTTTGCAACTTGTTATTCCAGTTTGTTAAATTTAGAATTACCAGATATAATTATATGTCAAAACTCGTGAATAGTTACATAATTACGCATTTATAATTTCACGTTGTTCACATATTTAGTTGAATCCGAATCAAGAGAGAAAGTTTAACTATCAAGTGATTTGACCATTAGAGGACAGGTATGAAAAATTTGTTAAGTAGACTTGTAACTCAATAATAGGACATATTTTTCATTTTAAAAAAATCATTTACGATAAAAAAATTTACGAGAAATATAATTTATTAGTAAGATTTGTCAAAATGAAGTTATGAAAACATTTCATTTTAGTTTTAAAAATTGTTACACACTTAAACAAAATAAAAAATTTCATTTTAGCAAAATAAAAGATGTCACTGGTTATAAAACCCAAAAAATAAAAATAAAAACTGGTACGCAGGGCTTTGTGGGTGGTACACGTATATTAGCAGTAACTTTCAACTTCCCAAGGCTCTTTTCCAGTTGCGTTTCAAAGCAGAAGCAATCATTTTTCCTATATATATATATATATATATATATGTCTGCAATCACAGCAACGCCGTTGAGTATAGTCTTCAGAGGAGGAAGAAGAAGAAGAAGAAGACGAACATTGACAATGGCCGCCACGACCTCAGCCTACCATAAGCTTCTCAGCGTCGGCACGAAAATTGTTTGCGTCGGCAGAAACTACGCCGCTCACGCCAAAGAACTCGGCAACGCCGTTCCCAAGGTTTCCGTTTTCTATTTCTCTATCTATCCATAATTGGGAACTTTATAGCACAAAATTGAATTTTTGTTTCTCCGCTATTTGATCTTCGATTACTTATAGAGTTTCCTTTTCTTTCTTTTTTTTCTTTCCTCCTTTCTTTTGCCTGAAAATGTAGGAGCCGGTGTTGTTTTTGAAGCCTACGTCGTCGTATCTGGAGAACGGAGGGAAGATTGAGGTTCCGCCTCCCTTGGAATCGCTGGATCATGAGGTGGAGTTGGCCGTCGTCATTGGTCAACGAGCAAGGGACGTCTCTGAGGCTGCTGCTATGAATTATATTGGAGGTCTTGCAATATTTTCATTTAAAAAAAATGCATAAATTATGCATGTTTTGCAATAACTATACTTTGCTGGTATGTACTATGGTTCTTTGAATGTAAAGTTATTGTCTTTGTCCTTGTTTATTTGTTAATTAGAAATGCGGTACTCGATTAGACTAAAAATTGATTGCATGTTCTTCAAGGAAGCTGTGGTGGGTGGGTCTAAGCTTCTGCAAATTGAGTTTATTAGTGAAAATACTCCTGTTGATGAGTGATCTTTTGGCAATTCCCTAGTCATCGAAAATGTGTGTGCATTTTCTTTTTCTGGATTCGGTTGGTGATAGAAATGGAACTATTGTACATTCAGCTGTAAGTTTGAATAAGTGGACATTTGAACTCAATTACCAGTTTTTCTTAAGTGTTTTTGGAATTAGAATATCAAGTGCAGATATATTTCCTTCTTCTGCAATGTTTGTATGTAAAAAGACAAAGAAATGAAGAAGAAATAATCATTGTGAGGTAGAAATTTGAGGTGAACAGAGTATTCCTACTTGAAGATATTTGCTCAAGATATACCTTAGCTTCTCGTAATTGAGTATTTTAATCACAAAAGGAGAAGGAATTGGTGAAGAAAAATAATAAGTCTTGAATGATGTTAAAGAATTTATCTAAATGTGCAAATGCAAGAACTTCAATCCTTACGTGTTGACAGCCTATCCTCTTCATTTCTTAGTTTTTGTCATGTACATCTCTTCTCAACTTTCAGTTTATTTCTCATGGTTTTATTGCTCACGAAACTGTTTGAATTGTTTCTTGTTAGATTAGATTTGATGTCTAATGATTGCTTGCTTCCTCCAGGTTATGCTCTTGCTTTGGATATGACCGCGAGGGAGATTCAGGCTACAGCAAAGGTGTGAATTCCTCATAACCTTAACTCTTTTTTCTTTTCTTTTTTTGGTTTTGGTTTTGTTTTTGTTTCCTTCCTTTCCTGAAAAAAATTGATTTCAAGCATGTTATGAGTATGTAAGAGATTTAAGTTTTGGTAGCTGTTCTTGTATTTAACTTCAGTGTCGTAATTTGGTGTGTTCTGTGTGTGATAGGCTGCAGGTCTACCATGGACTGTATCTAAAGGCCAAGATACTTTCACACCAATTAGCTCTGTTGTAAGTATTTGCGTACATGATAAATGCATTTCTTTTTTCCTAAGTTTATCTTGTATATTGGTCTCTAATATGTGAAGCTAAAAGAAAGAAAGGTTTTCATACCAATCATTAGAGGTTACAGGAAAAAAATTCATTGTGTACATTGTGAATTTTGTTTCTCTTTCTTCCGTCTTCCTGATTCATTCATTCAAAATGTATTATAATTGTTTGGTACTCTTCTATCTCATCAACGAAAAAGCATCAGTTAACATTTCACATAAACTTTCTTTCTGCAGTTACCCTGCTCAATGGTTCCAAACCCTGACGATTTGGAATTATGGTTAATGGTATTACTAGTTGACTCACTTACTGTATATCCCTCATCATTCATTTGTTTTTTGCTCCCCACCCCCTTCTAATTTTTTTCTGTTCATATATATATTTGCAATTTCAAAACTACCCTGAAATGGATCAAACAGGTTGATGGAGAGACTCGACAGAAGGGATCCACCAGAGATATGATTTTTAAGATCCCATATTTGGTTAGCCACATAAGTTCTATCATGACGCTTCTTGAAGGAGACGTTATTCTAACAGGTTTGATGGATATACTGTTTCTTAAAAGAAATATCAGAATGTCAATTAGCAAAATTGCTTGCTTGAATAGGTTCTGAAAAGCCACGTGATTTGACAGCCACAAGAATCTTGCATGTCCTTAAAAATCTAGACCAGTTTCTATCAATGTCATTTTTTGTTTGGTTTACACCAATGACGGTGCATGTTGCAGGAACTCCTCAAGGTGTTGGCCCTGTTAGGGTTGGTCAAAAGATAGATGCTGGCATTACAGGTCTGTTGGATATACACTTTGATGTTGGGAGACGGAAGGCTGCAAAACATTCCTGATGAATTGACATCAATTTTGTATCAACGCATTAGATATTTATACACCTTTTTTGTTTTGAACTCTGTAATGCTGTATCAGTGTAGCTTTCTGTATTCCTTTGATCTCATGTCTCAGCTGTATGCAGTGATTAAACAGTCTGATATCTCATAATGCCCTTCAGGGCAAAATATTTCTCTTTGTACCAGAGATAGTTCAATTTGTAGTAGAGCTCAACAATGCGAGTTTGATTCAATATCTGGATTTGCAATTTCAGTTCCAAGGTAGGGAATGCTTATTCCTTTTTCTTCTTCCACATTTACTGCGTTGATTCTCCCGTTTCTTTTATTCTGAAAGCAATAATATAAGAAACTTACCAATTGTATTACACTATAATTTCTCAAATCACTCTAAACTTGATGGCTCAAAAACGTTGTAAACATTTAGAATGCCCTGTGGAATTCACAATAGTCTCCAGATCTAAGGAAGATGATAAGTTACTAATCATTTTGTTTAATCCCACTGGACTATCTTTATTACACAAAAGAACACAAGTGGAAAATGTATCACACAAGAAATTTAAGCTCATGAGGCATTGTGCACATTCTTCTTTGGTAACTATGAGCAGATTTTCATGCTTCCGTGGCTTTAAGGAATCAAACATTATTACAGAGAGCTAAATTTATTTGCTGCAAGTATATTCAGGAACGGTGGATGTCATTCTCTCTTTCAAGAATTGATAGGAAGATAAGGTTCAGAACTTCTGAATGAAGTCATAGATATGTTTGCTTATCTCGTCAGGCCTTTCTTGAGTAATAAAGTGAGCTGCATCTTTTATCACTGCAACTTCCTGCAAGAATGGCACATCTCTCTGAAAGCCACCATTGTGTATGTATTCTTTTGTCCCAGGCATATGGTAGACTAAGTCTAGTTCCCCAACAACAAACTTGGCTGGTACTTTCACTGGAGCTCCAGTCCAGGGTGCAGTGAGTTCCCAAGTTCTGCATTTAGAGCAAAGGAATTGCAGAAAATCATAATTCAAAACCTTCAGACTCACTAAGATACTGCATAATCTCCAGAAATGTGGAACTTACAAGTTGAAAGCACGATAGTAGTTCACCCCTCCAGTGAAGCCTGACTTCTCAAATTTGGAGACATAGTATTCCACATCTTCCTCTGTTAGCCAAGGAGGGAGGACAGTTGGAGTATCAGGTGAATCACCAAAGCCTTTACCTTTAGGAAAGAAAAGTGGACCAGGAGTGCGGTAGGTTAGTAGCTTTGTTATGACACTCTTAACACCAAGCTCAGCAAATTCAGCCTCTATGTCACCAGGTTCCTGAAACAAAAATGACCAAATTCTTCCTTTAGCTTCTCAATCCATTTAATCAATCAAGTATTTTGGGGCTTTTGTCTTTTTTCTCAATATGTAAAAGACTCTGGCCCCATCTCCAAAATATCAATTGAGTTAAATTATGATGTTTGCATATACCTAAAAATGACCCTGTGAAACTTGGCTTTTCAAATGGAAATAGGGCTTCTCTCTACTTCAAAGTCAAGGGAAGAGCAACATCGTGGACTCGTGGTAAATATTAGGAAGATTTGTCAACTAAAGTTTTGTACATGTCAAAAGCTTTTCATAAGGTCGAGGATTTGCAAATTTAATTTAAGATTTGAATAAGGATAGCTTTAGCATGCTTTCGTTTCTTTATATAGTTCTTCTAGTCCTATCTATCATCAAGAAATATTTTTGCTTGACACAAGAAGTTAAATACCATTCATATCTTTATGGGCATGTATTAGCAGATTGTCCAGAAATATCAAAATATTTCAAAACGAACAGACAATTCCTGTACATATAAACAGAGATCACAAAAGCAATCACATACCAAAAATCAATAATCAGTCAGAGCAGAATACAGGTATTAAAAAAAAAGTGAGGAAAAAAGTTCAAATTGATAATAAATGTGAGTCAGAATTGCAAAACAAAGTGAAAGACAAATGATTCCAAAGATATAAAAATGAACCTGGAATCTGCAAATATAATAATCATCTCCATATGCCATCCTCACACCCTGTACAGGCGTCATTTTAGGATTTCTCGGAGAAAAAGGGACACTCAAATTGACCAAGGCCTTCACTTTGTCAGGCCTAAACAGGCACATATGCCAAGCAATATATGCACCCCAGTCATGACCCACAACAAACACCTTGTCCTCATCAAGGGCGATGGCTTGAAGCAGTGCTATAAGGTCTCCAACAATATGGAGGGTACTGAATTTAGAGATATCATCAGTGGGTGCACCTGTGGTGTCACCATAGCCCCGGAGATCGGGAGCCACAGCTCTGTATCCATGTCCTGCCATGAAGACCATCTGATGACGCCAAGAGTACCAGAGTTCTGGGAAGCCATGGATGAAGAGCACTAGTGGACCTTGCCCAAGTTCTGCATAATGCATATTTAGGCCATTAACAGGTATGATTTTGTGCTCTATCTTCTCCATCTTTTCTCTCTTTTCCCAAGTGTGCCTGAAGAGAAACTCTCATGTGAGAAAGAAAGGATAAGGAAAGCTTTGGTATTTTTAGGTTTTTACTGATGATGATAATCTCTCTCCAAATTTAGTCCAATTTCTATGGAACAAACTCCAAAAAATAAAATGTCATTTTCAAAAATAAATTGAATTATAAGACAATTTATTTGTTGAATACGTTATTATCTTCCAACTATAATATTCATTTTCTCCCTAAATATAATATATCAAAAGTAATTTCCCACTTATTAAGTAAGTATTTTAATTTTAATAATATTCTTATTTATTTATTTTAAAAATAAGAAAGAGAAAATAATTTTTTTATCTTGAAAACAAGAAATAGAATAAATATATGAAGAAAAAAAATAAAACTTTTGTATTAGGAATAAGAAAGGATAGAAAAAACTAAAGTCATTTCTTAGAAAAACTAAAAAAAAAGTTAAAAAGAGATAATAATAAATAAGAATAATATTAAAAAAATAGTCAAATTCGTGTAAAAATTGTAAAACATTTTATAATTAAGAATATTAAAGAAAATCAGTAAATTCTTATATTTAGAGATTAAATGGAGTATAAAAATAATATATTATTTTCAATAAGTTATTTATTTCAATAATATATTATAAATAATTTCACATGTACTAATAAAGTATTTTAATTTTAATAATATTTTATTTATTTATTTTAAAAATAAGAAATAGAAAATTAAAATTTTATCTTAAAAACAAGAAATAGAATAAATATATGAAGAAAAAAATAAAACTTTTGTATTAGAAATAAGAAAGAGATAGAAAAAACTAAAGTCATTTCTTAAAAAGATAAAAATAAAAAGTTAGAAAAGAGATGATAAAAATAAATAAGAATAATATTAAAAAAATTTAAATCTGTTTAAAAATTGTGAAATATTTTATAATTAAAAATATTAAAGAAAATCGGTAACATTTAGAGATTAAAGGGAGTATAAAAATAAAATATTATTTTCAATAAGTTATTTATTCCAACAATTGAAGGTGTATTTTCAATCATCAAATAAAAACTAAAATAAAAAGAATGTGTATTTTCTACTATTAAAGTATATTTATAAAAATTAAACTATAAATATGTCAAAGATTCAATAGAAAAAACAAAAAGGGATTCCGGTGCCGTAGCCGCCTTTGGGTCGGCTGGTATAGTGGGGACATTTCTGAGGTGTGTAAGCATTATTTTAATTTTCTTTACATGACATGCATTCTCAAACTCGTGGATTGACATCGAAGTTATTAAAGTTGGCCACTCACGGCACGAGGTCTTCTTTCTTTATTAGATTATTAGATATATAGAAAAAGATCGGAGGTTAATTTGTAGTTTTCATTGTTTTAATACCGGGTATTAAAGTCAATTCACTTCATCATTCTACCTCAAATTACTTTTAAATATACACTCTTTCTTGAAAATTATCAAAGTATCCTATTTGGTACTTCTTGTTGTACACTTATTTTCTCTCCTCCCTAATGGGTGTGGGTGTGTTTAGAGAGTGGATATCCATTTCACAATTTTACTTTTTTTTTTTTGTTTTTTTATGATTCAAGATGAGTAATAGTGATAGAAGTTTCGATCATTCATAAATTACTTTCATGTTAAATCGCTTCTTATGCAACAATTGATTGATTCTCACTAAATCTATACATTGATACGCACAAAATGAATTATTCAATATTAACTATCACCTTATTGCTGTCAGCAAAAACTTTTGCGATTACCTATGTCAATTGCTATATGCTCGGAGATACTTTTGCCTTTTCTACGTGGATTTGCTTCTTTCCTTCTTGGTTCTCTGAGATTCTTGAACTTCTGGAAATACAAGTTTTTTCTCTCATATTTATTTTCTTTCATGATTGTGATCATACATGTTACTTGATTGGTTAACAAAAGTTAACGAAAATGTTAGTTGTTTTCATATACTAGAGATGTTCAAATTTAAGTCTACACACGAGGTAACGCTCAATGGTTCTGTTCATGGGGACATTGTTGTATTGGTTAACAATAAAGCTGGTATAATCTCTTTTTCCCCTAATTTCTCTCTTTTTCTTCTTGATAATCTTTTTTTTTTCATTGGTGGTTCAACATAGAAAGTTTCCATTTTTTAAATTGCATTTTATAGTTCTGCTGCTTCGAATTTATAATGTCTTCTCGGTAGCTATTTCCTATTCCATTGCACACTAGTGCGAATGCCACCTTATGTTTTTTAATTGAATTGGAATCTGCTCATGATGTGAGGATTGATCAAGACAAACTTTTTTCCTTGGGAACAAGGATTATGGAAAGAGGCAATGATGAAATGATAGGCATAGTTTGGATAATTACATTGATGCCATCATGGACAGCATAACCAAATGCTGAATGATCGGAGGAAGAGTTGCTTCATTCAATGAATCTATTGACAACAAAGTGTTTCAAGAAAGACTGATTGAACATGGAGGGGCATGTTAGCTCTTCATTTGTTTTTTACGGGAGTTGTTGCTCATCTTAAATGCATTAGCCTAAAATTTAGAAAATTAGGAAATACACTAGCAGAATTCCTATCCATGTTGGCATCAATTTCATTTGTGAAAGTTTTTTCTTATACAAATATTTTTGGCTTTGGCTATCTTCTAAAATTTTATGTTATGTATGTTAGCATTAGTATTTTTTCTTTTGAATTATTTACTTTCCTTTTAATTTTTATTTGTTTTACATAAAAATATTAAATAAAGTTAAGATGTTATTTTGCACCACACAGTCACTAGTCTTTATAGGTGAAAAACAAGAATGCAGTGTTCATCAACCACTTTCTGATGTTTATACCACAAAATTGAAAAACATTCACATTCTTCATTGATCAGAAAGAATTTTGCCCCCATAAAATCAACTATCATGAGGAATAGACATCACCTAAAGCCAAACAGGCACACACACATGTTTAGTCATTTTGTTAGCTGAAGCAAGACTTCTGAGGTTTGTGACAATTTTTATTAAAAGAAATATCTCTATGATTTTAGGATAAACCAATCTGAAAAAAGTTGTAAATCACACTTAATCATGTGTAATTCCATTAGAGAATTAGATTATCACAGAGTAAAACCATCAAAAACAATAAATTTAAAATTCTGAAGCTTTTAGCTTATCATACACAACGAGTGTAGTTGGTAACTCATTTTCTGCTCTGTGGCTCTCTGAAGCTTGGTAAGCAACCCCATACAGAGCTAAATTCTAAAATTATTCATCAGTAGCATCTCAGAACAGATGGATGGTATTCTTTAATACACAAACAGGATAGGCAGTGACCTGTGCTACATGAAGTTCCAGAATAACAGGAAACGAAATTCAGAACTGCTTAATGAAGTCGTAAATGTGCTTGTTAATCTCATCAGGCTTTTCCTGGTTAATAAAGTGAGCTGCATCTTCCATGATGACAACTTCCTGCAGCAAGGGCACATCTTTCTGAAAGCCACCACTGTGTATATAATCCTTCAAGCCCATCATATGATATGCCAGGTCTAGTTCCCCCACAACAAACTTGGCTGGTACGTTTACTTGAGCCCCAGTCCAAGGTGCAGTATATTCCCAGGTCCTGAACAAATTCCACGAAATTGAAAATCCAGACAAGTGTTTAACATTCTGTATTATCGCATTGCAGTATGGTAATTGTATTTGAGAAATAGCATATAGAGACTTAAGTCATAGTTCCAAACCATACTAAAGGAAATGAAGTCAATGGTTCCATGATTAACAAGTAGAGAAGATATATTGATCATGTGATCCTTACTAGAGTTGGAAGAGTAACTTACAAATCAAAGGCTCGA
Source organism: Apocynum venetum (assembly GCA_019593545.1). Classification (NCBI taxonomy): domain Eukaryota; kingdom Viridiplantae; phylum Streptophyta; class Magnoliopsida; order Gentianales; family Apocynaceae; genus Apocynum; species Apocynum venetum. The sequence goes on from SRSM01000127.1 coordinate 4,918,353, forward strand.
TAGTAGTTCACTCCTCCAGTGAAGCCTGTCTTCTCAAACTTGGAAACATAGTATTCCACATCTTCTTCTTTCAGCCAAGGTGGCAAGACTATTGGAGTATCAGGTGAATCACCAAAGCCTTTACCTTTAGGAAAATAAAGTGGACTAGGATCGCGGTAGGTTAGAAACTTCTTGACAACTTTCTTAACGCCGATCTCAGCAAATTCGGCCTCTATGTCACCAGGTTTCTGAAATGAAATTGAACAATCTATCAATAAATTTTCCAATCTAATTAATCAAGCAATTGCTCAGGGCAGTCTTTCCTTTTCTATACTTGATAAGTAAAACAAATGTTGTTTCCACCAACAAAAGAGGATTCAATATGCCAAGAAACACAAACAGCTTGCAGAAAGCCTTTGAGGACAGAGAAACCCATTTCAAGAATCTATGTGATTATAAAAAACAGTTGACGTAGGCAAGGATCATTAACGCAAAAGAGCAGACTCCAGCAATCACTTGGCTCTTTAAATTTGAAAGGGCTTTCCAAACAGGGCATTAGAAATTTCAAGGCACAAGTATGCCAAAAGTATGTCTATTAAACAACTATCTGAGAAAGAAGAGATATTGCAACCTCAATAAAGAATTCAGGCATCAACAATGATGTGAAAAAAGATATTTACAAATTCCCCCACCTTCAATTTTGCCAACCCAAAACAGCTAGTATTCACAACCTCATGGTCTATTTCATAAAACAAAGGTTTACAAATTTTGATCAAATGATCAATCCTCTGGTCTAACGTCAACAATCTTGCTACTATTATTTGGGGGAGAAAATTGCAGCTTTATCTCAATTTGGGAACATAACCAGAATCGGAGAATCGTATCTATCATAATCCAATTAACCAAATTGACAAGCAAAAAATAAACAATCTTGCATAAAAAAGATTCCCAAGGCATCAAATAAGTGTGAAACAACGACTGGGTGAAGAAAAACAAGAATGAACCTGGAATCTGCAAACGTAGAGATCATCCCCATACAAACCCCTCAAAGTCTCCAAAGGCCGCATTTGTGGATTCCTGGGAAGGTAAGCAACACTCAAATTGACCAAAGCCTTGACCTTATCAGGTCTAAACAAGCACATATGCCAAGCAATAGAAGCACCCCAATCATGACCCACTACAAACACCTTATCCTCATCAGGTGCAATGGCTTGGAGAAGGGCAATAAGATCACCCACAATATGAATTATGGTGAATTTGGAGAAATCGTTAGTGGGTGCACCGGTGGTGTCACCATATCCTCGGAGGTCCGGTGCCACAGCTCGGTAGCCATGAGCTGCCATGAAAAGTACCTGGTGGCGCCAAGAGTACCAGAGCTCTGGGAAGCCATGAAGGAAAAGGACTAAAGGGCCTTGACCCAACTCTGCAATGTGCAAGTTAATGCCATTGACACTCACCATCTTGTGTTCTATCTTCTCCATCTTATTCTTTGATCACCTTTCTTGAAGCTCTAGAGCCTGAAAATTCTTGATATATGATCAGGTGGTCAGGACTAGTGTGGTTGACAACAAAGTCATTTTACTACGGACAAGTTTTGTCAAATGATTAAGAAAATGACTTTGGTATTTAAGCATTACATTAGTGAAATACTTAAGCATTAAATTGGTTATTCCTTCAATTGGTTTTGAGGGTAGAAATCAATTACTCTTGTCATTTGTTTTTCTTTTTCTTACTGGCAGAATTTTGCAAATTAAATGGTTTCTTTTCTATAAATAGAGAAGAAATGTTTCATTCTCATAATTTTATCCCTGGAAAAAATCTATTATTTTTTTATTAGCTTTTGTAACTAAATTCAAGAAAAAGAAAGTTATACTAATTTTTTTGTATCTCAATTATTATCAAGATCACTCATGAATCATGATTTTTATTCTAATTTATTTAAAAATTTTATACATAAATTATTTATATCTAATTTATTTTCATTATTATCAAATTTATTTTAATTAGGTGACAATATTTTAACCAAAACATCATTATATTCTTTGGCAGGCGATGCCTCCAAGAAGTCAACAAACATCGGTGAAAGGTGCGACACAGTCTCCAAATTTATTACTCTTTCGTCCCTCCCTCTCTCTCATTCTCTCATCCTCTACGCATTTTTTCCAAATTTTAATGGTGCAATTTTAATATTTATTTTTATAATCATATATTTATTATTAATAAAAATAAAATGAATTATTAATTATTTATAATTTTTAGAATAATTAATATATATACTTATTATTAAATTTTATTAATTTAAAAAATTTAGTTACATAATTATTATTTATAATATTTTTATAATGTTTTATGAAAATTCAAAGTGTACTATTGAAATAGAGCAACTTTTCAATTGTTGGTCTATTAGAGTTTGGATTATGAAAAATGCATTCCATAAATACTAGAATGTCACAAAAATAATATAATATATAATTATTTTGTATGTTATTTTTAATATTACTTTTATTATTACATAAAAATAAATAAAATAAATAATTTAATTTTAAACTTTCAAGAAATATAACATAATAAATAATAATATTTTAAAAAATTAAAATACTTCCTTAATATAGGTAAAATATAGAAAGTATATTATATTTTAGGACAGAGGAAATATATTGTTTTTTTTATATAGATTTGTAGAATCAACCAATAAAAAGTGATAAATAGAGTAGTAGTTAGAAGTTTTAGTTAGACACTTAGAGCTTTAGTTAAAAGAGTATAATGGAGAAAATAGAGAAAAAGTTGGTAAATATTACCTTAATTTCAATGGAAATTTTTTTGGTCAATCTGGTTTTTATAGATTACATGCATTACATATTGTATCGCTCTAGAAAGATACAAGTTTTAATTAATTTTCTCTTGCTTGATTTGACTAGCAATTGCAGAATTATGTATAGTTTCAATAAACTAGCTTAAAAGTTTTAAGATGATACTCAGTATTAAGTACAACTTGCATTGAAAATCGAACTAATATGACAATTTTGATATGGTGATAAAAACATAATAATATAATACCAAAATAACTCATAAATATATTTTAAAATTTCATTAAAAAAAAGTCTAAACGAGACTAATAAAAAAACACCGAAAGGGAATATAATCCAATATAATGATATAATTACAAACCAAATCATAATAAAATAACAGAATGCAAAAGTTATCTAATTGAAATGTTCAACAATGGCCGGCAGATTTTTTTTAACAATTTCTACCGCTCAAAGCTGGAGAGACATTGCAGAAAAAGCAAAAAATTATTCCAAGTTATCCCATCTTCAGAAGAAATATCTGAAATAGCAGATGCTGTTATCTGGTTCAGGCTTAGAATTGGAATAATTGAATGCAAGAATCAGAGGAAAAGAAACTCAGAACTGCTGAATGAAGTCGTAGATGTGTTTGTTAGTCTCATCGGGCCTTTCCTGGTTAACAAAATGGCCTACATCTTTCAGCACAATAACTTCCTTCAACAATGGAACATCTTCTTGGAAGCAACCATTGTGTATGTAATGATCTTTTAGGCCTAGCATATGATAAGCTAGATCAAGATCCCCGACCACAAACTTGGTCGGGACTTGGACTTGAGCTCCGGTCCACGGTGCAATGAGTTCCCAAGTTCTACAAGTTAAATGAAATGAAAATTTAATATAGTATCGGAACATGAATAAAAAATATGTGATTGATTCAATCTGGTGAAGGACGTGCGTGATTGGTGGAAATTTAACAAAAATAGTTCAGATCTTCAAATAAGCAAGTTTGAATGGTAAGAAGTTGAAATTTGGAAGGTTGACTCACAGATTCAGAGCTCGGTAGTAGTTAACTCCTCCAGTGAAGCCTGTCTTTTCAAATTTGGATACATAGTATCTCACATCATCTTCTGTCAACCAAGGTGGCAGGACTATTGGAGTATCAGGGCCTAAACCTTTACCTTTAGGCAAATAAATTGGACCAGGAACAAGGTTGATGAATAACTTCTTGATAACTTTCTCGAATCCAATTTGACCAAATTCAGCCTCTATGTCACCTGGCTCCTGAAATTGAATTTGGAATATGAAGCAGATCATCATAATTGACTCCAAATTTTTGCTATGACTTCTAAGAATCAATTTGGAAATTAAAAGAAAACCAAACCACTAAAGTACCTTTCACAAAGAGATTTGCTCATATAGATTTGCTATCATGATACAGATAATAAATTAAGATACTACACAGCTCTGTTTTGATAGATCAAAGAATAGAGAAAACAAAAACCTGGAATCTGCAGATGTAGTGATCATCCCCATACGAATTCCTAAAAGCATCTACAAATGTGATTTTTGGATCCCTGTGCAGATAAGCAACACTCAAGTTGACTAAGGCCTTAACCTTGTCTGGCCTAAACAAGCATAAATGCCAAGCTATGATTGCACCCCAGTCATGACCAACAACAAACACCTTCTCCTGGTCAGGAGCAATAGCTTGGAGGAGTGCTATGAGGTCTCCAACCAAATGAAGGGTGGTGAATTTGGAGATATCATCAGTTGGTGAACCTGTGGTGTCACCGTATCCCCGGAGGTCTGGTGCCACTGCTCGGTAGCCACGAGCCGCCATGAAGAGAATTTGGTGGCGCCATGAGTACCAGAGTTCTGGGAATCCATGAATGAAGAGAACTAGAGGACCTTGGCCAAGTTCTGCATAGTGCATGTTTATGCCATTGACAGCCACATTCTTGTGCTCTATCTTCTCCATCTTTCCTTTCTTTTATCTCTCAATATAGTTTCTTGATGTCTTATCCAAATTTCTAATGTGTAGCTGAAATCCGAATTGAGGTAGAGTGCTTTATATAATAGGTAAATATCACCAAGTCAGTTTGATGACATTCCAATCTCGGCTAAGTTAGACTTTTTTTTTCCCACTAAATGTCACACCCCACAGAGTCGGTCAAAGATATCGACTCAACCCATGTTATCTCTTTTTATTTCCCTCATTTCCTTTCTCTTTATCCTTGTGAACGCGTAATATACCAGTTTAGAAAAGAAAAATAGCCCTAATGAAGAGAGCAAAATAAAGAAGACAGAGAAGTTAGATATAATTGTTCTCTTGAGATGATGAGTTTGAGCCTTTCCTACCTCATTCGTTTTCACTGAATTTTTTTTTTTTTTTCAAGTCATACCCAATTGTTGATAAGCGGCTGAGCGTAACAGAGCCTCATTTTCAAAAAAAAAATAAAATTGTTTTCAATTCATTTTTTGAGGATTTCAATATAGTTTTAATTTTATTTTTAACTTTTACTGTTAAGTTTGAGCCTCTCTTATCTTAAAAGTTTTTTTTAATGAGGTTTTTAAATTTTTATTTTTATTTTTAACAAAAACGCTATCGGTACTCTAAAAACTTTATCAATAAAAATCTTATACATTGCATAAAAATCAAAATAAGCTAACTGTATTTTCTCTAAAGTTTGCAATACTCTTAAAAGAGTCAGTAATATCTACCATAAGACATAATTCAAAACTATCCTTCATTGAAAAAAGACTTTTTTCTTTGAAGCATAAATTCAGTTCGATAAATTATCTAAGAGAATAATGAATCATATTTTTTTTCAACGCATAGGATCTCCCAAGTCTGCGCTGATGAGACAGAAGGGGTAGGTGATCTAGACCTGTATTTTCATTACAATAATGTCCTCGTCATAGTGATGTGACGATGTCATCAAGGTGCAATTCTCACACATTATAACAAGTTGTTAATCAGTGAATAGATGATACTCTATATGTAAGTCTAAAGCATGATGTGAGCAACCCCGTCAAGCTTTATTGATTAAATAAGATAATCTCCGACTGATATATTTCAACGATGACATAACTTACAAGCCCTATTCCAAGGGCAGAAAAGCACATGGACAAAGATTTCGGCTTCAAACAAACACAACAGACTTTCTCAGCAGCATGAACAAGCAAAAAGGATAGATTTTTAGAATAGAGAACATTTGAGTGAAGAAAACTTCTGAAAGAATTGATGAATGTGTTTGTTTATCTCATCAGGCTTTTCTTCATGGAGAAAATGCCCAACATCTTTCAACACAACTACATCCTCCAAGAAAGGCACATCTTTCTTCAACCCACCCTTGTGTAGATATTCCTTGGTGCCTGGGGCATTATAAGTGATATCCAGGTCCCCTACAATGAACTTCACTGGCACTCTTACTTTAGCCCCTGTCCATGGTGCAGTGAGTTCCCAATTTCTGCAGTACATCAAAGAAAACTATTTGTAAAATTTCTAAACTTTACTGGTATTTGGCTAATTGATCACTTCATACTGAAAATCATCAGCAAGAATATCCTTTTCCAAGTAATGTAAAATTTAAATTAGCTACAGGAAACTAAACATCACAGCTTGAAGAAGGTTGTAAGAATTAATGTTTTGAGATTAGAAGCTTACAGGTTTATGGCTCTGTAATAATTCAAACCTCCAGTAAAGCCACTCTTTTCATACTTGCTGGCATAGAAATTGACTTCCTCCTCGGACAACCAAGAAGGCAAGGTTATTGGAGCATGATCTGTTGAATTTTCCCCAAATGCATTTCCCTTGGGCAGCATTAATGGAGCTGGACTTTTGTATGCCAGAAAATGCTCAAGAACTCTCTTTGTTCCAATTTTCTCAAACTCTGCTTCTATATCTCCTGGTTCCTAAATGAATCAAAGAACCTGTTTATCAAACGGGGCTTCTTCATAGGATTCTTTGACGAACATAATCAACTCAAATTCTAGCTATCAGTAAAAGAAAGTGTTTTCTAAATGCCCACTCATCTAAAAGAAAGTGATAGAGACGAACTCCCTCACGTTCCATTTTAAAATTTTACCTCATCTAAAAATAGAAAGAGTTATATTTATACATATATCAAGAATGGGTTTCAAATCTAGAATATAAGTATTTCATCCCAAAATCAGAAACAAAACAAACAAAACCTAAAAAACTTCTATCCTGCACTTTTCTAAATGAACAAAATTTTGGGCAGGGAGGATAATCACAATTCAAAATTACCTGGAATCTAGAGACGTAATAATCATTCCCATAAACAGCACGCAATGTCTCAATTGGTTTCCTCTTAGGATTTCTGGGAGAAAAAACAGCGCTCATGTTAACCAAAGCCTTTACTTTATCAGGTCTATACAAACACAGAGCCCAAGCAACAACAGCACCCCAGTCATGCGCCACCACAAACACCTTGTTTTGGTCTGCTGCGACGGTGTTCAGGAGTTCAACAATGTCTCCTACTACATTCAGGGAGGTGAACTTGGTGGGATCATTAGTAGGTGCTCCGGTGGTGTCGGCAAAACCTCGGAGGTCCGGTGCCACCACCCGGTAACCATGGCTGGCCATGAAAATCATCTGGTGACGCCATGTGTACCAACACTCCGGGAAGCCGTGGATGAAGAGGATTAAAGGGCCGGTGCCCATTTCTGCAACGTGCATGTCGATTCCATTCACGGGTATCGTCTTGTGATCGATCCCGTCCATTTCTATTATTTGGTTGTAAGCTACTTCCTGAGCATTAGTACATTACACTCCGTTCATATAGACACTCCGTTTAAAAAAATAAAAATAAAAGGGCAAAAATCTTAACTAACACTTAACTTTTAAAATGTTCAAGTTTAGCACGTAAATTTAAAAGTGTAAAATGTTACACTCCAACTTTCAAATTATCCAAGTTTTACACTTTCATCCCTTAATCCCGCTAATCCAAATATGCAGTCATACACATGAGTTTCTTAAAGGGCATTTTTGTCTTTCAAATGTAATCCATTACCAGCCATTTTTGTCTTTCTATTTCCACATTAGTGTTTTTTGCTTTATGATAGCTGTAAAGTAGATTTAGTGAACAATGCAAAGTAGACAACGACTTTAACAATTGAGAATGTATTCATTCAAGAACATTAATTCCACAAAAATGAGACAGTATTATTTCATCAACAATCTTGCTACCAAAATGGACAAAAGAACATCATACCATAACCTATCAGATACCCAACATCTGGTACTTGTCTCTATCATCAAGCATAGATATTGAAAAATAAAGTATCATGCAACAAAAGGATCTTGCTTTCTTTTTGGACCACAGTTAGGACTTAATAGCTTGTGACTTGCTTAGTTGTTTTCCTAAATCTACTGACATTTTTGTGCAGTCTTGCTGCCCAATTGATCCCAATGGTGTGTTGTTTTGACCTCATATCTTGACAGATCATAGTTATTTGCAAAACTGCCCGATGTTGGGTCTTCTTCACTAATTGGTACCTGTTTCAAGTGTCCATAATTCATTTGAACATATTTAGATTATGTGAAAAATATACTTCGAAGATGATAAAAAATCAAGGTGCAAATAAATGAACAAATTCAAAGTTCAAGTGCATACATTGGCCATTTATTTTGTATTATAATGCATTGAATCTCTAATGATTGAACATGCTCTCATGTTGTGACCTTTTTCGTGACACTTACTGCAATGGATTACTATTCTTCTACGAATTCTCCTTTTGTTTTCACTGTCTTCATGCGATTGTCTTCGCCTGGCCCTTCTTGGCCTCCCTGGTTGCTTGTATGCCCTTGGTGAATCTAAATCTACACCTTTCCCTTTTGGCCACATATTTCGCCATTAACAGGACTTAGAGCATTATCACATAGTTGAATGTACTTCTCTGTGCTCATGTGGATCTATTCCCCTATGGTGTAATGCTGCAATTGAGTGCACACATGGGATACCAGTCAAAGTCCAACCCTCACAACTACACTATTTTTTCCACAAAACAACAACAAATTGCTGATATTTTGGTCTTTTGATCCGATAACCATCAGCTCCATCCCATATAGGTTTCTTGAATAGCTCACAACTTCAAGTGTTAGCCTTATCATAGGACAACAAGGTCTTGATGGTTATCTTCTCATCTTGTCTCTTCTATTCACTATTTTCTCCATTAATTTCTCTCTAACACTCTCCATCATGGTTAAAATAGGTTGTCCCCTTGCCTCTAAAATGTGGGCATTGAATGACTCACATAAGTTGTTGCACAACATATCTGACCCAATGCTCTGGTTTTGGTCCATTAGCTACCCATAAGGTCTTATGACTCACATAAGTTGTTGCCTCTAAAATGCTCCGACCCAATCTTCTGGTTTTGGTCCATTAGCTACCCATGAATGTGCAGACACATCATATAGCTCTAGTTCACTTAATGCCCTTTCATATAATTACTTGTTTGTAGATCTTGCTATCTTACATAGCATAATATCCTTCAACACTTTACCCCTGTGAAGCTTCTTGAAATTGCAGTACATGTGTTGCACACAATACCTATGATCACAATTAAGCAAAACCTTTGCAATGGCATAATCCAATCCCTTTTGAAAGAAAAAAACATATCATATGAAATACACATAAATGAATATAGTCTGGTAAATTACAAACTTGTGAAATATGCATACATTTTGTCTATCAAATATAAATGTGTAGCCAATGCCACTATGACGCATAATGTCAAGATTAACACTTTGAATTGTGGAATCTAGATGAGTTCTAAGCAGTTCCTCTCTATATTCCCAAACACCCCTATATTGTTGAACATGGTCATCAATTATCATTCTAAGTGCAATCTTCCTATTGTTGTATGAGGCTGTCCTCGACAACTCTGACTTGAATTCTTCATCAACATTTTGTCTAATTGATATTGGGGGCATTTTTTAGATTAACTCGTATTCTTTTCAAGAATTTGTTGGCTACCCAATTTGCCGTTATGAGTGGGTTTTTCCATTGGTGATTGCAATTATTGTACTCAAGATTCATAGATTTCATGATGAAGTCCTTACTAACAGTGGCATTTTCTTGAGAAGCATATACAAGCCATTTGCACCCTAAAACTTTGCAAATTTCTCTTACCCTCTCTGGTTCAATGGTCTAAACCTACACATTTTTCCCTCATTAATGCAGTAGTATTTCGCATTTTTAAATTCAGTCCCACCAGCAAACCTCATTCCTAACTCAAATTAAGGATTATACATGTCTCAATTTGCATTAAAGTATCATTATCTGCCCCGAAAGACAGCCTCCTAGTTCTCTGAATCATCAGTGTCACAATGTAGTTCATCAATGATATAGTCATCTTGGTCATTAATCTTAGCTGCATTTTGTTCATGCCTGTCCTTTGGAATTGATGTACCAGCATTACCAACTCGATCCCTATTTTTCCTTTCTTATAGTATTTTATCACTACTATGTGTGTCCACATATGCCATATCAACTTCAACTTCAAACATTTTATCTTCCAAGCTATAGTTGTCTTCATCGGTAAAATGCTTGTAGTCATTATGGTCACTTGAGCCATCATCTCTATCTTCATCTTGATTATTTGTGTCTGAAATCTGACTGATAATCATTCTGAAGAATGTCCATGAAACTCCCCCAACCAAAGTCATCTGTAAAATATGTACTAGTAGGAGCATATGTGGGTACACTACCTTCTTCTTGTTGTTTAATATTTGAGCTACTGGATGTAATTGGTCTATCTTGGCTCTCCTCAATGATTGTGCTCTCATCGCCTTTTTCATGTCCATCTATAATTGGAGATGCTTCAGTTGCATCAATTTGTTGTTGAGATTATTCACCTACACAATGACACATAATAATAAAAAATTAAACATTAGTCACTAAAACACTATCATCTTACAATTTTTTGGAACTGCACCAAGCATTACCACAACTACCCATATCTAACCAACCCAAATGCTACAATAATCAAAAGCAAACTACTGAGAAAGCAAGTAGAATAGACAATTCAGACCCATGAAACCAACAAAAAATGCTCCCTGCAGTGCCACCATAATCACAAAACGTAGTATTCCAAACAGAAAATAGAGAAATTCATGAATTTTGAGTAGGAATAATTTTTTTTTTTTTTTAACAAAGAATGCCATTCAATGCTATACAATATATTGTATACTCCGTTTAAAAAAAAAAATGCTATAAGCTATAGACATTCCTTCAATAATCAATGTGTCATCTATTTAATTCACCAAAAAACAGTGTTCATTTATTAAAATCAGTAATGAACAAGGGACAAATACACCAAAAGGGCCACATATGTAATTTTGTCCACAATTGGTCATAAGTGAAAAATTAAATAGAATCATGCTTGCCTATACTATCAAATCACACATATTTCACTGTACAAAATGTCCACTATTGAAGATCAATAGCACAAGCTACACACAATAACAAGTTATTAAAAATGAAAGCTCGAATATTTACCTTTAAGAGAGTACGGGTTAACATGGTCGTCGTTTTTTTTTGTTTGATTTCTCATTCTTTCAACAACCTTGCCATCGTTCCTAACCAAAATTTCCTTTAGGAGTGCCGTCGAACTGCATTTTTTAGAGATTTAGATAACCAGAGGAAATTTTGGTGTATTTTGATGTATTTATTTTTAAATACAAGTGTATTTATTTTGATGTAAAAGAAACCAAAAGAAATTTTGATGTATTAATTTTAAAATAAATTTTCATGCATTTTTAGGATCAACTTGTAAATACCCAACTCAATAGTTTATTTTATTAAGATGAGGTTATTTTATTTTTTAGGCCCACAATTATTTTATTAGGGTTTTTTTTTTTATGTTATAAGGGTTAGGGTATAAATATATGGTTATGAGATTAACCCTACTTCACTATTCTATTTTACATTATTTTATCTGGAGATAACTTCTGGAGAAACAGAGAAGGCAGCTAGGCAAAATAATCCTTCTGAGAACCACTCAACCCTAGGTAAGGTCAATCTCGAGTAGTTTTATGACTTTAATGATTTAATATAGTTATATTGTGATTTTAATTTAAGGATTTTATGAGTAGGTGGGAGCGATTCTTTTAGAGACTATCTAAGTTATGAAGAATCATCTGTTTGAGGTAAATAGTCTATGATATTTCTTGATTTAATAAAAATATTCTTTCAAAGATTGAATATTTATCTATATGTTATTTTCGTATATTAAAATTTGGAATGAGTTTGAGTATTTTCTGACTTAGAAATCTATATTCATATATATATATATATATATATGATTTAATCTGTTTATTTGAGAAATTGTTTGTGTGTTAAATTGAACTCATATGGATAATTTGAAATTGGGGGAACATGTTCCGAATATTGATTTGAATTCCGTTTATACGGAAAAATTTGATTGTTATTTGGCCGTCCTAGCGGGAGTACAGCTAGGTCTGACGTCAGAGTTTGGGACCAATGGAAAATTATCATCCTATGAGTTTAATGTTAAATTATTTATTATGTCTGATATATATATATATATATATACATTAGTTAATAAGACGAGATATTATTATTATTATTATTTTCAACATGTTTTGGTTACTGCAAATTTCGATTTTTCCATAAGTAATAACTTAATATTTTTCGCACTATGAAAACTTATGATAATCACATTTTTGAAGACACAAAATCGAGATAATATTTTCTAATATTTGTTTACATAATCATGCCCTTTAGTTCCTTTTCCTTTCTGGTCATGACTCCTTTTAATTTTTTCTTTTCTTATTCCTTTCCTGTTTTGATTTTATTTTATGATTAAATTTTTTTTTCAAATATTATAATATATTGATTTTATACACTAACTTAGCTTATGTTTGTTAATAAACACTGTTAAAAAGTTTGTTTAAGAATTAAAGCTTTGAATTTTTCTTTTTATTATTATTTTTATTTTTATCTTTGTAATAACTTATTTTGAAGATGTATCATAACTATTTACTAAGCTTGTATATGCTCATTATTTTATTATCTTATGTTTTCAGATGGTGAGACTATCTTTAAGGAATGTGAAGGGGACACTTGGTAGATTAATGTTTTGGCTATTTCCTAATAGATTATCGACATTTGAACTTTTGTTATTAGAAGATTTGATAGTTTATTAATTTATTACACTTTATTAGACTTGCTTTTTGACTTTATTTTGGATTTTAGTTACTTTCTTGGACGATTTTGATTGATATAAGGATATTTTTATTTCTTTGAATAAATAGTTTTATTTCATAGGTTGTGGTATAATTTGAAAGTTTTTGTAACCTTGTGATTATGGAGGATACTTCATGATCACGGGCGTGTTGTATCCCGGTTTCGGAGCGTGACTCAACTTGATTTGGAAGCAGACTTATAGGTAGGATCCATAAAGCTAGAGGATGTTTGTCCACACTCTATCCGCTTTTCTTTATCGTTCAATTTTCAATCACATCTCTTTTAAAATAAAATAAAAATTTTATGGCAAATTGTGAAGGAATATTTGTTAAATTCTTGTTCACATTTATTGGATTTGATTGTATCATTTCTTAAATTAAGTCGTAATTGTGATTTGAAAAATGACAAAGGTAATACTTGGATTGGAAGATGGGCAATTGATTTCTTCGTGAAAAGATTCCTCACCTGTGTGGCTTTTCTAAAAAAGGGGAAAGGAAATGAAGGAATAGACTGAAAGTGGAATCGGGTTCCAAGATTGTGGCCTACTTGACTTCAATTAATGACATAAAGCAAAATGGACTATGGATCACGAATTTGCTTTAATCAATTCTTCTTTTGGAAAATTTTCTGGATTGGTCCTCAAACACTTATTTTTTCTCACCATTCGTCCTTTTTCTTTTCTTTTTTTTGTTTTTACCAATTTTGATTCTCAAATAATTTTTGAGTAATTTTTTTTTTGTCTCTCGACCAATTCAGGCCATATTCCGGCAAAATCATCATTTGAAATTTTTTTTGTTATGAGGGCAAAATAGGAAATTCATAGCGATTGGACAAAAGGAAAAAAAACTTATTATTTTTTATTTTCCCCCCTTCTTCTCTTCTGCCGGTTTCCCGTATTCTTCAATTTTATTCCCTTCTTCCCGTCTTCTTCCTCCCGCCGCTTGACAGACGTGCCGTTCCATTACCGGATTCACTCTATGGCCACATGTTTCATAGAATAAGGACTGAAACATAGCTGTAAAATAACTATCAAAATTGCATCACTTTTACCACAAATCAACCGAAATTCAGCAAAAATATCGGACTAATTTACGAATCATGCAGCAATGTTTCAGTCTATATTCAAAATTTTGTACCAAAACTAATAAATTTGAACAATTACAAATTTATACAGAAATGTTTTATTTGAAGATTTTTGTTGTAGTTTTCGCAATGATCCTGACCATCTTGGGATTATATTCTCGAAGTACATTGATGACACAAAGCATTTGCGTTTTGGGAATTTCTGTTGAGCTAGCTTGGGCTTACATTCTCATAAGAAAGTCCAATAGACAAAAGAGTCCACCTAATAAGACTTCTAAATGACTATTCTACTTTCTTATTGCTACACACCTTATACTTTTTTTCGAAAATTAGGAAGAGTCTTCGAATTCAAATAAATTATGTATTTATACTTATTATTAATTAAATTAGTAATATGGACTATTAGTTAGTGATTGTAAATTTTTTAAATTAAGTGTTTCAAATAAGTTATTTCTTTAATACTTATTATTAATTAAGTTAATAATATGAACTATTAGTTATTGGTTGTAATTTATTAATTGAGGTAGTTAGAGAAATTTTATATGAAAAATATGTTTATTTTAAAAAAAGTGAATATTTATATTCAAATATTTCAAAATAAAAATGTGATCATTTAATTTCAGATGGAATTAATATATATATTTTTTAACCATATCAACAAGCAAAAGCTATTTTGAAAAACGCATCCAACATTGATAGCTTTTTCGAAAAACAACTTCTTTAGTTGTTTTCTTTAAATTAAAAATAAAAGTAAAAAGTAATAAAAAAAACCAACTCAAAATAACTTATAATCTAAAAAAAGTTAAACCTAATTGAAAGCAAGACCCAAGTTTAATATTATAATTGGACAACAGTTTGGACCTAACTCGAAAATCAAATTAGATTGGACTTCAAAAAAGTCTGTCAAACAAAATTCGGACCTAAATGGTTTGAACCGTCAGACTTGTTGGCGATAGGCCATTTCGGGGCAGATTATACTTTAAAATCCTAAGCTCAGAGAAATTTGCGACCAACCTTGCCGACCCGATTATTTCCCATGGCAAGTCCGGGTCGGGTCAGTCCAGACATTCCATAAACTTGAGTATGACTCCTCCACTATTAGGAAAGGACAAGTTCACTTCCATTGCATGTGAGAGAGTTCAAGCATGACAAATATATGACTAAAAAGACCTTAATCTATTAGACTATTACTCTTGTTTGGCATGGCTAAAAAAGTCTTATCATTCCATGGTTTTTATATGACTTCGTTCATCATATTCATATACAAACATATCAAACACAGAGAGCTGTTGGCCGTTGGTAGGAAAGCTGACAAAACCACGTTGCTGTGCTCCCAAAAATGGAAGAGTTTGAAGATCGGTTTGCTCATTGCACTGTAGGCATATGAGTACACCGTTTGCTTCTTTGTAGGATAGTGGTAGTACCTTTTATATATTTTAGAGAAAATGACTAGTCATGATACTTTGCCATGTTGTTTTCTCCAAGTTCCCATGCATCCAAACTTGTCCAATGCCCGCATACCCCAAAGATTTGTGGGGGTGTCCTTTTTGCATCTTCAGGAACCCCCCCCCCCTCCCACGGGCCGGGGGGGGGGGGCCAACTCTCTCGATTAAAAAACGCAAAACTTTGACATGTGATATTTAATTTTCGTAAAATTATAAGGTCAATATTCAAATTTTACTTCGAATTAGAACATTACTCGTTTAGAAACCAATCATTTTGGCAGTTGATCAACTTGCACTTTGCTACGAATGCCACCCGAGAAAGGAAATCCCTTTGGTCTATTTTTATTATCTTGAATGCACCATTGAATGTAGTGATTGAATAATCTTTCAAACAATAGTTGCTAAAATTGGATATTTCACAAAGAAAATTCAAATTTAACACCATAAAAAAAAATAAAAAAGAAAATGAGAAGATAACTTTTCACTCAATAAATCACATAGTAGTAGTGACTAATTAACATGTAACTTCTCAGTCGATAAAATTTCCTGTTCAATTATGGCTGAGCTTTTATTAGAATTCTAAACCCAAATCCCTTTAATTCCGATCACCAATCAAAAATGGTCCTAACATGAACTTTATCATCAGCTCGTCCTTTTAATATGTAGGATAATTTTAGGTAAATATTTTCACAATTGCATAAATCATCAAAAAAAATATTATTTCTCTTTTCAATTATTTACTTAGAACTTTACACTTTCAATTATAAATATTAAAAATGATAATCACACATCTAAATTTATCAAATAGACCTCATAGCTACTATATAAATATTAATCATTTTTAAAAAATACATTTTTAATCAATAATAAACATTGAAACTATCTAAATTCTTCATAATAAAATTGTAAAAGTACGTAAAATTAAAAAGTAAACCATTAAATCAAGAGGTAAAAAAATACATGAAGAATTAAAATGTAGCATAATAATTATTAATTAATACACATTTCATTTAAAAATTTAAAATAAAAATATTTATATCAATTCCGGACGGATAATATATATTTTTAAATCATCCTAACTTAGTCGAAAGGTGGGCCCTGGAGGCAGTGATCCGACCCCACAGCTGTCAACGGTTCCCTGGAATTGCCGTAACATACTATCATGTCGAAGTATGAACTGAAGACCAATTACAAAACGACAATCAAGAAGGTTGCCCGCTCCCAACGGACACTTAAGGATTAATCAATCATCCCCTAAAACCATTTGTTGCAAGCAAATTCAATCACATTCTTCACTCATAAATCAGTGCATAATAGTTTTATAGTTCTAAATTTCTCAAAATAATCATGTCAACTTACTGTTTTGCCGTGACAGTACGCTATAATGATCAATTGTTGGTACCAAAAGTAAGATCATATAAAACAAAAAACGAGAACATCATCAAGAGCCAGGAAATCTTGTAAAAACATAGACTATGCATCAATTGAATGGACGTATTAGTTGAAAAACCTTATTCAAGTGATGGATCAGCAAAACAGAAGACAAAAAGGAACATTATTCTGTTCCTAATGGAGATCCCAGTTTGAGGGTTGGTTAGGAGTAGGTAAAGGGGTAATGGGGTTCCAACTTTGAAAAAGTCAGATAGAGCCCAAGAAAATGAGGAAGAAGAGATTCAATACCACCTAAAAGCTAAAAGGGTTTCAATCTTCAGTCCCATTATGTAACCAAATATATGGGCAGAGCTGAAGTTGACATCCTATAGTGTTGATCCATGTTAATGTCCCTAAGGCTAATGTAGGGAATCTGCATTTCATCTCTCTGTGCAGGAGACAAGTTTCCGGCAAGTGGGCCGGAGGACGGCCGGCTAGTGGTGCGATAAGGGGTTGAGGAACCACTTCTACTCTCAGTAATATATATGGGTCCGGATAATGTGGCTCTAATAGCTTCTTCTTGTTGGTAGTCAAGAGCAATATTTCTACTAATATGGTGGGTACTTTGTGGAGCAGCTGCCAATTTCCACTTGAAGAAATGCAGAGCATTCTTCCACCAACGTTTCTTGTTGTTCTTCTTGATCTTCTTAGATGATTCGTCTCTTGAAATGGGCTTTTGAAGCTTGAAATGCAGTGCATCTATGGCTGTAGATCTTGTTACTTCTCTCTTGTGCCTCCTGGCTTCTTCTAAGACCTGATTTTTCACACGAGAAAAAAAGAAATGTGTCTTGGTGGCGAAAGAAAAAAACAAAAAAGAAGAAGGGGAGACGGAGAAGAGAGAAATTGAACCTGAAAATAGTCGATTTGGGGGTCGAAGCCATAGTCACTGAAGTGATGAGATTGGGGAATGGGGAAAATGGGAGTCTTGTTTGACATTTTCTGGGCCAAAGTACCCTTTCTAATCTTTGAAATGAAGGTCCAGAGAACAGAAAGGACTCCGCAGCTCTGTTGGTTTGATTTTTTGGTGTAAGAATGGTGAAATGGTACTATCTGAGCAGCAGCAGGAGATGAAATGAAGAATAATGGGGAGAGAGGGTTTTGGGGGCTCAAGGTGAAGGTGTTGTTGGTGTTGGGTGGTGAGATTCGTCGTTGGTATATGTGAGCCCTAGTAAATGTGCCAGAAGCTTTTATTTACAACTAGCCATTCTACATGGGACATTTTTAATGCATTTATTTGTTCACCAGTTTTGGAGGCCGCGAGAGAGAGAGAGAGAGTACCCCCGGGAATGGGTGGGGGTGATGGTGATGGGGTCATGGGAGGCGCCAATGAGTCTATTTTTGGAGATCAAAGAGAAAATGGAGTTCCTTAAGGAAATAACTGCATATGTCCCCATTTATTATTATTATTTATCTTGGGTCAGACTAATTAATCTAAATCGAGTTTGGTGTTTAACCGAGTAAGAGTCAATACATTGTCAAAGTGACATGTTTTAAACATTAGTAAAAATTTTTATCATTTCCATCGATATATAGAGTTAAATATAAATTATTTTAATTTTATACAATATTTAAATATGAGTATCTTATGCTTAAAATACTCAATAAAAGATAAATAAAATTTTGTTATAAAGATAAATACGCTAGGGTAGCAAAGATTATAATCAAATGGTAAATTTGAATATCATTCAATATGTGAAAGAGCATATTTGAATAATACCATTCAAAAGGAGAAATAATAGATAAGCTGAGATTGACTAAACAACAAACTTATTCAATCTCCACAAAAATGTAATTACTTTAAATACTTTTGATTTTGATTTTTTTTCTTCAATTAAAATACTTTCAAATTTGATTTTCTCTCTCATTTATAATTACATTATTCGCTCCCTTTAAGAGAGAAACTAAATAGAGAAGATAATTTTTTTAAAAAATTAAAAACATTAATAACTATTGATTAGTAATTGTAAAATGATTAATATTTTGAAATGAGTTACTGAAATTAAAATGACTTATATATAAAAATAAGGCGAGTGATACAAGATTGAGGGAAAACTGAAAAGAGGAAAAGAGTAAATCATAAACTTTTCTTTTACATTGGGATACAAATAATATAATGTTGGGTTTGAGAAATTAAACGATGAAGGAGAAAGTACTTATAGATATAAATGAAGAAGTAAATTAGGAGAGCATCACTCTTGCTCTACTTAAATTGGAAGGATTTTGTAATTGAGAAAAAAATGATACTCATTAATAATACCATTAACCTTAATTTTACAGTTTTAGGAAATGAGATTTAAAACATAGATTCAAAATGTTAGTAATATAATTGTTTCGTTGATGAGCTGTTATAAGCGAGTTTAAATTTAATATATATATATATATATATATATATATATATAAAGATTGCAATTAGTCTTATTCAACATACTTATATTTTATGTGATATTTAAGGATTCTTATAGAGTATATGTCATTTTAACATTTTTCACATTATATTGAAGCTTATTTAAATATGAGCATTTTATACTTTCAGATATTTTTAAATTTAATTTTCTCTCTTTTATTTATAATTACGATTTTACTATTTTCATAATGAAAAAAAAATCAAAGAAATGATAAATTTGAAAATTATCATAATTAAATATTAATAATTTTAAACAACTAATATTTCAATATAAAATACTTCTTTCGTCCAAAATTAAATATTCATATTTATATTTAAATTTATTCGAAATTGAATACTTACTTTTTTAAAATAAATATATTTTTTATTCAAAATCATATTCATTACATTCTTCATTTAATATATTTATTAACTTATGTATTACATTATATATTATATTAATATAAATAATAAATTGATAAATTAATTAAAATCAAATATATCCATTCATTTTCACGTGTAAACATTAAATTTCGTTCATTTGAACGCATTAAAATTTGGAGATAGGTAACATTGACGTAAGTATGCAAGTACGGTGCTTCAGCATTCTTGGTACTAAAAGCAAGATACTGGAGAATAGTTTAAAAAAAAAAGAAAAAAGAAAAAGAGAACATCATAAGAAGCAAGGAAATCCTGGAAAAGTATAGATTATGCATCGATTTAGTGTTGACATATTGGTTGAGAAAACCCTACTCCTAAAGTCATGAATCAACAAGCTGCAAAACAGGAGACAAAAGGTAACACTTTTCTGTTCTTCTCCTCCATCCAAATGCAGCTTTTACAACATAATGGAGATTGGAGATTGATGGTTGATTAGTTAAATATAAAACCCTAGAAAATAAAGTAAAATTTATATTATCTCATAAAAAAGATCTAATGATCATCTCTTTATTTTTTTAACTGTGTGACCAAAGTAGATAGGGTAAGAATTGAAATTTCTCAACTCTTTTACATAATTTGATACATATTTATTCCTCTTCCAGCCTTCCTGGCATGGTCTCATATCTCAAAAAGAAAAATGAATAGATTACACCATTTACATTTACAAAATTGAAACAAAAAAGAAAAGGTAATTAATATAATTAGTACATGAATTGGGCCTCAATCATTAAAAGTGGACAGGGAAATGAAATTAGACCCACCAATGCTTTTGAAGAACATTCAACAAGTCCACAAGAGAATCTGTAATTGGATTACAAAATTATCAAAATCCAGTAAGCTATTGGCCCGCAACCTTTTTCCTTAGCGGCTTACCCTACTTTTTATATGGCGGCTTTCTTCATGTTCTTCTGCAGATGGAACCATCTTTCCACCTATACCTAACCAATTTCTGTAATCTATTATTATTCGTACCCCCAATATCAATCTCAAATTAAACGTACAATTTTTTTTTTAAAAAATGTTCAATTTCTTAAAAATTTTCAGTCCAAACTTTGCTTACTATATATATAGACTTTGATTTAAAGGACGTGTCAGACTGTAAAGATCAAATCTAATGAGAATAAAGATAAAGAGGATAATTTTAAAGTGATCAAATATTTTTGTAACTTTTATGTCAAAGCAAAAAAATATAATAATTTACTTAATATTTTTTTATAAGCATATGTGTTTTTTAACCCAATCAACAAAATTTTCTTCATACCTTGAAATTGTGTCACCTTATAGTGTTCAATTATTAAAGGACTATCCCTTTTTTTCCACACTACACTACCAAGTAAGTACCAAGCAACTTCTCCACTATGAGCACCAAGTTTCTCAAAGCTATCAAACTCACTATTATTCACTAATCAATCACTACCACCAGAAACACACACACTACCCAACATAGTTTACCGGAGTCAGTCAACTAAACATGGAATTATATTACTACCTCCTCCTCCTCCTCCTCCAAAAAAATAAGTAATCAGTTAGGTTCAGAAATATAAATTATTTTATAAAATTTTATAAATATTTTATTATTAAATTTTAATATTTTTTTTCTATCATTCTATCTCTTTTCTTATTTTCAAGATAAAATTTTTTAATTTTTTTTACCAAAACAAGCTTATTTTCTAACATAATAATTAAAAACATTTTAAGAAAAAAAAGTTTATAATCTTTGTAAAATAGGTACAACTACTTCTATTTCTAAATGAGGGAAGTGACATTTTATACTTTTCTCTCTTTGAATGGAATATTAAATAAAATGTAAGAATAAAAGACTATCATAATTATATATTACTTATTTAAATATATTAAGATAAGTAGTTAGAATCATTTGTATTTATATTGACTCTAAATATAAATCATTTCTTCATAAAATCATTTTTTAAGTATATTTTACCTCTCTTTTCTCACAATACATTCATTTATTATTAATTTTCTCTTACCTCTTTTATCCTTAAAAAATAAGAAACGTGATTATAATAAACACATCTCTAATAATTAAAAGTATTTTATGAAGAAAAAGGTTGATTGATCTCTATAAAAGTAGACTTATAGACTTCTATTAATGAACATATGAAGTAATATTTTGATATTTTAAAACAAAAAATTGAAATTAAAATGATTCAGATTTTGAGACGGCCACTAAAACCATATAGTATAATTAGATGTTATATTATGAAACATCAGGCATCTTAATGTTACTTTTTATTGGTGCATATTTTATAAATGTATAATTTTAAATATGCATAATAATACAATTATTTAACTCGTAATTTAAAAAAGTTCTTTAGATATAGAAATTTTCACATCACATGTCAAAACGTATATACACATACCACCAGCCTTAGCCTAACTGGAGGGTAACAGCATGCCCTTTTATGTAATTTTACATAATCCCGCGTCAAAACTGGCGTCTAATCCATTTTCTGCTATTCATGGCCTCCCGAGAGAAGCTAACAGGAATCTTCCTCCTAGCCTTTTCTAACCTTTCCACCCATATATAATCACCTAGAATCCCAGAATCCCTTTTATCCATTCCATCTCCCCTGCAATCTCAGTCTCTCTTCCCACAAAAAGAAGTCAAAGTGTGCAAATCAAAGCCCAGAAGAAGGGTAGCAGTAGCAGAACAATAATAATGGCTGATGATGGTCGTTCCTCAGCACCTTTCGACAATTCGGAGGGGAGAAGCTATGCTTTGAGCGGGAAAATAATGCTGAGTGCTATTGTGATATTGTTCTTTGTGGTGGTGTTAATGGTTGCTCTTCATCTCTATGCTCGGTGGTACCTTCTTCGAGCAAGAAGGAGGCAACTCGTCCGCCGCCGTAGTCGTTTGAATCGTGCTAGAAGATCCCAAATCGTCTTCTACGTGGATAATATTAATCCTAATAGTCTTTTAGTCTCTGATCCAGCCAATCGTGGCCTTGAGCCGGCCGTGCTGAATTCACTTCCTCGCTTTGCTTACTCCTCCAAGACTCATCCGGAATTGATGGATTGTGCTGTTTGTTTATCGGAATTTGAAGAAAATGAAATGGGTAGAATTTTACCCAAATGTAAGCATTCGTTTCACATTGAATGTATTGATATGTGGTTCCATTCACATTCAACTTGCCCCCTATGTCGAGCTCCAGTTGAACTGTTTTCTGAATCGGAGAACAGTAACTCCGATGTGGTCATTGAGTTCGGTGAGTCCGAACTGAGCGGAATCGGACCTGGTTGTTCGAGCTCTGACTTCTGCGCTTCATGCAAGTACGGGGACGGAGAAAACACTGCCACGAGTTCGCTGGGAGTACGGAGGAAAGGGATGGACTTTACGGGAGTCAGGATAGATATTCCGATGAGAAGCGAGTTAGAGAATGATTTGACTCGGAGTTCACCAGCGAGTCAAGGATACAGATCTCCGGGAGCGCGGTTGCTATCATTTAAGAGAATATTAAGCATGGGCAGAAAAACACCCACTCCGCCTTCAACTGGGGCGGCAGCTACGACGCCGTGTGGGGCGGGCACGAGTTGTAGTATGTCGGCAAGTGAAATTGAGTCAGAGAGAGTGATGGCTGAGTTGGCTCGGGTGCTGACACCGAGGTGAGAAAGTTTAGAATATTCAAAAGTGACAGCGAGAGTTGAGACATCCGGCGATTGTCAGAGTTCTCTAACCCCGAGAGCCGCCCGATTCGAATTTTTTGTATACGTGGCAAATGAAGAATGATTCTGATGATTTTTAAGTAGTATACGTTTCGGTTTAAAAGATGTGCTCGCATGCAGAGGTTGACTGTGCTTGTTTGACTTGTAAATGGATAAATAGATGGAGATTTTTATTTTTATTTTTATTTTTTGAAGTTTTTAGTTTAAAGCAAGACATGACATTCATTCGTACATTTTAATTTTACATGCACTAAATTTGTGTTTCCTTCTGGTTCTTCTTTACTTTTGTAAGTCTTGAGACATTTCTATGATTGATGATGAGGAAAAAATTGAGTGCACAAGAAAAATCAAGAATTGGGGAAAGGTTGATCATGCATAATGTTAAAATATTCATAATTCTTTTGTTATCTCAAAATATAAGTAATTTTATGATTTTTTTTTATTAATTCTTGATATTATCTCTAGAAGAAGGGTAAAATTTGGAGAGGAAATATTAGTGAGGAGAATTTTAAGAAAATATGAACATTTTAGATAGATTTTTTTTCTTATATTATGAAGCAAAATAAATACTAGATTGTATCATATGTTTAGCTTTGGAATTTTTTTTATATGGACCATATTGAACCATCTATATGTCTACCTTAAATCTCAATTGAGAATCGTTGCCCCTAAAATTTGCTAGTCGTCAAATAGGATTGAATTGATGAGTCTCGAATTGACTAATTGTAATGATTACAAAATGGTTATGAGGTTCAATTAGTTGTAAATTTTTCTTTTAATGATGAATTTTTGGAGCAACTATAGCAAGCCTTTCAATCTCTCTTGGTGTAATATGAAATTAATAAATTATTGATCAATAGAATTTTGAAATTGGCAAACTAGATTGAATGAATTTTATTATTTTGCATAGCTCAAATAGTTATAAAGAACTCACCAACTAATTAATTTGTTCATAAGTCAAGTCTAGAGCAAGACAAAGATTGAAACTACAAAGGAGTAAAAAAAACATTAAAAATAGGTATATAAAGAAGCTCTAAATTTAAGAAAAGTAAAAAATATAAAATTGGAAAAATAATTTGATAAAAACTTTGTTTTGAAACTACAAAGAGGTAAAAAAAAGTATATAAAGAAACTCTAAATTTAAGAAAAGTAAAAAATATAAAATTGGAAAAATAATTTGATAAAAACTGAGTTTTTGTTTTGTACATATTTTTCTTTGCCAATAAACTTCATTATTCCATGTTTTTCATAATTACACGTATTTTTAGGACCACTTACGTCATGATCCAACCCCTTTAGAGTATTTTCTCCATATTTGAAGTAGGAGCGGTGAATTGACTTAGTCTTCTCTTTACTGACTATTTAGAAAAAATAATTATACTTATAATCCATGAACTGTCATCAATTGATTCTCGATTAGAACAACTAATTAGCAAATATTATCAGTTAACTTTTCTATTGACTATTTTTTTGTGCTAACAAGAACAGATCACATTTGAACATGTTCTAAACATTAACGTTTTATACAATAAATATAAGAAATGTTGTGTTTAACATCAATTTTGCTCTTGCATTAACATCAATTCTTCTGATACAACTAATTTTATTCGTTTGATATAACTAGTTTTTTCATGTTTTTAAATAGATGATGATCATTTTATATGTATAGCCGAGTGGTTTTTTCATATGTGAAACAATTGTTGACCTTTGGAGATGTTTATTTAATGTAAAATTGAAACCACAAACAAAGATTGTGGACCGAAAATATTATTCACTATTGTTTAAATTTTTTGTGAAATTGTAACAAGGACGAGAAGTTTTCATTACATTAGCTCAAAAGAAAGACAAAAACATTTGGTTGGATTTGTGTTGAAATTCCATGAATTCACATTCGACGTAATTCCAATGCAAATTCTTGTGTTGTGTTCGTCCTTTTCTGTTTCAAAATTCTCCTAACCCATCTACTACTCCATAATTTACACGGTTTGGAATCCTTTAATGTGAATAGACTTGACATAATTCTCTAACTACTTGTTCTTAATAATTGATTCAATTATACCATCAATCAAGAAAAGAAAAAAAAAACGAACAGTTATTTTACTATTTATGATTGGGACATTTATATATTAGAAAGATTTCGATATCTTATTGTAAATTATAAATGTAACTTAAAAATAAGTGCCCAAAAAAAGAAAAAAATAAGTGCTTTTTCATTAGTTTTTCTTTTGGGCAAAGTAAAGGATTGCACGAGAAACGACATCTTGCCTTGACTTCTGCAGAAAAAGAAGCTAAAACAAAATCATCATCATCATCATTCAAGAAGACTTGTGCTAACAGAGAAGTTGACAACTGTTGTCCAAATCTTTCTCGTTTCACATTAATTGGAGTTGTATTAAGTTTCTACTGTTTCAAAGTCCTTTTTTTTTTTAAAAAAAAAAAAAAAACAAGCGAGCACAAGACAAACTCCAATTGTTTAAAATAGCAGAATTGAATAAGATCTTTAAACAAACTATACATCACATACAATAGAAATATATTAACCATCATTTATAATATACCAATGTTATTTTGTTATTAAAAGTATAGTTTAAATATAATAATTTAAGACAGTTGGAAAAAGTAACGATTAATACTCCCTTAATATATTTTTATAAGAGGCTAAAATAATTTCACTTAAATTCATTGAATTATTTTACTTGAAATAAAAATTATTTATTTTTTTCTTTTTCAATGAGTATTTATTATACTTTTTAAATAAGAAAAAATAAACAGGATTAAAATAATCAATAGCCATAAAAATAATAAAATATTTTATATTTAGGGACAATTAAATAATATAAAGAATACATGTTCACTTCTAATTGTGGCATAATATTTAAAAAGTTGAGATAAATTTTTTCTTAGAATAGGAGTGAAACTTTACCAATACAATCGGATGGAAGCTAAATTAGTCAAGTTTTTAGGAGGAAAAAAGAATGAGAAATAGATTGAAATCCAACTATGGTTGGGGAGCGGTAGGTATAGTAGGCTGGATCCTAGGTAATCGTCGTGGGCCAATCAGCCACATGAACAAGTAGCCAAGTCAAGCTCCACTGGTCTTCAGTTTCTTTTTCATTATATTTATAGCCCCAGACTCACGGCTACTTCTTGGACGTTTGACCTTTCCTTCTTCTCTACATCGTGTCAGCACGCCCCACACGCCCACCAACAGTTTCCAAATATAGCTGTAGGAAAAATGTGGACTTACTCTTGTGACATTTGATGGATTAGTTAAGGTGACAAATCAATGAAATTTTTTCTTTGTTTAAGATTTGAACTTGTTATGCAGAATCTGAATAATATAAATAATGTTAAATCATTGTTCCTTGTAAGTTTTCAATAACATATTAATAATAATCATAAAATGAAATGTAAGCAGAACTTGTTTGAGATCTTCGTGTAAGCAGTCTAAATGGGAAAGGAGAAGGAAGAAAAGGGGAAATTCTCAATGTTATTCACACTCTTGAAATCAGAACTACTATGAGACTAAAGGATCATCCTGTTCATCTCTTGCAAATCAAATCAGTTAGAAGATAGCAATAGTTTCCACACTGGATAACATGCTTTTTATGATTTCTATCCACAGCAGCAGTAATATGTATAATGTAGCTTGCATTGTAGTGGAGGCAGACCTTACACATTGCTTCTCTACAAGCAATTAATGGAAAAACCTAACTACGCATTGGTCAAGTATGTTACAGACTTAAGGACTCTTCAACCTTTAGTACATGAAAGCAACAAAATCTAGAAGAAAGCATACACATTAGGAGCTAATCTGTAACTGTTAGAAATCTAATATTACAGTCTAGTACTTAACCATTAAGCAGAAGACAAGCTGGTCTTCTGGAAAGAATTATAAACCATCCTGCGATATCTGACTGTGTCATCCAGGAGATTGTAAGTTCACTTGTTCAACAAAGCGTGACTTTCGTCTCTTTTTACCTTCTGGAGTGCACCTTGTGCTAACAGGTTTACCTAGATTCACTGTGAATCTACAGCTAGAGGTAGATGCTGAAGTGGATGCATTAACCACTGGTTGATTCTCTTTTCCTGATTTTTTCCCATCAATTTTGGTGCATCCTTTAGGAGATTTAGTTCTTTTTTTTGACGAATGAGGCAGCACTAGATAATTTGGCTTCTCATTCCTGAGGAGATGGACATAGAAGGGATTCTCAGCTGTGTAACAGAAAGATTTGCCATTAATGTTGTTCTTCTCTAGTTCAATATCTCCATCGTTCACCTGTAGTCACAAAGAAAAAGCAATAAATTTCACTGAGTAATGCAACCTAAGTTTGGTTACCATTTCCCTCTAAATAAATTATTAATTCACAGTAGCCAGAAAGGGTGACTTGTATTCTACGTAAGCCATTCTTGCCAAACTAACTTTGTGAAAGAACTTTCTAGTCCTGAAAGAAAGTAATTACCAGTTGCAGAAGCGCAGAAAATGACCGAGCAACATCATGCTTCTCCTGGCCCTTGACCACATCACCAAAAGACATGGTTTTCCCGGTGTCCCCTTCCTTGTGTAGTTTGCCCAAAACTCTTTCACCATATTTATGGATGTCAAATGGTGGGTGTGAGTCCTGTCAAGTGAGGTTATGCACTCAAATACATCACAAAAATGGTAGAAAACTCTAGATGCAGGGTTTTGGCAAATCTATGATAAGTGAATGCACAAACTTGTTCTTTCAGATTCTGTTCAATTCTCTGTTTCCATGTTGAAACCCGAGCAGCCAATGCACTCTGTTTCTCAGTTTCAGCAAAGCTAGCCAAAAGAGAATCCTACACCCAACGACATGATTTTAGATCAGGTGTCATGTGCAAAATTATTGAAGATACATATCTTTCCCCCCCCGCCCCCCAAAAAAAAAAGAAAGTTGAAGTTTCAAGTTCGAAGGTGCATCTGTGTAATGCTAAATGAAACTGAACATAATGTCTGCTACTACCAGGTGTGAACGACAAAGATCTTCTAGATTTGCATGATTATTGGCATCTTCATAAACTTGATCGGCATCGAAGTCATTGCTGCCATCACACTGCACAATTTTTTTATATATGACAAATGTTACAAATACATATGTTCATAATATGTACAGGTGAAAACATATATAGAAGCACATCAAGGCAGGCCCTACTAACATTATCTTGTGGTATATCTTCATGCATGAATGTATTGTCTGGCATGTCAAAATCAGGAGCCTCAGTATCTGAATCTTCATTGTCATACTCAACTTTGTTGTTGTCCGTGGAGTTACCAAAAGGATCATGCATTTTATTCCCCCCAAGAACAAGTGATTGCCGCAGCTGTAAGGAGCACTTTGTTATTATAGAATAATCGCAACGACTTAGGAAGAGAATGCAGTAAACCTAAAACTAACCTTCTCATAGAGTGGAGGAGGTTGTGCATTGCCTTGTGTCTGTGATTCACGAAATTTCGCTTCCCATATTTCTCTCAATTCTGCACTAATTGGACCATCCAGTCTTGCTAGAGGAAATTCGACCATGATAGGATTACGCTTTGGGTAATTTAAACCTTGCCTTTTCTTTGCCTTTACTGCATGAAGCCAATCAGATTTGACAGGTCAGACAAAAGAAAGTAAATCGTAAAGAAGCAATAAATAGTGGGAGAGGCATGCCAACCTTTCTTGTATGGCTTGACTTTCAAATTCCCAGGTTCATGTGGATTCAGAGGTTTCCATGGATCCTCACTATCTGAATCATCGGATTCACTGGGTTCCGAGCATCCATTTTCCATGCCAAAATCATTACAATCATTCCCAGGATAATCATTGACAGGGGGAGAAGCCCCAATGTTACAATTATTGGATTCAAACTCACGATCTAATGAAGCCAAGTTATTGACATCAACATCCTGATTCTTCCCAGCTGATTTAAGGCCAGTACCTGCAGAATGCTTTGTCGGGGATTGAAAGCTCCTACGACTTTTAGAGGCTATGGAGCTCCCTCTGCAGATGTTGCTTTTGCTAGCTTTGTTTCTACTGTTCAAGAAGTCATTCACTGCTGCCGCATCACATGAGTCTAATAAAATAAAGTCCCTGAAAAGATCATTTGTAGCTAACTGCAAGCACAAAAACAATAGCCTATAAATTCCTACAACGAGAGAATCTACATTCTGTCATAGACTGTCAATTTTGAATATAGTAATACCAGGTAGGACTCTAGTTCCCCAGCTTCGCCAATAGCATCTAAACAATCACCTTCAAGCACAACTAGATTTGCAGGGGGTTTCACGGAAAGATTCACTGGAGTATCTTTGCCATTTGCGCTGTCTAACAAGTTCTTCGCTTCAGCTGCAACACACAATAATATAAGTCAAGCAGCATTTGACAACCCAACCACCATAATAACAAAATGAAAAGGATACCTGGAACATCTAACTCCCAAAAAGAGTTATTTTCTTCATCACCAGGAGCATGCGAAATACTTCCTTCCGATTGGACTGGTGCACCAGCTGCTTGATCTTGTGAACTGATAATAGAATACGATAAAAATAAAAATTGTTAAATACTGCTAATTATGGTACCTCGCCAATTGTTTTATCAAAGTAGTAAGTAACAGTGAATTTGGAGCACATATGAGAATTTAGTACTACTGAGAAGACCAAAGCAGATGCCTTGAAATTGAGAACTGAATCAAATGACAAATAACTCCAAGATTGCCCAAAAGGAAATAATATATTTTGCGCTGATGCATTAACTTTTGAGGATATTTCACTTGTTCATTCCTTTTCCCCTAGAATAGAAATGCACCTATGTTTTTCTTGATAACCTTCTTTATATATAAATTGCATCATACACATATTAAGAAAACAAAAGAAAGTATTGTACCACAATATTTCTTGATTATTTTTATTTTTATTTTTTGAAGAAAAGGTTACACAATGTATATTTCTTTAAAGAGTATTAAACAGTAAAGGTATAATTTGATTGATTTATGTTGCTCATTAGAAAGTTGGCCTTGGCCTTATTAATTCACTCTGCCAAGTTGATGGGCCTGTATTCCAAATGAAAGATGAATTAACCAAAAGATTCTTCATGCTCAGAAGTCAGCTGCATCTGATTCTAACTAATAGACACTTCCATTCAAATCCAAGCTTTCAAATCGTTACACAAACATATAACTTGTTTTACCAGCTTTGGAGTTCTATGAAATGATAAGAAAAATCATTAGATCTCCATGCAAGGCAAAGCCATAGCAGGAAAAAAGCAAAGCAAGAATGTAAAAAAATTTACAGGACTAAAGCAAAGATACTAAATGTCTGTATGCTGGCAGTGATTGTTTCACAAAATTTCAATCTTTAACTTAAATCACACTAAGACCGTTAATCTTCCATACACTAAACTTTTAATAGAATAGCACCTTATTATAAGTATAAGAAAGAAAAGGAGGACCAGTTCCAGTGAGATGATTACATTCTATATAAGAGAAGAAAAAAACCTCCTCAAGAAATGAACTTAAAACTTCAAAATTCGAAATCCAACAGAAAAATTTAACACATAGAAGAAGTTAAAATAAAGTTTAAAGAAAGAAAAAGAACAGAGACAAACCTCTTCTGGGAGATGAACTCCAAAGCATGTAAAACTAAAGAATACAAATACTCCACCTTCCTGCTGTACACTTGCACCGAACCCTGAAGCAACAATGCAGCTACAAATTTCCCCACCAAAAACAAAAGCCCGAAGTAAGACCAAATTACATACATTTACAAAACTATAAACATAAGAATAATGCAGACCTTCGGCAAAGTTCACTGAGAGATGTGGGACATCGTGGTCGGCAGATGTGATTTCACCGGAGCAAATCTTGAGCAAATACTCCTCAAGATTCTTTGCTAAATCCACGGCCCAATTCGATTGAAGGTCTCGAAGAGGCTGTACAGTATGGAATTTGCCCGTCGCATCAAGTTCGGCTCGTTCTGTGTCGTCATTCATTTTCAATTCCTGGAATTAGACCACCCATTACTGGTGGTAGCTACCAAAATTTCATCCTTCTGGGTATTTCGGAAAACCCTAAATCTTGAATTCTGGTGAACGGGTTTCAAGAAAAGACCCTAACTTTAAAATCAAAATCAGAACCCAATTGTTGAAATGGAACATATGCTATAACTATGCGGGGATTCAAGTCAAAGTCTGCTGAAAGGGGAAGGATGAAGGGTACTGTGTATGTGATAGATAGAGAGGGGAAGTTCAAAATTTTTTCAGGCCACCATTTTCCCGCTCAACTCTGCCGTGCGTTTTTCAGACAGATACATTTTGGGCTTTTTAGAAGAAGGCCCAGTCTATCTTTTAAGGATTGGGCCATAGGAAATTAGTAGTATTCAGTTTTTTTTTTTTTTTTTGTTTGTTGTAGTGTACTGTAAAACTAGTGTTTGTGGTTTTTTCTCTCATTATTTTATGAAAAGGTACTTTTGAAGAAAATAAGTTATTTGATAAATTAGTTTTTCATTTTTATTTTAATCAGTTCAAAGTTTCAAAAAGCATTCCTATGTAGCTTTTTTTCCATTTTTTTCAAAGGTAAAGGATAAACAGAGAACAACTAAAAACATTTATATGAAAAAACAAAACTAAAGCTTACTTATTTTAAGCACCCAAGGCTAAAGAATAAATTTAGACACCATTTCATATCATAAAAAATTTCTCAAGTGAATCTAGATTTTAGAAATCATATTTTGGAATTTACTTTGACCATCGTCTATTTTTGTTATTGAATTTAGGATTTTATTTATGTCTTTTAATTTTTTTAATCATTTTAAAAGACTAAAAATTCAATATATATGATACAATTATGAGATCAAATTCACTTTAAATTTTAACTATTAAATTAGGAAGGGAGGATATATGAATAACCCAACATCACATTTAAATGTTTGAGTAAGTTTTGCTTGGATAAGAGCATGTGAAAAGTTCACATAACCCTAATATTTTATCTTGCCATTTTTGTAAAAATTGGAAAGAAACAAAGGCCCATCTCTTGATGGCTAGATCTAGATTTCAATGAATCATATTTTGGAATTTACTCTGATCATCGTCTATTTTCGTTATTGAATTTAGGTTTTATATATGTGTTTTAATTTGTTTGATCATTTTAAAAGAGTACAAAATGCAATATATATGATACAATTATGAGATCAAGTTCACTTATAAATTTTAACTATTAATTTAGGAAGGGAGGATATATGAACAACCCAACATCACATTTAAATGTTTGAGTAAGTTTTGCCAGGATAAGAGCATGTGAAAAGTTCACATAGCCCTAATATTTTATCTTGCCATTTTTGTAAAAATTGGAAAGAAACAAAGGCCCATCTCTTGATGGCTAGATCCTAGTTTTCATTGGTTTGGCTAAAATTTCTCTAACGAGAAATGCAGAAACTCATCTGGTGGAGCTTCTCTTTCTTTACCTCTAATTTGCAACAGAATTAACAGTTGGACATGAAAATTTCAATCATCTTCCTCATACCTCCAACCCTATAAGTAAGATGGAACTGAATCATCAAACGTCACAGGCCCAAAGATTTTTTTTTTCTTTCATTCTGTGTTCTTCTTTCTCTTTCTCTGGTAAAAAAGGGGTAAAAAGGGAAAGAAGAGCACACCAAGAAAGAGGGATCAAAAAGGTTGATTTGTGCTACACATAAGATGAAAGGTAACAAAAAGAAGGCCACTCTCATTGGTGTTTCTTCTCTTCTTGTTGTGGCAGCCTTTGTGGGTGCTGTGACATATGGTGTAGCTAATCATAAATCTTCATCAAATGATGCCAATAATAAGGCAATAACATCATATAAATCTGTAGAAGCCATGTGCCAGCCTACTGATTATAAAGAGACTTGTGTAAAAAGTCTTTCTGGGGCCCAAAATACCAGTGATCCCAAAGAACTCATGGGGGTTGCATTCCAGGCCACAGTTGATAGCATTGGAGAAGTGCTCAAAAGTTCTTCTCTTCTCCAGGAGGCTGCTAAGGATCCAAGGACTTCTCAGGCCTTGGAAAATTGCAAGTCTCATTTGGACAATTCTATTGATGATATCAAGAGGTCTTTTGATCAAATTGGAACATTTGATCTCACTAAATTTAATGAATATACAATCACTCTAAGGACCTGGCTCAGTGCTGCCATTACATATCAAGAAACTTGTTTGGATGAATTCGAAGGAACCAAGGGCTGATACGGGAAAGAAAATGAGGCAACTCTTGAGAAACACAACTGAGCTTTCTAGCAATGGTCTTGCCATGGTTTCTGAGCTTTCCAAGATCTTCACATCGTTGCAAATTCCGGGCCTTAGCCGAAAACTTCTTTCCACAAATGATGATAAAAAATATCCTGAATTTGTTGATGCCACGGCACGTAGACTTCTTCAAGCTAATCCCACTCCTAATGTTGTCGTTGCTAAAGATGGCAGTGGCAAATTCAAGACTATCGCGGAGGCTATTAAAACTGCACCAATTAAGAGTAATGATACTTTTGTCATTCTAGTTAAGGCTGGTGTCTACAAAGAGTATGTTGAAATCCCAAAGAATGTTACAAATCTTGTGCTTATTGGAGAAGGTCCACTCAAGACCAAGATAACTGGAAACAAAAACTTCATTGATGGAACGGGTACTTATCACACAGCAACAGTAGGTGAGTTTGAGTACAAAAAAAGTCATCTTTATATTCCTCTAATTAGTTATCTTCCTCCGTGTCCCCTTTTATAAGTTACTGACCTTTTTTCTTTGTTACTGATTATAAATTGTTTTACTAACTTTTCATAAATATTTTACTTTTATTTATCATTATCTCTTCTCTCTACACTTTTTCTCATTTCTAAGATGGGAGACTTTGATTATCTATTTCTTATTTCTCCTTTTTTTTTCTCTGTCTCTCTGTATATATTATTATTATTATTATTATTATTATTATGTCCTCTTTTTTTATTTCCAATATAGAATAAATAAGGGGTATATTTTTAATTTTTTTTCGTTTGTATGTGTGAATACCCTTCTAATAACTTATCAAAAGGGGTTCGAGAGATTGCATTATTTTGCCATTTTTGACTGTTTTCTGTGAAATGGTGCATAAATACAGCTGTGAATGGAGAAGGATTTGTTGCAAAGGATATCACATTCGAAAACTCAGCTGGAGCAGAGAAACATCAGGCAGTGGCACTCCGTGTTTCGGCCGATAGAGCTGTCTTCTACAATTGCCAAATGGATGGTTAC
Source organism: Apocynum venetum (assembly GCA_019593545.1). NCBI lineage: Eukaryota > Viridiplantae > Streptophyta > Magnoliopsida > Gentianales > Apocynaceae > Apocynum > Apocynum venetum. Next base: position 4,953,073 of record SRSM01000127.1, read on the forward strand.
CAGGACACTCTTTACGCCCACTCCGGCCGTCAATTCTACCGCGAATGCACCATCACTGGAACCATAGATTTCATTTTTGGAGACGCCGCTACGGTGTTCCAAAATTGCAAGATGATTGTTAGACAGCCAATGGCTAACCAAGATTGCATGGTTACAGCACAAGGAAGAATAGACAGGCATGGAATTGGCGGGATTGTTATCCAAAACTCTGAAATCACAGCTGATCCACAATTCTATGCTATGAAACCACAAAGAAAGGCATTTCTTGGAAGACCATGGAAGGAATTTTCAAGAACCATTATTATGCAATCTTTTATTGATAAGGCTATTGCCCCAGAAGGATGGTCTGTGTGGAATGCATCGGACCACGGTCTCCATACTAGCTACTATGCTGAGTACTTGAATAAGGGTCCTGGTTCAGATACAGGTGCTAGAGTGACATGGAGAGGTATTCAGAAACTGACTCCTAATGATGCTGCAAGCTTCACTCTTGGATCATACATTAATGGAGAGCAATGGGTGCAGCCTACTGGTGTGCCTTATTTTCTTGGCATGGCCCAAGCATAAAACAATTGTTGTAGAACCAAATTTCAAAATTAATCCTGAGGACATGGGAAATTGTAGTTTTACTACTATGTATAACTTGCTTTGTTTATTTTTCAGTATAAATACTACAATTTTCTCGAGGCATTTCTTGGTCTCTATGTGTCTAAAAAGAGGTTATTGAACAAACATGCCTTTAAGATCAAGAAATTCATATATAACGTAAATATTACTTCATATAATTCAATCAATACTAATAATAGCTTTCCTTTCCTTAAGAGTCTCTCCTAATTAATTAGTATCACTCTCCCATTAATTAGTTTGAAAGATTGGTAATCTTAAAGATCTTATTAGCTTATACCTATCAATCTCCATTTTATTGACAAACTCCATTTTAGCTATCTTAGCTAGTTTCATCTATATCTATACTATACAAAAAAATGTGAATATAGTACAGAGCATGACAGTGTTCTTCCTTTTCTGAATGGACCAATTAAAAACTTACATGAATTCTAAATATCAAAACTAACTCAGATTTGAATCCTTTATTTCAATCTTTGTCCCCTTCATGATAAGTGTCCCTACCCCATAAGCTGGCATACATACAGAATTTTTGTTTAACTAGTTTGCAAAATCACAGTAATGTATATGCTGGTGGAAGCAAAGAAACTCTCTGTTTCTGTGAGCATTGCAAGCATAAGTGGAAGGGAAAGCTTTCTAAGCACATGTCATCTACGCAATGTGTAGACTTGGAGAAATATAATGTTTCAATGTCTGGCCAGTTTTTGCTTCCTTGGAGCCTGGTAGGTTGATTGAATACATTATAAGGAGATTCACAATCAGTATATATATTATTTATCAAACAGACATGTAGGATGGCTTTGCATATATGACTCAAAAAATTTAGAGAAATTATAGTCTAATATTGTTCATATTTCAACAATTACATATATGTTCTAGGTCAATTTCAAATTTCTAGTCACATGCTGATATGTGGAAATGTTGTTTCCTAGTTCCTACCCCCAACTTTTCCTTTATTCTTCAAAGTTCAAACAATGCCTAAAACTATAAAGTACTTGAGTGAAAACAAGGAACCTTTATACATTAGTCGGAAAACTGTAAATAAAGAAAAGAAATAAGCAGACAAAGTTGAATAGAAATATAGAGATTAAAGACTTGGAGGTAAAAAAAAAAAAAAAAAGCTCCCTTACATTCATCTGACTATAATATATATGGTGATTTCCTGATCATATCTTTTATAATTTTTTGCCTTGTTAAGCTGCTTAATATTCTTCATTTTTCAAAATACTTTCCCCTTTTCTGTGGAATAATAAATTAACAAGTAGAACATTAATTACTGGAATTATTTTTTTGTAAAGCTACCAAAATGAAAACAAAAACATTTATTCATATAATCATGCATGCAAAAGAAAATTGCATGATATATGTATAAAAAAACAACTTTATATATTCTTCATAAAAAAAAAAAATTAACACTAATAGTTTTTTTTATCCTCGACCAATCCCAACACTACACGTAATTTAAAAATATATTCCATGCATGTCTTTTTTTAGACCCTCACATCATGCCAGAAACATAGGGCACCCCAGTAGGCTTGATCCATTCATCTCCCTGAATATACTTTCCAGCAGTGAAGCTCTGAGCAATCTGAGGAGTAATCTTCTTAATACCCTTCCATGTTACTCTCTTAGCTGTGTTTGATCCTGGACCCTTGTTTTGGTACTCACCAAAGTAAAGGGTATTTAGGCCAAAAGTACCTGCCCATGGGGCCCAACCTTCAGGAGCAATGGAGGAGTCAATGAAAGATTGCATGATGATGGTTCTTGAATACTCCTTCCATGGACGTCCAAGGAAGGCTTTACGTGCGGGTTTCGTCGATACGAAGGTGGGATCAGCTGTGATTTGGGAGTTTTGGATGATGATGCCACCTACTCCACGCCTGTCTTTCCTTCCTTGAGCTGTGACCATGCAGTCTTGGTTTTCAAGGGGTTTTCTGACAATGAACTTGCAGTTTTGGAAAACTGAGGAGGCGTCTCCGAAGACGAAATCGATGGTTCCGGTGATGGTACAGTCACGGTAATATTGACGGTAGGAGTGGGCGTAGAGAGTGTCTTGGAAACCATCCATTTGGCAGTTGTAGAAGATGGCCTTATCAGCGGAAACTCGGAGTGCCACTGCCTGGTGCTTTAGTGCTCCTGCTGAGTTCTCAAATCCAATGTTCTTGGCAATGAATCCATCTCCTTGAACAGCTGCAAGATCATTTCAAAATACAAGAAAACATTAATTCAGTACCAGTTATAAATTAAACAAGTACTCATCCTTTGTCCCTTTTAATAATATATATATTTTTTAAAATACCCTTATTTATGCTCTTGAGAATAAGATAGAAGAGAGAAAATGGAATAATAATAATGATAAAGAAGGGTGGAGGGGAGATGAAAAATAATGATCAATAAGGATAATATCGGAACATATGCTAAAAAGGGACAAGGAAAAATATTTTGATGACCTATAAAAAAGGATGAATGAAATATTAATTAGAAGGAAATTGAAGATATTGGCATTGATTGTTCGACTCACCGACTGTTGCTGTCTTGTAAGTGCCAATGCCATCGACATAGTTCTTGTTTCCAGTAATCTTGGTCTTGGTCGGACCTTCTCCCATGAGGACAACATTGTTAACATGCCTGGGGATTTCAACATGCTCCTTGTAAACACCAGCCTTAACCAAGATGACAAAAGTTTGGTTGTTATTCTTTGGAATGATATTAATAGCTTCCTTGATAGTCTTGAATTTGCCACCTCCATTTTGGGAAACAATGGCATTAGGAGTAGGATTGCCTTGAAGAATCATACGGCGTGATGCATCAACAAATTCAGGGAAATCCTCCTGATCAACTTCATGACCTTGTGATTCTTCCTCAGACATAAGTCTTCGGCTAAGTCCTGGGATTTGCAAGTCTGTGAGGACTTGAGAAAGCTCACTAACCATGGCAAGGGCATTGCTGGAAAGTTCAGTGCTAGTTTCCAACAATTTCTTCATTTTCTCACCAGTGTCCCCTGTTGTATTCTCAAATCCATCCAAACAAGTCTCTTGATAAGTAATGGCCCCACTGATCCAAGTCTTGAGATCAGCCACATATTGGTCCAATTTGGAAATGTCAAAAGTGCCCACTTTATCAAATGACCTTTTGAGATCATCAATTGAAGTGTCCAAAAGTTCTTTGCAATTATCCAAGGCTTGGGAAGTTCTTGGATCCTTTGCAGCTTCCTTGAGGAGACTAGAGTTCTTGATGGCATCCCCAATTTGATCAACTGTGGACTGAAATGCAACCTTGATTAGCTCTTTTGGGTCACTTGTATTTTGGGCATTTGCAAGACTTTTTTCACAGGCTTCTTTATAATCAGTGGGTTGGCACATGGCTTCTACAGACTTGGAGGATGCTGTAACACCACTATTACTAGCACCACTCTCGGAAGCACTGCTTGATCCCCCATTCCTATGGGAGATACTGAATGTAACGGTACCCACCACAGCTGCCACAAGGAGAAGGGAAGAAACGCTAATTAAAATGACCCTCTTTTTCTTATCTTCCATCCCCATTTTCTTTTTCTAAGAAAATAGAAAAAATGTTCTTTTTGTGGGTTATTTTTCTTCTTTTCTGGTATTTGACTTTTTTTTCTTCTTTTTCTCGTTGCAACTTCTTCCCTTAACTAGAGAAAGAAGAAGCAGAGCTCAAGAGGGTCTTATTTTACTACAAAAGATGCTTTGGGAACCCCTTTGTGCTCTGATGATGAATTTTGTTTGTGAATTGCAGGGCTTTTTTATAGTCTTTGGGAAATGAAGAAAACAACCATGAATTCAAAACAGGCCGTTAATTCTGTTACCAATTTTGAGGTGACTGATAAATCCACAAGAATTGAAGGATTGACAACATTTTTCGGTAGAGAAAGTCCAGCCAATCCACTTGAAAATTAGAAATTATTCTTACAGGCTCGGATATTCTTTCTTGACTCCTCCATATCTAGACTTACCTTAAAGATCAACTTTTTAATAATAATAATATAGAAAACTTCAAATTTAAATTCATGCTATATTAAATACGTATTATAAATAAATTAAAACAAAACAAAATTTATCGATATTATCTAACTATAACGTGGGAATATAAAATTATTTTCGTTGCAACAACTCCAAATTCCATGGAATTTTGGTTTGTCAGAAACCACGTCTGGTCAAAGAAAATCAAGAATATATTTAAAAATTATATAGTGATATGTTCAAGGATCAGAAAGAATCCGAAAGCATACATAATTATTGAATTAGTTCCATAAAAAAAAAAAACAAAATGTACCATATTAAACCATATTAAGTGACCTTTAAGCCATTCCAAAAGTGACCTATAAACCATATTACCAAGGTTCATTAGGTGACTATGCTCTACTATAATTATACAAGAAGAAATTAAAGACTGAAACTTTTAGCTTCTTGCAGTTTCTTTCTTTGAGAAACAGAAACTATAATACTAAAAGTTTCCAGGTAAAAAAAATTAACTTATCGTTTTCAATTTTCTTAAAAAAACTGAGAGCTTTATTCTTCCCAAAATCTAGAGATTCCAAATTTCAATAACTAGATTAAAATTTAGCAAAAGGTATATTCATCTCTAATTTCTTAGGGGGAGCGTCGTATCATTTTCACAGCATGCATGACAGTACGAGGACCGACTAGTAATTAGTATTTCTCTTTTCTTTTACTCATATTTTAGAAATGATATTTCATTTTCGATTCGGTAATATTTTGGACATGTTGATTAACCTAGTACGTGTAATATTGTTTGGTATTTGATTCTAATTGTATGTTGGCGTTTGGGAAATGTTAATTGTAGATTTGTTGCATATGGAGGTGGCCTGAGTGCATGGTAAATATCCATCTTACAGGGTGAACTCTGTCAATTTTATTTTATTTTTTAAAATCGAATTTCATTATTTCTGTTAAATTATGTATTCATTTGGTGATAATATATTTAATATTGGCCATATTTTAATTGAAAATGTAGCGGAATGCTATGAGAGATGATTGTATAGTTTCATGGATTTGTTCTAGCACACTTATGTATTCTAATCTGGGCCTAAGAACTAAGAAGGGGGAATTTATTAGTGATAATAATGCCACTGCAATTCAATGAATGCTTATTTGAAAACTAAGTTGTCTATTGAAGGAGGATGTCGGCTCACTTAAAGAGTGATACTCAAGGAGAGAGACTTTATGGGCTATATTTGTATTGACATTCAAAATAATTTTTTTAATTTACCATAAAAATATCTTTCAAAACATTTTTTTTTTAAAATTTTTTCCTCTGCAACACCTGTTACGGTCAGATAGGAGCTTTGATTTTAGGGCCTCCACCAGTTCATGGATGATGAAAATCTTGATTGGTTATTGTGCTCTCATTCACTCTTCATCTGTGATATCTAAGAAGATCTACAATATTAGTCCTTGTTCCAAGACTCAAACATGAGTACAACTATGGATGCAGATTTTTCAAATGTTTCACCTGCGGTTTCTGTTGAGCTAAACGTTGCTCCTAAAAAATTCCATTACTTTGGCATCCAAGAATGGTATCTCCATTTTTTCTTCAATAGCAAAAATCTTAGATTGTGAATTTATCTGTTTATCAATGAAAAGTGGTATATTTTTGTATATATGGGTTTGGTCTTGGTTTCTCTATTTCATCTTTTGTGCTAACCTATTTTGATTATCTTTCTGATGTAATCTTAGCCGTGATGACTTATTCATCTTAATGAGTTTTCTATTTTCCTCTCAATTTTTTTTCTTCTAACTCTGCACATGGGTCCGCATGCTTTGGCAAGGGGATTAGGGGGTAGGGTTTATACAATAAGAAGTTAATTAACAACTGGGGATAATTAAAAGTATAAATGAAAAGTTAACTTTTCTCATTTAAAAAAAGAAAAAAAAAAAACACTTCTCCTTACAAGCAATAGAAGGTATTAATTGTAGTCAGTCAATCAAACATTTCCATTCATGATAAGAAACTTCTAGAAGTTTGAATCTTTGGACTAATTTTTCCAATGCAATCGTGAAAGCAGTAGCACAAACGGTCAGCAATTCCTGGGACGCCTCGGCATTCTGCCCAGGGATGATCCAAAGCATAGTAGTTGTTGCACATCTGAGTGCAACAAGATATACCACATCTTAGACTGCAAGGAGATAAGATGGAAAAGCATTTTCTCCCTGGTGCCACCGGTCTACCTGGTTGAGACTCTATCATGGTAGCTGCAATGATATTGGGCAGATCGATCGATTTATCATTTATAACAAGATATAATAATTAGATCTTAATATAATATTATTGAGTTATACCACTTTTGTACATTTACTAAAGGAGAATAAGATATAAATGATGAAAATGACATTGTTTAAAGCTATAATTAGGACTATACAAATCGAATGGAACTGAGCTGAGCTTCTGGACTAATTAATTTCAAGAAATATGTAAGGCATTAGAACTAATTGTTGAATCATGAAGAAAATTACCTGATCCAAAGATGATAACAAGAATATAAGCTAACATTGTGGGAGGAATAACCATTTCCTTCAATTTCCAGAGGATCTTGTTATCAAATTTACCGCTATATGCTGGTTGAATATGCTCACTAAAAATCTAGTGAACAAAAATGAAACTATCGCTGTTTGAGAAGACTGTTAATCATGATCCATAAGTGAAAATCCAAGTCCTATAATTATAGCCTTTAGAATTAGCCACCTAAACAACCACAAATTTGACTGAAGAAAATTAGCCTTTAGCAGTTAATTCGGTTGCAAAATTTGAGGTGATTGAGTAAAGTTTGAATAGTTCTACTGCTATTACTCTTACAAGAAATTCCTCTATATTTATTTTCTCTCCAACCCTTCTTAGGGGCATATTCGGGAGGATAGTGAAGATATTTCCAGATTACTACCTGAAGGAGCAATGTAGATATGTGTTACTTCTATAGTATTATCTTGTAAACTAAGATCATCATTATAAATGGGGTTAGGGTTTACCACCAGTTCATCAGCTAGGATTTCGTTTTGTTCAAATTAAAGTAATCTTTTCTCTAACAATCTTGTAAAAGAATATGTTAGTATGGTGAAATTCAGTGAGTTAATATTTTTCTTCAGGGTATTAGAGTGGGTTAACTAATTCATGTTCATACCAGTTCTCCAACTTATGCCCAAAATACATACTCCCTCCTCTGTTTCGTTCATTTCAATTGTTCATCCATAACATTTCAATTGTCCACTTTGAATTTGCACAAGTATTGAAAATAATAATTATACAACTTATACTCATACTTGATTGATCAACCATATCAAATGATTTTAATTCTTTTTGATTAATAAGCTATTTAAAAAAAGAGGGGGAAAAAAAACAAAGTCAAAACATGTACACACGCACACGCAACATTATGAGAAATTTCCGAAATTGGTTATAATGCATTTTCTTTCTCATACTACTTTCTCCATTTTGAATTCATTGATTTTTTCCTTTAATTTTTATTGGTATAAAATCACCTTTTTTGTTGGGAGGTGGTTAAAACATTCAAATATTTTAAATGGGGGCAATTTGACTTTTATAATGTGAATATATAAGCGCAAAAAATTCAGGTGTTTAAAATTGAATATTTATTTTTAACTTAATATAAAAATTTTTTTAAAGAAAAGTCTTTGACCTTAAGCAAATTTATTTATTTCGTAATACAATCTTTTCCCCCAATATAATCTCAGTTACTTCTAGCTGATTCATATTTTTAATGAAGCTTTCTACACCATTTCATATAATATTCAATAGAAAGATAACGTTCAATATTAAATAAATAGAGTATTTTTAAATTAATATTAATGACTTCAAATTAACAATTATATAAATTTAATACTTACATACTCGAGTTAATTAATTAAGTGCAAGGGTGATTATAAAAGGTTCAATTAAAGTACATTTGAGACAATTATTAACTATTCAAATCTCTTAAAAGATCTCTTAAAAGACCAATTAGCAATAAGATTCTTCTAGGATTCAATTAGTAATTTCTCTTCTTGGATTAGGTTATTTGTTACCATTAACCCATTATGTTGTTAGTGGAGTCAAGCCCTCCTGGGGTATTTACATGTCTTTTGCCCCCTCTTTCCTCAAAGCTTTGGACCATTGACTTAATAAATGATTGATTTTAAGATGAAGAAAATGTGTATAATAGTTGAGCTAATAGGGAAGTGTTAGCTCTGTCTATACCTAAATATAAAATGTGTGAGCATGAATTTATTGTTTGTAATATAAGTTGTATTATAATTATTAATGCATAATTGCAATACTTTTTCTAAAATTACCCTCTATTTAATATTCCTTTTCTCCTCACAAAAAAAGTGAAAGTTATATATATGAGGAAAACAAAATTAAATTGAAATAAAATAAAAATTATAGTAATAAATGAAGATAATAAAATATAAATATAAATATTTTTTAAATATAATATATATTCATATTTAAGAACCTACATCGGTACGTGGTTGTGATTTGGTATCCTGATTATAATAACACGTTATTCTTCCTCAAACCATTAAGAAGCAGCCAGACTTGCTTTTTTGCAACTTTAAAGAATTAAAGTCTATATCTGCACATTTAAAAATATTTTGGCTGTTGTCAGCTTGTGTACTCCTCAAGTTCACCTTGTGTATCGATTCTCTATAAATAAAGTCCATGCATTTTCTTTTAAAAATAAAATAAATAAAGGATGTTAATTAGGTATTGACGGGTAGGCATAACTTACCTGGTAAAATAATTTTATTTATGATTCTATAAATATGAATTCAAGTCAAACTCTTAATAATTATGATTTAATTTTTTTTAAAAAAGGATATCGGGTATAACTTACATTTAATGATATCTTTCGCAAGTGTGCGAAAATGGACTAATGAAGTACTAAATTTTATGTAATGTAGATTAATTTAACATTTTTATGTCCTAAAGTGCCTAATGCATAATTGAGTGCTAAAAAAGATGTAGAAGAAACACTCAATTTAGGGAATTTGATTAGGTTTTCTTTTGAAGGATCGAGAGAAAGTGTAATATGAGCTTTGATGGCTCTTGGAAAAAGAAGATACTTTTGAGTTCAGGTCTTGTTGGTATTTGTATTTGGAGGCATTCTTCTGGCTTTTTCTCGCATTATTCTTTTTATGAAGTTTGTTTGGTTTGAGATTTCTGTCAGTTTCGTTTTTCATTTCTGATGTTGTTATGCTTCCTAAGAATTGATGTTTGTGTATCTTCTTGGTGCAAAGTGGATAGTTTTTCCTCGGGTTCTTATTAATAAATATGCCTTTTAAAAAACATTTTAAAGTTTCATTAAATACAAATCAAAGATCAATTCATTTATTCCCTCCATTTTCTATCACTTCTTCCCCTAATTGAATCAAGAATGTTAGTATTTTGTAGTAGTAAAAACTGAAGTAAGGACAAATATGGTATTTTCTATTTTTAGCCATAAAATTTCACAATTCCATCATATGCAGCTAAATTTGATAACCACACCAAGTACTTTTCACTCCTAGAAGGAGCTATAATTGAAGGGGAAAAATATGAACAAAGCAAAAAAAAAAAAAAAGAATAGAGAAAATTCAAATTACTCTTCCACGCGTTTTCATAAAGTCTTATGTATTTTACAATTTACAATACATTGTAAATTACATAAGAAATTATTAATTTTCAATCATTCGAGCATTTTCCTTCACGTTAATTAAACTAGCAATCGCCAAAGCAGTTACATGTGGCTTTTGCTTCACATCTTCCCACAGGATGACTTTCAATTGGATACCGCAATTTGCACTCTTCCATGCAACAATCGCTACTGCAAAACACACCATCGAAGAGGCATCGTTCCCTGATCGTGCCCATATAGCATTTGGGGTGCTGTCGTGGTCGGCGACGCCGAGCCGCCATCACCGATGTATCGGAAACTGCAAGGAATTTTACCGGCCGTGAGCGTAGTTAATGACTATGATAAACTAGGAGGACAACTGTTTATTTCGAATTACTACTATCTTTGTTTCTAAATTTACAATTGCGTACTAATACATAATTATCATAACAAAGCTTTTTTCTCTAACCTTTCTCTATTTAACGTGTTATCTCTCTTGGAAAGAAAAAATGTGCTTAAAACAGGAGAACAGAAACTAAATTCAAAAGTTTTTTAAGTATAAAATGATCACAACAATATTAGCTAATAGAGACGTTATACGAGCTAGAAATGTACAAAAATGGTAAGTTTGGCATAAAAGATCAGGAAGAAATTTTTGTAAAAAGATCCAAAATATTCTGCAGATGAATTACTTGATATGAATTTTCTATTTTTATTTTACTTTTTCAGGTTTAAAAGTATATTGCATTCCTATTATTATGATTATTTCTTTTGAAACAAAGTTAAAAAGATTTAAATATTTCAAAAAAAAAATATAAAGCATTTTTCTTTGGTTGCTATATTTTGGCATTTACAAACGCATTGAAATGCAATTTCTACTTATATCAATTGTGTATAATTATTAATTAATTGATACTTACACATGAGGGCGACTGAAAGCTTTATGGGACAATTATTCTCAATTCAAATCAATGAAATTCGAGAGACATTTATTATATTCGAACTTGCTGAAACTCTAGTTTTGGTACAGAAAATTACCCATTGCAAAGATGACAAGAAGGACAACAAGCAATGTCGTGGTGCGAATAGCCATCGCCAAAAGTTCTTGTTGTCTGGTATGCTTCTATACTATTGAACAAGCTCACTATAGATTTAGTGAACAATAGTATTTATTCTATCAAATTAAAATTCCATTGGTAGTTCATAGGTGAAAATCATGTCCTTTTATAGCGTTTGGTAAGGAGAAAAACAACCATGAATTTAAAGCTGGTTGTTAAATCTATCATTAAATTTGAGGTGAAGAAGAAACTCCATAATAATTCTAGGGTTCCCAACATTTTTCGGGAGAATAAGTCATGCCAAACCAATAGCTAGGATTTGAATGGATAGTGCTCTCTCCGTCTTTTGACCAAAGTTTACAAATATATAAAAACTCTTTTTCCCCCCCTAAGATGCCAAGCTCCATTTATTTATTGAGCATTTGTTTTTATTGAAACTCTTTTTACTATACATATTTTTCTCCAATTATATATTATTTCATCTCTCTCAAATTATTACTATTCTTATATAAATATAAACAGCAATATGAGTAATCATATTGGAAATAATTAATAAAAGATCCTTAAAAAATAGTAAAATGAATTATACATTTGGATAATACAAAAGTCATCTAACTTACTAAATTTTATTATTAACTTTCAATATTACCTCTATTTATTTTTATCTCGCGTCTGACCTATTTTTTTCCAAGACATAATAAATATGAGCAACTTAGGAAGTATTAATTACACATTTTCAAGTTTAATTTCGAAGCTTCATTAAATACTCACTTTGTCCTAATTTGATAGACTTATTTTTCTTTTTGGTTTATCCTAAATTATAGGTCACTTTCCTTATTAAAATTATATGTATTTTTTAATTGATAAAAATATCTTTATTTAAAGCGAGATTATTTGTATATAAAAAATGTATTAAATTCACTTTTTAATGATAAATGATGAAAGTATTTTAGTAATACTTTATTTAAAGCGAGATTGTTTGTATATAAAAAATGTATTAAATTCACTTTTTAATGATAAATGATGAAAGTATTTTAGTAATACTTTATGAAAAATATACATTTCTAATAATATTAATTATATTTTCTAAATTCACTTTGCAATGATAAATGATGAAAGTATTTTAGAAATACTCTATGAAAAATATACATTTCTAAAGTGAGATTGTTTGTATATAAAAAATGCATTAAATTCAAATGATTAAAGTATTTTAGGAATACTTTATAAAAAATATACATTTTTAATAACATTAATTATGTTTTCTTACTCTTATAAATTTGGATGAAGGGATTACAAAACCAAAGATCAATTCATTGAGTTTTTCCATTTTCTATCACTCATTTCCCTTCATTGAATGGGGAATGTAATCACATAGCTCTCTACGAATTACTAGCAATCGAAATAGCAGTTGCACGAAGATGTGAATACCTGGATACCCAATTGTGCAGGCTATGTGACAACAGTCCCGATTGCATATTCCATTGTGGACGCATTGCGGCTTCACACCACCGTTGCATCGTTCCAAGGGCTACTCCTTTCATCCTTCATTAAATATAAATATGTTATTTTGACATTATCCTTTAATATTACTCATTCCAGTCTTTTTTTATAAGATTTATTAAATAAACTCTCTTATCCCAGTTATAAGATGTATTTATACATCATTGTATATTTTATTTTCAAATCTATTCATACTTTAGACAAGAAAGAGAGAACAAATATTTTATTTTCTAAGAAAGATTAAAATAAAACGTATTTTCTAAGATAACAAATATGTATACCTTTTTTCTTTTTTAGGGTGTAATATGGAAAGTGAGGCATGAAAGAAAACTCCAAAAGAAAACTTTTGGTGGTTAGTCTTAGATGTAATAATTTGTAGAAGTAAAAGGGAGGGATAAAAGAATAATAAAATTATAAAACTCCAAAAAAAAGAAAAAAGGATATCTAAAGAGTGCTAGGTGCACTTTAGTTACCTCACAAAAGGACACGTGGCATTGCTAAAATTTGATCCCAGGCTTGCTTGTCCTACATTAAGATGATGATATTGTTACCTTGAACTATACAAATGTAAATCTATTCCATGAGAACAAGGGTTGTTCGAATTCATAAAATTTGCAATGAAACACACAATTATCTAACTTAGGTGCTTTTAGTTCTAGCCTAGGCCTAGTAATTTTCTAATATTACTAGGTTGCAAGAATTCATTTTGCTATTGATAATAGATTCTGCTAGGTACATAAGGAACCCCTTGGGGCTTTGATCCAGAAATCTCCTAAAGGAAATTTTCAGGAGTAAACTCTATTGCCACCTGCTTTATGATTTTCTTGATGCCTGACCATTCAACTCTACTAAATATTTTGATCCCCATCAGAGCCATTGTTACTAAATTCAGCATTTCATACTCTACAGCACAGATCTACACATTCAAGCCATATACTAAATCAAGAACACAAGCAGACTATCATATGCAGCAATTCAAAAGCATTTGAAGTAGCCAGTTTTATTGCCTTTCTGTATTTCAATCATAAAATTGTACATTTTTTATTTCCAGCCATCATAGAACTGAAAATTGGAAAGAAATCCCATTCATTCATATTCAACACTCCTCCCCTTTTCTTTGATGGTTTTCCATTTGGTTAGTTTTGGTCTTTCAGAGCTTAGCTCTTCGAAGTTCTAATTTCGCAATTGTGCCCAAGTGCACTTCATCAGGGCCATCTGCAATTCTCAATGTCCTTGCTGTAGCCCATAGATGGGCAAGTACAGTGTCACCAGATAATCCAGCAGCTCCGTGTACTTGCATTGCCATATCAAGTACCTTCAGTGCCATATTTGGAGCTGCTACCTGTTCAATAAACCAACAAAAAGAATGAACCAATGTAAAGGGATGTACTTCATCCATAGAAAGGGTTTATCGCAAAGTACGAATTTACCTTGGCCATTGCTATAGTCCCACGAGCTCTTTTGTTTCCAAGACGATCAAGCTGGTCTGCTGCTTCCAGAACCAACAATCTAGTTTTCTCCAACTCTATCCGAGACTGCATTGTTTAAAACATAAATGTATCATTTGCTGAAAAAAGATTTTTGATTTCCAAAGTCTTGCTGATAGACAAGACAAGCATATTGGGGAGAGGTAAAGTGCGCTATATTTATAACAAACAAACAACTGCAATATCTGAACCCAAGTATTTGTACATGTTATCAAACTGACCTTAGCAATATCTGAGAGAAATGAACCATGTTCAGCAATCAATTTACCAAAAGCTCTTCTTTCGGAGTGCTCTTTCAACTGTCATCTGCATACCCCGTTCAGCAGTACCTATCAGCCTCATGCAATGGTGCAACCTTCCAGGACCAAGCCTGCCCTGTTTTATGAAGAAACAGCACCAGCCACCAAATTTTAGCATAAAGATGGCTCAAAGATATCTCGGTTCTTATGCAAATAGAGCAAAGGTGAGAAAAATAGGGGAAAATTGACACTCTATCCAGCGACAATAACAATCTGATCTTTGTACACCAGAGAAAGTTTAAGACAGGTTGTAATGCTAATCAACTTCCAAATTGAAATGTAAAAGATTACAACTTTTAGTGAACATGATGAGAAAAAGCCTAAGTATAGATTTCTTGGAGTTCAAAAGATCCAAACTTGTTAAGTTATTCGATGGTACTAGATGTGCATGTGATGCAAGTAATTGGTTGGTCAAAACCAAGCATTTGTAGTCACCTGGGCAATTTCAAAACCACGTCCTTCACCCAGCAAAATATTCTTCACAGGAACACGCACATTCTCAAATGATATTTCTGCATGTCCATGAGGAGCATCATCAAAGCCAAAGACAGTGAGTGGCCTTCTAATGTTTACACCAGGAGTGTTGATGTCTACCAAGATCATTGATTGCTGCTTATGCTGAGGAGCTGTGAAGTCAGTTTTCCCCTACAATTTATCTGAATCAGATGCCTCGAATACAAAGGTTGAATAAAACTAACAATTCAGGACAAGGATAGAAGAACTAACCATCACAATAAGGACTTTGCACCTAGGATCCATTGCTCCACTGGTCCACCATTTTTTTCCATTGATGATATATGAATCCCCGTGCCTGCAGAAAGAACAAGAGTTGTCTAAAATACTCTCATATGACTGAATTATATCCATTTCTATGCAAAGAATGATCACTAACTACAGAAACGCCTTTTTTGCTACAATAAAATGAATTATTCATGGCATACTTTCTTTAGACCAAGAAAAATCAGCCATATTGGATTCCAACATAAATAGCTCGAAACTGCAAAACCCAAGTTTTGAACAAAAAAGGATGATATAAAATGCACAATAATGGGTAAATATCCAAGTATATTATCTACCCAAGTGCATTTACGTACTCATATATGTGAGCAATGCCTTCAGCGAAATAAGAGAATTATAGATCAACATACAATAAAGGAGCCAACACATACTAAAATACATTTTTAGCACTTTCCTTTTACTTCGTTTATTTTTCTGTTTCTATTTTTCTTCTTTTCAGGTCAGCACTCCCCAGTAATCCTCTTAAATTCTGTTGATTTTGAAACAACAGATCATGTTTAAAGTTTCACACTTGCTGATTTGCATTTGTATAGAAATCAAAGAACATTTACTATCAGTTTATATTTATATCAGAACTAAAACAACCACACAGTAATGTTTGTTCATGTTCACTTATTCTCAGATTTATAGCATACTTGTCACTGTACCTGGCATCTACCTTTTAATAGAACACTCAATATTCGTTGCATCAGAAGATGCAACCTGTGGTTCTGTCATTGCAAATCCAGATCGGATCTTTCCTTCAAGCAAGGGAACAAGCCATTCCTGTATTTGTTCTTCATTCCCATATCGCAGCAATACCTAGAAATGTAAATGAAGCAAGATCAATGGATATAGTACAACATACAATATTAGCCTGACAATATACAATACATGCAAATAGAGGTAGAGTACAATACAAGGGGCAAGCTAGCAAAATTGGTTAAGATGTTAGGCAAACTGTGCTAATGACAAGCAAATCCACATTCATGAAGGCTTGAAAAACATATTCTTTAAAATTATGCACATTGGTCTCCAACAAGTGCGGCCAATTAACGAGAGAAAAACAAAATACAAAGAAAAAAGGAGTGTTCAAAATACCAATACGATAACAAAACATTGACATTGTATACTTTCAGGATAACATCTCCTCCCTAGAGTCAACTAACCAGTAACTTGCCACATTCATTTCAGAATTTTTGTATTGGTTTTTTCTAACAAAGAGAGCCCAACTATAATTTATGGCCCATCCAAACAATAGACAAATAGATACAACACTCAATAAATATGAAAACTTCTCTCTACCTCCATATTTCCAGTATCAGGCGCCCCACAGTTGAAAACTTGAGGAGCCCAAATAGAGCGACCCATGATCTCACAGAGATATCCATATTCAAGGTTTGTAAGGCCAGCACCTAACAAGAGATCAGGTGTCCCATCAACTGAAGAACCAGACCTGCTAGTCAGTATTTTCCTTGCTCGACCAGCACTGTCAACCTGAAAACTTCCTTAAATACTTGGTAACTTTGGCACAGAAAAGTTCACGCGAATAATCTAAAATTGGAAAACTGGACAAGAAGATACATACAGGTATCCACAAATTCCACAAGCCTTCCCTTTTAGCTAGCTCCTTCAACTTCTCTTCCTCTGGATGAACTGTCCAGCGATTGGAAGACAGGGAAAGTTTGTATAGCTCATTTTCCAATGGATATATGTGACTATCCATGAATTTCATCAATTTGTGTCTCAAATTTTGGACCTTTTGACTTGGTATGAACTTTCCTCCCATTGATAGAATCTGATCTTTGCTGTAATTTTCCAACTCTTGTTTATAGTCAAGGTGAACTTTCTCTGAGTATTCAATCAGAATAATGATTTAGGACAGTAATTTTGGTCAGAAAATTTTACCAGGGGTTTATCAGTTCTCATATACTTTTATACAAATCTTGAAAATTTTGAAAATGTTTTGGAAACAGTTGTGGACAAGATCAGTTATCTAGGCGGATGCTTTACCAATAATGTTAAACAGCTAGATATAGCAACTAGAGAAGGTGTAATATAACATGTACAAACCATTTTTAAATATCCTACCATAACATCTGGGCATCTAACTAGGTAGAACATACATCCGTAACCTTTGTGTGAGATAAATAAGGAAATGTGAGTAAAACCATGTCTTGGCATATTTTCAACTTCCAAATTATCTATTAATCTTCATCAGATCTCAATCAGCTAATTCCAGCTTAAGAGTAAGTTGCCATTGCATCCAAAGCTTGACTAATTATCCTAGATGAAATAATATGCTTCCTAGAGCAGAGAATATAACATGCTAAAAGTTTACCCTTCTATCAGGCAATTGCAAAGGTAAAGATAGTATAGCTCCAAAACAGCAAGAATAGGTTAGACACCTTGTTCTAAACTCAGTAAAGTCATCGTATAAAAGCAAACCACATTAATATTTTAGTTTGAGGATTCTTGTCTCCTTGAGTTGAAGCTAAAATAAAATCATGAGAAAATATTACTACCGGATGGTGGGTGCTGAGGAAGCACAGATTCCCGTTCTATGAAAGAACATGCAGTTTTGATGAGAGAATTAACCTTTTGTCCTGCAAGTCGGGCACGTTCACCCCCTGATGCATTACCCTGCAGTCATCATAAATATAAAACTGCACACAAGAAACTTGATTCCTAAAGAAAAGTATATCTAACTTCTGAAAATCAGAAGTATATAGTATGAGCCCAATAATCAAATCACCATAATCCATCTACAATGAATTCCAGCATAGATTGATGCTCCACGAAACAATGAAAAGGCAATGTAAAACTTCCACTGAGTGGCAGGCCATGGTCTTCCCTATAAATGAATCCAAGCAGAAGCAAGTCACTAAAAGTTAGCCAGGGCAGTAGATCAAATACTCTTATCATATTCATCGTAATTTGTTAGTTAAAATGCTTACCAGAGAATCAAGACTTGGAAATTAGATAGATTCTTATATATCATAATGGAAAGTAAAAATTACAATCAAAATCTACCAATACACACAGTTAATTGTTCCTATATCATCAAATTCCCAAATGTGCATATCAAAGCAATCAAAGAACTAATACCATTTTCCATATTGCAAAACCTCAAGCCATAGTCCAAATTTTACTGCATTAGCATAGGCCAAACTTGTGGTACCATCTATCTTTAATTATAAAGGCTGGGTTCAAGAGGTGAATGAACAAGGAAAGCAACACCAAGATGGAAATGAAACTTCGAAGGAACAAACATAGCTAAACAACTCTATGATCTGCACAGCCAAATTTATTATATTCTTAAAATATTAAATTACTCGTTCCAAGGAACCCAAAAGCTGAAGCTGAATGAAATTGCAGTTTCATTTGGTTTATGCTGAATCAGGTAATAGCTGAAGGCCACGAAGTTGGTCTGCTTTTCAATGAGTGTGAATACTTTCTTGGCATAGAGCACTTAATGGATATTGAACTCAAAGCGTGAAAACTTCCATAAACCCTGCTTCGAACACCAGTATCCCACCCCACCCCCCCCCAAAAAAAAAAAGGAAAAAATCCCAGATAGTGTTCATTTCTTTTTCTCTTTGAGCATTTTAGATCAATTATAAGCTTCAGTTCCTCAATTACCATTAAAGACAATGGCACTCACAGTGGCAGAGCAGTAATCAGAGAGATGTTCTGCCAGTGAAGGAACTCCTTCAGGAAATCCAGACAGCTCAAAACCTCCACTCTCTTCTATGTCATCCAATGATGCAATATTGACAATGTAATGCTGTAATAAGATAAAAAAGATAAGTGAAATTAGAAGGTCATTTAGCAATTTATAACAGAAACTTAAAAGGACATGTTTAACTAAACTGGAAATCAATGACAAAAGCACCAATAATATCATAAATATGATGGAACAACAGTGAAGAAAACTTATGTATTTGACAACAGATTTACAAACTAATATGATTAGACCTCAGACCCATTTAAATGCTTTACTTTATCAAACAGGAAATAAGCAGCTAATCATAAATACCAAGCAGCTATATGCAACATCACACATCTGATTGCCCAAAGTTGATAATTCCCAGTCAAGAATGCCAATCACCCTATCCTGCAGAAACAGCATTAAAGAAATTAATAGCAGTTCACATAGAAAAAATATGTGGCATGAACTACACCATATGATCACACTCATTATATCGTCACAGAGTCTAAGGTAGTGGTCAGGGAAATTTATTACAAGAAAATAGTAAACTCTTAAAATCTTATGATTATGTAGTCAACAATAGTGCATAAATTATATTAAAGCTATTCACAAGAACAGCACCTCAACAGGATGGAATACAAGATTATCTATCCGGAAATCACCATGGACTAGACCAACTGTTGCTCCAGAAGAATCTTCAACAGGAATATGCTGTCGTAACCAGTCAGCCAGCTCTAACATTTTAGGATTTCTCTCTGACTTACCATCACCAGTAGAGACAAGGTACTGTTTGGTCCATCTTTCTATCTGGAATATGAGTAATATTTCATTAGCCAAATTCTACTTCCAGTTATTTGATCTTCAAAGGCCTAATAACACAGAATAGCAATTCAAGTAAAAATAAAATTCAATCAATTTGATCGTGCATTGACATGTAAAGTTTGTCAATTTTTGGCCTCCTTTTCACTTGTCATATTGCTGGTTCGAGTTTGAAATAAAAAAGCACAGCTAATAGAGGGTACAGATACTCCACCTGTCGCTTACAGTAATGGGACCGTTTCCCATAATTGCCTAGACCAATGGCATCAACATCGGCAGAATGAAGAGAAGCCAAAGTTTTGGCAGTTGCATTGTAGATTGCTCTTCTTTGCATGGGAGTGACACCCTAACCAGAGAAACAACTTTAGAGTTTAACTCATCAACTTGAAGTAGAGTAAATTTTTTCTACTTTTTACCCAACATTATCCATAAAGAAATTACAGCTCGGTTTATGGATTTAGAAAGTAGAAGCATGTACAGGTAATTTGGGGTCCATAAATATTCGTCCTTCCAGATACTCCATGATGTAAAACGGTGTCCCAATCACACCTGAATCAGTACACAAGCAGAAGACTTTCGGAACTGGAACCAAGGTATGAGCACCTAAAGCATGTAGAACCTGAAACATCCACAATTGGAGCACTCCAAGTGGTAGGTACTTAAGCAATGATGATATGAAAACAGACACAAACAACGTTTAACTTAAAAGATTTTGCATGTTGAGGAAGAACAATAAACCTGGAATTCTCTTTCAACAGCATGTGCGGATTCAAGCAATTTGCCAGGAGGTTTCTTCCTCATAACATATCTCTTGATAAATGACCCTGAATGGACCTCCAAGAGAAATGTGGGATTCGATTGGCCATGTCCAAACTGAAACACACAATCAATTCCAAATTAAATTGCAATTAAGGAACCGATTTTAAAGTTTAATGAATTTTTCTTTCTCCCCAGGGAAGGTGAGCAACAATAAATTTAATAGAAATCAGTAAAAAGCAATCATCCAATGACTGAATGAAATTATATATTATGAAACACTAAATTTTATATATTTCAAGCAAGACTAACTTAAAACTAATATCATGAAGTCCATGAACAGTCAATATTCACCATTACACAACCCACTAGGCATCAAATTTCAGCCTTTGTTATGCAAGCGACACAGTTCCAATGTATTTCCCTTCTGCATCCCAGTGCTGATACAGAACCCCTATTCTAGAACCAAGAATTTGGCAGTAAAGATAATACATTATCCAGATATTCAATAAGTGAGACGCCAAGCAATCTGCTACATCTTGAACGAAGAAAATGAAAATTTGGAAACACTTATTTTGGGACCTTTTGGCATTTTAGGGTCTAAGCACCAAAATACTACATTAAATGAGAATAAAAAATTTTCAAATTTGGAGTCATAATCATTCTTTTCTTTTTTTTTTCCTTGTGACTTTTACTAATTCCTTCAAAAATATTCCTTTGTAAGTTGAATATGTTTCGTTTCATTTTTCAGCAATTTCCAAGCCAAGGTTTCCACATACGTGCATGCTCAATTCACCCAAACTCAATCACTGACCTTAAACTTCCTCTTGGGATTTAGATAAGGCTCAATTCACCCAAACTCAATCACTGACCCAATCCTAGATTCATTCAGCAACAAACACTCATTTCAGAACGAAAAATATGACTGGTCTTATGGTTATGCCTGCATCAGCAGAGCTAGGGAAAATTTCAGATAAGGCTCATGAATAAGAGAATTTTCAATTATTCTAGACGACATGATCAATGATCATCAAAATAAAAACTTTCTTATCCTTTTTAAGCATCTTCGTATCATCCAAAGCAAATTAGAATCAAAGTAAAGGAAATTATTAAGGCCTAGTTGCTAAACAAAGAACCCCGTTAAATTCAATTCAAAGCTTCTAACTTTGAACATAGAAAACACAAGTTTGAGCAATTCATACCTGAGAGACAGTAAATCTAGAAACAGAAACAGGGAACCCCTCAACATTAGCAAAAGCATATCTCAATAATGCATCGACATCGAATTTCTGAGCTGGGTGAACTCGGCCCACAAGATCAGAGGTCCTACTCGCCATTTCTGCAATTCAGGAAAAATACCAACAAGAAACTAATAAGCGACACGGAAGAAATACATCAAATATGGCCGTACGTATGTGGTTTTCAACGTGGGATACTTCGACTGAGTTAATTAAAGATTGAATCTTGCAGCTTTGAAAAAATCGGAAAAATTAATATTACAAAAATTAATATTTGATTCAATTATTGTAGTGACAAATAGTACAATTACCCGCTTGAAATCTCATAATAAAAAAAATTATACCAAATCATATCATTAAATTTTTCTCTAATCAGTAAATAATCTAATTGTGACGTATCCTCAATAATAATATCATCTTTTGACACGCTCTCTTACTCAATATATATAGATAAACAATATTAATTTTTAATAAATTAATCAATTAGTAAATGACACGTGTACAATATAATTTATTATTAATATTATACATTACAAATTAATTTTTAAAATTATATGTCAAATGACTTGACATTCATTTTATATAGATTGATATTTCAATTATAAATTGCCACGTGTTATATCTTTCTTTACATTGACATTAACATTGGTGCATTAGAAATGTTCCGAAACGAAATACTCACAAAGACAAGAATGGTGGCAGACGGCCAATAAAGATAAAATAGAAATTGAAAATTAGTAAATTCAAACTCTCATTATTTTAACTTTAATAACCTTATCTTTTATTTTAAATTTTTTTCATATTTAATTAATTTGACTTTTCTTATCAACTAAAACTATGCAAAGTAAATGTCTCATATTTTTATAAAGGTATATATATATATATATATATATATTATTTTCATGAATAAATTTGATCATTTGTTAATTACGTTCATTTATTTTTCCCTTTTCTCCTCCTTTCTTCCTCTATTTTTTTTCATATTAAAGTTTGTTCTATGCTCATATTCATGAAAATGACATATATACCATTATAAAAATGTGAGCTATCGATTTTGCATAATGATGGCTAAAAAAGTTATCAGACTAATCAAAGATGAAAAAATAAAAAAATACTTATAATGTCAAATTCAAAATAGTAAATATATTATCAAAGTTAAAAAAGTAAAATAGTAATGATTCTGAATTTAACAATTATTCGATAGAAAATAAGAAAGATTGGATAATATTATTAAGGGTTTAGGGATGAGTGTTTAAAAGTTCAAAAGGCGTTTTCTCTTCAATCACAATTTTTTGTGTGCATTTGATAACTTAAATGACTAATTTCCTTACCTTTCTAATCTTGTTTAAAGTTTTAAACATCTTTTGTTTAAATTCTTGAGTATCATAATCACGCTTTCTATATAAGCATCAAAATTAGGTGTTTAATGCTTCTTATGTTTTCTAAAATTGTTATGGTATTGAATAAAAAAATTACCTGATAAAGACAATGACACATTTTATAATGGGGACATATGATAACATAGAGAGTACTTTGATACAAAATCACCCAACTCGGCATTCCTGACCAAAATATCAGCTTTGTGGCTAGCAGAATGGTTAGATGCATAGAAAATGCAAAATTTAGCTCACCGACCACATGTTGAAATGTACATTTTTTCGATGTCTGGAACAAACTTGCAAATTGCAAAAAGGGATCAGAGATTTACTCCAATTCCTCATCTAAGGATTAAGTTAGTTTTCTTTTGTGGTGAGT
The DNA here is from genome assembly GCA_019593545.1 of Apocynum venetum. Taxonomy (NCBI): domain Eukaryota; kingdom Viridiplantae; phylum Streptophyta; class Magnoliopsida; order Gentianales; family Apocynaceae; genus Apocynum; species Apocynum venetum. The sequence continues at coordinate 4,976,729 of SRSM01000127.1, forward strand.
AATGATGAGAGTGAGGAAAAGCAAAGAGTAAGAATGATTTAGTTGTATTTTCTTGCACTGAATGTGTTGTCTATTTTTTTTTTTTTTAGTAATTTAAGATTGTTCACCTTGACGTCCATATGGAATAATATTTTCAAGGAGGAGGTGTGTAATACTCATATTATAATTTAATGGACTTAATTAATTAATTTATTAGTTTTAATAAACTCGATCCATTATGATTCATTATCTCACACATATAAATAAAACAAGGGTTAAGACTTTTAATTATTTTTCCCCTTAATCACGAATCCCGAGATAGGTCAATTTTTTTACTTTTTCAAGTATGACAGCCACCATTGATGTCGCCATATGGCTGGTCGACGGTAGTGGCAATAAGCCTAAAAACATTCATTTTTCCCACCATGTAGCCTCCCATATCCAAATATCCATAGTATTTTAAAAAATAAATACTCCCTGGAGTCATCTAATTTATTTTTTTCCAGTAGTTTTTTTTTTGTTTGGGAGGGGGTGGCAGAGGGGTAGAGAGGGAGGGGACGACAAAAAAAGAAGAAAAGAGGGAAGATAAGGGGGCGAGCAGATGGAAGGAGAAGGAAAAAAAAAGAGAAACCGAGAGGGGGAGGAAGAGAAGAAGAAGGGAAGGCCGAGAGAAGGGGAGGAGAAGGAAAGGGGGGCGGGCAAAAAGGGAAAAACCAAGAGAAAGAGGGAGAATAAGGGAGAAGGGGGAGGGGCAGCAGCTGGAAGGCAGTGGAGGGGGGGTTGGCGGCAGCGGTTAGAAGAAGAAAAAAAAAAAGAAAAAGAAAAAAATTAGGGTTACAAACTCTAATATTTCTCCAAATTCAAATATGAATTTACAAATTACAAACAAATGTTTTAGAATTTTCAAACTAGTCTTCAAATCTTTCTAAAATTTTTAATTTGATTTAAACTTTTTAAAAATTATATTTTTACCCAATTATTTTTAGGAATTCCCTTTTATACCACAAGACTTATCAAAATTCTGTTTCAACCCATATTTTCAAAAATTTCGTTTTTAGTCTCTAAACTTTAGAAAATTATGATTTGACCCCTGAACTTTTCTAAAATTATAGTTTGACCCCAATATTTTACAAACTCCAAAAATATATTTTTCATATTCCAAAGGTGTTCCCAAACCTTTTTAAAATGCCAAATATTTTTTTTAACTTTTCAAAAAGCCAATATTTTTCTTTAATATAGATTATTTATTTAATTTAAGACCAATTCTTTAGTTTCGCCTTTCAAGATTCTAATTCGTTGAATACTTCCAATGTAGGAAACAATGACTTAAGGACCAATCATTTAAGAATTTTGAATTTGGTTTAGTTTAATTTATAGTCTCGTTTTCGAATTAAGAATATTATTGTTTATGTTTAGTTTCATTTGGATTATAAATATTTTATTCTGGTAAGTTTTTTTTTGTTTTAAATTTATAATTTGAAACTTATTTGGAATTTGAGATTTTGATTCACTATTTAAGAATTTTGACTGATTTAAATTAGGGTCATTCTTTTGATTTGACTATTATATTATATTTTCTATTTTGGGTATTTTTAGAAAATCTGGGATATTACAAGATGTGTGACAGAAGATTTTTTTTCACACGAGTTGAAAGCCCTAAAGTTTTAATGTCTTAATTTTGATTAATGACAAAAAATGATGAAAACTAATGTCTTGTTTGAACAAGCGATAGAGTTTTTCGATTCATGATCTAATCCATGCATGGACAAGATTTCAAGTTTTCAAGGAAGTATATAAGTCAAGACTATCAAAATTTGAAGACAAGTTTTTATTGGATTAGATAGGAACTAGATGTATAATTTTAGAGTTTAATATATTTTGATATCTCTAGTTTTACTTCTAATTGAGTAATGGTTTCTAAATGTTGCTCTATGAATTTAAAACGTTATTTCAAAATGTTTTTAATATGTTAAAATATATTTTGGTATTTCAAAAACCATGCATCGTGATTTCAAAACTTAAATGGTTCATAAACTCTTGTTGGATTGATACCATAACTTATATGGTTGATTGAAATCATCATTTGTGTGTTAGAGTATTGTTGATACACAAATAAACATGTTTCAGTCGAGCTAAAGTGGTTCAAGTATCGTCCACAAGTTAATTTATTTTGTGGATGTATGTGCTGTCAAATTTGCTCATTTGTCAACTTGTAGACGACCATGCGGTCGACCGCAGTGAAGTGAGGTCGACTGCAAGTGAGGTGAGGTCGACCGCAAGATGAAAATCATCATCCGAAGGTTGTCCAGTGAGCTTGCGGATGATGTTGTGGAAGATCCATTTGATATGCGGTCAACCGCACTTCTTTTGAGTGGGTTTTCAACAGTTTCATTTTTGACTGTTAGAAACAAACCTTTAAATATCAAAACCTTTGGAATTCTTTCCAACAACAATTTTTGAGCAAAAACATTGTATATCTTTATCTTATAACATCTTAGAAACATTCCAAAACCCTTTCAAAACATCAATCTTGTTAAAATCATTCAAGAAGGGTTTTTACATTCAAAGGTGAATTTTGAGCAATCTTGGAAGCCATTACTCAAAGAGGTGATTGTGATTCGAATTGATATATGTCCACATTAAGGTGATATCTATCAAACTCTCTATCTCTTATTATTGATTGTAATTGTATCAAGGTTGCAAGTAGCATAAAATACTAAGTGTTAGGGTGAGCCTTGTGTAGGTTGTTTTGTATTCAAGGTTTGTTTGTAAAACCTTTGGGAGAACCTTGAATTGAATTGTATTGTTATGATTTACTAAGGAGAGTGGTGGGATTATTGTATAATCAAGGTTGTATTGTAAAACTCAAGACTTAAGTGAGCCTTGATTGGTTGAAAGGTTATTTGTAAAACCTTAAGATGAATTGGGTGAGCCTCTTTTGTAATTTCATTTATTTGATTAGTGAAGAGATTTGGTAAATCCTTGAGTAGGTAACTCAAGGTAGTAGATTAGGTTTTGTTGGATAAACCGAACTACTATAAATCATTGTGTTCATTGCTCTAATTTCTGCATTTTATTTGAACACATTATTTCTCACACAATAGCACACCAAGTGTTTGATATTTGTTGTCAAAGAGGCGTTTTATTGAATTAGGTTGAAAAATCGGGTAAAAACTTAATTCGCCCATTCTCTTAGGTTTTTCACGGGTGAAGGTGAGTTTGGCCACCTTGTCTAATTAGCTAAATTTTCGTTAATAATTAAAATTTATTACTAATTACATCGTGAGGTCATGAGTACATTGAATACAAGTTAGCTCATAAATAAAAATAAGAAGAAACATTGAATATATCTTAGAGACATATAATGGCCACTTGACAAGTGAGATTTTTTCCCTCAATTGTAATATTCTTGCAAGCAAAAAATGAGAATGCCAATAGAATGAAGTTTGAGAGATAAGTGTATTCATAAATGAGTTGTTTATAATATTGGAACTTCATTCACGATATACACAATCTTGAAACATTAAGAGTTTTATGTTGTGACAAACCATTCTAAGTGCTATAATACTATGAAATTTTTGACACTAACTCTTTTGTAGATAACCCTTCCTTCCCATGATAATAAGATTGATGTACTCATAAATTAACTGATTTTTTTGTTATTTAATGACTATAGTTTGTTTAAAAATCGGTTAATTATGTTATTTAATTGATATATTTCACGTTTCCCTTCTATTTCTTTGTTTGTAAGTTTTTCAATATATTTTAGTTCATTATGACGATAAAAAGAATAAGAAATGTTGGAGAAATTATTAAAGAAAAGAAAAAAAAATCCATGTCATCCGATGACGTGGCGCAATAAGAATATGACATGTGGCGCAATAAGAAGATGACAAGTGACACTTCTAGAAGCCGCAATGTGAACCAATGAGGACGCTACACATGGCAAAATTTGGAGAAATTATGCCACCAACTAAATTTTCAAGATTTTGGAGTGCGAAATGACCATTTTGCCCATTATTTTTGTGCCTATAAATAGGAAGCTTATTTTTATCATTTCAACTGCAATTTCTTTCTTTAATTATTGTATTCATCTTAGTATATTTTTCATAGTTTTTAGAATAATATTTCAAGGCTTTTTGTAATATTTAGTAAAGAAATTATGTCCGGATAATTTCAATATTTCCGAGGAGTTTATCTTTCAAATTTTCTTTTCAATGTTTATAAATTCCATCTTATATTTATTAAATATGTATTGTGAGTAATTTCCTTTTGTTAGCAATAATATGTGTTAAGTTATTAATAAATGAGATTATGATATAATTTTCTTTGTACTTAATTTTTATTTGGATTTGTTTAACTGGACTTATGGTCAGTTTACCCGTATAGTCTTTATTTATTTTACTTTATGCACTTTAAATATCGCAAATGGATGGCCGAGCTACCTAATTAGTTTAATTTACTTTGATGTCTTTTATTTTATTTATTATGGAAGGCCAAGCTTTCTAACTAGTTTAATTTATTTTTATGTCTTTAATTTTTTTTTATGGAAAGTCGAGTCTCCATACTTTTAGTTTAATTTATTTAAATGACCGATTGAACCTCTTAATTTGTTTAGTTAATAAAAATCCAATCTTTCTTTATATATATATATATATATATATATATATTTGTGTATTTATTTAATATATTTATATATATATATATATATAAATTGAGTATTTATATAATTCTTGTTTTAATTAATATAATTGTGTGAATTAATTAGATTGACAATCTATTTAATGAATGTGATTATATAGCTAGGATGATTAATCTTGAATTAATGATTCAAGTAGTATCTACTAATTTAATTGAGTTGCATCTCTTTGCTTAATTAAATTAGTAACAGAATTATATAATTTAAATTGTATATAATTAAGCTGATTGTTATATACAATTTAATATTGGTGATGCCTTATTTGTTTAATGTAATTTGATTGACCATCATATACACGCTGATTGGTAGTAGTGTTTAATTAAATTAGAGATTAATCTGTCTGAACTGATTGGAATTAATCTAATTTGTAAGGATAGAAATCTGTTTGAGCTGATTGAGATTCTAAAACCAACTACTTAATAATGTATTTATCTATAGTTAATTCCACGAAAAAATAACTTAATACTAATTCCTTGCTAATGCCTTTTTATATCATTTGTATTCCAAATTTATTTTTAATTCTATTCACAAATCCAAAACCCAAAAAAATTTATTTATTTTAATTGTTTTCATTATCTTATTCCTCAAAATACCAAAAAACCCTTAAAACCTTTTCGATTAATGATTTTAATTTAAGAGTTTGATAAATCTCTGTGTATTTGATTCATACTTTTTATATTTATATAGAAATGATTAGGTTTAAATTTGAAAATCCTAGGAAAGCTAGTCAAAGATGATCGAACTTTAGATATTTTAGTAGCTTCTAAGGATTGTTTCGATCAAATTTGAGATTTAGGCGGAGCGTAGGAATTAAGTCGAATTGTATCATGGGCCTTCAAACCTTGGCAACTTCCTCTCCTTATTCGACTTGGATACTAATGTGGGCCTTTGTCATTCAACGGGAATGATTGGGTGAAGAGTATCATTCGAGAGATAATACAACGTAGATCTCATGATGTAAATAAGGACTCATAAACTAATAATCTTTACCCAAATTTCATTTCCAAGAAGGAAATTGCGTTAGTCATTGCCAATAAAAACCACAATACATATTTCAGTATCTTCCAAAATGCCAACATATTTTCCAAATTTGATAGCCCTTTGCAGCTGAATCAATATATAGTTTGTGCCCACAGTTGATGGGAACTAGTCCAAAAGTGCCAAACTATAATTTCACGAAGAAGGCCTCGTTAGTGATTGGCTTTGATCTAGCTGAAAAATCTCCCGGAGCATTTTGATCGAATGAGTTGTCCCAAAGAAACTGAATGCCATTTAGGTTTAATTAATAGCATTTCATTGCCAGATGATGAGTTTCTTAGCTATTTGATCAAGATAAAAAAAAAAAAAAAGTTTAGCAACAGAATACATTACACGTAGTTTTCTCTTCTACTTATAAAGAATATTGACCAATTAAATAGTTTTTAGAGCGATATTTTGTAATACAACAATAGTATTATAACGTTATTAACACCAATACAATAATAAAGCAAATGCCTACATTTGCATGCAAAGTTTGAAATATCTTGTAAATCATTAACTTTTGGGTTCCAATCATATGGCCTTTCAAAGTTTCAAGATTGATAGCTAGGGGAAAAGGCTTCTTGTAGAATAGTATAGGAAAAAGTGAAGCCAGGAATCTAGAATTATATCTTTTGGACACAGGCAGATTAATATGGTCCCATTTGTCACAAAGCCATGATACCTTTCTTTCAATCTTTTGTTAAGATAATTTTGGTCCAAATGGGAATAAAAATCAGGACAGAATTGGAGAAGAAACTTTCTATCAATTATATAATCAAAAGCATCTAAAAGGCCGGTAAGGAAGAATCAAATTCTCTTACTTTTTTTCATTTCTTTATTGACGCTTTATTTCGTTTTTTATTCAACCTTTCATGTGTTCCTGATTTGTTAATGGAGCATATTGCAAATACAGAACTGTACAGATGCAATGAGGTTGCAAAATTCTTAGATACGTCTTGTTGATTGACATGAATGATTGCATTGAATACAAGGGTTAATAAAAAATTGTACGTGAGATATTATAAAAAAAACAGATCTATTAAAAATATCTCTTTTTGTTGTCTACATAAAGAGATTATAACACAAAAGAGAAGATTTACAACCGTCACACTAGTACCATTATACCATTATATAAGTTAACCAACCTATTTTTTTGTCCTAGCTTCTCTAAACTTGATGATGACTGTCATGGGATTTCTGTTTCTCATCTAGAGAAGTTTACCAGTTTCTTGATCAAATAATGGTGTAACTATGGAGACATCTATAGAGTAAGATAATCAGCAACTAGATTAGATCAAGAATATTCTTAACTGTCTTCTATTCCAAATATAGAGGGAAAAGGAATTGTTTCTTTCGGCCTTGATCTCAATTATTTTGATGAAAATGACAAAGGGATAACCATGATCATAACCATCTTATCCTGCCACCTCAAACTTGAACTTTTTTTTTGTGTTGATAAAGATGAATATAATGGCTTACTATGATCCGGCATTACTTCAATCGTTGCAATTCTTAGGATATTTGGTACTATTATTAGTACAAAAGTAAATATCAAGATAGCAGTTGAATACTTGATTAATCAGATAAAGACTAGGGAAAGAAACATCCAGTTTCCAATTCCTTGATTTTTTCCGAGATAAATTAATTGAGAATGAGGTGGTAGGAGACAGACTAAATAGTCAAATTTCTACGGTCAAGTTAAAAAGCATTCTACTAATCTGAACAAAATCATATAAAGTAAAATAAAATCAAAATTAGAACATGTTCTATGTCTGCACATAATGATTTGGGCACTAGGTAGGTGTCTCTAAATGAGTAGCCATTCAACATTATTCTCAATTACCTGAATGAAGATTTATAACTGCTTAATCAACCAAGAATATTCTGGCAATCCACTTCTTTTCACTGTGAAGGTACCCCACCCACCACAAAAAAGAAGAAAAATGTTGTATCAAAAAGGAATCACCTCAATCTGGGAGAACTGATTATACAAAGTTGGTAAAAATTTAAAAACCTTCATCTACACATACAGTAATAGTTTTGGAACTCACAATCTTATAATGAAAAGGTACAAGAGTTTTAAGCATTAACTTTTACAAGTTACGGATAGGGTTCTTGATAAGGCTACACCCCCGGTTATAAATAGGGAGCATATAACTAGTAGTATTTGCACCAAAAACAACTCAAACTCAAAGATATATTACCAAACTCTTGTCTTTTTTCTTCCTAAGAAGCAAAGGAGATCATCTGATCATAAATGGCTCAAATGATGAACCAGGCAAGGCTTCGCAAGATAGGGATGGAAGGCTTTGAATTACTTGAAGAACATGATCGTGGAAGAAAAGGAATGGCTAAAACCACTCCGGTAAGAAGGCCTCCGGCTCCGGAATTTAGGACTTGTAACTACCACTATCAGCCAACAAAGCCTCTTGTTTATCAGGTGAATCCAGCATCAGCTACTCATGAAGAAGTGATCATGAATAGCTATGATGTGATGAAGATGCATGATGGCATAATAGTTGTGGATTATTCTAAGAAGAAATCCACAGCTGTGGCTTACTAAATTAAGCTATATCTAGATATAGATGTAATCTCCCTAGTCTTTGTAGACAGTTGTGTTTGCTTATGATCAACTTAAGCATCTTGTATATAGTACTAGGTATATATGTATGTGTACTGTCTCTCCTAGCTAGTCTTTTTAATTTCCAGACTTCTATGAGAGGACAATGATGTAACAACCTTGTTTGTATCATAAGTAATATGAATACTAGACTACTCTTTTATGCATGTTTATATCATACTTTCCTCCTAGCCTCTTGTTCTTGTTCTTATTTTGAAGATTTAAAATCGTTTATGAGTTTGCAGTCAGTCATTCGTCAATAGTTAATCGTTCAAATTTATTATAAATTTTGAGTTTTGATGAAAATATCAATTTGATCCTGGGTTCTCATCATTTTATTAATACAAACACAAATTGTTCCTCATTCATGAGATCAGTTCTGAGCAAAAACAGTTGTCAAATTCTAAGTTGCATTTATACATTATTGTATCTATTTTCCTTCTCCCATAAGATTAATTCCCTTTAGTTGTAACACTGGAAGATTGCCGGTTGGAATCCTTTATCAGTTTTGGTTTGGTATAGTTGTTTTTGTCCTGATGGATGTTGTTGCACTTGTGGCTTGTACATTCTTCCATCTTCCAATATATTATTAAAGCTTTTCCTTTTCAGAAAAAAATAAAATAAAATTGTAACATCTGTGCCAGGTTGATGAAAAATGTGAATCCATGGTAACTATTTTACATATTAAAGGAAAAGTTTGATAATTTTTTAAGAAAGATATTCATTCAAAATAAGTATGATAGGATATAGTACTATAATATTTCTAAGCGTGCCTTCTTGCCTGAAGGATTTTTCCTTCTCTTGTGTTCTTCAATGATTATAAAATATCTTCTGGTCTTATTCTGGAATCTGATTCCTCAAATGTGTGTAAGTGGATCTCTCATCCTGACTCCGCCCCATGGAAGTTTAGAAAAATCATCCTTGCTATCGAATATCTCAAAAAGAAAATCCCTTGTTGGAGGGTGGTGAAAGTGTTCAGGGAAGGAAACAATGAAGCTGAAAAATTGGCAAAGGAAGGCACGGGGAGAGTTGAGGATTTGCTGGTTCTGTTCTAAGACCATAAGATCTGGATTCTCCTTTTGGTTGTGATTTTTTGGTGCTGCTGATGGGTTAGCTAGCTTTGGCCTGGTTTTTTCTGGTTGTTCTGGTCTTCTCAGCATTCTTGTGTACATTTAAGTTGAGTTGGAGTGCTCCTTCTTATTCTCTTTTTGTTGGATTGACTCCAGATTTGTTGGAGGTTGTTTGGGTGTGTGCAGCTCTAATTGCTCCTTTTTCTATATTAATATAATTCTCCTTGCTCTTCAAAAAGGAATTTTGGGGTTTTCCATTATTAAACAATAATAAAGTCCCTGACCATTTGGCTGGTATTTTTCTAATGCTCGGTAGCACATTTTTAATGTCAAAATAGAATGAAATTTAATAAAATATGACCCAAATGTCATTTTACTGATACTATTTGAAGATAATCAAAATCTCTACTTTTTCTAATATTCATGTTAAAAATCATCTGCATATATCTTTTTTTATGGAGAAGCAAATGATATAGAAATATCAATAAATAAAAATATACTCATCTAAGCTTTATTTTACACGATATCAGAAGCTCTAAATTAAGTATTAAATACAGCTACACCATAATTTGAAATAATTTAAATAAAATATAGATAAAAGTACAAAGTATCCAACATATATTTTCATTAGATGATAAGGGTAAAATTAATAGTCTTTAAATATTGTTTGCATACCAAAATTGGAATTCAATCATTATAAGTTGGAAAAGTCATTCCAAACGCATTGTTATTATTTTAGCATAAATTCTTAAATTTACATTTTTCGCTTTTTCCCCCACACAATGTGTCATAATCAAGAGTGAGGCAGATACAGTTCATCTTCTTTAATTTCCCAAAAATTCTCTTATTCTTTTAGTCAAAATCGTTGCATCCACCTTTTTTTTTCCCCAGATTTCCCAAAATTGATATGAAATTCTTACTTTATTATTGAAAACAGAAAACCGGCCCTCCCACCCCCAACCCCAACCCCCCCCCCCTTTCCAAGAAGCTGATACTAAAGGAATCACAAAAAGATTTAGATCGAGGTCCCCTTCACTGAGCTATCTCTATATACGTTTCTGAGCCTCACAGGATTGGCAAAAAATTCAATAAAAGTGGATACCCATCTGCTCCCGCCCTGTGGGGAAGGGAATTACTTGGGTAAAGTGGGGGAGTAGACATGGATGAGAATGAAGATGTTGTACCCCTTGGTATCACTTGTACCTTGAACACTTTTCTTTTATGTGTGGATATAGATGAATATAATGGCGACTTATTATGATTCAACATTTTTTTTCTTTGAAAAGGCAAAGATATTATTAAAATTCAGGAGCAAAAGCTCCACCCACCTTTGGTACAGTCACAAGGATTCAGCAATCCACCAACAGGAAAAAGCCAAACTAACCCAATCTACTAAGATCCGGCATTACCTGAGTCGTTGCAAGGTTCTTAGGATATTTGCTACTATTATTAGTACAAAAGTAAATATCAAGATAGCAGTTGAGTACTTGATTAATCAGATAAAGACTAGGGAAAGAAACATCCAGTTTCCAATTCCTTGATTTTTTCCGAGATAAATTAATTGAGAATAAGGTGGTAAGACACATCTACAGAATAAATAGTCAAATTTCTACGGTCAAGTAAAAAAGGATTCTACTAGTATGAACCAAATCATATAAAGTAAAATAAAATAAAAATTAGAACATGTTCTATCTCTGCACATAATGATTTGGGCACTAGCTAGGTGTCTCTAAATGAGTAGCCATTCAACATTATTCTCAATTACCTGAATGAAGTTTTATAACTGCTTAATCAACCAAGAATATTCTGGCAATCCACTTCCTTTCACTGTGAAGGTACCCCACACCCACCACAAAAAAGAAGAAAAATGTTCTATCAAAAAGGAATCATCTCAAGCTGGGAGAACTGATTATACAAAGTTGGTAAATTTTTTAAAATCTTCATCTACACATACAGTAATAGTTTTGGAACTCACAATCTTATAATGAAAATGTACAAGAGCTTTAAGCATTAACTTTTACAAGTTAGGGATAGGGTTCTTGATAAGGCTACACCCCCGGTTATAAATAGGGAACATATGGCTAGTAGTACTCATGAAGAAGTGATCATGAATAGCTATGATGTCGTGAAGATGCATGATGGCATCGTAGTTTTGGATTATTCTAAGAAATCCATAGCTATGGCTTACTAAATTAGGCTCTAGAGAGAGATGTCTCTCCTAACTAGTCTTTTTAATTTCCAGACTTCTATGAGAGAACAATGATGTAACAGCCTAGTTTGTATCATGAATAATATGAATACTAGACTACCTTTTTATATATGTTTATATGGCACTCTCCTCCTTAGCCTCTTATTCTTGTTCTTATTTTGAATATGCAGTCAGTCAGCCGTCAATAGCTAATCGTTCAATTTTTTTTTTGGAAAGGCAATTTATTGAAAAAATCAATTCAACCTGGAAGAGTGTTACAGTAGCCAGAAAACTGATACAACAATACAGCAACCAACCCAAAAAAGTAAATCCAGCAAACAAAGTTTAGGAAGACGAGAGCAAAGTAAACTACTAGAATAGGAAAGAGACTACTAGAAAGGAAACTAGTTGAAGTAGAACCGCAGAACATCATCTGGTCTGACTACAGCAGAAAGCAAACAGATGAATCACAAAGCCAACATAGCAATCCCACATCAGATCCACAATTCTACCCACTCCATTCTTTGCAAAATTCTCTTGTACCACATTATTGGTACCTGGTTGAAAACGCCATTTTCCAAAATTTACTTTCAGCCCCGGATGGATTGGAATAATCTTTCCATGGCAGAGCTTGGGAAGAAAACAGATAAAATGGAATGTTTAATTCATTTTCTAATGCTTGGTAGCACTCATTTTTTATGTCACAATAAAATGAAATTTAATAAAATATGTCCCAAATGTCATTTTACTGATATTACTTGAAGATAATCAAAATATCTACTTTTTCTAATATTAATGTCCATTTAGTCAAAATCGTTGTATCCACTTTCACTTTTTTTCCCCAGATTTCCCAAAATTAATATGAAATACTTTTACTTTATTACTGAAAAAGGAAAACGGGCCCTCCGACCCCCAACCGCCCTCCCCTCCAAGAAACTTATCCTAAAGGAATCACAAAAACATTTGGAGGTCCTTCTAAAAAATTTCCTTCACTGAGCTATCGCTATATAAGGCCTTCCGAGCCTCACATACCAATGCTCATCAGCAAAGCAAAACAAACAATCATTAATCACACACCATTGTTTCAAAGCTGTTCTGTAATGGCACCTCCATCACAGTCTGACCTTGTTAAGATTGGGAGGTTTGGCACTGATTGAAGAATTCTTTGGAAGAAAAAATAGGCCTCAAGCACCTCCTTCTCTTCCTCCTCCTCCTCCTGCTGCTTTGCAAAGGGCCAATGGATTCCATGCAAATCGAGAAATTTCTCACTATCGTTATCTCATATATTTTGAAGCATAGGCCCACAAAATTAGCCAAAATTTACCAAATAACTTGTGTCATTTATACGTTATATATTCTCCCCGCTGCACAAAGTGGAATATCCTTATATCCAATATTTGGAAATAACATAGACAATAATTATAGAAAATAACAAAAGACCGTTATAATTAAGGGACAAAAAAGTTTACTTAATGCATATTATAAATGGGTACGAATAAAGTAATTAAGTTCTTCCCAGATATTTTTCTATGAACAGAGTCACATGCACAAGGAAATGAATATTCCTGCAGTTTCGTGCAAGATTGGCCTAGGAAGAATAGTTATTAGTTAAGAATGAATAGCTTTTGTGTTGGAGTACTAGCTATTTCCTTCCTTCCATTTTAATTGTTCACGTTTCTATTTTGCACTGTCTTATTTCAATTATTCACTTTTTAATTTTAGTACGTATTTTTATAATTATACCCTTGTTATTAATAATAGATTTTGATGAGTTGTTAACTATTTCATGGATAATGCATTTTTTGAGAAAATTAATACATATACACTAGCTATTAAATGAGGACAATTTAGAAACTTTAGTTGCATAATTATCATTTACAATACTTATCTTAATTCTTGTACAAGTCCAAAATGGACAATTGAAATTGGATACAGGAATAAAATTTTATCTTGGGAAGTATTGAATGTTAGATTATTAGATACAAAGTATTGTTTACCATGTCAGGAAACAAGGATGAAACAAAGATAAAAAAAGCAAAAGAATCTTGAAACAACTATTTTTTCCCCCCAGATCTTCCTAGAACCAAATTAAAGTGATAAAAGCTATTCATTCTTAAAATGACAAATTTCATTGAACTCAAGAAAGGAACTAATGATATTCAAACGTACAAATAGATATACTAATATGGTTTTACTATTAATTTATTAATAATATTACTATAGTAATTTTTTAAAAATCAAATATTTTTCTTAATTCTTATATATTAATTAAATGTGAAAATTCAATCAAGAATAAAGGGAATAATTAAATGCATGGTTAGAATAGGGAAGACTGAAGACGGGAAAGTTGAGAAGTCTTTGATGAGGAGAATGTGGAAATTGAAAAGAAATTTAAAGGTGTAAAACGAATAAATGGAGACATAGACTTCTCCCCATCCCATCGTCAAAGTCAGTTAATAAAGGATGAATTCTATGGAATAGTGAAAAGCTTCAATAATTTAGAGCAATTTCTTCCATACATCCAAGCGAATATTCTGTATTGCGTAGTCTATCCATTGCTGGAATTACGTAATTTGATGACAACGTTCATCTCAAATTATATTGAAACCTGTATAAATCTCATCCCGATAACTTCATAAACCACAAGCACTAACTTCACCATGTAGCCTTTTCATTTTTATGATCTTTTCAATTTTCATCATATTCTAGTTCAAGACATTCAAAAAAATGATGCGGTTAAACTTTAAAAGTTTTAAAACGGACAAAAGAATTCATTACATTAATAGTACTAAGAGAGCAAAGTATATGTCTATATCCAGTACAGTAAGCACAAATACTATCTTTTCCTCTCTAAGAATGATGTTTATATTTAATTTAATTTAAAATTTAGAAATAGTATTTGATCTTAATTATTCTCAATTAAGAAGATTTATAATTAACTGCTTAATCAACCAAGAATATTCTGGCACTCCACTTCCTTTCACTGTGAAGCTGCCCCCACCCGCCACAAAAAGGAAGAAAAATGTTCTATCAAAAAGGAATCACCTCAAGTTGGGAGAACTGATTATATAAAGTTGGTAAAAATTTAAATACCTTCATTTAAACATACAGTAATAGTTTTAGAACTCACACTCTTATAATGAAAAGGTACAAAGCTTTAAGCATTTACTTTTACAAGTTACGGATCGACAGGGTTATTGATAAGGCTACGCCCCCGGCTATAAATAGGGAACATATGGCTAATAGTATTTGCACCAAAAACAACTCAAACTCAAAGATATATTACCAAACTCTCGTCTTTTTTCTTCCTAAGAAGCAAAGGAGATCATAAATGGCTCAAATGATGGACCAGGCAAGGCTTCGCAAGATAGGGATGGAAGGGTTTGGATTGCTTGAAGAACATGATCGTGGAAGAAAAGGAAGTAGACCTAAAACCACTCCGGTAAGAAGGCCTCCGGCTCCGGAATTAAGGACTTGTAACTACTACTATCAACCAACAAAGCCTCTTGTTTATCAGGTGAATCCAGCACCAGCTACTCATGAAGAAGTGATCATGAATAGCTATGATGTCATGAAGACACATGATGGCATGATAGTTATGAATTATTCTAAGAAGAAATCCATAGCTATGGCTTACTAAATTAAGCTCTAGAGGTGTAATCTCCCATGTCTTTGTACACAGTTGTGTTTCCTCATGATCAAGTTAAGTATCTTGTATATATATAGTACTATATATATATATATGTATGTATGTATGTGTACTATGTCTCTCCTAGCTTGTCTTTTTATTTTCCAGACTTCTACGAGAGGATAATGATGTAACAACCTAATTTGGATCATGAGTGATATGAATACTAGACTACTCTTTTATGTATGTTTATATATATGGCACTCTCCTCCTTAGCCTCTTGTTCTTGTTCTTGTTTTGGAGATTCAAAATCATTCATGAATTGGCAGTAAGGTAGCAGTCATTAGTCAATCTAGTTAATCGTTCAAATTTTATTCTTTTTTAAAGGCAATTTATTGAGAAAATCAATTGAACGTGGAAGAGTGTTACAGTAGCCAGAAAACAGATACAGCAATGAAAATGCAGCAACAAATCCAACAAACAAAGTACAGGTAGACGCAGCAAAGTAAACTACTGGAAAAGGAAAACATCTTTGAATGGGAAAGAGACTACTGGGAAGGAAACTAGTGGAAGAAGCAGAATTGCAGAACATCAACTGGTCTGACTACAGCTGAAAAGCAAGCAAATGAATCGCAAAGCAAAAATCACATACTCAATAAACCAACATCAGATCCACAACTCCACCCACTCTATTCTTTGCTAAGTGTCTGCCTCAGAATTAAATTTTTCTTGTGATTTAATTTTGAATTTTGGTGAAAATCCAAATTTGATCCTATGGTCTCATCATTTTATCATATACAAACACATAAATTGTTCCTCATTCATGAGATCAGTTCTGTGCAAAAAAGCTTTCAAATTCAAAGTTGTATATAACAATTGTGTTTTTTTTTTCTTTTTTTGTTCTTAATGTTCTTTTACATCTCAATTTGATTTCTGGAAATAAAACCGAAAAGAGAGTCGCATAGCCCAATTAAGCTTATGATGGCACTGCTCTTTCTGTTTTTTTAATTAGTGTTTGTAAGTTTTATTTATTCTCTCTCTCTTTTTCTTGTTCTCTTTTGAAACATGGTATATTCCTTCCATAACTGCACCCAATTCTTTTCTTCTTTTTTATTTTTAATTTTTATTTTTATAATTTGCAAAATTATCTTATAGCACACTATTGGTACCGGGTTGAAAACGCCATTTTCCAAATTTTAATTTCAGCCCCGGATGGATTGGAATAATGTTTCCATTGCAGAGCTTGGGAAGAAAACAGATAAAGTGGAATATTTAATTCATTTTCTAATGCTTGGTAGCAGTAATTTTTTATGTCAAAATAGAATGAAATTTAATAAAATATGTCCAAATGTCATTTTACTGATATTATTTGAATATAATCAAAATCTCTATTTTTTTTAATATTCATGTTAAAAATCATTTGCATGTATCTCTTTTATGGAGAAGCAAATGATATAGAATATATATATAAAAAAAATACTCATATATGTCATCTAAGCTTTATGTTACACGATATCATCAATAGTTCTAAATTAAGTATTAAATACATTTACATCATAATTTGAAATAACCTAAATAAAATATAGATAAAAGTACAAAAGTATCCAACATATATATAATTTCTACCTCCGTCTCATTTCAATTGCTCATTTTTCTTTTTGAAATGTCTCATTTCAATTGTTAATTTTCTAATTTTAGTACTTATTTTTACACTTATACCCTTATTATTATTGAAGAATTTGGATGAGTTGTTAACTATGGGATAATGCATTTTTTAAGAAGTATTAAGATATATACACTAACTATTAAATAAATGCAATTTAAAAAATTAATTGTATAATTATCATTTTCAATACTTATCTTAATCTATTAATTTATATGCAAGTTCAAAGTGTACAATTTGAATAGGACGGATGAAATATTACATTAGATGTTAGGGTTAAAATAGTCTTTAAATATTGTTTGCATACCAAACATTGAAATTCAATCATTATAAGTTGAAAAAGTCATTCCAAACGCATTGTTATTATTTTAGCATAAATTCTTAAATTTACATTTTTCGCTTTTTATCCACACAATGTGTCATAATCAAGAGTGAGGCAGATACAGTTCATCTTCTTTAATTTCCCAAAAATTCTCTTATTCTTTTAGTCGAAATTGTTTCATCCACTTTTTCCTTCTTTTTTTCCCCAGATTTCCCTGGTTCTATATGCTTATGAACCTAACTTCACAAAATTCTATGATTCTTTCTTTGACCAAAAATCCTATTATTCTTTTAACCCCAAACCTAATTTGTTCATCTATCATCTCTTTTAATTTTACATGAAGAAATATACTACTCACTTCGCTTCTCTTATATATATATGCTCGACTAATAGTCGACACAATTATATGGTATTGTAGACATCAAAGCAGTATTTTAATCCAATTTTAAGTATTCCAACCAATGAAATCCATTTACCAACCGAAAGAAGAACATTTTGATCCAAAGCATCTTGCATTTGTCCATTGTATCAGTCGAATACTAAACGACAATATATACCCTCCCGAAATTAATGAAAAAAGAAAGCCCCACCGTCCCCCAACCCCCAACCGCCCTCCCCTCCAAGAAACTTATCCTAAAGGAATCACAAAAAAATATTGGAGGTCCTTCTCAAAAATTTCCTTCACTGAGCTATCGCTATATAAGGCCTTCCGACCCTCACAAACCATTGCTCATCAGCAAAGCAAAACAAACAATCATTAATCACAAACCATTGTTTCAAAGCTGTTCTGTAATGGCACCTCGATCACAGTCTGACCTTGTTAAGATTGGCTTGGAAGGTTTCGCACTGATTGAAGAATTCTTTGGAAGAAAAAATAGGCCTCAAGCACCTCCTTCTCTTCCTCCTCCTCCTCCTGCTGCTCTGCAAAGGGCCAATGGATTCCATGCAAATCGAGAAATTTCTCACTATCGTTATCTCCCTCAAGAATCATACTACCTCTATCAACCACAGGAATCTCAGGTTGTAACGGTTACTAAAGTTTCTAGACAAGAAGCCATTATCAAGAGGAGCAACTAAAGTTTCCACCAACATTTGGCATGCCTTATAGTTAGATTGTAATTTTCAACCATGTACTGTTAATATTATGCTACTGAGACATGCAGTAATGCTATTGTAATCATGCACCCTGTAGTGTGGTAATAAAAGCAAGTTTACTTAACTAATCCATCTTGATACCATGCTAAATTTTCACTACCTGAGTCAATAGAGAGAAGTATAATTTATAGACAATGACTATTTTATGGATAGAAGCAAGATTTCATCACGTAATACTAAAAATTCCAGTAGAGAGCTTTACAATTTATATATTTGTGACAACTTCGCGGTATTCCTTTTAGAATGTTCAGTCAAACTTTGAAATGGATAATATTCGTCAGATAAATATTTGCCCAAAATTGAATTAGTAGTATATGATCTATTGTTGAAGAATCACATTGACCTAATATGATTATGCATCTCTGCCATTCAAAATCCATCTTACTGTTGATATATATTTTTTTAATTTCTTCTTGCCACTCGATGTGAAAAACCAATTCCACAAATTGGTTTTTAACCTTGTCCAATTAAAACGAAAGAAGCAAATTGTGACATCCTTGGGTAGTAAAGAAAAATATGAAATCTAGTCTTGCTAGGAAGAACATATTTAGGAAGATCTGGTGCAAATATTATAAATTTTTACTTTTGATATATATGATTCTGACCTTCAAAATTAAAGACCAAATCCCTACATTATAGTAATTACGTAAAGATTGGAACTTGAGTAAATTGAAGTTGTGTGCAAATTACAATCTATATATTTTGAAGCAGAGGCCCACCAAAGTAGCCAAAATTTACCAAATTATGTTACCAAATGATTTGTTGTGTCATTTACTTTATATTCTCCGCTGAATTTAGTTGTTGGCAGCTAGTGGTTTGGCCTCTGTTGGTGGCTCTGTATTCCTTCCATTTCGTTTTTATATATAATCAGCTTTTAAAAAAAACGATTAAATTAAGTAAAATAAATTATATAGGATTATATAACACTACTCACAATCAACATTTGTGCTTTTCTCCTCTCATAGTCTTGCAGATTGATCTCTCACAAATTAATTATGCTCGATATATATTTGGCACATAATTACAAGCTGCACAAAGTGGAATATCCTTATATCCAATATAACTAGCTAGTGATTGAAATGAAATTAATCAAAGAGAATAGCATGTGACCCTCAAAGCTGCGTCCTTTTCTTCTAGGGTCGTTCTTGAACCACATACATGTCTTATAGATTTACATGAATCTAACGATTCTTTCCCAAATTCCTTTTCTTACTTAGTTGGGGTGGTTCTATGTATTATTTGCATAAAATCTTGGGGTTCTGGGGAGGATTCGGTGCCTCACAAATTTCACAGAAATTCAAGATAGGAACCATTTAATTTTCAATTGGACGGTGGGAGAAATCCGATCGATATGAACTATTCCAACCATTTCTTTTTATAAGATGTTTTAAGAAAAATTGTCCGTTTTAATCATTTTCCTTTAACGTTTTGCCCATTTTTTTTTCTTCAAATTGGTCACTTTCATTATCCGATTTCTACTGAATTGGTCAAAATGGTCAGGTTAAACTTTAAAAGTTTTAAGACGAAAAAATAATTCATTACATTAATAATAACAGAGACGATAACATATGTCTATACCAGAACATTAAGCACAAATATATAAAACCATGGATTTGAGTAATTAAATTAATACTCTCTTTTTCTCTCTCCCAATATATATGTTTATATTTAATTTAGTTTAAAATTTAAAAATAATCTTTGAACTTAATTATTCTCAATTACCTGAAAGAAGATTTATAACTGCTTAATCAACCAAGAATATTCTCACACTCCACTTCCTTTCACTGTGAAGCTGCCACCACCCACCACAAAAAAGAAGAAAAATGTTCTATCAAAAAGGAATCACCTCAAGTTGGGAGAACTGATTATATAAAGTTGGTAAAAATTTAAAAACCTTCATTTAAACAAACAGTAATAGTTTTAGAACTCACAATCCTATAATGAAAAGGTACAAAGCTTTAAGCATTAACTTTTACAAGTTACGGATCGACAGATAAGGCATTAAGGCTACACCCCCGGTTATAAATAGGGAACATATGGATAATAGTATTTGCACCAAAAACAACTCAAACTCAAAGATATATTACCAACTCTTGTCTTTTTTCTTCCTAAGAAGCAAAGGAGATCATAAATGACAAAAATGATGGACCAGGCAAGGCTTCGCAAGATAGGGATGGAAGGGTTAGGATTAATTGAAGAACATGATCGTGGAAGAAGAGGACGGCCTAATACCACTCCGGTAAGACGGTCTCCGGCTAGTTGTGTCTACCACTATCAACCAACAAAGCCTCTTGTCTATCAGGTGAATCCAGCACCAGCTACTCATGAAGAAGTGATCATGAATAGCTATGATGTCGTGAAGACGCATGATATATGTCATGATAGTTGTGGATTATTCTAAGAAGAAATCCATAGCTATGGCTTACTAAATTAAGCTCTAGAGGTGTAATCTCCCTTGTCTTTGTACACAGTTGTGTTTGCTCATGATCAAGTTAAGTATCTTGTATATATATAGTACTGTGTATATATATATATATATGTATGTGTACTATGTCTTTCCTACTTAGTCTTTTTAATTTCCAGACCTCTACGAGAGGACAGTGATGTAACAACCTAGTTTGTATCATGAATGATATGAATACTAGACTACTCTTTTATGTATGTTTATATATATAACGCTCTCCTCCTTAGCCTCTTCTTGTTCTTGTTTCGGAGATTCAAAATCGTTCATGAATTGGCAGTAAGGCAGCAGTCAATAGTTAATCTAGTTAATCGTTCAATTTTTTTTGTTTAACGGCAATTTATTGAGAAAATCAATTCAACCTGGAAGAGTGTTACATTAGCCAGAAAACAGATATAGCAATGAAAATGCAGCAACAAACCCAACAAACAAAGTACAGGTAGACGCAGCAAAGTAAACTTATATACCCTCCCGAAATTAGTGAAAAAAGAAAGCCCATTCCTCCCCCAAGCGCCCTCCCCTCTAAGAAGCTTGTGCTAAAGGAATCACAAAAAAATTGGAGGTCCTTCTCAAAAATTTCTCACGGAACTAGCTCTGGCATCTTTATATAATGGCTCTGAGCCTCACAAACCATTGCTCATCAGCAAAGCAAAACAAGCAAATGAGTAATTTCAATTAGTTATTCTATCTTCATATATAAATTGCATAATCCTCTCTATCATGAATTGAACGTGTTTTTAAGCTGTTGTGGAATGGCTCCTCGATCACAATCTGATCTTGTTAAGATTGGCTTGGACGGTTTTGCACTGATTGACGAATACTTTGGAAGAAAAATAGGCCTCCTGCTGCTGAATTCCACCTCCTCCTGCTGTTGGTCTACAAAGGGCCAATGGATTCCATGCAAATCAAGAAATTTCTCGCTATCGTTATCACCCTCAAGAATCATACTGTCTCTATCAACCACAAGAATATCAGGTGGTAGCGGTTACTAAAGTTTCTAGACAAGAATCCATTATCAAGAGGAGAAACTAAAGTTTCAGCAAACATTTGGCATGCGTTATAATTAGATTGTAATTTTCAACCATGTACTGTTAATATTGTGCTACTGACTACTGAGACAGTACTGCTATTGTAATCACCCTGGTTTTAATTATAATTTGCCAAGTCTGAATAGTGGTAATAAAAACAAGTTTACTAAATTAATCCATCTAGATTTCTTGTTATAGATATGATGTTAAATTTTCACTACCTTAAATCAATAGAGAAGTACAATTTATATATTTGTCACATCTTCGCTTTCTTCCTTTTATATATTTGTTCAATCAAACTTGAAATGGATAATATTCGTGAGAGAATTGTTTTCCCCAAAATTGAATTAAATGGAGTAAGATTGTTAGAACCATTTGTATGATATGATGTTCAAGAATCACATCGATCTAATATCATTGTGCATCTCTTTCATTCAAAATCCATCTTATTGTCGATATTTTTATTATTTATCATTTCTTCTGGTCCATCGATATGAAAAACTAATTCTACAACTTGGTTTTAAACCTGATTTCTGGATTCACCATGTTCAATTAAAACAAAAGAACAAATTGTGACTTCCTTGGCAATTAGGGTTTTACTTTGTAGGACGATTTTTCTGTGTATGATCAGTTATTTCACAAAACTCACGCTCTTGCCACAAGTATAATTGTGGAATATTCATGAATTGTGAATACCAAAACAAAAGATAATCAATATGACCCTAAGGTACTGGAGAGAGGAGCTCCCTTGGTCCCTCTGGATAGGTCCCTCTGGATAGCTGTTTTTAAAACTCATAGGTTCATATGTTCTTTATGTTCGGGATTGATAGTTTATATTTGATTTAGTCAAAAAATTATCAATAGTCATTGACATTAAATGAATTACATTATTATCTTTCACTAATAATCTCTTTAATTTAATGGATTCATATATATCCTACTAACTTGAATATTCACTTTGTTCAACATTGACATTGATAGATTTATTCGAAATTGAATATTTACTTTACTAAAATAAATATATTTTTAATCTAAATATATTAAAAATGTGAATATTTAATTTCGGATAGAGGAAATGTTATTATAGATAAGGGGTCCAGGCTTCCTTTCTTGCGTTATAAGGCGGTCAATTATGGTAGGGTTTGCGGATGAAAAAAGTTTGGACCGTTGGTCCTCTCTTTTCCTAAAGTATTTGAGAATCGACTTTGAAAGAGCTACGAGGGATAAACTAATTACATTATATGTAACATGCGGAAATTTTTTATTGCTTTGATTGTTTAGAAGATTATCATCAAATTAATTGATATTACGAATCAAATCTTTTAGTATTCGGAGATTATCATAATATGATCGTGAAATCATAAAATGAAAGAATTTTCAAAGGAAAAAGTTAGCACTAAGCATCTTCCACTCTCCCAAGATATGGAATTAGGCAGATTAAGCAGTAATTAAATATATTATAATTGCCTGTTGATGAACTTGTTGATGAATATATTAGGAAGAAATGTGATTGTAATTCATAACGGCCTTCAAAGATCAGATAATTAGGAATCTAATTCCATCCACAACAAATTACCAAGAAAAAATCAAGTAATAACTAAGATATAAAGAGATTATGATTTAGCTACATTGCTTCACCCAGCACGTGATGATCCACACTGTTTCGGATTATCTTTAACATTAATTATCTATCATCTAAATTTATCAAGGTAAAACATCTGGGCAAATATTACAAATATGATGAATATTTTATTTTTGATATGATTATGATCTTCGAAATAAAGACCAAACAAATTCTCCGCTGAATTTGTGTTGCCAACTAACAACCATTAAATTAAGTAAAATAAATTATATAAGATTATATAACACTACTCAAAATCAACATTTGTGATTTTCTCCTTTCATAGTTTTGCAGATTGATCTCTCATAAGTTAATTATATTCGATATATATTTGACACATAGGACAAAGTCGAATATCCTTATTGTTAGGAAAATAAACAACTATATTTAATGTATAAGATATACTCTAATAAATAGTATATAATCGATACACCAATTGATGTTATCATAAAAGAGAATAGAGTGACAAACATAATATTTTGCTTAATCAGAACCTTACTTGATGTATAATTATTCTACCGATACAGTATAATAGAATAGTACAACACAAATAAATAGTACACTACACAGCGAAATAAAACCCAACTCAAATTTTTTTAATATTATCTAATAATGAAAATAATACCAACAATTTAATGGCTAAAGTAAAACATAAAGAAAAGAACAAACCAGAATTGATAACAGAGTTCGACCAATATTGTCTACGTGTCTGACCCTCATCACAGTAGCAAACCACTTTACTGAATGCTCAAAGTATTACAATTAGGATTTCATAATTAAAGAATTTCCACAAATATAAAAGATTAGATGTTGAAGAAGTAAATCTAATTAAGGGGCTAGGGTCCTTTTATAGGAGTAAGAACCAAAGCCAATTTTTTCCACTTCCAATGTGGGACTAAATTGCAATAGTAAAATTAGCCAATTTCTAACAAATCTCCACCTTGGAGATTTTCTTTAGTCTTCTCAACTTATAAGGTTTTCATCTTTAATATTGAATAAAGTAATATTTCAGTGGTGCTATCAAATGCGCCCTCAGACTCTAACTTAACAATGCAGGATATTAACCAAGTTCAAACAATTATTGAACTTAGTTGTTGTTACCACTTTGGTCAACATGTTTGCGAGATTCTCTGTTGTTGGAATATTTTGAATAAGTAATTCACCTTTTTCAAGAATCTCCCGTACAAAATGATAGTGCACATCAATATGTTTTATCCTTGTATGATAGACTTGATTATTTGCTATATGTATAATACTATGCTTGTCACAATGCACTGTAATGCGCTTCTGAACAACTCCCAAGTCTTCTAGCAACCCTTGAAGCCAAATTGCTTCTTTAACAGCCTCTGTAATCGTCATGTATTCGGCCTCTATTGTAGACAAAACTACTGTTGACTGTACGATAGATTTCCAACTAACTGGTACCTTGGCTAAGATAAATAAATAGTCAGTTGTAGATCGTCGCTTATCCATATCATATGCATAGTTAGAATCACAATATCCAACTACACATTGACTAAGTAATTTGTCCTGCTCAAATACTAATCCAATATCTACGATGTTTTGCAAAGACCGTAAAATCCATTTCACAGTTTGCCAATTAGCTTTATTTGGATCATGCATATATTTGCTCACAACTCTAATTGCTTGTGAAATATCAGGACGTGTGCACACCATTGCATACATCAAGCTACCAATCGCATTAACATATGGAACTTTTGTCTTAGGAGATAATTTAGCACTAAGCTTCAAATGAGGAGCAAGTAGGATACTTATAGGTTTTGTATTTTCATGTATGTCAAAACGTTGTAGCATCTTCTTCAAATACTGTTTCTAAGTAAAACAGAGTTTGCCACTCTTTATGTCTCTGCTTATTTCCATCCCGAGAATCTTCTTGGCTTCTCCTAAATCTGTCATCTCAAACTCTTTGTTCAACTAAGTTTTCAATTTGTCTATCTCTGCTTGGCTTTTCGACTCAATCAGCATATCATCGACATATAAGAGTAGGTAGATGCAGGAACCATCTTGTAGCTTGCGCAAATACACATAATGATCATATTTGTTTCTAGTGTATTTCTGTCTCTTCATAAACTTATGCAATCGTTTGTACCATTGTCTTGGAAATTGCTTCAATCCGTACAACGATTTATCTAGCTTGCAAAACCAGTTTTCTGTACCAGCAATCTTGAATCCTTCAGGTTGTATCATATAGATTTCCTTTTTCCAAGTCACCGTGTAAGAACGCAATTTTCACATCTAGTTGAACTAGCTCCAAATCCATTTGTGTTATCAAGACCAATAAAACTCTAATTGACACTTAAAATTGGAGTCTTTGCCTATAAAGACGAATATGTTTATGTCACATTGGATATCACTTGCCTTGAAGTTGTAACCTCTTTCAATAGTATAGTTACTGACTCTATTTCGAACTCAATTTATAATATTTAGCTTAGGGCGAACCTTGGTTCTAATACCATTTGTTGGGAAAACAAACAAGTATATTTAATGTTTAAGATATACTCTAGTAAATAGTACTGTATTTGTGAATAAGCACTATACTAATATACTCAAGAAAGATAGGAGAGTCACAAATTGACAAATTGACTACTTAAGTTCAAGTCTTTCCTTAGCCAGAACCTTATTTGATATATAATTACTCTACCAATACAATATAATAGAATAATACAATACACATAAACAGTACACTACACAACAGAATAAAACTCAACTCAAAAGTATTAAATATTATCTAACAATGAAAAGAATACCAATAATTTAATGGCTAAAGAAATATATAAAGGAAAGAACAAACCGAAATTGATAACGTTGTATGCTCAAAGTATTACAATTATGATATTCTAATTAAAGAATTTTCACAAATATAGAAGATTAGATATTAAAGAGATAAATCTGACTAAGGGAGTTAGGGTCCTTTTATAGGAGTAAGAACCAAAACTAATTTTTCTCACTTCTAATGTGGGACTAAGTTGCAATAGTAAAAGTATCCAATTTCTAACACTTATATCCAATATAACTATTGATTAATCAAAGAGAAGAGAATGTGACCCTCTGATCGAGTTGCGTCCTTTTCTTCTAGGGACTTTTCTTGAACCACATAGATATCTTACAGATTTGCATAAATCTAAAGATTATCTTCCAACTTCCTTTTCCTGCTTGGTTGGGGCGGCTATATTATTCGCATAAAATCTTGGGGTCCGGGAGGACTCGGTACCTCAGAAATTCGAGGACTGAAAGAAATTTGAAGGTGTAAAACGAACAAACGGAGACATGGCTTCTCCCCATCCCAGGGTAAAAGCCAGTCAACAAACGATGAATTATGGAATATGTAGAGAAAAGCTTCAAAACTGTCTCTTTTTTTTTCTCCTCCTCATTTTTGACCTGAAGCATTTCAATAGTTTCTTCCACATATCCAAGCGAATATTCTGTATTACGCAATCTATTCATTCCTGGAATTACGTAATTTGATGACAACATTCATCTCAAATTATATTGAAAATCTGTATAAATCTCATCCCCAATGGCTTCATTTACCACAAGCACTGACTTCACCATGTTTCTCCTTTTCATTTTTATGATCTTTTCAATTTTCATCCTATTATATTTTCTGGATATTCAAGAAAATTACTTATAGTCAAGTACCGGTTCAAATAGTTAATAAGATCAGGTTCATCTTTAAACGTTTCCTAACGGGAAAAAGAATTTATTGCATTAATAGTAAGGGACTATAACATATGTCCATATCCATAATAGAAAGCATGGATACATAAAATCAAATATACAAGTAATTAGATTAATACTTCTTTTGAAACGGAATGTCTACATTTGATTAAGTCTAAAATTTGAAAATAATAGTTAAGAAGTTATCTTATTGTCTTTGTTATTAGTTAGGTTATTAGTGTGAATCATTAGTTATAAATCTTTTAAATTAAAAAGATTGTTAGTTAAAATTTAAATGAAAAATATGTTTATTTTTAAAAAATGGGCATACAATTACATAGATATTAAAATAAAAATATAAACATTCATTTTCAGATGGAGAAATATATTTAATCTAGTAAGCAATATACTCACCGAGAATAAATTTTTCAAAATAATATGTTCCTATTCTTTTTAGGTGGAAAGTTGTCAAGAATATCATCCACATATATATCCCACTTTTACTCAAATATTCTTGTAATAATTTCTATATACTTCTGAACTCAACTTAGGTGCTAGATTTTATTAGGTTCTCAATAAACGTTTTTCCTTTCAAAAAAAAAAAAGCAAAACAAAACAAATATGGTGTTAGATTAATCAAGTTAGAGAGAATAATTAATATTAGTGAGTTTAATTAATTCTTTTTTCAGATTTATGTCATAATCTAGAGTTAGGCAGATATACATTTCATCTTCTTTCATTCCCCAAAATTCTCTTATTCTTTTAGTCTAAATCGTTTCATCTACTTTTTCCCTTTTCCCCCCAGATTCCCTGGCTCTATATTTGAACAGATACAACTCATCAAAATTATATGATTCTTTCTTTGACAAAAAATCCTATTATTCCTTTAACCCCAAACCTAATTTGTTCATCTATCATCTCTTATAATTTTACATGAAGAAATCTACTGCTCGTTTCACTTCTCTTAGTCTTTTAGTCCAATTTATTCAACTTATTCCTTACATGAACTTGTGATATCATAGGTGTTGTGGTCATCAAAAGCAGTATTTTAGTGCTAGTTTAAGCATTCCAGTCAATGGAATCTATTTCCACCGAAAGAGAAGAACGTTTTGCTTCATAGGATCTTGTATTTGTCTGTTGTATCCACAGCCACAATGAGAGTTTATCCTAAATTAATACCCTCCCAAAATGAATGTGAAATGCATTTTTACTTTAGTACTGAACAAAGCCTCCCCCAACCCCCTCCCCGCCAAGAAGCTTATCCTAAAGGAATCATAAAAAATCTCGGAGGTCCTTCTCTAAATTTTCTTTCACTGAGCTATCTCTATATAAGGGTTCTGAGCCTCACAAGCCAGTTTCTCATCAGCAAAGCAAAACAATCATTAATTCCAATTAGTTCTTTTTCTTTCATAAATTGTAATCCTCTATCGCGAATTCTATTTCTTAGCTGTTGTGTAATAATGGCACCTCGATCACAATCTGACCTTGTTAAGATTGGCTTGGAAAGTTTTCCACTGATTGACGAATACTTTGGAAGAAAAAATAGGTCTCAAGCACCTCCTCCTCTTCCTCCTCCTGCTTCTGCTGCTGCTGCTGCTCTGCAATGGGCTAATGGATTCCATGCAAATCAAGAAGTTTCTCACTATAGTTATCACCCTCAAGAATCATACTACTGCTATCAACCACAGGAACCATACTACCTCTATCAACCACAGGAATCTCAGGTTGTAAAGGTTACTAAAGTTTCCAGGAGAGAAGCCATTATCATGAGGAGCAGCCATGAGACAGCACCTCCACAAACATTTCGCAAGCCTAAGTATTATTAGATTGTCATTTTTCAACCATGCACTGCTAATATTATGCTACTGAAACAGTACTGCTACTTGTAATTAATCACCCTGGTTTAATTATAATTTACCAGGCCTGAATAGTGGTAATAAAAGCAAGTTTTACTTAATTATTCCATCTTGATACCGTGTTGAATTTTCACTAGCTTAAGTCGACAGAGAGGAGTATAATTTATAGACAATGATTATTTAATGGGTAGAAACAAGATTCGATCATGAGATATCTCGCACCCATACAATTTACAAATTTATCACATCTTCACTTCCTTTTAGAATGCTCAATCAAACTAGAAATGGATAGTATTTGTAAGAGAAATTTTTGCCCAAAATTGAATTAAATGGAGTAAGATTGTAAGAACCAATTGCATGATCTGTTGTTCAAGAATCACATTGATCCAATCTCTGTCATTCAAAATCCATTTTACTGTCGATTTTTTTGTTTTTTATTTCTTCTTGTCCCTCGATATGAAAAAACTATTCTACATTTATGTTTTAAACCTGATTTCTGGATTCACCTTGTCCAATTAAAATGAAACAAACAAATTCTGATTTCCTTAGCAACTAGGGTTTTTCTTTGTAAGACGATTTTTTTGTGTAATCAGTTATTTCACAAAATTCACTCTTTTGCCACATATATAATTGTGAAATAATCGTGAATTGTGAATACCGAAACAGAAGATAATCAATGTGAGCCCTAAGACACTGGAGAGAGGAGGTCTCTTGGTCCCCATGGGATGTTTTTAAAATTCATATAGTCTATTTATTCAAAATTACATGTTAACATTTGAATTAGTCTAAAAATTAATAATAGTTTCTTACTTTATTATTTTTGTTATTAATTATGTTAGTGGCGGAATCATTAGTTAATAAACTTTAAATCTCAAAGTAATAAAGTTGGCAGT
This sequence comes from Apocynum venetum, assembly GCA_019593545.1. NCBI lineage: Eukaryota > Viridiplantae > Streptophyta > Magnoliopsida > Gentianales > Apocynaceae > Apocynum > Apocynum venetum. The sequence continues at coordinate 5,006,610 of SRSM01000127.1, forward strand.
GAAACTTTTAGATAAAAAATGTACATTTTAATTTCGAATATCTCAAAATATAAAGGAAAGGTGTAATTAAAATTACAGATGGAGAGAGTATTATTATATATTAGGAAGAATCTAAAGATTTTCTCCAAACTTCCTTTCCTGGTTTATAAGGCGGTCAATTATGGTACGGTTTGAGGATGAAAATATTTGGACCATCAGTCCTCTCTTTTCCAAAAATATTTGAAAATCGACTTTAAAAGAGCCACGAGGGATAAAAGAATTGCATTATATGAAGCAAAATTCATATTGCTTTGATTGATTCGAAGAATATCATTAAATTAATTGATGTTATTAATCAAATCTTTTAGTATTCATATTTCGTGAATTGTCGGGATTATCATCGTATTGATTAATAATATAATCGTGAAAATCATAAAATGAATGAATATTCAAACGAAAAGGTTACCACTAAGCATCTTCCACTCTCCCAATATACGGAATTAGAAAGATTAAGTAGTGATTAAATATATTATAATTGCCCGTTGATGAACTTTAATTTTTTTAATTTAGACACAGAAGAAATGGAATTGTAACGACTTAAAGGAATCAGATTCCATCCAGGACAAATTACCAAGAAAAAAATCCAATAACTACTAAGATATAAAGAAATTAAGGTTGGAACCCTAATACACATGTGGGTCTGGCAAGAGATACGATCAACTACTTGACAATCGTCATCGCTATGTCAAAATAGATATCCCAAGTTGATAATAGGTACTTAGGCCTATTTTTATATATCATATCATATTTTCATAAATTTCCGATGTGGGATTGGGATATCACATTTACCTCCTTAAGGCTCTAGCGTCCTCGCTAGGCTCAATTCATTAGTGCAAAGTCCAGGACCAACTGATTCCGATTCATGCGGTGTAACACTTAGTACCCATACTTCCACCCAGTTACCGGGTCTGATACCAACACATATAATATGTAAATATAAAGAATTAAATAAGGTTAGAACTCCAAAAATAGGCAAAGAAAATGAGAAAATAGGGAAGAGAAAATGGCGAATAGAGGGAAGAAGGAGAGAAAAAAAAACAAAAAAAAGAGAAATCGAGAGGGGAGGAAGAGAAGAAGAAGGGAAGAAGAGAGAGGGGAAGGAGAAGGAAAAGGGGGCGGGCAGAGAGGGAAAATCGAGAGAGAGGGAGAATAAGGGAGAAGGGGGAAGGAGAGAAGATAAGAAGAAGGGAGAAGGAAGAAGAAGTAGAAGAAGGGGGGCAACAGTTGGGGTAGGCAGAGGGGAGAGGGGCACAGCGGTGGAGAGAAAAGAGAGGGGGCAGCGGTGGAGAGAAAAGAGAGGGGGCAGCGGCGGCTAGAAGAATAAGAAAAAGGGAGGAAAAATTAAGGTTAGGGTTTTCGGGTCAGGGGTATATTTGTAATTTTTTAAAAAAAACTTATTAATTTTTACAAATAGGTCCTTAGGGTTTATAGATTTTATTTTACACCAATGAGACTTTACCCATAAATGCTTTAGGATTTTCAAACTAGTTTGACTCAGTTCTTTTTAGGAATTTCTTTTTTACACCACGAGACTTATTAAAATTCTATTTAAATCCATATTTTTAAATTTTCTTTTTTAGTCCCCAAACTTTTGAAAATTTTGATTTGACCTCTGAATTTATCTAAAATTACAGTTTGATCTCAAACTTTTTCAAATTCGAAAATTACCTTTTCCATATTCCAAAAGTGTTTCCAAACCTTTTCAAAATGCTAAATATTTCCTTTAACTTTTCAAAAAGCCATTCTTTTTGTTTTATATAGATTATTTATTTAAGACTAATTATTTACTTTCGTCTTTCAATGTTCTAATTTATTAAATACTTCCAATGTAGGAAACAAGGACTTAGTGAGCTAGTTTTCCACGCAACTTAGCACACATTTATATATACTTTTGAGGTGGGAGGTCTAACCTTATTTAATTATTTATATTTAGATGTTATATGTGTTGTTTATTTCATGATTAATTGTGCACTTTTAAATTATAATGTGATGTGTACAATGATATTATAAATACGCATATAAATGTCTATTGCATATGTCATCAAATAACAGGGGTTTAGGCCTGATAAAACAGATATTTATGTCTAATTGAACAGAGGCTTTAACACAATTAAACACGAGTCTTTGACTCGATGACATACATTGACTATTTATGTTTACATGATATTTACAATATGTATATCCTTGTAAAATGTCACACTTTACTCCCACTAAGTACTTTGTACTTAACTCATATATTATGTTTTCCTAAAATCGTTTACATGCTGATGGGATTGCGATGCGATGACGGATGATGACCAATCATTTAAGAAATTTTTGAACTTGGTTTAATTTAAATTATATTCTTGATTTCGAACTAAGATTATTATTGTTTATGTTTAGTTTTGCTTGGTTATAAATATTTTATTTTGGTAAAGTTTATTTTTATTTTAAATTTATAATTTGAAACTTATTTGGAATTTAGAAATTTTGACTGTTCTAAATTAAGATTATTCCTTTGACTTGGCTATTATATTATATTTTCTATTTTGGGGAAAATTGGGATGTTACAATATTTCATTTTTGATATGATTATGATCTTCAAAATAAAGACCAAATAAATTCTCCGCTGAATTTGTGTTAACCAACTGAGAACTATTAAATTAAGTAACACTACTCAAATTCAACATTTGTGCTTTTCTCCTTTCATAGTTTTGCACATAATTATAAGCTGGACACAAGGTGGAATATCCAATATAACTAGTGATTGAAATGAAATTAATCAAGAACAAGAGAATGTGACCCTCTAAGGTGAGTACCTTTTCTTCAAGGAACGTTCTTGAACCACATATACATAGTCTTACTGATTTAGAGATTCTCTCCCAACTTCCTTTTCCTGCTTGGTTGGGGTGATTATATATATTATTAACATAAAATCTTGGGGTTCAGGGGAGGATTCGGTACCTTAAAATTTTCACAGAAATTCAATGATAAGAACCATCCAATAATTTTCAATTAGACGTACGGTGGGAGCAATCCAATGGTGTTCATGTACCAGATCTTTCGGACTGATATACTCTTAAATTCTGACATCATTTATATAGTAAAAATAAAGTTTGAGCACGACTCTGTCCGTTGGACCGCAATTATTTTCTAATGCTCGATGAAACAGAAACAGCTCCTACTTTGAATTAGGACCAGTCCCATTAATTCCAACTGACCATGTGCAACAAATCAATTAAGTTCTTCCCAGAGATTTTTCTATGAACATGCAGAATCATATGCACAAGGAAATGGCATGCAAGAAATCAGGATATTTCATCTTTATTCATTGGAGCAGAATACTGTACTTTAAGTCTACAGAATAAAATATTTGGACCAGTGAATTTCTTTTTAAGAAAGGGTGTAAAAGTGTGTTGTTGAAATCTAACAAACCAGAATGTGATTATCTCAAAATTCAATGTTCATAGAAATTAGGCTTCATCAAATCCTTGAAAATTTGAGAAATAGATACTGATCATCAAATTAGATAACAAAGAAAAAAGTAAGTAAAATTCTTGAATTGAAGAATATTCAGAATTAATATATTGGATTGTAAAATTGGCCTCAACTAGTCGTTAATTATTAGATTAACTAATGGCTTCTTGATGAACTTTAATTGATTTAGAATTTAACTAATCCTAAAATATATGAAAAGGAATCTGATTCACCCAGGAAAAGTTACAATGAAGTGTGTGTGTGTGTGTGTGTATACATCCTCCTAATTAACAATGGCATGTGGGACTTGAGTTGTCACTTTGATTAATTCTGTAAAATTTGAGGTATGATGAGAACAGGAAAAGAGAAGAAATTTAAACAAAAGAAAGTACGCACTCAAATTCCTGAGTGTACTTGGGATCTTTTAATTCAGCGGCTTATGTTGTGTTGGAGTACTATGGAGTGGCTATTTTAATCTTCTTTTCTATTTAATATCAAGGTTGGAAAAATGAGATTAGATAGAATCGAATTCACATATTAAACAAATGAAGGATTGGACAGTAATGATTTATTATTACATACAAAGTAATTTTCAACACCTATTATTGCAGGAAACAAGGATGAATCAAAATATTATAAAAAAAAAAGAATCTTAAAAAACTATTTTTCCCCCTAGATCTCCCGAGAATCAAATTAAAGTGATAAAAGGCTATTCATTCTTAACTAATTAAAGGATGAATTATGGAATATGTAATGAAAAGCTTCAAAACTGTTTTTTTTTTTTTTTTTTCCTTTCTGACTTGAAGCATCTCAATTAAAAAAATTTGAAAAACAAAACTTTCATGAAAAGGACAAAAGGCCCAAGACAAAAATTACACAAATGGCCTAGCAAAAGCCAACAGTCAGCAAATCAAGAAACCAAAAGGGCATTTCATCCACAAAGAAAAACCAGAAGGGCCCCCAACGTGGAATATAAACTACTGAAAAAAGCATCTCAATAATTTAGAGCAATTTCTTCCATATCCAAGCGAATATTCTGTATTACGTTTTTTTTATTTTTTATTTTGACAAGCAATATTATTGAAAGATAGAAGAAGCAAAGGCTTCTCCAAAAAGAACCACAGTGTACAAACACAAATTAACCCGTTGGCTAAGTACAAGGAACCTGAACTGCAAAACAAAAACAACCAAAAGCACTCAATATAGAATATTCTATATTACGTAGTCTATCCATTCCTGTAATTAATTGCGTAATTTAATCATGACAGCATTGATCTCAAATTACCTGTATAATTCTCATCCCAACAACTTCATATACCACAAGCGCTATCTTCACCATGTCTCTCTCCTATTCATTTTTATGATCTTTTCAATTTTCATCATATTATACTTCAAGACATTCAAGAAAACTACTTAATAGTCAAGTACCGGTTCATAGATAAAAAGATCAGGTTTAACTTTAAAAGTTTTAAAACATGAATAAAGAATTCATTAGATTAATAGCAGGAGACGATAGCATATGTTTGTATCCAAAATAGAAAGTGTAAAAAATGGAAAACATATAAACTCAAACATAAGCTAGAGAGAGAAAGGAATTTGGGAACTGAAGATATTTTGATTATCTCAGCATAATTACTTCTATTATGTACAAGTATCTACACAACTGACTAAATGGAAAATGGAAAAAGAAAAAAAATAATGCCAGCTCAACTACAAATTAGTTAGGTAGTTATTATTTCTTCCTTCTGTTTTCTTCCGTCTCTGTTTTCTTCTTTTTTCCTCTCTATGTTCTTTTCTCTTCCATTTTCTTATGTTCTTCTTCCTCCATCTTCAAACTTTGACTTGAATAACATGTAACACCCCTCTCAAGTTGGACGAAGAATGAATATTTTGTAAAGGCAAAGAATTGAGAAGAAAATGAAAAGGCCGCCGAGGCAATGCTTTAGTGAAGATATCTGCAAATTGAAACTGAAAAGAAATAGAAAGTGGCTTGATGAGTCCTCCTTGATATTTCTCTCGAATAAAACGGCAATCAATCTATTTTATCACAGATTATCTATTTTCTGACTCAGATTGGATTGGTTGTACACTTAGAAAAAGATCAGTGACATGATATTGTGTTTTGCTTGGGGATTCTTTGATTTCTTGGAAATCCAAAAAGCAAACTATAGTTTCACGAAGTTCTGCTGAAGCAGAATATCGTTCTATGAAAATGACATATTGTGAAATTTTATGAATTTTATATCTTCTTCATAATTTGCAGCATCCTCATCATGGAATCGTTCCTCTTTTTGTGATAATGATGTTGCTATCTATATTTTTAATAGATATGAAGATATGAATAATTAGATTAAGAGTCATGAAAGTGAATCTTTATATTTGATTTAGTCTAAAAGTTAAGAATATTTTTTTACTTTAATGAAATTACTTTATTATACTTGTTATTAATTATTAGATTAGTATTAGAATCATAAGTTTTTTTTAAAAAAAAAAATTAGCATAGAGTTAGAATTAATAGTAGTGCACTTGGTATCCTCCTTTGGTCTCTGCTGCAAGTCACAGGCTAATTAGGACTAGAACTAGAACAAGGGAAACTCGCCGATCACTGAGAGTGACCAGCAGCGACTCAAGCTCAGTCAGGGCCTCCTCTCATCCAGGAACTCCTTGCACCTGTCAAGCTTTTTTGTGAACTTCTAGTAGACATAAACTTCTTAAATTGAGAAGGTTGTTAATGAAAATTTATATTAAAAATATATATTTATTTTAAAAAATTAAACATTCAAAATAAAAAATTGAACATTCATTTTCGAGCGAAGGAACGTATATTTAATCATGTATACTCACCGAGAATATTATTATTATTATTATTATTATTAAATAGCTGCATTTTATTGAGGAAATGAAACGGAGCCCTCAAAACAGAGAAAAAGAAAACACAACAAACGATTCAACAGACAGAGAACCATTTCAGGATCAGAAAAAACAGTAAGCATGAAGAAGGACTAATGCCCCGAGAATAAATATTTCAAAATAATCTTTTTCCTTTTTTTGTGGAAAGTTGCCAAGAATATATATACATATCATCGACATATATATATATATATATATATCCCACTTTTACTCAAATATTCTTGTAAAGATTGCCCTCTACTTCTGAGCACAACTTGGCTATTAGATTATCCAAGTTAGAGAGAATTATTAATATTAATGAGTTAGTTAATTAATGCCTTTTTCAGATTTATGTGATTAAAATATGAACAAAATGGAATTATAACAAACATTTAAAGGTAAAAAAAGAATCTGATTCCGCAGGTCTATTCATTGATAGTTTTGCTTCTCTCTTGATCAAGAATTTTTTTTTTTATGACGAAGATGAACAAAACCATATTTATGGAGTCCTATCATTTTCTTAAGTGGAAGTGGATGAAGATAGAGAACAATCGCATCAAGAATTAGATACAAGGCTAACATGCAGGGATAAATTTTAAAGGTCGCTATAAAAGAAGCTATAAAGATGCCAAACCAATTATTATATGATTATTTTCTCTAACTTTATGTCACGACCTGAAAATTTTGTGATTTAAACTGGATATTTTAAACATAGTCTTAAAAAACTCTCTCTCTCTCTCTCTCTCTTCATCAAATTAATAGAGATTTCTTTTCCTATTCCAAAAAAATAAAACTGACATTTTTATCAATGAATTGATTTGCACACCATTTCAAATACTCTTTTCTCATCTCTCACAAAAGAAAAAAAAATCCTTCCAAAATTTCTATCATAGAAAAATTTTAAATACTCTTTCAAACTCCATATATATGTCTTACTTATTCATATAAATAATAATTTTAATTCAATAATATTTTAAAATAATTTATTAACGACTCATTTCAATTATTCAATTTATAATTTTAGTACATATTTTTATAATTATATCATTGTTATTAATGAATTGTCAACTATTTATTAGATAATGCATTTTTTTAGGATGATTAATAGAAATATACTAACTATTAAATGAGAACAACTTATGAAGTTTGGTTACATAATTATCATTTCCAATATTTGTCTTAATTCTTACACAAATCCAAAGTGAATAATTGAAATGAGACGAAAAATATATATTTTATAATATTTTCAATAACGACAAACTCAAAAAATATTATATCAAAATTTTAATTCTCTTCTGAAAAATTCTTATTTAAACAAAATAATTTATTTCCTAAATAATATATATATATATATATATATTTAAAATCCAATCCAAATACATACAATTGTCCAAAAGTGAAATTACTCAGAAATTAATTATACCACCTCTACTACCCGATTTGGAGCTTTATTAAATGCTAGCAAGCGCGTTCTTTTACTTGTGATATGAATCCTGGTCTGAAGCATTAGTAAATTATCAACGTAAACACATAATTATTTGAACAAACCAAAGCTCGCTGGGAAAATATAGATGTAATAAGGGACTAGTTTAAAGTTTTCTTTATCTAATTAGTGTAAAACGAATAAAAAAAAAAGTACTCTTTTCTCTATTCCTGTAGCAGTCAGTTGGTCTTCTCTTCTGGTCTACAGAAGAATCTCAATGACCTCAGGTGATTTAACGTAGTCGGGTAGCATCATGCATTCATTATGTCATGCCCGACTATTGCCGACCAAAAAAAAGGAAGAAAATAATTAAAATTGGATCGAATTTCCAATTTTAAAAAATAAAATTCTCAAACATATAGTTTGAAAATTTCACTTCATCTCCAAGTAAAATTTTGAATAAGAAATTGAACACCTAACCAATAATGATCATCTTTTTAATAAGTGAAAACAAGATTCGATTACAATATTCCTTGTATTAAATTTATATTCCTCTTGTAAAAACATACATTTATACGTTATCTATGACTTAAAAGTTAAGTTCATAACCGATTAATATGTTGTTCGGTTCATAGAAAATTCCACATTGAAAGTGCATGGTAAGGAGGGAGCCAATAATTGCTTTTCGACTTTTATAAATAGAAGTTGATCTTCTTTAACTCTTTGTCTCAAGCACACAAACTAGAAGCTGCTTGCTTCTTCTTCTTCTTATTCTCTCTCATATTATAGAACAGAAATGGCACGTTATAAGGAATCTGGGCTTGTGGAGATTGGAGCGGAAGGCTTTGCTACTATAGAAGAATATCACTTCAATAGAAACCGTGGGCAGCTTCCTCCTCGTCAAGAAAGACAGTCACAAAATGGAAACAGGCCTCAGCAGCCGCCACATATTATGAATGATAATAGGAGGAACTCTACGCCTAGTCCTACGAAAGAAGGCGTAATCGATTACAACGAAGCTGCTAAACTGTATGGAGGGCTGGTAATTAAGGACAGTCGGGCGGCAGGACGCAAGAAGAAGAAGTCGTTTTTCGGCTTCTTCTTCTCCAAGGCTAAGTAGAATTTCTTGATCTTCTGGTTAAATGCATGCAAGCTGCCATATGTAGCAGCGTCTTTAAAATAATTAGAAACTTATGCTTGTGTTTGGTTTTATCTTCTTTTTTCTTTTTTTATCCCGGGTTGTATCTGTTTGGTTTTTAAAAGCATAAAGTTTATCGATATAAGAAAAAGCGACAAAATAAAGAAAGGCAATAAAGCCACTCTCGAAACAACCAACCCAAATCAAGCTTCCAAAAACACGCGTCAATCCACCTCAAAACTAATAAAAAAAATCGAACGTACTCGATCATGAAATAATTGGCACATTAAATCACGAATCAGAGTAGTTTTTAGGTAGGGACTGAAACTACCTAAAATTCAATCTAAATCATAAAAAAAAAGGACAAGAAAATAAGACAAAGAGACTGTCAACATCCCACTAGAACAAAGCCACTTCTCACCCAAAAGCATGCAAATCCATCCTACCATCATCGAATCTGGCACTTGCATACCCACTTCACCCACGTTCACAGCAATTGAGATCACAACTATCGAAGCTCCAGTAAAGACAGCACAAAAAAAACCCATTCAAAAAACAAGTCTTCTGTCACAAAATGCAGAATCATCCATCACTGCCATCAAAATTGGTTCCATCGAGACGAAAACTACAAGACTCAAAGTTGAGAGACATATGTCTTCAACCAACATCCAAATCACCAGAAGAGGCCATATTCTTACAGAAATTGTCCATTCCTTTCGCTATCAATTGCCATCAAAACTTGTATCACACTGTCTCTCCTTTCTTTGAAAGAAATTCCAATCAAATTTTCTAATTTGAGTGTTTACTCAACTTCCTTTCTAGAATACTAAACTACTTTAGGTGTTTCATGACTCAAAAGGAAATTATAATAAACCTGTTGTATCTGTAAGGGTGTAGTTTGTGTAATCTATGTTTATATTTACACATGCAAGCATGCCCCTATATGGTTTTGTTGTCGATCTCTTTATTATCACTGTATTAGCTAACATATATAAGGGTTTCTTTTTGGTAATTATACCTACATACACAGACATATATGTGTTTGTGCGTGTGTGTATAAAGAATTGGCAAGGTTGGTGCCAAAGATCTTTAATTAAGATATTGGAACTATAACTATTTAAGTTGGCAGATCAGTTGATTTTTCATCAAGAAAAAACGGTTAGTTTTAATGCATGGGTATATAAGATTTTGAATTTATTTGATAGAATTAAACTCTTAAGACTGAGCATTGAAACATTTATAATATATAGCTTTCATGGTCTATAACAAATTGACATATACGGTTGTGGAGAGACTGAGTTTTCTGCTGTCCTATGTCTTTCTTGCTATGCCTCGCTGGTGCTATGCTGGTGGATATTTTACGTTTTTTGGCCTGCAGCTTGACACGTATGTTTCAAGTGGTTGTTGATTTGGGGTGGTAAAGTAAGGCTATTTTTAAAACCTGTTCTGTTCTGCTCTGTTTTGCTCCTTTTGGACTGGTTTTGTTTGTTTGTGGTACTGCACGGTGGAGATTAACGCAAATTGAAGGCAAAATGGTGAAATTACGTTTTTGTTTTGGTACATTGGTCCCTCATCATTGTTTTTACAAATTTAGGTCCCTCAACAATTTTTTTGTTGCACTTATAAATAGAGTGGCATTACAATTGGCCTCAACTAGTAGTTAATTATATTAACTAATGGGTTCCTGATGAACTTTAATTGATTTAGATTGAACAAATGGGATTCTAAATAATCCTTATTGGAAATATAGAATCTTTTAATTCAAAGGTTAATTTATTTTGTGTTGGAGTACTATAGAGTGGAAATTTTAATCCTAGGTATTAATGATCCTTAGATTATTAGATACTAAGGGAGATATATTCAATTGAGATTTTTATGAATTTTAAGTGATTTTTATAAATTTATTAGGATTTTAAGAAATTTTAATGAGATTTTCATTTAAGACTTTCTTAGAGTTTTAATAGAAACTTCAACCTTATTCACAGAATATTTTCTTTCTTTGTTTTAATTTTTCGAACATCCAGGAATTTCAACAAATACAAATTCAATTCTAATCAAATTTCAAGTCTATAGTTGCAAAGGGCATCATAACAAATGAAAATTTATATTAAAATACCATTTTTTTTATAATTCAAGTAGGGTCAAATTTGGTTATGGGCGCTAAAATAGATCACTCGATCCAAATGATTTAAACACAACATTTTTTAAATAAAAAAAAAAGAAAAACTATAACTTTTTAAATTCACCTACTAAATGGCCGAGCTAATGAGTTAATGAGGAAAGGGGATTTGGTCGAGTCGGATCGAATTTTCACAAATCTATAATTATAAAGCGTAAAACTTGGGCCGAATTTAAATTATCACCCCAAATTATGGTTTAATCATTAGATTGAACTCAACTTTAAAATTTTGATCTTGCTTAAGTAGTCTAAATTTTCATCTATACAAATCTCACGTGAATATATGTAAGACTTTGGTGATACATTTCTTATTCATATTTTACATATAAAATCATATAAAAAGTTTTGATATTGTACACATCATTAAAGTTCATTTTCAAACGGAATATCTCATGACTTATTCAGAAGTCTAAATTGTCTTGATCAATACATTAAGACTTTTAAAGAGTTTTAAAAAGTTTCAATTAAATATATCTAAATTTTTAAAATTCAAAAAAGTAATTTAAAATATTAATTGAATACACACGCGCATAAGTATTTTTTACACCCGTGTCAAGATGAAACATAAGATAAAATAAGCAAAAGAATCTTATGAAGCTATTTTTTTCCTAGATCTTCCTAGAACCAAATTAAAGTGATAAAAGATATTCATTCTTAACTAATTAAAATGACTAATTTCATTGAACCTAAGAAAGGAGCTAAAGATGATATTCAAACATACAAATAGATGTACTGACCTGAAGCATCTCAATAATTTAGAGCAATTTATTCCATATATGCAAGCGAATATTGTGTCTTACGTAATCTATCCATTCCTGGAATTTCGTAATTTGTTCAAGACAGCATTAGTGAAAAGCTTCAATAATTTAGAGCAATTTCTTCCATATATATATGCAAGCGAATATTCTGTATTACGTAGTCTATCCATTCCTGGAATTACGTAATTTGATGGCAATGTTCATCTCAAATTATAGCTTGTAATGACCTCAAAGATCAGAAAATTAGGAATCAGATTCCTTCCACAACAAATTACCAAGAAAAAAATCAAGTAACTAAGATATAAAGAGATTAAGGTTGGATCCCTAAAATGTTTTGGGGTTATGTAAGAGAAATTAAAGTAAGTTTGTCTCGATACCCGTCCTAAGACCAATTAGCTACATTGCTTCACCCAGCATGTGAATGATGCACATTGTTTCAGATTATCTTTAACATTAATTATCTAATCATCCTAGGTAAAACATATTAAAAACATGTGGTGCAAATATTACAAATTTGATGAATATTTAATTTTTATATGATTATGATCATCGAAAAGAAGACCAAATAAAATTATCTGCTGAATTTGTCTTGCTTACTAACAACTATTAAATTAAGTAAAATATATTTATATACGATTATATAATACTACTCAAATTCAACATTTGTGCTTTTCTCCTTTCATAGTTTTGCAGATTGCGCTCTCACAAATTAATTATACTCGATATATATTTGGCACATAATCATAAGCTGGACAAAGTGGAATGTCCTTATATCCAATATAACTAGTGACTGAAATTAATGAAAGAGAAGAGGATGTGACCTTCTAGGGACGTTTCTTGAACCATATACATGTCTTACAGATTTACATGAATCTAAAGATTCTCTCTCAACTTCATTTTCCTGTTTGGTTGGGGAGGTTATATTATATTATTCGCATAAAATCTTGGGGCTCAGGGGAGGACTCGGTACCTGATCACAAATTTCACAGAAATTCGAGGATAAGAACCATCCAATTTTCAGTTAGACGGTGGGAGCAATCCGATTTAAAGCTCTAATATTCTATTAAATTTGTATCTAATTTATAAGTACATGAACACTATTTAATTTTTATTTAATTTATAAGTAGATGAACAATCACTATTTAAAGTAAGATTTGAATACTTATACTATCAACCACTATTATTTTCTAAATTCGATGAAAAGTTCCTACTTTGATTTAGGTCCACTTTCGGAATTGAAGGTTCAAGGTTGATAAATTTTTATTCATTAGGGTGCCATGGAATATAATATATATTCATTCCCATTAATTCAACTGACCATACCCAACAAATTAATTAAGTTCTTCCTAGAGATTTATGAACATACAGAATCACATGTACAAGGAAGTGGATAAACCTGTTGTTGCATGCAAGAAATCATGCTATTTCATCCTTATCGATTGGAGCAGAAACTGTACATTAGTGTACAAAATAAAATATTTGGATTAGTGATTTCTTTTTTAAGAAAAGGGTGTAAAGTGTAGCAAACCAGAAGACGATTAGCTCAAAATTTAACGTTCATAGAAATAGGCTTCATCAGATCCTTGAAAAAATTTAAAATTCTTGAATTGAAGAATATTCAGGATTAATATATTTGGTTGTACTTGTAAATTGACTGACATTACAATTGGCCTCAACCTGTAGTTAATTATTAGATTAATACACTCTGCATCAAGGTACACAAACATCAAGTATTCAAGTCTTGCAAACAAAACAACAACAGGAAAGAAAACCAAACAAACAAACAACAAAAAGCTCAAACCAAACTCACTAAAACAAAAAACAGAAGCAGCAACTGAGCGATCTCTTTATAAATATATGGTTAATGTTGTCGATCTCTTTATTATCTTGCACTTTATTAGCTAAAATATGTAAGGGTTTTTTTGGTAATTATACATACATATATATATATATATATATATAAGGAGTTGGCAAGTTTGGAGCCATAGGTCTTTAATTAAGATATTGGAACTAATAACTATTTAAATTGGCAGATCAGTTGATTTTTCATCAAGAAAAAATTGGTTAATTAGTTTTAATGCCCTTCTAATCTCTATATGGTTAACGTTGTCGATATATCTCTTTATTATCTTGCACTTTAGCTAACACATATATAAGGGTTCTTTAATTGGCAAGTTTGGAGCCAAAGGTCTTTAATTGAGATATTGGAACTAAAATTCTATTTAAATTGGCAGATCAGTTGATGATTTTTCATCAAGAAAAAATTGATTTGTATATATAGGATTTTGAATTTATTTGATAGAATTAAACTCTAAAAACAAAGCTCTGAGGCATTTATAATATTTAGCATTTCTCATGGTCTATAACAAATTGACCTATACATAGAGAATCTAAAAATAATTGTTAAATACGCGACTAGTATTTTCAGATTTCATTCCTCTTAAAAAATTTATAATTAAAATTCAGTTATGTTTTAAACAATTAAGTGACAACAATACATTTATCATCAAATGAAGTGAAAAAGATGAGCATATTTATCTTAGCCGTGAGAGTACTGTTGGACATCCAAAGCTTTTTCCCTCTTCCCCCTTCTTTAATTGTTTTCCCCTCCCATTAATCTAAGAGGAATTTTTTTTATATATAAAAAAAATTAATTGAATAAATGCATATTGATTTATTTTAAGATTTATTGCAACAACATATATATGCCAATAGAATTATATCCAACACAATCTTTTCTTCTTTTTGGTTATTTTTTTTTTTTTTTGAACTGCAAAAATGGATTCTATGATTATTGGAGGAACCACGGTTCCACAATCATTTGGTTAATTGCTAAAATGACAATTCACAATCCATTAACATGTGAATTCTACCACTATAGCTACGTTTATGATAAAGATAATACTACAAACTTAATGAGTACTCTCATTAGCTTTTTTTCAAGTTAAAAGTGGACATTTATTTTGGGCAATGAGTAGAAATGTAGAATTTTATTATTTGCCCTTGGCAGAGGGGCTCATTTGTATACAAAGTTAAAATAAGCATAGTTAAAAATAAATTTATAGCTTGTATATATTTTGTTTATTCAAACTAAAATTAGAGAAGTTGATGAATATTTGAGGTTGAGAAAAACCATCCCTAAATTAACGCAAATTCAACAAAGAAGCTTCAGAAGCTGTCCATTGAACTTCAACGACCAGCATATGGCACTCATGGTTGCTATTTATTTCTCTCTTTACAAAATGGGAAAACACAATATTGCATTGAAAGATAGCTCTTACCCTTGAAATCAATATCTCTGGGTAGGAGCAAGAAGTTGATAAGAAAAAGGAAAGGAAAAAAAAAGTTGATTGCATGGCCATGGCAAGTCGAGCTAGCACAATCTTTTTTCTAATCTTGTTTTCAGCTCTGGCCTATTGCAATGCAGCCATCCCCGGTGGCCTCCATGCTCGCCCTCATCTCCCTGCACCCGATGGTGGTCTTGGAGCCATATTCAATGTTTTGCACTTTGGTGCCAAGCCTGGAACAGAACCATCCACTGAGGTGAATGATCAATCTACACACACACACACTCTCTCTCTCTCTCTCTCTCTCTTTATATGATGCAAAACAAATTGCAAAATATACCCTACAATTATTTTTAATTCTTCAAAAATACTTACCTTCTTTTTTTCTTTTTTTTTCTATATCCATAAACTATTCTTGAACTACAAAGAGTACTCAATCATGGCGGTTTAAGGTAGAAAAATACTCTTGTAAATCACATAAACTGAAGGGAAAATTCTGTTTCTACACTTATTTCCCCTCATACTAATTAACCACTAAAATCCTTCCTGCAATATATCCCCCCACCCACTACATCAACATCTACTAGCCAAGAATATTTCACGATCATAAAGCCCAATTTGATTCTGCCAGGAACCACCATGTGATAGGGTACTTTTCAGAGTACAAAAATTATTTAAGGATATAATAAAAAAGGAGGAAAAAGCTTCTCAAAAAGAAAAGGGGTGGGGGAAAGAATGTGCGAATTTTTTAAAAATAAAAAATAATTAGATGTTTATTTCGCGAATTCCCCTATATGATCACACATGAAATATATAAACATATAGCCATTTCATCCCCGTCTTAATTACAGGCTTTTGTTAAAGCATGGAGGGCTGCTTGTGATTTCAATGGAAAAGCTCGAGTTTTTGTTCCTGTCGGGGATTTTACACTTGCAGAAACCATCTTTCAAGGGCCATGCCAAAACCCAAATCCCATTTTTCAAGTTGTGGGAAACTTAAAAGCAGTCGGTGATATTTCTGAATACTCCGGTCAGGGTTGGATCACATTTGATACCGTCAATAGCTTGATGGTCACTGGCGGAGGCACCATTGATGGCCAAGGCCAACAAGTCTGGCAATACAACGACTGCCAAACTAACCCTAGTTGTATCCATTTACCAGCTGTAAGTACTCCTAGCTTATTCAATTCTATGAAACTTAAATGATTGAGAGCCTTAGTCATGCATAAACAATATGACAAAGCCGTTCCAAGACCAGACTTAGACTAAATTCTCTATTTTGGTCCTATGTGATTATTTTAAACTTATTTGTCTATATTGCTTTTTTTGGACTATTTTAGTCCTTGATAATTATTTTAATCTTTTTTGTCCTTAATATTTTGTTTTATGAATTATTAGATATTTCCTTTACAAATTTGAAATGATTTAATAATTCGCGCATAAAATACATTAAGGACCAAACAAATGTAACATAAAAATCTAATAATTCACAGAAAAACAAAAAAAAAAAGGAACCAGAAAAATTCAAAATGGTCAAAAAGAAAAAACAATTTGGGGACCTAAAAAGTTGAGAACGATCATTGAAGACTGAAATTGTCCAAATAAAACAAAAATCAATGACTAAATAGAGAATTTAGACTTATGACTAATATGTTGTCTAATCATGATTTTTGCAGTCACTTCGACTCAACAATGTAAAGAATGCAAAGATAAAGAGTATCTATTTTTTGAACCCCATGGGCTTTCACATGCACATTACCAACAGCTACCTAGTTAGGGTACATAGCACAAGGATTACAGCCCCAATTGATAGTCCAAATACTGATGGAATTCACATAAGCAAATCTCAAGCAGTCAAAGTATCAAGAACTGTCATTAGAACAGGAGATGATTGTATTTCCCTAGGCCAGGGTGCTATCAACATTACCATCAACAAGGTAACCTGCGGTCCCGGACATGGCATCAGGTACCTTTCTTGTGATATTTTTCGATCCATATAAATTTTGTGTTCTTTATTTTTTGAGATTTTGTTCTTAGTTTCGTTTCTTTGTTTGGATTCATACGGTTTTTCAATATATATTTAACATTTGTGATTGAAAACAGTGTTGGTAGTCTGGGAAAGTACGAGAACGAATTGGATGTGAGAGGGCTCATTGTGAAAAACTGCACCTTGTTAGGTACTACAAATGGTATAAGAATTAAAACATATGCAGGATCAGATCCTAGTGTAGCTGCAGGATTGCTTTTCCGAGACATTAGAATGGAGGATGTCAAGAACCCCATCATCATTGACCAACACTACGGTGGAAAGACTTCCAAGGTACATATATATAGTTCTTTTGATGATTTATTTTCTTCTAATTTGTCAAGTTTCACCCATGTAAAGTGATAAATTTTCATTACATCTAAAAGTTGATTCGCATTTTCAGCTCTATTACCATTTTGATCTTATCCAAACGCTTAAAACTGATAAAGAGGGATATACTTTATATATTTATTATAAAGATGATCAAGCTCTTATCTTTCATAACTAATATATATTTATTGTATTTTGCAGCCATCTCTGGTGAAAATCATTGATGTTTTGTACCAAAACATATATGGAACATCAACTTCACTTGAAGCAGTTAGTCTAATGTGCAGTCCACAGGCTCCTTGTGAAAATGTCCGGTTTGACAACATCAATTTGAAGCACATAGGGACTCTTAATCTCATCTCTTCATGTGAAAATGCAAAAGTGGAGTCCTTTGGCATACAAGTTCCTCCAATTTGTAAATAGAGACATCTGCTTTAATTCAATTTTTCCATCTAATTGAATTTTGAATTTTGTATCTTTTTTCTTTTCTTTTCTTTTCTTTTTGTTTTTTCCCCTTTTCCTAGAAATTTCTTCTGCAATTAGTTTATCCTGCTACAAAAATGTTGGAGTTTTGAACCACTCGAATGAACCACACCTTTACTAAAGGTCTGAAAAACATCCTTCGAGTGTTTTAAGTCATGAACTATATATTGTAATTTATATAGCCTTATTAAGGATTTTAGATTGAAGAATAGGCCAAAGAACATATATATATATACACACACACACACACAATGTAAGCTTAGTGTCATCTATTGCCAATAAGTAATTCTACCTGATAAACTATTTTGTTTTTTTTTTTCTGTTTCCTTGGTAGAGAAGCATACATGTTGGATTAATAATTCAAGGATATTTCGACACAAAAAGGAGTATTTTTCTATCTCTATTATTACATCAATTTTTTACAACTACCCTACTAAAAAAATTATATATGTATTTGTATCTTATTTTATTTAGAATAACATAATTAAAATAATTGAGTACGTATATTTATTTACACTAGTAAAATAAAAGAGAGAAAGCATAAACATATGAACTAATTAAAAGAACGAGTGAAATTAATGAACGCACGACGGAATAATGCGTCCTCAACCGCAAAGACGCATTCATCATTCGACTTGCGCTGACCCAATAATCACAATCTTCAGCATACCAGTTTAGCTCATTTTGCCTCTGCAAAAGGTACCAGCCATGGCGGTCTTTGCGACCCGGCGCACGTTAGCCGCTCTTCTCTCACGCACTCTCCCTTCTCCATCACGCTCGCGCTTGTCTCTCCCGCTCCTCAACATTTTGTACCAGGAACAACGGCCGGCTCCTGATCCATTTAATGTACCAACAAGGAACAAGGTGTCCGGGTCGGGTTACTCGCCGTTGAACGACCCTTCACCGAACTGGAGTAACCGGCCTCCCAAGGAGACGATACTTCTCGATGGCTGTGACTACGAGCATTGGCTTATAGTTATGGAGTTCCCCAATGATCCTAAACCCTCCGAGGAAGAGATGATCAATGCTTATGTTAAAACCCTAGCCTCCATTGTTGGAAGGTACAATTCTCATTATATTGATTGATTCGTTTGTTTTTAATTTTTAACCGATCACTTAATTGGAAATTGATGCAAAGGCAATGACTTTGCTCACCTCTTGCTCAAAATTACGATTTTATTGGAGTGGTAATTTTTTGTTCTTCTTTCAATTTCATTGACTAAGGATGTCTGTGATGTGTTCCAGAGAAAATATGAATTGTTTGATGGGGGATATTTTCCCTTGGGTATAGTTGCTTAATTGATTCTGCCTGTTTCTTGAATGGAATGTGAATTAGCTTTATATAATTGTGACTTACTTAGAGCAAAAATTGAGGATTTGATACGCGATTGATTTTCTAAAAAAGTTAATGGTTTCTGGTAATAGTTTTGAAATTTAAGCTAAAATGCATGAACATCTACTTGTGTACATTATGGATGTTGTAAAATTTTCCTTTCCCTCGAGTTTGGAGGATGTGATACATGTGAAAAGTTCCAAGCTAGAAAAAACGTTAGGTATAATCCCTCAGGAAAAGAGAACATAAATACTCAATTCCATCAACAACTAAATCTAGTGTTTGCTTGGAAACTTGTTTATCTAGTTTAATTTACATTTCGTGCAACATGTGCTTAAATTTATTGTGTGATTCCCTCTCTATGCATGTAGTGAAGAGGAGGCAAAGAAGAAGATATACTCTGTTTGTACGACAACATATACTGGTTTTGGTGCTTTAATCTCAGAAGAGCTTTCATACAAAGTTAAAGGTACTCATTAACTTTTTATGGAATTTTGATGTGGTTGTTTGATTGATGATGTATCTAAGAAGTTGCTTTGTTTTCTTGGTCCACCATTTGCAATGAATCTCATGCATACTTATGATTTGATGTATCTTATCTCTTAGCCACGTATTTAAATCTTTGCATAAGGTTTATGTTCAATTGATGCTCAAGTTTCTTATTGAGCATATCTTAATAGTAACAAAACAAAGTTCTTGGAACTAATGTCCTAATTTGGCTATCAATATTATGATAACCAAAATATTACAGGCACATCTTCTGAGCACTCTTCTCTTTCTGTTTATGTGTGTCTATCTGTTGCAATACACAATTTTGTTCTGGATTTTGTATTATTATGTCCGGAAATGTTAGAGAATTTTAGATTCCCCCCCCCCCCTCCATTTAGCAATAGAATTATATAATGTTCAAGAGAACTATTTTTCTTTTGGTTCTGATTCAGATCATCATTGCTTGATCTTATCTGGATATAGATATATTTTTCCTTAGAAGGTTTTGGTTTGATGGAATTTGTTCACGTCTTCCCATTTTCCTATTTTATTTCCCTTCATTTTAAGGAATAAGCTGTTTCTCTTTTTTCTTTATGTGGGAGGGGGGAGAAATGGGTTGGTTTTGTTAACTACGTGATAATATGGATACTTGATCAGTTTTCTTTAGCGATAGATTACTTACCTTTTCTGAATTATTTCTCAATTTCCTGTCCTGAATATAGGCCTACCTGGTGTTTTATGGGTTTTACCTGATTCATATCTTGATGTGCCGAACAAGGATTATGGAGGCAAGTACACTGAAGACCTTATCAGTTTTGTACTACTGAAAGACTTGCTCTTTGCTGAAGCATCTTTTGGTTCTTGTTAAACTCATTGTCTTTTCATGAATGTCCAAATAGGTGATCTATTCGTTGATGGAAAAGTCATCCATAGACCACAGTATAGATTCAACGAGAGGCAACAGACTCGGAACAGACCTCGCCCTCGATATGATAGGCGCCGGGACACAATGCAAGTCGAAAGAAGAGATTCAATTCGTCGTGAGGCTTGGTCAGCAAATCAACAAGGCCCCCCTGCACAGCAGCCAACATCAGTGAATAGCCAAAATGTTGATCAGGGTGGTGCGGGCAGTGGGTTTGAGGGAAACAATGCCTGATAATTCTATAGTTAGCTGATTAAGACAGAACAGCTACAAAGTTGAACATCGGTTTTGCTCTCCTTATTAGTTTATTCTCTTTTGGTATTTGTATTTTCCTTGTTAGGTTTATTGTTTCATCAACTGGAGATGTGTTTGGTTGTTAATCTATTTCCACACCGTCCTTGACTCATGTACCGAGTGCTCTGCTCACTTGTAGCCCCTCGATCACAATATCTCTATATCTTTTTTAATTTTACCATGTATTTCGGAAGGATCCTAAGTATTTTATTATTGATGGGGAAAAGCAGAATTAACAGAACTTTCCATTAATTTGTTTATTTTCAATTTGAGGGAGAAAAACTTAATTATGTAAATTTTTGTGCTCCCTAAACACTAAATTGATACCCATATGATGGACTAAATTCCACACGGCATCGTGGCTCGCTCTTTTCTTCTCTAATTTTATGATATTGTATGTTGAAAAATATAATACTTCCTTATATGTTGGAAGTAAATTTTTTTATTTCAAAATATAAAATGTTTTTTTTTTTTTATGATTACTAATCGCACATGACAATATGTTTAACCAGAGTTTTAAAAAATAAATTATAAAAAGAGAATTATACAATTATATAATAATTATTTTGATATATAATTCATATATAATACTACAAATAAGACAATAAGAATGAAAGGTAGACAATATTACATCACATTCTATTATAAAAAATAATACTTTAAACTTTAAAGTATAAGAATCTATATATATGAAATAATTAATTCAACTTTTGCCAAACTTAGTGATATAAACATTACGGTGATAAACATGTTCACGGTCAAAAAATCATATACTCTCACTAGTGTATATATTTGTGGAACAACAGAATCAGGTTATCTTTCTCCATCATCTTTGCTAAATCTCCACCAAACATCTCCGAGAATGTCTTCTACAAATCATCCCTGCTCCCACGTTTTTATCCATCATATTCTTCAAATCATGCAGAAAATCAACCATTCCACTGTACTGAAATTTCACAATATATATATATCAAGGACAATTTCATAATAAACTAAGAATGATTCAAATAGCTCAGTAATCAACTGGCATAGTTGTGAAAGAAAAATGCATTTAGTTGAATGACCAGAGAATGCAGAGGGCAAAGGAAGAAGGTTACGAGGCTCAAGTGGACTTACCAGGAACTTAGATGGACATTACTGTTTTATACTGATTTTATGGAAACCAGACTGGAATGATTGGAGTATTTAATATAAGAATCAATCAATATTTTTAGAATAGAGGTTCTTTACTTCCCTACATAATTTATTGACGTGTCAAATTATTACATTTAGTTGTTTATTCTTTATAGTAATTTTCAATTAGGATCCTTGACATTGATAAAAGCAAAACAAATTTTATACCTTTTAACTCGAAATGATTTTCTTCAAAAAGAAACAAAGAAAAAAAATCGAAAGGATGAAAATTACTCTCTTAATCCTTATTATGAGATTTTTTTTATTTTTAAATTTTTTTAATCCGTGTAAAATTTGATCTAACGAATTATAAATAAGGGATGAATAGATAGTTAAACTATATTTCTCCTTCCTTTTCAAGGAAAAAAAAAATATTTCCACTTCTTCAAATTTCCTCTCTGCAGCTTAACATGAGTAGTCTCTTGTTGACATGCAGCGATCGAGCACCAATTGTGTCTTTTTTTCTTTTTGTTTTTGTTTTCTTTTTTTTGAGAAATCGAGCACTAGCTAGTTGTTAGATACATAATAGAAGTTTACCAAAATAATATATAGGAGAAAAAAGGAAAAAAATAAAACAGCAATAAACAACACAAAAAATTAACTTATTATTCACCATAATTTAGGAGTAATTATAAAATGAAGTGATTTATTTACTATAAGTTACAAAAAAATAGAGCATATTAATACTATACTTCATAACCTGTGTGTGTTTCTAGTAACTTACTATAAAAAATAAAAAATAAAAAGTTTAGACAATATTGGAGCCTTGAGGATAAAAACAAGTAACAAAAAAAATCAAAATAAAAGGATATGATAAAAGTTTAAGATATTTTTGTATAATTAAAAATAGTATAAGCCGCAACAAAATATGAAAATAAAAATTTGAGGATATACTTCAACAAATAGAAATAATTAAATGATATTTTTCCACCTATTCTCTCTAAAATTAAACCAAAAAAGGTTTGTAATCCGATCCGAAAGCCAAACAGTTAAAGCTCCGGACACGTACGAAATCAGCTCCGCCCATTCACCGTCTCTCTCTAGTCTTTTTTTGTTGAGGCGAATCTTAGCATTCCTTTCCCCTTATCGTGAGTCTTGATTTCTTCTTTCTTGATAATCCCAGTTTCACTATCATCAGGTACGTTTCTGAATCCACCTCAGATCTCATTTTGCCCTGTTTGATCTTGATAGTTGCCTTTATTTTTTAAAATTTGATCTGGGGTTTATTCGTTTCTTTACTTTTGACTTTCTTGCTACACAAATCTGTATATCAATTTGAGGGAAAATTGTAATAAAGCAGAAGAATGAATTCAAATTACGGTAAATCTAATACCAAATCGGGTTCTCTTAATAGCTTTGATTTTGATTTGGGGCTGAATTCGTCCCGTTCTCGACCCCTTAATGATCAAAAGCATCAAACTTCTTCGTACTCATCTGCATCATCGTACACTGGTTATTCATCAAAGCCTAGTACCACGCCATCTTGGACACACCAACCTAATAAGCCCTCATGGACTCACCAGCCTGCCGCTTCAAATCAGGCAGGAGGTGGGTCCTTGCCGGGCCCCACATCCATGGTTGGGGATATACATGGGAAGAGCTGGAGTTCTTCCACCCCAACAAGAACTGGGGATTCTGGAATTGGAATTGCAAAGAAAGATCCCAACTTGTTTGGTGATTTGGTGAACTCAGCAATTGGCCAAAACAAGGGTAATAGCAATGTGCCTTTGAAGAATGCTACACCTGCTGCTGCAAATAAAAACTCGTTTTCAATGGGGAGTATGGCTGATTCATTGCCAAAAGCGAGTAATTCTGCAAAGAGTGGTGGAAATCGGGGTTCAAGTGAGAGTTTTGGAAGCTATACTAGTGGATTCAATGTGAATAACAATGCTAGACCGAATGTGAGTTTGAATGGGAATGCTAATAAAAGCTCTAATATTGGTGGTCTGTCTGTGAAGAGTATGGCTGGAAGTGGAGTTGGAGGTGGGATGGGTTCCAACAAGGATCCATTTGGATCATTGCTTGATTTTGGATCAAAACTGAGTGGTGGCATGAATTCAGGGAGTAAAGGAAATAGTAAGAGTACGGTTGGAGATGATGCATTTGGGGACTTTCAGAATGCTTCAAAGACAAATACTCCAACTTTTCCATCAAATAACTTTTCTGAGGCTAAAAGTAATTCAATGGGGTCAACTGCAGGAGCTTCTTATTCAAACATGAATGATTTTGGATTTCCTAGTAGTAGTCAGTCACAGAGTCACCCCTCAGTGCAGTCAACTTCTATTGATGATTTTGGATTCCCTGGTAGTCAGTCTCAGAATCAGCCTTCAGTCCAGTCCACAGGTATGAATGATTTTGACTCATTATTTTCATCAAGTGGCGGTACTACAAAGGGGAGTGAAGGATTTAAGAACCAGCAATTTTCAGGAGGTGATGATTGGGGGTTGGATTCGGAGTTTGGAGGAGGGAATGATTCAGGTGGGACAACTGAGCTGGAAGGCCTTCCGCCTCCACCCACTGGTGTTTCTGCTTCAGCTGCAAAAAGCAAGGGATTGGATAATCACAAGCAGGGTCAGTATGCTGATGCCATAAAATGGTTGTCTTGGGCAGTCATACTTCTCGAGAAATCTGGTGATGATTCGGGTACCATGGAAGCCTTGTCCTGCAGAGCCTCGTGTTACAAAGAAGTTGGAGAATATAAGAAGGCTGTCGCTGATTGCACAAAAGTATGATCATTTCCTTTATCTTCTTTCTTGCATTTGAACATTTGATATATTTTTTAGCAAAATCAGATCATTGTGTTTTTCTTGATTATTGAAATTAGATATAAACACTTAACACAGGTATGTTAGCATCTAAATCCAGGGCAAATTTTCAACCTGTAATTTTTCCCTAAGAACAATGAGCTTGAGCGAAACTACACTGGAAAGATCACTTTTTGGAAAGTGTAAATATATTACATTATATGCTAGTATGAAGGCATGGTTTTGGGGAACAAAAGAAACTAGTAACCCACCTCTTCCATTTCTTATTTTCAGGTTTTAGATTGTTTGAATTCCTTAGTGGTGGGGGCAAGGGGGAAGGAAGAGTTATAACTTAGTTGGCTAACTAGAGGCGTCCTTGTTTAAGTTAAGAACCTGATTAGTTGAAGAAATAAAACTTTTTGTTCATCTCTATTTGAGCTTTATCTTTTGCTTTCAGTAAATGCTGACTTCTGCATGTTTAATTCATGATGCCTGTTATTTATGGAATTGGTGTTTTGTTGAAATTTTGTGTGGTTATTAGGCCATGCACAAGGTTTTAATAAATTAATATACATGTTATTCCATGCATGACATGCTTCTGTGCATAAGGTTGTTGAATTTTATTCCTTTCCTGTTCAATTGTCTTCACTTGGCTTTGGTTATGCAAGAGAGTAACTGGTCAGCATATGTCCTGCAGGTGCTTGAACAGGATGACAAGAATGTGGCAGTCCTCGTTCAGCGTGCCCTCTTATATGAGAGTATGGAGAAGTATAAGCTTGGAGCTGAAGACCTGCGAACTGTAATGAAACTTGATCCTGGTAATAGAGTTGCAAGAAGTACCATTCACCGCTTGACAAAGATGGCTGAATAGAGCAAGCTTGGAGAGACAATTTCTCCTTTGTTCCCGTGTACCAATAGTTACCCACTTCATACGAATTGGTGGGAAATTACAGCATATATTGCTTGGTTTTACTTTTGGTTGTCTTTTTGACTGCGTCCATTATAGGTCATGTTTTTACACCACTTTTTCATATAATTGGAAATGGTTATCCTTTCTCTCTTAAATTGGTTTGGAAACTACAGATTTAAACAAGATGTATTATTTTCATGTAATTTTGCAGTACACATACAAGAATTATTTGTCTTGTTATTGCATCTTACTCTCACAGCTTCATCTACCTGAAATATTTTAAGTAGTTTGATTTACAATATTGTGCTAAATTGTGCTGTTAACCAGTCCAATCTAGCCATGTCGAGATCTGCAAGACAATATAGGCCAACTTATAATTTAGGACCATTGAGTTTCCTGGAGTCTAGCTCTTGTTCAATGTTTCACTATTAGAAAGGAAAGGCCGAAAGTTCCCATAACTAGAGGTTCTGAAAAGCTGAATCATACCTTGCAGTCCCAGTGCGTGAACAGGTTGTACCTTCCTGCCCTATGTGACTCGAGCATGTGATAAAGGATGCATCTAAAGTTCTAGCACAGTTTCCTTTGATTGCCCATCCCGCATCTACAAAAATAAATTAAAATGATAGCTATTCTGCCGGAGATTTGTTGAACAAACATTCTGTTATAATCCAGCTGATCTTTAGATAGAAAGCCAATAAATATGGTATATATCCTCCTCTCATACACGCTGCAGTTATTGAAAGGTGAAACACTGTATATATTGCTTTATCTTACTGGATTGTTTCCATGCATTTGAATTTCAGAGATAATAATTGGTCTACTTCATATTGGTTGTAAACAAGAAAAATATTCAGTTATTCATGTGTTTTGGTTTAATATGATCTTGATTGTGTTTGGTAGTCAAGGACAGATTAGAATTTCCTCATGTGCAAGGTAAGAAAACATGGGTCTAAGAGAAGAAAAATGAGGGACTCAATGGTTTCTCTTGGTCAGCATTCAGCTCCGATTCAATGCATTTTTTGTGCAAACTGGTTTCTTTTAGACTTCCAATTCTTCCCTTTGACTTATCAAAGCTTCTGTTTTTGAAGAATGACTTTAACAAACCAGTAACTTTCAAAGTCTAATCATGCATGCATGAAAAAGAATTCAAGACAGGTTTTAGATACTGCCTCTGCCCCCTCCTAATACAACTTCCCCCCCATAATTGCTGAATTTTCCTAGATACCTCAATGATGTCCTTCTCTTTTCCTTTGAATTGGTAAAGAAAGAGGATTCAAGCTCCTGATCTAAGAACTTTCAAGATGTCCTTTAACTAGAGGGCAACTGTGCATAGAAAATCTTTATATGTGATATAAACCAAAACCTCATACTCTCCAAGAAATGGATTATGTCATTGCAAAGATGATTATAAAAATCTTCATGTAGTCTCAGTCTAGCATGATTAATTGATCACTTTTTAAATATGTGAACTCTAAAGACATGTAGATTTCTTTATATTATCGAGCTCTCTCTGCTAGGCAAGCTAGTGGTCACAGAGCATAATCACTTGTGCCACATTTCCTTTGTCTGAATGCCTGTATAGAAACTAGAAACAATATCCTATGCGAGTTGAGAAGTTTTGGCCTGTTCCTCAAGAAGAAGCCATATATGGTGTTGGGAAACAGTAACTGAAAGGGTTTTTGTTCTGCTTTTTCCGTTAATTTCGGCTTCCGAAAGGCTACTTATATTTGTTCATTAGCGTGATGCAATGGCTTTCTCATGAATCTGTCATTTTTTCTCAATTAAGCTTTTGTTACAATAATCTATTTTGTCAAAAAGCAAAGCCATCAAACGGGAAAACTAGTCATTTAGCTTTCCAATGCAAGATGCAAGTCACCCTGGAGTTGGTGAATGAACAAGTTCTTTAGTTTAATACGGGTTCTTGTATAGTCAATGATTTATTATACAAAACAAGCTTAGTCTGTTTAGACAATATGTATTCTTAAGTATTTAGTTGCAGGTTTCTTAACATAAATCATTTCAGTTTTTTTTTTTTATAAAAAAACCAAGGAAAGAAAGTCGCTCTCAAGTTTAGCTCATCATTGTTGAGTGGGAAACATCAGTTTGTCCAGGTTCTTTTAATGAAAATTGCATTTGGGGTTCAATGCATCGGAGAATCGTATTCTCTTTCCTCCACCCAAAAAAAATTATAAGTAATGGGCAAAAAAGGAGCTATCATATTTGGAAGAAAATTTTTTTATATGTTTCCAATCTTAATTTGTCCATTAAAGAAACAGCCGTACCATAGATTAAATCTTTAACTGTGTCAATCCATAAGAAATTTTTTTATTAATTAAATTATTTATTATTATAATAATTTGTAACCATTAATACAACAACAGAGATCACGATTTTAAACTCAAATCATTGTAATAAAATCTAAAATCCTACAATCAGCTAAAAGTCTCTGCACTTCTTAACCTTCGTATCCTTCTATTAATGAATTCAACCAAAATCAATAATTGGAGATCATAATATGAGAATTGAGAAAGGGCCAACTTGCATGAAACACCGAGAATGCACTATTGTCACATGACCTCGGAAGCATTTACATTTAATTTTTTAACAATCATTCTTACCATATCAAAATATATATATCAAATTAATAATGAGTACTTAAATTTAATTTTATATATCATATTATATTCTTATGAATTCTCTATCACAACTATCAAAGCTTATTTATGAGCTGAGCATGCTGCGATCATTATCTCCTCCAAGTTAGCAAGATGAAAATAATATTATCATATACCACATCCAATAACTTAGAAATATAGACTGAAATGGTAAAATCGTTCTCTGGCCAACTAAAGATTCTCAATTTTTCAATATATTCATATACATATAATAGTATTTCTCATAATACAATTATTCGAAATTTAAATATGAAATTAAATATACACAGCCCTATTATAATTATTGAAATTTCTTCTTCTTTCCCTAAAATAAAATATAAAAAAAAAAAGTAGTAGGAGGGTGTACGTTAGAGTTGAAGGTGTCAAACAAAATGCTTCTGCAAGAAAAACTCATCCATTTTGTAACAGTCATGGCTGAAAAATGCCGATATTTCCCAATTCTCTCGTCCGTTAAACTTGAGGCACAACAAACTCCGTACCACAAAACGAAATCCGTGAAGGAAAGCAAGAAAAATAAAAAAGAATAGAGATCGTGTTGAATAATACAATTTGTACGTTACAGTATATAATTTTTCTAAATCAGTCAAAGACCGTTTCATATCTTCTTTTGTATTACTATTATTTTATGATGAGAGAATTCTGAGTAATTATTATTTTTAATTAGACTCATGTCTCTGAAAATTAAGAATAAAAAGTTTCATGTGTTTATTAATTTGATTACCTCCTTCGACTCACAACATATCTCATTTTTACTCATATGTTTGTCTCTCTTATTTTGATACACTTTATTTATACATATAAAATTATTACACCATGAAAAAAGTTAAATAAGGCTAGGTAACATGTCTCAAGGTTATTTTCGACATTATTAATAATAAAAAAATTTATTTTGAGAAGAATTTCTAGTATATCTTTTTTCTATATTCTTTCCAAGTTCGAGTCCCATGAAAATATTTGGAGTTATTTTTTTAACCCAACTTGTGAACTTTTGGGTCCCACGATCCACCCGTGTATAGGTATAACTCATTACAGAATCATACGGTCATGTTTACTTCTTTCGATGAAAATCACATCATAATTTCTCTATTGCTTTCTCTACCGTCGGATCTTATATTTCTTGTCATTTTCTTGTGCACTTATTGCTTGTAACCGACTCCTCTCTATAAATCAAGAAAATATTCCTTAAAACGCAAAACACTCTCCCATTTTCCATTTTCCATTTTCCATTTCCATTTCTCTATAGTCTGGCTCAAGAAGAATCATCGATATGTGTGGAGGTGCAATCATCTCCGATGAGCAGCTGCCACCCATCAGTGGCCGCCGGAAATTAACTACAAAAGACCTCTGGGCTGAGCTTGACAGCCTTTCCGAGTTCTGGGGCTTCAACCCTTCAAGCCCAGCTGAGAATGACAACAACAACGCCACCCCACAAAAGAACAAGCAGCCCAAGAAAGGTTAGTTTACTCATATCACTTGCAGATTTTCTTATTATTTTTTTTTCCTTTGCATAAACACATAGTGCATTCTGTAGTGATTGGTTTTTTCAAGATTTCTTTGGTGTATTCAAAGAAATCTTTATTAGGTAGTAGTACTCAAGCAAGGAGTAAATGGTTCGGTAGGAATTTATGGGCATTTTTAAGTACACGATGAACAAAATGTCTAAAAAATTGTAGTACTAGCTTGATTAATTGTTTTTCTTGGATGGACAAATTTTTCATGGTGGTTTTAAATTTTATGTAGTCAGTGATGATGCAAGATTACATCTTTTGTAAATATTATCAATTTCATTTGCATTTATGAATATGGGCAAGATTCAAGGAACCCAAAAAGAAATTTTTTTTTTAACTTTTTCTTAAAATTATTTTTTGTGATGGGAGTTTGAAAAAGCAATTTTTGCTTTTAGGGGGGAGTGACAAGAAGGATGATCAGAAAGCTAATCAAAGGGTAAGGAAGAACAAGTACAGAGGGATTAGGCAGAGGCCATGGGGGAAATGGGCAGCTGAGATTCGTGATCCACAAAAGGGTGTCAGAGTATGGCTTGGAACATTCAACACAGCCGAAGAAGCAGCCAAGGCTTATGATGATGCTGCCAAGCGCATCCGTGGTGACAAAGCTAAACTCAATTTTACCTCTGATCACCACCCCTCACCTCCACCACCACCCCAGCAACCAACAGGGCCATTAGCCAAGAAGAGATGTACATCAATCCCTAATCAGCCAATTTATCAAGAACCCATATTGGAATCAATTGGACAAGTCGCACCTTTATCAATGGACTATTCCGGGCTCCAAGCCCAACAACCACCACCCCCGTCCTACTATCCAACTGTCCCAAGCCCCTATGATGACTTAAAGGACCAATTCTCAAGTTTGGAATCTTTCCTAGGCTTAGACCCCGAGATATCATCATCAACAGCAACAACATCAACAGAAGCATCAACCACAAATCCATTTGGGGAAGAAATCACAGAATCTGATCCTGTTGATCTTTGGATGATGAACGATCTTGTTCCTGTCCACCAGCAGCAGAATCAAGATCTGATATACTAATATGATGTGGTTTTTCTTGATCTATTACAACTTTAATCCCTGCTTTTATGCTATGTATTATTTACATTTTCATGAACAGAGGAACAGTATAATACATATATGTGGTTGTAGTAGCTATGAGGTGAATTCTCGTGTAGTTTGTGCTGAACTGATCGCACATATTGTCGTTTTGTGCGTGTGGTTCTAAATGTAAGATTATGGTTGTAATAGCGTTGGTGCATGCATCTCCTAATCCAAGTCTTTTTCTTGATTTAGCGCTTTCATTATTTTAGTACCTATTAGAATCTTCCAATGCGCGTTGGTATCAATGCCACGAATTATGCGATAATAAATCAAAGTTTCATCTTTGGAAGGGGTGATGAATGGAGAAAAAGGTGTATTTGGATTGGATTTTTAAAAAAAAATTTCTTCTTTATTTTTTTTTTCTGAAAATGAGAAAAGTTAATCGTATTTGAATAGGGAAATATCATCATTTTTCTTGATTAAGCACTTTACTAGGCTTAGACCTCGAGTTAATAAATTATTTAAAAGTATAATTTTAATTTTAAAAGCATTAGAAAAAAATATTATTTATGAGATTTATAAATAAAGTTTAGAGGAAATTTAAAATTTGAATGCTATAAAAAAAAATATGTGAGCAATTTTTTTTATAAAAAAGAAAACTATTTTTGAGATTACCCTGGATATTCTCAAGGTAATGGGGGTCAGAAGAAGTTGTTAGTTGAAAACATCATTTGAAAGAGAATGAGTGCTTCAAGATAATTATATTGCTTATGCCTATTATTTTTCATCTTTTGGTTGAGGTTTATAATTATATTGGTTAATTGAAGGATCTAGATATGTAAAAAAATCATTCTGTCTCTTTCAATTAATAATTGATTGTCTAAATATGATATGATGTAAGAATTGAGTATGCTTTTTTATATATATTTTTTACTTTTTGGTGTTTTATTACATCTTTACTCTTTAAAGAGTATATTTTTCATTTGAAATTAAATATTTACTTTTCACTTAATACAAGAATTAAAGATATTTATTCATTTTTAAAAAATATCACATTATTTATGTTATTAATGTGTTTAGTAGTGGAATTACATCACATGAATATCAGTAGAATTTTACATAGAAAAAAATATTTTTAAAAAAATTAACCCTCTAAAATAGATATATATGTGAACATTTATTGTAAAAAAAATTCTATATCATATTGCTCTTTAAGAAAAAAGAAGCTTAAAAAGAAGTAAAGTCGGTTTGGGTTAGCATAGGTCTTAAGCAAAGAAATTGATATAGTTTTAAGGCAAAATACGATGTGATTGAGTAGAGAGCTTGGACTAAATAAATTGTTTAAGAATAATTATATCGTTTAAGGGAGGTTCCTTCCTCCTACCAATTAAAAAAATGCAGCTCTGACTAATATTATTATATTATTGAGTCGTAAAAACGAACCAAATATAGGAATTTTTTAATAAATAGTGAGACATTTTTTTAATAGTAATGAAACTCATTTTAAGAGTGAGTATTGAATAATACTCGTCTTTTACAATGCTCTACAAAATTACATGAAAATATGGGTTAAATTAGGAAAAACATGTATAAAAGCTCATACCTCACAAATAGTGAGACATTTGATCATTGAATTATTAATTTGGTAGCTAAAGAAATTGCCAATAAAAAAATTTGACAGCAAAAGAAGATTTTGTACTCCTATATAGAGAGAGAGAGGATATAGTTTTTTTTTTTTTTTATCATGGTCAAAGACCTACTAGTTGTTCGAAACCTTTGATCCAGACTAATTTAATTAATTTTTCGATCGAACTTTTTACAGAGAACGCAACTCCCAAGATAATTTTTTTTTCATTTCTAATGGTCGAACTCGAAACCTAGCAACTTTCTTTGAATTGACTCAACTCTTATTGGTAGAAAGGATATAATTAAATCACATGCAACATACTGTAAAAGTTTTTCCCTTTTGATGAGATGTTTGATCTGTGAGTAAGATAAATTTGGTCAATCACCAAATCTAAAGGTTTAGATAACTGCAATAAAATTATTTAGTATGCATATAGAATATAATAGAATAGATAATTATAAAAATTGCGATTTTATTGTGATTATTTTGAAGTCTTTAACATCTTAGTTTACTAAAATCTTTACTTGGTATTATGAATAATCAAGTTGTTTAAACCTCAAATGATCAAGGTAGTCCTTCTTTAACAAAACAAGCTGAATAATTTATTTTAAAAATATATTCTGAATATACAATATCTTATATTCATGAATTCGTTCTTTTTTTTCCCCTCTTTTCTGTAATACTTTATTTTGATTTAATATCATAATTAACAGAAGCTTACGATAATAAAGAAATTGCTACGTTATCTTACCAATAAGATATAAATTTTTCAAATTCAACATGAACGGTGAGTGAGGGGTGGGAATATACAGTCAATCGAGGAGATCCGATTCTCAAAGAATCGCGAAAGAGGAAAATATGCAGTCACATAGACATGACTTGTATAACTTCAATTTGAAGAAATAAACATAGTCCTAAGTAAAAGGACGAAAAATTTCTCCCAAAATAATAGTGCATCTCCACAATCAATGCTTTTGAAAAATGCAAGACCAAAGTAAACTTTTTCAAATCAATTTTTTTTAAAAAAAAATCTAAAAAATGTATTACGTCTAATTTCAATTGTACTATTTTGAAACTTTCATAAAAATTAATACAAATCTTAAAAATAATAAATATATTACTAAACTTCCTAAATTACGCTAATTTTATAGTTTGTGCATAACTATTAATTATTATAAAAAAATATACTTGTCAATAAATTATAAATAACTTATTCAAAGTCTTTATTGATAATAAAGATAAAAGTATAAAAATACGTACTAAAATTAAAAATTGAACAATTCAAATGGATCAATAAAATAAGACGAAAGAAGTATAAAATAAAATAAAAATCTTCACTTCATGCAAAATTAAATTGCTCATAATTTAGCTGATAGAGCAATAAAAGTTTGTCTATCAACTGTATTGAATAATGTTTTTCGTTTTTGACTTTTTTACTTGATTTAATATAAATATATTTTTCTCTCAAAAAACATTATACTGAACACGAAAAAAACTCAAAAAAATACATATTTATATAATGAGATTACTCGTGTGACTATCAAATTTAACTTTTAATATTCATATATAGATAAGGCAAATAAGGATCGTATCCACAGATATTTGCAAAAATTCTTAATTTAAATTTATTAATCAAATATTAAATTTTAGAAGAGTTTAAAAATTATATAAAGACAAAACTAAATTAAAAAAACTTTAAAAAAATATATTTGTTTTATATTTTTTAAAATAATTAATTATACAAAGAATTTTTAATGAAAATAAATTAATAAAAGACATTAACAAGGAACTTGTATCAAATTATTTATTTAATGGGATAAATCATTAATAAATAACTTATTGAGTGATTGATTTTAGAATCTTGATCAATTTAGACAGATTCTTATTCTTATTAATTAGATTAATCTCAATTAGCATTAATCTTTAATTCAATTAAATATCACTACCAATCAGCGTAAATAAAATATTTAATTAAATTATATTAAGTTTATACAGCATCACCAACATTAAATTATATATAATAATAAGCTTAAATTAAACATAATTTAAGTCATATAATTCTCTATTAAATTAATTAAGTCAAGAATTGTAACTTAGTTAAAATAATATATGCTACTATGATTATCAATCAAACATTAATAATCATAATTGATTATTCATGAAAATTAAAAAGAATTTCTAATTAATTAAACAGGATTATTTAATAATAATAATTGAAATTATATAAATACTCAAATTATTAAATATAGTACTAAAATAATTAAACAAATTTGGACAATTAAACCTACAAAATAAAAGAAAATAGTTACACACTTATATATTTACATAATTACAAATATTAAAGAAAACATAAATTTGATGGTTTTATCGACCATAAAAAGTAAAAATAGAGAGATTTTACCTCTCACAATAAAAATACAAAAGAATAAAAGATGGAGAGATTACTTTTCACATTTACGAAATTTAAAAGTACGAAAAGTAAATTTGGTGATTTTACTCACTAATAGTACGATAAAATAAATAACAAAAAGTAAATACAAAAATTAAATAATATAAAAGTAAAAATTAAAATTTAGAAGTTAGAATTTAGAAAGTTAGCATTTAAAAGTTAGAAGTTAGAATGGTAAAATCGGTCATTGCTTAAATTAATTTAGTCTTTGTCCAAAATAAACTCAAGTGTTCTATATAATAATAATTATCTCAAAATTCCATTAATTAATAATTTTAATACATGCTCTTGCTAACGGTAAATAAACTACTCATAATACATGATTCAAATAAAGAATTTTAATAATTGAAATCAAGAATAAAAAGGATAACTTTCCTTTAATTTCTCATAATAGTAGTTCATTGATATTCTTGAAATCTCATCCAAAAACCTTTCAAAATAAACTCTAAAAATACCTAAAATCTATTATAAAATATTGGTAAGAATATTTGGCATAATTTTTTGTTGTAAAAGGTTCTACAAACATAGTAAATTTCGTGCTCAATTTATACAAATTTACAGGGGCAAATTTGAAATAAAAATAAATAAAATATGATAAAAATAAAAGTAGTGGGAGACAAAGTGAAGTTTTCGCAAAGTTGGAACAAAACAAGTGAAGTGGAAAAAGTTGCATGAGCCACCACGTGTCGCCATCTGATTGGTTGCACTATTCTTCAGCCGCCATCTATGCCACGTGTTGCCATCAAATTAGTTCGAAATTTGACACACGGATCACTATTCATTTTGCGCGTGCTGACACGTCTCGTTATTACCAAAGGTAATATGCGTCCAAATTCAATCACGCTACCATGCTTTACGCGTGACATGTGTTATTACCATTTATTTTTCACATATGTAAAAGCTGAGTTTCAAATGAGACTTTCTTATACACGTGGTACTGTCACGTGTCATCCAGTATAACATTTGTTTTTTATTTACAAAAACTCAATAAATATCTAAAAACAATACAAACAAAAAATAATAATAGAAAATATAAAATAATCATAAAATAACATAATATAAATGAAATTAAACACAAATAACATAAAAACACATAACTCAACAAATATCTAACACAATTAAACATCTTGGGGTTAATATTAAAACTCTTCAATCCAATATATACACGAATTTTTTAATGAAAAATCAAGACAAGAATGATTGAAACCAAGAAAAGCATAAACCACAAAAAGCAGATTTAAGACTTGGAAGGAATGAAATTCATTGAAACAAATAATAATAATAAAAAATTCAAAAGATAACGTTAATTAAAGTAGTAGAAATTAAGGAGGAAATTGTTTTTGTTTTATTTCAATTATACATTATTTCTATTTTTTAATGTCTCATTCTAATTATTAACTTTATAATTTTAATATATAATTTTACAATTATACTCTTCTTATGAATGAATGGTTAATTAGTTATTAAATAATATTTTTTTATAATAAAATTAATATATATATATATACACTAATTATTAAAAAATAATAATTTAAAATTTTAATTACATAATTATCATTTATAATACTTTTTTAATATTTGTATTTGTGTAAAGTCATGACAAAAATGAGATATTTTATTCTAATAACTAATAATTGCCGTTTTGGTGAGATGGCTAGGAAGATGCATGAACCGTAGACTCCACAGACCTAAATCCTAATATGAATCACTTATTAAAATGTTAATGGTGCATTTTGATGTCGAGTAAGCTGTCCTTTCTAGATTAATCTATTATTAATTCTGAGTCATTTGACTCCTAGATTCGCTGGGTCCATGCTTAACCTTTGCAATCCATAAGAAAAATCTGTCTCAGATAAGATAGAACGCTTTAGAAAAGGCGTCACAGTAGTCAAAGCCAAAATTAGGTCATTGTCTTGCTCTACTTGTCAGCTAATTTACTGATAACAAGAATGGACAAATCCTTTGTTAAAGGAAAAAAATACACCAAACTAAGGTCGACACGCAAAAAGAAAGAGGCCAAACTTTACAGGTATAATTCACTGAATGCTCCAAGAGTATATATAAAGATGCATATAGACATAGAGATGGGCACCAACTAGGCCATTGTTAAATGCCTGATAAATTCTTAACATGATTGCAACAGACAGATCATCAAGGATCAGAACTGCAGAAATGGCAAACAAGTACCTTCCACACGGAGGGGAAGTCAAGAAACGACATATATCACATATGTGAATCGGAATAGAAGCAAAGATGAAGATCAAAGTGATCAAGATGAATGGGAAATCGAAGAAAATCAACGTTTTCATTTATCGGTCAATAAGAATTCTAAGTGTAGTATCAGCAAGGCTGATCATTGTCAATATAATTTCCTTGATAATCCAGTAAGCATAATATGCAGTCTACCATTTAAGATATCTCGGGATGGTCTTCATTTTGCAAGCCACAAACACCAGAGAAACATCTAGAAATCATGTATTGGAACGCAAAAAAGAAAAATAATTAATTTGAATGAAATTAAATTAATAGCAGTTGGAGAAAACGGTCAGTAAAACTTATGCTAAGTTCCTGAGGATTTTATTTATCAAAATGCATCATAAACCAATGCAGTAGAGCCACCTCATGATGTCAAAGAAGGAGAGGGAGGAAGAGGGGAGGATTACCAAACCCAAGACCTATTATCTTTCAAAAAGCTAGAAGAGTCGGACATTTCATCATGAACTGAGGATCGACCTTGTGACAAACTCTTGATGTAAGAAAAGCCTTAACCTGTTCTGCTAAATGGGATATCTCCTAAGTCAAGTCTGTTTTTCCAAATCTGTCGTTTACCTCAAAGAGAAGCACAAAAATCACACTGTTTCCAGGTACCATAACCAAGATGTAAAGAATCAAGAGAATGAAAGTTCTTGAAATACAGAAGGTGATGGAGAATATCCATGGGTAAATGAACTTCAACAATTACTTAAAATCCAACACGTCTTCTGTCACTCTATAAAACTAAATTCATACGACACATCTAATTTACTTACCAACCATTGCACCAAACACTTGACAAATCCATCGGAGAAGTATGCGTAAGGTGCCTCAAACAAGTATGCAAATAAAACTTCTGTCTTTACCATTTGCCTTGCTATAAACCATCTAACACGTCTACCCTTGCATGGTCTCCTTGATGATTATTTGTATGCCATAAAATTAAATAACTCAAGTCATAACAAATACATGTCCTAAAAGCCATTGGAATGAACCAAACTCAAAAACAAATCCTATATGAACTAACAGTCACTGCACTAGCAGTCTAGCACAGATGTTAAGTAATTGATAATGGGGCGATTACTATCCATATCTGCAGTTAGATCCTCGTTGTCTAGTTACCACAACCAAAACAATTTACAACAATGACTTAACATCCAATCCCATTAAAGTCATTATGTGTACCTCTGAACAAACAATTATTCTGTGGCTATTAAATTAACCAAAAAATTAGCAAAGCAATAAGACTATCATTTACAAGAAAGAATATCATATGGATAAAACGGCGCATAGATAAATATATATATATATACATTGCTTACATTGAATTGTCAAAGAAGACATAGTAATATCCAACTCTCTAACACACGAACCTAAATAAGACGTTTATTTACAGTAATTTTGCCATGAAAATCAAAGCAAAAGGGCCCAATTGTTTCTTGTGTCTTAGCTAAAAGGAATTTTACTATATCACATTCAGCAGACTGGAGGAACCTTCTCCCTAGCCGGATCACCAAGTCCATCAGCCATAATCCTCACCACCTTCTTGAACGCGAAATGCAAACAATTAGATAAAACTATCCAAGATAAAACCTCATAAACAAAATCAAACGCCGGATCATAGTAGGAGTTGTTCGACGAAGAATCTCCCCAATCTGGCCCTCCAAACCCACCAAAATTCCAACCTTTACCACTTCCTCCACCCCAATTATTATCAAACGGCCCACCAAAATCCCCTCCGTCACCGAAAAACCCAAACACTTCTTCACTGCCATCATCACATCCATCGTCACCGGATACAGTTCTTCTTCTGGTAAGACGACGCTTCTTGATGCTTCTCCGTGGTAAGGTCTTGACACGATTCGATTTCACCGGCGGTGGTGCTAC
This sequence comes from Apocynum venetum, assembly GCA_019593545.1. NCBI lineage: Eukaryota > Viridiplantae > Streptophyta > Magnoliopsida > Gentianales > Apocynaceae > Apocynum > Apocynum venetum. The sequence goes on from SRSM01000127.1 coordinate 5,045,926, forward strand.
TGCATCAATCGGAAAAATCATAGCTGAGATTTTTTGGAGAGTTCCACCGCATTGGTCCGATGAAGAATTGGAGGTGAAACTGTTATGATGCCGATTGAGAAGGAATTTCGATATCCCATTTCCCAAGCCTTGAGTTGAAGCGATTGTTGTTAATGTATCGGAGATCACAAAGAGTTCCATCGACAATGGAATTGGAGAGAGGGAGATAGAGAGAGCTGTAATTAGGGTTTGAGAAAGGTGACAGATTTGGGGAAAATTATTTCCCGGGAAAGGTAGACGTAGCACGTTTTATTTTTATTATTTTGTATTTTCCTTTATCCAACGATTTGTCAGTAGGCTAAGGTAGGTCCCAACCGGACTCAAAGGAAAGAGTTTTTAACCGAGATAGCTTGATTCAAAACGTACAAAAATAATTCAAAATAATATTGACGTTGTTATCAATATAAATGTCATTCACGTTATTGAATTAAAAAAAAACAAAAACTATTTCTCTCTTTCTCATTTCATCATTATTCATTTCTTTTTCTTGATTTTTTTTTAAAAAAGTAATTAGCTCAACAAATAAAAAAATCTAATTTTTTTATATAAACTAATTAACTAAAAAAAACTACACAATTATTAATTTATATTTATTATTTTTATAAACTAATTAACTCAACAAAAAATTATACAATTTTTTTTATTATATAAAATATATCTTTAGATTAGAAAATTAGGAAATATATTTTTATTAATACAATATTTTTCAATTTTATAACAATTTTCATATTTCCAAAATTATATTTACTAATTTTTAATCTAAAAATATATTTTATATAATAAACAAAAATTAATAATTGTGTATTTTTTTGTTGAGCTAATTAGTTTATAAAAATTAATAATTGTGTAGTTTTTTCAAGATAATTATTTTATAAAAAAAATTACTAATTGATTTTTTTATTTTTTGAGTTAATTACCTCTTTTTTAAAAAAAGAAAAAGAAATCTAGAAGAAGAAATGAATAATGATGAAATGAAGAAAAAGAAAAAGAGGAATAGCACTTCTAAGTGATTTTTTTTTAATTCGAAGGAAGTGAATGACATTCACGTTTTTTTTTTTTAAATTCAATGACGTTAATGCCATTCATGTCGTTGGATAAAAATGAAAATAAAATTAAAATAACGACGACATGTGCCATTAATATAAAAAAAATGAAATATTTTGGTTAAGAACTCTAAAGTAAACTTTGTGGTATTATATTAACTTGTTTGGAGCTCCGGTCCAAATTGGATAGCACTGTTCTTGTACAATTTATATTTTTAAATTTTTTTTAAAAAAAGGAGATTCAATTGAAAAGCCAAGTACTAAAAGCAAACAGTGGTTTTAGCATCTAACTATGGACACGATTTATTAATCTAATCATAATAGTATAGTGATTCAATGGACAAAAAATCAAAAATAGGCCTAAACTTCTTAAAATCTAATTCAATGGACTTAAACTAAAAAAAATTGGTAATTTTTACATCTGAACATCAAAACATTCAACATAGTGCACTTCCGTTAAATTTGACCATGAATTCTCATCATACTCAGATTCAAAACTTTATAATTGAAAGTTTTTAAAGAAAGATATAAAAATAACATGATTATAAACCGAAACCTAATGCATAGAAACAATATTCATTTGGCTAGGGAAGCTAGATTTCCGAGGAATCAGCAAGTACTGAGATATGTTTGTGTGCACTTGAAGGTGAAAATTTAATTGTCATTTTAAGAACAAGAGTCCCCTCATGGAAAGCGTTCATAAAGGCTGAAATTTCTTTATCCATCTCGTGCATGATTTTAGTTGAGTGCAAGGGTTTTTGCTTTCTAATTAATTGTGCTACGTTGATACAAGGATGGTTTAGATTTCCTCCGCCGGTGACACAATAATCTAATTTTGTTCTTTGTGATTCTCGGGGGGAGAATGGGGAGAGGGGAGCTCTTGAAACCAAGAAATAAATGAGGATAGATGAGAGATATAGATAGATAGTATATCTTTTATAATGAAACATATTAGTATAAAATTCTAATGAATTTTTCATTTATTTGAAACTCTTTTATATTAAAGTAGAACCTAGTTTGTCCATTTTGCCCGCTTAATTAGTACTTATTCTATTTGAAATTAAATATTTATATTTATATTTTAGTTTGTTCAGAATTCAATATTTATTTTTCATAAATAAATATTTTTTTATTAAAAATTTCATTAATAGTATTTTTTTAATTTAAGAAATTTAAATCTTACATTATTATTAACTAATGATTTTCACCATTGATCATCTTAATTTAAAATATTTACATCACACTACTCTCATATGTCTGATAATCAATTATATTATCATCCATTATATTAATATCAAAGATAATTTAATAAGTTAATTAAAGTCAGAATATCATTTTTTAATCAAAGTAAAAAATAAATATTTAATTTCGAATGAAAAAGAATATAATTTTGTGGGTTTAGTGGATCAAGATGATGTGATAATTGAACATCATATTTTGGAATGTACTTATTTTTTTATGACATGTCCATAGATATTTAATCCAATATTTGTTTTTCTTTAGAAATTAATTTTTTAAATATATATATGTATGTATGTATGTATTAAAACAAATATATTCTACTAAAATTTAAAATTTTACAAATAATTTCTGTATTCTTAATTGAGTTAATAATAAAAAAATTTAATTCATGAAATCAAATGTGATATTTTTTTTTTTCCAAACAAATTCGCACGTTTCTCATTGAGTCATTTCTTAAAGCTGAGGCACTGAGAAGTTTTTGATTTACTTATTTGAACTACACGTCTTTACCAACCAACTACCAGTTGGGGTTCCACATTCAAAAATGGGCAAAGTATTAGTCAACCACAACGGGTGGCGCGGCCAAGGAGCGCCGTCTGGCAGAATCATTTTAAAAAATAAAAATAGAAATACTAAATTTATTTTAAAATATAGTCATTCAAGATTTTTATACTTAAAAATTAAAGTAAGATTAGTAATAGTAATATCTAGAAAAAAATCTTTATATTTTTTAATGTAAGTAGTAATTAATGGAATTTATTTTTTATTACAAAATTCATTATTTCAACTTTTTTGCGAGACTTATTAAATGAAGGCAGTAATTAACAAATCACTTTTTTATTACAAAATTCAATATTTTACAAACTAATTTAGAAGAGGCTTATGATTTACTTTTTTTCGACTACCAAATTTACTATTTTGGTGGGAATAAAAGATGTCCGAAATTGTTTATTTATCACAGCTTATTATAATTTGGTCATCCATAAAAAAATAATTCTAATATTTTTATAAATCATATTCGATTCCGCAACATTAATATATATATACTTCCATTTTATACGCCACGTACTTAGATACACCTGTTCTATTAAATATTAATTTTCGAATGGGTAAAACTCAAAAAGTAAGACTGAGACAAGAAGTTAACAGAAGAAACCACCACGGCACTATTACAAGAAATCAAAATTCATCTTATTTGTATACCAATTCTTTCTCTATCTAGATCTCTCATATACACTGGGAATTGATTTTGATAGAATTTTGAATTTGAAAATTCCGGTAATTGGAGAAAATGGCGACGACGGAGCAGTTGATGACGGGAGGGACCGGTGGAGGAGGATCGAAACACGTACAAATGCAATCGGAATCGTTACCGACGATGGTGTCATCGTTCTTCTCTTTCCATCTTCAAAGCCCTGAGACAGCTCGAATTTTCGATGAGTTGCCTAAGGCTACTATTATTCAGGTGTCTCGTCCCGATGCTGCCGATATTAGTCCCGTCATGCTTACTTATACTATTGAATTCCAATACAAACAGGCATGGCCTTTACACTCTCCTCTTAATTTTTTTTCTTCTCATTTATAAATTTTGATTTTTTTGGCTTTTGAAGTTTGAAAAATTACCTTTGTTAAGGTTTTTGCTTTTGTGATTTGAATTCTATTTGGTGAAAAGTAAACTTTTTTGGAAGATTGATCATATAGGTACATCAGAGATAGCTAAAAGCATAGACTTTTTAGGATCCGAATTTTGATCATAGGTCTTTTCCCTTTTAGCAGAGCACGAGTGTATTTGGAGAGGTGGATTACGGGTTTGGAATTCAAACTAATGTTGCAGGTTTACTACAAGTTATTATTTAAGTTTCTGTTATAGCAAAATAAATTCTCAGGTTGCGTAGATAGAACTCTCTTGCTTGTTGAACAACGTGATGTTCTTTTACATGAAAATTCAAATCAAAATTTGAAAAGAGGAAAGTAGAAACAAGATTAAATTGGAAAGGGCAAACTTGGTGCAATTATGAGGCTGTTAGGAGGTTATGAACTAGCTTTACTCATGGAAATTATTTCATCTAACCTTGTGTTGGTGATTCTTTCGCATTCAGCCAGTTGTTCCATTCCGTCAAATATTTAAATACTATGTAATAGTTTACTGAAACAATTTTAGCACTTATCCTTAGTTTCAAAAAGATGCAGTGAACAAAAATTAATCTTGATTGACTTGTATATTGACTTTTTGTTCTTTTGTTCCTTAGTTCAAGTGGCAGTTAGTGAAGAAAGCTTCCCAAGTATTTATTTTGCATTTTGCTTTGAAGAAGCGAGCATTTATTGAGGAGATTAATGAAAAACAGGAGCAGGTATGGGTATTTTTTGCAGTCTAATTTTGTGTTGCTGTAGTCTGTGGTGACTGGCCTCCTAACTTTCTGCTCATGAAACAAAATATCCTGCTCCCGTTGAGTGTTTGATGTCTTTCTGGTTAATGCATCATTCTGAAGGTTAGGGAATGGCTTCAAAATTTAGGAATAGGTGATCAGACTGCAGTTGTGCAAGAAGATGATGAAGCTGATGACGAGACTACTCCTCTACGTATTGATTCTCAACGTAATGATGAAAGTTTCAGAAACAGGTTAGTCGTGATAGTGTTCTCTTGTTACAGAAGGAAAATATGAAATACAACGATTCCATCATAATTCCGATGATTCTTACAGGTAGTTTTTTGTCCAGAGATGTTCCATCAAGTGCTGCTCTACCCATAATTCGGCCAGCACTATTACGACAACACTCAATGTCAGACAGAGCAAAATTGGCGATGCAGGGTTATTTGAATCACTTTCTCAGTAACTTGGATATAGTGAATTCGCGAGAGGTATGAATGTTTTCAACATATGTTATGGTCATCTTACTTGAAATCCATGCAGACAATTTGCTATTGTATCGGGTCGATATGTATGCATCCTTTTTATCTATTTGTGTGAATGAAGTTTATTTCATCTTTACACCAAGAGCTTCACTCACCTATTGGATCTTACTAATAGTTGCTTAGAGTTCTTGTTTGATTTGATTCAAATGGGCATTTTTATATTTACAGTAGATTATGCTCATTCTAGAGGAAGAGGAGATCACAATTACACTTTTCTGTACTGACAACCAAGGACTTGGCCTTTTTCTTTGGTGGAACAAATATTAACCTAGATTGATTCAGATGGAGAAACATAATGCCTTTTCTCCAAACTGCTTGTTGAGTTGAGTGGTTTAAAATTATGAATGCTTACTTTGGGATGAATATACGGCTAAAATTTGAGAATTACTATTAGGGATATATGAAGTTTTCGTTAGGACATACTTTTCTGAAATGAGTAAGAAAGCACTTAAATATGATTGTGTGTTGCAATAATATTGAGACCTTCCTTTTTTCTCTAAAGAATTACTGAGATCTTGCAAGTGTTACATTAGTTAAGGCAGGAAGCAGAGTTAAGTTGGACTACATGTTTTGAATTTCAAGCTCAATTCAACCATTTTATGCAGTGAAGAAAGTTATTGCAATTTGCTTTCCAATATAGATTGGATATTTGTCAACTAACATCTCTTGCTCCCCCCCCCCCCCCCGCCACCCCCAAACTGCAAATTTGGAAAATTTTCATTATTGTTTTAAATTGGCTGTAGGTTTGCAAGTTTTTAGAAGTCTCCAAGTTATCCTTTTCACCGGAGTATGGTCCCAAATTGAAAGAAGAATATGTCATGGTGAAACACTTACCCAAAATCCCTAGTGATGATGATCATCGAAGATGTTGTGCATGTCAGTGGTTTGATTGTTGCAAAGACAACTGGCAAAAGGTTATTAATTTCTCTGTTTGAGTGAACTATAGATTACATGTTCTTTTTTCTTTTCCTTTTAGAAGTGTATAATAACTTAATCTTGCCAGAGTGGGTTCATTTTAATTAATTCCATCTGTAATCCATTCTGATTAATAAGTTCCTTCTCACCTTTACTTTCTTAGTTGGTGATATTTTCTGCGGCTGCAAGACTTTGTTTTATGTTTCTTACTTCCATTTTTGCTTTCACTGGAAAATTGAATTTGATTCTTAGGTTGAGAAGTTTGATATCAAATGCATCCTATATATTTTGACAAAAGGAATGGTCAAGTTTGTTCTCAGTTCCTTGGTGGTTAGTAACTTGTCCAGATCCAGCAACCAGTCATTTTATGCCTTACTAGCCACTGCTTTTCCATCGGTTTACGAAGGGGCAACTTCTAGGGTTATAGTGTTCATGGCCTGTGTTCACATAAGCATACAACTTTTACTTATTTTAACTTATTGATGTTATCAAGCTTTTTAAAAAAGTTATAAATGTAGAGGGAACTGGCATCCTTTGAATCTATGCTTTGTTTTGGTTTTTCTTTTCTTCCATTTTCCTATTTGAATATGGGAATTATTAATGATTGCTTTAGTCATGCAACCTTGAGTACATGCATTAGAGTTGGAGAAAGTAGGGCTGATTTATTTTGTGTTTTAATGTACCCTCTTTCCATCAGGCGCCTCCTGAATGGCGAAACTTTTGCTGGAGACCCCTTTTCATGTCATCTAGCACGTCCATCCATCTCTCTAGCTTATTGGAGGGCCAGTGTGTAGCTTGAAAGTCCAATAGTTATATGGAATGTTTGTTTCTCTGTAATGACAAGCTTTCTACAATTTATTCTGGACTTCCAAGAAACTTCTTGTTTCGGAAAGGTGTAAGCAGATAATGTTTAGAAGCAATCATTTTCTTATTGGGATCCTGTAAAAGAGTCTTGAATGGCACGTGAATCAAAAGATGTCATAGAAGCCTAACTGCTTTCCCAAAATCAGAAATGCGTAGTGGCACGTGAATTTGTGTGTTTTGGTTCATTCTTTCATTGCTGGAGGTTGGAAAATGGGAATTGAGGCTTATAACTGCTAATTGGTTTTTGGACCATGGAGATTTTTGCTTCTGTGATGTTACTCTAAAACTTTACCTATTTTTCTTCCTCTGGTGCTTACAACCTGATGGAGACGACTATCTGGATTTTTCTTTCTTCCATGTCTTTTATGCTTCTCATATTATGTAACCATCATTTCTGTCTTTGTCAGAAATAATTTCTTCTCATCCATCAATGTGAAAATGTATTATTGTCGTTTATTGTTGAACTTGGTGACTGTAAATCATTTTTCTCACGTCCTGAAAATGACAATTTTGGCATATATGAATTCCTTTTCGTGTGAACGAAGAAGTGCTACTCAGGATCATCCTTTTGATAAACTCATCACTATTTGTTTGGACTATGTACAGGTGTGGGCTGTACTAAAACCTGGCTTCTTGGCCTTTCTTAAAGACCCTTTTGATACTCAGCCCCTGGATATTATTGTGTTTGATGTACTGCCAGCCTCAGATGACAATGGAGATGCCTGTGTCTCATTAGCAAAAGAAGTGAAGGATAGCAACCCTTTGCGTCATTATTTTAGGGTGAGCAGTATGCAAGTATTTTTTAGTTCTTTTTTTTTTCTCGCTCCTTCCTTGGAGCAGTATATTCATAGATTTTTCTGGACGTTGACCTTATTGGCTTTGTTGATTTTCTTCAACCCTTCATTTTTTGTCAGCATTCTTTTTGTTAAGAAGTGGCACTTTCTAAATTTCAATAATTTATGACAGGTGTCTTGTGGAATCCGAAGTATAAAGGTGAGATGCAAGAGCAATGCTAAGGTAAAAAATTGGGTGGCTGCAATTAATGATGCTGGTCTAAGGGCACCGGAAGGCTGGTGTCACCCGCACCGTTATGGTTCATTTGCTCCACCTCGAGGCTTGACAGAAGATGGTAGTCAGGCTCAGTGGTTTATTGATGGTGAAGCAGCCTTTGAAGCCATTGCTTTGGCAATTGAGGAAGCAAAATCAGAGGTTAAATTCCCATTGAGAGTAATGTTTATCCTCTTCAGTTATGTGAATGAGTAGTGATTAATTATATCCTATTTTTCATGCAGGTCTTTATATGTGGTTGGTGGCTCTGCCCAGAACTCTACATGCGGCGTCCTTTTCATGCTAATCCATCCTCTCGATTTGATGCCTTACTTGAAAGGAAAGCAAAGGAAGGTGTTCAGGTACCCATGTCTGTTGATGATTCTCTTCTTTCCTATACGATCCAAGCACCTGGGAATTGTTATAGCCAAACTTAGTGATGCTAAAGATTTTGAAAGAATTTTAAGAGAAGAAATCTACTGGGATGAATTATCTGTCAGTACATTCTAAATTCTGTTATTCCCCATTCTTTTTTCTCTCTAATTTGGAATCACTTAAACTTGGATTTTCTATTTTTTGTTTCTGCAGATCTACATTCTTCTGTATAAAGAGGTTGCCCTTGCCTTGAAGATCAACAGTGTCTATAGCAAGAAAAGACTTCTAGGCATCCACGAGAATGTCAGAGTACTTCGCTATCCAGACCATTTTTCTAGTGGTGTCTATTTGTGGTATTAACCATTATCTAGCAACCACGTAGTTGTGATGTTTTTGTTACTTTCTTATTTTACTTCTATCTAAATCGAATCACTTTTAATGTTGCACCAACCATTTGCAGCTGCTGACACTCTTCTGCTCATATGTAGGTCCCACCATGAGAAAATTGTCATTGTGGATAATCAAATTTGCTTTATTGGAGGATTAGACCTCTGCTTTGGTCGCTATGATACATCAGAACATAAAGTGGGTGATTATCCTCCTCTGATATGGCCTGGAAAGGATTACTATAACCCCAGGTATTTTCCACATTGGACATATTATGAAATGTGTATCTTCTTCTAATTGTTAACTTGAATCCAGATACAAGTTAGGAGTGGTTCACTCTGATAGGATTCTTCTGCTACTTTGAATCTGATTGAATTTCTTGTGGTTATGATCTTTGTTGATATAATTTAATGTGTTTGGTGAAATATTTATAGTGAATGACGCCATAAGCATTTTATTGTACATGAATTTTCCCTTTATTAGAATGAATGTGGAACATAAATTCTTATTGGGTTTCCTTCAATGATGGTTGTTTTTAGTCAAATCAAGTCTTTAGTTGGTTAGGTTGTTTTGTTTGAGGCCACAATCTTCATCAGGATTCTTTTAGTATTAAGTTTCCTTGCATATTACTAATTTCAGAGAGTCAGAACCAAATTCTTGGGAAGATACAATGAAGGATCAAGTAGATCGTGATAAATATCCGCGTATGCCATGGCATGATGTCCATTGTGCGCTTTGGGGACCGCCTTGCCGTGATGTTGCTAGACATTTTGTCCAGAGGTGGAACTACGCAAAGGTGATTTGGGAAAATGTGTAATTGTTTTCTTAACCCTGGAATTTCTGGCAATCTTACTGTTGGTTCCTAATCTTTCAGAGAAACAAAGCTCCATATGAGGAAGCAATTCCACTTCTTATGCCACAGCAACACATGGTTATTCCCCATTATATGGGAATCAACACAGAGAATGACATTGAAAATAAGAACATTGAAGTTCCAAACACTGATAAAGGCATCAAAAGACAGGATTCTTTTACCTCTCTATCCTCTTTCCAAGATATCCCTCTTCTTATGCCCCAGGAAGCTGATGGACTGGATACTTTCAAGGGAGAACGAAAATTAAATGGCTTTAACAAGGAACATGGTTTTTATGATCAAGCAAGCAGGGCCAGCAGAAATCCTTTCTCTTTCCGGAAGTTGAAAACTGAACCATTAACTCCAGATATGCCAATGAAAGGTTTTGTAGATGACCTGAATACCTTGGACATGCATCAGCAGATGTGCTCCATGCAGTCTGGTAGCAAAGCTCCGCATAAAGAATGGTGGGAATCACAGGACCGAGGTGGTCAAGTTGATGTATCAGATGAAACTGGACAAGTTGGTCCTCGTGTACCATGTCGTTGTCAGGTGTGATTTAAATCAGATATTCATTGGTTTGGGGTGATTATATCAGTTAAGTTTTTGAATTTAGGTGTTCATATATGGTAAGTTTTTTGGAATAATGCATAAAATTGAATATTAATAATCTACAATAGAGTCATAACTCTAATGTGAGCTCAAGAGTGCCACTACCATATGCTTTTTTATGAAAAATGCAGATTTATTTTTAAAGACAGAAAGAAACCATATTGAAAATTTATTAAAGGAACAGGCATGAGGAAGAGTAATAATTTAGTTCTTACAGGATTAGATCTATTCACATGCACCCCTAGTCACTATACATGAGTGTCTGTGCTGTGTGTACTTCCTTTTACTGAAATTCATGATATCTATGGCTGAGGGGCATGCTTTTGTATCATAATGTAATGTTAAGCCTGGTACTCTGTACTTCTGTCTAATTGATCCTAGTATTACTAATTTATATTTACTGATATTATTGATGATAATTGGGGGGCATATTTCCAGAGAAGTGTACATATGATTCTTGGGAACTGGATTACTTTTATATAAAAAAATTGAAAATCTGAAAATTAGGATTGAAGTTTTGAAAATTTTAGGAGAGGTGACGCTCTCTCTCTCCTTCTGCAATATATATATATATATATATATAGATAGATAGGAAAATCTAAAGTAATGTGATTTCCTTGCCTATACCCTGTAGGAAGTCCTCTACCTTCCTTTCTTTTAGTGTGGATATCTACATTTGGTGGCGATATGTCATAATTCAGGATTTGTTGCCAATATCTATTCAAAGAGATTTTGTCAAATATGTTGTCTTTTTTCTGTTCATTTGTCTTCAGGTGATAAGGAGTGTCAGTCAATGGTCTGCTGGAACAAGTCAAATTGAAGACAGTATTCATAACGCTTATTGTTCTCTTATTGAAAAGGCAGAACATTTCATTTATATTGAGGTTTGTAGCATCCTCCTCATCTGTTAAGATGTTTGGCTTCATCTAAGACCATTATTATGTTAGAGTGAGTAGCAAGATATTTATGGCAATATTCTCTTGAAGATCCTTGAATCCTATTCACATACTTCAACTTTTTATCACTTCAAAGTTGGTAATAGAACTGGATTAGATATGGAAAGCAATTGGGAGCAGTGTAATACATAGTTACGGGAAGGAATTTCTGCTATAAGTGATCCGAGAACTATTTTTTTTTTGTTGAAGTGGTCTTAATATGAAAACTGCCATGCTTCTACTTGCCTTGCATGTAAGGTTTCTTCTGCTGAAGTTTCTCCTCTCTGAATAACCAAATACTGTGCTTTCTGTGTTGTTAAAAATAAACAAGATCATTAATATCTAAAGCAAGAAACCAAAATAATTGTGAAATAGTATGGATGCTTAAAATTAAATTAGCAAGTTGATGATGATGGATGTAATATGGTGTCATATATTGACGACAGATTTAAAGACAATCTGAGTGTCTCACCTACGCCTGCAAGGTGTTATACCTTAGTGTTTGATCGTGTCACAGAATCAGGTTTACAGATTCTTATTACTTGAAATAATCCGCATTCATAATGATTAATGAATTGAGAATTCTTCTATTTATAGATTTTAAGACAAAATCCTATACCTCCTAGAATTAAACTCTAAAGCAATATAATTAGGAAAAACTAAGATTACTAAATAGAAACTGAATTGGAAACTTTCTGGGACTTATTAAATTAGTAAAGCATTCCTAAGATTCTTAAAATTCATGAATTGAATAAAAGACAATGAAGTACTCTAAGACTAGGGTTTCAGAAACAATATTCTAACTCCCATATGAGTTTCCCATCCTCTAAAGAATGCCAAATTAGGGTTGGCTTTAGATTAGAGGAATCATTTCTCCACTTTTTATAGACCTTACTGGTTGCTGCCACTTATCTCTATTAAGATCAAATGGTGCTACATGAAATACAGTTTTGATATTGGTAAATGTGTTCATTGTGATGGCCCTCCCTAAACATGCTATTCTTTTTAAGTTGTTTTACTCTCAAATTCAGTTCTGTATTACTGATCAAGTATTTTCATTAGCCTCCTGATACTTGGGTCACCTCACCATCTACACAGACTAGGAAAATTCAAAGTTTTAGTTCTTATTCTAAAAAATGGATGCATTATAAACTTGATACAGAATCAATTCTTCATCTCTGGTCTCTCTGGAGATGAGATCATACGGAATCGTGTACTTGATGCACTACATCAACGTATTGTGAGAGCCTACAATGAAAAGAAGTGTTTCAGGGTCATTGTTGTCATACCACTTCTTCCAGGCTTCCAGGTACTAAATGGATGTTTCCCTATCTTCACTTTCAGTTACTTGAGTATTTCCTTTCAATGCATATTATCTATTGACCAGGGTGGTGTGGATGATGGTGGTGCGGCATCTGTGAGGGCCATTATGCACTGGCAGTATCGAACAATATGCAGAGGACAGAATTCAATAATACAAAATCTATTTGATGTTATTGGGCCTCGAGTTCATGATTATATATCTTTCTATGGACTTAGATCATATGGTAGACTATTTGATGGTGGTCCTGTGGCTTCCAGTCAGGTAACTGTTTCTATTCCTTCTCCTTTTCATAGATTAGTTTAGTAGGTTTTGTACAAACATATTTCTTGCTTATATTCAATCCAGAGTACCATGATACTTGCGTGTATATGTCATTACATTTCCAAATGATTAATTCTACAATTGGACTTGTCCAGAATTGTATGAACTATTACCTTAGCAATACTAGGTGCTTCCCATGTGAAGATGTTGGTTATTTTGAAAGCTGCAGTAACTTGCTTGATCAAGCTATATGAGCAATCAGTTTCCAGTGGCATGAACAGCGAAATGTTTTAAAATCTTGCATGTATTATCTGATTGTTATAAACATTATCAGAAATTGCAGCAGATTGTGGTACAATATCTTTAAAACATAAGGCTTTCAGCTTGTTTTCCGGTAAATGGAAACTAAATGGATTTCTCTCACAATCCCAGATATATGTGCATAGCAAGATCATGATAGTTGATGACCGTACAGCTTTACTCGGCTCAGCTAATATTAATGACAGAAGCTTGCTTGGATCAAGGGACTCTGAGGTACTATTTTTTCCCTTTTTTTGTCTAGTTTACTACTACTCCATAATTCTACCGGACACTGAAATTCAAGACAAATTTCACAACCAAGACTTTGATGGTCATATCTCTTCTGCTATTACTCTAGATATGGGCCATTCTTATGAATTTCTTCCCACTAGAAAGTTCTTCGCTATGAGTTTGATGTATGCAATCTTAAATAAAGGATTATGTCTCAGTTATTTAGCGTCACAAATAATAAAAATTGATTCATCTGAAACATTTGTTAAAAGATAAAGAAAACGAAAGTACACTTCCATCTCTCGATCAACCAACTTATTTCTTGGTTTCATTTAGATTCCTTAGGTGTTTATACTTCCAGAAGAAATGAAATTTATGCAATATACAGCAACAGGTAAATTCAATGCTTCATTCGCATTAAACTGAGCCATAAACACAGATGGCCAACATGGTCTTTCATACATAATATAACCTGACTTTAGTCCGATGTTGTTACTAGTGTGAACCTAAAAATAGCAGGAAATTTATTAATCCTTATTTTTCATGCATGAGATGACTTGCGGTTCCATGTTTTTCCAATTCTTGACATCGGCTTGAAGTTCAGCTTTACTTACTATGTCAAGACATTCTGAAACTTCTCAAGTTTCACTCATGTCCACATTCATCCAGAATTCCCTTGTAGCTACACTTTTCAATATGTTGTCTACTCTTAATGGGCCTTATTGATGTTTCTTTGTGTGTGGTAACAAGCCATGTGATGTTATTTCAGATTGCGGTAGTTATTGAGGACAAAGAAATGGTAGATTCATTCATGGGAGGCAAGCCCTGGAAGGCTGGAAAATTCGCATTTAGTCTAAGAATTTCACTATGGTTGGAGCACCTTGGCCTTCGAGCTGGAGAGGTTAGATCCACCAATTTAGAATTCTAGTTTTAGAAGAGTTAATTGATGGTGATTCCATGTCTATAATTTACAATACTTTATCAATAGAGTAACTTAAATTTGATGAAAACTTTCTGCTCTTCTTCCGTCATCTTCTGTTTCATTTTCTTAGATTTAGCTAGTGACCTTTTTGTTTCCTCTTCATAGGTTGGTAAAATAAGTGATCCAGTTACCGAATCAACCTACAAAGATATATGGATGGCGATTGCAAAGGTGAGCACAGCAGATGCCATACTTGATTTGCTTCAGATGTTACAGAAGTGTTGCTTTGTACTTTATTTTATAATCATCATCTTTATTGGGGTAAAGAATACAACTCAAATATAAGTTTGATATAGTGGTAATTTCCTTGCTAACATTTTTGACTTGCATGTCCAACTGACTGCTGGCTGCCATATGTTGTTACAGACAAATACGATGATCTACCAAGATGTTTTTTCTTGTATACCTAATGATCTAATACACTCCAGGTATAGCCTCTTTTCACATTTCCTTCTTTGCTGCTTTCAGTTGCATTGAACTCTCTTATGTAATGGCATGTAGGGTTTCACTTCGGCAATGCATGGTATATTGGAAAGAAAAACTCGGCCACACCACCATCGATCTAGGAATAGCCCCAACTAAGCTAGAAAGTTATCAGGATGGAGATATCAAATGTAGTGATCCCATGGAAAGATTACAATCTGTGAAGGGGCATCTTGTTTCTTTTCCTATGGATTTCATGTGCAAAGAAGATCTAAGACCTGTATTCAATGAAAGTGAATACTATGCATCATCTCAAGTTTTCCACTAACCATACTTATACTATAAGACAGGAGCATACATGTGCTACCTTCTATAAAGGCAAGTTCCAGGTGAAACGAGTAATGTATGTGTACACAAGGAGAGGTCGCTGGAGATTTGGGGTCCGTAGTGCCCATTTTAAGACCTCAGGTGCAAACAAAAGGATGCATAATTCAGAGAGTGAAAGCTAACAATAAACTTTTACTTGCTACATCCTCCATTTTCCTCTTGATTTGGGTTTCGGATGGTTAGTGTTGTAGGGAGTTTCCAGAAAAGGAAGATCACAAATGGCTTCAACCTCTGGCCATGGCAAAGAAGCAAATCCCTCGTTATATGTTGAGAATGGCCCTTGTTACGTACCTTAAACTTCTGTTCATTCATCTATACCTGCAAATTTTTGGGCAGAGGCGAAACTTGTTCAGTAGAAGCAGCTGTCATTTGAGCAGCCAAAAAAATGGCATGACTTTTGATTCTTATTTCGTCTTTTTCATTTGAGGCTCCCCCCCCCCCCCCGCCACACACACACAGAGATTGGGGGGTTCCTTGGCCATTGAATCCATGGCCACTATATCATTTGTATTTAATGCATCAAAAATTGTATCTACCTTATAATTTTATAAATTGAAATCAAACGATTATTTTTCCCTCTGGTTCTGAGGGGCATAATTGGCAATATATTGTAATAATATGTTCTTTCAATTTTACCCCGACTCAGTTGATCAATTTTGAGTTCTAGGGTTAACTAAGTTGATGTATAACCTGATTTAGGTAAAATGGATCAATTTGTGCAATCATAAAAAAATTTAGGGATTTTTTTCTTTTTTAAAGGTAGAAAATAAAGCCACCAAGAATTAAAGAAAAAATTAAGACTAAATTCACCAATTGTGTTTCAATAAATAAAAAAAAAAAACCAATTGTTGTGTTCTCAATTTTGCCTTTACCTAGTTTGTCAATTTTGAATTTCTGGCTGATTAAGCCGGATACAAGTAGATTCTGGTAAAAAGGATTAAACTGTTAAACTGTGCGATTGTAAAACTTTAAAGAACTTTTTAAAAAATAAAGGGACTAAACACTACAGTTATTAAAAATAAAAAAAATTGGGATTAAATTTACCAATTTTTATTACTCCCCTGTAAAAACGTGGAGGGCTTGAAAATGATCTTCAGGAACTAAACATGTTCAAAGTAAAATGTTTAGGGACTAAATTCACTAATTTGCATAAGAATAATTTAGTATTTGGCAATTTCTTTTTATCTAATTATTCGAAGAATAAAATTATGTCTGTGTTTAATTTTAAGATTATGAAGTAATTGTGGAATTTTTCTTCTCTGCTGAAATGAGATACATTCTACTTATGATGGAGGACAAAAGTAAAATTTTGCCATATTGAGTATTATTCTTTCCAAATGTTTTTATTTGTAGGGATAAATTAGGCTAAATGCGTTCTGCACTAATGTGTTAAAGACGAGAGACAGCACCTGCATTAATGCGTTCTTCCTTAGTACATTGACTACATTCCCTCCAGAATTTAAGAAGGGTCAAAGATGTAAACCCTCCGAACTTTGCTCCAGTGCAGTGGAGAAATTTTCACTGTTAGCCTCACCGGGAAGAGTTTTGATTCTCACCGGAAAGTAAAAATTACCTTCTGAATTCGTCTAAAAATATGCATTCTTGTATATGGGTTTCTTGAGTTATCTGTGAAAATGGGTTTTCATTTTTTAAGTGTAATCAATGGCATTGATTGCAAGATCGAATTTTTATCTGCAGATTGAGATTTTGAGGATGCAGTTTTAATGGGATTGTTGATTTGAATTTTGTAGGAGTGGTTAAATGGCAACATCTGCTATTAGTCATGGTGAATTGGTTACTTTACAAGAACTGAATCCCTCTTCTCCGTACTTCAAGCAAGGGGTCTCACTTAGAGTTACTGGAAAGTGAGTTCATTTTTCTGTTTTTAAGCCTAAATATTTGCATTCTGATTTCTTGAGGAAATGCTTCTTGAGTTTTGAGCATTTCATCATCTGTAATACACTTTTGAGTTGCTCAGGGGGTAGTGTAGTTTATTTGATTATGCTCTGCCTTTCAATGGTCTGCTAGCTATGGTTTGATGGCCCAAGTTTTAAAGTTGAATGCTTTCTAGAGGATAGTGGTGGGAATAGAGAGATTTTTTATTTTTTATTTTTTATTTTTGGTGCTAAAATCTGAATTTTTCTATCAGTTTTATAACTAGAAAATAATGTCTCTCATATAGGTGTAGATACGACGACTTCGAGTTTAAAGTATAGCAGAAAAGCAATTCTATTTTGTGTGAATTCATGCTTCAGTAATGGCTGTTAAGGATATATTACTCTTTCTTTGATCTTCTCTGGTGTTCCGGTTGCTGGAATTGTTGTCCTTGCATATTTTCTAAAATCACAAAAATAAATTATGTGGTGGTTTGACAGGCGGCTTTTTGCTCAAAATAAAAAATTTCTGAACTTACTCCTATAATGGACATGTTCGTTCAAGCTGTTAAATTGCCTGGTCTATGTTTTCTTCCAATAGAGCTCATCCATAAGAGTGCAATGTTATTCTAGGTTCAAACTATGTGCTGCCATGATGCTAATGAACATTTACGTAGCTAGAGGATTGTGCAGTTGCAGAATTTTGATGGCCGGTCTAATATAGGATTCCCTACTTTACACAGCAAATCCCCCCCCCCCCTCCCCGGGGGCCTGGGGCAAAAAAAAAAGGAAAAATACTTGGATTAATTTAGGATTCCAAGTAATTGATGGCATATATCATCGTAGTGCAACATGGTTGTTATACCCTCTGAGAAGATCTGTCTATTTTGTGTAGGCTGCAGGAGTATAATGTAGAGACTGCAGTTGCTTTGATTGTTGATGGAAATGCCTCCTTGAAGATTGATGCGCAGCATTTAAATGTCAATCTCCGCATTGGTTTCCTGTATGAATTTATTGGAGAAATGCTTATTCATCCCAATAATGAGGTATGGCAGGCTCTTCTATGCTAACAGTCTTCAGCATATAAGCATCTAATTACTCTGGGCTTGTAATATCCTCCACTCTGACTAAATCTTTTCCAGAATCATTCATTTCATGTTTTACAGTCATAATGGCCCTAAAGCATTTGGATAAACAGGTCAGGGAGGGTATTGCTCGATTTTTTGTGAGCTTGAAATCTTTTTCTCTGTATTATAGATTTAGTGTCATTGATTAATCCCCAAATACATGTTAGATAACAAGAAAAAAAGAGAGACAAATCATTTCTGTGCACCTCAGACTTGCCATATTTGCTACTTGAAGCACGTGTTCCTTTTTCAGATTTGGGCATACTCTTTTTTGCCTTTGAAGTCTTAAATGTGTTGAAAGAAGAGATTATTGAGTATTGAACAAGCAAGTTCAAAAGGTAATATAGCAGACGAAGAAAAAGAATGTGAAAAGAAACTTTGGCTACTTTCAGAAACAGTGCTTTCAAACTAAAAGCAAAAGAAAAAGATGACTTAACATGTTGTGCAAAGGCTTTTGACCCTAAAGAAATCAGGAATATAACCATTCATAGCCCTATAGTAACAGGTAAAGTGTGTAATTTGTTGATGAAATTGACCTGGCACGCCTTTTTACTGCTTGTGTATTGCATTCTTGGAGCATTTAAATCCTCAATAATTTCTTCATATGCAAATTGATCAATGGCTGAAATTTTTGCTCACACACTTAACAGGAATCTATTCTATGCTTTTAATTCTCATGGCAGGCTGTTCTGAAGGCACGAGTAGGTAGGAATGTAGATGGAATGGATCTTAATCTCTACCATCAGTCTCTGCAGCTGTTGAAACAATTTCAAGCTGAGCAGATTAGTGGAAGAACACTCTAGACCATTATCTGTGATCCTGTATATGGACAGAAATCAAATTTCATCACTGTTTTGTAGATAGTTTAGAGAATGATAGTAACATATTTTTGGAAGGGAAGTGTTGAGGAAAACCTAACTTTAATGGTGGTACACTTACAGTCTTCAAATTGGGATATCAATATGCTTAAATATTGTGTGTTCCAAGCAGTGCTCTACAGTGGCTTAACAGGTGAAGGTCTCCAACATGCAAGCAACAAAAAGTGGAGATTGTGGCCCAATTTGAGACTTTTCACTTTTCAGTACCCATGCTTTAGGAATTGAGCATGCTTTGACAATTGAACTATGAGTGAAACACTAGACTATATATGGAGCTATTGGTGTGGTTCATATCATATGGACGAATTTCTTCTTATTAAGCACACCATATTATTTTAGTTTGAACTTGACTTTTGTTATGGCATTCCATTCCCATTCCACTTGATTTGTACTTGATAAAGGGAACTGAACCAAATGCTAGTTCCCTCAAGTATTGCCATCAGGGGACTTGTGAAGCCTGTTTTTAACCATTTTGATTTGCATACCTTTCTATCTATTTGAATGGTTCTAGAGTCATGGCTACTCTTGATCAATGGTTGACTTTACCTATAGTGACTCTGATTAAAAAACTACAAGGAATTGACTTGTTTTTTTATAATCTTTCCCAATATTATCATTCATATACTCCTTTTCCTAGGCCATGAAAAAGTATACTTGGTCCCTCCTGAAAACAGCTCTCCAGCAGACTACATGCATGTGATTAGGCTCTAAAATTGACAAAGAAACTTTGATAATTCCCATTGTGATGATAATCATAAAAAATTATATATACACGTCAATATTTTCTTATACTTGCGTAAAAAAAATTAAAAAAATACTTATAGCGACTCGTACGAATATTTTCAATATATTTCCATAGAAAAGACACATTTCTTGCATATTGCTCCAACAAACAATTAAAAATAACATAATCTGCCGGTATTTTCTTATAATAATTATCTTTCTTTATCATTATCATTAGTACTTGGCCATGGTTATAGCAGGGCATATGGTGTCACCATAACACCAAAATGTAGCTTTCAAACAATCATTAACTATTAATACCTGATTAAGAGAGATAATAAGACTTAAACACCATTATACTTAGTATAACATTAATTTGTTTTTATTTAATATCTAATATTTAATATTCAATGATCAACGATAATGCAAACAATAATAACCAACTATTCTTCCCAATTACCGACCTAAATTTGTATGAATCTTAAACCACAAAAATAGTTTAATTTAATACTCAGACCAATATAATAAACGGCTATACGTCATAATCCAACTTCTCCCACATATTTTGATTATTTTTTATTCTTCACTGATTAGTTCATTGCAAATCTTTAAATATGCTTAGTCATAGTCAAATTGATTTCTTAAACTACCTTGTCATTTCAACATTGACCTTCATTACCCTTCAAAATTAGATAAAAAATTTTGAGTTCTTAAACCTTCGTTTTATAATTTTAGTTACGAGTTTTAATTTAGTATTTATTATAGAATTTCGTGTTATGGTATGGAATTTACTTTTTAATGATACTAATGATTATTAGCTTAAGTTAATTATTTCGCACCCTCCCATCTTTCTTTTTTCTCTCCTTATATATACATTCCTAATGGCTAAAAATGTAAATTTGCAAACAGATTAGAGGGGTCTTATTGTAATTTCAATTGAGCCAAAATGTACGTTTGCATTGAAGCTGTATATATGAGACAGATGCTCGTGGCTTGAGGGAGGCACTGGAATGGAGTATAAGCTACCTGAAGGGTCGAATTCTCCTTTAAAGATCAGTCTATCTAGCCGGAATATCACCGGAGCTTGTCCGGAAAGTGGGTTCTTCCGGGGGACTGCTAGAGTTTTATAGTTCTCATGGTTGGCTTGATATAAAACAGTCAGCACACCAGGTATCATCATCTGGTGAATTTCTCGTATTATTCTTTTTGTCATGTTCTATATTTCTCGTATTACTTGTATTTTTTATTTTTTATTTTTTATTTTTTTCTGGGCATGAGTGAGATGATTGTTATGATACAGTAATTTGCTGAAGTACAGAAAATGTATATAGTAGATTACTATAGCTTGGCTCTGGGTTGGTTGAGAGTTCTTATTTGCAATCTTCATACTCTTTTGTGAGCATAATTATAGCCTGAAGTTGCAGAAGCTGTTTGAATAATTAGTTGATCGAGAAATGATAAAATCCTATTTGATCTTCTTGGTTTATATACAGAGTTTGAGGGATTACATGATGTGATGATGTCAATTTGTCTATACTATAAGCCGTTAGTTGCTTGTGGAAATTTTTTCAGACTGGAAATTGGGAATTTAGTGATTTTCCATTGCTTACATGAGAAAATTTATTAAAGCAAGCATGCTAGGCACTCTCTAGATGTTATTAGTTATCTGATTGATGTGATTTTTAGGACTTGATTCCTTTTGCTTAAATTAAAATAGGTGGGGGGGGGGGGGGGAGGGAAGGTAGAAGGAAGAAATGGTTCTATTTGGGAACAAAGGGAATTAGAAACAGAAGAATATCTTGGCCTTATTTCTTTTGTAGTTTGAGTGGATATGCATTTATCAAAAGTCCATCTTTCAGTTGCCCGTAGAAAAACCAATTCCAACGAGCTATAGTACTATCCACTTTGCAATGATTCCCATTGATTAACAATTGAAATATAGATTAAACATACACCAAACTGTTACTCAATCTGATTAATCAGCATTGAAGTCTTCCATGTTATGAAGACTCTTTTTACTTCTTGCTTCAGGATAAATTGTATCAAGATGGTACAGCTTGCTACTCTCTTCACAACTTTGACAAGGAATATGTCCGTCAGGAGTGGGAAGAAAAACAGATTAGATGTTGGAAGGGAAGCTGCAGATACACTAGCGAAGGAAGCTAGAAAAAATGAAATGATGATCACTACTTCTGGCATAGTTAATGTGAACAAGTCTAGCAACATGGCTTCAGTTTATTCTAAACGTGGAAGGAAGGGAATGAATCAGGATCGATTTGTTGTATGGGAGGTATGGATCATGTTATATGTAAAGAATAATCTAGCTAGGCATACAATTTTGTAACTATCTACTACAATTTCAAAGTTGATTGTTCATTGCCATTAGTTTTACTTTTCAGGGGTTTGGTTGCCAAGAAGACATGATATTCTGTGGCATCTTTGATGGGCATGGCCCCTGGGGCCATTTTGTTGCCAAAAGAGTAAGAGAACTGATGCCATCTTTTCTGCTATGCAACTGGCAAGGAACTCTTGCTCAGCATTTACTCAAGCCTGATGATGAATTGGATATAGATGGAATCCATTGCCAGTTTAATATATGGAAGAAATCTTACTTGAAGACTTGTTCTGCAATTGATAAGGAACTTTCACAGTTGCCTGGGATTGACGCATTTTACAGTGGCTCTACCGCTTTGACAATTGTCAGACAGGTAATGGAAACATGTGCTATCATTTTAAGTTCCGCCATAGATGAGATAGCTCGATACGCAAGTCTGAAAATGATTATGATAATCTCGGGAGAAGAAATTGGAGGAAGTTAATCCATAGATGTTCTGTAGACTTGTTAAATATATATAAAAAAAATAGGAGACTGAAACTTTGTCAAAAAGAAGAAACAAGTACCATCTTTGCTTTCTACACCAAGATTGCTCCTTCCATAATATTGGATTAGGATTCTGTCACATAAATGTGGTAACATTTTTCATTTTCTAAAGGAACAGATTTATCAAAGTCTCAAGGATAATTATTCAACCATGATTCTTCTTGTGATTGCATTTCCTAAAAATCATTTCTTTTGATGCTTCCAGGGTGATCTATTAGTGATTGCCAATATAGGTGATTCCAGGGCTGTGTTGGCAACATTTGATGATGGTAGCTTGGTGCCAATACAACTTACTGTTGACCTCAAGCCGAATTTACCTCGTGAGTTCTCTCCCTCATGCTCTTTGAGGAGTTGTAAATGTTACTCATAAATGTTCCCTCATCTTTACAGAAGAAAGTGAAAGAATAACACAGTCAAAGGGCAGGATATTTTCCTGCCACGATGAACCAGGTGTATATAGAGTCTGGATGCCAAATGGAGACACAATTGAAGGTCCAGGATTAGCAATATCAAGAGCCTTTGGCGACCACTACATAAAAGATTTTGGTCTAATTTCTGAGCCAGAATTAACACACAGAAGAATAACCAGAAAAGATCAATTTGCCGTTTTGGCAACAGATGGGGTAAGTTTTACACCTACCCACTTTTTGGAAGGACAATACACGAGTGTGATAAGCTAGCTCATCATATTCAAATATATGACTTTACTTTGACATTTCAGCAACAAAATATCAGGAAACACTTATGCCTTTGAAGTACACGAAACGTCTAATTTGCCAAGAGTCTGTTGAAACTGTGGTTGTGTGTGATTGAGATATTTTGCCCACCAAAGCTTTTGCCAGTACATGAATTATTAAAATGTCTTATCTTGTTACATTATTGATTGAAAACATTGTCAAAGACATCTTGTCCTATTGCATTCTTCATCGATGAAACCAAGCATCCTGGCTTGTTACAAACTTGAGCCTCTTATTAATTATATCACTGACACTAAGAATCATAATGGAAGATAATCATAATTTTCTGTTTTCTTAGGTCTGGGATGTTATCTCTAACCAAGAAGCTGTAGACATCGTTTCTTCGGCACCAGAGAGAGAAGAATCGGCAAAGAGGTTGGTAGAACATGCAGTTGGTGCATGGAAACGTAAGAGACCTGGCATTGCAATGGATGACATATCAGCCATCTGCCTCTTTTTCCATGGTTCTTAAGCCAAGTTCACCAAAGTTGCATGAAACACATGTTCATATCATATAGAATGATGCTGATATATCAATTCTCAAACACATAGATGTGAGTTGAAGCTGAAATGACCCTTTCTAGCCCTAATAATGTAAGAAGCAGCGCCATTTTTGCCATTCTCTTTTTCCTTTTGATGGATCCTTTCTTTTCCTTGATTGACCCCCCCCCCCCCCCGAGAATGTGATGCTTCAACAATGCTTTTGTCCCCGGGCATTGGCACAACAATGCTTCAACATGCTTCTAACAATTTTCTTATCGGTGGCGATAGGGTGGGTTCGAATCTCACTAATCGTGATTTGCTTTCTCTGTGCGCATCAATGTATAGATCTAATGGAAATTCTGCAATCAATTATTATTAGAATCAGAACTGTTGTCCAAGAAATCAACTTAATTCATAAAAAAAAAATGCTTTTTAAACCCCTACCCCCACTCCTCCTTTTTTTCCCCTTAAAGAACAAAATTCAAGTAGTGGAGGGATTATGCTGATCAAAAGCAAATAGTATGTTAGGTGAGGTTCGGTTTTCCACCATACCTTTCAACCCCAATAAGTTAAAATAAATTATAGATGCGTTTTAAAAAAAGTTTAGCATTGATGATATTACCAATATTAATTACTTTTGCACTAGTTATTGAATTAATTATTCACATATATCAAATTAGGTCAAATTCAAACTTGATTATATTATACTGGTTCAATCTGAGTTTGAAAATTTAAACTTTCAACTTTGCTAATCAATTTTTTAACGAACTCAAACTTGAATAAAGCTAAATCTCCACTCAAATTCGAGTTATTTTTTAAAATATTTTTAATTTAGAATTTGAAAAATAATAAATATATGTGGCTCAATGAAGCAAGTATTTCAAAGTTTAAGCACAATTCGATTGCTTAATAAACTGACTCGAGCTAGAATTTAACTAAGCAGCTCACGAATCGTTCAAATCGTTTGCAGATATATATATATATATGCCAAATTCATTAATTTCATGATAAAAGATTATATTAAGTATTAAAGTGTTTATAATTTATTACTTTGTCAAAAAATATAAGTCATTGGGTCCACTTTTACTCATATTAATGAAATTTTATGTCCCTAAAATGTCCTTAATTATTATATCTTGGAAATAAGATTGAGAAAATAAAGTTTGTTTTGAAAAAAATAAAATATAAATATATTGCCTTGAAAATAAAAAGGAGGTAAAATGAGGGATGAAAATAAGATGAACATGATTTTTAAATGCATCATGACATTTATTGAATGTAGCACATTTTAATGGTGAACTCTCCAAAATTGAATTTTACATATAAACATTGGTGCTTGGCTTTTTGTGGCTTGTGCGTGGCTTCCAGATCCGCGCATTTTTTTTTTTTTGCACAATAATGTACAATCATTTATAAAAAAAAAAAATTGTAGTATTCATTTGAAATTATTCAAAATGATTTCATTGATTTACAATATGTCTTTACTACCAAAAATATTTTCAATAGTCGAAATAATCTTATTAATTGGACACAAGATATAGAATGATATGTAATAATCATTTTTATTCTTAATCTTATATATCATTTTATTTTCAAACTTATGTATAATTTTTTTTTTAGTATTACGAATATAATATAATTAGTATTATCATTAAATGATATATTATTATTTTTATTTAATAATATTAGTATTATTAATATCATATTATAGTATTATTGTTATTTAAATATTGTAATAATAGATTATTAGAGTATACATCTATTCATATGGGGGATTATTCAAAGTGTATCTATGTAATGTTTTATTTAAATTGGTATTATTTTTGTATTATTTACTATTTATATTTTCTATTATGCTTTGGTATTTATTATCATCATTATGATACATAATGATATGTAAGTTTGAAAAAAATAATACATAAGTCTGAAAATAAAAATGTTACATAAAGGAAAACAAATCACAAATGTTACATATTTATCGAAGTGCATACAAAAAAAATCAAATCTTTTTCATACCAATTGTATTTATAAATCGATCAATAATAAAGTACGTGTTATTATAGTGCCCTATCTATTCAGCCCAATTAATAAACTCATCTGAATTATTGAAAATATTACCGATAATAAAAACATATAGTAAATAAACGGGATTTTTTTTGAATAATTTCAAATGAATTATACAATATTTTTCAACAAATAATTATATATGAGTATTAAAAAAAATGCATGACTCTTGAAACTATGTGTTATGTTTTATACGCGACTTCAGAAGTCACGTACTTATATTTGTATATAAGATTATTTTGAAAAGTTCGTCTATAAATTGTGTTATACTTAATAAATCATATGTTGCATTTAACAAATTTAAAAATAAATAAAGATAATATTAAAATTTAATTATTAAATATTCATAAAATTCTATAAAATATTTATATTTTGATAAAAAATAAAATAATTCAATAATTTATATTTTTAATCAAACATAGTATGGCAGTCAAATCATGAATTTTTAATCGAATAAAAATATTTTATTGATTAGTATTATATTATATCTATAAAAAGAAAGGTATTAACGATTCTCCTTGTTCAAAAAGCAGATTTTGGACCAATTGATAGAAGATTAAACAATTCAATTAATTGAATAATTATTATATACTTATTAAATGAATGTTAAAGAGATAATTTTATTTTATTCTTTTAGATAAAAACAGTAACCACGTGGGTCTAATCAGATTCGGCGCACATGAAAATCATGGCCAAAAATTTCAAGTATGCCTTCTTTTTACCAAGTTCCATTTTCCACCACTACCTGCCCACCTTCGACGGCTGCCGAGCTTTTATACAGTACGGCGTTGATCAGTCTCCCCTGCCGTACCAACTGGGGACTCTTTCTTATTCGCGTAAAGCATTTACCACGTGATTTTCATGCTTAAATTCACCTCCCCAATTCCTTTTACTCGCTCCGCCACACCTCTCCTCGTCGCAGTCCCCACAGCAACGATTCGTATACAAACACCAC
The DNA here is from genome assembly GCA_019593545.1 of Apocynum venetum. Taxonomy (NCBI): domain Eukaryota; kingdom Viridiplantae; phylum Streptophyta; class Magnoliopsida; order Gentianales; family Apocynaceae; genus Apocynum; species Apocynum venetum. The sequence goes on from SRSM01000127.1 coordinate 5,072,782, forward strand.
GTCTTCTTGCTTCTCCTCTCCCCTACTCCTTCAAATTCTTCAGCTACCGGAGGAGATCAATCTCCGACACCATGCCGTCCAGTGACCTATTTTGTACTTATCCGATTGAACTCAAAGACGAGTCCGATTTCGACCAAATTGTTTCCTCCGACGGCCTTATTTCCATATGCGGCTTTGGTTCTCTCCTCTCCGGTTCGTGCTGTTATTATGATTGGTTGTTTCCTTTTTGGTTCCGTATTACGAAGAGGTAATTACTGATTTGATGAATTTGCTGATTTTTGTTGTCGGAGCAGAGAGGAGTGCTCGGAGTACGTTTCCAGACTTGATCAACTTCAGAATGGGAAAATTGAGTGGATTCCGGAGGGTGTTTGCTCATGTTGCTCCCATTTTCTTCGAGCGCGGCATTGCTAAACCCGAAACTAAGGTTTTCCTTTTGCATTTCTTTTTAGTGTGTTTTCATTATGGAGAAACGATAAGGCTTGCTTGGTTAATAAAAAGATTGAATCTTTTAAAACGGGTTCAAATTCTACTCCTGAGGCTTATAAAAGGAGATGAATTGATGCAGTCCATAATCAATTAAAATAGCTTGCTTTAGTTATAAATCAAACAATTAAAGCATATCTTTACCTTCTCAAAAGGAAAAAAAATCTGATCTTTAGTTCAGGTGGACATTGTAGTATGCTATGCTCAAATTAAGCTATTAGTATTACCATAGTTCTAATTAAGTTTGAAGTAGTTTAGTAATTGCAACATATGCATTAATTATGCTTTGTGATATGCTAAAAGTTGAATGGAGATTGTTGTAGCAATCACTCTAAAGCTTTACTTTGCTCTCTGAGTTATTACTTTTTAGGATTTTTGTTTCGCATTTTATGGCTGCATGATGATCTTTGAAGAATCTTACTTGAGATAATTATAGGTTTTCACTCTAATGCTATGTTTTGTTTTCTGAATTATTACTCCTAGGCCTTCAGTTTCATGTTTTAGGGCTGCATGATGATCTTCGTAGAATCTTTTCCTTTATATCTTATAAGTTCAGAAGTGTTAAGTTGTGTGTTGTGTCAAAGGAGATGCATAATTATTTATGGTAGGATTTTTCTCTCTTTACCCATCTGTTGGACGATAAGGAGAAATCTTCATTGGCAGTTTTTGATATGGTTCCGTGTTGTACTTCTTTACATAAACCTTGAGACTTTTAAAAAGAACCTAGGTTTTCTTGACCAAATCTCCCTATTGATCTCACAGGAGATATCGAGTTTGAGTGTGGAACCTTGTGAAGATGAAAGCTTGGTCATTACTATTTTTGAGATTCAAAGATCAAAGGTATGTATATTCTCCTAATCTCCGAAAATCTTATTCAAGTATTGCGCTTGAGATGCTGATTGTACTTAATGTCTTATGGCAAAGTCAGATTCCATCATTTATTGAAAGGGAGCACGAGTTCCGTTTTTTAGCTGTGAGTCCTGATTACTCCTTTTTCTTTAATATACATATATATATATATATATATATATTGAACTTTAGACAGACAAATCAATCTTTTGCATTTTGGCTGATAGGGTATTTGCTTTATCTCCTTTTTTAGGTGATCCCTGAAACACTAAATGGGCTGCTTTATACTAATCCTGCGGTAAGTCTTGATAGAATATGCAAACTGTTGTTCCAGGAGTTATTAGTGTCTCTGCCGTAATGGGCTTGTGAAATTATTTTGTGGCATTTTCATTCTTGATATTGGTGCAGGTCCTTTGTGCTCGGTATAGCGATGAGGAATATTTGCAGAATAGGTGCAAAGGTGATTCCTGGAAACTATTTTGAAGCGTCTTTTTCTCCTTTTTGAGTGAAGATAGTTCAAACCACACTTGTACTTCGATTTATACCTATAATCTTTGGTTTAATAGGATACATCTGCCATCACATTAGACTGTCCTAGAGAAAAACAGCTTACCTGCATGCATGGGAAATTATGCATATAAAATGGAAACTTGGAACACTTTCCAATAATTTTTTGTATAAAGACTTATCTTGATTCTTAATATACTTTGCCAGCATCTGGAACATAAATTGTTGTTGTGGAAACTGCACATGATTAATTATCATTAGACTGGTTTCAAAGAGATATCTTCTTAATTACCCTTGTTGATTCTAGTTCATCCTTGCAAGCAATGATTCTCAATTTTGTACCATGCACTAAAACAATAACAGACTGTATCACTTGATGTATTTTACAGGAAATAGAGAGATATTTTTCCAGCTCTATGGATGCTATGACATTGACAAGATTTGGCGAGATGATATCTTACCTTGTCGAGTTTATCTGCGGCATTGGTGAGTGACTTGTTTTCGGATTCATGCTTGCTGAGTAAATCTTTTAGTTTTAAGGTGTTTTTCATCTAGGATGATGTCATTGTATCTACTGGTTCAGTGGTTTGCAAGTCCTTTTCAGATGATGCGTTTGTTTGAGCTGGCATTTTGTATGTCCCATCATGACCTGTTTTCAGCATATACTCTATACTGTTACTCCAAGAACCTTTTCTGGACATCTTTGTTTTTTTGGGTGATAATTGTGCTTGAAAATTCTTTATACTTCAATAATATTACATTAAATTGTGCATAAGTTAAAGATTATTAACGCACTCCGCAGTGTTTTGGCAGCAAAAAATCTTGGTGATGTTGCCTATGATAACTTTCTGGATCATACTTTCCTTGGTGACCGTAAATCAACCATCCGTGAATACTTGAGGACAATTGGTTCAGGCATTATGGAAGAGGATCCTCCAGGACCACTAAAAGAGCGATATGGTGGTTGATGTAAGATACTTCTGCAAGCTTGGATTGATGTCAAATCTGGCATGTTTGAGATTCATCCTAGTATTAACTTAGTTAGCAATGATGTTCTGGGAAAAATCTAAGTGCAGTCCAAAGTACTAAATTGTATAGTATAGTGGGTAGCAGAATGATCTGAATGTTGTTGCTCCAATCATCCCTCTCGGGATGAAAATTACCTTGAAGCAGTGGCTTTGATCCGTACTTCTAGCTATATTAGCAAGTAGTAAAATCTCCTTTTATTTGTTGGTTGATTCATTCCACTATTATATTCCGGGAAATTCTTGAAGATTGGAAGTTGAAAAAGCTTATTTTGCTCTTGAAAGCAATGCATCCGCCGTGTGTTTGTCTTTTTTGTTCTTCTCATAGTTGTACTCCCTTCGTCCAAAATCAAAATCAACCGTCCCAATTGACGTTTTTATGCGTATTAAGGAATTGTTGAGTTAGTACATAGTATCATATTTAATTATTCATTTTCTCTCATCTGTTTAAGAATGAGAATTAAAAAAGTCTTCTTAATTTTTTATTAAAAGAACCGAAAGTCAACATTAGTGATAATGAAACAGACCAATAAAGCAGGGATTCGAATAAAGGTATAGAAAGGAGAAAAGTCATAAATGCTTTCCTCGTTTAAAAGTAGAACAAATAAAAAATGAAAGTAGAACTAAGACAAATAATTTTAAATCAACTAAAAAGGAAATTAGAACCGTCAGTTTGAAAAGGAGAAAGGCATCTAAACAATTCAGAGAGCTGTTTAAAATTCCACAAGTAATGCCGTATACAAGGCTTTTGCTTGGTTCAATGGTTGACGTCTTGATTTGTAGTTCAGATAAAGCAACGGATCAATACCTAAACTTGGACTTTTCCCATGGGAAAAATATTGCTATATGTACTAACATGTCCTTTATCAGGCAAAATGCCTATATAGTAATCCACATCTTTTTCACATTGAAGCTCCAGTGCTGATTTAAAATTTGTCGGTCCTCAAATTACTTGTAAGAGAATTCACTTTATTGACAGTTGAAATTTTTTCTTTTTTCTTTTTTGCCCTTAGACATTGAAAGCAACTGAAATGTTAGCCCTCATAACTAATCAATGAAAATGGCAATGAATCTGTATAATTCAGCTATTTGGCATTTAAGGTTACATAACTAGTCCTCCTGGCTCTCTAACACCATGATCAATTGCTCCATCGTCTTTTTGTACATAGGCATATAATGATCATTAATCATGGTCCTGGACAATCGTAATTTACTATACAATTCTCTTGGCGTTTCATATATGCCTACTTGCTCTTTCGTAGAACCATCATGATCAAAATCATCAGCTACAGATAATGGAACAGAAATCATATGCATTATCCTGCCTGGGGGATAGAACCGCAGATTATCTGAGACATCTGAAGAAGAAATTGGTGTATGGCTTTCCACTGCATCAGCCAGAACCTTTTCCTCTTCAGTGATCTCTTTAACTGCGGCTGCTTCCTCATCTTCCTCTTGCGCCTGGATATCAGATTCACTCTCCCGCCTCTGAAGTTCCTTCTCCAATTCATACCAAAGCTCACCTTCGGTGATGTCTTCTAAGTTAGAACCAGCAATAACTCTGTCCACCTGAGTGAGTTCCTCCTCTTCTTCAGTTTCATCTCCTGAACTACCGTTTGAAGAACAGCACTCCACATTAGGTCCCCTGGCTTTCGCCACTTCACTTACACTAGATACATCTGTTATTTCAGTGATAAGAGGAGTTTCAGGCAAATCATCTGATTTAGAATTTGATGATGCATGCACCACACGACGACGAGGACCAATACATGACCATGATGATAGGGAAGAACGAGTCCTAACAACTGCTTGAGCTACATCTTGTGCACGCTTCATGACTACCTGTGATTTGCCTCGCAGTCGCCAATACATTAGCAAATGGACAGAAAGTAATAGAAAAACATGTGGAGCATTCATCATTGGCAAGTAAATAATTATCAGGTGGTTTGAGATTGTAGGACCACTAGATCAAAAAAGACTTGAGAACCACAAGCTCATTAGGAAATTGTGTCAAGTGAGGACAAAGGGAAATAATGAATTTTAAGTTGGGAGAATTGAAAGTTTGAAATGCTCAAGAGATTGTAGTCCATCATATGCAATAAATCTTCTTACCCGGGTACTGCTTGAAACAGGTCGCAACAGTGCACCAGCACCTGCAACCTTTGCCTTTGCATTAGCTATAGATGGAAGTCGAGACCCAAGAGCAGTGGCAGAGCGATAAATCACATTTAAAACTTTATTGTGCTCAACTTGATCACGCAGATCATTCAACCAAGCTGATGCTGTTACCTAATAGAACATAGTCAGAAGATACAGAAGTCTTATCAGCCAAATATGGGCCAGGAAATTTAGTGTCATAAATATACAGTATGTGATATAGACATTTCCGCACGAGACAAAACCCCAGACCTCAGAACGAAGATCATCCACCGAAGCAGCAGAAAATGTTGGGACCAGATCAGAGCCATTAATTATTGTAGAAATGAAGTGCTTTCCTGATTCTGCCAGCTCCCATGTCATGCAGGCAGCTATACAAAAACAATAGAATGTAAGAAATAACAATTAGGACTTGGTAAAAGAGATTCCTACCTTCATAACAAAGGCACCTTCGATTGAATTATAAAAACTACTTCTACTATAAAACAGTTTTCGCTTGTGAATTAAAAAGTTCTCAAGGACCAAAAACAAAACTTGAAATTTACATATGATTGAATTGCTATTTGTAACCAAGTCAGGAATAATTAAAATGAAACTGACATAGGCTTGTTTATTATAACAAAGTCAAGTAAGTGGTCAAGGAAAAGAAGTTCTACATAAACAAAGGCAAATTAAATGGATCCCCTAAACTTTAAAGCCTTGAGACACATGATTTCATATTTCTCAGATCTTTGTTAAATCAGATCCCAAAAAACTGAGCTAAGGATAATACATGTTGTTTATGTAAATTAGAAGAGGGAGCTCCAGCTATGAACAAAAATGCACTTTCACGCCCATTAAAAAAAACACTGAAATTCATGTCCCTTTTAGAAAGAAAGACCGAAATACCCTTCATAAATGGATTCATATTAGAAGCTTTAATTAAGACTACTAAAAGATGGTGCAAAGGGGGCAAAAGCAGTTAATGCTATCATGACAAGTAAAAAATAAAAAATTGAAATCTCCATTTGTTACAAGTAAAAAAGGCCAGAGAAAATACTATTCATTGATGTACCTAGTCCTAAAAAATTTTGGTAAAATTTCAACATTTCTGGTCAGGTTTTCCGAAAGGCATATTCAAGCTAAAAATCTTCATATTCTGACTAGACTAAAACTTGAAGTAAAACTTAGCATGCAGTGTCTTTACGTCAAATGTATAGTTTTAAGTGTTCAAATTATATGCCTTATTTATTTCAAAAAAAAAATTATATGCCTTATTCAACAGAAACCATCATTTAATCTTATAACAAGGTCGAATGTTATACATGGTTCCAAATAAAGAAGGAAACATGATTCCATCACCATACCATAGATACATTACTATAGCAGATTGTGACTCACCTGGTGCAAAAGTTATACATGAGATTGAGGACAATTCTTTCTGTTCCCGAAGGATATATGTGAGTAGTGCAGCAGTACCACCACCAAGAGAATGGCCAACTATCTGTAACCCAAGAGAAGCCTAGTCAGAATACTAATTTTAGCAAATCATATCCAAAGTGAATTCTGACACATGCATGTACAGCATCCGAAACTGAAAGGCGCTTGATTTTGGACAAATGCAGATATAAGCAATCACAAGATGATAAAGTTATCTCTCACATGCTATCCAGATTCTACATGATGATGCATGCCATACACATAACTCCTGCATCAAATGAGACATCTAACACCCAGTCAATTTTCCTAACAAAGAACTTGCTTCCACTGTCGATTAAAATAGTATGCCTCCACTGTTAATTACAGCTTTGGACATCAATATTATGAATAAGGTTGAAAAACATCTGAAGAAGAAAATTAATAAACCTATACAATGAGCAAAGCAAGATCCCAACTCCACTCAGATTACTAAGTTCCATAACACATTTCAAGCAATGTCCCCATTTAAAACCATCCAAACATGAATTGGTAAAGTAAAGAGGAGATCCCCATATATGCCACTGTCACCCTTTTCCAGATTTTCCCTCTCCAATTCCAAGAAACATGCACACATACTTATTCACGTATATTTCAAGAGAGGAAAAAAAAAACAATATTAGGTTTGTTGACTGATGGAGAGAGAACAAATAGTGTCTACCTTGACTTCATAGTAAGGCTTTTCTTGCAAAGCCTTGAGCAGAACAGGAGTGCAAAGCTTAGCAATCCATCTAGCAGCAGCAACCATCCCACAATGCGCATATCCCAAGACTAGATTGCATATTCCTCCATCATCTAGAACTGAATGGTGAAATGGGACTACAGCGCCTGTTGCTGCAGTCAATGTGTCTTTGATGCTATGAGTTCCTCGAATTAGAAGAAGGAAGCATTTGGAATCTTTGTCACACAAAATGGTAAATGCAGGTTTCAAAAGCTGCAATAAGTAACTTAGGAAATAAGTATTTCAGAAGGCACCACATACGAATGACATACTGCAATCAATAGTCACATACCCCTGCTTTAGGCTTTTGAAGAAGGACATCTGCTTGAGAATATCCTGCAGACTCCAAAAATACAGCAAATGGTTTCTTTGAGAAAAGATAACATAGCGTCAACAACTTCAAATAATGATACAACAGAGCCACTATTTCAGGGTCATTCAACTGTACAGAATTTTCCCCAGCATATACTCTTGCAACTTGTAGGTTACCCTGCATAAAATTATTCAAATATCAAATTTAAAATCATTAGAACAAAGGAAATGTGTTTAATGATTCAGGGAAAAAAATCTAGATCACAGACACTTATTTTCCTATTGCATATAAAATTAAGGAAAAAAATACAACCAAATAATAGCTTCTTATAACATATCAAAAAACTCGATGAAATATGTCTGCAAGACAGAGATCCTTAATAGTGACACTTCCAGCCATTCAATTGAAGAATTCATTGAAAAAGGAGTCGTCCAATATATACTAGGATGACAAATGTAAGCAAACACGTTCGAAAGATTGCATTATTTTAAAACCCTTTTTTGGCACTTCCAGGGAGCACTATATGACTGAAGCAAAAATAATAGAAATTGTATATTCTCAACAGCCATTGAATTTTAGCCAGCATCATATTCGTCGTGTTTGCAAAACATTTTAAATGCATCGTGTCTGCATCCTAATCAAGAAAATACTACTACACAGCATTACATCAGCAGACCACACAACACACACCAGAAAGCAGGCAGCTTTCTTTGCAGCAAACAGTTTACCAACATATTGTAGCACAACCAGAAAATGAAATCTCCATAAATGATAGCTTAAACAGGTTGCCTAGAATATAAGAAAACCCCTCAATGGAAATAGTTCAAAGAAAGAACAGAGAAAATCATCCAAAGCCGAAACCTTTTTTCTTTCCTTCTTTTCGAAGATACGAAACTTGAATTTCCTCTTTATGTTTTGACATAATAAGATCTTTTTAAGGGAAAAAAAATTCAAATTTCTTTACCTGCCTACGAATAAGATAATTAATTCCAAACGCTAAATCCCCAATCGGCCATTTCCCTAAAGTCTCCGAATAAGTAAATCTAAGCGTTTCCGACAACGTCGTAATCGTCTCAAACCACGTCGCCGGAGCTTGAGCAACTGCCCTTCTAGACAACCTCCGCCTCGTCAATCTCTTGGAATACTCCTCGCCACTTTTATCATCATCATCCTCCAGTTTTGCCGATGATCTCCTACTCAATACATAGTACAGCAGCACAACTGCTGCAGCCGCCGTTGCCATTGTCGTTGCAGCCATCAGATCACAATCTTAAATGCGTACAATTATATACAATTGCAAATACCTTACAGAAAAAATCAACTCCCTCTACAACACTTCTCTCACAATATCAAGCTCCGAAGACAAAAAGCAAGAGCTTTAAATCGAAATTAAGAAAAATAAAATCCCATTAAAGAATCAATCAAAACAATTCCAAAATTATGCCCTAAATCGAAAACCGAGGCGGGTATAACTAAGTCAAATGAAATTGCTGCATTGCTCTCAATGGGAAACCGCGTCTGAGAAGGAACGGAGAGGGAGAGGAAGGGTAGAAAGGAGAATTGAACAGGTGGAGGTAGCCAGGGGCGGAGGAAGGAAGACAGCGTGCGGTGGTGGAAATAGCCGTAGAGGTGGGGACTGGGGAAGAAGAAGACAGGGGAGGAGTAAAGTGGCGGGTAAGAGTGTGGGGTCGGGTGTTAAGGATTACGGACTCGGCGGAGCCGATCCGCTGAAAATGAAATATTTTAGCTGAATTATGAAAACAGTATTTTATTATTATTATATTTTCTTATAAAAAAAAAAAAAAGGTGTTACTTTCTATAAATCATCCAAAATCGAATGGCTACTCTAACTTAATACTATAAAAGTAAAAAAAAAATTTGTTATTAATATTCGTGTTATTAGTATCTTTAATATTATGATCACATGATATTTTTAAAAATTAAAGAATGATTATTAAAATTTTAAATTTTAATTTTTTAAAAAATAAATAAATATTCAATTTCAAATAAAATAAAATATTTTAATTTTAATTTTTATTCATATAAAACGTTTTTAGATTTTGTGAATTTGAGGTCAAAATCAAATAGTCATAAAAAATAATTAAATTAACTAATTAAAAAATACTATATGATTATCAAATTTATTTGAGCTTCTATTCCAAATAAATTATTTCAAAATCCGAGCATAACATTATTAAAAAAAATTCAACCTAAACTAATATAAACTAATATAGGAACTCATTCTTGAAAATATTAGATCAAAGATATTGCAGTTCAATAATAAATGCACTTCTCATTTCTCAATGTAATAAAAAAAAATATTGAAAATATTTCAAGAGTGTAAGTATTTATTATAAATACTTATGATAAGAAAATTATTATTCAAAATTGATGTTTCGAATTTGACAGTATACTAATTTTTATTTTCCAGTTTTTTTTTTAAAAAAAATTATCTTCTCCTCACTTATTCTTAATGTATCGTTTGGATAGGAACTGCCGAACTGGAGTCGTGTAAAGGTTTAGCCGGAAAGCAGTATATGGATCCGTGATGGGTGGGCCCTCCACACTGGGGTCCGTTTCATGAGTTGCATTTACACTTTTTGTGGTGGTAGTGAAGAGTCCAGTGGACCAATAATGTTTCCGTGAGTCAGAATTAGGTCGCCTACGTGGGCCCAAGTAAATAAATGAAATTTCTCAAACACAAAAAAAAAAAAAAAATTCAGCATTCATGTTTTTGTTTTTATTTTTTAAAAATATTTCAATCTAATTATTACTTTTTAAAAATAGAAATATTTATTTTAAAATTTTACTAATTATATTTTAATTTAAAATATTTATATCTTAGAAACTCGTGTAATCTTACTATTAACTATAATAATAATAAGTATATTTTGATAAGATTATTTTTAATTATGAAACTAAATAAGATATGAGCATTTAATTTTAGATAATAAAAAATAAAATTTGTAGAGTTATTGATCGGTTGAAAATTTAGTCTATCATTTCTTAATTATAGATACATCATAACACTATTTTGAAAGAATCACGGTGTTCAAGTGGCTCTAAAAGAGGATTCTCTTTATCCTCTTAGAATCGATGCCTCCAAAGTTATAACATCACTAAACCTAAAAGAATTTGCAAAAGATGGTCAAATAAATACGAAAGATCATCAAAGGAACTTAAGTCTTTTGAACAAAGTTTATACATACATATCAATAAAAAAAAATTCTTAAAATAACTTTATTTATTTTTATTGAAATTATTTTTATTATTACTTCATTTTCATTCATAGGACTAATATTAAAAAAAATTAATAAAATATTTTTAAAAAATCATAAAATGATTTATGGCAGTGGCAACACAAAATCATCTGTGATGAAATATATATTCATAATATCCGATCTACTTGTGTCGAAAAATCTTGGGAACGAGTATAACTTAATCTCTGAGTTCAAACCATCGAGCCCAGCACCAGCAGCACACTTCTTTGCATCATCCCATATTGTCTTAAACCAAAGCCATAGATCATAGTTCCGAGGGTACCATACAGTTTCTACTTTACTTTTCACATGCAACATAAGGTTTTGTTAAATATTGTACTACAAACCTCACTTCACTTACCTACTTATTTAGTAAATGCCCTTCGTTGTCCTTCCTTGAGTGTGACCAATCAGTTCACAACCTACTGCTCTACTCTAATACTATTCAGGATCCCACTCAGATATATTTCTTAGTAGGAATAAAATAGAAAGTCGAAAGATTTAAAGAAACATCTGATAAAAGAAAAAAAATATTCAAACTCAATGTAAGTTCGTCTCTAATATTATTAATCAGTAATTTTTAAATATTTATGTTACGTTAGAAATTTTAATATGAATCTTTTTAATTTTTTCAGTGAATCTTTTTCAAAATAATTACAAAAGATTAATCCTAATGTTAATACTAGTATCCTATATCGTAGGAGGTGGATTAACCAAGTCCAACTATAGCTTGATCACATTTACAAACTGCTACCATAATATATAGGGCTCTCTACCTACTTGAATAGGTCAAAGATTTTAGAGTCAAGCTTCTCATTTTCCAATGTCAAGAAGCAGCACTTCTTTCGAAAGATGGCAAATTCTTCTTTTTCTTTCTTTCAAATCGGGTACAATCTATCATTTCAAATCCTAGATGGGGGGCTCATTTGAATTCTAGGATAAAATCAAACGTTAGTATTATTACATAACGTCCAATAAATTTAACAGTTCAATATTTAAATTTCATAATTAGCTTTTCTTTTTTGGAAATACTTCATAATTAGCTTATAAAATCAATCAAGAATATATGTGTAAAATATCCATTTTATAATCTTAACCTCTCAAAATTTTATTCTCTTTTTTTTTTCATTTTAAGACAAAAAAGGGACTAACATTGTAATATTTTTAGTGTAATCATATGATTTTTTTCTTATTATATTGTTATTAAATTATGTTTTGATTCTTATATATCGATGTCAAGAAATTAAACTCGTAGTTACTATATAAAAGCGATTAAAAATTCAAAAGCTGCACTTGAGAATAACCTCTCCATGACTCCATCTTCTCCCACCTACTGAACCACTTTCAAATATCCAAACTAAGCCCTTTATTTTCTTAACCGCTCCACCTTAAATGCAAGAGAACTCTAAATACTGCTACTACGTCGTTACAATTGTTGTCCTTCCATAACAGTTGTCTATTCTTCTTTGGATCACATGGGGAAAGCCAAGAATGAACCAGACAGCAAATCCCAGTTAGTATCAGAAATTTGCAACATTTCAAACCCGAGAATCGGCTGTTCTCATGGGGGAAATCATCGGTATCCGGCTCAATTGCCTTTCATCGATTGGTACCTAATCCTCCAAGTACGTGCTTTTTTTCCTCATGAAATGTTGTTCATCAAAGTTCTTGACATCTTTAGCATCTCATGTTCTTGTTTTGCCAATGCCTCATAGGTTGATGAGTATGCAGGGATCGATTGCATCAGGAAGCAGTACCTCAGACTTGGTGAGTTGTCGTATCAGAATTTGAGCCCACATTTTCTTGCTTTCTTGATTAGTCTTTGTAAGCTGTTTCTTTTCTTTGTAGCTTTGCAGCTTCATCCTGATAAAAACAAGCATCCCAAGGCTGAATTTGCCTTCAAGATTGTCTCTGAGGTTGCTTCTTCATTTTTATTTTTGCTTCTTCTCAAAGTATTGGAAATGTTACATCTCATAAAGAGAATTCACACATGATTTTCATCGTTGTTCATGACATGACAGGCATATGCTTGCCTATCAGACAATGCACGGAGGACAGATTTTGATCTGGAGAGGAAATATAGGTTCTGTGTTGAATGCAGAAATGGTTTGTACATGAGATGCAATTCTTCAAGGACAAGCAATGTGAAAGGAAGGGGAATATCTGCATCAGAAAGAGTGAGAAGCGACCGGATTCTGCAGCGGATGAAGGATCTCAGAGCTAGATTTGTAGAAGAAGCAACTGTAATAGAGAATTGTCTAAAAGCCAATGCAGCATCAAGAATCTCCAGTGCATCAAGAAGAGAACTTCCAATTTTCAATCCAACTGATTACCTTCACCAGGGTTATCCTCACCACACTGCTAGTTACAACAAGATTCTGGAAAGGGAAAATTTACGTAGATACAATTCGAAGAAATGCGTGATTCACGCATAAATCTGGAAAGCAGAGTGCATAAGAGCAGATTGCCAGAGAAAGTATTTGAATTTAATTTTGCTTGGATAATAAGCATACCAAGAACTCTGCAAAAATTATCTAAAAAAGAATGCTATTTGCTTAGCACGATTCTTTTTCTGTCATTCACCTTTGATACTATATCCGTATCATAATCAAATACTTGTAGTTCAGTAAGATAGGTAAAAAATATATTATCCATGATAAGGGCAAAACCTAATTAGCTAGAGTCTTGAGTAGAAAGCACTTTGAGTTTATAACTGAAACTTACTTTGTGATTGTAGCAAGTGGTGAAGTTTGTTACCAGTTAATTTATACATGAATGTAAAGTTCTGCTTTCTTGCTGAAACATAATACAATACTTTTTAACAGTTACAAAATTGCATAATATCCTAACTGCCTGGATTCATTGGCAAAGTCTTCACCAATGTCTCTGACATAAATGGGCACCACTTCACTCCATTTTGGCATCATGATCCGTTTTGTCAGACTCGTTTGCTGCAGGCAATCTGAGAACGCCGCTCTCTACCAAGGGCTCCAACTCTTTCTTGGCTGTTTCTCGTACTGCAGTGTCTGAGGCTTCTAAGAATGCAGAAATTACCTTGGAGCTACAAACAAAAGAATGGGATCATCAGAAACAAAACCTGGAAAAAGAACTCTCCCCTTGCGAGATGAATATGTTAAACCAGGAAAGAAAACTGGCGTTCTTACCTGTAACCCTGAGACCATGTTGCACAATTCCCTTTCAGAGCTTTCTCCCACAAAGTGGAAGCAAATACAGGTGAATCTAAAATCAGTTTCCTGATTGTCCGGCTGGAATGGAAGTGTTCAAGGAGATGTTCTTCTGCTCCCTCTAATTTGGGCTCTGCCACAAGAGTTGCTATAACTTCATGCAACCTACCCAACTTTTCAGCCATGCTTGGGTGAAGAATGCCATCTGCACCCCCAGTTGCAACCTATATTTCTAGAATTAGCAAATCAATTGTTGAAAACAAAAATCACTAACAACACGTTCATTACCAAACCAAATTTTGTAGTGAGTTGGGTATCAAATTCTTAGCTCTACAGCTGAATGACACTCTAAACCAAGAAATGATTATCCAAGTTAAAATAACTACCTCATAGATGACCTCTTTGCCAAATTTCGACCTTAACAGATCCCCTGCCAACTCACAACATGCATCAATAAGTTTCTGCAAAAAATTCCAAGGAAAAGACATCTCAGAATCCAATATTCTTCCAAAGAGTTTGGCATTAATAATGTGTGATTAAGGGTAAAAAATTGAAAACCTCAGCAAGACCACTATTGATCAACAATTCTTTCCTTCGAGTTAAAGGATCCTTCTTTCCAACCTCTTCCAGAAGCAAATTATCTCCATCACTTTTACTCTTTTTGGTCTTAGGTACAGTTTCATCTGGGTCTTTCTCATCCTCTTCGCTCTCTACATGGACCTCTGAAGACTCCATTTGTTGAGACACAAAAGAACCTCTTTGCAACTCCCCCTGTGATATTACACGAAAGAAAAGTGATCAAAGTTCCAGTTGCTGAGTTTCTAAAGGAAATGTTTTTTTGGAAGTCTAAATAATTACCTTGGTACTCAGAGAGGGAACAGTTAAACTCAATGAAACCAGATCTTCTGAGCTAAAATAGCGGGGACAGTTTGGATGAAGCAACTGCAGAAGGGGGCGCCTTCCATTCTGGAATAAAAGAAAAGTACAAGTTAATTAAACGCATATTGGATTAAGAAAGAAATTCATTGCAGATCTTCATTCATCAAGACAAGTAGGTAAATATTCCTCAAAAAAAAAAAAAGACTAGGTAAATATATACAAAATTCTGTAACTTCCCCATCTACGATTTATTGATTTCCCAACTTTGATATTTTCTCGAATTTGTATATAAACTTCCAAAAATGGCATCCATTGACATGACAATCAAAATTGGTTTCATATCTGATCACTTCCCGTTGAATTTGAACATTTTCATGAAGTTTTTAGCAGCAGATAGATGGTCATATTGTGTCATCTTGGTCATACCCTGCCCTAGTTCCGTGGTTACCGTTAATTGGTTTATACCTCAATCATTTCAATAGCTACTTTCTGCTAGAGAAGAGGAACAAGTTCCTTTCAATTTATTTACCCCAAATAATTTTTCTGGCATGCAGCAGGATGCCAAAAAGTTTGAAGAATCAATATAAAATGATGATCAATGATGAATCGGTTGAATTATAAAAGCAAAGAACTAGCAAGACGGCTCTTGAGAAGCTTCTTCCCTGCCTTGGCAATGGGACATTAAAGATAAAGAATAAATCTAAGTGGCAGTGAAGAGACATAATTTTACAAGATTTCTTCTTCTATGGGGCCCGGGGGGGGGGGGGAGGGGCAATTCCAATATCCAATGGCAGCAGAAGGCACCAGATGAATATAATCCTTACACAAAATAAGGTCTACTGTATTACAAACCTGATCTAACACAAGTTCCTTCAGATTTCCTTCAAGCTCACGAATGATATTCTGCAATATAGATTTATAAGATAAAAATGACACATTAAGAACTATTCTTCTTAGCAGAAAACAAAGTATTCAGAATCCAACTATCGACGGAAACCAACCTTTGACAATAGCTTTGTGTCATCAACAATTGACAAAATGGAGATAAGAACCTGAAAGGAAATTAACACAAGTGGAAATATAGAGGAAAATAGAGCTCAAAAATCATTTACACATCCAAACAAGAAAAGATATAGGAACATTGGGTTGTATGAAGTAATTTTACACCAACCAACCCTATAGTACAGTAATAATGGATCAAAAATAAAAGGAAACTAAAACAAAGACAAAAAGTCATACCATACTCCCCCAACGGTCGCCTGCAACCTTGTTAACCTGACCTTTCATTCCTTTAATAATCTTCTTCCTCTCCTGAGGTGCAATAAAAAGAAACAAGCGTAAGTAAAATCATCCACGAAATATGACTGAGAAAAGCTTCAATTGTTTTTGTGACAAACCTTTGCAGTCCCATGCTTGATACAGAGCATACCAATTCGGGATCCATCTTTAGTGTGAATAACCCGAACAAGGAGAGGGCCCGATACCTGCTTAATTATTTCTGCGGCAGAAGACTTCCCAAAAAATTGATTTAGAACGGGTGTTTAAAAGGTAAGCTGCCAATCTCTGCTTCTCCAATCATATGATTCAGGGCAAATGAATTACCTCATCGGCAATAGTCAGATACTCCATCAGTGCTCTGTGTATTATGGAGTGGTCCAATATCCCTTTCTCTAAAATTGGCTCTAGTATTTTAGTCATATGGCGGAGTACAGAAGCCTTTTGCAATTTCAGCTTAGAAATCACATCAACTAATCTGGAAGATAATTAGCATGAAGCAAGCTTGTGATTTTCTTCACTGAGCAAATTTCAGTATAAAATGCTGAAAATTTTCAAATTGCATGATATGGTATATAAGATGGAAGAGTTTACCTGGTTTCCTTAATTGAAACTAGATCTTTAAACAATTGAAGCTCTGGAGAATACAACTCCATCAGAAGAGCTTGTTTCTGATTTGCATTTCCCAAGTTGAATGCATGTTCAATGACTGCAAAATGAAGCAACATAAAACTCTATAACCTGAAAAGATAGTCTACATGAGGGAAAAACCCTATTAGTCATAATACCCTGGTATGTCTCAGTGCTCTAACCTAGATGACTTCTATTAGAAAGACATGCCCTCCAAATTGGAGTTAAAGGATACTGCAAGCAGCAGTCTGAAAGTTGTCTTTTAAAAAATTGAAAAGCAAACCTTCAAACTGTATTATTATGTAAAAATAGTCAGAATAATGCCCCTTGAATCAAATGAATTCTGTAAGAATAGCAATTTTATCAGAAAGTCAATAAGTTGCCACCAATTACCCCTAGAGCAAACTCTAACACATGATTAAACTACCATCAAAGCCAAAAGAATTTAATCGTACCAAGTGAACCAACCATATGTCGAAGAAGGGTTCCAACATGCCCGTGGAGAGATGAAATGAACTGTGCCAACTGTTCTTTGGACGCTACAATGAAAAGAAAAAACATAAAAGGCTGCTTTAGATAACCAATTAATGATTTATACTTCATATCCCATTTGGAAAAGAGCATCTTCCCACAAGAAATAAAATATAAAATTTGATGGTTATATAAAGAGTCAATGAGACCATCTTCCAGAAATCATATAAGCACATTAACTAATAAATCCAACCTAGCCATACCATTATCCAACATCTTTGTCACCAGATGAACAGCGTAAGTGTTTGTTGCAAGGCTAATCAAATGTGGACGAAGCTCCAAAAAGACAGCATTCCTTTCATCTTGTGAACAGTGTTTAACACAAGTCTAGTTGAAGAAATGAAGTCAATAAAGGTTGCTGCAATGATGCAAAACCTTGGAAAAAGAACATATCAACAAAAGGGGTCGGGGCAGGGGATGAGAGGAAACAGAAGTTGACCTGAAGAACACGTGATGATACGTGGGAACTAGCAATCTCAGGAATCTTGCCCTTCATCTTATTTAGAGCTTCAGTCACAAATCTTTACATAAAGGTAGACAAAATATGCAACCAAAAGCAACATTAGTTTACGCATCTGAAAGTGGCAATCAAATAACTTCCTTTTACATTAGATGGGATGTACACAAATGAATGGAACTAATGACAAATACATACTTGGATCTCTGCTCTTTCGCAATGTCATGGCGCCTCATTTTTTCCCATAACAGTGCAAGCTCCTATCCAAAGTATTCCAACCATTGCATAGACATCATACAAAATACAGATTTTACAATCAATACAAATTTTTAGTTTTATGGAACTAACGTCTTGTTTGTAATATAAAAGACATGAACCATAGAAGTCATTGATTCAATTATAACTACAACATAGCCACAAATGAAAACCAAGAATCGACTCGTAGAGAGTTACTCCCTTCATTTTTTTAACTTGTCATAAAATGAACTTTTATGCCCCTTTTAGTATTAGAAGCTTTATTTAGAACTATTGAGGGTGTGAAGGGAAAAAATAGTTGATGCTACTTGAATTCATAAGACGACAAGTAAAGAAAACATTAAAATCTCTGTAAAAAGAAAAAATGGAGGGAGTAAGAAATAAATAGATGATGAACAAAGGTACAGGCGAGAAATACCTGCTCCAAGGTATAATGTTTCTTCCTTTTTTTCTTTCTTGCATCAGCCAACTCCTGCAACGAACATCTAAGGTTACTTCCCAAACATAAGTACAGATGTATCAAGTACTCCTCTTATTTTAACTTATTCAAACAAAAATGAAGTCAGCCATCTTCAGTTCAAAATAATATGCCAGTCCACAGTGAGCATCTAGGTATTTCTTCCTCTACTGGGCAATACATAAATTCTCTGTGTAACAGAAAACCAGAAAACATAATTAACTTGTTAATCCTGATTCAGAAAAATTCAACAGTGACATTTAGAAGCTCCCAATAATTTTTTATAACTCCGAGCAAGTCAGTAGGAAATTCTGAATAAGGTTACGCATTAATGTTATCAATAAGTAACTCTTCCAGCTAAAAATTCCCATTTCTTCATTTTCAACAGCAATACCATAACTTGCCCAATTTCTTGATTAATCCAAGAACATCAAATAGTGGGCCAATTTAGAATGCCAAAAAGATTAAACCTTTGAGCGTAAACGGCTCTGTTTTTTGGTTTCTGTCTCTACTTTCTCTTTGTGCTTAGATTCATGCTGATTCTGTTGTTGCTGCTCTCTTGATGATTTAAATGGTTTCTTTGACCCCTTCTGTGAAAGAATACCCGACTGCAATTTCAATTTCTTGGAACTCGATCTTCTTTCTTCTCCTTTGGGTCCTGGAACCCCTTTTCTCTTCTTTGATTCACTGCCCATTTTCGGCTTAGGTGCCATTGCAATCTCCTCACTGCTTGAGTCTTTGGTGATGGGGGTTTTGGAGGGTTTATGAATTGGGTTAACGGCGGATGCTCACTCCTTAAACCCCTACAAAATTTCTTCTTTTTCCATTTCTTCCCTTTTGGCCCAAGCCCCCCTCTTTTTAGCTTCTTCTTTATTAGCACTCCCTAGAGTTTTCCAATTTTATCATTCCAACAGCTTAATATATTTTTTGAGAATTGAAAATATTTTATTGCTATTATTATGATTGATTATTAATGATATATATTTGAAAATTTTATTTAGTGCTTTATAAGCTATTGGAATTTACAATATAGGGGGATTTTATTTTTGTTCTCTCATATTTATTAAGTTTTTCTCTTTTTCTTTTTCCTATGGATAATAAAGTTCAATTTCTTTTTACTTTAGAATTTATCTAACTTATAACCTTAAAGTTATTTTATTAGGTAAAACACAAAAATATGTAAGCCTAATTTGAGGCATAGGATTAGATAATTGTGAAAAATAATAGCATTAATACAAGGTTAGAAAACTAAAAAGCTAGATCCATAAATATTAATCATGAAAGTATAATTTATCTAATAAAAAATAAAATACAATTGATAAACAATCTCGTATTTCTTAAGTTAACAAATCTTGATTATTAGTGACTTTAGAATATAAAATTCTTAAATTAATAATGTTACTTATAAAATTAGATAATTTTAAAAATAATGTTTAATTTTCAATATTTTTTAAATAAATTTATAACATTCAACTATGATCCATCAACCTATCTCTCTTTCTAGGATCTACTCTCTCTTTTTACTTTCCCATTCTTCTAAACTTTTACCTCTCTAACTAGGGTTTCCAATAATGATGCAAGGAGATTTAAGTTTCTACTAAGATCTTTATTTCTTTAACCCATAGATATGTCTCATTTATTTGTAGAGACTAAAGATTTCCTTGACAATTTTGAAGAATGTAGTCATTTTTTACTAGGCAAATTCCTTTATGATAAGAATATTTTCTATTAGAAATGTTCGTCTAGCCATAGAGAAATCATAGCATTATTCAGGCTTCATTTACACAAAGATAAGATCAAATGTTTATTTATTTTTCTTCAACTCTTATAAAGATCGTGACTACATCATCAATAATGAGTCATGGTGTTTTGATGATATCTTACTTAATCTCGTTCACTAGGATCATATTACTCTTTCTTTTATGAGCCATTTCAATATGCCCCATTTTGGATACATGTTTATAGACTCCCAAGGGAATGCATGTCTGGAACTGTGGGTAAAAAAATTGCCTCTTTTTTTTCGAAATGCTCCGAAGTGCAACTTAATGAATTCATTGACACAATAATGCGTATTTTTTGTCTTAAAGTAGCTACTGATATTGGTCTTTTCCTTTCATGCGATATAAATTTGAAGTTGTCTTTCTATGGAGATGTTGTGGCTGTCATTTAATATGAGAGAGTCCCCAACTTATGCTTTTCTCGTGGCCATATTTCCAACACTTTAAGTTTCTATCCCATGGTAAAAGGTGAAGTTTCACAAACAATCTAATTCCTTCAATTTTGGACTGTGCTTTCATAATTCAAAATTGAAAAATTATCTTATTTCCTCACTGCAAATGTTGGAGGAAGCTGAAGCTTTTATTCATCAACTCCTTATTGCACCAAGTGTCAGTCAAAGTTTTAATTCCATCTAGCTCAATTAAGTCAGACATCTCCATCTTGAAGTCCATGCCAACATGTGAACCAAGCATGACCATTCTACTTTTAGTGATTTTCTCCACCTCAATTTGCCCTCCAAGCACTTCAAGTTCCATTATTTTTATCCCAAACCAACAATCTTGACATCACTCCAAAACACCCACCACCACACTCATGTCCTTTCTTGACCAAAAATCAATTCTCTTATACCACTAACTATTTTTTTATCCCAACAAATCCTATCACCTGCTTGTCCTTCCTTTTTATCCAAAAACGGATCCAATTCCTCCACCAATACCTCACTTATTTTGTCCAATAAAAAAACACGAGACAAGCCTTGAAAAAACACATCATCCCTTACCACCAATATTCCTTCAATATCAAGGCCTTCCAAACAATGAGTTGACTTCAATTTTTTGTTGCCATGCATGCTTTGGATGTTAAAGTGGTTGCATGATCTTCTTTTTATTCAATCTCTTATACAAATTTGGTCCTTACGAAAGTAATATATGATAAAAAACTTATCAAAACATTTCATACAGACAATCTTTCACCACTATTTGGTGATTTTGAAATTGTTGTTCAAATATCAAACAATATTGTTATTCATTGAAGCTTTTCAATTCACATTCAAAAGATAGTAAAACAACAAAATAAAAAGTCAACTCACTCTCATATTCAATCATATGCTATTTTCATGTTTTTGTTGCATTGTGGGCTTTGATGACTATGTACTTTGTATCATCATCTTTTTTTATTAATAATATTCCTACATTTCAAAATAAATAAAATTATGGAGCATTTAATTTTAAAATATATATTAATTCATTGACGTTATGTCCTTACATGGGTGCTATTAATTCCATAGGGTTTAATTATCAATTTATAATAATTTAGAGGGCATAAGAGAAAATAACTAAAATATAAATATACACAAGGAAAGAAAAGAGAAAAAATTAGTCACAGGCTCACAGCAACGGCTGCAGCAGCTTGCAGCAAATAGCTCCAACGTTCCTTTCTTAGTGCCTGCGGCCGCACCACCACCACCATCACTGCCGCCGCTGCCGCATCCTTCTCCAACTCCAGAGAACAGGTTTAAATGGGCGTCCTTTTCTTTATAACTCCTTATAGGGGTTTTCTTTGAAGTACTTTCTTGTTATCTTTTTCTTGCTCTGGTTAAATTTTCAGGAATGGGGTCATCGAATATTAGAGATGTAATGACTTCATTTAGTCCATCTTTGGACTTCTTTTCTATAAGCACCGGTGACGGTCGAATTAAGGTAGCTCTTTTTCTGGGATATCTTTGTTTGGAATTTGCAATATTAGCGATTTTTGGAGGCTGTAAGGACTTTTGTTAGTTCTTGTTTTTTTGTTTGTGCAATTGGGAAGACAATTTTAGCGCCTCTTTGGTTTTAGATTAATTAGTTAAATTTTGTTACACAGCATTCTTTCTAGCTACATGGAGGCTTTCCATTGTTTTTTCTGCATGAAAGTGGTCTGAGCTGAAAATGGTTCCATAAAAAAGAGTAAAACATGAAAAATGTGAATTTTGTTAATTTCCATAAAAAGAGGAAAACATGAAATATGTGACTTTTGTTAATTTCTGTCTTGTTTGAGGATTTTAGTAAGTTTTGCATGCTTATATGATGTGTTTGTGGCTTTCCTTCAGATATGGGATACTGTAAAGGGTCAGGTGCAGGCTGAGTTCGCAGATATTGCATCGACTGATACTCATAATTTATTTGCTAAGCCAGAAAGCAAACACCTTTCCATAGATTATAAGTGTATGGAGTGGGTGTCTTTGGATAAAAAGGTTTCTTTGCTTGCCCAATTGAAATCATTAGTTGCTTTAGGGACATCATCTCAGTTCGAGTTTGGTTGATCATAATTCTCTCTTGTGCTGGTTTCCAGAAGAAAAGAAAACTTGGTACATCATTGCTGGTGCTAGGGACAGGCAGCGGTGATGTTTTGGCACTGGATGTAGCTGCAGGTCAGTTGAAATGGAGAGTTGATGATTGCCATCCTGGGTACGTTTTTGTCCAAGACTTCTATATTCTTCATTTGGTATTTGGAGGTTCTTCTTACTGTCAGTTGATTACCTAGCTTCTCATTTAATATGCTATATTTACCTGGAAATTGGCTAGAGAGAAATCGTCAGAGTCCCACATGATATTCAAGTAGGAATTGGTTGATTCCTTACTTGAATTTGTGTCTGGTTTCCTTGTCTGATATTTATGATCTAGAGTTTGTTCCTTCACGGTTATAGATTTTGATTACTTCCCTTATAAGTTTTTGATGAGCACATCTGTGATCACAATTTCTTTAATTTGGCAAAAGGTAACAGATTTTGGATCCTTAATTTCTATCTGCCCCGGGGGGGAGGGGGAAGCAAAGCTCTGGCACTAGCAGGAAGTTTTCCCTAAGTCTATTGAGTCTGTGTCCCCAAAAGCCAGGACAAAGGCACACACACTGAGGATAGAAGCTAGTTTCTTCTATGAAACATTTGTCCCCTCACTGTCCTAAATATTTTGATTCAAATCTGTGAAAAATAAACATGGTGCTCCAAATGGCTTATGTTATCCATCATCTTCAGTATTTAATGCAAAATCTGCATTTAAATGCCAAACCGTGCATCCTTTATTAACTTTATCCTATCATGCAGGGGAGTCAATGCCATTTCATTTCCATCACATGGTAAATATATTTACACTGCTGGTGCTGATGGCATGGTTTGTGAACTTGATTCCATTTCGGGAAATTTGGTGAGCAAGTTCAGAGCTTCATCAAAGGCAATATCGTCCATTTCTATTTCCTCAGGTTTGCATGCTTGGCTTTTACATCAATTAGAAAAGCCAGAGTTACTTTCAAACACTTTCTTCAGGTTTCCATGCTAAAAAGAGTTATTGTGTTGGTATTTCATGAATTAGATGGGAAGATACTAGCTACTGCAGCAGCACAGTTGAAGATTTTGAATTGTTTGGACCACAAAAAGCTTCAAAAGTTTTCTGGCCATCCTGTGAGTTTTCTTTTGAATTTCTATGCTTGTTTTTCTGTTCCATTCTATCAAACATAAATCTGTCTTATTTCATTTCTCCATGACAAACGTAATCAGAAATAGTTTGGCCATTCACATACCATCACAAATGATTTTTTATCTATGCTAATTAATAGGGGGCTGTACGATGTATGGTCTTTTCTGAAGATGGGAGATTTGTGATTTCTTCTTCTGTTGGTGAACGATATGTAGCAATTTGGAGGATTGATGGGAGCAAAAGGCAATCAGCATGCTGTTTTCTTGCAATGGATCACCCTGCTGTCTTTCTGGATAGCAGGTCCATTGCAACTGGAGATGAAAATAATCCAGGTTTATGTGTTTTGGCCATTTCAGAAATGGGGGTCTGTTATTTCTGGCATGGGAAAAGTGTTGAGGAATTACAGAACTTGAAGCCTACAAAAATCTGCATATCATGTGATGATAAAATGCCAAAGAAACTCAAGGGATCACTGCCCAACATATTTGCTGCAAAGTTACAAACTGTTTCCAAGCCTGCCTCTGGTCATGTATTTCTTGCTTATGGTTTGCTAGTTAAGCCATCCTTTGAAAAAATTGTTGTGCAATCTGGCACAGACTTGAAGTTAAGGAGTTCGCTTGATGGAATCCTTCTACCCATCAGCCAATCTGACAAATCTAAGAAAGTATCTGACTTACAGAGTCGAAGTAAGTCAATCTCGTCATTCCCTTTATTTTTGCATTTTACTTGTTTTTAACAACAATTGCAGAAACTTGTCAATTTTGGTTACCCAAAAATACTAGTGTCGGAAGCTCCCCAACTGCGATTTTGTTTCTTTTCTCCACTTCCTTGTCACAACCTCTTTCCATACTACATTATTTTCATTTTTGGATAGTTTTTAATCTGTTTTGTTTGACTCATTGGTGGGTGATGACTTATTGAATGCTTGGACATGAGGGGTCCTCTGTCTGTGGTTCAACTTTCGTTGCCCCCTACCCTTAGACATTCACTACTATAACCATAGCTACTGTGCTTGCCATTATATGTTTTCAAGCCTGAAATCATATATCTGATTTATTTATATTTAGGAACTTTCTAAGAGTTATAATTTGGATTCTTTGAAGGAATCAAGATTTTTAGTTATTAATTCAAATGCAACTTTTGTTTCTAGTAAACTGCGACCCTCTTTGAAGCATAAATATATAATTTCTACAAGGAATTTTGGTTTTCCATATGATTATGAAAACTTAGCTTTGCTAACTCAAAATAACATAAAAGGTTCCTTGTTGTATCTTGGTTCTTATCACCTGCATTCCCCAACTTATGTGAGGTTATATTTTAATAGTTCTTTGTCATCACTTAACTGCACAAGGGTCAGAATATAAATGTCTTTGTTTGGGATGTCCAAATGGTACAAATTTCTAATAGTTGCCCTTGTTTGAAGGGATAATTTTTTCGTGCTTGAACTAAATATTGTCTTTCACATATAATTTTGGACAAGCATAAGTAAGCTAGGAGACTCAGTTTTTAATTTTGTGGGAGCATATGTGCATACAATATCTTTCGTCAACCGTAACTATTGTCCGATGATGAACAGTTACTGCGCTAGATCGTGCAAATGCTGAAGATGCCTTACTTCCAATGCCTAAAATCCTTAGTCTGGTTGAGAAACAGGGTGCAGTTAGACCTGTAGTCAGTAAAGGTATGTTTTTATGTTCCTTGTTCTATACTCATGGATGGACTTTTTCTGACATTTCTAATATGATTCTATTATTTTTTTTTAAAACTAAATTTTACCAAAACATCAAGAGAATATTAGAGCATGTTTCCAGATAAAACTGAACATGGTCTCTCATCTTCCTTAAGTTCATAGTGTTAGAGTCTTAAAGGCCAAATGCTCGTTCTTGTGATTAGAAGAGTAAGGTAGGATAATAATGCAGAAGATGACTGACAACCTGCTGTCTTTGAAAAACGCTGTTAGAAATTAGTGAGCAAGACTGTGGGTAAAGAGTGCTAATCTGTGTTAAGGTACTTGACAAGTAATGCAGTTGGGAGAAAAATAAAAGGTCCTTTGAGAAAAGGAAGGAAAGGGATTTGCAGAGAATCAGATAAGAACAGGAGTAAGAGGAAACAATTTCAGTAATTAAGAATCATGCTAAAAGGTTAGGCAATAAATGCATGAAATATAGAAATTAGAACATGTAGTTACATGATTTCAAAATCTTTACTTGTAATCTATCTTCTGCTTTTCTAATTTTTTTCTAACTTCAGCAGTTCAATTTAGGCTTGAAAATTACCTGGAGATCATTTGAAAATTTTCTGAAAGTTTGTTTTATTTTTCATCCCATTCTTTTATTGTATATTGTTTCTTGCCTATGCAGATGATCTGGAAGAATTGGAAATTGATGATGTCACATTCTCCATGGAAGACCGGTTGAGATCATTAGGGATATTTAATGACAGAGATCGCATCACGCCTAGCTCAATAAGTGATTCCAGCATGTTGAAAGGTATCAGTCTTGCAGTGAGTATCCCTAAGAAGAAGGTTAGTTTATCTAAATTGGAAGAATTAACATGACACTTTTTCTATTGATCTCACTTTTTACTAAATAAATAAAATTGATCTGACTGTAAATGCAATATTCCAGATGAAAGCAACTATTATTTCTCTAGATCCCAGTGAAGCATACAACTTGTTGAAAGCCTTGGTAACAGCATGGCATTCCAGGTTTGCTTCTTTTCATGTCATGAAGTTCTACTTGTCAGTTGTAATAATCTTGAAAAGGCAGAGCAAAAGTATGAAACTTTGACCAATCATTAAAGAAGAGGTTGTTTCTGCAAACAGGTCATTCGCTGCAAGATATGTTCTTCCGTGGATAAGCTGCATATTGGTGAATCATAATGAGTATGTTGTATCTCAGGAACCAAAGACCCAACTTCTTGATTCTTTGTACAAGGTGGGTACCATGAAGTCACTATTTTTAAAACTTTGCGACCTTCCCTTTTCTCCTTTGGAGTTCGTTATTTGATTACTTTTTGGTTTAGAATGAAGTTCTAATGATGGATGGACATATTCACACTAAATAATTTCATTTTATCATGCTAAAGAATTTCATAGTGCAAGACATAATTTTCTCTGTCAAGAATTCTCTGAGAGCTATATAACATGTCTTGTCATTTTTCTCTTCTAGCTCTCAAAATCAAAGGAGGCAGCTGTAAACCAACTATTGCAATTGTCCGGTCGTCTGCAACTTGTAACCGCACAGGTGCATTTTCTCAAAAATCCTTTTATACTTGTGTATTTTCAATACTTCAATTGTAAAATTTTCATTAGCTTGTCATGTTGTTAGCAGATTGACAGGGCTATTAATTACAAAAGTCATGCCTTAGCACATGATAACCAACAGGATGAAAGTGAAGATGAAGATGTAGATGAACTTCTTTATGGTGTGGATGAAGAATCTGAAATAGATAGTGATGGCGATGACTAAATTTTGTTTCGAGTACCGGTAAGATTGGTTGCTTGATTGCATGTTAAAATTTTGGATTTGTCAGACCTCCTGCCGCCAGAAGAAGAACCCGTATTTCTTCTAGATAAGATAATATCCTAACTTTCCAGAGCTAATTAGATAAAGAGTTAATTTTTGGAATTAATTGAGCAAGATACAGAGTTAAAGCCTCAGAAAAGTGTGGACATGCACACAATTATTTTTCTTTATGCATTATTTGGTTTTTACTCAAGTTCACATTTTACCTTCTCTAGAATCCTCTTGGTACTTTTTTTTTTTGTTTTTTTTTTTGGGTGACCAAAGTTTCCATATGCATTTGTAAATAATCATAATCTAGCATTCCATTGTTTTGGACTTCTGTGAGAAGTTTGACATCTCAATGAGGTCTAAATGTTTTGCACATTTGGTTGGAGGTTTCTATTATCGAGCGAAAGGATAAGAGAGGCGTTTTAGTCATTATCCTGATATGCTTAACTAATGATGCATCAATTGCATCTCTAGGGTTACTATTGTAACTGCTAACTTACATATGGTATTTAAGAAATGCTTTTTCGCTTTGCCAGCTAACCTTATGATTAATGGAGATTTTTAGGATCTCTTTCAGATTGATGTCTGCAAACACTTATTTAGTTTGATTTTACTCATAGTCTAAATTCTTAATGTTGTATGACTTCTATTGCTTCTCTATACATGCTCCTTGCCAATCTTGTGTTTTGGTTCTTGACTAACTCATATCCACCTTATGTTGATTATAGGAGTGTTGGAAAATGTTCTGGACTCCCTTCTTTTCTGCTGGATTACATCTTACTGACCTGTTGGCATCTTTTAGTACTTGTTCTTGGAGACTACGATTGGACTACTCTATGTCGATGGTGTTCTCCATGTTTTCTCCATGTTGGGTCTACAATTCTACAATTTTGTGCAAATCAATATATTATTTCCATTTAACACGTAGGCAATTATTTGTACTGTTTCTTAGAGAATATTTTCTCCCTTGTACATGGATGGGAAAAGGAAAAAGAAAGCTATTAATTTTCTTCTTCTTGGCTATCTTATTCCTGAATGCTGTGCGTGACAAAGATCTTATTCATATCTATTTGTGACTTTTAGTCCCTGAAACGGGAATTTCTTTATCTTGCTTGTTTGCAATGCGCAAGCTTGTTTATTATCTTTTCCTGCTTGTATCTGGGTGAACTTTGCTTATATTGCTTCATCACGAGGTGCAATTTTAAACTATGATCAGCCCATTGGAGAGCCCTTAGTTTGGCTCATTGGATGGCAGATAGTCTCACTTTTTTCTTCTTAAAATGTACAGTACCGAGAAATTGCGTTGATTTTTGTGAAGATCCATAGTTTGGTTGTAATCTAACAGTACTAACTAGTGAACGGTGCACTAAGCATGTCTTTTTTCCATATTTTATTTTTCAGCCAAGAGAAATTTTAGATCATATTATGAATGAACTGGAACAAAGTTTTCAATCGATTAAATTATGAATGAAATGGCATTAGCTTGCCATGCAAAACTGAAGGCTGCATATTACAGATGGGTAATGGAATTGTTTACAAGTAATGAATTCTAGGTGGTTTGTTTTATTAGACATCTCTTAAGTGGAATGCGGAATAAATTCTTCCTGCTCTTACAAGCCAAGAATCTCATATATATTGATATTCCCACATATTTATCTAAAGTATTATTTTGAGTGCATTGATTTCTGCTTAAGCTGTGGTCCATGTCATCACGTCTTTCTCCTGGAGGAAAGGATTTGCTGCTTGCTTTGCCCACCTTGCTAGTCCTTCTAGACTATTCTACATGCATTTGGATTTTCATCGCTGAAGATTGCCGTGACATTTCCATTGCCATTGTTTCCATGATGATAGTCCTCACTGTAGCGTTCCATCTGATTGTACATCTGATTGTAATGTGTATACTGTGGTGGTGACCTGACATACTCATATCCAGTTACATAAGGTGATGGCCTGTGTGTATTGTAGCTATGGGTTACATAAGCAGGTGGCGGCGGCGGCTCAGGTCTGAATCCTGGGGCATTAGAATAGGGATGCCATGGCCCACTGTAACCATGACCTATGTTGTGATTGTAGGCATATCCGTAGCCATAATCTGGTGGGTGGTGATAAATGACATGAACCTCTTCAACATCTTTTGGCCCTGTAGGTTGAGCTAGCTGGCTTGCTGAAGCCCCAGCAGCCTCTGGTGATGGTTTGGGTTCCGGTTTTGGGTTTTCCTGTGGGGCTTGGTCTTTTGGTGGCTCTACTGCTGGAGCAGCTTCAGCTGGTGGAGGTTCTGTTGGAGCGGGATTAGCGGATTCTGTTGGAGGTGGGTTTGCAGACTCAGGTGCTGGTGCCTCACCCTGATTTTCTGGATCTGATGGTAGGGCTGGTTCATCAGGTGGTTCTGTATGGGAACAAATGATGGCAGTTTTCCTTGTCTTTTTAATGGCTTTGACAATTTTCTCAAGATCTGCCCACCCTACTATTGTTATCTTTTGCTGAGGGAAGTCAATATAGAGATCATATATACCTAAAAGATGAGAACTTTTTAGGATAATTGTCAAGAACAATGAAAGCGCAGAACTGACTTGGCATGTGGACTATATATTACTTACCATTGATCCCATGTAAAGCTTTCTTGATCTTCTGGACACAGCCATTACAGTCCATCCGGACTTGTATCTCTGTGACTCGAGGTTTCTGCATATGAAGAGAGAACAAATTTTGATTAGAAAGAATGTCTTGGAAGAAGAACTAGAATCAAAGCCAAAGATGAAAACTGAATACTGGAGATTATTGGTTGTTAGGGACTCTTCATGGGCATACCTGCAAATCTGGAACCATTACTGAAGAGATGAAAAGGCAATGCCTTGTGTGGGATGGACAGGTTGGATTATGCGAATGGAGAATCAATATATGGAACCTGTCTCTGCAGGGAGAGGGAATATTTAAAAGTTTGAAAAGTGTGGGACATGCAAAGAATCTCTTTTTGACATGGAGGGCTTTGCTGCTGCTCCATTTGCCTTTAAGAAGTCAGTGTCAAATTGTATAGAGAGAAAGGGATAGGCGAGGATAAGGGGTAGGGGGTGGGTTCTAGAAAGGAGTAAGTATTTTGTTTGGACCCTTGAATGTTGAGGCAAAGGGAATTTGCTTTTGGGGGTGGATGACTCTGTAATTGCTGGTTGTGTGTGAAGTTAGGATATCCAAAACCGACTCAAGAAAATAATTTAAAGTAAAGAAGAGGAGAAGATAGAGCACATCATGCAGGGATGGCTAATCACTCACTTGTCAACAAAGTAGAAATGGTTTTATGGGGTGGAAGGATATCCACACTATGAGAATCCTTTTGTTAGAAGCAAGAGATAATTTAAATTGACATTTTTCAAGAAACAGGCATATGGTGTTTTGCTGGAACAACAAAAGTCATTTTATACATAAAGATTGATGGCACACCAAGATTCTCTTGTTGCTTAGCCAACCCATACTTTTATAATTAGAGATCAAATCCTGATTTTCCTCGACTGTTAGGCCATGACTTGATTTTAGTCTCCTTGGTTGATCCTGTTGGGGAAGAAAACAAGATTCATGCATACCATTTTAGAGCTACCGATGCTATATTTCACTTCTTGTTTGAGAATATTTTGCAATACTTGGGAAAATTTTAGATTTTCTAAATTAGGATTCTTTAAAATATAGTTGAAGGTAACAATAATGAGGGAATACGGCCAAGACTGTGATTTGGTTGGTTACTGTGATGTAAGCTAAAGCGTGGGTTGAGCTAATCTATCCCTTAAGAATATGAGATTTAGGAAGAATCAATAGAAAGTTCCGTAATTAGTTTTCTTGAAATGCAACATGTTTTGTTTTTAAGAGGCTCACTGAGAATCAATACCTTGGCGCTTTTCACACGTAATTTATCACCATAGGGTAGCTTGTCATGCAAGAAGCTAGAGTTAGAATATTGTTAATTGATCCAGGAATTAGAAATTCTCAATTTTGTTCTTCATCATTCTACTAAACTCCCACTAAAATGAAATTTTAAAAATGGTACAAATTCGTACTTCGACTCTTATTTTAAAACCACATTAAACTAGTTTTTTGTTTGTCAAATGACTATTCATCTCTTTGTGGGTGCAAAATTATGTTGATAGAAAAAGGGTAAAAAAAGTTGCGAACTTTAGTGGCACCAAAGGCCATTTGATGTTGATTCATTGCCATGAGATGCAAATTATTAGCCAGCTGGGACAAAGGCGCTCAAGAAAAGGAATATGCCAAAGATTTCAAAAGAATGAAAAAGAAAAGAACCCAAGTTGACTGAGGGTTCGAATTGCTAGGAGACGAAAGGGGGCGTCTTTTTAATGGTGGGGAGAATACTGACTGGTTGTAGTTTTCACCATTTTTGAGTTGTCTTTTGATATTGTTTTGTACATTTGGAATCAAGTCTTTAAAAATATCGTCGGCAAAAGGCCAAACTTTTTTCTTATACATCAAATATTGCTATTACCATCTACAGAAAGGAGTATAGGTAATAATTTGGCTGGAAAAACATCACATTATACTTTGCATCTGAAAATGAAAGCTTAAGCAGGTGACAAAAAAATATCAAGAAATGGAAAAAGCAATCCAAGGCCATTTAAATGTATACTGAGGGTTCTCCAAGAGGTAAGCTTCCACAACTTTGAAAATGGCGATAGCACTATCTTTGTGAGCCTTAATTTCATCTTCTTTCACTTCAAATTCAGCAATTCCATGGTAGTTACTTATCATCTTGCAAATGCAGCCTCCATTGTTACCATGTTCAAATTTGATTTCCTAGGCTATGTATTCAAGCTTGTCTCCTAATGCATCACCTTCAATCATAGTGTATTTGCACACAATTATTTTCATCTACCTCATCAATTCTATGCTTCACATAGTTGAAATGTAACTATGTGAAAGTAACATAGTTAAATGCTTATCAAAAGTAACAAGATTTTATCACATTTAAATGCTTATTTTGAGAGTCTTAAAACATAATTGACATCAAAGTCTAGAGACAACTTAGGAGTTGGGAATGGAATGGTTTATCCGCTGACCTTGGGTGAAGTTTATTTGTTCAATGCTTCCAGCTCCTCCATCTCCTTGTAATAAATCAACACTTTTGATGAACTGGGAGATTTTAGGCATGAGGGTTCTTGAATCAAGAATCAAAGCCTTGAGCATGCGACCTGGAGCTACTGGGCATGCCAGTTCCTGTGTATAACTTGTAATAACCATTTTTTTTTTTTGGTGTATTGCAAGCTTTGTGGTTAGGGTGCCAAGATGCTGGTGAGATAATGTTGATTATCAGTTACCCATATATATAGCTGGAAAAGGGATTTATTGGCGCAACAAGTATTGGGGGAAATGTAAAAAGAAGTCATTATTTGGCTATCTTGATCAAACCCTGGAATGTTTTGGTCAATGGGTTTTAATGTTCATATAGTAGTTCCCAAATTTCTAATTCAACTTTGGTCTTTTCTCGAATGGGCGGCTTTGGAATGACTAAAATGGTGCACCAAAAGAGGTTTTAGAAAATGGGATGCTGAGAGAATTTAACTTAACCACTCTTTGTTGGGCTACTGACTTGGAATTTGAAGGCTCCCTTGTGCGAAATGAAGGAAATTGTACTTTCTTTGGAGCAAAGTATGAATTGAATTGGTCAAAACTTCTATAATTTAGACAGTGCAAAACTGTGTGCATCTTGAAATTCCGAGGCAGAGTTAGGTATAAGGAGGAATATTTTGCAAAAATAACGATTAAAATGAAGACTAGAGGAGTATGCTCAGTATCATGCAGCATCTTACAAGTGAAAACATATATATTTTTTTAGTCTTTTTAACTTTCTTGCTTGAAAGTGAAAAAGTAAGCTGGCATCTTCACCCGATTGGGTTGATTCTTTCATGGCAAGTAGAATTGCCATATACAGTACCAGAATCTTGTTCATACTGATCATTTCAAGATATTGTATTTGCAGTAAACCTAATTTGGGGATTCACATATGATCAAGTTCAATCATAGCAATTGTTTCCCAGATTAATTTAGGTAAAGCAGAATAGGATGAAGCTTGTGATCATTGCTAACCCAATAAGGCCAACCAGAGAGTGTCAATCTCTAAAGTGACATCGGAGAGTTTATCTTGTATCGATGACATAACTTAAAGAGCAGCAACCCTTTTCTTGGCTTGATTTTTGCTGCTCAGGCTTGTAGAGATTTGATTAATAGATAACATAAATTAAGCGCCATTAACTGACTTCTGTTTTTCTGCTAAGCCTCTGGGGGCTACATGAATTTTTCCTATGCGCAAAGGCCATAATACGGACCAAGGGAACAAGAGAGATAATCACAGAACTCAAACTTCACATACGATCTTTGGCATACAAATCTTTGTTCAACAGAGAAGAAATTTGACAGCATGAGAGTAGAATGACAGCATTCAAGAAGATATCAAGATATGGCACAAATCCCAGTATGATCGTAGAAAGAGGCCTCAAGTATATGCACGCGGGTGTGTAAAAGATATGCTTCCACAACCTCATACATCCCAATTGCTCTGTCCTTTCCATACTCAATATCTTCCTCTATGACATCCACATTATCTTTGGTTCTGTACTCTGAAGTTATCCTACAAACGCACCCTCCATAGCCATACGGTTCGAATTTCAACTCATAACTAATTGAATCCAGTTTGTCCTTCAGTGCATCTCCTTCAATCAGAGTGTGTTTGCAGATGTAATTCTCTGTGTCTAGGGCATCAATCCTGTGCTTCACATATCTGAAAGGACTAGCTGCACATTGTTTCAAACAAACATACACCTTTCTTAAAAACGATGTATGTAGCTCCTGGCATTAAAATGGCATGACCATATTTAAGTGCTAACCTTCAGTAAAATTCATTTGTTTGATGCTCCCAACTTCTCCATTTCCTTGAAGATATTCAATGTTTTTTATCGAAGAAAACATGAGCTTTGGGCAGAGGTTGTGGGAATCAATGATCAAGGCCCTGAACATCCTATCAGGGGTTACTTCTGTCTTGAAAGATTGAGACATTTTGATAACTCCCATGGTTTCTTGACAGAATAATGAAGCAAGAGAGATCTTAGGGAGAGTAATTTGATGTACTTAAGCGGAAAACTCTTGGAAGACTTTGAGATTTGCTGTATTTGTTTCTTTTTTCAGACTTCACTAAGTCTCAAGATTCATTCAGATGGAGCCTGGAAGCTTCCTTGGTTCATAATCACACTGGTCCACCATATTTAAAGTCTTGCATGGGACAAAGTTGAAAAGGCTTTGGCGTTTTCAACGACTGACTTTCCAGCTTGTGATAGAAAGTTGTATGGAGATATTTTGGCCACTTGTGTTGGCATAGAACTTCAATTACTGGTTGATCCAAAATTTTGATTCAGTTTTTGTACTGATAAAAATTGCAGTAGTAATACATAGAAAGTAAAGTGAAATGAATCCCCCCAAATTTCATAGTTTATTTTTCAGAGCCATTAATAGGAAAATGCAGAATACAAGAACTCATACTCAGATACATTTGAAAGGATCAAGATTTAGAATTAAACACTAAACACAAGCATCAGGATTGAGGAGAAGATAAGCTTCAACAGCTTTGTAAATTAATATAGCCTTCTCTTTCCCAGCTTTGATTTCCTCTTCAGAAATTGCAGCACCCTCCAAGGCATAGTAATTGCTGACCAATTTGGCAATGGTGCCTCCTTCTGGTGAAGTCTCAAACTTAGCTTCATAAGAGATCTTCTCAAGCTTGTCTGCCAAAGCATCACCTTCAATCACAGTGTAGTTGTAAACGCAACCCTCTTCATCGATCTCATCAATTCTATGCTTCACAGATTTTAAATGAGTACCTGCAGTCAGAAGAAATCAGTAGCTGGGATAATGTTGTTGCAACATTTACATTGGTACAAGCAACAATATTGCTAGAAAATATAATGTATCTAGCGATGTACCTTCAGCAAAGTTAAATTTCTTGATGGTTCCTGGACCTCCGTCGCCTTGGACAATTTCAATGTTCTCGATGATCTGTGGTAAAAGTTTAGGAACCAAGTTGTCTAAATCAAGGATCAAGGACTTGAATATCCTTGAGGGAGGGAGTGGGGAAGCGTATTCATCAGTTACAGTGATGATGCCCATGTATAACTCAAAATCCTGAATACAATCTATAAAGTGAGGAAAAGAGAGCTTCTATACCAACGGCAAATGCTAAGGGGGCAGTATATATAGGTTAAAGCCAGAGAACTTCAGTGTGCCTTATCAAAATCCAATCAAGTAAATACAACGTCTTCTCCATTATACCTGTTGGGACTTATGTAAAAAAACACCATTTGGGGAATCAATTTGCAAACCAAATGCACGATTGCCAAACGGCCTAAAAGATTTCAAGTCCCCTTCAGAGGCCGGTGATGAGAAGAATTTTGGATGCTAATAATGTTCTCCAATTAAAACTGAGAAATGCAGGAAAAAAATAGGATACTGATGCTGATATATATATATATATATATATATATATATGATGCCCTTTACTGGATTCTTTTAATTCTTTTACTGTTTTTACGATTCATTGACCTAGTAAGTAGAGAGAAAATGCCATCAACCTTAGCATATCAGCATCAGTATCCTATTGAAGTTTCATAGAGTAATAAAATGATAACTCTGTCCTGATCTGCTGGGGATATCTAGAGACTTTTTCTAAGGAGAACAAAATTGCAGAACTAACAAAGTCCAAAGTAATTGGATGCTCTAAGATAGTGCAAATTATTGAATACATTAGCTCAAATACAACGTTGATATCTTGATCACTGAAAATCTCTAAGATATCCTAGTTTCAGGTCCATTGTCAAAGAATCATCGGAGATAATAACTGCATTTATCTAGAGAGGATCAGGTATACTTAAATTTTCACTTGCTCTACTCAGTCAATCTTTGTTGTTGATCGTCTTAAACCTTTGCCATCCAAACATTTTAGTCTTGCTCAATTTATAGCTTCTTGTTAGTAAGCAGACTCATACAGTTTGGCAGGTTCAGATTGATTAATATTTATGAAAGGACAGCCGGCCTTGGAATATGTTGATTTTCTATTCACTACTGCGGCCTTCCATAGCTTAATTTTTGTCGGTACTCTTGGAGCTATCTTGCAGGCCCTTTTTCTTCTAACTTTAACTAGTCTAATCAATGAGATAACAAATGGATTAAAGTTCACGTTTGTAGTTAAATGAATATGGTTCTTATTAGCTTAAAATCTTGGGTAAAAAGTGCGACCTGACCTAAAATTTGTGCAGCATTCCTTTTTTTTTTTTTATCCAATGTATATACTCAAACATTTTAAATTTATCAAAAAGTGCATTCAAATTTTACAAAATTATTAAAATTTACACTCATGTTCATCTAATTAAGGGCATTTTATCATTCTCAACAAGAATCTAAACTTATTGTTATCTAATTCATAAAACTCATTTATTCCATTTAGATTCTCTACAAATCCATTCCTTCCTAAATTTTTTTTAAAGGCAAAGAGATTTTATTAAAAAGAAAATAGTTAGTACAAGATCAAAGAATCTGATACAATAAAATAATTTGAAAAAAAACATACACAAAAAACACCTAAATCAAAACTATAAGAGAAATTGAGATCATGCAAGAATATAAATAAAAAATGTAAAATTGCACTAGAAAACGATAATTAAAATTTGAATGTATCAATAAAATAACATCTACAAATTGACTAACTACTAGAACTAATCCCATTAGAAACAATGAGTGTATAGTCCATAAGTTTATAAAATTTAAACGCATGCATTAATAAAAAAAAATTAGAGTTCACTTTTTAATAATTTTGAAAAGTTTGAAAGTAGAGCCAAATGTTATAATCACAAATGTTGTGAACAATGACTCTTTCTAAAGAACTAGTCTTTTCAAATACAGTCCAATATAATTAAGGAGATAACACAGTAGGTGGGCTATAACTTATAATATCGGCCTTGATTTCCTTAATTGGTGTTCTAATGAGTTCTAGAATTGCTTTTAAGAAAATCAATTTCCAAAATTATATACATTTATCATAAAGAAATATGGTAGAAAATTGAACTACAAAAAAGCACAAAGGACAAATCCCAAATCTTTGCTTATAGAAAAAGTCAAACCGTTTAGGGGATCCAAATGCAAGTTCAATCCTTTCTATTACCAATGTAAACCAAACACATAATGACTTTTTGAAATTTTGTCATGCATCCTTTGAGAATTTATTGTTTACTTCTTGCTTTTGTTTCTCTATTGCCATTCGCTTTCTCAAAATAACTTTCCTAAAACATCCCAAAATGTAAATTCAAATCCGCAATAAACTTGGTAATACTTAAGGTAAACTAATTTAATATAATATTTATTTTTGTTATGTTAAAATAAATATATTAAATCGAACGTAATTGTTCATTCTTCATTTTTATTCTTAGGTTAAGTAAAGTTATTCTTAGGTTTCAAAACTTTTCATAATATGAGATGGTATATGCATCTTGTGTTTTTCCTATTCTATATTTTTAAAATAGTAATATGAATATTTTATCTTAAGAAATTAAACCAGAACAAAAGGAACAAAAAAATTTGTTCACCTCAGAAACAACTAGTATTACTTCTCAAGTACTTCCATGCAACTTAACTTTCCATTTCCCTTCAGGTGTATATATAAGTAGGTATATAGAGACAACACTTATACAAACTCAAACCTAAAACAATCATGATCATTGATCACCATCATTGCTAAAGCCCAGTATAATTTATTTAACAGCAAATCCAATGAGGAAAAAAAAAAAGAAAATTTGCAATATTTGTGTAGTGGAAATCAATTTAATAGTCTGGATTGGCTTGAAGGTAAGCTTCAATGGCCTTGAAAAATTACACTAGCCTTTTCTTTGCCAGCCTTGATTTCTTCTATGTTGATCTGGGCATCACCCTTAGTGCAGTATGTGCTGCTGCTCTTACAGACAGAGCCATCGCTAGATGCTTCGATCTTAACGACGTAAGAGATCTATTCGAGCACGCCCATCAAAGCATCTCCCTCGACGATGCTGTACTTCAAGATCAAGTTGTCCTTGTCCAACTCGTCCACACGGTGCTTCACACTCTTGAATGGGCTACCTACGGGTCAATTTGGTCCAAATTGCTAGATAAACTATCTTGTTTGAAGATCATTTTAATTAGCCATAAATCATTAATTGATCATGCTGAATGATCAGCTAAATTAATAGTATGTGGAAGCTCATGAGACAATTGTACTAGCTCAAGATTTCTTGATTTACATCTAAAACTTGTCTTTCATGAATCACTTCTTGAACTTGTGAATTAGACTCTCTGTTTCTTATAGTACAATCTTATTAGATTTGCAATCAATATATAAATCTCATCATTGTAATTTATTTACACCTATTAAATAATCTTTGTTCACGCGTTACACTTATTATATATTGAAAATTTATAATCACTACATGTAAGGGGGATTGAGGTGAAAAATGTACTGACCTTCGCCAAAGGTTATCAACTTGACAGTTCCAGTTCCACCATCTCCCTCGAGGATTTCGACACTCTTGATGGCCTGAAGCAATACTTTGGGGATGAGGGTTATCGACATCAAGGAATGAAGGCCTTGAACATCTTTGAAGGTGGGATTGAGGAGGTGACCTCCATATCGTAAGTGACAACACCCATGATAGGTTTGGTTGATTGGGGGATGAAAAAATTGATGATCAAGAAAAGTGGCAGAGAAGAACTATAGCAAGTTAGCTTTGATGGTTTGGTGCAAGATGGAGAAACTTGAGGTGGTATTTATAGACTGAAATTATGATGTTTTCCCTCAGAAAACAAACAGGTATAAATTATACCTTGTTAGAGTCAAGGTCTTTCTTTAAAGGAGCTAAGGATGTAACTTGTTAGCAGTACCCTTTTGACTATATGGAAATAATTAGCTAGGATTAATTAAGAAAGTCTAGTTGATGGAAGGTGCAAATCACTATTGTCAAGTGAGAACAATATATATATATATATATATATATATATATAATTACATTATATAATATATTACTTCTTTCGTGCATAATTGAATTAAATCGCCCATATTTTTAGAATTGCAAAAAAAAATCCAAATCTTCATAGGTTCTCATCGGAATTTGCCCCGATATAATAGGATTTTATTCGTTTTAAGATGAAAAGGATAAGGATGCATTTATTGACAAGTGGATAAGAATACGGATAAAAGTATCAATTTTGTACCCGCAAACTATCCGTATATATATATATATATTCTTATTGAAAACTTCTCATTTCTTAAAATAATGTGATCCTTGCCATTATTTTTCAGTCGTTTCATGACCATAATACTATATTAAATAGATGGGACCTAATCTTTTCTTTTGATGTAATAAATATATCAAAAAGAACTGTGATTTCAAAGTTTCAAAACTATCACATTTCAATCCAGAGATTATTGTATGCTATGCATGTGAAGAAATTAATTATAAGAAGAGCCTCAAACATTGATTAGAAGATGTAAAACAAAACTTTACGAACGTAATAATTTTATCTACTCTTAAACATTTTCAATTAGATGTTAATTTAGTAGCGGGACACTAATCTTGTTCATAGTTGGTGTCCCTAGAGCTTTAGAATTGCTTATAAGAAAAATCTATCAGTGTAGGAAAAATACATTTCAAAACAATTCCATAAAAATTTCCATTTCTAGGTGTATATATAATTATATATATATATATATAGACACACACACACACACTTACACAGAAATCGAAGTCTAAAACGATGATGATCGATATTGATCACCACCACTGCTTAATCACAGTAGCATTTATTCTAAAGCCAACAGAAAATCACTGCCATGGAAAACAAAAGGAAAAAAAAAAACAAATACAAAGGAAAATAAAGAAGGACCACACTTTGAAATAGTAGTAATAAAAACTTAGTAATCTGGGTTGGCTTGAAGGTAAGCTTCAATGGCCTTGAACATTGCACTAGCCCTTTCTTTGCCAGCCTTGATTTCCTCCACGTTGATCTGGGCATCACCCTTAGTGTAATATATGCTGCTGCTCTTGCAGACAGAGCCATCACCGGATGCTTCAATCTTAACAACGTAAGAGATCGATTCAAGCACGTCCTTCAAAGCATCTCCCTCAATGATGCTGTATTTGTAGATGAAATTGTCCTTGTCCAACTCCTCTACGCGGTGCTTCACACTCTTGTATTGGCTACCTGCAGGTAGATTTCATCCTAATTTGTTAAATAAATCTTGCTTGAAGATCATTGCAGCCATAAACTATTGATCATGTTCTAAATCATCAGCTAAACTAGACCAAGATTTCTTGACTCACATCTAAAACTCGTCTTTCATAAATCATTACTCGCTTCTTGACCTTATGAGTTAGACATTTTCTTATAGTAACCCTCTCATTAGATATTCGATAAATATATAAATTACATCCCTCTCTATATGTTTAATTTTTCAGAAGAGGTATAAATTTAACACAGTATGAGAATCAGAAATTTAATGAATCTTATTTTATTTATGTCTATTAATATAGTCATCGTCTATAAGTTGAGGTTATTGCATATTGAAAATTTGTAGTCAACCCACGGGTATGTGAATGAGGTGAAAAATGTACTGACCTTCGCCAAAGGTTATCAACTTGAGAGTTCCAGCTCCACCATCTCCCTCGAGGATTTCGACACTCTTGATGGCCTGAGGCAATACCTTGGGGATGAGGGTATCGGCATCAAGGACGAAGGCCTTGAACATCTTTGAAGGTGGGATTGAGGAGGTGATCTCCATATCGTAAGTGACAATACCCATGGTAGTTTTGGTTTGGTTGAGGGACAAAAATGATGATCAAGAGTAGCTGAAGCTTGAGCGAAGATGCTTAATTTGGTGCAAGACTGAGTAGCTTGGGGCAGTATTTATAGACTGAAACTTATGAGTTTTCCCTACGGAAACAGGCAGTTAAAATATCTTGATTTTCCCATGTTGAAGTCAATGTCGTCCTTTATACAATAGTTGAGAATCCAAATCCTCATATATATAAATGAGCCAAGGATGTGTTTGTAGTACCCTTTTGACTATATGGATTTTTGCCAGCATTAAGAACCCATATATCGATTAAATTTGTTCATAACAAAATATCAAAATCAACTTCAATAATACATTAAAAAAAACTTGACAAATCTTCAAATCAACTGATTTATATTTTCTGAAAACGTATTGAGCTAGACATAAACTTTGATTCGAGGAAAACCCATATTATAGTGTAGCACGGATGATATATACTATTAGGCATGGGGAGTCGGCAGAATAAGAACGTGAAGTTGCATGGATATTGTGATCTGAAGTTAGACTTAAACAATAAAAATATCGCATCTTTGAGGATGTAATTTGTAGGAAAAATGAGTAAACAAAGACTGACGCCTCATATACAAGACAATTTTAATGACATTATAACTACCAATAAAAAAAAATGAAAAATATTCCTAGCTTGTACTATTAAGAAGCACCTCATGGAAACATTTTTTAATGAATATCGATGTTCACTTGTTTCTAACTTACAGCGCGGTTGTTGAATTCAAAAGGAATAAAGAAGAAAAAAAAACAAATTACTTATAGTGGTTGTTAATTCTTTTTTTATAACCTTAGTGCAAAAATATATGTTTGTAAGAATTGAGGTATGATGATTTTCTTTTGTATAGCAGTCTTGAGATAATTTCGAATCAGCTAATCATTCTCTGTGGCTTCCGATGATTTGGGGTAAACTACTACTTATTTCGTCCATAATTGAACACAATATCAATACAAGAATAAAAGAAAATTTACTTTGAACAAATATCATTATTATCCTTATGGTTGATTGTCAGATTACATAAGTAAAATATAAATGACTTGAATTAAAAAATTCGTTATAAAATCTTTAAATGAAAATAATATTTATTTTTAAAAAATAAATATATAATTAAGATATGTCAAAATAAAAATATAATTATTCAATTTTAACAAACAGATATAAATATAAGATTCCCCATCTCAACTATAAGTGCACCATGTATCATTTAAACACATCATCTTGCACTTACAAGTTACAAATGAGCCTACGCTTCCAGCGATTTAAATTCGTCACCCTTTGATGATTTATCTCTTGTCATTGCTATTCGAGCGTGAGGATACTTTACAAGAATATTAGTACTATATTGTAATAGATGGGACCTATAATTGGGAGAAATTAGATAAGATCATTAATCATGATCACATTTTATAATAGCCAGTACTAATATATTAGTATAATCTTAATCTGTATATTTTGAACCTCAGAAGATGACTGCCAACCTAGTAGGTGTATTGATCTTCTAGAAAAGTAACATAAGTCCTAAGAGAACCAATATTCATAATATGCAATGCAACTTGGTGTTTCTGTTCTATCTGTTGAACATTAAATGTAATTTTGTGATAATGCATACCCTGTGATCACTCTCTCAAATGGTTCGAGTTATTGCACAATAGACACTTAGGAAAAATTTTGAGTAGATACTTTTATTTGAGAATATAGAAATTTATTATGGACGAAACTTGGAAGGTAATAATTTAATTTTTAAATATTTTTTTTATAAAAAAAAGTAATATAAAATAAAATCATATTTTTAAAAAATTACTATCATTGAACTATTGACGTAATTATTGTTTATAATTTATAAAGAAATTATTATACATACATGCTACAAGCTAGCTCGAATTTGACATATTCTTGGGCACTCGTCCATAACCGTTCCCCTACTGGGATGTCCTTATCCTTAAAACAAAGATAAGTATTGAATTTGTTTTACTTGGGCAATATCTCACATTTACCTCTCCATGGAAAATAAAGGTAAATTATATTCTCATTTCTTAATTTATTTATCTCCTAGGTGAATTCATACTCATCCCTTTTCTTCTTCTTCTTTTTTTTTGGGGTGGGGGGAGTGGGTGGATAACATCCCTTTTCTTATTTTATTCTTTTCTTTCTTTCTTTCTTTTTATAAAGTAGTACCAAAATGAAAAAGAAAAAAGAAAAAAAGAATGTGTACTTTGTGGAATATCCATTAGGTCATGGGAAGAATATATAAACCCGACAAAGGAAGAGACACACAAATATTATGTAGAGCAGAAACCTCTTGCAGTTGGCAGGAGATCGTTATGCCCCCAGCAGTCTGTCTTATTTTAAGACTCAGCTGTGAGTGTGACCTTCCTATTTTAGACAGAAATTTACCTGAATTTTATAATTTTAAATTAATTATAATAGTAAATATAAATAATTTATATTATATGGTTAACTTGAGATCATAAGTTTACATAGATCTGATTTATATTAAAATTTCCTCTAATTTAGTATTATATTTCATTTTAAGTTTTACTAAGAATCTATCTAATTTAAGATATATATTTTACTAAGTCATGTTGCCCAACACTAATCATATTATTAATAATAAAAAAACTATAATAAATTCTTATAGTCAAAAGATATTTTTAATTTTTTTAATTAAGTTAAAATGAGAAGCATCTCTTATTCAACTAGTAAGGACCACCTTCGGCATTTGTCTGGCTTGCCACTTAGAAGATTTTTTATCAAGTATTTATGCAATTGAATGTTTTCGAGTGAATTAGTTTAAACAATTAATAGTTTGAGATACCAATTCAAAAAAAGAAATTAAATTAAAAGTAAACATTTAATTCTAAATAGGGAAGTATTACCCTATCAAAAAATGAAAATAAGTTCCAAAAATGCATGCAAATTTTCCTATACTTTGTTCAAATACATCAGCACATATTCAAAATGAAACATTTAATTCATAGACATTAAACTTAAAATCTTACTTTGTGTTTGTTGGATTGAAGGAATTAGAAGAAAATAAAAGGAGATGGAAGGATATATATATATATATATATATATATGCATTTGGATTAATTTTTATAGATGGAAAAGAAAGGAATAAAGGGAAGAGAATTGAGAGATTGAGATTAATTTAGAAAGTTCAACTTTATTTTCGTCCAAAACAGAGTCATGACTATTGACTCTCTTTATACCAATGAAGCAACTGCCTAAGACCCCAAGTCCAAAACCTCTACTAAGCTTTCTTTTCATGATAATAATAATAATAATAGGATAAAGGAAAAGAAACTGAAAACCAAGAAATAGAAGAAAAGTTGAATATTAATTTTGTTCCTTATATTACTTTTTTCTAACCATTCAAGTTGAAAGTGAAAATTGCCACAACCAAGAAAAAAAAGGCCTTAAAAAAAATGTGTATCTTTTAATCAATTACATCTTTTCA
This sequence comes from Apocynum venetum, assembly GCA_019593545.1. Taxonomy (NCBI): domain Eukaryota; kingdom Viridiplantae; phylum Streptophyta; class Magnoliopsida; order Gentianales; family Apocynaceae; genus Apocynum; species Apocynum venetum. Next base: position 5,117,547 of record SRSM01000127.1, read on the forward strand.
TATGAGGGCTCAAAATAATTTCACCAAAAGCCTCTAAATTACTAGGCGTGGCTTTGGTTCAAAAGTGGGCAAAAACTACAGAAAAGTAAACTATCATTTTTAGGGGAAAAAATTTAAAAATGATTTCACTGAAATCAAAGATAAAAGAAACTATCATCAATAAATATTTTTTATTTCCTCAAAAAATTAATTTTTTAATATTATCTATAAGACACTTATTTCAAGATATATATACAAATTTAGAAGCATAAATAAAAATATAAATCAATAGTTTATTTCTCATTTCCCTCTTATTTAACTATCCAAACATAATAAATTTCCAATCTTCTCCTCCTTTTCATGTCCTTTCTTCTCCCTTTTAATCGCTCTCTTCTCCTTTCCCTTAGTCTAAACATTGTATGTATATGGGCCTGTCTTCAAAATTGTTTTTTCAATTCATCATTAAAAACATTTCACAAAATATATTTTTTTAATTCTATGCATGTGTCTTATTCAATCGCATAAAAAATATTTTTTATTACATTCTAATTAAAATTATAATATCAAATAATTTATAAATTATATTTTATACATTTTATATTATTATCAATTATATGAAACTCAAAACATATCAATCAATTTTCAATTCTCAATAAAAAAAATTATCCAAATATAATCTCATTTCAAAAACAAAATAAAAAATACTTTCAAAATTCAATCCAAATATACATTAAATATCTTCTTTTAACTTAATATAAAAATTATAAAAAGTCTTTAATAATTAGTAAGATATTGTATTATCTTTATCATTTATACTATACATGATGAGACGATGTTTGTTAGTAAAGGAAATTATTTGTAAAATTTTAAATAAAATTTTATTTATTTTATAAGAATAAACATTTAATTTTAAAATTCTTAAATAAAAATTTAATTTTTTGGGGAAAATAGTGTTTTCACACGGCTCAAGTACCTTTCACTGCGTCAAGTTTAAGTTTTTTTTTTTTTTGGGGGGGAGAAGTCGTGGAGGATCATAATAATGACAAATAAAAAAGGTGTGCTGACCATTTTTTTTTTCCTCATTTGTTTGTAGTCCTATCAAACACTAAAGAAAATTTGTTAGAAAGCATCCTATGATCCAATCTTTTCGATAGCTGACAAACAGTAGATGGCCCCAATATGGGATAGTAATTTGTATGGGTGGCAATTTTTACATTGAGTTAAGTTTGATAATAATAATGTCCGTGAAAATTAATAATGATTCTGTTTAGCTTGTATTTTTATTTTGATACGATAAAATCAATTCACGAATCAAATTGAAAATGATATTTTTATGTCAAAACGATATTATTTCGATACTTTCAAGTCGGATCAATCTATATATAAATCTAAGTTAAAATCTAAAATTTTAAGCTCGTGAAAATTCGAATTGACTCTAGCTTAATTCAAATTATTTCTTTGGTCTAGTCTGTTTTGTCATTTCTAGCAACAAGATGCATCATCTCAATATAAAAAAAAATTAAAAACCCCTTAGAAATACGATGAATATACACATATTTTAAAATATATATATATATATATAATTTAAAATTGATCTTTTCTTCAAGTAATTTTGTATACACATTTTAAATTTTTTTCTCTTCAAGTAATTTTATATACATGTTTCGAGACTATTCTTTTAAAAAAACGATCTTAATGTCTCATTTTTTGTGTAAATCTAATTCTAAAGATAAAACTCTTGAAGTACTAGTCCTAAAACTTTAATATCTACACTTGATCTATATAAATCAGTATTTATTTATGAAATTATTCCAATAAACAATTACTAGAAGAATTTGAGCAATATAAGTCCCCTAAAGGACATTGTGCATGTTAATGTCAATAATCAAAATATTTTTGTTAAACCATAATTTCTGGAAAAAAATTCAAATATGCCCATTCCAAACATGTAAAATAATTTAAAGAATTTACTCTCCCATCTATACTCTTTAATGACTTTCTTCCTTTTGGTAAGGGACTTAATTATTAAAACCAGAATGTAATTTACTATCCATGAGTTAGCTAACCTTATTATGTAAACAAAATAAGCCCTTACTAGTGGTAGGAATAGGTATTAAAGTTTCTTTCCTTTTCTTGTTTAGGCACAAAGAGAATTCCCAAAAAAATAAAAAATAAAAACCCATATTTTTTCATTCTGACTTATTTTTTAAAAATAAAATAAGCTTAATTAAAATTGTTTAATGCTTGCAGTTTCTTTTTGGCATGCAATGAAGGGTAAATATGTCATGATAGACTTGTTTGTAGTTTTTAACTAAAAAGGGGGGAAAACTTATATTAATATTGTTTTTATAATAATTTATCTAATAAAATAGTCATTGAAATGAAATGACTATTAATTAATGAACCATTTCTATTACTATAGTCCATTTCTATGAAATGAAATGAAATGGACTATTACTATGTAATTACTTTTCGTGTTGAATTTAGACGTTTTGTATCATTTAATTAATGAACCATACTCAAATTATTCATATAATCTTTGTATCAAAAGCTAATTATTCCATAATAACAACATTAATTTGCAATCGAAATACCTATCACAAAAATAATTCACAATCGAAACAAACACTTTAAATTGTCCAAAGAACATTGCTTAATTAAACTATTGTGCCCTTTAATTTAACCAAGATAAATAACTCAAAAAAAACTTAAACATTCACCTTGAAAAAGAAATTTTATTTTCTTAATAAATGATTTCCTATCTAAACATAAGTTGAAATTTCATTATTGATCATCTTATAAATTTTAGAAATTTACACTTGAATTAAAATTTTAAAATCTAATTTCTATAAGTCAAACTATCTAAAAAACGCCCAATTAAATTATCCAAAATATTTAAATAACATTACAAATGAATAAATATAATCAAATTTCATATTGATATTTAGAAAACATTTTTCAACTTAAAACCAGGTATATAAAGCGGTGGGTATTATTACTTTGCAGAGTACATTCACCAGGGGTAAATTTGATAATTTACGCTAGAATTCTCTGGAATGGAGGAGTCCATGCCAGAAAGGTATACCGTATACCTTCCTATTTTCCATTAACCCACCCATGCGCACCCACCCCCGAGTCCTCGCGACGCGACCCAACCCGGAGGCTCTTCTGTCGAGACCCTTCTTTGTCATCTTCGTCTCGCCACAAACCTTAACCAACTCAGCAGCAGCTCTGTTGTCTCAGTCTTCAAGCACATTTCAGACTTCTTATATAAAACCCACAAGAATTTTCACTTCAATTATACTTCTTGAACTCCTTTTAACCCAACATTGCTTCAATTCTTGAACAATTTGCTGATAATACATTCACTCAGTATATAGAGATTTAAGTGAGAAATAGAAAAGGGTTGTGGATTTTAGTTGGGAAGTGATTCAATGACGGGTGGATACAGTAGAAGAAGTAAAGGTGGGATGGAGAGGTTTTATAGTCCACCGGCTATGAGAAGGCAAAATTTGCAGCAGCAGCAGCAGCAGCAACATGTGGTAGTTCAGGAACAGAAGCAAACGGATTTGGGGCCTGCAAAAAGGGTCGATTCTGAGTCTGTTTCTGAGTCCGATAATGGGAAGTTCGCCTCACCAACTTCATCGACGGTGACCAAGCGGGCGATGAATAGGAAAGCTGAGAATTTGACCAATTTGGATCGGTTCATAGAGCACACAACCCCAAGTGTTCCGGCTCAATTTTTTTCAAAGGTATAACTGTTAAAGAGTTAAGAATTATATTTTTATTTTTAAAAAATTTTGTTTTGGTAAGGGAATATTTTTGAAATGCCAAAGAAATTGAGTTTCTTGGTGGTTTGATTTTGGTTTATTTAGAGAAGTGTTGGGGGAAACGAAAGAAATAAAAAACATTGGTGTGATGCAGTACCCAAATTTTTCATAAAAAATGAAAAATATATGGAGTACCTCTTAATCGTCTCTGTCCCCGATTAATCATCCTATTGTATCATCTCTTCCCAGAGTAATCATCCTAACATGTGATGCAGTTATTTTATTGTTATACATGAGTCTTTAACTAAAGAATCAAATGATTTCTGAAGGGAGGAGATTAATGAAATGTGAAAAGAAAAGATTAAGTCAATCAAGTTCAAAACTTTTTAAGTGAATGGTTAGTTTTTAAGTGATGATTTTATTTCTTCAATTTTGTTTTGATGTGTTTTGAATTTATCGTGTTCTCTGCTTCTGCCCTACTGCTGGATTAGGCAAAGGATAAAAATGGAAGAGATTATTATTCTGTTGGGCATAAAATGGAGATAGAAAAAGTAGAATCAGAAGATCACTTTTTTCTCTCTTGAGAACATTATTAGGCAATGCTCGATATGTGGTCTATTCTCAAAGAAAATACCCTTTTAAATAAAACCCTTAGAATTTGTAGAGAAAGACAAGTTATAGGTCATTGCTTTGGATGTGTTCAGAAGCATGTTAGATCTTGTTCCTACTAACTTACTAAACATGCTGCAGCTATTTCCCGTTATAAATTTAGGCTTGTATACATTCTTACGCTGTCTAAGGTACCTGATAAATACATTGTGTTGTATTGCTGTTACATGTCAAAGATGAAGTCATACCCCAGACCAGCAGAGAGCAGCATGCGAGAATGCTGCCTCCAGTGTGAAGACTTAAGAGTCTATGAATGGTCACTCCGGACTCCAAAGTATTTTATCTGTATTGAAGATTCTAGACCATATTGATGGAACTAATCTTGTTCTACATTCCAACTATAGACCATAAATGACAAACTCACTGGCTCCAAAATGAAATTGCACTTTGAGCCCCTATCATCACGGCTGAGAGATGACAAATGGTTTTTAGTAGTTTTATGTTCTCAACTTTTTGCTTCATAGCCCCTAGACTATCTAGAATAGCTGGTTATATGTGTGGCATCTTTATGTTGTTTGCTATGAGCACACAAAAGTCATCCATACCCTAAATCTTTTCCTTTAGTTCCTTCAGTGGGGAATAGCGCTGCTTCCCCCACCCCTCCCCAACTCTTATATATTTCTGAACAGAAGTACCTCGAGGATTTTTGTATGTGGATGTTATTATGACATTATTCTTGTGCATTTCCTTCTTTAAATAAACAAAACAATTAAGTGATATGTTGGTCCTGGTCTTTGATGAAATGAACTTTTCTTATGTAAATAATAGTAATCATTGTAGCATTAAATATTCACATTGTTTTTAAAATTAGCTCATCTAGTCTCCACATGATCTGCAGACAAGCATGAGGGAATTGAGAAATCATGACGGTGAAATCCGGCCGTACTTTGTCCTTGGTGATCTTTGGGAGTTTTTCAAAGAATGGAGTGCTTATGGTGCTGGAGTTCCTTTACTTTTGAATGGCCGTGATTCCGTTGTGCAATATTATGTGCCATACTTGTCTGGCATACAACTATATGTGGACCCTTCAAGGCCTGTCATTAGCCAACGGTAGGTTTTATCTATGTGCTCTTTTGAATTTGTTATTGATGATATCAGAAATCAAGTTGTGAAACTTTTTGTGCGTAAGAGTACCTCATTGGGTTCTAATTTTGAATATGCAATGCTATCTGCATTCCTCTCTAAAGTGGTAACCACTTTGTACAAAGACATTGGGGAGTTAGGTAAACGTCTCTCTTAGCATTCTTTGCAGCTTTATATAGCTCTTAACATTTGCGGTGATCACTTCAAGTCTCCTATAATTAATATCTATTCAGACTATTGGTTTCTATGAAATATTAAGTCAGATTCTGCTGTTTTTGGTTAACTCAGAATATATACTTCCTTCTCCTACTCATCATAAAGTATGGAAATGTTTCCTCTTTGGATCAAGTTTGCCTTTTCAGGCTAACTTGGTCTCAACATTACATATTTTGTGAAGTCAACCCCTCGTTTGGGGCTTTGTTAAGCTGGGATGATCCATTTTTACTAACATATACAGTACAGCCTTCTTCGTGTACCCTTATTGTTAATCTAGATGCTTCTGAACACTTCTTTGTTCTTATTGCAAGTGCTTTCAATATTGGATTTTTCTCTTTCTCAATAGTTCATCCGCAACTCTTCAGTCATTCAACTAGTCGAGTGTAAGATTGTTAGACTCAAGTACATCTTTCAAATTGGACTTGGCCAGTCTGAAAGGATTTATAGTTTGGGTCATGGTAATGCTTAAACCAGGGTATGGTAATATAGTTTTCACAAATTAGCAAAATGGAGTTTTTAGCTAATATTTCCAGAATTGAGTGCATATATCTCATATTTAGAGATATGACTTGATTGATTATATATTATCACCTTATCTAATTATGTGATTCACTAATTAGATGATCTGCAACAACACTAATATGTTCAATGGCTATATGAACCTGTTTGACCTTGATATTCCAAGTTCAGGCCTAAGAATATAGGCTGTAGTTCATGGAGTCTGAATACACATCTAGAGATTTGGGGGATGGGGGTGGAATTGTAATTCTGATTGAACAGGGAGAAGTGGAATACTTATTTGCATGATATGATGAGTGATTTATATTGATAGAATGTTTTTTCTTACCAAATTCCTTTCTTGTTTACCTAGAATATGGGAGCACATGCATATCTAAGGCGTGTATTTCTTTCTATAACTCCCCCCTCCCCCCCCCCCCCCCAAGGCAAAAAACAAAATGCCGTGAAGAAGTCAATTTTTGCAGGGATCTCAAGTATTCATGTGAATTAACTATACTTCTGCTTTTCCCTGTGACAGGAGGCCTGGTGAGGAAAGTGATGCTGATTCCTCCAGGGAGACTAGTAGTGATGATAGTGGTGAATTTGGAACTGATGGAGGAGTTAATATGGTTCAAGGAACTTGTAGACAGCAGAACTACACTGGTGCAATTGCTGAAGGATTAAGCAGGCTCTCAGTAGCCAGTATTCCTTTTAGGGGATTGTCAGGTGATGAGAATGAGACTTACAACCATCCTGGTGTCCTTGTATTTGAGTACTTGGAGCAGAATCAGCCTTATAGTCGTGGACCATTGGCTGATAAGGCAAGTCCTTTTAACTGCTTAAATAAATGTGTAGATTAGTATTATTTCAAGCTTTTAACATATATTTTTATCTCTGGCCTCCAACAGATTTCAGATCTTGAAGCTCAGTGTCCTGCCCTTAAGACATATTGGAGTTGTGACCTGACATTTGCTAGCTGGCTTTCTGTGGCTTGGTAAGGCCATCATATTCTGGCAAAGATTGAAGCTGCTGTGTGTTTTTTATATTGACTGTTGTATTGTATGTGATTTTTGTGAAGGTACCCCATTTATAGAATACCTATGGGACCAACTCTGCAGAGTCTTGATGCTTGCTTTTTGACATACCACTCATTGTCAACGACTTTGAGTAGTGAGTCTCTCTCTCTCTCTTATCATTTGTTTTCTTTCATTTCATTTTTTACTCGATGCTTAAAAACTGCACTTTATTATGTCTGTTGTGTTGAGATGATTCTCTTTTATATAGGTACTTCCATTGACTGTACCCATCTTCATAGTCCAACGGTTGGCAAATCACCAGATACTGGCATGCCCTTGAGATTATCGTTACCCACCTTTGCTCTGGCATCATACAAGTTCAAAGTTCCTTTCTGGAGCTTCAATGGAGATTATGAAAGCCCAAGGTTCAACTCACTTCTGCAAGTTGCTGATAGCTGGCTTCAAAATTTGCAAGTCAATCATCCCGACTATAGGTTTTTTGTGTCCCATAACCCATTTTGGCGGTGAAGTTGCCTGAGATGGGATGTAGGAGATACAGTGGTATTACATAAATTTGTATTTATTTTTGGAACTTCTCTTACATATGCTGATGTACCTGGATGCATTAACCAGCGTTGATAATAGGCTCATCATCTTCCCTTCTTGTCTGTAGTTTCCAAAAGTTGAAAAAGTTATTGTGGAATAGGCCATCTGATGATGACTAATAGTTTGTAGTTTTTGTATAGACTCAGTATGTTATAACCTTGACGGTTCTATAGAATTATAGCAACTCTGTTTAACTTTCTTGGAATATTGTGTCTATCTTAGTTTTGTTAGCCGAATTGGAGATGATCTTCACCCAGAACAAGAAAGGTGATCGATCAATTCTCTAGCAATCCTATATATATATATAGGCACACTTGGCTATTGCTAGGCACTACTGCTCGGGATATAATCTAATGAAGAAAGAGCATCCAAAGTGTGCCTTGCTCCAGTGTATTGGAATGCCAGAGATTTCCTGCCCCTTTCTTCCCCCAAGTCACTCTCATTTATATTTGGTAGTCGATATGTTTTCATTTCTGAACAAAGCTATGGGTCCAAAACATAGCTTTTTGAGAGAGTTTTATCTGCCAAATCTTCATTGTGCAAATTTGTCCTAGGTCCTCTTCAAATCCCTTTGGCAGAAACTGCTTGTTGGAACTGCAAATTCCTTACTATGATCCATCTAATCTCTATTTTCTCAACAATATCCCCCGCATCACTGTTATCTTGTTATCATTTGCTAACATTTCCACAGCCGAAATCAGTCTTTCTTGGACATCAAAGAATGCAAAATCTTTCTATCTTCTCGGGTGCGAAAGCGTAGGCATCTCCCCAAGATGTAGGACCGAAAGTGAATTTGCCCAGATGTTTTGGGCATAGAACACAAGTTTTCATGCAGTTATGAATATATCCATCCAACTCACGATATGGTCGGATTCAATCATGGTACACTTTTTCGTATATATTTAAATTAACATTCTTTGTGTCTCCATACCCCTTTCGTTCCAAGAAAAAGTAACTTATGCAAGCCTCAAATCCTTGCCAAAATGGGGGAAGAGACCCTTCATCTCAGTGATACCTCTAGTATGCTTTTCTTTTAAAAACAGGGAAAGAAGGGGAAAAATATTTTTTCCAATTTGGTTACCCAAACTCTTTAGACACGAAGCCAGACATCGTGACCTTAAAATTCAAGATGGGAGTGTGGGAGAAGATTGATGGGAGTGTGGGAGAAGATTATACCAATTGGAAAAGAGAAGTGCACAATAATTAGATCATACTATTCTGCAGTTTCCATTATGCACATAATACCTTCTACATACAACAAAGTGCCTTGGCCCTAACTATAAGACCAATGTTGGCATTCATTCATCTATGACATACATAGCCTCTCCCTCTCTACTTAATCCATTTCTAGGAAAAATGGTAGCTGCTACAATTCTTCACTTATATCTCATCATCTAGAAAAGTTGATAGAAGAAGGCCTTGAACAAATTCACATTTCCGAGCCTTCTCTTCTTGGTCTTTTTCAGATAGTGGAGTGAGTTGAATTTTCCTGACACCATTAAACCTTGTTCAGATCAATCTCGAAGAAACTATGCCAACAGATATCTCCACATATATGACAAGTGAATACTATTTAATGCACATTGAGAAGAGCAAAGAAGTCACATATACAAGAATCAACAAGATATCGTGCATAATCCATTTTTCTCTTTCACTTTTGTCCACCTTAAATTCCTACTCGTAAACAATGTACTGGCATTTAAACAAAACAAAATTTCTAGATTCTTCGGTGAGTGCTTTAGCAACAAAATCAACTAGCTCTTTAAGAGAAATATAGCCTTAGTTTTTACTCTCACCTTCCAAAAATTGAATGTCCATCTTTTCTTTTGGGAATGTCCAAATTACAGGTCTACTTTCCTAATATTAACATATTTTTCTCATAAAATGCTACAAATGACCACATATTTACAGGATTCTTCCGAAGACACAAGTTCCACTACTAGTTATATTAACTACTACAACAAGGATAATAGATTAATTTTCAATTTTACATACACTTATTTTTTGTACTAAATCATAAGTAGACATTCAACTTTGGACAATGAGTGTATATGATTGGAAACCAACACTGAACTTCACAAAGGACTACCTAATACAAAATTAATGGCAAAACAACACAAAACATCTGTTTACAAAATTCCCACCTAAAGAATTAGACTGACTGAGAGTCTCATTTAATTCACAACTTAGGGACAACAACATGAGGAGCTGTTTGACATGATAAAAGCCGTTCAATATGATCAAACATCATTTTCCCTCCATCAGCAATATGTGGCAATAATAACCATGTATACATGAACAAGCGAAAGATAACTAAAAGAGAGAAATTGAAGTACAAAGCAGAGGGTGTCAGAAGAACAATCAACTGCGCAGGTTTCTTAGGATATTAATATGTCAAAGAAGTGCAAAGCATGTGGTCCTTTGACATAAAGAAAAGCTTTTCTTCTGTGGACCTTCTCATAGTCAGTTCCCAAATTTTATGGCATGGTTGAATTGATAATTAATGCCTAGTGATTTTAAATTTTAGTCACCTATTAAATGTCAAGAAGCATATGATGAATTGAAAATTTGTACCTGTGAGACAAGTCTGCAGCAGAGACATCTTCTTTGTAAGACTTTTCAGTTGAAGGAGAGTGATCAACTGGTATTTCATCAGCTGCTGGTGGATTTAATATAAATGAAGACAGAAGTGGATCAGCTTGAGTAGAGGAGACAAAGCTAGAAGATCCACTGAGGAGGGATTGGAAATTTCCACCCCTTAACTCTTTTCTTAAAATAGAAAAGTTTGAATTAGATCCACCCCTTCGGTATCTCCTCTTGCGCTGCACGTGATTTCTAGTCAAGGAAAAGTACAGAGATACAATCTATGACACTGGACAAGAAAATCTCAATCCAACAGATATCTTAATTATTTTTTTCCCAATTACTAGGAACAAGTACATGAAAAAAAGAAAAGAGTACACAGATATTTTTTTATTTTGAAAATGTGAATTTCAGAAACTATTGACCACTTCAGCCATCCATACAGGATTCACACATTTTTCATTTTTTCTTTTTTCTTTTTTTTTTCTTTTTTGTGGATGAGAAGGGTAAAGAGAGGGAATATAGGACCAATAAATTAAAGGAAAAAACATGAGAAGATTCAAGTAAAATAGAACCAACTTCATTATTGCAAGGATATCTTTAGAAGATTCCCATGTTGCATGGTAACATGATCAATTAGATCCATTCCCACTCTTTTTGCACAGACTGGGCATACCTGTATAGAGGAAATGCTTATTGGCATGATATGGATTAAAAGCAACTAAGATAATTAATAGATGAGCAGCACACCGGTTTAAGACTCAAAACATAAAGTTGAAGCAGATTTGGAAAGACACAGTCTCATTCAGCGTAAAATGCAGAATATGAGGAATGACTTTCTTGTTTTATCCTTTATCTTCATTTCCTCTACCCTGAAATTTTTTTGGGTTACCAAATTCAAACCATCATCTCATACTCCTTTGGAGTTGGCTAGACAAATTTCAGGTACCCATTTAAAGATATGGTCTTTAGGTTTTATGGAAGAGAAACAGAGCATTAATAGTGCCGGAGTGTGTTTCTCATCCCTAGTGCTTTTCCCCATACTCCCAGGGGGTTTTATCAGAATTTCAGTGTCAAGCCTAATGTGGGAGGTAAATGTCCTCTGCTACTGCAATTATACTTTATGAAGGGAGAGCTAAAGTTAAGGTAAAATTGTCAATAAATTATTTTGAATATCACATACACCACAACTGCCAATTCAAAGTAAGGAAGAAACTTCAGTCAAGCAAGTCAATTTACACTTCATGTACACCTACAATTTGATAGAGAGCAGGAAAAAGCATCTGATCACTTACATCCCCAACTTCTTAAGTGATAGTTGTCGCAGCAAATAAGCTCCTCTCATGTTTACGATCATCCATTCAAGGCACAACTTACAGTTCACAAGCAGTATGGTATATGGATTATAAACTATATTTATTACAACTCTTACTGGAAAAATACCGACTTCAATGGAAAAGATTAGCTATCATTATGGTGCAGACTTCTCTAGTTCCTCCACGTATAATAATTTTGCCCAAGTTAGATAATAAACTTCCTCATTTTAATCCTTACTTTTCCCTATATCATTATAATACTTCCTTCTTCCAAAAGTTTCTTCCTTTCACAGGAAAATAATTTTCTGAGCATTCCCCATATGAGTGCAAACAAAAAGGCTAGTGAAAAATGATGAAAAAAATTAATTACAAGCAAGAAAGGAACCATTATACATATTTAAGTGTATACAATATAATAGCTCAAGAAACATGGACACAGAGGAAGAAACTAATACCCCATTTTTGGATTCAATAGCATGCTCTTCATCAATGTGACAACAGAGTCCAACAATGTCAAAACTCTCGGCACAGAAGGGGCAAAGAAATTCTGGTCGTGACTCCTCGCCACCTTCACAACATTCTTCTCCTCCTACATTGTACATATCTGCACAAACACAACCATTTCAACATCCCAAGAAAGGTATAGCAATCTGCTACCATGTAAATGATAATTGTAAAGATTTGTCCTCTTTCTTCCAAACCCCAAACCCCCGGTGAACAAAAGAAAATCATAAACTAAAACTGTAATTTCCCCTGAAGAATTAACACTTAATCAGTTATCCACCATTACCGAAAAGAAAAGTAAAATAAGTTCACAATTTCATGGAAAAACTTTCTCATCCTCATCACCACCATCTTAAACCACTTACAGAAAAGCTCTGATACCACTCCTCCATAAATAGAATAAATTTATTTAAAATATAAATTTTAAAAATAAAAAATTTTAAAAAAAAAAATTCAAGCTTTGCCTTTTCCATTTGCTTCATTCAGAGGAGCAAACCATCATCAGGCCAGACTATCATCCTAATTCAACATTTACATTTCAAAACTACCAAAACAAGATATTCCAAAAAATGAATTTTGTTTTTAGGGGAAAAAATCCCCTTTCATAGAATTTTCTCTGGAAGCAAATAAAAAGCATAAAGTGAATTTATAATCAAAAGAAACTAACCTGATCGAGAAAGATAACGTCGTGAAGAATTGGAGGAAAGACGTATACATGAATCAGAATCCATTATCTTTTCTTTAAACTACGATATTAGATATGAAAGTTACGGTAAAATATCCTTGGAAACCTCTAGATGCTCTTAAAAGTTTCTTGAAATCCCTTGTCTAAAACCTTATTGAAAAAGCAAACAAACACACATTTCTACATATACATATTTACAAAAGGTAGATATATCTGTTTAAATATTTCCAGGGGAAAAGGGTTAGAGACTGTGTGAAGAAGGTTCGAAGAAATGGAGAGGAAGAAATGAGAGAAGAAGAGAGAAAAGAAGCCCACCACCAAACTTACGGGTACAAGGGTTGTGCAAAGCCTTATATATGACAAGAGATTCTCATTCATTCCATCACAAGTCTTTCTATTTCCAGCTTACTCCCTCACTTCACTTTCACAAATTTTGTGAATTTCATGTTTTAATTATTTTATTTTCTCTATTATGAAGTCAAAATTAATAATTTAAATTTTAAGTATTAATATTTTTTATTTAATAAATACAGATAATAAAGCTATAATAAGAAGAAATATTTTTTTTCTTAAGGATAAAAAAATTGCATTAATCTTAAAGATGTAGCACATGAAATAGTAATCTTCAAACTAAACACAATATGTGACAATATTTTGAGCAGGTCTTGCAAAGTTATGAGCGGAAGTATTAACCCATGAAATATAGAGAATAGAAGAAATATAGATTAATAAGAGGAAAAAAAACAAAAAGAATTAAATCTCTATTTTATGACAAGTTTAAAAGTTATATACATAAATATAGGGAGTAACTCAGATCTATGTGCCATAACCTGTTGCTCTACTCCTCCCTCTGTTACCACCCATTTTCTTTATTTTTTTGGCATATCTCAAATTATTTATCCTTTTTATATAAAGAAATTATTGATGATTTTTATTATACTCTTATTTAAATCTTTCATGTTTGTAAAAATAACTTTTTTTTCTACAATGCTTATATTATATTGAATTTCATGAATCAAAGTTGACTTTACATTTATCAATGAAAATTAACGTTTTACTTATCTAATCACTTTCAATTTTTAAAAATATATGATTTTCTTTAATGGTGGAGTGATACTTTCGATAATTAATAAAAAAAAATATCAATATGTATGTATATAGAGAGAGACAGAGACAGAGACAGAGAGCACAAAAAATGGCACTAACCTCCAATCCTACTATAAGAAATACTCTCTTATAACCATTTTGTAGGGTGTCAAAACAATTGATATTTTATGGGTTAGGTCTTATTTTTCTTCGTCCAAAAATAATTATTTTTATTAATATAATTCATATTAAGAAGTCGTTAATAGAAATTTATTGTCTAAAAAACTCAAGTACAAAATAATTTTAAACAAATTAAAACAAAAAAAAGGCATATTTTACTCATATTTTATAACTCGAGTCAAAGAGTTGAAAATGAGAAAACCTTATGAATACTTAACTTTATATTTAAAACTGCATATGAACATTTTATTATCTTCAAAATACTTAATTTTTTGTGCAGATAAAATAATATTTATTATGAAACCAAAAGAGTATTTCTAATCAATTGAATTACAAGTTTTATGAATTTCGGTTTATTATTTGATATTATAAAGTACATATATTTTCTTTGGTGATTTTTTAAAAATAATAATAATAATATTACTTCTTCCTCTATAGATATAGTAACATTTTCCATTTTCCGTATAAATTAATTATAAACTAAGATTTAAAAATTTTAAAAAATAATGGAAAACTGAAGTGGATAAAATGTTCAACGGTAACCGGAGAAGTAGGGGTAGGCGTATGTGATTGGCTGAGAAGATTCTAGGTAGCACCATTCACATGTCTCGACTAGTGATGTTTTATTAAGTTTATAAAACATATTGAATAATAAATATGACATTGCTCCAAATAGCTCTTGTAGCTCAGTTGGTTAGAGCACCCGTTTAGTAAGCGGGAGGTCTTGAGTTCGACTCTCAACAAGAGCACTTCTCATTAATTTTATTTTTACTCCTCAGTTTCTTTTCTTTTTTTTTTCTTCTCTTTTTAGTAAAAGATAAAAGAGATATTTATAATTTTATACTGTATTAATATAATGCGAACAAAAGGGCATTTCTTTCACTTTTCAGCCCGTTTTTAAGGGAAAATTATACTATCTATTCTTTACTTGTCAAATTTTTAGCACTTAACAAAGTCTTAAAATTTATGTAATTTCTAAGAAGGAAATATTAAAATACATTTTGTAAATTTTCTCAATATTACTACTTATCTCTTTCTTACCTATAAGTCACAATTACTAGTTGAAGAGTATTTCCTATTAGGGGATAACAAGGGGGAACATTAATATAAAATGGGGGAAATTAAGAGTTTTAATTAAATACCCTTTATTTTTATATTTGATAAAAATAACATTGATTGGGACATATATTAAAATAACTCAAAACGTGAATAACATTTACGTCATTCTTATTTAAATTTTTTCTTTAGTTTATTGTTAAATGACGTCAATGACATTCATGTTATTAAAAAAAACGTCAATGTCATTCATGTCTTTTGAATTAAAAAAGAAGAAAAATACTTTAACGTTTATGACAGAAATGTCATTGTACTGTTCTTCTTTTTATTTTATTTTTTTCATTTCATCATTATTATTTTCTTCTTCTTGCTTTTTTTAATAAAAAAAGGAAAAAAATCAAATTAGTAATTTTTTATATAAACTAAATAGCTAAAAAAAACTACACAATTATAAATTTCTATTTATTACTTTATAAACTAATTTAATCAACAAAAAAATTACAAAATTATTATTTTGTATTATTATATAAAATATATATTTAGATTAGAAAATTAGGAAATATATTTTGTATTAATAATATAATAAAAAAATAACAATTGTGTAATTTTTTGTTGAGATAATTAGTTCATAAAAATTAATAATTGTGTAGTTTTTTATAATTAAAATATTTATCTACAATTTGTTTTTCAATTTTACAACAATTTCAATATTAGTGTAAAAATATATTTTAAAATTTTTATTCCTTTCTTTAATGAAATAGTTACTTAATTTCTCTAAAAAAAACTACACAATTATTAAATTTTATTTATTGTTTTTATAAACTAATTAGTTCAACAAAAAAGTACACAATTATTAATTTTTTATTATATAAAATATATATTTAGATTAGAAAATTAGGAAATATATTTTGTATTAATAATATAATAAAAAAATAACAATTGTGTAATTTTTTGTTGAGATAATTAGTTCATAAAAATTAATAATTGTGTAGTTTTTTATAATTAAAATATTTATCTACAATTTGTTTTTCAATTTTACAACAATTTCAATATTAGTGTAAAAATATATTTTAAAATTTTTATTCCTTTCTTTAATGAAATAGTTACTTAATTTCTCTAAAAAAAACTACACAATTATTAAATTTTATTTATTGTTTTTATAAACTAATTAGTTCAACAAAAAAGTACACAATTATTAATTTTTTATTATATAAAATATATTTTTATATTAAAAATTAGTAAATATAATTTTGGAAATTTGGAAATTGTTGTAAAATTGAAAAATATTGTATTAATAAAAATATATTTCTTAATTTTCTAATCTAAAGATATATTTTATATAATAAAAAAATTGTGTAATTTGTTTTTGTTGAGTTAATTAGTTTATAAAAATAATAAATAGAAATTTAAAAATTTGTAGTATTTTTTGAGCTAATTAGTTTATATAAAAAATTACTAATTGATTTTTTCCTCTTTTAAAAAAGAAAACTGAAAAAAAAAGAAAGCAAGCAGAAGAAAGAATAATGATGAAATGAAAAATAAAATAAATAAAAGAATAGTACAACAACGTTTCTCTCATAAATATTGAAGTAATTTTTCTTTTAAATTCCAAGTATGTGAATGGCACTGACGTCATTCCCTTTTCTTTTCTTTTTTTACCCATGTAATTGGATAAGAAATAAATAAAAATTAAAATAACGATGACGTAAATGTCATTCGCATTTTATGTCATTTTGATATGTCTTTCACAATTAAAGTTATTTTGAATTAAATATAAAAAATATGAGATATTTTGATTAAAAACTCAAAAATTAATCAATATTATTTTAATTTCTTGAGGTAACAAGTAAAAAGGAAAGACAAGATTTCAAACTATATATGGAATCTCTCTCAAAAATAAAACTATATTTGGAAACAATCTTTGTGTATGATTTCCTTTTTGTTTTGAAAATAAAAATTAGAAGCTATATTTAGATTTAAAAAATAGTTTTGTATTTAAATATTTGATGTAATGTTTATTGGGTTTGACGTATTACTGTATTAGATATGGTTATAAAATAGTTAAAATATAGTTAGTATATTATTTAAATATATAAGTTTAATTTAAAAGTATTTGATATTTAATGAAATATGTGAATTTCATGTGGGGTTAATAAAGAATTTAAAATTTAAAGTGAATAAAATGTTTTGGAAATAAAAAGTGTTTTGAACAATTTTTACCATAGAATAGAAAAAAGAATAATGTCCAAATTCAATCTCAAACTTTGTGACAAGTAAAAAAAAAAAAAAAGGAAGAGCATTGCATATTATCTACAATTAATTGTAGAGATTAATAAAGTGACATAATTAAAACAGATTAATTAGTAAAACAATTTATTTACAATTAAAATATATCATAAGTTTAAGTATCCTCGGGACAATTATTTATAAAAGTGACATGATAAGGAGATGTGGTACGATAGACGCGAGGGACAAATGGATGTGATTATATATGTCCAACAAAATCGCTAGCTTAGTTCTTTATAACAAAAATTATCAAAAAAATAAATTATAAGCTTGATATAAAAAAATTAATAAATTTAATTTACATGAATAAATAAAATGAGATTAAGGTGACATGTAATTATTTATTTTCATTAAGATCCTTTTTTATATAATTATTTTCACCAAGAATAAAGTTGTGAATCATATTATTCTTTCATTATTAGTATGTCTCTTTTTTTGGATTTTGAACTCTAAGTCTTTTTTCTTTTCTTTTTTTGAAGGAAAACTATAACTCTTTTAAGTGATTGAAAGTTGTCACTTCTATCAAATTGTATAAGGGATGACAATAATTCCTTCGAAAAGCGACAAAAATAGTTACACCACTATTCTACCATTCCACATTCTCGAATAAAGAAAGAAAAGCTTTTAGATTATAATAAAATGATACACATTTGTAATCAATTAAACTATAATGCATTAAATATGTTATTAAAGTTACGACTCCTATATTTAATACTTAAATCATTAGTTTTTTTTTATATTTTTAAAATCAACCCAGTCATAGAATTTTTCTTATCATAGAGTACTTAGTGCTCTATTATTATCGCAAGATTTTTAATTTTAATATGTATTTTTATAATTATATATTTATTATTAACAAAATATTTAAATATTCTGTTATTTATTTATTAAAAAATTTAAAAATAATAATACCAATATAGTAATTATTAAATAATAATAATTTAAAAAATTAATTACATAATTATTATTTAAGCTATTATTATTAATCTTCGTAGAATTAGAATAAGAGAGATAAAATATTAAATGGTTTATATGACTATGAGTCCACTATCACTCGAGCAATTCAGGTGATTTACTCTAGCTAAGCATAAAAAATAAACCTCTGACTAATATGATAATATTATCCAATTCTTCTCCCTTTCTCTCTCTCCAAACTAGAAAAGAAAATCTCTCGCTTAAAATTCTCATTCTTATTGATTGGATTTTGTAGAATTGGGCATCTAAAGTGGTAGTTCTAGTTCGCAAGTGAGGATAAAGTATGTGAGTATTTGAATTTTTTGTGTTTTTGTTTGTCGGTTTTCTTTGTAAGAGTTTGTATGCATGAATAAGCGTTAAAGATTGAACAAAAGAATGAATCTTGGTGATGGTCAAGCAGCAAAACCCATGGCTGCTCCAAGCTCAAGTGCTTCTTGGAAGTCTGGTGATGGGGTTTCCAGCCAGTTCCCTGCGGGTCTCCGGGTACTTGTGGTGGATGATGACCCCACTTGTCTCAGGATCTTAGAGAAGATGCTTAGGCATTGCCTCTATGAAGGTATGAAATCTGCTTCAAAATTGTTGTGTGTATATTTGCGGGGATTTGTTTTTCCAGTTGACTTTGCTTTGATGGCTCT
Source organism: Apocynum venetum (assembly GCA_019593545.1). Classification (NCBI taxonomy): domain Eukaryota; kingdom Viridiplantae; phylum Streptophyta; class Magnoliopsida; order Gentianales; family Apocynaceae; genus Apocynum; species Apocynum venetum. Next base: position 5,136,690 of record SRSM01000127.1, read on the forward strand.
TAATGGGTTCTTTTTTGTTGATTTTATCTTGACGTCGTTATACAGGGTAAATCTTCTATATTTATGTAAACTATGATACCTGGCAAACTATCGATTACAGTGGGGGATTTGTTGCTTGTGAGTCTAGGTTTTCATGAAGGACCAAAATCATCATAGCAAGAAAGGGAATTGTCATGACGTTATTGACTTGGAAATCATAGTTTATGCTCGAAAGATTTAATCTTTTGTCATCGAATTTGGTTTTGCTATCACTTGCTTGATTGCAAAATAGTCAGGTTTTTGGATCTCATATCGTATATGCATATTCATTATGATTTAAAAAGTTGTTGAAGATGATATGAGTTAAAATTTTCCTTTCAAGTTTAGTGGACGATCTGTTTTCCTAGTATGTAGTATAATTCTTCCAAAGAATTATTTGACTCTTCTGGAAATTTTCAGTCACCAAATGCAATAGAGCGGAGATTGCTCTGAAATTGCTCCAGGACAACAGGAATGGCTATGATATTGTTATAAGTGATGTTCACATGCCTGACATGGATGGTTTCAAGCTTCTTGAGCAAGTTGGGCTCCAGATGGACCTGCCTGTTATCAGTAAGTACCCTGTGTCATTGAAATCTGGCAGTTTCAATCTGACCAATGAATGGGATCTTTATGTCAAAAGAGAAAAAGAAATTCTGAATCTAGTTTTGTGTTTATGTAGTGATGTCAGCAGACGACAGTAAAAATGTTGTGATGAAGGGTGTGACTCGTGGTGCTTGTGATTATCTAATCAAGCCAGTTCGCATTGAGGCGCTGAAGAATATATGGCAGCATGTTGTTCGCAAAGAGAAGCATGAATGGAAGGAAAAGGATTTGGAGCAATCTGGAAGTGTGGAAGATGGAGAAAGGCAGCAGAAACCCCCTGAAGATGTTGATTACTCCTCTTCAGCCAATGAAGGAAGTTGGAAAAATCCAAAGAAGAGAAAAGATGAGGAAGATGAACCAGAAGACAAGGATGATTCATCTACACTTAAGAAACCACGCGTGATTTGGTCTGTTGAACTCCATCAACAATTTGTTGCAGCTGTTAATCAACTTGGAATTGACAGTAAGAACTGTTTGCCCAAGTTCCTTCTCCTTTCATCCTAATATATTTTTTTTAATAATTCATGTTACTTGTTCTTTGAGAATTAATCTTTTGAAAAATCAAATGGTTTAAAATTGAGAAATTAAGGATTTTTATCGACCAGCCAACTTTGAACTCATTTATCTATGGTGCTACAAACTTTAATCATGCAATAATTGATGCTTGGTTTGTATTTATCATAAAACTTGATGGCATGGTTCTTTGTCGCCCCTGCAGAAGAACCATGTTAGGCTAGGTTCGGTTGATTATGGGAACACTCAAAAGCTCTTTGGCATTGCGGTGATGTGTACTTGTAATGTTGTTATCGGTATTATTGTTTGTATCATTATACTGAGGTCACAATAAGATTAGTTAATATTGTTGTGTAACATGCTGAAATTGCTGCATAGGCCTTCATGTTAGATGAGTAATCTATAATCTATTTTTGTACTTAAAAATCACTCTGAAATTGATGCAAATGTTAAATGTATTATTCAGATAATATAGATAAAACAAAGTTCCTTACTAATAGATTTTACATTTGCATTCTTATTGATATACATTTCCACTGGTTTTTGTTAAATATTTCGCTTTGTCGCTGTTGCTTCACTTTTCTATAACTGGAAAGGTTTGCAAAGTTACGGAAATGCTAATTTTGAGTTTTTGATAGACTTCAATTTAAGCATCTGATGCTGGATCTATTATGTTATAATCTTGGACATATTAGAGAATCTTGGCATTTATTCTCTTATCAGCTTACCATGTTGGATAAACATGTTCCTTTATCACCCATGACCCGTTAGCAGTTAATCTTAAGTCTCTCTCACTTCTCTCTTAACTTGCTATGCATGTGTTGCAGAGGCTGTTCCAAAGAAGATTCTGAATTTGATGAATGTCCCTGGGCTAACTAGGGAAAATGTTGCTAGCCACCTTCAAGTAAGTGATCTTCTCCTTTCTATTCTTTCTCTGCAATTCTTCTTTTATGATATCATGAATGATGGAATAGAACCTTGAATAACAACTTGGTCTAACCTTGTATGCTAGACTTAAGAAAGATTAAATTCTAGGAATTACTCACTGCAAGACCTTTTTGCAGAAATATCGCCTATATCTGAGAAGACTACGTGGTGTACCACAGCACCAGAATGGACTCAATAGTTCTTTTATGGGGCCCTCACATGCAACTTTTGGGTCCATGTCTTCAATCAGTGGGCTTGATTTTCAAGCTCTTGCTGCCACAGGAGTAATCTTAGTATGTCTTTTTTTATTAATTTTGTACTCCCAGTGATTGAAAGCTGTCGCTTGTATCAAGTTGTATCAAGGATGATAATAATTCCTTCTAAAAGCGACACAAACAGTTTTTTTCTTTTGTCTGAATAAAGGATTAATCATTCAAATCCTCAGAAGCTTGGTTACAAACAGGATCTTCAAACAAATAGGAATTTGACAAATCACACCAAAGTGGTGATGGCAAACTAGAGATATCTAGTCTACCAAATATAGAGGAGTATTTTGCATATCGCACCAAATTATAGGCAGGTTTACTTCCCTTTTTGGAGACATGTGTGCCATTTCGGTTCTTGCTTGATTAGTAGAATCTTTAGCTTGCCAGACTTCATAATATTTGATTCCCTGCGTAGCTAAAATAACCCCCAAAGCATCCCCCCTCAAATGCAATTGACTGGAGATCAAGTTTATCAACCACATGGGAGATTTTAAGTAGAGCCAATGCCTCAGCCAAATAAGCATCTCCAGCAGTAACTGGTTCTGCCTAAGCATGTAGGATATTTACATATGCATTCCTAATCAGGCATGCAATACAGGCAGAAGCACCATCATAAGTAGAATCAAAGTTTGGTTTAAGCCAGCCCAAAGTAGGAGCGTTCGAGAGAAGGTAGGAACATCACTAGCCACTTTCTTTCTGCCTCGTCCAAACTAGCATTCCTTGGCTTTCCTTTCAATTAGCACCATCATATCTGCAGTAGATAACAGTTTCTCACTAGATTTCTCTGATACCAAATGAGATCCATAGCGATTGCACCATACTGCAGAAATTCATCTTTATCAAAACTATTAGGAAGGAGACCTCTCGAGGGTTCAAACAAGAAGTTCAGCCATTCATGAATAGCGAAATGACTGAAGCTTTCCAACCTCAATTGCCATTTAGATAAAAACCAGATTTGACTGGTAAATTGGCACTTGAGAAAAATACACTCCAATGTTTCATCAGAATCCTTACATAAGTAACAATAGTTATCAGAGATGGACAAAACACTACCCCCTCCTCGACAGGTAGTATATCTTTTCTTATGAAAATAATATGACTTTCTTTATAAAGAACAGTGGAAGGTGATTGATTGTCTCATAAAGGGGTCATAGAAAATACAGTAGATGTAGGATCATTCAATAGCTGAGTTATCTAGTCTGTAGAGACTTTTTTGGCTATCCTATAGGATACCATATGCATGCACCCATCCTAATCGCAATATGTGTCACTCTCTTCCCTTTAGAGTCTAAACTATCATTTTTATTTAGCAAGCAAATTGTATATTCTTCTTGTCAAAGAGAACACCTTAAGCAGCCAACTACTGCAGTTGCTATCATTATCATTATACAAAATAGTCCAAGAAAGCGATCTCAATAATCAATAACTTTATAATTATTGATCTAAAACGGTCATGTGATAGAATAGAATTTTCAATCCAGTTTTACAATACATTAATAAGAATTTTGATGGGAGACATCTAATATTTTTCTTGCTTGAATTAATTCGTTTAAGAATTTTTCTTAACATCTTATGAAAAATAAATATTGTCATTTTTTTCCAGGATTTTTTTTTTTTTTTGGCTTGGTGAATTATAATTCATTTTTTACTTTTTACCGATATGAATATTTGATTGAGAAATGTGATAAGAATATCCATAGTATATGGCGCACGTACACCGTGATTGTGGGCCACTTTGATCAAGTAAGTGTGGGGGGCACAGTTAGGGTACGCCTTTCCGTGTTGGCCCACTTAGTCCGCAAAACATTTTTTGGCATTTTTTGGGCTACAGTTTATTTGGGGCCCATGTAGGGCATGCTGACAATACCACGTGTTATTTCTATTTTCATTTTTAGGCTTAAAAAAATGAACCAACACGACACGTCTTGTTCTTGTTGAAGTTTGTGGTTGATGACGTGGATCTTTTCAGCATAGGCAGTTTTGGGCCCCTAGGCCCATTTCTGTTAACTCCCAAGTTGGGCACGCCAGCACTCCAGTGTTTTATTATATCAATAATACTTATTTTATTTGAAATTAAATATTTATATTTAATTCAATACAAAAAATTAATAAGACATTAAAGACATTCTTGTTAAAAATTTAAATAAAAAATACATTTTTATATTAATATAGTGAATATTTGATTATAGTGAAACGAATAATAGAATAAAAGATAGGTTAGAATTATTCCAACAAAAGACTATTATAGATACGAATCACAAAATTCCACTTAATCCAATTTGAAGGAAAATAGAATTATATCTCTTGACAAATGCTTTAGTTTTATTAAAATTATTAGAGATAAATGACAAATAACTTAAAGATAAAGTTGCAAGTATATGTTAGAAGCTTTGATTATAGTATTTTGGTTAAACAATAGACTCTTATTATGATTTTTCTAACTTATAATAATAATCAGAATAGAAAAACTTCCACATGTTACTTTAATAAAAAAAACAAACAAACAACATTTGTACTGGACACAAATGAGATGAGACACCATAAGCAAAAAGGTTCTCTAGTCAGATAGTAAAATGTGAAGAGAATTGTTTATGTAAAATCTTGTTGATCTCAAAGGGTTATCGGACTAAAATGCTTGTAAACCTAGTCTTGATCACGGAATCACCTGTTTCAATTCATGGTTCATCCTTTGGATCTCTGTAGTGGATAATAATGAAATGGTGTGTGGCTTTAAATTTTGGTTGTATAAGTAAGGAAAAAAATTGTCAAACCGACCAAATTTGTAAGATGCAAAGTTGATAAAAACTCACGAAATCTTTTAATCATTTTGCTGGTTGAAAAAAGGAAAAAGGAAAAAGAAAATCATGGTCTATGACTATAATCCACTAACCAATTCCCAATCTAATTTAACACTATAGTTTGGACTCTATTGGTTCTGAGAAGCTATTTTTGCCGAAAAGTTATGCTTCCTTATCCAGTTGGGGATAAAAAGTGAGTGATCATAGTCTGAGTTGTCATGAATCACTATAACCATGTCAAAATCAAGGTTTTTATGGGTTTTTTTTTAATTTTTATTATTACAAAGGGGATGGGGATGGGGATGGGGATGGGGATGGAGATGGGGGGTGGGCAAGTGCATGCAATCGAACCCGCGATCAAATAGTGGGCAGGTGAAGTGAAAGTGTTGTTCAATGGATTACCTCTATTATTATTCCAAGTTATATGTGTTCTTAAGAATAGAACGTGAAAAAAAAAAACATTTTTCTTAATTCATATCTAAGTAAAAATAATATATATATACAATTTATTTCGCGTCAACAATTTTCTAGATAAGTTGTGAAAGTACTATCTAACTTTTATATATATATATATATATATATATTGTTGCATTTGACCTTCTATTAATAATAAAACTATTAATTTGTCTACTCGTTTTACTAGAAGAAAAAAAAAATCAGAGACAACTAAGTCATCGACAGTTACTTGCTGGAGTTCTTGTGTTTTATGTCATGAAAGTCACTGTGTGTTACCATGATTGAGCATATATTGTATATGACCTTTCACTTTGTATTTTTAAATATGTTTTTTTTTCTCCGAACAGAGTAATAAAATAGTACTAATTTAGCAGAATTCACACATTGACATATTTTAAAAATAACATCATTATAATCAATGACAATATAAAATTATAAGTAATGTGATTTAAACAACAGCATCCACTTACTCTACACTCTCACTTATTACTTTTTCTTTTATTACACTTAGTAATTTTGATAAGGAAGAGACATAGAATTTCTTCGTTAGGTAAATTTATGTAAATTGAGGTATGTGTTCAAGTGATAGATATATATATATATAATTATATATATATATCTATATAGAAAATAGTCAAAATGATTTAAAATTCAAATAATTTCTCTGTAATATTTCAGTAAAAATTAATATATACATAATTCAATACATATGTATTGCCGTATTATTTTTCTCCGCATCATCGCATATGTTAGCAAGTAAAAAATCAAGAAAAAAAATTCATGGAACCTGCAAACATGTGAAAATTAGCATGCATTGGAAAAGCCTAAAGGGATTTTATGGGGATGGCACTAATCATTCATTCCATTCCATAAGAAAGAAAGCAGAACAATTGAAGACCAAAAAAAGCTGGTAAAAAAGCAGTAGAGCCTCACAAGTATCCACGTGGCATGATCAGAGAACTTGCATCAACTTGATCAAACGATTAGTTTAATCCACGCGCGTGAAACTATACAAAGATATTCGTTTTCTCCTTAAAAGCATCTCCACAGCCTCCATAAAAAGCTTAACAATTTTAATTAATTAATAAATAATTTATTATTTTGTCAAAAGATGTACTATAAAAAAGTAAAATAAAATGGTTTTTTAAAAAGGAATAAAATAAATGTTTTGATTAAATACAAAGTGAAAAAATTCTTCCTTCAAAAACCAAGAAAAATTCTAGTTACTACCCATAACGGTTTCAAATTTCTGGTAATAAAAAAATGTTTTCATGCTGACAGTGACAAATGATGGTGGCTCTTTTAAATAAATAAATAAAATAAATGCAAATATTTATTTATTTATATTATTATAGTGATTCCTTTTGAAGAAGTTGAGGACATTTTTAAGAACCCTTTATTGTTCATTGGAAAGGGGAAAGCTTCCCCAGAATATTCTAATGGAAGTGTACATCATTCTTGTCGTTGTTTCACATAGTTGTCATTAATTATTTGATATATTGGGAGATAAAATAGATTGAATTTTGACATTTCCAATTTTGTTTATTTTTTAAAAAAGTGTGCATCACAGTCAAGCGCGTTTCAGGTGAAAAATAGTTTTAATGTATTTTATATAAAGTGGGTAGAAAATTATGTTCTACCATAAACTTCCTTTTCAAAAAGAAATTTTTTTTTATATTAATGTTAATGAATTGAACCAAGTTAGCATGGTACAATCACACTAATAATCTTTTTGATAGTTGGAGGGTTTCTTTTATTTCTTTCTCCTTTTGTTTTTTCAAAACAAAGGAATTGTCGAAGTCTTAAGCTATATTTGATCAGAACATTTTTTTACATTTCTCAGTAAAAATATTTTTTTCTAATTCTGCACATGAATTTCATTCAATCACATAAATAACATTTTTTCATTAATTTTCAATTAAAATTTATTAATTATATTTTATACATTTTATAATATTATCAATTATGTATGATCCAATCAATTATGTGTTATCCAAAACATATCAATAACTTTCAATTCTCAATAAAAAATTCTTATTCAAACATAATTTCATTTCAAAACAAAACAAAAATACAATTTCAAAACTCAATCTAAATATATAGTTACTTTTCCAATTCCTAAATATGACTTGTTGGAAACTATTTTTATTGCCTCTAATTATATATCGTATTATAGATTTTAAAAATATTTTATATTAATATATTTTTAGAACCGAAGGAGTATATATATACTTATTAAAAAAAAAAGAGAAAAGGAAGGAGTATATATATGGATATAGTTGACAATGCACTGGCATGTGTTATTTCAAACAAAATCAGTGGCTAGCTCATTCTCAGTTGGCTGTGTCTACCTATTGTCATGTCATTGGCTTGTTGAAATCAAATCTTGAACAATAAAAAACTTTGTTTGTACAATGAACAATTCAGCATTATAAGGGGGTCATGAATTAAAATTAGAAAGAAATATGAAGTAAAATCACAAGGGGATGCATGCAGGCAGGTGATGTTCTCTGTCTATTGAATTGAAGTGCATCATTCCCATTTCCCACTATCTCAAGAAAGAGGACAATTATGGAAGAAAAACATACAGAGTGAGCCAAATGTTAAGGGACACGTGTCAGCAGAGGGAAGAGCCCAAAAGTGGCAAATGCATAATCAAATGACAAATGCAAACCTCAGAAGAAATGACGATTGGATACGGTGATGAGTGATGGCCCTCAAAGGATTTCTTTGCTTAAAAAGGAGTGCTGCTCAAATAACAAATGCCCAAAAAGATTGTTTGGATAGATATGCACTAAAACACAATGCATGCCATTTTTTAAATATTTTTAAATTTCTGAAAGTATGACTCGTTTGGTCATTCATGCTATTTTACGCGTAAATATAAGTTATTATATAATTTTTTAAATATATTTTAAGATGAGAGAAGTAAAAGAAAATCACAATAGACTCTTTTAAATTACAAATTAAATATTTGAAATGATCCAAATTTTTTGAGTTGGTAAAACTTCATCTGCATTCGTGACTCTAACTGGGTTTTTTTTCTTCTTTTGGTCAAGGGCTGAAGAGGAATCATGAGAAAACGTTGCAAGTAGAACATGTTTTTTGACCTTTGGCTTGTACACGACCATTAAAGAAAGCACAGTGGCAGAGAAGCAGATGACCTTTTCCAGACTTCAAAGTAAAAATGCCAGCTGATCATTTCAGTTCAGGAAATGTTTATAGTATTGTTGTGGGAAGTTACATATACAATAGATAGGGAGTACTTATTTTTGAAGTGAAAGTGGGGAGCAAATGGTACACAAGAAAGCAATTAGTCCGTGGCTCATTAGCTGGTATTCTTTGCCTCTTGACTTGCAAACAAACCATGGAGGGCGCCGTAAACAACTTTAGCCTGTTGTCCTTAACAAGCAATTTCATTGCATGGTACAAGTTGGCAACACATGGGATCGGCTGTGAGTGATCATGGAGTATAATTTATTATTATTATTATTACAAATAGGTATAACGAATGAGATTGAAAGAGATCAAAATCGTGTCATTTTCGTGTCAAGGTGTAGGATTGATCACTTAATTATCTCTTCCGTCCCAAATAACTAAAATTGATCAAGGAGAAGTGTTCAAGTACCTTATTACTTTTGATTTGAAAGTGTTTAAATGTGTATTGAACTAATTTCATATTTTAATTTGAAAATGTTATTTTTAAGTAAAATAATTCTAAATGAAATTTAAATACGTCTTTAAAGATGTAAGTAAATTAATAATAGCGTCACTTTAAGAACGACGTAACTTCTTTGTATATGAAATATGTTATTTTTTTCGTATCTTTTTTAACCAATCAATATGTTATCTTTGTTGTATATTTGATGAACTAATGCAAATGTTGAATACCATTTTGATGAATCAACATTCCTTTTCAATTTTTGTCATTAATGTTGGCTATTGAGTCATAAATCCTAGATAGAAGTGTTTTATTTTCAAAAAAAATCCAACATATAACATATTCATCAATTGGGCATTTTATTTTTCATATATTGAGAAGATGTAAATTTAACAATGATTTAGAGTTGTCCTTATAATATAATTCTTACAAATTCAGCATCATTTTATAACATAAATATGGTATTTTTCTTCAAAACAAAAACACAATTTGTCTTCTGATTTGATGCAATATAAGTAATTAGTATGATTATTAAAATTTAAAAGGGTGGAACCGTTTGAAATTTTTTCTTTAGAAGGAAAAAAAAACACGCAAAGAATTTGGTGCAAATAATTATATTGAAAATATAAGTCAAGTACTCAATTCTCATCTCCTCAATCATATATGCGGAGCTCAATTCTCACCTCCATCATTTGTTGTATATTCCCTTTTACATTTTCGTCTTATCCCATATCAAGCCATCATTTTTATCATTCTCAATAGGACAAACTTATAAGTATTTAAGAACAAGTGGCAATAAAAAGACAAAGAAAATTCACAGCTTGTATTGTTGGGGATAGATGGTCGTATGGAAGCAAATGTTGGCTGCAAATCATGTGCTTAAGCTCTAATGTTAAGCATCTAAATATGGCAACTTTAGCTAAAAATATGAGTTTTTTGCAGTTGAAGTTATGAACAGTACTGTCTCCTACGTCTTAATAATGAACCTAATCCAAGATTTCTTATGGGCTTAAATAAGATAGATAGAACTAGCGTGTAATTTGCTTTTTTTTTATTATTATTATTATAATAAAAAAGAGAATGTCTAATTATTGATATCTAAATCGGAGATGAGATGTACACATATTAAATTATATTAAATTAGTGTTCTATTTGACTCTTAATCGACAATTAAGTATTAATCTCGATTCTTACTTTTGCTTTTATTGATAAATTTTATAGCATTATGAATTTCTTAAATATTCTTAAAAATGAATTTCCTATTTCTAAAGTACAATTTGAGATTTGATAATCTCTAATTAGTATTGTTGTCCTTGTATACAGCTTGACCATCCCACGCTAAAAGCAAAGCATAAAATAAAGTGTCATATAATTTATATTTGGATACAAATATTAATTGATTTGTAGTTAATTTACTTGAAATATTTAACTCATATTTTAGTTTAATACAATCCCCCAGTCATGGGTCTACTCTAATCCACATTACAATCTTATTCGGTATTAATACCCCAGTACAAATATCGGGGTGATGAATTTAAGTAGGTTTTCTCAGTAAATAAAAGGAAGATTTTAAAACTAATTATTTTCAGATCTTGAACAAAATTAACGGAAATCTCGAACCATTATTGGATTTTATTTATATACCAAAATAAGAATATCTTTTCCTGGAGTTTCAATTTTCAATGAAATCAATTATCCATAATCAAACTGATAAAAGTAGGAAATTACCAAATTATTTAAATTAATATGGGAGTTTAGGAAAGTAAAGATTTGTTTCACTCTTTGACAAACAAATTTAACTAAATCATCCGACAATAATGGTTAAAGATCCTAAAATTTCAAATTCAAATTTAATATAACTATCAAATTTGGTAATTCCTTAAATTCAAATATTGTAAAATCAAAAATAATTATCATCATAATTTATTTTTCTAAAATTCTGTAATATATATTCTTTAATAAAATTATTTATTTATTTATATAATTGACGCTGGCGTGGGGCTTGTTAAACTCACAAATGAGCTGGATCCACACCCGAGAGAGAGACCCACTGCACAATTTTGTTTCTTTAATAAAAATATATAAAAATATTACACAATTAATAAAATAATACGAAATAATAATAATAATCTAAGTGGCCACAAAACATGTCTTCAATCTACAATTGAACAAATTCACACCATGTTAAGCATCAAATATAAATACCTCTGACTAATTTCATCCAATTCTTCCCCTTTTCTCTCTCTCCAAACTAGAAAAGAAAATCTCTCGCTTAAAATTCTCATTCTTGTTGATTGGATTTTGTAGAATTGGGCATCTAAAGTGGTAGTTCTAGTTCGCAAGTGAGGATAAAGTATGTGAGTATGTGATTTTTTTTTGTGTTTTTGTTTGTCGGTTTTCTTTTTAAGAGTTTGTATGCATGAATAAGGGTTAAAGATTGAATAAAAGAATGAATCTTGGTGATGGTCAAGCAGCAAAACCCATGGCTGTTCCAAGCTCAAGTGCTTCTTGGAAGTCTGGTGATGGGGTTTCCGACCAGTTCCCGGCGGGTCTCCGGGTACTTGTGGTGGATGATGACCCCACTTGTCTCAGGATCTTAGAGAAGATGCTTACGAATTGCCTCTATGAAGGTATGCAATCTGCTTCAAAATTGTTGTGTGTATATTTGCGGGGATTTGTTTTTCCAGTTGACTTTGCTTTGATGGCTCTTAATGGGTTCTTTTTTGTTACTTGATTTTATCTTGACGTCGTTATACAGGGTAAATCTTCTATATTTAAGTAAACTATGATACCTGGCAAACTATCGATTACAGTGGGGGATTTGTTGCTTGTGAGTCTAGGTTTTCATGAAGGGCCAAAATCACTGTAACAAGAAAAAGGAATTGTCATGACGTTATTGACTTGGAAATCATAGTTTATGCTCGAAAGATTTAATCTTTTGTCATCGAATTTGGTTTTGCTATCACATGCTTGATTGGAAAATAGTCAGGTTTTTGGATCTCATATCGTATATGCATATTCATTATGATTTAAAAAGTTGTTGAAGATGATATGAGTTAAATTTTCCTTTCAAGTTTAGTGGACGATCTGTTTTCCTAGTATGTAGTATAATTCTTTGGAAGAATTATTTGACTCTTCTGGAAATTTTCAGTCACCAAATGCAATAGAGCGGAGATTGCTCTGAAATTGCTCCAGGACAACAGGAATGGCTATGATATTGTTATAAGTGATGTTCACATGCCTGACATGGATGGTTTCAAGCTTCTTGAGCAAGTTGGGCTGCAGATGGACCTGCCTGTTATCAGTAAGTACCCTGTTTCATTGAAATCTGGCAGTTTCAATCTGACCAATGAATGGGATCTTTATGTCAAAAGAGAAAAAGAAATTCTGAATCTAGTTTTGTGTTTATGTAGTGATGTCAGCAGACGACAGTAAAAATGTTGTGATGAAGGGTGTGACTCATGGTGCTTGTGATTATCTAATCAAGCCAGTTCGCATTGAGGCGCTGAAGAATATATGGCAGCATGTTGTTCGCAAAAAGAAGCATGAATGGAAGGAAAAGGATTTCGAGCAATCTGGAAGTGTGGAAGATGGAGAAAGGCAGCAGAAACCCCCTGAAGATGTTGATTACTCCTCTTCAGCCAATGAAGGAAGTTGGAAAAATCCAAAGAAGAGAAAAGATGAGGAAGATGAACCAGAAGACAAGGATGATTCATCTACACTTAAGAAACCACGCGTGGTTTGGTCTGTTGAACTCCATCAACAATTTGTTGCAGCTGTTAATCAACTTGGAATTGACAGTAAGAACTGTTTGCCCAAGTTCCTTCTCCTTTCATCCTAATATATTTTTTTTAATAATTCATGTTACTTGTTCTTTGAGAATTAATCTTTTGAAAAATCAAATGGTTTAAAATTGAGAAATTAAGGATTTCTATCGACCAGCCAACTTTGAACTCATTTATCTATGGTTCTACAAACTTTAATCATGCAATAATTGATGCTTGGTTTGTATTTATCATAAAACTTGATGGCATGGTTCTTTGTCGCCCCTGCAGAAGAACCATGTTAGGCTAGGTTCTGTTGATTATGGGAACACTCAAAAGCTCTTTGACATTGCGGTGATGTGTACTTGTAATGTTGTTATCGGTATTATTGTTTGTATCATTATACTGAGGTCACGATAAGATTAGTTAATATTATTGTGTAACATGCTGAAATTGCTGCATAGGCCTTCATGTTAGATGAGTAATCTATAATCTATTTTTGTACTTAAAAATCAATCTGAAATTGATGCAAATGTTAAATGTATTATTCAGATAATATAGAGAAAACAAAGTTCCTTACTAATAGATTTTACATTTGCATTCTTATTGATATACATTTCCGCTGTTTTTTGTTAAATATTTCGCTTTGTCGCTGTTGCTTCACTTTTCTATAACTGAAAACGTTTGCAAAGTTACTGAAATGCTAAATTTGAGATTTTGATAGACTTCAAGTTAAGCATCTGATGCTGGATCTATTATGTTATAATCTTAGACATTAGAAAATCTTGGTATTTATTCTCTTATCAGCTTACCATGTTGGATAAACATGTTCCTTTATCACCCATGACCCGTTAGCAGTTAATCTTTGGTCTCTCTCACTTCTCTCTTAACTTGCTATGCATGTGTTGCAGAGGCTGTTCCGAAGAAGATTCTGGAATTGATGAATGTCCCTGGGCTAACTAGGGAAAATGTTGCTAGCCACCTTCAAGTAAGTGATCTTTTCCTTTCTATTCTTTCTCTGCAATTCTTCTTTTATGATGTCATGAATGATGGAATAGAACCTTGAATAACAACTTGGTCTAACCTTGTATGTTAGACTTAAGAAAGATTAAATTCTAGGAATTACTCACTGCAAGACATTTTTTGCAGAAATATCGCCTATATCTGAGAAGACTAAGTGGTGTACCACCGCACCAGAATGGACTCAATAGTTCTTTTATGGGTCCCTCAGATGCAACTTTTGGGTCCATGTCTTCAATCAATGGGCTTGATTTTCAAGCTCTTGCTGCTACAGGTCAAATCCCAGCACAAAGTCTTGCGTCGCTCCAGGCTGCAGCACTTGGTAGACCTACCTCCAAACCTCCCATATCAATGCCTGTGGTGGATCAAAGGAACCTCTTCAGCTTTGAAACACAAAAATTAAGATTTGGAGAAGGTCATCAGCAACTGCATGGCAACAATAAGCAAATAAACTTGCTTCATGGAATCCCAACGAACATGGAACCAAAACAACTGGCGAATTTAAACCAATCTGCTCAAACATTTGGTGGCATGAATGTTCAAGTTACTTCTCAAGCAAGTCAAGGAAACTCTGTACTGATGCAGATGACTCAACCACTGTCTAGGGCACAGATGCTGAATGAGAATAATGCAAATCAAATTTCTAGACTTCCATCCTCTGTAGGGCAGTCTATCCTGTCTAATGGTATTCATAGTGGAGTCCGGGGACGGAATGGTCTTGTTGACGGTGTCCGAGGCCCAGTGTACACTCCAGTTTCCCAAGCACCTTCACTTGTAGATTTCTCTATGAATAATAGTGCAGAATTGCCTGGTAATACATTTCCTCATGCTAGTAATTCAGGAATGTCCACCCTTTCATCCAAAGGGATGATCCAGGAAGAAGTTGACTCTGAGGTAAAAGGATCAAGAGGTTTTCCTCCTAGTTATGATATCTTTAGTGACCTGCAGCAACATAAGGCACAGGATTGGGGTTTGCAGAATATGGGGTCAGGCTTTGATACCTCAAGGCATTCAAGCATACAAGGAAGTCTCGATGTTTCACCATCAACTTTAGTTCAGCCAGGATACTCTCCTAATCAGAAAAGTCAAAACAGGATTGGTGATGCAATCTTCTCAGGTGGAGAAGGTGGACAAAATAACACTCCAAATTTTGGACAACATTTCAATTCATTTATGGCAGACAATTCTCTGAGGATTAAGGCTGAAAGACTTCCTGATGCAAGCTGTCAGAATAATCTTTTTCCCCAACAGTTTGGTCAGGATGACCTTATGAGTGCATTTCTAAAACAGGTGAACTCACTCCCCCATCCCTGCTGCTGATTGCTTTTATATTATTACTGGGCATGACTTATCTGCTTATTACTCTTTTTCTTCCTCTTTTAACAGCAGGAAGGTATTGGATCAGTTGAAAGTGATTTTGGCTTTGATGGGTATGCTTTGGACAATCTTCCAGTTTAATGCCATCCTCAGTACCTGTTCTTGACTTCAGATTGCAGTTAGTTTGTGGTTAGTGGTGTACATAGCTACAGATGATCTCTATTCTGCAAGGGGATCCAATTTCCTGTTCACTTGGAGGACATTTATCTTTTGTTTCCACTCTGTTTGCATCTCTGGTGTGAATGGCTTATCAGTCTTCTTTCTTTTGCAATTAAGGTGAAACTCATAGGCGAATCAGTTGGAAGAAGGAGACGCTCATGTGTATGATACTGCAGCATGACATGCAAAGGCATGCGTGCTAAATTTTGACTGCAGTAGGTAGGTGATTGTAGCAAGAATTACATTTAGGAACTTTCTTGCGAAGGGCATCATGGTTGCAAATCCTTTTGGTGTTGGGATAAGGTTCTCATATTTCAGCAGACTTTCTCAAAACTTTTTCTCACTTACTGAAATAAATTGGTTCTTTTTGTTGTTAGGAAGTGATCCATATGTACAGATTCTGTTTGTTATTCAGGACCTAGTTTTGGTATTATTCCCAAATCCCACCTTGCCCCCATTGTGTTTTTAAGGCTTTATTGGCCAAACTAATTCAGACCCTGTTAGATTGTGGCTCATAATTTATGATATGATAACCATTTTGCAAATATTTTTCACTCTTTCTCTGTCACTATGCATGCATCACTTGGCTAAAACATAACCGTTAAGGATAGTCTTTTACCCACCACACTGTCTCTGCCTGAAAGGCTTGTATATTCGATTTTCACGAGACGGCAATATACTCCAGTTTGCAATATATTTAGAAGGGTCAAAAGTGTCATGTTTTTTAAATTTCACAAATTTTGTTCTTAGCAATTAATTTTTTTTTACTAATTCTGTATTCAAATTTTTTTTAAACTATAAAAAAAGCGATCATAACTTTTTTTATTATCAATATATACACTCAAATTTTATAAAATTATTAAAATTTCAGTAGTTCATCTAATTAAAGATTATTTTTATCATTATTGATAAGAATCTAATTTATTTTTTTAATTTACAAATCTATTCATTTTCTCTATTTAGATTCTTTACAAAACTCATTCTTTTTCAAATTTTAATTTTTTTTAAACAAAGATTTTATTATAAAGAAAATACAAAAGAATCTGATACAAAATAAATTGGATAGAAAACATACACACAAAGAACATCTAAATAAATTAAATCAAAACTAGAAGAAGAGAAATATGAGATAATACAATAAAATAAATGAAAAAGCATCAAATTGAGTTATGAGACATTAATTAAAATTAGTTACGAGACATTAACTAATTACAAATTGGGGATATAATCCTACTAGAAATAATGAATTTAAATTTATATTGAAAATGATAAAGTTGCTCTCTAATTAGATTGATAAAAATACATATTTTTTATAGTTTTGTAAAGTTAGAAAATATGCATTTGATAATAAAAAACGTTCAAGTGCACCTTTATATAATTTTAGAAAATTTTGAGTGCATATATATGAATAAAAAAAAAGTTAAAAGTGCTAAAAGTAAAATTTATGAGTTTAAAAGCATGCGCCACTTTTACCCTAGAACACCATGTACTTTTACCCTAGAACACCATGTGCCTTGGAACAGAAACAAAATATGATGCAGAGAGGAAGCCCAATTGATGTGCCTAGGATTAGGAGCTACACCACCAATTGATGGTTGGGCTTTGTTATTCACAGCTGTATTGAGCTTATAAGACCTCATATTTTATATCGGATACAGCAAACAATGTGATTCAAGAATAGGGTCATCCAGATAGTCAAGCCAAACGTTTTAATTTGGCATCTCTACAGAATCCAATGAACCAGTTTATGTATCAGAATTGGTTTTTGGTCCACGTTTGAAAAGAATAAGATAGAACATCAATAGTGGCCTGCAATTCAATTTCACCTGTACAGACTGAGAGTCTATGTTTCCCCTCGTGTATCACGCAATGAAGCGATTTACTGCTGCAAATAAAAGAAACTAAAAGAATAGAATTGCAGGAGACTCAAAATGTACCGAATGTTTCATTTGTGAATTTGATTTTTACAAGACAAATGGTATCACGCTGTATAAATGCCGTATGAAATGGCTGCAAGATCAACAATGGTATCCAGCACAAAGTTCACCAGAATAGCCAACTACCATATTACAGTGTCCAGCCTATTAAACAAGGATTGGAATGGTTCTCCCTCGGTAGGTGAATTCCAAATATTCCTTACTGAAGAACATTAGTCAATTGGTTCACCAAAGAAAAGAATGAACGAATGAGCAGTTAATCCCTCCTTGTTCATGGCTATTGCTGCATCAATATAAAGACTACGATAGCAAGCATGACGGAAATGATCATGGATGATAGCATTCTGTAAGAATTGTTGGATGGAAGTATACTAGGCAAGGAGCACTCATCTCCATTGAAGAAAACTTTTGAAGGGAAACCGGCACCCCCAGGTATATCGAGTCCAGGCATATTCCTCTTTGTAAATGAGATCACCGACTGTTGCTTTCCAGGCACCCTGTAGTCCTTTCGGGGATCAGCTCCATCAGCCTCTGCCACTAGATAGTTCAAGCCTGGTTTGCCCTGCATGAAAAGAGTGTTGTTGACACCATCTAAAACAGTTCCATTAAACGAATACACTTCCTCAAAACCAGGGGCAGCTTTGCCCAAATCAATTGCAGCAAACCAGTCAGCAAAAGTAAAATCATCCCAGTTGAAGATTGTAATCCTTGCTGACCATCCACCACTATAATCTGTAGCCAAATGCCAGTTCATGCTCACCCCACAATTATCTGAACAGGGCATTGGATTCGGCACTGGGAAACGATGAAGACCAGCCCATGCTGTGGCCAACTGAGATCTATTGTCAAATGGAAGGAGAAGAGCCTGAGAAGGAAGCAGAAGTGCTGGGGCATTGGGACTACAAGTACGAGGGGTATTAGAAGGGCAGCCACAGGCACATGTTTTGCATGGTATGATGGATTCATTATAGTAAGCAGAAAATGATACGCAGCATCGGGGGCTCGCTCCCTTTGGTTGAGTTATATTGCAAACCACTTGCCAACTAGCAATTGCAACGCTGTCAGAGAGTAGGCCAGCTGGGTCAGGGAATTGGCTAGGGCTTACCCTAACTGGAGGACCACATACATAATCGGGATTCAGCGTGCCATTAATCTTCCAATTCTGAGGCGGGATGAGCTGGGAACGATTCAGATCTGGTGGCATTTTGTAGACATTAATATCGAATGCTGACATCGACTTGCTTGGGTCCATAGATGGAGGTAAAATTGTCCCATTCCGGCAACAGAAAGGAACCATGCCCATAGTTGTGTCATTGGCTTTTTGAAGAGGCATGTCAACTATGGTGGGTCTTCTCTCACAATTCAATACGTTGGAAAAGTCAAGAGTCTGATAGAACTGACCTTGACTGCCAAAGATGCAATCTGATGAATCGACAACAGAGGGATATGCACCCTTCATGCTATTGATAAATTCACCCCTCATCCAATCCCAGCTTAGTTTCCAGTTATCAAGACGGCCAAGGGGATTATGGTTAGAGATCGTAACTCGTGCCCAGTAACTAGACTCGTATGTTCTGGTCACGTCATACATTATTATAAGATCACCATCTTGACGTGGTAGAAATTCTTCATCCACAGTTATGTTAGACTTAAGCTTTGAATCTTGGTTGCAACAGACTTGCATTACTCTTCCTGTTGAAATACAAGATACACCAAATTAAATAACATCCGCACACATCCAAGAGCATTATGGATCACTTTTTAAGATACAAAATTAAAATTTATTTTTATTTACATATTTTTTTGATCAAGTACACATAATCATATCAAGTTCAACAACTAAAAGGGATTGAACAGAGTAGTAAAATAAAGGGACGAACACAGACAAGAAATTGGTTTTATCACGATGGACTTTTCTGGATTCTTGACTAAATCAATATTCTCCATTTCTGAAGTTAGACCAACTTCCTGATACAAAGTTTCTCTCCAGCTTACTACCACATTATATCTATATTTGTGGTTCTAAGTCCTTGTTTCATCATCAGAAACTAGGATATTATGTTTATTTTTCTGGTAGATTTGTTTGAAAATTTGAATATTCATCTTTGCCGTCAATTTACCCACATCAACATGAATGCTAAGTCATCATCAAGAACAGGCCACCAAAATTTGAACAGAAAAAAAAATTAAATAGTAAACAAACAAATTCCAGCAAAAACATAGAATGACTTATCCAAGGAAGACTCTACCATTTAACAAAATGAAATGTTGAAATATCTCGAGATAATCCCTAATAAATAGATTTCCTATCAAAATCCTCGCAGATTCTGATTCCACATATTCATTTCCATCGCCAATCAAACATCTTGTAACTAAGCAAGATATAAAAATGAAAAGAGGAAAAGGTAAAAGAGCTGACCTTGCATAGTTGGACGAGGGCAAACCCAACCCTCATTGACCAAAGAAATATTCCGAGGCATAGGAACGCCCGGTGACCCAACTCCGAATTGGGTTCCGACCAAAGCGATCGTAACCCCCATCTGAGTCTCATCCCCAGCTGTTTCAATAGCAGTTTTGAGATCCGAATTAGGGAACCCAGCAAATACTGTCCCATTCTCTACACTCCCAGGCAAAGACGTCCCATCAGCTAAAACAGCATTAGAAGCAGAGACCAACCACTCTTGATGATTAAACCCAACAAAAACCTGCCAAGACTTGAGGTCTTCCAGCCCATTGTTGATCACAAAGAGCTGAGATTCGAACCTGTAGGGCTGTTTAGCCAAGTTCGGTTTTAGATCCGGTGGCAGTTTCTGCCCTGTGATATAGGTGTACGATAAAAACACCCCATTACAAGTATCAGCCGCCGGGGGCGGCGCTTGGTTTCCCGATGTCTGAGCCTGAATTTGGACTTGTTCTTGTATCAAAATCAAAGAAAAAAGGAACAAAATCAGGCTGAAGAAAGAGGACATCGTGATGGTGGCTGCCATGTTTCTTGAAGGAATGATGAGTATGAGTTCAAACTCTCAAATGAAGAGAGAGAATGACTGCTAAAGGATGTTTATATATACAGAGAAAGATAATCTAAGAGATCTTCACACGCAAAAATAGAGAAATTTCAGCAAGAATATAGAGTGTTTTAGTGTGTGTTTCAGAGAAAGGGAAACGCGGAGACGAAACGAGGAGACAGCTTTGGTGGAGCTGTGTATACTGAGGTCTTAGGATGTTTCTCATTTTCTTTACTTTAGTCGAGTCTATATTTAGTGCGACTTTAATTATAATTGTAAAATTATAGTTTAAATAGTAGGGTAATTGTTTTTCAATTACCATATTTTTAGTAAATAGATGAATCAAAAAAAATTTCCAACATTGATAAACACACATATTACATTTATTGTTTTTAATTAAAAGAATATGAAATTATTATTAAATTGTGATAACGTTCTTTTTTGGGAAATGTTATGCTAAATTATTGATTTGTTGTAATTTATATTAATCCATTAAATCATTATTATATGGATAAATATGACTTGGCAAAAAAATCATTTTATTTAACAAGAGTTAGTAATGCTGATTTGTTAATATTCAATTTCAAACAAAAAAAATGTTATATTTGTTAAGAAGAAAAGGTTAATAATCCTATTTTGAATATTTAAAATAAAATCTCATTATAAATTAAAATTAATTATACTATATTAATAAGATAACTTATATATTGTCAGATAATATTTTTGAATATTTTATTTTGAACTAATAAAGGAATTTAATTGTGTAATTGTTTTATTATTATTATTATTATTATCATTAGAGATGAGAGTGATGTTTTAGGCAGCGTAGCGTCTTAGAATGGTGCACTTATATTTAAATGGAAAGCAAGAAAACCGAGTAAAGCCAATTTATTTCTTCTTTAAAAACAATTTGTCAAAAAATTTTTTTTGTTTTATTTAAGTTTTAAAGAAGATTGTTTCGTTGGGCTGAAAATGACGGTTTCAATATATGGCCGTTAGAAAAGGAGGTTCCGTCACAAAATTTTGAAATTTTGAATATGGCTTCCGGGGTATGGGTGGAATTTTGAAAAGGTAAAAGGTCAGGGTGGGGAAAGCTGCTGAATGCAGTGGCAGGGACTTTGTATTAAAAGCACAAAAGCATTTTTTTAAGTTGTACATTTAATTTTTTAAGTATCTAACTTTACTCTCTCAACTAAATCATCGCGTGTTCAATTTATTTTTTAAAAACAAATTATAAAATATTTATGCAATTAGTGTTTTAAATATATTAGTTTGAACAGCTGATTATATGGAATAACACTTCAAAAACTATTCAGTAGAGCTTATAAAAAAAGGTGTATATTTAAATACTTTAGTAGTCATTTGTACTACTTTTATTTATAATACATATCTTTTTAGTCAATTGTTTTTTTAAAATTAAATTATCAAATTTTATAAAAATATTTATATTTTAAAATAATCTTTCACTTCCAAAAAGACTTTTTTTATTTTTGAAATTAGGAAGAAAAATCCAAACTCATTTACTCTTTAATTATGCGTCTAAACTCCTTGGCATTGAGAGTGTAAACTTAAATCATAAAGAAAATGGTGTTCGTAATTTATCTACTCTAACAACATATTTTCTTATTATTATTATTACTATAGACCCAGGGGAAAAGATAGAGGGGGGGGGGGGGGGGGAAGGTCATAAGATTAGGTGAGAGTAATAGGAATAAGTTTGAATACGATGTGATATTGAAAGGGTCTGCTCAAGATTTGGTAACGTGTGGAACCAAAAAGTAAACGGAAGGTATGGGGTTGGAACTAGGAGGAATGGGAATGCCATAGGAATAGGATTGTTCCTTTTTTAAAGTTAATCATTTGTTTACGTGATGGACTCCTTCAACGTGGGGAGCATTACCCCAATTTCAGCAGCACTTTCTCACAATCCTATCTTTTCTAGTCTACAATAACCCTGCCAAAATTTACAAAGTCCTGATTCACTCACTGAAAGTTAAAAAATTTACATAACATTAACTTATATAATTTCCTATTAATCACATAAATTAACAAGAATAATGTATGTTAATTATCCCTAATTTAATTTTTAAATTAAGTCAACTGTATGCATTTTGTTAGAGTATTTGAGTGCATTAATACAATTTTTTTTTTGATATACTAAACAAATAAACTGTCTAAGAAAAATGAAAATAGCACAATCTTCTTAGATTTGGTTGTCAAGAAAATAAATGGAAAAAAGGAAATTAAGGGAGGGGGGAAGAGAATCCTTCAATAGAAAAAAAAAATCAAGGGTAAAAAATGGGAGACACCTAGCCAGTAATTATTGAATATCAAATACTTTTGGGCTTACAGCTTGCTCATTCATTGTTTGTCCATTGTGAAAAGTCCATTTACATAGTGTCAAACTATATGTTAAAGGAGTCTCAGCCCAATGCATTCCAATGAGTAGTCTATTGGACCACAATTAACAAACTATATAAACTATAAAGAAATTTGCATTAATCCACAGGTTAAGTTAACATGTTGTGTATTAGAAAAGAAGAAAAAAAAGTGTCAAATAAATGGTGGGAATTCATTATATATTCACATAAATAATAAGTACTAAAAGAGTTCATTAAATTCTAATTAATTAATATTATCATCTTATAATCTAATATTTAAGTTGCAAATTTCACAAATCAAAAATAAAAAAGGTGTAGTTTATCCCTTATCTTTTGGTGTGCTTGCAATATGACCACATTCAATACAAGGAAACATGGAGATATAAATGTGGTTCTATTTAAGGGTTTGATTCTCAATACAAGAAGGTTGACCATGTGCCAGGTTGATGCTGATACAACACCAACTAAACAAGGACCATGTTTGCTTCAAAATTAATGTGTCCTAGGCCCCATATTCATTTTTTCATTGTGCTTGTTTCTTCTTCTTAAATAATATACTCCTACTAAGGAATTCCTAGATATTTGTTCTAATACAATATCTTATAAATTCAGGGATAATGCGAGTTGTAAACTTCTTAAAATTTTTTTTGAGATATGAACATGTTACGTTCTATTGTGTGTAACTTATCTTATTTTTTATTACTCGACCTGATATATACTTTTTCTATTTCATATTAAATATCATTTTAGACATTTGTACACTTTTTAAAGAGATTAAAAATAATACAAATTTTAATATTAAATTTTAAATCTATCATTAATAAATAATCTAACTTAATCTCTCATTATCTCTTTCCAAATTAATAATTACTCTCATTATCTCTTTAGTAAAATAGGAATAAATTTGGAATATAATAATAAGTTATATTAAAAAGACACTTAATATTAAATAATATTAAAATTATAAAATAAGATTTAATATGATACAAATAGAATATTATTTATTTTATATTATTAACTTGTATTAATTCTCATAAATTTTTATGGGACCAATGTTTAATTTGAAAACCCAAGTCTAATATGTGCAAATTTTTCTCCTCATTCATAAACTTTAATTTTCATTAAAAAAAAAAACTATGTTGAGGGCATGGATGAAATATATTAACTGCAAAATAGCATCGTATACATTATTGAAACTATATTATGATTAACATAACAATTGTTATACTCGTTCATTCTCAAAATATAAGATACTTTTAATATTTCACACATATTAAGAAAAAAAAATTAAGTGCCTAAAATATCATTATTTGTTATGTTATACTATTTCTTAAAAATTTAGAATTAAATCATTCATTTTCTCTCTCTTTATTTAAGAATATAAATAATATTGAAAAATATATATAAAAAACTCTCTTATAAATAATAAAATCTTTGATTACTACTTTCATAAAACAATAATTTGGTCACGGGCTATTTGCACTTTTCTTCATAAATAATGTCAATTTTTAGGATACAAAGTGTGCGATATATAAATTTTGGGACCCAATGGAAGTGACATTCTTTACTATTCGATTTGATAATGATAATTGCTTTCATCCAAAGGACCATAGCTTTGTATTATGCAATACAGAGTTGGATTATTCCCGAAATAACGTTCTTCCAACAAGTAATGGGTACTTTTTCAAATAGTACATTTATGGTAAGGCTTTCTTCTCAATTATTTAAAATAATTTGTTAAAAATCAATATTATTTTTTATTTTACCTTTTAAAAGGATAAAAAAGTTATCTTTAAGAGATTACAATGCATCTTCAAAATTACTATTGCATATTAATCCCTTTTTTTCCAAGAACTCTTACTTTATTAGACTTTCAAAAATTAACTAAAAAATAAGTTTCACATTTGGATACAACCTTTGATGTTTGGAAATGGCCCAATACAAAATTAACCACTCAATTAAAACTTGAATCAAACTCCATACTAAAAAAAAAAAGGTTTCACAATTATTCAATTAAATATGAAATATTTTTCCAATTTACATAACCAATATGAAATTTAAGTGTCCTTATACTTTAAAACACTTTGAATTTACATAACCAATATGAAATTTAAGTGTCCTTATACTTTAAAACACTTTGAATTTTAGTTTTTGTAAGTTTGCGAGTTAGAGATATTCAACACTCCATTTACATCATAATTAAGAGGTTAGTTGAAAGTGTCGTTTATGACTCTAGACATCATCATCAAGCCGTTGGGACTTAGGAGCGTCACTCATTGCATTCCCTTTTACCTTTTTTTTTTTTAATTCAACTTCAAGAAAGCTCCTTTCTACACTTGTCCTTATTTTGCCCTTTTTTGTTTTTTTTTTTTTTTTGCTCTCAAGTTAAACAATCTTTGAAGCCATCAAGGAAATTATTGACTATGTTTGTATCTATTGTCAATTTCAATCAACATTAATCTAAGCGACATACTACAATAGATAAATTTGTGTAGCTGAGCAATGATTTAATTTGTTTTCGTATGAAATCAAATATTTAATTTTAATTTAATAAGAGTTTTAAATAAATAAATTTTTATATTATATTTATTATTAATATGACTTAAGTAAGAGAATGAAATATAAATTTCTTAAATTAAAGAGTTTTAAATTATTTTAAACAAAAAATATATTTATTTTAAAAATAAACATTCCTTAGAAATATTCATCTAACCAATCTAAAAATAAAAATAAAAATATTTAAATTCCAAAACGAGGGTGATTTAGTAAGAATCTTTCAAAACCATGTAATGTAAGCCACACCACTTTCTAAACCATTTGATGGTATAGTGGAAGACAAAAATAGCCTATTCAAATTTTATGCAACGTATTTTGTGTTATTCTTTATATAATATTTTAAACTCTAAATTATTTTTTTTTAAAAAGTAAATAAGTACTATTAATTTATCTGAAATAAGAGAATGTGATTCTAAAACAAAATATTAAAAAGAATGATATGAAAAATGTCATAAAACATCCGAGATACTCTAAGCATCAAGACTAGCACAATAGGTTTTTTTTTT
Source organism: Apocynum venetum (assembly GCA_019593545.1). NCBI lineage: Eukaryota > Viridiplantae > Streptophyta > Magnoliopsida > Gentianales > Apocynaceae > Apocynum > Apocynum venetum. The sequence continues at coordinate 5,162,640 of SRSM01000127.1, forward strand.
TTTTTAAAGTGAAAAATAGAGAAGGGGGTCTATGTATATTTATTTAGTCCTGGATTTATCTCGATTAAATTTTTTTTTTAAAAAAAAACAGAGTGTAATAAAATCATCATTTTCCCGATGATATTATTATATAGTATTAGAGAAAGATATGAGATTTGGATTGTGAACAGAGGATGAGGTTTCAGATTCCACGATCCAGCCTGGAAAGTTCGAGCAGTCGGCGGTTTGCGTCTTTTTGTTCTTCTGTTTGCCTCATCCTCATTTACCAATCACCAATCTTTTTTTGTTAATAATTTGAAAAAAAGTTAGAAGAAGATCAAGGAAACACGCACGCACACACGCATTGAAATTTTTTTTTTTTTTTTTACTAAAGAATCCGAAAATGTATTTTGTAACAAGTAAAAAAGATACGTGAAAGAGAATTACTCATTTTGTCTAAATTTGATCAGTTTATTTTATTTTTTATATTTATTAAAAAAAAATATTTTTTATAAAGTATTTATAGATTAATGCATATTTTAAATTCAAACAATCTCACTGCTGCTACGCTACTAAACCTAAATAGCAATTTTGAAGTTTGTCTCAGAAAATTAAATTAGATTTCGACAAAAAAAAAAAAAAAAGATTCAGTATGCATAAATATGCAATGAACTCTCATCCAAAATAAATTTTGGCAGCACTCAATGGTTGTGAACACAGAAAGGATAGTCAAGCTTGACAATCATTAATGAATTCACAATGTCGTAAAGTTCACCCTTTACCCTTCTTTTTCATGTGCCCAAAATCAATCCTTCACCCTTAAACTCTAAGGTCACTATTATGCCCAATGACTCTTTTTAACCAATCCCTATGAAATTTTTTTTCCATATCTAAAGTCTTAAACCACCTCAGCCCCAAGATTAGGTTTTCACACCCTCATATCCAAATCAAAGTAAAGTCTATACAAAATTATCATAGATTACTATTTCTACTCTATCTTATACTAATTCATTTTAAATCACAAAGATTCATATCAAAATATTTATAACAACAATTATATATAAACCATAAACCTCCACATGTGATCAGCTAAGATTGTTCTTGAAATCGTTGCAAGAGTAAGACTTCATTTGTCTCGAATAGAATATTAATTCAAAATTCTATTAATAATTTCTTAAAAATAGATATTCGCTCCTTAACGAGTAAGATTGAAAATTATTTCCTATAATTGAAAAGAAAAGAAGAAGAAAAAAAACCCAGCACTCAGGTGCGCGTCCTGTAAAAGTGCACAAAATAAAACGTGTCGGTGTTATCTTATTGAACTTCCAAGCTACTCACCATTATTAACCTATACTTTAGCCTTTCTTAATGCCTCATTAAAGAGATAGAAGAGGAGAGTATACCCTTATAGTGAGTCCCCCCCATACCCCATACCCCATCCATCATCCTCCCCAGCCCGATACACTCTACACTAGTCCAGTCTCCGACTCTTCTCTCCTCTCTCTCTCTCTCTCTCTCTCCTCTCTCACACACACACACACACACTCACACTCAGATACTCATTTCTTGAGTTCTTGAATCACCCTCAAAGTTTACATAGTATTTCATTGGTCAGAGAGCTGAAAAATTGTCTCTTGCAAATATTCCCATTTCTTGAATCTTGATTCAGCAAAATTCCCTTTTGGTGGACAATATTCCTCAAGAAATGGGGAAATTCTCATTGATTAGTTTTTTGATGATGATGATGGTAGTAATTTTGGTATCAAGAACCGAATCCTTAGTGAAAGCAAACAGTACGTGGGTTGGATCAAAATATCAGATTGAATGCACAATGTGTTCATCCTGTGACAACCCATGCAGCACCTTTTCACCACCACCACCACCTCCTTCTCCTTCTCCTCCACCACCATCAGGCCCAAATTGTCCTCCACCACCTTCTCCTCCCACCTCTGGTGGTGGTGGTGGGGGCTATTACTACTCACCTCCACCCCCATCTCAGCCTGGCTATTACTCCTCACCACCACCACCATCATCCTCATCTCAACCCGGTTATTACATTCCACCACCGTCCAAAAATTACCCTACAGGGCCAGCACCACCACCTCCCAATCCAATTGTTCCTTATTTCCCATTTTACTACTACAGCCCTCCACCCCCTTCAAAATCTGCATCTGTACAATTAAGAAGCTCTGTATCTTACTTGATCACTATGTTTTTTATCTTTTTATCCCTGTCTTGAAACTAAAAAACATATTGAAAAAGAAAAATAAATAATAAAGTGTCAGATTCACAGATCTACTAGCTTGCAGAGCCGAGAGTCAGAGAAGGTCTTGCTATTCCAAGAAGCTGATGTCAAGTTCCAAGAATTCAACCACCTTTTCAAAGCAGCAGCTGAAGAAAATTTGGAAGATGAAAATGAAGTTGATTAGAGCTGAATTGTGAAGCCTTTTTCTCTCTTTCATCCTCTATAGCCAAATCTGTAAATGTTTGACAATTTATGCTTCAATTTTTTTTTCCTTTTTTGTATTCTAAATATTCCTCATTTGTAAACTATTTTATATATCTATATAGGATGTAACAAATTAATTAGTCAGTTTTGTATGATCAAATTGTCAATTAATAAGGTATTACAATTTCATTGCCTTTAAAGTTTAATTACGAGTTTAATTTTGTTGCTAAACTTGATCATGAATTTAAGTGCCCTACACAGAGGTAGTAATAATACTATATATTAATTCCGTGAGCGGTAGTATTGGGTTCGAGGTGTATTTCCTTTTTAATAAATTACCATGTTGTAAAATAGGTAATTAGTTTTTTTTTAAAAAAGTTACCCCATAAAAATTCAGAGTTTAATTTTTGAGAGTTTTTTATAATGCAAATTAATAATAATAAAGAAAATCTTACCAGTTTAAAAGGAATGGCACGTGGGCGTGGTCATACTCTTCCACTTGTTCTTTTACACTCCCTACCTTCCTTTTGGAACAATGCCAACTTTTCTATTTCTAAATATTCTAAAATGAATATTTGTTTTTATTAAATAGAAAATTATTTTTTTACGTGAAGTTGTGCTAATAATTATTTTAAATTTAAAAGATAACTCCCATACATTTACTACTATTAACTATTCTGGTTCGAAATTAAATATACATTTTTAATTTTGATTAAAAATTTAAAAAGTTAATTAACTTTAAAGATACTATTAATAGAACTCTAGATAAAAAAATATTTATTTAAGAAAATGAATATTTAATTTTAAACAAATTAAAATATAAATATAGATATTCAATTATGGATAAATAAAATACTTTCGAACCACTTAATAATAATGACAAGAATCATGTGTAACTTATCTAAATTGAAAGATGTTTTTTTTTTAGTGGATGAAAGTTTTTTTTTAATTCTTATATAACGTTAGATAGAAGATATATCTAAATTGAAAGATGTTTTTTTTAAGTGGATGAAATTTTTTTAAAAAAATTCTTATATAACGTTAGATAGAAGATATTTAATTTTAAATAGAGAGAATAATTATAAAGAGAAAATTGAAAGTTGTGTAGTTACACAAGTGTTTTTAGCAACCAGAAGAAGAAGAAGAAGAATTAAGCATATAAGAATTGGACAGACCTGAAATCTTACAGGTATTCTTCCTAAAAATGTGTATTTACCATTTTTCGTTTTCTATTTCCCAAAATTTTAACAAAACAAAATGAAAAACGTATAAATAATTGTGCACCAAGCCATTCAAACTATTTTTTCATAATAACAAGCATAATCAATAAAGCTCCTCCTTGCATTGCATTAAAATATTTTAACAAACTATTTTCACGATTAAGTCCCTTAGTTCTTCAACTTTCTAAAAGTTCTACCCTTTAATGTCTAAGTATTATTTTTCTACTTTAACATTATTAACTAATTTAGATAAAAGTAAACAAAATAAAGTTTAAAAGGGTATTCAAAAGTCAAAAGAGGAAAAAAAAAAAAATGAACAGAAAGTATATAAATGGCGCATCTTTAGACGAAGTAAGTCACTCCCCTTGCTTGACATTGTGGCTTGTTCGCTTTGCTTCTTTAAAAAAAAAAAACAGAGAGAAAGAAAAGATAAAAAGTGAGTAAGGATAAAAGGAAATCAAGTGATGTAACTATTACAAATTTAATATTATTCATCCAAAAAATACAAATTTAATATTTAGATTTCAAACAGTAATTCTACTATCATTTTGAATTGGCTGCTTTGATGCTGTATTTTGATCAAAATCCCTAGTCTACAAATGAAGTCATTAGAGCCTGGTTAATTCAGAGTTGGAATTAAAAAGAATCCCCGCATAGTCTAATTCTTACTAAGATGAAAGCTGTATTTTAATGACAATTATTTTATTGGTCCACCTGGGTTGTAAAAACAAGTATCTCAGGATAGCTGCAGAGGATCACTGCCAGGATGTCTTTGCAAGTATATGTATTGTGCGGCAGCAGTGCACACAAGAATTTGGTAAATGCTTGATCTTTTTGGGCTTGGACATTTCTGATTGGTCCACCTTCACTTCTAAAATTCTCTTTTTTATTGCAAGAGTTTTTGGGACATCTCCAATAATTTTGGTTGTCAAATGTGTGAAAAAAAGCTAACCCAACCTCAACCTCAACCTCAACCTCATGGCTAGTATTGAAGATACTATAGTTAAAATGTGAGCATTTTATATTTAATTTTTCTCACATTTTATATTTAATTTTTTAAAAAAAAATTAAATATTTATTTATAATTACGAAATATTTGAAGATAAAAAAATTGAAAATAGTTTTTCTAAAAGTATCATAATTATATATTAATAATGATAAATAACTAACATTTTAAACAAGATAACGAGATTAATATAATAATATTCATTACGTCTAAATATATAAATCGTTGAGCCTATTTTTGTATAAACTAATTTTTTTGTGTCTAATTAATTATTATGTTTTGAAAATAAGAAATAGAAAATGAAAGTTTGTTTGAAAATAATAAAATATAAAGGTTTTTATCTTGAAAATAAGAAAGATGCGAGAGGAAATATGAAAATAAATAAGAATAATATTGAAAGTCTATGGTGAAATATTCATAAAATTCTTTAAAACAGTTTATATTTTGAGACAAAAAAAAGTTAGTAAACAATTTATATTTCTAAAAGAATGCAGTAATATCGTGAAGAATCAAATGTAATTTGATTGGTAAACAATCTCATTTATGTATATAAAGTCATTAATTCAACTTATATTCTAGATAATTGTTATGAATTTTTTATAAAAAAAATAATGGTATGCACTATTTGATCGAGACCAAAATTTCAAATTGAATCCAAGTGTATTTATTAATACAGTTCAATTTTTTGAGTTTCCAACCTGATTTGCTACTTTTTTTAAAAAAAAGTTCAATCTTTGATTTTCACTTCTGGAAATGGAATTGAATTAAAAATTAGAATTTCTAATATTTAGTAAAAGGTTTAACATTTTAAAATAATGATATATGCATATTTATAAAAATATAAATCGATGATAAAATTGACATCTCTTGTAATATTAGTATTGGATACATATATCTTTGCTAGGGGATGTATATATATATATATATATATTTATAAATGCTACGGGGGATACATACACATGCAAAGATATGATATGAACAATGTGAAAATAATTGAGAGTGGGAAGCCGCCTCCCCAAGGTATGTGTGCAGTGTTGTGTGGTTGTTAGCTGGGTGCCATGTTGTTCTCTCAAAGTGCCGGTGGGGCCCTTTGTAATTGGCCAAGAAAAAGGATGTCTATTGGTGACCTCTTTTCATAAATAAATTCATTTGAATTTGTAATTACATTTTGCATAATCCAATGTCGAGTCAATAATTCGATCGGGTTCATTTGTTAAAGTGAGTTACTCCAAGTCTGATTCCAATTATATATTTTGAATTTATAAAAGAATTAAAAGAAATATTAAAAATGATAAATATATAATTAAAATTTTAGAATTGTCATCATTTAGTAATTAGTATATAAATATTAATAATTATAAATATATTTTTTAATAAATAGTTAATAATTCATTCAAATGAATTATTAATAATAATGATATAAGTGTAAAAATATGTATTAAAATTAAAAAGTAAATCATTGAAATGAGATACTTCAAAAAAGAAATTTAAAAAGTTAAAATAAGTCCCAAATAGTATTTTTTAAAAATTGCATTCGGAAAATGAGATTTGAATCCTTAATCACTAGGTGCTGGTGAATGGTGAAGGAAAGTTGTTAACTTGACTGCCCTTATTTACCCCTCACTTAGACTAATTAGTAAAGAAGTTCATTTTCTTTAAATAAGGTACTATTAACTTTCGGGTTAAGTCTTATTAATATATAAATGAATGTTACATTTTTTTTACAAAATAAAAATATTTTATCTGAATTTTGATTAATTGATTTTCATAGAAAATTCTTTTTCAATTTAAGGATTTTTGGACTGTTGAATCTCATTTTTGTCCATCTAAAATTTAGTAAATGGTTATCTAGTGTTGGAATGACTAAACATGGCCAAATGAAATTTTTCAGAGGACTAATTTTTTTTTTAAAAAAAAAAAGAAAAATGTGAAGAATCAAAACGGACAAAAACACCAAACTTAATTTGCCTAAAATTTAAATGAATCAACTCGAATTTGATTCATTTAAATTTAAGTTTGATTTTTTTGTTCGTTTTGATTCTTCATATTTTTCAAAAATTTTAAATTATCTAATTTGTCTAAAATTTAAATGAATCAAGTTGAGTTTGAACATCAAATTTAAATGAATGAATTTGAGTTCCATTAATGGGAAGGCAGAAGCTGCTTTTTGACTTGAACAGTGTATCAGTATGACCACACCTTAGCCAAATTGATAAGTAGGATATGGATAAATATTTCCCTCATACCCAAAAAAGGGTTATGGGTTTTGCAGTCCCCAATGGTTCTTTTACAATTGCATGTGCTAAATTGCATTGCTAGGTCAAACTATTGATTTGTTTTTCTCTCTTGTCACTTTTTTTCTTCCAAAAAAGAAATCTGTCATTTCTCTGCCTGTTGATCCAGCCTTTAATTTTTGTTTATATAGTTTAATTAGATGGAGGAGGATGAAACAAATGTAAATAAAAATACTTCTTTTGTTTCTTTTTCTCATAAATTTTTAGATTTATTTATTTGTTACATAATGAAATCATATTAGTACTCCCTCAATCCCTTATTATTTATTATAAGTCCTCCCTTAATTTTGTATTTTTTTTTTCTAAGATGCACTTCGCTCTATTTTGCTCACTACTTGACTGAGGCACGCACACACACACACTAACTTCTTTCTACTGATTTGTTGATATAAAGGAAATATGGGCTGAGCTTTTTAATTTTTAAACATTGTTGGGAACCCAAACCCAGCACATGTTTGCATGCACAAGCACATATTTCGCATAATGAAGATGAGACTTGATGAATAGAAGATCTAAGAATGTCACGGATACACTTCTAGTCCCAGGTCTGTAAAGATTAGGCGGCAAAACGGATAGCAAGCTTTAGTAGATTTGATTCGGTCAACGACCGATTTTTATAATATTTTCGTGAACTGATTTGCAAAAAATCAAACATATTTGTATAATTTTTAATATTTTTTTTAATTTTTTAATTATGTTTATTAAAAATAATCAACTCGACTCATCTGAACCGATTCAAGATTTATTTTACCCAGTCGATTTAGCTTGTCTTGAGCCAAAATTAGTCGTTCGAGACTCAGCTTTTGCCCCATATAAATAGCTTAAGACTCAAACCATAGATTGGATAGACGGGTAAGTGTCTTCTTAAGTTTGAAATCGTCATGTTTAAAAAATTTATGAATTAGACCTTCATACGAATAATAAGAGTCAAATGCATTAAAGTTTACGTACGCCCGCATTCTTAAGACTCTTCTATTGTTTTTAAAATATGAAAATATGCTAATCGACAGCTAATATGCACCATTTACCTTCTTGTTGACTTCTCTGCTTTACTAAGAGAATCCCCTTCTTTATATTTTTCTTTTCTTCCAGTAACTGTTGCTAAATCTATTTGGTGGCTAAATTAAGTGACTCTTATTTAGCTAAGCATCTGACAAGGATCTTCAATAATGACTCAAATAGGAGATCCTTGCTGCCAGGTTATTTGGAATATTAAAATCTTATTTGCACTTGTAAGTAATTCACTTCATGAATCTCTGTAACTAGTCCATTTGCTCATTTATGACACTTTGGATGTTCATTGATTTCTTCTTCAGGTTGAAGAAACAGAGAACTAGTCGACGGATAATAGCAATGAAGAGGTGAAAAAAGCTATCACAGTTTAAAAGGGATGACCAAATCTATAGGTTTACAATGAAAGGAATTATATAGTGGTAACTACTTTTCTTCTTTATAAATGTATATATTTGCCAGTTTCTGTCTTGATTGCTAGGAGAAAGAAATTTGTCTCCTCTACATATTAGGAAAACGCTTGTTTGAATAATCTTCTTTCACTTAATCACATTTTTTAAACCATGACAACAAAAGAAATAAAATCAAAAGCAGGTGCTCGGTTTTAGAGCATTGAAACTTGCTCTACCTGAAGATACTGGAAACCTCTCCTCAAGCAAACAAAAGAAGAAATGGCCATACTTTCTGCAGGATCAGGCTAGGTATAGTAAATTTGTGTATTCAAGAAAATGACTCTTCTGTATTTGAACCTAATACTTACCTCTTAACCTAAGTGTTCCAATATTTACAAGTAAGCTGAATATCTTTGATGTGAATTCCCAAAAGAGTTAGTCTCTTTTATATAGGCCTCAACAGATTAGAAATCATAAATGAATCAGTTCAACCAAGTGAAAAACTAGTGTGTTTCATGTTGTCTGTTTTTATCTGACAAGGGCAAGTTATTTTCATGAAATCTGGGACTTTGGTAATAAGATGTCATTTGGCATGCGAAATTAAGGGGGAAAATGCGCCTATTTTTCAAGGAATCTTGATCGAATGGATGCTCACTTTTAACACACCAAAGTCTTAGGGAAAACAAGCAAAAGGATTATGCAGGAGCTGAAGATTTAATGGTACTTTGTAGCATTGAGCTTACGCAGAACTCGCTGTTGAAGTCAAATTGCAGTGACTACTTTGTATATGTGTATGAATATTCATCTCATATTGAGGATAATTATTTACTTTTTTATTCTATGAAAAATAAATTTACATAATTTCTCAATGTAAAAGTTCCTCCCGGTACAATAATTCCCGTCATAAATTTTGTGAATCTCAAAACTTAAAATAACATATTATCATGTTCCATTTATTGATATTATTTCTTGAATATTGTAGATGTGATTATTCAAATGATGTGATCTCTCGAATAATTTGTAGGCTTTGTAAAACACTTCAAGCCCTCCGTTATAATTTCTGTGCCATCTTCCTCACTTAAACTCTTATACCATCTTTGGAAATATTCCTCAAGTTTTCTTATTTTGGATATTCATTTCAATATATTATGTTAAAAAATTAAAATAGAAATGTTTATAGATAATAAAACGGAGTGTCAACTTATCGGTATTCTAGGTCTCATTAACATTGTTTTAGATTGATACCATATATAAATTTGATTAAAAGACATCTCTGAAATGATCTTCATTCAATGAATTGAAGTACAGTCCGAGACATTTTTCTTTCATTTTCTTTATCATCTGATAATGTAAAGATTTTACCCATCTCAAAGGATAAAAGAACATGTTACTAGGAGATCGAAGTAAAGAAAGGAAAGTAAAACAAGAGAGGAAAGACAGTCCCATCTTCATTTTGCCTTTCTCGGCAGGATTGAAATCCTCCCACCAAATAAATGTACACAACAATTAAAGTCTTTTGCATTAATCTTTAAGTTAGTTATATGCTAGATCTATAAAGAAACCAAAAATGTCAGTTTGAAACTATACTTGTGGTGGATATGATTTCGAAAGTACCATATAATTTAAAGGGCATAATTGCCAATTAACCAATTACTAAATATTTGCAAATTAAAGAAAGATGATTAAAAGATTGATCATTTCACTTGTCAAAATATTTTAGTCATTACAAGTTGATTATTCATATTTTTATTATTTTTGAATGTTTGAAATGTTTAATTTTGTAAAATAAACATATTTTAATTTAAAATTATTTAACATTTTTAATTTAATAAATTTACTCGTCATTAACTCATAATGTCACATCATATTAATAATAAAAATAATTTAATGATTTTTTTAAAGTGGAAAGTCCTAATTAATTTTTGGATTAAATAAAAAATATATATCCCATTTTTAACAAATAAAAATCTAGTAACAAGAAAATTACTGTGAGACTACAATTTTCAATTATTTTTATCTTGTCTTTCTATTGTTAGAAAAATACTTCTTACTTAACTATTTAATTCACCGAATGATATCATTAAGTATAGGATCTATAAAAAAATATATGTTTACCAAAAGGGTATAGTAATTGTATTTAATTAAAATAATAAAAAAGATAAATGGAGAATATTGAATCAATTAAAAGTTGTATTTAGTGAAATTTACCAAAACTATGGTTAAACAAAAACATTCATATAAGAATTTAGCTAATGATGCAAAACCTTTCCGCAATAATCTCCTTTTGAAAGAAAATAAAATATAGCGCCGCGAGAAAAAGACGTTAAGGACTTCACCTACCGTCAATCATGAGCTGGATCCTTCTATATATCTGGTCAAAATCATCTTTATACCAACCATACAACAAAAATTGCACCCCTTTTGTTTGTTTGGTAGAGGATCAAAGAATTCCTATCATCAACATTAGACCAAGTGATGAAATAAGATTTGAAGATACCAAAATGATCCAAAGAACAATACTCTGGTTAGCCAAAATCAGAATTAGGATTCAATTCCCATTCTTACCAAACTTGACAAGATCAAGAATTTCAACAATATAAATTAGAATAAATACCACTCTGCCATGCCACTCTCAAGAGGTACAAGTTTCACTGCACCTTTTTCTTTTTTTTTTAAGCTACTCATACAACTAATAGTAGAAAAATACTAAACTGATGAGTACAATTTTCATTTTCCTACGCATAAACTGAACCACATGATAAAGCCATCAATAGGAAAGCTGCTTGTTCCTCTTCTCCTAGCTTCCTCCTCTGGCTTGTAGTACTTGATCTTGGTCTCTGTAAGGCGACATCTCTACCAAAAGTTAGTAATTTTCTCTTCAATGAAATATCCCCAAATTTGGAATAGGAATTATCTCCACTGCTGGAGGAATTGTTGCTACTGCTACTACCATTATCATCCTGATGTTGAGCACTGTTGTTTTTATTGCTGTTGTTAGTGGATTTCTTTGGCCTTTTGTCCTCTTTGTTTAGACCCAACAAAGCTCTTCTCTTTTTCCTGCTCCTGATCCCACATGCATTACATAATGACTGTAACAAAAAAAAATCATAGTAAATTAATTTCAGAGCACCACTTCATCATCTTATCACCTTAAATAAAAAATCTTACATTGTTAAGTTAAAAAAATAAATAGATTAAAAAAAAAGAAAAAGAAATGGTGGTTATGTATAAATTGATGATGAGAATGACCTTGGGTCCTGCTGGGCCACCTCTCCAGAGAGGAGTTTTGGTTGTACCACAATCAGCACATGTCTTGACCTGTGTGCCATCTGATGAAACTCTTTCTGGGGTTGGTGTTTGGCTATTCATATCTTCAGATTCTGAAACCTGAAATAAATAAATAAACAAATGAAATCAGACCAAACGTAGACCTTGATCAAGTATAAAATAAAATCAAAATCTCGATCACACCATAACCAAAGCTTAAAAGATTTGCATGCTAATATGCTTTGACTAAACACAAGCAGGGGAGCTAAAATCTTTAGTAAAGGAAAAAGAGAAGCCATGATCAGAAGTTGATCACTTACTTTGTCGCTCAGATCCACCATTAACAAGGGCTGAACAGAAGATCTAATGCAAACCCAGATGAAATTTCAGATCAACCAAGTAAACAAATCCTTTGGACACTGTTTAACTCGGATCACAAACCGAGATCACTGCAGACACCTCTTTGATCACTCAAAGACAAGAACAGAGAACTCAGCAACTGATTCAATCTGTAAGTCTCACTACTATTCCACCAAAAGCTAAACAACCCAGAAGATCAAAAACCCAAAAACAGCCTAACACCCTATCACACTAGATAGCAAGGCTTCCACTTCCCTGATCAAGAAATGAACCACAACCAATCCTTAAAAGAACCGGAATATTTAAAGATTGGGGAGATTGGAGGGATTTTTGAAAGTGAAAATCAAGGTTTAAAATAGGATGATTGGGAGCGAAGAGGAATTTGGCTAAAGATTGGGATGAAACCGACATGCAAAAGAAAGAAGAGAGAGAAAGGACCGACAAACAAGGGCCAGTGATGAAAGAGAGCGATCCTGCAAAAAAAGTTTTGGGGGTTTATATGGGAGATTACGAAAACCCTAGGCGCGCGGGAGACTGAAAAGACGAAAATATCCTCGCTTCAAAAAGTTTTTGATCCAACTGTACACCCGCCAAAATGGAAGAAATTGGCGCCATCGAATTGGTTTCGGGGCATTTTGTGGCAATTGAGACAAAGATTTGGTGTGGGTAGCTCTAGGGTTTTATATCCCCCACTCACCTCCGCCGTCAACTGAATTTTTTGCCACCACCTCTACGTATGTTGTTTCAGCTAATTGTAATTTCTTGAGAAATATTTTGAATTGGATTTAAAATTATTTTAACAAAGAGAAAAAAATATAACACAATTGAATTGAATCTTATAATCTCGATTGAATTTTTTCTTTTCAACATGAGAGGTGAAGGACAAGCAATGTGGCTCAATGAAAATGTCCTTATTTCTTACTTAATACACAAATTAATTTTTTAAAAATTAACTTTAACATTACCGTGCTATCTTTGTGTTATATAATAATATAAATATGATTGATGATATGATTATATAAATTAGTAGGATTCTTTAAATTAAGAAACTATTAATCAAACTTATCATGTAAATTATGTATATATGTACTATACTCATAATGCATCAACATACTAAGAAGTAAGAACTGTCATCATTAGCTCAGGGAATTAAGACCGTTGGTAAATGAATTACTAGCAGAACTGCAAGTTCATATTAGTTGATAAAGATACTTATTGTTTTTAAAATAAATTATAATTATTGATAACATGGCTCAACTTATTATTTTTAAAATACTTTTTCGTTCGAAATTGAATCCCCACATGTCTTCTTTAATTTGTCTGAAAATAAATATTTAATTTTTTGAAATAAATATAAATTTTATATTAAATTTTACTAATATTTTTTTAATTTAAGTCATTTACATTTTATTAATATATATAATTTTACTACTAAATATGAATAATATAATAACTTTATTAAAGTCAAATATTATTTTAAAATTTTATACAAATAAAAAATATATACATTTAATTTTGGACCAAACACAAAACCATTTTAATGATTAAGATGCATCTACTTCTGCTATTAATTTTTTTTTATAAAAAAGTTGCCATCACAAAGACACTCTCTGTAAGTGGGAGTTACAGGTGATTTTGACCATAATAATATATATTTTAAGGTGGTTAGTGTATGATTGGTATGTTGTCCGTATATCTAAAGGTATAAAGTTGATTGAAGCAAGTAGCATCTAAAATAAATTGAAATACCAATACTGGCGCCTAGACTGAAGAATTTCAATTTTGCAGTGCCAAAATTACCACAATTCAAATTTACCCGGAATTCCCACCAAAATCTTTGGACAAACTTTTTTTATTTTCTGATTTTTTCTCAACCCCAAAAAAAAAAACCCACATCAGTATACAAATACAAGTAATAATGTTATTGGAATTTAGTTTGTTAGAAAAGATTTATTTCCCTCTTGTCTGAAAATTGAATGTTTGAATTTTTATTTTGAAATATCCTTAAATAGAAAATAAATGTCTACTTTTCTAAATGAGTTTAAACAACTTTATTAATTTAAAAAATTTACATCTCATTAACTAATAGTTCTCAACTATTAATTTTGAATAATGAGATAGTTTCATTAATGCTAAATACTATTATTAATTTTTAGAATGTAAACATTAAATTTTGGATGGATATAATATTTAATAATATAATTTGATTACACTAACTCGATAATTATTGTATTTTAATTTTTTATTTTCAAGATTTGTGGGAATTGGCTTATCGTGTGTAGAATATAACAGCAGTAGATGAATAATATCTCTCGGATCTGCAAAAATTTCATTGATCATCAAAATCAACTGGGAAGACTTTAGAAGTAAAAAAGAAAAAAAAAAAAAGAAGAAAAAATATCCATCAATTCCTCATGAATGGTTGAGATTTGACTTAGGGATGAGATGGTTGAGTGGCACTGGCTGAACCAAGTAGCTCAATTGAAACCGCACCGAGTAGATGAGTTTTTGCGGTTATCCTTAGCTAATCACGATATAAGAATAAGACACACACATGATCTCTTCTATAGGCCATTTGGATTGGATTTGGAGGTGCTCAACCTTTTATTGGGGTTTAAGTTTAATTCCTTGTATATCTCTTATTTGATTTTTTTTTTTATTTTAAGATAAAGAGAGGAAAATAGAGTTATGATTTTTTTATATTTAGTTTTGAATAAAATTTATTTAAACATATTACGGAAAAATAAAATGAAATAAATATAACTTTAAAATAAAAACATCACAAGGGATTATACAAAAGAGTTTGACAATAAATTGAAACTAGTAAAGACTAGTGTTGCACAAGAATTGGGAAGAAAATATATATTGAATACATCATAAAATAAATTCATTGAATGAGTTGTAACGTCCCTTTTTTTTTCCCCGGATTAATATAAGTGCAAATGACTACGAAATGATATATTGTAAGGTTTTTTTTATTATTTTAAATAGATATATTGTAAGATTAAAATATGTTCTCGAAACATGAAGAAAGATGATACTGAAAGACAGCCAGGTAGCCAATATATGATGGCCTGACATTCAAAATGGATAGGGATGATAGGAGGCGAGAAGATTGTAGACCCCCAATCTCCTTTCCTATACCATAAAAATAATTTATATTATTATTTTTATCTTAAATTATAAATCACATATGATTACAAATTTTACTCTTTTTTTTTACAAAGAAAATATAAAATCAAGAGTATGAATATCAAATACTTCATTGGTACATAATTAAATATTCACATTTTTATTTTTATTTATTTAAAATTAAATATTTACTTTCTTTAAATAAATATATTTTTTATTCAAAGTTTTATTAATAAATTTAAAATATTTATATATAATTAACTCATTATCCCTATCACTTACCATATTAATTTAAGTAATTTGCATCTCGCTAACTCATTGATTCACAATTTATTATATCAATGTCAAAAATAATTTGATAAATTAATTAAAATTAATAATTTTTTAAAATTTGTAGTCAAAGTTAAAATGAATATTCAATTTCAAATGTAATGAATATCATAATTATATATTAGTCATTATAAATAGACTAATATTTTAAATCAAAATGTTAGACTAAAATAATTTATATTTTAGAAGGGTGATAGAAAAGGCTATGAGTTTAAATTTGGTTATGCTAAGAACATGCAAATTTAAAATGATTTTAGTAGATATAAATTGTTTTATTTTATTTTTTGAGGAAAAGTAGATATAAATTCTAGTGCTAATAGATTGGGTCAGTATTAATTGAGGGGTACAATCATTGGTTCTTCTTATGACTAAGATACTTAGATAATTTCAATCATGTTTAGTAGTTTTGTAAATAAATAACTCAATAGTAATAAGTAATTAGTACACAATAAAAAACATGATGTTTTGTATTACTTTAATTTTTATCATTAATATTGCTATTACTAATATTCAACACTTATGTATTAATGAGATACAATATTTACTAAGATTAATAATATTATTTATAAAAAAGTTTAAATATAAATTATACTCCATTCATTAAGAAATATAACTCGTTTTACTGAATTCTATGAATATTTTATTATTAACTTTTAATATCACATTTATTTATTTTCATTTTTCTTTTCATGTCATTTTTATTTTCAAGACAAAGCCTTTATATTTTATTATTCTAAAAACAAAATTTATTTTACCTTTCTTATTTCCAATATATAATAATTAAATAAATTTGAATTTTTTATTGTTCTTTGTAAAAGTAAATCTAATAACTTCTATTTTTGTACATAAATAATACATTTTTTAATACTGATTTAATACTCCATTTCCCAAATGATTGATTTTTAAAAAGTGAAACACTATTTTATATTATCTTTGTTATTATTATAATTAATTATATAGTTACATGAATGATTGATATATAAATTTATAAATTAAATGAAATTTAAACAATTGTTGATGAAATTTTATATAATAAATATATTTATTTTAGAAGAATGAATAATCAACTTTAAATATTTTAAAATGAAAATATAAATATTGAGTTATGAATGGAAGAACATAGAAAAATAATAAATTGTATATATTTTAATTTTTAAAATTTAAAATTATTAATTTTTAATTTCAGAAGGAGAAAATATGTAATTTGTAATATTCTTAGGTTTTATTTAAGAATATGGATACGAGGAAATATTTGAAAAGTATAGGAGAGAGAGAAGTGACAAAAATTTTGGCAGATATTAATTTTAAGACAACCAAAGGAAAAGGATGGCACGTAAGACCATTTTGTCTCATTCTAACCACAGGACAAACTTTTCACTGTGTACTTTATGTCCCAGTGGGGACCACAGTCTCGAAATATTCACAACTTTACTTGGTTTTTCTTTTTGAAAATTTAAATAATTTTATTTTTTTATTAAATAAAGTAAATTTATTCAGTCTTTATATTTTACTGCTGTGAGTTTACAAGTGAGAACCGACCAATCAAATGCTAGCAGTAGTCAAATTTTTTTTTTCCTCTGGTCAGTCAATTTGTACACTAAAAATGAAAATCAATTAGAAAAGAAAGGGCTCGTGAGCTGGATTTGGTCAAATCTAAACTTAGCCCCGTTTATTTTAAAAAATAAAATAAAATGAAGGTTTTGAGTTTAAATGCTAATTGAGGTAAATAAATGTGCGGCAGTCCTTCATTACTTTCAAAATAATACTCCATCCAATTTCAAAACAGGTGTTTTTTTGTTTTATAATAAATATATTTCTAGTATTTATAATTCATATTTTTTAAATTTTTTTTCTATTTAAGTGAAGATAAAATGTGAATGATTAATTTATAGATTGAGATAATATAAAAGATTAATTAAAATATTTAGTAGTGATGGATTTCGAGTTTAATACTTCTCACATCTTACTAAGATAAATTATTTTTTTTCATCGATCGTAAATTATAATTACGTTTCTTAATTCCGAACTGAGGTTGTTTTATTTTGGAACGAAGAGAGTAGATCATAAACCTAATTTTGAAAAAAAATGCTGGCTTTCTATCCCTTGGAAGATAAATTTTTGAATTTAAAGTTCACCTTGAGTAATTAATATTTTCTTCTGAGTCAAAATATCCAAAGGATGCATAGCTCAAACTTGAAACTTTGTGACTTTTTCTTAAAGAATTTTGAGCTTAATTTTAGTCTTGAATTTAACTCAATTTGTTCGTACTTAGGGTTTGGTCAGATTTTTTTGACGCTAAATTCAACTTAATGGAGCTTTTTTCCTTCAAACTATATTTCTCAAGATTGAAACTCAAGATATTTTCATATTCAAACTTTATTTTAAGGAGGCTCGAGTTCAACTCAAATTTTTTTTAATATTCTTTTGGCAAAAAGCAACTCAGTTGTTGGTTCCAATTTAGGTTGGCCAGATTAAACTTCCAATTAATCAAATTACCATTTACTCCATTACAATTTGTACTAAAGTTAAATGACAATAGAACTTTTTTTTTAAAAAAAGAAATAATATTATTACAGAAAATGGAAGAAGTCAAATGACAATAGAACTTTTTATTATTTTATTTTATCTTAAAAAAGGTATCATATTATTACAGAAAATGGAAGAAAAGTAAGTATAAAACGAATAATGAATTTAAAACTTATCGATCTAATAAAGGTTGCTGTACTTCTTGACACTATCAATTGCTCGTATTATGCATGCAAAAGACTTCAAATTCTCCTCCAAAAATAGGAAATCATTGCCAAACTTGTCCATTTATAAATGTACCAAAATTTGCAATGCAAATCTCACAAAGGCCCTCAAACAATAAAAGAAAACAGTACGTTTCCCCAAACACACACACCATAAAAAAGAAAAAAAGAGAGGCAATACATATACCAGCAGATACAAATACAATCATACAACCATATATATATCCATGACCAAAGAAGGGATGATACGAATGGGACTCTTTTCCTAGCAACAAGTCCCTACCACGTTCATCTCAATTCTTGCCCCTTCTTTTTAATCATATCAGCAAGAAAGCTTTATCCAGCAGTTTCCCAATCCAAATATCTAAAAAGCATTTTGAGCAGAGTTCATGGTCTCTTCTTGTGATCAAAACTTGAGAAAAAATGTGCAAGAATTTGGAAGAAGGAAGCAATGAAACTCATAACCCATGACAAGAAAAGCAAAATCCAATCCTTAAATCTCCTCTTGGGGAGATGGGATCGATCCGAGATCATTAGTGATCTGTAAACAGCTTCAGTTAATGCAAATGCTGTGATTGGATCAGATTCTTCTGGCAAAATCCCTTGCTCTGTGAGGCATGCTATGTCATAGGCACCTGTTGTCTCAGGTATACCTAAATATTCACATATTTTCAGCCTGCTTTTGATCCTCTCCTCAGCCTTTAACATGTCCCCATGCGTAAGTATTAAGAGAGGACTTTCATCTGCCATTCATGAAAAAAAGTAACCTAAGATTAATATATATTAATTTTGTAATAGTTTTTAAACAGAAGAGAAACTCATTTACAAAAAAATTGTCACCTAAGAATAATAGTATATATTAATTTTATAATAGTTTTTAAGCTGAAGAGAAACACGCGACAATTTTTTATAAATGAGACAGGGAATGAAATATAGTGAATGATATGTGATCCTATAATGGATGGACCTCGAGACTTACTAGATTTCCTTATACAATGGGATTGAAATAGGTTTCTAATGGCCTCCACAGACTCCAAATCACCGGACTCAAACGCTTTGTAGATCTCTGCTAAGTTAACCACGACCATTCCACAGTTGACCTTTCTCTTTGTATACCTTGCATTAGTAATCGATGATCCATTCGACTTTTGTAGAAGGTTAGGAGGGAGCAGTTTTTCATCTCCCGGTCTATAAGACTGTTGGTTGTGGCGAACACCATCTATCATCCATGTTGAAACTTCTGTTAGGCCATCTTCCATTTGAAGGTGATCTAAGCCCCTGGTGTCATAGACATAAAATCCACTCCGGGGTGATCTCACTACATTGTGTTCTTCCAAGAACATAGTTGTGCAATGGGACGTTCCACCTTCATATTGGGGGGAAAATTATGTTAATGAGTTAAATACTCTGTTCTTTAGCATAACAAAATGACCCTGATTTTGTATTAATTCATGTATAGCTTGCATATTTTTCACTTGTTAAGCCTCAATTCTTACGGATAGAAGTGATAAAATGTACTTAGAATTTGTTCCCTTTCTATCAGCTCGATGAGAGGTGGAAATTTTACAAGAAGTTCAGGGATGCACATACTGAGGGTGTTTCTTTATGCTATAAGAAGTATGGGACCAACGTGCATTAGACAATAAAAGTGTTCTGCCAATCCATTACTTTAGGATTGAATTCAAGCCAAAAAAGGTCTTGTACCAATCAATTGCTTTTGAATGTCATAATCTACGAACAACACATTAGCCCAGAAGGTGTTTAGTCAAAATAAAAAATTACTTTGAGAGCAATAAAAATGCACATGTGCATACATATATATATACAAGCCTAATTCAGTAATTTGAGAGGAGGTATTTTTTTTTGGTTTTACGTACTTGAAGTTTGAGCAAAAGGGATAAGGCCCGAGCGACCCAGAATGCTGTACATCATGTTTACCAGAGAGCTTTTTCCCGAACCAATTAGGCCAGCAAGAAGAATTGTAACCACAGGTGGAATTTCCATGTCTTCCTTCTTCATACCTCCAACAGGTAACCAAAAGTCACCGGACCTGTAAGAGATGAGCCTGTGCCGGAGATCGTCTAGTCCCTCGGCTGCAACCAGAGCCAACCTTTCCATTTCCCGGAGGAGTTTGAGTCTCGGTGTGAGCTGCGATAAGTCGGAAAGATCAACCTTGAGATGCCCATTTTGGTCAAACTCTTCTGCTTTTCTCCACCAGCAAAAGACTGATTTAGGTAACTCATTTTGATCATCATCATTGAAAGGAAATTGGCTTCCCATCTATGATGCTTTAAACAACTTCAAGATTGGGAGAATTTTGAACAAGAAAATGGAAATAGTCGTATCATTAAATGCCTAATCTAGTGGATAAGGGTAGGTGCAATTTGTATTGACTTCATAATTAATACAAACCAATAGGAGTTGCTGGTTGACTCTTTCTTTATTGTAAGTTGCATATTTTCAAGGCTAATAATTGCAGTTCATTGTTGTTCTTTTATAACTACAATGAAATTGCTTGCTTCAGTAATTAAAATATTATTGACAATTATATCAAGAATTTAAATTTTTTGAAGAGGATCTTCTACTCGATACGAGTATAGAAAACTAAAAATAGAACAACTTTCTCAAGCAAAAAATAACCAATTCCCTATGATTTTGATGACAACAACAGATTACCAATTCCAGTTGATCTCTAAAGGAACGATGACGGCAATCTCTTCTCTTTACGTTATTTTCCTAAAGAGTATGAAGTAAATCAGTAATAAGAGCAAATCAGCCCTGCTTGACGTTTGACTCCCCAATCCTCTCTGATCCTCAGTTACTTTATTCAGTACAGAAGTGCACATTTTCAGATTTTTTTATAAAAAAAGACCGTGCACATTTTAAATACACTAAAAAGGCAGATCAAGATACTGTATCCATGACATTTTTCTTCATACAGTTGTGGATTAAACTATCATCCTGTTGTAGACTAACCTATTTACCATTAGGAAAGATGTGTACACTGGTCAGATCATATCACGAGAGGAGAATGCCTGAAGCAGAAAGCCGGGCAAAATAAACTTGCGTATCCATCAAGGAGTAACTAGCTTGTCATTCTTCAAGGACCAGAGATACACCCTAGACACGTAATTATCATAAAGATCATGTTCCTGTTAATCTGAACCAGCATTGTCATCTGGAAGAAGGGAAATTCCACCAACACCCCTTCCCCTCCCCCCCCACCAAAAATAAAAATAAAAAGGTCAAACAAAAGAAAAATAAGGAATCAAAAGCCTATTAGACTCAAAACTGTGATCCCATAGACAAATAGCAAAATCATTTAGCTATATTCTTTCTTCCTTTTGCATAATACAATAGGCAAATAAACGTCACGAATACTACATATTTCATCAAGCAAGTGACAAAACCATATATTGACAACTCTTTGGCGACTAAGGACTACAATTACAAGGCATTAAAAGACATAGATGACGACTCCTTTTCCACGAACTCATCTTGACAGGACTATAATCCCTTCAGTTTTTCCGAAAACTGTTCGCCATACTCAGGAAAGAACCCAAGCCCGATTTCCCATGAACCTGAGCTTGATCCCTTTCTTATTTCCCATTGTAGTATTTAGACCTCACACGACAGACACCGGACCATACCATAACCAAACTCAGTGAGGTCCTCTGACTTGACATTGACCCTGACCCTGACCCTGACCCGACCTTGACTTTGACGCCAATACACACCATCTCCCCAATTTGAGGTTGCATCCACCATCTGAAGGGCCTGAATATTTTTTACACCAGAATGGAACAGGTCACAACATATCAATGTTGCACTACAAATGAGGTGAGAAGTGGTGCAAAGATGGAGAACAAATGGTATTCCTAGTCCAAATACTTTTCACCATTAATATTGAGGTAATGAAATGAATCAAATAGATTATTCTTGTATAACTGTGTAATATGGAGGAGGGAAAAGTATAATCAGCAAGCCAAAACATTACCTTCAGCCAAATTTAAATCCACCAGGTGGAACTTGGTTGTCATTTCCTCCAAAATTAAATCCCGGTTGGGCACCATCACCAGCAGGTAATGTCTCATCTTCTTCCTCCAACCAATATGTCTCCAGAATTTTAACTGCTTTTTCATAAATTTCATGGTTATCATGAGACTGCAAATTCTCAATCTTCTCCAAACCCTCAGCTTCGTCAATTAATTGGGCATAATAATTGACATCTCCAGTGTTGCCAAGGTTTTTCTCTACTTCCCCAACCTTCAATATATTTTCTAGCCCTTCTAAACAGACAGTGACAATCCTTGGATCAGGGCACACAAGAAGATCGCACAAAGGCTTTATACAGCCTTGAGAAACCAAGTGCCTATCAACCAAAATACAACAAATATAAGTTCCTTCTAGAAACATAACACAGAGAAGATATAACAACAAAAGAAACATACTTAATTTGATCCTGGGTTCCACCGGAAGTAGCATTTGAAATAGCCCAGGCAGCCTCTTTCTTTATATCAAATTCAGCAGTTTGAAGCAGATTGACTAGAGGGCCAATTAGCTGAGCATTGATCACAGCCTACCATTCCAGATCATACAAATTTCCAATTACCACCAAAGGCCATTGGAAAATAACTGGATTAGAAAAGGAATATGGTAAAAAAATGACACATTGCACACAGCAGTTAAAAAAAAAAAAAAGCTTCTTATAGCATGTACTGTGGGACAAGGGAACTTTTAAATCTTGGTGAATTCAAGGAGGGAAGGGAAAGCGTAAGATTCCAGTGTAAATGAAAACCCTCACAGTAATATTTGACGACCAACATCTGTCAAGAAACTAATAGAGCAAATAAATTGTCCAAGTTCAACCCCCATTAGCTCTGCATTATTGTACTATATGATGAATGAGGAGGAATGTACTATACCTGTATCTGCTCCTTATTTCCAGCAGTGATGTTTGAGATTGTCCAGCAAGCTTCTTTCTTGATGCTCTTTTTGTGATTATGAGTCAACAGGCTCAGCAAGCAAGCAAGAGCTCCTTGGTCAATGATACACTGAAGCACAAACGAATACATGTTAAAGACCCAAAAAAACAGTTAATTATTATTATCATTTTTTAGGTGGTGAGTAGGTGATTTCATAAACTTTTCGCTTTAGCTTTGCATTTTCCTTTGTCTTTTGGTTAGGGGATGAATGAAGCTACATGAATTCAAATGCTAAACCACAGAAGACAACCTTTGATGCCAAATATTCAGCAACGAGCCTAACAAAACAATACAGAGTACTCAATGCCAAGCAAGGCAATATATTCACATATAAAAGGGGGAACAAAGAAATTTTTTATGGATCAACAGACTTGAATCCAGAATGCATTAAGAATATACTAAGTTAGTTTGACATATGGAATCAAATTAAAACACTGAACATGCAGTCTACATAAAAATATATGGATACATATTCATGCTTTGACTTGTACCTGAGTTTGAGCATCATCTCCAGTGACAATGTTACCAACTGTCCGCAATGCAGGAATGAGCACAGAAGGAGATGGATGCCTGAAATCGCAGATATATTGTAAGTTAGATAATATGAGAGTCAAATATTAATACAAAATGAAAAGTTACAAAGGCATGACCAAAGCAAAGTTACTCACAGGAGGAGCTCAACAAGACGGTGACAGACACCTGCCTCTATCACAGCTTGAATTTTGTCATTAGTACCATCAGAGAGGTAAGAGAGAGCCCAGCATGCATCAGTTAACACTTCTTCGTCATTTGAATGAACAAGACGTTGAAGTGCTGGAAGTGCAGGCCTTACCTGACATTGATTCCCACAAGCACATATTAGTATTTTCTTGAGAGAGATTAAATATTAATCACTTATGTGGCCAACCTGCTCAAATGGAGGTTGTGGTTTCCCCCTGCAGAAGTTGGACAGGGTCCAAGTGGCATTTCTCAGCATTGACAGCTTAGCATGCTCATTTAACTGAGCCAGCAAAGGAATTAAAGCTCCATGGCTGAGGACAAGGTCACGACACCTTGGGGAATCACCAGCAACATTTCCCAAAGCCCATACAGCCTACACTTTTGCAAGAAGATACAGTGAGCTGAGTTTCAACTTCCACAAAACAAACTCCGGAGCAATACTTTGAATTTCACACTTCAAAAATTGCAATTATTATATCATCACCACCTGCTCGCGAACATCATCACTTGGAGATTCCAAAAGCTTCACAAATATGGGTACAGCTCCATGATCGATCACCACCTTGGTATTCTCCGAGGTTCCAGAAGCAATATTTGTAAGAGCCCAAGCAGCCTCGAACTATGGAAATTCAAGAAATAAGAAAAAACCAACTCCAGAAACACAACCACATCAGCAGAAACTGATTCAGTGTCAAATTAAAACTTCAAACCTGGAGCTGAGGGAAATCTTCCCTCATAAGAAACTCAACAAAGCGAGGAACAACTCCAGATTGTATAACTTCTTCAATAGGAGGGCTTCTCTCTGGTAATTGAAGTGTATAAGATAAGTAACCTTAGCACATAAAGGATGTGAATGACACTAGCAAAACAACATAAGTTTACAGCTTTACCTATTGAGAGTAGTTTACGGAATTGAGTAGTGGCCTCCAGCTGCATATTACTATCATTTGACCAAACCCCAGCAACCATAGAAGGAAGACTCTCTAACTGCAGTCATTAACAATATTAAACATTGAAGATCCCGTATAAAAATGTACTAACATACTTAAGAAGCCCAGACACAACCCCAGACACCCAGAGCAGAAAGAGCCAATGAGAGAAACATAGAAGGGATAAAAAAGGAGGGAGAGATGAAACTAACAGCCCAAAGTAACATGTTTTTCATCACTTCTTTATCACCAAATCCTTGTGATGTATAATCCAAAGGGCCTAAAATGGAACTAGCTCAGGCTTGCATTGGATCATATCCAGACAAGGATTTTGACCCATTCCTTTCTTTCTCTCCCTTCCCTTCTTCTCTTCACAGGCACCAAAGATCCTAATTTCTCTTGAACAATACCTCTCTTAACTCTTTTATGAGCTATTAAACTAGACCTACAAAATCAAGCTATTGAAGTTCTTCCACTGCCTATTGCAAGGTGAAGCTACTTGCATCACCTTGAACAAAGAAAACAAGTACAGATCTTTTAATCTACACAAAGCAGATGGTCCATCGGAATTCTCAAATTACAAATTTTTAATTCCAGCAAGTAACAGGTGCATAAAAAGAATTCAATGCTTGATCGTCAGTACCAAGCACCTCTACTTGAAATTCAATATTCGCGAATTATAATGTACAAAAGTATTGGTATAACTCTATCCAATGCTCATGCACATATAGACAGAAATAGATATACATATGCAGAAGGTAAACATAAAACACTTGGTCACTTATACTCACTAGTATCAATCAAGCAGAAATAAGAAAATAAATTCCACAAAGTTCTGAGACCACGAATCTAACAATCAACCAAAGCCAAATACGCATCATCTCTAAACTCAGATCCCCAAATTTCAAGTCCGCCAATCACCTAATTCACACCCGCCAAAAAGAAGAAAAGAAACAAAAAATAAAATCATCCACGCTGAATACATAAAGTGCAGGACAAAACACACCTTTTTCTCAATATTGTTAGCTGGAATAGCAGTAGGAAATGGTTGTGGCATTTGGAGACCTTCTCGACGCTTCTTGAGAAGGTTCTCCTCGCGCTTGCTTTTGCGGATCTCCACCATTTGGTCCTCCCTCCTCCGCCTTCCTTCCTCAGCATCCACCGCCACCTTATACCGGTTCCGACGAACCTCCGTCCTCTCATTAGGTCTCAACGACATCTTTCTACTCTGTTGGTTATTTTTCCACAATTAAATCAATAAGAAACCTAGAGAATTCACTTCAATTAACAGATAGAAGCTAAATATAGAACAATAATACACAGAATCTATTGCCAACTATGAAAATTAAATCGATCAATAAATTCATAAATTAATGATGTGCGGGTGTGTATGCATAAAGGTGTATACCTGGGAATGCGTTAGAGAGACAATGAATAGAGAGAAATGGAGGAGAAAGGGAGGGGGGAAGGGTTTGGATTATAAGAGGACTTTGCTTCCGAAATAATCTAGCTGTAGTCATTGGGCCTGGTTTATCTTTTCGATGGGCTGAGATCATAAAGCTTAGTAATTGAATTTTTTTTTAAAAAAAAATATTTGTCAAAATAATTATACTTGATCAAAATTTCCCAAAACCAAGCTATTATTAAAACACATATCTCCAACCTAACATTTACAACAAGGAATTTTTTAACTTCTTTGACTCCAAATTTTCACATACTTTGGGATCTTCCTGTGGTGGAGTTTCCCAGGTTGTTGTGCATGAATTAGTAGTTTGGTAGGGAGCATTTTTTACATCCGTTTGTGTTGCTCTGGAACAGTGTATGTACAACATTTCAACCTTTCAAAAAAAAAAAAAAAAGGGGGGATAAATTGATAATTTGGAAGTTCAGTATTAAATAATATGATGTGATATTTAGCCATCATGTTTAAGATTAAGTAAAATGTTTACCATTTGTTATTGAAACCTGTGAACCAAACATGTATATTTTCTTTTATAATTTATAAATACAAGTAAAGGCTATTTTGCAAATGAGGGAAGAAGAAAAGAGGAAGAGGGACAAGATAGGACTTTTGAAAGAAGAAGAAACATTTTTTTTTCAAAAAAAAAAAGAAGATTTTATGGGTTAGTTTTGGAAAACTACAATAATGTCATTTAAAAATTGCATACTTTATTTAATTGACCCTTAATCGAAAATTTTGAAAGATTAATTGTCCCTTGGTTGACAAAACCCCATAACTTTAGGGTACTATTTTGGAATTAACCCCTTTCTACTATTCACTCCACTCCTTTTATTTTCCCCTTCTAACAAAGTAAAAAAGAAACTACACGATCTGAAATGTACAATGCTAGACTTGTGGATCATATTTAATAATAATAATAAAAAAAAATGAAACAAAGAAGTTGTGGGATTATATTGACATTGGGATTGAGGCAGTAATTTACTTTTAATTATGATAAGTGTTGCAAAAGTTTTATTTCATAACGAAGCACAAGGGAAAGTTAAACAGAGGAAGCGGGAAAAAACTAAAAAGGCAAGAGAAGATGAACCAATTATTGCAACAAACATAATTGGATTTCAAAGGAAATTTCGAAAAAGTGATACTATTAATTTTTTCATACCTTTTGTTCCTTTTGCATAATTGAGTTATTTAAAAAAAGAACAAATTTCCCTTTTCCTCGCACAATCAAGAAAGTATAATTGATTCACAATATTAAATAGAATAGAATACATATACAATGGGAAAAGGATGAACTAAGAATGAGCCAAAGCAAGCATTTATATAGTTTTTGTACCACCAGATTGGCTCATGAGTGAACTAGAAGATTTGAAACTGTTGGGATATATAGTTGTCAAGGAATATATGCTTTTCTCATTTACAATTTGTCAAATTACATTAAAGAGGAAATGAAATTTGTAAATATTTTATACATTATTACATGTAGTCGATTTAGTAGTGGTTGCAAGTTCTCAGAAGGAAAAAAAAAAAAAAAAACGAAGGAAAGAAAAAGGCAAATGTATATTGTTACTCTATATTAGATGTGAGAATTTCTCAAATTCTGTCAAGTACTGAGCCAAAGTGTGTTGATTTTGGTTTTGCCTTGTAATGGGATTCTCATTTGCCACAGTTCTGATGAGTCTTGCCGGAGGCGATCGCGGCGGAGATGCATAGAGGACAGAGGCCTCCAAAACCTCTTGCCGGACGTGTACTTGATCCTGCATTGTTCTTTCTGCTCGTAAAGCAGTGATGTATAGACCAGCTGCAAGAAAGACTGTTACTAGACCAAATACTCCGGCTGCCGTGAACAATCCTTGCCCAAGGATAAGGCAACTTGACCTTGGTGCTCCCCAATTCTTCAGATGCCCTGATTCCACACTTAGCCCAATTAATAACAATATTTCCCCAACAGCAAATGTAGTCCTGCAGCAATTTTGATGAAGTAAGAAATCAAGAATCTAGTGATAACTCACTGATTAAAAGTACACTTTTGTTTGAGAGAAATTTCAAGAGTTGGAATAAAAAAAAATGTTAGATATTTCGTCTAAAATTAAATATTTGACCGTTACCAAATCATCCTCAATGATGTGATCATATATCGAATGTTTGATGATGAAACTTTATAAAATAAATATATTTAATTTAAAAGAGTGGACATCAATTTTGAATATGTCAAAGCAGTATGCCATACATACCATGTTGCAAGGAAGAAAAAACCAGCTTGCCATGCAAGTTTCTTGGCAAAATCAGAATCAGGGTCCAAGGTTAACAAAAGGGAAGAACTTGAATTGCTCACTGAAATTAACATGAATGTATGTTCCACAACCATAGCAATGGCCAGAGCAAAAAATGCACCAGCTGCACATAATAATGGTATTTTCCCACTGCTATTATAGACACATTGATTTTTCCCTCCAGTGCCTTCATTATTTGTAGACACCAAAGTCATCTGATTGGATAACATCAAAGATATTGTTAAAGAATATACAAGAATTAAAATAAAAACTAATTCCAAATTAAATGAGGGAAAAAATTATTGTACCTCTGAACGGGTGGCTTCAGCAATGAGGCAGAGAATGAAGCAGAAGAGGCCAAAGAAAATTGACAAAATCACAAGAAATGCACCTGTTTTGCTACCTAAGTCGGCCCTCCGAGGACTTGGTGCAAGATCAGCATGTGTCACGGCCATTTTCACCGGAAAGCCGCCACGAGGAAGGCGATAGATGGGAGAACTGGTTCAAGATTGATGATATAACATGAAAAGAAATTGGAGTCTTTGGTTTGTTGAAAGTGATGAAAAAGATGGATACTATAGAATTGCTTGGAACAAAGGTTGCTTAAAGACCAGAGATTCCCTTCCTTAATGAGCTTTATGCTCAAGTTTTCACACAAGGTTCTTAATGATGCCACTTCTTTTGATATACATGGTTAATTTCTGAGATAAAAAGTTGTTTTTGCAGATTATATATAAAGGCGATCTTGATTCTCAAAGCTAATTAAGAATGCAATTTGGATTGTTCTAAAGTTAAAAACCTCTTTATAATTGAAAAAGTAGGTTTATTCTCAATCTCAATATAGAGCGTCTAAAATTCCAAATTTACAACTATGGTTTAATGCCTTTACTTTGGAGTTCAATGCCAATGTGTCGAGACAAATGAAGGAAAAGTAATTCTATCTTTTATCAAGGTTGAAGGAGAGATATTGTTTCTTTGGATATATTTGGTGTATTTCTACTGTTTTTTACTTGTTTGCATCTCATTGAATGGTGAAAAAGCTAGAAAAAACAAATTTTTATCTTTCCTTTTCTTCCTGTTTCTTAATACATACATATATATATATATATATATATAAAGAATATGAATATATATCAAATTCAAGGCTTATCGTTTGATTCAAAGTAATTATAATTATGCATTTAAAAAAAAGAAGTAATTATAACTATTTAAGTTATCACTTTGTCATTCCCTTCCCACTATTTTTTAGAGAGGAATATTTTCTTAGCTCCCATAACGTATCTCTAGATGTGATAAGTAAAAGCTTTTTGATTTATTCATTAAAAAATATCCTATGTCTCCTTTTATAATATGTATCAAACAAATTATTTTATATTTAATTATAAAATATTTAATTATTTTTAGAATTATTGTGTATGTTATTTTCAAATTCATTTTTATTTTATTGAAAAAATAATTTAATTATAAAATATTTTATTATTTTTTAAATTTATTGTGTATATTATTTTTAAATTTATCTTTACTTTATTGAGAGAGAAAAAAAAAGAACAAATGCTTATTTAAAAAAAATAAAAAATAAAACTTTAACTATAATTAAAATAATTTTTGATATGTGTCATTTTACTTAAAAATATATTATAAAAAGAGACCAAAAGGAATAATTTTTATTTATTTAATTAAGGCTGGGAAGACAACAGGGGCCAAAAGTGAATTTTGGCTTGTTTTCTATCATTCTATGTTCACAGATCCATCACCCTAGACGGTTGTGGTTGTGTCAACGATCCGTTCGTCTTTAAGGCCTATGCCTTTTTATTATTAAGTGTGCTGGGAAATAACTCGGTCAAATAATAGGTAGTATTAGCCCAGATTTACTTATTATTATTATTTCAATGTCCGAAATTTAATATTTACAACTTAACAATAATAATGACAAAAGTTCATTCGAGTTTTTGATCTTAAAAAAATTATAACAAAATATTTATTAATTTTTCTATTAATGATTAATTAATAAATCGTATGAGTTAATGAAATTTAAAAATTTTAAATTAAAGATATTATTAGTATAACTTTAAGTAAAAAATACATTTACTTTAATAAAATTGAAATTCAACCATGACATTACAATTATAAACAAAACAATTTTATTAATTTAGCTACACTTACTTTGTCATCGAACATTGATTTTAAATATGCATTATCTTCTTTTCTTTTTTTTTTTATCCATTGCATGAAAGCAAAATTGGTAAAGTTACATAATGCTTTTCCTTTCTTTATGAAAGCTCTAAAACTTTTAATGTCTTAATTTTCATTAATTACAAATATTGATGAGGACTAATGTCTTATTTATACAAGTGATAGAGCTTTTAGATTCATAATTTAATTCATGTAAGGACAAGATTTCAAGTATTTTAGGAAGTATACAAGTCAAGACTATCAAGATTTGAAGACAAACTTTTATTGGATTAGATAGAAACTAGATGTATAGTTTTATAGTTTAATATATTTTGATATATTTAGTTTTACCTCTAATTGAGTAATAGTTTTTAAAGGTTACTCTATGAACTTAAAACGTTATTTCAAAATATTTTTAATATGTTAAAATATATTTTGGTATTTCGAAAATCATGTATCGTGATTTCAAAATTTAAATGGTTTATAAACTCATGTTGGATTGATACTATAACTTATATGGTTGATTGAAATCATCATTTGCGTGTTAGAGTATTATTGATATACAAATGAACATGTTTTAGTTGATGTAAAGTGGTCCAGGTATCGTCTACAAGTTAGTTTATCTTGTGGATGTATGTGCTGTCAAATTTGTTCATCAGTCAACTTGTGGACGATCATGCGGTCGATCGCAAGTGAAGTGAGATCGACTGCAAGTGAGGTGAGGTTGATCGCAAGAAGAAAATCATCATTCGAAGGTTGTCTAGTGAGCTTGCGAATGATGTTGCAGACGATGCACCGGTCGATCGCAAATTGCTAGTGTGTTTCCAACAGTTTTATTTTTTACCGTTAGGAACAAACTTATAAATACCAAAACCTTTAGAAGTCTTTCTAAGAACAAATTTTTAGCAAAAACATTGTATATCTTGATCCTATAACATCTTAGAAACATTACAAAATCCTTTCTAAACATCAATCTTGTTAAAATTTGAAAAACCTAAGAGGGAGGTGAATTAGGTTTTAACCGATTTTTCTAACTTTAAAACAAACAGTACTTTCTAAGACAACAAATAACAAACACTTGGTGCTCAAACAGTGTGTGAAATAATGTGTTCAAAAAATAGACAAATGATACAATGATTTATAGTGGTTCGGTTTATCCAACAGAACCTAATCCACTATCTTGAGCTATCTACTCAAGGATTTCACAAAACCTTTCACTAATTTAGTACAAGAGATTACAATAGAGGCTCACCCAATTCACCTTAGGGTTTTACAAATAACCTCTCAAACCAATTCAGGCTCACTCAACCCTTGAGTTTTAAAACACAACCTTGATTACACACCTATCTCTAATACAACAATTAATGAAATAAATACTCTTAATACAATCACAATTTTCTATGATTCAAGGCTCACTCTAACCCTTAGAGTTTTAAGCTCAATGCAACATTGAACAAAACAAACAAGATATGAAAAAGATGAGTTTGATATCTTAATGTGAAGATATATCAATATAAAGCATAAATACCTCTTTGAGTAATATTTTCTTCTAAATTGCTCAAGAATATCAATGATTTTAGTATCAACCCCACTTTGATGAAATTTGCAATGTGAATGTTATATATGGGTTTCAAGATGATTTCAAGATGTTCTATGAAGTGTAAGAATCAGATTTTTGCTCAAAAAGTTGTAGTAATAAGTTTTTTAAACAATTTGGTATTTATATGTATGTACCAACGGTCATAAAAATAGCTGTTTGAATCCCACTCAGGAGAAGTGCGGTCGACCGCATATCAGAAAGGTCGTCCGCACCATTATACGCAAGTGTTCTAGAGAACTTTGGACATATTGCGGACGATGAGCTGAGAAGTCCGGTCGACCGCACTATCATCCGCAAGTGTTCTAGAGAGCTCTGGACATTCAGCGGACGATAAGCTGAGAGGTCTGGTCGACCGCATGATCTGTGGTCGACCACACTTCAGTTAGGTCGGCCACACATCCATTAAAATTATGCAAAACAAGATTCCAAGCATTTTATGAATTTTAAAGTATGTGCATGTATTTTGAAAATAATTTCAAATACTCAACTCATGTTTTTCAAAATGCAATTTATTTAGATATTAAAATGACTATGATGTTATGAAATGCATTTTGAAAAACATTTCACTTTTATAAAGCAACCTATAGAACTTATTACTCATAGAGATAGACCTAGAGACACCTAATAGACATATAAAGAATTAACACTACACCTCTAGATCCTATCTAATCCAGAAACTGCTTATCTTCAACGCTTGGCACCAAATGCTCTTTCCTGAAAACTTGAAACTTCGATCTTGCAAGGATTAGATATATGAATCCTAAAAGACCAACACTAATACAATTAAACCATTAGTTCTTATCAATGTTTGTCATTTAATCAAAATTAAGATATTAAAAGCTTTAGAGCTTTCAAAATCATTCAAGAAGGGTTTTTACATTCAAAGGTGAATTTTGAGCAATCTTGGCAAGCCATTACTCAAAGAGGTGATTGTGATTCAAATTGATATATTTTCACATTAAGGTGATATTTATCAAATTCTTTATCTCTTAATATTGAATGTAATTGTATCAAGGTTGCAAGTAGCATAAAACATTAAGTGTTAAGGTGAGCCTTCTGTAGATTGTTTTGTTTTCAAGATTTGTCTGTAAAACCTTTGGGTGAAACTTGAATTGAATTTTAGGATTCACTAAAAATAGTGGTGAAATTATTGTATAATTAAGGTTGTGTTGTAAAACTCAAGGGTTGAGTGAGCCTTGATTGATTGAAATGTTATTTGTAAAACCCTAAGTTGAATTGGATGAGCCTCTTTTGTAATCTCATTTATTTGATTAGTGAAGGGATTTAGTAAAATCCTTGAGTAGGTAACTCAAGATAGTAGATTAATTTTTGTTGGATAAATCGAACCACTATAAATCATTGTGTTTATTGCTCTATTTTTTTCATTTTATTTGAACATATTTTTATTCACACAATTAGCACACCAAGTGTTTGATATTTGTTGTTAAAAATGTGTTTTTATTGAATTTGGTTGAAAAATCGGATAAAAACCTAATTCACCCCCCTCTTAGGTTTTTCAATTGGTTTCAGAGCAGGTCTTTTTGTTTTAGATTTAATCACCTAAAAGTAAAGATCTTATGGCTCATATAGACAACAATATCATAAGTGAGAGTTACTCTACTAGTAGACCACCATTGTTGAATGACTATAATTACAATTTATAGAAAGATGAAATTCATATTTATATTTGCTCCATTGATTTGAATTTATGGAATATTGTTACAACTGGTCCTTATATTCCCACTAAGATTATAAAAGGAAGAAGTGTTAAGAAAATTCTTAACGAGTTTGATGAAGAGGATAAAAATAAAATGACTTCAAACTTTAATTGCTATGAACATTCTTTGTTGTGCTCTTGATTTAGATGAATACAATAGAGTAAGTGGTTGTAGTTTCGCATTTGAAATGTGGAAATTACTTGAAGTTGCACATGAATAATTGACATGCACATTAGGGGTGGCAAAATAAGCTCGGCCCGAAAAAAATCGGGCCTAAATGGCCTGGCCCCTTGGCCCACGGGCCAAATGGGTTCGGGCCATTTAGGCCCGCGGGCTGACGGGCCGGCCCGGTTAAAAAAAAAAAAATTTTCCAGCCACTCTCACAGTTTGTGTAGTAAATTATGTTTAAATGATTTTTTTTGTTTATATAGTAAATGAATGAACATTATGTTTGTGTTTGATTGTTTAAATGTTTTTTTTGTTTGCTTGAATATAGTTGGTTTGTTTTAGAAGTTTTTTGTGTAAAATTATAAATGTTTTGCAGGCTATAGATATAAACATTACATAACATTCTATTTTATCTTTTATGATTTAAATTTGTTAAAGTTGAGATGACATAGTAGGCTATTTTAGTGTTTTTTGGGCCAAAATAAGATTGTAAATGTGTTGTTTATTTGTAAATGGTTTAATAGATTTATTTTTTTAGCCAATATAAAATCATAATTTTTTAAAAAAAAATTATAAATTTTTGGGCCATTTTGGCCCGTTGGCCCGTAGCTCATGTAGAGGCTGAGTTGGGTCTTAATATTCCAAGCCCATACAATTTCAGTCCGGCTCGGCCCGACCCGATTACATTGCTTGGCGCGTTGGGCCGAGCTGAGTTGGGCCGGAGCTCGTTTTGCCATCCCCTAATGCACATCAAATCAAGAAGAAAGTGAAAATGAATAAAATAATCAATTTAATATTGCAAACACTTGTCTTATGACTCTTGAAGATGAGGTAACTACTTCTACTTTACAAGTTTTGCATGTTAGTAAAAAAGATTGCAATGATGATAATTGTGATATATTTGATCAAGATGAATTTGTTGCTAATCTCTATTATGAAATGAAAAAAGTCATCAAGAAGAATAAATTCTTGAAATGTCAAGTTGAAAATTTGTTATTGAAGAATGCTAAATTACTTGATGAAAATACTTTATTGCTTTCTTCCAAAGTGACTCTTGATGAAAATATTCTTGGTCTATGTGATAAGGTGAAATTTATTGAAAATTCTAATAATGATCTTGTTATTAAAAATAAGAAATTGAATAACATGATGAGTGACTATGATGTTATGAAGTTGAGAATAGATGATTTAAGTGTTAGCTTACATAAAATCACATGTGATTAAAAATAAGAAATTGAATAAACAAGTGTTTTATGTTTGTTGTCAAAGAGGTGTTTTATTGAATTAAGTTGAAAAATCGGATAAAAACCTAATTCACTCCATCTCTTAGGTTTTTCACTTTAGTTTTTTCTTTGATAACTTAATTGATTAAAAATATTGTTATTCGGGAATAAATTTTGGGTTGGATTCACAGTCTTAGATATATAAAAGGCAATGATTTAAAATGTAAGTTGGTTTCTTGGTGTGTTCCTGGCTGGAATATCAGGAACAAGCTTCCATATTTATTTGGGAATTTTCAGAGTCAGACTCTATATTCACCCCACTTTGTCTGCCTAATTACTTGACATTTAGGAACCTGCATTCCATGATTTAGCGATATATGTTGCAACTTTGCAGATATGCTTCGTTTTTTTTGGCTCTAGAAATAAAAGAAGAAAATGGACGATCAACACAATTATTATCATTGTTAAATTTTTTCTAGCGAAGCATAAATACAAAAGTATTTCATCTCCTAAAATTTTTGTATTGAATAATACTTCCTTATCCGTTCGAAATTGAATATCTATTTTTTTATTAAAGATATTTGATTATAACTAAGTTATAAAACTATATTTGATATTAATACAATGGATCGTGAGATACATAAATTAGTTGTATGTAAATATCTTATATTAAAGTGATAGTGATGTACTTATGAGTTAGTAAAATAAAAATATTTTAAATTAAGAAATTTATTAGTGAAACTTTGAATAAAAAATATTTTTATTTAATGTTAATGAACATTTAATTTCAAATAAATAAAAATAAAAATATGGACACGGAAGGAATAACTTAAAAGATATTAAAATAATTGTAATTTCATCAACAACGCAGTGGAAAAAACAACAAAATTTTGAAAGAAAACACACCAAGAATGAACCAAAGCCAACATTAGTATAGTTTATGAATACTATTGCTGGAATATATGTTTTTTCATTAACAATCACATAAAAACAACAAACGAAATTTGTGACTTATTATCACAAGCCTAATATGTTGTCAATGTGCATATATATATATATATAAGAAACATTGCTAAGAGTTCCCCAAGGCTCTTAACTAATATATGTACGATTCGGGTCCAGCTTGAATTAATTTTATCAAGAGTGAGTTATGAATTATCGGCTAAAAAATAAATAAAAAGGGGAATGAAATCTACTAATGATCAGTTGACCTTAAGCTTATGATGAGATATGAAAGGAATGAACAATAAGAACTTTGGTTGTAACAATGCATTTACAATAGTATATGGCATTCGTTGTTAAAGTATAAAGCCTTACATGATGGTAATTGTGGTGGGGCTTTAGTGGACCAAATCTTTTGATTCTCATTCTATAATCTTGTGATGTTACTCTCCCATGTCTTATAATCCTAGATAAAAATGTATAGTCAAGATATGTTTGCTCTTGTTGTCATTGACAGGACTAATTTTAGTCCTTGAATTAGGTTAATGTCTAAACTCTAAAATTCTTGATATGACTAATTTTTATTGTATAAATTAATAATAGTGATTAAAATTTTTTTTACCAAATTATGATTTTTTTTTTACTTTAGAGAAGTTATCTCATTATTATTATTATTATTAATTAGTTTAGTAGTAAGAACCGTTAGTTAGTGATACGTCAATTTCTTAAATTGATGAGGTTGTTAATGAATTTTTAAATGAAAAATATATTTATTTAAAAAAAGTTAATATTCAATTATGGATATCCTAAAATGAAAATATGGACATTCAATCCCAAATGAAAGGAGTATCGATAATATTATTCAATCATCTTTCAATGTTGTGTAGCACATGTTATTTTCAAAATAAAATTTGAAGCAAAATGAAGTGAGAGGAAGAAAAAATTGTTGGATATGTTTCAATTTTGTACTTGATAAGTAAGAAAGAGAGAATAAAATATGAAACATAAAGAAAAAAGAAATTAGCAAAGGACCAATTAGGTAGTTTGTCAACTATTTGGTCATGTCTGCTTTAGCAAATTCCTGGGATGAGGCCTTTAGCACCAGGCTGTGTCTCCTAAGGTGTTGTGTCTTGTTGAAACAAAGAAATTTCTAATTGTCTGAATCTGTTGGATCATCCATCATGCCCTATTAAAGGAACATGATAAAGAGGAATCATACCAAAAATTCTCAATCTCACCTTAGTGGGACAATTTGTGTGCTCAATGATAAAAGTGATAAAGCTGTTGGGCTAAATTGGATAACATAGAAAGAGAGTCACGGAAGTTAGAATTATTTGTACTTTTGGATCATCAAATCTAGAAGTTTTGTGCCGTATTTAGCCTAATAATTTTAAGAAAATCAATTTCAAATGGAATACTTTGCTTGAAAAGAGAGAGAGCACATTCAATGGATTTCATCAACAAAGCATTTGTTGAATACGTTGTCATAAGAAGAGAACACAACACATTTAGTGATTGTGTTGTTAAGATGTATTTTCTCGTAAATTTTACTTTACTTATTCCTTGAATATGTGCCTTCTCTCTCCTAAATTTTACTCTTGATGCAAGAAAAGATTGTAAATTGTAATTTTGCAAAAAAACTTCTTTCTTTCTGATGCACGAAACTGGCTCTGACACTCTCATTTGGCAAAGCAGACAACTCTAGCTACCCTTCATAAAGGACAGTGGGATGCATGTTGACCCCATGCACATGTAACTATATAACTTGTGAGAACTTATCTTCTTTTGAGCCCTAAATAAGATTCATACACACCCCATAACAGTTAACTCCATGGTTGTCATGTACTACTCTCCATCATATACAAATCTTCTATATTTGAAAATGATTTGAATATGATGTCTTAGATTTGAAGCATTGCAGAGGCGTGAGAAACAATAGTTTTTTGTGTGATAATGGAAGTATATATCATTGAGATCTTCTCAAACACTTTGAATGGTTTACCAAAAGCTATAGACATTTGATCTAGAGATAAGAACAAAAAATGAAATAAGATGTATGCATATAGCTAGGTTTTGATTGCAAAAAGATTTGATAGTCTCCACCAAATATCGCTGTGTTGGTGCAAGTTGGTCCCAACAGTGTGACTTAACATTGATCTTCAGCATAGCCAATGTGCTATGTCACGTACAATCAACACAAGATCTATCACAGGTACAAATAGAGAACATTTGACAGGTAAAGTTGTGGAGATCTAGGGCTCGTACTGAGTACCATAACTCTTAACTTTTCATTAAGCAAATAGTTGAAAAGAAATCAAATATACCATTTTCCTTTCCTCCATAGAGGTAAATTTTCATTTTATCTCGTGAATGAGCTTAGAAAAACCCAAATTTAGTGCATTGTATCAATCTATCTAGTAATTCTCTCTGTTGAATTAGTCCCTTGAGTTGCCCAAGCTGCCAGAGGAGTGAAACTCCTCCCTGTTGGTGCGTATTCAAACCTTTTTTGGGATATGGATCTATCGCTCAGTGCTTGTCAATCTGCTGGTTCACTTGTCAAAAAAAAAAAATCTTTCTCATATTCCACAAAAGACATTAATTAAGTAATTAGGTGAATTCCATAGTAAAACTGTTAGTGTTAAGTACTGTTGGATGCAAGCAACTTTTACAAGTATATTTAAGCTTGAATTTGGAATGACTCTCTTGCACAAAAAAAGGGCAATTTATGAAACAGTAAATCATCAATGTACCTCTATAACTTTTGTTTGTGCTTACTTTTCATAGGATATTGAGGGTGTATCTGCCAATCAAATACTATCAAGAGTCACTTTTTAGGTTACAAATTATAGATGTACTCTAGCTATAAATGTGACATAATTCAGCCTGTGACATTTCCAGAAGGCAGGATCTAAAATGGATGGGAAGCCACTCCAGAGTAGATCAGAATCAACAGCAGATTCATCAGCTGAAATGAAGCTGTTTGGATTTCTGGTAACCAATGGCGTCAAAGGCCCTGTCACAATGCAAAATGATGCTGAATGTAGCAAAAGATTTGAGTGCCAATACTGTCACAGAGAATTTGCAAATTCACAAGCATTAGGTGGCCATCAAAATGCACACAAGAAGGAAAGACAGAGAATAAAACGAGCCCAGTTCGTAAACGATCATCATGGATCATTTCAAGCCAATGCCACAATGATCAATGCACATTCGGCTCGATCAGGACAGTTCTTGAGTTCAACAACTCTGCCTACTGCTACAAGTATTGTTCCTCGTGGCACAAGATTTAGGCCACATGCTGATTATTACTCTGCATTTCCACCACCACCACAGGTATTATCAGGGATACCTCTAGGATATACTCATGGAATTTACACAGGAAGATCACAGGAAATTGTCCAACAGGAGGATGATATTGGAACCTCAAGATCATCAAGAATGTCAGAAAGTGATGAAAAGGTGGACGTTGATCTTCATCTATAAGATTACTATTACAGGCATCAAAATTATGATCTTGCAGGATCCATGCAGTCCTTTAACTGGCAATTTTTCCCTTTTTTTCTTTTCAACTGGATTCAGAGATTTGATAGAAACTTTAATACTCCTTGATTAGTACAAGAGTTTAACTTCAAGAATCCTATGTCGTTCCCTTTTCTATCTTCAAATTACCTTTGCAGGCCTAACTGTTTTGTAAGTTCTTAGCATCCTGGACATCCATTTGTCCTCATAAACATTGGGCATGTCTTTTGCTTATAGATTCTCCAGAACAATATCACCAATAAATCATCAATAGTAGTCACCAATAATGTTACTTACTTGAAAATAAAAGGCGTGGTACAAAATTTGCTTTGAAAGATATATATGACAGTGATAAATTGGTAGCTGAAGAATGTTGTGATAACAAAACTCTTTGCCTTCGATTGAGTGATAAAAGGGGTGCTAGACAGGGATAACAATCTCTGAATTTGGACTAGGCCAAGATCATGTGCAAAAAATGTCAAGATTCTATGACTATATATGACCTCTTTCTCTCCTTTCAATCCCACTAATTGTGAGCCAGAAATAAGTGACCATGAACCAAAAAAAGGACACAAAGGAAAACATTTGCCTTTTTCAATGCATCACTAGCTAGAGAATGAGAAATTCAAGGACGCCCTCTCTTTCTCACCCTAAATGCTTCCCATTTCCTATTTTTCCGTTCTGTACATTATAGGGATTTCTTTAAGTCTCATCCTGAAACGAGTTTTTTTTTAATGGATAATAACCCTTGAATAATAAATCTATATTATGAATCACTCTAGGAATAGTCCATCACCATTTCTCTAATTCTCCATAAGCTAAGGCCAAGCCTGGAGAACTGAGAGATAGCCGGTTTGACCCCGACAGGACGATGAGGGCTCACAATGCCTACCCGGTTTATGTTGCCTCGGAACCTCCAGGTGCCGGCAGGCGTAGGGCAGCACCACCACCTGCATTCTCAGCATTGCAAAATGGTAAATCAGAGGCAAAGAGAAGACAACGAGTTGCTTCCTACAAGGCATATGCTGTTCAAAGCAAACTCAAGGTTTCTCTAAGCAAAAGCTTCCGTTGGATTAAGGACAAATATAATCATATTGTGCATGGTTATTAATCATACCATGCTATCAAAATTTTGCATATGAAATTCCATCCAAGATCAGGCATATATCCCTTGACACAAATAAGTATAAATGTTAGATTTTTATATATAGTTCGAGGCAGTCTAATATGTCTGGTTTAAGATATAATTTTCTTATTCTCATGGATGAAAGCCCAGATATTGGTTTATCAATTTTGCCATTAGAGACACCTTTTTTTTCCTTCTTTTTTGTGTTTCGTTTAGGTCATTTCTTGATACTAATGTCTACGTTCTTTGTTTTTAAGAATTCTTAAAATAACAAATGTTAGGGTCATTATCATTTTCTCAATAATGCATAACTTGTGTAATATTAATATATTCTCTATGAATAGACTTTTGTGCTTTGATTTTGTATAGAATTAGAATTGCATGAAAAGACTTGGCACCAGATGAATCAAATAATTATTAGTTCTTTGTTTGATTTGGCTTTTATTATGCGGTATCGTTTTCCCTATATTTCCATTCAATTTGATTGAAATATTTTACTCTATCGTTTTGTCGTTTCAATTCCTCTTGGTTGGTCTTCTATTGATGATGGTGACTAATCATCTGTGAGTTTAAATACTCCTTTTATTTTACTTATTCTAAGCCCTCCCTCTCTCTTTTGTTTTCCATGAAGTGCAATTTTTTATTTATACACTTCCTCCTTTTTTAAAATAAAAAGTATTGTATAAATACTTGTTACTTTATAAAATTAATAAAAACAATTTAACTTTTTTTTAATTGAAAAATGTCATTAAACTCTTGTTTTCCCTCACTGTATAGTTGAAAAAGAAATCAAAATACATTACACTCTATTTTCTATAGTTGCATACAATTTCTAAATTATCACAACTTCTTTGGAGTCAACCCTTTGGTTCAAGCTTCCACAGTTTTTCAGAGTGGTAGGATGCTAGAGCAGAATCGCAGATTGCAGCAGAACATTTGAGTCAATTTGCCTCTTGTTCCAGTGGCCAAGGGCACGAAAAGAACTTCAGGGATAGACTTGATCAGTTTGAGTTGGGCTGCCATTGCTGCTGCTGGTGTTATGATTCCGGTATAGATGGTTGATTCATGAGAAGAAGAAATATAGGATGACGATGAGAGGAAGAAAATGAGGAGACAGATAAAATGAATGATGTAATGTGAAGAAAAAATGGATTTGGGGCTTTGATTTCGTCCAACAAAGAGGAAAGAGGAAAAATGAAAGAGAAAAAGAGAGAAAAAAGAGGAAAGAAAGGGAAGAATAAGAGAGATTTGGGAAAAATTAAATGTAAAACAATTGGGTAAAATATGATTAAGTCACATATAATTTTCAATTTTGCTCCTTAAAAAACAGCACATGATAGTCACATATAATTTTCAGTGATTTTTTTATTGGGCCAAATGACTTATTGAAAATAAATAAGAAAAAGTAAAATATCAGAGAATAATATGACAAAAAAAAGAAGTAAAGATAACACACTAAATTGATCAATTTGCTTTTTAATAATTACAAATATAGATAATTTTATTTGGATATTTTATGTGTTTAAATTTTTTAATTTAAGTGTAATTCTTAAGTAACGATCATACTTATTTTATAAAATACTCTTAGTTAGTTTCCTTATTAATAAATTTATGATTTTTATTTATGTATATATATATATTTAGTATATTAAAAATAATTTAATAATACGAAATATTAAATTTATCCATATAGAAAAGAAGAAATATTTTCATTTTAAAATAAAATTATTAATAAAAACAATGTAAAATATAATACTTATTTCAATACAAAAGTCGAAAAAGCCATCAAAATTCTGAATTTTAATTAATAAGTGTCCCTTATCTTTACTTTTTTATTCATTATAGTCTCTTATGTTCTATTTCACTCATAATCGTCTCTTATTTATACTTCGCGTAGCCGTTGTGATCCATAAAATGAAATTATGGTGAAAAGATTATCAAAACTTGCACGTGATAAAAGGCAAAATTGGTAAATTACTGTTCATAAAAAAGAAAATTAGTCAAAATAGTCCATTATCTTTATTTGTTTTTACCATTTTAGTCCTTGATGTTATATTTCGATAGTAGTAGTTCTCGATCTATTTTTTGGTATTCTTTTTTATCCTTAAAAAAATATTTTTTCTTAAAAAAATAAATTTATTGATGTATATGATATATTATTTTTTTGTAAATGTATTTCTTTTTACTCTATCACTCTTCTTTATTAAATAAAAAAAATAATGTTTAAGACTAAAAATAGAAGGCTTTTATCAAGAGGTAAATGAATATTTTTCACCAAACAAAAATAGGAAAATAAATATTTAATCATGTATTATCAATTCACTTTAAGAAAAATTCTTGAAGATTTTCTTTAAAAAAAAGAATGAGAAATCTTCCAGCCAATCAAAATTTAAAATATACGTACAGAGTTTTATTTTAGGAAGACTTCGATTGCAATCAAATATACTTTAAGCTAATTTTAACTAATTAAAAATTATATATAAAAACTAAAATAATGACAATTTAGAAAGTTATAAAAATAATTAGTAATACAACAATATGTAATAACAATACTACTTGCCTATAAAAAATATATAAGTCATTGGAGTCATTTGTATTTATTTCAAAATATAAATCGTCTTTTAACTTTTTATGAATATTTTATTTATTCTTTCTTATAATACCCTTATTTATTTATATATATTTTATCTCACATTTTCATTCATGTAAAAGAAGAACCATAAGTTTTATTAAACTACACCCCTAATAATTAATAATATTTTAGGAACAAAAATATTTCTTTGTATGTGTAAAAGTTGGTCCAACAAATAACATTTTTGGATGTACAAAAATTTAAAAGCATATGTGCACAATTTTTATTTCTTCTGACGTATTACAAAATATTAAATTTAAATATTTTATGTCTACACATAAATTATTTATAATCAATGCATAAAATATATTTATTTTTTAAAGAAAAAATATGTTTTTAGAGATC
The DNA here is from genome assembly GCA_019593545.1 of Apocynum venetum. Taxonomy (NCBI): domain Eukaryota; kingdom Viridiplantae; phylum Streptophyta; class Magnoliopsida; order Gentianales; family Apocynaceae; genus Apocynum; species Apocynum venetum. The sequence continues at coordinate 5,206,641 of SRSM01000127.1, forward strand.
AAAACGACTATTTGAAAATAGATTGAGAAGTACTACAATTAAAATAAAACTGCAATGACTACAATGACAAAAAAATATAAAGATAAAAGACTATTTTGATTAATTTTCCTTTTAATGAATAATAGATTTATCATTTTTTCCCTTATCACGTGCAAATTCAGATAATGTTTTTACTGATTTTCATTTTAAAAATAAAAATAGTAATCGAAAATATATATAAATGATGAATATGATTAAAATAGAACATAAAATATTATACTCAGTAAATGAAGTAAAGATAAGTGACACTTTTGGTCAATTTGCCATATAATATACAATATGTCATCCGATCTGGGGCAGCGTGTTCCGAAAGTAGAGGATTGCTACCGGTCCACTGGTCGGACCCATATTATTCTATTTGTAATTTGAAATCTCTCCCTCTCTCTAAAAGAGACGTTAGGAGCTTTTTAACCTTTTCTGCAACAAACAATTATATTAAATTTTTCGAAAACAATTAAAGTATTTTTCAAATTTTTATTTCAAAGAATTTCAATTCATTTTCTGTCTCTCGTCATTTAATGCTTTAACTACGCGACCACTCAAAGCGAGAGGAACAGCTCTCTGTCACACTGTGACAAAAAAACCTTCCATTATCATTACTCTCTCTCTTCTAAATTCCTCTCGTATAATGATTTACTGTTTTTGTTTGTACCTTTGGATGGAAAATTTTGGGTTCCCAGTAGGATTTTTGTGTTGAGAAAGGTTTGAAGATCTTGAAAGGGTCTGGAAAAATGTAAGTTTGTAAGTTTGTTTGATTTGAGTTTGTTTTCTTGATTTTTAACTGAAATTAGGATCAGGGTTCTTGTTTTCTTGGATTCAGTGATTGGATATTTGATGTTCGGTTTCATTGGTTCAGTCAAAATTACTGTTCTTTGATCATATGTGTGGTTTGAATTGATTCTGGAACTAGTGGCAGAGTCGTAGTTTTAATCTGATATTAACATTTAATGCTTTGTTGGGGACAGAGGAAGTTGTAACGGAAGAAAATAAAATAAAAAAGAAAAAAATTGATCCTTTTTTTTTTGGTTTTTGGGTCAATGGCAATGGGCATACTAGAGTTCCTCAGGTATCATCCATTTTTTGTGCTTAGTGTAATTTTGTTTTCTTTGTTCCTCAGATGCCAATAATTGATTATTCTCAGTTCTCTAGATTACCGTATGAGAATAGTGGCTAGAATAAGTACAGATTTTCTCAGATTGATATATCTAGTCAAGCGTCCTTCAACGTATGGTACTTGAACAGATTGTTGGGTATTACTGAGAACTTGCATAGAGAAGGGTTTCCCAGGGTTTGGTAAGCAAATATACGCCTTCCTTAGGCCCCATAATTTCGTCATTTTAAAATGGTTGATGATTTTGGAGTTAGAAATCTAGATATTAGAAATTGTAAGGCCAACAGAGCTACTGAGAGATGAAGGGGTGTGATATCACATCTTAATGCAAATGCATGAATTTCTATTGGAATTTTGCAGGTAATTAGGTGACTTAAAATGATGATTGAGTGAATATCATGAGAAGACCGATTTTTTGCTAATTAAGGTGAGTGAAAGTATATAATGTAGCTGAACCAAGTCATCTCTTATTGTCAAATTATATTGCGAATGGACTTGAGGTCCTAATGCTTATGTTTGTCTGAGAATTATTTGTTTTTCTGATGTGTATTGATATCTGCAAGTTAATGTAGGAAGTATGAGGTCCTAGAATGGCAGAGGTTTCAGATCCTTCAGTTTGACAGTAATGCAAAGATTTAGTTAAATCAAGATTTTCATATTAGTCCTTAATGCATTCACAACTTTAAATAGTGTAGATAAAGATCCTGTGTATTAGAAGATAACATTGGGAAATCCGAAAAAATGGACTTGGGGTCCTAATGCTTATGTTTGTCTGAGGATTATCTGTTTTTCTGCTGGGCATCGTATCTGCAAGTTAATTTAGGAAGTACAAGGTCCGAGAGTGGCTGAAGTTTGTTTTTGTTGCATCCTTCAGTTTGACAGCCATGCAAATATTTGGTTAAATGACAGTTTTGATATTAATCCTTAATGTGTTCACAACGTTAAAAAATGTACATAATGATTTTGTATATTGGAACTCAGTTCACTTCTAGACACTAATCCAACAGAAAATGACAGTAGATTCAAGCTCTCAGATTGTTGTATGCAGTACCTCTTTTCAAAATTGCATATATTTTCAACCAGTTTCAAGAATTCAGACACTTCAAATTTTTATTCTATATGGCTAGTTAGTGCACTATTCTTGGTTTCAACCTGGTTAGAGAGTAATTAGCTAAACATATGCCATAAGGTTTGCCAATCAGTGCAAAAAAGTGGTCTTCCTTAAGGTTTATATCCAATTATTAGAAACATTTGAAAGAATTGAAATAGAATGGAGAGCATCATTACAAATTGAATATAAGTTGGCAACATGCAAAGTGAAAAGTATTAGTCGCGATAGGACTACCCCTTGATGGTTTACCTCATATACTTCTCTGATTAATGTAGTTGCAACAGAAATCTTACTGAACAGTATCCTGGATTCCTCTATCTCTTCTGAACTCTTCAAGGGATGTTGGTAATTAGATGACCAATATGCTTGTCTGATTGTAGTTCTCAAAAGTTAAGGGTGGTGGCATAGAATTATGTGTTAGTTGTTTGTGAATGTGAAGACCTAGAAATGTATTTCAGGTATGACTTGGTTTCTCAGATTTCATTTTCAAGAAGTTTGATGTCTAATGCTACTTTTTTGAAATTGAAAATTTGAATTATTAAATAGTTTTAAACATGATTACCAAAACAATGTTTGCCTCAGTAGTTGATACTTCCATACTAAAATCATCAATTGGAGTTGCTATCTACCATTGAACATGGGAGCTGAAAAACATTGTTCAAAGAATGGAGGAGGTTATGTTGGTGGATTTCTCCAGCTATTTGATTGGAATGCAAAATCTCGAAAGAAGTTGTTCTCAAGTAAATCTACCATACCTGGTAAGTCTAGATCATAAGGTTGTTACTAATGGCAATGAATTGATATGTGCATTTTCCTTAATTACTCATGTTTTCTCTACTTCTCGGCCTTGTTGAGTAAAATGTTGTTTTCTTCTGTTTCTTATAGAGCAATCCAAACAGAAAAAGAGATACAATGGAAATTTGCCAGTGACGCGGCTAGCTCTGGTGGGGAATTAGTAATATCCTTTCATTTTTAAGTTTCCTGTGGTTACCAATTGTCCAAGAAAATTTTGCTTAAGCATGTCTTCTTCTTTCTTTTGGCATGGATCATACTGCCCCTCATTAACCAACTCTCTACTTCTAATCTACAGATGGATGAAGATGAAATGATAACTGGGTCAAGTATCAAAGGAAGTAGCGATTATAGTTGTGCTTCCTCTGTAACAGATGATGAATTTGGGGGAGTTAAGGCACCAGGGGTTGTTGCAAGGCTTATGGGGCTGGATTCCATGCCAACATCCAATTTCCCGGATCCCTACTCTACCCCATATTTTGACTCCCAATCCCATCAGGATGCTCATTACTGTTCCAGAAACCTTGCAGGGAATTCTCATTATCTGTTAAACCATTCAGGCAACCTGCATGAGAAGATGGAGGCTCCTGTTAGAAATGTCCTGGAACCAAAGAATCTGAAGATTTCTAGCAGGCCTATTGAGAAGTTTCAAACTGAAATGTTGCCACCCAAATCAGCTAAATCAATTCCAATCACCCATCATAAGCTTTTATCTCCTATCAAAAGTGCCAATTTTATTCCTTCTGAGAATGCTGCTCACATAATGGAAGCAGCTGCCAGAATAATTGGCCCTGGGCCTCAGGCTCCTACTAGCAAGGCAAAAGTTCCTACAGTTGGATCTTCTTCAGTTCCCTTAAAAGTAAGAGACTTGAAAGAAAAGGTTGAGGCTGCTCAAAAACTGTCAAGGCTCAGTGAATCTTCTAGAAGGCCGGGTGAATCTAGTGCTCTTAAATATCTTAAGGGACAGTCTATGAATAAGAGTTGGAATGGATCAGCCGATACATTGTCGTCAAGGGCTTCTTCTGATGCAGAAGAATGTCCATCTAGGACAAAAGGAAAAGGGAAATCCATCTCTCTTGCACTACAAGCAAAGGCCAATGTTCAGAAAAGAGAAGGTATAAACCCCAGTGGCAGCAGGAATTTAGTTGGCCAGAAAGAATTAAATGAAGTCATCTCTACTGAGTTTAAAAGCCAACCAAGCAGCCAAAAGAGTGCACACAAGAAACCATCCTCACTAGGAGCTTCTAATGTGCTTCGGCAGAATAATCAGAAACAGAACTGTTTAGCTGATAATAAAGGAAAGCTACCTTCTAAATCATCTACTTCCAAATCACAAGTTCGGAAACCAGTGAATGGAGATTCTTCATTTGTGCGATACAAAAGCTCTAGTAAAAGTATTGGTAACTCTAAGGCTGCATCAAGGAGATCATTGAATTCAGAGGTAATAGATGGAAAAAGAGAAGAAGACTCTTATTCTAGTACAAGAAACATCACCAGCAAGAAGAGGTCTATAGATGGCAACTTTCATCTCGAGAAACCCCTTAATACAGATAAGACATGGAAGAATAAGAGCGAAAAGCTGATTCAATCTAGTAGCTCAACAGAGAAAGAAACTAACAAAAGAATTGGAACGGATGTTATTTCCTTTACATTCAATGCTCCCATGACAAGGTCACTTGCAGGACCTGAGACCTGTAGAGAAGTAGCAGAGAAAAGTGCTGCTTTTTCTTCTGATTATCGAAGTAAAGGATCACTATTTAATCCAGACGGTAAAAGTTCAAAGTTTTCTCTTCTGGGGAATAGTGTCATAGGAGGTGATGCCTTGAGTGCTCTTCTGGAGCAAAAGCTCAGAGAATTAACTCATGGAGTAGAGGCTTCCCGCAACAAGGCAGTGAACACAGATGATCCACCAATCTTTCAGGATATGAGGCCTGGTGTTGATGATGCCTTATCCACAACAACTAGTTTGGAAGAACACAGAACACGTCATCAAATGCAAACGGATGAGCTTGTTAGTCAATTTAGTTCTGGCTTTTCATCAGCTGATCTTCAGGGTTTCATAATGAAGCACAAGTTTCAGGTACATATAGTGACTTTGTTTGTCTTCCAGATTTACTTTTTGTCTTAAAAAACTCATTGAACTACAGATAAATTTTAATTCACCAAACTCATACTTAGAACTTGACTTTAGGTGCCTTCTGATTTGATGCTTATCTGGATCTATTAGTAGAAATATCAGGTTTTCGTATCATACATTTACAGACATCTTTCCAGATGGAAAGGTCAACTGAATGTGCAATATCAGTTTAAGATTGCTGGGAAGTTGATTTAAAATAATTTATTCACTATAAAACAAATTGACTAGTCAACTTAATATGCAATGTCGAATCAAGATTTGTGGATGAAGGAGCTGAGGCATTGGCATCTGATGTTTCACAATTGAAATGACAATGATATTGGTCTTAATTAACATGGAACAATTTTGCATTTGCACCTCAGGGGATGGATCATGAAATGAACAAGTATCCCAGAAATGACATTGATGCAAGAAAATTGCTTGATTGTCGACTTCCAAGTCCCCTATCCGTTCTTGAACATTCCCCTTTTGCAGAAAGTTGTAATTCTTCAGATACAGCAGAAAGTACAGGAGGTAAGATATGTAATTGGCAGTTTCCTTTCATTTCTGCTCTTCCGTTTATCTAAGAAAATAAGATATGAAAGCTAGAATAACTTAGAATTTATGAATAAATTCCAGGTAGCAAACAGAGTTCTTCCATACGAGGCCAAGAAGTATTTGGTATTAGTTTTTCAAAGAAGTTCTCTACCTTGGATGCTGATGCTGAGTTGTCTGATTCAGCTTCTTCCTTGTCTACTAAAAGCGTAGCATCCAGGCAATTAATTACCTTCACTTCAAAGGATCCTGAAGTATCAATGCAGTGGGAGTTAGAATATGTAAATGAAATATTGAGCAACATAGAGCTTATGTTTAAAGATTTTGCAATGGGTAGGGCTCGTGAGATAATAAATCCTCACCTATTTGATCAATTGGAAAGTCGACAAAGGGCGTTCTATGGACAAGAATCTATGTTAAGACGGAAAGTGTTATTTGATTGTGTGACAGAGTGCCTGGATATTAGATGTAGGAGCTATGCATGTGGGGGATATGAAACATGGGTAAAAGGTCTTTCTGTGGTTAAAAGCAAGGAGAGGCTAGCAGAAGAAGTGTACAGGGAAATTTCGGGATGGAGTGGCATGAGTGACTCTATGGTTGATGAACTAGTAGATATGGATATGAGCAACAAATATGGAAGATGGCTTGAGTTTGAGATTGAGGCATTTGAATTGGGAGTAAAGATTGAGAGTCGGATACTCAATCATTTGTTAGATGAAGTCATAGCTGATATATTGTAACTCTAGTGGCTTAAGCTATGTTTTCCTTCACCTTCATCATCATCAACATCAATCTTATGTATGCCTCATTCTTTTATCTTTTTGGAATCCTCTCTTGTTCTAGACTGAACATACATGTTGCTTAGCTTGTTCCTTGATATTTTCAGTCACAAGTTTTGAAATCGTAAGTTGCAAAATTTGAGTAATACAGACTTGCTTTCTGGTTTTTTGGATCTTTTCTTTTGCTTTCTGCTGGTGGAGTGCTACTCTAAAGATAAAACTTTCACTAGTATCATCCAGCCTTTTGGCTTGCTGAAGGTGACTTGAACAGATGTAAAAAAAGTGCTACTTTTGATCTTTTGCTCAAAACAAGGCATGATTATGCAAGTAAACTTCGCCCAGAGCATCACATGGACTTGGTGTAACAGCTAATTTTACATTAGATGCTGGCTGTTCTGCATTTTGGTGCTTGTTCAGTTGTTAACATTACATAAGTGAGGACTTGGAAATGCTTCTAATTCTGCAAAAGCTGCATTAAATATTACATTTTGTTTTAGTCCTTACAAAGCATGCTGACATTTGACCCTTTTCACATTAAGCATTCAAATTTTGGCAGTCCTAAAGCCAAAGCAAATTGTCCATATATCCCCTCAATTTCAAAGCGCAAAGCCTATGGAAGATTAAGATTAAGATGTACCAACACCTAAAATAAAAATCTGCACTCTTCTCCTGCGTCATAACGGCATAACTCGGTAATTTTATGATGCAATAAAATTATTGGTCCAATAGTATTTTTTATATGGGATTTACTAAATACCACAACTTCATACCACAATTTTGCCAGATTTGGACAACTATACCCTTGGGTATTCCTCTTCTAAAAAAAATCAACTTTAATCAATTTCTCCCGCAAAAAAAAAAAAAAACTAAATTTTCACTTGATTTTATAAATAAATAGTAATTGTACATATCATAAATAAATTAGGGCTGACTTATACAATTATACTGATTGAATTTTAATATTTCTACAGATTATATGCAGTATTTAAATCAAGATTTTGGGGTTTTATTTTCTTCTTCTTCTTTTGATAAGCAAAATTTTATTAAGATAAATCCAATGAAAAAGGGTGAGAGATCCCCCAAGATGAGAGTGCAAATCCAACTCCAAGCATAGACAACAAAAACAAAAGTTTAAGAGGCACCCTCTTGGGAGTGCAAATCCAACTCCAACCACAGACAAACAAAAACAAAAGTTCAAGAGGGGCACCCAAAATACCACCAACTATAACCTCCAGAACACCAGATGAAGACTATCAAAAGGTAACAATTAATATGGGAGATTTCAAAACAACAAGCAAATTAGCAACACGGTCAACACAATCCTTTGCCAACCTATCAGCCTTTCTATTGGGACTTTGAGAATATCTCAATACCGGACTCTATTCTTTGAGAGAGTTGATTTTGATTGATTTCAATGGGTTAGATTAGTAATTAAGATATTTCACAGCTTGTGTGGTTTTGGTGGGAATTATGTAAATATGATAGGGTGGTTTTGGTGGGAATGATGTGTTTGTCTAATAAAAATTGTGTGAAATTTTAACAATTATCATTTTTTATAATGTCACAATTTAAAAATTCTTTTCACACACACTTATAATGAATGAAAATATTTATTATTTTTTTATATTCTTACTTCATTCAATTTTATTCTATGCTTTTTATTAATCATTATGTCCGAAATTTAATATTTACTTTTAAATAAATATAAATAAAGTACTTCCCTATTTCCCCTCACCATGACACATGCCAAAAAACTAATAAATTTAATCAAATAAAAGTCAAGTCACTAATTTTAACCATTTATTATCCCACTCATTATTTTCTTCCTATTACTAATCTCTCTCTCTCTCTCTCTCTCTCTCTATATATATATATATATATATATATATGTGTGTGTGTGTGTTATAAATAGATTTTAAAAATAAACATATTTTGAAATCAAATTTTAATTAGATACTCCATTAAAAATCATAATAGAAATTACCTCAACATAAATTTTAATTAGAAATGCAGGCTTGATTAATAAATTTTATATATACCATAAACATATATTTTTGAAATAAGAAATTTTGATTAAATACCCCATTCAAATACATAATAAGAATTACCCAAAAATTTAATCCAATAATGTAAGGAGTTTGAAATATATATATATATATATATATATATATATATATATAACATAGATTCTCAAAAACTTTATTTATTAACATAGTGAGTTTGAATTTTAAGTAAATTTTGATTTACGTATGTCATAATTTTTTTTAAAACAATAGAAAATCTTAATTATACATGACATTCAAAATCACAATCAAATTAAATTAAAATTCAATCAATCATTCATGTAAAGTTGAATTCCATCTGAATTAGCACACTTTTTTTTAAGATGCCATCTAGTTTAATCAAGGGTATGAGAACTTCCTTCTTTTCTAAAAATATGATAGCAATATTTTATTAAATTTTTTCCTCAAAATGCCATGGCTTATCTAGGGCACGAGAACTTCCCAATTTTTTTTAAAAAACATGATACTATCTTTTATTAATTTTTTTATTAAAATGTCATGGAGTTCTCATTTAGAGTACAATAACTTCTATTTTTTTTTTTAAACTTGATACAATCTTTTATTATTATTATTTTCCTGAAAATGCCATGGAGTTCTCATCTAGGATATGAGAATTTCCATTATTTTTTTTAAAAAAACCAAAACCTCATGCGATCTTTTATTAATTTTTTCTTAAAAATGCCATCGAGTTTTCATCCGCGGTACAATAACTTTATTTTTTATTTTTTAAAAAACATGATGCGATCGTTTACTATTTTTTTTTTTAAAAATGCCATTAAGTTCTCGTTAAAGTATATGAACCTTTATATTTATTTTTTTACAGCCTGATGCAATCTACCATCAAGTTTGCATCCAGGTTATGGAACTATTTTTTTATATATATTTTTAAACGTGATGCGATCTTTTATTATTCTATATGTCCATAATTAAATATTTATTTTTAGTGTGATTAAGAATTAAGAAATACACTTGACTTTAATTACAAAATTATTCTTGAATGTATTGCGAGAGACATGAGTTAGTGACAAGTAAATTTCTTAAATTAAGGTGATAATCATGGGATAACAAAATATAAATTCATTAAATTAAATAGATTATTAATAAAACTTTGAATAAAATGTATATTTATTTTAAAAAAGTTACATTCAATTCCCGCACCTTTCATCTTGAAAAACCCCATAATCTAGATAAGATGTGGAGGAAAAAGATTCAATCTAGTGACTCAATGGATATAAGGAAACTAATGAAAGAATAGGAACTGATGTTAATTCTTTTACAATCACTGCTCCCATTGCAAGGCCTCTTGCAGGCCCTGAGACCTGTAGAGAAGTGGCAGAGAAGAGTAGTGCTTTTTCTGCTGATTTTGAATTAAAGGATCACCCTTTATTCCAGATGATGTGAATAGTTCAAAGGTTTTTCTTTCCTGAAATAGGGTGATTGGAGGTAATTCCTTGAATGCTCTTTTGGAGCAAAATCTCAGAGAACTCAGTGGAGTAGAAACTGCCTGCAACTAGGCAGGGAATGATGGAACCACCAATATGTTGATGATGGCTTAATCCATCGGAACGAGTTTGGAAACACAGAACTCAACGTCAAATGCACACAGATGAGGTTGTTTATTTGTTTATTAGTGACTTTGATTATCTTCCAGATTTCATATTTGTCTTAACAACTTATTGATCTACAGAGAATATTTTTAATTCTCTGATCTCACACTTTGAACTTGACTTTAGGTGCATTTCAGGTTTAATTCTTATGTGGATCTATTGGTAGAAACATCATGTGTTTATATCATACATTTACAGACATCTTTCTCACTGAAAAGTCAATTGAATGTGCAGTATCAATTCAAGATCTCTGAGAATTAATTTGGTTTAAAACAATTTATTCACTATAAAACGAAGTTACTGATTAACTTAATTTATCTTAATTTATTTTTTCCTTTTTTTGATAGATTTAATTTAATTTTTCAACATGTAAACTTTTTGCACTTGCAGTCTTAACTAGGAAATGGCATTGAAGCAAAAAAAAAAAAGCTTAAAAAAAATCCACTCACATTAAGCCTTTTCGCTGGCCAAATGTGACTTGGACAGATAAAAAAGGGTGCCTCTTTGATCTTTTGCCCAAACAATATGATTATGCATTAAACTTCACCAAGAGAAAATCACCCTGACTTCAAGTTGTATATTGGGCCATTAGCTGTAGCTGGCTGTTATTTTCTGCATTTTTCTGCTTGTTCAATTGTTACAGAAGTGGGGACTTGGAGAATTATACTCCTAATTCACCAAAAGCTGCATCAAATACCTTATTTTGTATTTAATCTTTATTAGTATACAGATATTTGACTTTTCTCACATTAAGCATTCAAGTTTTAGCAGTCCTAAAGCCAAAAGGAAAATGTCAATATATCCCCTCAATCCCAGAGCCCAAAACCTATGGAAGCATCAGATGTGTCCAACTTAGTCATCACATCCTCAAAGTAAGAGTTCAATGGTGAGAAACATTCCTCCAAGAGGCCACTGTCTGAACTTGAACTAGAAATTGAATGCCATGTTCCAGAATTATTCCTTGCATCACCAATTAGATTATTTTCTGGGGCCATAGGACCATTCATTTTCTCCTCATTATTGATTGAAATCTTGCAGAGATCCGACAATTCACTCAAGAAAAATTGATCCAGAAGAGCTGTGACATCTTCAGGCTCTTCAAATGGTCGTCGTACATCAATAACTGCTCCCAGGTCATTGGGAGGCCCCGGAAGTGAACCATGGCAAAGTTGTTGGCTGTCACAACATGAATCATGCATGCTGTTACTGCTTCCTCCCTCATTAATGTCGTCCGGGGCTGTACCAACATTGACATTTTCTGTGGCTGTGGTGAACTCCAGTGTCCCATTTCTGCCACAATTGATCTGCCCTACCCTGGTGTTGAATGCCTTGGAATTTTCTGTTTCTGTAAGCTCCTTTGTCCCATTTACTGCAGTGTTTGGTCTCATGGCCTTGTTGTATTTTTTGGCTACGGATCGACTCACTCGACCGCCTCTTCTCTTGCATGAGTTGGCCATCTTCAGCAAGTCTATAGAACTGATTAAGTTGCCATTGCTGGATCTAAAACTGTATATTTTCCGACTAAGATGAGAGTTCCAATAGTTCTTTACTTCGTTGTCTGTTCTTCCTGGCAAATGACTTGCTATCAAAGACCACCTGCAGTGAATGCCTCATTCATATTAAAGAACTTAATGGACTAAAGGAAGTTTTGAATACGAGACCTTCTCTCTCTCTGATAATATAATAAGGTTTATTAATTAAAGCCAATTGATCTAAACAAGAATTTGAGACGATTGAGATCATTTCAAACTAATAGGAAAGTTAAAGTACTCTCCAAAAATGTTAAATGGCTAACGTGCTTCATTTTTTTTTTTTTTTTTGAAATGCTTCAATTTCTTGATCATGACTCATGGTTGAGAGCCATAATAAACTGTTCCATCAACTGGACTAAGAGGGGTGCTTCTAGAAGTATTTATCTTGGCTCGGAAGGGATATGTTTTGGAAAATTTCTAATACGGATCATCTTTTTAATCATACAACTAATAATTTTACTGTTATTCATTTTTTTTGCTGTTATGAATAATTTTAAAACAATAAAGTTTGCAGAAACCTTTCCACGGATGAGAAAAGTTACAGATAAGTTTTCTTGACTTGTTCGTTGTGAGCTTTATTGCAAAAGTTTTTCTAAGTAAAACCTATGATTGGGACTTGGGAGCACAACACACCTTGGGACATAGAAAATGAAGGCCTGAAGGGTGATTGATGGACCTTTGTCTCTCAACCAATTTTGTCAACCTATCTTCATCTCTGGAAAACTTAAACAATCTAATTGTCACACCACATAAGCCCTAAGGCAGATTGTTTGTAGGGATACTACAGTAAATAGACATAGTAATACAAACACTCATAAATGTGAGACTCCAAACATAGCAAACAAACTAACAATGATTGATACAAAAGAAGAGATGAAAACTCCAACAATCTCCTTTTTCTGTTTTCTTTTGTTTTGACATCAAATTTTACAAGTTCTTGAGGAAATATTATCTTGCTTAATATACATATTTAGATGAACCCAGAAATTTTGAAGCATATTTTGAAGAGGAAAAAGAAACAAGAAAAAAGAAGAAATCAATTCACTCACCTATTTCCCACAGATCTATGCAACTTTATGATGGTTTCTTCCTCTTCCACACTGAAGTTTCCTCTCTTTAAGTCTGCTCTCAAGTAATTAATCCATCTGAGTCTGCAACTCTTTCCGCACCTCAATAAACCTTCAAAAAACCCATCCAGTATCATCCAAAACAGGAAAGAAAACACCCCAAAATATAAATCCAGAAGCATGCAGAATCAAAATCACGTTTTTTTTTTTTTTTTTTTTTGTGTTAAAGTTAAAAAGCCTCTTCTCAAGATTTGAACACGAAACAGGAGACCTTATGATACCTTGTTAGATTTTCACATCAATTAAAAAATCTTAATTGATAGATAAGAGTATAATTTATATATATATATATATATATATCAATAATATAAAAAAAATTATATACAAATCATTCCTTTTTCTCCCTAGAAAAAGAACTATATGCCTATTACTGGAAAGGCTAATTTCTTCTATTCTATCAAAATAACTATTCCATCACGTTGATGGGAGGGAATGGAAATACTAACTGAACTGCATGAATATACCTGCATTCTTGGGCAATGATCTCCAAGAGCCTTCTCCATTTTTCTTGATGTAGTTGATCAGAATCTCATCTTCTTCAGCAGTCCACCTTCCTCTCTTTAAGCCAACTTTCTCGCAACAAGGAGCTCTTCCCATCTCCACACAGGAACGAATTACTAGCTAGCTAGCTAGAGCTACTGAGGCAGATTAAATTTTCAGGGGCTTTGGACCCAAGAAATAAGCACAAATGGGGAGCTGCAATGGATACTCTTCTTTATACTAACAAAGAAAATTACTGCAAGGGTATTTGCATGGGCCAAGCAATGGACACTGTGGGGGATTAAGGTGGCTCCAGATATGGCCAAAGAATGAAAATTTATGGGAAAATTTAAGTAAAATGTATTTGAGAAGATATTTAACTATTACTATTTTTCATTTGTGTGTGAATTTCAAGTGATGGGTTTTCAAAACTTGAATTTTGGAGAGATTGTTTTTCCCAAATTGAGGAGAGAAAAGTGAAAAAATTGACATGAGACAATTTATACTATTCAAGCATGTGGCAATGATCAATAAATATGTTCTTCCTTATAAATTATCCATCCAAAATTTATTCGAAAAGCATATTAATTATTTTTCCAAAGTGTGACATGAAATTTTACTTGGTGTCGTTGAGAAAATATATGAATCTTAGGAGGAAATTTTTAGGCATATCTCAAACTAATTCTTTAATTAAAAAGACTTATTTGTTGAAATGAGGATGGTTCATTTAATAAAACAAAACAAGTATTCCCAAGAAATAGAAAAAGTGGACTGATCACCTAAAACAAAGAAGAAAAAGAAAGATTAAAAAGTACCTTCGAATCTAATATAGTAGAAACTTCTGCCAATTATTTATTGTCAAAACCCCAGCAGAAAAAGCCCACAATTTACAAAAATTAAAAATAAAAAAGGAAAATCATGAACTACACGAGTCGTCATTACAGTTTGATTCAAAAAAAAAATCGTAACACTATATTTTCCACTCTTGTCTTTTCAATGACCATTTGAGTCTCATAATTAGATTCTGTTTCTATATTTGGTTAATTTCCAGTAAAATTGACTGAAGTTTTGATTGAAAAAAACATATTTACTTATTTTTTTATTACTCTTAATATGTATATAAATGGCCAAAAAATCATCTATTATGAATTATGAGACCACATGTAGATGCAGTTTAGTAGTTTAGTTGATAAGAGACATCTCATGTATTGAAAAGATCATGATTCTTTGTCTGAGTGTTAAAAAAAGAAAAAGAATTAGAGAAACTATATATTACCAAAGTAGTATTCGATCATCCATTATTGTCAATGTCTCTTATCAATCAGATCAACTTATTGTAAGATGTTAGAATTAGGATGTTAGAAACCGTGCTTTCATTTTTATTGCTTAAAAATGGATGGATTGTTGGAATGAATTGAGTTTCGACTAATAAAAAAATACAAGAATTCAATGTGATTTAAAAATACAAAAGAACTAAAACGATCAAAACACCAAATGATTGAGACTAAATTGACTAATTATATTGACAACACTAAAAAAATCTACAGTATTTGTCCAGAAAATCTACTTGGTATTATGGGTTTTGCAGTCTTAAAACAAATAAATTTTTGGACCATGCATTTTCATGAATTCCAAAGAAATACTATACTGTATCTGTTTTGCATTAATAACCCCAACTGATGGACCTTCACGATTTTAATACCAATTGAAGGAGAAGGTACATTAATTTGGTGGTTGGCATCCTCATTTCAAACCAAGAGAAGATCATAAAATCAGGATTAGATAGAAAAACCCACAAAATACTTAGCAAAATAATTATGTTTTGAAAATATATTAGCTCTCTCTCTCTCTCTCATGCTCCATGTGTACAAACGAGTGAATGGCCCTATATGTTATAATATTCTTTCGTATTCTCTATCTCTTTCATAAAAGTGATGTAATTGTCTTTACGCAATAATTATTTTTTAAAATATTGTGATAGCTTCTAAAACAATAAAATGGTGATTGTGAAATTATGGTAAGGATGGAATGCAGGTCCTATTAGTGATATAAGGATTGCAAAATGTATGACATCGGATATGTGAATTAGGTTTGCAATCCATATTTTCGGTTATATTTGGATAATTTTTTAACTTAGAAACTTTTCTCAAGTTAATTTGTCTCAACAACACTTTTTTTTCTTTTTACTTAAAAAGGCAAGTCAAAATCAAATATATTTTATACAACAATTAAATTAAATGAGACTCACTTTTAGTATTATCTATATATTCTTATTACTTTAATGTACTATATCCTATACATATGTAAGAATCCACTAATATCACATTAATTTCGTAACAAAAAATAACAACTCTTTTTCAAATTAATATTTCTTTTCATTCTAAAAAAAAAAGTAAAAAAGAAAAAGTCCTGGAACGTTTGTGAATTTTATCAACTTGAAAAAAAATTACTTACTTAAAAACTTATCCATATACAATTCATTTCTAGTTCCAAAACTAGAAGCGAATTTCAAATTATCTAAATGAAAAACCTTAATCGATTCTTTGTCCATTTAATAAGAATTCCTTTTTCTTTAGAGGAAGGGGGAAATATTAATCCAATTTAATACTTTTGTCTAATTTGCACCAGTCAAAAGATATTAGATTCTCTTCGTTCTTTTTCAAATATTTTAGAGATCAAAATTGAAATTAGATACTTAAAAAGTACTTTTAAGTTATTAATCCGACTCAA
Source organism: Apocynum venetum (assembly GCA_019593545.1). Taxonomy (NCBI): domain Eukaryota; kingdom Viridiplantae; phylum Streptophyta; class Magnoliopsida; order Gentianales; family Apocynaceae; genus Apocynum; species Apocynum venetum. Next base: position 5,222,683 of record SRSM01000127.1, read on the forward strand.
TTATTAAGTCCTTTTCGGCGCCCTTACCCCTTTAAAAAATAAAAATAAAAATAAAAGGAAAAAAATGAGCATAGGGGACAATACGGTTAGCGAATTGAAAGCTTCTTCCTATTATTTGCACGTGACCCAATTATATATGCACTTTGTGTCTTTTGCAATTTGTCCTCCGAAAGTTGAATTTTTGTACTCATAGCTTAATTAAATGAAACTTCAATTTTGCCCTCCAAAAGTTGTGATTTTAGTAAGCATATGCTTCTCATTTTGATTAACATTGTTTAAACATCAAAATAATCTTAGTAGAAAATCTAGTTAATGTTATCATATTCTATATTTATAATGATAAAGAAGACATTATAACAAATGCGTTACTACAAAATACATTATAATGATAAAGTGCATTTTTTTATATTAAATATTATAACATTGGAAGGATTAAAAAAAATTACTACTACAAAAAATTAATGTAGCATTGATGAAATGATAAAGCTAAAAGCACTATAATTACAAAAAGGTAGGAGTTCTTATAAAAATGAGAACATTTAAAGGTCCAAGTTAACAAAAACCTATTTGCTTTTTTTCAAGCGTTTCACACGTTGCCCGGGAAGTTTGTGATATCACGAGGATATATATTCTTTGAAGTATTATCTTTGATAGTGATTTCCAAAATTACAAGTATAGTATTTTTTATATATGTACATTAGGGGTGTGAAATGAATTTAGAATAATTGAAGTAATTTTCTTTGACGCGATAAGTGAAGTACTTGATCTTATAATTATTTCAACGGAAATACCAAATGATATAATTGATTTATGATAACAACTTCAACATAATTCTATTTCGCATTAAATAATTTTCTTCCTATTTTTAATTTTTCGAGGTTTGGAGATATATATACTTTAAGAAGTTTTAAATTTTATAGAGTTTATATATGAGTTCCGATAATTTGTAAGATCTCAAAAATAAGAATAAGGAGTGCAATTGAAGATTAAAGTGTGTAGGCTATCCACATAGGGATACTTCCCATTAGGGTTTTTGTTTTGAACCTTAAGTAGTTCTATGTTGGTTCTTAATTGAATCTTTAGTAAATTACGGATGATTTTTGTTATTAGTGCTTTATAGTGAGATATAAATCTCATAAATTAAAGAAATTATTAGTAAAAAATAATTTTAAAAATATAGGAAGAGAGAATAAAACTTTATTTGGAGAATGACTCCATATAATAGAATTTAAATTAAAACAATTGATTGAATTGGTAGTGTACAATAAAAATAAGATGTATATCAATTAAATAAAAGAAAAAAAATGAAGGATAATTGAGAGACATGTACGAGCAGTGCATGTGAACATACGATTAACAGTACTTTTCCGAAAAACGAGAGGAAAAAAAATAAATAAAGGCAATCAGAAAGCACTGCTGCTTCATGAAACGTACTTTTCCAGGCTATCAAAGTTCTATAATATGGAAGAGAAGAATTTATCTTGTTATTACAATTTGATTGCATTTTTTTTTAAATTTTTTTTTTTGGAAAATCGCAAGATGTGAATCAAGTTAAGAATGCTTTCTCGATAAAAAAATAGATATTGACCAATTTATCGGTTTATCACATTTTTATTATAAAATCTAATTAAAGATAAAAGTACCCCAATTCTAGAATACCTAGAGGTTCATATATTGTTTAGAATTCTTGAAAAGACAAAAAAAAAAAAGAGGGAATCATAAAAAGGCTTATAATTGTTGGGTATGCCTCGAGTGCAATGACCCTTTTTTTCTTCTTTTTAAAAAAAAAAAAAAAAATTTAAACTTTCTATTTAAGGTGTATTTGGATATATGAGTTCCGATAAATTTGTAAGATCTCAAAAATAAGAATAAGGAGTGCAATTGAAGATTAAAGTGTGTAGGCTATCCACATAGGGATACTTCCCAATTAGGGTTTTTGTTTTGAACCTTAAGTAGTTCTATGTTGGTTCTTAATTGAATCTTTAGTAAATTACGGATGATTTTGTTATTAGTGCGGTTAGTGTTATACGTGAGATATAAATCTCATAAATTAAAGAAATTATTAGTAAAAATAATTTTAAAATATAGGAAGAGAGAATAATACTTTAACTTTTGGAGAATGACTCCATATAATAGAATTTAAATTAAAACAATTGATTGAATTGGTAGTGTACAATAAAAATAAGATGTATATCAATTAAATAAAGAAAAAAATGAAGGATAATTGAGAGACATGTACGAGCAGTGCATGTGAACATACGATTAACAGTACTTTTCCGAAAAACGAGAGGAAAAAAAAAAATAAAGGCAATCAGAAAGCACTGCTGCTTCATGAAACGTACTTTTCCAGGCTATCAAATTCTATAATATGGAAGAGAAGAATTTATCTTGTTATTACAATTTGATTGCATTTTTTTTTAAATTTTTTTTTTTGGAAAATCGCAAGATGTGAATCAAGTTAAGAATGCTTTCTCGATAAAAAAATAGATATTGACCAATTTATCGGTTTATCACATTTTTATTATAAAATCTAATTAAAGATAAAAGTACCCCAATTCTAGAATACCTAGAGGTTCATATATTGTTTAGAATTCTTGAAAAGACAAAAAAAAAAAAGAGGGAATCATAAAAAGGCTTATAATTGTTGGGTATGCCTCGAGTGCAATGACCCTTTTTTTCTTCTTTTTTTAAAATATTTAATTTTAAAGATTCGTCCACACTTCAAGAATGATTTCAAGACAAATTATTTGAAGTCATCTTTTTTCTCCGTGGGGCAAAAAGATTTGTGAACACTCACAGATCCTAGTGCCAAATGATTGCAGAGATTGTTCACCATAAGAAAAAACATGTCAAACAGGTTTTCTCTTTCAATCATTTTAAGTACAGCAGCAACTATATATATATATATATATATATATATATTATCCTCAGAAGTCCCCGACCAAGTGTACTGGAGAATGGTCACAGGTACACATCTCTAAGCTCTTGAATTGATCTTTCTGTGAAACTAAGACAATCTTACATTACTTTTGCTGTCCAAACAAGAACAGTATTACAGTAATAATCCCAAAACAGGAAGCTATTTCTTATTTGGGGGGGGGGGGGGATAGGAGCTACAAACACGGGATCATTTTGATGGCCACCATGAAAAATAGAATTGATCAAATAATTAAAGATAATTCATTACTTATACAACCAGTGACCATTGTACATAATTTTATGAATCAATTGCCACAGTTTTCACACACAGATTATGTAGTCCTATCTTTAAACATTATTGGCGTTAATTATTTAAAAAATTATTGAATAATTATTTAAAAAATTTAGAACATTTCAGTGATTTTCGAAATTACAAAAAGACAAATCTTATGAATGAACCTGAAATTGGATAAAAAGTTCAGCAAAATTTATTATAATTTGTTAATAAATACTTCATTTGTCACTTTTTGTAAAATTTTAACCCTTATTTTAGTATTTCTTGAAAAAAAATGAGCATTTGTTATTTCTTTCTTTTTCTCAATAAACTAAGAGTGAATTTGAAAATACCATACACAATTAATCCTAAAAATGAATAAAACATCTTATAATTAGAAGATAGAGAGAGTACATAGCATCTCTTTGATATAGCAGCTCTCCTCCGTCCATGGACCCTGAGTAGAGCTTCATCTTGGTTGGAAAAGATGAAATTCATGGGGTAAAGGGGGCCTGTGACACGAGAGCTTACGCAGCCCCTGACCTGATGGATGGAGGTTGAGCAACATGTTTGGTACGAAAATTGAGCCTGGACCAAACTCACTTAATATTCAATGATTATGTACTATTCCTGTGGGGATCATGTATGGTACCAAACACACATCAGCTTCACATGCAACATGCAAATTGCCATCAACCCGAATTAACGGTCTTTACCAACTTTAAATGTTTTTCATTCAATGGGGTTCATAGGAACTAGCGAACAAGGTAGTAAAAGAATGTAGTAACCACTCAGTTTTTTAAAAGGCTACACTGCACTTGAGGAAGAAAGAAATTTCTAAAAAGATTTCTATGATGAAGTCTTCCAGCCAAAGAAAGCGCCAACAAATATGGCATTCCACACACATTATCTGCATATGATCCTTTTACATTCTACATAAAACCTGCTGAACAAATAAATCCAATACATTTAGCAACGTATGTAATGCTTACAAAGATTTCATGGTCAGTATCCAAATGACAGAATACATTTCGGCCCACAAGGAAGATCATCAACTGGATGTTAATATTCATATGCTGATAATATAGAATCCTGAAGTTGCACGGATATTGCAGACAGTTCCAGTAAGAGAATTCTCTACCCCATCAAATTATATTTACAAGACAGTGAAGTAACAAGTATTGCATTCTTCTATATACAGTATTTTCTCAATCCAAAATTGCTTATTGTTATAGAGATTTGCAAGGATTGACACTGCAAGCTCATCGAAGATCCACCACATCAAACTTCAAACTGGGATTCATGTAGACATGAGAGCAATGCTCATAAATAGGGCTTCCATCCTCAGGTTCCTCATGAGGATGGAAACCCCGTTGTTGACAGTTCCGTATAACAGCAACCCCACCAGGATCAGACAAATGAAAGATGCCATGAGGACTGCAACATCAGTTAGGAAAATTGAATATATAAAAGATAATGAAAACGAAGATCAACCAGATATAAGACATGCGGAACATGAGATGAAGAGGCCATTATTTGAAGATAGGAAAAGCTAACAGAAGTTCCCCAGTTGGTTCCCCCCCACCCAAAAAAAAAAAAAGAAAGAAAGAAAGATCCCCTGTTGTTCCTCTACTAAATGTCATCATATCAAAAGCACATTTATTTAAGGACCCTGAAGCTATGTATCTACCTGGATGTGTCTGTTGGAGCCATAACAATTGCAATGGCTTCTGGTAGCATCACCTATAAGAAAAATCAAGAACTTAAACGTGAGTGGAGTCGGAAAATGGATTTTCTAGTATATATACTATCTTGACAAATAAAATATTAAAAGAAAATAAAATCTTGAAAGACATTTTCCAGTCAAGATTATCTATGGTACAATTGCCATTTACATACGTAATAAATCCATAATATATGCTTAGCTCAATTACAAGTCACCGATTTGTGCAGCTTTAATGATACGTGCTATCAAACATGTGACCTCATTTGTTTAACTCCCATATAAGAGATTATGTTCTAATTATAATGCAGGACCTAAAATATTTACCAGCAAACAGAATATATTCAATAAGTCCATTTAGTGTTGAATGACTTTGGATAAATTCATACAGGGTTACCTGATAAGAATAATGAGTGTGAAGATCAACTGATGACATGAAACAGGTTTGAGTTGGATGTGTCTGCAAATCAAGAAAAATTCAATAGATAAGCATTGGTATCGGCATTAACCTCTAATTAGGTCTCCTTTTGATCAGCAATATGTTTATACTTTCTGTTTCTCTCTCCCCCTTGTATTTTTTCACGTCATACTAGCTTAACATGTAACCAAACTTAAAACTATGGTCATGCACATCAATTAAAATTTGTATCGGTATTTCTCTGGCAAATTGAAGATAAAGACACATAATTATAATATCACATCTCAACCAAGGATTTCAACATCTTAGAAATCGCACAAGGCCCATTTAAACCAACGACAAACAATACATGACCAGAATCAAATGAGAAAAAGTCATGTCAGCTGAGACACAAAGTCATCAGAGGCAAGAAGCTTCTAATATCAATCCAACTGAAGCACATACTAGAAAGGCTTCATCTATTGCAGAATAAAAATGTCGCCCCTTGAAGATGAGACTAAGTTTAGCTGAAATTTGTGGCAATATTTGCTCAATAGAGCTATTTCAAGACTTACATGAATCCACCCAAGAGGAAAGAGAGAAAGCTTGTCTTGAACCTCAAAAATTTCTTCTTCATTCAATGTCTGACACTGAAATTATAGAAATAATTCAATAAGGCAAGTAATTGATAGCGAAGAACAAAAAGTACCAAATGAAGTTGCACAAAAGTAGCATGCTCAGGTCCAAAAGACTACAGTAATACAGTTTCTTTTGATTGACCATCAATAAAAGAATAGAAATTTTCTCTTTATGGTTCACCATTTTAAGTGACAAAGATATGCACACACCACCAGAAAGATATGCAGATCACACTATCACAGACATTGCCCATTTCAGGATATTGCTATATTTTCACTTAATATGATGTGTTACCCTAATGTTGGTATCTTAGGAAGCAAGTTTGGATTAGGTCCCAGAATCACTAGCTTCTACACCAGAATGCAAGTAAAAGCTCGCTTTGGGTCTTTTGCCTACTTCACTTGCTTTAGTATGGGTCAATAGTATTGACCTTTCTGAAATTACTCATTGTAAAATATAAAACAGGTGGCAGTGCAGTATCAGGACATGATTCTTTGCTGTACCCGGACATGATAAAGAGACTTTGAGCTGCTGCTTAAATTTCTCATTGTTAAAAGTATAGGATTACATCTTGAATAACTTGATACAAATATCTTACAAGAGAACCTATATATAGGCTTACACAATAGACAACAACAAACTTGTCAGCCATTTAGGTTACCAACCACAACTAATACGGTAGTCTAATTAAGTTGTCAAACACTACCTTTTACACACCATTAACACATGTTGAATTTCAATACTCTAACTCAAGTTGAAGCATATTTTGACGACAAGTTGAAACAAATATGACAGACGGAATGTGATGTGTGACGGTGACACGTGACAATTTCAACAACACATTTGGCTGTCCAAAATTACAAAGTGAAAATCAAATATGTAACTAACGTGGTCCAACACTCCACTGATGTTAACTCTCAAACAGGTACAAAACTGATTGTAGAAATTGATTCATGCAAAGTGCAACAAACCGAAGAAAATTCCAGAGAGGTATTGTTCCAACATTAGGTACTGTTCGAAGGTTACGTTGGGCAGTGTAATATTCAACAAAATACTCCGAATATGAAGAATCAAACTTTGACAACCAACTCTCTCAACAAACTTAGAACATAATTTAATCAGAATTTTTTTTTTTTTTTGTTTCTCAAACTCACGAAAGAAGCGTAAGAAGCTCTGATACCATGATAAAAGTATAAGACTATATCTTGAATAACTTGATACAAATATCTTACAAGAGAGTCTATATATAGGCTTACACAATAGAAAACAACAAAATTGACAGTCATTTTAGACTACCAACCACAACACGTATAACAGCATAATTAGGTTGTCAAACACTACCTTTTTATACACCATTAACACATTGACTTCCAACACTCATTAAAATGGGACATCAGTGCAAATAGAAAAATTCTACCTACTATCACCAATAAGTTCAAATCTGGAATTCCCTAGAACAAATGTAACTCATGCATAACTCAGAGACCTTTTCATTGGCAGAGAACATCATGATCACTCTTACCATCATATTTTATCAAAGGGGCCAAACTCGAAGTGGCATTTAAATAAGTCAAATGTCATCCAATTTGAAGTTGGCAGATTACTGGCTCGGAGATGATTATTATCTTTCCAAGAGAGCAAGCTTGGCAGATCATATATATCTTTCTGAATTCTGTTTCCTTTTCAAAGCCCTTAAGGTTCTTAATTTTATCTTTAAGTTGGGGAGAAATGCAAGATAAACATGATGAAATGCAGAAAGAAACATGAGAGAACCAATCACATGACATTAATGGAAATAGAAGTGCATCTCTTACCGAATCTGAAGTCGATTCTTGCTTTGGAATTATCAATGTAGTTAGATGGAAAACCCTGTTTTTCTGAACAGATGAAGTATTATGTATTAGATAAGACATGCATAAGACATTGACACTTATTGTTATTAACTGAACAGAGGAATTACCAATGAGCCAGCAAGAACACCACATGTTTCTAAATTTCTTGCAGTATTTTGTTTAGCCAACCTCAAGAAATCATCCAACATCTTTACTGGCTGCGACATATAAATAAAAAACAAATCTTTAGAAGTTTTTGACAAAGTAATCATAAGCCGCTCTTTAAGATGAAAAGCTCTCAACACCCCAAAAATATCCAGGAGAGATGCACTGAGACATAATCACTTAAAGAAATACGGAACTCTTCACTATTTTCCCCTTTGTTCAAAGTGGTGATGTATTTCCTTTCACTGGTCCAGGAAAGGTGTGTGTACCGTGATGCAATCAAGAGAACCAACTTACAATATGAAGATACTGATAGGTGTCAGAAGTGGGTGTTCCATCTGTTAAAGACTTTGCTGGCCCAGGCCTTGGATCTGCAACCTTTGATGGAGATATTGGCATATATTCTGGTTGCACTTGAGCAAGAACAGGAGGTGGAGAAGGTTGCCTAACCAATGGAAAGCTATCATTCACGTCATGGAAAGGGCGAGCAAAATTGTCAGCCTGAGATGACCAACTTCCATCATCTAAAGAGAGAACAGAAGCCATAGCAGCAGATTCATCCTGTTCTGAATCACCATCTCTTGATGTCACAATGTCGTTTTGCCCAACACGATTCAAGCTAAAGCCATAATGACAAAATACTTAAATTGTTGCAAGTTTGAGGGAAATAAAAATTACAGAGGAAAATAATATGAAATTCAAGCATGATACCATAGATGTCATGAATTTAAAATAATATGTAACCATGACAATAAGATAGAGCATGGAGGGCCAAACTGAGAAATGGAAGAATCTTAGAATACCTTGAAATTTCATCTGATGCTAAGTCGGTATTAGTTGGATAGTTAACCTGCATGTCATATAGACAGTCAAATTACAAAGCAAGGAGCAAACAGTAATTAAGTACCATTAAAGTAAATTTACCTTTATCTCAGTGCTAGGTCCCAGCCACTGACCATGAAGACCATTCGGTCCAAAAAAGGAGTGTCTAGACAAAGTTTCCTGCTTTGGAAGAGGTAAACTGACATATCTGCACAATTTTCCAAAATCATACATCAGTAGTGAAGCCATAAATCATAAGAATGTGATCTTCAATCTCCCCCCATACATAAACATCTTCCTTTCTTTTAGCTACTAAACATCCCTAGTGAACACCACATTTTACTTGTGGTCATAACGCATGCACACGCACACACACACACACACACAATAAAAAATGCAATTCAAAGTCAAATATAGAAGACTAAGCAATGAATTACGAAGGATGAAAGCACATTATAAAGCTACAATGAGGAACTCCTTTACATCTTTTGACATATAAAACTTTAATGTATACCAAAGGATGCTTAAACATCTTCATTTCTTTTAGCTACTAAATCCCTAGTGAACACAACAATTTACTTGTGGTCATAACACACACATGCACGCACACAAAAAAAGAAAAGAAAAGATGCAATTCAAAGTCAAATATAGAAGACTAAGCAATGAATTACAAAGGATGAAAGCACATTAAAAAGATAAAATGAGGACTTATGAAATTTCACAAGGCAGCAAGGGACTGGCACCTTAAGGGCTTAAATAAGAAGCCACATCCAAAAACATTTGCACCTACCATATTAAGAAAAACAAAAAATACACCATTTACTTGCAATGATGGCACTATTCCTAGCATCCAGTAAAGGAAGTAGTACAAGAATAGAGAAACTTTCAACTCTAAAGCCTAGCACCAATATTAGATTCCTTGGTATGGCAAACTAACATCAGTCAAGGCTTTCACCCACAGATTAAAGTTGGTTAGGTTCTACTAGTGCAATCACATAGATTGACAACCTTTTGTAAGAAGTAAGATCCAATACTAGTAGTAGCAACATTAGGAGTGCGGAAAATAACTGGTATGAGTAAAATAATCATGTGGTATTCCATGGAAAAACAAAATTACACCTTTCGCAATTTCATTAGTCAAGATACTCACAGCTTTTGGAACTGTTTGTCAAGCGAATTTGATGATGCCACCTGATTGTAGTATATATTTTGCCTCCCTGAAGAAAGAGAAGTGGAGCAACCTTCTTGTACCTGCACCGAATTTTTTGCCTGAAAACTCTACTTGTTTGAAGGAAATAACATACTGATACATATAACATAAGCCTCTACGAAGGTATGCATCTCTGAAAGATCATAAAGAATGAAATAAAGTTGATATATACTTTACAAAAATGTACATGAAATTGGATAAAACATGGACATGCAAATGCCAAAAAAGTTTTATGGTGGTGAACCCAAGAGAATATTGCTTAATCAACATAGGGGCAAGAAATGTGAACACAACAAACCTAAAGGATCCAGGGCAGAAAGAAAAAAACAGAAAAATCCTCAAACTTCACATTTCATAGCTAACGCCAATGCTGAAAATGTAAGTCCTAAATCTAGAAAAATACCATCCGATAATTGTTGCCTAAAGATGCTCTATCGTTAGCAGTATGCTTCTGTATCGAAGATGATGCTGATCCATATGGTCTTCTTTCTTGTTCATCTAATTCATATTTTTCAGCCGTCCCTTGAGCTCTTCCAATTTGCCGCTGGACCTCAGGCTTTAAACTCTCCAGCTCATCTAGCACACTCAATAATTTCTGAAACACAACCAGCATCATGCAAAATCAGACCTCCCATAGTAGAAACCGAAACTCAAGACTCCGAAACAAACACAATCAAAATCTAAAGAAGCACTAACCTTCCTAAAAGCAGTTCTCTCTTTTGAGTATAAAGACTGGTAATCTCGATGGAACGGTATAGTTTCAGAAACCAAACTGCAAAAGCATCCAAGGATAAGCCACAAACTCCAATCCATTAAAATCAGTAAATGCACACATAAAGCAACTTCGTAACGAAGCATCATTCCTGATTTACCTCGAATATCTAAGAAGTATAATATACAAGTCTATAATATTCTTCTCGTTACGGTAGATATCAGCCTGTGCATAGAACATCAAAATCCATAAAAAAGGAATCCAAAATCCATAAGCTTTTTCAATCCATCGATAAAACTTCATGAACAGAACAGTAGAATTCCCAATTAGGATAAAAACAGAGCAAATTTGACGTCTTAAACCCTTATTGACAATTAAATTTGATTTTTAAGAAATCTTCATTTTTTTCTTTCATGGAGAAGGAAGGACCTGCTTGAGGAGATTATCAGCGATTCGATAGTAATTCCGGAGAGGAATTCGATTGTCTACGTCGATCTTCCGAGTCATAGCATTGACATTGATTATGGAATTGGCCGCCGGCCGCCTCATTTTCCCGACGAGAAGGATGAGGAAATCGGAAGCTACTCCAGTATAAATTACGACGCCTTTAATCACTGAGGAAGAAACCGGCTGACTGTGTTATATTCCCGTGGTGGTTAAGTTTTAAACTAAATCATAAATTTTTCGATTTTTAAAGGGACCAAATCAAAAACTATAATGTCGACATGGTGTAAGCGTATTTACATAAATAAAAATAATTAAAAAAGACATTGTGAATTGAGATAGCGTCAAAATTTATGCCAATTTGGCTTTAATTTTTTTCTTTTCTTTTTTTTGTTTAGTTTTTAAAATTTTTGGTTTCCAACATTTTTTTTTTTGATAATCTGGTCTCCAATACTTATATTTAATTTATCACTATATCTTCATATATTTATTCATTGAGTTTTTTTTCTTTTTTCTTTTTTTAAACTAGATAAAATTATTAGGGTCTTTTTGGTTGGTGGGATTTGGGAAGAATTTAATTAAAATAATTTAATTTTTAATATTTGTATCCAAAATAATCTGATTTATTTGAATGTACCAAAATAACTCAAAACATATTGGAAAAAATGTCAATCCTAAAACGCGTTTGACAATTACGTCAATACTTATTGAATCATGTTCACAATCACGTTTTCACCTTCCAAATATTTTTTTTTTAACTTTTTCTTTTATTTTATTGAAATAGTTAATAAATTTATTTTTTTAAAAAAAGTTAGTTATCTAAAAAAATTAATATTTTTTGTTTATTATATAAATTTTGAAATAAAAATTCTAAAACATATTTTTATTATACCAATTTTTTATCCATGTATATATATATATATATATATATATATATATATATATATGGTGTGATTGTGAATCACGTACGATCATATCTTCATATTTCAATTTCAATTTTTTTTATTTTAAAAAAAACTTTTCCTTTTATTTCATTGAAATAATTAGCAAAATTTCTTTTTAAAAAAAGAATTTAATCACATAAAAACAATCATGTAATTTTTGTTTATTATATAAATTTTGGAATAAAAATTTTAAATCATATTTTTACATTAATATAAGAAAAAAAATTATACTAAAGCTTAACCTTCCAATTTTTTTAACACTTGATTCAATAGGGGATGGACGTAATTGACAAACACGTCTTAAGTAATGACGTGATTGTCAAACACGTTTTAGGGATCGATATTTTTCTAAAATATGGTTTTGAGTTATTTTGATATACTCCAATAAACTAAACTATGTTATTTTGTATCAAAATATTAAAAATTGAATTATTTTGATTAAATTTTCAAATTTGGGGTTTTTAGAAGGAAGGAGAATTAAAAGCTATGAAATGTTTCATTTATCTTTTTATAATTACATTTTTTTTCCCCTCTCATTCTCTTATTTTATCATTTATTTCATTCTCATCTCATTTTCTTTTCTTTCTCTCCCTATTTTACATTTTCACCTAAATTAAGAATCTTATATTTAGAGCTAAAGAAGAAATTTACAAATAATAATAATAATAATAAAATAAATATTTTAGAGGTATAATAGTCAATTTAATTATATTTTCTCTTCCCTCATTTTGCAAACCAAACAAAGTAATTTTATTTTTCCTCCCCTCCCTACTATCTAATCAAACTAAACAAGGAAAACTATTTTACCACCCTTCCCTTCCCCTCACCTCCCTTCCTTAAAATTCCTCCCCTCCCCTTCCATATTTTGAACCAAATATACCCTTAATGAAATTTTAAAATATGAAATTTTTTATAAAAAAAAAAAAGACATTTTCGTTTAAACTTTTTAACCTCTAAATATTTGAAGTTAATTTTGAGTTTCATTATTGGGTAATATTAGACAACCAATAGTGTGTTCAATTGACAATAGTGATTGTTAATTTACCATCTTGGCAACATTTTTAGTGCAACTGATTTCGCTTCTCCTAGTATATTAATTATTATGCAAAAACATTAGGATAAATTCACAACATCACATCTCCTAGAATGAAATTATTATTTTATTAATTTAAATTTGTATACATTATATATTAAAAAAAACTATCACTTGAAAAGATAGTATGTAATATGACTAATATAATTATTTAATACATATGTCTATGAAGCCCGGTTATAATTTTTTTTTTTTTTAGGGGACCAGCTATAATAATTTGCTTACTAAAATCAGACCCCAATAAGAGTATTCTTGAAAGATGTACTTAGATCAATGTAACCAAAGAATAGAAGGACCAAATTGAGACAAAGTCTATAGAACCAAAATTAGCTCCATTTTCCTTTCTTTTCTTTTCTTTTTTCCTTTTTTTCCCTGAATGTTAGCTTTTCAACAAAGAGAGCAATTTTTACTCTTTTCAATTGGAAATAATTTAGGAAAAAAGTACGAGAGCTAAGAATTGACAAAAAATTTTAAAACATAGATTAAAATGATGAAATACTTTATCCCTCAATTTTCTTTTATGGAAAGTTTATCCTTCAAAATTAATGTCGCATTAATTTGTCTCAATCTTTTTCCTAAACCGTCAATTTTTATCTTTTTCCATTTTTTATTTGGTATGACTAGAATAAGAGTAAAAATTATATTAGTAATAATTTACAGGATTGATATGTCAATTGAAAAGACATAACTACAAAATGAGTATATTTGTAACATTTACTTCAAGATTTAGTAAACAAAAAACATCATACAAAAGAACAGAAGATTGAGATTTGAGACACAAGTATCAAATCATTGCAGAAATTTTACATGATCTTTAGCTCAAAGTTGCAATGCAGAAGATCAAGAAAACTATGTTGTAATTATATTGTCTTGTCTGCATTCCATCAGAAACTATATTCAATTTGAAGAACATTTATCAGAGGCTCAGAGCCATAAATGGCATCCTAAATGTATCACCAGAAGAAGCATCCCATGAAGGAAAAGACTGGATCTCCAACTCATCTCTGCCCTGTTGTATTCTCCTTGAATGTGCTTCGCAACATTGAAATCACCTTTGAAAAAACATTCAAATATCATATGTTAGAATGATTTTTGAGCCCTACAAGTCAGATTAACAGCAGAAAGGTAAGATCAAGAACCTAGATAAGATTTTTTACAGCAAAATTATACCTCTTTGGGGACCATAGCTGCAACCTGATTTGATTGTTTCCCTCACATCATTTACTGTGGCTTTGTTATAAAACTTGAAGTGTAACAGTACACTTTCAATGCAGCTGAGAACATGATCTGTCTCTGATACGCATGGGCTATTGCAGTATTCTTCTGTATTTTCAGGTGGCACATGAAGGTATCCACTCTCAGACAATCTATAAGCTTCACTGCAGCTACTGTAAATCTGGAATTTGTTTAAATGAAATACATTTGAATCAAAGAGAACCCTTTAGATGGAACTAAAATATAATGATTTCTTGATTTCCTAAAGAGTAAGAAAGACAATATTTTGGAACCCTTTTTGAGAGTCAATCTTTGCAAAAACCTTTAAAAACATAGCAAATGTGAAAAATGACATCGTTCTCTGTTTCTTACAGAGGATGCTTACGTGCTTCTCATTGAAACATAGCAAGGCTTGAGAAATAATATGATCTGGATCTTCTTCTGATCCTCCTGCTCCCCCTTTTCCTGGAATATATTCGGGATTTTCTTCGTTCGAACCTCCTGTTATTCCAGTCCCACCTGTCCCTGGATAATATTCATTTTGAAGAACTCCAGCTGCAGCTGCTGTTGTTTCAGGTGAAGTGTTTTGTGCTTTGCCTGCCAAAAGGTTACACATGAAATTTAGTGGCCTCAAAGACATGAAATGGCAGAAAAAAAGCATCATTAGTTTCTTCATATATATAGAAACCTAATCTGGTAGAGGAAAGAAAGATAGAGAGCAGAGCTAAAGCAAAAAGGCTGTGTTTAAGGGAAACCAAGTTAGCCATTACAGAACCCATCTTCTGTTAGAGAGCTCATGCCAGTGAACGGCTCCTGGTTTAGCTACTCATATATAGAGTTAGATTATATATGGCCTTAATAATTTTATCAATCAGTTCTTATTTCCAAATTTCATACCTACCAGATTCCAACTAAATAAGCAAAGAGGTTCACGAAAGATTTTAGAATAATCAATATTCTCATATTAGATTTTCTCTCTTTATAGAGCAAGTACATTTGTTTAGTAAGAGATGCATCGTATTACCAATTTTTTCCAATTAGACTTTGAGGGACATATTTGGAAAATCAAGGGGAAGCTTTTTCATATAATCTTGATTAGGGAAAATCAAGATTGTTTAGGGAAAACAATCTTGATCGCAAAATTCATTCATATAATGAATAAAAAACTCAAGTTCGTCTTCACATCTTTTTCTAAAAAGAGGTAAACAATAGTCTTTTTATTTTTGGTTCATTTTTGTTTTGGAATTTGATAATTGCAAATAGCCAACCATATTTCTTCGCCACTAATTACTTCCTCCATTTAGTATTTTGTATTGGAAATGAAAAATATAATATTTTAATGATTAATTAAGAAGGGTATAGTATAAAAAGTTAATAAATGTTATCTTAATTTCATAAAAAAAAGACAAGTAAAATCCACATTTTGCAAAAAGAAAAAGAAAAAAAAGGAGCAACTCATTACAAGAGTAAATATGTTTTTAAATTTTTGCATGTCTATGTTACCGACTGTAAACATACCCACTTGAAGAGAAATATGTATATGTGATTTGACAAATGCATCACATAAAAAGTAGAAGTGCTAGGTAATCTGTTCTCAACAATGGGTGAAAATCGATTTGGCAAAGATGACTAAAAGAACAGGCAGTTGGGTCTGTGAACCACCAACTGAGAACTTCTTAGCCATCAGAAATCAAACCTAAAAGTATTTCCATTCTTCCACTTCAAGTAAACACAAACCTTAACTGTAAAAGAACAAAATTCTATATGGAAATTGATCATTCAAATCTTCAAGATGATGAATTGGCATATAAATTGGATATATGCTTATTTTATGTTACTTGTGAATATAAATATTATGCATATGAACAACACTAAAAAAACACCAAATATTAGGGCTTTTCTTGCAGTATCTTCTTTCTTATTTTACAGGAATAGGACAAAGGATAGTCATACTGATGCAAACAGATTTGCCACGTTCAACAGGTTATGTGATATGCCAGACAAAACTAACAAGTGCCTTCAGCTTCTGTATTATTCTACAAGCAGCTAACATCCACACACACGAGAAAAAAAAAGTTCTGAAGAAAAGAGAAAAAGTCATGGAAACTCTATTCTTTAACAAGAAATCCTATTGTATCTTATGCACAGAAAAATTCATTATTTGTACTCATGTACATAAATAATAAATTTTAAAAATAAAGTAACTAGAGGAACCGCCAGCTATCTGCAGGCCATTTTCTGGTTCATGTCTGAATCGACTGCACAAGCATAAAAGAAGCCAATCTTAGCCCCAACTCAAATTACTCTAGAAGCAAACTCCAAAGCAGCATGTAAGCCACCTAGATATCTCCTGTGTGCATCTTATGGACCTCAGTTAATTGACCTGTCTTTCATTACAAATACCAACCAACAAACTCTTATAAGGTGTTGTGCCAGCCAAATGCAAGGAACTAAACTCTTGCTCCTGAGTTTCCTTTGTGTCCCAGTCAGTGCATCCATGAAGCAATGATTAGCTATTTGTCCCGCACAATAAGCTCCTAGTTTGCTGCAAAAACATATTCAAGAAACACTCTTCATAAAACTTCTGTGCTACTTCTACTTGCATCAAAGCACATGTGTGTTTCAGAGAGAGAGAAAGTATCCAACTTCTAACAAGAACCAAAAGAAGATGCCCTACATTGAGATAGAAACGCACATGTGCAGGGCATCTTCTGAGAAGTCAATATAGAGATAGAAGCTACAACATTTCTAGGGACACATGATAACAAGACAGACACACACGCAGCACTTTTATTATTTCATAGCTTATGTAGCATTTAAATAAAACTTAGACATCAAAATGGTATCCAAATTACATTAAAGAAGAGAAAAACCAAAATAGCTTGAGCAGGAACACTAAGTCTATAAGAAAATGAGAGATCCTTGCAAGAGTTACATCTTAAGTCATTAACCATTCATATTTGATCAGGAGGTAGCAGGTAGTATTAGCGCAAAAAGAAAGACTAAAGGAAATGGCAGAAACTTGAAAAAAGCTCACTTACTAGCATACCAAGAATTCATTGTAGAATGCATGATTCCACATGTAGGGAACTGCATTAAAGCATTGTCAACATAGAGCAGCAAAATGTGTAGCCACCAAATCTGAAGCTGGAGCATAGCGCTGCAGAACCCATCAACCATTCAAAGTGATTAACACCCTTGTGAATTCAATACTAAAAAGCACTAATAGGTTTTAACAGCATCCCTCTCCCTCTGTATTTAGTATAGATATGTTGTGCCTCCTCGAACCGTGCTTCCTTAACCAATATCGCAATGAATGTGTTACATGTATAAGCATCAGGAGCACATCCAGTTGCTTCCATAGAGTTAAACAACTCTTTAGCTTCATGAAATCTCCCAAATTCATACAATGCCTTCATAAAAGCAGTGCATGTAAAATTATCAGGCTTCAAATCCAATGTCAACATGCTTATGAGCAGCCTCTGCGCCTTCTCAATCTTATTCACTCGGCAAAAGCCTTGGATCAGGGCATTGAAAGAGAACACATCTGGATTTATCCCATCCAAACGCATCTTTCTTAAAAGGCTCATTGATTTAGTGATATCTCCAATTACACATAACCAGCGGATTAAAGTATTATAAGTGACAGCATTAGGGTTAACGCCCCACTCCACCATTTCAGTAAAGCAATCAAAAGCATCCTCCATATGATTTGCTCTACAAAGACCATCTATTATCGAACTAAAAGTAAAAATATCAGGTCTAAATCCATCCTGTAGGAGCATCACAAGCAACTCCCGTGCCTTAACTATATCTCCAGCCGTGCAGTGCCCACTGATAAGAGTATTGTAAGTAACCAGGTTTGGCTGAATGTTTCTCTTTTGCATCTCTTGGAAAGCTTCTGATGCTTGGTCAACCATTTTTGCTTTGCAGAAGCAATCAATCACCATGTTATAAGTAAATGTACTTCTGACTAGCCCATCATGAAGCATCAGATCTACATACTGGTTCCCCTTAGCTTCTTGTCCAGAACTGAACAAAGCCTCAATAAGAGTGAGATATGTGTTTAAACCCACCTTTGTTCCTCTTTCAACATAGCAATCTAATATATTGCAGGTCTCCTCTAGAGCCAATCCCTTAATCAAACAAATCATTGTGATGTCAAAAGTTGTACACGCAGGAAGGTAACCTCTTTCCCGACATTTTTCCAGAAAATTAGCTGCTTCTTTAGGCAAGGAATTAGCAGAAAGACAACACAGTATGGTATCACAAGCAATTCTAGGCAAGATAGCCTCCCTCTCCACCCATTTGGATAACAATGCAAATGCTTCAAGAGGTGGCACGCAACGAAATACCCCATTAACCAATGACCTAAATGTAGCTTCATTTGGACTTATATTCTTCTCTTTCATGCTTTCTAATAGCAGAAATGCTTCATCTACTCGTTTTGCATTACAAAAGCCATCAATGAGGATTGTATAGGTAAATACATTGGGGGAAAATCCCATTCCTTCCATTTGCTTCACTAAGCGAAGTGCCTCATCAACCACCCCAACCTTACAAACTCCATGAATGAGAATATTATACGTAAACCTATCTGGAAGACAATTATCTGCCTGCATTTGTTGAAATTTGAGATAAGCCAAGTCAAGTGAATTGGCCTTCACTAGACCATCTATCACTGCATTATACAGCCTAGTGCTAGGACTAATACCTAAATAGGATATCTGTTCAAAAACACCAGCACAATACTTTGCCAGCCCCAATCTCCCCCAGCTAGAAATTAGAACAGAAAGCAAATCTTCAGTCACTCTAAAACCAGAACTTTTAACATCCTGAATAAATTCAGCTGACAATAAAAAAGGACCTTTCCTATAAAGGCTATCACTTACAACACGCCGAATCATCTGATCCTTTGCCAATAAAGGACTAATATTTATAGCCCAAATATAAAATCTTAAATGGTGTAAAGGGTTCTCTTGATTTTGCAAAACACTAATGATTGAATGAGGATTTAACTTGGTCCTCTTGTTCTTGAATTCATGGTTTAGCAATACAACCCAGTCTTTTCTTGCAAGAATCTGAGCAAAATACTGATGATCAATAGGCCTTACATGAAATTTCTGTTGTTTGTGGACAGGATTACTAGTGTTTGAAACTGATTTCAAGTGGAGATATTGGAAATGAGAATTCAACAATGAATTATTACCTGCTGAAGTGACTTCAGCGCTGCTGTCCATACTAGGGTTGTAATCAGAAGGGGTTAAAGATTTCACCTTTGGAGGCTTTTGAGAGTTGGGTTTTCTCTGCAGTTGCTTTTCAAAGGATGGTAAAGCCCTTGAAGCCAAAGAAGATAGCCCTCTCATGGTCTCTCATTTCATTTCACTTCCGATGAATGAAACCATTGCTCTCAGATGGAGACGTTTTCAGTTTTCTCATTTCTGCAAGAACAACAAGACTGCATTTGGGTCTGATGTTGAACCCTCCTTTCTGCACTCGGATTCGAGGTTTCGTATCAGACCGGGTTAATTGATCACATGACTCATGAGTCATGACGAGCCCGAATCGCGACCGGGTGCAGTTTAAAATTAAATTGTAGTGAATTAAAAGATTAGGTCATATAAAAACTGACTTGGGTTTTTTATTATAAAAAAAAAAACAAAGAAACCAGATTTTTGTCACAAGTCCTAGAACTCACCCTCAAAGGCTATCTATTGAGCAGAAGAGCCCAATAGGTTATGAATCCCACACTAGAATGTCATATTTTCAATGTGAAACAAAGTTATATATTATTACAATGGGATCAGACAGTAATAATGTTTTGATACCAAATGTAAGAATCCTTTCTCCATATATCAATTAAATTAAAGTTGTAAACGAGTCAAGTCACTCTAAATAATAAATTAATTTTGAGATCAAGTTAATTTTTAAAATATTTTTATTTTAAAATTTGAAAAAAATTAATAAAAAATTTATATATATATATATATATATATATATGATTTGCCAGCAGTCGAATGAGTTACAAATTAAATATTTTGAAGTTTAAATTTGAATCGATTACATAACAACACTTTTCTCTTCCTATATCCATTTCACATTTCCTTAAAATATATCTTGTTACCATATGCCACGGTGATCATCAATAGTTTAATTGGTTCTTTGACCAGTTTTAGTTCATCCACCAATTTGTTGTCAATGAAACCTCCAGTTTCTCCAATGTCAATAAGCAAGAATATCACCATGTTCTTAATTTTCCCTTTCATTTTAATTGCATTGTGGCCTGCTTGACCTGAGAGAGTGTTAACTGACAGTTGCATTTCTTCCTTCATCACCGGGCACTCCTCATCAGTCTCATCCCCTTCAATCAGTAAATATTCCTATTCAGTAGAGTCCAACTCATCTATGATAATTAAGTTCAGTTATTTTTTGGGACACGCATGTTCAAGTGTATATTTATCTCCACACTTGAAATACAGGCATTTATCCCTTCTCTCTTAGAGTTCTGCATGTGAGAGTTTCTTAAACCCCTTTTTCCTTTGCTTACTTCCTTTGTCGTTGTACTCTATCATCTTCCAGTTACTGTTTTAGGAAGATGGTTTTGTTGGGTTTTTAGAAGGCTTACTCTTCCATCCTAAAGCATCTTGAACATTCAACGCCCTCTCTAGTGTGGTTGGCAAAAAAGGGGATTCTCATTTGAGGTTGAATTTCCTACTTCAATCCAATAATGAACACTGAAACACAGTACGCTTCAATGGCATTGGAAATGCACTTCATCATTATTTCTCTAAGATCCTCAAACTTGTCAGAGTATTCTTCCACTATGCCTTTTTGCCTAATTTAATTGAACTCAGCCATCATTTTAACATCATCTTAATGGCCAAAACACTTGTGCATGGCCTTGACTAGGCCATCCCCACTTGCAGCTAGGTTAACCAGCTGAAAGCCCTGTAGCCAAAGTAGGCTCTGCCCTTCATACATATAGAGGCAATATCTACTTTTTATTTCTCAGGAGTTTTGTGCAAATTAAATAACTTGGTGGCCCTAAAAATCCACTCTATCAGATCTCTTCCCTCAAAGGATGGAAAATCCACATTAGGTAGCTTCAATGCCTAAACTATCTTCATTTTCATTCTTATCACTATCAGGACTTTTTACTATAACAGTTCAATAAAAAAATATTATCATTATCTCTAATCCTGAATGAATTTGAAGTTTGTTATACGGATAAAAGGTTTTGTTAAAATTCCCTTAATTATGAAAACCAAGCCTTAGCTCGACTAAGATTTGGCTCCTATTCTCATTTGGAAGGATAGAATGAGTTCCCTATTAGCTATTCTGGATAATTCCTATTAGTAATGAAATTGTCAGGTTCCCATTGTAAATGTATGGGACTTTGTCCCACATTGGAAGTATGTGATTCTAGTATGGGATTCATAATCTCTTGGGCTCCCTCAATTTATTGGCTAGTTTTTGAAGAAGAGTTTTACCCACGGACTTGTGGACCTTACCTACTATACTTGTGCTTTGCCCTTTCTCTTTTAGAGTGGAAAGTGAGACATTGAATGCTAATCATATCCGTACTATTTTGTCTTTTTCCTTTTATGCTTATCATATCCGTAATCAAACACACCCGCTTGTGAACTTTCGCATTGTGCATGTGAATTATGAACTTCCAAGATTTTTGTATTTGTTTGGGATCCTGAAGCTATTGTTTTGATGGAGAAAAATATGATAAATTGTGAAGGGGCGAAAAAGTCAATAATAGTGCGACATTTATGAATGGGGAGTAGATATTTTTACCTGACTCCCCAATTTTTTCACGTACAAAATGCTGAACGGCTGTTTAATTTTAATCCTCATCTTCCCTTTAGTAGAGTCCAGAGAGTGGGACTGTCCAACAAATACAGTTTCTGTTTAGTATCCACGAAAATCACTTCACTTATCTGTAATGGAGAAAGAAAGATTATCCCATAATGCAGTGGCACTAATTGTAGGTGTCACAGGCATAGCTGGGGTGGCTTTGGCTGAGAACCTAAAGAATCCGGCAGCTCCCGGTGGTCCGTGGAAGGTCTATGGTGCAGCTAGGCGTCCCTTCCCATCTTGGTTCTCCTCTTCCCTTATTGACAATTATCTATCTTTTGATGCTTTGGATTCTCAAGATACATATGAAAAATTATCCCCTTTTTCATCTGAAATCACACATGTATTTTGGGTAGCATTACAGCATCAAGGAAGTGAAGAAGTCAATATCAGCCTTAATTCAACCATGCTCATCAATGTCTTGAATGGTCTTAAATCTTCTTCCCATGTTTCAGTACTTAAACATGTAACTTTGCTAACAGGGACAAAACATTACATGGGAACGATTTTTGATTTCTCTCTTAAAGAAAAACTCATCCCGCATGAGCCACCCTTTAGAGAAGACTACTCAAGATTACCACTTCCTAACTTCTATTATGCCTTGGAAGACACCTTAGCTTCAAATGCACACTCATTCACATACTCGATTCATCGGTCGTCTCTAATCATGGGCAAATCAATAAGAACCCTGCATAATCCTGTTCTGACTCTGGCAGTGTATGCAACAATTTGCAAACACAAAGGTTGGGAATTGAGATATCCAGGAAATAAGTACACATGGGAGCATTTTTGTGACATGTCCGATTCTCGGTTACTAGCAGAGCAGCAGATCTGGGCAGCTGTGACTGATGAGGCCAAGAATCAGGCATTCAATTGCACTAATGGGGATGTTTTCTCTTGGAAAAGCCTGTGGAAAGTCCTGGCCCAACTCTTTGATCTTGAGTTTGTTCCGTTTGATGAGAAGGACGGATTTGATTTGGCAGAGTTCATGAAGGACAAGGGAGGAATTTGGGATGAAATAGTAAAAAAATATGGACTTTACAAGACTCAAATGGAGGATATTACCTGCTTTGGGGCATTGAAAACGGTTCTGCGTTTCGAGATTCAACATGTTTCTAGTATGAACAAAAGCAGAGAATTTGGATTTCTTGGTTATTATGCCAATACACTGGAGAGTTTTAGGTATTGGATTGGAGAATTGAAACAAATTAATATAATCCCTCGTCACTGGTTCTAATCCTCATTACTTTAAGGCAAGCTTGCTATTTCCTAGAAGAATACATAAATAATCCCTGGATAAGATTATTAAGTGCAATGCTTTTTCTTTTTCATTTTTGGGCGAATGCATTAGTGTTATGCTTTTTTTTTTTTTTCCTTTTGGCGAAAACCTAAGTGTAATACTGTTGTTTTCAGTTTGATGTACTGTTTTTCAGTGTTCCTCAACCCATGAATCCTTCAACTATTAGGCTCACAACAACTTCTTGCTAGTAGTATCATGTTTCTCACTTGAGGGCCTCTTTTATTTGTTTATTTGATGATGGTTATATCTAACTTGCAAAAAAACAAATACGAATTCACCCCCCCCCCCCCAATTTTATATCTCATTCCACGTAATCATTGTATATTTTGGATGTCTATTTTGGTATAACTATATGTTTTATCAAGCACGTAATTGCATTTGAGAGTGCGAACCGAGGACGTGACATAAATAAACTCGTCAAGTACATACCATAATCCTCTTAACAATCGAAAATCAACTAGTAAAACTCTGATGCAAGAGACTCCATCAGGAAGTTTGCAAGAGGGGATCCAATAAGATTGAAGCATTCAAACAGAAGATAACATGTGTACTATAATATTTCATAATGTTGAAACTCATGTAAATGTGGATTACAAATACATAGTAGATCATACTTTGAAAACATTCTACATAGTATCTAGACTTCAACCTGCATATTCCAAAGCAGCCTCCTGAAGTTCCTGATGATTTTCTATCTTGGGAGCTCACTATGCTAACCAGATGTACAAGCAGGTCTCCGAGGAGGCAATTGCTGATGAGGGGTTCTCTGCATCAACAAGAACAATAAACAAAGTTCTACCATATAACTTACTAGTTATTATACAACTTTTCTGTAAAATTGAAGTGGTAAAAAGGGCTCAAAGTAATTTTTTTTTTTAAACGAGATTAACATTATAATTGTATTTCATGATCAATTACCTGCAGCTTTGGCCTTAGTGTCTCAACAGCAGCTGTTGATTTTTCATAAGTACCTGCACCTTGCTGCCCATTAAAACAAATTTTGTATTAGAAATGTTTTCATCATAATTTTGCTATAACTACTATATAGGAGAACCTAAGAGAACAGACATACATTGCATCAAAACCAGGGACCTCTTGACCTAACCAAGAAGCTATTGTCTTACTACAAACTCTCCCATGTTCAAGCTAGCCATAAATAGATGACATGCCAAGTTTTACTTACTAATTAAGAGATATTTAATCTCATAATTAAGATTTCCACATATGTTAAGGATAATCAAATTCTCCTATTAAAAATAACCCACTTAGTTCTATATTGATCCATTACAGCCTCATGCCTCCTGCTTTATATTGGGCTATCTATTCATCAACAAAGATTAGGCTAAATACCTTGTGTAAAGCCCAGTCTGCTGAATCAAAGAAAGCTCTTTCGTGGTCCTGCATACATATAACACGTGATATTTCGCCTCTCCTTTTTTTTTTCTTTTTCTTTTTTAAAAGAAAATCTATATTTTTTCGAAAAAAACAAAAAGGGAAATTTACTTGCCTTTGATATTAAAGGCTTCTTTTTTGGAACAAGTCCCCCATACTTCTTACTTGGAGATGTGTCCTGTCATCAAATAAGAAGCTATGAGTCCAAATATCAATAGTGTGTTAAATCAAATTCTTAAAATATAGTGTCATATATCAAGCTAAACTATAAGGCTAAACAAATCGATATAAAACATCAGAATAGTTTTCAAGAAATTAAATGTTGGTTGTTCATATAAACCCCAATTCATGAAACATAAGAACATGAAGACCTCATATTAATATATGACAAGAACCCTTCACCGAAAAAGAAAAGTTTGTGAATGAATTAGATTTGTTTGCTGTTTGCCCAAACGATGCCAAACTAATCAAATTGTTTTTGACTAACACTTATGTTTTCAAAACCTTGAAGGTGTCTTAGCAAAGAATGGTGAATTGATACCTAAGCCTAACAACTAAAATTAATTAGTGTTTGAATATTCCTTAGTCGTTGGAGTTTGCTCAAACTTCACGCCTAACTCACTAAAGTTTCTAGAATTCAAAATTTCAAACTCCAAAATTATGCATTTTTCCTATTATTCCAATAATAATCCATTTCTAGAAAACGTTAAACAATGAAAACATTCATTGACCTCTTATTAGGACTATTACCAATAGTCATAATCTAGTATTATTTCCAACAGCTTCACATTGTCCATTTATCATTCTAGTACACTCCACATAATTTACTTTCTTGGCTGCCAAAAGATTGACCAGGCAATTTACTTGACAACCCAACTCCTATTTCGTATTTTACATTCACATGACCAACTTTTGATATTTTTTATATTACTAAGTACTTTATTATTTCACAAATATAATAATTTTATAGATATTAAATTTAGAATCTCTAATTATAATTGTATATTAAAAGTGATTGAGTGATAGTTATAAAGATATGAAATCACTAAAAGTACAATAAAATATGCATTCAATCAGACACCACATTATCATATTCATACACCCATTTTATTCCATATAGCATGGAATGTCACACTAACAAAAAATAATAATAATAACCCTATGTAGAAACAGACAACAATCGGATGCAACTTTAAGGCTGCTAACAAAAAACATAGATTTATTGCACGAAAATGCAGATTTTCAGTTCAAAGACACGAGGTTGCTATTATTTCTCTATCAAAGGGACCACGAGAACTAACACAAAATCAAATGCCACGTGATTGGTTTGCCCTGCGAATCTTACTACCACAAAATTAAACCATACATCTTCATCATTTTCTTCAAATTATTAATTGTTGTAGTCGTTACCAAGAAATTCAACAAGAAGATTAATCTCTCTTAATAATTGAATAATTAGTGTGATGAAATAACAAAATAATTATCAAGTATTTTTAAAAAAAATTAAAAAATTTGCTAAACAAGATCATGTAAATCTACATTCCCCCTGCCAAACTCTATTCATCAACATCATCATTCTTTGATCCCTTCAAACGTTTGTCTTATCCAAAAGTAATGCAAAAAAGTTTTCTAGGAAACTCTTGTCATGTTTTATTTTTATATGGGATCAGCAAGAATACGATGAGGACACAAAAGTAGATGACAAAAAAAAAGTGCTGTTGATAAGACATATTACCTCATGATGCACAGAGGACACAACATGCTCTCCTTCACTTGTGTTGTAGTCTGCCATCAAACCAGCCTGTTTTATCACCAGCCCACAATTCATTATCATGAAAAGAAGGAAAATTTCAAGAATTTGAATCAAAACAAGATCATAAGAACTCATCAATCTTTACTTTTGCTTGTGTGAGTGGTGTGTGTGTTGAGCAAAGAACAGGGAAGAGAGAAAACTTTTGAGGGAAATGTTGCAGCTGAAATGATGAAATTCAGTAAAAATTTATATGGGTTGAAGGTAACTTTTTCAAACTAAACAATGGTAAAAAAAAGAATCTAAAGTAATGGACCAAAAGAAGATGATGAAAGTAATGAATTTGCATAAACAAAGTGAAAAAGAGAGAGGAGAGAATCAGTGAATTGGCGAATACCTTGAAGATGAGGAAACTACAGAAGTAAGTAAAGGATATAAGAGAAGAAGATAAAAAGGGAAGAAAAAGAAGAGAGAGTAGAAACAGATAGAAGAGGGAGGAGGAAGAGGAGGAGTTAGGGAAAAGTATGGTTGAATAAGCGGGTAAGATAAGAATATGAATATATTTGGGTATCTTCTTCTTGCTTCTTTGCAATTCACATATGTAGTTCAACTCTTGAATTAGATTTGGAAACTAAGACTACCAACTACTTACTGTTGGCACTAAAAAACTAATCACCCTGGGGTGGGTAAGTAAGGAGGTGGAGGAGCGGGGGTGGGGGAGATACTTTTTTAAGTCCATCTTGAAAGTATACTTCTGTCTGAAATTAAATTTTTAAATTTTTAAAACTAAATATTTATTATACTATTTTAAAAAATAATAAATTTATTTTATAAAGATTCACTAACTATCTCTTTAATTTAAAATTTTACTTCACACTATTAATCTCAAAACTAATCATATTCATAACAAAAATAATACGATAATTTTATTAAAGTTAAATGTTCTCTTTAATTTTTGAATTTAATCAAATGTAAACATTTAATTCTATATAGAAAAGTAATATATAATTTAATTAGAATGTTGAGGGAAGTAGATGAATTTCGTGTTGGAGAATAAAGAATAAGAGTCGTGAACTAATGACTAAATTGATTATTAATAAATTTGTATTTAGGGATTTGGAAGGGAGGGTGAGAGCTTGAGTATATGAGTTATGGTTAATGCTGTTAAGATATCAATATCAATTGGGACCCTTAACTTGAACCCATACCAAATCATCTTCAGTGTCGACACTCATTTCGTGCATTAAAATATCGTGGTTATGTGCTTTTCTTGATACCATTTTTGTACTGTATTTTTGTGAAGTTTAATAGTAAAAAGAAAAAAAAAATCCAGCAGAAAAGTTGAAACAGTAAGACAATGTAACGGCAACGTTATATCGATCTATTCTTTGCATTTAGATCTTTGTTTTTCTTTATTAGCTTTTTGCAAATTTGGCCTTTTTTGTCATTGGTCTGTTTTCAACTTTTCTTGTTGATTATGACACAATTTGATTGCTTTTTCATTTGATTATGGGTCAATGTATCCGTTTTGTAACAGCTAATATCAACACAAGAAGCTCCCATGTCACTATTGAATTTCCATCAAGAGAAGTTTGAACACTTCTTTTCAGACTTTTCTTTAATGGCGTTTAGTGGAAATGAAAAAGAAATGAAATGGGAAAGTTCAACAGCAAGATTAACAACAATTAGACCAAAGCAGGAAGTGGAAATAGTACATAACAACCATTCACATAGATAAGGGAAGATATTACATATGAGAAATCCATGGACCAAAGTTTTTGTTTTTTTTACACTTCCAATGTGAGGTCCCAATTCTTCTAGTACTTAATCCTATTGATCATTGATCAATATTTCTTTCTTTGCATATCGATGACTATCAATATCACTTTATTTCACACTTGATTGTAAAGATTCAGGGGGAAAATAACTATCAAGAAATGCAATACTAAGTTTTAGTTTCAAGACTTTTAATCTGTTCTTGATCAACTTGAAGTGAGATGGAGTGTTTGATATCTCCAATATGAAGACTGTGATCACCCATAGGAATTCTTCGAATTCCATGTGGATCAGCAACACTTAGATGTTTGCAAGCATCAATGTGAATTCTCATCCTCTGTTGAGAACCAGCCAAGACATGAACTTTCTCAAATGCAACCAATTGTTTCTGAGGTGCCCATTTTCCAGCAGGGGGTGCTGAGAATACTAGCATAGTATGTGTTCCATCGAAATCGCCTTCGTTCTTCACATCAATGTGAAGGGCTAAGTTCATTGATTCACATTTAGAGTGACTAACTCTGACTGAATTTTTTTTCAAGAATGTGGTATTTGTTAAAGCATTAAGGCTTGCTAGAGGCACTGAGACTCTGGTTGGAGCAGAGGCTACACTTTCCCTAAATGTTGTGTAACTCAAACCATACCCAAAAGGAAATACCACTGGACCCTTGTAGAATCTGTAGGTTCTGCCTGGATAGCCTCTTCCTGGATCTGCTCTCATATCCATGATTGTCATTGGCAACTTTGCTACATATTCTTGTGGATACCATGTCATGGGGAGCTTTCCTCCTAGGACACAACAAACAAGTCAAGTGAGCCCGAGAAACCTTTCTTGACTACACTTGAGAAAATCTTTTATTTTATCTTTTAGTATCGCGCTTTGACTCTAGATTCAAGAATTTAGAAATTATTTTGTACGAACTTGGTTGTTTACATTCTACAAAATGGAATTAGAAAAATGACACGGAGGAATTAGCATAATTAAATTTGTACCCGGATTGGTTGTACCAAACAAGACATCAGCTATGGCAGTACCACCAGCTTGGCCAGGGTATCCAGCCCACAAAATGGCTGAAATACGAGGATCATTCTTTGCAAATGTGACATCAATAGGACTACCAGACATCAAGACTAGAATTGTAGGTCCTCTAGAAGCTCTTGCAACCCTAGATACTAACTCTTGTTGCAGTCCTGGCAAAAAGAGCCCTCCTCGATCCAGGCCTTCGGCTTCGATCGATTGGTCGAGCCCCATTACTAAGACGGTTGCATCAGCCTGCCGGGCAGCAGCCTCAGCAGCGCCAAATTGCTGGTTACTGGTGCAAGCAACGCTATTGCAACCTTTCTGAAGAATTGTCCTAGCATATCTTGCTATGCCTTGTAAGGGGGTGGTATAGCCACAAGGAACTCCTGCATCATCATATCAGTAAAAATGTGTCAACATGTTAAGTTTATGCCTGTCTTGATTCGAACCCTTATTGTAGAAAAGTGAACTGTTTAATTTTGAATATTAAATATTAAAGTGTGAAAGATTCAAAATTCATAAGGTGTATTAAAAGTGGCATGATAAAGAAAAGAAAAAAAAAATAAAATGTTTTTTGGACATACCAGCATAGTTCCCTATCATGGTGAAAGTAGCATCAGAATTGGGCCCAATTACAGCAACAGTGTGATGATGGATCCGAGACAATGGCAGAGATCTGGCATGGTTTTGGAGAAGGACCATGCCTTGCCGGGCTGCTTCAAGGGCTAGCTGTTGATGGGCCGGAGAACAAACATCTCGTGGGCCAAGATTCCCATAAGGCTGTTTAGGTCCATCGAACATGCCCAATCGCATTTGGACTATTAGAGTGTTAGCTAAGGCTCCATTTACATCAGCCTCACTTAGCTTTCCTTCTCGGATAGCCTGCTCTGTGTGGATTGCAAGGAAAGGCCCACAGTCCAAATCCAACCCTGCAACTCATCCAATCATATCATTTGAGTAAAAAGGATTTTTCTTTTTATATATTTATTTTCAACTCGAAAAATCAAACTTTAATTTTCAATTTCACCATGAATCAGGAAAATTGGGGATGGTTGTAGGCCTCATCTTAACCCTCACACTCCATACTAAAATATAAAGAGTCGTACATTTATAAGATTTGAAAATAAAATTGAAATTATAAAACGCTCTCAATCTTAAATTTATAACTTAAGTATTTAATACGAACCTGCTTTGATGGCAGCAGCAGCAGCATCCTCAGGTGTGGCCGTGTAATGTTGAGTATCATAAAAAACTCCAACGGAGTCACAATCAGAAACAATGTACCTATTATCAAATTCAATCTTTTAATGCCACTAAATGGAGGTCATTACCAAAGTTAAATAGAGGACAGAGAGAGATTCTTCACCCATTGAGCCTCCATGAACCACGGATGGTGCCACGAAGAAGACTAGAATCAGCACAAGTTGGCTTCCCATTTACTTGATTGTATGAGCACATTACACTAGCAACTCTCCCCTCCATCACACAAGCCTTGAAGGGGACGTTGTATGTGTCTTCCAAGTCTTGCTTACTTACCTACATTTTAAACAACAACAAAACAAGTATCATCATCATGCGACCACCTCTAGCTGTCACACTTCGAGTCATTAAAGTCCGAAACATGACTATAAATTTAACAATATTTACTGTTAACTGTTTTGTCAATCATTTTTGTAATTTGTAAACATCAAAATAAACATTTTAATTTGATAATAAGTACCTAAAGTCATTTATATGTGCCAAAATCATATAGGATGAAATATTGCAATAATAATATATGTAATGAACAAATAGAATCATGTTTGAAGTATTTTTTTTGTGTTCGATATCATTACCTTAGCATTGAAATGGAAGCGATCGACGCCATTCCAATTATCAAGATCATAAGCAGTATAGTGTTTACAACAGGCTGCGACTTTAAGTCCATTTCCAACGCTATTTTGGAGTCCCCTCACATAGCTGGCAGCATACTTAGCAGCTAAAACGGGGTCTTCACCGGGCGTTTCTTGGCCCCTTCCCCAGCGAGGATCTCTAAAGATGTTTACATTTGGGCTCCAATATGTTAAGCCAGCCACTCCTCCATTATACATAGCTCTTGCTTCATCAGAAACCACCTGCATATCAACATCCTCATCACAATTACTTCCTTTTCAGTTTTTTTTTTTAAGAAAAAAAAAAGAAACAAAATATAACACTCTTTTCTTTTTCTTTTTTCTTTTTTTTTTTGAAAAGCAGAAGGGGGATAAATTATAAGACTCTAAGAAGTCAATAATTCAGTCATTGAACGTGTGTTGTTCCATGTATAGTTCAAGAAGTCTGGAATTTAAACTTTGTAGTATAAAGCAAACTTTATAATTAAGAGTTTAGTTAAATTTTACTCCTTACCGACTTTCGGGTATTACATGAAGAATTTGACAGTAACTAGAGATAATTTCAGAAGTCTACGTAGAAACATTTATGGTGAATTTATGATAAATTTACAAAAAAATAATAATGTATTAATTATGATTATTACGCAACTTATTGAAAAGTCTTCTTTTTTTCTTTCTTTTTTTTACAGTTCTAGAAGTATACTTCTCTATGTGGATAACACTATCCACATGTAATTTTCCATCTTTTTCTTTGATATTTATTTAGCCTTTGAAATTTCGTATAGCCAATCCCTACAAAACCTGACTCCCCACTCCACCTTTTAAAGAAAATGAAAATTCCTTGATTTGAGAGTATATATATATATATATATCAAGAAAAAGACAGAATTTCATTTTCACGTGCAATGACTTCTTGGATAAAAACAATGAAAACTGATTCATGAACTGGTCAAAATCAGTTCTTGAATTATTTTTTCTATCCTGCGATTTTTAACATGTTTTTCTCCAATGAAATTAATGTTACTACTAGGAGAAGACCGCTATGAGCATCCATCGTGGTCCTTCTGTCAATAACATATATAATGCTGAGTATGTAAAGAAATACTAAGATGTGCATATATATATAGATAGATACCTAACAGAACAGGGTAACTAATTGCAAAAGCAATTTAAACATATATGTTTATCCTTTTTATAGCAATATTTATTTCTCCTTTTTTATATATATGTTCTCTCAATAATTCATTCTCGAAAGATACTTTCCTACCTCTTCTTATAAATGTCGCCATTTTCATGTTACCGATCATTAAATGTTTACATGAATGTGTCATCTAACATATGCATAAACAGATGGTGGTGTATACAAGAAATGAACTAATTAGTCTTAATTTCTCAATTTGATCATGAAAAATTCAACAATATTAATTGATATAGAAGAAAAATGGCATAAGAGATATTAATTGTCTTCTTAGAGTTTTATGCCAATAGGAAAGCCAATAGTTTAGCTCATTCACTTGCTAAGCATTCTCAACAATGTCTTACCTCTTCTGCTTGATGGTTTGACATTATTCCTTCTCATGTACTCTCTATTTGTCCTTAATGAGAATCTCTTTACTTTCAAAAAATGAAAAAAATGTGTTCCCTCAAAATATTCACCACAACAATAGGATATTGTATACCTTTTAGTGAATAGGCCATTTTCTACCCACTTGAGGGTTTTTGGCCCCATCTTTTTGTGCACTTTTTTTCTGCAGACACATGCAAATCGTAGGTATGGGCAAGAAAACAAATAATACTACTAAACAATAATCATTTTAGACAACTCAACAAATGCATCTTTCGGCCTCCTTTTTCTAACCTAAAAGGCATCTCACCATATACCCATATGCAATAAGCCACTATATGTCTGCAACAATCCCAAGTGCACGAGTACTCTTCTCTTCTTCACCATGTTCTATATATCTATACATTAATTTCCTTTTTGGACTCTTGTACATCTTCACTCACATGCATACCTAATATTTCAAAAAGCTGCCTCTCGTGACAAATATTTAGAATTTCCTTTGTGATACACAGTCGCACTAGCACCAAAGCTCAAGAGTAGGGTGTCTGATAATGACTTGTTGGGATTTTCTTAATGTCTATATATTTTTATTTGAAAATATCAAAAAAATTAAAATTAAATATATTCATATTATTTCTAATAAAATTTTATTATAAATTTCGTTAATTTAAAGAATTTATATACTTTTTGCCACTAATGACAGTAATAGATAATGTGGTAAGTTCCTAATTAAGATTAAAAAGAAAATTCTTAATTTTTTGTATTTACTCAATAGTTTTTTATAAAGGGAGAATATTTAACTATTCTGGCAATTGGAGAAATGTCTTAGTTAATAGAGTTGTTGAAGGTTACACATGCGTAAGAAAAAATTAATTCTTGAAATGAATGATAAAGACAATATACGTATGTTATCAAGTCGAATTAAATTAACTACTATTTCTTTGAAAATGTAGTTCTCATGCAAATTCCTTTTGACGTTTGATTTCTTGGCTGCTTTTGATCGTTCCCACTTCACATTAAAAGGCTCTTTGTTTTTATAAAAGATAAGCAACCAAACCAATCAATTCATTTCATTAGTACAACATCATACTTTTGTTTTCTTGCCTATGAAAATAACATAAACAACATTTATTTATTTTTATTTTTTTGCTCTCTAATTGTCATTCAAAGTTTAATTTTGACCTCGTACGAAGACATTTACGTAAACAGTAATTTTAAATTTTTTTTAAAAAATAACATTTGAATTTTTAATAATTAAATATAACAAAAAAAAAAGGCATAACATAAAATATTTTAATTACCCGGCCAATTTCTTCCCATAACGTGGCATTGAAGGAAGCAGCGGTGGTAATAACTTGAGGGAAGCTAGTAGCTCCGGGGAACTGGCCACCGAATTTGACTCCCGGTCCGGTATTCGACACGCCGTGAAGAGCCTCCGACCACCACTCGTACCCTTTAATACCCAACCTCTCCACCGGTGCAGCATTATTCACTAGTAACCTAATCTTCTCTTGCAATGTCAATCTTCCTAGCAAGTCATTAACCCTATCCCTAATACGAAGTGTCACTCTACAAAACGGTAGGTTTCGGGTCACGGCATTATTCGTATCACAGGCAAACGGTGGACGTGAGTCCCCGGTTTGAAAAGATATGCAGAGAAGGATGAAGATGAAGAAAAATGAAGGGTTTATGTTTATTATGCTAATTGACTTCTTGTGAGCCATTTTTTTGGTTTTTTTTTTGGTTTGGTTTGTTGAATGTGGAGAAAATGAATGAGGATGAGGTGTATATATAGAGAGAGGGAAGGTCGGGTTGTGGTTGAAAATGGTGGCTATGATGTGGATTTTCAGGTTTCATGATGAGATTTCCACGTCCTCTTTTAACTGTGAAATTTGTTTGCCATCGTTTTCTTTCTTTCTCACTCTACTTTTGTTGCATTTTTTTGTGAGAGAAGAAATTAAGGAGAGTGATGAGTGATGAGTGAGAGTGAGTCAGTAGAACACGCATTTGGCAGTCACAAGAAGGGATCTGCTAATTGTCATTGTTCATGTTATACTAATGGATCAATGATGAGTTAATCTTAGGACTTTTTTTAGTCATAAACACTATTTCAAGAAGAAGAAGAAGAAGGAAAGGAAAAAGAATGAGACGTGATTTACTTAATTTGCATTCGGATATCATAAACTAATAATTAAAGATTTGTTTGATGTTGTTAGATATTTTATAATTTAGTAGTGACATATTTTTATAAGGGAGAATATAATTATATTTTTGGGGAGGATAAGGATTTTTTTTTAAGAAAAATATGCTAACCAACGAAATATCTTTTTCAGGGGTGAGTAATACAAGATATGCTTCATCAAAATAAATAAACACAAGATATGCAGGATACAGAGTCCATTAATTATTTATCCAAAGACTGGTTTTTTTTTTTCCTCTTTTTTCCCCCATTTTTTGCACCATAGAGCCTAAGGATATTTATATGGGGCAGAATATCTTCTTTTTTAAAAAAATGGATTTTTTTTTAGTTTATTTATACATATAACTATATAAGCCAGATATATATATATATATATATATATTTGATGCTATAAAATTGAAATTTCGTACTTGCAAGTTTTCTTAAATTTGAGCTCAAAACAAACATCAAATTTATGGAATTCTATTAATATTTTTTTCAAAAAAAAAAGGTTGTTTCATTAAAATGGAATAACCTAGACAGGTGGAATTTTCAAAGTTTATGCACATGATTGGAAATCTTGGTCCTCAGTTGGACAATTTAAGTAGCAGACTACACCCTTGCCTGTTTATGCTTTCAATTACCTTGGCTTATAAAAGTATGGCAATAGAGATATAGGCAATAGCAATAATTCACCCATGAATTATTTGAAGTAGTTCAAAAATCATTATATTGGCTACTTTGATTAGCAATATTGAGTTGATAAATTGACGAAATGTGCATCACCAAATTTGTAAAGAATATTGAGCTGCAAAATTTTAATTAATCTTGATAAATCTCTTAATCTCATATATACCTCTCATGATTAAAATTCCAATAAAAACTATATATATATATATATATATATATAAGTGATTATACACTTGTAAGCATTTAATCATGTAAGCTTAATTTTAAATATAATTCAAAAAATAAATAATAGAGGCTCCATGGCCTTTAATTATTTTCTGTTGTTTTATAATATAGTAAGTGATAAAGAAAAGGGAACCAAAATGAGTGATTGACAATGCCAAAAGAAAAAGAACAAACTGTCTTTGTGTTGTTTTTCCTCTCTATTTATCAAGGGAAACTTTTTTGGAGGCACAAAACGATAATATTCCACTTAATTCAATTTGATTTGGGCCATTGATGGCCCGATTCAGCTCAAACGTCCTAAAAAGAAACTTGTTAAATAGATACTTAAGCATCTCACTTAAGTATTCATTTATAGTCTAGTAATTTTAAATACCGTCTATATTGGAAATGGAATGTTTATATTTTATTTAATATAAAAAATAAGATTTTTTTTATTTTGAAAAGTTATCCATTAAAGAGATTGTTATTAAAATGTTTTAGATAAAAAAATATTTATTTTATGAAATTAAACATTCAATTCCATAATAATAATATAATACTTCACCTATTGAAAATTAAATATTCATATTTGACTTAATACAAAATTAAAGAAAATATGTGACTTCAAAGAAATTATCATAAGTCTTTTCTTTCTTTCTTTCTTTTTTGAAAAGCAACCTAATATCCATAATATTAATGTTATTAATGGTGAAACTATACAAGTTAGTAGAATATAAACTTATTAAATTAAAGCAATTGTTAGTTGAATTTTAGATGGAAATAAACTTATTTATAGAAAAATGAATATTTAATAATGTGCGAAAATATAGAATTTGATGTAAAATTCAGACATCATAATAACTATATTATTGATCTAAACTTTTAAGTATAAAGCATGATTCTCATCACGCATTGCTTTATCAATATCTTCATTATGTAGAAATTTGCATTTTTCCTATATGCTAAGCAACTTTAATGAGGAGGAAATCAAGAAATTGACACAAAGGTATTAGTAGCGATATCTCTATGGAATTTTGCAAGGTGGCATCATCATCTTCCAACGGCCACAAAAATGCTAACGACCTTAGCCCCAACCAATCAATCTTTTCATTTGGACAGCATGCTCAATGTTACAAAAGGCTTAACGGAACATCACTTTGCTTCATTTGTGGATTGTCTGTCTATGATTCAATTTGTACCCTTGAAATCTCAATTGGATAACATATGCTTATATGTATAGGTCCCATGCATATTTTGACCTTTGTAGGGCCTTCTTCTGCTGATTTTTTCTACCCAACTTGCTTGCTCATTTGGGTATGAAAGTGATTCCACTTTGTGAAGTGTAAATTCTATCCAACCAATGATAGATAAGATAGAGAGAGAGGAAGTATGATTGCCACAAATATAATCCATTTTAGTATTACGTTGCTTATTAGGAATAAGATAATACTTTGATCTTGTAAAAGCATCTAATACCTAATGTGAAGTTAGAAATCTAGACTTTTAATCTATAACATCTCTTATTAAATACATTCAAGAAAACAGCAAATAGAATAAAGCTACTCAAAAACAATACTAATTGCTCCTATCTAGATCTCTAGCTTCCGAAAAAATTAATATAATATGACTATGATTCACAAAAAGAATAAGACGTCATTTGATGCATTTGAGATTAGAACTTGTAGAAAAAAGATGCTTCCCATAACTAAAACTTTAAGAAAGCCACTTTTCTTTAACTTCATCAATTAGCAGCCAATTAATCTTGCCCTTTATTCTACGGGTTCAGTGTCTAACATTTCTTGCATAAGATATAGTATATCAATATATCAAATAAAATCATTCGTAGTGTATCTTTGTAATTTTTTAATACATATAATGGATTATTATTGATTTTTTATCTTAAATTATTTTCAATTTTTAGTTATGAACACTTATCTTTTATTTCAAATTTTAAGAATTATATACTATTTTCAATTTTTAATTATGAACCCTTATATTTTATTTCAATTTTTTAGAGCTCAATACTATTTTTAATTTTTAATTATTGACCTTTCGATAAATAAAACTTCTTTTTCAACCAAGATAACGTTCATTTTCAATCCTTTTCGTTAAAACAAAATTAAAAACCCAATTCTCATGAATTCTTCAACCTTTTCTTCATTAACTCTCTTCCTTTCTTAAATAAGCCATTGAAACAAGCTTTTTAAAAAAAAAAATTCCCCAAAAATACCCCTAAAGATTGAAGGTGTATGTCATCTTATTCATAAAAGAATTTTTACTTATCGAAAGATGCATAACTAAAAATCAAAATAAATAATGAGCTTTCAAAAGTTAAAATAAAAAACAATAGTACATAACGAAAAATAAAAAATAGTAAAAAGATGTTAAGAGTTAAAATAAAAGAAAATGACTTATAACTAAAAATAGAAAATAGTATATGATCGAAAATTGATAATATTACACATAATTTATACGTATCAGTATTTATGCAAATATTTCATTATTGTAAACATGAAATTGACAAAAATAATAATAAAAATGTTGAAGATGGAGTAGAAGCACTGAGGCAGGCCCCAAAATTGGTTGAACATGATCCCAAGCGTGAGGCCCCATTCATCCCATAACTTGAAACTTGAAAGGGAGACATGCTATGTAAGGATGAGAACAAAGATGACTTGTTTGGGCCGCAACATTAAATTATAGCATATAAAGTATAGCTAGAGTATAGACACAAAACACTCACACAAACACACAAGTAATTGAAATCAAGTTATTTCAATAGTATTTAGATAATGATGTAATTTATTTGTACCTATATCACATATGTATTAATGTTTTCTTCTCAAATTAAATTTCATTAAGGAGTGTCCTTTTACCAAAATCTCTAATTTTCTCTCCTTTTAGTGATAAGCTCAAAGTGGATTATACTTCATATTTAGAATTTCTTCTAGTTGGGGAAAATGGCTCAAAATGTATTTCAACTATTTTCATTTTTTCAAATATATCCTTAAAATTTTTAATTCCATATGCAAAGTGATAATTATTTTGTGTGCATAAGGATTATACCTACATTGAGATTTTGTATGGCACACAAGACCTTGCTTACTTATATAACAAAATCATATATATCCTGGAATCCATTATGCAATGTCCTCATCAATAAATGGTGATAATAAAGAAAACTCCGTCCAAAGAGAGAGCAAAAAAAGAAAGAAAGAAAAAAAAAAAAGAAATATCCAAGATCAGTTCATTGCATGGATGATAGGCTATAACAGTAGCATGGGACAGATACAACATTCTTATCCTCAAAACTTTGATCATTCTCTGAAAATTGCTGCTGCTGCTTCTGCTTGCTGATAGCATTGCCAGCCAACTAATGAATGAATATCATTCTCTTCTTATCTTTTGCATCCTCACCAGCTCAGTTGGATGTGATTTTAAAACGATATATTTTGTTCCAGTCCATTATTAAGAGACAGATACCACGTTTGGTTTGAAGCTGCGTCCAGTTTCATCTTTCCTTTATTATTGGCACTTTTCTTGCATAAGAAAAAGTTAAATATTAGCTAATAAAAAAGACAGAATGACTTGCTGATTATAACAGGACTGCAGATCATCATCTTTGCTTCATAGGCACTGCAGAACTGTGTAAGCTTCATGTGAATCATTTTCTGCTCAAGGACAGTTGTTTTCTTGAGATTTTGTGGAAAGTTGGGGGATAAATTCACATGCATAATCACCTTGGATGAAATAAGACAAGACAAGAAGATTGATCTTCTGAAGTTGAAATTTTGGCAAAATATAGTGTATCAGTAAGCAAACAGCAAGATTTGACCACCTAGAGCCTCCTTAAAGGGTAAAATCTCAAAACTATAACATAAAAGCATGTGGTTACATAATAAAACTGAAATCTTGAATGTAATAAATGTTAAGTTTAACGGATTTAGAAATGTAGCTGACAGAAGATAGTATGACAAATATTTTTCCTTTGTATTTTATTTTTGGTGGGGGGGGGGGGGGCGGGTGGAAGGGGGTTGGGAGTCTGGGGGAATGCTATATACAGTCTCCTTATTTAGCCAGAATGAGACCTGACCCTTGGAATGTAAATTTTTCACCATCATCTAATGCTGCCTTAAGTTATAATCTGCTTTTCTTGATTGGTCCAAGCTCCTTGGCCTTGGCCCTCAACAAGTGCTTCTGTATCTTCCCAGTTGCTGTCTTTGGCAAAGGACCAAATATCACAGATTTTGGAACCCAATATGTAGGCATCTTTGAACGACTGAAACTCATAATATTTTCAGCCATGCGCTGTTGATCAGATTTATCTGCCCCTGGCTTTAGGGTCACGAAAGCACAAGGTGACTCACCCCAACGTTCATCAGGCCTTGACACCACTGAAACTTCCAATATAGCAGGATGTTGATATAGAATATTTTCTACTTCAACACTACTGATATTTTCACCTCCAGATATAATGATATCTTTGGATCTGTCCTTAATTTCAATGTAATTATCCGAATGCTTCACAGCAAGATCACCAGAATGAAACCAGCCACCAGCAAAAGCCTCCTCATTGGCTTTTGGATTCTTCAAATACCCTTTCATCACAACATTACCTCTAAAGACAATTTCTCCTACTGTGGTTCCATCAGCAGGGACAGGCTTCATGTTTTGCGTGTTAACAACTTCTAGGCCTTCCAAAGCAACATATCTAACACCTTGCCGAGCATTCATACGGGCTTGAGTTTCAGGTGGTAGAGAATCCCACTCAGGTTTCCAAGCACATATGGTGGAGGGACCATAGGTTTCAGAGAGGCCATAAGTATGAGTAACACGAAAGCCTCGTTGGGACATTGCATAAAGAACAGAAGGTGGTGGGGCAGCACCAGCTGTCATTACATGCACGAGACGAGGAAGAGGAAGAATGGTCTCTTCCTGTGGGGCATTCACTAAAGTATTGAGCACCACAGGTGCAGCACAGAAATGGGTCACACCCAGGTTAGCTATAGCTGAGTAAACACCCTTTGCTGTCACCTGTGAAACACAATGGTTAAATGATAGTTAAGAAAAATACTTCAGAACAAAACCATTACAAAACCTAAAATAGAACAGCACAAAACCATTACAGAACCTAAAATAGAACAGCTGAAAAGATGAGTTTTCAAGGCCTTTCCAAAATCTACTGGCTGCAGCAAAAGAAGTATAGTTACATCACTGTAACTTTCCAGCATATACTATAATGTTCATTCATCACATGCAGAGGAAACTAAGAATCCCAATTCACACATTAATTACCTGTGTCATACAAATACATGATTACTGCTCGAAGATTTTGCATTACAGCCAGCATCAGAATCATT
Source organism: Apocynum venetum (assembly GCA_019593545.1). Taxonomy (NCBI): domain Eukaryota; kingdom Viridiplantae; phylum Streptophyta; class Magnoliopsida; order Gentianales; family Apocynaceae; genus Apocynum; species Apocynum venetum. The sequence continues at coordinate 5,264,039 of SRSM01000127.1, forward strand.
ATCGGACAAAACATACTCGTACCCATACAACAGTTAATGCAGCAATATAGTAATTATATCTTCAAAAGGTGCTTAGCAGAATTTTCTCATCAGATGATTATCTATGGAGATGCAAATAACATAAGAGAAGATTCAAAAGAACTACCTGTCTAAGGCATACATTTGTACCACAAATAGCTGCCAGTGTCCAAGTGAAACACCAACCATTGCAATGGAACATGGGTAGAGTCCAAAGGTATACAGCCCCTTCTTGCATTCCCCATACTATAGGATTACTCATAGCCATTAGATATGCCCCTCGATGGTGCAGTACCACACCCTTGGGACTCGCCGTGGTGCCAGAGGTGTAACCAAGAGTAATACTGTGCCACTCATCCTGTGGTGGCTTCCATGCAAAGTTCGGGTCACCTGTTTTCAGGAATTCCTCATATTCAATGGCACCTCTCCTAAGAGCATGTTGGAGTGACTTCGGATCACAGCTTTCATCAGCAATAACAATAAGAAGAGGAGGCCTAAAGTTGCCTTTATTCTTATCAGATAATATTCTTAAAGCTTCTTCTGCTAGGGTAAAAAATTCTTGGTCCACCATTATGACAGCAGCTGATGAGTGCCCCAAAAGAAAAGCAATAGTCTCTGCATTCAGACGAATGTTGACAGCATTTAGAACTGCTCCAGCCATTGGAACTCCAAAATGGCCTTCATACAGAGCTGGCACATTCGGGGCAATAACCGCAACCTGCCATTTTGAAGCAAGACAATAGTAATGAACTGAAATGAGTAACTAACATTAAAATCACATTGAGGCATAAATCAGAGACCCAATTTGATCGAGGACAATTAACAGTTTTTAACAATCATGAATTCCTAAAATAAACCACTGCAAGTCTATGTTCCTAAACTCTGAATATTGCAGCCACATGTGCATGCATCACGTGGTAGTTTCAGACCAATTAAACAGAGAATTAAATAATAATAAGAAGAATAATAACAAGTGTACATTTCCTTTCTGCAATGTCCCAAAATAATTTGACTTAAAGTATACATTTGAATCTAAATTTCCACCTTCGCTTGCATTTGAGAAGAAAGACAGAAGAGATTCTTACAAGGCATAGGCCCAAAATGACTCATTAATGATAAAATGAAAAGACTTCAAGTAATCAAATGCTGCCATAGATCACTTAGTTATAAATATGATTCTTTTTCCTTTTTCTTTAGGTCAAGAGTAAGGATTCAGAAAGCTGGTAAGTAGGCTCCAAGGAATATTAGAATCATCTGATCATATAACCCTATCTTCCCTAGAGCATCACTAGGTAGAACCACAGACAAATCATCCTGTAGAATCCCTCTGTAGCAGTATTCCATTACCATTATTGCATGGATGCAGGTGAGTTTCATGTTAGCCATTGTCTCTAACAAAAACTTAACCCCAATTTCTGAAGAAAATTATAGATCATATTAGTTATTGTTCATTACATAGGTATTTGTAATTACATAAGACAGCAGATAATATTACAAATTAGTCAATGTCAAACAACTGCTGACCTCAATGGATTAAAGGTATGGCTCTAACAAAAACTTAACCCCATTTTCTGAAGAAAATTATAGATCATATTAGTGATTGAAGTTCATGAAATTCGTTCCCATGAGCATAGGTATTTGTAATTACATAAGAAAGCATGTAATATTACAAACTAGTCAATGCCAAACTACTAATGTCCTCAATGGATTAAAGGTGTCTTGACCTACTTGATTTGCATTCTTTACCCCATGAACTTCTTAGAGATTTTCCTTGAATCACAGGACACTGATTTAATCCACTAAAACAGTTATTTATTCGTTTTGATCAATGAGATGTCAGTTACTTGGACACTAAAGATTTGTTTATAGAATTTTCAACCTCACAACAGAGAGCTTATTCTATTGTTCATCTAAATACGTTCTCAAAACATCGACCTACTTCCAGCACTGTTGAGGATTGATCTATTACTGACAAAACATAGTCTTAGAAACTTAGTGGCCCATTTTCATCTGGCAAGCGCTGGAATTTATGTGCTCCATTAATAATGTTTTAATTTTATTCTGCCACAGTTGTTCTTTGTGTCTGGATTATAGAACTACAGATGTTGAAGGGGCATCTTTGATGTTTTCGTTCTTGTATTCTTTGAAGTTCCTTTCCCTTGTAATGCTGCTAGCAGAAATTCCTAGGAAAGCCAATATCTAAATAGGGCATAAATTTTATACATGATTAGTGGCAAATGTGAAAGAGAAAGTGAGAGTAGGGAAAAGAAGAAAAGAAAGAAGCCCAAGGAACAAATCACATTAACTCAAATCAAAGTCAAACTGCTACAATTAGAATGAATTGATTCTCTGAACATGATACCAGATAACGGGTCAAACTAACTTTATCATCTTACAAAATTAGCCAGTATAATAATTAGACAGCCTGTCAATACTGACAGTTCAACATATAACTGACCCAAAATTAGCTAAAATTATCGAAAGAAATAAAATTAAATGCACTCAGAAATTGATTTCTATAACACGATCGCAACAAAGCTGCAAAAAAGTCAACAAATTAAGATATTTGTTATCTTCAAGAACTTTTGGAGAAGCTCGTGTCAGATCATAATGATGAAACAACAAAAGAAAACCTTGAAATTTACTAAATATCTGAAAATCATAAATGTAGACATTAATCAGAAGATCATAACAATGCAGTTTTCTGTTAAGAAAAACAAAAAAGAACTGGCTGAATTTTGAGGACTGGAAGATATGAGAAAACCATAAATCAAATATTAAAAATTGAATATTGAATAATAAATATCACCAAGGAGAAGAACCGTGAGGCCTCTATTGCAAATACGTGCTAAACATTTCATGACTATCAGTAAATTAAACTAACAAAAAAATATAAACTGAATAATTGAAATATGCTAAGAAAATCATAAATTTGGAGGGGAAAAAACACTTATCAAACCATCAGCTCAACTGATTCTTTCACTTTCTATAGATTGCAGACAAAATCTCCCAAGAATCCATAAGAAATGCAAAAGATACTAACTTTCATCCCATTCAAATAGTGGGCAACTCGAAAAAGAAAAAAAAAAGTTGATGGCAAAAATTTACCGTGCTACCAAAGCTGACGGAACGCTGACTGAGAGCAGAGGCCAATCTACGACAACGTTGGAAAGTTTGAAGCCAAGTATAGGTCTTGGAGCCATGAATAACAGATTTCCGATTAGGATGAACCAGAGCCGCCCTCTCCAAAAACACAAGTGGAGTCAGCGCGGCGTAATTAGCTGGGTTCTTGGGTAGATCATCGATATCTTTCTCCACCATCCCCATATCTACCTCCTCCTCCACTCGCTTATTGCTGAGCAATATGTGGTCTCCTCTGTGTGTTTGTAGCTAAGCGGTGAGCGATTTGGAGACTAAAGGCTCAGAAATGAAATGAGGATGAATTTTTGGCATTGGCTTCCATATATATTGGTGATGAAATGTATGGAAGTCTGTGTCTGCTGTTCTGTGCTCTGCTGATTCCCATTGATTTTCTAAAAGGGATAATTCCATTTGTCACCCAAAAATTGGTAAAAGTCTCACACCGGTCCTTAGAATTAAAAACAACGTTCAATGAGAGTCTCTAAATTTAACAAGAAAGTCGATCTTTTTGTATACTATTCTCGTAAGTCTTTTTAGTTTACCTATCACAAAATATGCTTTCGCACCCTTTAAATTTTAAAATTCATGTAATTTTTAGGAAAAAAGAACAAAAATTCTATTGAATTAAATGGAAAAGAATTTAAATTTTTAATTAGGCTCTTAAATTTAAAAAATATACCCTCTTTGTCCCGATTTAATAGTTTTGTTTTCCTTTATGGTTTATCTCCATTATAGGTCGTTAAAACAAAGTATTCTAGTAACCATCAAACTTTCAACGAATGTGATATTAGCCTTCGAATTTTAAAATAGAAAGTATTAGACCCTTAAATTGCAAAACGTATAAGTATTAGCCCTTATGGTTGAAATGTGATATGCATATGACACTTGAGGTGTATTTTTTTTTTCAAAAAATATTAAAAAAAATTAAAACTCATTACTTTTTAAAAAAATTGCTATTAACAGTTTATATCTGTGGCAAATATATATATATATATATATATATATTAATTTGAACTAAAATATTGAAATATATTAATTTTTGTAACTAACATGATGTAATAGTTTATAAAAATAAATTATTTATTAATTAAAGTAATGAGTTTTTTTAAAAAAATTAATAGTTTCAAATTTACAAAAATAAATGATTATATAGTTTATACATATACACGCACATATATATATATATATATATATATATATATGATGATATATAGATGAGAAGTTGAGTTTCTTTCAATTGAGAAAGAGGAATGAGATGGATAGAGGAAAGAAAACAAAAATAAGTCTTTTGATTTTAATAAGACCCTTGACCTTTAAGAATTTTTAATTTTTACCTTTAAATGGCCTATATTGGACACAAATTCAAGTCATAAATAGTCAGCTATTACAATGACAGTTACAATTGCAGTTATTGACAAGTGAAGGGTTGTTCTTTTATGCAATTACATTAATTTTACTAAATTACCTTTTGAAATTTCATTTTTGATCTAGAGATCAATTGGGCAATTTAGTGGTAGAAGTAATGGTTGGGACCCTAAACAATGAATAAAAAATAAAAATAAAAGATATAGGATCAAAAAATGTAAAAATAAAATTTTGAAGACATAGTATAAATAAGATAATTTTAAAAACTATTTGTAAATTAATCAAAGTGTCTTCTATGTCCTTGTTTGTATTTGATATAGATGAGTCCAATTTTTATGTTATCACTTATACTCTTTTAAAGTGAATTTATTTTGTATTAGAAATATATCATCAAAATATATATATATATATATATATATATACATGTTTACTGTAAGAGGCATTTTAAAAATTTTGTATATTTTAAGGGAGCAATTTTATAAATTATCTCATCATTTCTTCTTTTCCAATCATGTTCAAGAGGGAAGTGTACAAATTTGGAAATAAAATATGCTAACTAGTAACTACAATCAACCTGTCGAGATTGTTACTCCATGAGTTGCTATCATTTTGATCTTTGGAAAAATTGTCAATTTAGTCCTTAAACTTTTTCCTTACAAGTTGATGTCCTTGAACTTTGTTTTTTTCACTTTTAGTCCTTGATTTTTTGTCCATCAAAATAGTTATAACCGTCACATTTCAAGATCAGCGTACACGTATAAGAATATAATTTTAGTTTAAATCAAGTTTTGTAAACATTATCCAAATTTTCATGATAAAAGATAAATTTGACTCATTTAAATAGTTTAAGAACTCAAAAGGTAAGATTAAAATAGCTTTTCCTAAAATAAATTTAAAATGATTTAAATATTAAATCAACTAATTTCACATGTAATTCTTAACTCCAATTTATTTGTTTTTCTTTATCCTTTCCTCTTTATTTTCTTTTGAAAGCCATTTCTTACCCAAAAGAAAAGGACAGGAAAATTAGTTGCACAATGGATAATTATAGCAAATCTAACCCATTTTTAGTAGGAAATAAGCATTTCAATTAGACTGCAAAAATCTTATTTAACAAAACACTTTACAAGAAATTGAGCAATAATATTTCTCAAATAATTTCATATGTTTTAAATCATTTTCAAAATATAAGATCTTTGGATCATGCAAATTTGCTCCATTACTTGCCCACATGACCACCCTCTGATCCTTAGCACACCCAAATCTCACTCTATAGCTATTAGCTAACCCAACTCAAATTGAACTATAAATATACCAAAACAGCCAAAAATAGTTTAAGATTCTAAGCTAATTACGTATCTTTTTTTTTTATATATAAGGAAAAAAATATTAAGTCGATTCATGAATCATTACACAACCTTCTATATCTTTTGCTAGTTGGCCTTAGCAATTGGTTCCCTATCAAATCAGGTCATTTGTCACTTCTTAATTTGCTAACCTGTTAAGGTATCTTTCATAGTCTACCAAGATGTTTTGAACTTGTCTTTGTCTTTTTTTTTCTTCTTCTTCTTTTTTTTTTTTTTTATACTTTTCCTATTATCCCTTAAAACTGGTTAAACTAATTAATAATTCATCTAAATGCACTATGGGAGAGAGAATAAACTTTAAGGAGTAGTGGATGAAATACTTTCACCTCACATTAATATAAAAGTGGATTAGAATGAAGAATAATGTATAAAAAAATATTAATTTCATCTAAAATTAAATGTTTAAATTTTTATTTTAATTTGTTTAAAATTGATTATACACTTTGTTTAAATAAACATATTTTGTCTAAAGTTTCATTAATAATTTTCTTAATTTAAAAGATTTACATTTTACTAATTTATAATATTCGCCACTTATGATATTAATTTAATAAAATTATATTTTATTAACTCACATGTTATACAATTCATTATATTAGTGTCAAATATAATTTGATAAGTTAATTAAAATTAATTATCTTTCTTAATTTTAAAATAAGTTAAAAATAAACATTTAACTTCATTATCAATTTAACATATTCATTTAGATACAACATAACGATGTAATTAGGTTCAAATTTAGAGTGAAAGACATCTATTAAATTACATTACATCATCCATTCTTATTTTTAATTTTCTTTTAAAAAAATGTGAACACCTCTTTTCTTTTTCATAATTGGATATGGATACGCGCAATTCAAATTCGCCAACACCTCAAGTAAGATGTTCCATGTTCCCTTTTGCATGTGCCTATACTATAAAATTTTGTAGCAAATTCTTTCTTTTCTTCCTTGTACATAGATTGACTTGTACTGAAATTCACAATCCCATGTTTTCTCTTTTTTTCCTCGTCCTTAGTGCAAGTGGGTCTCTTTGAAACTGATATCTTAAGATGATATCAGCCCACAAACGCCCCAAACAGGTTGAAGCTAATACCCAATAAGAAGAGAGGTCGGATTTTGAGAAGTATGGGCTACTTATTCGGGTGGCTCTGGGTCCCATTTTGCACCTCAGAAATCCATTATTTCATTAGTAGTATTCTTTTTTTCAAAAACATTATTAGTATAATTTGTAAATCATCATAAAATTTTATATAAAATAGCAATATGGAGTTTTTTTTTAAATCAAACTATGAAAAAATTTATCTTTATAAAACTATGCATCTTATTCTCAATAATGCTTTTGAAGTAATAAAAATATTTTTTATAGCATTTTGATCAGAATACTTATATCATGGACTTAGCACATACAATACTAAATTTTCAATTGAATATATTTGGATTCAAATTTGAATTTAATTTATTGTTTTATTTTTTAATATAATATTTTTTTTGAACTTGGATAATTTTTTTATTGCGAATTGAAATGAATCTTCTTTGGACTTAAGGGAATTGAGAGGTTTATAATAATATAAATTATAATTAATAAATTGTGTTGATATTGTGTTTTTAATTGAAATTTAATGAAAATCTATTATTTTATGTGAATATGTGAAATCCATTTATTGAGTTAGGAGAAAAATTAAAATTTTGATGTGATAGAAATTTTGAAGGGAAAAAATAGTTTATTGAGATGTTTTAATGAGAAATGATAAAATTGAGAACAAATTCTTGGCCAAACATTGAAAAAAGAAATACTCTCTATGTAAAAATATATAAGATATTTTGATTTTTTAACACGTCTTAAAAAATACTATAATTTTTTAAATATATTAATTTATTATATCATACTTTTTAAAAAAAATTAAAACTAAATCATTTCTCTTTCTCCATTTAAGATTAAGAGGAATATTAAAAATAATCTATAAAATAACTTTAAAAAATTTTATATTTTGAAACAACAAATTTATTTATTTTATATATTTTAGTAGGTAAAGAGTATATTTTGGCTGCTATTAAATTGCTGATTAAGTATGTCCCACCTGTCCGTTTTTGTTTTTTATTTTTTTTATCAGTCCCCTCACCTGTCCTTGACAAATGATGCAATACAGGTAAAGCTCATTAATAGTGATGAGACTGGGAAATGGGTTTTCACATTAATAGCGACTGGACTATAAATTTCATATTTCAAATAATATAAAAATTAAATATAAATTTTGACATTAAAAAAGTTACTATAATAAAAAAATTATTATTAAAGTAAAATATTTTTATTATTAATGTCTCTAATAGTAAAATCACATAAGAATATAAATTTTTAAAATAATTTAGATAATACATACTTATTTTTTAAATTTCATTAATTTTTTTAATAGTAAAATTCATTAGTTTCGAATGTTTCAAAATAAATGAGTATATTATGTTAGACGGAAGATGGTAATGTGTTATATCATTTTAACATTATTTTCGTAATGAAATTTTCAAAATCAAGAAAACAATAGAAGTTCATGTTCAAACTTAATATATTGGAGAATTCTTAAATAAACATAATTTTCTTTTCTATTTTGTAATATTTGTGGCATTTACTATATTAAGAATATTAAATATTACACTATCTTCAATTTAATATTTTATAATTTATTAAGAACTTCACTCTTACCATTAAAAAATAACAAAAAAATCAACATATAATTAAACTACTACCAAATTGTCACTAAAATTGACATTTTATGAAATAAATTTAAAACAATTTTCCATGTGGAGAAAATATTGTATTGAAAATTGATACTGAAAATAAAAAAGTAATAGTTTAATTTATCTTGTGAAATTATTTTGGAAAGAAAAGTATATTTTTTTGACAATTATTATAAAATGAAAGGAATATTAACTAAAACATAGATTCTTCATTTAATTCCCAAAAGTCATACTCTGTATATTATGTTGTAGTAAAATTATTCTACCTATAATATGAGTTGCTCTAAAATTTTAATTTTAAAATATAAATTTCAACATATGTGTTTATAATATTTTCAAATATTATACATGTTCACTTTTGACTTTGGCTAAAAATTAAGAAAATTTATTAATTTTAATTAATTTACAAAATTATCCTTAAATTGTGGGATTCATGAATTAATATGATATAAATTTATTAAATTAAAATGATAAGAGATAGGAAATATGAGTTAGTTGTATATAAATATTTTAAATTAAAAAGGTTATTAATGAAATTTTAAATAAAAATATATTTATTTTAAAAAATAAACATTTAATTTTGAATAAATTAAAATATAAATATAAATATAAATATTCAATTTCGAACCAATATATTATATTTTATATAAAATATTGTACATATTATATTACTTAATTCATAAATATATTGGTTCTTAAAAAAAGTAATTATACTATAATTGTATCAAATAAACACAACAACTAACCCGCAAGGGCAACCGACAGTCCAAATATCTTTAGTGTTATTACTATGGCCCACTTTGACTTATAGATGGTTCTATGCACGAGTACACACCATAATTGTCCTCCAACCCCTACCCCACCTTGTCAATTGCAGATGACCTGGTCATTCGATTAATCTTAGAAGTAAGTGAGCTCTCATACATATAGGCTATAGCCGATTTTATTTTATTTTTTCAAAAAAACGTTTCTTCTTTAATTACATTATTATATATAGAGAGAGAAAAGAGTAGCTCCTTTTAAATTAATAAATAAATGTATTAAAAATTTATTGTAATTTGTAACGGATAATCTAAACACTATAAATTTAAAGAGAGAAAAGACACAATGAAAATATAATAAAATAAATAAACAATTAGATGAGGAAATGAGAAGTTAGGTAATTAGTATACAAAATTTTGAAGTAATAGGGATTATATAGACGTTTTTATTCCTTCTTCGAGGATCATCGCCTTTGGTGCCAATGGATATAAAAAGTTGTCCAAAAATGATTAAGGACATAAAAAAAAAAATTTAAAAATAGTTTAGTGATATATTTTCTAAAACTTTATAAAATTGTGTAGAATAGTTAATTAATTTCAAATAATAAATAATATTTTATAAATATAATATTTGTATTTTTCGACTACATTGATAAGTACTGAGAATATCTTAAAAGTTAATCCTCTTGTATACTATTTTCTTTAAATATTTTTCTCATTATAAAGTAATTTAAAATGGTTCAAAATAGCTTCATGCTTAACCATAGAAAAGTGTTGGACATAGTGTAATATGTCATTTTCAAAATTCAAACAGACATTTTTTATAAAAAGGAAAAAGGAAAAAATAATCACCGTTAGTTCAAAGACCAAAAGTCAAGCATTGTATATTATTTATAGTGGTCCATTGGACTCAAGATATGTAGTTTGGGGTTAGGAGGATGGAATGGAAGCAGATCAAATTGGATTTCAGATGATACCCTTTCCAATGGATACAAAGTTTATCGGAGAAGTGGATAGAGATTGAATGTAAGAAAGTTTTGTATCCAATTTGTAGCTATTCGCACTTGTTTCATACAGCTATATATTTACATGTATTTTTAATTAGCTTTTATTAATTACTTATATTTATTTAGATGAATTATATATACTATAATTATTTTTATTAAGTTAAATAAATATTATTAAGAATTAAATATAAAATATTACATATTAAAATAAAAAATCACATTAAATAATATTTATCATTACACAAGACATTTAGAAAATATATTATTCACTTAAAATAAAATTTGATAAAGATGGTCAAAATAGACTGATTTGATAAATTGCACATATTTATAATCGTAGGTTCAAATCAATATCATATGTTTATTTTTTGCACTTGTTACTTTGAGTACCAATTAATCAGAGGGATTTTATGATCAATGGTAAGAACAAAAGTTTATAATTGGAATATTAGTTCTAACAAATTGGTTGCTATAAGAATAAGTCTTCTTGAAAAAGGGATATAAAATTATATTTTCAACATCTTTATAAAAACATATCACTAAGGAATCAAATAAATTGTTGACATATAAATTTGTTATGCAAATTCAAGTTTAACTAAGAAATAATGTTAAACAATTGTTATAACGTGTCAAATTCTCGTGATAATACTACAAATTCATCATATTTTTGCATTATGATACCTGTGTGTTCATATATATAAACTTTTATCTCGAATCTCAATGTTATGCCATATAATAGTTTTAAATGAATAAGAATAACATATATCGTTTCAAAATTGTCTTTGTGTGTTGATTAAACAACAACATCGACTAATTAATCAATCATTACCTCCTCCATATATTACATTAATGTTTTGACAAGCTAACATTTTCCATATTTCAAGTATAGCTTCAATATAAAATTAATTGTTTACAAGGTTGGTTCTACAAAAAAGATCAATGGTTTTTAACATCTTTGTTGATAAAATATTTGTAAAAGTACATTATGTTATAGGTGTTAAAGTGTCTTTCATTTTATGTTTTGAAGTGCTTTTCGTTATGTTGAAGTGTCTTCTATTCTTTGTATTAAAGAAAAATAATAATAAGTTTTTATTTTAATAAGTGAAAAATAAGAAGTGAAATGATAAATTTTGAGTTAAATAATTAGGGTTTTATGTCAAATAACATTCTTTATATATAGAGAGATAGAACACACAATATATATTATATACTTTTTTCCATTTGATATTTTGTCATATTTTTCAAACCGATTTGAAAAAATGGCATATAAACTATTTTTTTATTTTGTCTAATTTTTAACATGGTTTGAAAAAATGGCATATCAATTTTTTTTACCATTTTGTCCACTAAATTCAAACTGTGTGTAAAATTTGACAAAATAGAAAAGATAAGATGTGATATATATATATATATATATATATATATATATATATATATATATGTGTGTGGGTTTACGCACACGCACGCGCATGTTATATCTCTATATATAGAATATGTTATTTGATAAAAAAAATCATTACTATTCAATACGAGAATAATCATTTCACTTATTATTCATCTTCACTCATTCAAATAAATTTTTATTTTTTATTCTTATTCTTCTTAGTTTCTTTACAAAATGGATAATGTAATTTGTACATTTAAAAATTATTATTCTTTACCATTTAATGCATTGACAAAAATATATCATATGAGAATGTAAAAATTATGTTTTATAATGTCGAAAATAATGTCCAAAAATATTAGATGCTTAATTAAAGCTATTGCTTGGCTAAGTGGTGATTATTTATCTACTCTTTCCAAACATATGTCTGATTTGGGTAAAAGTAATTTTACCAACAAAATGAGAGGTAAGAGATTAGATGTTTATAGATTTGACAGATAGAACTACAATACAAAATATCATTCCCTTTGATATTATATATAAATCGGAAAGATAAAATTATTTTCATAAAAAATGAATTGAGCAAGAATCATTTGATGACATTTGATTGATAATTGAAACATATTATTGTGGAAGTGTACAATGATATCTTCTAAAATTGTGAAATAAATTCAAAGATGAGGAACAACTATAGTCCAGTTAATTTTACTTTAAATGATCATGTATGCAAGTTTATACAAAAACTTGATAAGGAAAAAACTAAATATGTAATATGAATGTATTTTATGAAGTTTGTTGATGTAATATATTTGAAATTTTATTAATGTATTTTTTATACATTTTATATTTATTTTATGCATTGATTAGTTTTTACATGTATATTTTGAAGCGGGTGGAAATAGAGGATTTTGCATATCTACGAGGATTTTGTGTACTCGTTATGATTTAATTGAACAAAGTTGGAAGTTTAGTTCAACTTAAATTTAAACCGAGCTAAGTTTTAATTTATAAATTTAATTTGGATCAAGACATAAAAATAATTCTTTTAGTATAAATAAGATAAAACTAACAATTATAACATATAACTTTATTAGTTTAGTATAAGATCAAATGTATCATTTGAATTTTAAAAAGAATTAAGAACCACTTATGTATTTATTACTCTATCTATTTTTCTCTCTCTCCATATATATATATATATATATTCCTTTTGTATATTTTACCTTCCTATAACAAAATTATAATTATAATATTTGTTTGTATATATGAGTTTATAAGTTCTTAATTGGCGTGTTAAAATCAAATGTAATTAAGCAATAAAAAAAGGAGTATTAATAAGAATTTACATATTAATAAAATATAAATTCATCATGTTTAAGAGGTCATTTGTGAAATATTTATTATTTTTTTAAAGTGAATATTCATAATTTTAATTTTTTTTAAAATAAAAAATAAATGTTTAACTTTAAATGTTTTTTTAAAAGTCTGGAAATGAGAGAAAACTACTAGTTGTTTATCCTTAGAGGGGAGACTAACATCTAGTTTAGAAATATGAGAATTAAGGGGGGAAATAGATAGAAAAAAAAGGACAAAAATGAATGATTTTTTTAAAAAATATTACATGTTCTTTTTTAGATAAGAACATTTGATATTTAGAAATTCTAATCTAAAAAGAATATATAAGATTAATATTTCCTTTGACTGGAGTATATTTGTTTTTAAATATAGGTAATTTTTTCTATTTTATCTTTTTTTTCCATAATAATGTTATTTATTTATATATTTTATCTCAATTGTCTTGTACATTACTTATAAAAGGAAAATTATGAATTTCAATAAAATACACATTTAATAATTAAAAGTATTATAAAAATTAAAAAAAATTCTTTACATTCGACCACTAATATTAATAATTAATAAATGAAGAGAATGTTTTAAAAAGAAATAATGAGAAGAAAATATTACGCGTTCTAAATAATGAGAAGAAAATAAAGGTCCTAAGTGATGTAGTGAAATAAATGATCGAGTGGTAAATACTATTTTTTATATGCATGTGATCAGACGTGTGGTGAGACGATAAGTCTGAATTTTGCGTGGATAAATTTTCACGAATTAATTTACAATTCGTCTGGTTAAAAAATATCTGATAGCTTATAAAATAACAAAATCAAATGACACGTTCTGCGCTGGACCTTGGTACAGCTTTTGATTAATATACCTGATCCTTTTGATTAAAAAAAAACAAGAAAAGACAAGTACACTGCCCCTGGCGATTGTCTTATAAGAGAACAACCTTTCCTGCCCAATAAAAATGTGTGCATTTTCCCATTATTAATACTACAAATTTAGTAGTAAGTAGAAAGTAAAAACATCATCGTTGGCTGTGGAATTATTGAACCAGTTCAACTGTATTTATATATAAAAAAGCTGTATTTATAATACGGCGGCCATTCTCGGCCTCTTGAATAGCAAGTTTCAGTCACTACTGGTCTGGTCTTCAATTTCAACATCTCTCCAATTTTCACTGTCAAATTGAGTTTGATTAAGTTCTTGATTTAATTATCATTTCATTACATGTGTGTTTTTGGGTTGTTTTTAGATTGGAGAATTTGGTAATGAAATGATCAATTGGTGATTCTTGAGGATTTGAAAGCAGTTCTGAAAAATGGAGAATAGAATAGCTGGACGTCTTCTTGGACCAGAGATTCATGGCTTCCGAACTATGGAAGGTAGTTTTGTATGAACATGGGTTCTGTCTGTCTGTCTACGTTTCTAACTTTCTGCGCTTTGTAACATTTTCTCTTTTCTGAGCAAGGTTTTGGCCTTTTTTGCCTTAGGTTTTTTTTTTCTTTTAAAATTTCTCGAGAACTCTGCATCTCTCTGATTGTTTCTTTTGGTGGGTTTCAGTTCAGGGAATTCGTATCTGTATGTTCTTTTTGAAAGTTTTTGTCTTCTTTTGTTTGGGACTTTGAAGTCAACTCTTTTGAGGTTTTGCCGTCGGAAATTCTGATTTAGGGTTTGTGCTGGTAAGGCTGAGCAAATGTTAAGTTTTTGAGTTGTTAATTGTAAATTTTCTATCAAGGTTGAATTTTGTTTAGGCAATGGAAGATGTACAAAGGTATATTTTAGGACTCGCGAGGAATATGTGAATTTTAGCCTTGCTGTCCAAAGTATGAATTGCTGTTTGACTCTGAAGATTTGTTTGTAACACACTACTAACAGGCTCCACTCTCTTTACTTGGCATGCTACGTGATAAACTATTTTCTTAAACTGATGAAGAAACTTATACAAGAGTAAACCAAAACTATTACTTCTTTTTTCGGAATCCTTTTTGACAAGCACAATTTGAAATTCTAGAAGAATTTGTAAGCTGTTTCTAGATTCCTAATGATAGTCTTAATCCATAAGCCCTGAGCTTCCCAATGGAGCAGCGTGAAGAAAAAATATGCCAAGCCAGTATCTCCTCTTTGCAATCCATTTTCCTCCTTACATTTTCACAACTTCACTCCCTACAACATTTGGGTTTGCCATGACTATATTATATAAATATTGATTTTTTAAGTGCTAGTTGCCATTCCTTTATAACCTGCACAGTTTCACTCTTTTGGTGATGCTTATTCATGCAAATACATAGCTCATTTAATCCTTTTTAATGTTTTACTTGGCCACATTGGCAGATTTAGACATTTCTAACGTACTGGAGGAAGCCAAGACAAGATGGCTCAGACCGAATGAGATTCATGCAATACTATGCAACCACAAGTATTTTAATGTCCAAGTCAAGCCAGTTACTTTACCGACAAGTATGTTTAAGGGGGGAAATAGGAGAAATATAGTGTCCATGTCAAGCCAATGAATTTCTTGCACTCTACCAGAATGAATGCTGAAACTCATATGGAAAAGTTACTGTAGCCATTCTCTAACAGTTAAAGCTATTGCAACATTGTAGGCGGAACAATGGTGTTATTCGACCGTAAGATGCTCAGGAATTTTCGGAAGGATGGCCATAACTGGAAGAAGAAAAAGGATGGAAAAACTGTCAAAGAAGCACATGAACACTTGAAAGTAAGGTTTGAACTATTGTAGCTTCAACAGTGACGTCCAGTGCTAACTCTGCTAGAATTCATAATGCTGTTTGTGTAAGATTGAGACATTTTAAAATTATAAAATGTACTTGTAATTTTATGCACACTAGTTAATTTCTTGTATACAAAGATCTTGTGTCATCATCCAGGTGAGGGAAGATGCTGTGCATACAATAGAATCTTTTGCACATTCTCATAGAAAATGGTGCTAGTCAATGAGGGAGATGCTCACATTCCATGACGTGATTGATTGTATTTTGTTTTGAAATGTATATAGAGAAGGATATTGAGAATGTATGAAAAGAAGTCTACCCAAAGTGATTTCCTCATGTACGACATTCATGTTTTTAGATGTCATCATCAACATAATCTAAATACTTGACTGCCTGTCAACCTTATTTCCAAAATATGCAGAAGTTTCAGTATTGAGAATGCAGTGTCTTGTGTTCTATATAAAGGAGTTTGAAGTTCATTATTTAACCTCCATTCTTTTTGTTACTACCATCTGTTTACTTCCTGAATGTTTTTACTCCAGTGAAGTGGAGAACAAATTCTATTTTTGCTTCAATAACTTATATCCATGACGCAAAACCAAATAGGTTCAAAGTTGCCAACTTTTGCATCCCTTTTGTATGTTAAAACTGCGTTGTTGACTTGCTGGGAAATAATAGTGGTAAAATTTTCTAGTGAATGGTGGTTTGGGGAATAAAAGCTCAAAATCATGAGCTTCCCTGCTTGTGTTTGTGTTTTGTTTTGTTGTTAGTTTTTTGTTTTCATTTATTTTTTCTTTTCATAGGGATAGAGTATATATTTTTGTAGTTGCTTATTAGAGTGAAGGCTTACCTTTATGTCCTCTTCTCGGGTGCATTTTGTTTCTATCGATTGAATGGAGAAACTTACTTCTATCATTCTCATTCAATAAATTTTACTTACTCAACCTATCATTTTGTAAATGAAATTAGATCCAAACTGAAAATTTTGCTCTTGAATTTTGTTTCATATCATGGCAGGTTGGAAATGAGGAAAGAATTCATGTATATTATGCACATGGAGAAGATAACCCAACCTTTGTTCGTAGATGTTACTGGCTACTTGACAAGTATGAAACCCTTTATTTAGTAAGATTGTAGCACTTGGTTAATCAACTTATTTTGCATCTCATCATTTCTATCATTGGGATGATGAACTTTCTTATGGACTATGGCATGACCATAATGCATTTGATCTGGAATCTTTACTGATTAGAGTATTGTATTTGTATCTTTACTAATTGAAATATTGTGTCAGGTCGCTGGAGCACATTGTCCTTGTACATTATCGTGAAACTCAAGAGGTTTGTTTCTGACCCAATAAAAATGCTGCATAGTAACTATACTCTGGAATTCTTATGGTATGGAGAATCCTATTTTATCATTTTTTTTGGAAGTTGAATTAGCAAATAATATTTTTGAATCATACTAATAGCAGAAAATCACTGAGCTTGAATCTTCAACTACTTCCAGATGGACATTGCTTAGTATGGAACCATTCAGTTCATGACCTGAGTCTTTCATGTTGACACGCCATTTATGTTGAAGATGAAATTAGCTGGGTACTGGACAAAATTAATCATAGCAAATTGGGTTCTCATCAAATTGTTCAGCTTGAAAGTTCTACTTATTTTAATGTGCAAAGCATGTCTTAAAAAGTAGTTTTTGTGTTTTCTAGTTGTCCAGTCTTGTGAAAACATTTGACTGGTGGTCAGTATGGAGTAAGATTGATGTGTTGCTCTCTTATTTCTTCCATCACCTCTACCAGCTCAGTCATGATTTTAGTTTTGTTTACTTGTGTGTCCTATGGCACTGCAAACTTTTTATCTACCAGGTTTTTGCACTTAGAATTGCTTAATATTGTATTTTTTGTCATACTTTTCTCATTGGAATTAGTTTACTTATAAGAAGGGATTTTTTTTGGGTTGCACATTCTTCTTAAAACAGTAAGCAATTAGAGAAAATTTCATTCCCTTTATCTTTTTGTTCACCTTCAACTTGTATTGATGATGCCTGGTGAATTTGAAGTTTTTACTCTCTACTAGGATTCTTTTACAACTTCTCCTCATACCAAATTTACCTTACCTAATCTTACACTGTTATGTATGTTGTCGGACTTGCAGGTCCTAGCATACTGCAAAGCTATATTTTCTCTTTGCTTCAATCTTCAGGAGAACTTCTTTTAATTAAATAATCCATTATAAATGCGAGTTGCAGGTTACTCCAGCAACACCTGGTAATTCAAATTCAAGTTCAGGGAACTCTGACCCATCTGCATCTTGGGTTATATCTGAAGAATCTGATTCCGTACTTGACCAGGCTTACTGCTCTAGCCAGAGAGCTGATTTAGGTGACGAAAATTATCAAATTCTTTAAATGAGATTTTGTCTTATTTCCAGTGAGAATTCTCATTTTTGTTTCAAGAGTTGCCAGCATAATAACTGCTCCGTAGATGCGAGACATATATATTCAAGGTCTTTCTTGATGAACCTGTGATTGAGTGTACTAAATTACCAGACCATATTCCTTTGAAAGTCTTTAATCTGTTATGCAGCAAAGAGAGATGATGTATCTTTGGTCAAGAATAAATGGTCAGAAAAATCAAGATGCACATTTGTTAGGAGAATATTATCCAAGATGAAAAAAATTTGTGAATTGCTAAAATCTGCTTTACTCCAGTCTCCTGCTGTAGCGAGATTATTTTGTTTCTTCTTCCTTTAAGTCAAATAGCAAGCATGAATTTGTGCTTGCTCATATTTATATTGGTATCAATTTGCCTTTGAGCCTGAAGTTTAAGAAATAAAATATATTTGGAAGATGAGTTTTTTCTGTTGAAAGTCCTTTGTGCTTCATAATTTGACAGCTCTTAATCAGAGATCAAATATCAAGGATCATGAATTGAGACTTCATGAGATTAACACGCTAGAATGGGATGAACTTTTGCTGTCCGATGATTCAAACAGGCGAATTACAACTCAAGAAGGTAAACTAAAACTGATTACAACACTGACTGGAACATCCATTAGAACATTGATCATTGCTTTGCTTTATGATGATAGCGGGAGTATATTCAGTTGGACAACCATATCACTACGACATACATGGTTACAGAATCAATGTAAGTTGAAAATTGTATATAAATATGATGACATGGAATCCAATACATTCTTTTATGTATATCTTTAGTTTTTTCTTAGTATTCTATTTTGTTCTGTTGTCTGCTACTCCCTGTGTATCAAATATCATGTCAGTTTTAGACATGATATGCGAATTAAGAAACTACTGACATCTAATAAAATTTTAGACGTCGTTTCATTTTGACCTTTACTTTTGATGTAAATTGGCTTTCACTCTGTCCTGCAAACTCTCTTGTTACTGGGACATTGGCCCAATCCTGTTTGGGGCAAGTTCAATTGTGTGGAAAGAATGAACAGGAGAGAAAACCACTGGTTTCATGTTTAATTCTTTGTGCTAGTCCTTTATCCCTATTCTATGCAGTCCTGTGTATACCTGCCATATTTTCTAAACACAAGTCTGTACCACACTAAATGTACATGCGTGTGTATTATATATTATATTCTCCAATGTGAAAGAGGGTTAATGTGACAATTCTGTTGGTTTTTGTCTGGAAGGCTCGACTCTGGTGCATTAGTTACATAACTTTTCTTTTTCCAAGGATGTTGTCTATAATATCAAATTGTTCCTTGGAAATATTTGATGTCTTTAAGAACACTTCTGTTGATTTCCAGGCAAAAAGATTTTGGTATTCCTTAGTCAATTTGTTTAAAATTATTGCGGTTTTCGTCTTACATTAACTTTGTCCTTAAACGAAGTTTCTTTACAATAGGGGAAAAAGAAAAGAAAAGAAAAAAAAGATTTACCCAGAGGCAGATAATTTTGAGCCTTTCCTTATTCTTGGCCAACACTTTGTGCACTAGTGTCAGTCAAACTTTTGGTTTCATGGTATACCCATCTATTTGATTATGGAATTCTGTTACTTTAGCTAAATCTTTTATTGGAATGGTCTAATCTTATGTTGGCTAAGTATAAAACTGGATGATCATTGATCTTGTTGATTGATGGCAATAACTCCCACAATTACCCCTTGCAGAGTGACACTCTCTCGGCTAACAAATTACCTGCAGAAAGTTATTTGGAGAATTTACCTGGGCAAATTTCTTTGGGCAATTCTGTTAACTTCAATGTGCCGACCAGTGTAGGCCCTCTAGCTGGGGGAGGCCAAATAACTTCAAATCCACAAAGGGATTCTGGGATGATACCAATGGGTACAAGCAATTCATTAGAAAATCCTATCAAGGATGGCTTGCAAACTCAAGACAGTTTTGGAAGGTGGATAAATGATATCATTACTGATGATTCTCCGGGGTCAGCAGATATGACTCTTGAATCTTCAATCTCAACTAGCCATCAATCTTACACTACTCCGTACATGGGTCCTAATTTCTCCTCTGTGGTAGAGCAGATATTCTCTATTACTGATATTTCACCTTCATTTGCTTCCTCAACTGAAGAAACAAAGGTTTGTTTATGCCCTGCTATTCTTCTTGCCAATTGTTGCTTTTATACGTTTCAAGTCCTGTCATAGTAAACATGTCTAATGAGGAAGCCACTTATTTCCTGCAAATTTTTATGGATGAAAATTGGGTGTACTTGGACAATTTTTCTCTTTTTTTTTTTATTCTTTTCTTCTTGTCCTCTTCTCCTCACCTTCAAAAGTTAATTTTTCCCAAGAAACTGTCTCCAAAACTGAATATTTAAAATTCCAACATATAAGACCCACATTACACATTAATAATAATGTGTAATTATACATTCTTAAATAATTTTAAATTTTAATTTTCATGAATTCACTACTTTAGTAATTATTTTTAATAATTTATTGGCATAATGAAACCCAATTAATATCAAATCATACGTCAAATTAAAAAAAATAATAGATCTTATCCAGTTTTTTTTAATAAATTCTCAACATAAACACGAAACTCAGAAACTTGACGGCTTGTTGAAGTGCCTTTTGTTGAAAAAAATATTATTTCAATATCTTGATAGAAGGGGAAAGACATCTCTCCCCCCCTCTTCTGTCTCACTCTGTAAGGTGAAGCTCAGTTCCAGTGGCCTTAGGCCTGTAAATCAGAATACAGAAAATAATTCCTTTGAATCAAATTGAAATATCACACAGAATCATTTTTTCTTTTTTACTCATGTAGCTGCTTTCATGTGAAGCCATGCTAATGCAGTTCTTGTGTTTCTAATATTTTGTTATTTCTTCCAATACTTGACACTATGCATCTTTTTCTGTTTCTACATGCAACCATCATGTTGAGCAAATTCTTTTTCCTGTGAAACCAAAATTGGCCAACATTTGCTGCTCTTTCATTTTGAGAAAGACTCTAGTATGTGCTCCTTTTCTCATTTCACAGTATAATGTTTTGGTTTAAGTGATCAGATTTCAACAACCTTCTACAAACATTAAGGTTGTCTCTTGTTTATGAAAAAATCTGTCGGCTAACCTTTTACAACAGATATTGAATGCGATCATTTAAATCTTTTATTTATGATATCAGTTGTAGCCATTTTATCCTGAATCCTGAACTTTCAAATTTGGAGCATGCCTGAAAATTCAGTTAATATTTTGATTTTCGGAACTTTGTCCATTATTTTACAAATTATGAAATGGTTCTTGTTAAGCTGGTTCAATTTATTGATCTCTAGTCACTGCTCTTGCAGATCTTGGTGGTTGGATTTTTCCGTGAAGGACTTGCAGATCTTGTCAAGTCCAATGTCTTCTGCAACTGTGGAGATGTTTGCTCTCCTGCTGCAGTTGTCCAGCCTGGAGTATTTCGTTTTATCGTTTCTCCTCAAGCGCCCGGAGTTGTAAATCTTTTCTTGAGTTTTGATGGCCACAAACCCATCAGTCAAGTGGTGACATTTGAGTTTCGAGCTCCTCTAGTTCAACACAACTTCATTTCTTCAGAGGATAAGCCTAACTGGGAAGACTTTCAAGTACAGCTTAGACTTGCTCATTTGCTCTTCTCTACATCTAGGACCTTCGATGTGTTATCCAGCAAGGTATCTCCACATAGCTTGAAGGAAGCCAAAAAGTTCGCTCACAAAGCCTCAATTATTACAGATGGTTGGGCTTCTTTGGCTAAATTAATAAAGGCCATGGAAATCTCGTTCTCGGAAGCTAAAGACTGCTTATTTGAGCTGACTTTGCAGAACAGGCTATATGAATGGTTGATGGAAAGAGTACTAGAAAGATGTAAAATCACAGAGCGTGATGAACAAGGTCAAGGGGTGATCCATTTATGTGCTATCCTTGATTATACATGGGCTGTCTATCCATTTTCCTGGTCTGGGTTGTCATTGGATTATCGAGATAAGTATGGGTGGACAGCCCTTCATTGGGCTGCATATTATGGAAGGTATACTTGTCCTTAATCATGTTAGCAGTCATATTCTTCCAGCTGTTGGTTTTGCTTTTGATAATCCTTTTTAATGCCTTACACGCTATGCACATTCCCTGGTTTTTTACTAGTTATTGTGCAAAAGAGGAATATATTTTAAATTAGATTGAGGGAGCACATTTTCTTTTACCTTTATATGCTATTTTCATGGGCTTGGTGATATTGGACATTAGTAGTTATTTCAAGTGTATGCATTGTTTATTAATGCAAATATCATTCTAGGGAAAAAATGGTCGCGAAACTCCTTTCTGCTGGAGCAAAAGCAAATTTAGTGACGGACCCCACTCCAGAAAACCCTGGTGGGTATACTGCTGCTGACCTAGCATCTAAAAATAGTCATGATGGTTTGGGTGCATACCTAGCTGAAAAGGGTCTAGTTCAACACTTTGAAGCAATGACATTAGCTGGAAATGTCAGTGGTTCACTGCAGACTGCAACTACTACTGATTCAATAAACCCTGGAAACTTCACCGAGGAGGAGATGTATCTGAAGGATACTCTGGCAGCTTATAGAACTGCAGCTGATGCTGCAGCTCGTATACAGACTGCTTTCAGGGAGCATTCTCTCAAGGTACGGACAAATGCTGTTGAGTCATCCAATCCAGAGGTTGAAGCTCGCAACATTGTTGCAGCAATGAAAATTCAACATGCTTTCCGCAACTATGAGACACGGAAAAAAATGGCAGCTGCTGCGAGGATCCAATATAGGTTTCGTAGCTGGAAGATGCGCAGGGAGTTTCTCACCATGCGTCGACAAGCCATTAGAATTCAAGTAAAGCCTTTCTCGTGTTTGTGGAATTTCATGTTTATAGCGTGTTTTTGTTTCTGGGCATAAGCAACTAAAATACGAAAGCTATTGATGTTCTTTTTATCGTCTGGGAAGCTATTGAAGCTTACTTTGTTTTTTGAAAGTATAATTATTCTCTTTGATTGTGTTGCTTTCTGTAGGCTGTCTTCCGTGGTTTCCAAGTTCGGAGGCAATACCGAAAAATTGTTTGGTCTGTTGGAGTGCTCGAGAAAGCCATCCTGCGCTGGCGTCTAAAGAGGAAAGGATTCCGCGGACTTCAGGTTCAACCTGAGGAAACTATCAAAGATCAGACTCAAGAAAGTGATGCAGAAGAGGGCTTCTTCCAGGCCAGCAGGAAACTGGCTGAGGAGCGTGTTGAGAGATCCGTTGTAAGAGTACAAGCCATGTTCCGCTCAAAGCGTGCTCAGGAAGAATATGCAAGAATGAAATTAGCATATAATAGTGCAACGGTATATATCACTTTTTTTTACTTGCACTTTTTCTGTATTCCTTTTCTTCTTTGTATGTTCAAACTTCGAATTTGAACCTATCCAACCTTACACTGCTTTTGAATGGTTTTGTTGCAGTTGGAATATGAAGAGCTTCGGAATCCTCATGGAATGAGAGAAGATTAACTGATGAGGTTTTCCGTTTTGCTGATCCATGTCGATATTTCCTGTCTGAGGAAAAAGCATTAAGAGTGCTTGCTGGCTTAATGATTATGTTAGTGACAGGATATGAATAATTGTACATTTGTAAAGCAGTAGATTGAGATAGACCTCTTGATTTGGCCCTTGAATATTTTTATGGAAAATGAGAGCCTTTCAAGCATTTCACTGACAGTCCCCTCGTGTTTTGGTCGCTCTTTACCCATCTTAAAATCCAAATATATGTTTTGAAGCTTCAGTGTATGTTTGGGTAGAGGTTTTTGAGGGTTTTTTTAATTTTTTTTTTAATTCAGCTTTTCAAAAGTCTAAATAATAAAATCTTTGTTGGAGGAATGTAGTTAGTTGTTTTTTAAAAAAATATTGAATTTTTTGTACTATTGATTAAATTAATAATAGATTAAGGAGTTTATTTTTTCTAAAATTATCATTAAACTAATAAATTATGAAGGATATAATTATATTTTAATTTAGATAAAATGATTATTCATAAAAGTTCACATTTTTGCGCTGAGTTAAATAGATGATAAGTAGACAAAGCCCTATTGAAAATATAAATGTGCTTTTTGTCCAAATAACATCAAACTTCATTTTTTTTTTTTTAAAAAAAAAGCTTCAACCTGCTCAGGCGTGTATTTTACGTACTTGCCATTGTCCATTATTGCTGATCTGTTAGAATTGCCATCATCACCGCCGCTCAACTCAATTCTAGAAAGCGCACAAACAAAAAGAAGGATTTTCCAAAGAAAAACCATCCCAACAAGCCTTTAACTTCTTCTTCTCCCTCTGCTCTATCTTCACAACGGAGCAGAAGTGGTGACTAAAGCCTTTAGCAAGCAAAAATCAATAAAGAGCTCAACATCTCTCCTTTTTCTTTTGTGTGATTTTTACTTGTGATTATATATATATATATATATATATATATCGATACTATTTTGTTATGAAAAAGGAATCTAAATGAAAAACAAATTGTAAAATCAGATAACCAGTTTATAATGTTATAATGTATCCTTCTGATTGCATAGATTGTTCTGTATCGGAAGTTAGAGAAGTGAGTTATGTAGAGAAACTGTTTGATAAAATGACTGAGAGGAATTCGATACCTTGTACTGCTTTTAGAGAAACCTTTGATGATCTACCTTCTTGTGCTAATTTCGTTTTTTGGAACAGATAAATGAGAATGTCTGTTAGCTTCCAGATTACTTTTGTAAATATAAAATACTACTCCATTGCGCTGATGTGAAATAAGTACATTCAGGAAATGTAGTAGTATTTATACATTCGGGATATCGATTAATAAGTCCATTTTCAGTTTCTATATAAAAGTATGATCGATATTTGTGAGTTAGAGTTTATGTATGTTCTTTGGTTAGCGCGATCATTTCCATGATTTTCAGTTGTTTTTTAGGTGATGTTTTTTGTTCCTTTTTATGTAAATGATTTGATTTCTCTGTAATGGATTGTGTATATTTTGCTGTAAATGAGAGATTGCAGTTCCAAAACATAAATTCTAGGAGAGAGTTTTATTTGTAACGGTGTGCCTTTATGATTACATTGAATAGATAAAGAGAAGATTAGTTTGACTACATGTACTACGATGCATAGGAACCTGTCACTTTAATTGAAAGGAACCATTTTGAGCATCCTGAAGCAGAGAACAACAGAGAAAGCTGAAGAGTGGATGTTGTCATCCAACGAAAATTATAACCTACAAACGGATTAAACAGGTAAACATTATAAGTACCTCCTCTTTGATGAGTTGTGTGAATTCAATGTTGTTGGTGTGTGGATGTCATTTTAACCTGTAGAAATTCTAATAATTTATATGAATGTAGAAAGTACATGCATATTGAGAATAGAAACAAAAAGATCATTACGGACTGAAATTTTACAATCTTATATACATATAATGCTAGTCAGACCAGACCATCATAACATTGCCAACCTCTCCATGTGTCTGGAAGTCTGCTGTCTAACATCTACCAAAGGAAAAGACACCAGCAGAATTTGTAGAAAATCAGAATAAGATGATTTTCAAAATATAAATCAGAATAAGATTGTAACTGCATTGTGTGAAGCATATGAGCACTACATCCTAAGTGACTTTACCGCATGGCATGACCGTAGATCAAGTGTATGCATGGGAAATCCTATAGCTGATGCATGTACTCCGAGAGAAGATTACATGCAATGGTTCTTAAAGAAGACTCAGGTGTTAATTGGGAATTCGGAGAGACAGGATCATCAACCCTTAGGTGGTAGCGCCGCTCTGTTGGTATGAATGAACGTTTTTATTATTACTTGCATTTCAAGCTTAGATTCAAGAAATGACTCTAATTCCATGTTTTGTGATTCCTACAGGCTTCAGCTATGCAAGAGATTGTGAGTTTTGCTTCAAGTCGCACTCCACATGCATCTGAGGAGGATCAAGATGCTTTTGCTTTTATCAGCGATAAGGGCAATGCAGTGCTTACAAAGATTGGATACTCGGCCCCTACACGCTTGTCTCAGATAACAGGAGTTGCCCCGGATGAGGTAGATGCAAGAGCTACTCCAGATGAGGTAGAAGGACTTGTTGGGCTAGAGGTAGAAGAGACAATTAGTATAGATTCGCCTATTCTAGCTACACAGGTTGATGATCCCAAACAGGATGATGATTGCATTGCACAACGCGATTTGAGTCCATTGGGTGCTGTGAGCTTGAGAAAGAGACAGCATGAGGTTCAGATTCCTATATTGTGGCCTTTTGATGGAGTCCTCACCCATGACTGGGTTATGGAATTAAAGAACGTGTTTGAATGGGGTTCTAGAGCTATACAACCTTCAGAATTCCCTTCTATGCTACCATGGGAGGTATTCGATAGGCTTGTATTATCAGCAGCAGAAATTTTGCACAAAGAATGTAATTGCGTGAAAATTGATGGATTAGGTGAAGTTTCAAAGGTTATAGTTGTTGGAGACATCCATGGTCAACTGCATGACTTACTGCGTTTATTTGAAAAGGCTGGATATCCTTCAAAAAATCAGGTTTTTGTGTTCAATGGAGATTACGTGGATCATGGCGCATGGGGCCTTGAAACCATTTTATTGTTGCTGGCATGGAAGGTAAAACGTATTATACAATTGACTTTCTCTAGAGCTGCTCGTTTTAAGTGTGTTTGTCCTAAAGATTGTGCCTTTTGCTGTGAAATGAATTGGGTGAGAATTGGCAAATGCTGAGTGCATATTGTTTTCTAGTTAGTTATTTAGTTATCTTAAATGCTAGGTAGAGTGACATACTTACGTTATTAATTGCTAAGAAAAAACTTCATAGGTTCTTTTCGACATTAAGAGTTTCTCTACATTTTATAGGACTTAATTTAGTATAATATTTATCTTTTCTATTTCTTTTATTGTTTCTTAATTATACTCTCGTGATTAGTATTATATTCATTTGCATTAGATGGTCTAGTATATTCAACATGTCGGATGAGTGACTTATGAACTTTTGGGTTGATTACTATATACTTCCTTAGACATGGTGAGTTGAGAGCACACATAAGAGTACTGCTATCTGGTACATAGTCTCTTGATGGTGAAGCTGCAATAGTTTCCTCATATGACCTGTAACAGAGTTGGTTGGTTTTTCTTCTGATTGACAATGTAGTTGGTTTCATGGTGGGTGACACTGGAGACAGTAATATCTTCTAATAATAATTCATGAGCTTGTACAGCTTACTAGTTCATTTATCTGGTCTATCTTTTCTGCTTGTACGTTTCCCCTTTAAGGTGAATGCAAATGTACATTTCCCTTTAATTGCATTGTAAGTAAGAGGTTAAGCATACATAACAAACAGTTTCATGCTTGATTGCAAAAGATATATTTATACCTCTAGCTTTATCAATATATTTAGTCTGATCTTAGAAATGAATTTGACTCTTCTACTACATCTTCCTCCATATTATCTGAGGTACTATGATTTGTTTTTTATCATTGCTTTGTCAAGATATATGGCATTGGAAATATGGCTAGCTTATTTATGCACAAATTGTAATTTGATATTTATGATTTGATATATATCCTCCATACTAGGTTCTTTTACCGAATGAAGTCTTTCTTCTTCGTGGAAACCATGAGTCGGAGTATTGTGCTTCAATGTATGGCTTTGCTGAGGAAGTGTCCATTAAGTACGGAGTTAGAGGAAATGATGCCTTTCATAAGTGTTTAAGTTGTTTTCAAGAGCTTCCTCTTGCTTCCATAATTGCTGGACGGGTTTTCATGTGTCATGGAGGACTTTTTCGGTCAAAAAGTTATAAAGGAAAGAAGAAATGCAGAAATTCTTTCTCTCTTGGCTCGTTGGAAGAGCTAGCTAAAGTTAAGAGGTTTGTGCTTGATCCTTCTCGGAAGGGTCAAAATTTGATTCTTGGTGATATCCTCTGGTCCGATCCTTCTATGGAGCCAGGTCTTTTCAAAAACAAGAAAGGGGTGTA
This sequence comes from Apocynum venetum, assembly GCA_019593545.1. Classification (NCBI taxonomy): domain Eukaryota; kingdom Viridiplantae; phylum Streptophyta; class Magnoliopsida; order Gentianales; family Apocynaceae; genus Apocynum; species Apocynum venetum. The sequence continues at coordinate 5,292,339 of SRSM01000127.1, forward strand.
GGTCTTCTGTGGGGTCCAGATTGTACTGAAGAGTTTCTTAAAAAATCTGGTTTAAAGGTGAATTTATCTTTCAATTTCTCTATCATTGTGTTTATACATATTATGGTCATTCTGGAATTTAATCATTTGGTGTTCTTATTAAATTCTACCTCCTGCATTTGTATTCTAATTAATATTTCTGAAGTCCAAGTCTAACCAGGTCATACTTTGCTCAGTTGATCATTAGGTCCCATGAAGGCCCTGATGCAAGGGAAGGAAGGCCTGGTTTGGGAGGAATGTTAGAGGGATACACTGTAGATCATGTTGTAAATTGCGGGAGTCTGATTACAGTCTTTAGTGCCCCAGACTACCCACAATTCCAGGTAGATTCTTACTCTCATATTTCCTTTTGACGTTGTGCACTTGGCATATGTAGTTTTGTCTAATATTTCAATATCTCATACATGTTTGCATACAGTTGATTGTGAAATTGGATGATGAGATTCCTCTCTGTTTATATGGTTTAAACATGGCAAATGAAAAAGGAATTGAGCTTATATATAGGATTTTATATGAAATTTTCCTAAAAGAGAGTTAGCTCTCCCTTGCGGTGGCATTTAAGGTTGTTCTTGGCTGTACTAGACTTGGAATATCAATTTTTAGCTTTGATCTTTAAAAGGGTTATAGGCGTCCTGTATATATGCATGTTTTTATACTGATTGCTAAATGATTTTTCTTACTGAATAGAACGGTGTAATTCAAGGTGTTATCTAGTTATTGCTCTTAAAAGTATTGAAGACCTAATGTGCTATTTATGGTCTTGTTTAGGAAGCCAAAGAAAGATACGAAAATAAGGGAGGATACATTGTCCTTAGACACCCTGATTTTGACATCCCAGATTGTCAGAGTTTCGAAGTAGTTCCTAGACCAGAGGTAAGAGATCCATCTAACCGAATTACCTAATTATGCATAAGGAGGTCACATATGATTTGTATATTCCACATCTAAAATTTGTTTCTCTACTGCTTAAACTGTAGCTATTTAAATAGGGAAAATAAAAACTTGAAACTTTTGTGACAGGTCTTGCCATATTATGATTCAGAGCACAATGTTACTGAGGAGTCTGCAGGGGAGCAAGGAAGTTTAAATTCGTGTTCATCAGGTGTTTCAAAGAGCTGTGGGAATGACTGTGAGCCTAAGACTTCTCACAAACATGACCACCGTAGATCAAAAAGGATAAGCGGGAGGAGGAAGTAAAGTACTTCTATGTGCCTACATTACCTCTAAAAGACAGAACTTGGACGACTATGGTGATAGTTCATTTGTGCATAACTGTTGTAGAAATTCCAGATAGCTGTTGCAAGGAATGCTCTTCATTTGTTATCTTAGAGGAGCCCGCTCCCGCGTAAGACCCTCCCATCCCCTATCCGCCTCCTATTTGACTTCCTTTTATTTTTTTTCTTTAAAAAACATATTTCATTATACCACACAAATAAACTTATTCTTTCATCAAATTAAAAACTAACGTTTTTTAATTTAAAATACATCAAATACAAAATAATAAAAATTTTCGTTACATCAAATATAAAATATAAAATATTCATAGTTCAATAATCAAATACAACATTAATATAGTTGATTTGAATTAGAGCTATTATTTAGTATTTTATATTAAAATCTAATTTTTTTAAGTGATAAAATTAAAAGATGGTATTTTTAATTTATTAGAGATAAAATGATATTTATACTTATAATTCGAGTTGGGACGGGACGGGGACTCACGGGGAAAATTCAATTCTCGGTGCTCAACCAATTTTCATTTTTCAATCTCCATTTATCTGTCTGTCTCTATTAAACACGTGGAATTTACTGTGCCGTGAGAGTGGGGCGGTTGAAGACCACCTAAGCCGGAGTTTTTCCATCCCTTCATATAAATTTAAGCCCGCAAAACGAAAAGTTCAGCATCAAAGGTCAACGCAGTTGTGGGCTTATTGTCTATGCCTGCCCAACAACTTCAGTACACAACAACCAGTGGAAAATCTATTGTTGCCTGTTTAACAGGGCCGCCAGGTAACTTCAGCAGAAGTATTTAACGGATTTCATATTGAAAAGTTAAATGTTACTGCAATTTCATCCAATTATCACACAATTCCATAATTTTTCATGGAAAGATTTTAGAGTGTGAAGTAGGGTTATTGCTTCTATTGTAAAAGTTGGCAAGTTTTTTTTCATTTCTAAAAATGACGAGGGAAAAAAGGACATTTGAAGAAAGTGTTTCATCTGCCTGGATTTATCCAATAATGTGGGTAAGTTTAGATGCTGCCATATTTGGTGTATCTGGGTTGTCCTAAAAATTGTATGAACCATATGATAAAAGACAAATGATCGTTATTGGTAAATTTCTTTAGAGAGTCAATGCTGAATATTTTTAAATGCAAAGTATCTTAACCTAATAGGCCTGGACTGCCTGTATGTATTTCTAGCGGTGGAAACGACTACTTAATTACCAAAGTTTATGCATTTCCTTCTAGATATGTGAATGAGAAGATAAACTCTTGGGGCAGTGGATTCAGATCTTATTCTTTTATGCTTTTGGGTAACAGGAAAATTAATATGCTTGTAACTACATAAGTAGTTCGGATTCATAGTTCTTTAGAAAACTTCTTTGGTCCGTTCTTTAGTTGTCGGTGTTGTCATTGAGCATTTCTTTCTCCTCTTCCCTATCTTCTATGCTTGAAGGATCAGCTTCTGTGTTTCACACAAGGTACTTCTGTTTGGCTTCTGACTATATATGTCTGGACTCAAATCGACTTATTGAATGATGCCGGACTTGGGTACAATTCCTTTGTATATTCGTTATACAAAGGATCCAGGGTATATTCGTTACTAGTTATCTATTTGCTTTATCAGTTAAAACTAGTTCCTACTGTTTTAGGAGGGGGAAGGAGATTTCACCCCTTCACTTGCCCCTGCTTTTCATCAAAATCTGCCAAACAAAAGAGAGAAGCTGCATTCTCATCAAAGCTCTAAATAAAAATAATAAGAAACTCATAAACATGAGCCTGATCATGTATGATGTATATCTAAATGCTCTGGAGAAAGAAAGGTTTTCAGAAACTCCTTCAGATTGGCCAAAATATGTCGTGGTCCTAGACTCTTGACACCAATATAATTCAGTAGCTGCTCTAAGTCCTACAAAAAAAAAGGCTAGGAGATGATTAATACATTTGAGGTGATATCTGCAGTGGCATGGAACCAATTAAAAAAGAAGTCATGTCCTTAATGTGAACAGAAACCATACTAGCGTTGAAGAGAATTTCCATGATACTGACAACAGCACCTATAAAACGAACTCAAACTTATCATGTTTTTTTACGACATTTTTATCTAGCTACAAACCAGCTAAGCATAAAAAACAAGGCGATCATATTTTCTTTATATGTTTATAATTATACCAGACCACGCATATAAGATAACTTCCCTTGACAGAATATCAATCATAATTATGTAACTTCCCTTTGAACCTTTGAACCTCCCCTTGGATGGTTCCTTCTCTGGTTTGTGGTTCTCTTGTTCTCGAAATATTTAATAATACTCATATTGAGCTTGATTGAATCATTTGGGATAGTGCATTCATATATCTGCTGAAAACATCAATATGCAAATGGCAGCGGTAATTATTCAATTTACAGTTCTCAATTAACATGTTTCAGGGCTGTAATTTCATAGTCTGTTTCCATTTGTATAGTTGCTAACAATAATTTTATACATCTCATCCTTGCCAAGATTCTTTTTTTTAACCAGATATTGCTATTTGGCCTGTGACTGCATTTGTTTGAACCCAAATCCTTATCCATCTGTCTGGTGGCCTGTAGAAGAATTCCTTTGTAGGCGGAAAAGGAGAGATGAATTTCTAACAACGTTCCTTTCAAGGGGACTAGTTGAGATCACAGTAAGACACTTCTCCGATGGTTTTGTGCGGGAGATGACTAACAACATTACCGGTGAAAGCTCCAATCGGTTTTTGGTAATGCGACGATGCTTTAGAAACTAGCAAGTACGCCCTTGGTATTACTTTCTTTTTTTCTTGTTTTCCTCCCCATTTTCCACAGCATTTTGGAAATGCGTCCTGGAGTCTTCCAATCGGGTGTAGAGGAGATCAAGGAGTTGGTTGATGCAGAACCAGAAAACATAGAGATCATTAAAACCGAGAAGGAGAAGCCATATGCTTCATCACTGGAGATTCTTCAACAAATAAGACAATCCTGTGCCGGAGGTGACTATGAGATTTTTTTAACAGGTTTGGAAATGCGACGTTATTAGCTGCTGTCTTGCACACCCGGAAAATTTATATCCTTAAGCTACAACTCCAAGCTCAAGAAGTCACCAAAGGCAGAAGCTTTAAAGCTCTCCATTTCTCATCCTCATCAATAATTTGCCACATGATAATGAAAGCATTATAGTGGTTAAATGCAGATTTTTGACAAATTTCCTCGAATCTACCTGCTTGATGTCACCCGCTCCCTCAGATAACATGCTTGTTCTTATCTCTTTTAAATTCTAATAGGAATTCTAAATACTGTAAGCTGGATGAATCTTTTTTTTTTTTGTTTGTTTGTTAGGTATTACCTCACCATTCAGCACGCTATTCTGATCTTTGAGCATATGGACATTATGATCACTACTTTTTATGATCTTTCATTTAAGATAAATAAAATGGTCACTATCAAGAAAGAATCTTGCACAAAATTTTAGAAATCAACTCTGTTTACATCTTGAAATCTTTGAATTCCTATATGTAGACACGTATTGAAACATGCACATACAATAAAGAACCTGCAAGATCTGGAGGCACTGTTCTGAAAGATGTCTGGTAAGATGGTACCCAATATTGAGCTATTCGACATTGGTGGAGTTGCTGATAAGATAAGTCCTTCCATAGGTGTTGAAATAGAGGAAGGAGAGTAACAAAAGAAATGTGTCATTTAACATTTCTATGAGCACATAATTAAAGCTATTCATTCTATAAGCCTTTTAGTCCATCTATGAGAGTATCATTAATACTTCCTTTAGTTTACCGAGCTTCATTATATATGTATATATATAATCCATGGAATGAATTATTAATAAGAGGATTACTTTGTCTCTTTTAAAATATAAATTTTTTTGAGTAAATTTTTTGTCCTAAAATATAAGATTTTTATGAGCTATTTGTATATTTTTTCTAATGTTATCCTTGCTCTTAAATGGTTTAGTTCTAAATTTTTTTAAAAATAATATGACAGAATAAATGATGATATTTTAATAAACTAAAATAATGCTTTGATATATGTGGAATGTCCAAAATATTTTTTACTTTGGAACGGAGAGATTATCTATATTTTTCTTTCTATTACTTTCTCTCTTTTCTTGCTTGATCTTTATATTGTTCAAGTGAGATTGGCTCAATAAATATCATTGTTTTTATTTTTTATTTCTTTCAATGTAATAGCATTGAGAAAAAATAAAGAAGATGATGTTTTATATTTTTCACTAGTTTTGCTTATATGTATATATATTCACTAGTTTTGCTTTTTAATATATAATACTTTAATAAAGAATACATGAGCTCTTATAATAATAATAATTTAATTTTATGAATTGGTGACAATAAGAAAATATCAAGAGCAGATATGAGTCATTTTAGCACATTTGATTAAGATATTAAGTCGATTGACAAAAAAGTAAAAGCGTTGTATTTAGTTGAAATAATTAAAAGGATAAATGGTAGACATTAAGTCAATTGAAAGATTAAGGGAAATGTTTTTTTTAAAAAAAAAATATAAAAAAACCACAAAACAAATCTCACCAAACATGTATATATAGAGAGACACACAAAACTAAAAAAAAAACTAGAAAAGTACTTCGATTTCTTGGGAAAATATTAGGAAAATAAAATAAAACATAACGCTTGTTTTCACATTTTGATTATTGATTATGTGAGACGTATGGTCCATTCTAATTCTCCATTGATTAAACGACTCAATCTTCATCGGCTTTTGATGTTAGTCTATTTTCTCCAACAATAATTGTTGAAGAAGATGACAAATAGAAACCAAAAAATGGAGTTGCCAATGAAAAGGGTGGGGAATTTGAGTTGAAATGGTGAAAAAAAATTCCTTTTTTTTTATTTTTGCAAAATAAAAGTGAGATACCAATATTGCCCTTACAACTCACCGGATTTTAGTCACATTCGATTTGAAAAGACCAAAATTGTAGCGCATAAAAACTTAAGAAACGATTTTGTAAAAACAAATTAAGAGCCAGATTTACAAAACGTTAAAATGTTGAGGACCAATTCGTGGTAGCACTGAAGCCGGTGGATTGCAATGTTAATTTTTGAAACTTGAAATGCAATGTTTAATGTAATTTTAAACTTTGAGTTCTCATCCAAATATTTGATAAGTCTTAATGCTAATTGTAAGACAAACAAGTTTTTTCATTTACTAGGTGGATTGCAATGTTAATTTTTGAAACTTGGAATGCAATGTTTGATGTAATTTTAAACTTTGAGTTCTCATCCAAATATTTGATAAGTCTTAATGCTAATTGTAAGACAAACAAGTTTTTTCATTTACTATTTAAAAAGTAGGTCGAGGACACAATGGCTTCCATGCAACTATTACTCTTTCAAGTAATTATCCGCATAAAACTTTCGAATATGTCTTTTTTGTTGGCAATAAAATCCAATATGGACAAAATGTTTTTTTTTGGGTAAAAGATGTCAAAAGAATATCAACTTTATAAGTACTTCAGTCGTTTCGAAGACATGACTAGATGTTATATGAAATATAGTCGTAGCACAAAAGAATTAATATGAAATTTAATCAATTGATATACAAGTTTATTCAATTTCCAACATTTTAAAATCAAAATGTAAGCGTTCAATTTCGAATTGAATGGAGTGTAATTTTTATGGAATATATAAAATTTATTAGACCAAATTGTTTTTATCGGTTGAGTTTCAAAATCATTTTCAAATTCTTTATAAAAGCATCTCTAAAAATATTTTTTTCCTAACCTTATGACTATTATTAATAGTAGTACAATTATTTTACTATTATAATTATTAATATTATATTATAGTTGTGTTTTTAAGTGTATTATAGTTGTTATTAATAAACCATTATTAATATTAATATTGCATACATTAATTATTATTGTTATGACTATTATTACTAAGGTACTGCAAAAATGTCCCTTAGCATTTCTGTGGGCAGGTAATTGCAAAACATATAGAGGTAGTACTTGCTAGGAACTCAGCACAGCAAGAGATAAGATGACCACTGTTGACATAAATTTCCTCGAAAAGAGGAACCAAGATTCTTCAACTGATGGAAATAATGATAATCAACAAATCATAATCATAATTGAACCATCAAATACCATATTTCAGCAAAATGAAGTGCTTGTGCACAACTATTTATATCACCTTGATGCATTATTTTTTCACAAGCTGTGCTAATATATAATAAAGGGAACAAAATCAAACATGATATACTAGATGTATGCAATTTCCTCACACTTCAAACCTATGACAAGAAGGAAGCTGTTACTAGCAGAAACTACATCCAATTTTACATTGCTACTGTAAACAGCCAACGTACTGATGAAACTACCAGCATTTTGCATAAAACTAACAGCATGGAGGCTTTCTTCTCTTGCCATTGTTCTTTAGATGTATTGGTCCAGCCATCTGAATCCATCACCATATCCCATCTTGCGCACAATGCTGCACATGAACACCTCGATTGGCCGGACATTTGAATCACTAAGGTTAACCTTACCCTTACCAGTGGTCAAGCCAGTTAAACCCAGATAGTACCTTAGCTCGTCCTCAGAAGCCGCATAAGGTATGTCAATCTTATTCCCGAGAATAAGAAATGGAACATTTGCAAGAGACTCATCAGAGAGGAGGGCATCAAGTTCCTTCTTCGACTCTGCAAACCTCTCTTTGTCATATGCATCAACAAGGTAAACCACACCATCAACCTGCCCAAGCAAAACGATTTCCACTACCGCTCTCAGTCTTGGAATAATTTTTAATCTTTCATCATTTGCCAGTTATCTCTCAACAGGCAGAATAGATATTATAGATGAGCAATAAACTGTTACAAAAAGGTCATATTGTTTCTATACAATTACATATAAAGTCAAAAAAAAAAGAGAAGAAAAGAATGACAACAACAAGAAGAAGATAGAAGTTGAAGCCTAACAGTTGATCATCTGCCCAAAAAGAGTGCCCGACGGCTACGCTAAAGACTTCCACAAGCTTTAAAGCAAACACCAAAATAATTCATGGTTAAAAATGGCACAGCAATCAACAGAATACCAGGACTCTGAAAACACCATACTCAACTCACTAAACCACACAGAGCAAAAGATAAATAGAATTAAAAAGGATGAATACACAAACAAAACATTATATTTCAAGTGTGCTACCTGGATGTTCAAGACAATTAAACATAAGGCCTGAGGACTGATGACACAAATCTCTTAAAGGCGAACTTGTTATAGACTATATCTTAGCCTCAAAATTTTCAGATAATTTTCACTGCTCCAGATAGAACAAGAGCATGGAAAACATTTATCCCAAAGAAATTCAGACAAAATCCACAACAGAACCAACAATCAGCTGTAAGAATAATTGAAGATTTTTTTCTTAGTTAATTACCAAATATGACAAAAACTAGAATCTTTCTTCTTTTCTTTTAAAAAACATAGAATAATCACCTTTGCATAGTAGTCCTTCCAGACTCTTCGAGCAATCTGATGGCCGCCTAAATCAAAAGCCTTGACTTTGGTATTTCCAATGCTTAATTCCTCGGAGGTAGGAAACTGAGTTGGTTGATGTTGCACCAATCTCTGCATCCAACACCCGCTAGTATCAAACCTCATGCATCATATTCACAGCAACCAAACAACATAAAATCAAATTAAAAAGCATATTTATTTAGCTCACACACGTTAGTAAGCAAGATTTACACAATCCCAACTCCTTTTCCCAGTTCTTTTTCAAGAATTCTATTCTACCAAGGTAGTTTATATAAATTGATCACCACAATAATACAAAATTCAACTAATTCCCCACAAGACAAGACTTTTTTCTAATTTCTAGATGGGTTTTTCTCATTTCACCATAATTCAACATTTATAAATACAAAATTAATACCGCCGACTGAATTATAAAACAAACAAACTACAAAAAAATCTATAAATTAAAGGGGGGGGGGGAGACAAATTGATGGGAACCTCATCTTTCAACATATGAAGAAGCGTGGTTTTCCCAGCATTATCAAGCCCCAAAAACAAGATCTTTGCTTCCTTTTTCCACAATCCCAACGTTGCTAATAATCCATAAAACCAATCCACTAGAAACATATCTGATTTTCCTCCTTTTCTTTCTTTTTTTCACTCTTGGAATGAAAATTTTACCCCCAGAAACAAAACCTCAGCAAGCCCTTGCCGGAAAATTTATCCGATAACCGACTAGACAGATTCGACAACGCTGATTACCGACTGAATTCAAAAGAAACCACAAGGAACGCAAGAAAGTTTCCAGAACATTATTGGACAAATTTGAAGAGGAGATGAGATTTGTTACTGGTGTGATTAATATTTGTATATATTGGGGTGGTTGACTGATTACTGGAATAGCCAGTGGAAAACAATGGGAGGATGAGTGGTGAAGATAACGGGTTACTGGGCGGGTAGGTGCTAGACGTGGAGGAAAAGGATTGGTGGGTATGCGTCACTGAGATGTATTTTGGCCATTTATCTTTGTTTACTGTTGTATGAGAATGTTTACCAACCTGTACAAATAATTTAGAAATATATTTTTTAATGTTCTCTTTTTATATTTTCAAAAAATAATTAGAATTATTTCTATTTTCTAATTTTTTAAAATTGAATGTTTAATTTTTTAAAATTAAATATTTTTATGTTAAAAATTCTTCAGTTTTATTACAAATAATAAGGTATTATTTTCCTTTAGATGAAATAAATTTTTAAAGAAAGTTAATGAATATTTTATTAATATTTTTCTTATTAACTTAATTTTTTCATTTGATTGTGAACTTTTCAAATAATAAGATTAGGAAAATATTATTAAAAAGATCTTTAAAAACAAAACTTATAGTAGTTTAAAGGAGGTAATAATATCAAAGCTCTACTTAATGTTAAATAAGTAATATCAAAGTGAAGTGAGGCGTTCCACTATGCTTGTGACTATATATTCTTGATGATGGACACGATGATCCAAAAGTTAACATGGGCCTCAACCCAATTATATGAGGCCCATTATTGTTCCTTAGCCACTTGGGGAATTTTTTATTTTTCCAAGTTCTAGGGTTTCCCAGCTCAACATAAAAACAAGCCGAACCCTATTCTTCCTATTTCCTTAGTCCGCAAATTTGCATCGCCGGCTTAACCCAGAAGAACCGCAGTGAAGCTCAGGTCCATTTCAGTCTCTCTCCTACCCTTTTTTTTCTCGAAATAGCATCGCTTAATGTCGAAAATTTTTATGTTTGAAGCTTTATTTTGTGGAAATTTGATGTTTTGATGGATCTGTTTTATCTCGTACAGCTCAAGAAACAATGGCTAAGTCGAAGAATCACACTGCCCATAACCAGTCCTACAAGGCTCACAAGAATGGTATCAAGAAACCCAGGAAGCACCGCCACACCTCCACAAAAGGGGTTCGTTCATTTTGTCTTTTGGATTTTTTCACTATTGACTTGTTAGTTTATCAGTTGATATTGATTTTTTGAAAAATATATATTATTATTAGATGGATCCCAAGTTCTTGAGGAACCAGAGGTATGCAAGGAAGCATAACAAGAAGGGTGATGAAGCTACAACTGAGGAAGAGTAGATTTGGTGAAATGAAGCTCTAGTATTTTGACATTCATGCCCTTTCCAATCAAGTTCAAATAGTCTTATGTTATTTTTTTGTTTAACTATTAGTGAAGCAGAACTTATTTTGTATTAATCGATATGTTGAAAAATTTTCACTGAGGATGATATCTGATATATGTGCTTGGTTTTCCATTACTACTACTGAATAGATATCCCCATATTAGTGCTATATCAATTATATACTGTGTAGATTTCTACATTGTTTGTGCTATAATTTCGATGGTTTTCATGTTGATATACAATTGCACACTCTAAAGGTGTGGACTAGCAATTTAGCATACTAGTGAATTTATGTGTGGGGGTGGGTGGTGTAATATTTGATCTTTAGATCAAGAAAACAGTTTCTTTGAAGTGATGCTGAGGATATATGGCACTGAGTTTATTTTGCAGTCTGTTTGTTGGGAGCCGATTGTGGTGTTGGATTGTTTGAAGCATAAGTATTTACTGGCATGGGGGTTCTGCAATTATAGCTTACCTATCACAGTCACAGGATTGCTCAAATTACCCTAGATGTGAAGTGTGCTCTTGCTTATGCTCCTGTTAGATAGGTGTATGCAGTTGGTATTGTCTTTAGTGAGTTCTCACCTCCTTATTTGGACCACAAAGTGTTAGAACTCTTCCTTCCTTTTGGTCCATTTCAGGCGATTAGTTCTGCGCTTGATGGAGGTTTACTGTAATGTGTTTTGTCCTGTTTTTTCTTTAGTTCAAATCTAAGGTTGGAATGGAGTCTTAGTTTTGCTGTAATTTGGGCCTTCTGAGATATCATTGAAATACAATGCCAGTTTTGGAGGAAATTTTAGTTATTTTTGCTTATTTCATTATTTCTGGGTTACTTTGTATTTGTAGCTGAGTTATTACTGTTGCATTGTGAGTCAGTGGGTTACCAGTCTCGACTCTCTAGACCCCAACTAGCTACAGTTACTACAAGTTAGCATGTGGCAGTGTTTAGCTTGTAGATTTGCTACTCTATTTGCATAGTATGAATGGTTGGGTAAAGTTTTGGTTGGAAGCTTCAAATTGCTTCCAAGGGTTTTTTTTTTTGTCTCCGCTATTTTTGCGTCAGAAAATGAGGTTATGCAGATGTGAGAAATGCATAAAAAGAACAAATTTCCAACAGAAGCTGCCTGAATTAACTTTCCTGCGAGACTGACATTAGGAGCTTGCGTACAATTCATTATAAGCAATTGAGAGTTTTCTTAGCAACATCAATTCGCTTCTGATAAACACATCTATCTTAATAGCGCTGCTGTGGGAGAACTTTACCAAACTTGATTGTGCCAGCAGACTTCAGATCATCCTTTAATCGGGAAAGGACCCTTGATCTGTCTTCCCACTAACCTCTGAAGAATGCAGTTTCCTAAGGATTCTCCAAATCTTTGGATTCTTTTATAATTTACACAGCAATAGGTTCTGTAATTGGTTTTGCAGCAGGGATGTTTATCTGGGCGGGACACAGAAATCAGACATGTTAACTAGGATAAGTATGGAACACTTAAATTAGATAATTTAAGAAACATTATTGAAAATGTAATAGAAAAATCAGACATAGATTGGAACACTTAAATTGTAATAGAAAAAAAAAAAAGAAACATCCTGAATTAGATAAAAATGATGGGCCGAGCAAGCTCAAGTGAAAATGTTAGATTGAATAGCCAATGGCTAGACGGCTTAAATGTGTTTCTGATTGTGCTCATGACTACCAGGGAATTCGCCGTGTGCTGAATTTTTATGCTCAATTTGCTTTTACTATAAATAATCACCAGTGTTAGAAGACCACCTTAGATGATTTAAAAAGTTCATCAAGAACTTCTGACAAGGTTGGATGTGCATGAACAGCGAACTTTATATCCTGCCAAGTACAAAGGACAGCAAAATTAGCTTCACTCTGAAGAACACTAAAATTAGTTCTGCTAAACAACTATTGTTGGATCAGCCCCTTCTCGTAAAACAAAACAAATAAATAAAACAATCATTTTGGAATTTGCTAAGTTGACAACCATGGTCACAAGTTTGCCATGACTGCCTAGGTAGACAAAACCAGATCATATTTGGGAAAGCTACTTAAAGTGGCTCACTGCAGATGAGGAAGAAGTTCAATAGCAGGACCATGGCATGTCTGCTGACCTGAATATGTGTACCCAATGCTATCGCATTTGATGCTTCATGAATGAGGTCTGCAGCATGCAACCCAAAGATATGAACTCCAAGGATCTCGCCATTGTCAGGTCTGTATATTAGCTGCATGACAAAAACATACAGAAGAAAAGTTGTGTAAGTCAATAATCAGAATAACTAAAGCTGCTCAACTTTTTTTTTTCCTCTCTTGGTGAGTTAACTATAGCTACTACTGTTCATACATTAACATGTCATGGAAGTGTGTTATCATGCATGGGACTATAAGTTAAAGGTGTTATCAACTGAACAGAAGGAAATGAGTATTTAGCAGCACACCCCCCCCCCTTAGGAAAAAAAAAAGGAGCACAGGTTAAACGGCACAGTTTTGCAGATCTATTACCATTAATGACATGTTTAGAGATTGATCACCAACGAATAGGATCCCCTGGATTAAGAAAAGCACATCCTTGAATGGGAGTATCTAGGGAAAAGTTTGTGCTATAAGTAATCTCTTTGATTAGGATGTCATGAAGTTTGTAAGGTGATCCTACAATTTCTCTACCTCTATAGTTGCAGTAATAAATCACAGAATAATAAGATAGCAAGTAAAGGACTAGGACTAGTCATGTGACAGAGAGCAACTTGTGCTATGTGGAGGTAAGAAGCAGTGGTATAATGGCATAGCTTTTGAAACAAAAGGCTGAAAGCAAATAACCTTAGCCAATCCTTCTGCTTCATTTTCGGCAAGAGCCTTGGTGTTGGCCTTGAAACTCGTCTTTGCAATGCTAATCTCAAATCCTTCCTTTTCAGCTCTCTCTCTTGCTTGTGGCTGCGAGAGTAGGATGTGAGTCTTGTATCTCACTGAAATTTTCATATTCATATTGGTTAAAGAAACTAGGAGGAGACCAAAAGGATCAAATCATTTTCCTGAACAAAATAGAAAGGAGAATTTCAATTTTGTCGAAAGGATTCTTAGGAAAAGAATACATGTTTTTGAATAATCATGGGTAATTGGAACCTAGAAGATGTAATGCTAATCTCAAATCCTTCCTTTTCAGCTCTCTCTCTTGCCTGTGGCTGCGAGAGTAGGATGTAAGTCTTGTATCTCACTGAAATCATATTCATGTTGGTTAAAGAAACTAGGAGGAGACTGAAAGGATCAAATCATTTTCCTGAACAAAATAGAAAGGAGAATTTCAATTTTGTCGAAAGGATTCTTAGGAAAAGAATACATGTTTTTGAATAATCATAGGTAATTGTAACCTAGAAGATTACTTGCTATCACAGTTTCAAAGAATTTGACAGAACAAACCCACAGATCAATTGTATTCTTGATGAAGATCAATAAACCATAGCAATTAATGCATAAATTATCCATGAAATACCTCTGTCAATCCAACCATACTAATTTCAGGATGAGTGAAACAAGCAGCAGGGATGCTCAAATGATTTAGCAGGTGATCTCTTCCAGTCAGTTGTTCAACAACTATAAGAAAGACATGATCATATATGTGGTGGAGAAAAAGAGAACAGATGAAAGAAAATAGGAAATATAAGCCTACCTGAAATTCCTTGTGCACTTGCTGCATGAGCCAGCATCATCTTGCCATTTGCATCACCAATGCAATACAAGTGAGGAACCTGACAATAGATGGACCAAATAAAAACAACCTACAGTGGTCATTACAGATCCAGTCAAACAGGATATTCAAACAAACCAGATTCCCATCTTTATCTTTGACTTTCATACGCTCATCCACCGGAACAAAACCCCGATGTGTCTCTACATTTATCTGCCAATTCAACAACATTGCAGTGAAACAATTGTTACATAAGTGAAGTCTTAAATGTGCTCACATTCAGAGACATACATTTTCCAACCCGAGACCTTTAGTGAATGGAGCTCTTCCTGTTGCAATTAGTGCTGCATCTACCTATCATAGAAATGGCAATGTTAGAATTTAGAAAATCACAATTCACCTTTTTGTCGAAATAGATTGTCTGAAGGGATTTCTTTCTTCTTTTTTTTCTTTTTTCTTTTTTTTTCAGGGAAGGGGATATTGGGTTGGGCAAGTGTGTTGATGACTCAGAAGCCTGCAATGGATTAAGGAAGTATTTCTTCAATACATCATTTTCATTTTCTGAGATATCAGGCTGGAAGAAGAAATAGAAGAATAAGCCCAAAATATGGAAGCTTTGGCAGTAAAAGAGATGCTAGTATGATAGTATCATGACAGCAGATCCTATTTCTTCAGAAAATCCGTGAGATTTCATCATACCAATTACCTCCAAAGTATCTTTATGTTCTTTAGTCTTGGCATCAGTAAGCTCAATAATGACTGGTTTACCCTGCTTCGCTGGAGTGATCTATCAGAACAGTAGAGCATATTGATACAGTGCCTCAACTATGTGCTCCATGACAATTCAAAGGAATTAAAATGCATAACCTTGGTTGCAAAAACGCCAGTATGATAGTCAATTTTCCGTGGGTTTATTAGCACCCTCTGAGCTAGTTTACCAATTTCAGGATCAAAACCAGGCATAAGCTGATCTAAAGCTTCAATAAATGTAACCTGAGTAATACAAATAAATTCAACATAGTTATTTGGTGTCATTACATAAGTAGAAGGATTCAAGTAAATAAGAAGGAAAGAGACAACAAGTGAATGACATGTCTGTTGCCACTGAAAAATTGTCTAAAAGAATCAACCAGGGAAATCACTATTTAATGTGACTCCAATTGTATTAGGAGGGGCACACGAGCAACTTTAATTCAGTTGTTCCCATTTGAAATTTTAGTTCACTACTTCACTATAACTTATACAGTTCTTTTAATTGATAGTCAGACAAGAATTGAAAAATCCATTTCAACGCTGGTCTAAAAATGGAGAATAGAAAAGGTTATATACCTGAGTTGCTAAGCATGTTTCCATGTAACAAGAAAAAGAAAAAAAAAAACAGCTAGAGATAAGGAATGAGGAGAAGGAAGGGAAAAACCAGATAACTTCAAAAAATATTTCTCACCGCTTTTTATATTGAACTAAGAAACCAGGAATGAGCTGCCACTAAGGTCACCCACATACAAATGAACATTGAGGTCAGCAAGTCAAATTTGAATTTGCATCTTATAAAAACATCAAAGTTACAGAAAGGCTCTTTCAGTGCTGAAAGGAAGTGTAAGGTGCAAGCCAAATATCATACTAAATATCAGAATAAGTGGTTTTGCCTCCAAAGGAAACTACAAAACCTATAGGAAAAGATAATATACCTCACTACCTAGTGCTGTGTACACATCACTAAATTCAAGCCCAATGTAGCCACTTCCAACAATAGCAATCCAATCAGGGGCAAACTCCAACTTTAGAGCATGATCACTGGTAAAAACCGTCTTCCCTGCAGGTCATAAACACAACAAATAAATAGCAGAAGGTTGAATGCTGTCTTGAAATGTGAATGATTTATATAAAAAGAACATTCATCAGGTGGACTTTTTGTCTTGATAGATGAAAGCTAACCAACAAATTATCACATATTGTTAAATCATAACAATGCCTATAAGCAGCATTGCTCATACAACTACAGGAACGGAGAGATACAAAGTTTACCATCAACTTCAATGCCTTTGGGGACAAAAGGAACAGATCCAGTTGCAATAATAATGTCCCTTGCAGTAACAACATTGTCAGAAGAGCCAGCCTTTCCATATTTGACCTTTTGAGGACCCTGATATTCCCATAGGTATATTAGATGTCTGGATTCCTCAGACGAGGTTTTTGATGAAACATTTTCAGATAGATAGTTGACTTGAAATTGCTATTTTCTTGCATTGGATAGTCAATCTGAAATGCATTTCGGATGACAGCACCAATGAGGCCAGGACTTACCAGAATTGTGCCAAATCCTGTCAAAATGTCTACTCCTAGCGCCTTCAGAGAATTAGTCAAATTACCACGGATCTTCGTTGCAAGATTGTTTGCATGGTCAGCCACTGCCTGTCTGTCATATCCAGCGACAGAAACCTATCATTTATTGCATATTAAGATGATGAGGAGTAAGATCGCACACGGAAGCATCCCACATGAAATTGTGAGGAATTCAGAACAACACTGGAATATCTCAAGTGCCACAAGGGTGCTAAAAATTAAAACTGAATCATCTAGGAGAAACAAGGAAAATCAATGCCCATGAGAGTTTCCATCAAATCTAGAAATTGTTCTACCTTGAGTTTCAGATATGATGGCAAACAGTTCCAAATTGTACCTTGATATCAAATAAATGGAATAATTATAACAAAATGGCATATCTGTAGCCAGACTGTTTCACAAAGGTCCAGCACTAAAATTATGCCATATCAATTACTAAACATTACCTGCAGACCTAGAGCCTTTAAATGATGCTCGTTTTGAAGTTCACGCATCCTGCCACTCACTGCAAGAAGAGCTTTTGAAGGAACACAACCTCTGTTTACACATGTCCCACCCATCACATCACCCTCAATAATCGCAGTTTTAAGACCCTGCGTGCATAATGATCAAAAGAATGGTTGCAATGTCAAATTCCACACTGCAGAAACAGAAAATGCAATTAAGGCTCTTTAGAACATAAAGTACGCCAACAAGAACATCTCCATGTCCCAATTTATATATAGTCTGAACCAGTAATTGGTAATTCTTTCTCCCTGTCGAAAGGAAAACTGATACTAACAATGACAACACTCCACTTGAGGCTAAATCATGTTCTCAAGTTCATTAAAAGTGCAAAGAAAGTACACATAAGGGTATACATACTCCCGCAAATACAAGAACTGATATAGTTACAAGTTGGCAACTTTCCCCTCAAGAACAGAAGACATCCACTGAATTTAGATCAAAGCTGATATTTTCCAATCAACTCGATACTACACACCTTTTCCACGGCATGCAATGCAGCACCATGACCACCAACACCAGCACCAATAATGACGAGATCATAATCAAATGTCTTTGGAGGAGTTTCATTGCCAGCATCAGAAGCTGAGACCTTCAACAAACTTAATCGCGCTTTTCTCGAAAGAAATATTCTCTGATGCTCACGAAACTTCTTAGGCTTAACTGAAAGCCTGATAATTTCTCTTCGTAAACCACAGAAACGAAGATTCAATGGAGCCAATGAAGACTTTTCTTGAAATCTGAAGTGAGATTGAGGTCCAGGAAGAGATATCGATGGCTGCATTTGAGATTCTTTGCTGAAATTGGAATTTTGCTGTGTCCTTAGTCTTCAGTTGGAGTGTGGAACAGTGGAAAACGGAGAAGAGAGAGATATAAAAGGGATCCGGTGGATAAACTTCGGACTGACGTGGCAACGGTTAAGATGTTTATTTATTTATTTATTATTATCATTATTATTATAGCAAACTTAGGAGGGTTAAAATGTAGATAATCCAAAATCATTTATAATTAAATAGATTTGATTAGTTTTAAAAAGTCAACGTTTTAGTCAATTTCATTCATCAAATATGTTAATTACTCTTCTAATAAAAAACTATATTTATAATTTATTATTATTTATAATTTCAAATATTTTTATAACAGCATATAATTTTTTTTTACATTTTCTAATTAATTTTATGTCATCACATATATTAATTTTATATGCTTGAAAAAATAATTTTTAAAAGTATCGATTTTCTTAGAATCACCGTATCTAATAACCACCTCAAATATCAAATGAGTGAATTTGACTTCTAATTAAACTCCAAATATTCTACAAATATATGAATCGTTTTCCTCTGTATTCAATGGGTAAAAATTAATTTATTTTTATTTTTTTACTTTTATCAAATACTTATTGAAAAAATCAAAGATTTAGGAGGAAAAATTATATTAAGAGGTCCTATTTCTCAATTTATTTTATTATCATTTAATTTATCGTTTAATTTTTAATATATATATATATATGTATATATATTATGTACAAATTGAAATAATATTTTGCATAAATTATACAATCAATTTTCTAAATCTCATTAATATTTTTTGAATATGACTATAAATAATATAAATGACATTGTGACAATTAATTGTATTCAATTCATTTATTTGCAATTTATTCTTACTTTAATTTTCTAAGTAGTTTAGATAATTAGATCAAATAATGATTTTATCAGTAAAAAAAATTATTCCATGTACTTTGTTTTAAAAGAAATTAATAAAATTAATTGTAATTATTTGTTATATATATATATATATATATATATATCAAGTCAAGTGAATAAATTCATTTTCTCAAATTCTTATGAAAATTATTATTACATAAAGAGAAGTCATTGCAATTATAATAATCGAGAAGAATATCAATGATAATTGTTACATGTAAAGTTATGTAGGAGAGAAAAAAAATCTAATTTTCATGTAAAGAAAAGTAAGGAAAGTTTTTTAAAAAAAAGATGATAAATCACATCATTTTAACTTTTCCAATTCAAATTGAATCTTTTCATATTTATTTTATGATTTTTAGAATTAAATGATCAATATTAAAATATATATAATTTTTATTTGAAGTTATTTTAGTATTAAGATTAAAAAATGGATTGAATATAAGTATAGATAATAAAAATTACACTAAAAAACTTAAATAAATAGAATTACAAATAATTACAATTATATGAATAAATAAGTGTACATGGATATTCATAAATCATTTAGATCAAAATCATTTATAAGTTGATTATTAATGAATTGAACTTAAATAGATTATTATCCATTTAAATTTATCCAAATGGATTTGGACATCCACATTACCACCTATAAGCAAAATGTAACAATCATCTTTTTCTAAAATTTAAAGACTAAATTTAAATTTTTTAAAAATAAATGACCTAATTGAGAATTTTTCATATTTTGATGGATTATTTTGTTCTTCACCCTTTATTATATAAGTAGAATTTAAAAATAGAAATTCTAATATTGTACCTGAAATGTTTATGTTTTTAGCAAAGTGCATGAATTAATATGGCCTAACGTGATTTTTTTAAAAAATAATGTTAATGTTTTGTCTAAATATTTGTGCACTCTCATTTCAAATTAATTTTGCATCTCAATTTTTTAATATTTTTTTTACACACGAGCTTGATACAAAAACCTTAAATGTTAAACTTTTTATTTTAAAATTGTATTGACATGTCAAGTTTATATATTTAGAATAAATCTCATTCAATTAAAGATTTATAACAATACACTTTTTCCGTAAAAAAATATAAGTAGTTAAATAATTTTTTTTATCTCAAAATATAAGTAATTTTATGGATATTTTACCATTAACTTTCAATATTACCATTATTTATTTTCATATATCCTCTTACTTCTTTCTTATTTTCAATACAAAAACATTTATATTTTCTTTTACTCAAACGTTAAAAAAAATTATCTTTGCAAGAGATATTCCTTTCCTCCCAATTTGATATATTGGTTTTTCTTTTTTGTTTGTATAAATTATAGGTTTTGTTTCCTTATTAAGAAAATAATATATTTCTCAATTGACTAAAATATATCTATTTTAAATGAGAGTATTAAGTACACTTTGAATAACAATTTGTGAGTAAATTGTTAGAAAATACATTTAATTAATGAGAAAATATTTTCTCAACAATTATTAGTATTTTTAATGCTCAAGCTTTTCATTGTTTAAGGGATATTTTAGGATTAGTTTATAAAAAATACAAAATTTTAACAACATTAATCATATTTTTTTAATTAATGTGAAAATTCAAACAAGCTTATTGATTTTAGATGGATGGATTAATAATTAAGGGCATTTTAGTAGTTAATTATTGGTTTGCTTTTTTAAAAAAACTGATGGTGTATTGCTATTACCTATTTCTCTCTCTTCCATGTTATCAAAATTGGAGAATTCTCTTCACTATTTTTTTTGTCAAATTGAGTGAGATTAGTGTGATAATCATTTAAATCTATCAACAGCATTTAGTCTTCCTTAATTGGAACGTGGAATGAGCACTAGATAATTTCAATTTTTTTTCCAACATATTTGAAAAGTTGGAGTTGAATGAATGGATCTTTCATGTGAAATTACTACCACAAAAAAAGTTGGAAAAAATATTTATGAAATTTTTTTTATTCAAATTATAAAATATTTAGAGAAATACTTAAGTATATTGTGGTTGGAATTGTTTAGAAAGCTTAAGAGCGTCTAATATTATTAACGTTATAAAAAGCTTCTATATCAAGAACATAAACACTTTTGTTTTTAAAATATAATTTTTACACCTCTATAAAATAGATTAATTTTCATGATACTATGCACTTTGTGTTACTTAATTATAAATTTATAATAATTTCATTCATATTATCTTATTATTGATGTGATTTATCGCATTGTACATCACGAGTTAATAAAATATAATTATTAAATAATGTTTGCTATTTATAATAAATAAAAATATATCTCATCATTTTTTTTAAAAATACTTGTTTTATTTAGTACAAAAAATGAGAATATATAAAGTATCATATTATTATATTAGTATTAATATAGTTACTACTAATGAGACCACGTATTAGAAATAATGAATTATTTAAATTAAGAAAGCTATATATGCTGTGATGATGAAAACATGAGTTGATACTCAGTGAATAAATATTTTAATTTTTGATATTTTAAAAAATAAATATGAACATTCTATTTTGACGAAAGAAGTAATAATTTAGTAAAATTGATATTAAATTTTGAATATTTTAAAAACAAATCTTTTTTTAAAAAAACATTTTTCTTAAACAAAGGTTGATTAATACAACCATGTTATAATTAGTTGCTTAAAATGAGGAAATGCTTAAAGTTTGGATTTTGTTTTTTTTTTTAAATCAGAAGTTAATTTGAATTGTTGTGTGTGCGCGTGTCGTTTATTTTTTTAAAGGAAAAGTTTGAGTTGTTTTTAGATTTACTTTCCATTGTTTTTGGTTTCAAATAAAAAAATGTATTTTTAGAAAAAAGCAATCGTCTTAAAATAATTTTTACATATTGATATTGTTATTGTTAAAGTTAAATTATATTAATTTTTGGAAATAAAAATTTTCAGGAACACATTTCAATAATATATACCTTATTGGGTTTTGTAATTTAAAATAAGCATCAGAAACAAATTTCACCCAAACCAAAAAAGAGAAAAAGAGAAAAAGAAAAACTCTGCAGCTGAACAGTGGCAGCATCCGTTATTATACTAGAATGCTGAGGTTAATATCGGCATTTTTCTTGATGTAGTACTTTCTGTTTTTCAGAGGTCGATCACAGAGAATACTCCACATAAAAGAATAAAAAGAAGAGAGAGAAAGGGGGAGGGAGAGAGAGCGCGAGAGCGCTTTAGGGAGAGAGATACTGTGTAGCGAGCAATAATTTCAATGGCGGTTAGGGTTTATTAGTAATTGATCCCTGTTAAAGCAAGCCTTAGAGTTCTCTTTTTGGAGTTATATTTTTTATTCTTCTGTTTCGCAATCAAAACCCTAGTTTTCACTTGATATACCAATCGTTTTTGCTGCTTCAATTCAATTTATCTGCGGTTCTTTCAGTGAATTTTGACTTCGCGAATAGCGAAGGGTTTTCTATGGGCGCCCAAGAAAAATCACCCAGCGCCAATAATTCGATGCAGGTTAGTTTATATTCTTTAGGTACTTATATATATATATATATATATATATATATTTTTTTTTTTGTTTTTATTTTCTCCCTCAGATTGAGCTCACATGGGTGTTAATGTTTATGTTTTGTTTCTGAACTTTTAAAGGGCCGAGTATGTATTATGTTTGTTCAATTGCGTTATACGATTGTAGTTTTCTTGGGATAAAATCAGCAGAAAGGATATTTTAGGGTCAAGAATTTAGGCTTTTTTCATTTTAGATTTTTTTGGTAGTTTCTGAATTGGCGTGTTGACTGCAATCTCTGGCTGCTTATTGATGTAAGGTACTTTTTTATTATGTAAGAAAAATGAAACGGGAAAAAGGAAATTTGGTAGAATTTTAACTTTTCATCAAATTTATAAGATTAGAATTGGTAATTGATTAGGAGTCTGTTAATGTCATAGGGGTATCAGTGAAGTTACAACTAACTTTATGGAGTTATATTGTGTTTAACCCGTAAAAGGTCTGGAACTTGAAGGAGTTATGCTGTGTTTAACTTGTAAAAGGTCTGGAACTTGAAGATTCCTTTACCTCTTATTTATGTATGTGTGCGCGCGCGCATGCAAGTGTGTGGGCATAGTGTGACAGATGATTTCCAGGGGCATGGAGTGTTCGTTTGTTCGTGAGTGTGAACCTTACTTGGTTATAGGAATATTTAAAATTACCATTTAGAATGGTATGAACTTGAACTACTGCGCATGCCACTGAGACAGAGGGCTCGCAATTGGATCTAATGAAGGTTAGTGTAAGATGCTTATAGAACTAATGGGGGTTAAAAGTGTTTTAGTACAGGATCTAGCTTCTATACAGTCTTGATAGTTATTTTATTTGCAGAAGACTAGAAAAATGAGCTCATGTTCTCTATTTCTTGTTTTGGAACTATTTTTAGCTTTTTAGTTACAGAAGTGGAAACATTAGATTTATGAAGTCGGAAGTCTAGACTTCTTTTTTATGCTCTTTGTCCAATATGATTCAGGAAGTAGAGGCCTTGTGGACAATAAGCAGTATCTTTTGATAGCCTCTTTTTTGAGTGAAAGTAAAACAGAAGGTGATGAACTTGCTTATTGAGAAATAATATATATATATATATATATATATAATAAGATCATAGATTTGATATTCTTTTGAGCAGTTACTAGACAGCGTGCTTGTTTCTTCTTTCACTATTTACTAAAAATACTCTATTTCTAGTCGAGTTTCATAATTCATGTCATGTACATGTTGGAAGCTGTCTTTTCGGGAATAAACTTAATTCATTTTTATTTAAAATTTAATTTCAGCGTGTTAAGGTCTACCGCCTGAATGATGATGGGAAGTGGGATGACCAAGGAACTGGGCACGTCACTGTTGATTATTTAGAGGTCTGCCACTTTCCTTTATGAGCAATATTCATTGTTTATCTATTCAATGTGGATATTGAAAGTTTGCCATTGACTCTTTAGTTACTATTAAACTATGTTCTACTTAAATCTGAAATTTGTGAGTTTTAATGCAGAGATCAGAGGAGCTAGGTTTATTTGTCCTTGATGAAGAAGACAATGAAACATTACTCTTGCATCGGATAAGCTCAGATGATATTTATCGCAAACAAGAAGGTAATCTTACTTAATGAGCTCTCTGAGTTTGCTATATTTTTTATGCTTTTACATCACTGCTTTCTCACATTTGTATAATGCTAGATACAATTATTTCTTGGAGGGATCCAGAATATGCAACAGAATTGGCTCTTAGCTTCCAGGAAACAACGGGGTGCTCTTTCATATGGCAAGTTTGAAAGATATATTTGGACATTTCTTTTATTAATTCAATGCCTCATTTTTCTTTTGTTATTGCTTGACGATCACTATTTTTGACAAATGATGACTTTGGCTTTGTAGGGATCACATATGCAGTGTACAGAGGAATATGCATTTCAATACCTTGAATAGTACGTCTTGTGTAGAACATTTGCTCCTTTAGATAATTAGTTTTTCTTTTATTCTTGTGTATACCACCCGGAGTGGCTAATAATTTCTCATGGGTGAAACTGCTTGTTGTTGGGTGCTGATGATCTTGTTTTTTGTGTAGAAGAACGGAGATCGACTTTTAATTTTTTTACTCCTGTTTTGTATGGTTAAAGCGGATCTGTTTGGAGCTATATCATGTAAAAAGAATCTCTGATTAAATTTATTGGTTTTATTTCAGTATTTTTGATTAATTGCCTTTATGTTAGTTTGTTTTTTTAATGGATATTTAGTCTGATTTTGTTACATGGGAAGGAATGTTTCATATTGTTTTTGGCTGTGAGTTGAAATTATTTTTATTTTAATGGAGACTCTTATCTTACATTAAAGATAGTCTTTGAAATTACAATGAGATGGCAACATTTCTCTAACAATCTTCATGGGTTGCATTCTTCTCTTTTTGATTAATTATTAGATCTATCCATTACATTGCTCCTCAACAAATATTTGAACTTGGATTTCTCCATTTTGTTGAGGCTTTAGCGAGTTCTTTCCCTTTTTGATATCTTTGGTAATATTTGTTAGAAATTATCACCTTTATCATTTTGAGCTTTTAGATGTGTTAAATTACAATCCTGATTTTAGTTTTTAGATTAGGGAAGTGTTAATTTATCAATTTTGAAGTGCTGAACCGGGCCATGAATATTTTTGAAACTATTTCTTTGTATATGAGTTGTCATGTCTCTGATTTTTCCCTTGATGCCCATGAGTTGTAGCCTAGTCACAACTTGTAAAGTACCAGTGTTACTCCTCAGTAGCATACATGCACGTTGTGGTGTAATATTAGTATTTTGTTGGCCACTGCATAGGCAGAACAAAAAAAATTTGATTGCCTGAGAATATTAAAGCTATTTATAGATATGTGGCAGGTTGGCCAATTCCTCTTCCGATTTGAAATTATTGGTCCAGAATGATGCTTGTAGCAGTTACTTTCATTTATCTGTTACTTGGTGGTTCTACATGTTGGCACCCTATTACGTACTAAATTGAAGATGGTCAAAGTGCCTTATTGTGTGCTAAATTGAAGATGCTCAAAGCTGTTGCATGTCAAGAGATAATGATTTCTTCTCACCTGTTGGTTTTGTTTTTGGTAATTGCAGATGAGACATTTCACAATGTCAACAGCGAATTGAGGGAGCTTCCTCCGGTTGAGCTATCCACACTACCTTTAATACTGAAGGTATATTTTGATGTGTTAGTTCCAGAATTCTGCTGCTAACTGTCTGGATAAACCCCTCTTATTTTGCATGAAGTGCTTATCTGTGCTGACATCGTCCCCTGGATTCTCTTGTTGGCATTTTATGCATTTAATCTCTGTTTGTTTGTTTTCCTCATGTGTTCATTATTATAAACTTGAAATCCTTAGATTAATGAAGTTTTGCATCCATATATACCCATTTCCATCCTTTTTCTACACATCGGAATGGTGGGGGTTATTTATTGATTTTTCTTGTTGGTTTGGGGGGGGGGTTGTGTTTATCACATGTGAGCTAGCGTAAGGTTGAAAATGCATGTTTTTGATAGATAAGTGAGGCTATAGCATTGTCTTGAAAGATAGGCGCCTTTCATTTCTGTCTCGAGTAGATTCCATGAGGGGCATCTGAGCAGAAATTGAGGCTGTATGTGTATACATACAAATCTAATCCTTGTTTAAGTGGCCCATTAAAAAGGAGAGGTACTATAATTACCTAATAATAAAAAGGGTTACATTTGCCTGTGAGTGTGAACTATTTGTAGCATATGGTAGGCTGTTTACAATGAAAGTCAGGCTTGCGCAGAGAATGAAACGCTAGTGCTCATGATGATTTGACCTATTTTATTAACATATTCGCAGATAAAAACACTAAATACGCTCCCTTCTCTTGGTCCTGGTGTGTGGAGCGTGCCTGTTTTATTTTCCCTTTTGCTTAAAATGAGTATCTTCTAGTTTTTTCCTGCTAAGAGCTGTTTTGAGCTTTTCCCAGTTTTCCACTTCTGCATTTAGCTTATAAAAGTTATTTTTGGAAATGCTACCTTGGGAATACTTTTCAAAGTAACTTTTGTTTATTGATGGTTAAAACATAAAATGCTATAATGATTTTTAAAATAGTTTTTTTCCAGCAGTTTAGAAGAAGCTCCAGTTACTGAGAACAGGCCCTTTGTGTTTTTATATTGGGTGTTACCCCCTTGTTGGCTGTTTATATATTTTTGGGTATCCTTTTTTAGCCAATTAATATTGTTATACACACTGAATAACTGGCTTGCAATTTTTCAGATTGTAGCTGAGAGTGGAATTGCTGATCAGTTGCGTGTGACTGATCTCTTATTGCATGATGTAAGCTTTGTCCCTTGTTTGAGTCACTGGTTTATGGAATTTCATGACATGCTGCAAGTGGGAACTATAAGTGTTTCTAATTTTCTTTTGCCTCTGTTGGTTTGTTTTTGTTTAGTTTAGCATGTGTACTAGTCGTGTTCTGTTTTGTTTGTGTAGCTTGTATGTATAGTATACTCTACTGTGTACTATAGATTTTTTTTTTTGCTTCTATATAGTTAACTATGCTATTTTGTTTATTTTATAGTTTAGTACATGTGCTTAGCGTTTTATGCACTGAGATGGAAATTTCTCTTGGATTTGTCTACCAATGCTTCTTCTTGATAAGGAAACTGAAATAGAGTAAAGGAGTTTTAAATCCTCATCCTGTGCCCCTATTATCATTATTCTGGTTTCTTTGATTGTTTTATATGCGTGCGCATCTGCAGTTGACTTGTCTACCTTTTACCGTGGTTAATGTCTCCTTCAGTTCACAAAATTCATGTTCTGAAATATTGGTCCTTCTTGCAGCAAGATTTTATTCCAAAGCTGATGGATCTCTTCAGGATATGCGAAGATTTGGAGAACATTGATGGTCTTCACATGATATTTAAAATAGTCAGAGGAATTAGTCAGTACACTTAGCTTTCTGTTTCAGCCTTTATAATTGAATGCTTTGGCTTCCGGTTCCTTATCTTCCATTGTTTTTATCTGCAGTTTTGCTGAATAGCCCCCAGATTTTTGAGAAGATCTTTGGGGATGAGCACATCATGGATATTATTGGATGCTTGGAATGTGAGTTGTATCTGTTTCTCTCTTTCGGTTTTTCAACTAGAAGGAGATTTGACAGTCTTTAAATCCATAATCAATCAATTGATTCTGCATTTGAACTCCTAGTAAACTTCCAGGTTTTACTGCTATTAGCTCATTTATTCTTCATAATGCTAATGCTGTATACTACTGTCCCAGTCCTACATTGAACTCAATTACATTGCGTATTTTTGTATGTAGCATTTTAACTGCTAGTAAAAGCTGACAATTAGTAAATACTACCTTTATATGATAGTTGAAGTGCTAAACATGAATGTGGAGAGCTATCATGAGATCTTAAATAAATAGTTGAGGAAGTGATAATATATTGGTTGGTAAATATGGTGACTAGTGGGACTGCATTACTCACATATTATCAGGAGAAAAACACCCGAGACTGTAATGTGTTAGCATATCTGTCCACGCTCCTAATATCCATGAATTCTAGGATCTGTAGAGATGAGGGTGTTGTGGGTAAGCCTCCTTGTTGCATAATGTGGTTTTAGTGGAAACTAGCTTTGGATTGTGTGTTCTACTCATACATAAGATGTGGCCTGCTTCTTGTTATGTACGAATTTCACAATTAAAATCCCTCAAGGTATTATTGTCTTGTCAAACTGCCTGCGAATGAAATACTGAATTCTGAGTCATGTTTCTGGGTCTTCTCTTTACCTGTCCAATGCTATTTTACAATATAAGTCTGCCTCTTAACTCTGTTCAGGAATCTGAATATCAAGAAAATGTAGAAAATTCTCTGTTTACTGATTCTCCGAAGCCCTAGGTTTATTTCTTGGTATATTATTGTTGAGTTGCTTCTGATTTGTTATTGTAGTTTATGTGATAAATTATCTTCTGAATTTGGTTTATGCAGATGATCCTGATGTATCCCATGTTCATCATCGTGATTTTCTAAAAGAGCATGTGGTCTTCAAGGAGGTACATTATTAATCACAATATCTTACACCTTGCACATCTGTACTGAAACTTTGATGCATCTTTCAAATGTTTGTTTTTGGTCACTTTCTAGGCTATTCCTATCAGAGATCCTCTTGTTCTGTCGAAGATTCATCAAACTTATAGAGTTGGTTATCTGAAGGTAACCATTAAGTTATAATCAGTAGATTGTTTTGGTACTTTTATTTCGCTACTGATCCTTGGTTCTTGCATCATGTTTTAGGATGTTATTCTGCCAAGAGTGTTGGATGAGGGGATTGTTGCAAATCTTAATACTATAATTCATTCAAATAATGCAATTGTAAGACCATAGTTATTTGCATACTTGGAGTGAATTTCTCCCCCCCCCCTTTTTTCTTGTTCCTCTTGTTCTTTCTTCCCTTACTGCCCTGATTGTTTTGTTATATTTTAGGTTGTTTCTTTGTTGAAGGATGACAACACGTTCATCCAGGAACTATTTGCTAGGTTGAAATCATCTTCAACTCTGGCTGATTCAAAGAAAAACTTGGTAAATCTAAATATAGTTTCCTTTTTTTGCTGTTGAACTTTCTCTAGTGCTCCCAACTGTTGCAGTGTGTATAATCTTAGCATGCATTTCTATTAATCGGTCTGGCTTTCCTTCTTTATGATTGTCAATTTATGAGTTGTAATATCTTGGATCCTGTGGTATAATATCTGAATGTGTGAATTTCCATTTGACCAATCTATTAATGTTAAGTTTCTACACTGGACAAAATTCCTACTAATGGCCCCAAGTTCTCTCACTCTCTAGAATCCCATATCTGTCTATGTTTGTAGATGGATGTATGCATACATTGTGAAACTTATCAGAATATTTGCTTGTAAGCATTTGACCAATCTATTAATGTTAAGCTTTTACACGGGACAAAATTCCTACTAGTGGTCCCAAGATCTCTCACTCTCCAGAATCCCATATCTGTCTATGTTTGTAGATGGATGTATGCATGCATTGTGAAACTTTTCAGAATGTATGCATGCTTTTGGGTGGTGTAGACTGGTTTTTTCTAAATTCATTCTTCAACTCAAAACGGTTATTCTATTCAAGTTTAAAATTTCCTCCAAATCCAACTAGGGGCCCTACACATTTATACTAAATATACCTTTTAGCTCAAGTTTCATCTTTAGACAATCAATTAATAATATTTTTAACTATATTGTACGTGGGATCCACTTTAGATTAGATCAAACTTTTTAAATACAAAAGTTCAAACCCAACCCAAATACATTCTTTATTTTCATTCACAAAACTAAAACAAATTTTCACTAGGTAAAACAAAAAAAAGAATTCCAAACAAGTCCCTCCTGCCTCTCCTTGAAGCCTTCCTATGAAATGAGACATTAGTCTGGATTTCAGAGTTATATTCATCACCCGTACAGGATGGATCTGAGGTATTTTTCTGTGTGTATACCTTACCTCTGCCATTGTTGGTCAGGTGTTACTGGCAATCACCTGATTACTTCTTCCTGAAACATTCCAAATTTTGTTGAGTTTTCTATTGGTCAAGGTTGCTTACCTATTCTTGTGTAAGTGGGGCATTAGGCTTTAGATGGATGCGTTTGGGTATTTTGACTTGTTATCTGTTTTGTCATCTCTCTGATATTGAAAAACAGATCTAAGTATATACAAGTTACTAACTTGGGTTTGTGATAATTTGTAAAATACATATGCTTTTGACAAATAGGATAAGTAAAAAAAACTATGTAAATTTCTCCTATTTCTAATACTATTAATTGATCTTATTAGAGTTGAAATAGAGTGAATAGAATGTGGTGATACTGTGTATTGTTTATTTTAGGTAGATCATGGTTATGAATATCAACCTTTTTGGAAAATAACATAGACTGGGGCCACTTGGCTGGTACAGTAGGCAGGCATTTTTTAATTGTAAATTTGAGTTCTGGCAAGTTGAGCTCTGTTCTCCCTATTCATGCAAATAGGTACTCTTTTTGCACGAATTTTGTACCTTGAGTAAGAGCTTGCAGATGGTGCAGCAACTTCGGCTATATCGGTATGTTCTAACTTGGGACCTACGACACTTTTCATGTGGTTGTTCCTTCCATTGTGCTTCTGGTGTTACTTACTGCTTTTACAACTTAAATGCCTTGTAGGGATCTGGTTAATGAAGGCATATTCGATATCATAGCTGATATTCTTCAGTGTCATGATAAAAAGCTTGTATTAACAGGGTAATTGATTGTAATAATGTCGTTGAATGTTAATTTATTTTTACTGAATTGGTGTTGTTTATACCTCCACAAGACGCAATTCTTATGATAAATGGATGTAATGGATGCAGGACAGACATCCTTATTTTGTTTTTGAATCAAGATCCAAACCTTTTGCGCTCTTATGTAACTCGTCCTGAAGGGATCCCTCTTTTTGGACTTCTGGTGAGTATTGCATGAATTTAAATCCCTTTATATGAGTGATGATACATTTGTAGCAAACAAGGGACTGCTGCGATTTCTAGTTGCTTTTTGTGTTGCTTGAAGCCAACAAGGGCTTCAGCTACCTTATGTTATGATATCTTCTATGAGAATAAAAATTATATCACCCATGATTTGGGTTTAGTTATGATTTTCATGATGTAAGTGCATGTTAAAATATCTGTTCAGGCTATTGTCAATATTATATTATTGGTAGGGCAGAGACTTGAGGATTTGATTCCTTGTAAAAAAAATCAAGGATAGTATTTTTTTTTAAACTTTTATACTCATTTTATATTGTTAATATACTCATTCAAAACTTTTGATCTACTCATTCTTAGTATTGTACTGGAAAAGTTTGATTTTCCCAGAAATGCAAGGAATTTCTGTTCTATGTTTTTGTTTTTAAAACTTTGGGGAAGGGGGGGGGGGGCTGGTGTTAAGCGAAAGAAATAGTGTGTTTGTACTATTGAAGATGTGCAAATTGTTGTCGTTTTATCCTTTTGATGTTTATTCAGACATAGAATAAATAGATTGCAGATTGATTGGAATGTGGTTCTTATGTAACTTGTAATGATAATTCTCGAGGATTCTCTGTCCTCATGCCTGTCAACCACTTCGCCCACTCCCATGTAAAAAAAGGTGAAAGGCTCTTCTATTTTTGATAGATTAGCAGTACTTTATACAGTGTCCATCTCCTGGACACCAGGGCAAATTTTCTAGACAATTGGCATTAGCATGGATAAGGAGTCTAATGCACTAGTAATATTGTTGTTTCCAGGTGAAAGGTATGCTAACAGATTTTGGGGATGATATGCATTGCCAATTTCTTGAAATCCTTCGCAATCTTATGGACTCCTTTGCATCATCTGCATCAGGATCACAGGTGTGTTCCTTAAATATTTTTTTCTAGGAATTTCTGTAGATTTCTTGCTTGGTGGTTTTTGCTTAATCCTTTCTAGATTTGGGTTATGTAAGGTTTCATAATACTTCATGTACTATGAGATTAGGGCTTGTTGGAGACTGAGTCAACTGGGTAGGTCAACTGTGGCCTCTAATTTATGCAATTCATTGCATGATTTTCTTTTTCACCTGCAATTATCTGTGGTATCAAATGAAATGTGTATTGATGGTTCAAATGTTCAGTCTTCTCTGCCACCCCGCCCTCCTTACCTTGACTTTTATTTGTGAAGGTATGAGAGGCAGTTCTCTTGAGGTCTCATCCTACTATTTGCCTATTATTTTAACACATGGAATATCTGTTGTTGGGAGGGGGAAACTAAAAATGCTGATCTCATATTCATTCTGTGAAATGGATGCAGTGAAAATTCAATGTCTAGTGTGTCTTATTGACATCATTGGAATTGCAGGATTGATAATCTATAATGACTTGCAATGCAACCTGCATGGTTCTGGGATTTCTATGCAATGTCTCTCTGGGTTTCTTTCTGTTATGCTTTAGGATGATGTAATACTTGAATTGTTAATGTTGTTGCAGAAAGAAACTATCATTGAGATTTTCTATGAGAAGCACTTGGGTCAACTGATTGATGTTATAACATCGTCATGCCCACCAAATTCTGCTGCTCAAACTGTCAGTAAGTCCACAAGATCTGATGGAGGAACTGGGAATCAAAGTAGTGTGAAGCCTGAAATACTATTGAACATTTGTGATCTGCTATGCTTTTGTGTTTTGCACCATCCATATAGAATAAAGTAATTTCCTTGTAACTTTTGCCTAATTGCATTTCATTGCCGCACTTGGATTTTGTTTTGTTATATGATTTATGCTCTCGTCTACAGGTGCAACTTTCTTCTCAGTAATGTAATTGAGAAAGTTTTGTTTCTGACACAACGAAGAGAAAAGTATCTTGTAGTAGCAGCTGTTAGATTCATTAGAACTCTCATTTCCCGAAATGTAAGTGGTTTGATATTTGATTTGGGGTGTCTTTATACAGTTGAATCTTTATAGCATCTTGAGTGGTAGATTCTAGCATCTCCTTTTGGGATCTATTTTAATTTTAAATTTCGTACTTTTAGATGTTAGATTCATTAGAAGATATAAGTGTTTTGATATTTGATTTGGAATGTCTTTTGTAGTTGAAATTCTTTATAGCATCCTGAGTGATAGTATCTCCTTTTGGCATCTATTTTAATTTTAAATTAAATACCTTTTAGATTTTAGATTCATTAGAAGATATAGAGGAGAAGTTTGATATTTCTGCTTACAGATTTCCAAGATATTGAGTTGTTGACTAAAGTATCCTGTTTGCTGGTGTTATTTCTACTTTTTGGCTTTCTCAATTGGATATTGAAAAGCTTCAGAAACTTAGCATGACAAAGCAAACCTTTGATACTTCCTAGATAGGCTGAAAGTGGAACTATGAGTCTGTCTTTTAACAAGGGACTCAAATAGTTAGGATTTTTTTTGAATATAGGTTCCCCATTGTTTTTTTTAATTTAAAGAAT
Organism: Apocynum venetum; assembly: GCA_019593545.1. NCBI lineage: Eukaryota > Viridiplantae > Streptophyta > Magnoliopsida > Gentianales > Apocynaceae > Apocynum > Apocynum venetum. Next base: position 5,326,028 of record SRSM01000127.1, read on the forward strand.
CTGTTATTGTTCCAGTTTTGCTATTGGGTAAGAGATCCAGTGAAAGAAATTTCATCTGGTTGTGTGATGTCTGAGAAAGGTTCTAGGAAGGTTCTTGTGCTAAGGGAATTTTTTCAATTAGCTCCTCCTCTGTATTCGGTTGGAGCAATTAGATATGCTAATTGATAGGTTGGTCTAGCAAGGTTATCACCATGAGTTAAGAAACTGAGGTAAAAGGAAAAGTATTTATGTTCATATCTTTTGGTGCAGTACTTTGATGTGGGTAACCAAATATTAGTGATTGGAACCCTGTACTTGTCGAACTGCCTTTTTAAGCTTCTTTTTATTTCTTTACTTCTTTGGATGCCCCATTGGAGATTGCAGAGGCGCTCGTAGCTGTTTAAGTTGTAATCATTGACATGTTCGTAGCTGTATATTACTCTTTGTTTAAACTTTCATCTTGTAATTTTAAAAGATCAGCTTCTAATGCAAATTTATTAATAATCTTTTAGGAGTTTTGCTGCTGAATTTTCAATTTGCAGCTTTCTTTTCATATGTTTTCTTTGACTTACTCTTTGCTGATAGAAGATGGGCCAATTATAACTTAATCTTCTTTAAGATGCCTGCTTGATGTAATGGATATTGCTTTGAAATTTGATTTCATGATGCGCAAATGAAGACCATTTAAACATTCATTTTTACCTAGCCGTGCTTGGTTTTAATAAGTAAAAGATTTCTGTAAGTGTTCTGAATTGTTGGTTGTACTCTTCTGAGAAGGTGAGAATTCCTTCTCAACCCTGATCTGCTGCTTTTCTGGTACATTTCGCTTTTGTAAACTTCCCATATATCTATTGTGTTTCTAAATTGGGATATGTGGATTTTTCATCAATGTTTTTTTTGTTATATGATATGGCTGAGAAACTACGGTGACTTTTTTTGCAGGATGAGCACCTGATGAATCATATTGTGAAGAATAACATTTTGAAGCCGATTGTTGATGCCTTTGTTGCTAATGGAAACCGCTATAATTTGCTCAATTCTGCTGTTTTGGAACTCTTTGAGTACATCCGAAAGGTGTTTGTTCATTCTTGAATTACTTGCTGTTGAAGTAGTCAATTTGTTTGGGGTTTTGGATTTAGCTAAACTAGCTTTTAAAAGGGGAGAGTATTATAAATTTTTAATGGGCATGTCAATAATAACTGTTTAACCAAGGAACTTTTAGCTGAAAAGCATGGGGGAGGGGTTCAGGTGGATCTCGACATATGCATGTGTGTTGGTAGTTTTAGGCATTTTATGTTATTATGCATATGCTGTGTGCAGGAGAATCTGAAGATATTACTGAAGTATTTGGTTGATTCATTTTGGGAGCAATTAGTCAAATTTGATAATCTATCTTCGATGCGCTCGCTAAAAGTTAAATATGAACAGGTACTATTCATAGTTATAAATTTTGCGTACTTTATCTCTGTGACTATTGGGTGTGACATGCGATGTCTCATCAGGGCCTAGAGAGCACGGGATTGAGGAACAATGTGAGCACTTCAGATCCTAGAAAACGGATAGATGAGAGAGCTCTTGAGAAGGAAGAGGAAGAGTACTTTAATGAGGACAGGTATGAGCTAATTTGTTAATGTGGAAATTTGGCATATCACTTCAAGTCTTCTTTAATCCAGTCAATGAGTTAATTGAAACTGATGTTTTATACAGTGATGAAGAAGATTCAGCGTCAGCATCTATGCCAAATAATAACCGAGTGCAATCTCAACCTGTTCTGCCTAATGGCTCTACTTCAAGCTATCCGTCTGTAAGGTATTCAGTTTCCCCAGTACTAGGTTAATTTCAGTAGTTAGATGGTGTTTATCTAAGTATTCTTTCATTTATTTTATTTGGTTTGTAGGCCTGGTGGACTTGTAGACTATGATGATGATGAAGATGATGAAGATTACAAACCGCCTCCTAGAAAGCAGTCAGATAATTCTGGTGAAGACGAAGGAGTGGTAGAGTCATTTCGTTTGAAACGGAAATCAACTTCAATGGAAGACACTGAACTAAAAAGGCTACAACGGTCACCTAAAATCTCAAAGCCAAATGAAGGGGTTTTTGCAGCCTTATGCTCAACCCTAAGTCAGGCAGTACTGCCAAGTAAAAAAACAGCAAGTACTGCACCTGAGGTTTCCAGGTCAGATACGAATAAGAACACCGTTGAAGTAAATAATGAAGGGAAAGGGCATCCAGTCTCTATTGATGTGGACAGAAGAGTTGATGCAGATAAGCATTCCGAAATGGAGGCTGGTTCTCCCCCACAAGCATCAGATGATTTGCGTGATTGTCCCAATAAGGGACCAGTTGGAGATGACTGTCCACTTATATCACCAAAGTCATCACCAGAAATGGCTGTAAATGGATCCTGATATATAAAAATAATGCTGAGAAGATTCACTTTGTTATTGCCATTTTGTTTTTCTCTGATGCTCAATACGACAATACCTGATGCTTGGTGGACCTGGCCTAATGTATCTTTGGTTTAAAGAGTGCTCGATTCAGAAGACTGAGGTGGCTGCTGAGGCAAATCCCGTCGGTGGTAGGAAAGGATACTGTACAGTGCCATTGCAAGGGTGGGTAGAAGCGCCACCCTTTTAGGGCTTCTGCTTTAATTCATGCTTCATTCGAGTATTCTTGCTTTTGTATAACTTTTGTTAGCTATATTAGCTTCCCCTTTTTCAATTTTTTAAACACTTTAATCCTTCATCTAGAGTTTCATTTCTAATTATGTAGAACATAAATGATAGGTGGGGTGCTAAATTTGCCCCGTATAGTTTTCTTCTATCGTGGAAATATGGTGGTTGTGGGTACACGTGAGAGAATGGCTTGAGGCTGAATTTTTAACGTTTCCTTCTTCTGTGTAATCTAACTTATAGAAGGTTGTACATTATACAATGCAGGGGGAAGATATTGTTCAAGAGTTAACCGGTCGTCTTATTGATTCTAAATTGACGACTCCTTGGATTACACATGGAATTTAAGCTTTTGTTTCATTCATACTGATCTATCTGCGTGTCAGTCACTAGTTGGGACTGAAAGTTGCTGGTTTCTTTATCTACAGAATGTACTCTACACTTATTGTGATAAGACTACGATTGTGCATTTCCACCGTTGCATTGTTTTTTTACTGATACATTTGCTTTTCCAGTGGAAAAATAGCGGTTCCTTCCTTCGATATTGACAGCGGAATTGTTACATGACTTAAAATTCGAAACTATGTCCCAAATCCAAACATTCCTACAGTGAAACATATCCAGTGAATTTGATTGATGAAGCTAAGCGTGGGTGATATCATCGGTCTGAATTCACCCTTCAAAGGAATTGGATTACACTGAAATTATAAGGGTGAATTTGGATTGCACATTAATTTAAATTAAAAAGATATAAAAATGTATTCTTTATGTGAATGGGAAAGATTTAGGATGAAAAATGTTAAAATTTAAACGTATTTCAAGAGAAAATTTGATGGGATATAAGAAAATTATTCTTGAGTTGTGTTAAAATATACGCCAAGAGAAGTGACACTTTGACGCAGGGTTTTGGGCTGGTTGTCCTAAACATCCTGTGCACTTGAAGTCTGTAGAGTCTTCTACTTGCTTCTGGCATTCCCCAGTATCAACTCTCTCGGATTCTCTAGAGAGTTGCTGAGTGGCAGAAGTGAATTACAAATTTTACTTGAAAATAATTCAGCAGTGTCGTTTTCAGGCTTTTCTTCTCTCTTTCTAGGGCTATTCTTCTTCTTCTATGCTCTTGGTGTTTGATCATGTTTTGGCAACGCTAATGTTATGCTTATTTATTCTAATGCCTCCAATTGTACCCAGATAAAACCTTTGCTAAATTTCAGTGATTTATCTGATTCAAGAGGGGCAGATACTGAAACGGAAGTGAAACTCGTGGCATTTCTATCTTTTGTAGATGTGCTTTTGCTGGTAGCTTCCAAACATAGCATGGGATTAATCAATCCCTTGTGACCAACTCCACAAAATAAAAAATATATTTTTTCTTTCTGATGTTAACTCCAAATCCATGGCCATCTTCCTCTGCTCAGATGAATTCTTGATTCGCATGTGGCTGATATTGAGAGGCTGGAAATCATATGAGAGCACCTTTCAGCTTCATTCAAATACGGTGGTGTTTTCTACTCCGGCCTTCCCAATATCTTTTGCACACACTGATCAATTAAAAATACAAAATGGTCAAAAAAATTTCATAAATTTGTTTCTCCCTTCTAAGCATCTTGTCCTTGACATGCTGTTGTGTGGTTGCTGGTGCCCTTTTCCTGACCTTGGTCTTATAACGTAAAATATTTTATTATTTTTTTACAGTCTTTTATTTTCAATATAGTTCTTATTTACGTATTTTATTTTTGAATTATTTTTTTCTTAAGTTGATTGGACATGTTTTTTTTTTTTAAGAGGAGGGAATATATAAAAAACAGTTGCTTTATCTCATTTCATCTAAAACATGCAAGGTTCAATCAAGCATCTGCTACAGCTTGTTTATATAGTATCATAAAACATTAGTTCAGCCATCAATAGGCGCAATCATGTTCTCCATAAGCACCGGAAACATCTAGTGCTGGACGTGAGCTCATTAATCTAATTGAATCGAACTTATCAGCAACATGCACTTCACAAGTACCTTGACTTCTTGGAAATGCTGGTATTCTCTTAATGCAGAATTCGGCTTGTTCGAGGACTCCTCCATGTTTCAGAAAGTACTTGATCGCTTCAGAGCCATTATACAGCGGTAACAATTCACCTTGTAATGATATTCTTCAGAGGCTTGATGACAAGCATATTGGAACGTGCTTCTCGAATTTTGCATCAAGGATGTGAACATAATCAAGCTAACACCAACCAAAGAAATAGTTATATATGATGATCTTGGCCTTTTATATATAAAGAGAAAAAAAAGAATCATTGTATTATTTGGTTGATGGATGTTAACTTACCTCTATCAACTCAAAGATCTTCTAAATGAACAGAAGTATTCTCAGTAAAGATTCCCATTGCAAACGTTTTGAATGCACAGTCAATTTTGTTAAGCTTGAAATATTTTCACTTGCCTTGGCAATTGCTTCTGGAAAAACCTGAAAAATTCAGTAAGAATTATAGAGATAAATCTGAAGGCATTATACACTTGCCAAAGGAATAACAAGCTATAGCAGATATCCCAAGAATCAATTTTGTGAAACATAATTTTCCAAAAATATTGGGTCGAAAAAAGGAATGAAACCCAAATAATGGCCTATCTTTCTTAGATATGCCGTCAAGTAAATGTATGCCACATTTATTTTTTTGTTGAAATTAAATTAAATGTTGCTCTTTATGTTTGAACTTGTATATATACATGGATTATTTTGATCTTATAAATCATGTGTTTAATTGTTAAAAGACTTGATTTATAATATAATTTGAAATTAATTATTTGCGATCTATAAATTCTCAAATTTATTATAGTGAGATCGTCTTAATTTTATTATAAGTTCGTGTTCAACGTTGATAATTAAATTAAGAATATATTTTGATATATTGAATTGTGTCACTTATGTTTAATTTGAGTAAATTGATCATACATATTAAACATTCAAGATTTTTGTACATCATACTTATATCTTTTTTGAAAAGCATAGTCAATATATTAAAACCCAAACAAGGGAAACAGCAATACATAGTATAGAAATATAGAGTAAAACATTAATGATAAAAATGATACTTTAAGAAAAGTTTGAAAGATGACAAAAGACTATAAATTTGATGATAAAAATGATAATATTAAAAAAAATCGAGAATTAAAGTGTTGATAACCCCTTTCTAATTTCTAAATGAAAATCTTATTCAGTATTGGAGGAATGGATGTGAGAAATTATTATTGTTGTAATAAATATCTTATTCAATATTGTAATAAATCTTATTTCTCTTAGGATTTGTAATGAAATGTTAACCAATTACTTTTTCGTCAATATATTCATTTTCTTTTGGTTTCTAATAGATGAAAACAAAAAGTTTTATGGAGGGTATACTTTTTTTATAAGGTATTAAAGAGTTAGTTCTTCAGTATACATGCAAATAAGATCTATAAAATTAAATGATGTAATTTACTTAAAACCCAAAAATATTTTTGAAACATTAAATATATAATATCCAACATTATATAAAGATCTTCAACATTACTAAATATTAAAAATTGATCCAATAGAGGTGTTAGACATATCTTCAGCATGAGCTGAATATCGAAAAATCTGAATTTACAATCTTAAATCTAAATCAAATTCATCTAGATTTCTATTGTTCCTACTATGGTTAACAGATTAGTTGATATGAGGTATTTTAGGATTAAATTTTGAAACAAAAACTTCTACTTTGTTTAACAACTCCATTATCAATGATGTTGTAACAAGAATTTTTCAGTGCAATAGAAAAAATCAACTCTATATAAAAAATAATAATAAACTATAAAATAAATTATCAATATTTAAAAGATCAATTAGTTTATTATATAATTTTAAGTTGGACTAATATGTTATATTGAATAATTGTTCAAACATATCGTAAACTTATGACAATACTATGAATGCATTGCAATGTTTTATTATAAGAGCTATGTTTTTATAGATTAAATTTGTTTGTATATCAAATCCACTAATTTGTCATGAACTTGTGAAAGAAGTTTGAAATAATACGATATCATGATTATTAAAAATTTTAAAAATTCTTGAAATACCAAAAATATCCTTTAAGAAATGTTACTTTAAGAAATGTTAGGCACTTGGTTCCACAAATATTAAAAAATATTGAATTTTATAAATAATTATAAAAGATATCAAACTTTAACGATTTTTTAATCAAATATTCATGACCATTTGAGATAATTTCCCAATTACGCAGCTAAAGATACAAACTCATCAGCACATATGTTCAACTGAATTTCTTTTATTTCAAAAAAAAAAAAAAAACCAACCAAACTCCTTGTTTCAAACCAATAAAACACCTTATAGTTTTACGATAAATCTAAGTTCAAATTCACCTTTTAAATTTTCTTTTACAAAATCTCCTTTACACAAAAGTCGCCACGAAGCCCGATTCCCGCTACAGAGCAGGGGACACGTATTGAACATAAGTTCTACGCGTGCCTTCATCTCCTGTTTTCTCTGGAAAGCTGGAACTCGAGTCTTTGATCCTTCTAAAAACAAGATGATCAGAGAAGCATTTCCATTTCTTCAATATTAGCAAGAATCTGTTTACTTTTTCTTCCCTTTCTTTGGCTTTCTTGATTCTTTAGAGGAGTGCTTGGGTACTGTTGTTTCGTGAAAAGAAGAAAAAAAAAAATGAGTGGCAACAGTAGTAATCTGGAGACTCGATCATTGTTAGATGAGCTCAGAAGCTTTGACAAGAATGGTCTTTTTGATCTGGGACATCCTCTGCTGAACCGTATTGCTGAAAGTTTTGTCAAGGCTGCCGGGGTAATTAATTAATTGAGCTTTTCATGATCTTTCCTGATGGAATTTTATTGTTTCAATGTGGTTTTGGTTTTTATTTTTGAAATGTTAAATGGATTTGATCATAAAGAATGTATGGATTTTGAATTTACATAAACTATTAAGTATAAAACCGTTTATGTTTGAGGTGAAGTTAATTTATTTATTTTGTTTTGATGGGTATAAATGTTTTGAATGGCAGATTGGTGCTGTTCAAGCAGTAGCACGGGAGTCTTACTTCATAGCTGTTGAAGGTAGAGTTGCTGTTTGAATGACGTTTCCTTTGTGTTTGTATTGGATTTCTTTTGGGTTGAGAATTTCTTTTCCGTTTTTCTTTTGTAAACTTAAGATATGGTAACTGTTTATGAGGCCTTAAAATATTGTGTTTAAAAGTTTGTGCAAATAAATGATTAGATGCAGGAGTGGGTACCGGTGGTCTACCACCAGAGATTGGTGGTTCCAAGAGGAAGAGGTTTCCAGACCTTAGAGGTATGTGCTATCCTGTAGTTGCATTTGAGGTTTTCATTTGTGCTACTCATTTAGCACTGATAGTATGGACGATGACTGGAAATTGGGTACATTCTCAAATGGAAAATTATTGGACTGTATTAGAGTTCTTTATATGAATCATTTTATGGGATTGCTCATGTATTGGTTGGTGGAATTTTTTAAAGGATGCATAGGGGCAACAGGTCTCATATCTACATTAAGTTTTGTGAGCAAATTTGAGTTTTCTTTACAGGTTTGTTTTGAGTATTGCAAAGGATTTCAGATGACACCTATCTGTTGGAAGGGTTTTGTGCAAATCTTTTCATCTAAATGCAAACTATACTCCTGCCTGCATTGGGAATCATTGTATACACTCGTGTAGTTCATTTCTTTTCAGTAACTTTGTAGTGTAAATTTACAAATTCATTAGTTTCGATGGAAGCAATTTGGATTGCTGCTGCCAGTTTTGATGTTGGAAAAACATCACCTATAGGCTTAGTTGGGTTCAAACTATCATCCCAGTCTAATTGTTATATATATTCCTTGCAGGAGAAACAAATGCGAAGAATGTCGAGGCCCTGGTATGTCTCACCAGGGAATTTTTTCTCCAAAAATTCTATACAATATACTTGGATGTTTATAGTTCCTATAGGGGTATGGTGAGGGGGAGGAGGAAGGTATATTGACTATGATGAAACAGCAGAAGTATTTTTAGTGGGTGTTGTATATCTGAATGAAGACAAATGCTATGAGAAAATTTTAACTCATCCTCTTGTTGATTACTACTATGCTTCTTTGGCAGTGCATCTGGCTGATCATTGTCATGAAAGTGTCGGAGTATTTAGCAATATATAAAAGTCTAGGTTTTAGGTAATTGCATAATTGTATTTGTCATTGAGCATTCTCCACTGATTATCGCTTGAAATTTCTTGTGTGTACAGGTCAAGCGCACAGGGAAAGACTCTATGCAGTGGGGTAAGCAAATAATGCAGATTCAGATTTATCTTTAATTGATGTAGCATTAGCATTGTTGATTCTTGTGATAGTGTGGAATGTAAGCCTCAGTGATTTGAGAGGTGATAGAATTGGCTATGAAATGCTTTAGAGTGCACACTAACAGAGGTAGGCAGCCTCAGCACACTCATCTATTGTTGGGTAGGTTGTTCTCAGAATTAGATTAAGAACGTCAGCTGTTCTTTGCTCAGTGCCTCTCTTTCTGCAATAATTTCAATCCTCTCTTTCAACCCTTTTTTCAAGATATCCTCAAAATGGCTGGGCATTTTTACTGTAGTTTCTCATTTGATGGTTTGGAACCTACATTCAGGCTAGAGGGTATTGACCAGTTTGTAAAATGTGATGCCTGGGAGGGTTAAAATGCTCACATAGAATGAATAATCAGAAAAGTGGTTTGGCCTTTCAATTCTCCACTACCTACCTGTGTGTGGATCACCTTTCAATTTTCTCCTTGCCTACTTCCACTAGCACCCTTGCAGAAGGAGACCAGATGAAATCAATCTTTTATTGCAAGCAGTGTTTATAAAAACTCTCAAAAGTTTGATAGCTACACTATTTTCTGCCAGAATGAATGCTTTGTATAGTGGGACTAAGAAAGAGAACCAGATTGATCATTTGTTACAACAATGCAGGTTTTGCTGCAGGAATGTACTCTGGTCTAACCTATGGACTGAAAGAAGCACGAGGAGTTCATGACTGGGTAAATTATGCTTTCATCTTAAGTCATAGTGAAATTTTGTTTTATCTAAAGCATTTCTTCCTTTTTATATTAAAAATTTGGATCAAACTATATCATCATCCTGAATTCTCAACTTGGAATATCACAGTTTCCCATCTAAACTGAATCTACCATTTATTATTATTATTTTTGCATGGCAATACCATTTCCTCCTCTAGAAATTGGGATTTCGTAGGTACACATATTGGATTGTTACAATCTCTTAGACTAAACTAAGATTATGCAATCAGGTTTTGGAACAATTTATTTCCCTTCCAGTAAGGACTTCCTTCTATTCATTTTACCGTTCCGTTCTGCTGCAGAAAAACAGTGCTTTGGCCGGGGCAGTCACAGGTGCAGCACTGGCATTGACGACAGCTGATCATTCCCATGAGCAAATTGTGCAATGTGCCATCACTGGGGCAGCTATATCAACTGCAGCTAATCTCCTGACAGGAATATTTTGAGTTAAAAGAGTTATCCATGTGCTTAGAATAGCACCTTAGTTTATAATTAGGATGTTTGCAGTGAAAATTATAAATTATTGTACTGTTTGGTACATTATGAACATGAACTTTTGTCTAATGTAATTTTGGAAGTCTCTAAGAAGGTTTTTGGTTCTTATTAATTAGCCTATAACAGTGTCAATAGTTAAAAATTAGTTTATTACAGCCCCAAAAGACAATTAATTTTGTTCCCTATATCTTTTCCTGCTTCATTCAAATTTCTGCTTGAGATTCGAGTTTATTTGTACAATGTATTGTTTCTTCTATTTAAAATAACGTACTTATTTTAATTTAATATACAAATTATAAAGAGTAAGTAAATTTTAATAATATTATTTTTAATTTTGGGCTTTGCATGCAGAGCTTATGTCTGCTATTCATCAATGATCATGGGCTCACTAATGTCATCTTGGAAAGAAAGGTGATCGTCTTGATATGGTTATTGTGGGGTAATAAAGCAATCTATGATTTATGTAATTCTTGGATTTTTTTTTTCAAAGGATTATTGCCCTCTAAGAGAACGGTTTCAAGCACATTTCTTTTGTCTTTCTTTCGTCTCTAGAGATGTTAATGGAGACTAAATAGTTTAGCTAAATTTGCCCAAGATCGTCAAAATAATACCATTTGGCTTGATGTCATCCAATATTTTGTAATTCTTCATATTATCTAGTGCAATTTCATTTTCCTTTCAAGAAATAAAAAATTGGGCTTTATATTTACTTTTCTATCACTAAAAGTCTGAAACTAACATTTTATGAGATCTCTTTGCGTTAGTTTCAGCACGTCAAATCTACGTTAATTTCTTTTTTTTTTTGCCATTAAACAAGTAAAATGAAATTTGTGATTACTCAGAGAGAAATGTTACTTGTATTTCCTATGACAATATGATTACGTATATATATACACATAAGAATATTGAGAAATGTCTAAAAGAAAATATGTTAGGTAGATTCTACCTAATCTATGTTAGGCTTTCTAACATAATGGAAAATATCTATCTAATCTATGTTAGGTTGTCTAATACTCTCCCTTAAATTGGAGTATAGATGTTAATCATGCCCAACTTGTTACGGAGATAATCAACCTTAACCCCATTGAGAGCCTTTGTGAAGATGCCTCCTAATTGTTCTTCAGTTTTCACATAATCTGTAGAAATCAAGCCTTGTTAAACCTTCTCACAAATAAAATGACAATCAATCTCGATATATTTGGTTCGCTCATGAAAAATTGGATTAGAGCAATATGAAGTGTAGCTTGGTTGTCACATCATAACTTCTTCACTGTCATTGAGACTTTAAAACCTACTTCATTAAGAAACTGATATATCCACATTATCTCACACACAGACTTAGCCATAGCACTGTATTCAGATTTTGCACTTGATTGTGAAACTACATTATGTTTTTTGCTTTTTCATGAAACCAAATTGCCTCCAACAAAGACACAATACCCAGTAGTGGATCTTCGATATTTCTTGAATTCTGCCCAATCAACATATGAAAAACATTCAATCTTAGTATGACCATGATCATCATACAAAATTCCATGTTCAGGTGCTCCTTTTAAATAGCACAAAATTTGTTCCACTGCCTTCCAGTGGTCAACAGTTGGAGATAACATATACTGACTTACTACACAACTGAGTAGGCGATATCTGGACGAGTCACAGTAATATAGTTTAACTTTCCAACTAATCTTCTATATCTCTCAGGATCTCCAAATAATTCACCATCTTTTGCGAGTTGCATATTCGGAGTCATTGGGACACTACATGGTTTAGCTCCCAACTTTCCTGTTTCAGATAGTAAGTCAAGTACATGCTTCCTTTGAGATAAGTATATTCTTTTTTTACTTCTATTCACTTCAACTCTTAAGAAGTACCTTAGCTCTACTTTTCGTAAATCTTTATATGGCTTTGTAAATCTTTCGTACACACTTTTGGGAAAGTGTGTCGTCTTCATAAATCTTTATATGGCTTGAAACAAAGTCCTCGTACTTGGTTTGGTAAATTTAGTCAAGTTGTTGAGAAATTTGGCATGAAGCGAAGTGAGTCTGATCACTCTGATTTCTACAAAAGATCTGGTGGAGAAATTTGGCATGAAGCGAAGTAAGTCTGAGATAAGTATATTCCTTTCTTACTTCTATTCACTTCAACTCCTAAAATTTTAATAAAAGTTTTATCTAATGCAATGAAAATATGTATGTGTATGTACATGCAAAGCATCCGCTAAGTTATTCAAAATTTGTTTAAAGTTCATATCTAGTTTCTCAAATGTTCTTTGCTTTTTCTTGTGCCCTTAAGTAGGGTGGCAATTTAAGCCCGGTCCGACCGGCCGGCCCGAGTGGCCCAATTTTTAGAATGGGTTGAGCTTTATAATAATAGACCCGTCAAAATTCGAACTGGCTCAGCTCGATCCAAATTTCTATCTTGGTCCGGTCGGGCCAGCCCATCGGACCAAAATTCGAGTTGTGTTCGGGCCGACCTGCGGACAAAATGCGAAAATGTCATTTTAAAGATAAAACGACGTCGTTTTTAATTTTCGAGGTAGGCCTATGAAAATTCGGGCTAGCCCGACTCAACCCGAATGTCTACCTTGGCCCTGCCCGACCCAACCCGATTTGACACCCCTACTCTTAAGTTTGAATCAATATTAACTTAGTTAAATTGAAATGGGGATAGGAAATGAATATGGGTAACATTTATTTAACTTGAGGTAATTCGCTAGTATTAATGATTATTTTGTAAAATATTTTTATTTTGATGCTATTGAAAACTTGAAATTACCGTTTTAGGCCAACACTTTTAACTATAGATACTATTTCTTTTTATAATTTTATTTAAATAAGTGAAAACTTTAAAATAGAAAGAACTAAAGTACTAACTTAATTTGGAAAAAAAGAAAGAAAAGAATAGTAGGCCTGGAAAATATTTCAGAATTCATCAGGGATCAGAAAACAATTAATTTTTCTTCTGTAATTACCTACGAAACGACGAAATCATAGCTTGTTTTGTAAAGCATATAAATACAGGGTTCTTTTTTCAGTTTTCTCCTAATTATAATCAAATTCTTGAAGCCCTAGCTGATCGAAGTTCTCTTTTTATCTTCTCCATCGTTGCTGGTCTTATCGGAGATAACCACCCGCGAAGCGCCGCAGGAAATCGCTGGTAAGTAGTAAAGCGTTGGTTTTAATCGTTTGTGGAGAACAACCGAATACCTCTTCACATCTGTGCAATAATTCAGATTTCTGGAATTAAGCTTCAATGCTTCTGTTTTCTTCGCTATTTTATGTTTTTGGGGAGGTTGCTTTGACGGACTCAGTATTTGTGGGTAATCTGAGTATTGGAAAAGTTAGGGATTTATTCCTATGGTATTGAATTGTATGCTTTCTGGATGTGGTTTAGATTTTTATCCTCTTTCATTTTGTGGTTCAGATTTTTATCTATTTCCTGTTTGTTTGTTTGGTTGGTTTAAATTAGCCAGCTTTCTTCACCGTTTAATCTAAATGTTTGTCATCTAGGAAAATTCTAAAATTTTAAAATTTATTGGTTTAGGGTTTCAGAATTAGATTTGAAGCTGCTGGTGATTTTAAACAAAGAAAAGGGATATGTCGGGTGCTAAAGACGAAGGTGCTGCAGAGAAAATGAAGGCTCAAGCATTATCGGGCTTTAAGGGCCTTAGCCGAACCCAGGCTGAGCGTGCAGCTGCTGCAGCTGTACGCAATGTGAATGCCTATGGGCAGAAGGAAGAAGGGCCAAGTAGATGGCAAGAAAGGAAGGAAGCTAAGCGACAGATGTATTTGATGAGTACTGAGAAGCAAGTGAGGCTGGGTGAAAGAAAGGATCTAAAGAGTTCAACGGCTGCTCTAGGGGCAGCTTCTCAATGCCAGAAGTGCTTCCAAACTGGGCACTGGACCTATGAATGCAAGAATGAAAGAGTTTACATTTCTAGACCATCTCGTACACAGCAATTGAAAAACCCCAAATTGAGGATGAAGGTGTCCATTTCTTATGATTTAGATAACCCTGATCTGGAAAAAGAAAAGGAAAGAAAGAGTGAAACATCCGCAAAGAAGAGCAAGAGGAAGCATAAATCAGATACTGAGTCTGGTAGTGATAGTGAAGCTTCAGTTTTTGAGTCTGATAGTGGGGCTTCATCAGTAACTGGCTCTGATTATTCTTCTGCTGAGAGTGACACAAGTTACAGTTCATCAACTGACTCAGAGGAGGAGAGGAGGAGGAGGAGAAAGAAGAAAAAGAAGCAGCAGAGCAAGAGAAGGCATCGTAAGTATAGTTCAACATCAGAATCTGAGTCTGACTCGTATTCTGATTCTGAATCTGATTCAGAAGGAAGGAGCAGGAGGAGGAGCAAGAGCAGGACTAAGAGCAGGAGGCATAGCAGGAAACATTAGTGGGATAAGTTATTTGGAGCAACTTGAGACAAAATCTGTTTTCCATTTAGTCAGTTTCTTATAACTAGGAGTATATGGACAAGTTTGTCTAGCATCTGAACGACATGCAGTGAGATTGGGCTTGTTGGAAGTTCAAATAAATTCGTTGTAAATTTTTCTCTAGTTTCATGTATTGATGAAAACCTAAGGATTTGTGATGGTTGTGCTTTAGTTATTTGACAGTTGTATTTTCTTAAAGCTAATGATTATTTTCCTGATCCTCTCAATTCGCTTCTTCTTGTGCATGGACGGTAACCATTTTGGTCTATCTGGTTTTTAGATTTATGAAATATTGTTTTCTTCCTGTGATCGTCCAAAGATAGGATCTGATTTGATTAGGATTTGTCCAATACTGATATTGAAATTGCAGCAGCATGAAGTTCATCTTTAACCTGCATTGATAGGAAGTGGTTTTGTAGATGGCTAAAGTGGCTGCGATTGCAGTTTTGTTGGAAGATATGAAAGACTAATCCACAAGTAATTTCTTCAGTCTTAGACTGCGGTGTAGTATCAGATTCTCCCTCTTTTCTCCCCTTGTAGTAAAGGAGTCCAAGAAAACCGGTACTTCAGATAGGAGTGTACCTTACCATTCCATAGGATTATATTTGGAAAAGTACCACCCACTCTTTCAGCATAGGTTAAGTCGGTTGATAAAATTAAGCCAACCTAATTATGATTAATGTAATTTCCTTGAAACTATTTTGGAGTCAGTGGATATGTGGGCCATGACCACCATGCTTAAGAAGGGCCTTTTGTTCCACGGTCTCTTTGTATTGGTAGTCAAGCACCAGAATTATTGCTGTTCTCGATTGTTTCTTGAGATTCAGTGGCTATTTTATCCATTTTTTTCCCTCTATATGCTTGCTAGCTTTATGTTTAGCTGATCTCAGTCCCATTGTCGTATCCTACACTTGCCATTTACCCTTGTATCTGGTCTTTGGCGATTTTCCTCCTGAGCATTTGTTGGTTTATCTGGTTATTGACAACAAAGATCAGGGAGAGTGTATCGCTGAATTCCTAAAGATGTATTCTGATTGAATTGCATATAGTTTGTCTTTAGTAGTATAGCATTCCTGCATGCTATGAGGCAGGGATGATCTATAGGGTGGGAAGTTTCGACTGTGGTTTGTAATCTTTAATGGAATATATTCATTTTGTTTATGTCCTTAGATTGAGACACAAGTAGTCATTTTTGTGTAGGGCGGTTTTGGAGTTGGTTGATGTTTGTGTGCAGGATGTACTACAATGCTTTTGAGGCTTGATTTCGTAGATTATCCTTCTACTTAACAAACTTGATAAGATTATCTTTGATAGAACCTAGTAGAAGCGATTCTCTTACCTGAGCTTTCTACTAGAATCCATCAGCAGAAAGAAATAGTACTCGGAAAAAAGTCTCTGGAACACACTGCTTTAAAACTTTTTATTGATTCTTCTCCATCTCTCTGGCCTTATTTCTGTTTGCTTGATGACCTTTTGATGGGTTTATATAGAACGTGTAAATTTTGTCTGATTTCGGGTTTATTCTAAAACTTGTTCATTTCTGGAAGTGAAAGAGGTTTAACTTTGATCATTATCAAGATGAGCGTCTTTAAGTTTTGTCCTGAATGGTTAAGTTTTTTCTGTCAACTTCTCATAGCATATATCATTTGTAATCTTAAAATATTTGTGTTGGCACTAAATATACCATCGTACACTGTTGGTGTGATTTAGAGAAGATTAAGAGTGCTATAAATTATGAAAGGACTTACACGGTAATGATCAATCTATGGTCCTTTTTTGGTGAATATTTGAGTTCTAGTTTGTATTCAATCTTGCAATCTCATGTGTTATAGGATTTTGATTCAAGCACGTACTTGAACGTTGAAGTTCTCATATCAAATTGAATTCGAGTTTCATTTGAACTCCTGCAAAAAATTATTAAAATTGAGCCTGAATATTATAGGGATCCATGTTTTTTTTTCCTATTCATGTACACCCTTGAACTATACAAACATTTCTATAAATTCAATATTCATTGGCAAAATAGTTTAAATTCTATCATTTTATAAGGTACAATATACAATATATAGTGGGAGATACTTAGATATTTATTTTATATGAATTTTAAGGGACAAAATTTACCACGTGGTATATGAATATCAAATTTATGATCCTTCAGGCAGGTATATAAATATCATATTTACTTAAAAAAATTTCTTAGATCAAATGGTATATGCAAATTAATTTTATAGACCAAACCTTCATAAGTTACTATAATAAAATAATTAAAAGAAGGTAAATGGAGCAACAAAGGGTAATTAGACAGTTCATTTTTTTCTTGATGAAGGGCTAATTAGTCCTTCAGAACATCAAATATTCTTAGTCAAAGTATTTATTTTCAAAAGTTTCAATTTAGTTCTTCAATTTTACAAAAGATTATCATTTTAGTCCTTTTACCTTATTTTTTTCATCAAATTCATTAAAAAATTAATTTTTGTAGCTATTTTTTTCCTTTTTCAAAATTATCATTTTGAATAATTTTATTTAAAATTTTATCCAAAATAATATTTTTTTAACAATATGATTTTCACCTAAATTCATTCAAAATAAATTTTCTAACCATAGAACTTTCTCCCAATTTATTTAAAAGACTTTTTTTTTAAAAAAAAATTTAATTAAGACACTTAAGAAATTAAATATTTTTTTTCAGATAAAAAAAATCAAAGATTTGATTGAAATTTTTTACAATTTCAATGAATTTGCATTTTATATTTGAAGTTATAATATTGCCCTGGGGACCCCAAATAAATTCAAGACAACGCCACCCGACAAACTGAAGAAGCAGCTGCGGAGGCACAAGAAGCGAAAAGCGCAGCAGCACCGGCATTGAGAAATCCAAAGAAAAAGGGTTCTTTGTACTTCCCACTTCACAAGATCAAAACTTTTGATCTCTGCTAAGTTTCATAGGTTGTCAAGATGAGTACTATGAAATTTTGCCGTGAATGGTTAGCTTTTAAACCGTTAAATTCGTTAAATTTCAACTGAACATGGTAGCAAAAGCATGCAAATTTTTGTGTATCCATTGATTTTATTTATAATTTTCTGTGTAGCAATAACATTCTGTACCCGAAGGAAGACAAAGAGCAGAAGATCCTCCTCTATGCTTGCCGGAACTGTGATCATCAGGTGCCCATTTCCTCTCCCTGTGCCCATCTTGCTTTATGCGTTCTTTATGGGTTTATTATCGCATTTGTTATTTTAGCGCTTATATTACTAACGAAGTTTCATTTATGGAGTTTGTTTTGATGGGTTTTTGTTTCTTTGGTTTAAAATATTTTCTGTGAGAATTTATTTGGTTCTGTCATGGGATTTTGAAGAGGATAAAAAGAACCGAAGAAAGGTATAGCATCTCATGATGGATTGATTTCAAGGTAATCAAAGGGTGTATTGAGATGTGTTGCTCGAGAACTTGAGATTTTAACTTAGTAAGCCAAAGTTGTTTGAAGAAATTCCCATTTGAGTTGAGTACTGACAATGCAAGAAAATTGCTTTTCGGATTCACTATATCTAAGTACTAGTGAAATTAACAGTGAACTGGTGTCTTGTTTGCATTTAAAATACACAGTTATGTTGTTTTTGCTTTGTAAAGACATTAAAACTTCATTTTTGCTTGGAATTGGGTTATGAGGATTGGAATTACGAGTGACTAAACTTTATGCCAATTTGGACTCCAAGTTCCAGAACTTATCAAAAATAAAAGTTCAAGTCTATTGACATCTAATAATTTTTTCCAATTGGTTTGTCTTCTTGCTAATCACCTTTTTGCTACTCTCCCATTATAGCTTAGTGGCTTGTGAACAATCTTTTACTCATGATGGATTGTTATTGTTTGGGGTTCCTCCCCATGTGCTGTCAATAGCTAACAACCTTTCCTTCTTTTTGTTTTGCCATTGTTGTAGGAAGTAACATGATGAATTTCTTATATTCACCTGGTATTGAGTTAAAAAAAAGGAAACTAATTGTTGATCATATTGATTTGCAACAGATAAAAACCTAAAGATGATTCAATTTCATTTGTAGATTCTTTGACCATAGTACTCAATAAATGTGATGCACATAAACTAAAAAGGATGTGTAACAAACTAATCAAATAAGAACATATATGTCTTAATATGCTTATTGATAAAAATAATTATTATCTTATCCTATGGTATGACATTTTGACTATGATAAAAATATACACATATGACATTTTATCCTATGATAAATATACTTATAATTTAACTACTCAGCGAATAAGAATGTTAAACAGTGAGGTACATTGTGTAGAAAAGAGTGGAGAGAGGATATAGGGAGTTTATGAATCGCAGCGAAGATCATTTGAGCATGTGCGTGCTTGTATCAGAAAAAAGGGTGAGGAGAATTAGGATATTAATGACTAGATCACTTCCTTAGGTGGTCGGAGTTGAAATCCTTCGTTGTGTATACATTGGTACCTGCACTAAATGAGACATGCATTCTTTATGTCACTTGCATCTTCAACTTCTTTCCCCTTAATTTCTTCATGACTAGGCTGGTCCTTTGATTACTCTCTTTACCTGGGAAGGCTTTGGTCATTGAAGTTGCAAACGTTTTATCATAAAATTTACGCTGCTTAACATCTCATGATTGTGACAATTTAGTTCTTTTCTTTAGTTTGCTCTATCTCCAACTACTTGAAAGGTTATACATAAGTATATCTTAGTACCTTGTTCCTATTTACTGCCTTCATTGTGCACTACTAAAGTGCCACCTCTTGTTTTCAAATTAGTTTTCCTCTAACAAAGGGATGTGTGATATGATTGTTCGTGAATGTTTCACAAGGAGGTCATCTATAAAATTTTGTCTTTTACTTGTGCCTTTCAGAAAACGATGCAGAATATATAAATAGAAAAAATGTAAAATTTTGCTGTAGTACATTTGATTTAAAAGAGTTAGCCCCCCGATCATCCTACTAAGTATGTAAATGCTGCTATATCTATCAAATTTAAGGATGGCTGAATCTTTTCCAGAATAGATTTCGCCAGAAATTCTTTTAAAATCTTCTTGTGCATGCTAAGATTTTCAGTACAACTGCGAAATCTCTTCACCTATCATTGGATTATATAAATGAAATTTGAACTATATTGATTCTTGTCCACATTTGGTAAGTTTCTGCAGATTTTCCCTGACTACTCTTGTTGACTTGTACAGGAGGTTGCAGATAACAATTGTGTTTACCGAAATGAGGTACACCATTCTGTTTCAGAAAGCACCCAAATCTTGCAGGATGTAGCTGCAGATCCAACTCTTCCACGCACAAAAACAGTGCGTTGTGCTCAATGTGGGCATGGGGAAGCTGTTTTTTTCCAGGTAACTTTTCTGTGCTTCATTTTGTGAAGCTACACTTTATTAGCTATTGCTGCTTATTCTTGCACAGTAGCAAGTTGGCTTTGACTAAGTATGTGGTGCCATGAAGTTGAGCTTGAAAATGGCTTTTTCAGCATGATGCTTTTGTATAATTCTAACTGCTCCTAGGGCACTAGAGATAACTGAGTGTGGCTGTTCTTATCAATTTGCAGGCAACTTCTCGGGGCGAAGAGGGTATGAAGCTCTTCTTTGTTTGCTGCAACACAAACTGTGGTCACAGGTGGAGAGATTGAAGTTATCATGAGAGCCGGATGCACATGCATTAGCAACTCTTCGATTGGCCTTCTAACTTTCGGAGGAAATTGAGAGATGTGCATTCCATTCTAACTTTCAAAGGAAATTGAGAGATGTGCATTCCAACTATTAACTTGTTAACTATTAATGTCTATTTGTGACTTTGTTAACTATTGGTGTCTTTTAGTAGTAATTTAACCTACATGAAAATTGCAATTGATGCAAAACTAGATCAGTCTTTTGTATTTGTGTTATTGTGGTTGCTATGGTAAAAAAATGAGTCCTTCCAGAGTAAATTGGTCACTTCGACATGATTAATAGTATCATGTTACTTGCATAGTTCCATTTGGCTTTGAATTTCAAAGTTTTTAAGGTAGCCTCTCTGCCTCTCTTGGAGAACATATCTCAAAACATGTGTATATGAGGTCTCATCATAGTTTGAGGTTAAGGAGTCAACCTGTTCAATCCTAATTCTTGCAATTTTCCAAATCAATAGAATATCTCCATTCTCTTATGCCCTTACTTGGTCCGGGACGATATTTTTCCCCTTTCTCAATACTTTTAATGTTTGATTTCGTTAGAACAAATTTCTCGGATTATCTTGGGTTGTATGTTATTGTGCTTGAAGGAGAATCAATCTCTAGAACCTCCTAGTAGAGATCCACTTTTCTGAACTTCCTACTTAGAATCTGTGTCAGCAGGAAGACATGGTAACAGGGAGTCTCTGGAACACACTGCTTAAGTAATTCTTGATCCTTCTACATCTCACTGATCTAGTGATCTTTCTTCTGTTTGCTTGCTGTCTCTCCGTCATTTTCCTTTCGTCATAATTCACGGTAGAAGGTTTATATGATGCTCTTTTTGAATGGATATGGCTTACCTCATTAGTTATGGCAAATTTGCTAGGAAAACAAAACTTTGCTTTACTTGTTTTAAACTTTTATATACATATTAAGAATTAAAATAATACAATAGTTTTTTTTTTCTTAAAAAGGCTCAGCCTCAAATTATTTTAAAAAACTAAACATGTATGTACAAAATAAAAGGTTTATTTCATTAACATAACAATTAATTAATTAATAGTACTTAACTGTGATGAAATTATCACAATATTTTTACCTTTGTTATTAATGTAGATAAATGTGAAATTATATTTGCGAATGAAATATTTATAAAAGAGAGGAGAATAAATAACTATTAATTTTTCTAATAATATTCAGTTGCTAAATTTCTTGGAGTTAAAATTTTTGTTCAAAAATAAAATTATTTTAAAAAAAAAAAGGATATGCAATACATTGTTTGTGAACTGTTGGGTAAAAATAAACTCACTACTATTTTCTATAAGATTTTTGACTCCCCTTTAGTAATGGAGCAAAGCTACCAGCTGTTACCGCAATTTTCCAGTCCCCGCCAGAAGACCAAATACAAAAGAATAAAGAAATAAGCAGTGTCTCTCCAACCTTCCATCACAATCTTTGGGTCTATTTAAATCAAGGTGCAAGATTTTTTCTTCGGAGGGAAAGAATCAATAGAGTGATGAACGGGGCAAAAAGAATGGAGGGAAAGAATGTTGGAGAAAAAGCTAAAATCTCTATGATTGAATCATGGTTAAGAAAGCACCGTTTGGTGTATGTTGGAGCCACCAGACACCCTTTTATCCACCGCATTCGAGACGGGACCGTTGACCTTAATTCATTCAGGCGATGGCTGGTAATCTTTTTTCTTGAATATTGTAGTGTCCATATCATTGATTTGGTTGTCGATTCTGGTCTTTCATCAGAGGTTGAATTCATATATCATGGCGTTATCTATGTTCACGAGGAATTTCTTGATTAGTTGGTTATTTATATGGGTTTCTGCTGTTCTAGTCTTTGGTCCCTTTTGTTTTCCTGTTTAAGGGATGTTTTCTTTTTGCTCTTGTTTTTAGTTAAAGGAGAAATTCAGTACAAAGATGTTGAACATAAGAACCATGTCTTTTTTTACTTGGGTTTTTTGTTTAACAATATACTTTTCTCTACAAACGGGCGAGATATGGATTGAATTTCGATCTTACTGGAAACACTGGGACAAACCAGTTCAAGTGTATCTGTTCATTTTCACACTGCCGGACTTATATTAGCTGAATTATGGAAGATGTGGCCCCTTCTCCCTAAAAAATGGCCTTCTTACAAAAATTCTGAAGTGAAAGGAAGAATTTTTAGGGCATTTATCAAGCATAAGAAGATATTAATGAAAACACAGAATGTGAGTACCTCGATGGAGGTGGGCTATGGGAAGTTAGTGTCTGGGCATCCTAACACAAGCATTTCTTAATGTGCATAGTATGAGGATATTCAAGAACTGCTACAGACCTTTGAGTTCTTGATAGAGAACCACCATGAAGGGAGTGGTAGGCATGGAAAATGAAATGAAAACATGTGACGGTGGTTCAGCTTGTATAAATTTGGCAATTAACTTCTGGGTTTGATTTTGGCTGGAAGAGTTGCTATGTAAGCCATTAAATATTCTCTTGAGTACTTAGGCTTAAAAATGAGATCACCAGTGTAGAGCTTTGAGAGTAAAAACACAGTCTCACCTGATAACTTATGTGATCTGGTGTGCCAGAAAACTTTTCAGTGGGGTTGGAAGAGTTCTCTTGTTCGAACTCTTGCTAAGTTAGATACAAAATTATTGTTTGCATTGTATAGTGAGGAGTTGCTGTCTCCTTTTTAATGTGTTGAAGCATAATTCTTCTTCAATCTGCTGTGACATATGCATGCTCAAGTAGATGGCACTTTATATGAAGTGCAGGCGCAAGATTATATATTTGTTAGAGCATTTATCCCCTTTGCTGCAAGCATATTGGTTAAAGCTTCAAAAAAGTCAGATGACCCCAATGATATAGAAGTCATTTTGGGAGGCCTTGTTTCTCTGAATGATGAAATTGCTTGGTTTAAGGAAGAGGCTTCAAAGTGGGATATTTCACTTTCTAATATTGTTCCGCAGAAGGCAAATCTCAATTACTGCAGGTACTTTATCTGATTTCAATTACAAGTAATTCGGTGCTGCTAATTGCTGATGTTGTTAGTTAAAATATCAAAAAAAATTTCCTGTCATGCCTTAATTAGCTGGTAAACTTTTATTGGGTTCTGAGGTTAATCTTACTTGATTCAAGTGCTGCTACCAGGTTATGTTATTTTTTTCTCTATTCTTTAGTTGGGATTAGGAGGTCTCGAAAGAAATGGAAGAGAAGAGCAACGGGGGATTTGGGTTTTGCAGACAACATATTGTGAGAAGAGATCCAATAGAGGCTCTTGCTGGGAAGAAATATACTTCACTAATCATTCACTCTGCTTCTCGAAGCTATTTGATTGTGAAATGTCCTAATGTTGCTTGAGATACAATGTGACCATATTTTATGTTCATACAGATTCTTGGAAAGCCTAATGAGCCGAGAGGTTGAATACGCAGTGGCTATTACAGCTTTTTGGGCTATTGAAACTGTTTACCGGGATAGTTTTGCCCACTGCCTGGAGGATGGTTCTGAAACACCAGAAGATCTAAAAAGAACATGTGAAAGATGGGGCAATGATGAGTTCAGGCAGTACTGCCAGATACTTCAAACCGTAGCTGAGCGATCTCTAGAGAAGGCACCAGACGATGTGTGCAAAAAGGCTGAGGTAGCATTCTTGGATGTCCTTGAACATGAGGTTGAATTCTGGAACATGAGCCATGGAGGCATCTAAAAGCTTTTCTGAACTTGACATTGTCAATGATCAGTGAGGCTCTTGTGTCTTTTGTTAGTCCTTTCTTGTTGCATGTTTAACTTGTGTTGCATTGGAGTTCAGAAACCATGGTAGAATGCCAAAACAAGTGGTTTTGGTTCTTATCTTTTTTTTTGCTTCTTTACATTTATTATGCATATCATGCTGGACTTATGATGAAATAAATTCTTAAACTTACCTTCTTCTAGGTCTAAAAAAGCATCACTGCATAATGCATTGAAAAACTGTGTTATACGTATTACAATATTGTATTTTTTTTTTCAAATGGTACATGCATTACAATATTATATATTTTTAAAATGGGAGTCCTCAATACACTTTTTTTTTTTAAAAAAAAAAACAGGCATTTTGTGATTTTGTTTTTTTAAAAGTGGAAGTGGGAGGTTTTGTAGAAGAAAATTACCTAAATTGAAAGGCTTCTTATTATTATGTACTTTGGAGTCTATGGTTCTGGAAAATACTCAAGCTCCATAAGGTTAATTACTTGGGGCACTTCGTCTGTGTAATTTGGAGTTATAAAAGTTTTCAAATCATCAAATTGTGTTATTTTTAAAATATTAAAATATCTTTTTAAAATTTGTTAATGTTGAAATATTTAATAATTTGTAATAATGTCAATGTAATAATTTAATAATGCAAAAATCCACATTATTCTTTTCAAAGAGTTTAGCAAAGTCTCAATGATCATGACCTAACTTTATATATATAATTAGCATTGAAAATTATGATAACAAAAAAAAAAAAAATCAATACTTACCGTTTTCATCGATTTTCCCCCTAAAAGATGTAAATTAGTTATAGAATTATTAATCCGAAACCTAAGTACGTGACAAATTATGTTTAGAAGAAAAGCACAATTATGTAACAACCTAATAGACTGATCAAATATTATACTTTATACAAGTTCAAGTTCAAGTTCAATTTGGAATAAGAGTTTTAAAATTTCTTGAACTCAACTCAAATATAAATTAAAATAAAACGTAGAATGTATATTACTATAACGTATATAAAATAAAATATATAGCTATTATAATCAATTATTTAAATACATATGTTGAACATGCTTTTAAAATTTTGATCTAAAGGCTGTATTTGTCCAAGATTTTTACCAACTAATTTTTTTCCTTTCCTGTTCATCTTCAAAAGACAAAGAATTTTTTTTCTTCTATAGAACTCAAAGTGTATAATTTTAACATATGAATCACACTTTCAATATTAAATGTAGATTTTTTAAAATATTTATAATTTTATTTTTTTACAAATTCACTATTTTAAATAGTATTTTATTAGTAATCTTCAAAAATATATATAGACCTCCTTCACATTTTTTTTATTATAAAATAGACCCCTTAACATTAAACCCAAAATATTTAAATCTTATCCAAACACTTTTTTAAAAGAAAATTCTCAACATAAACATAAAACTCAAAATATTTAGCTCTATCTGGACATTTTTTTGCCCAATTATCTTTCAAAGAATATCTTTTCCTAAAAGTTCCCTTCAAAATGTAAAATTCTAACACCATAAAACAGCATTACACACATTTTCTAAATATTCTTAGTTCAATTTTCATACATTCACTATTTTATTAATTTATGTAACATATAGAACCTAATTTAACATAAAATTTTCATCCCATCCATAAAACAAAACATCTTATTTAAATATTTTTTATATTTTTCCTCAATTTTTTTTATTCCATTCAAAAAATATATTTTTTGTTCTTAACTATTTTTTCCAATTCAAAATGTTATCTAAATTACCCAAATCCAAATTCTAATATTCGATTGTAGATTTAAAAATATATATAAAAAATGATCCGAGCTATTATCGGATTAGGCCCCAACATAGGCCGATAGGCGGTTAGAAAGAAATCCAGTTAACATAAAAAGTTTCTGAGAAAAAATACAGTGTGGGCCTCAAGAGAGATATAGATATATAAAAACGCTTCCTTGAATTTCTCTCTCTTTCTATGCCTTTCTCTCTCCTCTTCTCGAAAGGCAATTTTCTTCGTCTCCATACTAGACTTCAGAACTCTCCTCAATACGAAGAGAACACAGAGCTCCCTCCATATATCTAAACAAATTTGTAGTTAAAATACTGAATTTTCTCCTCATTTTTATGTGTGTTACAAAACAGGGAAAAAATTGACATTTACACTGTCCAAGATTGTTCTTAGATTCCTTATTTGGATCCCCATTCTATCCTTTGCCGCAGTTTCACTCGACCTTTGAGACCCTCCTGTTTCTACCTAGGCAGCCTCCATTGATGTGAAAATTGGAAATTTTTACCAAAAGAGGGTAATTTTATGAATTCTTGTTTGAAATTCAAGTGGGTTTTTGTTATGGGTTTGAATAGATCTTAAATTTAGATTTTTTTTGAAGTCTTTTTGGTTTGGAATTTAGTTGTTTTACTGCAGGGTAAACTGGGATTATGTTGAATTTTGGGTTTGTTTATTCTTTGTTGTGTTTTTTCTATGGTACAGTGGAATGCATATGGGATATGGTCGGTCAGGGAATTTTCGGGTTTCTGGCGATTGCCCTTCTGGTTAACTAGCTCATAGCATTTCAAAGGTTCAATTTTGCTTATTCTACTTCCAATTTGATTTTTTTTTGCTTTATTGGGACACTACTATTTTTCTGTATTGCTTGCTCTGTCTGTGTGATCAGTAAATATTTCTGAACTGCCCTTGTTCTTTAGGAGCTTTGGCTGGTTGATTTGTTTCTTTACATTTACCTGTATGCCTAGTGAGATTTTTCACACCTAAGCACTGCTTGGTTACATTTTAGTTGTAAGAGTTTCAAAGTTCAGGTGTATGGTTCAAATTTCCAAAATGGTAAGCACTGAACAAAATTGAATGGGAAGAAGCCTAATTTTGGTACATTGAAATTTCCTGTGCCAGAAGTGCAATGTTTCGTTAATACGATATTTAGAAAACCTGGTAAATAGCACCCTTTATCTACTTCTATCCACTCCTGTGTACTGCTCAATCAATACCTTTCTCTAGGATAATCTTTTTCATTCATAAAATAAAAATAAAAATTAAGTGCTTATACAATATCACTGATTTTTGAATGTAGGTGGTTTAGTAGAGGCATATGCAAGCAGTAACTGATGATGAGATACCAAGAGCAAAATTAGTTTTAACCAGCTAACATGAGTAACAAATTCATTTCTGCTTGTTAAGTATATAAATTGTTCTCATCACCACTAGCTTAAAAGCATACAAGGTGGTACCAAAGTAGGTGACCGTGGTCAATTTTTGTTGTCACGTATTGTAAAGTTACTATGCACATGTTGACTTGTTTCTAAAAACTTGTGTTTAGCCCACACAGGAGGGGCTGTATTAAGCATATAAATTATTTTCTTCTTTACTAGCTTTTAGATCAGGTGATAGTTTAACCATGCCCCTCTTTGTTTAGAGATTTTTCATAAGGAAAATAGCTAGATTTCATTTGTTTACATGAACTAGCAAAAGTTAATATTATTCCATTGGGCTAAGTGCTTATGAGTCTGAAGCATGAGATATTTCTCTGCCTGCGAGATTCAGATTCCCTTACTTGGCTTTCTCAGGACTTTCTATGGCAGGAGCCATGTAGCATTGGGTATGCTCTTTTACCTTAATAGGCTTATACCAAGGATACAGAAAATTTATTATAAAAAGGGGTCATATTGAACAACCCTTTGACTTTTCCCTTTACATGCCTGAATTGGGCCTTTAAGAAGATTGCTCTATGAAATTTGTTGAGGTTGTAAATCAATTTCATGACACTGCTTATTGAACCACTGGCAACTTCTGAACAACTTATAACTAGTGGTTCTTAGAAGGAAAATAATTGTAGAACATGTGTATGAGGACTTATCATGTTGCCCCCATTGTTTTATCTGGGATGGATTCTTCCTGGTCCTTAATTGAAAATATCTGCTCCTTAAGTGTTTTCACATCTCAGTATGATTTCATTTTCCAGATTCTATACTTTGAAGCTCTTATAAATTGGATTATGTCTGTTATAATGTCCCTTGTTCCCTTATAGCTCTCTCTTCCTCCCTCCTACATTCCCCCAAACATCGCTCACATGCATACAAAAGAAAGAAATATAACAAAGACTACAGAGTTGATTAAGGAATATTTCTTCCTTGTTCCATGAAGTTTTCATTTCAGAGAGATAAGTAATTGGTTTTTGATTAGCAGGATATATATGGCTCTTCAGAAATATGTTCCCTCTGGCGATGCTCCTTCTCTGAATATAAAGTCATTGAGTTTCTCTAGTAAGGCAATTGAGAAAGCTCAACCTGTGGATTCACAAAGAAGAGAAACGGAGGCCAATTTCGATGTTGACCTCAGGGAGATCTATTTCCTAATCATGCATTTTTTATCAGCTGGACCATGTCAGAGGACCTGTGGGCAGTTCTGGAATGAACTTTTAGAGCATCAACTTCTACCGAGAAGATACCATGCTTGGTATTCTAGGTGTGGTGATCGTAGTGGGGATGAGGATGATGATGGGAAGTCACTCCCATTGAGTTATATTAACTTGGTGGAAAGGTGATATTATAAGTCCAGTGATTTATTGCCTATGCTAAGCATGTTTACATATGATAACTGTTGGCTGGGATAAGGATATCTTGTTCCTGTCATATTTCCTCTTGTATTTGATGTTTTATTAAGTTTGGTCATTTGTCGTTGCTAGAACTTTTAGTTAACATTTAAGTGACAACTTGTTCCATTTTGAATGTTTTCATTGTGGGGGGGGGGGGGGAAGCAAGTGTTGTTGCAGCAATGGAACACCCCTGCTCTCCCCCCAACCCCAAGTGGGTGTGTTATGAAGAAACAATTGTCTCTCTCTTTGTGGAATTGAGGAAATTAGTGGCATGTTTCAGCATCGGTCATATAGCTGTTTTAGTCATGACATCTAGCTTTCATTCCACTCCTTTTGTTTGACTATGGATTTTGTTTATGTTTTTCTAGGTATCCTCATATTGAAAACGATCACTTAGTAAAGCTTTTGAAGCAACTAATCTTGGATGCAGCAGTTCCTGCAAAAGGCTTGCTTGGTGGAAATGCTATAAATGCAGCTTCAGTCCCTACTCTTTTGGGAACTGGTTCCTTTTCACTTTTAAGCTGTATGTTATGTGGGCTGATCCTTTTTCCATTTTCCATGTCATATATAGCTTGTTAGGAATGCATTTTAAAATTGGCACAAGAGCTTTACTACATTTGCTAAAGCCTGTAAGGTGTTAATTATTTGATGTTTACAGACAGAAGCATTTCACAATGTGAGTTTAGTGTCCAAGTGATAAAATATCTTGACATTCTTTTCCTACCTTCAGTGCATCAATTGTATAACAATTTGGATGATAATTCCTTCTCGTTGTTGTTTTTGTGAAGTCTTTTTGGCCTTAACTTTTACATTCTCTCCCACAGGTGAACAAAGTAAGAGGAACAATGAAGTGAATCACCCTCCATGTTATACGCGTTGGCCTCATATGTCGGCCGACCAAGTGCGTGCACTAAGTCTTAGAGAAATTGGCGGTGGTTTTTCTAGACACCATCGAGCACCCTCGATCCGTGCAGCTTGTTATGCCATTGCAAAACCATCTACACTGGTGAAGACGATGAAAAAACGTACAAGAGTTAGAGGACACCGTTATGCTGTCTACTGTGGTAAGTACAGGCGCAGTAATTGTTTATTTTATACTGAAGCAGCAATGATACTAAAAAATTGGAATGATTTCTTAGGACTGGAATCACAACTATGTATCTGGAGTAATTTCTGGGGCATGTATGTTAAGTTTACTCTCTGTCTTAATGGGTATCGGAAGATTTTTCTGTCTTTGACCATCCATGAACACAATCGAGATGATATGAAGTCTATATTGCTTGAGAAGAGTGCATGTATGAAAATAAACAAGAATTTGTTTCACTCTGGCTTTATGAGATACTTTGCATGCACGTGGCTCATATTTACATATAATTATTATGCATAAAATTATTGCCTTCTGACACATCCAAAATATTGAGGGAAAAAGATGCATTGACACAATTTTTTTTTTTATTAGAGAATATGAGTGGGATTGTTCCAGGAACTTGGGTATTGTCCCAATAATGCATGCTAGTTTTGCTAGCATTTAGGCTCAAAGAAATGTCGTACGAATTTAAATCCTTAATAATTATATCACCTTGGAATTTGTGTTTTAAGTCTTCCAAACCAAGGAGACTAAATAAATATGGTAGTCCTAAGTTGCAATATACATTGTTGATGATGTTTTTGATTTGTTTTCAAGATAGTCACATTTTATAATCCATGCTTTGTGCTTTGCACTTCTTGTGTTGTTTGATTTAACATAAAATTTTATGAAAGCTTAATGAGAAACCTGATTGTAGCACTAGATATGTTTCTTGTTGTGGGTCATCTATTTTCTTATTTTTTAGTATTTTTGCTTGGGAGCAGCAATTTTCGACAGAACTGGGAGATATGTTATTACTGGCTCAGACGATCGTCTTGTGAAAATTTGGTCCATGGAAACTGCATATTGCTTAGCTAGCTGTCGCGGGCATGAGGTATGCCAAATATTATATTTTAAGCAATGTTAATTCCATCTTATTTTGCTTCCTATAGTTTGACTATATGCCTGGTCATTTATAACAAGGGTGACATCACTGACCTAGCCGTGAACTTCAACAACACATTGGTTGCCTCTGCTTCAAATGATTGTGTAATAAGAGTTGTAAGATTCTCTTTTCAGCTACAATACATGTCAAGAATAGTATCTATTAAATTTTGATTGGTATTTAATTCCCTTCTTCCATTTGGAACAGTGGCGCTTGAATGATGGGATGCCAATTTCAGTTTTACGAGGTCATACTGGAGCTGTTACTGCTATTGCCTTTAGTCCTAGACCAAGCGCTGTTTATCAGCTTTTGTCGTAAGGCGCATTAAGTTATTTTCATCCTTTTTTTTATTATTTTTTTGTTTGCATGAGCTACCTGTATGGTTTTACAGCCAATCTTCTGTATCTATGAGGCAATTCCCCGATTAATGACAAGAAGGTGTGAGCTGACAGTATGGAAAATGTATCCCATGAGTGCTGTAGCTTCTTTTTTGCAAACCAATGCTCTTGTATCCTCTTAGCATAATCTAGGACAGTGTTATTAAGACTTGAGTTGCCTGATGCCTCTTGTGGGACAAAGGTAGCAGGATATTCTCCCAATTAAAAGTAAGGGAGTGAAGCAAAACTAATGATTTTCAAGAAAGTGGGAATGTGTAGATCCTGAAATTTACTTTTAATGAAACCTGAAGCATTTCATGGAATATTTGAAAATTTGATGCCATGTGTGCTGTGAGTATTTCAATAGAATATGGAAAGTGGAAGTCATCTTGATATGACCTCATGGTCTGTCATGTACCCCAACCTTTTAATTGAAGATATGTTGTACGTGCATACCGTAACCTTCTAATTGAAGAATTCTTGTAAGTGCATGTTAACTTCTTCCATCAAAGAGCAAGTTTTTTTGGAAAAATTCGAAGGGACTTTCATAAATTAATTAGAGGCAGCATTTTAACATTGTCAGCTATGGGTGTTCTGATGTATTAGTTGCTCAGAATTTTAATCCTTTAAGTTATGTGATTCGTTTAATGCTCTATCTACTTTTTTTTCTCTTAATTCATTCCCATGATTTATGGCTTTTGTTCGCTAATTTTTTTATGTTTACTGTGATCACATTTCTTGTTATTTACTATAGTTTACTATTATAGGTCCTCTGATGATGGAACATGTCGAATCTGGGATGTTCGACATTCACAGCTCAGTCCTCGAGTATATGTACCAAAACCGTCAGATTCTGCAATTGGTTAGATTTTGCGCTTTTTAAGACCAAATAGTTCTTGAATGATATTGGATGGTCAAATTTAATGGCAATTGTTATTCTGGGTTTTAGGGAAGAGCAATGGTCCACCATTTAGCACTGCTCAGCATAGCCATCAGATTTTCTGTTGTGCATTCAATGCTAGTGGAACTGTTTTTGTCACGGGAAGCTCAGACACACTTGCAAGGGTATACCTGGTTTCTCTGGAAATGGCATTTCATTAAGTTCTGTACCTTGTGAATGATGAGTTTGCCACTAGAAGTGACATTATTATGGTTGCAAAAAATTCCAGGCTATGAATGCAAACATATTAGTACTGTTTCTGTGAGTCAGTGAGTAGTTTTCTTTTCTAATAAGATGGTCTTTTCCAGGTTTGGAATGCCTGCAAATACAGCATAGAGGATTCAGAGCAACCTAATCATGAAATGGATATTTTATCTGGACATGAGAATGATGTAAACTATGTCCAGTTCAGGTTTGTCCACCTCATACTTCATCTATGTTTGAGAGAATAACTCTTCTATGCTCATAATGCTTTCCATTATCATGCAGTGGTTGTGCTGTGACATCTAGATATTCTTCTTCTGATGCCCTGAAAGAAGAGAATCTACCCAAATTTAAAAATACTTGGTGAGTTTTTGACAGAGCCTTGTATAATCCATTCTTCACTTTTTCCTTAATATATTGGGAAATTAGTGAAAAATGTCCTTCAACTATTTTTGTTTGTTTAAATGTATCCTTAAGATTTTATGCAATCTTTATCTAAACCTTAGTTTTTTTACTCAACCTGTAGCATTATTTTGAATACCTCACCCTCCAAAACATAATATCACATACTTTCTTCAGTCGAAAAACATTGTTTAGCATAGTATTGGGGTAGAAATAAATGATAAAAAAAAGTACAAGGCTAAAAAGATTAAATAAATGTTTAAAGGATATCTTTGCATAATTAAAAATAGTAAGGATACAAAATATTGGAAAATAAAATTTCAAGAATACTTTTTTTAAAAACCAAAAATAGTTGAAGGGCATTTTTAGCCAATTTCCTTATATTTTCATATATTCTTGACTTCAAATTGTTGTGGTATTTTGTTACAGTGCATATATATACATATAAATATGTGTATATATATGTGTGTGTGTATAGTGTATATGCATATATATATATATGTGTGTGTGTGTGTATATATATATATATATATATATAGTCTGTGTGTGTGTGTGTGGTTGAATTTTGCTATGGTATATATTTTATGGTCTTTTCTACATATGCCTTTTCAGGTTCAACCAGGATAATATAGTGACCTGCTCCAGGGATGGGAGTGCAATCATTTGGATTCCAAGATCCCGTAGATCACATGTGACCTCTTCATCCCAATGAATCCAATATATTTTTTTCTTTTTTCTTTTTTCCTGTTGTGGGGTGTTTACTGACAAAGCTGTTTATCTAATACTTAAGATTTGAAGAGAAAATGACATGAAAAAACTGAAATTTCTTAGATTCTTTCAGCATGGCCAAGTGATTTGATTTAATACAGACTGAAGCCATATTTTAGCACTTTCTTCTTTTGGCTGGGTGGGAGGGATGAGAATGAAAGGGCTTCAGAGAATTTGAACTCCAAACCCATTCACTTTTCTTACTTCAGGGAAAGGTTGGACGTTGGACACGGGCTTATCATCTTAAAGTTCCACCGCCTCCTATGCCACCTCAACCTCCACGAGGGGGGCCTCGTCAACGGATTCTTCCAACTCCTCGTGGTGTTAACATGATTATATGGAGTCTAGACAACCGTTTCGTACTTGCAGCTATTATGGGTATACTGTTTGCTTGAATATGTTCCAGTGTGTTCAGATGGTTCTTACATATCAATATTAAACAATTTTTGAAATATTTTTCTTCTTTTATGTGTACTCTAGGGTTTTAGGTTTAATGTGTGTTTTATTAAATCAAATTGCTTTTCCAAGAGCTTCCCTTTTTGGTCTGTAGTCATTTTACCTCTATAATTGTCTTGATGACTTTTTCTCAACTTTTGCTGCCATCTAAATCATTTGCCAAACATTCTCAACTTGTGATGCTAATCTATAACTCCATGTTCTTCATGGTGTCACTGTTTAGACATCTTTCTCTCTCTCTTATCCAAGATATTTTAACAAGGCATCAGTACTTAGCTATTGTTTACCCTTTTATCTAATGAGTTGTATTCTTCTGTTGGGTTCTGTTAAATTGCTTGCTACATATGTTATACATTTGTGTTCCTCCCATGCAGATTGCAGAATATGTGTCTGGAATGCTTCTGATGGCAGCTTGGTACATTCTTTGACTGGTCACACTGATTCAGTAAGTCATTTGACTTTCTTCGCTCTCTCTCATATGTTGTCTATGATGGCATAGTCTTGGATACCATCATGCATTTATGGCTTGCTCTGAATCCTTGCTTCCAAGTGACTGATATTTCAACCTTTTTACCTTAGTTTCTTTGGTGTGTCTATTTGTTGTGATAGTATAGTGGTATATAAGTGCTTCTAGGTGTATCTGGATCAATAATAATTTGGTAGGGATTGTAACTCAGATATAGATTGATTTTACAAAGATAATCTTCAGTTTTCTATGTTCTTTAATCTTGATTCAATTTTTGTTCTACTATATTGGATCTTAACATGAATTTTGAAACTGGAAATTTTTTGTAACCCCTTTTTTGACTATAAAATTACAAAAGTATTACAATGGATCACCTTCAGGTATTAAAATCTTATTTTAAATCCTTTATTATGTAAACTGCACTCAAAGCTTACTTAGTGGATTAGTCGTTTTATTCCTTTCCAGGATATATTTGTTTGATGGGACTGTGCTCGTGTAGGTTCCCCCTAATTTCAAAGTAAAATCTGTGATTATTAAAGAAAAATGCTGAAAACAATTATTTTTATCATCAATGATTTTCTCCCTTATTTTTTGATGCTTGTTTTTATGGAACTACCATACTGCATTACATTTGACTATGGTTTTAGACTTATGTGTTGGATCTTCAACCTTTCTCATAGTCATATGGAGTTCTTGTCTCCTTTCTATTTTGTTGATGCAACACATGACCTTGAAAGTTGAAACTGGAAATTACATGTTTCTTCTTCAAATCCTTTACCTCAGGAGACTACCTTGGGACTGTTTTATGGAGTAAATTGAAGTTTTGTTTAATTTGAAAGCATAATGTCTCAATGCCCCTCTATTTCGTAATCTAATACTGGCGAAATGCATTACACTTAATTTAAGATTTTCCCCTTTTCTTGAAGTAAAATTTATGATTATATTAATGAAAAAGGCTTAATCCTTTGAACTGTCTTGTAATGACACTGTACTTTATCTTCAATTATTTTCTCCCTTATTTTTGGTTGTTTCTATTAAAGGTGCATTATATCTGACAATGGTTTTTGACATCATAGACTTATGTCCTGGATGTTCACCCCTTCAATCCTCGTATTGCAATGAGTGCTGGATATGATGGTAGAACGATCGTTTGGGATGTAAGCTTGCAATCTGCTTGTTTTCCAATAGTTATGAAAAGTGTTTTTCACTGTGTATGCTTGTTGAGCACTCGCATCTTTTTCTCTTTGCCCAATGCAGATATGGGAAGGCACACCTGTTCATACCTATGAAATTGGACGATTTAAGCTGGTCGATGGAAAATTTTCACCGTAAGTTGTTCTACTGAGAGATTAATCTAATCCTTTGAACTCTCATGGGCGGTTCCTTCTCTGGTCTGTGGTTCTCTTGTTTCCTAGATATTTAATAATACTCATATTGAGCATGAGAGAGAGACTCAGCTTCAGACTCAAAAAGTCTGCAGACTATTTGGTTTTTATTTCATTTTATCAAGATAATAAAATAAGAACTTAAAGCACTGAGGCCTGACTGTTTACTCAAATTGTTTGGTTTTGATTTCCTATTTCTTTTGGAATTATTCTCCAGTGATGGAACATCGATAGTACTCTCTGATGATGTTGGCCAATTATACATTTTGAGCATGGGGGAAGGGGAAGATCAAACAGATGCCAAATATGATCAGGTACGAAAAAAATTTGTCTGTTAGATGAGTTAGTCAACTTCAGATTGCATGATGGGCTTATGTTGAGCTTCTTTAAGAGATTATTTGACTATATCCTTATATGCCTGTTGACAGTTCTTTCTAGGAGATTATCGCCCCCTCGTTCAGGATACACATGGAAATGTTCTTGACCAGGTTTGTCACTCCAAATTGATTGATGCATTGTAAGGGGTTTAGTTTTCTTTGTACTATGGAGGATGACAATTGGATTATTTGATCATTTTCTTTCAGGAAACGCAACTCGTTCCTTATAGAAGGAATATGCAAGATCTTCTTTGTGATGCAGGTTTGTTATTCTTTTTCTTTGTCGAGGATGCTTGGTTATATTTTGTGATAAAAGGATCTGTTTTAAACTTGATTTTTATTTTGGTTTTTTTTATTATAATTTTATTTTTAAAATACCAGGAATGATTCCATATCCTGAGCCATATCAGAGTATGTACCAACGACGGCGGCTGGGAGTTCTGGGTATTGAGTGGCGCCCTTCTTCTATAAAATTTGCTGTTGGTCCAGATATCAGTCTGGGCCAGGAATACCAAATGCTTCCTATAGCAGACTTGGATATATTTATTGATCCACTTCCTGAGTTTGTGGATGCAATGGACTGGGAACCAGAGATTGAGATGCAAAGTGAAGATAATGATTCAGAGTACAATGTTACTGAGGAGTATTCTTCTGCAGGGGAGCAAGGAAGCTTAAATTCTTGTTCATCAGGTGCTTTAGTGAGCAGTGGAAATAACAGTGAGCCTGAGACTTCTCACAA
Organism: Apocynum venetum; assembly: GCA_019593545.1. NCBI lineage: Eukaryota > Viridiplantae > Streptophyta > Magnoliopsida > Gentianales > Apocynaceae > Apocynum > Apocynum venetum. Next base: position 5,362,858 of record SRSM01000127.1, read on the forward strand.
ACATGGTCACCGTAGATCAAAAAGGAAGAAGCAGAAGGCGGAAGTAAATTCCTTTCTGTGTTCCTACGTTACCACTTACTGCTATTTATTTTATTTTATTTTTTCTGGTTGAAAACTTATGTTTATTTGCATTGGGTCCAGATCGAAGTGACAACATCTTCTGGAAGGCGTGTTAAGAGGAAGAATTTAGATGACTATGGGGATAATTCATATGTGCACAACCATCGTACAAAATCCAAAAATGGCCGTAAAGCTTCAAGGAAAAAATCTTCGTCAAAGTCATTAAGACCCCAGAGAGCTGCTGCAAGGAATGCTCTTCATTTGTTCTCCAGAATTACAGGCACATCCACAGATGGGGAAGATGAGTACAGCACAGAAGGTGATTCATCAGAAAGTGAATCCATATTGGAGGATTCCAATGTTGTAAGTGAAGACTCTGATCTGTTGTTGCAACACAAACAAAGGGAGCCTTTGAAAGGAAAAGGAATTTTAATTGATAAGTCTGAGGATATAGAGAGACTTGATCACCAATCAGAGAATGCTGGGCCAAAGAGGAGATTAGTCCTCAAATTGCCAAATCGTGATTCGGGTAAATTCATATGTGCACGAAGTCCAGGGCTTAAAAGTCAACATAGTCTTGTGGGCACATCATCTACAGCTACCCAGCAAACTGACAAAGTGAATAATGGTTACTCTTGGGATGTGGAGAGATCTGTTGGTGAAGCAAATGGTGACAGAATGGCAGGAAGCCAGATGGGGTCAACTTCAAAGGGTGACTATTATTTGGATTTGCTTGAGGGGTGTAAAGATGGAAATATTTCTTGGGGAGGGGTGAAGGCTCGTTCATCCAAACGTTTGAGAATGGGAGGAGAATCATTGATATCAGCTGCATTCCCTGGACCTATTTCGGTTCCTGATGGATCTGTCAGGACAGATAATTGCAGCAGCAGGTACATTCAAGAGTCTAAAACAGATTTTCCTGTACCAGATATTCAAAATGCAGGAGATAAGGTTAATGAAGCTTCCGAAAAGAATGTGCCTTTCGTTGTTCCTGGAACCACTGAAGGAGCAGATAATATTGGTGCAGACTCCTACTTGGGAGACGGCAAAAACTATGAAGCATCAGCAGCACAACTTCAGCAGGTTGTTAGTGGTAGACCTGTGCCTTCCAGCGTGTACCCTGATGGGAAAAATAATGATGCTCAATTTAAGACTTCAACAATCCCAACAAAACTACGTATAAAGTCTAGGTTATTTGCTAGTGATGGTGAAGGTCCGAGCAAAGGAGAAGGAAAATCTCGAATAGAGGATCTGAAGCAAAATGCTCGCAGTACATTTTTTGAAAGTCTAGACTTCAAGGATAATTTAGATTCTGGCATTCCCACTTCTGATGAAACTGAAATACCAAAATCAGATAATGGAAGCCAAGATGGGATGCAAGAATCTGACAGTCTTGTCGATAAATCTTCAGGATCTGCATTGTTGGACTTCCAGCAGTTGCCTCCACAAAATAGGATGTTCAACGCTGTTTATCGAAGGTCAAAGTCTTTCAAGGGAAGAAATAATCAAGAAGTTGAAATTGGAAGCAATGAAACCAGTAATCATATCCTAAATGATAGAAATGAAGCTGCAACTGAAGGGGTCAGGCGGACCAGGTCCATAAGACTGAGGTCAACAGCTAATGATTCAAATATTTCAGGCAGAAATTTTAACCTTAGGGAAGTCCATAATGGTTCACTTGAAACACAAAATTATAGTGAAAAGGTTCCAGTGAGCAAAGATGCTGGAATTTCTTCTGAAGAATGGAGAGCGGGCCCAAGTGTTGCTGTAGGTTTAAGATCTACCAGAAATAGACGAGGCACCTCTTATCTTCGTGATTATAGTCCACCAGATAGTAGGAAGTTTAGTCAATCTGCAAGAAATTCTTGGCTATTGTTGTCAAGACATGAAGAAGGCTCTCGCTATATTCCTCAGAAAGGTGATGAAGTCGTTTATTTGAGACAGGTATTGCTGTTTACCACTATAATTTGCTTTTGTACTGGCATAGTTTTTTTTTCTTTTTGTCTAATGTTTTCGTTTTCAATTTTTGTTTTTATGTGCATTTTGATTTCTCAAGGGCCATCAGGAGTACATAGCTCACAGTAAGTCTAGAGAAAGGGGTCTCTGGAGTACATTCAAGGCCAACATCAGAGATGTGGAATTTTGCAAAGTTGAAGAGCTGGAGTATGCAGCACATACTGGTTCTGGCGATAGCTGCTGTAAAATGACGCTGAGATTTGTAGATCCTAGTTCTTGTGTAGCTGGTATATCGTTTGACTTAACTTTGCCCGAAGTTTCTGGTTTCCCAGACTTTCTTGTTGAACGAAATCGATATGAAGCTGCTATTGCAAGAAAATGGACTTATCGGGACAAATGTCGAGTTTGGTGGAGAAATGAGGGGGAGGACAATGGAAGCTGGTGGGGAGGCAGAATTGTTTCTGTGAAGGCGAAATCCTCTGAATTTCCAGATAGTCCATGGGAAAGGTATGCTGTTCAGTATAAGAGTGATCCCAGGGAAACACATTTACATAGCCCTTGGGAACTCTATGATCCTGATGATACACATTGGGAGCCACCTCATATCAATGAAGAGCTTAGAGTGAAGCTTCTATATGCCTTTTCCAAGCTGGAGCAATCTGGAAGTAAAAGTCAGGTAAAACTGGTAAAATCTTGTTAGACATAGAAAGATGTGTTTTGTGCGCATTGAAAACTGATTTTTAGTGTATTATCTGCTCTGCAGGACTATTATGGGGTGCATAAGATCAACGATCTTACACAGAAAACAAATTTTATTAACAGGTTTGTTTTTTGTTGCTTTTGCCGGGGGGTGGGGGGTGGGTGGGTGGGTGGGTTGCATCATCAAACTGGTGATATCTTTCTGTTAGATTTATTGTTGAGGTACTAATATTTAAATTCTTGAGTATGTCAAACTTGCTTAAAAGGTCTTGGATGAATCTGCATCTGCATCTTTGATTTGATTATGCATGTACGTGTATCTCCTGGTTCCTAAACTTTACTTGGGATCAAGTCCTTTGACTTATTGAATCATTTGTAGGTTCCCTGTTCCATTGTCTCTTGAAGTGATTCAATCAAGATTAGAAAACAACTACTATAGAAGTTTGGAGGCATTGAAGCATGATATTCAAGTAATGCTATCAATTCTTGAGACATATATGGGAAGAAATGCAGAGGCTTCAACAAAATTGAGACGGTTATCCCATTGGTTCACAAAGACACTGTCCTCCCTATAGTTACAGTTACTCTCAGACAAATTTTGTAGAAATGTTACCAGGGATTAGGATTAGGCAGAGCTCCTCTTTTGTATAGAAATTTTTCTTGCTTTTATTTGTCAATTATTTCTCCTTTATAGAGTAGCATCAGCTCTAATTTAGGAAATTGGTTTCTCTGAGAGTTTGACTGTGACAAGGGAAACATATTTAGGTAAACTAACTTGCTGCTGGGAAAATTCCTCACTGCAGGAAACCATTCTTGTATATCCTTAAATATCTACTAAATAGCATCAATTGATGAGAAGTTCCCAAGTTGACTTGCTCTTATTAAGCATCCATCTCTGTACGATCGTTTGCTTTGGGGAGTTCCAGCTCCTCTTGGAATAACAAGAAACAAGAATCAGACCAACCATAACAAATGGATACTAAATCCCACCACTAGAAAAGCAACGTTATCTTTCATCTATCTTGGTCGGATTTGGAAGGTACAAATGCATATGACTTAGAAATGTTTCCGTTTGGTTTTTAAGAATTAAGAAAGAAATTTTATCTGAATATTTTTTAATTTTGCCTCTAAATTTTGTAGTTGAATTGAACCTTAATTTTGAAATCGAAAGCCAATTTGAATAATTCGAAGAATAGCATATGAGGGAGGATAAAGGTAACAGGACCAAAAAGAAAAGGTTCCACGAGATTCGCTCTTTCGTGCACACCTGGATAGTGCTTTTAGAAGAGTACAAGACTGGCTACATTTCAAGAGAAGCCATAGGACCCAAAGAACTGCAAACATGGAAGTTAGGTATTTGGAAAATATTATATTATTACATAATTATTAGAGAACCTAATATAAATTAGATAGATGGTTGTCATTATATTCTTTGTTAGACAGCGTAACATTAATTAGACAGTTCTCAACATTCTTATATGTATATATATGTAATCATATTATTATAGGAATACGCAAGAATCATTTATCTCTGAGTAATCATATGATATCAGAGCAAGAAAAAAATCCTCTTTGAAAAAAAAAATTGTGTTAAACAGTAAGACAACCTTGTTTTGTTTATCTAGCTTTGGAAGCTATTTTATCAACACTACCAACCCAGGGAGGTGCTCCAAGTGCCGATTAGCAAAACCCTAAAAACCCATTGCTGGAAGGTACACACGTGAGGCTCACACATTGCCTGGACAACGCACTCCTCCCACATGCGCCGACGCGTGAGAGCACGTGAGTGATCGGAATTTGCTTGACTTTGTTTCAGTTTGCTCGCCTCGATATATACGATTTGTTTTGTACCTCTTTTTGATTGATATTAGTGATTCGTTACAATTTTGATTTTTCCTTTGAAAATTCTGTGAACAGCCTTTTGATTTCTTATTTTAAAAGTACTATTGATAAGATATAGAAGAGAAAAAGTCTGTTGTTGTTTCTTGAAAAACCTAAGAGGGGGGTGAATTAGGTTTTTATCCGATTTTTTAACCTAATTCAATAAAACACCTCTTTGACAACAAATATCAAACACTTGATGTGCTAGTTGTGTGAGAAATAATGTGTTCAAATAAAATGCATAAATTAGAGCAATGAACACAATGATTTATAGTGGTTCGGTTTATCCAACAAAACCTAATCCACTACCTTGAGTTACATATCCAAGGATTTATCAAATCCCTTCACTAATCAAATAAATGAGATTACAAAAGAGGCTTACCCAATTCACTTTAGGGTTTTACAAATAACCTCTCAACCAATCAAGGCTCACTCAACCCTTGAGTTTTACAACACAACCTTGATTATACAATAATCCCACCACTCTCCTTAGTGAATCCTAACAATACAATTCAATTCAAGGTTCACCCAAAGGTTTTACAAACAAACTTTGAAAACAAAGCAACCTGCACAAGGCTCATCCTAACACTTAGGGTTTTATGCTACTTGCAACCTTGATACAATTACATTCAATAATAAGAGATAGCGAGTTTGATAGATATCACCTTAATGTGAAGATATATCAATTTGAATCACAATCACTTCTTTGAGTAATGACTTGTCAAGATTGCTCAAAATTCACCTTTGAATGTAAAAACCCTTCTTGAATAATTTTAACAATATTGATGTTTAGAAAGGTTTTTGGAATGTTTCTAAGATGTTATAAGATCAAGATATACAATGTTTTTGCTCAAAAATCTTTTTAGAAAGAATTACAAAGGTTTTGGTATTTAAAAGTTTGTTCCCAACGATAAAAAATGAAGCTGTTGGAAACCCACTCAGGAAGTGCGGTCGACCGCATATCAAACTGGTTGTCCTCACCATCATCCGCAAGCTCACTGGACAACCTTCGGATGATGATTTTTCATCTTGCGGTCGACCGCATATTAGATTGGTCGTCCGCACCATCATCCGCAAGCTCACTGGACAACTTTCGGATGATGATTTTTCATCTTGCGGTCAACCTCACTTCACCTGCGGTCGACCTCATGGTCGTCCACAGGATGATAGATGAACAAATTTGACAGCACATGCATCCACAAGATAAACTAACTTGTGGATGATACCCGAACCACGTTAGGTCGATTAAAATATGTTCATTTGTGTATCAACAATACTCTAACACACAAATTATATTTTCAATTAACCATATAAGTTATGGTATCAATCCAATAAGAGTTTATGAACTATTTAAGTTTTGAAATCACGATGCATGGTTTTCGAAATACCAAAACATATTTTAACATATTAAAAACATTTTGAAATAACGTTTTAAGTTCATAGAGAAACCTTTAGAAACCATTACTCAATTAGAGGTAGAACTAGAGATATCAAAATATATAACTCTAAAACTATACCTCTAGTTCTTATCTAATCCAATAAAAGCTTGTCTTCAAATCTTGATAGTCTTGACTTGTGTACTTCCTTGAAGACTTGAAATCTTGTTCTTGCATGAATTAAATCATGAATCCAAAAACTCTATTACTTGTACAAATAAGACATTAGTCCTCATCAATGTTTGCCATTAATCAAAATTAAGACATTAAAAACTTTAGGGCTTTCATTTCTGATATGATTCCAGTAATGGCTAACATAACAAATCACAAACTTAATTCATCGAATTATCTTGATTGGAATCGAACTATTGAATTGTATCTGCTAAGCATTTGTATGGATGGTCATTTAACTGATGACCCTTCTAAAGATGAGTCTAGGCTGCCTTGGATGAGAGAAGATATTCGTTTGTTCTTACAAATTCATAATTCTATGAATAGTGAAATCGTTGGTTTAATTACTCACTGTCAATCAATTAAAGAGCTAATGAACTATCAATAATTTATGTATTTCGGAAAGGGGAATATTTCTAGAATGTATGATGTCTGTAAAACTTTTTATAGGGTAGACAAGGGTGATATGTCTCTCACTCAATATTTCATGGACTTTAAGAAAACATATGAAGAACTAAACATGTTAATGCCTTTTAGTGCTTATGTGACTGCACAACAAATTGAACGAGAGAAAATGGCTGTTATGAGCTTTTTAGCTAGGCTTTTGTCGGAATTTGAAACTGCAAAATCACAAATTCTTTCTAGATCATGTGTTTTCCTTAAAAGATGCTTATAGTAGGATTTTTTGTACAGAGAATTCGTCGTCCGTCCAATTTTCTCAATCTAATAGTGTTCTTATCAGTCATAATAACACATCTCAATTAGGGAAGCAACCATACAGGAATGATGATGACATGAAATTCAACAATTATGACAAGAGTACTAGCATTCGTGGAAAAGAGTCTGAAGAAATAATTTGTCACTATTGTCATAAATCAGGACATATGAAGTGAGACTGTCGAAAATTGCAGAATAAGAGAGCCTAGTTTGCCCATGTTGCATCTACTCCTGACATTCTTGAGAAGTCTGTTGTAATATCTGCAGCAGAGTATGTCAGATTGACTCAGTTTCACAAAAGTCAATCTAGTCATGTTACTGCCATTGTTGAGTCAAGTAAACCTAATAAATGTCTTGTTTCCTCCTCTTCAAAATGGGTCATTGATTCAGGTGCTACAGATCACATGACAGGTAATTCTAACTTATTCTCTACCTTTCAACCACATAAATCTATCCCTCATGTTACTTTAGCTGATGGTTCAACTTCTTAAGTTACTGGTTCTGGCACCATTAATCTCACACCATTTTTCTCGTTGTCATAATTTCTTAGTCTCCCTCAGTTGTCATTTAATTTGATTTTTTTCAGCAAACTTACTCATATTCTCAATTGTTGTGTCTCATTTTTTCCTGATCATTGCTTATTTTAGGATCTCGTGACGAAGAAGATTATTGGTAAAGGGACGTGAGTTTGGAGACCTCTACATTCTTAATACATCAATACTAAAATCTCTAGCATACACTGGAAGTGTCATTCCATTCGAAGCGCATTGTCGGTTGGGTCATCCTTATTTTCCTATGCTCAAGAAACTTTGTCCTCAATTTTCTAATTTATCTTCTGTTGATTGTGAGTCTTGTCAATTTTCCAAACATCATCGTCTAAGTTTTAGTTCAAGAGTTAATAAACGAGCAACTGCTCCCTTTGAGTTAGTACATTCTAGGCATCGCTACATTGTTACTTTTGTTGATGATTATTCCCGAATGACATGGTTATATTTGATGAAAAATTGTTCAGAATAATTCTCTCATTTTTCTAGTTTTTGTGCTGAGCTTCATACCCAATTTAGTGTTCCTATGCATATTTTAAGAAGTGATAATGCTAAAGAATATCTAACACTTTTTATACATATATGGTCCAATAAGGTATTCTTCATCAAACATCTTGTATAGACACACCTTCTCAAAATGGTGTTGCTGAAAGAAATAATAGACATATTCTTGAAATTACTAGAGCTTTGTTATTTCAAATGTAAGTTCCTAAAAATTTATGGGCTAATGCTGTTTCTACAGCTTGTTTTTTTTTTTCAATCGAATGCCCTCTTCCGTTCTATTTGGTCAATCCCCTTTTCATACTCTTTTTCCTCAGAGGAACTTGTTTCCTATTGAACCTAAGATATTTGGTTGTACTTGTTTTGTTCGAGATGTCCGTCCTCAAGTTACTAAACTTGATCTTAAATCTTTGAAGTGTATCTTCCTTGGATATTCTCGTATCCAAAAATGATATCGGTGTTATTGTTCTAGTCTTAATAGGTACCTTGTGTCACATGATGTTACATTTTTTGAACATACACCATTTTCTCTATTATTTAGTTCAATTAGTCAGGGGAATGATAATGACGTGCTTATCTATCATGTCACACAAATACTTGATTCCCCTATCATCGCTTATGTTCGTTCTCTATAACACAAACCTATTCCCGACGGGCACCACCTAATCTTGACTCAACTCCAGTCCCTGAACCTGTTATTGTACCTGTTCCCGCTCTATCTCCATGTCCTGATACCATAGCTTCTTCGTCATCGGATCCGTTTTCTAGTGATGATCTACCCATTGCACTTCGTAAATGTATATGTACATGCACCTATCATATATCTTCATTTGTTTCTTATCACCATCCGTCATCTTCTTCTTGTTCGCTTATTACATCTCTAGATTCTATCTTTGTTCCAAAAACTGTTCATGAAGCTTTAACTCATTCTGGCTGGCGCACTGCTATGATTGAAGAGATGAATGTTTTGGATGCAAATGGTACTTGGACCTTAGAACAGTTATATGTAGGAAGCAAAACTATTGGATGTAAATAGGTGTTTGCAATTAAAGTTAATCCTGATGGCTCTATTGTTTGCTTGAAAGCTCATCTTGTTGCTAAATGATATGCTCAGACATATGGTGTGGATTATTTTGATATATTCTCTCCTATTGCTAAAATTACATTTGTGCGGCTCTTTATTTCTATGGCAACTACTTATCACTGGCCTTTGTATCAGTTAGACATTAATAATGCTTTTCTCCATGGTGATCTTCAGGAGACAGTCTATATGGAGCAACCACCTAGTTTTGTTGCTCAGGGGGAGTATTGGAAAGCGTGTCGCCTTCGTAAATTTTTATATGGCTTGAAATAAAGTCCTTGTGCTTGGTTTGGTAAATTTAGTCAATTTGTTGAGAAATTTGGCATGAAGAGAAGTAAGTCTGATCACTCAGTTTCTACAAAAGATCTGGTGGAGGCATTATTCTTTTAGTTGTATATGTGGATGATATTGTAATCATTGGTAATGACTCTATAGGGATTTCATCTCTTAAAACCTTTCTTCATACTTAGTTTCATACCAAAGACTTAGGAAAACTAAGGTACTTCTTAGGAGTTGAAGTGAATAGAAGTAAGAAAGGAATACACTTATCTCAAATGAAGTATGTACTTGACTTACTATCTGAAATAGAAAAGTTAGGGGCTAAACCAGGTAGTGTCCCAATGACTCCGAACATGCAATTCACAAAAGATGGTGAATTATTTTGAGATCCTGAGAGATATAGAAGATTAGTTGAAAAATTAAACTATCTTACTGTGACTCGTTCAGATATCGCATACTCAGTTAGTGTAGTAAGTCAGTATATGTCATCTCCAACTGTTTATCATTGGAAGACAATGGAAGAAATTTTGTGTTATTTAAAAGCAGCACCTAGACATGGAATTGTGTATGATGATCATGGTCATACTAAGATTGAATGTTTTTCAAATGCTGATTGGGCAGGGTCTAAGGAAGATCGAAGATCCACTACTGGATATTGTGTCTTTGTTGGAGGCAGAATATAGTTTCATGAAAAAGCAAGAAACAGAATGTAGTTTCACGATCAAGTGCAAAATCTGAATACAGGTCTATGGCTAAGTCAGTATGTGAGATAATGTGGATATATCAACTTCTTAATGAAGTATGTTTTAAAGTCTCAATGACAGCGAAGTTATGGCGTGACAATCAAGCTGCATTTCATATTGCCTCTAATCCAGTTTTTCATGAGCGAACCGAACCTATCGAGATTGATTGTCATTTTATTCGTGAGAAGGTTCAATAGAGCTTGATTTCTATAGGTTATGTGAAAACTGAAGAACAATTAGGAGATATGTTCACAAAGGCTCTCAATGGGGTTAGGGTTGATTATTTGTGTAACAATTTGGGTATGATTAACATCTATGCTCCAACTTGAGGGGAAGTGTTAGACTGCCTAATATAAATTATGTAGATGTTTGCCATTATGTTCTCTGTTAGACAGTCTAACATTAATTAGGCATTTCTCAACATTCTTATGTGTATATATGTGTAACCATATTGTCATAGGAATACACAAGAATCATTTCTCTCTGAGTAATCTCAAAAACAACAAAACAGATCAATTTTATGAAACCCAAATGTACAAAGAATAAATAAAATGCAAAGTAGCAGTACCTACCAGGCAAAGCAGACAGAACAATACAAATAGATGGCCTTAGTTCACCATTCATTTAAATTGGATAAGTTTATATAAGCTTCTTATTCTCTCTTCAAGAAAAGAAAAAAAGTATGAAACTTCTTATTTGTATTTGAGCAGAAGAAAGGAATACAAAGAAGGGGAAGAAAATAAGGTAGAATATTTTCACTCAACTGCAACACCTAATCATGTAGAGCCACATCCGGTTAGATTTAGGTATGATTCTTTGAATTTTCAAGTCCTGCTTCAATTTTCCATTATGGTGACTAGAGAGACTTCCAGGCAGAAAGAGACACTGTTGGAATTTCATTCCAACTTAATATCAAGCACTTTCCACTCATAGATAGAGTACAAGGATTCCACTGAGCAAACCTCTTAAGCAGCAAGCTTGCCTGACTCAATGCTGAGGAACTCAGCTCTGTATCAACAATGTCATATCTGGCGAAAAGTTCCCTCCAGACATCAATCTTTTCATATCGGTGAATCCTCTCTGAACCATCTGTTGTGATAATATTTCGTATTACTTCACCAAAGCACTCTTCATTCAGCTTTCTGAAAGAGGGATTCTCTATGCAAACCTTGAAGCAATCAAAAGATGCACCGGAAAATAAGAGGGCTTCATTAAACCTATCCCTGTAGTTTGGCAAATTTGTACTAACCTCCATTTCTTTGATTAGGATTAAACATGGCTCAAGTTTTTTAATTGTTCCTAGTAGATTTTCCAATTGTCCAGGCCATGCTAGAACAGTCCAAATCCGGTGTGCCATATAAACTACCACAGCTTCATCAGCCTCTTAACTCGAACAAATCTTCATTGAGGTCCTTAAGGTATGATACAACTATCTTAAATGAAAAGCATATATTCATGCTAACTGCAAAAGAGGACAACCACTTACCTGTCTCTTTCATCATCTCCTTGAAGCTTCCAACAGCAGTTATCTTGAGAAGGTCAATTGGACATTCAGATCGAGCACCAAGAGCTTGCATAATCATTGTCCAATGTGAACCATTGTTGATTCCAAAATCAATTAGATGAATCTTCTTTTCTGTTGTCACACTATCTAGGATTGTTTGAACTTCAGTACATCGAGTGGTTACCAAGAAGGGGAGTGCTTCTTGTGCTGCCATATATGCAGGTTTCAAGCTAGTCAGTGTCTGTTCCACATCCACTGGCTTCCTATCTCTTCTCTTTTAGAGCTTTAGCAAAATAGAATACAGTTCTTTGAACAGGATTACCTTCCCTGAAACTTTCATCATAACAAAGACTGAGTAATCTTCTTGCAGTAGCAAATTTTCTGGTGGCCACCTTCTCAGCAGAGGCTTGAACTAGTAATGCCAGTTTTAAGTCTTCACAAATTTCAGAAGGCAGACCAGATTGAGCTCTAAAGTGACTGCATATAATGTATATGGGATCTGCATTCTGAGATTTCAAGAGATCAAGTTGAGCTTTTGCTAACTTGATGATGCTATCAGCTGAGAAAACTTGGTGACTATAAGATTTTCTTGGTGCTTTGGAGTTTAGCTCAGTGTGTCTTTCCCCTTCAAAACGCTTCCCTTTACTTACAAACTCCTTAAGAAGTTCCAATGATTCCATAGAAATACTAAATGGTTTTTCCTTCTCTGCTTTATGAAGGTCAGAGATTTGCACGTAATTTTTCCTTTTTGCTTTGCCAGAATCCATCTTTCCCCAGTATCAATGCTGAAACTCAAATGAGAACTCAGTAATATTCACTGAAGTGACTGCAAAAGCTTTCCAATTTCAACATAACACTAAGAGGTTAAATACTTCCTCAGGGTATATAAAAAATGGGCAATTTTGTCATGCTAGGAATGTAATTCATGGATCTTGGCATATTCCAGGAAATGATCCGCTTAAAGAAAATTGATTATGCCGGAGATGACAAAGAAATTTGTCCCCAAGGCCGACAGGAATCAAGAAATGGATTTGAGTCCAGATAAAAACTGGAATATGCAAGCAGATAAAGCCAGTACATCAAATGTCTTTTCTTCTTCTCTTTTTCCTCGTTACAAGGGAAAAAATCCAAAACAAGAACAGCCTTTTCTCCATCTCCATATCCCTTTGCACTAAAAGACATATCTAGTAACAGACCAGTGAAATTTCAACAATACAAATCTATATGACACTCAGCTCTCCGAGTTACCCAGTGCTCCTCTTAAGTGAGCAATGGCTGATCTACCAATGGCATATGCATATTGAAGTCTGAAAATTCATTCAAAGAAGTTATATGAGTCTCATTAAAAAGCAACAAACATGTATTCCAGATCCCTTTAACTATTATCTTATAGGTTTTGAACAACTTTTCTTGGGTAGAAGATGCCAGCATTCTCTGGCAAGAGAATGTTATGGGCACAAGAAATGAGGCTTGTCTGCCTGAGACAGCAAGGACCTCCAATACTTGGATTGAAAAAACAAGAAATGGAAACAATATCACAGAAAATTCATCTAAGTTTTGTTCCAATGGACTTATATTATTGTGTGAAGTTTGAAAAATATAGATCCTATTGCATCATCGGCAATTGTAACTTACATGGATTCACTGCAGGAGAGAAAAAATGGTTTTAACCTTCGTGCTAGGTTCAAGTTGGAAATTTTTTGGCGAACTTACAATAAGTGGGTTATCTATGGAAATAAATCTAGAAATCTCAACTTCTGCTGAAATTTCAGTCATGATTGGGTTTCCAGGATGAGATGGACTCAATTGTAGTCCCCTTCCAACCCAAGAAGCACAGGATATCCTTCTAAACTAGGAGTTAAGTGCTCAACTATTAAGCTATTGGTTCGATAGTAATTTCTCTAAGCTCAAGTGCAAAAGAGGCATCATCCACGACTTGGATGGAGTTCGTATATTTTCGTATCTGAATATGGTGAAATTTCTTTTTCCCCTCGTTCAAGGATGAGTCACATTTATCAGTTTCTTGATTCTTTTCTACCTGTACATTTTCTGTTTGTCTGCATTATTCAGGATTATTATTTTGGAAGTACATTGTTCATCATCTAATTTTTATTATGAAAAGACTAAATCCATTAAAAAAATATTCTTGTTTTGAATCTTCTCATCGTCAGATTGCAACAAACATACAACGTTAACAACAATTGCACCAAGTTCCATGTCCAATATCCAAATCCATAAGACTGAGAATGGACAAGCTAAGAGTTTTTTTAAACCTGAGTTCAAGAAATGAACAATTATGAAAAAGGAAAAAAGAAGAAAAGGGAAAAAGTTAACAACTTATCACAACTTCAACACTTGAATTACCAGTTGATTCTCAAGGTAGCCATGACAACAGAAAAGAAACAAGGAACTTAGAACAGAAACAGATTTGGTATTTTAAGTAGTCCTAATAGTAATACCTCATTACAACAAGAATGCTGTGGGAAACTTGTAATAATAAATTCTCATACATCAAGTATTCACGTCCATAATTTGACAGTTTTATCATCTTCTGCAAGGCCAATAATTGATGCTAGAAACATGCAGACATTTGCACCTTCACTAAAGCATTCTCCCCACACTCTTGCTCTCATCAACAATGCATATAAAACAAAATAACAGTATGATAATTTAACATAAAATAGAAATTGAAAACAGTCTTAATGATGCAAGCAAGCATGTAAAACAGGCCATGTCAAACAAATATCTGGTTAAACTTTTCACGTTGAGAAAAAATATAAGATGCAGGGCATTGCTTGAAGAAAATTGAAAGTTAGGAAGACCAATATAAACTAGAAATGAAAAAAAATGCAGTTTTTGAGTAACAAATGGAATCGGAGAGTGCGCAAGAATTACTCTATTATTAACCCATCTGATATTCAGAAAACTACATGCCTGATTTGTGTCCTATGTATGAGATGGCCACTGATGAAGTCATAGTACATTATTATCAAGAGGTTCACTCAGACTTCCAGCTTGGGCTTCTTACTAAAATTTCCAAACAGAAAGTGACTGAGTAGCTATTCCTTTCCACCCAACAATGAGGCTTTCTCCATCCATATCCAGCGTATAAGAACTGCCAAAAGGAAAATTATTCAGTATTAGCTTTGCTTGATATTTGGATGACATACTTAATTCCATCTCCACCATTCCAAACCGTGCAAAAAATGTCCTCCAGACTTTGAGTTTCACATGCCGGATTGCCCTTTCCTCCCCCTCAATTGCTAGAACGTTCTTTATTCCCCGACTGAAGAACATTGATTCAAAAACCATTCTATTTGCATCATCATCCTTCAAACAATCTGCTAAGGCATCAAAAAATGCACCATAGTAGAAGAGAGCTTCAGTAAAACGGTCCACAAATACTGGAGAATTCTGATTTACCTCCCCTTCAGTGATAACCGTGACATATGGATTAATAGCTCGGATCACTCAGCATCAAAGATTTCAGGCCTCTGGGATTATCAATCATTAACATCAATACAAATTCAGCATATACTGCAATCGCTTCATCCGCATCAAGCTCAAAGTGGTCTTTCTTAAAATCATGTATATCATCAACAATAAGCACGCCAAATGAGAATGTCAAGTTAAAGGACTCTGCAAAGCTATCTAACCACCTACCTGTCTCCTCAAATGCATCCTTACAATGAATTCCAACAGCAGTTATCTTTAGATACTTAACAGTAAATTCAACTCGAGCTGCAAGAACTTGCATTAGCATGGTATATTGTGTTCCCATCCTGATCTGTAAATCAATGATGTGGACCTTTCTAGCATCTGAAACCTGTTCTGTTCTATAATGGCCTGTATTCCAGAAAATTGGCAAACATGACTGAAAGGTACTACTTTTTGAAATGCTATGATGGCGGAGTTTGTGCTTGATAATATATTTTCAACATAAAGGGACAACATTTTCCCACGCCTTTTGCTGCACATCTTCCAGTTTGACGATCAATCCTCTCTTGAAGGGCTGCAGAGAAATAGTGAACTAGTCTCTGAATAGCATTTCCTTTCTCAATGTTCGGTTTGTCACACTTCTTTAGGAGCTTGCCTGCACCGTAAAATTGCTTCTCACCTACTTTTTCAGCTGCAAAAAGAAGATACTGGACAAGCTGAACATCTTTAGTATTTTCCTCAGAGAGTTCTACATATGAACTTGCATAAGGATGGCAAAACATGGCGAGTTGATTATCTTTTAAGGAAACAGATTGGATGAACATTTCTCCAGCCATCTTTGGAATTGCAGCAGTTGATAATCTTTGCCCACTTCCCTTGCTGCCTTCCACAGGATAATTGGAGACATTTAACTTCTCACTGTGTAATCTTCTAAGCCTATTTCCATGTTTGTTGAGAATTTCCAGCTATGCAGCATATGGATTCTCTTTCTCAGGTTCAATGATCTTTACATTTTCTGGAATTGAATCAACCAACTTCTTGACCTCCTCTGCACAGGATTGAAAAGGGTGGGGAAACTACATCGAAATACAAATCATCAAAGCAGCCAAAGTCCACAAACTGCCGTAGCTGCTGAAAATGCTGTCCAATTTATGACACAATACTCGTCGTCCCAGCAAAAGATGATAGCCACTTGTCTGCCCAATCTCTGTTGTTCCCACTGCAGTTATCTTGAGAAGGTCTAGTGGGCCGTCATCTCGAACAGATAGAGCATGCATGATGATAGTCCAGTGTGAGCCATATTTGATTCCAAGATCAATCAAAATGAACCTTTGTTGCTGATGCCATACCATCTAAGATGGCCTGAACTCCTGCAAATTCAATGACTTGAGTAAAGGGAAGTTCTTGTTGACTGCAATTATAGAGAGCTGTAGGTTCATCAGAGACAGCTCTGCATCCCTTAGTTGTTTATATCCCATCAGTACGTTCCGTGCATCCTTTGCCATTTCCCAGTGAATCCTCTTTTTAAGTGCTATGCAAAATAATAGACAATTCTTCAAAATGGATTACCACTAATGGAGGCAGAATGACTATAGATGCTGACGTATGAGATGTAACTGTTTATGGGCAAGATTTTCTGCAGACGTATGAGAAGTAAAGCGAGTTTACATCATCAATGACCTTGGAAGGCAGATCGAAATCAGCAGCAATTGGGCAAAAAAGGTTGGAAAGAGCTGTTAGAATTCTCTCTTTTTTTACACTTAATGTGGCACACATTATTTAATTAATTAAAATGTTAAAAATATCTAATTAGATATTTGATCAAATCCTAAATTGATTCTAGAATATTTCAATTAAATATTTGATTGAATTCTAATTGGTTTTGTGAGATAGTGTTTCGCTGCTTAATATGTTATGTGATTTTTTTTAACATATGATATCATAGCCAATCTTTAGATGAATTGATTCAGTAATTTTGTGCAACTCATTCTACCTTAATCTTATTTTAATGCTTATGCGGATTGCAAAATTTTTTGTCTTATATTGATAGTATGACTATGAATACGAGGCTTGAATTTTGAAAAATATTTGTTTATTTAAATTATAGATGAAATCTTTTATGTCTAAGGAAAATGGATCTACGTTTCCCAATGCCAATTTGATTGGAAATTGTGAGTATATAGATGCAATTCATGCATATTTATTGTTATTTTATATGAATATATGCATATGAATCTTTACTTACCAATTTGTACATAACAAATGGTTGTTATTCATATTATATTATCTTATCTCATTCATTATAAAGTTTTCTGATAATATTAAGTTAATTATCATAATATATTTTAAGACAATTTGATTTTTATCTTTTATATTCAATTTTTAAATAGTCAATATTTTGTTTAATTGACTAATTTGATTTAAATGAATAAATGCTATTTTTATTTGTTTATATATGATGTACTTATAGTCACAACATCTTTTGTATGTGACATGTAAAATAAAGTTTTAATCATATTAAGTTAAGTGATTAATTTTAATGACATTTATTTAAATTCGATTATCTCATTAAAATAAAAACCCGACCTCACAGGGAGGTTATTATTTTGATGAGATTGATTGAATTAGATAAAGATAGTAAATCTTTATTTTAAAAAAAAATCCTTTGCTCACAGGTATGGATTAATTCTTGTTATTTGGTTTACTAGTCTTATAAAGATAAAAGTAAATTCTATACATGAGTTGCAATTCATAGATTGATTTACTTTGATGATCATATGCTTCATAGATTGATTTTGTTTATCCATATTTTTGCAGCTTTTCCTACTGCATTATTTAATGAACATGTTTGCATTTCAATGCTATCTGGTGAAAACTATTTGGATTGGAAGGATAAGGTCCTTTTAACTTTAGGGTGTTCTGATTTAGACCTTGCGTTCCGTATGGATGAATCAACTGTTCCTACGGAATCAAGTACGCAACAGGATAGGGCTACTTATGAGTGGTGGGAGCGATCTAATCGCTTAAGTTTAATGCTCATTAAAGCACATATTAGTCAAAGCATTAGGGGATCTATCCCTAATTGCACTAATGTCAAAGTTTACATTAAGGCAATTGATGATCAATTTGTAAGTTCTGACAAGGCATTGACTAGCACCCTAATGAAAAGACTCTCAAGTATGATTTCCAATAGGAGTAAATCTGTGCATGAGCACAGTATGAAAATGAAAAATATTGATGCTAAACTCAAATCTCTTGAAGTTGAGATATCTGAGTCCTTATGCATTTTATTCTCAACTCTCTTCCTATGGAATATGGTCCATTCAAAATATCCTACAACACACATAAGGATAAATGGTCTATTAATGAACTCTTGACCATGTATGTTGAAAAGAAAGAGATGTTGAAACATGAGACACCTGAAAGTATTAATTTTGTGACTCATGATAAAAAAAAATGCAAAAAAAAGAGAAAACGTGTTCCTATAAAGAAGAAAGACTTTAAAGATATTTGTCTTTTCTGCAAGAAAGCCCTCATTTTTGTGTGTTATGAATCTAATTTTACTAAAGTTTCTGATAATACTTGGTGGATTGATTCTGGTTCTACAATTCACATTGCAAAACAATACAGGGCTTTCTAACTCTAAGGAAGCCGATAGGAAGTGAACAAGACATTTATTCTGATAACAAAATGCGTTCACATGCTGAAGGAGT
Source organism: Apocynum venetum (assembly GCA_019593545.1). Lineage (NCBI taxonomy): Eukaryota > Viridiplantae > Streptophyta > Magnoliopsida > Gentianales > Apocynaceae > Apocynum > Apocynum venetum. The sequence continues at coordinate 5,381,582 of SRSM01000127.1, forward strand.
GAGGACTTATAAGCTTATTTTAAATAATGGTTTTCAATTAGATCTTGAAAACACTTTTTATGTTCCATCATTTTCTAGAAATTTAGTTTATGTTTCAAAATTATCAACTATTGGATATTGTTTTAAATTTAGCAATTCTATTGTTAAACTTTTAAAAAACAATAAAGTTGTTGATTTTGGAATTTTGGATGGAAATTTATTTAAATTCAAGTTAGACCCCACATTTGAATGCAATGTTTTGATTTCACATGATGATAAAATTGGCACTAAACGTTATATTATCAATGAGAACTCATCAAGTCTTTGGCACAAAAGATTGGGTCATATCTCAATTGAAAGAATTAAAATGTTAGTTAATTATGGAGTTTTATCAACTCTTGATTTTTCTGACTTTGGAACTTGTATAGACTGTATTAAAGGAAAACAGACTAACAAGTCTACCAAAGGTGCCAAAAGAAGTTCTCAATTACTTGAGATCATACATACAGATATTTGTGGACCGTTTTCTACCCCTTGCTTGAATGGTGAGAGATATTTTATCTCATTTATTGATGACTATTCAAGATATATGTATCTCTATTTTTTGTTTAAAAAATCAGAAGCATTTAATGCTTTTAAAGCCTTCAAAACAGAAGTAGAGAAATAAAAGGGAATTCATATCAAAATTGTAAGATCTAATAGGAGTAGAGAATATTATGGAAGGTACACATATAAGGGACAAGCTAAATATACATTTGTTAAGTTCCTTAAAAGTGAGGGTATTATTGTCCAATATACTATACCTGGAACACCACAACAAAATGGTATGACTGAAATAAGGAACCGTACTTTAATGGACATAATAAGAAGTATGATTATCATATCAAACTTACCTCTCTCTTTATGGAGTGAAGCCTTAAAAACTGTTGTGTATATTTTAAATAGGGTTCCATCTAAGGCTGTCCGTAAAACACCTTTTGAATTATAGAATGGTTAGAAACCTAGTTTAAAACATTTACACATTTGGGGATGCCCAACTGAAGTGAGGGTTTACAACCCACAATTAAGGAAGTTTGATAAACGTACAATAAGCAGTTATTTTATAGGCTATGCAATTAACTCTAAAGGGTACAAATTTTATTGTCCTTCTCATACTTCTAAGATTGTTATAGCTAAGGGTTTCACTTAAAAAGAATGTATTGATTACCATGAAACCTTATCTCCTGTTTCAAAGAAGGATTCGTTAAGAATAATCATGGCATTAGTAGCTCATTTTGATTTAGAGTTACATCAAATGAATGTGGAAACAACATTTCTAAATGAGAATCTTGAAGAAGAGGTATATATATGCGTTAACCTGAGGGATTTTCTGATAAAGAGAATAGTCACCTAGTTTGCAAGTTAAAGAAATCTATTTATGGACTAAAACAAGCCTCTCGCCAATGGTATATTAAGTTTCAAAACGTTATTTCTTCATTTGGTTTTACAAAGAATATCGTTGATCAATGTATATACCTTCTTAAGTGGGAGTAAATATATTTTCTTAGTCCTATATGTGGATAATATTCTACTTGCAAGTAGTGATTTGGGGTTATTATATGAAACTAAGCAATTTTTTACCCAAAATTTTGATATGAAGGATATGTGTAAAGCCTCTTATGTCATTGGCATAGAGATTCACAGAGATAGATCACAAAGATTACTTAGACTATCTCAAAAGGCCTGCATTGAAAATATTTTGGAAAGATTTGGGATGAAGAACTGCTCGCCTATAACAACACCCATTACTAAAGGTGACAAATTCACATTAAAGCAATGTCCACAAAATGCATTGGATCAAGAGCAAATGAGAGGCATTCCTTTTACTTCCCTTGTTGGAAGTCTTATGTATGCGCAGGTCTATACTAGACCTGATATTGCATTTGCAGTAGGAATGCTTGGCAGATATCAAAATAATCCAGGTATGGATCATTGGAGAATTGGTAAAAGGGTTTTGAGATATTTGCAAGGAACTAAGGATTTTAAGCTAACATACAAGTATTTCGACTCTTTGGAAGTAGTTGGATATTTAGATTCTGATTTTGGTGGATACTGGTAAATCTACTTTATGATACATTTTCCTTCTTTCTGGAGGTGCTGTGTCTTGGATAAATGTTAAGCAAACCATTGTTGCAACATCCACAATGGAAGCTGAGTTTATAGCTTGCTATGAAGCTACATCACAGGCATTGTGGTTGAAGAATTTTATTTATGGCCTTAAGATTGTCGATTTCATATCAAGACCATTGCAGATTTTATGTGACAACTCATTTGCTGTATTCTTTTCTAAGAATAATAAGAACGGCAGCCGAAGCAAACACATCGACATAAAGTATTTGATTGTTAGAGATCATGTCAAGAAACAAGATGTTTCTCTTGAGCATATGGACACTACTTTAATGATCGCTGATCTTATGACTAAAGGATTATCAGCTAATGTTTTCTAAGATCATGTAGTCATGTAGTGCATATGGAGCTTACAAGCACGCTCTAGAATTGGTTTTATTGTCTAACTGATTTTGTCTAGACATTGTTGTTTATTTTGTTTACATGACTATGCGCATTTTTTTTTATCAAAATGTAAATATATGTATTGATCAAAGAAACACTTGTACAAAGAATCAGAGCATACCCATCAAAACACTCAGTACAAAGGAACTTACCATACTACTCTCGAATCAACAGATCATCCTAGCGTACAAAAGACTTAGCAAAGGCCGACAACAAACAACAACAACAATGAACTATGCATACAATGAGAACATAACTCTATAAACATGGGATTTAATGCTAGCAACAATGAAGCCTATGTCCGGTTTCTTCCCAACAATGAAGACTATGCGCATTTGTTATCATGTAATATTGTGATTATTGGATCACATATATTTGGACCCTAAATGACTTATTTTAAGTTATTCATAAAGTTATACTTAGTTCGAATGTAATTCTACAATGTAATACATGGAAGGGAATTAGAACACAACTGCCATGATTCATATATTAGTATGTTCTAATTAAGTAATTGTTGCATGACCAATATTTTGTTTAAGTGACAATAAAGATTATGACCATAAGTAATTTTTGTCACTTATAAAGTTTTTGTAAGTAGGAGAATGTTAGAATTGTCTCTTTTAGAGACATAATGTGGTACACATTATTTAATTAATTCAAATGTTGAAAATATCTAATTAGATATTTGATCAAATCCTAAATTGATTCTAGAATATTTCAATTAAAGATTTGGTTGAATTCTAATTGGTTTTGTGAGTGAGTCAATTCCTAAATATCTCACTATTAGGTAGTCAAATCTTAATTGGTTTTGCAATCTAATTAGATGTCTAATTTTATTGATTGAAGGAAATTCTATTTCGTACAAATTTAGTAATTTCTTTTGAGGGTCCCTAGTCTACCTATATATGACTACCATCAGTCATGCACCTTGGATTAGACATATGTTAGAAGTTATCTCAAATTAAAATTTTCTTTCTTATTCATTTAAATTAGGAAAGCTTTGGTGACAATATCAAAAGCCGAAACAAAGGGTTAATTATTGTAGGTGATCAATTATGACTGAAGGCATTATATTTTAATTTAGTTTTCCCTTGCGTAATATGTTATGTGATTTTTTTTTTAACAAGAGTATCATCCTTCTAGCAGCCATCATAAAGTAATTTTGCCCTTGCTATCTTCATGATACTTCCAGTTGATAAAACCTGAGCTCTAAAGGTATTTCAAGGCAATTTAGAGCTAATATTCTGCTCATTCTTTTTTCCACTTTTGAAATGCTTCAGTGTACTTTCACGGACTCTCAGAAGTTCTAAGAGGCTAAGGATTATGCACATCTTTCTTCTTTAATTCAGCTGAATATGAGATATGTGCTGTATTTATAGTACTTACACAAGAATTCTCAGACCATGTTGTCAAAATTATAGCTTGATTCTTGAATCCACTTCAGAAGAAATACATGTCAACTTGTATGAACTTCCAATCAAGAAACTTATGCATTTGATCTAGGAATGACAGAATGCATGTCAGAAGACAGAAGACGGATGGAAATAATTTTTTAACACAAAAATTATGAAAATATAATTTGATAAGGATTTGACATCTCTTTTCATCTATTGTTTTTGGAATGTAGGGAAGAATTCTACGTTGGAATAAACTATTGAAAGGAGTAAATTGGTTAGTCAAGCTTGTAATGTTGTAAGCTAACGAAGTGGCTTGATGCAGAAAAGAGAATATGAGTATGAACTATGCAATAACTAAGTAATATATTATGCGTTTTGACTATGCTTCTAGGTCAGCAGAGGTCTATTGATAAAATAATAGGATTCAGAAACAACAAAGATTGCAAAGAAAACAAGTCTTAGATTGAATATAACTAATTATTTGACAGAAAAAGTCAAGTGGAAGCATATTTAGGCCAACAGTAATGCTGAGTCTTAATTTGTATGGAAAGCATAAACTCTACTTTTAAAAGCACAATCACAATAATAATTGATTGATGCTAGGCAAAACCGGATGTGGAGGGCCTCTTTCCTTTTTCTGTGTAAAGATAAATCAATGATTCCCTTGCTGAAAACATTTACTTCACTTAAGAAGAAACTTTTTTTTCTTCATATGAATTAATTGTTATACCTTTTGTTTTTCTGCTAATAGTGTATCTTCTCAGGAGTTGATTTAATACGTTCTTTCAGTTTCAGGCAACTTGAGGGGCAGGAGAGACTTTAACCATTTGGAAAACTCTTATTTTGTAGCTTAAGTAGCTTGATGATGACCTGGATATCGATCATTTTAACAAGCTTTTGCAACTCATTTCCCTAATTGAAAATTTTACTTGCTTCAGGTAATGCTAATTTCATTTGGCAAGCACAAGAAAGTGACACATATTCTCAATTAACTCAAGGCATCATTTAATAGCCAAATAAGAGAATGCCATGGTTCTTTATGAAATGGATAGATTTGCTGACTAGAAAAAATCTGAAGCATAGATGCTGCAAGGAGATTTATCTGGATAATTAAGATTGTTTTCAATTCAAAGATACCAAAAAACACCATTTCAAAGTTCTTTGGCTTGGCAATGATTTGTGTTGAAATGTTGAATTATGGGCAACAAAGCAGTTGCTTGTCACTTCAGGAACTTCAACAAAGAAATCTAGTTTGGTTGCCTTAATTTGTTGCACTGAGGATGGACTAAATGAAAACTTGGTAAAGAGCATCCAACATTATCAACACATGACTGGAATATTTTCCCCATTTGAGGTTTCAGAATTATTTGAAGTATCTGGAGACAGTGACAACTTTCTAGAAGAGAAGAGTGGCTTAAGTAGGTGATACATAACATGACTATGAAAATTACAACTTTGTAGACTACATGAATATCCAGAGACTCTGAAGCAATCCATCTTTGCCATCAGCGAAGACATCCATAAAATGAGGGAAAACACATGAAGTTTTAGAGAAATATGCAGTTGCAGGTAGTAGGGATGGGATAATCAAAAGACTGAAGTTGAAAACTTCGCCTAATATCATTTAAGTTCCCAAGCAGAAAGTGAATGTATTGGTGTTCCCTTCCACCCAACTATTAGGCTTTTACCATCCATTTCTAATCTGCAAGAACTTCCACAAGCAAAATTGTTTAGCACCAAATTTGCTTGATATATGGAAGACATGCTTAATTCTACCTCAACTATGCCAAATCGTGCAAAGAACATCCTCCATACATTCATTGTTACATGTCGTATTGTCCTATCCTTCCCTTCAGCTGCCACAATGGTCCTTATTCCCTGACTGAAGTACATTGCTTCAGTAAATGTCCTACTTGCCTCATCATGCTTCAGACAGTCTTCCAAGCAATCAAAAAACGCACCAAAGTGAAATAGAGTTTCAATGAAACGGTTTACAAAAGCTGGAGAATTATGGTTTGCCTCCACTTCCGTGATAACCATTATTCGAGGATTAATAGTTTTGATAACATTCATTACTGACTCCAGTCGGTCTTGATGTGCAATCAAGAAGAGGAAAAAGTATTCAGCATAGACTGCCAGTGCTTCATCAGCATTGCGCTTAATGAGGTTTTCGTTAAATTCCAGGATATCCTCCACCATAACTATGTCAAAGGAAAACTTAAAATTTAAGGACTCAGCAAAGTTCACCAGTCTTCTTCCGGTCTCCTCAATTTTGTCTTTCGACCTGGTACCTAATGCAGTTACCTTAAGATATTCCACAGGAACTTCTTGTCGATCTGCAAGAGCCTGCATCATGATTGTATAGTGCATTCCTACCCTGATCTCCATGTCAATTATGTGAATCTTTCTGGCATCTGCTACATGGTCTAATACAGCTTGAACTGCAGCAAATTGGCAAACCTGAGAGAAAGGTACATACTTCTGCATTGCGATAATATCTGGGCTTAGTCCCATTAATGACTCTATAATATCTAGTGATTGCTTCTTTCCCAAACCTTTAGGTGTGAAGGTTCCAGTTTCACGATCAATTCTCTCATGAAGAGCTCCAGATAAATAGTACACTACCCTTTCAACAGCTTTTCCTTTACCAGAACTCAGTTTATCACACTCATCAAGGAGATTTCTTGCACGTTTGAACTGGTTCTCACCTACTTTTTCTGCAGAGGCTAGAAGATTATACTACTAGTTGCACATCTTTATTATCCTCCTCAGAGTAGCCAAGAAATGAACTGGCATAGGGATGACTCAGTACTGTGGATTCGTCACCACCTTGGAAAGAGCCTTGAATGATCTTTTCTGCAGCCAATTTTATAATTTCAGCTACAGATAACTTTCTGCCACTTGCATTAGGGCATACATAGTTGTAGATGGGTAATTTTCTTTTCGGAGCATTTAATCTTCTGAACCTGCTTTGGTAGTTTTTCAGAATCTTGAGGGATTCTGCAAAAGGGCTTTTTGTTTTGGATTCAACAAGTTCTTCATTTTCAGAGAAAACCTCCCCAGAGGATTGAAATGGCAAGCTGGAGATGATATCAAAGAAAGAATCATTGAAACAACCGAAATCTGCAAATGCCTGCAAATCTTTGGAGAGAAGAGTTCCTTCATCAGCTGTGTTGTCCTGCTCCTGATTGAACTTTAGAGCAGAACAAAATGATGTGCTATCCCTGGGCATTCCCCAGTCTTCACTTCCAAAGATTTTTTGATTCTTGAACCCCCCACCATCTTGAATCTCAAAACCTTTTGAAGAACTATATTTCTCAGGAAATCCAGGAAAATCTAACAGTTGGGAACGGAACATCTCCATGCATAGATCTCTATCCTGAAAAAGCTTTGAAATCTTTTAGATAATGTTTTTATACTGGAGGTAAATGATATTGCACTACAAGAGTAAATTGATTAACTTTATTTTTTATCAATCATTGAAATCCATAATAGCCTTTAGGTAGATTCTTTTCCAAACAATAGAGGCCATTTTTCTAGATTAACAAGAATAAGCCTTACTCAGATGTCCTTGTAAGAACACCTCTGTCTCTTCTACATTGATTATGACAATTTGGAACTCACCTGTTTGACAGTATATTGTCATTCGGCTGGAAAAAAACGTCATGAATATTCTTCTGGTCTTTAAATCAGCCCACAAAATGAAATAAAATAATAGAAGAAGAACAATGATCAACGGATGGTACTTCTCATGTTCTCTGAAAGTTCCCAAGACCCATTTATTTCTTTATTTTTTAATTTAAACTTGCAACCAAGATGATTCTAGACCACTTTTGAGAAAATAAAGAGCAGGGAAACTTCATCAAAACCTGAGAATATTTACACTAATATAGAAAAATATCTGTATACAAGTGAATAATACATAAAATTATTTTGATTTTGTTTAGTATTTATGAAATAGTTATGCACCCTTTCTGTTAAGATTCAATTATGACAAGTTTTCAAAATTCTGGTCACTATAATAACAGGATGGAAAACATCATCCTGATAATTAATAAATACTACATTTTTCCTTTGATTGATGTCTTGATGTATACATATATATATATATATATATATATATATGTACAGAATTAACTGGGAGATCCAAACTTATTTTAGAAAAAGAGATCAAGAAGCATTACAATGGTGAAAGTATTCGTAGGGCATGACAAAAATTATGACTAATAACAATTGAAAACATTGAGCTCAAATTGATAAGGACTAGCAATCTGTGCTCTTATTACTAATTATGCACTGCCACAATTATTTCCAAAATAACAAGTTTATAATGAATGTTTCTCTTGGCTTTATTTAACTGGAGATAAGTAACTCTTTAAGGGGATGTTAGAGAGAGTGATGTGGGATGACTTGAGATATGCAGTGGGTTTGAATCTTATTCATTGCTTCATGATTACTTTCACTCAAGCTAGAGATTCTTGATACCCCATAATGGGCCTTTTGTACATTTTTGGTTGATGATTCATATATATATGAAATTATCTCAATTCCACCAAAAAAGATCTCAAACTTCTATAAGTTCTCAACAAAGGATTTCTTGCCTAGACTTGATGAACTATATGTGCATATATATCATGAAGGTCTTAAATGATAATATATATTATGTAAGGTGCTAGCCAACATGTTTTGGACAATTGTGATAATACAAACAACTGGATCATGATCAGAAAACTGTTTAATATTCTCTGAAACTCATGAAGGTAAAAAGTTTTATTTGCTTAAAATTTATCCGCTTGAGAAAGAAGCAATAAAGAAGGAAATTATATTGAGAAAGCCCTTTATGGCAAATGCATATATATTTGAAGGGACGTATTTTCAGAGGAAGACAAATAAACAACGTGCTGAAGAACGGATAGGGTGACTGATGAGGACACTGTGTAACATTCTCCCTGGATTGTGTCCTTGATATATATTATGCTAGTAGTGATACACATTTGATTTCCTACATATGGAGGAATCCCTAAGGCAACAAGTTGGCCATGAATCTTTGTTTCTATGCTAGTTTCTTCTTTCTCTTCATTTTAGTATTTAGCAACAAATATGTTTAAGTACAATTTGAGGGAAAATATTACATAAATCTAATTTTCATAAAGCATACATTTTTTTAAATAAAAAAAAAGTTTGTACATTCCAAAAGTAGAACAGACAATAAATATAATACAATTTCTTAATACATTTAATTCATAAGGATTTCCTTTGCATAAAAACATAACTTTAAAACTATTACTCCCTCCGTTTGAAATTGAATGTACACATTTCTATTTAGTTTATCCAAAATTAAATGTCCACTTTCCTTAAATAAACCTATTCTTTATTCAAAATTTATTAATAACCTCTTTAATTTAGTATATTTATATACAACTAACTCATAGTCTCCACTACTTACCATATTAATTTAAGGAATTTACATTTCACTAACTCATGAGTCTCACAATCCATTATATTAATGTCAAAGATAATTTAGTAAATTAATTAAAGTCAATGAATTTTCTTAATTTTTAGAAAAATTAAAAAATGAGCATTCAATTCCAAACGAAATGAGTATTTTTTAATGCTCGCTATATATATTTTTTATATAGTATATTATTCTCCTCATTTAGAAATCAATGTTTAAATTTGAATTGATATAAAAATTTAAAAGAGAGTAAATATTTAATCTTAAATATCATATAAAATAAAAATATAGACATTCAATTAATTTTAGAAGTAGCTATATAATTTTTTTATTTTATAATTGTATATAATTATAATTATAATTATACGTAACCTTTTTAATTAAGAATTGAATATCCCAATTAAGGTATGGAGAGCCCAACGTGTACCCACATAAACAACCACACTCCATCTTATTCTGGATAGCATTACACTATCTAGGACCTAGAAGACCAAAATATTTGTCCCCGTTCTGACCCCTTAGTTCTTTCTTTGGGACTTGCTAAATGCAGCACCCCTATTACTTAAACGCAACACCCCATTTGACAATTATGCCCCTTAGTTTTCTCTCTCTAAGTTTCAGAAGAAAAAAAAATCTCTCAAATGGGCTAATAACAAAATGTCAACCGAATATGATTTTAACTCATGTGACGAAGAAATAAATGTACATTTAATGTTTTTTATACATGGATTTACATTAATAGTATACGAAATTAAAGAACTGGAGGTCCTACGTTGACGGTAGGTCGAAAGCTAGTTGACTGTCTGCGATTGAAGATGGAAGGGGGTGCGATCCTGAAAGGTCGGGCATGCTGCGATTCCGGAAGGTCCAAAATATTTTGACCGTCTGCGATAGTATGGCGAACAAGTTTTTTCTCGAAAGGTCGAGATGTTTTTGACCTCTGCAATAGTAGAGCGAACAAGTTTTGTCCCGAAGGTTGAGATGCTTTCGCCCGTCTGCGATAGTATGGCGAACAAGCTTTTTCCCTAAAGGTTGAAGCGTCATGGCCCTATCGACGCGACTGGTCAAATATTTTTTGAATTTTTTTTTTAATTTTTTGTATGGTATTTATAATCGTTTGTTTAAATTTTGTAGGAGGAAATTGTACTTCAAGAGTTTCTGAATGAGCCTATAGACAAGACTCAAGATTTTATTACAAACCGTGCATTTTCCGATCGAGAGGAAATGGTAGGGTGGGCTCGTAGTAAAGCAGCAGAACACAATGTTTTTCTAATAAAAGAAAGGTATAAGAAAGACAAAAGGGTGTTCATTGATTGCGACGTAGTGATCGGTACAGGATGAGTTGCACTGATATTAAGCCCGAGAGTATGTGCAAAGAAACATCGACGAAGTTAAGATGCCCATTTTTGCTCAGAGGTTCGAGGTCATCCACCAGTCATTGGTTTCTTGAGGTCTTTAATGGCACTCATAATCACCACCTTGGAGTTTATCTGCATGGTCATCCTATGGCTGCATGATTGAAACCATCAAAATTGAAAGAGGTGAAGGGATTGTCGAAGAGTCAAGTGAAGCCCAAAGATATCTTGAACTTCTTGAAACAAAAATTTCCAAGCAATGTAAGTCGGATTAAGAATATCTACAATGCTCGTACCAAGTTCAAGATACAAGAATCAGATAATAGAAATGTGATGCAGTAGTTGTACCATATAGCAAATGAGGCGGAGTTGGGTAGTTGAACACAAGGTACATGAAGGTACAAATGTTGTTAGTGACCTAATGATTTGTCATCCAGATTCTATAGATTTGCTTCGAGTGTATCATTATATGTTGATCATAGATTGTACTTACAAGACCAATCGGTACAAGATGCCATGTTTCGAGATCGTAGGAGTGACCCCTACGAAACTAAACTTTGTCACGGTTTTTGCATTTATGGGAGATGAAAAAGAAGATTCATACGTATGGGCACTACAGACATTCTGGAAGATTCTTCCCATGTCATCATATGTTTGCCCTTATGAATGCCATTGAGGAGGTTTTTCCAGAAGGCAACACACTTATTGTGTAAAAGACATATCTCAAAAAATGTGGAAAGTTATATGACAAGGGTTGTGGGTGACAAAAGTTATGGAACAAGCTTCTCTCAAGATGTGTGGTACATTTTGGTTGAGTCAACTATATAAGATAAGTATAAAAATAACTTGTTGACAATGAAAGCAAAATATCACAGGTTTAAAGGTGTCTTGAAATATGTAGATGATACATATTTGTCAATATAAGGAAATATTTGTTCGTTGTTGGAGGGATCGACATATGCATGTTTGTTGTACCACGACCAATAGAGTAGAGAGTCAACATTTGGTGTTAAAGAAGTGTTTAATGACATCGACAAGTAGTTTTGATACAATTTTTCCCAAGTTACAATGCATGGTGCAAACTCAAGTTGGAGAGATCAAGTCTTCATTAGAGAAATCAAGGATGAGAACACTTCATTTTACAAATGATGTATTATATCAACACCTTAATGGGAATGTCAGTCATTGGAGGCTAAATTTAATTCATACCCAACAAGAGATAGTAGAGTCATTGGAATCACTTGATGATTGTGATTGTTTCTTAAGTCAGACTCATGGTCTACTTTGTGGCTGTTAGGTATTTATGTATATAAACTTAGAAGCTTCTATTCCATTGAATGGCATACACTTTTTTTGGATGACACTACACTTTCAACCACATGAGTCTAATAAAGATAATGAGGTAGATTTGTTGATTATAAGATGTTGTGATGAGATGTTATAAAGGCCGAGACACATTAAGGACCAACATGCTGAACAATTAAAACAGATGGTGTTTCTTGAGGAGCAAGACTTGAAGGAACCTGAAACATGTGTCAAACCAAAAGGCAGACAATGTAAAAATTCAACTAATAGAGAGCCATTATGGTACAAGAAAACTGAGAAAATGTTTAGCAAAATGACTTCAAAAACTACTAGCTCTCATCATAGTAGGGGTAAAGGTTCTTGTCCCACCTTTTCATTTGTTGATTTCAGATATCATTCAGTGTCTCATATAAATTTGGATCCACCCTGTCACTTAAGTTATTTGTCTGATATGGAGCAACCTTATACTTCTGGCTATGTTCCTGATTTTGAGCCTCCTCGTCATTTTAGTTGTGTCTCATACTGGACAACCAAGTAGTTCTGTCCCCCTTACTGACCCATTATTTTTTGTCAGACATGAGATTTCATTTTTTGTGTTGGATTACATTAATTGTGTTGTAAATGTAAAAGAGAATAGTAATTGTGGGTATAGAGCAATTTCTCACCATGTGTATGATGATGAGATGTATTGGGCAAATTTTAGAAGATATATGATTCAGTCTATTGATACCCATTATGGTAGGTACCTCATGCAATTTAAGACACATGAGCGGTTGAATGAAATAAGGTACATGATTGATCACATGGATGGTCCGGCAGAACGTGGCAAGTGAATAGAATTATAAGAGTTTGGATTTGTGGTTGCCACAACATATGATATCGTGTGTGTTTGTTACTGGAAAAAAGGTAGTGTTACACATGTAACACTATTCAGTCAAGAGACTAACCATACTTGTATTGGCTACCGTGTGATTACTATGGCATTCCTTCAGGTAGCTGAACATTATGTATCGGTATGTAATATGATGTTGTGATTGTGACGACAATTTAATTACCAAAAATAATATGGTTTTGATTTTTTTTTTCTGTTTTGCAGGTTGTGATGAGAGAGAATTTCCCCACACCTCCGATATCTAATTTATGAAAGTGGTGGCGTGACCCAAATTTTCACGATGATTGGTCATCTATTATGTCAAATCAGATCTCATTGTGGCAATCATTAGTATAAGACATTTGTAGTCATGTTTATTCTTTATATTTTTATTATTACTGCAACTTTTATGAATTTGAATTATATTGTAATTGTTTAAAAAAAAGCATAATCTCCCCATTTTTTATATTTTGATTATTATTGTATCTTTTATGAATTTGAATTATAATGCAATTGTTAAAAAAAACAGCATAATCTCCCCTATATTTTTAACATATAATAAAGTCATATACACATATAATATAAGATCATTTAACATGTTATCACATTTCATGATAGTCATACAATATAACAAAGTCTACTAATACAATAAAAGTATGAAAGTAGGTGAGCCCCTTATACAACTTCAACATAATATATCTAACCACCAATAATAAATAAAGTCTCATAACAACATCTAACACAATAAGTCCACAATATAATCAAATAGGCCTAGAACTGCATCTAGAGCTAACATCGTGGCGGGCCACAGAAGTAATCCCTCTAGCTTGCACATAAGCTCTGGCTTCAGTCATGTTCTCTGTATCCTCTATGTCCACACTAGATGACAACAGCATCACCCTCAACCTCAGGGTCCTCAGATATATCTCCTCCACCATCTCGCAAAGTGAGAGCATCATATGCCCTAAACACACGCTTATAAAACTCGGCATAACCCAAATGATGCCTAGCATCTCGCCTGCAAGGGTGGAGGAGCCGAACTGTCTTATTTATCCTCTGCAAATTAAAGCACAATCATTAAAATTAATCAAAAATTCGGCATAATCTCCCTTGAAAATAGAATGTTTTACTAGGTCATTCACAACACAATAAGCTCAATCTCAACATCAACATCAAACCCAACCATCCAAATATGCAGTTTCAATATAAAAATCCAATAGTTTTGTCACTTAAAATAACACGAGTTTATTTTACCTCCAAATGTGATGTCTGTCTAGAGCACGGGACCTGGATGCCATTGGATATATGATCTGGGTTCTGAAGGCGTAGATGTGTGCGCTAGGTAAACCACTCAATATACACAGGTACCGTAGCATGTGGCAATCCTACAGGGACCCTCTCTCTCAAGTCTACTACATATGACTCTGGAGTCCACCAGTTTGCTAGGTTTGCACTGTACTTGATCACATTTCATCGTGGATCTCGGTGCCTGATACTAGTCTCAGGTGGAGTAGGTCAGATAGGTATTCGTTGGATGTATCCAAACTGGCAGGCGACATGCATAGGCATATAAGGCTCCACCATATCTAAAAAACGTATACACCCGTAAAACATTGACATCCAGCATATCTCGACATCCTCTAAAAGATATGGCATCCAAATAACCTTTATAAAAAAATTATAGTTAATAGGATAATATGAAATTTAAACAATTTTAACCTTTATAAAAAATTATAGTTAATAGGAGAAATATAAAATTTAAACAATATACCTGAGATGCTTGTACTTCATTTAACATCATTCGATATACATGTAGACTATCAGTGGACCTATACTGGGCTCTAGGTGACTGTCACCTCATGGCCCAAGGATCAAAAGTAGTCCAGCTAACAAGAGGCTCATGAGGTCTAAACATAGGAAAATGCTTGTATATCCATGACTGCAATAAATTAAACAATTAAAGAAATGAATGAAAATTGTTAAATTAAATATTTAAAGAGAATTTTTAATATCAAGTCTACTTTGTACCTCCAATAATGTCAAACAATCAGCTATTTGACTACATTCTGCCCTGCTGGCAATTCCCAGATGGAGCTAACAAAACACAGGCAATAGTAAACCAGTGACCATGTTCGAGGTCTTGTCAACAAACAATGTATAACCCAGCAAGTACCAAAGGTAGCATTGTGCCTCAATAATGTCATCTACGTTCAATTCCTTACACCTACTAGAAAGTGTCTTCAACTTGACGTCAACATGCTTCCAGTCAGTGTGAAGTGAGGCCATGCTAACCTGAATGCACTCGCTGGCATATGATAGAATTGAATCCTTATCAACAGTTATTGCTACCTACAAGAAAAAATCATACCACGTTACATTATTTCATAAATACATATAATTTAAAAATACAATAAAAGTGATATAAGAAACATACATCCGACTCACTAGCACTAACATCCAATCCTAGAATGAACTCAGTCATTGAGTGTCACGGTCATCTCTCCAAATAGAAGATGGAAATTTGACTGACGAAGTTGAAGTAATTTGAAGTAAAAATTTATTAATTTCAAATAAAGACACGTACATCACCACGACATACGTCATATGCCACATGACCCCTAAATCCCTTAAGCAACTTTGGGATCTCTGGTTCGCCTAGAGTGGAAGTTTTCAACTCCCACTCATTCCTCGGCCCTCTCGATGTACTAGAATTGGTCAATCGAGAACAACGAGAAGTTGAAATCAAAGCTACCGAAGGCGTCATAAATCCAACACATTTACCCGCTTCACGTCGACGTGGAACGAGTATCTTTGGAAGAACCTCCAATGGCCCGTCATCTGCGCCGAGAAGGTCTATCTCCACATCATCGTCATCTCATCTGTCGCCATGATCGATAAACTGCTGCTCATCTATCTCAACATCAGTAATGGTCTCCTCCCAGACTGGAAATCCAGGTGTCGACACAAATATAGATACACCAAGAGTCCATAAGATATCTTACAAGTGGAGAATATGTATTTCATGACTGACGAAGTAGCACGTTATGCAACCTTCTGAGCGAGTTTGAAACACATCGATCCTTGAAACGTCCTTCACATTCCGCCATTAGCTTTCGTAATTCAGAATCTGAAATTGATCTCTTATTTGACATCTAAAAAAATTTAGCCAAAATTAATATAACAATTTAAACAACTATATTAAATTCATATTACAATTTAAACTATTATAGCACATATAACAAAACAACTACAATATAAACAAAATTAATAAACTATTTCATATATTCATCATATTAAATTCAATAAAAGCTAATATTAGATTAAGTTAAATATTAAAATAAACTAATTAACTTTAAAACTATAATGTGACATCTACGGAAATTAAAATTAAAATTAAAATAATATATTAGATTAACTTAATTATTATAAACAAAATCAATTAGAATCATCAATAAACTATTTCATACATTCATATTAAACACTAAAAACTAATATTAGATAAAATTAAATATTAAACTACTCAATTAACTTTAAAACTATGTGACATATATGGAAATTAAAATTAAAACTAACATATTAGATTAACTTACTTATTATAAACAAAATCAATTAAAAACATCAATAAGCTATTTCATACATTCATATTAAACACTAAAAAACTAATATTATATAAAGTTAAATATTAAACTACTCAATTAACTTTAAAACTATAATGTGACATCTACGCAAAATAAAATTAAAATTAAAACTAATATATTAAATTAACTTAATTATTATAAACAAAATCAATTAAAATCTAAACATGTCAATTAATTATTAGTAATTAAACTAATAATTAATAATAAAATTATATACTAATAATAAAATTAAAACATTTCACTAAATTATATCAATAACAATTTCATTTTACATTAAATTAAAATATATAATTATATAAGGATTTTCATTCCATTAAAATTATAAAATGACACTAATTTCATTCTATTCAAATTATATAAATTTTTTAAAAGAATTTTATTAAAAAATTTAAAATTGGAACTAATTAGACTAGGCCGGCCCACCCATCTGACCAAATAGGGCCAGCAAGTACAACTCGCTCGGCCCGAATAGGCAAAGCCTTCTTTGCCAGACCGGGCCACATTATTTCGCCCGTCCAGAGCCACCGGAGCGAGCGAATCATCAACAACCGGCGCGGGCGAAACGGCATGGATCGGCACAGGCGGACCAAGAACTAGTCGGTGCGGGCGGAGCAGCATGGACCAGCGCGGGCTGGACAGTCTCAACCGTTCCAATTTCCGAGCATCTGTGCCCTTGACCGGTCGAGCCGGTCGGACGACAATTTTCATGTGAAAATTTTTCATATTCAAATTCTTATTTTTCTCACATAATTTTAACATTTTTATCCCATATAAAATTAATTAAATGTATATCAATCAAAGCCCAATATATAACAATCAGCGAAAATAAGTTTTTAAAGTATCAAATTAATCATTTAAATTCAACCAAAATTCTAGCTTTCTTTCTTCAATTTTGCATTAATATAAAAATAAATCTAACAAAAAAATTTAGTAAACATTCATAGATAATACAAATTAATCTATTTTGATTTTTTTTTTGTTAAAAATGACTTTAATTTGAATGTTTTTTTATTTGATTTGGAATAAAATTGGTTGAGAGAGGTAAGGGAGAAGAAGTAAATAGTACAATTGTGAAAATGAGTGATGCAGTGAAGTAATAGGATGGTAAGGGAGCTTCCTTTCACACACATACAAATCAAAATGCCAAAAAGAAACAAAGCCCATCAAATTCCACCAATAATACATCCCCACGTCACCAGATATTTCACCAAAATGACGTGTCAATTTCTCCCCAAATTCCTCTCTCATCCAAATCTAAATAAAGCAAATTCTTCTGTTCGGAGCTCGCTATATCTAAATTTTCTTTCTTTCGTGAATTTGAATAATAATTTTATATAATCATCAGGTGTGGTTCGATCTGTGGTGGGATCAGAGAAAGGGGAAAAATGGCAGAGGAGAAATATAATCGGAAGAATCCTGCTGTTAAGAGGATTTTGCAAGAGGTCAAAGAGATGCAATCTAATCCTTCTGATGATTTTATGAGCCTACCTCTTGAGGTATTGCCTTTTCTTTTCGTAATTTAATTTTTTTTTTTTTGGGTTTTGATCATCGTTTGATTTCGTCGAGTTTTCAATTTTGGGTTTGAGTTATGAGTTTTAATGCTTTTTTTTGGGGGGGCGGGGGAGGTGAGTGGGTTGGAATGGTTTATGATTTTTGGGATGGATGTGATATTGGGAGGTGGAATTTTTCTTATTTGTTGTCTCTTGTGGGTTTCTGACGGGATGTCCATGGAAATTTCAGGTTTTTTCTTTTAATTCAAAATGATGTAGTCGGATTGATTTTATGTTTTGCTAGTTTAAACGGAATTGAGGGATTAGGTTAGGGATTTTGGAGAATGAAGTGAAATGGGAATAGTGTTGAATTTGCAATTTTGGGTCTCCAACTGATCCCTAAGATGGAAAAACGAAAAAGAGTTGTTCTTGCATATCTATTGGCAAGGTATTATATTATGATTCAAACAAGAGCTACATAGGTGGTAAGTTGTTTGATATGCTAAATTTTCCGATTAGATTATGGAATTGTGTATTCAAGTTTGGGACGCTGATGACTCCTGGTTATGTTTTAGGAAAACATATTTGAGTGGCAGTTTGCAATCAGGGGGCCAAGTGATACAGAGTTTGAGGGAGGCATATATCATGGAAGAATTCAATTACCTGCAGAATATCCTTTCAAGCCGCCTTCGTTTATGCTGTTGACTGTAAGCCTCTTGTTTCTCTTTGCCTTCAATTGCCCCTTAAAATGAGTAAAGTTGTTTCAACTGCTGAAAGAAAGCAGTACAAGTAATGGATTTAAGTTAGATTTATGAGCAAAGTGGTCCTTATTTTGGTTTCCTGTCCAAGTGTCTAGGTCTTGTTTACATTCTTCAAAAGAAAAAAATATGCAATGATCTGATTATCAAATGCTGTTTGATCTCTCCCTTTTCAGCCAAATGGGCGTTTTGAAACCCAAACGAAGATTTGCTTGAGCATTTCAAATCACCACCCTGAGCATTGGCAGCCATCATGGAGTGGTAATCTTCTTTTCATGGTCCATGTCCAGAATGTGCTAATTAAGCATGTTTTGTGTACCCTATTAGCCTTTCTATCTATTGGGACTTGTTGATGAGCAGCAAAGGCAACTAGATTTTGCAACGGATTGTATTTGTAAATTGAACTGGTGAAGTTTTAGTCAGAGAGAGGGATAATGTGTAATTAATACTTTTCTTTATTCTAACATCTGTTCGTAAAAAATGATGATGAACAGCTCAATTCATATTGCAACACTCTGCAGTTGCTTTAGCTGTAACCATATAATCTTATACAAGGCTACTCAAATCCAGATGTGGGAATAAATTTGTTGAGAGAAGAAGATTTTGAGTTATGCATCTTTGTTCACATGCGTATATGTATTTTGGTATATTTTTAGTTTCAAGTGAGATTTCCTCTGAACTGAGAATATCTAAAAGTACATTGTTGAAGTAGAAAAACTAAAAGCAGATATGAATGCAGAAAGCTGGTTGTAAGTTATGCATTGTCATTTTCACATAGTATAGTTTGGTTACATGAATGAACCATGATTTGTAAGAAGACATGGGCATCTTTTGGGCTTTCTTTTTTTTAATATAAACAAATCTTTCTTTGCTTGGGACTTGTGTCTAACACGAGTTATTTCTATGGCTTTAAAAGTTCGGACTGCATTGGTTGCACTTATTGCTTTTATGCCTACCACCCCAAACGGTGCTTTGGGATCATTGGACTATACGAAGGAAGAAAGGCGTGCTCTTGCAATCAAGTCTCGTGATGTGGCTCCAAGATTTGGGACTCCTGATCGGCAGAATCTAATTGATGAGGTTTGCAGTGTCCCAAGTTCTTTCTTGGTATTCTTTTATGTGTAGTCTCTGTGTTGAATGTCCATCTTTCTGCGTAGATTCATGAGTACATGATGAGCAAGGCTCCTCCAGTTCCTCAAATTAGCTCTTCTCAGGCTTCTGAAGGCCAGACTACTGAGAAAGAGGGTGAAGTGGAGGGGAGTTCTAGAAATGGTAATGATGATGCTGCTCAGGTAGGACTTCAAAATCCAACTTCAACTGATAGGATCATTGAGGAGCAACCGCATGAAGTTCCTCACAATGCAAATCCTACTCAGATTCCACAACCACTTCCTACCATACGCTCAAGTGATCAGCACCTGTTGCAAACGCCTGAACATAGGGTCCCAAGGCAGGCTGATGATCGCTTGTTCACATGGGCAGCTATTGGCCTTACAGTTGCCATTGTAGTTTTATTGTTGAAGAAATTTATGAAAGCTGGTGGACATGGTGCATTCTTCACAGATGAATCATAGATAACGGATGTTTATCTGTTGAATGAATGATCTCAGGGAAACTGGCTGAGGTAAGGTAACACATATAGGAGAGCCTGTATTTTGCCCATCAATTGTTGTATAGATTGGTGGGTAGCGAATAACATATATGTGCAGCATGTTGACAAGTGAAAGCTTGACTTCTCAAGTTTGGCATTTGAACTTCGATTACTTGTATAGGTTAAAATATAATGTTCTCAATTCAAAGCAAAACAATTATGTATACAAGTTTATTTTTAATTATACAATCTTGTGATGAGATTAGTTAATCCTGTTTATGAAACTGGATGATTCATTGGCAAATTTCACAGTATACAATTTCTGGCTCATTTGACATCAACAACTGAGAAGTGAAGTTGACAGTGATTTAACCTTCAAATTATGAAAACATATGAAAAGAGCGAAAGACATTAAACATGTTAAGGTGTAAAATCAGAAATTTAAGAACATGGAAAAGATCTATATTTGCCTTTATGGATGGGTGAATTCTTTATGTTGTTGAGCTCACAAATAGACCTCTTCACTATCCAGCAGAGTTTTAAGAATTTGTGATTCATTACACTTTAAGTTTGTGAAACATCTCTTGGCAACTTATGGGAGTAAATTCAAAAACCGCTTAGAATGCTCTAAAGAAAGGATATATGTTATGTCATCCAGTCTTCTCAAAAGAAATATTGTCACTATGTTATTTGTTATGACCAAGCTGTATCTAAATTACAAATCCTCTAAAATCTGAATTTAAAGCTTCTGAATACCCCAAAAAGAGAAGATTCTAAAGCTTCTAGCATGAGAACAACGACTCGATCAAATGCTAGTCTTCGCCAGCCCGGTAATAGCGTGTGGAGAACTTCAATATATCTTCTTTGGCACTTTCAGTAACAGAATTAGTGACTTGATCTCAATTCTATCTAGTCCCACATGAGAAGCCGGCTTGTCAATTTCTTTTTGCTTGGGCGGCATTCTTACAAAACTATTCAAGAAAATCTCTTCTCTTCAGGTTTTGTTGGATTGCTACCAAAACTGGTCTCTATAAATATGTTTCGAGGAAGGATATGCTCATATGCACCACCATCAAGCAGCATTCTTTTCTTTCCAATAACTGCATCTTACAGTACCCTTTTCTTGGTTGCTTTCTTCCTCTGCAAAACTAGTTTTTCTAAGATGGGAAAACACATACTTTTGTTGGCCTTAGTTGCCCTTACATCTTGCTGTCACCTTGCCTTTTCATATGAACCGGCACCATTGCAAGATTTCTCCGTCGCAAATGCCATTAGCTCAGGTAATATAATTGCATTCATGGGGTTATATGGTGTTTGATTATGATTAAACAGTCTTACTCTTATCAAATTAGACTACGAAAAATAATTGTGCATTTTACAAAGGTTACTTAATTACAAGTACAATATGCATAATATGAAACCTCTAATTTCATGTTTGTACATGTTCAGCAAGAGTACATGGTATGCCCTGCAAAGATCCAAAAGATGTTGACGCAAAAGATTTCCTCTTCAGTGGACTGCATGTGCCAGGCAACAAACCCTTTTGGCTCCATGGTAACCCCTGTTTTTGTGTCTCAGCTGCCAGGACTCAACACTCTTGGAATTGCAATGACTCGCATAGACTATGCACCATGGGGAATCAATCGCCCTCGTACTCATTCCAGAGCCACTGAGATTTTCACAGTTCTTGAAGGCACTCTTGAAGTTGGTTTTGTGACTTCAAATCCTGAGAACCGCCTTATCTCCACAGTCCTTCAAAAGGGAGATGTCTTTGTTTTCCCAAAAGGACTTATTCATTTCCAACGCAATGTGGGACATGGGAATGCTCTTGCCATTGGTGCACTAAGCAGTCAAAATCCCGGGGTCCTAACCATTGCAAATGCTGTATTTGGATCGACTACAAAGATCAGCAATGATCTTCTCGCCCGAGCATTTCAAATTGATAAGAATGCTGTGGATAATATCCAATCAAAGTTCTAAATCAACAGAGAAAATCAGACTGAAACGTTTGTACCAATTTGAATTCTGAGTGTTTTGATTTTTGTGTGCTTCTTTCCATTGATCAATGGTTAGTCCTTCAACCAAATAATCCCACAAATATGAAGTTTCATATGTTATTCAATTCTGATATCCATTCATGCTAATTATTGGCTTTGTAGTTTTTACCTAACATTGAATGAATAGTGATTGTTTTGAGTCATTACTCCTTGCATCTATAGTTACTTCAGTTCAGATTCATTCCCAAAGAATTCTCAAGTCTAATGTGTGATGTTAAGAACTCCAGCAAAAAGGATTCTTCAAAAGTCCATGAAAGTACAAATTACTAAAGAATTATACTCCATATTTCTTTTCCATATATAGTATACTATCCATAGCCAAAGGCAGGCATTAGTTTCCGAAAGTTCTGAGTACCTGCAATTTCTCTCAATCAGAGGGAGAAAACAATATCGTAATCTTATGTACAAAATTCAACATTCTATAAGCAAACAATTAAAAATGTCTCTGCAGAATTCTACAGAAGTAGTTAGCAAAAATCAAAGGTTTTGCAATCAGTACTGAATCAAGGAAACAATAGCAAGACAATTGCTTGTCATGTTGGTCAATTTTTCTGCAAATTCAGCTATTGGTGAAGGGATGTCAAGTGAAGAAAACTCGTCATTGCAGTCTGAAATATCAGTTATAACAGCACTGAGCATACTGTTCATGGTGCCAACATCTTCAGTATCATATGCTTCCATTGCTCTCTGAAGATTGTCGAGAGCATCATCGTAGCTTTCCTCGCAAGCCTTGAGGACGGATGCTAATTCAGGAGGAGTTCCTGGGGTGTTGGCTAACTTTTTTGCCATCACTTGTGCAGTCTTTGCTAAATCATTTGTGGCTTTCATAGATACTTCAAGAACTGTGTCAAGTGATACTTCTTTTTTGGAATTCACTAGAGGATCAATGGTGTTGATGCAAAGTGAAGGGTTATCAGTTGATTCACATACTTTCTTAACCTCAACAATCGCATTGGCCGTTTCCTGCTTTGGCTCTGAGTCTGGCTCCGTTTCCGATTCTGCTGAATTTGATTCTGTTGCATCTGATTGGAATAATACTGGCAGTTCCCCTTCAGGGCCTTCAGAAGACTCTTCAAAACCCGTGGTAGGGGACGGAGGAAGTGATAATGAGGCGGGAGACAACTCAGGCCCTGCATTTGGGGAAGACACAGGTATCAGGATTGGAGATGGCCCTGGAGAGTATATTGGTACTGTTGCAACTGATTCTGGTGCATCTGATTGGAGCGATAATGGCACTTCGGCATCCAGGGCTGTGGGAGAACCATCCTGGGGGGAAGGAGGGACTCCAACATGGATCAATGAAGGGAATGATGATGAGCTGGGAGACAACTCGGGTGCTGCATTAGGGGAAGACACAGGCTGCAGGGCTGGAGATGGCCCTGGAGAGGAGGTTGGTACTTCTGTTGTTGCTAGTGTTGAAACAATAAAGAATATGGAAATGAGAAGAAGCCTGTGATGGACATGAAAGTACTCCATCTTTCTTGTTGAATGGGGAAGAAAAGATGGAAATGAAAATGGAAAGAGATGCCTAGAGAAGTCTGCAAAATAATAGGACGGAAGTTGGGGAAATTTTGGCTATTTTTTGATAGCTATGATTGAAAGTAGGGTGACCTCTCAATCAAACACTGTATTTTTTTGTGGTTTTCTTGGGCTTATTTCTCGGATTTGGCTACCTTCAAGACAATCATACATTTTAGTGGAGATTCTGTTGATTTAAGACAGACGTATCATTATCGTAACGAAATTTTACTCCTATGTTAGAATCATAAATTCAATATTTATTGGCATAGAAGATGTATCCTACGGGCTTCATGATTCAATAGTAATTCCTGACCACTTTTTGGTTTTTAACAAGAATCACAAGGACTGCTTACAGAGATAATCATTTAGATTTTTTTTAACATCAGATTTAAAGAGAGCTTCAGAAATTACCCCAATATTTGTGAATGTAATTTTTAAAGAAAAATAAAGAGATTGTTAATAAAAAATTTAAATAAAAAGTATATACTTAAAGAGATAAGCATTTCAAAATAAAAAACATAAACATTCAATTTATTTCCAGACGAAAATAGTTATTCCAGGTTTGTCTTACATTGTTTCAGTTGCAAAAAAAACAAAAAAAGAAGTCTAAGTATGATATAAATCCTTCCCATTCACTCGCAAACAGGGTAGTCCAATCGTACTACTCCACTACTAGGGAAAAGGGGGTTCTTAAAGGAGAAGTTTCCACATTTATTAGTTATTACTGAGTTAAGTCTTGCTTGATAGTACAGATGATCATCAATTCAAATACAAGATCTACTGAAAACAGACCAATTGAGAATGTTACAACATATTCAAGATTCATATTGCTTGGTACAATCAGACTCCAGGCCATGGAAAGATTGGAACAAGATGGTCTCAGTTCTTGCAAAAACCAAATAAGTCACAATCTACTTATTCATGCTTCACAACTGTGACAGGACAAGTAGCATTGTTCACTACATAGTTGCTTACACTGCCCATTATAGCCCTGCAAGAATGAAACGAAATGAAACAAATCCCAGCTTCTATTAGTCCACTTGCAAGAGCTACAACAAAATTGGATTTCATTGTCTCATTTATCTGAAATTTTACTTAATTTCTTGGTGGAAATTAAATCTTTTTTCAAGAACTAACGTTTCATATGATATGAGTTCTCTAGATCTCTACATTGATATCAGAGGATGGCAATTATGTTATAGAGATGGTGAATAGAGAAGTACAACTTCCAATCAATGTGGCAACCTGCCAAAACTTGATGGAGCCACTAAAAAAGATGTTCTCACATATCCAAGTTATGAAAGATGCAAACCTCTTGATCTTGCCAAGCCCTCTGTTCCCCAGGACAACGCAATCTAAGGGTATGTCATCGACTGACTCACATAGCTTGTCACGAGCATCCCCCCAGTAAATTTTCATGAGCACAAAAATCTGCATTCAAGAACTTTTTAAGTATCGCAACCATTTGAAGCAATTCAGAAGATCATGCAATCATTACCTCCTTCTGCCGAGCTGCAGTATTGACAATATCCAGTGTTTCTGCATCAGGGTTAACCCCATATTTCTTCATCATATGGGGCTGAGAAAGCTCAGACAAAGGGATCAGAGCTGACAAATTTTTCACCAAAGAGTGAATCAATTCAACAAATTGAACGAAACAATTCTAAAATTCTACAGAAAATGGCCACAAATGCAAACCAAATGGAACAGCATTATACATAAATGCAAGATCTGAATATAAGAATTCAGGTAGCTAGAAAAAAACCTAAGAATGATTCAAGTGGCACTTCCATCAAGGAAGGTATTGAGCAAAACAAAAGATGATTTACCAATTATTAAGAGACAATCTATATAGAATGGTTAAATTTGTACTTCCCCAATATATAAATTACTTTTCCAAGATAGCGCTTTTTTCCCCCTCCACATGGAAAACAAAAAATTATTGAAATTTGAAATCAAACACTTCTGCATAGAACTAAGTAAAGCATTTAATATATTATTTAGCACCTAAATCAAAATTTTAAAAGATAAAATGGAATTTTATTCCAAAAGAGAATCCATTTCAAGAATCATTTGGCAAGACGAATACAGATCGGCTACTAACAAGGAAACAACATTGATATGTGTATTAAACAGTTTTCCTAAAAGAGATTTAAAAAAAATGAAAAAGGCCCAAACTTAAACTCCCCAACAGATCAAGATCCTTGAGATTCTAATGTTTATTTTATTGTTATTTTCAGCTAAAAAAATATGAAAGATTCAGAAAAGACACTAACTCAACAAAGATCAAACCTTTCTATAAATCAACCACCAAATTCAATCACAAATGAGCATGCAAGAACCAAGATGAAGAGAGATCATACGAGAACCAGTGGTCGCCCAAAGCTGCACCTCCCCTTCTTCATATTGACCTTCTGGTCGAACCGTAAGGAGGATAAGATGATCTCCTTTCCTGACAATATTATCAATAGCCCAAATCAGTGCTTTCTTGCTGCATGGGGAGAAGTCCACTGCCACACCAACTCTCCTCTCTGCTGCCATGGCTTCTTCTTGATTCTAGTTGAGGAGTTGAGCCAAAGACTAGAACCAGTTTTAGTGCGGTGGGCTAAAAGGGCCTTAGGAAAACAGTACACACCACAAGATTCCAAGAAAGCACTGATTTATGCATTTAAATCTTCAATAGTATTAAAAAAAGCATTTAATATTTTTCAATAGTATTAATAAGCACTAGAATTTATGTAAGTGGTTAAAAAAGCATTTAAAAAGTTATTTACAATTTAATATTTTTGTTCGATAGTATTAATAGTGAAAGTTGATAAGTATAGTTAGTAAAGTAACAATTTGTCATGTATTTAAAAAAATAAGAAAGAAATATCTTCAAAACACAATTTTTTCAATTATTTTAAATTTGTCCTTGAACATACTTTAATCGAATAAAAACACTTTATTTTCAAAAGTTACAAAACAACAAGAAAACAAATTTTTAATCTTGCTGTAGTAAAAAGACCTCATTTTAGGATATATGCTTTTTTTAAAATATCTGTAAAATGCATTCTTTGATAAAAAGACAGAATTTTAATCTTGCTACAGAGAAAATTTGTTGCACAAAGCTTCTTTGAAAATATTTGGCAAATTTCATACATTTGATTGGCCAAAGAGACAAAAAACAAAGAAAATACAGCAGCATAAACACCTTCCTAGTTTACATGGTGAAGGAACAATACAAGTGCAGTGAAAAGAGCAGCAGTGAAAATGGAAACTACAATAAGAACTGCAAAGCTTAATCCTGCAACTCCAAAGGGAGTTTTTGCATAAAAATGCTTGATTTTATTGCACCAGTGCTTCTGCAGTTTGATTTTTCCATGTTCTTCTATCTTCTGACAGAGCCATCCGTAGTAGAAAGCCTCAACCTCAATGCTCAAATGATGAAACCTCTCAAACAGATAAATAATCTCTTCCCGTTTCTCTAATCCACTGATTAGAATCTGTTTATCATGTAGCATTATTACATCATTTTTAGTCCTGATCAGTTTTTTCATTAGGAATACGTACGATGTAACGTGCTTTGGGGACGTGCCAGAACAACTCTCTAGTGCTACAAGATTCCTGAACAGAATTTCTGTATGTTTATGAATCACCAGAGGTGGGATTTCTAGTATTCCATTATCAAATTTGATGTTCAAAAGAGTTTCAGAAGCTGCATCATAGAAACCGATCCCTTGAGCTTTTAGCTTAGTTGCATTAGGCAAGTGTATTTGAATGCCAGGGGAATGCACTTCAGGGATTGCTGGGAGATGACATTGCCGGATAAGATCAAGTAAATGATGAACATCTGGAGCAAATTTTTCTTGAACATGTTGTGCATCTCCTGGAATCCATTTTCTGAAGAACCACAATGCAAGCTCAATTAGGGACTGATTGCATTGTTTGGGAATTGGAACGAGGTGAAATAGATGCTGAAGAACAAAGAAAGGAATCTGATTTTCAAGTAATATCAGATCACATCTCAAGTTGAAATATTGCTCACTTTTGGTGAAGCATGGATCATCTCTGCGCCTCAAATTCTTGATTGCGAACTTGAGAAAGAGCTCAATAATGAAGCAGCCATCAACCAGCATAATCTGAATAAACTCATTGCTTCCAATATGATCCAAATTTTCTTTATAGCATTTTCTAGCCTTTTTTTCCAAATCTTTGAGACACTTGACACAAGCATCCAGAGTTTGCTCCAGGCCTGGTTTTCGGGCAAGAATCGTGTTAAGATAGCGCCATTTAAGATTCTTATCCACCTTGGCTTGTGTAACCTTACCATGGTGTAAAGGGCCAATTGTAACCAACCTGGGAAGATATTGCTCTTCATTTTCTTTGAAAAGTGTATCAGGGACTTTGCAGATTGTCCCAAAGATGGAAACTTGTTCCATCCTCTCTTTGATGGAGAGTGCCAGATTCTCTTCTGGGATCATTTCAATTATCACGTGTTCTTCAATTTCTCCCCTTCTGCTTGGTCCCAAATCAG
This sequence comes from Apocynum venetum, assembly GCA_019593545.1. Classification (NCBI taxonomy): domain Eukaryota; kingdom Viridiplantae; phylum Streptophyta; class Magnoliopsida; order Gentianales; family Apocynaceae; genus Apocynum; species Apocynum venetum. The sequence continues at coordinate 5,410,065 of SRSM01000127.1, forward strand.
CTGCCATCTTCTACTATGACTTCTTTTGATATACTAACTAAGATGAATGATTAAAATTCGAAATGATAAAATAAAGAATAGCAGCTTACCTAATAATATAAAGGGAATATGAAAATCATGCAATAGCACTTTGTCTTGACATCAAAGTGCCATGGCCAGATAGTATAGGGAGAAAAATGAGTTGAAGAGAAAGTTCATATTAAGTGTTACAGAAAGAATTGTATCATCATATATAGAAATGGCTAAGATCATAATCCAGCTAAAGAGTATTGTTGAGTTGCAGAAACTGCAAGAAAAGCATGTTTAACTACAAGGAAAAGTGTAACTATAGTTCAATAACTTGCTTCCGTGGAAGTTTAAGAATAATCCACAATTGTAATGCAGGCATTAACAATATTAACCAAAGTACATTGTACTTTTCCTTCTTTTCTTTTTACTGTTGGGATTGAACTTTTAAATTAAATATTCAATGGTTGAGCTATTTAACCGTATTTGTAAAGCAACTTTTAAATTTTAATAGATTTGATGTCAAGCTATATCTAGATTTTTTTTCTTCTTTCTTTTTTTTAATAACCATATTAAAAGTCTAAAAGACAAATAAGAATATGGAAGTTTAAGCTGGCAGATCTTGACTTGATACTTTGGATTTTTTGTCGTCTGCTAAAACTTGATTGGATGCCTAATGATTGCATTGATTTACCTGAAATTACACATTTAAAAATTAATGTAGCATTTAGATTCTATAAAAATTACACTATGTTAGCTTAGCCAAAGGTAGGGTGGGGAAGAAAATATTTCACTTAGATTCTAATAAGATCGACTTGGTCTAAAGTGAATTTTAATAAGTTTAAAGGAAACATACTCTTTTAAAAGATGTATACTCTTTCATATTTGTGATTTATAGTCTATTATTCTAATTATAATTGAACTCTAATTAAATCAATGATATCATAATTAAAATTATATTTGTCATAAATAAATAAAATATAAATAATTTAATATGATTCATGCTCATAAAAATGATAATCATAAATACACATTGAGATAATTTTGACAAACTCATCAATTCAAATGAAAAATAAATATAATTTTGTCTAAGTGTCAAATTTTGCATTTTACACAATTGAATTGTTAGCATAATAGGTAAACATTAGTGAATAGGGAAATGAAATCGGGAGAAAAATGAGAAATAGAAATATTAATTAAAATTTTCTCAATTTATATTATTTAATCAAATTATTTTTAAAAATATTAAATTGGTTATTTTGTTGTTTAATTCTAGTTTTAAAATCAAATTGAACATTAAATAATCATTGTTATTTTTTTAAAAAAAAGAAAAAAAATTAACTGAACCTTTTTAAATAACAATTTATGATGTGATTTATTGGATTCATCAATCAACATAACCATTTTTTTGAAAAAAAATAGATAATTAGATAAATATTAAAAAATCCAATGTTAAAAACAATTCAAATCACTCGAGCCCATGGGCTCCATGAGTCTTAACACGAGGTGAGACCGAGGCGACACTGAAAGTGACTAAATTCATATTATTTATTTATTTATAACAAAAGTTGAACAGAAAATCTCCCGCAAATATAAGAAAATCCTTCTCCACTTACTTTGCTTCTAGCATTGATCACTCCTAACTATGTTCTGCTACTTCCAACACTCACCATAGCCAGTACCAGCAGAGGAGAAGAAGAGGAGCATCCATTTCTGCTCTCTAGAAAATGCGCTGTGCTCCACTGTAGTTGTGAAGAAGAAATCAATAAGAAAAACGAAACCTTTAAATCTGCTAGGGTTTGTAGATTTCGCAAAACTTCTCTGTTTCTTCAAAATCGAGATATTCAATGGCTTTCTGGTGGATGTTGATGGTGTTCGCGTTCGCTTACGTGATCTGTAAATTCCTCTTGATGCTCATTCCTCCAAATGTTCCTTCCATTGACGTCGATGCATCTGACGGTATACTAATGCTTCCTCATTAATATTTTTTGTCTGCATAAATGTTATGCGAATGGGTATGCATTAGATGCTAATATGTTGTATTGAATTCAGTATTGGACGATGGGAATCAGACTAAGGATAACAGTTTCATATATGTAAGTTTGTAAAATTGCTGTTCTTTTTCATTATTATTATTTTAATTTTGAGTTTGTTGATTAAGCTTCTCCTTTTATAATTGCTTATTAAAAATGAATCTCCTAAAAGTTTTCTCTCGTTTTCGTAGCAATTAGTCTCTTTGTTGACCTGTTGTGCTATTTCAATTTTATGTGTTTCATGTGTTTTCATTTATCAGGATGTTTGATTTCCCTTTGGGATATATGCTGTATGTAATCCATTGCTAATATAGCTGTTAACATAATTCATTTAGGAGATCATATAAGGAATATATATGATTCAGGGAAAAAATAAATAAATAAAGGAGTTCGTAATGGTCCAAATAGAATATGTGAGATGTTGGATACCGCCAAATCTATGTTTCTTTTTTATTTTCTATTTAAAATCTTTTTAAAGGTTTCTGATACCTCAATATTTGATTATCATTATCTGTTTTCATGGGAGATAAAGCTTGCAAACATGTACAACAAAGATTCTTCTTTCTGGAATGTATTGATATCTAGTTCTAATGTGCTGAAATGTTTCCTTAAAGCCAACTTTGATTTTTCTGTTCAGATACCTTCAAGAAGACAAACAGACAAAGTTCAGTGCTATGAGCCGGCAACAATGAAATACCTGGGTTACTTCCCTGCACTGAAGCCTGAGGAGGTCACATTTTCTTATTGCAAAGTTGTGCATTCTTCTGATATTCTTGCATTATCTTGCCTTGTTCCAAGAGTTGGTACTGATAGGCTTCGTTTAAAGGAAATTTTGCTGTTTGTAGTGCTTTAGCAGCAGTGCAAGTCTTTTTCCTTTGTCCTTAAACTGACAGCTGCATAAATTTGCTTAGGTTAAAGAGCGAGTAGCACAGGCAAGGAAGGCCCAAACGATATGGGCAAATAGTAGCTTCAAACAAAGACGTCAGTTCTTGCGGATTCTTCTGAAGTATATTATTGAGCACCAACAGCTTATATGCGAGTAAGGACTCTCTACTCAAGGAAAAAAAAATGATATTCTGAAAGAATAAAAAAAGATCTGAATTTTCAGCAAGAATATATTATTCTCAACATCTACTTGCAAGTGTAATTTGCATGTTCTGTATGTATATATAAGGATCATTTTTGGTACTATGATTAGTTCAACTAATGCACCTCTTTTGCTAGACTCTCATCTCGTGACACTGGAAAGACCATGGTAGATGCCTCTTTGGGAGAGATAATGACAACATGTGAGAAAATCACTTGGCTTCTTTCAGAAGGCGAAAAGTGGCTAAAACCTGAATATAGGTATGGTTTCCCTAGAAGTTTGATCATATTCTCTCACTGGAAAACTCCCAACAATTTTTGTAGTCCCATATTTCATCTTTCCAGATGAATGTCCAAGCCAAAATATTGATACGGATGTTTGCAATTTCTTTACATCCTAAAGGTCCTGTGGGAGGTCAATGCTTCATAAGAGGGCCAAGGTGGAGTTCTATCCCCTTGGTGTAATTGGTGCTATCGTCTCTTGGAACTACCCATTCCATAATATATTCAACCCAATGTTGGCAGCTGTGTTCTCAGGGAACAGCATTGTGATCAAGGTTTTGTACTATATCATCTATCTTTGTCAAATCACTTGCTTTGACCCATTAGGATGCCTTTAAAGTGCTGTGATATTCATGTGCATTTGGTGGATGTGTTACATGATACTTTCATTTTAGATTTTGAGATTGTTTTACTTAGCTAATGCTTAAATATCTAGGTCTATGTTGCTATGCTTGGTAATTTTCATTTCATGTGTATATATGTTGAAGGGAGTACATGATTTATGTGCTTGATGCAGGAAGGTAATGGAGATTTTTTTGATCTCTGAAATTGTTACTAGAAATAAGAAATATTATTTAGTTTAAATATTTTCGAGTTTTGTTCCTTAATTTCATACATCCCTCTCACACTTTTGACTGCTGTTCCTTTCATTTTGGTCAATGTAGAAGTGCATGGTCCTTAATTATGCCCATTTATATGCAGTTATGGGAAGTTAGATATAGTTGAAATTTTTCCAAGCAAGTGATCCAAATAAAGAAAAGAAGAATAGTAAATTCATAAATATACTGAGTCATTACTCTGATAAATTTAATTTTCACTCTAGGTTTCTGAACATGCGAGTTGGTCCGGATGCTTCTACCTGCGAATTATTCAAACTGCCCTTGCTGCTGTGGGAGCTCCTGAAAATCTTGTTGAAGTTATAACAGGGTAAGTACCTATGTCTCAATTCTTTCCCAAGCATGTCTTGATATCTTATACAAGTGAGCCTTCTATGCAGGTTTGCTGAAACTGGAGAAGCCTTAGTATCATCTGTTGACAAAATTATATTTGTTGGATCACCTGGTGTGGGCAGAATGGTAGGATCCTCTCCCATGCCACAAAATTACTCTGGGTTCTGGTCGGTCATTAGCAGAATTGTGGATTAGGCTAATTAAGCTCACAAACTTACTCTCAATCTCCCACCCGGGGTGGTGGTGGGGGGAAAGAAGAAGAGTCTTTGTATTTGTTCAACAATTACCTTGGTGCTTGGAGAGTTTGTGTTCCAAAGTATCAAGCCGCCCTACAAGCTGCATTCAATTGTGTAATTTCATTTGCACTAATTGGTTAGAGCTATCTTTCCCTCTGCAGATAATGAGGCATGCTGCAGATACATTGATTCCAGTCACACTTGAGCTTGGTGGAAAGGATGCATTCATTGTTTGTGAAGATGTTGATGTGCCTCATGTATGATTCTCTCCAAAATAGACTTGTGTCCTTTAGATATATTTTCTGTTATGACCATTAACATGCTAATGGAGATCACGGATGTAAAATTTTCTTCTTTAATATTCATGGTTTTCTAAGACATCATTGATCTTGATGTAGGTTGCACAAGTTGCTGTTAGGGGTGCTCTCCAATCAAGTGGGCAGAATTGTGCTGGAGCTGAGAGATTTTACGTTCATAAGGATATACATTCTTCATTTGTTGCTGAAATAGTTAAAATTGTGAAATCTGTTACTGCTGTAAGCTCCTCCCCCCAAAATACATCTGTATATCACCTGTTGCCTCTGTGGCTGCTTGGTTATCTTCGTTTTCTGAACTTTTGATTTCATATCTACTTGCACATGCACATTTTAGTAATTTGTTTTGACAAATTAGTATATCACCAATGTGTTACTAACAACTGGGGTTGCCCTTAACAGTTTTCTAGGATAGGCCCTACTATTATGGTGTTAAGCTATATCCATCTTATAATCTTCAGCATTTTTTTGTTTATAGGAAATGTTAGACCAGTTGGGTTTTATTGTTCAATTCTATTCAGGAATATAAGATATATCATGAACAAATTTGTTGTTTGTCTGGGATGTTCCTAATTCCTGGCAATATAAGGTTGCATCTTCATTCTTCATCAGAAATGTACTGCACAAAACTTGAAGTGCATGCTTCGGTCCATTTTTACTTGAAATTTGGTAGACATGCACACTTATTTTTCATATTGCATTAAACTAGCACCCTATGCTAACTGATGAATTTATGCAGGGTCCTCCAATGGCCGGAAAATATGACATGGGAGCCATATGCATGATGGAACATTCTGAAAAGCTTCAAAATCTTGTAAATGATGCACTTGATAAAGGAGCTGAAATTGTTGCTCGGGGAAGTGTTGGAAATATTGGTGAAGGTGCTGTTGATCAGTACTTCCCTCCTACCGTGATTATAAATGTAAATCACTCCATGAAATTGATGCAGGAAGAGGTATGTTTAGTATTGCCTGATTTTATCCTTGAAGTATTCGTGGAATGAATGTGTAGGCTACTTGTAAGTGAAAATTGTTGTGCAGGCTTTTGGACCAATTATGCCAATAATGAAATTCAGCTCTGATGAAGAGGCTGTCAAACTAGCAAATGACTCAAAATATGGGCTTGGTTGTGCTGTATTTTCTGGCAGCCAACAGCGGTCCAAAAGAATAGCATCACAGATACATTGTGGAGTTGCTGCTATTAATGACTTTGCTTCCAATTACATGTGCCAGGTAAATTTACTATTACAAATGGTAATAGGTTCTTGCAATTAAGCTTAACAGCTTATCAAATATCCATTCCTCTATTCATTTGAAGTTTTTGTAAGTGAATGCTGGATTACATAACTAAAAGTTGAATCTATGTTCCGGGAAATCCAAATGGGGAACAACTGTCCTTGTGTTTCTCGGGATCTTGGACTATGATGGTCTTGTTGCAGTCATTGCCTTTTGGCGGTGTGAAAGACAGCGGATTTGGAAGGTTTGCTGGGATAGAAGGGTTACGAGCATGCTGTCTCGTGAAGTCGGTTGTGGAGGATAGATGGTGGCCATTTGTCAAAACCAAGATACCAAAGCCCATTCAGGTAACTTCACATATTTGTACCTCAGCTTTCAGGTTCTTTTAAGCTCATATTCATGATTGTACTTCGCTGCCTAACTGCAGTATCCTGTTGCGGAGAATGGTTTCGAGCTTCAAGAGTCGTTAGTTGAGACTCTCTATGGGCTGAATGTATGGGATCGGTTGAGGGCATTGTTGCACGTTGTGAAGATGCTTACAGACCAAAATCCTCCTACAAAAAACAAGAGAAGAAATGAATGATGAAAATTCTCTTTTATCTTTTATGAAAATTCTTTTACGTGGTGAATGTATGGGCACGTTGGACTGTTTTGTTGCTGAGTTAATTCTGTTCAGTCTTTCACAACCGTGGTTTCTCCTAACATTCCACCAGAAAATCTTTGCCGCATGCAGCCCGTCCGGCTGATGTAATTTTTCTGTAGTTTTCCTACAAGATGCCCGAGTTACGGTTGACCTGTACATACAACAATCTTAAACTGTCTCTAAACCTTTATTTTCACAAGAAACTGCGAATGAAATGCTTAGAAGTGGTGAAATTTGTGCTATCTACGATCAATATCTTGTTCCCTGACATCGCTGATCCATCATTTCTTGAATGTCATTAGCTTATTCAAGGTTGAAGTTTTCCAGGATTAACTTAGACCTAAAAGACAACAAATCATACAGAGCCTAGGATCGCATTAATGACTTGTACCCCATGGTACAAAAAAAATGGTCAAGGCGAATTGCATAAATATAGAAACGATGACTTCAGAAAACATTTTACGTATTCCGTGTTATTGTGCTTGTGGTTCAAGGCAGCGTCTTTGTTCTTTGGGTTAATTTCACTCTTTCATCGCACGGGTGATTTCCCACTCAGTTCTTTCGTGCTCGAGTTCCACCAACCTGCCACCCTGTATTCCGCAATTGACGAGTGCAACAATGAATCTTTCATTCTCAAGAGAAGAAGGATACATGATTTGTTCCTCCTGGCATAAGAGGGAACGTCAAATATAAGGAAATATCAATCAAATCTCATGTTTATACATATTCATAAATAACCAGCCTGGAAAAATGAAAGGTTTCTTATCGCCAAGTAAATGAAGCTTAATTAGGTTTCCTTAAGCATTGACAAGGCGCAATACTTAGGTGAGCGAGAGCTATCAAGATATGCAAATAAGGTGGTGAAGAACACATGGAGACAGTAAGCTGAATGATATCTCATTTGACAACAAACGAAATATTGCTTGGAAGCATAATAATCATAGTATTTTAGAGGGTCAAGAAAGAGTAGAAATAATGAGAGCTGATATTCTTTGAGCAGTACCTCAGGAAGTTCATCAAACTCGTGGGGAGTTATTTGCAACAACTCCGAGGCAGTCTGACCAGAACACCAAGCAAAAACTTTGGAACTTTCATCTGCTAGTGTAATCTTCAAATCAAAAGTGCGCAATACTTTAGCACTGCTAATGAGGTGGTCGCAGAAGTTGCATATGAAATCTTCATTATCTGCCTTCTCAACAAAATGACCACAAAGGGAATGCAAAAATCTTGTATTCACATGACAATGCTCAATTTGATGTAGCCAGACTTCACATATCTGATGTAACAAATAGAAACATAAAAGAATTACTAATGTTTTGAAAAATTATAAAGAGTATTCAAGTGCATAAAAGAAAATAATGATCATCATATAATGTACGTTCACAAAAGCAGATGTATATGGTGACATGCCCTTCCAGGAAAGGAGATGACCAAATCCTAACTGGTATTTCTTTGCCATGGGTAAGTTTATCTCTCCAAAAGTCATAGCAAATCATTAATAGTGAAACCAGCAAACTATGTTAAGAAGCAAGGCCGTGTACATAGAGCTCAAAGCTAGTTCAATATTGACAAATTTCTTCACTCTAGACACTGCCGCAATCAAGTTCAGGATTGTAAAAACACAAAAGAGATGTGAATCTTTTTGTTCTGGGTAGGACTTAGGAGGTCGGTTTCCTCAGGAAAGAGTAAATACAGGAGTTGGACAGAGCAGATGAACAGAGTCGGACCAACTGTTGGAGCAGAATAACGGGAAATAACAACCAAACCAAACAATAAGATCACACCTACGTGAGTTGGACCAATCTCCCTGGACAGATCTGAAAGCTGAGATAACTTGTGGAGACAAGATGAGTTCAGCAGAGCTGGTAAGCAGCTTATGTTGACAAATGAAGCGCCAGGGTCACCCTCCCCCCAAAATAAGCAAAGTCTGTCAACCAAAAAAAGATTGCAGGTTGAAATGTCCAAAAGAAGGCAAACTCAATGCAAAAGTCATTTGGGGGTTAGTATAGGGCCAGTTATATGGACAAAGACCCACGCAGGAATGGTGGATGCTTTCTGTGTCTCAAAACTGAGTAACACCTGCTCCTGGTAGTGCAGGTGCACTATTGCACCAAACACAATCTTATTATGAGATATTTGTAAGTTAAAATGCCGTTCAGTTTTTGTCTTTTTGTCTCACGAGATTATATTTGCAGGAATATGCTTCTTGTTATATTCAGCATCCTCGTAGGAATTTGTGCAATAAGCATTACATACACATGCCTGACATTGTATCATTCTTACCTATTTTCTCTGCTCCGACAACATGACAAACCAGAGACATATACAGTATGACCGACAGATAATCTCCCTAGTGACCTGAGTAGAATATTTTGAACAGAAAATTTTATCTCAGTACATTTTTGACATTTTGCTTAATGCAGGTAGTCAAAAATTATTACCAAGATCCACAAAATTGTAGCTTTATCCAAATTGTTCCTGTTGAATCCTTGAGCTTCACGGAGAAAGCAGCATCTGCAGCATCTCTCTCTCGAATAACGTCAGTGACAACCCCATAGAGACTGATGCCAGCCATCTTGTCATGTAGGTCAACTACAAATGACTGCAAGACTTTGCAGCATAAGAGAGATTACGGAACAAATAAATAATTGAAGCACAATAAATTAATAGATTGAATTATAACTTAAGTTTCAAAGATGCAAACTTACACGAAATGGATAATAGCTGAAGTCGATGGATCCTTGAGAATCGCAAGGTAACATAACCTGAGAAACCATATGTCCCTGGGTTTGATCTGGTTCTTTCAACAACCTTGATCCTTGCGACCGACTCTGTGAAAATGCTATGCTGACCTGAAAAACTTAATAGTCAATGCCATATTCATGACAAGATAATTGTTGCCGTACAACAATAAAAAAAACTTACTTGTTCTTCATGTTGAATGAGTGGAACCAAATACAGTTGTGTAGCACTGCCATACTCAAGGCAAAGTTCATCACTTGTTTCAAGAGCACTAGAGCAAGAACTTGCAATAAATGGTCTATCCAAGGCAAGCATACTTCCAACACTGAAAAAGCAACTAAATTATGTTCAAATACCAAACGCAAAAAGCCAAAATTAACAATCAAATAGTACCTTAATAGATTGACCAGGAGAACCTGCTCTCCCCACAGAAGAAGTGTTAACTTAATGCCATCATTATCCACGAGAGTTATCTGTTTTCTCTGCAAAGTACCATACTTTCCCTGAATTTCCAGGGATCCAATAGATTCAATCCTGCTCATAAAACAAGGACAATGCATAAACAGTGCCAGAAGAACAATTTGGATGGTTCATAACAACTCTAGGTATTCTCTCTTCACAGAGGCAATAAACAATGACATAACTGAATCATTTTGATGTAATAGAAAATCAGACAGAGATCAGAGCAGTAATACTCATGCAAATTATGTATCTAACACAGAAAATACATCATAAGATGGCAGTTTCACAGCTTTTAGTCACAGAGTAAGTCATCATCAGCTAAGTGCAGAAGTCGAACCACAAAAATACAAGTGATCAAGACACCTTACCTTGCAAACAATGAATAAGAAACCCCTTCTTTCACTGCGTCAAGAGAAACAGAAGAGAAAGAATCTGAACAAAACTGTGCACCAAGCAGCATTGCATCATCATCTTGTTCCTACATAATGAGAAACAAGAGATAAAATTAACTAAATTCTATCCAGAACTATAGGTCGAAAAACTCATGAAATCGATAATCAGCAATCAGCTACAAGGTCAAGATATTAGTTGGCATAAGTAAAGTTCAGAAACTTTCTCTATCTTTTGAACAGTGAGGGTACTAGGATTGTAGAAGACGCTTACTCCATTGCATTCAGGAGTTTTGCGATAGACTTCCTCAGAAAGCTATAATTCCACTATGCGATGACTTTTCTTTTTAAATAGTGGCAGCCTTTCAGTTCATCGAGGACTTACTATGAAGCTTTTTCAAAGCTTTCTTCACTCACTATTGAGTTGTGCACTTTTTATTCATATTAAAAAGCTAAACATCTTTCAGTATTTAAATTCCCCTTCCTTACTCATATAATATAAGTTATCTTCAGTTCAGTTAATATTGAATGACTTTTAGGCTCAAGTTCGTCTTTTTAATGTGGCATAGTTCTACACCATTATTTATAAGGCCACAATGAAGTGATGAGCAGAAAAAGAATTTGATGGTACCTCATCTAGCAATACAACAAAATACTCGGTTGGTAGAAGTCGTGCCTGAGCAGGACCACCACTTGTCGTTCGAAGACGACATCCAGTTAGAAAAACTTCACGGCCCTTCTTCAGAATGCCATTGTCAGGATCAGCTAATTTATAAAATCTGTTTGAGAATTCTTGTTAGGGGTCTTCATATATGAAGACAAATATGGAACAAAGGGCGAGGCATGTGAATAGATCATAATTAGGAAGAGAGATGTCAAATGAATATTTCGAGCAATGAAATATTCTTCAGGTTTCCTTTTACATCATCATAAAAGCATCCACTCAATAAAAAAATCCAACCTTCTTATCAGAGCTTAAAAAAATACACGTTCAACTTAAGATATGTCCTGCTTATAGCTTGATAGGGAATGAGAAACATTCTACAACAGAAGAAAACAAAGGAAAAAGGAACACCTCAAGGGCACAAATTTGAACCAAAGTACCAGGAGCAACCAACACAGTAAAAAAATTAGACAGAAGTAGGAGCTAGAACCTAGACTATGCCAATACAGTAGAAAAATAACATATTAAATTATGAATACCCTCAGGAGGTTGCTGATGCAATGTCATTTTGACAGGATAAAAGAAATTCAGCTGAAAACTGAAGTTAACAATGATTCACAAAAAATCAAATTCAAAACAACTTAAAGAGCTTTTTTATGTCTCCCTATTGAATACCAAAGAAAAGTAGTTTGTAATGGCAGTTCAAAGATCTGCCTGGTTTACATACAAATTAGTAAACAATCTTTAAATGGATACTGCATAATTAGGTAGTTTACCTTTGGTGAAGATACAGATCAATTGTATTCGAACTCCAAAAATCACCCAAACTGAGCATGTAAATGTTTGTTCCTGAGAGAATAAACATAATAAGAACAATTGCCACACCATTTACACAAAAACTACCAGTAGAGACAAGAGCACCATAATAATGCCAAAAACAATATAAAAGGTCAGAAGAAATAGCAATTCCAATAACAAATACTAATTAAAACTGATCCTTAGTAAATGCCGTATTCACCACCACAATATTTTATGGCCCCTCACGTATCTGCAGTCAATAATCATTTGTACATCTATACAAGTCTAAAGATGAATGATAACTTTGCAGCAAACATAATTTCTATAGAATTTTGTAGATAAAGGCACAAAGCAATGTCAACAGACTGAACCCTTTCTAGATAATAGAATACAAAGGGAAAATAGAGAGCTCTTACAGTACCTGGTAGAATATATGCATCTAGTACTACAGCTTCAATAACGCTATTAAGGGATAAAAATCTTTTCTCATATATTGAGTCAATTGTTACGGTGCTCGGAAGCTTCACTCTCTTATGCTTCTTCTTTAATAGGCTGATACATTCAGGCCTCTTTTTTGGAGCTCCCCCCCTAATCTGCTCGCTCCAAGCCTGTACTTGCAAACATAAGCCCAAATTCAGCCAAACAAGCACAGAAATGAAGTAGTTGCTGACATTACTTCAATAAATAAGAAACTACTACCAACAAACAAAGTAGAATATGCACCCAAAAGTGATCAAATAATTATGAAATTTATCGGGCTAACAGAACACTCAAATAAACAAAAATTCCATCCAAATTTGAAAATTTCATGCATAAATTTTTTTTTTTTCAAAATAGATGCTCCATTCGATAAAATAAATCAATAACTAGCCAATTTTTTAGCGAACGTAAGAAAAATTGATAACTCTAGTCTCTAGGGACCTGAGAGAGATCGGAGAGGAGAATGGCTGGAGTGACACCACTAGAATAAGCGATGCAACTCTTGAGGATCCGAGAAGCAATCCAACTCCAACCTGGAAAATTCGAACCTTCATTTCCTGTTTCAATCAAAATCGATCTTGCATAATCGATGAACTTGAGAAATGGTTCTTCGTCTTCTTCTTTCTCTGGTTGATCAGCGATTTCCATGGGCGAGGGATCACTGTTCATTGTGCCGGCAGAAATGGAGATAAAGCTTCGATCTTTTACCAATAAGCAAGCACTCAGAAAAACCGGCCGCCCTAAGCCCCTAACTCACAAAGATGAATAAATGGCGGGAATTCTTTTTTCGCGGGAATTATACCATGACTCCTTCAGATATTTCAACTCACTCCCAAAATTTCAATTCTTTTAATATTCTTTCTCATATTTTCAATTAAATACATTTTTTTTAAACCAATTTAGCATTTTGAATCAAATCCTATCAAAAGGTAACATTTCTTCGATTTTTTTTCCTTTTAAAAAATGAGTCATGTCTCACTTTTAAATATTGTTAAAAAAATTAATGTATTGTTGATTATGAAATATAAAATAAAAAAGAAGAAAAATAAAAGGATGAACATTATAAGCTAAGTCACTCTAGTGTTGCAAATTTTGATATATTTCAACTAGCCTTTTTTAAAAATTAAAAATTAAAAAAGTGGTTCTTAGTAGAATTTGAAGATTAAATTTGAATTTCTATACAAATTTATTATTTTATACATTTGATCTCCTCCAATTCAATAGCACCAAGAAAAGAACATAATGTTTTGAATTTTCCTCTCTACCTTTTTTTCGAAACTTTTTTTAATAAATTGATTATTTGATAAAGAGTCGCGAGCCTTTTAGTAATATTTTGCCTAATTTGATGAATTGGTTAACCCAAAACAATGATATCTTAAAATATTGTATTCAAATAGTAGGACTGCAAAAGAAGAAGAAAAAAAAAGAGAAAATCAATGGAGACCTTGATGCAATTGAAATGTTAGGTAGGAGTATGTTTTGGGAGAGAAGTTAAAAGGGATTCACTTCATGAAGAGGTACCAAGCACAATAAAAGCCTTGATTTGCATGGGGAAGTTGAGTGCAATGTACATTTGGCAATCAATATAGCCCATAAGTTTCTTTGGGAAGTGGAAGAGGAAGGAAATTAATGGCTTAATTGTACTGACTAAATTAGCATCTCAATTCTCAGCCCCTTCACATTCAGGTGGCTTTTAGAATTCTCTACTAGAAGTAGTTATATAAATCTTCCCTTCTTCCTCAAGTCGACAATAGACAAACAGGGTTGTCAATATCATCTATCACTCTCCCTCTATTGCCTATTGGACATGATACTAGAGAAAATGGCTTCCACAGAAATGATAAAGATTGATCTAGTTGTGGTGAGCCATGGCGATTCTTGGGATGAAAAGGGATGCCGTAATATTGTTCAGATCTTCATATCTTATGGCAATAATCATATACAGTCCCTTCAGTTCCAGTACTTTGAGAATGGGAAATCTTTTTTTCTGTCAAATAATCATGGATACAACACTGCGAGCAAATTTGAAATTGTGAGAATGCTTTTCTGTCTTTCGATTGTTCATCACAACTCACATGTAAAGTGCTTGCCTTTTTACTGTTAGTTGGATATATCAAAATACATCTTTCTTGAAGTACTTAGCTGTGCAGGTTAAGTTTTATCATCTAAGGGAGTACCTTATCTGTGTAAGTGGTTCTTTCGACAATACCGGCTAGATATCCATTACATTCACTACCAACATGATAACCCATGGACAAATTGGCGAACTTTTTATCAATGATAGGAAATTTCAGTTTCGACTGGGAGACGACCGTAAATTCGGTGGATTTTTCGGCTCTGCTGACTTTAAGATCCATTGGGGTGTATATCATTACATAAGTCAATAGCAATCAATGTCGCTGCCCTGTTTAGATGAGGTTATTCAGTTTAATAACCTTTGCCCATGTTTTTTCAAGGACTAGATACACACTACTGTGTCAGAATATTGTTCATCAAGAATCATGCAAGCATGATAGTAGTGCAGTGACTATTCTATATAAGCATTTAAGGAATGATCACAGTTGTATTTTCTTCATATCAAGTCTATGCTCTCTGAGATTTCATCAAGAATTTTTAAACCATGGTACTAGTGTAATAACTGCTCTATAAACTGATGTTGTTCCCAAGAAGAAGGGAAGTAGTGCAATTTAAGAGATACAAATTCTCTATTCTACCTAATAATAAAAACAAAGACATGAATCAGTAATCTGGTGAGGCTATAGGGCGCTCCTATTATGGATGACCTTTTTCCCTGATTTTGTGTTTCTGGGTGGTATTAGTTTCTGAGATGTTTCCAGCTGAATTTCTAGTTTTGATGGATCCAAAGATAGTTTATCACGAACGAATTTGTCCAGATCAAAGCTACTCTCGTTTTCTGGACCATTACCATATAAGCAATCAGGTGATGAGCCTTCTGATTTCTCTTCATTAGCACCACTGCTAGTTCCTGGTCTGGCTCTAGAAGAGTCCATAGCTTGATCTATGTTTAGAAGCCTCTTTATGCTGTCCATTGCTGGGTCAATGATATCCAAGAAACCCATAATCCATGATGCATCATCAACAACTTCAGTGCGCTGTTGCATACAACAATCAGAAATTAGTACCTTCTAATTCTATTGGTAGTAATTGCATATCTGAGAGTTCCACAAATTTATGTATTTTCTCAGGTTTTGAAGTGTTTCACTTATGGTTCCCGTGTCAATATTTTATTGCTACTTGTAACTGAATATCAGCATGATCCTGTGCACACTTTGGAATCTCTGGACACTTAATCAGGGAGAGACTAATGTTGAGAAAAGTTTCTTATTCATACCTGCTGGAAATAGAGATTACGGATTTCTTCTGCACGAACAGAATTTCCTTGGTCTTCCTCTAAAGAAGCCCATGTCATCCAAGTTATATAGCTTTGAGAATTTATGTTTAGTGAAGATCTAAACAGTCTTCGAGCTGCTGATAGATTCCCAATTCTTTGCTCTAAAACACCCCAAGCCTACACCAATATATTCAAGGTGTTATTATAATTACATAGAATCAATTACCACTGGCAGAAGTAGAAATTAAATTGATGGACAGATTAACTAGGTACTTCAGAAACCAGGACAGGACTAAAGTTGTTATTTTGTCTATTAATAAATTAGAGCTCTCAAGTGTAACAAAGTGACACTTGAATGTAGATACAAATTAGAAGCATAAGCCTAGGTTGAGCATCCTTGTTACCTGAAGGCAGCGAGCAGCACTTTCACTGGCTGAATCAATTGATAGTGCTCTTTGGTATAACTCCCTAGCTGTGGTTAAGTTTCCTTCTTTCCACTCCATCCAACCCCAGGCCTAGATGGCAAAGGTTCTTTATGTCATCAATCCTTATACTTAAAAATCAGAATATATATGTTCAAATAGAAAATGTGATCTGAAACACCACTCCTTCCCAAACCAGCCCCAAAAAGCACAAGTATGCATATTTCTGAAGACATAGTAGTTATAAAATGCATGAAAGCCGCATGAAATTTGATCCACCAGTTCACCAAACCCAAGAAAACAAAAATAGAGGTTTTAAGATGTAAAGAATGGCAAAATGCACTGATATAACCTGCTTACAAGTGTATGCTATTGCATACATATATTTATAAGGTCAGGAAATTGTGGAGCTACTATGAGTTGGACCTTGGATAGCGAAGTTCATGCAAGAATTCGTAAGGTTCTTATTATGCTAAACCATTGATGCAGCTTATGTACACACACTTTTGTTCTTACTAGATAGTTATGTCTTGCATAATAATCATTTCCAATTGATTCATGCAAATGAAGTACAACAGGTTCTTAATTCCTCGGAAAGAAGTCTTACAATCCACACTGGTTGATGCTTTGAATCCAATTCAGATGCTTTCCTGAACAACGTCCGAGCAAGATTTGCAGTTGAGTACTTGTATTCCAGTAAACCAAGGGACTGAAGGAGAACTGGATCTCTTGGATTTACTGCATGTCCTATCTTCAAAAGTTTTCTTCCTTTGTCAATATTTCCCAAATTTGATTCAAAGACACCCCATACATGCCATGCAAACCTATTCTTAGGACTAGCCTGCACTGCTTTCTGCTTCATAGAGTAAAACCAAGGTATGATACATGAGAAAGCTAGACAAACTATCAAATCATGATGAAATCAATTAGAGATTGAAGCTAGAACAATGATTGATTCTAAATAAGTAATCAGAAATTAAAGGCAGAATCGACCTCAAAAAGCTTCCTAGCTGTGCTGATGTTCTCCTGCTGTGCCTCTAGCTGAGCCCAAGCCTATGCCAAGAGAAATTGGTAAATGATTTTGTCAGTGCCACCAATCAAAAAGAAAAGGGAAAAAATCAAGGCCTTCCTCCAGGGTAGTTCCTAGTCAGAAATCTCTTGAATAAAAATACTTACAAGCCAACTAGCACAGCTCTTTGGATTACATTTAGTTGCTTGCCTGAATAAATATCTGGCCTGTTCATATCTCTTTGCTTTAGCTTCAAGTAATGCTAGCGTTTGGTATATGTACTCATTTCCGCCACAATATTTTAGACCTTTTCTAAGAAGACTCCTTGCCTTCTTAATGTTTCCCTGCTTTTGCTCCAGTGTTGCCCAACCATGCCATGCTGCAATATGCCTCTTATCAGCAACTGTTGCGGCATCAAACAATTCTCTAGCTCTCCTTATATTACCCATCTTATTTTCCAGAACAGCCCAGCACTAGTGCAAAGGAATAGGTTCAAGTAAACTTCTGATGCAGGAAAATGGCAAGAAGATATGTTGTTTACACCATTCTCCTTGTGAACACCAAATCAATCTTTACTGACATTGCTATTATTTATCCACTTATTTTCTTTTTATTCATTTTAAATCAGACTCTAAAAGGAATGTTTCTTCAACCTAGGAAAGGGACTTTAACCGCACATGAAAGATCTACAGCTACAATAGAGATCACATTTTACATTCTGCAGGAAATAATGCTAAATTAGTTAGAAACCACTGAGTATAAATGTTTCCATATTCAATGGTCTCTAACAAATTAGCAGTATAAGTGGAGCTGAAAAATCACCACAATGCCCTTAAAGACTCAAGACTGCTCTATAGCTTTATCACGCTTAGAAACATAGTAGCAAAAACAATAGCTACATCTCATTTCGTTTTCCATCTTAATAAACTATTTTTGCTTTCTGAATTCAGATCCAGTAATTTGATTTTCTTACATGTTTCAGATAATCAAATTATGAAGAACCAATCGTAAATAATTTCTTGCACAGAAGTTTACTAAAGAGGGCAATGGTTAACAGTTAATGGTACCATTGGCTTGAAAAGTAGAAATAACATCAAAACCAACCTGCCAAATGTAAGGATTTTCCCCTTGTGTAGCCTGGCAACCTTTCTCATATACAGCTCTGGCTTCATTCATTTTAGATTGCTTGCTCAGAACTTTACCTAAGGCCACATATGATCTCCCATCTTCCGGCCAATAATATATGCACTTGAGAATCCATGTATCAACAGTTAGATAATAATCAACAGAAGAATTTAAATGCCAACAAGTTTGGGATCTGACAACTGAAAGTAACAGAAGAAGTTTGCTTGGAACAAGAAGAGTGTACCTTCTGAAGTATCTTTTGTGCTTCTTGATACCGATAATTCCTTGTCAAAATCTTAGCTCGATAAAGAGCTAAGTCCAAATTCACCAGAAGTGGGTTCTCTCCAGAAACTGAGGCTATTCTTTCAGGCTCAAAAATAGGCATATTTTTGGCAAATTTTGATAGATTAGCATCAATTGACATTGATGAAGATGACAACTGCCCTTCAACATCAGAACTCTCATTAGTACTCTCATTCTCACTTGTTTCATCATCTTCTTCTTCTTCTTCTCCAGAAGAGTCCATCACCGGCCTACGGACAACAAGCAACTCCTCCAAGGACTTCTTGGCAGTCTTGATTTTTTCAGTGATCTGATAATCATCTGCATCATTGTCATTTGCTTGTGATGCAGAGACTTCTGGCTTTTCTTGAAGAAGTGGTGGTGGTGATGATGATGATGATGATGATGATTTATGGGAATAAATGGGATGCAACAAAGGGTATGAACTACAAGAAGAAGAAGAAGAAGAAGAAGAAGAATGGAAGTTCTTGAAAGGAATGCAAAATTGAAACTTTGAAGAATTGGAGTTTTGAGAAGAAAGAAGACTGTAGTTGGAAGGAGATGAGGAGAATGCTTGCATTTCTTTCCCTTCTTTCTCTTACAGCCACTCCTCTTTTTAACGGATATAATAACTACTAGTACTAGGAACTACTCTGCTACAATCTCAAGCCTTGTGACACTTTCGGAAATCGAATTTGAAATTTTTAATATCAATTTAATTTTAATTATCAACAATTAAAGTTCAATAAAAATATTTTAAAAAATTAATTAATAAAAAATGGATATGGACGCTTAAGCGATTCTTGAATTATAAGTGAAAATATAACTCTGGGGATTAAAACTATTTTTGAGGATGGAAGAAAAAGGTTTATGAAAATAATTTACCTTTTTGGGGGCAATTTTGAGATATTATATAATTTGATAATTTTGCTTAAAGGAGGTTACCGGTAGGAAGGCTGCCACGTCACTGAGAGAGTCGTCTGGCTAAGGCTTCATCTGCTGCGGGGTAGATTTTTCTGCCACGTGGAAGTCAATTGTTGGTTGCTAACAGTGGATTTCATAGAACATCATCATCATCATAATATCTCCGCTCTTTCCCACGTCAACAACGAATATTTACACTTTTTCCACCAAGAGGGAAATCCCCATTATACAAAATCTAATTTTTTTTTCTTTTAATTTTCAAATTCAAACTTCATCTTTTTGTAAGCTTCGAATAAAACTTCTCAAATTTCAAGATTTGTATATATACATGTACATCTTAGTCCATACTAATTCAAGTAGTAAAATTTTCTGTCATTCTTAAATATCGGTCTTATATTTGACAATAATTGAGAATTTGAAATATTCATTCCGGAATTTGAGAAGGGAAAAACAAATCCCTCCAAGAGGTTGCCACTCGGAGCCAAACCACCAGATGCAAACAAGAAACAGGCCTTCGCTCATGAATATGATCAACCAATTTCCTCCGTTCCCCCATCTCTTCTTTGGAGTTCAGTCCCAGACAATTCCAAGAAAATATGGATGCTTTTCCATATTATGGCCATCAAAAACCAAAATGCAGTTGAAATAACTCCCCAAGACTTTCGTCCATTTGAAACAGAAAACTAGCTTCACGCAAATTATGTCTGTGAAAATACCTGATCGCTCTTGAAATAGGCAGTAGAAATTGAACCCCTTAAGCCAAACACATAGATAATGAAACAATTAAGATGGCCACTGATCAAGAGGAAATGATGAATATCAGAGTCAGACCATGTTTATAATACTTCCATCAAGTGTAATAAACTGTATTTCAGCCAATGGAAAAACCAAATAACTCTCTCCATTGCTATAATGTATTTGCTTTCTTGAAAGTGTTGTGTACCTCGCTTAGTTGCATTAACTATACTTCTATTCACCATATAATTTAACTATGCTCAAGTATTCGCTGCTCCTGTTGCCACTGTAGGATTAACTCATCCACATATGCAGATCCATTATATTAGTCTTTCAACTCCCATCCCACTTCCTCTTTCTTGCTGGTCTCTGCGCCTTAGCTTCAGCATTTGAATCAGTAACAGGCTTGGAGTTCTTTTCTGGGACATTTTTCAAAGTGATAGGTTGCTGAAACCGCTCTTTTCTTTTTTCCATCTTGGCTAAAATCTCCGCAATTCTGGAGTTTTCAAGTTCTTTATCATTTATATTTTGATGTACAGCAGCACTTCCACTAGAAAAATTCTTCACACTGACAAACTTCCTTGCATCTTCTGAAGCACCTGCCTTTTGCATAGGTTTCTTGTTAAGATCTTCAGTAACTATTTGACCTTCTTCAATATCCAGAGAATCATTCTGCAGGGAATCTGGAAGTTTCTTAGACCAATTTGCATCATTCTGTAAACCATCAATCTTTGAGCTGTCAGCTTGAATGTCCTTCTCAAAGCGAGATCCATCAAAGCCATTGACAGTTCCCTGTCCCAAACCATCCTTCCAATCTAAAAAGTCATATCTACTACAGTACAACAAACTTCCAGCTTTGAAGGACCTAGAGGACTGCAGATTGCATTACCAGAAGGAAACATCAAGATCATGATGCTCTGCGCTTTTAAGTGTTACAGAATAACCACATTGTAAGCAGTGATACATGAAGCTGGAACATATCACATGAGAAATGGAACAAGGGGAGGGAGAATCAATCATAGGATAGTTCTAAGGAGTGCGGTAGTGAATAGTAAAGCTGCCATAACACCCAAAAAAAGAAGTTAAGCAAGAATGTGTTTCTGCCAGAGAAACAGAGTTGAATACCTGAATTACCAAAGAGATTTCTTCACCAGAACGACAGGTGGTAGAACCAGAAACACAAATAAATAAGAGCAAATTGAACAGAGAGAAACACACCTACTGATGATTTCTTTGCCCCGCACAAGTGCAGCAGCAAGACAACAGTCAAACCACCCCCAGGGGAAACACTTTCTCTCTCTTTCATTCAACCCCCCCCCCCCCACCCCACTTTAACAAGTGGAGTAAACCATTTTATTCAAACATCACAAAAGATAACATTTATGCCACAAACCTTTATGAATATTAGAAATGCCAAGTGAATAAGCAGTCTAGATATTTAAAACAAGAATGCACATAATTTAGACGGACCACCCTAGTAATATTATTAAAAAAGTGTTCTATGATGGGGAAAAAAGGAATATTCGGCAACTGAAGTGCAATTTATATTGCAGTCCTGCCAATAATAGGCGATCAGTATGTCCCAGAGGCCCTCCATATACAATCAAAAACCATCAAAAGCATAATTTATAACCCTGGACCTCACACAATGAAAATCCACTCCCCGACAAACCTAAGTAACAGCTTGTATAATTAAAACTCAACAAGGAACAAGAAGAGGGAAAGAATTCCTGTTGAAGAAGCACACATACATGCAGAATTCTAACAAATCGAGAATTAAATAAATTGATATAT
Source organism: Apocynum venetum (assembly GCA_019593545.1). Lineage (NCBI taxonomy): Eukaryota > Viridiplantae > Streptophyta > Magnoliopsida > Gentianales > Apocynaceae > Apocynum > Apocynum venetum. The sequence goes on from SRSM01000127.1 coordinate 5,432,028, forward strand.
ATTACTAAGTAAAATATATGTAAATATTTCTAATTTGTTTTAGAGTATAATAAAAGTGAAATGGGTGATTAGCATAATAACCCTCACTAGGCATGACCATTTTGTGTTTATGCTGAACTGGAATTTGTGCTGCTGTTCGAGTGTGCATACCCTCTTAAGACATGGGTTCAGAAACCAACGCACCCCATGTCAGCTTAGGGTCCCATACAAATATGTCTACAATCTTATAACCCCTTACAGAAAACTTTCAGATTTTAAGACAAACTCAACTGATAATCTATGACGAATTCTAATAGAAAGTAATTTAAAGGCTTGCTAGAAGACAAGATATCAGTTCCCAACAAGGAAAATGGTCAAGTAGCGCAACCACCCCCCCCCTCCCTCCCCCAACAACAAAACAAAAGGAAAAAAAAATCAAAATCACCTAGTTCAAAGGGAGGTAGAGTCTGTAAAATTACTGTCACCCTGACCAAAAGCATGTCAAACTTCCTACCCTCAGCTTCAATAAGCTAGAATCAGGAATAGATGCAAGCCTGCTTAAGTATGAAGACAACCTACAAGTTCAAAACAAATCCAGAATCTTGTAGATCTAATTGAATCAATGATATATGTCGTCGCCCAATCATAACTAGTGCATGTGAAACTATGAAGTGTATCAAGATCGAGTCTCTGTCCCTGGATAGAACTCTCACATGCTCCAAGAATTTATCCCTAATTGTAGTTTCCTTGGCAGAGAATGGCATCCAAATTACTCACTAGTGAGATACATGAAATTTGAAGTAGAAGATTCCAAAGTACAAAGTCAGAATACAGATAGCTATAAATTATGCAAACAAGAAAAGGGGAAAGATACGAGAACTTGATAAATAAAAAAATAAAACACTTGGATATACATATGGTATAATACAAAGATTTTGACAATAGTTTCCCCAAGTTTACCTTTCTATTCCCACCAACAATGCGCGAATCAGCTGAATTCCAGCAACTTGGGTGTGCCTGCCTCAAATTTTCTCTATGAACACTATTAGAACTTCGGTCAAACTGACTACACATATCACCATCTATCGGCAGTTTATATTTCCTCTTGTCAGGTTCTGTGCCATCTATGAGCTTTTTCCCACGAACAGAGTCAGGTTTAGAATAAAATCTTTTATAATTCGAAGTCCTGCCAAAAGGACAAGATGTCCCCCTAGCCTCAATATTGTCCTCCAGACGCCTATAGTTTTCCTGTTCCGACCAAAGCAATACTTCAGACTGCTGATACTGTCTTCTTCCCACAAAAATATCATCAGTACCTAGTATACTCTCATCATCATTGATATAAACATCAGTATAGTCATCTAACTTGTTACTGCCTCTGTATCTCTCCACACAATTTCCTCTCCTTTGCCAACCAGGTCTTCTAAGCATGCCATTACTTGAAAACGAAGCAGCCCTCCCCTGATCTCTCCCAGCAGTTAGAGGTTCTCTGTAAGAACGGAAGGATAACTGGTTTCTGGTATATCTACTTCTCTCATCTTCACAAGCAGTATGCCAAATACCCTTACAATCATGAAATGGATTTCCATATCTCCTTGAGTTCTTTAAAGGGTTCTTAGCTTCCCTTCTAGTATCTGGTAACTCTCTATCATGGCTGCTCTCAAGGTAAGCTTTTTCCCTCCCATTATAGGGCATGGATCGATATTTTTCTTGTGTAAACTCATTACTATGATTACATTGAGCTGAAAAACCATTACTTTCCATTCTTCTCTTAAAGTGAAATTCATCTACTTTCCTATTCGATCGGGCATGATTTACACTGTCCAAGTGTGGGGCCTCTTCATTAATCAACTCACTTAACACATCATAGTTGGAAGAATCCATCTCTTGAACATATATTCCCTTTCTATAGTGATACCATTCCCGCTCCACTGCTTCAGTACTCAACCTTGGGGTTCTTTGTTCAGAAAAATGGATTTTATCCTTCACATTTCGACCAGGATACCTGTCTCTCTTATATCCACGATCTTGGTTATCTTTCCCATGAGGATATCCATTAAAAGCACAACCAACCTTGCTGGGAAACCTTGCCCTTCTGTAATTCAGAGAGTGTTCTGATTCCTCATGGTTCAAGTAATCTTTGTCTCTATAAGAATCAAGGTCATTGTGCCTTTTCCTCTGTTTGTGATAACTAACTGCTGGATAGTTTGTATCATGGAGGTCCTCTGCATCAGACATATGTGAAGCACACTCATCATCCAGATGGTTCTTCAATCCCAGTATCCTACTTGATCTCCTGTGTTGAAACTTCATATTTCTTTGAACAGAACTTCTGCACCTGGCATCATATTTACAGTCACCAGACCTCATACTGACATCAGATTTTCTGGAGCCGTTTGAGGAATGATAGTCAAATGTGATTGATTCCCGTAACTCAGCAGCTGAGTTTGGCGATTCCATTTTTGAATGATCATGAAATTTATCTGGAGCTGCATAAGAACCACCTCTGGATCCTATATAATCACTCAGAGAAGGAGATGAACTTTGGTTGCGCTGAATCTGCTGATTTCGTGAAGATTCTGGTGTTTTCTCAGATGTTCTAGCAGGTTTTGGTTTTCCCGTCCCATCACTTTTCTCTGGCTCATCAAAAGCTTTTATTTCCTCAGCCAGTCGATCCGAATCACACTTTGTGACCTGATGCTGCAGCTCATTGGCATCAGAAACATGAAGACTGCCAAAACTGTTCGAGTCCAAACTCGAAGGACCACCATCACCTGTAGATGTATGTCCGAAGCACCTGAAGATTGACAAGAAACATTTTAGTTTTGCTATTGATCAGAAAACAGAAGAGATAAGCAGCTCAAACCACCATCATGCAGTAGCAAATCAGAACAGAAAAGCAAAGCTGTTACTTATACCCTAGAGAAGAAAAGGAAAGAATTATGGCAGCAAAAGAATGAAACCCCTAAGGCATTTTCATATAGTGTGGAAGAAAGAAACTATGTGGATGCCTTTCCCCTCAAACCTCAGAAAGATTCTCTACCATTTCAGAACTTTTTTTTTAGGAGTTGAACTACAAAGATCAAAATGGTTGATGACTCATGGAAAAAATTATTCTGAGATCAGTGCAGAACCAAACATGGAAATTTGCAGCTTGGCCATCCTTATCTGGCACTATCACAAAATATTTGGAAGTAAAAACCTGTAATCATATAAGAATTCCACCTCTTGCAAAAACACTTATTTCCTTCTCTCTAGAAATTTGACAAGTGTGTACACTTTTGCAGAGATAGATGTTCGATTCACAAAATTTTGAATAATACATCTTTGGAAAGTAGCAACACTTGAAAAAACTAATGGTGCTTCACAATTCTGAAATGAAAGGACAATCGTCACCGACTTTTCCAACTAGATAACAATGCCCCACAGATAGCAAGTGATTATATCATGAACAAATTACATACTCAAAACAATGCTATTAACAATCACTTTAAGTGCAGAACTGACCTATGAGGATTAGATTTTCTGGTTCTTTCCGCGGGTCCTTCCAACATGGGTAGCTCGTCTTCACTTACACTAAAATAGAGCATATCTCCAGCATCGTCCGCATCAGCTTCTCCACGCCTAGATGCTTCGTGCATGTAGCTAGTCGTCTCATCAAATGGCACCTTGTCCAAATTTGAATGATCTTCTTCCAGGTCCTTTACAGGGATCTACAAAGTCAAAAAGAAGAGAAGAAATATAAGGTAGCAGAATATAATAATAATAATAATAATAATAATAATAATAACAACACAATGAGCAGTGGAATAGAAGAACTCATTGCTGAATTTATGGTGATCAGGAGCCACCTCTATGACAACATCCGAGTCTCGATCAACAGGAAGCCTTGTGTCAACAGATGGTAGACGCTCACCATGGCCATCTTCCACCTGAATATTTCTTCCCTTCAGCTGAAAACCAAAAGAGATTTTCAACGTAATCAGTTCAAGTGCTAATTCACTGTCAAACATTAGGAACTGAGATTAAGAAAAGATAAATAAGAAGTTTCTGATAAGTAATAACAACTCTAACTGCGGTTGTGTACATGAAATTTCAGTGGTGAAAGACATTGCTCTCCTCTGATTGCAATGAACAAAATTTTTGGTTGCAGCTTATTGCACTACTTTGTGATAAAATTCAGTTCCACGGTCATATAAATAAAAGGACAGAAAGAATGAAAATATGATATTTACATTTTGTGTAAAATTAGAAGCACTTTCAGAATGATTTGATAAGTGCATTTTATTACGGTTAGCATGTAGATAAGCTGGGCCACCAGCAACTTTAGTTGTTTGCTTTCGATACATATCCTGTAATTAAAACCAGAATAAGGTTATATCAAGAAGAAAAGTAAGACAGGGTAATTCAGAAATTTTCATATTGAAGCTTGAAAAGTAAACACCAGGAGAATGGAATATCCGGTAATATGCCATTGGCCATCTCTGAAATATTTCAAAAATATAGAGAGAGAGTATATTGACTGCAGCAACTCAATTACCAGGCGGTTACAATAGCTCTTCCAGCTATCTTCATCAAAACCAAAATTAAAAAAATCTGTAATGTCAGCCCCAAAATTTCTCCAAGGCTTCTGCTCCAATTCATCAATATTAAGATCTAGTATAGTCCTGCATTGATGAATCAAGGACTTAGAAGAATCCTTTAGTTTAGTCAATTAGGAAAAAGGAAAAGGAAATGGCAAAAGAAAAGGTCTTTCAAATTTCCTAAAAATGAAAAAAAAAAAGCTCTTATGGAAAGTAAACAATTTTTTATTCATATAAGTATGGCAAATCAGAAGACCCAAAGGACAACATGGTCTATGTACCTTGTCCAGTTTAAATATCATGAAACGCGATAGAGTTCACGGAAATAAAAGGAAAGCAAAACTATGATTTTTTGCCTAATGCCACTGACCTAGAATGAGGAAGTGAGAAGTTGGGTCCACTTTGGGATCCTATCAAGCTTTTCCCAAACTGATAAGTGCAGCCACTATTCTTCCAATCACCTCTAACAAATGAAGACAAGTAAGAAGCTACTCCTGGAGATCCGCAGCTGTTAAGCTTACTTGAAAATGTTGTTGAGTTATGTCTCATGTACTGCACGAAATAAATTAATTGTTAAGTCACGAGGAACCAAAGACAAGTAATCACATGATAAATCCATATTGGACATCTAAAAGAAAAATCCTTATCAAATAAGTCAATCCAGAGGTCATAAGAACTTTAGAATCAACAGACAGTAGGACTCACTTCAATCACTTATTGAGAATCATTGCTTCTTTTCCTTTACTCTAAGGCAAACACTAAGGAATTTAGATACCTATGGGCAGTTGAGCCACATCACCTTATGAAAATGCATTCAATCACACGCTTCCTAAAAAATTCACCAAATCATATGATACTACAGACAGTTGATCGCAAAACAAAAGGAAGACCGGGTGTACTTAAGCTGATCATAAAATAATAACTCTGAAAAAGAGAAATCGAAAAACATGATCGCATTCAGAGACCCAAGTTTCACATAGACCCTTTTGAGCCCAATATGCAGTATGCAACCACATTATTCACATTAGAAAAGAAAAATAAAGAAAAGAAGGCATATGAAAAATCTATTCCTTTTAGTTCATGGAATACAAAGAATTTGAGATTTAAAACAACAAATCAGACAGCATTCCGAAACTGAACTCAAGATAAGACAGAAGAATCCAGAAACTGATTTCAAGATAGTATGAAAGCTAATTCCGTACCTTGTACTGCGAATTATAACTGCCACCAGAAAAGCCTCCCTTTCCTCCACTGCTTCTTTCGCCACCACTACTACCACCATTTTCAACTCCAAACTTCCCTTCATTTTTCTCATCATTTCCATATTCTTCATCATCATTACCAGCCCTTCTACCACTTCCCCCGCTCAAGAACTCATTTCTCCCACCCCTCACATTCTCATTCGCATCACCACTACCATTATCGTTATCATTCAACACAATATCAAAATCATCCTCACTCTCACTCTCATTCTCACTGTCGTTCCCATCCTCCCGTCCCTCAGCCACCTCCTCCTCCTGTTTCTCGACTCCTTCCTCAGAATTTCCTCCAACACTTTCCTTCACATCCTGAAAATCCCCATTTGTGTCTCCATTGCAATAAACACCATTGTCTTCCAAGGGCAACTGAGATAATGCTTGAATGGCACTAATAGCAGAGCTCACTTGCACCTCGACGTCGGCATAGAGATCGCTGAAATCATCGCGTTCTTCGAATTCCTCCATTTTACTTTCCAGAATTTCACCGTTTACGATAAACCCTAGCAAAAATCCTTAAACCCTAACAGTTAAGCCTTCATTTGGAGCCATATCTGAATAAATGGTGAATTGAACCTAATCTGTATTACTGGGTTTATATAGGGGTGGTTCTTCGGAAATTCCCGTAAAAAATAAGGGTAATAGTGGTAATATACAGTTATGTATTGCAATTTTTTTTTTGTTTGCCTCAGGATTAAAATAAAATTTTAAAAAAAAAAAAAAGAACGGAATTTTAAAGAGTTTAATAAATGTTGAAATTTTTAAGTGAATTGAGTAGCATTTAGCGATGCTAAAAGAAAATAAATGGTGAGGTAATTAAGCATTAAATAAAGTTAAGATTACAGACATTGTAATAACTCTTAATTTATTCCGATAGAAATGTATACATTATATAGTAATCTGTATCTTTTTTTTATTTTAAGGGTATTAAGTTCTATTTAATTTTCGCTTTGCAAATTCAATTGGTAACTAGCTTTTAAACTATCCGAACGGATCCAAATTCTCTTATATACTTTTACTTCTTCTTCTTTTTTTTTTTTATATAGTTTTACTTATTAATACCCTAAAAAAGGATTAATTAGTTATTTTAAACAAATTTCATATTCTAATCCCTTTCTTTTAAATTTATTGATTAAAATTATCGAAATTTACCAATGTAACTTGGAAAAATGCTGATACGCTTTTTAAGAGACTTCTTTTTCATAAAGTTTGGAGGCTTTTTCAGGCTAATGGAGGGGAAAAAAATCCAAGATTAATTATGATCCTAGTAAATTTCTAATTTTATTTATCAAGATAGCATGGATATGTTGCATGAACTTTTATGTTTTTAGGATTTTTGGATAACTCAATATACTTTTAAAAGTTTCCTGAAAAAAATATTATAATATATATACATGGCTTTAAATATTATGAAATATTAATATATTGTTTTAATAATTAATGGAATAGAAAAATGTTTGGATTATTAATAATTCTTGCAATAAACATTAAGAGAAAAACATATGGTACAAATTTACTTAATCATTCAAAGTCTGAATGATTCTATATATATATGATCAAATAAGGATAATTATGAAATTTAATATTAAAAAAGGTGACACAAAGTGGCATATGACATTTTCGGTTTTTCATAAGAATATTATTTCCTACTAATTGGTAACTGACTAAATTCATTTCTTGGTATGGAAATCTTCTTTTTCTGAATGTGGTATAGGACAGTTAATGCTGCTAAAAAACCACCAGTAATTAGCAAACCTGCAGAAATATACAACACGAATCTATCATATTCTATATAGGACAAAAAATGTTAGTATTTAAATTTTTAAAATTATTAATTAATATGCCGAGTGATGCTCACCGGTGGATATATAATTTGGCTTATTCTCTGTTATTATTGAGAATTCACAAACATGTAAATACCCAACCTAATGGAATTTTTTTTTTTTAGGGTGCACTTATTATATTTATTAGGTTCACAATTATTTTATTAGGGTTGCTTTTATTTTGTAAGGAGTAGAATATAAATATCTACTTATAATACTAATCTTATTTCACCATTTTATTTTACATTATTTTATCTAGAGATAATTTCTGAAAAAACCGAGAAGGCGGCTAAATAAAGTCATTCTTCTGAGAATCACTAAACTCTAGGTAAGATCAATATCATGTAACTTTATGACATTGATTTCTTAAATGTATATTATGAATTTAATTTGAGGATTTTATGAATAAGTGAGAGCAATTCTTTCGAGGACTATTTAAGTTAGGAAGAATTATTTGATTGAGGTAAGTAGTTTTAATACCTCTAATTTTATTTAAAAGTATCTCTAAAAAATTGTGATTTTATTTATTTGATTATTGTTTAATATAAATTATGGAATGAGTTTGAGTAATTTATATTTTGAAAATTTATTCGTATATTGTGACTTGATTTTATACTGAAAATATGAATGATTTTTGTGGAACTCATGTGGTATAATTTGAAGTTGATAGGAACATGTTCTAACTTTTGATTTGATTCTGTTCATTTGGATAAAAAATTATTTGTTATTTGACCGTCCTAGTGGAAGTACAACTAGGTCTAATATTAGAGTTTGAAACCAATGGATGTTATCGTCGGATGAATTCTCTGAAATTGTTTGATGAATATTTGATTGATTGATATATTTAAGTCATGTTTTTCATGAATAATGGAAAAAAATTCAATTTCATGTTTATTCTTTGATTTTCTATAATAATATTTGTATAGAAAAAGTTTTATTTTTGTCCATAAAAATTCTGCACAGTTTGCTTTATTTTCTGCACAATTTATCTATTTTTTTGCACAGTTTTTCTATTTTCTGCACAGTATTTTTATGAAGAAAAGTTCTATTTTTGTCTAGAAAAATTCTGCATAACTTTTCTTTATTTTCTGCATACTTTGTCTATTTTTCTGCATACTTTTACTATTGAGAAAGCTATATTTTCATCCAGAAAAATTCTGCATTATTTATTTTCTACTCTCTTTTACAGTAGATTTTTATAGCTTTTATATCCAATTTATTGCACAATTTTTTTTCTACGGTATTTTTCAATAGTTTTCAATAAATTTTTAACAATAATTTCATCATTTTTTGCACTATTTTCTTGCAGTGTATTTTTACACAGCTTTTGTACAATAATTTTACAATATTTTAGTGCAATATTTCAACAATTCTCTAAAGAGTAAATATTAATTTTTCTCGAAATTTTATTTATTCTCTTTAAAAATGATAAAATAAAATGGTTTCTTTTATTTATACACACAATATTGTATTAAGATACTTATAAGAATTTTGTACAAAATGTATTAGAATTAGATAAGATTTTAAGAATCATATATATATGTAATAATTCAAAATGATATTTGGTAAATTAAGATTTTGACCTTCTCATAATAGATTATCGATTTTTAAACTTTTGTTATTGAAAATTTTGATAGTTATTTATTTATTACACTTTATTATACTTTTTATTTTATGAATTATAATATAATTTAAAAGTCTTGTAAACATCTGATTAGGAAGGATGCTGAGTGTGTTACATCCAAAGCCTGGCAAAACATGTATAAGATAACTAACTTAGTACATGGACGTGGTGGATCGTACAAAATAGGTTCATAAATTTATTTGGTCTTTTAAAAGAAAATTGCATTGTATAAAAAGATACTACATTTTCCATTACTAAGTCATTTTAATCTTTTCGGCATATATTAATTAATGATCGTTTAGTATATTATGCCTAAAAACATATATTATATAATTAATTATGTTCCGTGACTTAAGTGAAACAACTTTTATATAGAGAGAGAGAGAGACGGTGAGAGTAAAATTTTATGATTTTACCGTGAATAGTGTATGTAAGAGAAGGAATTGAGAGAGGGGATTTACTAGAATCTTGGCAGTTGGAAGGCTGCAGCTGATCATTATTGCAAAAGCAACTGAATTTCTGGCTGATTCCAGTTGTTGTATGTCCACAATGTCCTCCGGTGACCTCACAAGATTGACATGCAAGGCCGGGCTTCCATGCCAACTCGAACCCTTCTAGCAATAAGCCTCTTCCAAAAGCATTACCCACAGCCACAAGATCACCGTACCCTTCTCGATGGTGATTAGCAATCTTATCAATTATAGGGACTGTCACTATTGAATCACAGTACTTGTTCCAATCAAACAGGAACTTTTCCAACAAGAAACACATAAGAATGCTTAAAAGCAAAACGAAGACAATTTATATCAGGAAGTGAAGGTGGATACAAACTGCAGTTATAGAAAAAATGCATCATTTTAACATCATCCCTTGTAGCATAATCAATCAAAGAAGAAGAAGAGTTCAATATCACATCGTGCCGAGCCACCGGACAATTTGGATCATTATCATAGAAGATCAGTGTAAAAGTCTTATCTGATTCATTGAAATTCTTGATCTTGTAAAGGTTGCTGGAGATGTTTAACGCTGCTGAATTCTCTTTGCATGAGACACCAAAATCCTGGTAGCTACAGTACTCAGACTGGTGGGTTTGTAGCCAAAAGGGATAGTCAACGGTGATGTCATTTCCACAATCAAAAGAAGGGCATGGCTTTGAAGAATTGGATTTGATGAAGGTGGAAAAAAGGATGAATAAGAAGAATAGTAGTGCAAGATGCATGGGTCGAAGTTTTAGAAGCCATATGAAGAAAAAAGGACAACATTATTAGAATGCTTAATAGGTTCTGAACAAAAGGCCAAAAATATGAAAATTATGGTCAATGAAGCAAGTAAAGAAGAAGAAGAGATCAGTGATGGAGATGTCTATCCAAATACTATTATTACAAAACTGAATAGTGATGTTGTGCTGACCTTGCCTTGGTAGACTGGTAGTTGGTGTTATGTTCACGATATATTCTTATTCCCACGCGGGCTCTACTGAATTAATTTACCGACAGTAGATATTAAAATGGAGAGAAAATGAGGGGAGGGGAGGGGGGGGGGGGTGGACGGTGTATGCTTATTTGAGAAAAAAATGACATTAAATTTAAATATGTGATTGGGATTTGTTTAGTATGTAATGGGGAAATTACTATATGCTATAATATTGTTATATTTTCTATGGAAATGTTTATAACCAATTAACCTTATCTCTATTAATTTATTAACTGTGTGTGAGAGCGAGGGGGGTTTTATAAAATGAAATAGCCTTTTGAAAAGATAAATCATTTAAGAGCTTTTAATGTATTTAGCTCTTTTTTTCTAAAAGTGATTCGTCCTAGTCTTTTAGGGAGGAATTGAACGGAAATAGCCTATTATACTATTGGTAGTGATATAAAAGTTTACTTTACCTATTATGCAATTGATAGTTGCATTATTATATGTGTCAAGCTAGTGTCATTTGCGTAATCCTATATGGTAATTTTTTTAAAATAAAATAATATAAATTAGAATTGTGAATTTGTTCCAATTTGTTTTTTGATAAGGTCTTATATATTCTACAACTCTCACTTGTGTACTAGAATTTTCAATTAGATATTCTCATTTTTTCAAAAGAAAATGCATGAAAAAATGAAAACATTACACATTTTAATGCAATTTGCTATTTTCATTTATTATAAAATAAATTTTCTTAATGGAATTAGTGTAAAATTACATTAAACATTTTACACCAATAAATAATTTAATGCAAGCATTCTTAATGTAATTTTACACTAAAATTATATAATTGACAATTGCGTGACATGTAAAATTACGCAAATGTCAATTGTGTAATATGTATAATAAGTTTTTGTTTACACAAGTGTCGTAATAGGTCATTTATGTTCTAACCCTAGCAAGAAAACTACAACTTATCACTTTTAAGAGAGAAAAAATCAAATACTTTAAAAGCTAGTCAATTTAAGAAACTAGATATATATTTTGTATTTACTGAATTTTTCCATTACTAGCATTAATCTTTCCTAATTCAATTTCTCAAAGTAATTTAAGTGAAGGATTCTTTAGATAATTTTTACCACTAAAATACATTACTTTTAGAATTTGTAATTCTTGAGCAAAAGTCTAAAATGGCTTTATTTTAAAAACTCAAGTAATACGTTAAGTAAGTATAAACCAAAGTTTGGAACCATTAATAATGTAGTTTATATATTTGCTTAAAGAAAGAAAAGTAATAAGAGCTTATTTGCAAGCCCGATGTAGTAGTAAATTATTACGAGTTTCAAAATCCATGATTGGCCTAAGTTATGGACCAATGGAGCCTCTCTCTCACACACACAGCTTTGGCAGTTTCCTTTCTAAGAAAATTTAGCACTATTTTGTGCAAAGACTAATAGGAAGTATGTTGTAAGAAGATGGATATAAGGCCTAGGGTGCAGCTAATATTTTTGTCTACTTTTGCAGTTGTTTGTATCAGGCAGATGGTACCAGAGAAAAAACGAAAAGGAATACTGATAAAAAGAAAGGTTTCTTGATTAGAACAAAAACTAAAAGACACACTGACTTGACTATGCCTTTTCTCTACCCTTTATCCATTGAAGAAACAAAAGAATGTTTTCTTTAAGTTTCTTCCCTTCGTTTATGAAAAAAAAAGGAAGGCTGCTTGCTATATATGCTTTTCTGCTTTCAATTGGGATCACTGTATTTTGAACTAGGACCAAATAAGCTTATTGCAATGACAAGCATTGCAGCTATGGCAAGAACTTTTGAACCCTAATGATGGCTTTCTGCTAGATAATGACAACAAGAAGGAGAAGATGCTTAGAACACATGGTACGTGGTGCTTTTTAGCTAAATGAACTAAAGTTAAATTCTATATTTCGTCCGGTTGATCTTCCTTTCACGTCCCTCCTTTTTAAAATTATGAATTTGATTTTGACCCATCTTTTTTTTTTTTTTTTTTGAGTTTTTAATTTTGCCCATCTTAATCACACTTAGTATTACTATTCCTCAAGTACTACCCTACTCCTAGTCTGCTATTGAGAAGAAGAAAAGAAAAGGGAAATATGGCAAGTTTATAAATAGATTTAACAAGCTAAGCGTGTTAACCATGACTGTGCGTTAAAAGTCTAAATTGTCTTTGTTAAAGATGATGATTATCAAAAATTAGTTGCTTTACACGATTAAAAAGTAGTCAACATGACAAAAAATGTTTAAAAATTATGTCGTTTCATGATTACTTAAATCAAATCATCCCACTCCTAATCCCTAGAGAGGTGCATTGAAGAAAGAGATTCATTGTCCAATTGTTATCAAAACAATAGAAAGTTATTTTAAATTTTGTTTGTATGTTAGTACAGTAAAGAGGCATTTCGTTGTTGCATAATTAATGCCTCTTTGCCCTCCTTCTTTTGCCTGTGGGAAAACTTTGAAACGTGTCATTTTAGATTGGACCGCTCTGTTATTTCCTGGATGTATTATATAAGACTCAAATGGCTCCAGTTTATAGCCTTTGGGTCCAGATTCTGATTCCCCAGCCACACCATATCGCCAGAAATCCCCAAAAGAAAAAGAGTTAATTGCCTTTGGTGCAGATTTGGGGCCACATAATGTATCAAAAATTCATAATAATCTCACCGAAAATAATTTCTTATAGGGTTGATTTGACACTGTACGGTGTATTATACAACATCCACGGACCAATGTAATTTACTTTGTTACATTCTAAAATTAAATATTTAATTTCATAATTAAGAAAAATGTTTGATTCTACTTCTAAGGGTATAATGATACACCGAGAGGCTCGCTTAGAATGAATAGACAAAGTAATTTTTTGTTATATATGATAATCTGGATTCAAAATTTATTAGTGTAATTTTATATACAAAATATGTAATTATATCAAGTTAATAATGAATAATTCATTTTTATCTTTACACATTTTTTAACGTGGGTGAAATATTACGAGTATACTTGGATAGTTTAACTTTTCATCATATGATTGTGAATTTTATATGCGGCCTTTAAAATAAAATTTTTTTAAAAAAACTATGTAGACTTCATATATATAATTGCTGCTTTTGATTAGTATGAAATAGGCAAATAATGCCCCACGTTGTGTATTCTAGATTTCCTGATGTTCACTCGCAACAAATTATTAATTAATTGGATTAGTATATAATAAAGAATATGGCACCATCATGATCATTTACATACACCTCAAAAAGTGTTCCAACAACGTAGTTTAATTTTTAAATTCAAATGCAAAAAAAAATTAAAATTTTAAACTATTTCTAAATCTATGTCCATGTAGAGAGGTTCGTACTCAAGGCAATACTAGTAGAATTTTTCAATCATTGTAAGTCAATTCTTTTCCCGACAACTTCTAGTAACACACATTATAATAAATTGTACTTAACATATAGATTTTATTAATTTTGACCCATATATCCGTATATAGTTTAAATACACTGAGGGTGGATTTATTGTGGTTTGTAGTGTAGTAGGAACACCTTCCATACTGCTTATTTATAGTCTTGGCTGTTTTGAGGTCATTTGTACCCACCATTGTCTGCCTCCGCTTGTCTTTCGTAGTTAACAAAGGCAAGATAAATCTTTCTTCCAAGCCCTCTGCCCACCCCCAACCACAACAAACCCTTCTCCACAAAAAGGATAAAGAAAAAATTATCTTCTTTATCTCTCTTTCTCATTGCTCTTCCTTTTTGTTGTGTATGTAATTCAAGATTTTGTTGAAAGAGAAAGGAAAGGAAGTTTTGTGTTTTGTGAATAAAATTGTCTAGTAGTTGGGAGTAGCAGTTAACTGCAAGATATCATGAGCCGTTTTTTTCATTTTGTTTTATTCTGCTTATGTTTCGTCATTTCTGTTGTCTGCACCATTGGATTTCAAGCAGGTAATACAAAAATCTTGTTCACAAAGCTCGAATGTTTTTTGTTCTTGGGAGGAGTTTTTTCTTTAACCACATTTCTGGCTCATTTTTTTTCAGCTAATGATTACAGCAACAGGAGTTCAACAATCGACGTAGAGAGGCCTGACTTAAGCAGCAGGAAATTTATCAGGCATGGTAAATCCAATTCATTTTCTATACTCAGTATCGAGAGTTTCTCTGTCGATAGAACTATCCCTACATGCATAAAAAAATTTCCCTTTTGGTGTTAATATCGAAAAGATGTTTGTTATTTTTGTTAGGTTATTGTACAGATAGGGATATAAGCATTTCACAAAGCAGGTTTTCAACAACAGGGATCCCACAATATATAGTGCAGATTGTGAATACTTGTATTTCTGGTTGTCCACCTTCCAACATTCATCTTCACTGTGGTTGGTTTGCATCTGCAAGAATGGTTAATCCAAGAACTTTTAAGAGAATTGCTTTTGATGATTGCTTAATCAATGAAGGGAGGCCTTTGAGAACCAGCCAAATAATCAGCTTCACCTACTCTAACTCATTCATGTATCCACTGTCATTCAAGTCAGCCAAGTTTTGCTAACTGAATTCATCAAATTTTTCCAATCTTTCTTGAAAAATTTCAGAAGCCCACTCATGAAATTTTGGTTTGAATTGTTTTGTTCACGTGTTTGGCATGAGTTTAAAATTCTGTGGGATTCAAAGGGGAATCGATGAAGGGAACTTTTGGAGTCAAAAGGTGCTTTTCTTCAGCTCACAGATGCCTAAGATGCATGGAATTGGAAGGCCTGGTAATCTGTCTTCTTGTATCTTTTGCAGCAAGTGAGTTCTCAGTTCTAATTGCAAAGTCCCTTTCTTCGCTCCAAAAAAAACTCACATACTGAGAAAAGAGGTGCCCTCTATTGTTATTATCTCTACTTGCGGAAAGGCCATTTGATGCAATCTTAAACGTGTCAGAACTCAAGCGAGGCTGGACTTATATGAGAAAACGACAAAAGAATACCTCCAAGAGAGAAATGAACAAAGTTCTGGGGAATCTCGACTCGTGAGCTATGATGTGAAATGAAGTACATATCCTTCTTTCCTCTGTTCTTGATTCAGAAAGAGGAAAAAGATTTTGCTTTCGAATCTCTTCTATATATTTACTACAAAGTTGATAATCTGTACTATTGTTTGTAATCACAAGAATTCTGGAGTTACATCTGGACCATCAATTAAATATTGTATTAAATTTATAAATTCTTGAATTACTTTTGATTTTTGCTTTAGCTATGATCAGAGTCCTCTCCTATGCTTCTTTTGATCTGTCATAATGCACAGACATCTCTTCCTTTATTTCAGCTCCAGATCTTGTCATTTGATCCACAGCGTGATTACAGTTTATGTACCAAGCGTTTTGACAGCACAATCATGTTGATTTGCACTAATAGGAATCATTTTGAAAAAAGAGCCAAATAATCACATGGCTAAAAGGAGGAGTTCCCATCTCAAGCATTTTCAACAAGGAAATTTACATCTAACTGGGACCTAAATCAAGAGGAAAAGGAAAACATTAGCTATTTTCCTAATTGCATTCACAAAGGTACCTAACTAATCAAAGTGTAAACAGATTGAGGGCCAGGAATTCGATCTATCCATGTGGATGCACTATCTCTGAGAATGCATTTGCACTATCATCTTCTTGATACTTGCCTTTGTCATTCTCCTCCTCTTCTATAGTCAGTAAAGTATGTTGCATGGCATATGCATCATTGGCTTTCTGTTCTGCCACTGATTCTAATCCATCTGGATTAGTTTGCATCTGGAGACAGTATTCAAGATGCCACAATACCGCACCCATCGTAGGGCGATCAATTCCATGATCAGACAAGCATTTGGTGGCTATTTCAGCAAAGTGCTCCAAGCACTCAGTTGTAATTTCCTGCTTGATATGTGGATCAATAATATCATTAAGAGCACCCTTAGCGTAGGATCGCATTGCCCAGTCTGCTAGACTAACTTGCTCTTTTGGAAGATTGGAATTTAGAGCTGGCCTTCCACACAATACTTCAAAAAGAACCACTCCAAAAGAATAAACATCAGATTTCTCTGTTAATTGTTGTCTACGAAAATATTCCGGATCCAGATACCCGAAGCTTCCTTTCACCACTGTACTAACATGAGTTTGATTATTAATAGTAGGTCCTGTCTTTGAGAGTCCAAAATCAGAAACCTTTGCAACCCATTTGTCATCCAACAAAATATTTGTGGTTTTCACATCCCTGTGTATGATAGTGTACTTTGCTCCAGTGTGTAGATAGTGAAGGCCTCTTGCAGCACCAATGCATATATCCAATCTTTGTTTCCAAGAAAGTGGTTTTTTGGTATTATAGAGATGCTCCCTCAGAGTACCATTAGCCATATAGTCATACACCAATATCATCTCATTATTTTCTTCACATGCCCCAATTAAAGAGACCAAATGCCTGTGTCTTAGTTTGGAAAGTAGGTCAATTTCAGTTTCAAACTCGTGAGCTCCTTGTTCTGATGAAGGGTTTGATCTCTTAATGGCAACTTCAGTGCTTCCATCAATGTAGCCTCTATATACCTTACCAAATCCACCAACTCCAATAGCATGGGACTCATCAAAATTCTTTGTACCTTGTTTTATCTCATGCAAGGAGAAGTGTCTAAAAAGGCCTCCCCCAATGCTTGAAATGCAAGTGCTGCTAATACTGCTCCTACTGCTTTTGCCTCCTGAGACTGTTGACCTAGTTCCTGAAGAATGGGAACTCCCATATATTGTCAACCAACCTCCTCTGACAGAGTTTCTTCTGTCCACCATCTTCTTCCTACGCCTGAAGAAAGAAACAGAACAAATAATTGCAGCAAATCCAACGGCTGCTGCTCCTGACACTGCGCCAACAATTAGACCACGACGGCTGAAATTTGACGATTCAAATTGTGTTTGCCGCTGAGAATCAGCCTCAGGAGGTAGTGCTGATGGCACAGGGTTTGGACCTGCTAAGTTCCCATTTGCATCATTAATCTTAAAGATCTCTAAACCATTCAAAATAACATCATAAAACTCTGGTTTGTTTTCCCCATTAGGTCTCAGGCCAACCCACAGTTCATCACCACTTCTATCACTCACATATATAGCAAAATCCTTATAAACTGGCACATCTTTTGCATTAGCCCAGCCAATCACATCTGCAGATGGAAATGCTGTTTGGTTATTAATTAATACATCAAACACCCTCTGATTAGTTTTTGATAGTTTATAGTCACAGAAATGGAACCTCAAAAGGTAAGTGTAATTTACATCAACTTGAAAAACCCAAGTGAGATTGGAGTTCTGATTAACCTTTGCATCTGGTCCCATTGACCTTGATGTCCTATAAACGTCAACAGGACCAATATATTCTGGCACACCTGAAGAATACTGAATCATAACATTCTTTTCAGCCTCAGTAGTAACACCTAAGGCTGCACCTAATAAATAAGGTGAATCATCATACCATGTTCTGCTGAGCCCAGAATCATTAATAGCTTGAATATACTGTCCACCAACGTTAAGCCTAAACATTGTCTGTATTGTACTGTTCCCTATATCCATAGCCTGCCCTGAATCTGAAAACCCGACAAAGCGTGCTGATTCAAAAATTTGTGGCATTGATATAATCTCAATCCCATTGACAAAGGCAAAAGAGTCCTTGTATGCAGATGAGGGAGTGAAGGTGAGACTGAGAGTTCCAGAATCAACAGGCACTAGAGTGAATTCTTTGACAATATATGCCAGTGTAAGAGCTTGGGCAGTAATTGGAGCACTAAAATTGTTTAGTAGTGTGAAACCATCAGCAGTTACTGAGAAAAAGCTATTTGAAAGATTGAAATTGTTATAAGAAGAAGGATAGAAATGAAGCCTAATCCAGTGGCGATACTTTGGAGAAATCTTGAATGTGTATGAGGATTTAACTTTGAAAAATCTTGCTGTCGTGTAAGGAATAGTTGAAGGCAAAGAAGAATCTTGGATTTGGGCAGTGGCAGTGATTGAATTTTCTGAAGATGTCAAGAATTTAGAATCTGAAATCCAATTCCTGCCACTGGAATCAGTAGTAGCATTACTTGAAGAACCACAATCTAACACAAAAGCATCAGAATTCCAATCTGGGGTAGTCTTATTTGCAGAATGGACCATATATATGATCAAAGAATATGTAATGGACAAAAACAAGACATGAATATCAAAATTCATACTTGCAGAAGAATTCCCTCTTCAGATTCTTGACGGTGGGAAAAAGAACCATAAGAAATTCAAAAGCCCACAAATATACTATGTGCAAGAAACCAATGAAAGGAAAAGGACATTGATATTAAGACAATAAGTCAAACACAATCTCCATGGATGACTCAGATGAAAATGGGAAAGAGAAAAAACTAATCTGTTTGAACACACTTCAAGAACCCATCTTCTGTGAAATTGGTTCAGCAGAAAAATGAAAAACTCAGCTTGAATTTCCATTTCGTCTCAGATTCTTTTTTACTTTTTTTTTACTTCTATGAGTCGAATAATTTTTCTTTTGGTTTTCATTTCTTGTTGTCATGGATGATGGTAATTTCGGATGGTGAAGAAGGAAGTTGTTAGAGAACAATGGGGTTGAAATGTAACGTTTAATGTGCATTAATTACTAATCCTTGGCGTCATAAATTTTCTTTTTTACCTCTTGAAAAACCATCAAGAAGGATTAATGGTAAAATGAAAATTAGTGCATTTACTAAGCAACGGTTACTAGTACCATTACCTTTTTGTGAAAAAATTCTGATAATTGTATTCTGCAAATAAGGACAAATTCACTATTTGAGAACCCAACACATCACTATCATACCATTTTTTATTTTAAATTTTTTGTTATTTTATGATAAGTAACTATCATACCATTATTAGAACTTAGAACATTTGAGAGTCAAAATTTCATCAATGAACAGACATTGTTTAGATCGGAAACTGTCACGGGCACTATGTCCAATTGTTCATGGACCACATGCGAAGGAAAACCTACCGGTGAATATTTACATGTTAATTTTTTTAATATATATATTTTAAAATTTTGTTAATAATTTTTTAAATTGAATAGATTTACATTACATTAAAGTGATATTTAAAAAAATCTAAGCTCCGAGTTAAATTCATTTTTTCCTCCTTTTCTTCTATACAAATTCTAATAATTGTATTATAAAATTTATAAAAATTATTTTTTAAGGACAAGGACTAACATGTACAAAACACCTTCATTAACAAAATGATAAGGATTAACGTTAACAATGCTCAATTAAAAACATAAGCATGATTGTAACGTTAACAATGCTTAATTAAAAACATAAATATGATTACAACAACTAATCTAGTTTTGTCATTTTCCTCTGATAACAATTCCAATTCCAAGATTGAGCATCTCCATAACACTATTTCTTCATCACCATATAGTGCAAGAAGTGACCCCTGCCCATCTAAACTCTACCAAGAACTTCAAAACCATGTCTGATCTTCTCAGCTTTACTTCAACTCCCATCTTAGCAATTATAGCTTTGCCCATCCTCTACTGGGCTACTACATCTCTTTCCAAACACAGCAAACCAAAACAAACAAACCTAGTCTTCTACGTCCATGACAACTTCACTGGCCATGACACCACTTCCATTACAGTGGCAGGGAGAGAAGGGACAATGACC
Organism: Apocynum venetum; assembly: GCA_019593545.1. NCBI lineage: Eukaryota > Viridiplantae > Streptophyta > Magnoliopsida > Gentianales > Apocynaceae > Apocynum > Apocynum venetum. The sequence continues at coordinate 5,452,407 of SRSM01000127.1, forward strand.
AGTATCTTGAAATTTGGAACTCTAGCAGCTGTTGATGCTCTAGTAACAGAGGGGCCTGATCCAAACTCCAAAGAAATTGGAAGAGCAAGAGGATTTTACATAAATTCTCAGTTGGATGGTAAAGGTTTGCACTTGGTTTTCTCTGTGGTTTTCACTGACGGGGAATTCAAAGGAAGTAGTTTGGAAATCCAAGGTGATGATCCTTTTGGAAAGGAAGAAAGAGAATATGCAATTGTAGCTGGAACTGGCTATTTTCGATTTGTTAAGGGGTTTGGAATTATGACAACTGAGTTCTTGGACATCAACTCCTTAAGAGCAATTCTTAAACATGATGTTACTGTTAAGCATTATTAACCAATTTTGTACTTTTGCTGTGATCGCCTTGAGATTTATCCGGGCTCAATTCAATATTAACATTAATCGTTTCCTTACTTACTATCCTAAATTAATGGATTTATACACACACATATGTGTCTGTATATATATATATATATATATATATATATCAAGAACTTATTTGACTATCTATGCTCGTACCCAGAGTATCCCATACACCTGGCGAAAGATTCCTTTTGATCAGCTGATGAACAAATTAACAAGCCGAATAAAAAATTGTTCCACTACAGACAGTAAAAATTTTTTATTAAAAGGGGATCTATTTTATTGCAAAACCAAAGAATACAAGTATACTATAGAGAGTAAGGATGTCCAAAGTGTGGGACAAAATATCCTTAGCTAATTTTTCTGTCCAAACATTGACATCTATAGAGGATTGTGGCTCAAAAAGATTATTGTTCCTAAAATGCCACAAGATATGGATAATTTGTCTAAATAACAAATCCCAATGGGAATTTTTCATCACTTTAGTAGTTTGTTTGTTAAAATTAAAAGATGTCCAATCACATGTTGAACGGATAGATCATAATTTTTGTACAAGCACTTTTGGGCAAAAGACTGCACCAGACAGCTTGAGCTTGGGCATGAGAACCATCCGACCACATTTTTGACACAAATGGGACTCAATTACCTCACGATTCCAACGCAGCTTACTTGTTTTCAGCCTCCCATGAGCACATGACCAAAGAGTGAGGGAGGCGCTACTTGATTCTGAAAATTACCACAAGGATTTTCAGTTGAAAGTCTGTAAGGATTCTTTTGATATAGTAAGGCTTGAAGGTAAGTAGACTTAATCCTCTGTTTCGGGAGTTTTTCAAGTTAATATGTTATTAGTAGTACCAATATCAAGATTGGTCCAGGTAAGCGGAAGCAAATAGAAATCAGGAAGATAAGGTGCAATAAATCTATATCCAACTTATTACCTATATTATGAAATAATATAAATTTTTAATAAATGTAACTTACGATCAACTTTAAATAAACATTTTTTAACTAATATGAGTTCATACCATATCAAAATACATACAAGTGATATTTAAAAATACATTACTTGATATATTAATCAAGTTCAAGTTTTCTAGACTCCATTGTTTAAACACACATTTTAAGTCTCAAATCAAATTTAGTATTCGTTTCGTTCTAATTTAATAGATTTTTTTAAAAAAAATTGTTCTAAATTATATGTTTTTTATATTAAAAGTATATGTATTTGTTAGTTGATTAAAATATTTTTATTTAAAAGTGAGATTGTTATATTTAAAAAGTACATTAAATTCAATTTAATTTAGAATAATAAATTATGAGGGTATTTTATGAATAGTTTAGAAAAATTATATATTTTTAATAATATTAATTATATTTTCTTAATTCGTATGAAAAAATAAACAAACATATTAATATATTAATTTGGGAGGAAAGGATTATAATTGTACCAAACATATTAGTAATAGACCTACAAATAAAGGATTTGGGGCATTAACGTTGGGATCAAATAGTATTAATTTTACGTTATACACGTGTTCATCTATATTAGATATATATGGGGGAAGTTACAGGGAGGAGTGTACTAGTAATTTTACTTAGTGAGGTCCAAATATTAATTATATTTTACTTTATTGTATAAAGTACAAGATTTAACGTATTTATATGGTAAATCAATATAAAACGAAATAATTGGTATTGAAGGGTAAAGGATAGACTCTACTTATACGCAAGGTAAGGGCTACATGGTAGTAAAAGACATACTTTATCTGTATGCAACGAAAAGATGTAAATATAGTGAAAACAAATTTTACATGTACTTGTATGTATGGGAAGAGGGTAAAATAGTTAAAATAAAAAATTTTATTTTTAGGGAAAAAATGGTAAAGGACATTTTTTTAATGACAAATTATTCAATGGACCAAATTTATGGGAATTTTGTAAGGGTTATTATCGAATTTAGTTCCTAACTTATTTTTAATTTATAGTTTTGGTCTCATTTTTTTTTCATTTGTTTAAATTTTGAATTATTTTTATTTTTCAACTTTGGTCCTTTATTCTCTTTTTTATCTCTGAACTATTTTTACTTTTTCAACTTTGATCTTTTCTTTTTTATCTTTTTTATTCTCAAACTATTTTCAATTTTTTAAGTTTGATCTTTCTCATATAAAAATTGAAAATAGTTTAGAAAAAAAAAAGATAAAAGGAAAATAATCAGGGATAAAAGTTGAAAAAATAAAAATAGTTCAGGGATAAAAATATAAGACCAAAACTAAAAATTAAAAATAGTTTAAGGACTAAATTTGACATTCTTCCAATTTTGTAGTTCTAAATTATTTACAACAAAATTTTCCTTTTAAAGGTCCTATTGGTACTCAAAAAAGAAAAAAAGGTCATAAAGAAAAATCAAGGCATGAGAGAATTTTTCTAGTTCTAACTCCGTCACTTATTTTACATGAATCAAAATGTGAAACCACCCACCAAAAGCACTCTATGCAACCAATTTAAGCAAAAAATTACCTCTTCTATTTTATTTTTAAGTTTGAATGCTATCTCATCAATGCGTTGTCTTCTCCAAATTTATGATTAGCCATTTTCTTTTTTAATAGAAATCACCCTAACATATACAATCATTTGGTTCTAACTTCAATTTAAATATTTTTAACATATACTTTAAACAAAAGTTGAATACGTAACTTTATACAAATAATAAAATAAGTCTATATATTATTTATCTAAAACTATTAAACAAAAATCGAATAAATAACCTTAATAAAGTAAGTTTATATATTATTTATCTAAAACTATTAAACAAAAGTTGAATGACTAATCTTAAACATAGTAATAAAGTAAATTTATGTAATAGTTATCCCAAACTATTGGGTTAATTGGTGGTTTATCTTGCTACTACGTTTGATAGCCATGAATTCAGCGGTACGTACTCTTGAATCAAAATCCTCAAGTATCAACAGACAACAATCAAAGTCTTGTTAGCATGATGATGAATTCACCTGAAATTAGTGTGTTGAGATTGAGTAGTCTTTTTCAACTGAACTGATCTTTGTCGATGGGATTGATTTGTGAAGTTTCTTGTCTAATCTTCCATCAACTACTCATAGCAGAGAATAATGAATATGGAGAAAAGATGACGAAGACGACAGCAGGGCTTTTCTCATTCATGATGAGCCTGAGGCTGTGAGGCAGCAGGGGGAATTTGTCAATTGAGGAATTGAACGGATACCAGTTAAACTTTATCAGTACAGTGCACGGATACATCTTAGTAAAATACATCTTACATTTCTATTTTACTCTCTTTAAAATTGAACTCTACTTTTGTTAAATAAATTTTTTTAAAATTTTTTTTTAATTTAATAAATTTATATCTCACTAATTGATTTATATCACATTTACTAATGAGTCTCACGATCTTTTATATTAATCAAGTATAATTTTGTAGGTTAATTAAAATCAATCATTTTTTAAAATTTGTAACAAAATTCAAAATGTCAATATTTAATTTCACATGTATGAAATAATATATAACATTTTTTATTACATATACTCCATTTCGAATTGAATATTTACATCTCATTAAATTATAAAAATTATGAAGTGACTTTGACTTTAAACAAATTATATATTTATCTTTATTATTAATTAAGTTAATAGTATGGACAATTAGTTAGTAAATGTAATTCCATTAAATTAAAAAAATTATTATTGAAACTTTAAATGAAAAATATATTTATTTTTAAAAAATAAATATTTATTTCAAAATATTTTAAAATAAAAATATAGATAGTCAATACAAATAAAATATTATTTAAAAGAAAAATGTATTTTAACGTGCAATCATATTATATTAATGCACTATTGTAATGTTTTTGTAACCTTCTGTCTTCGTTTTTAGTAGCGCATTTTAAAAAATAAAAATAAATTTGTAATTATATTCCGTTACTATTTCTGCGCTTAGTATTATATAAATATATATATATATATAGATATATATATAATTCTTTCCATTTCTAAACAAAAGTCCTTTTAACCTTTTAAACATACGATTAAAACTATTAAATGTGATATTTTAAATTTAATTTTCTTTCTTCAACTTATTATTATACTTTTTACCATTTTTTAAAAGTAAGAAATATTAAAAATAAAGTTAGATTGATTGAAAAATAGTGCTCCATCCTTTTGAAATTAAATATTAATTTTGATAAAAATTAAGAAAGATAATTGACTTTAATTAACTTATAAAATTATTCTTAATATGAGTATAATGAATTTTGAAAGTCATGAATGAACGGAATGTAATTCCCTTAATTTAAGATATTGAGTTATAGAGATCATTTGTTAGTATGATATACATATTTTAAATAAATATGATTATTAATAAAATTTTAAATAAAAAATATATTTATTTAAAAAAATTAAATTTCAAACAAATTAAAATAAAAATATAAATATTCAATTTAGTTTATTTAAACTAAGAAATATATACTATTAAGCTATGTCGGCACAGAGTGCGCACTTGGCCCATGCCCCTAACATATGTCTTAATACCAAAATATGTTAGGTTCACTTAATTTAATAAAAAAATATCTAGTTTTTTTTTGAAATTTATAAATTTCAAAAAAAAAATACTAAATTTTTTATATACTTTCTTCTACAATTAGTGTGTGTACATATATAAGATGGATTACAAAAATTTAGTGTATAATTGTTTTTTAAAGATGGACTATCAAAAAGGAATATTTCCACATTTTTATATATATAAAAATGTATTGTGACACTAAAGCAGTTTTTTTTCTGAAAATTTTATAGAATTTCTTCTACAATTAGTGTATATATATATATATATATATATATAAAGATGGATGACAAAAAATTTAGTGTAGAAATATTTTTATAAGATGGATTATCAAAATAAAATTACTTATAGTAACTTTGTTTATTTATTTTTTGTAAGTTGGACTTTAAAACAAGAAAAGAGAATGACACTAACATCTTTTATTTTTTGGCCTCTTGTTTCATTTTTTTTTTAAATCATGTTAAAAAAATTATATAAAAGTCTTTGTAAGTTGGACTTTAAAACAAGAAAAGAGAATGACACGTAACATCTTTTATTTTTTGGCCTCTTGTTTCAATTTTTTAAAATCATGTTAAAAAAATTATATAAAAGTCATAGTGATAATAGGGGATGTATTATTTTTTAAAATCAATTTGAAAAAATGATAAAAAAATTTAATAAAAATAATGAAATATTATATTCAAATAGAATTAAATTTATTGATTTGAAAAATGACTAAAACGAATAAAAAATATTATATATATATATATATATACATACACACATGTGCAGTCTCTCTATATATAAAAATTTTTATTTGACAAAATATCAATCATTTTTAAAGAGAGAATCATCATTTCAAGATTCTTCACTTATTCAAATAAAAACTTATTATTATTATTATTATTCTTATAATTCAATTTATATATTTCAAAATTATTACCATTTACTATCCATCAATGCATTAACAAAAATATATAAATGAAATGAAGATATTACAATTTCTAATATTGAAAAAAAGTCCGAAAATATTAGATTGTTAATTAAAGTTAATGTCCAACTAATTAGTAATTTTCACAAATGTCAACTGATTTAGATAAAAATAGTTTTGTAAAAAAATTGAGAAATAAGAAATTAAGAGTATGTTTCAGAGGTAAATTTTATATTTATTGATGTGCTTAGATTTTAATATGAACATTTTTTTTAGTTGACGGAGAAGAATTTTGTTGGATATATATATTAAGGGCAGGACAAAAAACAATATTTTTCCGCATGTACGGGTTGAAGAATATCACCGACTGGCCCGCCCATTATGCCATCCCTTTATTTATTATGTGGCACTAATCTAATCCAATTGCATTAAATGCGTTCAGTCCCAATTTAAGCAGAACGAAATCTAAGTAACGGCTTATCTTGTTTGGTCTTCCCCGTGAGGAAATGGCTCTCTGCTTTTCTTCCTGCTCTTCACTCAGCCTACAGCGTCAAAATGGTTGGCTCTCTCTCTCTCTCTCTCAAGAGAAAAGGAGTGTGGGGTTGTGAGTTTGTAGTTTGTATTAGTATTGAGTTTGTAGTTTGTATTAGTATTGCTTTGTTTCTTTCGTCACAGATCATCTGAACGTAAGCAAACAAAATGGACTTGAAAAGGTGAAAGACCTAATAACAAGAACTGGGATTCCTTCAATTATTACTGCTCCTCACGAGTCTCTTCAAAAAGGCAACTGGGTCAAGCTCATCTGTGGCGCTAGCTTCGAGGATGCAGTTGATGTCAGGAATCTTTCTTTGGTTTATACTCTTTCTGGGGGTAAGAACTGACAATTCTTTAAACCAGTGTTTCTTTCTGTTCAAAATTTAATCTTTTCTTTTTCTATTGCGTGTTTCTGTGTTCTTTAGCATAAAAAAGTTAACTTTTTTCCTGTATGATTGAAATGTCTAGTTGATTGCATTGACTGTGCTGCGGAAGCATCGGTAGTGAGTGCTGTAAATGAAGGGATTGAAGCTGCTCGAGCTATTGTACCCGTTCGGAGACCATGGGTTATGATCAGTGTAAATGACGATGAAGATCTTCATTTCCGTAAAGCCGGTATGATATGGTAGTTGTTGAAATTCTGGGACGTGATTACTTCTTTATATGCAGGAAATATGTGAAATTATGTTGAGGATAGAAGTTACCCCTTTTGAGTTTTCATCATCAGTTGAAAAGTTCATCTATAGTCAAGAATTAGAAACCATGATAGAATAATTTTTTCTATTGTTAGAGCACTTCACCAATTTAAGAGTGATAATAACAACTTTAAATTATAAGGGAAAACCAAGTACTCCCTGGAGAAAATTTTGAATGTGAAATTGGTATGGAATTAGTGAGTAGCTTGTTCTTTTTCTTTTCTTTTTTTATGGAAAGAGAGTAGCTTGTTCTGTTAGGTAGTATTTCTGAAAATTTGTAGTGAACTAAATAATAAGAATGGTTTGTTTCCACCTTAACAGAATTTGATCCCGATGATTGTCCACTTGATTGTTCAAGACCATGTGAAACTGTTTGTCCTGCTAATGCAATAAGAAGAGAAATTGCACCTGGTGTATTCAAGGTTCTTTCACAACTCCTGAATTAATTCAGGTAGCTACTTTAAATCCTTGACTACAGTTACTAGTTATGTCAGGGCGGGGTGCTGGCCGAACGATGCTATGGCTGTGGCCGCTGCTTTCCTGTTTGTCCATATGATAAAATAAGTGAGTCCATCAACTGCAATTGTTACCTTCCCTCATCAGCATACAGAGTTTGTGAATACAACATTTTATAGTTTTGAGTCAGCACTTACTCTCCTATCTGCTATAAAACCCAATTTTTGTGGTACCACAATAATAAGAAAATGATTGATTGGTTTAGGAGAAAACACTTTTGTACGAGATGTAACTACGACAGCTGAACTACTTAAGCGAGATGATATTGATGCCATAGAGATTCATACAAGTGGAAGGTAAACTTAGTGATAGTAGTGACAGTTTGTGTGTGTGCATTTGTATATTTAGATATCAGGAAAATAATTTTCCTAGTTTCTCATTTTTGTTCGCAGGCAGTCTATTGCATTTGAAGAACTTTGGAATGGTTTGGGAAATTCAATTAAGCATATGAGACTAGTCGCAGTATGGAAACTTTTTTTTGCTTATCTCATCATATGTGAGCCACTGAATCAATATTATTTAACCTCTTCATGAATTACAGGTTAGCATGCCTGACTTGAAGGATGTAACCGTAGCTGCAATGAACACTTTGTATTCTACAATGGAAAGCAAGCTATCTTGCATCAATTTATGGCAGGTCCAAGCCATAAACTGAATATTAATTTATGCCTGTAATTTGTGCTTTGAATTTTGTCCAATTTTGCTATTGATTTCCTTTTTAACAATTTGTGTTTTCGATAAATAACTAAAGTTGGATGGACGTCCGATGAGTGGAGATATTGGGCGAGGAGCCACAAGAGAAGCAATCACTTTTGCTTTGCGTTTGGTCTCTGCTAGAGGAAAACCCAAAGGTTTTGCTTTATTTCAGAGGCAAATCCATCTTGAAATAAGATAATTTGTGTTAGCCAAATCCCAGCTCAATTATGTTGCAATTTTTTCTTGCATCATAGGATTTCTTCAGTTAGCTGGTGGAACCAATGTCCACACAGTAAATGGGCTGAAAGAGGAGAAATTATTCCAAACCACCTCCATATCTGGTATCATACTTCACCCTTTAACGCTGAACATCTTGTTTGGGGTTTGCTCTCCTGTTTCCTGTTTACTGTTTCACACAAAAAGGAATCCCTCTCCCTTCAGAGATTTTGGAAAATGAAAGAGCACCTTCATTATCAACTGGTTCGCGTATTGCTTTGATTGGTGGAATAGCTTTTGGAGGCTATGCTCGAAAGGTCAGTTAGTTTTCCCATCTCTTTTTGTGGGATACTACAATTAAAGCTTTCAGTCTTGTAATTTATCCCAAGTTTCTTTCTTTGGTGAAATATCAATATCAAGTTTAGTCTCTTTTGCTTCAAATGCGACATTCTTTAGTTCTTTTTCCATTTCAGGTAGTTGGAAGGGTTTTGACATCTATGCAATCCCAGTATGGGCATGCCTGCATTGAGGATCATCCTGAGCATCTACTGAGAGCGCTTGTGGAATCGCTTACTTTGGTTGGAACTGTTAAAGGCTATAGCCACTAACATAACATGATTCCCTTCAAGATTATCCCATGCGATTTCTGAAGGCACTCGAGGAGTTGCTTGCATTGATTGGAACTGTTAAAAGGGCTCAGCAGCTGGTGATGTAAATGAGAACTCCAGGCTATAGTAGATAGTTGATACTTTATGGTTTCCTATGGCAAGATCATTGAGGAATGAATACTAGGACAACAATTAACTGTATTCAAATTTCAGCTGTTCTAGTATCAGATAATGAACATGATTCAGGTTTTAACAAATTCAATTAATCATTGATCACGATTCTTTAGTTCATAGGTTAAAATATGAGATTTAGCCCCCGTGTCAAATCAAAGATCTAAGTTTCGAGCAATAACTCTTTTACAAATAGACAACCTGTTTTGACTGTCAAACTTACCAATGAGTTTTCTGGACTAAGAACAGTTTTACCCTTCTCATGAGAACGAAAAATTTTGGACTTGAGCTTCATGGGTTTGCCAAGCCAAGGAAGACTTTTTATTATTATTATTATTATTGAAACTAGATATAATACCTCATCCATTATGATATTTTATACACTGTGTGACAACAGAATGACTTCTACCGTGGATATATTGGAGCCAAAGGTTGAAATATCTGGTAAGAGTCAAGATCATCACACTCCTTATTCAGTTGGTACTTTTTCGAATGGCAAAACCTTTTTTTTTTAATCAATTTTTTTGGAAGGAAAAGGAAGAAGACAAAGGCAGGAAAAGGAAAAAGGAACTTTAGCCCGAAAGTTTCAAATCTTACGATCAAGATAAGTTATTTTAATCAAACAGCCAAACTTTATTGCATTACTTAATCAATTTAAAATATAATTTTCTCTTTAAAAAAGTCATAGTGAATAATACCTTATGCAAAATACATTGATTGATTTTTTTTCTTACAAAAAAAAAAAAAAAACAGTCCAACGAAATAAATGAATAAATAAACACCATTAGCATTGATGTTTATTGTTCATGCAATGGGACTAAAGTGCGTTTGGGGGTCAATATTAGCATTCTCCCCCCACCAACTCACTGGTGATGTGATTCTAATTTCTATGCTAAGTGAGAAAGTTGGAAAAATCTCATTGCATCAATTGTTTAATTGGGTTTTCTTTCTTTTTTCTTTTTCCTTTCAAATAGAGACTTGATGGGGATGTAAATTAAACTTAGAATATTCTGATTTTAAGTCGAGCACGGAGCACCAGCATATATATATATATATATATATATATATATATATATAGAGAGAGAGAGAGAGAGAGAGAGAGAGATGAAGAAAAACCAAGATGCTGTTTCTCTTCTGTCCCAAAATTTGGTATCTGGTGCTAACATGCCATAATAAAACAGTACATAGATTGAAGACTTTTTTATAACATTTCTTTTAAGAAAAAAATATAGTTGCCTAAGACTTTAGGATACTAGTGGAATTTATTTTCAAAGTATTTTATCAATACACAATACAAGAAAACTATAGTATAGAAAAAAGCTTCCTAGAATCCACAAATTCCATAAGACTGGTCCAATCTATCTCCAAGTCAATAAGTCAATCATGGGATGCTGTATTTAATTCAATACTCAGTCTTGTAGTTGTAGTATAAAAATCATCTTGACTGCTGATACTTTTGCTAATGCCTAATGCATACAAGAAAACCAGGAAGCTGTCCTTTTCTGCTCAACAACACCAACACAACTTGTAATATTTGTGGTAATTTTACCTTTTTTTCCTTGTTTATAAGTTATTACATAATTAAATTTATTTAATGTGTATTCTTATGTAACAATTGTAGTTTCCTTTTAAGTGCTGATTATAACGCTTGAATGAGACTTTATTGTTTTTGTCCATGTGCATGCATCTCTCTCCCTTGGCATGATTAAGTAGACTAAGCCCATGCTTAGATTTTCTTGGATTTTTCCAAAATCAATTAATTGGCTTAATTTGAAATGTAAAAGCAATAGATTTAAGGTTGCCATTGCTTGGGAGTCTGCTGCTGCAATTTCATGATTGGACTTTTGAGTTACAAAATGATCAAGAAAGTGGGTTTCTCTTTTTTCCAGTGGTATATGGATGTTATAAGAAATCTTCAAAGAAGCCATGTCTGACTTAGCTTTATGTTTCTTCTTTATTTTAAATGGACAGAATGCTTGCTCAAGGACATGAATTTTGCCACCTCTTTGTTGAAACTTTAGGTTAAAATGTTATAAATCAAATGGTATAAATCATTACTTATATAACTACTCAGAATAGTCGACTACTTCAAAGAATGCATTTATGAAATTATTGTGAGAACGCAGTTGCTCCCTCCTTCTTTGAGTCTCAACTACTACCAAATTAGTACAATGACTCTTAGACAATTAATTACTTTCATAATAGAATTATATTTTCTTGTCAATGATTTTAAGGGTATTTATAAAAAAAAAAAAAATTTATCTAGAATAAGGTTAACATTTATAAGTCGAATATTTGCAACGTGTAGCACATTCTACTCGTAAATTCAATTATTGAAGTCTGAATAAGACTGAAAATGAGGAAAACGAAAACCAGAAAAAGCAGACAATGGCTGCAGCTGCTTTCAATGTTTTTGTAGTTTGTGTTTTCAAAGGACACATCACTTTAACAGATGTACAAGAAACGTTGTTTTTCTCTTTAATCAATCACTAATGCTTTGAATTAAGGTACGTTAATCATAAATTTGATGAAATATATTATTATTTGAAAATTATATCATTTCATTTCTTTTTTTTATAACCAGAAAGACCATAGTTGTTATATATGAAAGATTTTTATTTTTTATAATAGTAATTTATAAATTTTATATAATACTCTTTGTCTCAAAATATAAGAAATTTTGAATAAATTTTGTTTCAAAATATTAAAATATTTTGAAACTTTTTAGAGTTATTTTGTATATATTTTTTTAATATTATATTTTATCTTAAATGAAAAAAGATAAAATAAATAATTTAATTACATATTTGTAAGAAAGAACATAATATAATAAATATTTTAAAAAGTTATAATATTTTTTAATATCTATAAAATATTTAAAATATTTTATATTTTAAAATGAAAAAGTAAAATATAAGTTTGTGGGACGTATTCATAAAATACATTATTTTACTGCATGATAAGACGCGCGAAGGGAAAATTTACCATTTGAAGTTTATACATTTAATAGTCCAATGTTTATTGCGTACAGAGACAAAAACTTGAAAAGGCGAGCATATGTTCTTTAAATATATATTTTTTTAAACAATATACTTTTTTAGATATATGATTTAAAAGATTGAATGTATTTATGGATCAGATGTTTCATTATTACTTCTTTCGACATTTTTTTTATAAAATATTTTAGATAATTTTATATAAATTAATAAATTATTTTATTTTGTAATATACTTTTATTTAGTTTAATTTTTTTTGAAAAATAAAATATTTATTATATTTTTTTAATAAAATAAGAATAAAATTAAAAATAATTTATATAATAATAATATAAAATAACAAAATATTTTATAATAAGAGATAAAAAAAATTATTTAATGTATTTTATAAAAAAGAACGGATGAACATCTTTGTTTTTCTCTCATTAATGCTTCTCAACCCCCTCCCTCCCCTTTTTTTCAATCAACCATCTAATCTTAGTTGTTGAAACACGTTGGGCAATGGCGCGGGAGGGCTGTAAGTCTCTCTTTTTTAAATTAAAAATAATAATAATAAAGAAATAAACAATTCATTTAATATTGAGCTATACCTAATATTTTTCTTTATCCTCTTTTCCATTCTTTGCCTTGGCGCCCTCTCCTTTTTTTTTTCCTTTTTTTTTTATAAAAATAAGATATATACACCTTTGGTTCGGAATGTCTATGCATTTTCATTTTTTTTAAAAGAACTATACATTTTTCATATTTGAAATATTTAGAATTAAATGTTTAATAACTTAAAATAAATATATTTTTATTTTAATCTAATGCACTAATATGTTGTCATAAAATAGCAAATACTAGTTTTTTATAATATTTGGCATAAAACTAAAGTTATTTTATCCAAGTAAATTTTTAACAATAAAAATATTTAATTTTATCAATGTAAATATTTTAATATAAATATATAATATCTAACAACTCTTTGTTATGCTAACGATATTGGCATTTTTTCATAAAAAAACATGCATGCCAACCTCGTGATAATTGGAAAATAAATGCTTAAATGAAAACATTTTGTGGTAAATGGTAATGCATTAAAAAAATAAAAAATAAAAAATAAAAAATCTTAAATAATAGTCATATATATTTTTAAAAAAATTATATTATTCTAAAAGTTATACTACACAATGTAGATAGTAGATATCATATAACTTATTAATGCATGCTATTCGTGAATACTTCCAAATAAAGATTTGTAACTTAAAAGAGCTTTTTTTTTTAAAAAAAAACACAAGTCCACCAAAAAAGGAAAAATCAAAGGGCAAATATTTAAAGGAGGAGGAAAAAGAAAAACTAAATATATCACAAGGCAAATACTACATAATTCACCAGTGAAAAAGTCTTTCCTACACGTGTTTTTGAATATATGTCTGCATATATTTATCCTCTTAAAAAGCACTTGATGACATGAATTCATAAAAATTTAAAAAAAGAAAAAGGAAAAAAGCAATGACACCTCTTTTTTTTTTTTTTTTTGAAAGGATGATGCAATGATATCTAATATTCCAAACTTACAAAATTATATTTAAAGCTTTAAATTTTTTATTATTATGCCAAACATGCAAAATTTTATTAAAAGGTTTAAATATTTGACATTTATTGCCCTTGGCACAACATCCACATAGTTCATGAAATCCGAAATTATATACATTAACAAAGAAAATTTATCATTCATTAATTGCCATTTTAGTAGTAGTCCATTACCAAAATTTTGGTCAAAACTCATATGAGAGGACTTTGAATTTCCCTTTCATTAATGGCCATTTTAGTGGTTGATGCCCAAATATTTTGGTAAAAAAACCCATATCCTAACCAAAGATTCCTATAATCTTGTGCATACCCGTGATCTGATGGCATTCCAAATGCTGAAATACAAGTGCTATTATCAAATATCAATCCTATTTATGATGCTTGGATCAAACACTTTTAGGATCAATAAAAATGTACCTAATTTAATTTTTATTGAGTATCCTCATTGTGGATACTTATGATAGAAGATGAGTAAAATTTAAGATTTTTTTACTAACATCTTTAATTATTTAGTTATTAATAATAACTTTCTTTATCCGACATTTATATTATTTTAAAGAAAGTTTTGAAACTAATATTAGCAATTTGATAACACATTTTCGACCAATATTGAATAGGAAAATATTAATAGCAATCCCATTTTGCAAGTATGCCAACCATCCGATCCACCTACTCCAGCCCACCCCGCTACCAGCCACCCATAAGACCACTCTCTCTTTTATAGTAAAACTTGAACAACTTCGAATCAGAGTCGTGAACTAACAACCATTGTCCACGTGACCATCTCCATTTTGGTAGATGCTCTGTCCTTATAGGTTTACTGCTAAATTTTTCTAAAATTCAGAATTCTATATATATAAAAATATTTGGAATTTTTTTTTCAATAGCCCACCATTCGTGATTTGTCCCTTTATAAATCCCACCGTTTGCACTTGGTTCTCAATTCACTGGTAGCATTTGATCTCTGACTGTGGCTTGTCCTGCAGAAGTAGAATCAAACAGGTAAAAAAGCCTTCAAATTTCAATGCACTAGTACGTAATAATTCAACCCTTTTCAGCATTTTCTGAGTTTGTTCAGGTGAAGGGCTTAATTTTAAAAGAATTTGGATATGTTGGGTTGATCTTTTTTTTTTTCTCTCTTGTTTTTTGAGAAAAAAGATGCTTCTTGATTCCAGTCTGTGTCTTGTTTTATGGGATTTCATGTATTCTTGGATATGTCTGGTTGAGCGTGTTTTTCGATGTTTCCGAGGAAATTGGTATTCGGTTTCTTGATGCTTCAGTTTGTTGTCCTAGTTAAGGTTTTGAACCATTTAACAGTCTGTTGCAAATTGATCTCTCTACTTTAACTGACACTTGAATAAAGTTAGTTGCTTTTTTATGTGCATTTTGCTGATCTGAATCATTAATTACAAGGATCTGAAATTTAATTCCGTAAGTTTCTTCTTTTGATTTAAAGTGATCATATCTGCATTACTGTTTTGTTTCGTGATCGAACCTTTTATATATGATTATCATGGATCTACATCAAGACATTTATGCTTCTTTGATTTCTTTTCCTTTTTGGGGTTTGCATTTAGGATGTTTAAGATGCTATAGGAGCTTTATGTGATTTAATTGAAGTTTCAATTAGGGACAATAAATAATTATATATTTATAGGTAATAGAAATACCAAAAATGTGATTTACTAATTCAACAGTTTGAATGTGTTGTGTCTGATTGTCTTGGCTTGTGTGGTGTTTAGATACGTTAGGTTGGTGTTTCATAGTGTAATAAAAGATCCGCAGAGATCTAGCATAGCTGAAAATGAGTTTTTCTTTGCTGACATTAGGAGCTTCATAGAAGGAAGATGTTCAAGAGTTAAAGTGTTAATAGTTTTGTTCTAAGTTCTTTGCTTTTGTTTGGATCAGTTACCAAGAGTTGGAAAGGGCTAGTCATTTTGCTGTGCTTTTTTACTTGTAAAATAGAATAAGGGATTACGCCCATCCTCTGCATCTTGTTAACACTTCATTTATTGTTTGAATATGACTCTGACAGTCCAGTTGATTGATTGTTTGTTCTAAGAAAGATCTCTGATGATTGAAACAGAAGGGTATCTGAGCCAACACCATGGCTACTGGACAGCTTTTCTCCAAGACTACACAAGCATTGTTCTACAATTACAAGCAGCTCCCAATCCAACGGATGCTTGATTTTGACTTCCTTTGTGGTGTGTATACCATTTATCACTATCTTTAATAACACTTCACAGGAACATAATCTTTTTCACCTATATCATCGTTGGTCAGAGTTCATCAAATGTGTTTCCTTCGTTTACTTATAGGAAGGGAAACACCTTCTGTTGCTGGTATCATAAATCCTGGTTCAGAAGGATTCCAGAAACTCTTCTTTGGCCAGGAGGAAATTGCAATCCCTGTACACTCTGCGTGGGTCCCCCTTTTCTTCTTTTTATGTTGCATTTATACTTTGCATATTTTACATGAGGTTTGCTCGTTTCAAGTATGATAAAAATGCCTTTTCTTCTTTTATATGACCCCTTGGACATGATGGAAACCATGTAGTCCACGCTGTCATGTTGGAAATATATGCTTGTTTATCATGAAGCGTAAACAATTTTGTGATAGCACATTATTGCACATATTATGTTTATGTTTATGTTTCTAGCTTTTAATGTCTTAATCATTATAGAAGTCTCTATAAACAACTATATACATCATTGGATGAATTATATGGAATTGAATGTTTAGGTCAGTTCCTGATGTAGGTTCAAGCTGATATTCCTCCTTTCTTAAGTGAGGATTTGACTTGTCTTTGTTGAGATCCTGATTATCTGATCCTTTCTTTGACTTTCTTTTTCTCCAGTATTGAAGCTGCTTGTGCTGCTCATCCTACAGCTGATGTTTTCATAAATTTTGCATCATTTAGAAGGTTTGTTTTCCAAATATTTTATGTTCGACAATCTGAGGCTTGAATCTCTTTTACACATATTGATTGTAGCACCAATATTATTGCAGTGCTGCTGCTTCATCAATGGCTGCCCTTAAGCAGCCAACCATTAAAGTTGTGGCTATTATAGCTGAAGGTGTTCCTGAGTCAGACACCAAGCAGTTGATTGCTTATGCTCGGGCAAACAATAAGGTAAGGTGCATATTAACATTTAGTGGAGTTAGAATTTACATGTAACCAGATGTATCTGATTATAGCGGACAACTTGTTTCAGGTGGTTATTGGCCCAGCTACTGTTGGAGGTATCCAAGCTGGAGCTTTTAAGATTGGTGATACGGCTGGAACAATTGACAATATCATCCACTGCAAGCTGTACAGACCTGGATCTGTTGGCTTTGTCTCCAAATCAGTGCGTAACCTCTCAGAAATTTCTCTACTTTTGTTAAGGTTTTCTTTAATCATGTTATATTCACATCAAAATAGGCTAATTGCTATTATGTTTCTTACATTGATCCTCATGTCATTTCACATTTTATGACATTCTTGCATCAGATAGGTCAAAATCTTGTGTGCATGAATGGCAACTTCCCCATCATTGGGATATAAAATGCTTGAGTAGTACTAGAATATCTTTATGCCTTTTAGACTAACAATATTTCTTTCAAAATTACAGGGTGGTATGTCAAATGAATTATATAATACAATTGCTCGTGTCACAGATGGAATTTATGAAGGTAATTTGAATACCTTAAGAAATTATAAATTTGATTTCTGGAACTGTCTTTTCATTTCAGAATTGTGTATTGACTGTAGTATAAATTGCTTCTTCTATAGGTATTGCTATTGGAGGAGATGTGTTTCCTGGCTCTACCCTCTCTGATCATGTTTTGCGGTTTAATAACATCCCTCAGGTAAATTGCCATCCTTCATGTTTCCAAGTAGTCCTGTTGAAAGGCAGAGTTAACTCTGTTGGGGGTTATCTTTTTCTGAGAGGTTGGCTGCAAAACTTGTACTTTGAAGTTCTTGCCTTTGAATCCCTCTATAATTCCTGTTCTAAAGCTGTCAGCATATTTGTGTGCATTTTTTAAGTTCTTGGCCATGAAATGTCTCTCAGTCTGACCTGAAAAGTATATAGGTAGTTTGAATGTGTGTGGTTACTAATAATTTAGGCAGGAATCACGACTTACTATGACTATCAATTCTGAAAGTTTTTGCTGTCTGAGGTAAAAGTGATACCTTCAGCTTCAAAATGTTCTATACTGAATCTGGCTTAGCTTCAACTGAACTTTTCAACAGCACTGGATTCTGCTGGAATTGATGCTTTTGGACACCCAAAAACCATTTTGCATTCGATTGGACCTATTCATTCTTTACCTAAGCTGATGAATTTCCCTTTTTCTTGTTCTGGTTTATTCACTTCAGATGTTTCTTATTCCTGAGTTTCTTTTTGGACTTAGGTAAAAATGATGGTTGTTCTTGGTGAACTTGGTGGGAGAGATGAATATTCCCTGGTTGAGGCCCTCAAACAGGGTAAGATCAACAAGCCTGTGGTTGCTTGGGTTAGTGGTACCTGCGCAAGGCTTTTCAAGTCTGAAGTACAATTTGGACATGCGGTAAGCTTTTGAATTTGAATACCTTCTTTTGTTCTATAGGCATATAAACTTTCTTATAGCCACTTTGTGTTGCTTTCTTAGTTTCTTGATTTGGTGTTGATCATGTCTATGCTTTGAATCACTACTATAGCACATGAGTAACTGAGTTTGTCTTATAACAAACACCAGGGTGCAAAGAGTGGTGGTGAGATGGAGTCTGCACAGGCAAAAAATCAAGCATTAAGGGATGCTGGTGCCGCTGTACCCACTTCATTTGAAGCATTTGAGAGTGTTATCAAAGAAACTTTTGAGAATTTGGTAAGCATTCAAAAAATTACTCAACGTTTTCTGTATATGCATCACCTTTTTCCTCTAGCAGTAGTTGAACTGACAGTACATGATTATTCTGATAGGCCGGTGAAGGAAAAATAAGTCCTGTAAAGGAAGTGAAACCTCCACAAATTCCTGAGGATCTTAACACAGCAATTAAGAGTGGAAAAGTTCGTGCTCCTACTCATATAATTTCTACTATCTCTGACGATAGAGGTGTGAAATGAATCTTGTCTATTTTGTGCTACAAATACTGGTGGAAATCCAAATTACTGGTTTGATATCCATTGTATTTAACAGGTGAGGAACCATGCTATGCTGGAGTTCCCATGTCCTCCATTATTGAACAGGGATTGGGTGTCGGTGATGTTATTTCATTGCTGTGGTTTAAACGCAGTCTTCCCCGGTACTGCACACGTTTTATTGAGGTTGGATATTACTTGATTTGTCAAGTTCCTTTTTCTTTAATAACTGGAAACTTCCATACTTTGAAATGCATCGACCTTGCATTGTTCCATCTCACTTACATGTGTTCTCCTTATTGGTGATGTTGTGGATTTGAACCAGATCTGCATCATGTTGTGTGCTGACCATGGTCCCTGTGTATCTGGTGCTCACAACACCATTGTAACTGCCAGAGCTGGAAAAGACCTGGTTTCCAGTCTTGTTACAGGTACATTATTACTTGTTGATTCCTTTTTTATGTAATAGAAAGTGGAACTCTCTGAACTTCCAGTAAATTGGATGGTTCTCTGACTTGGATTTAAGATCAAGGAGATCATTGAAGAATACTTTCTGAAACAGGTTTGTTGACAATTGGTCCCCGATTTGGTGGGGCTATTGATGATGCTGCCCGGTACTTTAAGGATGCTTATGACAGGGTGAGGAGGTTTCTTGATTAGCTAATAAAAAACTTTATTCTCCCTTGCAATTCGGGATGCTGATGTTTGGTTTCAATGTGTTATCTTCAGGGTCTTACACCTTATGAATTTGTGGAAAGCATGAAAAAGAAAGGCATTAGGGTGCCAGGAATTGGACACAGGTTAGAAGGTTTTATATTTACTGGTTTTTTTGTATAAACTGAAGATTTTCTTGGATATAAAATATTGATGTTAGATTTTTCTTTGGTGTTTGAATTAAATCCACTATGAATCATAAACTTGCTGCTACCTGTTCAAATATTAATATGGGCAACCTGTATTTTTTTTGTACGGAAAAGGATCAAGAGAGGAGACAACAGAGATAAGAGAGTAGAACTGCTACAACTTTATGCACGTGAGAATTTTCCGTCAGTGAAATACATGGAATATGCAGTCCAGGTTGAAACCTATACACTTTCAAAAGCAAACAACCTTGTCCTTAATGTCGATGGTGCCATTGGTTCCTTATTCTTGGATCTGCTGGCTGGGAGTGGAATGTTCACCAAGCCAGAAATTGATGAGATTGTTGAGATCGGTTACCTGAATGGACTCTTTGTTTTGGCTCGTTCCATTGGTCTCATCGGGTGAGTGGATTGTGATTCAAACATTCTTTTTCATAAGATTGTGCATATCTTCCTCAAGTCATTTTCTGTAACCATTCCACCTCTGATTCACATATGCTTTTAAATTTTCAGGCATACCTTTGACCAGAAGAGGCTGAAGCAGCCACTATACCGTCACCCATGGGAAGATGTTCTCTACACCAAGTGAAGAGCTTCCAGACAGTAACAGCATTGTTGCTGCTTGCTTCTCTTCTATCATTTCATTCAAAATTTTCAATTATCAAACTGTTGTGATGATTGTTCAGTCTAGTCTAGAGAGTTTGTTCTGCTAAAAGAGCAGGTAGAAGTGCATTGTAAGTCTTTAACCTCAGTTGGCAAACAGGATAAATGATTAGTCATCTTTGTTGAGTCCCAAGACAGAAATAACAAACAATGTTGTTGTATCAGTTCAGATTCTCTCTTTCAGAGAGCATTTTTCATCCTTTTGTGTGATCCCATCCGTTTCATTTTCTCTTGCATATAAGATAATATCTTTTCATCTTTTATCTTACGGCTGATTTACGCCACAAGATGAATAAAAAATATTGTCAACATCTTAGCAGCTAATTTATGCTGCCTTAGCCCGAGTAGATATTCCATTTCCAGGTTGAAATGGCCAAAGGGCAAGTGAAGGCTTGAAGATAAAAACAACAGAAGCATATAACTACAAAATAAGAGAGGTATGGTACTAGCTCAATAATGGTTCTCTGTTCACGTGGAGAGAGTGTGATATGAAAGGGAATAGACGTATCTTGTCACAATACAACATGTCCTTGTGTTTCTTCATTAGGGCATATTATAATTTATTCCCCCCCCCCCCCCCCCCCCCCCCGCCGCCAAAAAAAAGAAAAGAAAAGAAAAAGACTTCACATCCCACAATTCTTTTTAATGTTACTAGTTCAATTTTTTGATAGATTAGTAATGTTTTTGGGAATGACCTTACTTCACTTGCCCTCTCGCACTTGGAAGAGTCCATTTCTTGTTGCTTGAACTGATGTGAAAAGAAGTAGATATGCTTTGGCCATTCTTCATTGGTCATGTTAATATTCTAGATGATCAGTTTGGTCTCGAATTTCAGCTTTACCTCAAATTATCTTTGATAGGAAAGATTGTGATCGGTTACTTGAACGGAAATGATTCATTTGAGATAACAATCTAATATGTAAATTATTGTACTTGTAATCCAAAATAATAAAAACCCACCATTCTAAAAATGATTAGACATAGTAAGTACTATATTGCACTATGTAAAGTTTTGCAAGAATCAAACTTATAATCTCATCATTCAAAGGAACTGAGTGCGGGAGCTGAAAAAAATGGTGTCCTTTATTTTTTATCATTTTTTTGCCACAACCCTTAACAATTTATTTACTTGGTGTCTTGTTTTTAAATCTAAGACACATCCCTTTCCTATCTTCATAGATCGGAGTCTTTCTTTCATTTTCCTTGGAGAAATTTATTTATACAAATCAAATCTGAACCCTTTACTAGTTTTTCATCTCTTCTCTAAGCATTTTATGAAACTTTTCATGAGCTCATGGCTTCTTAAACTGGTGATTATAGTTCAAGATGAATATTAAGTGATATTGTGAGTTGTCAAAAATATAGACGAAGATGATAAAAATAAAATAGTTAGGTACGTTTTCATATTTTTTAGTATTTTACACCTCTTAAAGTTTAAGGAATGGAGTGACATTTTCCTTATTACCATTTGTGTAACTTTTTCTTTATTTCTATTTAATGAAATTTTGTCTAACTCATCCAAAACAAATTGAGTGCCAACTCAACCATTGAATTATTGAGGATAATTGCGGCTTAGGACAAGGGATAAATGCCCACCTGAACAGAAGCAATTTAACCAATTGGAGTTCCTCGTTCCACGTGAAGGAAAGTGTTGTCCTTTGACAACTCTAGATTTTATTGTACAACGAACACCTTTGGTCCCATCTTAAAATATAGTACTTCATTTTGTTTCATAGGGATAATTTGGGCATTTGCAAAAAAATATAAAATAATACAAAATTTAATATTAACTTTTGATAAATATTCTACATCAATCTTTCATTCTCTCTTTCCAAATTAATAATTACTCTTATTATTTCTCCATTTAAATATAAATATAATAATAAATAATATTAAAAAAACACTTAATATAATTTTTTTTAATAAAATGACCCTTAATATAAAACAAAAAAAATAAGTTGTTAGCAAAATTTTTTACACAGTTCAATAAAATATTTTATTTCATAAATTACTTTTATTTATTATATTTTTAAAATAAGAAAGAGAAAATAAAGTTTATCCTAAAAAGTAAAAAATGTAAAGATTTTATTTTGAAAATAAGAATAAAATAAAATAAAATATAAAAATAAATAAATATAATATTAAAAGTTAATAATAAATTATTATAAAATTTTAAATCACCATTTATATTTTATGATAAGAGAAAAATCATTCAATAAATTATACTGGAGAGAGCGACTACTAATTATAAAATAAGAAACAGGAAGAAGAAATAATACACTGTCCCAAAACACAGACATGCCACAAATCAAAGACTTCGCTCCTTGGTTTCTTTTTCTTTTTTTCTTCTCCTCCCTACCCTGGTTTCTATGAAAGATTTGGTTCATGAATTATTTAAAATTATGTAAGTATTGAATAAATCTTATTACCTTAATACCTCTTTCGCTAAATATAAGATATACAATGCTATAAGGAATAAGTATTCTCTCCAAATGTAAAATATGTTTACTATGTTTTAAGGATATTTGATTATTTATTTATAATATTATTCTTATTTATCATTATATTTTTTCTCACTTTTTTTTATATTTTAAAAAGTGACTTTAACTTTTATTTATCTTTTTTTTAAATTTCCAACACAAACGTTTTCTATTCTCATTTATTTATTCTATTTTTCATTCACAAGACAATAGTTTTATTTTTTATTTCTTTTAACATTTTATATTTAGAAACTGACATGAATATATACTATGTGCAAATAATATGAAAATATAAATTATTACACTGTCAAATTTTAAATAACAAGTTTAGAAAAAAAATTAAGTAAATTTAATCTGCACGCGCATATATATATATTAAACTCTAGTTAAGTATAAAACTATTCAAAGGATCAAGTTTCTTGAAAAACAAATTGATCAATCAATTTTAACTTGTAATTCTTAAAGTTTTGATCTTACTTTTATCTGTTTTTATAATTGAGAATGAGATAAATGGACAACTTAAAACTCTTAACCCTAGTAAATCATCAACTTAAATTTTAACCATCAGAACCATTTGAAGATCAAGCTTTTTCAAAACTAGAAATGGATTTGATTCTATCATCCGATTCTTAAAAAAGTCTCAATCTTACTTTTACCGTCCAAATTTTACCTTTATAATTGAGAATAAAATAAATTGACTGGCTTATAGCATGTTTAAGAGAAATAAATAAAATAGGGAAATAAAGGATAGAATAAAACAATTACAATTTTTTGGGAGCTTAAAGTAATATTTTAATCTCCGAAACTAATCAGAAACGCAAAATTGTTGCACTCCTCCAAATAAAACAGCAATCTTTTGATTTTATCCTCCGTGCGCCTTTTCCTCTTTTGTTTTTATTTATTGTTCTTGAGCGTGTGTGGACTTGGGAGTGATCTCTTCTCCCAATTCTTGTCCATCAAATTGGGTTTCTGCAACCCGTTTTCTTTATAATTTGAAGTAAATCCTAATCTAAAATACATAGAGAAGAGAAAAAGAAGAAAAAGTTGGAGTCTTGCAAGAAATGGATTCAGGAAGCAGAGCATCCCATTCCTCGCATCATCACCATTCTAAAGCCCAAAATCGAGCTCAATCCTCAGGTACAAGTCATAATGTGAATAATAGGGAGTCAGTGAGCAAGGCTGTGGCACAGTACACAGTTGATGCAAGATTACATGCCGTGTTTGAACAGACTGGTGAGTCTGGTAAGTCTTTTGATTATTCACAATCAATTAGGAATACTACACAACAATCTGTTCCTGAGCAGCAAGTCACTGCTTATTTATCGAAAATTCAACGAGGAGGGCATATTCAACCATGTGGTTGCATGATAACCGTAGATGAAGCCTCTTTTCGGGTCATTGGTTATAGTGAAAATGCTCGTGAAATGCTTGGTTTAACTCCACAATCTGTCCCGAGTCTTGAGAGGCCTGAGGTCCTCGCAATTGAGACGGATGTGAGGACCCTTTTCACCCATTCGAGCTCTATGTTGCTGGAGAGGGCGTTTGGGGCAAGAGAAATCACGTTATTGAATCCAATTTGGATTCATTCGAAGAATTCTGGGAAACCCTTTTATGCAATTTTGCATAGGATTGATGTTGGAATTGTGATTGACTTAGAGCCTGCAAGAACAGAAGACCCTGCTCTGTCAATTGCTGGGGCAGTGCAGTCTCAGAAGCTGGCAGTGAGGGCAATTTCACATTTGCAATCCCTCCCTGGTGGGGACATTAAACTTTTGTGTGATACTGTGGTGGAGGGTGTGAGGGAGCTTACTGGGTATGACAGGGTCATGGTGTATAAGTTTCATGAGGATGAACATGGTGAGGTGGTGGCTGAGAGCAAAAGACCAGATTTAGAACCTTATATCGGTCTGCATTATCCTGCCACAGACATTCCTCAGGCATCTAGGTTTTTGTTTAAGCAAAATAGAGTTAGGATGATTGTGGATTGCAATGCTACCCCAGTTCGGGTTATTCAGGATGAATCACTTATGCAGCCTCTTTGTTTAGTTGGTTCGACACTTCGGGCACCTCATGGTTGCCATGCTCAGTACATGGCAAATATGGGTTCAATTGCGTCACTAACTCTGGCTGTTATCATTAACGGAAATGAAGATGATGGTGTTGGGGGATGGAATTCAATGAGACTTTGGGGATTGGTTGTAGGTCACCATACATCTGCACGCTGCATCCCATTTCCACTGCGTTATGCTTGTGAGTTCCTAATGCAAGCCTTCGGGTTGCAGTTGAATATGGAGTTGCATTTGGCAGCGCAACTGGCTGAGAAGCATGTTTTAAGGACACAAACTTTATTGTGTGACATGATCCTCCGAGATTCTCCAACTGGGATTGTTACACAGAGCCCTAGCATTATGGACCTCGTTAAGTGTGATGGTGCTGCACTGTACTACCAACGGAAGTACTATCCACTGGGAGTGACACCCACTGGAGCACAGATAAAGGATATTGTGGAGTGGTTATTGGCTTACCATGGGGACTCAACAGGTTTGAGCACAGACAGTCTGGCTGATGCAGGGTACCCTGGGGCTGCCGCACTCGGTGATGCAGTTTGTGGAATGGCTGTAGCATATATTACTACAAGAGATTTCTTGTTCTGGTTCCGCTCCCACACTGCAAAAGAGATTAAATGGGGTGGTGCAAAGCATCATCCAGAGGACAAGGACGATGGGCAGAGGATGAATCCACGTTCCTCATTTAATGCATTCCTGGAAGTGGTTAAAAGCCGGAGTTTGCCTTGGGAAACTGCTGAAATGGATGCAATTCACTCTTTGCAGCTTATACTGCGTGATTCATTTAAAGATGTTGAGAGAAGCAATTCTAAGGCAGTTGTTCAAACACAGGTTGTTGATCCCGAGTTGCAAGGGATGGATAGTCTCAGTTCTGTTGCTAGAGAAATGGTTAGGTTGATAGAGACAGCAACAGCTCCAATATTTGCCGTAGATGTTGAAGGTGGCATTAATGGATGGAATGCGAAGGTTGCTGAATTGACAGGATTATCAGTTGAAGAAGCAATGGGAAAATCCTTGGTTTATGATCTTATTCATAAAGAATCAGAAGAAACTGCTGAGAAACTTCTTGTTCATGCTTTAAGAGGTAGTCTTCTTTCATCAAGCTGAAATTTTTATGAAGCTGAGTTCTGTTAATCATGCTAATGCATTTTTAATTTTACCCAGGTTTTTCTTTTAAGAAAATTATTTTGGTCTATTTCATTCTCGGATATTGGGGATATGAAGGAAAAATGAAAAAAAGGTTCATGCTTTGAGTGGCAAATGAGGGAACCTTAGAAGCTTCAAAGGAAGGGGAGGGGGGGGGGGAGAAAGCTAATTTTGATTAATGAAGAATTTTTTCAAGGAAATAGTCTCACTAGGAAATCCATGTTTCTGAAAAGTTTTGACACTTTTGCATGCCCTTCAACAGTTTGTTTGGTTTTGTTCAAGTGCTCATGATTCACACTGAAGCCTTGGGTTTTGAGTAAGCTTTGGCAGTTGCATGATTGATGTACTCATTGTTATCAATGATAAATGACAAATAAACTGATGTTAACAGTTGGTTTCACACACATCTTACTTCATGTCTACAAAAGATATCTTGATTAATGATGCCTTCTTACTTTAAATTTTCTGCTAAAGTAATCCTGATGCTGCTGCTCAATAAGGAATCATGATTAAGTAAAATAACTTGCACTGGAGACTGGAGAGCAAACAGAAGAAGAGACTTGGGTTCTCACTTTAGATTGCATCACTGTTCAGTTGCGAATTCCATGCATCTAGTATAAGAATTTGTCCAGCCTGAAGTTGTAGAGAAACATAATGATGTGCAAATCATATGGTGATTCGAAGATCATGGCTTTGATCATATTATAATTGTCATCATGCCATTTTATTGATAATAACACTTTGTTATTTGATGCAGGTGAAGAAGATAAGAATGTGGAGATAAAGTTGAAGACTTTTGGAAGTGAACAACATAAGAAGGCTGTTTTTGTGGTAGTCAATGCGTGCTCTAGCAAGGACTATACCAACAATATAGTTGGAGTTTGCTTTGTAGGTCAGGATGTTACCGGACAGAAAGTGGTAATGGACAAATTCATTCACATCCAAGGTGATTACAAGGCCATTGTTCACAGCCTCAACCCATTGATCCCGCCTATATTTGCTTCAGATGAGAACACCTGTTGCTCTGAATGGAACACTGCAATGGAAAAGCTCACAGGCTGGAGCAGAGAGGAGGCCATTGGAAAGATGCTAGCAGGGGAAATTTTTGGCAGTTGCTGTCGGCTGAAAGGTCCAGATGCCATGACCAAGTTCATGATTGTTTTGCATAATGCCATTGGAGGACAGGACGCTGATAAGTTTCCTTTTTCATTTTTTGACCGGAATGGGAAATACGTGCAAGCTTTATTGTCAGCAAATAAGAGGGTTAATATGGATGGCCAGATTATTGGAGCCTTTTGTTTCTTGCAGATTGCAAGTCCTGAATTGCAGCAAGCTTTGAAACTCCAAAGACAACAGGAAAAGAAATGTTTTTCAAGGATGAAAGAGTTAGCTTACATTTGTCAAGAAATAAAGAATCCGTTAAGTGGTATACGATTTACTAATTCACTCTTGGAAGCTACAGATTTGACAGAAAATCAAAGGCAGTTTCTTGAAACAAGTTCTGCTTGTGAGAGGCAGATGTTGAAGATTATCAGAGATGTTGATTTGGAAATCATTGAGGATGGGTAAATTTCTCTTATTTGTTAGCTGTATAAATGCAGTATCAGTGTAGGTCACATACATAGCATAATATCTCCTTTGCTTTTTTCTTTTGAAGTGAGGATAAAAACTATTGTTGTGCTGTTAAAATAATTGTGAAATTTTCCATCTGATCTAGTTTTTGGTGATTCTTAGATAACTGGATAACATTTCTTGCCATTAGAACTTTACGAATTTTACGTGAAGGTTTGATTTATCTGTAGCTTAACAAGTGTACATTTGGAATAGGAATGCTGCATGTCTTCTGTATATTCAGGCTTTTTATATTATTATTATTTAATAATTGGTTGTTTGCTTATTATCCAGAAATGAGACGACTGTGCTGTGTGACTAATTATCAAATTCCAAAGACTAAGATGACGTTTCTAAGTCGTTATAGGGCCCTGTGTGCATGCATGGTTCTTGTGTTCTTTAGTTAGCAACTGTTGAGTATTAAATTAAGTTAGGCAGCCTAAAATTGCTGCTATGTTTGGCAGCCAAACATGGTTGCTATGAGTGTTGTTTTTTTTCTACATTTGTGTGTTTGTGTAAGCCTATATATATAGCCACTTCTTGTAATCTAAAGTATCAAGCCATTAAATACAATCAACATAATATCAGAGCCTCTTTTCTTGTGGCTTGAACCTTTCATTTGAAGTATTAGAACCTTTTTGGAATTTGTTTCAAGAAGTGTTTCAATTAGAATTTTTAGTCTTTTGTTTTAAGAAGATTTTTCAATCTCAAGCCTCCTCTATATATTCAGCAATACACATCAGTAACATATTTCCAACCCTATGATAAAATCTTCAAATTCCAACTTCTTCAAGTATCTTCAAATTCCAGCTTCTTCAAGTTTCAAGTTCTCGGCTTCTTCAAGCTTCAAGTTCCAGCTTCTTCAATCTAAATTCAGTTTCTATTCTCCATTCTATTTTTATGTCTGTCTTACATCATCATTAGGCGCGCCTCAACCTCTCAGAACATCACCCGAAGTCCGGCGGTCAGAAGCTGTCGCCACGCGCCTCCACGCGCCACTTCACTCTCCGGCGCGTGAGGCTCACGCGCCACCTACAGCGGTCGGAACGTTGCGCTGCTTCTTCCTTGAGCTTCTCCAGATTCTGCTTGATCCATTCCAGGTGTTATTTGTCAGTTTCACCTTTGTTTTTTGAAATGGGTCATATTTGTTCTTTTAGGTATTAAGAACTTTTTGCTGCAATTGTTTCTTATCTCCAATTGGTCTCTATAAGCAATATACGACCTTAGTATTAGGAACAAAATACAAGTTATGGCTGAAGAAAAAATATTGAACCCCATTTCCCAATCTCAATCTGTTCAACCAAAAGTTTATGTGTAAAATTTATCTGGTAATGTTGTTATTACTCATGATAAGTTGATAGGGTCCCAAAATTATCAAGAGTGTTCTTCTGCTGCGAAACTGTTGTTTATGGGAAAAGGGGTAGTTGATCATTTGACTATCAATTCTGAGAAAATTCATTATGAAAGAAATGTGTGGGAAAGAGTTGATGTCCAATTATGCAGTCTTCTATGACAGTCTCTTTCACCTGAGTTAGTTCTTATGTTCCATCCCTTTATGACTTGTGCATCCGTATGGGAACACGCACAATCACTATATACAAATGATATCTCTCGTTTTTATTCCATTATTAGTGAAATGGTGAATATCAAGAAATCAGATATGTCAATGAAAAAATTTTTAGGTAAAATTCAAGGGCTCATGTCAGAATTCAACAAACTCTTGCCCATTGGAGGATTACCGGCAGACCAGCTTGCTCAACGTGACAAGTTTTTTGTTGTCTTCACTCTTGCAAAGCTTGAGTCAGATTATGAATTCTCGGCGAAGAGTGAGGTGCTATACTTATCCATCAAAAGATTCTTAAAAGATTTTGGGGAGATGCTATACTTCACTCTTGCTACCTCATAAACCGAATGACCTCTTCTGTCTTGCAAGGAAAAATTCCACTTCGTGTTTTACTCCCACAAGAACCTCTTCATAAGCTTCCGCTAAGGGTCTTTGGGTGTGTACTAGTTTTGTTCATGACACTACTCTTGGACGAGACAAACTAGATCCCAAAGCAATAAAATGTGTTTTTATTGGATATTCTCGTCTTCAAAAGGGCTTTCGGTGTTATTGTCCTAAGACTCATCGTTTTTACACATCCTTTGATATTACCTTTTTTGAGTCTTCACCCTTCTTTTCTTTAACTACTATTGCCGAGTCCGACTTCACTGGGGCACCCACTGGGACTGCAAAAATACTTCCTATTCCTACCTTCTTTGAGTCATCACCTCATATGGTGCTTGAAGAAGCACTCACTTCACTTCCTCCCGAGTCTTTGCCCCAAATCCAAGAGGAAAGACTTATGTCACCTTTCCCACACATATATCAGCGTCGCATTCGTCAGTTACGTAGTTCACAAGAAGATCATGAACGTACAGTTGATTCATGTCCTATGCCGTCGGATCCTTCTGACTCGGTCCAACATTCACCTATTGCCAACCGCATAAGTACCAGGTCTACTCGAAATCCTTATCCTATCTATAATTTTCTCTCACAAAAACGTCTTTCTACATCCTATTGTGCTTTTATTTCCCATTTGTCTTCTGTTTCTGTCCTTAAGAATGTTCAGGATGCTTTATCTCAACCAGACTAGAGGCAGGCTATGGCTGATGAAATGGAAGCTCTTGATTCTTCAGGAACTTGGGAGTTGGTACCTCTACCTCTTGGCAAAACAGTAGTTGGTTGCAGATGGGTGTATAATGTCAAAGTTGGCCCAGATGGACAAGTGGACATAAAGGTTATACGCAGGTATTTGGTGTTGACTACACTTATACTTTTTCACTCGTGGCCAAAATTGCCTCTGTGCGTATTTTCCTGTCAATGGCAGCCACTCGTCAATGGTCATTGCATCAGTTAGATATCAAGAGTGCCTTCCTACATGGTGACCTGAACGAAGAAGTGTACATGGAACAATCTCCAGGTTTTGTAGCTAAAACATGAAGGAACTTAGTATGTCGCCTTAAGCGCTCTCTCTATGGTTTGAAACAATCCCCCCGTGCTTGATTTGGCAGGTTCAGTGGAGTTGTTCAACAGTTCGGCATGACTCGAAACAAGGTTGATCATTCTGTATTTTACAGACATTTATCAGGAAAAAGTATCTATTTGGTAGTTTATGTTGATGACATTGTTATCACTGGAGATGACACAGAGTGCATAAGTCAACTTAAGGAACATTTATTTCAATACTTTGAGACTAAAGACCTTGAAAATTTAAAGTATTTTCTTAGTATAGAAGTTGCTCAATCACAACAAGGAATTTATGTTTCTCAAAGAAAGTATGCATTGGATATACTTGAAGAAACAAGTATGACAGATTGCAAACCTGTTGACACACCCATGTATCCCAATGTCAAACTTCTTCCAGGACAGGGGGAGCCTTATTTGATCCAGGAAGATACCGAAGGTTAGTTGGCAAGCTACTTTATTTGACAGTCACTCGTCCTGATATCTCATTTGCAATTAGTGTGGTTAGCCAGTTTTTGCAAGCACCATGTGAAAGTCATTGGGAAGCTATAACCAGAATTTTAAAGTATGTTAAAAGGTTTTCAGGTACAAGCTTACCTTATAAGAATCATGGAAATACAGAAATTGTTGGCTATACAGATGCAGATTGGGCTGGCTATTCTTGGGATAGAAGATCAACATCAGGTTATTGTATCTTGTTTGGTGAAAATCTCGTGTCATGAAAAAATAAAAAACAAGATGTGGTAGCTCGTTCAAGTGCAGAAGCTGAATACCGAGCAATGGCTCTTGAGACGTGCAAACTTATTTTGATGAAGCATCTTCTTACGGAGCTTAAGTTCTGTAAACTCAACTCTATAAAATTAGTTTGCGATAATCAAGCTGCTTTGCACATTGCATCTAATCTTGTCTTTCATGAGATGACTAAACATATTGAAGTTGATTGTCACTTCATACATGAAAAGGTTGCTTCTGGAGACATTATTACTACTTTCATTGAATCAAATGACCAACTTGCTGATGTCTTTACTAAATCTTTGAGAGGACCTAGGATTGAATACATTTGTAGCAAGTTTGGAGCATTTGATCTATATGCTTCAATTTGAGGGGGAGTGTTGAGTATTAAATTAAGTTAGGTAGCCTAAAATGGCTGCTATGTTTGGCAGCCAAACATGGCTGCTATGAGTGTTGTTTTTTTTCTACATTTGTGTGTTTGTGTAAGCCTATATATATAGGCACTTCTTGTAATCTAAAGTATCAAGTCATTAAATACAATCAACAGCAACATATGCAAAAACAATCAAGCAGAACTTCCTTTCTAGCTTCCTGTTCCCAAGGATAATTTCTGGAGAAGCTACTCTGTTTCTATCTTTTGCTTATTAGAGTCTCGTATCAGGTGGTCAATGCTGTTATAATTTAATCTGTAATTTAAGGATTTGTGGAGTTCTAATGACTTTATAACCAAATGTTTCATACACTGTGCTGCCCCTAAGTTTGTGGATAGTGCATTAACTAAGCTTTCTTCATCTTTTGGCAGTTCTTTGGAGCTTGAAAAGTCAGAATTCTTAGTCGGAAGTGTAATTGATGCTGTTGTAAGCCAGGTCATGTTATTGTTGAGGGAAAGAGGACTGCAATTGATCCGTGATATTCCGGCAGAAATTAAAACACTAGCAGTCTATGGTGATCAAGTAAGAATTCAGCAAGTCTTGTCAGATTTTTTGTTGAATATGGTGCGTTATGCACCCTCTCCAGAAGGATGGGTGGAAATTCAACTTCGGCCAAGTTTGAAGCAAAGTTCCTCTGGGATAAACATTGTGCACATTGAATTTAGGTATGCTTAGATATATAAACACACTCATATGTGTTTGTGTGTAGGATTACATTGCACGAACTTTAATACTTAAAAGTATGAATCTGGGAAGGAAAAGAAATGAAGAATGCAAACAATACTTTCAACTATCAACTTCACAAGGCACATGATTCACATATTTATCCTAACATGGAATCATATTTGTGTGTTTGAATGTATATACATGTGTATGCCCTGTTGTATTACAGATAGCTAAAGTGGCCTGCTTAACAATCTTGTTTGCACAGTTCATTATGCTCCCTTTGTTTTTGAATAATTGTTGCAATTTAGAGTTTTACACCCCTTAAGAAAGTTCTAACAAGTTATATGATTTTAAAAGAGAAAGACCAAAATATCCCTTTTTAATTATCTCAAAATTAAATATGTAACTAATTTATTTTCTTTCTCTCTCTCCACATAAGTCAAAACTGCTACGATTTTCAAAGTTTTTCCTCTCTCTCATCAATAAAACTCCTTGATACTAGTAGTATTTTGTACTGGTTTTGGTGTGGTCCGTTCTAGTGACAGCATTCATAGGCCCTACTTCTACTCCTCATGGTGAAAGGACAAGTGGAGTTGCTCAGGGTTGGGTTCTGGCTAATTTGGATCTGGCTCCAGCTGATAAATAGAATAATGTGATGATTATATAAGACAAGGGTATAATGGGAAAAAGATAATAAGATAATAATGCTGTGTTGATTTCATAAGGTGACAAGTATTTGAGGGGAAAAAAAATTTCTCACGTAAACTATTTGAAAAACGGAGGGAGTAGACACACCATAAGGTTGGTTATGGGAATTGGATCAAGAGTTTTGAGGTCAGCACATGCACTGAAAGTTTGAGAGGGTGTTCTATATGATATTTTGGTCTTATGTGATGGCACTGCATTTTTAGGGAAGTATGTTTATTGCTGAAATGCACTGTTGTCTCAGCAAAGGCTGGATATACACTTTGGTAAGAATTCATGTCTAGTTATTCAGGTTAAATGTGTAGACAAATAATTTTGGCATAAATACAACATCAGTATTGTTCTTTTGCTTTTTATGGAACTCATTATTGGTTATTAGGATAAATGTTGGAGGAAAAGGGGAAGTGAAGTAAAAATGACCTTTGGTTATCTTGTAACAGTGAGGAAAAAAGGTGAGAAGCAAAAGTGCAATTCCTCCTGGCCACCTTTTCTCTCAGTTCTCCCCTTTGAAATTGGAAGGTTGGGAGGTGAAGATATCAACAAACAAGAATAGCCATATTGTATTTTGGTATTACAGTAGAGATCAAACTTATTGTCTCTCCTTCCCTTCTCCCCTTGTGCCAAACAAATTAGATAGAGCAGTCTGAGCAGATATACTTCACCTGGATAGAAGAATTTCAACACCTCCCCCGCCCCCAGGTGCTATTTTTTCACAGTTGAACTTGATCTGGAGTAAAAGGAGATTAAGCATTATCTTCAAATTCTCTAGGTTTAGAAAGTGAGAGAGTAGATAAATCAAGATCCATCAGAATACGATATAATAACAATAAGTTCTGCTCTAGCAAACAAGAAATTTCAGATCCATGTATTTTTGCAAATTTGTTCATTCTGTTGTTCCAGCACATTATGGCAACAATGGTATATATATTGTGATTATGGTGTATTTTGTGTATGGATGCCACAAAAATTTCTAGAGCTGCAATATGTTTTGAGTAAAATATGTTTTGCAATATGTCTTCTGGTATCTTATTTAAGTAATAACTTCTATTCTCATGTAGGATTGTCTGCCCCGGTGATGGACTTCCACCTGAACTGGTTCAGGATATGTTCCATAGCAGTCGGTGGGTGACACAAGAAGGGCTGGGGCTGAGCATGTGCAGAAAAATTTTGAAGCTTATGGATGGAGAAGTTCAATATATAAGGGAATCTGAAAGATGTTATTTCTTAATTGTCCTTGAATTGCCCCTGCAGCGCAAAGGCTCAAAGAATATTGATTAGGTTGTTGGCAGCCACGATTCAAACCTAAATCTTAAACAAGAATTAATCTGAGACTAAACTTCCGGCGGCCAAAGAAACAAGGTCTGTACATGAGCTGAAATTTCTGAGTTCAGTAACTGGGCGTTCTAGTAATAGCATTTGGCTGACTTGTTTCCTTACCATTTGGGTCACTACTCTGCTGTTGCCTGCCAGACCTTGACTTAAAATGATAACCTAGGATTGATATGGAGCTGCTAATTTTCAGCGTATGCATTGTTGTATTATACACTAATATGTTTACTGAAGATTCTCAAGTTCTTGATGTGATCCATTCCCATGTGTAATAAAGTGTGCAAGGTCATTTGAAAAATTTGTAGGTACATGGCCCAAAAGGTATCACCGGTGATATGATTCTAACAATAAGCTTGTAATTTTGGATATATAGTTTGTATAGATCTTCCCAGCTTGTCTTGTAGAGATATTAGTGCAATAATCACTGTTTGAGAATATCCTCTTTGCCTGGTTCTTTTCTTCTCAACCCAAGGCTGTATGATAGAAACGTTAACTTTGATCTCAGAGTTTCCAAATACAGATAGTCTGATCTCATCCACAGAACTGATGTAATTTATCCATTCCTATCAGATATGCTATTAGATTTTGAAGTTCTTTGCAGAATCTTTGCTTTGCTGTTCTTTACTAACTACTTGTCTAGCGGACTCGATAGAGTTTATGCTGATTGTCATTTGTTTAGCAGGCAATAATCAAGAAACTGTTCACATTTCTTTTATTTGTTGTTTCATTCTTTTTCTGAGACATAATACTACTATAAACAAAAATATGTTCAATCTAGTTTTCATCTGCCAGCTTATACACTGGCCGTGCAATTCTTGATACATTTACAAACATTAGAATATGAAGCACTCGGTTATGTGTCCAGAGATAGGGTAGGCATAAAAAATTTTAATTTGTGAACACTTAACCAATGAGTTATGAAAGATTGTACAGGGTTATTTGTGAACTGTTGATACTTTTGTTTCTTCTTTAGATACTTGGTCTCCTTTCAGCTTCCGTGAAGGTTTTGTTAGTCAATTATGCTGATTATGACTTCTTTGGCTGATCTCTGATCAATAAATCGACTTATTCACAACTTTGTAATGCATATACGTAGGGAAGGGATATAAAAGTAGTATTTTTCACAGGAAAGAATTGATGGTTAGATACTAGAACTGAAAGTTGTCCTATTATGTTTGTTTATACATATGATGTTAAATCATCTCATTCCAAGACAGGAGACTGAAACAAGATATGGTTAGAGTGCCTGCAGCCAGAGTCTTAATGTTTTATATAATTAGATCAACAACTAAAACCTTATCTCCTCATCTCTGTCTCTCTCTAGAAGTACGCTTTGAGCCCTTGCAAAGTGTTTAGTTTAGATGGATGAGTCTGTGTGGTGTGCTTGATATGAGTTTAAATGTGGGAAGGTGCAGTTTGATCTTCATTTGAGACACTGGCATAGATGATTGGAATGGAAATGGAGAGTCAGGTAGGGAAAAATTGACCCTTCTGAGTAAGGCAGATTCTTATTCTGGTGGGTTCTTTGGCTCCATTTTGGAATATCCTTTATTCCCATTTACTGAAGGATGCCCAGTTGCCTTTGGCATTTTCTGTATCTTGACTTATTTCCTCTCAGTAATTGCTGCAATAGATGAGCGGTTGCAAATTTTAACTGTAAATTGTTTTTTATTCTTCTGCCATCTGATTGATTTATTTCATTGCAAGATTTATTACAATCATGGTGGAATACACAGCTTATAGTTTATGAGGACTATGTTCAATTATTGGAGGTCTGAAAAAGAAAATTATGAGATTTGTTAAGGTAGCTGCTAAGGACAGTGAGTGGATCAAGAAAAGAAATTCAATCAAACTGACTAAACCTAACTGGGAAACTAATTTAAAAAATCAAGATATTTTTCAGCTATAGACAATCTAAAAAATTGCTTATTATTGAATAT
This sequence comes from Apocynum venetum, assembly GCA_019593545.1. Classification (NCBI taxonomy): domain Eukaryota; kingdom Viridiplantae; phylum Streptophyta; class Magnoliopsida; order Gentianales; family Apocynaceae; genus Apocynum; species Apocynum venetum. The sequence goes on from SRSM01000127.1 coordinate 5,489,034, forward strand.
CAGGCCCAAACACCAAAAAATAATCAAAAGAAGACAACCCTATTATCTTTAGCATAATTAACTCCAAATTCCAATTAAATATATGGTTGACTCGATCTGTTCAATATATATATATATATATATATATATATTATCGACAATGTAGATAGACTTCGAATTATAAATGAGGTATTTTATTATTGGATTATTACTTTGATGTTATCCAATGAAGTAAGCAACCTCATATAGAAATTGCGATTTTCTTGATATTTTTCGAGAAAAAAAATAAAGTAAACATAAACGTGGAATTTAGTTGGTTCTGTTTGCATCTAGATGCACGGATGATGATAATCAGATTAGATTTTTCTGGAAACAAAAAAGGAAGCGTTTGCATTATCATGTGACTACCTTATGATTAGGAACACTGATTTTTATGGAAAATTCCATAATTATTAGTTTCTATTTTCCATTATCTTCTCATTGCTTTCTTAAAAAACTTCTTGAAGATACCTCAACAGAATAATAAAAATGTAGTCTTTTTTCTGAAATAGACACATTCTTTACTTGTGTTTTTCACAAGGGACACATTTGCAAGTTCTTATAAGAAGATAAAATTGAAATCTTGTTACAATATTTCTTTTTCCTTAGTGTATATTATTATAATTATCCAACCTTAATCCTATTATACAGGAAATAAATTCCTCGAGAGAGAGAGAAAGAAAGAGAGAACTGCAGGGAGAAAGGTCATTTATGTATGCTTGCCTTCAAAGTTGAAAGTGACCCAGAATAAATTTGGGGAAAAGATTTTTAAAAAAGATGAATAAAACATAAGAGGATAAAGTAACCATTTTCCCTTAGTAGTATTTGTTTACTTTCCTTTTTACTAGTATTTCTAAGAAAAAGGAGATTGTGTACTGTTCCTAATGTAATAAATGCAGGTTGGTCATTTAATGGCACAAAAAAGGCAAGAAAGATAATTGGAAATATGGCTGACCATTTGAATCTGATTATAGATTGATATGATATTATTTTATTGATAAACAATTTTCGGTTCAAATTAAATTAGTATTGAAATACTATATTTCAACTTATTTAACTTATAAAAAAACATTTTGTCTTTATCTTATAAAAAGAAAACAAATTTTCTTTTAACTTTATAAAATTTGAATAGTAAATTTAACAATTCCGTCATTACTTATTCTGAACTTTTAAATTAAATTTAAAAATATTAAAATTTAGTTATGTTTAATTGTAAAAATTATAAATTTGAATGTTTAAATTATTTTTGAATAGTTTTCACTCATTAATTATAATTTATTTAAATTGATAATTTTTCTATAATATAAAGAAAAGAGTAATATAGTGCAAATCTTGTGTATTTCCTCTTCCATAAATGTAGGGAGATAATGATGAGCACTAATTCCTTGTAGATGAAGATTGGACAAAAGAAATGCTTCTCTATTTATAGTATAATCATACTTTATGTACATCTTTTTTTTACCAAAAAGTAAAAGTCTCACTTTTATTTGATTTGGGTTTTGGACATCATTTCCCCTCAAAATCTTTCAAACTTTTCTCATGCTACATGCCATTTGTTTCTTTGTACATCTTTGCAAGTAGTAGTTTTCCCTTTTTGCCCTTTTTTCACTATCCATTTTACATACTTTTTTACACATTAATCATCGGTAGTTAAGGTAATAGACATTGTTTGAACTAAATCTAGGAGTCCTTCTATCCTCTTGTCCCCAAATTTGGGTAACATTTACTCTTTGTCATCATCTATTTATTATTGTTTCCAACCTCTTAATTCTTTATTAACCTCTCCATAGAGTCTCCTTCAAAAATAATAGAACTACTTATGCTATTTCACAATGCATAAAAATATATAAAATAAATACTAAATTTTATATGAAATCTTTTTGCCTTTCTAAATTAAAATTAATTAATAGATTATTAAATGTTACTTCAACCACATTCATGATTTGATTATATATATATATATATATATATATATATGTGTGTGTGTGTGTGTGTGTCCACTGTGTTCTTATTTTAAACATATATATATAGATATATGTCCACTGTGTTCTTATTTTAAACAGGCATCCTATCTTGACTCTTGAGGGCTACATTGTTGCTAGCATCACTGCATTAGTACATCCAACTGCAATGCATAGTGGGGAAAAAATTTATTATGCGGTATATAATAGTTGTACTCAAACTAAAGAATGTACACTCTGGACAACTAATATTATCAGACTAACTTATAAATTACAAAATGTATGTACTTTTTAAACATTATATTCTTGTCAAGTAGTACTATAAACATCTCCGTCTGTAAAGTTCATAAAAAAAATTTGAATAGTGTCTTGTATACTTTATTACATAGTGTTTTGTTAGATCATCAAAACCATCAAGTATCTAGCAATATATATTACTTTGATGGCTTTAAGACCAATTAAAAACTCAACTTAATTGATTTATGACATTACTTAACCATTACTTAATCCAATTTGTTGCAAACTTACTCACTTTTCACACAAATAATTTCGTCCTTAAAATACATAATCATTTCTAGTAAAAAGAAAGAGAAGGAAACATTATAAAAAGTTTTCAGAGTTTAGGATATTATATTCTTGCCAAATATATAAATTTCTTTTGGTATATTGAGTGTATTTCATGGTGTTTTGTGGACATTGTTAGCTTTCTTGTTAGATAATCAGAATCATTGTCAACTGCATTTTTTTAAAAATTTTTAAACACACCATAATGGCTATGCGTCACCTACCTAATATAATAACTTTATCAACTTTAACCCTATTTTTAAAAATAAACTTGATTGATTTATGAAGGTTGTTTCAATCACTTCTCAATATGGTTTTGCAAACCTCCTCACTAATTAAAATTTTGCACAAATAATTTCTTCCTCATAAAATATCATAATTTTCAAAACATCAAAGGAAGAGTGAAAAATTGTCTGAATTTAAAAACTTGTTTAATAAATATATTTCGTAGTATCTTACGAATTTGTTACATTGAAAATATATATATGTATATAAATATATATATAAAAAAGTAATTTTAGAAGGTCTGAGTCTAATTAAAAACTCAACTTAATTGATTTATGGAGTTATCTTAGCCATCACTTAATCCAATTTTACAATCCTCTTACTTATTAATATTTGCACACAGATAATTTAATCTTTAAAAAATATCAACATTACCAAAACAAAAAATGAAATTATCAATTATCAAAGAAGGGGAAGAAAACTTGTCTGGATTTAGTTGTTCCCAACTTTAAATTAAAAAGTAGCATGATACACCACAAACCCACGCGCCCGTCCACATTCTTCTTATTCTCGGCCAGAGATATACCAAATTATCATAACATAATTGCGTGGCTGTTGTTGCGTCCCTATACGCGCCGCCGTTGCAAATGGTAGTTTTTTTTTCGCGGTCTTAACTATAAACAAAAACCACTCCAAATGGTCAGATTTCAGATAATAAAGAAGAAGAAGCAACCAAAAACCAGAACCGCCCCACACTCAGAGAGAAAGGAGAGAGCCCGAAAATCACAAGATAAATAACATTTTGCAGAGAACCCATTAAAAAATTAATTGAAAAAAAAGTTGAGGAATTTTTCAGGGATAGAGAGAGAGAGAGCGCAGAAAAAGGGCTGTTTTTTACCACAAAAACCCATCAAAACTCTGTTCAATTTGGTAGTAAAAATGTTCTTGGATTGCAGATGAGTATTTTTGTGTTAAGTAGAGTGCTTTTTTATTTTGTGATTTGGCTTATAGATCCATTTCTTTGATAAGAAGTAAGGGTTCTAGTCCATTCTTGAAATTTGGAACATGTGAGTTGCCTATCTATATGGGCATTTGTAGAGCTTAAGGTCGATAGGAGGAATAGAGGGGAAGGATCAGCTTGGGCTTTGGGTGTTGATTATGGTAAAAAAATTGGTTTTTTGGTGTGGGTTTGATTGAAATTAAGTTTCAAATGGAAAATCCTACTCCAAGAACAACTTCAGCATCAGCAGCTCCTGCTGCAACGCCGCCTACTGAGGACCTGTTGAAGAAGATTGAAGAATTAGAAGTTGGGCATGCCCACTTGAAGGAAGAGATGGCAAGGTTTGTGATTTCGACAAATGATTGCAAGTCTGACAGACAACATCAGCATCAGCAGAGGTCTCATTCTATCTCCCCTCAGCGGTCAAGGCCACGGCGCTCAGGTGGGTTAGGATTGGGTTTTGATGGTGGCTCGTTTGCAGCATGGAAAAAGGGTTCTACATCCTTTCGGCATTCATCACCTCTGCAGAGGGAGACTAGGAGTGGAAACTTTTGTGCAGCAGGTGGCGATGGCAACTGCGGTGGTGGTGTAGGGCCTGCAGCCGTGAAGTTTACAGATAAGCAGTATTTGAACATATTGCAGTCAATGGGGCAGTCAGTGCATATATTTGATCTCAATTGTCGTATTATTTACTGGTGAGTTAGTTTAAGTTGATTTCATAAACTTGTACTGATTTTGAGTTTTAGTTTGCTGCTTAAATAGGTAACTTTTGAAAGTTTTTAAGCTAGTTGAAAAATGTAAATTCATTGTTTGTTTGTGCATTTATGATTGGCTACACTGGCAAGTTTGAAGTTGCACAGTTCCATTGCAATTACTTCAAAAGTTGTGAGAACTAATTGATATTTTCTCCTCCTCCCTTTTTTCCCCCTTCTTTTTTTGTCTGATTGAATCTGTTATTGTGTGAGGGATTTCTAAAAGCAGTTATCTTACACTGGTTACCTGATTACATTTTTATCAATTGAACAGGAACCGAACTGCTGAATACCTTTATGGTTATTCACCTGCCGAAGCTTTAGGACAGAATGCTATTGAGCTGTTAACTGATGCCCGGGACGTTGCTGTGGCCAGCAATATAGTAAATCATGTTACCATGGGGGAACATTGGACAGGGCAGTTCCCTGTCAAAAACAAGAGAGGGGATAGGTTATTAGTTGTTGCAACCAACACTCCTTTTTATGATGACGATGGGACACTGGTTGGCGTCATTTGTGTATCTACTGATTCAAGGCCTTTTCAAGAGACGAAGGCATCATTGTCAGGCCCTGGGCACTCGGAAGCCAATCCAGGCTTTAGCCGATCCAGAATGATTGCTTCCGCCAGACTTGGGCTTGATCCCCAGCAGCCTCTTCAAGTTGCAATCGCCTCAAAAATATCAAACTTGGTTTGTTCATTATACTTTTTCAGATCATTTTATTAGAATTACATGTAGCATTTGCTAATGTGTGAAAAAAAAATTGTAGGCTTCAAAAGTCAGTAACAAGGTTAGGTCGAAAATGAGGACTGGAGAAAATGGCCTGGATCATGAGGGAGGCAGTGGAGATAGTCATCATTCTGATCACGGATTCTCTGATGCTGCTTTCTCTGACAATAGAGAGGATGCAGCTTCAAGTGGAGCCAGTACACCACGAGGTGAAGTGCTTCCTTCACCCTTTGGAAGATTCTCTCATGTTACTTATGATGAACTTTCCCCTGGAAAGTACTCTAGAGATTCTGGAGATGAGAGTGAAGGAAAATCCGGAATATCTAAGGTCATTTCCTCAAAAGCAGAAGCATGGATTGCTAAAAAAAACTTATCCTGGCCATGGTCTGGTCGTTTTGTCTGGCCATGGTTGAATAATGAACAAGAGAATGAGTTTGATCAACACAAAACATCTGCTACTTTATCAAAAACTGATATTCATGAAGCTAACAGGGCGGCAAACAATGAGGCTTCGGGTTCCTGGTCCTCATCATTCAATGTAAACAGCACAAGTAGTGCTAGTAGCTGTGGAAGTACTAGTAGCAGTGCTGTTAATAAGGTTGACATGGATACTGACTGCCTGGATTATGAAATCTTGTGGGAGGACTTGACAATTGGGGAACAAATTGGTCAGGGTAATTATCTTACCATTATATGAATTTAAAAGTTAGCTATAACGTTCCTCAAGATTGTCAACTTCTCTAGTTTTAGCCCTGGGATCCGCAAAAGTATGCTAAATTATCATGTGTTGGAAACTTCTTGTGTTCTTACATACCTAGACTGTCTCTCTGTTGTCTTTCATCTTTCAACCATACTTGATTAGAATCTGTTCCATTGACCTAAAACCCACTGAGGTCTAGGGAGTTTGTTAAGAATGACAGTTTGCATTTTCTTTAAACTGGCAATCTGCAGTTATTACACATTTCTCTGTTCCTCTGACACAATTTTGAATATTTTTTTCTGTAGGTTCATGTGGAACTGTCTACCATGCTCTGTGGTATGGATCAGTACGTTCTTTGCCTCATCTCTTTAATGATCTGCAGTGTATAAATTGTTATAAAATGAGTTTTCTTGTCCAAATTAATATCGTGCATATGAACAGTCCAACTAACTTTAAATTTTCATCCTCTTTTTAGATGTCTGATAGAATTATGGACTTGTTTTCATTGCAATCTATGCTTACTTGGCTGCACAAAACTAGGCATTTACTCCTAGCACAAGACAAACTGTGTATATGATATATTTTGTCACTTTAAGTGATATTTCTCATTGATGTCTATGTTATGCAGGATGTTGCTGTCAAGGTATTCTCCAAGCAAGAATACTCTGATGATGTAATATTTTCCTTCAGACAAGAGGTGATTTTATTGTTCTTATCTATCTGGTATGGCAATCTTTTGTATAAACAGTTTAAAATTAATCCTTGTTTGCATTGTAGAAATCTGCCATGTGAGTGTATTGAAGATGTGTGGCACAGACATGTTGTTCAAGTTGTCTTCATGCTGATGCATAAATTTTGTTGAGCTAAACTGCTTTTGTGCATTACTCATGTTACTTCCATCTATATTTATTTATTTTTGTTTAATTGTGCAAATGACCTTGAGGTGATAAAGATATCAGATCCCCGCTAAATGGTTTAACCCTTTCTCTCTCCACACTGCTGATTTTGTGAAGTCAGAGCTCTTAATATGAATATGATGCATCTTAGATGCATTTACTAATGTATAGAAAGAATGTTACTTTTACAATGTTCTTTATCCCCTTACCAAGATTTGTTGCCTTTCAATATTTATTGACAGAAAGATCTTATCTAACACTAAACAGGTATCATAGTAATTTTTTCCTCCTTTCATGCATTTTCTTAAGCATTGCTGTGATATTTGGCTTTATTCACCTTTTAGTACTACTATTATCTTTGTTCACCTTGATTATCGCTGTTAGCATTATTTCTAAAGGAAGAAGTTACATTCTGCATGTATCTGTTCATTCATGCTTATATCTATTCATAGCTTCTGGCAGTTACCCTTTTCTTTGTGGGATTTTTCAGGTGTCCCTTATGAAAAGATTGCGACATCCAAATATTCTGCTTTTCATGGGTGCTGTAACTTCTCCTCAACGCCTTTGCATTGTTACAGAGTTCCTTCCTCGGTTTGTTTTCCATTTTCCTTTTTCATTTCTTTTTATTCTTCTTCTTGCTTTGCACTTATGACTCAAGCATTAGTGATGACATCACTAGTATTTTAGCAAATGTAGAAAACTGCTATTAGCTAATTATGTACTCATTGACCCTTTTATCTTTGATGTAGTGGAAGTTTGTTCAGGCTACTGCAAAGGAATACAGCAAAGTTAGATTGGAGACGGCGTGTTCACATGGCTTTGGATATAGTGAGTGCTGCAGAGTTTAATTAGCTATACAAACTCCCTTTGCCCCTAAAATTTTGTCAAGTTTTTACCAGACACACAGCACTAAGATTCATAAAAACATGAGTAAAAAATGACTGTAATACCCTTCACATTAAATGTTTCAATGGGTCAAATGGACTATTGGAAATGTAATTATGTTTAATAGGTCAAATGGTTTAAAGGATAGATATAAATGTAATTAATATCTTATTGATTTTTTGGTACAACAATAGTAAAAATTCTCATGATTTTGGGGATGGAGGGAATAGTTTATTATGTTTTTTCCTTCCAAACTAAATAGTCTTGCATATTAAGGGGATCTGGATTTGTGTCTTAACAAAAATGCACATTTATGGTAATTTGCTTGATTTTCCAGTGTGCCTTTTTTTTTTTTTTCATTTTGGTGGTAGGAGAATTTATTCTCTCTCTTTCTCCCTCTCTCATTTTGCAACGAGTATATTGCTTTTCCAGGCAAGAGGAATGAATTATCTTCATCATTACAATCCTCCCATAATCCATTGTGATTTGAAGTCTTCGAATCTTCTAGTTGATAAGAACTGGACTGTGAAGGTCAGTCTACCTTCAATTCTTCTTTGGTTATTGTTCCAAGCTTCTCTCTTTCATGCTGGATCTTCAGAAACTATTTGATATACAGAGGTTTGTTCTTATTTTTGAAATGAAACAGGTTGGTGACTTTGGTCTGTCACGCTTGAAACATGAGACATACCTGACAACAAAGACTGGGAAAGGAACGGTACTTTACTGGCATGTCCTACCTTTTGCTATGTGAACATGATGTACTCTAGGTTAGCAGATGGACTGATAAGTAACTTCTGCAATTTGCTTTTAGCCTCAATGGATGGCACCAGAAGTTCTTCGAAATGAACCTGCAGATGAGAAGTATGCCTTAGTCAGTATTTGTGATTTAAGTTAAGTAGAAGAAGTAACTAAGTTTTAATGATTGTTTCTTTTGTTAAAAAAATAGGGCTGACATATACAGCTTTGGGGTGATATTATGGGAACTTGCCATGGAAAAAATTCCTTGGGATAACCTCAACTCAATGCAGGTATTTTCTATCTTTTGAGAATCAATGTTCACTTAATACCTGCCCCAGTGAATTGGTGCATGAAATAGTATCCATATGACTTTTGCAGGTGATCGGAGCTGTTGGGTTCATGGACCAAAGGCTTGATATTCCCAAGGACGTTGATCCACAGTGGACTGCTATAATTGAGAGCTGCTGGCAGAGGTTTGTGTTATATGTGCCACATAATTCCCTTTGCAAAAGGACGATAGACGTCCATTTTTAACATTTTATGTACAGCTAAAACAGATAGTAAAATGACGTCTTTTGAGGTGTTTTTGGAGCATTCTAATACACTGTTCATCTGTTTCCTTGACAAAATGTGTCATGCACATATAATAGAGGAGGTTCATCTTTCTGGATGAGTGTTCTTAGCATCATGCAAAGACGAGTTCATGTCTACTTGTTGTTATGACCAGTTGAAGTAATGGTTACAAGTTCATTTTCCACTCTTCTGCTTTTATTTTTTCCCATGAAGCATTTTTAAAATTAAAATTTGTATGAAAAGTGTTGATACGTCCTTCTGCTGGATGCAGGGATCCAAAGTGCCGTCCAACTTTTCAAGAACTAGTCGAAAGGCTCAGAGACATGCAACGACAGTGTGCCATTCAATTTCAGGCTACTCGTGCCGCTGCAGTAGACAAGCAGTCATAAGGAATCATAAACTGAAGCAGTCCCTCAGGCTTTCTGACAAACAGGTGCTGATAAACAGTTTCCATGCATCACTTGTTTATCATCAAATTTACTACACTTCAATTGCTTGGGATATCGAATGTAAATCTGAAGGCGGATGATCTTACCTGAGCTCTGCCAACACACAAGTTTGAAAAAGAAAATTGCGGTCATTTGTGAGATGCGAAGTCGTGCTTCTAATTTGCAATTGAATTAGAATCCTGCTGTTGATACTGCCAATTTGTCAGATGTCAACCTGCCCTTCTGGCTACTTCATATATGCGTGCATTCATGTTATTGGAAAGATCATGATCAACATTTACATTTCAGCGTCGATGCAATAGAAATGTTTGTATAGCAGACATGGAAAAATCCACATTTTCTGTAGTGAAATGCAGTAATATCCACAGGTAGTCTGGTGAAATCTCAGTGCCCTCCCTGGTGGTCACATTTTTCGCAAGAAAAAGTTGCCATTCTGATTCTGGTGCCTGCCTCGTCAAGAGTTCGAAAGCATTATGTGATATGATTAGCAGGGTAACCAGTCTTACATAAGCAAAATGAAAATTCAAGAATCAAATTATTTCAGTTTGGTCCAAAATATATATAAAAAAATTAAAATAAAAACTTCATTTAAAAATAATAAATTAATAAATAACTTGCTCACAAGTGAAGAAATAAAATATTTTCAGTCTTCCAAATCAAAATGCAAGAGGAAGAAAGAAAAGAAGGAATAGGTTATAGTAGTTAGGGTTGATTTTTTTTCTCTTTAATATATTTATTTATTAATAATTTAGTTATATAATTTTGATTTTTCGATTCCTCAATCTCGAAATCAAAATTTTAAATTTCTTTTGAAATCAAACAAAACTTCAAAAAACGATTTGATTGATCAAATCGGTATTTCAGTCCAAACTATTTCTAAATCGTGAACACCCATAAATTATTTCCATAGCCTTCTTTTTCTTCTGTCAGCTTATGTAAATTCTCGAGATGATTGTTGTTACTGCAATAATCAAATTCAATGTTAAGAACCCACGTGAATCGTGCAACAGGCTATAATAATGTTTGAAAAATACAAAACATAAGGCGTCAATGTTTAGTCGAAGAGATGTGCTCAAAAGTGACTCACAACTCACTAGTCACTGCTTGCACTAGATTAGGCATTAACTCCTGCATGTGACGAGTAAACATTTCATGTTCTCTACATCGGTAAAGTAGAATAAATACAATCGGACACCTATCAATGCACACATCTGTTTGACATCGCAACAACAATTTTCTTCAAGTAAAACTGAAGAGCAAATTGCCAAAGGCCAGGTACGATTGCCACGTAAAGGACATTATAAAATAATTTTAGCATTTTCCCGCAAAAATAGGATGGCAGCTGGGCTTCTAGTGAAGGAGAGATCGGATGGCAGCAACAGCATCGCCTTTGTGCTCACGCAGAGTCCTTTCAGCCACTTTCTTGTCCAACTGTTTTTAAGTTTAAATGAATTATAAGATATAAAGCAAAAAGCAAGGGAAAACCCTTCAGCAACAAAGGGAAAAGGTTATATTAACCTCCAGCTCACTAGCAATCACATCAACATCAGCTGCATTAATCTTGACAGCTGCTAATTCCTTCTCCCTGCAATGACAAAAGGGTCATAATTACGTGTGATAAAGCATTGAATTATAAAGTACCAGGTTAAGTATTAAATCTATACGAGGATGTCTGAGATCAAATGTATCTATACAATCCAAGCTTGAATGGATATCCCATATTAGTTCGGAGGAAAGGCGATGAAAAATGCAATGAAGAAACATTCAGCAAAACAAAGCTTTGATTGCTGTATCTTTTAAGAAACAGAACAAACCAAAATCGAGTAATACTAGGGGATATATAGAATTACCGAAAACTTTATAGGGGATGTATTGTTTCCAGAAAACAACCCCATCCCATGCATACCTCCAGAAACAACCACCCCCCTCTGGCACATACACAAACCTAACTTGCAAAAGAAGAACTAGATATACAGTTTTCTGATCTAGAAATTCAGAATGTGCATTTACACCAGTCGAGCATCAATAAAGTTGCAAGTTAGTTTCCAAACTACATTTCTTCATTGAAAACCACTATACCAGTCACTAGAATATAAAAGAAATTCATCATCTTCCCCAAAAAAAAGTGCAAGGTTTCATTACAAATCTCATGAAGCAACAAAAAGATAGCTTTCTTTCGACTCGATTCACTGTAAACGCAACACTCGATTCACTATAAACCCAATTATCCCCGCATGCATAACAGCAATTTCGTTATAAAAAAGAAAAAAATAAAGAGAACCTCTATCATCCACAATAAACAATCAACACAGAGAGTTCTAGTACCAACTGCCAATCAAACAAAGCAAAGACTAACCTCATTCTCATGGCTTGAATATCAGCATCTTTGGATGCAGAAATCGATGCCATAGCCTGAAATTGAACAAGAATAGAATTAAGGACGCATTACAGGCCCGCGGTAGGGGTGAGGGGGGAGATTAGATTGATTAAGTACCTCTTGCACACGAGTAGAATCGAGCTGCCGATCTTCGACATGGTCTGTAAGCTTGTCGAGAGCCTTGCTCTGCTGCTGCAAGTCCTTGGAATCAACCACTCTCTCTATTCCTTCATCTCCGGCCTCCATTTCTCCGACGATTCAAGCCCTAGGGATTTCCCTCTTTCCTGCTTTATTAATAAATTAATAATTATACCCTCGCGACGGTGACGCCGTGACTACTTGTATTGGGCTCGGATTCACAGAACTGTGGCCAGAAAATTGGGCCTCTAATCTATGCAATTCGGCCCGGAATGGCAGCAGGCTGTAGACTCCAATTATCGTCCCTTTTCCGTCACCTTATACCTTTTTTCTCTTCGTTGTTGTTGGGAGTATTTTAATAATAATTATAATAAATGTATATGTATAGTAAAATAAAAAAATATTATATAAGTGGATATGAAATGAGAACTATTTAGAGATAGATCATTTGAAAAAATTTAATCATCCTCTTTATTTCATTCTCGCTTATTCTTACCTTTTTAATATATATTTTCATGTTCGTCAATCATTTAAATTAAATAATCCTCAATATTACAAACAATATTATTGTGAGTAAGAATATTTTCTATCCCTAAATTTGACCTGATTTAGGTTGAAAACTTTTTTACCCTCAAGTTGGCTAACGTTAAAGTAACATTATTTCTTTACTCAATTAGTCTTAAATATTATTCAAATATATACCTGATCAAAATACATTACATATTCCTGGTTTGGTCTACTCTTGGAGCAGCTCAATGGAACTGGAGCTCTTCCTATAAGATCTTTTGAAGTCTAAAGAATTCTATGAACTGGCCTAATTTACATCAGGTTACTCAAACTAGAGATTTACAGGCAACATTGGAGTACCATTTTTGAGTGAATTCTAAGAAAGTTTCCTGATCATCACATAAATGCAGGGAGCCAATGTTTTCCATTTATATAGTCAATGGAGAGGAAAGGTTCTGCTTCATTGTCACCAAGTTGCTTCGACCAATGAACTCGATCTCTCGAATCAGCTCCCGGACCATGACATTTATATTCTGCATGGTATATTTGACTGTTTCATTTCAATATATATATTAGTTAGTTCTTGCATCGCCATAAAGTTCAAGAACTCGAGACAATGATGAGAGAACAAATGCACAATTGATCTATTACTTAATTTATCATAATTCTGAAAAGGGTCATGGCATACGTGTGTATGATCAAGAATTATTTACGAGTATAGTAAAAGATATAGTGATAGTATAATGGTATTATTTTAATTAATTACTTACTCTGTACTTCCGTCGTGGCTCCAATTGGTCCAGCCTTGTGGTACAATGGCCCTAGATAAATAGGTGTTTGCAAAAACTACCCTGGAAAAGGCTCCTTTAGGTCTTCCCAAATACACATCTCCAACACCATAAATCCTCCCATTGACAAACACAAATCCACTGTTTTCACCAGCACTTTGCCTGCTATGGGCTGTGACAGACCCTTGAATCTCAGCCCTCCGATCTCCATTGACAAATATCTCGCAATTCTGCATCCATACGATAAATTTTTTTCTGTTAAAACCACATTTCAAGATACCCTTTTTATCTTTGATCTAGCTAATTAATTTTTCCATTTCATGTAATAGGAAAACATGTTCTAAAGATGGCCAAGATATGGCATGACCGGAACTGACTTGAAATAATGACTGTCCGCGTCCGAAAATGAAGTCAAGGGAGCCCTGAATGTAGCAACTTTCATAGTAATGCCTGCCTTTGTAATCAAAGAGTGTGTTGTAAGTGCTAAAAAATGCACATTGGTAGAATGCAATTTTGTCTGCTCCTACTAATGCTGCCACTGATTGGTTCCTTAAGGAAGGATCAACTCCCATGGGGGCCTCATTCTACAAGAAGAAAGCTGACATTAAGGCCTAGAATGAAGAAATGAATCTTACGCTTCTAAATTTAAAGTCTAAACAGTCTTTTTATTCCCATGAATATGATCAAGATATTATAGAAAGTGAACCTTGAAGCTAATACCAAAGGCAATAAAGTCCGGGGCTTCAGCTACAAAAGTAGCAGTCTTGGACTTGTAGTATTGATCAGAGGTCTCGGACCAGGTGATGATTGTTTTGCCTTTTCCATCTCCTCTCATGAATATATAGGGCTTGTTGTGTGGTATGTGCACCTTTTCCCTGAATTAAAACTCAAAGAGTATTATCATCGACAGAAAGAAAATTTTGATTGGTTTCATCAAATGGAATTATGGAATGTCACGTTCAGTAATTTTCTTAACCTCAAAGATTCTCGTTAATTCTTGTATTAAGTCAGATGTGAACATTAAATTATAGATGAAAGGAGTATCATTTTAGAATGTTTAATAATGCGTTGCAAAATTTTACAAGATCACCTGTAAATGCCTTTTTTAACATGAATGCTGATCCACTCAGAATTTCCTTCTGGAACTGCATCTATTGCAGCTTGAATGGTTTTGAAATCCCCGTCTCCATTAGGATTAACTATTATTTCGTGATTGCTACCGATTCTCTGGGTCAAGAGAGGGGAGTCGATCACTTCTTTTTCAGCAGAGAAGCCATGGGCAACATCTAAGATTGTGACAGATGAGATCAGAATCAATGCAGAGGCAATATTAATTGCTCCAGTAACTGGACAAGAGTGCAAAGAAGGTGAAGGCATTTCTCAGCTAGGGGGGAATTTTTTATTTTGCTAAATCTTGAAGATGGTGGCCACAGTTGAATCAATTTTGGCTGAAAGAAAAAGAACATTTTTATTTTACAAAATGGCATTTTTATTCAATTTAAAAAGGCCATTTGTCATTACTAAATTGTTGCATCAACATGAGGGAGGATAGGCCTTTCTAAATTGGAGGATTTCCAACCGTTACCTGAGTGGTTGCTATGCAATTCTTGATTTCTGTTATTTACAGTTATAGCAGCATCTTACATAACTATGGATGGATGAATAGTTTCTTTACATCCCTGCACTTTTTGGGTGAAGCTAAGGGCCTGCATGAATGCCTTTTCTCATCCACAAGATTAGAATTGCAGATTGTGAACTAAAACTTTCAACCTTAGTGACCCCATGGTACAAAAGGGCTCATAATTTTTTTTGTCTAAATGTAGAGCTTGATATTTTGACCTTGAAATTGTCTTGGTTGATGGCATTTTTATTACTATACAATTCTTCTTAAACTCTTCCATATTTAACAAATTATGTTTTAAAAAAGGCCAATCGAAATATAAAATCTTGGTAAAGAATAAAAATTCAGTCTATTTGACTCTTGCTTTGTGGTGTCGTGCTGAAAGAGTTTTAGGCCATACATTTCCTCTTAGACTCTACAAGTGAAACTAGATACTTAAAAAAAATTTAAAAAAAATTAAAAAATCAGGCAAGATTTTTAAATGTGGTGGATAGATAGGTGATCTAACTATTGACTTGTAAGGAAAAATATGAATTGGTGCACCTTAGAATGTCTCTCAAGTTAGCCTTGGATATACTTTCCTAAGGTTGAGCTGTTAACTAAAGGATCAATTCCTTATCAAGATTCTGGAGGAATCATGCCATGGAGCTGGCAATAACATGTGATTTCACAAGGCTTTGCGTGGTCATATATAGTTTCTACAGTTTCCATTTAATTAAAGTGTGTAGTGACTGAGCAAGCTAATGGCTGCCACATTCCTGGCCATCACATTTACAGGTTGAGTTTATTTTGAGTCTCTGAGTCATTGTAATGGAGAATGCAAGGGTAAATGCTAAATAACTATTATTTCATGATTGCTGTAAATTTTGCATCTAATGCTAGCTTAAGGTAAAATTGTTTCCCATTCCCATTTAGATTTACTACATGGTAGAAATTTTATTGGGCTTGAAATGATTTTTACCTACTATCTACAAGATTAATATTATTTTTTTTTAGGGGGAATTAAGCGTATCTCATTAATAAACAAATTATACAACAATCAGCACATAGCTTTGTGTTCTGCCTCCTGAACATAAGATAAGAGGAGATCCACGGTTTGGGATAGTATATCCCGAGCAACCTTTCCTGACCAAAATGTTACGTTTACAAAAGAGTTTGGCTCAATAAGTGTCTTATTACTATAAAACCACAAACTAAAAATAGTCTATTACAAAAGAGTTTGGCTCATTGACAATCACTCACAGCATGCAAAGAGTCTTCAGAGTCTTTACCACATCTTGGGCAAGTGGGAGCTTCCAAGCATCTCCTTTCCCATAACATCTAGCAGGTTTTTAATCTATCATGGGCACATAACCAAAGGGTTAAAGAGGCTCTGGTTGGACCAGGGAACTGCCACAGAGAATGCCAGTTAAAGGATGGAATATCTTCTTGGGGTAAAAGTATCCGAGAATATGCCGACTGTGCTGTAAATATACCATTATCTGAGGGCATCCATTTAGCTGTATCTCCAAGATCATGACTGTCAATAGTGAAATTATGTATATGAACAAGAAAGGAATGTTACAGAGATAATAAGTTTCCAAAGGAAACCATTAATGCAAACAGACCGGTCACGTTATAAACAGGTTGCTAGTAATCCGGAATTTATTACAAACAGGAATTTCTTTTGCACCGCCGTCCAAGAATTACTGGCATGCAGAATCCATTTTCGGGGAAACTAGAAAGTGGCATTGAGAATCAAGATTTCTATCCTTTGATTTCCTCAAAATGAATAAAAAGTCATATTAGCCCTCGATTCTCTCTCTCTTTATCTTTCTCTGTATCTAAATGAATTGATCTTTAAGTTACAATAACCGGGCTTTTGCATGAGCAAACCTGTCTTTACTTGATATCTTTCCATCCCAAATGAGCTTGAAAGCTAAAAGTGGATGTAGATATAAGAAAATGGTCGAGTTTGTTTATACACTTGCTTATCTATAAAAAGCTCTTTAAAGAAGGTGTTGAAATCACAACAGAACAGATATGTAGTATGTTGTTTGTTAGGCATGGTGAACTGCAGATTTCTAACATGTTCAGACTTGCAAATATTGGCCACACTGGTTTTATATATTAATTTGTTGTTCCTCTGAAACCTTCTGCATACACAGATTCACAATAACTATAATAGGATTGGGGGGAAAAAGAAACACAGTTTGAAATGCAAGAAAAAGAGTCTTGAACTGTGATATGAAGTAGTGAACAATAATTGGGTGAAAATTAGACCTCCCACTGTATACGACGGCTAAATTGCCAGCGCATCAAATAAACTCATAGAGAGGGGACACATGATCATTTACTCCATCTTCAACAAACTAAATCATGAAGAGTGCCAGAGTTTGATGGATCATCCATATGCCCATACCTTGTGTTTGAATTTGGTCGCCAATCAGAAGAAAACAGAGAGGAAAAGGGGCAAAAAAGGAGAGAGCTGTATTTTAGTTCTTTTTTCTTGGCTGTACATTGAAATATAACAAAATCTTTAAATCCTTTTATTGAATAAATATTCAGAGAAGTATACAAGTGGTTAATCTATAGACACAATAAATGACATATTGTGCTATCCCATTGTTTTGAATTTTTGCAGAGCCGTTAGTCTGTTGGCAGTTGAAAACTATTATGTTTCTTCTTTTACATAAATATAAAAGATAAGTTTAAAGATTTCAAAGCCAAAGATTCCCAAGATTTTGGTGTTTGTGGTTGTCCTTGTAAGTTACTACTTGTGTAAATGTCCAGGAAAATTGCTCAAAAATGATAATCAGCTGCTAAGGTATAGCTCCCAGCTTCTCAATTCTCAAAGGGTTGGTGAGGACTCTTCCGGCTATTCAATGACTTCTTTTTCTCTACCTACTCATTTGCTCACTGAAGCCCATCTATAAAATGGTAATCTTTTTCTGCAAACTCTGCTTCTGTTGTTTATCAGCATCAGTAGTTCATTGAACATCAATGGCTAAAGGAGTCTCATTTTTGTAACAATGCGCCTAGTTAGGCAAAGTACAAGAAATCAATTGTCATTGAATTCCCTTCATATGAAATTATCATTTTCAATTTCAACCCCTGATTTTTTAGTTAGGCAGGAATTGGAAAGCATAAAGGCCTTAGACATTGCAGTTACTTTGAATACTACATTTGATTCCAATTTTTAGCTTCTCCTGCCCTGCTCAGTTCGGTTTGAACAAGGGGGGAAATTTTGAATTACATATTCTTTATCTTCTGAATTTGGTAATGGATCATCCATTCTGCAGTCAAGGCATAACGAGGGCTGTTTTCCAACTTTTAACCATTTTTGTATGGTTGGAGATTTGTTTGGCTCAAGAAATTCCACCTATTTTTGTTTTTGGAGATTCATTGGTTGATTGTGGCAACAACAACTACATTGAATCTCTTTCAAAAGCCAATTATGTACCAAATGGTATAGACTTTGGTAAGCCAACGGGACGATACACCAATGGCAGAACCATACCTGACATTTTAGGTAAGTTTTTCTTCTTCAATACCTCAGTTTGTTATCAAAAACTTGGAAGCTGCTCTCAATTTTTCTCTAATACTCTTCTTTTTTGACTCTTGAATTCTTACGTGAACGTTTCGGCTTTTCAGGAATTGAAGTTGGTTTAAACAGTTTTATTCCTCCATACTTGGCACCGACAACAGCAGGATCAGTTCTTCTGCAGGGTGTCAATTATGCTTCTGGCGGAGGAGGGATTCTAAATAGCACCGGAAAGATCTTTGTAAGGCCTTCCTTCCCCGTTCTTGCCTATCCTGATAAGCAGTTCTAATGTGTTTTGCTTGTAAAATAACACTAAAGAACGTGCATCATTTGATAACACAGGTTGGAAGAATCAACCTGGATGCACAATTGGACAACTTTGCAAATAACAGGCAAGATATAATTGCAAGCATTGGTAATCCAGCAGCAATGAAGTTCTTTGGAAATGCACTTTTCTCAGTAACAATAGGTGCAAATGACTTCATTAACAATTATCTCACGCCTGTTGTCTCCAAAATTGAGCAAAAACTTATATCCCCAGAAAACTTTGTAGCTACCTTGATTTCAAGATTCAGAATCCAGCTTACGGTAAGACCTGGCAAGCAATACTCTCTATTCAATGATTCAAGATTCCGCAGCTATAATACTTATATAGATTCTTGTGTAATGTTTCGACTTTTTTCTTCAGAGATTATACAGCATGGGTGGAAGAAAGGTTGTTATAACGAATGTTGGCCCTATTGGATGCATCCCATATCAAAGGGACATCAATCCTTCTGCTGGAGAGTATTGTGTTGCCTTTCCTAATCAACTTGCTCAAATGTTCAACAGCCAATTGAGAGGTCTTGTAGTTGAGCTTTCTTCTACTCTCAAGGGATCAAATTTTCTCTATGCAGATGTTTATCAAATTTTTAATGATATAATCCAAAACTACACACATTATGGTAAGTAGAAATCCTCATCTCATTCTCATCTATACACGTAACATGATTTTAGAAAAAATATTAATCTTGCAAAATCATGTTGAACAGGATTTTTCAATGCAAATTCTGCTTGCTGCTATGTTGCTGGGAGATTTGGGGGGCTAATTCCATGTGGCCCAACATCTAAAGTTTGCGCAGATAGATCAAAGTACGTGTTTTGGGATCCATACCATCCATCTGATGCTGCTAATGATATTGTAGCAAAGCGTTTGCTAGATGGGGGTACTTACGACATTTGGCCAATGAATATTAGGCAATTACTTGCTTCTTGAACTATATATATTTAGAATTTCAGAGAAGAGTTGCATCCAAAGAATGATGATTCTAGTGAATTGAAGGCTCATCTTGTATACATATCGATATATATTTTTACATTGTGTTTCACATTCAAGGATCATAATATTTGTGTTGACAAATTAGTATAAGATACTTTCTTGGAGACAATTGAATAAATATTAGAATATCATATTTTAAATATTGCTGATATAATATAATATTTTTATATTCGAAATTAAACGTTCACTTTTGATTCAATACAATAATTAAAAAAAAATTGACATTAAAAATTTATAGCATTATTCTTATTATTAACACCATGTGTGGGAACAACATGAGTTAAAAGAATAATATAATATAAGTCTTTTAAGATAAGAAAATTATTAGTAAATTTTAATATAATATATTTATTTAAAGAAATTTTATACATTTAATTTCAGATTGAGAAATAATTACTTAACTATTATTAAACAATAGCATTTTTTTTATTCAAATACATTACAAAAATGAAATAACTTATGTATGAAGTGATTAATAATCATTTTTAGAATCACTCTTTTAGTAAATAAGATATTTAAAATTTAATGCAACGTAGAATTTAATATTTTAGAATTATGATATTGGAAGTATTATTTAAAGTATTTGTTTCTCCACTTCAAACCATTTTAGCATACAAAAATTAAGAATAAAGGTGGGAGAACGATAAACCTAATAAATTAATTAATTAATAAATGAAGATTGGCTATGATTGAATTTAAGAAATAATTAGATAATATTTTAAATTATAATATTAATTCATAACTTTAATATTTATAGAAAAACATATAACAACATATTATTATTTTTAAAATAGTAACATATAACAACATTAGTATGAGAAAATTTTAAAGAAATTAAGATGGATGGAATGATTTATCTAACACGAGATCGTACGGCTTCAATCGTACCTGTGACGAACATTTCTCCACAGCGACGTGACTTTAACAAATCTCATCATACCGGATAATCTAAGTCTTGTCCTCCCAAAAACGACAAACAACGTCAGCTAAGTCGACTACAACCGATAAGGCACGCAATTCAAGACTCCAATATCTCACAGAGTATAAAAAACACACAACCCGGGATCAATACTGCAGCTTGTTCTGTACATTTATACGTATTTTTATACGGATAATAATGGATAATTCTACGCCGGAAAAGTTCATACTGGTAACCCGGGAACCGGACGGTGTTGCCTTCGTCAGAATCAACCGGCCGAAGAGTTTGAACTCATTAACGAAGCAAATGATGTCGGATCTTGCTCAAGCAATCAAGTCATTGGACGCCGACAAGTCGGTTCGGGTGATAATACTGTGTGGTTCGGGCCGGGCATTTTGTTCCGGAGTTGACTTGACTTCTGCGGAGGATGTTTTTAAAGGGAATGTTAAGGATTTGGAGACAGACCCGGTTGCTCAAATGGAGCGGTGTAAGAAACCCATTATTGGTGCTATTAATGGGTTTGCTGTGACTGCTGGTTTTGAGATTGCTTTAGCTTGTGATATCTTGGTTGCTTCTAAGGATGCCAAGTTCATGGATACTCATGCAAGGTACTTTTTCTTTTTGCTGGATTGAATGCTTTATATTGTTGCTTATTTAGTACAGAATTGTTTGATTTTGGGCATCTTTATTTCAAGATTGGAATAAATGATATGTTAATGTAATCCTCTGCATGGATTTTTAAGATAGTAAAGTTAGGATTTTGTTGTTGAATTTATATAGTCTGGTTAGAATATATTGGGATTTTGTTGTTTCAAAAATTTTATCTGTGAGGTAATCTGCTTAGATTTATAGCCAATATATTTCAGTTTTGTTCTGCAGTTGGAAGATTCATTATGAGTGACATAGATAATTAGAAATTAAACCGATATTAGAGTTTGCCAAGTTGATGAAAGTTTGGCAAAGATTGAAAATTTGTGGGAAAGAAACTGAATTAGTTCTTTTGGAACTAACTACTGGGTGAAGGTAGAGATCTAATGGCATTGTCGTTTGAATATCTGGTTAGGTTTCATTGACAATCGAATCATCGCGTGCACCTGAAATTTTACATTATTCAAAGATGTCGAAGTTCATTATTTTTTAGGAGCTTGTAGTTATACCTTGATCACATTTTTCCCTCAGTGACTGAGCTGAACTACTACAGGAGTGAAGGCAAATATCTGAAACTTTAAATCTGCTGTCTGTGATTCGATATGCAATTGCAAGAGATGATTCCATTCCCTCTCCTAAATATTTTGTTCTAAAATCTGTATCTTGTTTTTAAAGGTTTGGAATATTTCCGTCATGGGGACTATCACAAAAGCTTTCCCGCATTATAGGCCCCAGCCGAGCTCGTGAGATATCACTAACTGCAACACCAATACTTGCAGAACAAGCTGAGAAATGGGGTCTAGTAAATCATGTCGCTGAAGGCAGTGAGCTCTTGAAAAAAGCTAAACAAATAGCAGAGGCCATAATCAAGAATAATCAGGATCTGGTCCTGAGGTACAAGGCAGTTATAAATGATGGATTTAAACAAGACTTGGCTCATGCTCTTGCTCTAGAAAAGGTAGTCCTCTGTCTTAATCTATCAGCTTGCACTTTGCTGCACTGTCTTCATTTCTATATTGCATGGTTCTGTACTTCTGTTTTATGCTCCTGGACATTTTATTTCAGATGCTTTCCATTTTGTCCCATTAGAAAAGTTTTGAATGGGGTATTCAACAAGTGTCATAATCTAGGTATCAGAATTGAAGTAATGTTGCCTCAATCTTGAATCTGTAAAGTTTATACAGTATTATGAGGCATTCTCAAACTGGGGGTGGGGGGGGGAGTGGAATGAGGGTTTTTGAGGATCACAAATGGGAAACAGTCCTTAGGTTATCCTTCTTGATATTTGATTAAACTGAAAAGCCCCTCTCATGAACTCACCAGAGAGGTTCTGGCAGAGGAAGATGTGCTTACTTTTGGTTTAGATGGGGATTGGGGCCTTGGGCGGAATGAGAGATCAATACAAATAGTTGAACCTAGTCTACTCTATATCAATGATTTAGATGATGGTTTTGTAGAGCAGAAGTTATTGAATGCTCTTGAGGCTGTTAGTGTTATATTTGCCATATTGCTAATATTAGATTAGCCATTGTAAGTAAAAGCCATGATGCGGCCTTCTGTTTTCGTTAAGTTTTGGTCTCAAGCACAGATGATTGGGGATTCATTAGGAGGCTCTCATGTGATTATAGAACATTTTCAAACTCATGAATATACCTGATTCCAAATAGTTGTCAAGAGGTGTTATTTGGTGGATCCCCATATACCTAATACCAAATAGTTGTTAAGTTTTGACATATCATTTTCTGTTTCTCATCAATCCATAACCAGGCTTACCAGAATTATTGATCCCATTATGACAGATCTCATTATGCTTTCATTTTTCAGGACAGGGCTCATGAATACTATGATGGTATGACCAAAGAGCAGTTCAAGAAAATGCAAGAATTCATATCTGGGCGCGGCAGCAAGAAACCTACATCCAAGTTGTAGATATGGTAGTCAGAGAATACAATGTATGTTACTTGATTTTCAGTTGTAAAATATCTCTGTTCTTGAATCTCTACTCATAAATACACGTTTAATTGAAATAATAGATAATGAGAAACAGAATATTGCTATTGCAGGTTTGAATAATTTGTGACATCTTTACATGCACAATAAAATGAATAAATCAAAAGAATTAATTCAGGAGAAAGAACAATTATATTTATTTGATATAGTTCAATTGCAACCAAAAACCACAAAACAAGCTTAGACACGCCTGGACTCGAGCAATGCTACTCACCCTATGCCTGACTGCTATTCTTCTGGGAATCAAGAATCGGTAATAACTGCAGTTCTGGAACTAGTTAGAACTAGAACTAGAACTAGAATAGCCACTTGCTTCTGTTCCGGTCCTCATCATCTGTATCTCCTGTACCTTATCCAAACTGATTAGTTTCTCTCTCCATCTCCCTCCAGATGCTTGGAATGATAACCAGGGATTCAAGTGGCAACAGGCAACATGATAATTTTATCCTTATCATTCTTTTGGGAAGAGGACTATACCACCAGACCTTGTTCCTCTCCCCCTTTTCCCCCTCAGTTTAGGAGAAAGACCACCTCTTGAACGTATGCTCAAAAGTTTTTAGGTTGTAATAAAAACATTTTGATTACATATTTCCAGCATCTGGTTGAGCTATATAGCAGCCTTACTGCAAGAAGCAGCGACTCCTTGATGATGAGTTTCGTTCTCTGTTCTTTTTTCAGGAAAAGGCTTATGAATACTGTGGTGGGATGACCAAAGAGCAGTTCAAGAAAAATGCAAGAATTCATATCTGGTTGGAGCAGCAAGAAACCTTTGTACAGACATGCTGTGTTACTTTGCTTCTTGTTGTATGACTTTCTGCATAAATTTCCACTCATAATGATGTAAATTTACGTGCATAATATACTGAATAAATCAAAGAGTTCATTCCGGAAAAACTTGTTATCTTTGACTTCTGCTCAGTTCAGTTCAGACACCTCCTTTACTTTCCAGTGGGCTTGGCTCTCTTCTTTGGTAAAACGATTATGCTCTCACAATTGTAGATGTTCACTACTATTTTCTATTTTAGAGTGTTGACAATGACACATGGATGTTGAGTTTTTCCATAGGTTTGACTTTGATTGCGTGATCATGAACATCGTTTAGTTAAACTACCAAAACTTAAAGAAAGTTTGTGGAACTAAACGCATCTTTTGAAGAAAAGCATGGGTTAAAATATTTAAATTATACGTATTAGGTTTATAATCATTTGTCCAAAAACTCATTTACCGTGTTTGGTAATTGCAACTACTAAATTACCAAACCTAGGGACTCTACTAGATAAAAGGAAAGAGAAACCCTCCAGAGCTTTGCAGAACCAAACTCAGCCAGGAGTAAGGTTCAGGTTTCAAAAACGATACTATATGACTACGAGGTATAAAGTATTCGAAATACTCGGTTTCTCAAGAATTAAATGTAATTTTTTATTCTAGTTAAAAATTAAAAAAGCATTTACTTTAATTAACTTATCAAATTATTTTAGTACATTGTGGAATTTATAAGTTATAGAATCGTAAATTCTTTAAATTAAAGTGATTAATAATGAAAATCATGAGTTAGTGAAATACAAATTATTTAAATTAAATAGTATTAATAAAACTTTGGATAAAACAAATATTTATTTTAGAAAAATAAACATCCAATTTCGTATAAATTAAAATAGAAATGTGAATATTTAATTTCGAACAAATAGAGTACTTATAAATGCTTGATACATGAAACCTATACATACCTATACGTGTAACATTCGTCGTTTCTATTTTATGTTTCTCAAATTAATTGTTTTTATATTAATAAAAGCAATATATATGATTCTCTTCCCCTACTTCAATTGAAATACTCTCTATGTTCCTCCTTAGTAAATATAAGTAGTTTTACTCACAACCTCTAATATCTAAATATAAATTATTTTTATAATTATCAATACACATGATACTCCGGACAAAAAAAAGATCATATCTTTTTTTTCAAAAATCGTACTCTCTATTTGATATTATTTCTCTTAAAAAAGAGCAAAGTGAAAAATTATAGTCATTAATAAATGCTAGAAAAATTAAATTTAAAGGAATTTGAGGTATAATATACTCATATTTAAGAATCATTAATATATATGAAAGGGAAGCTGACTTATAATTAAAGATAAGTATGAAATATTGAAATGCTAAAGTAACTTTATAAATTCTTAATATTAATGATAGGGAAAGACTAGATTCTTCCATTTTACTTATCCCTACTGTACAATAGGAGCGAAATAATAGTAATGATATTTGTTTTGCTTTAAAATTCTTAAATAAAGGTATTTGATATAGAGAAGATAAATAACTGGAATTTAATAAAGGTAAAGTTTCTAATTTGAAACGGGAGTGGTTTTTAATTATTGAATTCTAAAAAGATATTACAAAAGAAAAAGAATTCTAAAAGGATTAGAGTAAATATCTTAGAAATAAAAACTACATAACACTATGAAAAAACAGTTTGACAAAGGACTCTAAATTTTTGAGGGTGAAGAGCACCGACTAAGGAATTGAGGAGCTTGGATTGAATCTATTAATCAATTGTGAGTAAGTATTTCGGTTTTTTTTTTTTTTTTTAAATGAGTGGGTAACTTTTCCTCATTATTATGAATTTCAATTGTATGAATATTGATCATATTTGGAATTTAGTCAGAGTTATGGAATGGTTCATTTGATTCAGATATGTGTGTTTATAATAGAGATTGAAGGGGAGGATCAAAACCCTATTTTGGTTAATTAATACTCTGTCCAAATTAAATATTCATATTTGATTTAATATAATAATTCATTATCTTAAGAAAAGTTGTTATTATTATGAAATTCTTTCTAATATAATTTTAAATGATAAATATACACATTTAATTTTGAATATTTCAAAATAAAAATATGAATGTTCAAATCATTTAGTCCATTGTTTATTTTATTGGGTATTAGAATATTTGGAAAGCTTAATCGGTTAAGATACTAATCTTGTATATTTCTTCTGTTTTTTTTTTTTTTTCCAACTAGTTTTTATAAACCAATCATTGAATGCTATAGGGTATGTTTAATGTCCCCATCCTCCTTGATGTATGAATTTTCCTAAAAAACGAAGTTATTTTTTCGATGATTTGTACTTGGCTTGTTTGATAACTTATTTTTGGTTAAAACATCAAAAGAAAGTATTCTGATTCATGTAAACCAAATGAACAGGAAATTTTCCAGAAATTGTACACGAAAGTTGGACATAGAAAACGAATGATGATGACTAACAAAAATTTCCCAATTTTGCCACCTGAGTCCAAGAAGATATACCAAAATTTTCAAGGTTAAAGAACCAACTTTTTCAGGGGTTGTAAAAAGACTTTCTTCTTGTTCTTTTGGAACAAAACTAGGCGATTCCATGTTTTAGAGATACAGAATTGCGAGATTTCTTGCAAAGATAAAAAAATGGCTGTAACTCATGGTAATTGTTCTTGGATTCTTGACACTTGTTGTATTCTTAACTTTGGCAAGTGAATTTCACCAAATGTTTGTACGGTCATATTCATTTCTAGATTCAAAAACCATCACCTGCAATTCTATCAGTAGAAAGATTGTTCTTTTTTCTGATTAGCAATCTCTGTTTTAAAGATTACTCTTCAATCTTGAAATAGATTTTCTTCTTGAGATTGGGAAATTTTTTGCCATAGTATTTGATGCAAAATAGATGGTTAAAGGTGAAATCTTGCAGATTTCTGTTCACTGCATTTTTCTTGATTAGAAAAGGCTAATCTCTGTTCTTTTTTGTTTATGAGGTAAAGATCAAGAAGCTCTCACCATGATGACTGAGTTCAAGCATTTCGACATTCTTTCAGAAGATTCAGCTATTTCAGATCATTACTACATCCGTTCTAACAAGTCTAGCAAGGCACAAATTGCTTTTAGCAATCCAGCAAGTGCTGTCTCAAGGAAGATTGCTAGAGAATGGAGAATCCTGGAGGAAGGTCTTCCAGAGTTGATTTATGTCCGTGGATATGAACAGAGAATTGACCTGCTTAGAGCTGTGATCATTGGCACCCCTGGAACTCCTTACCATGATGGTCTTTTCTTCTTTGACATTGCTCTTCCTCCAGACTATCCAAATCAGCCTCCAAAAGTTCATTATCATGCACATGGCTATCGTCTGAACCCGAATCTTTATGCTTCTGGTTTTGTATGCTTGAGTTTGATAAACACTTGGCAAGGAACAAGAAATGAGAAATGGACACTAGATTCCACACTTCTGCAAGTCTTGCTCTCAATCCAAGGGCTTGTGCTCAATGGTAATCCTTACTTTAATGAGCCTGGATATGAAGTTGGATTGAGGCATTTGGAGAGGAAGGATAGTAAACAGTCTAAAGATTGGATCATAACATATATGAATTACAATCATGATGCTTTTATCCTCTCTTGTAAGACAATGATGCAAAAACTGAAAAGGCCACCAAAGGGTTTTGAGAGTTTTGTTTATGAACATTTTCGCCAGCGCCAAGATTTCATATTGGCAGCCATTAAGGCTTATAGTAATGGTATTGCTGTGGTTGGATGGTATGGACAAGATGGTTCACCTTCAACAAGTTCACTCAGACTGAAATGTGATAAGAGATGCCTATCAAAAGTCCATTCCAATCTCAGAAAAGCCTTCAAAGAACATGGCATATCTCTGTCAGAGACTAGTGATCAAATGGAGGACTCACGGTCATTAACTGCTTCTAAGTCTCAAGCTACTGAGAAAAAGCCTACTGGAGGACTAGGGAGCAAGATTATCAAAGCATTGAACAAGATATTCAGATGAAGTATCAAAGTTTAGATGTATGACTATTAACAAAATAGCAAAGATGCAGAAATTTGTTTTACTTGTTCTTAGGTATACAATTCTCTTCTGATCTAGGATCTAGCACTTCAGTTTAAATTGTTTCTTAACATTCAACCACATTTTGCAATTTTCATGCCATGGTCCAAAGAAGATAAAAATTGGGACCTTAATTAGCTATGACTTTGGCCTAATCTAGATTAGTCTCTTACATTTGTTAAGAGTGTACTTAATCTTGACTAATAGAAGAATCAGAACCCCAATGATACACATTAAATTGCCTTTGGTTTTCAAGCAATAGAAGAAGAGTGGATATTCTTTTTTCTACTACTCCAGTCTATTTCATTAACCGGAGAAGGATGCAGGTCGTTTCACAAAATCTTCTAGCTCTCTCCACATGATGACCATGAATGAATTAAAGAACCTCATGGAAAACTAACTCCAATTTCATGTTCTTTTCTCTGGATTGTCAAGTACAAGAAAATTTTCATCTTACAAGGATACTTTACATTACAAACTTTCAACATCAACACTAGTCCAGAGCCACAGACTTAATTGAACTGAATAAGAGAAGAAGATAACTTTCCACCTGTCCATGGCACTTCAAACCTCAAGAATCCATTACTTACCCACTCAAAATCAATTCTTTTACTATTCAAATTGATTTTCTTGGGTTTGATACTTGAGTAGGCCAGGAACTTCCCAGCACCCTTGATGGTTATTTCTGCAGCATAGTTGTTTCTGTTGTATTTGTAGTCCAGGTACTCAATAGCTCCACCACTGTTAAACATGTTTTCTAGTCCCACCGCAGCAAATTTAGCATTCTCATCAAAAGTATGTACTGGTGAGATTGTAAGTATGTCAAATGAAGAGGGCTGGAGTGTGATATCGATTTCATCATGAAGCTTCATGAGATGAAGATTATTGGCCTTTTTGAGGTAAACAACAAATAGGTCACTTTGGCGGAATTTGGCTGTAAAGCCTTTCTGCTCCCACTCAACATCATCTGGACACACACTGCCACATATTGTCTTGTAACATTCAGGGTATGCCTTGCACTTGTTCTCTTCCGGGTACCATCCAGCTCCTTGGCAGTTGAAAACACCAATCACTCCACCAAACTGCAAGAACCAACTACATTATACACAGTTACAGGTTTTGAGGTACTAATGTTACAAGAATATAAAAGGTGATGCCACAAAAATTGTGATTCTTTCAGAGTCCATCTCTTTTGTTCGATCAAAATTACCTTATTTAAGTTCCAAATCTTGAGAAGAGTTTTGCCATCAAATAGAGGATTTTCAAAGAGGCAATCTCTGGTTGGAAGAGCATAGTGCTGGCACCTGAGTATGGTTCCATCAGGCAGTACCAACTTCCTTAGAAGATCAAAGTCATGGTGCCCAACTTTGTCACTGACATAGATTGGCCCACCACAAATGGCTCTTGATCCAGCATGGAACTCAGCACAAAGGTGATCAGACTGAAACATGTCCCAATCAGGTTGAATAAATTGTCCCTGCCACAAGCTGTTGTAACTGCAATGTACCATATGAACTCCTTGCAACCAGTAGACACCCATTGGATCACCATTCGGGTCCTCAAACCAGAAATCATCACCTAAAAAGGCAAATTATGTTGGCCACTTAAGTTCAAGGATTTTCTATACTTATGTAGGAAATGGAAGTTTCGAAATAATACAAGGCTTTTGGTATGTAATGTTAGAAGTTCGACTTACCAACTCTTCCCATTGAGATTTGTTTTGTAGCCAGGAAGAAAAAATCATTACACTGCTCCATGCTAGCAATAAGGCCTGTTCCACTGAAATTCTTTTTGAGAGATTTACTTAATCCATCATAGTATGCCTTGGCAAGTTGAACTCTGCCACCATGGTCTTCACAAACATACTCCAGTGCCTGAATTTAAGAAAAAAAAAAGAAAAAAAGAAAAGGGGCATATGATTTCAGGTTTTTCATGTACTATAAAAATCTCAGGTTTGAATAGATCGATCTATTGCCTATTAGGGCATGTGTAGGGTGAAAAATAGATGAACTAGGTCTGAGAACTCTTAAATTTTAAAGTTTTTCTTGAGAAAAATATCATGGTTAAAACTTGGATTCTTTGGATTAAGGCAAAAATCCAAATAAGATTATGCATGAAAATCGATACAAAGAGATGTCAGATGGTATCAAGACACTGAAGTTGCTGCATGATATACATATCAAAACTCCATTTGTCTGCAAAATTAAATAAAATTTACATCTTTGTAACTGTTCATTAGATACATAATGTTGAAAGAAATGGTAAATTTAGCAGACCTTTTTCATAAAAATGATGATATATATTGAGTCTTATATGATAACATATTTTGCCTTGAATTTTCAATTAGAAACTTGGAAGTGAATGAAGATTATCCTTTTAAGTCAAATGTTTCAGCAAATTGTCATGAACTAAAATATGAAACTGGTTTCCTTGTACCATATGCAGTCAAGGGTTGATACTTACAAAAGCATGTAGCTCCATTCTGTTCATTTGTATTAGACAGGTGACTATTTCATTGTAATTGTAATCATTGATGCAAAAGGATAATAATGATTAACTGATGATGAATGATATGATGTTAATCATGATTATGTTAATTATTCAAGGAACTGGAAAGACTCATGCTTGTATGCTAATGTCCCAACCAAATTCTTGAATCTCGCTAAAAATGTTTTAATGCATGAATATAGAATGGAAGACAGTGATGATAAAGCAAGTTTGCTGTTAACCTAAGGTACACTTCATATACTGTTACTATTTGATATGAATGATTGATTTTTGTTGTTGTAGACAGATCATGAATATGTGAGTGATGGCTCACATAGATAGACTTACAAGATCAAATTAGGCATTTTCTGAACTCCTAGGGCCCTCTTGATTTCTACATGATTCTGGAACTACCATATGAATTATGTATTGTATCTGAAAAATGCAGATAAAGATGGAGATAACCATGACATGATGCAAGAAAAGGAGAGATAATAGGGACTTCCAAACTCTGCTTGTGTTGAATGTGCCTGTTAAATTTTGTAACTTCACAAGGAATTGAGGAACATAAAATGTTAAAACTTACGTGGATGACATCCACTTTAACACCTGTAACACCAGCATCAGCTAGATATGAATGCATAGCCTCATAAAAATCTGCAGCTTGATTTGGATCAACAAGCCCAATTCCACCCTTTTCGATCATATCAACAGCCAAATCATACATGGTCTTCTCCAATCCAGTAGCAAGTTTTGCAGGAGTTATCTTGGAGTTCAAATGAGTAGTTCCAGGCCTGACACCACCCCAAGCTCCACATAAAGCTTGCCATACATAAACATCATCCAAACAATTGAAATTTTTCTTCAAATCCTTGATTAGCGCCTTCAGTCCACCTCTAGGTACACCTTTCTCTTCTTTCAAATATTCAATTATGGTTGCTTCTGGAAGGCCTGAATCATCTTTATTTGCTTCCTTCAGAGCCTTCTTCTTCACTGCAAGTGCCACCATATCCTTGAACTTTTTATCATGGTGCTCCTGGTCAAATTTTGGTGCATCTGGTCTTAACATGGTGCCAGCTTGGTACTTAGCAAATTTCTCGTTTTCCTTGAAACGATACAACCTGCAGAGCATTTGAGATCCCAAACCTGTCAAATCCTTGGAGTCCTCCAGAGGGTTCTCAAGATCCATATTAATGCTTTGCCAGCCATCATCTATTATCAGAAATCTTGGGGGCAATCCATTTTCAGCGAAGCTCTTAACACCGTGCCACACCCCAACAGGCTCTACCATTAAATAGAAGGCATCCCATGTGCACCATCCAAACTTGTCCACAATTCTTGGAGGGGTTTTCTCTTCTAATAACCTGAATGTCCCAAGATGGACACGCATAGCCCGAAAAGCATCTCTAATCAAATCAAAAGGGTTATTTCCTATGTGGAAATAGCCACAGGATGAAAAAGAAGTTCCCTTTATTTTAGTACAGCCACTCTCAACACATAATATCACTTCTCCATCAACACCAGGATGAATGGCTGAACGAAAACTTCCTTCTATGAGAGGAAGGATGAGCACGTACGATTTGAGCTCAGGAACTTGAAGAAGAATCAATTGAGTCTCCATTTGAAGATCAGATCCACTTGAACCAATCCACATCGTCGACCACCAGGTCTTGAGCCTAAAGATACTCAAAAACCTCCTGTTACTGAATTTTCCAATAGGATTCAATATCCTGTCAAGGGGTTTGATCACTGATAGGCCTAAAAAGGCTCCATTTTCAGCTTTGGACTGAACAGAGTTTAGTATGTGAGAAGGGGGTGTGGAATCACTATCTGATGAATACTGCAGAGAAGAGAAACTAGATAGACTAACATTTTGAGGAACATCAGAGAGAAGCACAATTCCATCAACACAAATTTCTCTGTTTGGAGAAAGTGAAAATCTTGAACTTTGAACTGATGTTTTATCTCCATTGCTGGAAAGTTTCTTAGGAAACAGATGAGAAGGTGCCATTCTGATCATGAAGAAAGTAGAATCTCAAGAATTCAACTTAAAGAACAAAGCAAAGGCTAAAGAAGATTGAAATTTAAGCACCAGGGAAATGAAGAAAACTAGCAAGATTACTAAGAGAATCAATCCAAATGAGAACAAAAGTATGTCCAATCAGCTAGAATGTTAAGAATGCTTCTGGAACACCGTGGAGGTAAAGGGTAGGGAAAAAGCAGCAGAATTTATAGAGAAAAGAACGGTAGTATATGTAATGCCCATGCATCATTGCGAGTTTTTTTTTACCATAGATAATCTGGATTCTTCTCATTGGCTGGAAAAATGATGGTGATTAAAGAATCTCCAAGGTTTAAAAAACAAATAGAAAAAAAATAGAGAGGGGGGTCAGGAGATGATAATCACGAGACACTTGCCATGTTTTTTGCTGCTTGATTATCAATCCTGGGATGAAAATGAGACCTAACTGTCATTAGTCATTCAGTTGCATGTTAATTCTTGACTTTCTGTTACAAAAACAACCATTAAAGAATCAAAAAGTAGAAACTACAGTTCTTTACCCACAGGACCGGCCTTTTGGGTAGGTGAGAGAGGCAGCCGCCTAGGGTCCCAAAATCTAAGGGCTCCAAATTTTATATCTCATCATTGTGTGTATATATATATATATATATATATATATATCCAATTTTTATGCAAAGTTTTATGATCAATTAGTTTAGTTCTAAAAAATAAAAAAAAAGAAGTTTCAATTAGTTTAGTTACCTACACATTTACACCCTTTTCATGGCTCCTCCTATTATATGAAATTTATATTAATTTCATGTCTTTTTTCCTCTCTTTTTTTAGATAAAAAGGATAATTTAATTAAGATAATGAAATCAGCTATAACATTCAAGATTATATCGAAGAGACCGAAGATCACTCTTTCATACAAGATAAAGATATGTATAGCTTATCTTAACAAAACAATGTACAAGAAAATTGTCCGAAACGCGAACAAAGATTATACTTAAGATTAAAAAATAGAATAAAGATCTCTAGAAACACTTAATATATGACCAATGGGGGAGAAATCTTGATAGACAACGTTGAATTTCTGGATGAGAGGCAAGCAATCTCCTTCCACAATAATCTTCTTGAAACCGTAGATGGCAGCAAACCGCAGATAATAGGGCAGATCATAAGCTTCAATAAATTCCACATTTGGACAATGGAGAATCCTAGTTGCCAAAGCCCCCAAAATATTATTGGCAGAATCACGTGCTATTAGACCAATTGCAGAAGAAGGGGGTGAGGAAGTACAGAGGCAAGCATAGTCTCAGGGAACTCATCAACTAAGGAAATACTTTTTGGGAAATGACAGAAGCAACCAAAGTAGTTGCCTTCTCAAAGATAGAAAGGTTTCTCATGTATCTTTTTGGATTTATTTCCTTATGGGCAGAATTGATTTTTTTTTATTTAAAAAAATGCCCATTATTCCCTTAAAATTCTAACTCTTCTCTTCATTGTCAATTCTTCATCTACTTTCCAGTTTCCACCTCCACTAGCTCCACTCTTCCCTCTCTCACAAATTCTCCGGTTATCAAGTATCATTCTGTGTTAAAAAGAAGAAGAAGATAGATATTGCATTTGCATCATTCATCATCCGATCCGGATATGGGATACTTCGATTCCAGTCTTAAAAGGTTTGTGTCATAATTTATACATCTTTCTATCCTTTTTCTTTTCAGTTTTTATTTTGGAACAAGTTATATGTACTTAGACTAATAATAACTAGAAAATAACTTTCCTTATTTTATTTTTCAAATAGTTAACTTTTTTTGTGTATCTAGGCCCATTTAATATAGTTTGACTAGGGCTGCATTTTGGGTAAGTTCAGCCCTGTTTGTTCAAGAGAATCACAAATTCCTTAATAAATACTCATATTTGTATGTTTTTTTTAAAAAAAAATTACACCCATCACGTGTGCTTAAACTTGTCAATAAATATTAATATTCTTGCTATTCTTTTTATTAGGATAAGTGTTAATACAAGTATTTTTCATAAAATATATTTCATCCGTCATTTTTTATAAGATGTATTAAACAAGTTTATTTGTTTAGTTTATATGATTATTGCGTATGTTATTTTTAAATTTATCTCTATTTTATTAAGAGAGAAAAAGAAAATAAATATTTCATTTTTAAAAAAAAGATAAATAAATAAATATATATTGAGAAATAAAATAATTTATTGATATGTATGAAATTACTTAAAATATGTATAAAAAGAAACTGAGGAAGTACTATTTCTTAATTGAATAATTATGAATTTAATTCACAATATCTTTACAACTAAACAAGCACATATTTACTTAATTAAATAAAAGAAAATTATTTTCTTGTCGGATAAAAAAATTTAAGTATTCAATTCACAATTTCACATCTATTCTTTCATGGAATATAAAAATTTCAATAATGTTTTCTTTAAAAAAATTGCGGAATTTTTTTGAGAAAATGTTAATTAATGTTAAAAAAAACATTTTGACGCCTGGTAGCTTTTTACATGGGTCCCACAGAAAAGTCAGCTAAGAATGTTAGACGTAGGGGCCCACTTACTAGAGCTTGGAATTGTAAAGAGGTAATTAGATGAAAGGGACAAAAGTTTGTTAGCGGGTTAGTTGGAGTTTTACCATGGTCGGTTTGAGGACCGACGGATTCATAGCATCAACGGTCCATATTTCGCCAGGTAAGCACAGCAACAATTGATTAGATTTTGGAATTCTTTTTATTATTCTAATAATAAGTCTCCATTTTTTTTTCTTTAACATACTTATCATCATGCATGAAAATGTCGTATTACTTTTCCTGTCTAAAATATCTGCTAAAAATTGTATTTATATTATATTATTTTTTTACTAATTTCGTAAATTAATAGAGTAATTTTTATTTTTTTTATCTTTCTTTTGCATTAAACTTTAAAACTTAAATATATTTACTTTTTCAATTAACCATTGATTATTTAGATGAGAAAGAAAAAAAAATATATAAATACCACAAATAGTTTTTATCTTTTTTTTTCAAATAACCACTACCGTAATTTTTTTTTTGAAATTTTTTTAACGTAATTATTATTATTTTTTCTTATTTTTCATAAGATATTCTTATGTTTATCAATTTTAATTATCGTTTAGTATCTTAAATTAATAAGTAAATTAGATCAGAGAAAATATTATATTTAAGACTTTTTTGAAACCATTGAATCAAATTAACTCTTTAATTTGAGTTGCTTTTTTTTAAAAGAAAGTTTATTGATAATTAAAATAGGGGAGCTCGAAACTCCAAAGTAAAGCATATCTGCAAGGTAGCCCCATAGAACAAATCAACAAAAGTGTCAATTCGAGTTGTTAACTAAATTTGAGTAGTTAGTTAATGTTAGATCATGTTAACTAAATGGACATACTATTGCTATTTCCTTTATGACTTTAACAAGGGATATGATGGTGATGTATATCATTTGTATAGATTAAAAGAATGAAATTTACGTTTGATAGGGGAAAAAAAAAACAAATAAAAAGGAAACAAAATTATCCTAGCAAGTTATGAAGTGAACAAACTCCAATTCGCATCGAACACTGTTGAAATCTATGATGGCTGATGAGATTAAAGATTAACAACGAAGTTGCCTTTTTCTCCATTTCTCATAGCTTCTCAAATAGCTGAATGTGATCAAGAATATATGCCCATTGATCCGAGTTTAGGGCCAATAACATTTTTTCTAAACAAAGAATAATTTATTGGTCAAAGATTCAGATTTCAGCAGCAGAAGGGAACGAGTTTCTTTAATTTGGATTAAATATTAGAGAAAATTCTCAAAATGCTACAGACACAAACAAACATGTATAATGGAAAATGAGTCATGCACAGGAGCCATTCTGGCTGTGGTATAATATAAGCCATGGGCAATTTGTGTAGGAGTTCCTTCAAGAATCAAGATTTCCATGGCTCAATTTGACCTTGCTTTGCCACTATAATTGGTTAAGTACGTATAATAATAGTCATCCATTTCTTTCATGAACAGTTACTTTACATAATCTTTGACACATGTTTTATTAGAGGTTACATTGATCTGTTTTAATATACGATGATATTTAACATAAAAAATATTTAATCATATGATTAGTTTTTTATACATACTTTTATAACAAATTATACGCACAAATCATATATAGATTAAGTATTAATTATGAATTATTTCTTGAAAAGAGAGCTCCGAAAGGGGGAGTTATTTTTGGTCATCTCTCCTTTCTTTCTTTTGCACTTGAGAATCGAACGAATTTACGAGCTGCAGGCTGCAGCCATGGACTTTTCTTCTTTTTGTCTGGTGCAAGGCTTCATGCCATTATCATAACCTTAAAAAAATAATTATTCCGTTGTGTCTTAGGTAAGTATGATGGAATGGTTTTCCATTAAGTATATAATATATATACATATATATATATATAGAGAGAGAGAGATGTATTTATATTTATCCTTAGAGAGAGAGAGAGAGAGAGATGTATTTATATTTATCCTTAGTTACTTTGATTCTATTTTTCTTTTATTTTCAAGAAGCAAAAAAGTTAGATGATAAAGTTTTTTACATGGTAAAGATGATAAACACATTCAAAATTACCCCTTCTCTTTTTCTTTGAAATGAATTATCCCTTCTCTTTATTCCAAAACAAAACAAAAAAAAAATTAAAATTCAATCAGAAAAAATAGCCGTAATTTTTTGTTGATGGAAGAGGAGAATGCATTCACACAAGTTTTTTGAGAAGTCGAACCCCGCAAAAGGCATAACGACATACAGGGTATACATATACCTAACCTACACGTATACTGGCATTGAAAAAAATGATACGCCATCATCTCCGGTCCTCTTCTTCTTCTTCCTATTCCTACAACATCCATTTTTTCTGATCAAGGACTGAATCCCAGTAGTAATTCCAGCTGAAAAAACAATAATCCACAGTCTTTATTCTTGATTATCTAATTCTGAAGTGGGATTGGGGGAAGGAAATGTGGATGCTCCATTAAGAGATGTGGAATGCTAGAAGAGGCATTGATGAATTTGTTCTCTCTTTGTTGGAGTGGTGGTGGTGGTGACAATCATCATAATAGGAGGGGTGGAAATACTTTCAGCAGTAATGGAAGCAATAGTCTTAGTTCTGGTGATATAAGTGGTGGGGTGTCTGGGAAAGATGGGTTGTTGAGGTACCATGAAATTGGGAAATATAGGAGTGGTGAATTTTCAATGGCTGTGGTTCAAGCGAACCAGGTGCTGGAGGATCAGTGCCAAATTGAGTCGGGTCAATTTGGAACGTTTGTTGGAGTCTATGATGGTCATGGTGGCCCAGATGCTGCTCGCTATGTATGTGACAATTTGTTTCGCCATTTCCAAGGTTCCTTTCTTCTTCTCAGCCCATTTTATCCTCTTCATTTGTTGCTTAAGTTTTTAAAAATATGGGATCTTTTTGAGTTCTGCTGAGGAGTTTGTTATGTTTGAATTGTGATAGTGAATAGGATTTTGATCAAGCTCTGTTTCTTTTTTCTCAACCCATTTTATGCTTTGTGTTCTTTTGGTTGAATTGAGAAATTATATAGTCTTTATTAATTTTGGTTTGATGATGGAATCCAAATTTTGCCTGAATTGTGATAATGAATACGATTTTTCTCGAGGTCTTTTCTTTTCAATTCATTTTTTGACCCCTTTATGTGTGCTGAAAATGCTTTCTTTGTGCACTGTGCAAGCAAAATATGAGTTTTATGCTTGAAGAGATGAAGTTGTAAATGTTAAAGCTTTTGTTATGAATCTTACTTAGATTTCTAAATAGTTCTTCTCCTGTATTCTTTCAGATATTCATAAGCATATTATCTGGACTGGGAATTATAATTTAAATGATAACTCATGGACTAAATATGCCCCTTTTGCAATTTTTTTGGCTCTATCTTTCCCCTTGGTTGCTTTGTATTGTGATTACCTGGGCATGTATGTTCAGCCATAAGCATGAAATCTTTGCAATCTGGTGATGTGTTTTCTTCTCATTTGTTTCGGGGTAAAAATTGCATTCTGCTAGTAGGAAAGAGAAGGATCCTTATGTTGTCATCCTTAGGTTTTATGTTCATGCAGCAAGATTGGCTGAAGACAGCGGTGTTGTGACAGCTGAGACAATCAATAGGGCCTTTATTGAGACAGAAAGAAGTTTTACTTCTCTTGTTTCTGAATTATGGAATTCTAGGCCAAATATTGCGACAGTTGGGTCATGCTGTCTTGTTGGAGTAATATATCAGCAGACTCTCTTTGTGGCTAATCTTGGAGATTCTCGTGTAGTGCTTGGAAAGAAAGTTGGAAATACAGGCGGTGTTGCTGCTATTCAGCTATCTGCTGAGCATAATGCCAATATTGAGGCTGTTAGAGAAGAGCTTAAAGAATTGCATCCAGATGATCCTGATATTGTCCTGTTTAAGCATGGGGTCTGGAAAGTAAAAGGAATAATTCAGGT
This sequence comes from Apocynum venetum, assembly GCA_019593545.1. NCBI lineage: Eukaryota > Viridiplantae > Streptophyta > Magnoliopsida > Gentianales > Apocynaceae > Apocynum > Apocynum venetum. The sequence goes on from SRSM01000127.1 coordinate 5,528,245, forward strand.
TAGTTATTAATCTTAATCTTATGCTCTTATTTATCATTAAGTGCTTGGTACTATATAAATTACAACTCAGCTTCTATTTCTGTTTTGTTTTACATTTTTGGTCCATGAACATTGATGATCCTTCGGATAGCAGCATTATGGGTGACAGTAAAATATGAACTTTGATTAGTACTAAGCTAGAAAAGTCTATGATAATTTATATGCATATGCACATGCATTCTTACGTGCAAAAACACAGAACAATCACTTTATTAATCTACCAAAATATCTCACTGCAACAATGATTTTGGAGTGTCAGAATCATGCTTCTTACTAGAGATCAATTTTGTCACACACATTTGAAGGAATTTACAAAGCAGAAACTTGCTTGTTTTTCAACATTTTTGGAATTGATTCTCTATGAAGCAGGCGTCTGTCTGTTTATCTGCATGGCCCTGCCTGTGTCTTCTAGCACAATCCTTCTGTGCCTACGAAATTCTGTGTGTTTCTTTTTGCTTTGTTGAATTAGCAAAACTTATCACTGTTGCATGTTGTGATAAACGTATATCCTTTTTCCTAACTTTTCCATACTTTTCCTATTTGATTATGCCATGCTTACTTTAAACTTTGAATAGAGGCATCTGCTTGGTTTCCGTTAGCAGATACATGTAAAAGAGAGTGTTTGTAGGTACAGGTTTTCATTTGCTCAGGGAGAGGATATTGTTGAGCCATGAAAGGGATTAAATTCTCATTTTACCTCTATTGTTCTCATTTTAACATTTCATATGTTGTTTTCCACATCTTAATTGTTGATTCCATCTACATTGTGGTGATGGAAACTACAGATATATGTTGGAGTCCATCTTAGAAAGATATAATTGAATCCTTGATTGTGAAATTTGACTATGGGTTTTACTTGTCTAGATTTTCTTAAGGGATTTGGACTTTGTGGTGTTTTTTGGCTTTGCTTTGTTTAATTTAAGTCTTGCCTTTGTGGATTTCCTTCGCCATATTTTTATTGCCAAATTTCATTTTTCATTGGGAACCATGATTCTACTTCATGCAGGTTTCTAGAGCTATAGGCGATGTTTATATGAAACATGCACAATATAACAGAGAACCAATAAATCCAAAATTCAGACTTTCTGAACCTATGAACATGCCTATCTTGTCTGCGACTCCATCTATTGTTACCCATCCTCTGCATCAAAATGATTCTTTTCTTATTTTTGCTTCTGATGGCCTGTGGGAACACTTGAGTAATGAAAAGGCTGTTGATATCGTCCATAGTCATCCATGTGCGGTAAGATTTGTTCTCTCTCCCTCTTACTCTAGCTTACAGATTATGGCTATGTGAATGCGATTTTTGCATTACTCACTAGTTTCTGGTCATTTTTTATTTTTTTCTGTCTTACTAAATATGTTTCTAGGAACATGTAAATTGCGGTTGAAATCATGAACAACTAGATGAGAACTTTCATGCTTCTCAGAACTCAATTTCAATCCAAAATCTAAAATGCTGGATATTTTTTACATAGGCCTGTCAAACCACTTGATACATTTCCAAAGGAGACATCTCTCTTGTACGTTTCATTATCACGTGTAGGTGTATTAGTTGCATTCTTCCTCTTGTATGCTTGTTGACTAGTATAAATAAAAGGTAGCTATAGCAGAAATAACAGATTCAAGATCAGCCTGGTCCTTAACAGCTGACATGAAAAAGCTGCTTACAGATCTGGTTTCCTGTTGGATTGGTGGAAATGAGACAGCCTGCATTTGGAACCATAAGTAGGCTGATAGGATTGAGATCAATGCTATCATGATGTAACTTTCTCCACTTTTTGGCCCCTCTTCCTTTCATCACTAAAACAAGAACTGGAAATTTTGGAAGATCAACTACTCAATTTGTGTTAATGAGCAAACTAAAAGATATCATTGGATGAAATCTGATTTCCAATCATGATTGGCATTAATAAGAAAATAAAGGAGACAAATTCACTAATATCATATGAATAAAAAGAATTAGGAGGAATGGAGTTTAATTTCAACTATCGAATGAATGCTTAATCAATGAGCCTTAGGGAGTTTAGTTTCTCTAAATTTTGTTAGTTCCTGTTTTACTGAAACAAACTTTCTGCATCACATGAATTAGAAATCTTCATTCTTTGATATGTTAGAAGTTTGATGAGGTTTTGAAATCTCCTTGACATATTTTCTTATCACCTACTCAGGGTAGTGCCAAGAGGCTTGTAAAGGCAGCACTGCATGAAGCAGCAAGAAAACGGGAGATACGATATTCAGATCTTCGCACAATTGATAGAAATGTCCGACGCTATTTTCACGATGATATAACTGTCATTGTTCTATTTCTGAATCACGAGCTTATATCCAAAGGCCCAGTGCAAGGTCCTCCTCTTTCAATTCGAAGTGCTCTAGAACACTGAGGTGGAAGAACCATATGCATGTCATTCTTTGGCCACAATTTTAAAGCACCTTTCTGCTTTGGCTAATCAGCCTTTGCTTTTCTTCTAATTAAGTTCTCTTCTGTTTTAGTTTTTGTCTTTATATGTTGTTAAGATTCCTTTTGCAGTTGACTGCAGTTTGTTGAAGTGCAAAATGCAGGTTTTGCTGTGATATCCTGACCCTAATCAATAGACATATTTGTCCTAATTTTTGCTCTCCAATAGTTTGTCTCAAACTTTGAAGTAATAGTTCTTGGTTCCACTGTTCCTGTTTGTTTTGATGGTGATGGTGTTGTAAGACATTATCAATTTGATCACTAGGATAAGTTACCCATAGTCCGGCACTCAAGTGAAGGGACCTTTGCTGATCAAGTCTCCCAAGACGTTAGGATCAAGTGAACGAGCCTCAAGATGCTGATCAAAGGTCTCATGAAATCACGTGTTGGATACTATATGTACATAGCTTAGTCTTGAATTTAAATTGTGCGGGACACATTTGAATTTTACTTTATATTATGCGAATATCTCAAAAATTACTTGTAATAAAAGTAAAAATGAGTTTAAATTGTACGGTAGAAATTTGACTTTTACTTTATCTTATGCTAATATCTCGAAAATTATTTGTAATAAAAGTAAAAAATGAGATTTTTTTAGGGTAAACGTTATTCTTATTATAAATTGAGATTTTATGACTATAAATTTTAATTTTTTTAAAAAATAGAAAATAAGATTGAAAACTATAGAAATTATTAGCCCTTATATTTACTTATGTTTAGGACGGAGTGAGTAAAATAAACGTGGTAAAATTGGTAATTATCAAGAAGTAAAGGATTAGTTCTCCATTTTCAGAAATAATGGGGCCACTTTTTGAAATCTCAAAATGACGCTTCATTCATTCTCCTTTCTTCCCCGGTGATTAGCAGTCGACTCACAGTCAAGACCAACCAAGGAGCGAAGCCTAAAACCCATCGCCGACGGCGGCGAAACCACAGAGGTGAAAACTGCCATATGATCAGACGGAGATAACTGCACATAAAAGAAGAGAGAGACTGGGGGATTTTTCTCTTAGCTGATTCTTTCATTTTTAATACGATGCGAATTGGAAGCTATTTTGTAGCTGTGATTTTTATATTCGCTGTAGTGAACTTGCGTGTAGAATCGGTGCCCCAAGCATATGTAAGGAGAGACCCTGGGCACCCGCAGTGGCACCATGGAGTCTTTCAGGATGCTAAAGATAGCGTCCGATCTGACGTCCGTGAAATGCTCCATTCTCGTGCTGAGGTACATGTCTTTGTGTGTCTTTATGTGCATTCTTTCTTAATTCTTGTAGTCCAATGATGAAAGAGCTGCGGATTTCTGTAGCTTAAGAATGATTGTATTTCTTCCTTTAGTCTAAATTTAGAATGTTAGAGCTTTCCTTCTGATTTTTTGGTCATTTCTATAAAGATATGAATATATATTTAGGTAATTCCTAGTTCTTGTTCTCCGTATTGATGAAAATTTCTAGTATTGTACCTAAGAATTTGCTTAAGATGTAATATTTTACTCAGTTTAGAATGAGGATATGTGGCTCCTAATGAATAATCTCTTAAACTTATCGTGGAAAATAAAAGGAAGGAAATTGTTGTCTCTCAAAGTGGAGTAGTAACTGTTCCGATTATCTTATTTGTTCTTGTACGACTAATTGAACTAATGCTGATTGTATTTGCTTGAGCAAAATGTGAGCACGGGTTGCATTCTAATTACATGTGCAATGCAGGTTCCTTTTCAAGTACCTCTTGAAGTGAATGTTGTTCTCATTGGTTTCAATGGTGACGGAGGATATAGGTATACAATTGATTCTCAAAAGTTGGAGGAGTTCCTGAGAGTCAGTTTCTCGTCTCACAGGCCTTCATGCCTGGAGACTGCCAAGCCCCTTGACATTGAGCATCATATTGTCTATAATGTGTTTCCAGTAAGCATCTTTTTGCTCATTTCTGAAAATTTTCTCATAATATGCTCGATAAAGTTCACAGTTTGAGGACAGTTCTTATATGAAATGCAGACTTTATTACGATAACAGAGGTCCTCCAATTTCTAATATTACTGCATCTGATATGTTTCTCCCCCTAAGTCCTCTACTATACATGATGCATAAAAAAGTTAACCTCCAAAGTTAAATCATGCTCCAAGATTCCTCATTCATCTTCTAGTTATAAAATTACCTTTGATTTGCACTTGAGTTTTCCTTCTGCAAGTGGTTCGCCAATGTCTCACTTAGGTCAGAGTCAGGTAGCTGCCTCACATATTAATATTGGAAGGATTTTAAGCATTACCTCCAGTCATAACAACACCGCATGTTTGTTACATAGATCAAGATTTTCAGATACTTGTAAATGGAAACTGGGATTAGTAAACAGGAGGGAATCCCCCCTCCTCTCCCCCCCCCCCACAACACACACTCACAAAAAGGAGATTTCTACTTGAGCTGCCAATGCTTATTCACTGCTTTATTGTAAAACTTACCTTTTCATTATGCAAATTTATTTCATTGATGATAAAGGGTGGAAAAATGAGAATACTTAGCTGATTTGTTAAAGTACATGTTCCTCATGTGTCTCATCTTTCTTCCTGATTTAACTGAATCACTTCTCTCTGCAGGTTGGGCAGCCAGAACTTATTGCTCTGGAAAAAGCACTGAAAACAGCATTGCTTCCTGCTGGCTCTGCCAGAGAGGTAAGAACTCATGGTGATAACAAAACCAGGACTTATTTCACCTTTCCCCAAGATAAATAGTCATTTTTGTGAATAGACAAAAGTGTGATACCTTTTTCTTGCAGTCTGATTTTGGAATGGAAGTCCCTTTGTTTGAGGTGGAAGCAACAGCTGTGGAATCAGAGTTTCAGAGGCTATATTCCTACCTGTTTGACTTGGAGAACAAAGGATATTCTGAAGAGGAGATTGATAGACCTTGGCCAAATGCAATTTTTATTGTTAATTTTGATAAGGTATTGTCTTCATATAATATCATGAATAGGTCAGGTGTAAATTGCATAACTTATTGTTGAAATCTGAAGTTTCTGGTGACTTCCATGTAAGTGGTACAGGTTATGTATAGATATAGTTCATCTTTATTTTTGGCCAGTTATAGCTCTAAAACATTTGATTTTCTTTCTATTCTGGTTTATATTTGTTTGTTTGCAGGTAAGAGTTGATCCTAGGAACAAGGATATTGATCTTGATAGTTTGATGTATGGAAGAATCACACAGCTAAACGAAGAAGAGATGAAAAAACAAGAGGGTGGTTACATTTACCGTTATCGTTACAATGGTGGGGGAGCAACTCAGGTTTGGCTAAGCTCTGGCAGGTATAGTTCCTTGAACATCTTTGACAGGAATCTTTTGCTGTTCTTATGATCATATTTTTCACTCATGAAAATAAAGATTGTATAAAATATTTCAGATATTTGATTTTTGTATGAAAAGAGCACTGTTTTGGTGGTTACAAAATTTTTATATTTCTAAGAGTGTTTGTGAAGTGGGCATTTATAGGTGTTGTAGACTGTTGATTTAAGAAACTTTTTCTGCAGTAAAAAAGTTCCACATGGCATTTCCAAATGCAAGTTTCAATTACTATATTTGTTTAATTGACTTGACAAAATTGTCATGATTTCAGATTCGTTGTGATGGATCTCTCTGCTGGCCCTTGCACATATGGAAAAATTGAAACTGAAGAAGGAACTGTTAGTTCTAAAACACTCCCTCGTTTACAGAAGGTCCTCTTCCCAAAAGGATTAAGTTTAGCTAGTGAGCATTCAGCCCCTGATGTCTTCATTGGACAGCTTGGTGCTTTGGTTGCAACTGCAATAGAGCATGTTATTGCTCCAGATGTTAGGTATAGTTAATTTCATTTACCATCTGCATTCTGCAAATTCAGGATGCATAAGGTTTCTTCACAGGCGTTGAGGAAATGTTGGCATGTACTTCAGATATCCCTTTGTTTTTTATAATGCATGTGGGAAGTTGAGTGTAGATGCACAGAAAGAATATATATCTACTGTGTATACCAAGTCTTTTGTTATCTGAACTGTTCACAATGACCTTTCTATTTGGAAAATTAACCAGCAAAAGGTCTATCAACATTCAACCACAGAGATCAAAATTTCTTCTGAGTTTTTGGAATGTATGTGGACTGCATAATAGTCTGTATTCATTCATCACCTTAAACAAAATTCCATTAGATGTTTTTTAATATTCTGCAACTGTTTGTTATCAATGGACAGACGAATTAGTTCCCAGCACTGATGAAATTTTGTATGCACGCATTTATCATAGTCTATGCGATCAAACATAAGCACACTTGTGGCAGGGGTTTCCTTAGATTATGCGTTTATTATTAAATGGTGGCCATACATTTTATTTATTTGTTTTATTTTGTTTGGTTTTCTACCAGTTCTTGAACTTATTAATGTTCATTCCTGAAACAGGTATGAAACAGTTGATATGACAATGAGACTGCTTATACCAATTATTGTCCTTCAAAATCATAATCGTTACAATATTTTGGAGAAGGGCCATAATTGCAGTATAAATATTGAAGCTATTGAGGCCGAGGTAAAATTTGTATTGAATGTTACCTTAATTTCACCTTTAGCAGATTCTGAAGTTGTTGGGTTACTCAGCCCTCTAACTTTAATGCACTTTGATGGATATTGCTCAGTATCATATTTATCTTCTGTAGTTCAGCAGGGTTTTAAAATTTAAGATGGATATAATTTGTGTCTAGCTTTTTTCAGGTTAAGAAGATGGTTCATCAGGGACAGGACGTGGTAATTGTGGGGGGTACACATTCATTACACCGACATGAGAAGCTGGCCATTGCTGTTTCAAAAGCAACGAGGGATCTTTCCCTGCAAGAAACCAAGAAGGATGGACGCTTCCATGTTCATACAAGGACATACTTGGATGGTTCTATTCTTAAAGAGGTATTTTCCCTTGCAAATTTTCTACTTAAATGGCTAGCAGTGCTGCGATCAAGATGCTTATGCGAGTTTTACTTTGAACAGAATTTGGTTCATTTTTCTTCTCATGGTATCCTTTCCCTTAACTTAAAATGTTGTGCCTATAGAGTGGATTCCTTTTTCATTTATTTTTTCATCAGTACTTGTATTTCATTGTGGTCACTACTGTTATCTTTTGACTATTCTGACTATATTTCTGTCTTCTTGATACAATTCTTCATGTTTAAAAATGCTGATCCTAGGAAATGATGCGATCTGCTGATGTACTTGCTGCTGGTCTCCTTGAGGTTTCTGATCCATCCCTTATGAGCAAATTTTACCTTCGCCAGGTCAGTATCAAATAGCTAAAATTAGAAGATATTTTTTTGGGATTTAGTTCGGGATATGGTGTTTGTATCAGAACATTCCTGGGCCATTTATGAGAGATTTGCACATGCAAGTTGTTTGCTGTGTAAGCATGGTAATATACTGGCAGATGCTTTTTGTTTCTAATTTTGAGTTCTGCAGAACTGGATGGATTACACTTATGGTACAAATGACTCTATCATAAAGCACAAGCCTCTCTGGGCTATGCATGGCCCAACAAGGCTAAAGGACAAAAAAAGGATTGCTGCAATGAAGAAACAAGGGGATTTGCACCGTACCTATGGAACTAGAGTCATTCCAGTGTGAGCACTTGATCCAGTTCGTAAAATTTTCACCACCATTCTGACCTTTCTAGCAAGCTTGATAACATCTCAAAATCTGCAGTTGGCTGCTAATATATCTTCATATCTCTTTGTGAAAAGGATATTAGTCTGCTCCTTTTTAATCTCAATAACAATCACTGAATAATGTAAATTTATTTACATTTCTTGCCTTTTTGTGTTTGAAGTTGTATACATCTAGGTAGGTAGGTGGGATGTGAGTGTACCAAGTGTTTCATGTATTAATTGCTTGGTTCAGAATGGCATTACTCTGGAAGTTGCTAGGATTTTAGTAATGGCTGTCTAAGTTATGTCTTGGGGAGGGCTGGATTTGACCTTTATATTTCATATCTTTTTAAGCGGCTGAGCTGCTGGAAAAGTCTACCAGAAGTGCCATTCCTCACATTAAAGTGAGCCCAAATGTTTGGAACCTACATCTATGTGAGGGATTTTAGAACACCCAGCTTGGTGTAGACTAACTGGCTTCTTGGTATTGCAATGGCACCTTGCATATCTTAAGAGATTTTTTCCTCTTTCTTTCTGGTTCAATCTTTTTCTTCTTGCATACCTTTTTCATTTTCTTCAATCATTTTCTTCTTGGACCAGCCCAAAGTATCTTTTCAGCAAATTGAGGAAATTATACTATTTGGTAATGTTGTTCCCACAGGTGACAATTTAGGTATTTAGATATTGGAAAAGAACCATTTACTAGTTTTTCTCCCATCTGTTTTTGATAGTAATTGGAAAAAAAAAATCTTTTTTTTATTAACTATGGTGGTTGATGCTTAGTAATCTTCTTCCTACCACTTAAAAATTTCAGCTTGTCACTGAAGGACTTCTCTTGGTGTACTTTTCTACTCTGCTTTAATTTTATTGTGTCAATGTAAAGTATTTATTTGCATCCCTTGTCTCATTTCAAATGCAATCATTTTCCAATCGCAGCTTTGTTTTATCATTAGCTGATGTGGATGAACAGCTCATGATGGAAGATGAAAGCCTTGTATGGACAAGTAATGATGTAGTTATAGTTCTTCAGCATCTAAATCAGAAGATACCTTTGAGGTTGGTGGACTCATTTTATGTAGCTTGCATTGGTCCGATTGTCTCAACCAGTTTGTTTTAATGTTCCTTTTTCTTTCCATTTTTGTATTCGTTTGGTTTTAGTTTTGGATTGTTTTTTCCTGGATTATGTTGGAAAAGAGAGGCTAGGAGGAAAGGGTTGAGATGGTGAATCAATTTGCTTCCACTTGTAGTTACTTGTGCATTTGTCAGCAAGTAGAAGAGTGGGAAATATTATTGCTAGGCTTAGTCTAAGTTTTGTGATCTTAACTTTGTATTTCTAGTTATGGCAATCATTAAACTTGAAGTCTGAGCAATTGCATTAATTTTTCATTTCGGCATTTTACAGTCCTGAGAAGCTCTTTGCATCTTGTGTTCAGTACTACTAGTGCCTCCAATAATTCCAATTTTTTCTTCCATTATGTTCTGAACTTATCATTTTTGTTGTGCAAATTCTGAATGCGTCAGTTAGACAATATACAAATGGCCCCATCAAAGAGAGAATGATCCTGATTACCTTTATAATTTTTTTGTTTATATATTTGGGTACAAGGGAGTATACTTTTCCATTTGTACAAGTACCTGCCCTCGAGGTGGCTAAAATACACTTTTAAACCACACGACTCTAGAAATGACTATCCTTGTTATCTACCATTGCATTTCTTGGGGTTCTAGATATTCATGATTTGTGGTTGGTTTGCTTGCCTTTGAATGTGTGTTGTCATGTGAATTTCCTTTTTACAGTAGAACTATATTTGTTACTTAGTGACTTTTTACTCCATCAAGGAAATTCAAGAACTGTTTTCTAGACCTTGATGATTATGGTGTCAATATGCATGGAGTTGCTTAACAATTAAAATGATCTTTCTTCATTTCTACATCACCAAATGAGCAATTCTGATTCTGCCTCTTTATCTTGGCAGTTATGTTTCAGAAATGGAGAAAAGGCATGCCATTCCATCAGAAGCACAGCGACATATATTGGCAGGGTTAGCTTCAGTTGTGGGTGGACTAAGTGCACCATTTGAAAAGGCTTCTCATGTGCATGAAAGGCCTGTTCTCAACTGGCTGTGGGCAGCTGGTTGCCATCCCTTTGGACCATTTTCTAATACTTCCAAAATTAGTCAAATGCTTCAGGATGTTGCCCTGGTATGGCCTGACGCAGCATCTCTCCATTAATTCTTCTCTTCTCCCATCATCTATATGATTCTTTCTTGATAAGCAATACTGTGGAGTTCCTCAATATTGAGAAATAAGAATTGTTGATTCATGTTGCATTTTTGTTCATATAATGTATATTATGAAAGATTGTCAAGAAAATAATTGTTATGTTTCCCTTTGTTGTCAGTATCCTTGGATGTGGGAAATTACAAGGGATTTATTTTCTCATTGTCACTTCTATGTGCCCTTTTGTCCAAGGAATATCTAATGACTCATTCTTTCTGCTCAGAGGAACACAATATATGCTCGAGTTGATGCTGCCCTTCACTTAATAAGACGCACATCTGAGGTGATTGTATCTCGGCTAGAGTTTCATTTTAATTTCAACTCCTTGTTAATACTAAATGTGCTTTTACTTTTGGTTCTAGGCAGTTCAAACTTTTGCTGCAGATTATCTGAAGACTCCTCTTGGAGAACCAGTAAAGGGTAAGAAGAACAAGACAAGCACCGAGCTTTGGTTGGAAAAATTTATTAAGAAAACCACCAACTTACCAGAACCATTTCCTCATGAATTGGTTGAGCGCTTGGAGAAGTACCTAGATGTGAGCTCACTCTTTCTCAAATTAACTGTACATTATAAAATTGCAAGCATTTTGAGTATCCTCTTGTTTGAATAACAGGGCATCGAAGAACAGCTTGTAGATTTGTCTTCGCTACTATATGATCACCGGCTACAAGGTGCAAACATGAATAGTTCACAAATTCTTCAAAGCGCTTTCTTAACCGAGCAGTAAGTTCTTTAAACTTCCACTCTGATAAAAAAAATTTGTGTTCTCTTTTCCTGTTTGAATAGCCTGTTGATTGTGGCTGACATCATACACCATTCACATACAGATACGTGGATCATGTTCTTGAAGTTGAGAGGGATAAAATGAAGTGCTGCAGTATTGTTTACGGAAAACCAAAGCAGACTTCACAAAATTTCATTTATGCTGGAATTCTCTTAGCCGGCTTTGTTGTATATTTTGTTGTAATCTTCTTTTCATCACCTGTTCGTTGATTTGATGAGGACTTTGTATAAACAAATAAATAGCATCATAAGTCTAGACAGATCTTATGTATAACTACAAACAATTTTGAGGAAGAGAAAAAAGGGTTTTCCTTTTCTTGCCCAGGACAATGTGCATGCTCTTGGTATAGTCAATTATTACTTATTTAGCAATGAGGGGGTTGAGGATCTGTTTATTGAGTGGTATATTTAGCAATGTCAGTTGATCAGCATATTCAGATTGATTGAAACTGAACCTGCTGGTGCAATTGTGAAAGAATAACATGATAGTCCGTGTAACAGGGCAGGTAACATTTATGTAGTTTAATTGGATGCAAATGTGGAGGAAAAGTAAATTAAGAAGCATATCCCCCTCTCTGCATTTTCTCCTTCCTCGTCCAGTTTGGTAGAAACGCGACAGAATATCGGAGGATCATTTCCATCTAAAAACGTACTCTTTCCATCCCTTTATAAGATGTAATGTCTTAATTTAATTTTTAGAATTCTTATATATATTATTTTTAAATTTACTGTTGAGAAAGAAAGGAGAGAACAAATATTATTTTAAAAAAAAGTAAAATAAATTATTTATTTATTTTTATTCTTGCAAGTTGCAGCCGCACACGTCCAGGTCATCCAAATTTATGTTTATCTTCGGTTCATATGTAATCATCCTAAACTCTCAATCACATATCAAAACACCATTGTGAAAAATATTCGAAAATGAATATGAGAAAGAAAGAAAAAGGGATTTTTTGCTGATTGGATTTATTGTTCAAACAAGAGGAAAAGCAAAGGAAGAGGATCAGAAGTAGCTTTCTAGGCTGCATTGTCCATCAAAAGTTGCAGCATTTTAGCTGCTCAGAGCCCAGTGCAATCATCATCTCATATCAGCTTCAATTAAAAAAAAGCCTTGAAGGAAAAATATTTATTTGATTTGATTTCAGGAAAAAAAATAGATTGGAAGGAGAGATAATCCTCAGCAGAAAATGCTAGTAGTTGTCATCAAATTAAGACAATCAGGTCTCAAAGATTACATGCCATCATCGGAATCACCTCTTTTCAATCTCAAAAAATTTCCCAAAAATAAAAAATCAAGATTAAAAAAGACATCAACTTTTCAATGGCAGTTACACAAATTATCCAAGTTCCAAGATATCTGAAGAATTTAGCTGGATGTTATTCACTGCGCCTGGTTAGACAATACAGAGGCGAAGTGACTCAACTCTCCAGCACCCAATCTCTGCCTCGTGATGATACATCAATTGTGGAAACCCTCATAATCAATTCTATTGAGGCTCCCACAAAGAGGCAATTTGCATGATTATACAGATACAGATTTAATGGTATATCCTGTATAACTAGGGCTGGGTGATCGAGAGAGAAGATAACTGGGAATGGAACTGAATAAGAGTTTACAACAGAGAGAGAAGATAGAGATATATACTTGAGAAATGAAGGTGATGTTTAGGGTTTTGAGAAGATGAGGATTGGAGTAACCCCTGGACTTAAATGATTGGGCCATATAATCATATATAGCCCAAAGTGAGACGGCAATGCTTCTGAAGAAGCCCCCTTTTATGGATGAACTTCAAAGGTTTAGTTAAAGTTGTTTGTTTCGAAATTAAGTATTTAAGTTTAATTTAAATTAAAAATTAAGGAAAATTTTGATTTTGAAAAATTTATTTATTAACATTTTAACATGATAATAGCATAATTATGAGAGTTAACGAATAAATATTTTAAATTAATTATATTTTGAGATATTATAAAATATAAATATAAATATACAATTTCGATCAAAATTCAATTTGATAATTGGTAATGTTGAGTTTGAAAAGAACTCAAATCTATGCTTATGTGGTAGAAATTGAGCTTCCCTCAACGTATTTGTGCTAAAAAATTTATTAGTAAATTATAATTTTAGCACTCGGATCATTTCTTTCGGATTAGGGTGTAACATGATTCATTATGATGTTTTGAGGTATACAAATGAGAGACAAATGCTTAATTTGTGTAAGGTTTTCTATATGTCACAAAAGACCATATTAAATGGACAAAATAAATACAAAAAATAATGAGACTGAAATTGAAGCATGTGATATGGTCTTTGGAGGGTTAAATCACGGTCACATTGATGTGAATATGCTCCTCTATAATTTGGAATAAAGAGTTAAGCGTTGAGAATATCTTTCTCAAAAGAATGATTTCTTAAACCAATTGCATTGTTTTTCACATCTTAGTTGAAGGGCAAGAATCGAATATGGAAGATTTAAGAATATATTTGAATTGAGTTTTAAAAGTATTTTTATAATAGAGTTACGTTTGTATAATATTTTTTTTATTGAGAATTGAAAATTGATTGATATATTTTGAATATTTCATAATTAATAAAACATATAAAATATAATTTATAAATTATTTGAGATTTTTATTTTAATTAAAAAGCAATGAAAAAAATATATGTATGTTATTGAGTGAGACTCGTATTTGAGGTTAGAAAAAAAAAATTGATAAATATTTTTATAAAGAATTGAAAAAATAAGGTTAGATTCCCTCTGCATTTATATAAAGTAAACATTTACTTCTCTTTTACATACTCTCCCTTTTCCTTTCACTTTTTTGTTCTTATAATCAAACAGAGACTTACCTGTCATTAGAGCTATAAGATTTTAATGCTGCTGGACTATAATATGCATGGTTTTGGTCTTTGGTTGGGAGTTGATTTCTATTGTTAGGGACCTTGTGTGTGTGTCCATTTGATGTTGGGCAAAGGAGTGTCCACATGTGGTTGTTTTAGGATGGAATAAATAATAGACAAATGAATCACAACTTGGTCAAATATATGAGACAAGTCTTGAAAGGCATATATTCGCATTCCCAATTGGCGTCTGCTCAAAGGAAATTCAAAATCCATGTTATTCATTTGGCAAAGAGTGTTAATTTTCCATATGCCTTCAATATAAATAATATTAAAAAAAAAGGTTCGAGAAAAATCATGCAGTTATTAGATAGTATTTAAATCTTGAATGAATTTAATCATTAACATCTTAACTTTTAAAATCGAGTTTAAAGAATTTAATTAAGGGTTTGTGGGATGCATGAAGAAAGATATAGATCGAACAAATTTGAAGATTTCAAAAGATTGATTTGTCAAGTGTTTGCTAATGCTTTCTCTACATCCTTGTTTATTTTCCCTTCCCTTCCCTTCCCTTCCCTTCTCTTCTCTTCCTTTATTAAACAAATGAAAATATATCTTTATTTTTTTAAGTAAATCATTAGAATATACTAGTAGAGGGTTCCTTTTTATCATTGTCCTTTTCTTGAATCTTTTCCCAGAAATGGAAGTCTGTGAAATTAAAATTTTCTCTTGCAGAACGTGGAAGGACAATAAGTTATTTTGGTGGTGACTTGTGTAGGGAAGAGACTACACTAGACTCCAAGTCAATTGCCTATAATTGTCAATCTGTCACTTACCAAGAAATTGTAAGTGAATATCACGTTAGTTTATCATTTTTACTATAACTTAATTTGTAAAAACTCTTTCGATTATATATATTTTTGTTAAACAAATCACTGAGATGAGTTGTAATTAATATGATTGGTGAGTTATCAAAAATGATTTTTAGTAAGAGATAATGTCATATTATATCGGTTTACTTAGTGTTTGACAATGCTAATTTAAACACAATCGATTACTAAATATGTCTAAGTTTTTATTTAAATATAATATGTTAATAATAAGTCGTCAGCATCAAGCAATATAATTTTATATAACAAATTAAATAAGTAATTACATGATAGTCAACTTACTCAATTGTCAAAGTATCTATTTAGCTTGCCATTAAATTATTTATGTATTAAATATTTCCATTTTCTTTCACTTTGTCATTAAAATTAGAAATTAAAAATAATAATTTTTAAAAAATAGACCGACCACACATTTTGTGTAGTGACTTTTGGACTCACAAACCGGCAGGTTTTAATGAGTCCAAACGAGAACCCAGAAACGAAAGCTGATCTAACGTCATCCCATACGCCCGAGAAGATCCGGACAACACGTCCCAAATCCAATCAATTTCTTTAATGGTTTACAGCCAATAACCTTGGAATTGCATCTATAAACGAACATCACCGCCACCAAGATTTCCTCGGCCTCTTCTTGATTTCTCAGAGCTTTTGTTTTATTATTGTTCCAGGGGGTGAAAGTTTTCTTCAATCTTCCTGGTACAATATTCAAGATTTGCTTTTTTGCAATCATGTGTCCTACGGGAACTGCTGCCTTGGCCCGAGAAGCATCAATAAAATCTGAAGAATCTGAACTCCGTTCAGTATTCGATGTTCTGGACGTGGACAGGGACGGAAAGATTAGTCCCGATGATCTTCGGACATTCTACGGTGGTTATTTAGGGGCTGCTTCATCGGAAGAGGATGTTATAGGTTCCATGATATTGATGGCTGATGAAAACAAGGATGGGTTTGTTGAGTACGAGGAATTCGAGAAAGTTCTGGGTTCGAGGAAAATTGTCATTAGAAATTGTGGGAATAATTTGATGGAGGATGCGTTTAGGGTGATGGATAAAGATGGAGATGGTAAGGTAGGACATGAAGATCTCAAGGGCTATCTTGCATCTACTGGCTTTGATGCTACTGATGATGATGTTAAGGCGATGATTAGATTGGCTGGAGGAGACCAAAATGGTGGTGTTACCTATGAGGCTTTGATGAGAATTTTGGCTTTCTGAGCTATTCGACACTGATGATGACTAGCAATTCTTGAAGTTATCATTGTTCTGTTCAAGTGTGTAAGATGTGCTGTCTTTGATCTTGTTTAAATTGCAGTCTATGCAGAATTAGTTATAAAAAAATGATCGATCGATGCACATTTTTGTTGTGCATTTTATGGTTAATAGTTTCTTGGACACAATCTGTCAATGGGTAAAACACAATCTGACAGGTTAAAGATTCATAATCTTCGTGCATACATATTTTTAAATACAAACAAGTTAATCTAAAATATTTCTGAATTTAATTTTCTATCTCTTTGACGAGATAACATTCTCTTCTACACAAGATGAGTGAATCTTTAAAAGGGATTTTGAAATAAATCGGATTTTGATGTCTATGCAACATTTTGAGCTCTCAGGTAGTTCGAAAGACTATAAACGTGTGGACAACTATGTGGAAACACTTGTAACAGTAGGTACTCGATAGCAGAAAGAAATAATTGTGTTCAATTGGCCAAAAGTCTTCTTAAAAAAAGAAAAATGGCCGCAAGTACATGAGATAGTCCTCATTATGAAGATAATTGTATTGTATATCATCCAATCTTTGAATCAGTGGACAATAAAGTTGCAACACTGTAACATGTCTTAAAGATTCTTATAGTTGAGATATGATTATTCTTTTTCTTTATACTTCCATCTCTTTTCATTCAAATTTCCAAGTATATAGTCATTGTTGGACCTGCCTAACCAGAGTCTTCAACGCAAACTACTTGATTAATTACTAGGATCTAGGATCTTCCATTTCACATCGAAACATGTAAAAATATTGACCATGAACTTTCATGGCATAAAGAGAAGAGAAATGGAGCTAGTTAATGTGCTTCAACTGACAACCGTTCAAGCCCATAACTAAAATGCAACGCGTTGAGTGGTATAGCAGTAAAGCATTCGAGAAATCAACAAAAAGATTCTCTAAGAGTTTATTATGATCACATTTGTGATATTTGAGAGGAAGTCTACACATCTTGAAAGAGAAATGTAATCATTCAATAGGGGTAATGTGTGTATAATTTATTCACATCTAGATTTACATCGTCTCTGAAGTCTGAACTATTGGAGAGGGTAACCACCTCTCCCCAAGAATTGGATTATTAAAATAAAACAACAATAATAATAAAAGGAAACTGCATATATTTATGATAATTGTTTAAAGCTAATTTGTCACCCACTTCAGATAAAGGTACAATTAAATGCGTATTTTCTTGACTTGGTAGATCTTCTTGTCTTGACATGATATAACTTTTATAAAATGGTTGCAAAAGAATTTGTTTTCTTTCTTCATATGCTAACAAAATTACATGATTACTTACCTTGAATTTCAGACAGAATGTGAGAATTTTAGCAATAATTACTAAGATGAATGACGTGCTCGAGATAGAATTTATTCATATATTATTCTTTCGTTTAAGATTAAATATAGATTTTTAACTTTAATTATCAAATTATTTTTTATATTTGTAAGGAATAATATGACACATAAATTAGTGATATGTAATTTTTTTAAATTAAAATAGTGAATTGTTGAGATAATGAGTTAGTGATATATAAATTTTTTAAATAAATTATGTTATTAATAAAATTTTGAATAAAAATATATTTATTTAATTTCAAATAAATTAAAATATAGGGAATATATATATTTTCTTCTATTGATGTACACAAAATATCAATATTACTAATCATTGTCACATACAAATTAATTTTTCTTGTATTCTCTCTGAATGATGAACGATCATCTTTGTTATATAGCTCATATATTGTGTCACTGCATCCAATCAACTGAATGAACCATTGGCTTATAATTATAAACTGCGAAGAATCAAAATGATTGGGGCTTCTCATATTCTTCTGATCTCAATGACTGCCATCATGATTTATTACAATCAAAAGAGAAATATAAACACTTGTAACGTGAAAAGCAGCGTGTAATTCTATTCTATCGAGTTTGAACTTCTTAAAAATTTGACAAGTCCAATTTGCTAACCCTATTTATTCACAGTTGAGCCGGCTAGCCATAGCTGATTTACCTCCTCGTGGTTGTTTGCCATTTATGACCACGAGACAAGCTTCACCCATAGCACACTCAATGGGAATGGGTACTTGCTGCGGGCTTCTCCTTGTCCACAAGACAAGAAGGCATATAATAGGTAGAGGAAAGTATAAACTTTTTATCCAAAATATACCCATTCTAAAAAATGTAATATGCCATATATTCTAACATCATATTAGGTCTGATATATATCTATTCGTTCTTGACAAATACAGATCTACTTGTGATAAACATGCTATGTTATTGTTAAACATGAATCTCGACGGACGATGACCAGAGAACTACGTCAATTTCCAAAGACAAACGAAGGAAATGAAAGTTGCATAAATAATGAAAGAAAGTAAAACCTTAAAAAAACTAATGAGGTTCACCATTAATAAGGATGAATCCTTGCTAGGTTTGTCACTCCCGATGACAGTCCTTCATTTGACTTGATTTTTCGACTTTGAATTTATGTTCAGTACCGTGCTTAATAGTAATAAGAATGGTCCATTTTTTTAATGAATGATGTTTTTTGAATTTAATATGCAATTATAATATATGACAAATCATTTTTTTAAAGAGATATATTTTGGGTATAAACTCGGAAACAAGGGCCAGACAACAAAAAAGTGTTAGAGAGAATTATTTTAAAAAAATGTGATACATTTTCAAAAATTATTTTTTTGGGAAAAAATCTATAAAAAGGTTTATGCTTGTGGCCTTGTGTGTATCCACAAATGAGTGTGTGCGTGTTTTTTTTAAAAAAAATATTATTTTATATAAACTAATACTCTATTCATATGAAACTTTTCAATTTAGAATGTTAAATTTTTATAAAATAAACATATTTATATCATTTAAAAATTAACTAACAATTTTATTTTTAATTTAAGTGATTTACATTTTATTAAATAATATAACACAACCATTAATGTGTTAATTTATTTATTTTTAAGAGATTTCTTTATTCTTATATCCACTCAAATAACTACATTCAAATTTGGACGAAATTGTATTATGAATCCGAATTTATGTAAATATTTATTATATTATCATGTAATTTATCCATGTCTATACTATGAATTATTATCCCATCTTCTTTATTGGCCCAATTGAATATGGGCCTATTTTCCTAGGAGAAGTTTATCATAGATCGGGCTCAGTATTAAGTTCTAATTCTGCTATGCTGAAGCCCACTAAGAGATCCAATGACGAGGATTCTTTTTCTTTCTAGTTTCGAGTGCTTTACGCAACTATAAATACTGCCCTTTCTCAGAATTAGAAAGGTTCAAAGTCAATCTCTGGCGCCAGAGTCGATTACGAGGCGTGAAAAATGGGAGACTTTCATCTTCAAACGCCACAGAAAGCAGATCGCCGCCCAAAATTCATCTCTCACCACACTAATAAGAATCAAAAAGGTACGTTTTCCAATATGAGAACACAAATATTACTGCCTCGATCGCTCACGTTGTATCTTGTTGTGTGTGATCTATCCGCATTCATCGAATGAGAATTTTACATTTTTTGTTCCTACTGAAAATTTCTTTCAGATTGTCAAAATGAATTTGAATCCTGCACTTTCAGTCTTTTCAGAAGTTGCCTCAGTGGAATCGCCAGAGGAGTTGAATTTGATTGATTTTACTTCTATCTCCGAGACTTCCGAACATAATCTAATAGGTGAATTATCTGAGGTATTGACAAATATATCATTTTTCGATTACGGTTTTGGATTTTTTCAAATTTCTTTTTGATTGAGTTATGGTATTATTTGAGTATAAAGCTTAAGATTTTGTTTTAAAATAGAGAAGTTCGTAAGCAGAGTTTCTGAATTAGGATTTCCTGATTAACAAGTGCTGATGCCATTCAAAAAAGCTAAAAAAGTAGCAATAGTTGTTTTACCTAAACGATTTTTGTTGTGGATCATTATGTCGGTCTTTGGAATTGCTATTAATTTTGTGATTGGAAGAAAAACTATTACGCCAATTCAACAGTTATTTCCCAAAATAATGTGTATGAGTGTGAAGTTTTGGCTGCTGGAATTGTTTCTATGACTGGTCGTATTCCCATTACAATGATCGTTATTTTGTGTTTGAGTAAATGGATTACATAAAGAGGTTTTGTTCGTTGCATCTTTGTGATAAAGTTTTTAAAAGTACTTCCATTTGGATTGGGAGATGTGTTTGTTTTCCAAGTAGTTTAATTGGATTTAGTTACTTCATCATATATTCACTCACTGTTCCAGGACTTGACTGCTTCATTAAGTGCTGAAGCTTCACCTGGATCAGAAGGTGCAGCTTCATCTGTTCTTACTCCATCGTCCTCAACAATCACTATTGATGACCATGCTGAAAAATCAGAAAATGTGAACCAAAGTTGTTCGGAGACAGAGTTAGTAGTAAAACATCTCAAGGAAGCTCAACTCCAACTCTTCAATGAGAGGACTATGGACTTGCAATCTAAGAGGCTTTTAGATGCATTGATCAATGTGATCATCAAGGAATTCTATGAGATGCCTCACGAGGAGGAGGGCTACAATGAAGCCATTCCAAAGGGAACTTATCTGGCATTTATCAGTATTATGCTGTTAATCCTTGCTGCGCCTTTAGTTATTATCTGTTTTTCAGGAAGTCACAACACTTTCAATGGACCTACAGCAACCTAAAAAGCATGTTAGTAGCTTCTTAGTATATAATAGTAAGTTCCTTCTTTCAAATCTTGGTGTTGACCTTATTTCTCTAAATCAGTGCTGCCAAAATTAAGCTTTCGTAACATTCCTATGCTGTAAAAGTTGGATTCACATACATACCAATGTGTAATAATAGATAGATCTGGTATTATGAGATGCAGTAGTCGATTCTGTTAGATGCTCTATTGAATAAGCAAAAAAGTACAGTCGAACAACGTTCATATGCACACGTTTTCCTTATGGTAAAAGACCATCAAGGTTCATTCACATTCAAAAGCTTTTCCTGGTTATTTTGAATGTATTGTTCTTTCTTTTAAGAAGTCCATTTAGAATCAGCAGACATCCTAGGAACTTAGGCAAAAGAAGCTAGTTCACTGAAGACGGGTTGTCCAATTCAATTTTATTTATTTATTTTGTGTTGTTTACTTGGTTTTTCTGGTCCTATCTCTTACGTTCACCATATCTGATGCTATAAACATTGATTTACCCTGTAATCCCTGTAATGAAACATGCGTTAGTAACATCCTCAAAAAAACGGAAGAGATGAATTTAGAAACACAAAAACTGAAAAAAAAAATCTTCTTGGATGCATAAATGATGCATCTCTATCTCTCTGTTTGTGATTCTCAGAAGTTAGTAAACTTCACAAGTGACATGTGTGACTGAAACTCCCCATGCTTAGTAATTTCTGATAGACTAGTAGTAACATTGCATTATGAGTTTAACTTGGAAATAGGAGTTTCTCAAAGTCATTCATAACTTCGTTAATAGTACTCTCCAGAACTGCAGTGCACATTGATTACTTTAGTAGGTGAAATATGTATTCTTGGGCGACAGGGATCCATCAAGGTGAACATGCATGCTAACACATTTGTAAAAGCTTGTATTTAGTTACAAGGAATCTCGGCATAAATAAAGTAACATTAGGCATTGTAGTCATATGCACAGGCCTTTCATTGTGATTATATGCATTCTACATACCAGTGAAAAGTATATTATGGGCCAATGCACGTGTCCACTAGGACTCGCAATATAGCATGATTCATGCTCAAGTCCAAGTATATGCAAGTGATGCTTACATATTTTTACGTTGCAAAACATGTAAAGCATCCCCTTTACTGGAATGCACGTGTTGTTTGACATCAATTTCCCTTTAGTTCATACTGTAAGTATTGAGACAAAAGCTGAACTGACGCTAGCATATCCCAAAATCTTTGGCAAATAAAGTTATTTGTCACCCAGTGACAGAGGAAGGGGCTGCCGCCCTGAGCTTGCGCACCATTTTTCAGGTGCATTCATCCATCGGATCCTCATTTAGTCTAATCCCTACACAGTTACAGATGATGTCAGTTTAGGGCTTTTGATAGATTTCCTCATTAAAGTGTGGTGCGATTCTCGAACTCACAACATACTCTTTCCAACATCATGTTAACCAGCATTAATTAGAGTTAATTAGGGTGTTAATTCGATTTTTCAATTTGTTTTTTACAATTTCAATTTGATTTTTAATTTTAATTTTTTTATCTGTATTTATTTATTTTATATATCTGGAAGAAAATTTATCAATAAAATTATATTATTATATTCTTTACACATTTTCAATGAGAAAAATATCAAAAATGATTAATAATATATCAAAATATGATGAATGAACTTATTTTACAATACTTAATCATATCTTGTGGATAAAAAACACTTCAAATAGAAAAGATAAAGAATTAAATATTTTTTGGTTAATATTATTAAAAAAATTTAAAAAAAAAACTTTAATTTTTTGATTTAATCGAAAATTTCTAAAATTGAAATCGAAAATCGAATCGTAATTTTGAAAATTTTCGATTAACGAATCGAATAAATCAAAAAATCAAATACCAAATCAATTTTAAAATTTTGATTCGATTTTTTTATTTTGTTCGTCTACAGGAATAAGTTGCTTAAGCATTTCTATTCATATGCCTCTATTGATTTACCACCTGTAAAAGAAGACTTGATTGTAAAATACAATTTAATTGAGTCATCTAATCTGGTAGTTAATTGTGCATCATCATATCTCGTGCCTACTAATCTTCTCGAAGTAGATCAGAATCATTTGCATCATTGTCTGTGACGATTGAATAAGTCCGTCCATGCATGAATGAACGAAACTAGAAATAAACTTATTTGAGTCAAATGGCTAAGGCTTTGAACCAATTAGTGACGCAACTGAGTTCTGCATGATGTGATAGGATTGATTATCACAGGGAAAAATCCATCTCCAAAACAGGTGTTGATTCCCCCCCCCCCCTTTTTTCTCAATACCAAGTGTCATTTATCTAATCAATCGGCTTGGTGTTTAGAAAGTTCACTTGCCCTTGATAACTAAGATATGGCACAGAGCCTCAACCGCAGTAAACAATTATGGTAATGGAAAAGTACTCATGAATCAGAATTAAAAAATTATTGTATAACTTACTGATAGAATGACTACTTGAATCCAGACATCTGTTCGGTTCTCTGCAGCAAGATGTTCTGAATTTGGTCTCATTCTAAGGTGAAATTAGAAGCATATAGAAGACTAGAAGAGTAACATAATTGGTTTATTCTCTGTTTAGTAATTAAATAATTTATCTTTCTCTAACACAGTTTATTAAACAATGTTTTATATTCTCTTTCTATCAGCTTGATTGCCTGGAGATGGATGAGTAGGAATCTTTATTGGTGCCTTTGACCAGATAAAACTTCATAAGCTGTTTGTGGAGTCGGTGCTCAAGAGCAGGTAAGAACTTTTTTACTTTACAGAATTACATTAGATTAAGATAATTTTTTAGCAGAAGGAAGCTTCTTGAGAAAATCATGTTTTATTTACTAGTACAATTTCACCTCTTGACCAACTAGAGAGGCTCACAGTCTATAGGGGCCCGTTCTTCCATTTTATGGGATCAACTTTATAGGTGGGATTTCATACAAAAATGGGCAAAGGGGAGGCACAGTAATAAAGACCCTGAACATCTGCCAAAGCTGTACAGAGAAGTATGATTTGATAAGATGAAGTAAAGTTGACAAACAGTGTTACTGATAACTAACTAGTGCATCAGATAATTAGGGAGTATGTCTACTTTATTCATGCATGAACAATCTGATTTCTGGCATCCAGCATTATAGAGTAACACTGTGGGTTTATTTTCACCAGTGCAGACCTCTGAATATAGTTAACATCATTATGTATACTTGTGAATAACTTCTGGCATTTGGGTGTTGCATCCTGCTAGAAATTGCTCAGAATTAGCGGTCCCTTTTATTTAAAATGTGTATTTGGTCAAATTACGAGCAATTTTAAGTTATTGTCTTTATGTTTGGAGTCTTAAATGTTTTCATGAGGAATTGTAGCTTAAAAATAAATTTTTTTTTTTCCTTTTGGATTCACAAGACAGGTTTCGCCTTTAAACTTAACAATACTTCTATCAAATCCTAGAACAAGAAATTGAACCATAGTTGTACATTCTTTCAGGTTTTTGCTAATGTGACTTTCCGAAAGGCTTTTTGTCATTTTTTGCACTTATGGGGTAATCTTTCTATAAACCTAGAAGTTGGAAGACAAAAATACTAAAGGGAACAGAACCTACTAGACATCTAGACTAGCCTATCCCTCTATATGCAATAGAAATACTTGGCCATGCGTAATCGAATATGTTTCAATGATTACACTGGTAATGAATTATTGATTCCCTTGTTCTTTAGCGAAACCCTCCTTTGTTGCACAGGAGCTTTGCTATGATATGAATAGTAACAATATCAAATGTTGCTCATATCTTAATTAGCATGCTTGCTAAAAGGGCTTTGGCTTATCTTGGTTGTGATTTTTTTTTTGCTGAATATGAATAAGCTTGTTTCCCCTTTTTCTTTCTTGACAAAGTTGAGAATGTGGATAAAGATCAAGTGGGAAAAATGATACATTGCATTGTGTAAAAAATATCCTAGTTGAATCTTCTTGGATCTGTAGCCAATTTATGGACCTTCCTAGAATAGTGTTGCCAGGCACAGAGTAGAAGGTCATCGCCGCTCCATGGTGTCTCATGCTAGGGAGACATTTGAACTGGCATATCATTCATACCTAGGCAATGTCTGCAGTTCTTTAAGTTGGTATATTGATGATAGATTAGTGCCATACACATGGTACAATGATTTTTTATTAGAATGTGGATTAGGTCTATGATTACACAAATTACACATGTCTTGTGCGCGTCATGATCAAGCTACCATTCTGTAATTTTTCCTTTTATTAACTGCTTTAGTCAACTTCATTATTTAATCTTTCGAAAAAATTGATTTTAGACTCATAGGAAGAGCTCCATATGGCGGCCACTGTGTGTTGAAAAAGTCCATAGTTGTTAGCGAATCCTTAATTAACAATTCTAGCTTAACTTTTGGAGAAAGAAATTCCCACCACTGAAAGTGGAAGCCATCCTGTTCTTCCACTTCATGTCCACTCCTACCATCTCCATAGGTTAGTAGTATCAACCTACATAACACACAACTTAGCCGGATGAGCAGACAGCAAGTAACGAGGAGAAAAAATTACAATCATTATGTAGATTCAGATATTGGAAGATTTTCGAGACCTCATCAAACTAAAATTTGGCCTATCCAGCTTCTCATCACATCATGGCATATTCTTTCCCTTTGCATTTTTCATTGAAATTGAAACTTAGAAGCAGCATTCGAACTCATCACCTTAGGCTCAATGCTAGGCATTGATTTCAACTCGCATGAAAAGGATATCTTGATAGGAGTTTATATCATGCTATCATTGTTTGAGCTTGCTTGAGGTCAATGGATTTACCTATCATGCTAAAATGATTGAAGTAAATTCTTTGTCTATTACATTTTACAGAATGTTAAAACTGTTTGTTTATAGGATTAAGGTACAAAGATAACATATATAATATATATATCTCTCTGTACCCAGAGAAGATGGAGAAGACATATTTCTGAAAATGTGGAGCATATCTGTCTACACCCTACAGGGCAGAATAATTCCAAAGCTCCAACAGTTGGATAATAAAATGAAAGCAGAGAAGAAGGTGGAGAGGCGCCAGAGAATTGAGAAAGCAGCACATGCAATTCCCTTTTGTTTATGATTTCTTTTGTGCGTGATAAAGATGATAATTAATCAGCAATAATAATCATTGCACGGAATGAAACAAGAAAAATTCGTGGGGGCATCTGCCTTCACACCGAGCCATTTAGTGGAAACCAACACTCTCCATCACTACCCAGAAAAACAAACAATTAGTAAGAACTAATTTCTTGCTTCTTTTTTTCGATTTGCAGACTTGCAGTTGCTTCTTTCAATTGCTTTTTCTTTTGGCTGGCTTTGGATCCTTTTTATGATTTTCTACAAAACATATTAAAAAAACATACAACTGTGATAAACAAAAGTTGCTTGAAACACTGTATATCTAAGATACAAAGAAGAAGAAAAAAAAAAAAAAAGGAACAAAAAGTTATAGATGCACTTAAAAATCCAAAACATGTTTTAATGAGCATGTATTTATTGCTGTATTAATTTCAGTTAGCATAGAAGTAGTACTATTTTGGATTCTTTATATCAATATTTGGTCCGCCATATCTTTAGCTACACGCATGCCCATTCATGTGTCACGTCTTTTACATTTTTTTTTATTTTTTATTTTACTCAAATTGAGTCACAAAACATTAGTTCGGATACTTTATAAATTACTCTTATCTAATTGCAAATTATGCGATCAATTGTTTGCAAATTCTCAATCACGAAGTTATGCGATAATTACTTGTAGGATTGTTACTAGACCCGTTAGTTGATACGCAAAGAAGGAACGATCTTTTACTTATTGAAACTATTGCTTAGTTCAATTATCAAAATAAAATTTGAATGCGTCATTATTTTTCTGCTAATTTTCTTTAATAAATAAAATGACCAACTTGCAATTAATATTTGCGCAAAAAAAACCAACAGCAGAGTATGAGAAGTAGATATTGATATCATATTTCAGTGAAATGTCACCAAATATATCTGTAGGGAGGTCCTACTTTAGTACTGTAGTGTTAAATGCAAATGAATTAGGCGATCGATAATAGTAGTATCAATCTGGATATGGGCTTATCCCTAATAATTTGTTGTAGCCAGGCTGTCTTGCTTTCCTAAAGCCAGGATTAAACTAATAGGTGCGCGATAATCATAATCCAAATAGAAAAGGATAGACCAACTCTTAA
Source organism: Apocynum venetum (assembly GCA_019593545.1). Taxonomy (NCBI): domain Eukaryota; kingdom Viridiplantae; phylum Streptophyta; class Magnoliopsida; order Gentianales; family Apocynaceae; genus Apocynum; species Apocynum venetum. The sequence goes on from SRSM01000127.1 coordinate 5,555,376, forward strand.
ATAATAAATGCACAATTAGTTCCAAGAATTCCTTCCCTAGTTAGGCAAAGTGGAGAACTTCTCAAAGTGGAATACTTCTCATTATTGAGTTCTGAACATAAGGAACTTAAAAAGGAAAATATTAGTGAACTGAAACATCTATTAACTTCATAGAACTTTCAAGATTTGGATTTTGTTCTTCTGAATTAGGAATCAAGATTACCTGGACAGCTTCTTATGTTAGCAATGTATAAGCAAAGTGCAAAGCATCATTTCTTTTGCTTAGCTTGTGCTAAACTTGGTTAACAAGGAGCTAAAAGTTTAGCTCATGGTGGACCATGAGAAAACTGGCCAAGATTCTTCTCATGGTTTTCCTCGTCTCTTAGTGGCTTGCCGTTGCATTGCAGTGATCCTTTATGTCCAGTAGTCCATATGTGTCCCTCTTGAAATGTAATAGACCTACTAATTAGATATGGATATATGAATAGTTTGACTTGTATATAAATGAATAAAAGGTTCGTTCTTGAACATGTAATAATCAAATTGGACATAGTAGTGTAGGGTTAAAATGATATATTATGAATGAATTATTTATTGTTATTCAACTGGTCTCGTTCAATTTTACATTTTTTTGCATATTTGGGATCCTAAGAACTCCTAGGGTAAAAGATAATGTCTACTACAATTACTACTGCTGCTGCATGATCTAAGGCAGGCCACCTTAGTAGTATTTCTTCTTCTTTTCTGTTCTTTTGTGTTTTTTCTTCCTAGTCCTAAGTATTTCGTTGTATTGTGCATCTAGCTCCTCTGACGTTTGCAAACCTTTCCAAGTTGTTGCAGTGACTCATAAAAATCTTGTTAAGCTCCACATGAACAATGACTCGTATGGGTATGGACTCCCTATCTTGAATCTTGATGAGCAAAACGTAGTTAATACTCTCTGATTAATGAATACAACCATGTTGCTGGATTCAACGCACTTGAGTTAATAGTTGAACCATCATATATTAATTTCCTGATTTAAAGATTAGTTGGACTCTAAATTCTTCCCAAAAGTGGTGAAGTGATATTGCAGTAGGATTATAATTTTGCTTTCTTTTGTATTGCTAGGCAACTAAGCAAAAGTGTAAAATGATTACAATTTTAAAATATTATAAAGAATGTAAATACATATATACATTCAATTTGTTATTCTATTCACAATACAGATTAATCTTGATAGGCCAAATACCAGCGTAAAAGTCGAAGAGTTTTTTTTATTTATTATTATTATGAATACAACTCAATTTCTAAGAATTACCAATTCAAACACAACATATTATTATCCATGTGATTCTTACTTTTTTGTCTTTGGGAAAAGCTTTTTGCCATGTGAATAGTACCCAGAAAGAGTTCCCACGCAATAAAACGGTGGCAGAAAGTGGACCTTCCATGGCCCATACTACCACATGGCTCAAAAGGCAAAATGACCAAAAACACTATTTTTAATCTAATCTCCCCATTAAAATATTTTTTAATAACAAACAAAGCAATCATCCCACTTCTTACTGGTGTCACTAGTACTTATTATCTACACATGTTTGTGGCCTAATACTTTGTGCACTTCCAATCAACACAATGAGATTACCCCCTTATTACTTCTAAAATTAAATATAAATATTTACTCTCAAAGTAACTTAAAAATTAATGATAATTTTAGTTTCAAATAAATCATAATATTATGCTTACTATTAATTAATATTAAAACTACTACATATATTAACTGAAGAATTCGAATTGTCTGAATAATAGAATCACTAGTTTCAATAATATTTCTATTTTAGAATCACATTTGAATCTTAATAATACAATCAAATAAAAGTTGTATTAAAAATATTATAGTATCACAGACAGTGAGTTATGGTAAAAATTAATTTAATTAATTTAAATTTTGTTCCCTAATAATAAAAATTTGGTGAGTTATGGTAAAAAGACCGTGCCGTGTCCATCCTCAAGAATTAGGCTAATCTAAATCACCCACTATCATCGGGATTGGGAACTCACGAACACGCACATTCGTGCTTCCCCGTGATGCCCTTTAAAGCCTCCACTCCTACCTCCTCCACTAACTATAGTCTCCAGAACCCATCTCTCTCTTTCCTTCTCACTGATATACAGCGCTCTTCGCGTTCTCATCAATCAATTCCAATATCTGGACACGAATTTTGAAGATATTGATCTCACCTCCGCAAGGTATTGACCAGATTGCTCATTCTTCTGCAATATGTATATATATATATATATATATATATTTTTTCCCTATCAATCGGCAATCTGTATAATCATCTGGATGTTATTGTCTATCTCTGAATTTGTTTATTAGTGTGTTATTTTATGTTAATCGCTCATAAAATCACGTCAATATTCTGCAAAAAAAAAAATTATCATCAAATTTATGTTTCTGCATCGCTAAGCTGTATAATCATCCGGATAAAAATCGCTAAATGTGAATTACCGTCTCATTTCAACTAACAAAATCACATCAAAATTCGGTACCTTAGCTTTGAATCTCTCCGTACTTCCGATTCGAACTCGATTTTATTCATTTGATCCATTGAATTTACAGGTCCTCTCTCCGCACATTTTCATACCAAACGGTTTATCCTGATGCGCTCGTTTATGTAAGATTCTACATCTGTATGCATAGGTGATCGAACTATCATTCAATTTGTTTCGATTCGAAGATGACGACAGAAGTGATGTTGAATCCTGCAACGAACTCGGCGAGATCAATATCTAGGAGGAAGAAGAAAAAGAAAATTACCAGCCAGAACCAGAGCCAAAACGGGAGATATCAAACTCAAGCCACAACTCAATGGAAGTCTGAGGCTCAACAACAAGTGTATTCTTCAAAGCTTCTACACGCTCTGCGCCAAGTCCGGCTCAATAATGGCTCCGCAACTCCGAAACGAGGCAAGGCAGTGCGGGAAGCTGCGGACAGAGTGCTGGCCGTGACGGCAAAAGGACGTACGCGATGGAGCCGTGCGATATTGACAAATCGGCTCAAACTGAAGTTCATGAAGAAGGCTAATAATAAGAAGCAGAGAGCAACAGTCGTTGGAAATAGCAAGTTTCAGAGGAAACCAAGACTGTCGATTTTGAGGTTGAAGACGAAGAATTTACCAGCTGTTCAAAGGAAGGCTCGTGTTCTCGGCCGGTTGGTACCTGGTTGCCGGAAAGAGCCATTGCCGGTGATTTTAGAAGAAGCTACTGATTATATTGCAGCTCTGGAGATGCAAGTTCGTGCCATGAGCACTTTAGCCAACTTACTCTCTGGCGCTTCTTCTTCATCCAGCTCTGACGCAGCTGCTCTTAATCAGCTAGGCTCAAGCCAGTCTCCTTCAGGCTAATACTCCTAATATTGCTTCCTTTTTTTAAAAAAAAAATTCTTGAATTTCCCTCTCTATCCCCGGACCCCTACCCGCTTATGAATATTCCACTGTTAATACATTTTCCTCTTTTTTATGTGATGGTAAATTTAGCTATTGGTCCTACCCAAGGGAAAAAAATAAAAATCGAAGATAATAACGAGGAAATGATGTGGTGTTAGGTGCAAAGTACCGTAAGTCGCAATCTGCTTCTTTATTCACGAGGGCGGAAATTGAAATATCTTTTTCGATTTCCTTTTGAATAATTGATTGGTGTTTTAGGTCCTAATTTTTGTCTGCAATCACTTGAATCAACTACCCATTATGCAACTTGGTAAAGCAGTGTAGATTATGTTTATATTTTTCAGCTTCTGCATTGTGAAACACGTAATGAAAACCAGTTTTTGTTGGAGTTAGCGTTTCGGTAGAATTAAACTAAGGAGAGGTGGTTTTTGCAATTGTAATTGACTATAATTGATAATAGTGGACTTAGTGAACAATTATTTATTTGAAAACAGTTATGCTCTTATCAATTTAAAGGGACAAACGTTTGTCATTCAGGCAAGGAAAGCGACAGAACCATCTGAGTATATCTGGGGAGGTACATATACCCTTTAAGTTGCTCTGGAAACTGAAGTTATCAAATTGCAAGGAGTGGCAGATTACATTTTTGTCTGGATTACTTTTAAGTTGCAGATCCCTCACAAATATATAGACATACTACTACTAGTATAGGAGTACTACTGCACTAATGATAGTTCCACTCCTCTCTCTCTCTCTCTCTCTCTGAGGGCCAAGAGACAAACAGCTACATATCATGTGGATTCAACTCCCTTAAATCCTCAACTCTTGCCTGAGTTGCACTTAATAGATTTACTTAGTTACTATACGATCCAAAGATAAATGTGTTACTAAAGACAGTATTCTCAACATATTAGTGGTTGCTAATTGTTTGTTGATTATATTTGATGTTTCTGCTTAACTAGAAGTTATTCAATGTATATATATATATATTAGAAATGAAGTAATTCAATATATTAATTTAATTTATACAAAAGTTTAAACTGATTTCTTTTTTTAAAAGGGAAATATAATTTAGAATTGTTTTTTAGGAAAATAATATAGAATTTGAAACCTTTGTACATCATCAATCTATTTTCAGAAGTGAACTTATAAAAGTTTCCACTATCATTAAAGAAAAAAGAATTACCTCAACCTTCCATAGTACATACTACATACCATGGACTAGATAGATCCTCTAAAGTAAATGGGGAGCATGTGAAGTATCAGACTCTTTATTGGTGATGGAGTTTGCTTAAGTTGAGTTTTCCCTTATTAGGGTCACATGCTAGAGACAAAAGCAATGTCAAGAAGGTCCCTCTCATCTCTCACATTTATAGACCTTATAATCCTGACACGTGTAGTCTGTCACTCATCATAAATCTTAGGCCCCCCAAGCTGTGACACAGACTGATCTCACAGTCACCCATAGCCAGGGACTATGGTTTTATCACCAAAAATCCAAAGGGAATTTTTTGTTATTATTATTGTTTTTACTAAAGATGTTGATATCTTTGGTTGAAATTTTCTTCTTCATGATTCAAGAATAAAGGACCACAGCCTGCTTATTTAGAATCCCAATTCATCATTTTTACTTTCTCTTTTTATAGTGGTAGATATTGCTATAAAAATTTCTTTATTGAATTTCCTTTGGTCTCCTGATTTTTTATTTTTTTTATTCTTCCTCTGCAGTACTCTGATAGTATTTTTTTTTCCTGTAATAAAGTTTTAATGTTGACTCTATAATTTTATAAATATAGTGGAGAAAGAGATAGAGCAATAGACATACATACATATGTAATTCTGGACATACTATTGTAATGCTATGGTAAGATATATAGGGAGGGAGGAGAAAGGAAACAAACAAAAAGGTCAGCAAAACTGAGGGATCTGTGAGCCTCTTTACGAGGAAATGAATTTGTTAGAATACACATGCAACCCATGTGCTTCATTAAATCCAATGCTGTTGATCAGTTTCTCCACTGCCCATTTTGAATTTCTACGTCTAATTTAATTAATGACTTGTATCCGTTTGGGTATTACCTTAGTATTCTTCATCAAATACATGTATGTCATCATTTACATTTACATTTTCAAGAAAAGTAGTTATGAATATAAATCGGATTACCTATCCGGAATGCTTGATTGATTACATTCGGAGGTGTCTGCGGTGCGATTGTTTTTTAAATATTTTATCCGTACAAAAATATAATTCTTTTTGACTAAAAATTATACATATTAAGAAAAAAAAATTCTCTTTAAAATACACATGTGTGTTGTTTCTTTACTCTATTAAACTTCTCTTTATTATTTTTATATTTCTAATTATTACTCTTCTATAAATAATATAATGTTAAATAAACAAAATAAAATTCTTATAAAAACGTAAAATAAATTTATATTTTTAGACAATAAAAGTTGTGAACGAGAGAAAGTAAGTATATTTATATATACATATAAATAATGATGAACAAGGTGAGAATAAATGTGGGGTCTGAGCATGGGGCTGATGGTAAGATGGGAGAGGGACAGTTGATGATGTAGCTGTCGACGTTTAAGGGGGGGCGGGGTTTAGTTAATGGACATCAAAATCATACTTCTTTAACCCCATTTAAGAGTTGCTTTGGTCTACAGACAATTGAAGTCCCCATCTTATCTTCATTTTAACAATTTTTAAGGCTAAAATTTTTTTATGCTCTCTTAATTTTTCACATCGTGTATATATGTAATATGTATGGCCCCTAATATTTGCATAGTAATTTAAAAATCAGACCACACTATTTAATTAAATCGGTCAATTCATCAGCTCCATTGAATCTTAAAAAACTATTCTTTGTTATTCAACTCAATTTGGATTGAGCCGTGGTCGAATTAGTGAATCAGTTTAGTTTAATATTGAATGGAACAATTTGATCAAATAATATTAATTATGGAAAAATTAGTCATGATTCTAACATATCTTTCCTTTCCTTTCTTGATCTCCTTCCACATTCTATAATTTTTTACCTATTTGGTTATCTTGAACTTGAAACTTGTACGAAGAACTTCGTCTGCCAAACTATTACTATAATTTGGGTTGAATGAGTCCATGAAGGAAAATACTTTTCAACGCATGAAAAGGAACAACTTAACTCATGGGATTTGGGTCATTCTTTGTTCTAGAAGTGATTGAATATATATATTGCTAGGGACACAAGAAGCCACCATTTTCACAAGAATTAAACACGTGAGATTGAAGGAATTGAGTTACACTACAACTGTGTAGGAGTACTTTTGAGAAGTCTTAGGTTATATATATATATATATAGATATAGATGAGCAAGGAAAACAGGAATGATTAATCTTCTAACAAGTGTAGTTTGAAGGCCAAGTTTTCATCATTTGAAGTTTGAATCCTTTCTTCTTCCACCCCGAAATTAGAATGTTGAATTACAAACTAGTCGATTACTATTTCTCAAAAAAAAAAAAGAAAGTTGATTACTAGTGTATATAAAGATATGCATTGTATCGAAAATATAGAGTAATTGACAAATTAATTACGAAAATCTTGATGACAGCGAGAGTGATAGTTCGAATCATGTTAAAAGCACTTATGATGATTTGTTCATTTTATACGCATCGGTACATAAACTTACTTAGAATTATATAGCAATTTATTCATCAACACTATTTTTCTGGTGATTCAACTTGATCATAAAAATAAAAAGATATACATCAAACATTTGACATCTTAACATATTACTTTAATTATCTAAGTGTAATGGAATCCCATTACCTAATTTAAGTGGAGAGCACAAAGTCATATCAATTTAAGAAATAAAACAGTGCAAAGGAGAGTGAGGGAGAGGGAGAGAGAAAAGCAAGAAAGGCAAAGGGGTGAAGAGCACATGGGCAGTCAAGGACTCAACCTCACATTAGGTCCCAGATTAAAATTCCAAATCTAAATAAGTTTGACAGTTTCAACAAAGTGCTTAATCAACCAAGCATAAACTAATATGAAATGTATCAAAATTAGTAATGTGGGTTCCACCAAACAACACCCCTCCCCCCACCCTAACAAAAAAAAAAAAAAACTTAAAGCCTATCAATACCAGACCATTAGTGCCTTGCATGTGCCTCTATGTAGCATCCTAAACAACCTACATTTTTTAATTAGAATGGGATTTAACTGTTGGGATCACTATGGTATTGTCACATCCGGGCGTTTAGGGGCTGGAAACAGGACGATCAGTATGGAACACTGATCAAGTACTTATTACTGTACTAATATTTAAATATTTTAAATTAATTATAGATATTTAAATACATATTAATATACAATACATGATTTCATAAAATTAAAGTGTTACGATTATTATTATTTTAATTATATCATTGTTATAATATATTTAATTTTTAAAAATTAAGTATTTTAATATTAGACTAATTTGTTAGTACTATTTAATTATTATTAGTTAATTAATTGATTATTTGAGCTACCTTACATAGGATTTGTTTAGCTAGGTAATAATGGATATATGATAGTCATAAAAGCAGTTTTATAGTTAATTTATAAGCTGCCTTTTGTTTTGATTATTCTTGTTTTTATTAGGAAAGAGAGAATCCAAACTCTAATTATGTTGTCTCAAATAACTGGAACAATAAGGCTACACCATCATCTTACCTAAGTAGAAAAAACCCAATAAGGAAAAGACCAAAGTGGTAAAGATGTGTGAGTGCTTGTTTCTAACCTACTAATGATTTATTTTTTGTGAAAAATATAAGTTAAAGAGGGATGAAAAATAAAGAAATTATATTTTCTTTTGAAAATAAGTATTGTATTTATCTATAAAAATAAGTATTGTATGATGCAGAAGGCCGGCTTAGTTGTAAAGATGCAAGTAGTGTCACCCACAAGAGGTGAGTTCTACTCCACAATAATATTAATCCATTAAGATCCATCCACATTTACTAAAAAAGAAAGAGAAAAAAAGAGAGAGTATGATTCTTAAAAAATTACGAGTGTACAGACTTGATTATATATCCTGTCCCTTCTTGAGCTCATAGATATACTAACTCAAATGTGGACTTTGCTGCACATATTTGAGAGAGTATTCATTTGTAAAATATCATCACCCATTAAACTCCTAATCAAGTATAGACATTCTATCACCATGATTATAGTCGGGTTGATAAGACATACGGTGATGTAGGAATAAATACTTCAATAATATAAATTCGAATCAAATCAAGTGTGAGATAAATTTTCACTAAAATATTGTGAAAGTAATTAAGTGACATCAAATGAGAGTTCTTTCTCCCCATAAAAAATCTAGAAATTTTTAATTTCTATTCTCATCATCCCACCTCCAATAAAAAAAACATTAAATAAAAATACACAGAGCCAACCAAACGTCTCAGTCTTGCTTGACTTTTTCTTTTTAAAAAAAAATAAAAATAAAAATAAATATTTTGAAAGTCATTTTCCTATTCAAGATTCTATATAAATATGTACTGAATGTATTTACCCAAAAAACAGCCAGAAAAGGAAATGAAATTTTATTTTAATTTGCCAATAAACAAAAAGAAAACGTCACATAAAAAAGTTTTGAGACATATCACATGGTAGGGTGGGACCTTGGGATTTTTCCTATGCAGGTTAAACATCTCAAAATAAAAGTCTTAAAAGAGAGTGAAAACTTGAAAATGAAAGGTGTGCTACATGTATTTTTTAGTTCTTTTGCTACAACTAAATTATCTAGCCTAATAATGAGATTTTTAACAATAATAATGAAATCCTACATTTAATATAAGAGGAAAGAAAAATTAGTATACATTCAATGATTATTAAACTAAAGACTTATCAATCCAATATACTAGTGAAACTAAAATTTTATAAATTAAGTTATTGTCTTTAACTTGAAAAATATCATGCTAATAAAATATTATTTTTAGCCCTCTCTTTCCTAGCTTTATAATATACTCTTTATCAAATTCCAATTCTTTCGTGCCCACACATCAAATGACTTTTATGCTATGGATGCATATTCACTAAAAAGATTGTGATCAAGTTAGAATTGGACAAGAAATCTAGCTAGGAACCCTAATGCTTGATTGTAGACATATGGTGAGTGGTTTTTATTTATTTATTTTTGGTGAATAATCTAGCTAGGAACCCTAAGCCTAGATTGTAAATGGATGGTGAGTGATTAGACAAAATTGACATTGTTTCTATTGATCCTCCCAATTGATTGATTTCCATTTTCTTGCCCTAATTGATGTGGTGTGATTAGTCGTTTTTGTTGCATTTTATTTGTTAAGAATTGACTACTACTACATAACAAGGCCCATTATCGATTGCACATTATATATATATCAATACATTTTCTATTTAACAAATAGAGAAGTTCTTCGTTAATTTTCATATTGATGTTATCTTTATTATTGGAGCATAATTTTATTAATTAGAATGAGATTTCTAAATAGTAAGATCTTTGTTTCAAGTTTCTTGTCTAATATAATTCATTTTTCGTTACCTAATTTGCTAGCTGTGTTTATTCAAACTGGGCTTAAATATTCTTTCTTCCTTATCTCGATGGACCTTCCAAATAAACCCACAAAAAATGGAGGGGTAACAAAATTTTCTTAAGACCCAAAATGGAAAATTGGGCCTAGAATCTTGTGTTTCAATAAGGAATAGGTTTTCACTCGTCTAAATGGGCTTAAATATTCTTTCATCCTTATCATTCTTACGGTATAGAAGCGGAGGTTGTACCATGTGCAGCATTTATTGTACAATACATTAATGTACAAGATTTTCTGCATATGGTACTGTAGGTATTTTCCATATTTGTATGACAAGTGGAATAAAAATTATTTCTGATTTCTACCTGGTGGAAAATCTGCGTTTTCTCTCTCTTTCGTCTCTCTGTGTAGTTCTGTAGCAGTAGAATTCAGCAAATGGCATCAACGTCCGGAAGTGAGGCAACTGTGACAGAGAGAAGAGGAATTCCAGCAGCTTCATTCGTAGAAGATGTACAGACCTATCTGTCCCAATCGGGCCTTGATGTCAACTCCGCTCTCGCCTTCCTTCAAGAAAGGTCTCCCCTTTATGCCCTTTTCGGATTATTTCTTTTGATATTTAACATTTTTATTTTATTTGTGTCTTTTAGTAGCTCAGGTTAGTGTATATTTACTGGGTTTATCAGGGTTTTAAGGTTTAATGCCGTTACTTGATTTTGTCCCTTTAGTGTAAAGCTTTGGTTTGTGTTTTGTTTGATTCTCCGAAGAACCCGACATTTCATTTTAGCTCGAAATTAGCAGCTTTCATGTTATAGTCGAACAAGCAACTGTGACAGTCTTGACTGATTTGTTTTTTTTGGGAAGGGGAGGGGGATTACGATTCCAAATCGGTGTTCAGTTGCTTGTAATAAAGATTTCAACTCTAAAAATACTGCATTTTCGGTTATTACTCTGATGTGAAACGGCAATAAAAATTGATAGAGAGTGCAATTAGTGAGAACTGTTATTGGTGAACAATAAGCTTCTGCAAAGCCTTTGCTTGAGCAATTAATTTAGATTGAGAAGGGAAAAGTCACTACAGTTGAAGCAAAAAATGATTATTCTCCAAAGTGTACTCTACTGCTACTGAATTATTCGATAAAGAGATGGACCAATAGAATCATTGTTTTATTGTCTCACTCTGCTACTTATTTCTTACTATCCAATCATGTTGCACAACATCTGAAATCTTTAGTCCACGTGACAAGGAACATTAGAAATGAAATGCAAACTTGATGCTTTTTATTTTAGATTCCTTGACCAGAACGTATGATTTTCTATGCCAATTGTTGGATTCTAATACTGCATGTAGTCTGTTTGTGCATTTGTTTCCATTAAACTTTGGCATGTGTTAAAAGATCTTTATTTTACTAAACAATTACACCTAATCTACTTTACTGTTTTTTTTAGGGATAATTTTTACTTTTATAAGCCTACTTTGGTTTGTAATACAATCTTTGTCTGTGTGTGTATGTGCATGTGCATGCTATGGGCACCTTTTCTGTCATTTTCATCTCAATCAGATTCGGTTATGAAGAATCTGTTTAACTAAAGTGCAAATGTTAAAGCAGTATGTTAATTAGTTCTACTAATCACCACCCAAACTCCATGTCTTTGGATGTGTGTGCAAGTGTATGTATGTATGCTAATGTTGGTTTCACTTTCGGTGTACCATTTTACTTCTCAATCATAATAGGTTATATCATTTCATATCGTACTGAAACTTTTATTGGACATATCATTTTATTCTGATTGTGATTTTAAAATGGGCTATGAACCAACCCCAATGATATGACAGTTCAACAGTATTCAAAACCAAAGTATTTGCTTCATTATTTTTTTAATAACACAAACAAAAATCACAAGTTAACAGAATATATTATTTTCTGAGAATATAATGTGGTTCTTGCCTAAAAATGAATTCTTATCCTTGATCACACTGTAGCCCTGGTCAAATTTGAATTTGAATTTGAATTATTCCCATATGAAAAAGGCATTTGCTAGTCTACTTAGGCACGAAAATACTAGCTTCATCTAAGAATTATCTGTAATGGAAATTGACTGTATTACTTCTTCCTTGCTTTCACTTTCTATCATTTGTTATGATCATCTAAAGTTGGTTTAAATTGATTCGGAATTGGGTTGATTCTATCCCCAAACAGTCCTAAATGTCATGCCTTGCTCACAGTATGGCCTTTCTCAAATTCAATCTTCAATGTTCCTGGGCTACGTGAGTGTTTTGGTCATTTAATCAAGGTTAAGCTATTCTGTTGGAGGTAGAAGAGAATTTTATGTTTGTTTTGCCTGTTGTGTGACCATTATTCAATGCCCTTGAAAGTTAGAATTAGCTATTTGAAATGTAAGTTATTCCAGATTTTTGCCCGGGCTTGATGGAAGAACTTAAAGTAGGAAGAAGTGACAAGATTGTAGCATCCATTTGCAAAGTTTAGGGATTTCTTCTTGGATATTTGCTGATTATTGTCGCAAGATTTACTTATATCAGTTTTGTGATGAACAACTGTTATTGTGATTTCAGGCTTCAGCAATACAGAGTAGTTGAGATGAAACTTCTTGCTCAGCAGAGGGACCTCCAGGTATATTGTCTATCTATACGTCATTGCTAGTTCTCTTCATCAACTCCTAATGGTTTTTAGGCTTAAGACTTGGCCACTCAGACATCAGAGCAGGAAAATTGGACTATTTCAAAATGTTAATTTTTCCCCCTTTTCTCATAAGTGAATTTGGAGTTTTATCTGCATTTCAGTATTATTTCATTTGTCTTTGAGATAAAAGCTCATTATAGTATGATTTTTCCACACTAATTATAATTTTTTCTGTTTTATGAGCTTCATCATAAAATACTAGCCACTTATATTTCCAAGCTTGTGAACTGGTCTCATTCTAGTGCTTGAGTGTGCATGCTTCTATTTTCATTTTTTGCTTATCACCATAAAGCAGCATCCTTTTTTAGCTAAGTTGAAGTTTACAAAATGTCAATTGCCATTACATGGTCAACATGTGAGAAACTGTAACCAACACTTGCAGAATCGAATTTTCCTTATTGTTGCTTGTTCTAATGCATGGAAAATGTGACTAGCCACTTCTTTTTTTCCCCTTTCATATGTACCAGGCAAAGATTCCTGACATTGAGAAGTGCTTAGATGTAGTTGCTACTCTGCAAGCCAGAAAGGGTACTGGTGAGGTTCGTTCTTGTAATTGTTTTTTTATTTTCTAATCTATGTCCAAATATTAGTTAATACTTGTCAGTTGTACCTTAGGTAGATGGAAGGAAAGTACATAGTACTTGAAAGGATCTTTATTCTCTGCACTTCTAGGGGAAGAGGTGATGTCTCCTAAACAACCAGTTATAACATGCCACCTTGGCAGAGTCATCTCTTTCTGGAGAGAATTTTCTGCATTGTTGATAAAGAGAATGTTTCTTGTTTTTCTGTAATCCGGATTCAATATTTCTTGTGGCATTTCAAGTTACAATTAACACTGAGCTTTGAACGAAAATCCAAAGTAGTGGTTTCCAGTGTGAATCTTTGATAGATGGATTGACGGTTGATTGAGAAACAATGGCATGAGTTCAGTTCTAGGAATTCATAGGCTTTTAACCCTAAGTTTTTCATAATACGTGTCTTCCAGTCTGTGTGTGAAAAACAGTTGATTGGTCAGAGATGAGGCAAGCTTCAAGATGTGCCAAAAACAACTTTGGTTATTTTATTGAAAAAGAATAAAGTTTGAAGAAACTTAGTTTTACCATGTTGAAGATACTATACGTTTTCTTTCAGATTGTGGATTGATTTTTCTTTGTTTTTTTTGTAGTCGGCTAGGGAGGTGCTTTTCTTGTTAAGGAGTTTTCATGTTTTACTTGATCTTTAAATGCTTTGTCTCGTAGCTGTTATATAATCCAATATGAGATTGATACTCTCCTCATTTACATCTTCTGCCTGGTTGGTTTAAGACATTTCTGTAGATGTATATGGCATTGACAGTTTGGCACACTCCTTATTCACATTATCTGTGTTAATCTTGATCCAAACTTTTAAGAACTAACATAAATCATGATTCTGCACATGATAAGTGAATGTCTGTGGACATATATGAACTATTTATCATATAAATATATGTATCCCAAGACATAGTTCTAGTGGCTCGTGACATGATAAGTGACATGCTCCCTCTTTCGCTTGGTTCTCCAAAAAGAGCAGTATGAGTGCCTGGGCCAGATAGTATCCAAGGGAGGAACCATTTCATTGTATGTGGAAGATGAGGGATCTATCATATACCATGGGATGGGTTCTGGCTGAGTTTTAGGCTTAGATCTTTGAAGTGAGAAATCACTTTTGCAGACTGCAAGTGGTGACATATAGAATTAAGCACCAAATTTGCTAAATATTTTATGAATCTCCTATAGCATATTCTAAGAGCCTGTCAAGAACTTGTTAGCCAATGATGGCTTTCGTAGTGGCATTACTTGACAGTAGTAAATGATCATTGCAGCCACTAATTGCTGATTTTGAAGTCTCGGAAGGCATCTATTCCCGTGCTCACATTGAGGACAATACTAATTATGTTTGCCTATGGCTTGGAGCTAATGTCATGCTCGAGTATTCCTGTGAAGAGGTACACAAATGGGATCCTGTAGGGCCTTTAGCTTTCATCATCTGCCTATCCATACTTCTCAAGTCTTCATGGTCACTATAATTTTTGCAGGCTACTTCTCTTCTTCAGAAGAATTTAGAAAATGCGAAAGCCAGTTTAGAAGTTCTTGTTGCTGATCTGCAATTCTTAAGGGATCAAGTAACCATTACTCAGGTATGACTGGAAAATTAATTAGTCTTCTAAATGAAGACTTGAATTAGTGGCTCACAACTTCTCTCTCCTTGTCTAGTTTAGGACATTTATATATCACTCACCTTGTATTTTCCATCTGTCACCTGATGGATCATGAAGCAATATCAATTAAGATAAGCTACTACATGATTGCTTCTTTTGTTCAGGTAACCATTGCTCGAGTGTATAACTGGGATGTCCATCAACGTAGAGCACGACAATCTGTTACCGGGAAGGACTCGTGAGAAAAACATTGCACCTTTCTGAATGTCTGCAGAGTGCATTTCTGTAGTCAGATATATGGTTGCCTTTTTTGTTTATCCATTTTAAGGTCATTATGACTGTTTATCCACTGCTGAGATCCTTATTGGGCATAGAGTTGTCATTCCTCAAATGTAATTTGACTAAAAAAATTTTATGGTGGAAGAGTTGTGTGTGAGATGAATATCACTTGGACCAATTTTGCTGCTTGTTAAGGCCTCTAGGATTCATCTGTAAGAGTATATGAACGTTCCTCGTTTCAGTTCTAGTTTGCATATTTTTAACATGGGATTTTTTGTTGTGAAGTGCTGAAAGAAAACAGCAGTTCATCCTATCATGCATTATTTCTTCATTCCCTGAGGTTTGAGTAGAATCATCTACTGATTCTATATATCATCTTATAATCTGCAGTCAAAACATCTATTAATAGCTTTCTGCTGTTGTTATCTTTGGGATTTGACACAATTGCCTAATATGATAGCCGTTTGTGGCAGCCCAGGTACCGTGTAGTCAGGCAGAGGATCTAGTCGTCAGTCAGAGGTTTTTCTTAGGACACAAGGATTCCTTTACCCCAGTAGGGTGGCCATAGGGCACAAGGGTTTCTTTACTCCAATAGAGACAGTATTGGGCACACAATTTGACCTACCATTCAACTTTATCTTTGCGCAGTTAGCATAGTCTCTCAAAAGATGAAGTACTGCCATCTGCATGTGTGTGTATTGTGTACTTTCTTTTTTTTAATATGTTTATTTGCTTTCATAACTAATCCATCATGGATCCAGATCACCTCACTCTTCTTTGGTAAGGATCTTGACCAAATAATGACATCTTAATCTCAGATTAAAGTGCCAAGTAGAATGCTCATTGCACATCCCTGTTACAAGCTTACCTCAAATGAAAATTCACTCGATATAACTCTCATGTTCCCATTTCACCATTTGTAACATGGCCTTTTCTTAGCTCCTCTCCAAGTCTCTAGTAATAGGTTAAGGCAGTTGATGGTTGTGGAATTTGATTGGCAAGCTTAGTGCAGTGCTTCTCAACTACCTTTTAGGAGTATATATGAGTCATGGCACATGAAATTATTTATATTTTTATAGGTACATGGCACAAGAAAATATATAATGATAAATTTCAATCATGCAAAGCTAGCATATTTATTATATTAAAAAGAAAAAGATTCCCAAAAGAGGAAACAAGCTTTCAAAATTTCTACATGGGATGAGGAGACTATATCCTCGATAATAGAGTAAAGTGTGCATTTGAAGTGGAATTTTTTCCAAACAAGAAAAGAGTTTTCACACAATGAGGAAGAGAATGAAGGGGATTTAATAGATTAGAAAAGGCACACACATATTAATGCAAACCTTCAGAAGTTCTCTGCTGATATTTGACCTTGAAGAGAACCAAAACCACACTGTCTTCTTGCTGGGGAATCTTTGTAGGGTTTCAAAATCCGCGTTGACAGTTGAAAAATAAAGCAAGAAGAAGTATTAGAAGAAGAGGAAGAAACAAAAGAACTGTAAACATCAACATTAAAATCATGGGCCATTCTCAGACTGTTGGGAGTTTCCCATGATGGCTTTTAAATCTATACAGAAAGCAAAGGTCCTCCAACGTGCCAATGACTATATTATTTTTTCAAAAGGCACCGTTGTCTCCCGAGTCTTGCCACCTTTCTTAATGTTACACAATGTCTTCTTCAAAGATTCAAGTCCCACCCTATCTAATTAGCCTCTTGTAGTTGAACATTCTACTCCAACACCCTGTTATATCATTGATAATGCCAATTAAGGGGCTAATTGAGACTTTCCATATTTATGTTCATAGAAAGTCAATAGTAATTGCGGAAAGGGCATTCCGCCTTCTTGACCAGGATTAGTTCAAAAACCAAATTGGCATGTCTAAGAAAGTTACTACGTTGTTTATCTATTTTCTTCTGAAGCCCCCACCCCACGCTTGAAATCAAGAAGCATATGTATATAAAGCCTAAGTGCCCAAAAGCAGGTTTTAAAATAATAACCATTTGTTGATAGTTAATTTTTTAAAAAATAATAACAAATAAAGATCAATGTTAACATAAATTTATATATTTTCCTATATAGAAAATGAAAAGCAGACGAGGGAAGAAAAGAAAAAAGAAAAATAGGTGGTGCATGCAGTAAATGAGCCAAAAAGAGAAAAGGGGAATAGGAGAGATTCAGAGAAGGGAGGGAAGGGAAGAGAGAAGCGTGCACGAAAAACGAAGCCGATATTGTCCTAATCTGCTTTTGTCTCCTTGTGTGTTTGACGCGGTAACGTCTCAAATCAAATGTTATTTTTATCAAAAACAAAATGAAAAGAAAACCCCATTCAAATTCAATGGAGGAATTTACACAATAAAGCTGTTGACTTTGACTTTTATCCCCTTCTATGCATGTGCACCCCTCTCCCCCTTTTTCACCAAAATAAAAGCACCACATCCCAAGATCAGTGAGTTGTCTATAACAAGTATAATTTCATAGAGGCACATCTTACTTTTATTCTATGCACCATATATATATATATATATATATATATATATATATATATATATGTACTCATTTAATTTTTTTTATAAGATATAGCAAGTAAATTCATTTATTTTTAAATATAATATATTTTATTACTCTTTATGATTATTTTATATATTATAGACTATTTTACTCTTATTTATTTTATCTTTATTTTAAGTACAATAAATATTCTTTGAAAAAGAAAAAATAAATATTCATTATTTCAAGTACAATAAATAGGGATGCAATAGAAAATAAAATAATTATTTGAAAATAAAGCTTGAACTTGAGCTCTTATACTATTTTATCTAGAAAAGAGTCATTTTCTAGATAGGATACAAATTACTCTTATTCAAATAATATTATTAACGAGAGTCCAATTAAATAAGTGAATAGGATAAATTGTGGATTCCAAAATAGACATAAATACCAATTAAATTTATTTTATGAGAAAAATATGTGCAACAAAAGCTTAACTTCCAAATTATTAGTACTATTTAATAACTATTACTTCATCTGTCTTACATATAAATTGATAGAATACTTTTTACATAGATAAAAAAATATTTTATTTCTTAAATTATCCTTATTTATTATGTATTGAAAATAAGAAAGAAATGAGAGGAAAAATAAATATAAATAAGGATAATATTGTAAGTAAATGATGAAATATTTATAAAATTTTGCAAAATTATTTATATTTTGAAGGAAAATAAAGTTAAGGGAAGGAGTTATTGATTGCATGTATGGCAAAACAAGGTAGAGGTTTGCATATTAACTATTAGGGTCTTTTAAAACTATAAATTAAATAATTGACAGTTGAAAGATTATTTTAATAATGAATATATATATATATATATATATATATATGTGTGTGTGTGTACTTAAAAAAGCAGCCTTTCAATTGGATTAAAAAAAGAGGATGAGATGAGCTCAGAGGGTCTGTCACAATCTATTTTCTTTCTTTTCTTTAGATGATTTAAAAAATTCAGATTTTGAAGGACAACGGCCGCAATCATCGCTGAGTTCTTATTATGGTTTCTAGATACCGAAAGAGTCAACGAGTTGGGTTCGGGCTCCAAAGCCCGAATTCACATCATGCATGATATATTTTGCTTTTATTCTCTGCTTATTATATGCATTCTCCCATACTAATTACTCTTATACACTTCATGGTATTGATATTTTAAAATCCTGCATTGCTATTTATTTATTTGTAGGATGAAAGAATGTCATGACTCAATCAATTATTTTATGATGCTGAAGGATATATGTAGCACATATATAACCCATTTCTTGTAAAGATCAAGAGAAATTTAAATTTAGAGATCTTCTAATTGAATATGAAATTACATAATAGCTAAATTATTACTTACACATCTATATATGTCCACTTTTAGATTTTCTTTTTCCCCCCCTTCCTATTCCCTTTCAAGACAACTGCCTAAATTATTTAAATTGCAGGATAACATGATATCATGTTGACTAGTGCTTGCACTTGTCAAATAATTGGACCTTTGCAATGGTCTTTGGTAGTTTGCAGAAGAGAGAATCATTAATTATAAGGCAACTTATGAGGCTTACTCCTTTTCTTTATATATATATATATATATATATATATATATATATATATATAGTTATGTTGACCATGTCAAAGGAAGAGAGAAACAAAGTTCTTTTGTGTAAAATAGTCTTGTGAACTAATTATAATTTATGATGGTCACCCCTTAATAAAGTGGGGAGAGCAAGGACAATCAAATTATTGATAGAAAACATCTCTATAATATTAGAGAAAAATCTTGCAAAGGATCCTCTAAGAACTAAACAAATCAGGGTATGGAATAAGTTGTTATTGTACTAGAATCCTAGTCTTTTTAATTTAACTGGAAAATTAATTCATTTCATTTGTAGAGACCTTTTTTAAGTAACCGTCGTGGATGGATGATTCCAACAGTTGCCTAGAAAGGGAATCCCTAACTGCTAACAAAAGAAAATTTGGCCAATGGAATATGCTAATCCCTTTTTCTCATTACTTCAAAAATTTCAATTCAATGAATCAAGAAGGTTAGGTTGATCACTAGACAAACAAACAAACAGTTTTATACAAAATTATTCGATTCTATTTGTTGATTATACTTCGAATCTTATGCAAATTTCTTCTAGATTATTGTAAATATGCTATAGTCTTCACATCCTTAATGCCACATTATATTCTTCATACATTCTTTATATCACGTTATATCCTTTTTCGGTAACTTTAATTAGCAAGAACCATATCAATGGACTAACTCCTCAGTTTTACATTTTTAGCCTTTCAAAAAAAAAAAATCCTCATTTTTAGGTTGGAGATTGGACTAAAATATACTCTTTTCGTATGTAATTGAATATTCACATTTTTATTTTGAGATATTTGAAATTAAATATAAATTTTTTAAAAATAAACATATTTCTCATTTAAATTTTCACTAATAACTTTCTTAAATTAAAGAATTTACATTTGACTAACTAATGATTTTTACCGCAAACCAAGTTAATAACAATGATAATATAGTAATTCTTTTAAGTCAAAGTTTTTTATTAATCTTTAGACTATATCAAATATAAACGTTTAATTTAGAATAAAGAAAATATTATGATTATCAAAAAATAATTATCTAAGATGATGTGCCGTAACAAATAAACAGAATAAACGCGACTAATAAAAAAAACACAAAATATGCTAAGGCAAGAATATAAAATAAAGATGGTCGGTGTTGGTTATGGAGATTAGATTATAGCATTTGCATGAAGCACATATCTAAATGAAGTTCCAAAAACTAACACCTGCCAGCCATGTTGTAGACTACATAAAATTTGGCCTTGCCTTGCAAAGCAACTTTTTGAACAAGGAATTAAGTACTTTATGATGATGATTTCTTTCGTTCGAATTTAGGTTAAGTTATTGAATGGAGAATCTTAAGCATTTGTTTCTAGCTAGAGATAAAGTTTATAGCGCCAATATTAAAAAGGGCTCAACACTATACGCGGTGTTGTTCTGCGCGTAATTAAATACATTCAAATTAGAATAAACTATGGGAAAAGCCAAGTTTTGCCTTCGTAACAACCCTTCCATGTGAACATGAGCAATAGCCTTTTATATATATATATATATATATATATATATATATAGTGCTCTTTACATCACACAATTATTTAATTATACACTAAAAAATGCACTATAGGATCGATCTTATATAATACTCCTTAACTTCCGTTTAGAAATATAAATTATTTTACGAAATTTTATAAATATTTTACTTTTGATTTTTAATATTAATATTATTTATTTTCATATATCCTTTCAGAAATATAAATTATTTTACGAAATTTTATAAATATTTTACTTTTGATTTTTTAATATTAATATTATTTATTTTCATATATCCTTTTATATTTTTTATTTTATTTCAAAGACAAAAATCTTTACATTTTATTATTTACAAAACAAGCTTTCTTTTTTTCTTTCTTATTTTCAAGATATAATAATAAAAAATATTTTTTGACGGAGGAAGTATTATAATTTAATTGGTAATGCATAATCGAGTAAATTTGAAGTGAGATATGAGTTTATTGATGAAAGTACCTCGCTATACATACCCAATTAATTAATAATAGTCTAATTTTCAAGATCAATACTAACTTATGTTGTGTCATCATTTGTTAGTTTGAGTTTTTTGGAAGAGTTAAGGATGAGAGATAACTTTTTTAATTAATACAACAGCTTTCTTTATATATAGCAAAGCTAACTTTGTATAGGTAAAAATCTAGATGCAATGCTATCATGTAAGCGTTTGTTTGAAATAGAAAGTGACCGGAATGTTTGAACACTTTAACCCTACCAATGTTGCCCTTGATCTAGTCAAAGGTTTTCAATATTGGTTGGAGATTGGAACTAAAAGTTTAAAGATGAATGAAGTGATAGATTCATGGGACAAGTATTTGGTGAATGGAAATTGTACGATTTAAAAGGTGCTTGGTTATTGTGTTCTAGTTGTGATATGGCTCCACTAGCTTGGTAGTCGTCACCTTAGAGTGATGGATGATGCCATAATAAAAATAGCTATCTTAATCTTATCTTTTGAGCTATATATGTTTCATTCCCAATTGTTTTGTTAGAAAAAAACTTTGTTCCATTCTCGATTTACCTATTTAGTTTGAAGATCTCTTTTGAATTACCGGCTCAAGGACCTTTTTTTCATCTCTATTAATAGAATTGAATGTCCTAATGAATTCTTATTAAATGTCCAAAAAATATAACAATTCAGTGATCGAATATTTGATTCGTAATTAAAAAAAGAAAAAGAAGAAAGAATTTCTAATTCTATTTCATGGATCTTTTATGTACAAACCACATGAAATGAGCAAGGAATATTGTGGTGTAAGTAATGCTACCACTATATGTTGCACTCTAATCTAAAGATCGAAATGTAGCTTCATGTGCATAGTTTCCATAGCTCAAATAAAAAACCATCCTAGGACAAGGCAGGGCCATTCCCCTACCCTCATCCTAACCTCATAACAGGACTCAACACCAAGGGTACAACTACAATTTTTGACCAATATATATATATATATATATATATATATATATATTGATTGTCCTTTGACACATAAAAGGGACATGAATTATGAACCAATATCACGCGATAAATTGATCATATAATACAAAAAATTATCTTCTCGTGGATTTATATAGAGTTGAAGACAGAAAAAAAAGGTCATATATAATTATTAAAGTAACAAGAATAAAATAAAATACAAGGCAGTGCGGTCAATTTGGATTTTATTAGTCGGTGTTCGATATTTCCTATGGTGTTAATATTTTCCTAAACAACGCGCCATTGCTTCACCAGTTTATAACGCTCTTCTTCAATATTCTCTTGGCAAATGGGGGCCATCGTCATTTGATCTGTAATTTAAGAGATCAGATTCAAATTAAATTTTTCATCCTTTCAAAAAAACAAAATTAAAGACTTTTTTTCTGTTTGAAATTTTAAATATTTATTTTTTAAAAAATGTGAAACATATTATGTATTTAAAATTTTGAAAGAGTTTTTTTTATAAAAAAAAAAACAAAAGAAGACATTGCTTATGTCGAAGCTTTTCTAATCATATTTATAATTTCAGTATTGAAATATAGCATACATTACCCTTTTTATCTAATATTTTATTATTAAAAAAAGAATATATGATTTACCTAATAAGAGTTGTTTTTCTTTAATTTTTCAAATATCAAAAAAAATTGAAGCACTACTAGTATTGCTTACCTATTCTAAATAAACATATTTTGTATTTAAGATTTCATTATTAACTATTTATTTTAATAGATTTACATTTACATTATTAGCAATAAGAATGTGATAGCTTTTTTAATTCTTAATTTTATATTAAATAAAAAATGAATATTTCAGTAGTTCTAGGTGGCTCTAATGCTAGTAGTACTATCTTTTTGTCCCGATAGTTCAAACGTAAGATGGAAGTAAAGAGCAGTCAACTTGTCCGTTAATTAATCTCCAAAAATATAAAAATTATACTAAATAATTTTTATTAGGTACTTATTAGTACTGCATTTTTCCATTTTAATGTGTGCATTTGACACAACTTGCCTCTTGTTAGGTAAGGAACTTTTTATTTATTTATTTTATATATCGATTCACTACATTTTTCATTATGTATTAGGGGGGTATTCATGAAATCTTAATTAACCGGTCAAACAGATCAATTCCAACTAAATTTATGATTTGGTTTTTGAAAATGATATTCGACCAAATTAAACCAAAATCAAATATATAGTTTAAAATGAATAAATATTTTAATTTTTCTTAACAAAGGGTTATTTTTTCAAAACTTTTTTTAAATACAATATCTAATTTTATATACTATTTCAAATCCGGTCTTTTTATGTATCTAACAGTGAGTGTACTGGATGATTGAATTATATACTTTTTAGTGTATATGAAGTTTTAATAGCTTAATATTATCTTTTAACAATATGCTTTCTAGATATTATTGAGAGTTTTGAAAGTCAAAATTGTTTGAAAAAGAATTTCAGGTTAGAGATGTATTGTTTTTTTAAAAAATGTTTTTATAAATTTTACTTAACATATATAATTGTCTTATATGAATTTATGAAATTTGGATTTGCTTTTTTTTATTTATTATTGACTCTTGTGAATTTTCTACTTTACAATATGAGTGTGTGTGTGTGTGTGTGTGTTTTGGTGTAATGCAACTAACTAATCCTTTGTTCCTAATATGTATGCATTTAAGAGAAACTTTGCCTCTTTTTATAAAAGGAAATCTTTTTGTTTTCCTTTTTTAAGTTTGGAAAACATATTCGTTATACAATTTTCTCAAAGGAGAAGAAAGAAATATAAGGTAAATAATCAAGATCATCGAGGTAATAGCTTATTTATAAGTTACAAAATCAAGATAAAATATTCAGAAAGTTTAAAGAGAAGTCCTTCTTGATTTCTACTTTCTCTATTCAAAATCGAAAGTCAATATTTTTTATTTTGAGATATTTCAAATTGAATGTTAATTCTTTAAAAAATAAATATATTTTTATTATAAAGTTTCACCAATAATTTCTTATTTTTTGTATAAAAAAAAACATCACATTCATTAACTCATTTGGTTCCACCATTAATTACATTAATAATAAGAATATTGTTATAATTTTTTAAGACTATAAACTCTTATTAATTCTTGTATTAAATCAAATGTAAATATTTAATTTAAAAGTAAAAGAGTGTTATCTTTTGCCAATCCAATTTTGTGAGAATTTATAATAAGGCGCCCCTCTAATTAATTATGTAGCTTCTCCTCAACCTTAGTCCTTTTAAGATGAAATATCCTTATATAAAAAAGGAAACATAGATCGGCCTAGGGACAACATAAATAGCGTGTTTTGCAAGTGTTTATATTAATTTAAGTTTTTGCATGTGCTTTGTCTACATTATTAGTACAATGAAAAATCTGTCTTCCATTTTAATTTTGAGAAAAAAAAATACAAAATACACAACAAAATTAAATATTAACACGTGGCTAGCAAAAAGTGCATGGGATGATTTCACATCAAACTTTTGATTGGTTATGTATATGGCGACCAGGGCCGTGTATTGTGCCTTCAATTAATATTGTCCAAGAAAATATTAAAAAATAAAATAAAATTGTGCCCAGAATCTCTTTTCTTGTTACAATTGATAAAAAATCCGACTTTATAAATTCTTTCCCTATATAGTCCTTTGGTTAGAAATGCAACTTTATGTTCCAATAATACCCATGATAATATTAGAAAATACATGAAACCGATGAATCATTGCTTTTTGTCATAATTTATAACTTTACCATTTCCTTTGATGGAGTTGTTAGTGCCGTATTTTTTTAGTTGAGTTAATAATTTAATATTTTATTTTAAAGTTTTAATTAAGTTGATTTTAATTAAAACAGAAGCATAAAATTAGTGGCATTAAAACAGACGTGGTCACTAAATCAAATACTAATAAAATTATTTTTTCTTGTATACAATAAATCAAATAGAAAATCTAAATACTCTTTAGTTTTTTTTTTAAAAAAAGAGAGGTTAAAAAGACTTTTAAAATACTTAAATAACATGGTGAAGAGATGTTCGGGTCAAAAGATTTTGAAGGTGTTTTGGATTGGTCGGGGAAGGGGGAAGCTGGGTTGAGTTGGTGACGCGGAAATCGGGTCAGCATTAGTACAAATTATGTCGGACAATTTTACCACACGTGCCAATCCTTACATTACACGCTTTCTTTAACGCGGCTATTTGCCTTTTTTTTTGTAAGATATAAAGGGATTTTATTTTTCTCTATTTTAACAAAACGAAGAATGGATACAATAATAGATCCTGTCAACAAATTTAAAACTTGAATAAATTATTTATTTATTTAAGTAATTAGGTTTTTTATTTTAAAAAAAATTATGAGCTTGATTTCATTATTTAAGAAAAAATAATACTAGATCAATTAGTGTACTCTCTCCTCTTTTTTTTTTTTTTTTGTAGATGAAGTGCATTTTTCTTGTTTGACTAAAAAAAATTATATATAGTTAATTATGGAGTATATGACTACAAAAATAGCATTAATCATATTTGAAATTTGAATAAAAAGTCTAACATTAGTTAATTATATACGACAAGGAAATTAGTATTGATTACACTTTTCCTTTGACTAAAAGGACAATAAATGATTATATATGAAAGAAAATATAAGATCAGTTATTTTACCGGATTTTTTGAATGCAAATTACTTTCTTTTTTTTTCCCCGAAAAGTCTACATGGTCAAAAAATTGATTTATTAAAAACGTACTTAAAGTTAATTATATGCAACAAGAAAAAAAATTCATGCAATAATTATCAATTATGATTGTCCTTTTCTAAATAAAAATTAATGAGAGTTAATTATATAAGACAATACAAAATAACTTGAGCCAGTTAATATATATAACAATTATCTCGAGAACATATACAAGTTTTTGAATTGGATATGAAAATCATAAAATCAATTCCATTTTCTTTTGTTCTTAATGAAAATATCTGATAGCCTAATGTTGGAAATTGCAACTACTAATTGGAGTCACTTCTTAGTATTCAAAATTCTTTCAACATGATTATAGTCACCAAACTATCATAACTATAAGTATTTTAAGTTTGGTGTGGATGAAGACTATGCAACTATGATAGCTTAAAAAGGTAAGGGACCTAAGAGATATTCCTTTTGAGCATTGCCCTTAAAAGAGGAGCGCACAAACTTTAGGAAGCATTACTTCAAATGATGTAAAAATGAACCTTTCAATCTTTCACAAATAATACTACTCATTTGATAAAATCCCATTTTCGAAGCATAATAAATCTTTCATGCTTACTATAATATGGTATGTAATTTTAATTCAAAGCTCTTATACTTACACTATAATCATCCTTTAAGGTTTGAATATCATTCGAAACGATAGAACATTTTTTTAAGAAACTCAATTATCTACTCATCTTCTGCTATACAAACGCGTAAATCCATCGATTATTCAAGGGATTCATTGTTGCCATACAAATTATTTGACAATTGCCCTGCCCTCCAAATAGATGTACTGGTATAAATAATTTTATCCCTTGATTTGATTATGTATATCAATAGCACATGAAGTAAATTTTGATTCACATGTTCAATATATATGTAATTAATGACAACTTCATTATTCAATGATAGAGTATTATTGAATGTCTTTAATTTGGGGGATTGATATACCCTATACAATTATTACCTTTTTTATTTTATAAAAATATTTACCTCAATCTATATAATGCTCTCAACTTTAATACCACTTATAGATATAGTGTTATTAAATGAGTTTCAATTTCAAAGATTGTTATATAGTTATTTCCTATTTTTAAATTTTTTCATATTCAAGGAAAATCTTCAGATAATATGTACGTAGTGAATTGTCTCGTAGAATTTGTATTTGATTTCATTATTATTAATATTTTTAAATAATTAATGTGGGCATGTGTCTAGAAGAAAAGGAAACTATATATATATATATATATATATATATTGCATACATGTTTGTTTTTTTTCTTGGCTATTCACAATAGTGTGATGTTAATCCTTTGTGATTAGCAACTAAGTGAAAAAGGAATAAAGAAGAAAGAATTAGAGAATAAAGAAAAATTGCTCCAAAGGGCATTCTTGTCCTCCAAGAAGCAAAAAGGAAAGAAAAAATCCGTTAAAGTTGAAAAGGAAATACCGGGAAAATATGTAGAAGATACCGAGATGAAAAATCATCATGCACACGGAGTCGGACCAAGCCTTTTTCCTTCTCACGTGTAATCGGAAGCCCGTTCACATTTCAACCGGTTACCGGTCAACTCAACCGTCTGAATGCATCAGCTTGTTTTCATCGGATCGAATATCAATTGGGCAGGTTCTTCGCATTAATCACAACCCGTACACGCCACCACACCAGCATTTGTCGGAGCCAAATACAGAAGTAAAAGGCCTTCCGTATTATAGCTAAATAAATTTTAAATTCGATTTACATTTACATATAAAATATTGAATCGTTTTAACTTACAGAAACTTCTTATTAAGATTTTAAATTTGATTTAAATCTTTTTATTGTACATATATTGGATGTGTAAATTCTTATTTTACTACTAATCGCAACAAGAGTACAATGAGAAAAAAACATTTAAATAATATATATATATATAATAAATTTAAAAAATAATAAAATATTTTATAATTAAAAATATAAAAATTTGTTTGATGCATATTAAAAGACGGATAAAATATAATGATTTTTTTTTTTTTAGGAACTCAGTAGTATAAAGAAAGCTACACTATGGTGACAGTCAAAATTGAAACCATTAAGGTGGAAAACCTCTAATAGCCAAGCTGTTGTCCAAAAACCACCCAAACACAAACAACTCTTCACACTACAAAAACCCCAAAGACAAAACATACCATTGTCTCTCTCTCTCTCTCTCTCTCTCTCTCCTCTCTTTTCTCTCTCTTATCACTTTTTTTGGGTATTTGGAAGAAATTTATACGAAAAGAGTGAAAGACTAGTAGAACAGTTTTGAGATGAAGAAGAATCTATGCTTTTGATTAAAAATCTATGGAGAGAAAATTGGAGGAATTGAAGACTGCAGAGAGTTACTCAATACCAATGGCGAATTCAACATTTTCCGATCAGATTCCGATTAGCTTTTCTTCTATGCAGAACATCTTTGACATGATGCCAAGCAGTCATGAAGCTGATCATCACAGGGGTACTGGTGGGTTCATGGACTTGTTGGGATTTCAAGATCAGTACTCATATCCTGGTTCTATATGGGACTTGCTTCAGCCGCCGCAGCCACCTTTGCTGCCGCCTCTTCCGTCGCCGGCATCCACTGTACCAGCTGAGTCATCTGAGGTGGTGAACACTCCGGCCACCCCTAATTCTTCCTCGATTTCTTCTTCATCCGCTGAAGCTCCAAATGATGATCACCACAGTACTAAAACTGTGGAGGAGGAAGCAGAACATCAACAGGATCAAGAAAAGACTAATAAGAAACAGTAAGTATTTTCTTAAGAAAGAAATCTTAATTAACAAAACCAGCAAAAATATAGAATCTTGCTTAATGGGGGATTTTTAATTTGTTATGCATGATCTAATTACTATGTTGATTATTTTATTTTTCTTTTTCTTTTTAATTTTTTAAATTCTCTGCTTTTTGTATGGTGTTTGGGCTTTCAGGTTGAAACCCAAAAAGAAGAACCAGAAGAAGCAGAAGGAACCAAGATTTGCTTTCATGACAAAGAGCGAAGTTGATCACTTGGATGATGGCTATAGATGGAGAAAGTATGGCCAAAAAGCTGTTAAAAATAGCCCCTTTCCCAGGTACTCATCTCTCTACTACTGACTTACACCCTAAGATATCTACTTTTTTTTTTGGGGTCTTTGATTGAAAAAAATTGACCATATAATTAAAAAATCCCCTGGGACATGCAATGGTTTTGGCAGGAGTTACTATCGTTGCACCAGTGCAGCATGTGGTGTAAAGAAAAGAGTTGAGAGATCTTCAGATGATCCAACCATTGTAGTCACGACCTATGAAGGTACACATACTCATCAATGTCCAATAACTTCTCGTGGAAGCCTTGGAATCATGCCAGAAACCACCACTTTTGGTGGTGGTGGTGGAGGTGGACGAGTCGGTGGCGGAGCTGCACCATTTCTTTTGCAGCAAATACAGTATACACCACCTCAGCATCAGCAACATTTTTTCCACCAGCAGGAGGATCCAACAGCAACCCTCAACTTTAACACTCATCCCAGCTTATTTTCTCATTTGGTTCAAGAAAGACGGTTTTGCCCATCTCAAAACAATTCTTCTTTGGTTATAAGAGATGATGGACTTCTTCAGGACATTTTGCCCTCCATGATGCTCAAGGATCCAAAGCAGGAGTAGAAGAAGATTCTATACTTCTTTACCTTATTATTGATTGGTGTGTTAATTAGTGCATGCTGGTACTTAATTAGTATACTGACTCATGAGGTTGGGTGATCTTTAGCTATGAACCCAATTTTTCCAGTTTAGTAGTGATCAAGCCCTGATTAATTATCTCATTGTAAAATTATGTATCGCGCTAGCTAATTAATTAGCTCTAGTTTTTTCTAGTTTTTTATGGCATTCATTGTACTTATATGTAGTTTGGAAATTTTGGATGTTATGTATATGTTCAATTTTCTTGCTACATCTTCTCTTTCATTCCCCTTTTCTTTTCAAGTTCTTTAATTGCATGCATGTGAAATATTCTTGTTGTTAGTGTTAGGGTTAGGGTTCATTCCATCATTTCATCAAGAATTCAGAGTACTTGGAAGGGAACCTCAGGAGTAAGGACACAGTTTCCGGAGCTAATTAGGATAAGAATATTGAGCATGGGAAGTTGTTGTCATTCCTTAATCAGGGAATGTAGGAAATCTATGGAAGTAATAAAGAGGTAGAACTGCTTGAGGATTTGTAGTCTTTCTGTTGATTTTGATGCTTTTACTTTATTGAATCACTTATAATATACCTTTCACATGTTTTCCCCTTTTCTTTTCTTTTTTTTATCCTAATTTTCAATCTTGGAGTTTTTTTTTTGGGCCTGGGAGGGGTGGGGGGGGTGGGGGAGGGGTCTATATATGAAACGGTATCTTTTGCCCTCCTCAGTATCTTTCGTCTTGATGATAACTTGGTAGAGGTTTTTTTTTCTTTTCTTATGCTCTACCAACGAACATGGCCGGTGTTATAAATTCATGGCTTTTTCTAACTCTTTAAGCTATATATTCTTATGGAGCTTAGATCATTAAATGGTGTGGACGTGTCTGTGAATTGGCAAGGGAATTGGATGTGTACTTGTATCGGTGAAAGCATGGCGTGAGATTTTGTTCGAGATATAGTAGCTTTAAGCATTGTTCTTTTAAACATCATCCTCATATATATACCATTTGGAGTTGGAAAGTCTTTTTCCATATGACATTGTCTTGTGCTTGGAATGTCAAGTTCCTATTCAATGCACTGCTGCTTCTGACCATACATATGATTTATTACCAAAACTATATGCAGATTTGCCTTTGATAAACAAAAAAAAAAAAAAGAAGAGAAAGAAGATGCAACTTCTCAATTTCCACACCTTTCTTCTGTCTTTATTATTATTTTTCCTATTAGAGAATAAAAAGATATATTCGATCCATACATATCTGTGCAAGAAACATATAGGGTCACTATGTAGATTGATCCGAAAGTCATGTTCTATTTTCAATTTTTGATAGGTTGGGGAGATTGGATGTGATGTTATTACATGATTAAGAGCATCGATCGATATATTCTTGAAGATTAAGGGTTAGAGAACCATACGATGAAGTTCTTCACATTGTGTGCCAGGGTTACTTACATACGAGTCTTTTTGACTTAGTGTTCGTATGGTGTGAAAATGTTCATACATATACTGCCTATTTGGACAATGGCACCTCACTTGCAATTTGGCCTCTTTAAAATGCTACAAATGAAGGCTTTGTTAACCAAACGAATTGTGGCTTGCTATAAAGAGAAAAAGAAAGAAATTTCTTAAATATGACAACTTTTTCTTTCTTTATAATATTTATTCGAAGTCTTTTTCTTTTCTTTTTTGTTTGGACAAAAAAGGACCGGAAGGACAGACTGTGTTTGCAAATAAGGAAGGTAATCATATTAAGAGATAAAAGATCCCTCTTTGAGTGGGACGTTAAGCAATATGACTAATAGAGAGGGAAATGTAACGCTTCTATATATTGTTTCACTGGTTATTAATATTCATTATCCATAGATCATGATTAGTTTAGCCTGTTTTGAACATAGATGTGGATTTCTTTTCTCATTTTTGTATAAATATAATTATGTCTTAAAAGAAATCCCATTCTAATTAATCAATTAGTATCTAAAACATAAGGTTAAATAACACCAATCAAGAAGCTCTAAAACTTTTTATTTAAAGCTTAGTGTACATTAAATAATGTCAGAAAACCTTTCATTAGGACGTACCACTAGAGAAAATAAAAATTGCAAAGAAGAACTAAATTAAATTAATAAGTGGAAAAAACATGAATATAGGCCCATTGCTTTGCAAAATTCGAGCTGGACACAATTATGAGGAAGGAATCAAAAACCCCAAATGGAAAAAAAGAAGGGGAAAAAAAAAATCTCTTTCATTGCATATATTTCTATGCACTCAAATATTCTCTGCCAGGCACTAAATGAAATATATTCATCATAGCTGGAAAATACAGGATGATTCTTGATTTTCTTTACAGTTAGTGGCATTTCCTGTTGAATTCTTTTGGTTTTATTTTCAAAATTTTCAGGCTCTTTCTAATGGGATTCAAGATAAGAGTACGTGGAAAAAACTTATAAACAAAGCAATTTAATAACTTTTATAGACAATTTAGTCAAAAGTAGATCCCTCTAATGTCACTTACATAAAAAAGATTGCCAAAAAGATATAACCATAATTTCCAGATCCATTTTTCTTGTGATCGATCGATCATATCTTCACTCTCAAACCATATCCTTCCAGATACCAAGCCGAAATATCATTTGTGGGCGGGTAATTTCAGATGAAAGATGCTTAAAAAACACACCACCATTTCTTGTCGAGATCAATCCGAGGTTCTTGATCGAAAATATTTCCATTTTTTTTCTTCAAAAAAATACTAAAATTTACATGTTCTCTCGTGGGAAACACTAGAAATTTGTTGTTGTCGCCTTTTTAATTTACAAAGATGATGAATGAGAAGTGGGAAATCAAAAAGAAACACCACATGAGGTCAAGCAAACAAGGAAGAGGATATCTTGTATATTATTCTCATCTCCTGCAGTATCATAATCATGAAATGTTTGATCTGATTTATTTTTTTTATTTTTTATGGAAATGGATCGTATCTGTCTATTGTTATCAATTTCTTCTGGTCTTTTTCCCTTTTTAAGGATCTCTGCATGTTATGAAACTGCATGATTACTTCCCCCCTCCCCCCAGCGAGAGAGAGAGAGAGAGAAATAGAGAAAAAGAACGCATGATTACGTGCAAAGAAGCCTTCTCTTTTCTTCTTTGGAAGAACAAAAAGTTGGGCTTTTTCCTCTCACGTTTGGACCTTTCAATTTATCATGGGCTACTTTCTAAAGCTCACGGTCTCGTCATTAGGCCTTGAGAAAGAAGGCCGGGACTGCACAATTTATTTAGCAATTAGCCAATTACTTCAGTTGGATATAAGGACATTTGTGACATTTTCCTCTCAGAGATGCAATACTACAAAAGATAGAAATAACACAAAAAGATGTATGCCTTTTCCCCTTTTTCAGATTATTCAATGGTTGATTCTTTACTTTTGACCTTTATCAAAGCAATTCCAACACGAGTCTAATTCATAGATTTTGTACTTATCAAAAAGAAAGAAAGAAAATCATAGATTTTGTAGCAATAGAAATTGAACTGCAAAAAGACAAAAAATTTACATGGTTCAAAATCTTAATCTGAGAATCAAGATGGTAGTATTTGTCAGGAATCAAGATGATTCTTGCCAGTAAGCTGGGGTAGAGGAACGAGTCACCAGTGTTGTGACATACAGCAAACATTCCCAGCCTTGTGCACTGGCAAAGTAGAAATATTTTTGACTAAGGCTGTATACTTACTGCACAGAATTGCTCTAACTTTTTAGTTGGGATGGGGCCTTATGTAATCAGTCTTTGTACAGCTTTTTGGCTATCTATTAATATACTGATTCCATTTTCGACTTTTTTTTTTATATTAAAAAAAGACCCTATAAAGAGTTTACACTCTCAATAACTTGTGTGAGCAGTCAGTCACTGTGAACTAACTAAGGATCAATCTCCAATGATGATACTTTTAAAGTTGTAGTGGTAGACAAAGATCCTATTTGTAAAAAGGTCTAGCAGATTTGAAAGAATTTTACACGTCCCCTCCCCTCCCCTCTCCTCTCCTCTCCTGTTCTATGCCATGCCAAATGTATGGCTTTCACAGAAAAGTGCAACTTTTAAGACTTGATAAAACACTGTTGGACTTTTTGTTAAAATGAAAAACAAATGCTACTACTAGTGTTTCAAAATGTAAATTTATTTTTAAATTAAGAATCAAGAAAATAATAAATGTTTTAGTCAAATTATTTAGATCTTAAAAGACTCATGTCATCTACGAATTTGAAAAGTAACACTTGTATAACTCGGTATTTGGCTTGACATTTGTACATGTTATAATTAATTTTTTCCCTTTTTTTTTAAAATGTAAATTTTTTTTTACCTCATATACACACTAAGAACAAAAAACTTTCATATTTGTTGTGATTTTCCTTCTAAATTCTTATGTAAAACCTTTCCCTTATTGCAATTGTACAGTATCTCTTTCTAGTTTTCAAGCACGAAGATTTACTTTTTCTTTTTTATATAGGAATTAAACAAAGATTTACATCTTTCATAATTTTTTGTTTGTGCGAGATTACATTT
The DNA here is from genome assembly GCA_019593545.1 of Apocynum venetum. Lineage (NCBI taxonomy): Eukaryota > Viridiplantae > Streptophyta > Magnoliopsida > Gentianales > Apocynaceae > Apocynum > Apocynum venetum. Next base: position 5,589,579 of record SRSM01000127.1, read on the forward strand.
ACTTCTATATTGTGTCATCATATTTATAATTTTGGCTTCTACCTTTGCAGCTATTCATTTTTGAGATTAAAGATTCTAACATAAAAAATGAAAAAAGAAATCATTAATCAAATTTAATACTCCCTCACTCCCTTAAATATAGATAGCTCTAACTGTCCTTAAATATAAATCATCTTACACTTATCAATACATTATTATGATATTGTTTTCAATCTTATAATGCTTTATTTCTTCAAAAAGAATAAAAATTATAGTCATAAATTAAACAAAAAGTTAAAACAACTTATATTTTGATTGTAATAAATTACTTAACCTATGCAAATGTTAAGGGAAATCGCCAGCTATACAAGTGTTGCTTAAGAAATTACTTATAATGTTTCTTTATCCTGTCTGAACATCCTTACCTCCTCATTCCATCCATCCATCCTTTTTCTGGTAATTTCTCATTGTGTCTTTATGTGTGGGCAGTGAAGTAAAGATTCCAAGAACACTGTCAAACACATGGCATTAGGTAATCCAACAAAAACCTTTGAAGATTTCCAAAGGCATTACTAAGTCTTCATTCAACCACCATTGATCTGATTCTCCGCTCAATCTCCAATCAATAGAGCAATCAAATGCTATAAATAGCTGCAGCATCCTAATTTCTGCTTCAGGCGCCAGTATTTTCTATTTTGTTTGCAAATTAATTAGTTTATAAGAAATGGCAATGTACTTGGTTTTATATTTTCTAGCACTCAAGCTCTCCATTGCATTTTCTACGGGCTTGCCTAGCTCTAGCACTTCAAATGAGGCGTGCATTGATGGTGCCACTGTCCTGTTAAGCTTTGGCCTGTACAAAGACACTTGTCCTCAGGCAGAACTTGTCATATTTTCTTGGGTTGAAAGGGCAGTGATAGAGGACCCCAGAATGGCTGCTTCTTTGCTTCGTCTTCATTTCCATGACTGCTTTGTTAATGCAAGTCCTCTTTTTCTCTTTTCATAATTCTCTGTCTCTCTTAGATAAGAAAAATGGTTATTAATGCACTTAAATTTACAGGGATGTGATGCGTCAGTTTTACTGGATGATACTCCAAATTTTGTTGGAGAAAAAACTGCAGCTCCAAACTTGAATTCACTAAGAGGGTTCGAAGTGATCGATGCTATAAAAAACGATCTTGAATCTGTTTGTCCAGAAACTGTGTCTTGTGCTGATATTCTGGCCATTGCAGCTCGAGACTCGGTTGTTCTGGTACTCTATTTATCTATGGCACCTTTTGAGACAATATTGGATAGTATTTTTTTTTTTCTTTTTGCCCAAACAAATTAATGGCCAGAATTGGTTTCTTCTCTTGGAATTTGCAGTCTGGCGGTCCAGGCTGGGAAGTGCAGGTGGGAAGAAAAGATAGCCGAACTGCAAGCAAGCCAGCAGCCAACAACAACATTCCTGGTCCAAACTCAGATGTTGCAACTCTTGTGTCCAAGTTTCAAAATGTTGGTCTTACACTGGATGACATGGTTACACTCTCAGGTAACTTAAGAGAAAAATACCTCATTTTCCTTTAGTAAAATGTACATTCCAGTTGATAAAACTTGCTCCATCTGCTTCGGCCAGGTGCACACACATTGGGAAAAGCTCGTTGCTCAACCTTTAGCTCTCGGCTCAACGGCAACGCTGATGCAAATGCAGGCCCTGATGTTAACTTGGAGTTCATTCAGTCACTACAGCAGCTATGCACTCAATCAAACACAAACACTACTCTAGCAGATCTTGATCTTGTCACTCCTACCACGTTTGACAATCAGTACTACGTTAATCTTCTTTCCGGTGAAGGTTTGCTTGCATCAGACCAGGCTCTTGTCTCCGGAGATGATCAAGCACTTCAGATTGTTAAATCTTTTGTTGAGAACCCCATGGCATTTCTTGAGGAGTTCAAGAAATCAATGCTCCGGATGGGAGGCTTACTACCCTCTACTAGGGAAAATGGTGAAGTTCGTAGGAACTGCAGGAACCCTAATAATTAGTTGATCAGCTCTTGATGCCCCCCTTAGAGAACTACTTAGTTCAATACCTAACCATGTGAAATATTATGCTTATTTAGTTGGCTCTGCAAGCTAACTATGGTTTCTTATGTATGCTGATCATCAAATTTAGAAGTGCAGACCTAATTATTACAGAACAATGATTGCTTGCTCTATCCCTCCCTCCTAACTAGGTTGTTACAGCAGCCGAAACAAAATTAGACACAAATTCTCCCATAACAAAACTGGAAATGCAAGGGCAAACTTTTTGCTGAACTCAAACATTGAAACAAACTAAGACACATTTGAACCATCGAGTTTCCTAAACCTAAGTTAAGGGCTACCAACAATGTATAACTCAAGAACCCATTGAATGTGGGTACGCGTGATGGAAAGCCAAGCGAAGGATGGTAAACAGAAACAGATAGAAGGAGTATGTACAAAAACCCAGGTTATTCTTTTAGTCTCTAAGTTCCTATTAGTGGGTTGAATCAAACTTTATAACTGCAAAAGTTTATGCATACCAGCTCATAAGAATAGTTTTACAAGATTGAAGCATCCAACATCACCTAGCGAGAATAATTGAGAAAGAAAGCGCAAAATTTCCCAAGCTAAGGTGATCAAGTATGAGCCATAACTTGAACAACAATTCCTTTTTGTCCAGCTTGGAAGCAGACTATCAGACTGAATCTGCTTCCAAACTGACAACACGAGAAGATAGCATTACTTGGTGACCTTCCGCCTCAAATTCAACTCCCTGTAGGATTTAGAATTTTTCAGCATAAGATCAAATAAATACAGGATGGAAATTTTAAGTCAGCCATTTGTCAAATGCAAAAAGCACATAGCAATGAGAAAGAAAAATAAAAGACTGTTAGACATGATCGACTAGGGGAAAGGAAGATTAGCCCAGAAACTTGATTAGATTAAGTAGAATAGTCAAAATATTCCTGTTTTTTTTTTTGGGAGGGGGGGGGGGGTTGAGGTGGGTGAGAGTAAATAGGATTACGTTCATATGCTAGCAAATCCCAGTTAGAATATATCAAAAAAAAATTATTTTAAGGGCATAATATCAAATGCATAGAAGAGTGTGCATAAAAACCTGCAGGCCTATTTTTCCACATCCAATCCTGAGCAGGTGGTGGACCCTGAAAGTCGAGAAAGATGCAATTAATATGAGATAAAGGTGCAAATCTAAGCACAACAAATAGAAAAGTTCAACCTGCTGCAGGCGCCTCTGATCATTAATTGAACCAGCTGCAGCAGGTACTTTTGGGTAGCTAAGCTCCTACAGTAACAAAATAAAAATTAAAAATTGTAAAGAATTTTCAAAATTATTAATACATCATCAAAATTCTAAAAGCAGCACACATTCTTATGTCAATGCAAAAGTTCCTCTTTAGCTACAAATACATTCCTTAATAACCAAAAAGTCAGCAGATTAATAGCTCAAAATTTCAAAGACATCACCAGAATATACATAATGATGAGAAACGTGCATGTATACGTTCCTTTGGGAGACGAGAAATGTCAAACAGTTAATCTACAAACATAAAGAATATAAAGCTGCTTTCAAGCTAAATGCTACTTAAGTGAAAACCCTCCATACTGATGAAAACTAAGATGCAAGTGATGTGTACACTAAGAATACACATAATAATAATAATAATAATAGTAGTAGCAGTAGTAACAGCACCTGTAGACTTTGGGGACCTCTAACTCCAAGAACCTGATACTGGCATACAAAGACAACCAACTAAAGTAAGAAACCATCTACATTAACTAAAGTTGGGTAACACATAGAATAAATACTTACAGGTGAAGGTTGAGAAGATTGCTGTAACATTTGAGGGGGACGAATCTGGGATTGCATAGGTATCTGAAGCTGATCTGGGACCTGTATCCGAGGAACATGGTACGCAGAAGGATTTGGAGCATGAGAGTGAATCTGGAGCTGTTGGACACAGAGTTTCTGCTGCTGCTCTAGTTGCTTTTCATATGACAGCAACTCTTCGGGTTTTTCCCACTGTAAGTTCAATCACAACCATTAAGCAACAATAGAAAAAGGAAGACTCCTAACAGGAGACCACAAGGCTGCCAAGAAATTACTTTGCTTTCACCAGTTGAATTGTTGTAGTAGTACTTGTATCCATCAGGAGAAGTGTGCTCTGTCCAGATAGATTTTACAGGCGCTGAAGTCCTTGCTATTGCAGGATCAGCAGGAAGAGATGTAGCAGCAGCTGGTTCTCCTCCGGGTTGAACAGCAGGGTTGTTGATGGCTGTTTGTGGCACACTCCCAATCCAAGAAGACTATATGAAGAAAAAAAATTCCCACAGAAAGGTTAAACAATTTTAGCCAAAATGAAAGCTATAGATAATGCCTTTAGAGCCCACTGTAACTTAAGTGAACCATTTTGAACAAAAACCATGAAAAGAATGACAAAAACTACTAGGTCTTTATTTCACCCCAGGGATGGGGTTCATTCAGTTCAACTGGAAAAACAGATCAAAGTTGAAGCCCCCTGATAGACTACAGCACTAAAGAAGCCAGTTATGAGGGAGTTCAGCAATTCATTATCTAAACTGCTTTAAGGTCACAGATTCATCCCTAGTCTGCAAGGAAAAGGGGCCATTGGAGACATAGAAACAGTTGAAAGACACAGCAACATTAAACTTTCAACCAATAACCAGCTGACAACAAAGTCCCCAGCTAAAATAAAGGCCTACTAGGATGATGGTTATGAAGGTTCATACAAGAGCAGCAGCACATTATATTAGTTTCTTTAGGGGTCAGAACTTTCACACTCGAAAAACCACAAGAGAGAAGCCCATATGGAGACAGAACCCTGATGGACCTACACTATAATACCTGATGCTTAGTAGCCTGTAGACCCTGCTGTGCCATTACACCTTGATTTGGTTGGATTAACTGCAGTTGCTGCTGAAGCTGAGAGAATGCTTGTTGCGATGATTGAAAGCTTGCCTGTAGAGTTTGTGTCTGTTGTGACAGCAGCTGAGCTAACTGAGAAGGCGACTGATGATGGGGTTGAACCAACTGCTGCTGTTGATTTCCTGAGGCTGACATATTGAGCGATTGTGAATGACTATTTATAGATGATTGTCCAGCAGCAGAAGACGCAGTCTTCAGTCCTTGTGTGTGTGAAGCAGGGTGATGCTGCGGTGGCAATGTCTGATTGAAGGAACTTTGATCTGCAGAATAGGACATCTGTACTTGACTAACTGGCCCAAGTGGTGGACGAGAAGTTTGCGTCTGGGTAAATGATGCTGTAACAGGAGTTTGTAACTGTAGGGAAAGCGGCAAGTGTTGCGGTGACTGAACTGGCTTCTGCAGAGGTGATATTTGATTCACACCATATGGGATTTGCGGCAAAGACTGATTATAATCATGACAGAAGTCAATAATAATAATAATAAGATGAAGAAGAAAAAGAAGTAGAATACAAAAATCTGCAACAAGCTAAAAATCCATGAACACATACTGATTGTGACATAGGAACAGAAGAAACTGCAGGCCCTGGAAACAAACCATCAGGTTTGCCACTGAAACTGTCTGGACCTCTACCCTGGAAGTTCATGCGAAAAGGATGAACCAGAAATCTTGTGCATAGAATTACCAAAATTGGAATAATTTAAAATCAAATTAAAAGAAAGAATACAAGATGAATGCTTCTTTAGGCACAAAATAATTTAGACGAACAATACACCTGCTTTAATACAAACTGTTAGAGTACTAAGTCTGTTTATCAGTCTACATGAGGATTAAATTGAATTTCTTAGACTGATTAGTAGTAGCCTCGAAATTAGCAAACATCAATACAGCACTGAGCCAAGTTCCAGCATAGTGACAGATTATACAAGTTATTAACTGCAAATATTACAAACCCCTCCCCCCTTTCCCACCCAAAAAAGAAAAGAGGTCTGCAAAAGAAAAAGACAAAGTTATGATGCTCCTTGTCTAGCTAAAAGAACTTAATTTTCCTACTAGCTTAGACATGAAAGATGTGTAAGCTTCAAAATGAAATGACGACAGCCATTTGCAATGCCGTACTTCAGGGGCTCTATTGTCATCATACATCAGTGATGAATATGTTTATCCAGCTACAAGATGTATCATGCATAGTTAAGGCATATATTACATATTAGATTAATCATAAAATTTACCTGCAAATCAAAAGATAATACTAAAAGACGCTTCTAAAATAAAAAACCAGTAAAACAACGTGGAGATTCCTCCTATGCTTACTTGAATTGAAGAAACAATATCTCCAGATCTGGGAGGAATCTGATTTCCAAAACTAGGTGGTCCAGCAATTCGAGGTTGACCCAAGTTTTGGGGACTCATAGGCTGCCAGGCATCAGGTGGAACTTGGTCATGCATGGGTTCACCTAGATGAGCTGGTCTGAACAAATAGGATATTTAGCCTCATGAAAACAGGAAATCAGAACTCTAACAGATCAAAGATAACTACCTGATGCCTAGTGCTGGGAAGCGAGGCTCAAATCCAGGGCCACCGTATGCAGGAGGAGCTCTGGAAGAGAAAAACAATATAATGAGGACTAACAAAATAGGAGGCTAAGAACTAATAGAAACAATATGTCCCAGCATAAACATTAAATGGCATGCTTCACCAAAGATGATTGAAAATACTAATAGTGAGAAAACCTTGGAAGTTAAACATCATTAGAAACCATCTAATGCGAACTGCACATGCACAAATTTAGAATGCCCTAAACTTAAAGCAGGTATGTACAGAAAAATAAGCCAATAATTGCAAAAGGGTAGCACATCAACCTATCAGTAGTCCTTGGCCGCTTTGGATCTGCAAACCGAACAATTAGTGGTTGATCACAACCCTACATACAAAAAAGAGAGAGAAGATCAAACATATTGCTAAGAAAGGAGCTCAAAGAAGAGCATCCTAGGATAACAAAACACTTACTCTCATTGTGTATCTCCCATTCAAAGAATTTATGGCTGCCAGGGCCATCTCTCTATGAGAATATTTAACAAATCCACATCCTTGAAAAGAAAAATTATCCATTAGCAAAGATAGCAGAACCTTTACATAAGATAATTCATGCCATTGAATTGTTTAAATTTTTTAACAAATAACTAAACAATTGATCATATGATGAAAAATAAGTATAGGATAAAAGATTGAAGAAATAATCAAGTAATCAAAACTTAGGGGTGGCAAAATGGATGTTCAAATCCATTTGGATAAATTTATATGGGTGTCAATCCATTTAAGTCCAAACCTTTTATAAACCATTTATAAATGGTTTAAATGGTTTGGTTCTAAATGGTTTATGGATGTTTATGGATACCCATTTATTTATATAACTCTGATCATGTTTTTTTAAAATGCGATTCTTTGTAATTGTATTCAATTAAATTACTTAATATAATTTTTATTATTTAACCTCATGTTTAAATAACTTTTTAAATATTTAATTAACTAATCATCTATATGTATTTATAAATTGTTTGAATCTAAATGATTTATAGATATCTATGGACACCCATTTATTCTTATAATTTTATTTTTTTTGAGAGTTCATTTTTTGTAATTGTATTTATTTAAATTTTTTAATGTAATTTTTATTATTTAAACTCGTTCTCAATTCATTTTTTTAATATTTAATTTCATATGTATTAGAAACATGTAAAAATAATAACTACACTATCAGTTATTATTATTTTTTAAAAAATTCCTATCAAAATGAAATGAAAATTTGTCTCCTATCAACAAATTGCATAAAATAGGTGAAGTTGTGTTTAACTTAGCAAATTTATGTACAAAAATAAAAAGTCGTGAGCTTTAAAAGTTGAATTAGTAAATAAATAAAAAAATAAAAAATAAAGCTGTAATATAAAAAACTTAGTTTGATATGAAATTTAAAATTTTCGTACAAATAGTTTGTTTTAGAATTTTATAAAAACTTAATTATTGAGTCCTATGTGTTTGAATAATAATATTTTTTGTTCATTATTGAACTTTTTGAATAGATGTATTTTTGTCCAATGTTGAATTGATTATTAAAAGAAAATTAAGCAATAAATTCGAATACATTCAGGAAAAATCATCACGATAAATATTGAATATTCTATTCTCTATATGAAATTTTTTCTTTTTCCATTTTTTGGAAAAAACTCCACATAGAATTAATAATACATAATAAAACTTTAATTTAAAAACCACTTATGAATTATGATAGTTCTAAAGAGAGAAAAAGAGTTTTTTTTCTTCAAACATGAATTTTTTTTTTATAGAGTTAAAAGTGAAATTTAAAATATATATTGGGTTAAAGTATAATTAATTAAATTTGATTAATGAACATTGACCATGTTAGACCTCTTTTAAAATAGATGTTTATTGAATTTTATGGATATCCATTAAAATCAATATGGATAAATGGATTTAAATGGATGTCCATTTAAAACCATTTAAATCATATGGGTGAACCAAATCCATTTAATATTAGATGATTTTGGATGTTTATTGGATTTTCATCCATTTTGCCACTCCTATCAAAACTCAACTATCAAATTAATCAGATATGACATCAAGAGGTCCCCCAAAATCAGATCAGTTTTCAACATCATTGAGCCTGCACTATTCCTTAAACACCCCCCCCCCTTTCCCTCTTTCTTTTCGAGTGTTTTGCAATACAATTTCTTAAATTTTTAATTCTAAACTTTTATCCTAAAGCTTTCTTAAGCAATATGTCACACCAAGGGTTGAGATCTCAAACGGTACCCTATTCCTCATATGAACCCAGCCTATCCACATTAAGCAAACAATGGTTGGATACACCATCAGATCCACATGAGCGCATGAATTGACAGATGGACACTCAATGTCCCTTCTTGCACAAAGCGTGCCTTGCTGTACACCCAATGCCTGGATGCCTCGATTGACCAATAAAGGCTTAATTGCAGGATGCATAACCAGAGCGCATTTGGCACACATTGTGCGGGTACCAAGTGTTTTTACCTTGACCATTCACCTAAACTAGCCTGGGAGGTTCTGGAGCAATCTGTACTGCTCTAGAAGGGTCCTTTGCAGAGGTCCTAGGTAGATATCCAAGAAGCTTACGTTGTAAATATCTTAGGGAACATTTGGAAAGTTTCTAGCCCTTCATTTGGAATAGGTGGGAGGCTATAATAAGGGCAAGGGTTGTCATCTGTAACCAACCATCAAGAGTGTGGTTTAACTCTTTAAGTGTTCTCTACCATCTGTTGCACATTAGCTTTTGGATTAACTGACTAGCAACAAAGAGACCTGGGATTAGCTGAGATTTGTACAAACTCACCCTGGAAGGTGATTTGTTTGTGACAAGCAGCTGCTTTAGAAAAAAATGCCTATTTTATTGCTGCCAAAAACAGTTTTTCAGTTCTTTTTAAGCTACTATCAGAAAAATAAAACCAAAAACCAGAACAGCTTTTGGTTTAAGAAAAGCATGAATCAGTTTAACAAGACTTGAACTTTTAACAAATTCAAATCCAAAGCTCAGAAGGCCAATAAATGTAATCCCCTTGGCACATGCATTATGAAGCATAAACTGAAAAAAGGGTCCTGTTGGTGAATCTTTTACTTCTATTTGTAAACCACTCACTAAAGAAGGATGGGAAATTTAGTCAAATATAAGTAGCCATAATAAAAAAACTTTAGCAACTGTAATGATCCCCCCCCCCCACCCGGGTGGCCCCCATCGACAGCATTAGAGAAAAATAAAACACAATATAATAAGACAGTGTGGCCCAACATAAAGATAATGGAACAAACCACGACTCTGCTTCATATCATCACGCATGAGATAGACATCTTCAACTTGACCATACGGTGTAAAGATCTGAAATGCAAAAAAAGAGGATGAGAACACTAATTTTGTTCTACTCAAACCGAACAAGAAAAATAACAAAAGAACATTTACAGAGTAGTTAACAATACATGATAATTGCAAAAGAAAAGTGCACAAATTAAGTAAAAGGCCTCTAAGTCCATAGCTCCTCTTTTGGTGAATAAAATATCCAGTTCTATATAGATGACTTGTTTAGTATTAGAATGAGTCTCAAATCACATCTTTTAGAGTATTCACATATCTCGAAAAGGAAGGACAGGTAATATGTTGAAGTGCTTCTAACACATTTACGACCTCTCTAAATTAGGAGGCTTTTAAAGCGTATATTGCAGTGCTTTTACACATCTACAACCCATCTAAATTTAGAGGCATAATAAAGCAGAGTTCAAGATCTGAGCATTTCTATCACATATAAAAAGCATGTCCCTGTACTACATGCATCAAATACAACCATTGTCCCCAAAAAAATTGACATTGTTCCTTTACAGAAGATGCAACATTTGCCTGAATCTCATAAGCCAGGCAAATAATATGCATAATGCTAAGGAATAACACAATAAGATCACTAAAACAATAAAGTTTTAAAAATAAAAAAAACTCACTTTAATGAATATGTGAAACATACCTCTTCAACTTCTTTCTCCGTAGCTAGCTTGTTCATTGATCCCACAAATAACTTGTACTCTACTGCACCTAACAGAGGCAGGTAGGTAATAAGAACCAAGGCAAATCTAGAGATACCTATTTCCTTTTCTTTTTTTTCCCTTGTTTGGGGGTTGGAGGGGATGGGCTTTCTAGAACCAAAGACAAATTATTAGATATGAACTACATAAATTCTATGTCTCAAATAAGTATTACAACAAAAAATATGAAGAGATTTTCTGAATTTACCAAGGCGTTCCCGTTCCCCATCAGCATATCTAACTTGGATGGGACCCACTCCCTGGAAAAAATGAAATTAATGGAGAAATAACCAATGCAAGTGAAACAGTCTAAGACAAATAATCAACCACAATTATTTACCCCAGGTAAAGTATACTGGTTATGTAGAGCTCTTATGGCCTTATCAGCTTCTCCTGAAGTGGCATACTTGATGAAACAACATCCTGCAGAAGTTAAAATTTTGAAGTTCGTGTCCTGATTCAATAACTTAGTTCAAAACCGAGAAAATCATAAGGGTGGTGGTATATATTCTTGAAAGAGTGACAAATATGCCATAAGGACATAATACATTTAAATCTGCATATAATTGACTGGAAGCAGTAGCCTGAAAACATGATCAATCACAATTAAAGTCGAGTACATGATGTCTCCACAAGATCTCTTTTAAGTTAAACCTCAAGGATTTTCGAGTCTCAACTCGGTGTTTGTTACAACAGCCAAATATGAATACTCACATCCTTTGAAAACTGACTAATGTTTGCAATTAAGACTCATATATGTTGTAATTGGGGTATCATACATGATTATGAGAAGGTAAAAATCCTGCCATCAGGCAGGCTGCAGCCACCCTCACTCTACATTCATCACACATGTGAGTGAAAACATAAGAAATAAGCATAGGAATAAAGCAAAAATTAATTATACCCAAAAATTCCTCGGTTCTTCCTAATCAAAAGAACAGATATCTACCATCAAGAACTTCCAAATCCAGAAAAGCTATAGCACAAAGAATTTTCCATATAAATATTCAAAGCTTTCTCATCTCAACTTTAAGGAAAAATTAACACAATAACAAATACCGCGGATATATATATATATATATATATGTATATGCATAGAGACCTCCTTAGCATGCCATGGTAAGTCTCTTTACACAGAACTTGAAATTCATTAAGATAAGCATACCCAAGAAAATACAGACAAGAAACTCCGATGCATAGGAATCCTTCTATCCCTTAAAAGGGAATTAAATCCCATGATCATCATCCTCAAATAAGCAGAGATAAATCAAAAGAACTCAATACAATGTCTTGTGAATAATAAGGAAACCATTCCACCTGCTCCTCGCAAACAACTGCAACAATAGATCAATGACCTCCAATAGAGGGAGATTATACTGAGCAACAAAACCTAATTGATTCTCATCGGGAATTAGCAAAGAAACAGACAGCGCACAAGCAACTGCTTGCAGTACTGATACTGAATTTTAAAATGATACAGTGCACATTGGACCTAATAGAGAATTACAAGTCAAAATGCCTGAGAAGAGAATGTGGACTAGACGACAAGAGGACAACATTAAATATATGTTGAACCAGATACCATCCACACAATCAAGACAAAATCTGCTCAAAATCTCATTTCCAAGGGTATTACTCAAGCATTTGTGGATCCATAAGAAATACATATTGACACCTCACCATTTTATCAGCCGTGCTATGATATAAAGTACGATGGACCAATAAAAATAAGCAAAAACATGACTTTTTTTTTTATCGAAATCTATTCAGCACCACTTAAGCCCGACTAATCCGGCGTTGGGCTCAGGGAGAGCCCACAAAGTCTGGTTCTTAATCTGGGGTTTGAAAGTCTGGCCCAAAGTTTTTTCAACTTGACGTCTTAAGCAAAAGTAGAACTCGTGATCTTGGATAAACATTAGCAAGCTATGTAAATGTGCTTAGCATAGTTGTAGTGCACAGTGTAGTTGACACTATGATATACGATAGAAAACTTTACAGATTTGTTGAACCATACATCAAAGGAAGTAAACAGTTTTCATCCCAAAAAAGCTGCAAATGCATCACCAGCATTGTCAAAGAAGCCCCAAAAGAAAAGGAGGAAAAAATATTGTGTTCTTGAATATCCTTAACTTTCCATCATGTTGGAAAAGAAATGGAACTAAAACGTAGGAAAACGAATCTTCTCCCACTCGCATCACAAAATACACACTTCATACGACAATCAGACTGTGTAGCCAATTTATAATACATGTTACAATGACTCAAGCATTGAACAAGAAGAAAGGCTATCTGTCATTGATGCACAAATCTACTGTCCACATTCATCCAACAAGCTAAGCAATAGTAGCTAAATGTCCATGCAACAATTTGCAAAGAATTCACAATTTGCCTTATCTCTGATTTGCTGAAGTAAGAAATAATGCAACTCCACCAACATCCAAGTATGATAAACTAACTAATGAACATTCCAAGTGGAAGAATGATTGAAATTACATCCAAATGAGAATCCCCCAGCATTGTCCTTATTTCATTGGATGTCTATGCAAAGTATGTCTTAAAGGTTGCATCAGTCACACTTGCTTTGTCAATGTTTTCCTTGCCACAAAATTCACATCATCTAACACTCTCTCGCCCACATTTGACTAGTGATGGACATGGATCCAACTGCCAGCTGAATGCCCAAACCTTCAACACAATAGCATACATGTTTACACACAATGACTTGACATATATGATTCAGACCCACAAACCAATTCATGGTGTCTTTGATCGTACTGCAGATATTGGATGAGGCAAAACCTAAAGGCCAAAAATTTTGCAAGAGGTGCTACCATCGGCAAAAAAAACTAAAACCACCACATGTTAAAAGGCCACAATAAAAACAATGCACTGGCACAATACAATGTACAAGTGAGGCACATCAATTTCACTGAAAAATGTACATCAAGTAGGCTCATGGCCTCAGATCAACATATACCAAACAAGATTTCCTAATAACTACCTAGATAAACCGCAAAAGCCTCTACAGCTGAGAAGTGTGAATGAACCGTGCAAATTGATAAGTCCAATGGAGCAGCTATCATATAACATGAAATTCACGACCAACATACAAGTGAGATTTGCTATGAAGGATAACTGAAATACAAATCTCTTCTAACCAAATCACATGAGGTCACAGTATTCAAGCAGTCAATAAGTTTAAGGAGCCAGATATACAAATATCTAGTGCCACAAGCATGTTGGAAGGCATCATTATTCTAAATGAATTAAAATACGCTCTGCATACAAAAAAATAAATATATAAAAAGAGATACACAAAAGAACCAAAAAACCAAAATGCCTCATTACTTCACTTCAAGGTATCAGAAAAATGAATATTTTATCACACTCGGTTAACTATCCAATAGAAGTTTTTTTAAGTTTAAATCAAAGAAATGAAATAGCAGACAACTTTCAAGCCCAATGAATGATGGACCACTCTTCATTCATCTATTCATTAGGAACTAGAATAAAGATAAATTTAGCACAATTGCAAGGAAATTTGATGCTGGGAACCATTAATACACACTAATCAAAAAATATAGGTGCATCTCAAATGGTTATAATGAGCTTCTGACTGAATAACTAGCAAGACATGATCCATTACATGTAAGCTAGATGCTTGAAAAGATGATGTTGAACGCATGCATCCCAATAACTACAGCGCATAATCCATATCGCATAAGCTAGATGCTTGCTATAAGAGGTCATCGACGTGTTCACACTGGGACATAAAACTAGTTCCAATGGATTTAAGTAGAAATAACTAACTAAAAAATCTCTGCAGATGTTAACTGACCCAATCACCACCAGACAAACCATTTGCCAGATCTCATATCGTAAGAATAAAACACATAACCTGCCAAAAAAAAAAATTAACCAGCCATCTTAAAACCATAATCCTACTTCAGACAATACAGATTATGGAAACTACTGATTATCAATCCAAGTCAGCTTGATTATCATTCCACCACAATACACCACCAAATTATCTGTAATAGTATTTTGAGTATCCTACCCATATGACAAATATCTTGCTTTACAACAGCAAGTTTCAATCTAAGTAAAATGATCATTGTCAAAAGACCATTACAAAAAAGTTCTTGCGATTAGCTCAACTAAAACTAATGGTACAGAATCAATATTCAAAACTTCCTACTTTGGGCTTATATAGGCATATTATTTATCATAGGTTCTTTTTCCTTCTCTTCTTCTTGGTTGACAGGGCGATGCAAAACACATGTAGCAACGAAAACCAGGAAGCCAGAAATTTGGGAAAATTAACTGACACGAAACGTAAGCTTATGGTTGCTCCCTTGGGCCCATTAAGGAACCTGAAAAGAGATATTCATAGAAATCACATTTTGTTTGACACCAAACAACAAATGCACATACCTTGCTGTTGTCCAGTTCTCTTATCTCTAATCAATGCAACCTCTAAAACATGTCCATGGTCCTCAAACAGGGGCCGGATCTAGCATCATCAAAAGACTGCTATCAGACATGTTGATCTTGAACAAGGAGAGCTATGAAGGTCTATCAACTTACTTTCAAACAGTTTTCTTATCCTTAAACAACAATTACAGCAAATTTAGCATTGAAATTTAGAAGATGCTAAATTTGAGGACAAATATCAATATAAGAACAACAAACAATATAACCAGAGCTTAGACGTAGTATAAATTGATATAAACAAACAAAATTACATCTTCTTCGGTGGCTGTCCTTGGTACCGATCCGACAAAGAGTTTAGCAAAACTACCTCCACCAAATCGATCTGAAGCAAGTAACAACAATTGTAACCCAAATTAAAATGAATTTATGTAAAGATGAAATCTAGATTACTTAAACAAGGAACCAAAGCCAAGAAAGATAACTGAACAAAATCCAGAATGTACAATGGAAGAATCAGATCCAATAATATGCCTCAAAAAGTTTATTCATGACATAAATTTACATACTCCTAAAGCATGACCAGCAATGTGCAACACAGTATACAGCACAAAATGCATGTAAATGGACTAATAACATGCATAGAGCTAGCTCATCCTTACAACTAACTAACATTTTAAGATCCTAACATTCATTAACCATAACAAGCTGCCAGTCTTAATTTCCACACCTCAACTGATAAGAAATTTAAGTTCCCACAATTTTTTTTTTCCATTCAATAAAGAAATCGATTTCATGCGTAAATTGCTCCCACTATTCTTTCCAATCAGGCTCATTCCTGAACTATAGTGAACATAACAATTCCATGTTGCTAGCATTCAACCAATGTTACCATTCCATTTGCATGGTTGTAAATGCTGTCATAGTTCTTATGGAAAACTATTACATTTCAAAAACAGTTTTGTAGACATATTTTCATTCAACAGCTCAAACTAAGATAATATATAGGAAAAATAACAGCAAGCATAGTATAATTATATTATCGCAATATGCAGTCATGATTGCATGAAAGAGGGAACCTCGTCCAATTCAGTGCAAGGTGGGGTGTCGAGGGGCAAGACCAACCCAAGGAGAGAGAAAATAATAGTATGATTTGGCAATACAATGGAGTCTTTTGAGACTTCAAGAACTAACTTCCAATCCAGAAAAATCCATCAATCAGAAAAATATTTTCTTCAAGTAGAATTGTAACATTATCATGAAAAAATACCCCATAATACTCCTTTTCCAGTTCCGAACAAGTTAGGCCCAAAAAAGTGCCCAGATAAATTAAAAAATCATCTTATCCATGTATTCAGAATCCAAAAACTAATATTGGACAGCATTTAGACAAATACATAACATCGTAACAGTGAGCTAAATTTCAACCAAATCCCGATTTTTTTTTTAAAGAGCCAATTCAGTTCACCTGGGGAAGACCCTCTTCTATCAGAAAAAGGATACGCACGTTTCTGTCCAGCAAGGATAGGCATCGCCTGGTTCGAACTAAACCCACCATCCCCTTCTCCTCCACTTTCTCCCCCTCCTCCGCTTCCCATAGGGCGGAACCCTCCTCTGCCACTACCATAAGGAGGAGGGTAGCGTGGAGGGCTATCAAAAGGACGAAGATGATCACGAGGACTACCTCCACCCCTATAATTGCTATTAGGGCTCCTACGATGATGATGGTAGCTATCGGAACCGAAGGAAGAACGAGAAGAAGGTGGCCCTCCTCTGGAATATCGACTGTAGTGATGCGTGTCTGGATTGTTTCCATATCTGTCCCCTCCTCCTCCTGTCCCTCCTCCTCTGTGCCTTTCCATGGATAATTTCTCTATGAATTTCAACTAGAAATGATAAACCTAATCCCTATAAGGGAGAAATCGATTGAAGGCCGAAGAGAAAAGGATTCCTTCAAATGAACACAGATACTGAAGAAGAAGAAAGCTGAGGTTCAATATCGCGATAGTCTAGACATCAGAGACTATATACGCTGTCGTCTGCTACTTCGTTTTTGAATATGTCCGGTTTGGGCAGTGGTTATTTATTTATTTTGAAATATTTTTTATTACAGACATTTACAGTGGGATCCCTATCTCAATTTTGGGATCGAGATATAAATCCGACTAATAAGAATGAAATAATTTTATTAAATTTAGTTTAATGATATTACTCAAAATAGTTAATTTAAATAGTTAATTAAGAAAAGAGAAGTATAATGCATCAATATTTTCTAAAACTAATTCCTTAACTTTTTTTTAAGGTAATTCCTTAACTTATAAAATAAATAAATTTCATATTTAATTCAAATTAGAAAATAAAAAAAAAAATCCAAAGCGGCATACTACTAAAAGTTATCTAACAAAATCAAGACTAATGACACCCAAAACTTGAAAACACAGTTTAATGACAATGACAATTCTTGGGAAACAACTTGAAGACCTTCACACTCTTGCCTGTGGTGTGAAACATGAAGGCCTCAACAACAGTATATTCAATTTGTTGAGACCATTTACACTATCAATGCATATAAGTCCTTAAATTTTATCGAACACTATTAAAATTAAAAATTTGAATGGCCTACTTGAATCAACTTAAAATAAGTATTTTCTTTTTTAAAATGACACGTAAATCATACATAATTAGACCGAATCATTTAGACTTGAATTTTTTTGAAGTGATATTTTAAATGTTTTGTTTAATCTATTTTTCAAATTTCTTATATTGACTCGATTACTAAATTAATTGTATTATATTCACTTAAAAATTTTGACAATTAAGTAATACATAAAAAATCAAAATATCACGATAAAGAATTAGAATCCTCTTTACAAAGCCTAAACTTAAATATTGGGTTGAGCTTAATTAAGTTTACAATCAATCCTAATTTTATCGATTTTAAAATATTTTAGAGTTGGAAATGACTTAAAAGTTGGGTCAAATAAAATTGGAATTACCCAAATCCATCAACATTCCTAAATCCACACGAACTCTATGGACTAGAGTTGAAGATTAGATTGTGCTGGGTCATTAGTAATGGGCCCTTGTAAGCAACCTTCAAACAAAATTGGTTTCCATCTAAGCATCAATCAAAGAGCCCAGAATTAGAACCCATGAAAACTTTCTAAGTTCTAAACCAGCCAAACTGGCTAGAAATGGAAAACGGCCATCTTTTCTAAATTGGGAATTTGTTGGTATCATTGGACAAGTGTCTACACAGAGTAACATAATCTTCACATAACAAAAGGCACCGGAAAAAGAAAAAAAAAAGTTTTTTTGAATTTGTTTCTTTAATAGTAATCCTTTGCAAATTCTGGAGAATCTTTACAACACAGCAAAAGTGGATATTTCCGATCACGAGCAAGACACATTTGACCAGGTCTCATCACGATTCATTTCGGTACATGAAAGGAAAAATTTAAACACAAAGTTTAAATTAACGATTCACTATTCTCATAATGTTAATTTTTGATCGAT
Organism: Apocynum venetum; assembly: GCA_019593545.1. Lineage (NCBI taxonomy): Eukaryota > Viridiplantae > Streptophyta > Magnoliopsida > Gentianales > Apocynaceae > Apocynum > Apocynum venetum. The sequence continues at coordinate 5,608,097 of SRSM01000127.1, forward strand.
TTTAATAATGTTACGATTTCGAATTGTTATAATTTCGATTTTAATTTTAAAAAAAATTAAAAATTTCAGGGTAATATCTTTTAATTTTAAAATAAAAATTTATTATTAAAATGAGATTAAATTTTATTTTTGTTTCTAAAAATTAAATTATTTATGTATTTTCTGAGAGTGTAAATGAATCCAAACTCTCATAATTCTCTTATTTGTAAATCATCTCTTATCCTAATCGATATTTATGAGCTTTTGATTTCAATGTGAGTAAAAGTCCATTTTTTAGCTTTAACTTAATTATCAAGAGAATATTAAGCATCTAAAAAATAAGAGTTCAAAGATAAACGATATTATTTTCTTAAAACTCTTTAGAGAGTATAGAGTAACTGACATTTTTTTTTATCGAATTTATTTTCTTCATTCCATACAAATGATGAAAAATAACATATGTATTTATCATAAAAAAATGGTTGTTTAGAGCTTACTAGAAGAGTTTTGTAAATTGTAAAACATTTATAAAGTTTGAAATATGAAAAGATAAAAATTAATTTTTAAATATATATATATAATATTATGGTAAAATAATAAGATGGAGATAAGACTAATGTATAAAAAATAAACATAACTTTTTAAAATAAATTTATATGTATATATATATATATATATATATTTTTTTTTAAAAGTTTAAACTGTCAATTTAACGGTTCATGAACTTCAGGTTCACAGTTTATGAAAAATCTAAATTAAAAATCGTCGTTTCATTACTTTAATGAATCGTAAACCTAATTAACGATTTTGAAACCATTGAACACGGTTTGTTTTCGATCCGATTCATATTAAACCTTTGTCAGGTTTACATTTTATGTCAATTCTTTTTCATTTTTTTCAAGTGCTTGCCATTATTTTGAATACATTTCCTTCACCAAGTGTTTGATCAAATTCCCACAAATATCATTTCATATCATGATTAGTGTATTTTTGTGCATTAAATCTGAAAACCCCTAAAGCTTTTAATGTATTAATTTAATGACAAATATTGATGATGATTAATGTTTTAATTATATAAGTATTGGTCTTTTAGAATTCATATGTCTAATCTTTGCAAGATCGAAGTTTCAACTCTTTAAGAAAGATCGTATGTTATCAATCATTGAAGATAAGTGGTTTTTGAATTAAATAAAATCTAGAGATATAGTGTTATTTTTTTATCACTTAGATATTTCTAGGTCTAACTCTATAAGTAATAATTTCTATAGGTTGCTCAATAAAATTGAAATGTTTTTTTTAAATGCACTCTATAAAAATAAAACATAAGTTGGGTATCTGAAATGGTTTTCAAAACATTTGTATATACTTAAAATTCTAAAAAATATATTCCACAATCTCCTAGATTTGATTGAAATCTTGTATTGCATGGTTTGGATGCATGTGTGGTCGACCACAAATCATGCGGTCAATCAAACTACTTATCTCATCGTCCGCACAATGTCTAGAGTTCTCTGGTTCACTTGTGGATGATGGTGCAGACGACCCATCTAATACGTGGTCGACCGCACTTCTCTTGAGTGAGATTCAAATAGCCATTTTTATGATCATTGGTGCATACATATAAATACCAATTGTTTTAAAAAAAACTAATAATTACGATTTTTTGAGCAAAAATATGATTCTTACTCTATATAAAACATCTTGAAATCCTTTCATAACATTTACATTGTGAAAATTATCCAAGAAGGTCTTTACTAAATCATTGGTGTTCTTGAGCAATGTAGAGGAACATATTACTCAAGGAGGTGCTTATGATTCAAATTGATATATCTTCACATTAAGGTGATATCTATCAAACTCTTTATTTCTTATTATTGAATATAATTGTATAAATGTTGCAAATAGCATAAAACTCTAAATGTTAGGGTGAATATTGTATAGGTTGTTTTGTTTTTAAGGTTTGTTTGTAAAATTTTTGGGTGAACCTTGAATTGAATTGTATTGTTATGATTCACTAAGTAGAGCGGTGATATTATTGTATAATCAAGGTTGTGTTGTAAAACTCAAGGGTTGAGTAAGTCTTGATTGGTTGAGTTGTTATTTGTAAAACTTTAAGGTGAATTGTGTGAGTCTCTTTTGTAATCTCATTTATTTGATTAGTGAAGGAATTTGGTAAAATCCCTAAGTAGGTAAGTCAAAGTAGTTGATTATGTTTTGTTGGATAAATCGAACCACTATAAATCATTGTGTTCATTGCTATACTTTCTTCATTTTATTTGAATACATTTTTACTTACACAATTAGGTTGAAAAATTAGATAAAAACCTAATTCCACCCCTATTAGGTTTTTCAAAATCCATCTTTTTAAGTGTTAATAGTTTAAATAGTCATGGTATTTGGACACAAGATTAAGTCATCAATTTACATTAAAGTAATATATTAACCTTTTTATATTACAGCTACTCACTTATTACCACTAACAAACTCATTATCTTTACACAGATATAAATAAAATTTAGATAATTAAAATCATTCTTTGACTAGATAAATAAAATTTAAAATTTTGACAAAAAAGTTTAAAAATTAGTAGATAAATAACATTTTAAAGTTAGATAATAATTTTTATCCATGTTATTAATTAATTAATCCCTCTATTCACAAAATAAAATATTTTTTGAACAAATTTTTTATTCAGAAATATAAGATATTTTGCTACTTTTGATGATTATTTCATATGTTATTTTCAATATTAGTCATACTGTTAAATTGAAAAAGATAAAATAAATGATTTAGTTTCAAATTTTTTTAAAAGATTATAACATAATAAACAAGAATATTTTAGAAAATTAACATATATTCTTAATCTACGTGAAATGCTTAAAATATCTTATAACTATATATAGTTACGCTAATTTAATAAATAATGAATATATATTAATCATTTTAAAAAATATATTATCTAATAAATAATTAACAATTTATCTAAATTATTTATTAATAACAATATAATAATTGTAAAAGTATGTATTAAAATTAAAAATTGAATAATCTGAAATGTGACGTAAAAAAAATATTAACAGTTGAAATGGAATCGTAATAATTTCTATTCTTATGTACTTATAAATTGTAAATCTTCTTTTTTTTGCTAAGTATAATATAATGTGGAACAGAAAACTAACGCTTCAGCATCTCCAAATTCCATACAAATCTGCTATTCTGGTTTGTCATAACTCAGAAACCACATGTGTCAAAGGAAATCAAGAATGTATGTCCTAATAATTTATTAATTGAGGTTCAGAAACATATATTTACTGGTTTATTGACCAGCTACCCAATTTTAAATACATGTCACATGACTAAGTTTAAAGGACTTTAACTACACAATAATACTACCGACTTGGACTTACCTAAAACTTAGTACAATAATCGAGGTAATTATTTACTAATATTTTATTTCTTTTTAAAAGTAAGTATAAAAATATTTCATAATATAATTATAAATAAAACCAACAAATGATAATATGATATGTATTAATCCATTAGTTGACACTTATATTTCTTCCATTCCTTTCTTTTAGTTGGATCAGACATTTCACAAAAAGAAAAAGTGTGTAGTTGATGCAACACATTAGTTGTCAAAAGTTTTGCAACATAATCTAATGAGTTTTTTTTTTTTTAAATCCCTAAATCTGATAAGCTTAATATAATAATTTAGCCATTATAAAAATTAAATATTTAATAATGTAATATTTAAATGTAAGGCTTGAATTTTAATAGGACAAAAGTTTAAGGCTATTTGAAAAATAAAATAAAGTTCAATGTGATAAGAGAAAATATTAAAAATTTATTAATATGTCAATAAATTCATAATTCATATTCATATAAACTTTTTTTGAAACAATATTTATATAAAATACTGATTGAAACTAAAATATGACTTTTTTTTATTTTAGGAAAACAATAATGACTTACGTAATTCTATACTAGAATACAAACCAGAATAGATTAATTGAATAGATTTAAGAAGTTCAACTTAAATCTTAATTGAATTAAACCTGAATAGATTAATCAAGATAATGTGGATTAATCCCAGATAATGTTTTTCCCAATTTAAACTCAGTCAAGAGGATAGATAAAAATGGGCCATAAATTCAGGGCTTTCTTAGATAATGAGGTGTTAGTATATAACTAACATTGTAGAGTTTTATATCCAGAATCTTGCTTTCATTTTCCTTTTTCCCTTTATTTTCGATTATCACCGAAAAAGGTTGCCTTTTGTGGCTACAATATAAATCCCAATACTTTTTTTTCTCTACAATCAATCAATCATCAAGAAAGATTCTTGCATCATAAACTGCTATATAAAATTCCCTTCTTGCTGGTATCTGTTGAAGTGTCGTGTTTGCTGCTATTAGCAGAAGAAAAATTTGATTGATTAATGGCAAAGCATGAGGAGTTGCCTGTACCAATCTACCAGAGTATTGAACCTGTTTATGGAAGTGGATCACAGTTTGAAGAAACTGAGTTGCGTTTTCATAATGTGAAGTCCAAATTTGTCGAATTATTTGGCCATTCTCCCGATGTTTATGCTCGATCCCCTGGTAAAAAAAAGTCAATATCTTTTTGTTTTTCGTTTGCTGCATATTGAAATTTCGAATGATAGTTGTGAAAAAGGACTAGTTGGTGCTTTCGTTTGGAAGATTTTAACGGCTGTCCTATTTAATTTTCTCTGTTTGTGTGTAGGGAGAGTTAATTTGATTGGGGAGCATATAGATTATGAGGGGTACTCCGTGTTGCCCATGGCTATTAGGCAAGATACTATAGTTGCTATTCGAATTAATAAGTCGGAGAAGATTCTTCGGATTGCGAATGTGAATGATGAGAAGTACCCCATGTGCACTTATCCTGCTGAACCGAAACAGGTATGATCTAAAAATGTGTGTATGTATGTCAATTAGTGTATCTGTGATGATGCATTTGAAGTTAGGTGGATAAAGATGTAATCTTTTGCTTCTAGCTTTAGAAGCTTATCTTGGACAATTACACAAGGAAATGGAATCCTGATAAGATATAGCGGTCTTTGAAGCCATTTGTTTTATAATCCATGTCTTACTGGCGAAAAAAGGGTAAGAAAATGTGTCAGAAAGTAGAAATATTTGCCATAAATGTTTTGACAAGAGATCTGTAGAGGAATACTAGCAATTTGGCTGAGAAGATAAAATTGGCGTTCTGGAGTTTGTGAAATTATCTTGGCAGGAGGGCAGGACCTTGTTTCAACTTTCAACTGCTTGGGAAATTGCCCTAAGGGGCAGGATCAGCTATTTCTAGGAATGACTTAATTAATGGAAATATAAGCTAATAATGAAGGGTGAAGTTATTCAATGAAACATTTTTAGCACCATCTCTGTTTACATCTCAATGTTCTGGCATTAACCGACTTTGATTACAGGAAATTGATCTGAAGAATCACAGCTGGGGTCACTACTTCATTTGTGGGTAAGAATATTCAGTCATTGGCAATTTGCCTTCTAGGAGAGGGTAATATGCTCTTCTTTACACTAGGTTTCAGCTAAAGGCTCGAAATGGTTGTTAAATGTTACCTGTAGTGTCCTTCTGGGGACTTGGGGAAATCTTTTGGTGATTGCTTAAGGAACTCTAGGTTCTAAGTCTAATTGTACACAGAATATTTGAAGTATTACTCTAATGAGTTGAGTCCTGCAGGTACAAAGGGTTCCATGAGTATGTAAGATCAAAGGGAGTAGATGTTGGAGTACCTGTTGGTCTTGATGTCATTGTTGATGGCACTGTCCCAGCTGGTATGCTTTTTTCCTATTTCAAAAAAATAAAGTACATAAATTTTCTAGTACTCAGTAGATCTGGAAGTTTGTAGCTGACATAATTGATTTTTCTATGCTTGTTTTGCTAAAGGGTCTGGTCTTTCAAGCTCTGCAGCTTTTGTTTGTTCTTCCACAATTGCTATCATGGCTGCATTTGGTGTACACATTCCCAAGGTAGTTTATCCCCATCTCAAATAGCCAATGAAAGCACTTTCAATCATGTCAATCTGTTGTTTAGGAATCCGCTTCGTATTGCTTGTTGCATTAGTCTTGTTACTGACTGGTTTAAGTACATGATGCATTTAGTATCATTCCTTGGATGTCAATATTGTTTATGTGGTTTGTGTGTCTATGGATTCCTAAAGTTTCTTGTAACCAAAGAATTGAAATTATGGTTCTTGTCTCCTCAAGGTAGTGATACCAGATGAATAGATTTTAACAGCAATATACTTGTTTTATTTGAAAAAACAAAAAGTGTTTCTTTATTTAACCTTTTTGTATATTTATGTTGGACAGAAAGAAATTGCTCAACTTACATGTGTGTGTGAAAGGCACATTGGAACTCAATCTGGTGGAATGGATCAGGTAGTTGTTTCTGTTCAGTTCTCTATTGTTATTTCAGTGTTTGTCTCGTGTTACAATGTTGGTGTGATGCGCAAGTGCTTGTGAACATATATTATTTGTCCATGTTCCAGAATTACTACTTACAAGGAATTTTGTTAGCTTTGCTGTTTCTTTACTTTTTATTTTAAAAAAGAATGCTTATATGTCTGAGCAGTTTGAAGCCTTTCTCTCAAAGTTGTGATAGACATTATGTTCTCAATGACTGATTTATTCCTTTCCTTTTTCGTCCTAAACATTGGAAGAATAGTTTTGCTTTTCCTTTGTATTTTTGGGAGGTACTATTGATGCCATTAAGTATCGGAATCTTCATAGAAAGCGTGTGACAGAAAATACGTAGTAATCTTGATCTTGAATTGTCTCCCATGAGTTGGGTTATTATAACAATGTGGTGATTAGAGACTGCTAGTTTAATGGTTCATATTCATATGTATGTTTGAGTGCATGAATCAGCAAAATTTTTTGCTTAATTGGGCAGGCTATATCTGTTATGGCAAAAACTGGCTTCGCTGAGCTGATTGATTTCAACCCTATTCGTGCAACTGATGTACAACTTCCTCCTGGTGGAACTTTTGTAATTGCCCATTCACTGGCAGAGTCACAGAAAGCTGTTACTGCTGCAACCAATTACAATAATCGGGTTGTTGAATGTCGTCTAGCTGCTGTAAGTGTTGTCTTCTCGTCTTTTTCTATTTTTAAGTGCCCATCTAGCATAACTTGTTCAATCTGGAAATAGTCAACTCTATTTGCAATTTACATGATTTTGTTCCATTTGTTATTCTGAGAATAATATTTTAGGATTGTTCATTTTAATGTCATAGGGTTGGCTAATGTTTGATTATGCTAGATGCTTTAATGTCTTCGCTACATGCTGAAAGATAGATTACATAAATTTTATTGGTATTGCCGCTGAAATTTGTAAAACATTTTGCTTTTGCAGATTGTCCTTGGCATAAAGCTAGGGATGAAACCTGAGGATGCAATATCCAATGTGAAGACACTATCAGATGTTGAAGGACTGTGTGTAGCATTTGCTGGAACTCATGGGTCTTCTGATCCTGTTGTTGCTGTCAAGGTACTCTTAGTTAGCCAACTTGTCTAAATATTATTGAAGAGCTTTCTTTGTTTTAAGTTATTCCTTCTTTATTTTGTTGATTAACATTAGATTGTTTAAGGTCATCTAAGGTTGCTTACTTTAAAGAAATAGTTTGTTTGCATATTCATCTTTTCAAAGTTCAGGTTCTTACAAATTGGTTTGCAACAGGAGTTTTTAAAGTATGAACCTTATACTGCTGAAGATATTGAGAAAATTACTGAGGAGAAACTGGAAACTATTTTTGCCACTTCTCCTACTTCCGTGAATGTTCTGAGAGTTGCTAAGCATTTCAAGCTGCATCAGGTATTTTTCTCCCTCCCTACCCCCAGCGCACCTCCATGTATGGATGCGTCGTGTTTCATACTCTTTTGATGTGAACATTTGATTCTTGAGGCTGCTACTTGAAATTGATCTGCAGTTGCTGAACTCCCTTTCTAGTTAATGAATATTCTACTCTTAATCCACTATTCATATTTCTCTTTTTGAAATCTCCATGTTATGACCTGCTGTGTAAATTGGTATTCTTACAAATCTGTGGTCCACTATACTTGACCTATAGTTATTTCTGTTTGATGTCATTCATGATATTATTCGCAAGAATACTAATTTGTTCCAAATTATTCCAGAGGGCTGCTCATGTATATTCTGAAGCGAAACGTGTATATGCTTTCAAAGATATTGTATCATCAGATTTAAGGCAAGTATATGAATTACTTTATCATCACATCCCTCTGCTTTTGTGTATCATGTCTTTCAAATAAGTTGCTCTCTCGACATTGATTGTGTATTTGTGATGCTTGGAATTTGAGCCTTCATTATTATAGGAAAGACAAATTTTAATCCTTCCTGCGGGCGTGTGTTTATTTTTTCTTGCCAGAAAAAGTGGAATAGGCCAAGAACAATTGTAAAAAGATTTTCAAACTACTCTGCTGTGATTTTTTCTGCTAATCTTTTCATTGAGAGTATATGCACAGCTAAAATTTTACCTTGTATGTCTTATTTCTGCAACCAGCAATCTATGCACTTTGAGTTGTATGTATTTTAACTGTCTCTGAGAAATGGTGCTCCTAAATCTTTTATTTATTCAACAAAGATTTATTGCTGCCTTGCAGTGAAGAAGATAAGCTTAAGAAGCTTGGTGGCCTTATGAATGACAGCCACCTAAGCTGCAGCGTTTTATATGAATGCAGGTAAAATATATAAGGAATATATTTTTACCTCTTATTTTCCGTAAAATTGAGTGTCTTTATTTGACTTGTCCAATGTCTTAAGGAAGAATAGTTGAGAACAAATAATAGTGCAAGAAGACATGAGACCTTTTAAGATATCAAGTACGTGAAGATGTGCTTGAATATGCAAAGATCACTTCTACATATATAGTCTACCACATGATGTGGTATGCTTTTTCATTTTGAAGTCGCACTGCAAAGTAAGAAATTGAAATGAATGAATTCTATTTGCAGTACTTTATGTTAAAAAAATTGAAAACTTGAAAAAGAAATTAATAAGGTTCATCATACTTCCTGTTCTAGTTCATCGTTGACCTCGTTTCTTTTGCTTTTATTAGCTGTCCAGAGTTAGAAGAACTTGTCTCGATCTGTCGAGAAAATGGTGCTCTTGGAGCAAGGCTTACTGGAGCTGGATGGGGTGGTTGTGCAGTTGCTTTAGTAAAAGAGCATACGGTTCCTGAGTTCATACTAAACTTGAAGGTTCCTCACTATTTTCTCTATACATTCCATTTTTTTTGAGGGGGGGGGGGGGGGAGGGGGGGAATTCTACTTGCTGTTGCTTATATGTTGATTTTTAATTTTTCTCAGGAGCAATTTTACCAGTCTAGAATTGAGAATGGTGTAATCAGTAATAATGACCTCGGCCTATTCGTATTTGCTTCCAAGCCATCCAGTGGTGCTGCCATTTTCAAATTCTAACTTCAGCACATCTGTGAAGATCGATCATTCCATTGGTTCCGGAAATGTGGTTTCTGTGTAGTGTAGGGTAAATGCACACACTTCTGATTCTCTTGCAATTGCACAGAATTTGTCTCTGGTGCAAGATACAGATACTATTCAGGTTGTAACCTGTTCATTTAAATTCCACCCGACGTTTCTTGTTGGCAATATAACATGATCCAAAGTGAACATTTGAGACTTACAGCATTATCTCTAGTGGATAACCAAAAGGTATTCAAGATTAGAACACCTTGGGCCTTAACTATGGATGACTTGAGATGTAAAGCACAAGTATGGACATCTCAAAAGGGAAAATTTTCTTAGTGTTGGAGATTCATCCCTACCCTACCATTTGGGGCTATTCAATACATGCAAATATCTAATTTTAGGGCCATGTGACACTGTTTCTTGAACCGACAGTTTCATGCTTGATTTAGGTTAATCACCTAACAAAGGTGCCCTGATGAATGATGAAATTCTATGAACGTGTTACAAATATATATGTATAATGTTATATAAATACGTATACAATGGAAAACAACAATTTTGAGAGTAGTAGTAAGGTTAGCATTGATATTTCATTTTTCATTGCTAAGGTAAGCATAGCAGATTCTTACTTGGCAATCTTTTTGTCAATGAGTGACAAGCTGGCCACTGGTGAAAAGTTAAACAAGTTATCTGCAAAGAAATACAAAGATGGCTAGACGATTTCCTCAGTGAAGATATGAACAGTGTGGTGATTGGCTATTTGTTGACTGCAATTAGAACTTCTTGTCAAGTCTTGTCATGCCCCAAAATATTTGGAACAATTCACATGGGTTGGATTCAGTTCATTAGACCTTGTACTATTATTGAGTTCATATGGACCTATCATAACTTCCCCACCTTCATAACTCCAAATATCTTCATTAATTTCTCTCTTGAAAATGTGGAGATCTTGGTTTAACAAAATTTGATGGTAAGTAAGTATTTCTTCTTGAGCATAAGAAGAGGAGTTAGAGCTTTTCTTACAATATTGATAAATATACATTTTGGTGCTTGTTGAATGTATAAAAAATAGAAAATATGATGAACAGATATGAAAGAAAAAAACAAAATTTGTAATATATGACTATGAACTACCGTAGGGTCACATGATTGACTTATATTTTTCTTTCATGGGAATTAAATACAAAACGACAAATACATTTATAAAAGACATAATTTTTACTTTTATAAATTAAATTTACAATAGTAAGTTACAGATTACTCTTGACAATAATATTGTTGTTATAAAACGACTTTACGAAACAACTTGAACTTAAAGTATGAAACTCTCGGATCATAAAACATTCCGATTTCATCATCAATCTCTAAGTTGCGATCGTTAAACAAATTCATACAAGCCAGTGCATAATCATCATTATTATGTAACATCTCGAAAAAGATATTCTCACCCATATACTTTTTAGGATTATTTTGTTCAGTAACATCCCATAAAAGAACTGGAAACTTTTGCCCCAAAACCACACGATTGGCAATGCCCAAATTCCAGTAACGAAAAATATGTTCAAGAGTATCATGAAACGGTATCACAATCTTACCACCCACAACTTCATATTGAGTTAATTTCTTCTTGATCTGCCATGGATTTTGATAATCGATAACTGGTGCAGGATAGACATCTCGGATTTCCACAAGAACTCTGGAGACTTGATTTGGGGTGCTCATGCCAATCCACGAGTCTTGCTCTGATTTTGGTGGAAGAAAGTTATAGTAAAAGGTTTTCTTCATCATGGTCGAATACAATGTTTGTACCAAAATTATTTGAATTTATAGGTGAAAATTTGAATCAAGAATGGAAAATTTTTTTCTGCTCTGTGTCTTTTACGTGTTTTTTCTTAGGATTTTGTGGTAATCATTACTAACTTGTCTTTTTTAAGAGATTCATGTATATTTTTAATGATTTTTTATTAGGATTTATATCTTTAGATAGTAATAAATAAGTTAAAATCTAACCATAAAATAAAAAGAACTTGCCATAAATTTTATCGTTCGGAAATTCCATATTTAACTTAATATAAGATTTAATAAATTATTTGATCATAAGCAAATTATTGCATTATTTTTATTTTTATTTTATTTGGGCCCATAGAGATAATCATCAAATTAAAAAGGTCAGTTGTTTAATTGTAGATATAAAATATATATTTTTTGGAAAAAGATAAATCATAAGTTTATTTTAGAAAAGTGTATATTTATTTTTTACATTCTAAAATAAGAATAAAAATATTAAATTTGGAAATGAAATAGTAATAAATTTAGAAATTTACTCTACGTATGATGACTATATAATAGTTTTTGGTATTATGAAGTGTTTGCCTATCTCAAATGAGCATTCAAATTTAAACATTATTTTTTGTTCCATTTGGGAACCTATTTAGTTAGAATGTTTAAAAGTTTAAAACGTGATTTTTTTATCATAATTTATAAAAGTTAGAATACCCCAAACTTTTGGAAAATTACTCCTTTTAATCGTGATTTTTAATTTTTATTTACAATAATAGACATTAAATATTAAAATATTTATAATTTTATTAATATTTTCTACTTTTTGGTATAATAATGTTAAATTCTAATATCTCCATATAACTAGATAAAATATTAATTTTAACATTTTTGTGTGTTTCTCTCCTTATATAATTTACTTATCTTAATATAAGTATAATAAGTATAAAAATATATAATTTTTTATAAAATTATAAAACTCTTAATAGAAAATTTATTCACAATTGTTTTATGTGAATAAATATAAAAGATTTATTTTCATCAAAATAATAATAATAATGACCATCTCAAATATTATATATTTTAAAAATTATTTAAATCATAATGATCAAATTTATAAAATTATTACATTTTGATTCATAATCATAATAATAATAAAAACAGTCTTGAACATTTTATATTTTAAAAAATTGTTTAAATTATAATGATCAAATTTATAAAATTATCACATTGTGATTCAAAATCATAATTACGTAAATATAATTATGATTAGCAATGTCTATATATCATTAATAACGCGTCATGAGAATTCTTAGAAAGTTATGAAAAGGTTTCCTTAAAGTGAACTTATGAAAGGATTATAATAATATAATTCTCCAAATCAAACTTGGAAATTTGTTCATTGCCAACCGTGTGGTGGGCCACCACAAAACATATAAGAGATTTTCTTTTCTTTTATAATTTTTTTTAAAATTCGTTACCTTTAATGAAAAATTACATCCCATATTTGGAAGGTAAATTAGTAATTTAAATCACTTAGCAAAAAAAAAAAAAGCTTTTATTTATTTTAGCTAAAAAAAGAGAAAAATGTTAATAATCAATATTTTTATTTTGTAATTCTGATATTATTCAAACATTTCACATGTTTTGGAATTGTGAAGAATAAATAATGATTTTGTTGGATTTTGGACATCAGTTTTGCCTGCATGACATGTTCTTTTATTAATTGCCCAGAAAAAAGAAAAAGAAAAATCAAAATAATTGTCAACTTTGGTGGACATATCTTTTTGAAGCAAGTGTCGGTGCCTATTTTAAAATATATTGTTTTGGGATTTGTCACATGATATTTTAAATTATATTTTCTTAATTTCTTAGGAAATTGTTCATTTTTTTAAAAAGAAATCGTATTTATAGAAAACTGCATTTTAAGTCAATCAATAACCTATATGGATCTAATTCTTTTAATTATTTCTCTTACATCATTTCTGATATTCATTTCATCATTTTTCAATTATTGAGTGAGTCTACATAAATTGTACATAATGTTATTAAAGCGTAATTAAAATTGTGTATATTATTTTATAATTTTTAATAATAATATTTTTTGTTTTAAAAATATTTATTCTAATTTCTATTTTATTAAGGATTTTTAAAATTATACATAATAATTTATTCATCATCTTTTCTTTTTAAAATTTGTATCAAAATACTTGTTCTATTTCTAAAAAAAATACTCTCTCTGTCTCAAAAATCATGTGAATTTAGGACATGGACACATAAACTAAGAAATTACTAAAATTTATATAAAAAACATACTACTACAAATGACTAACGTATTGCAAAAAAATTTAATGATTTTTTGGTAACATAATTATATTTAGTAAGTCAATAGCTTAAGGTAGAAAATAAATTTGAAATAAAGTAATATATATCTTATTGATTTAGGAATTTTAAATAATTCACAAAAAAAATAATTTTAAATAATTTAATATTTTATATGATCAAATGTAACAACTGATAAGTAAAAAATATATTTAGGGGGGAGTATAAAATAAAGAAAAATAGTGACATATATCACTTAATTATTTACTATATACTTATCAGTTATATCTTTTATTTTAAACTTTTTATATCTTCAATAGTTATCAAATAAATTTTTATATCTATCGTCACTATTTCTCAAGATGTCTTATTCCCATCTTAAAATAGGGATAAAAACATATCTCCAAATTGAAAAATTGAGGTAAAAACTTCTTTATAGTATGCTAAGTCTCCATTTTGTACCATTCATTTATTTAAGATATTAAAGATCCACATTTAAACAAGAATATAATCCTATGGTTACAGAATTTCAAGTTGGGATTTAAGAATGGGTGAAGTAACTATTCATTGCATCCCACTAATATAGATAATGAGACATTTTTACACAGGATTTAAAAAATATATTTAGTGTTATTGAAATTGTAAAATATATCATTTTTATTCCTATTTTACCCTTTCAATTTATATTTAAAATTTAATCAAATTTCAATTTAATTATGTGAGAATGTATACAAATTTAATTTGAAGTGTATGAAAATTTGTGTAATTATTTTTGAAAAATAAAATCTTTAACTTAATGTGTATTATTTTAATAGTTTGAAAATTAATTTTATAATAATAAAATATGTTAAATAGATGTATTTTAAATAATTAAAAATTTAATAACACTGTTAATAAAAAATAAATTATAGTTTAAGATACACGAAAAATAATAACAAATCTATATTAATAATAGAACGGAGGTGAGCACGAAACAGTGAAATGGGAGGAAGACGCCAAGCCAGAAGAAATCTATTGGAAATTGGCAAGTGAAGGGAAGGGACACCCTTGTAGATATACTGTAGTTTCTTGTTTCCTATTCCCTTTTGCCATGTGTAAACTGAACTCTCGCGTGCGCACCCTTATCTGTCGCTCTGTTTTCTCTCTCCCTCTCATAATTCAAAGCTAGTAAATAAATACTACTGCCCAGTGCCCACTGCACAAACTCATATGCATTGTTTGTTCCTACTACTTGCTTTTGTCTTCATTGGATCTGGGCTTTCATTCTTTCTCTCAAAGGTACTGACTTTTCTTCAAACATCTACTGCAATTCTTTCTTTCTTTCCATGTGATATGTGTGTGCTAATTTCTGTATTTAAATGGGTAATTGACTTTGATTAATTGCTATTTACTTTGTTCCTTTCCTGGGGCAATGATTTTTGCCTCAAAGATTTCGTTTTTACTTTTCGATTAATGTGTTCAGTGGTCAATTAGTTTTTCTAAACTTGAACTTGTTCTATTTGGGTTTGAAATTCTGCCATTTTTCTTTCTTGGAGTTTTTAAATCTTTCAGTTTTACTCATCTATGTTAATTGTCTGTAGGAAGCGTTTGAATTCTCAGTACCTGGAGATTGCATTGAGAAGCTTACTTTGTTGAACCGCTGTTAGGAATATTTGAAGTATTTTTCGATTCTGCATTTTCTTTTGTCCTTGAGAAAGCGTTTCTTGGCTCGAAGAAGTATTGGCTTACCAGTCTATAATTAGAGCATTCATATTGAGAGAAAGATTTAGCTTAAAGGCGATAACTTGAGTTTTCTTGTGGCAAGGGGGCTAGAATATCTTGTGTGAGTACTGAAATTGGGGGAAGAGTAGCAAGGTGAATGTTTGATTGATCAACATTGATTATATGGAAAGAGAATTTATAGTTGATATTGAGAGCTTTAGGACTACGAATGAAGAAACAAGTCCTGACCCCATTTCGTGTGCTGAACTAGAAAGCGCAACACCAGTAAAAGTCTGCAATGGGTCATCGAATGCTGATTGGTCACTGAATGGTGGAAAAGCGGAGAATTTGGGAGGAGAAGCGGAAAATGGGAATAAGGTTTCTGCAGAGAATATGCAGGTGCTGATAGAAATTGACAAAATTGTGGAGGGAGTAGCGGATCCATTGGAGAAGAAAATCAAAAAGGGCAAGCGTAAGTCAATGAGCGCTAAGAAGCACCCAAAACCTCCCCGGCCTCCCAGAGGACTGTCTCTAGATGCTGCTGATCAGAGGTTGATTAAAGAACTTGCTGAACTTGCCATGATCAAACGTGCAAGAATTGAAAGGATGAAGGCATTGAAGAAAATGAAAGCTACAAAGGGATCATTATTGCCCTCGTCATCTGGTGGCAGCTTCTTTGCCATGCTATTAACTGTTCTCTTCTGTGTAGTTATGCTTTGTCAAGGTAATCTTAATCTTCCCATCTCATATATGTTCTATCATGTATTCATGACTAGAAATATTATGTGTGACTTGCCTCTGTGATGCTTGTCTTCATCTTCTCTTTTGAGGAGAGATGCTTAAGAATTCTCACTTTCTATGTTTCAGTCTTCATCATGCATAATTTCTGCATCACACCAACTCCCCCACCTTCCCCCCCCCCCCCCCAAAAAAAAAAAACCTGTTAGAGGTTATTTTTGAGATGCACCTATGTAAATGTATATTACCTATGCAAGTCTAGATGAATTATGTTTTTAATTAGCAATTCAAAGAGATGAGTTTGATTGTCAATCCTCCTCGCACCATTTTAACCTCCGTATGGATTACAAAACTGTGTGCAAGATGATATTTTTTAGATTTTTGGCACATCATCAGGTACTTCCTTTCCATGATGCAACCAAAAAGGTTTTCTGACTTTTGAGCAGTTTATAGCAGCCAGCTCATGTAGTATTTATTGTAATATACGTTCTGATATTCAAATGATTACAATTTTTGCTGTCGTGTTGTTTGATTGCCCTTGTATTTTGTTCTATGCTTTGAATTTTGTTTTCAATAACTTGATCATGCCATTGCCAACAACTACCAAGCATACAGTTAATATTAACACTTCAATTTGAATCTGGCTAAAACTTGAGAAATATGATATGGTGGCAGGCATATCTTCCAGAGTGAACTCAACTGTAAGTTTCAGCAGCTTTCCACCTGAAGCAATGGAAAGTAGTTTCATTGCTGTTGAGAACCACATGAGTCTGTCAGACAATGGTTCTACTTCTACTCCGCCAGGATCCTCCAGGTAGGTCATCTCCGACTTTCTATTTTTCTAGCATAGAAGTAAGGTAGTTGGATTCTCTACATGGCTCCTGGTAATCCCCTGATACATCTTTGGCAATACTTGTTTGAACTGAGATTAAGTAATTTAATCTTCCATTTTCATGGTATTTGCAGGGTAGCAGGATGGGCCAATTCCAGGAAGGTGCTGATGCCTGATAATGGAAACAAACTGAGAACTAAAAGCTAGTTAGCAATTATATGAATGCTGGATAGCTAAGATGCTTGCAACTTCTGCTGTATATTTATTGGTTTTCATGTCTTGCACATAACTAGCCAATAACAGATGGTGCTGGATGTTGTTTTTGGATGTGGTATATGATTGGAAATCTCAATTGTGCAATTCCTTGTCCATCCAGCCCCGGCAGCTACTCTTCCTTTGAAGGCTCGCTTGATCTTTGCTTTGAGGTTCTTCCTGTCAAATATATTGTCTAACTCTTGGAAGGATAACTTTTCCATCGTCTAGTTAGTGGTAGGAGTTAAAAAAAAAGAAAAAAAAAAGGTAGGAGTTTTCTATGAATAGCATATCTGCAAGATTTTTGGGGGCTAATTTCTCCTGTCCCAATTAGTGATTCTTGCCTGCCTATATTGTAAACATTGTTAGTATACATGAATAAAAAAGAGATCTTTTTGTTTCTTTAATCAGGTAATTCGTGGGATGAATGGGTTAGCTCCCTTTTGCTTTTAGATTTTGAATTGGACTACAAGGAATCTTGAATTCATTGTTGGGGTTGCAAATATTTTTGGGTCGACTTACTGTTGAATTGGGACTCTTGAATTTGATGATTGGCTATCTAAGTTGTAAGAATGTGATTCTTCTGTTTTTAATGTATGACTAGTAAGATTATTATATTTATTGGTTCTTGCTTTGTATTTTACTAGCTTTTTCCTTTAAATTCTCTTTGGGATAGGGGGTGATGTTCTTTTGAGATTCTGATTCTCTCAAAGTCAAACCCAACTGGTTCCAGGGGTCTTCATGTGGCTAGATCCACTAATTGAGTATGTAGCTGCTTTCAATGCATTATTTGCATATTATAAAGATAAATGCAGTTAGTTTTGAAATGTAGGGAAAAAATATAAATACTCCATTCAACAAACATATTTCATAATTTCATTTTTAGTAAACTTTATATTTAATTTTTCATTTTCATATTTATTCATAATTACTACTACTTATTATAAATTACAAATTAATTTTATATTAAATTCATACATCGAAACTAAATCATAAAGTAATTAAGAAATAAGTCTTTAAAACTAACCATTAATATTCAGTCACAAATTTAATTGAAATTGTACTTTTAAGAAAAAAATATTTGTTTATTTATTTTGAAATAATTTAAATAATTAATTATTAATAAGAATATATATGAAAAAATGTATATAAAATTTACATTTGAACTAAATTAATATTTTGACTTGGCCATGCTTTGTTTAGTATAATTACTGTTGCTGCTTGGATCTCTGCAAAATATCTCAAGTGGCTTCTCCTCCCCTAGGTCCTAAAAAGAATTTTACATTTGCATAATTTTCTCCCACATGCATTGTAGTTTGCTGTGTGATTTCTCTTACTTGCATGCCATTTCATACTTCTCTTTCTCAAGAGTTCTTAACTGTACTTTCTTCTGTTGAACTGTGTCTTTACCATAATCAGTTTCTTTCAAAACAATGTTTAACAATGAACCTACTTTGATTTTTCGAGACGAAGAAAGCAGCCGTAATTATGCATTTCAGTTCTGAACTATGCAAGACATCACTGGTTAAATACCGAGGTAACCTTACATCTGTATAATGACAGGAAGAACTTGTTAAAGACAAACTTATAAAAATGACATCCCTTTTTTTGGAATCTTCACATAACTGGAAGATAATTATGTATGTGAGCAAGCATTAGCGAACTTTACAGTAGCATCCTGACTATTGCTCTAGCTACAACTGAAAGATTGTAGACAGCTCTATACTCGTTGCTTAGTGGCGAGTTGGAGCCTCTGAAACCATTCTCGCATGCTTGGACTTCAACAGCAGCATCAGCCATCCCATCTTCAGCAAATTTTGGATCTCCCTTTGTCAGTGCCTCTATGGCTTCTGGTACATCAGCTTTTAGAATAGCATCGTATCTACTGCTGCAATCATCTAATTGATGTTTATATTCTGGTTTGGATTTCTTGAGCTTGTTGATGGTGTCTAATGTGGAGGTTGCCTTAGCTTTGATTGCATCGACAACAATAAGGCCTAGACCAGCAACATCTGCACCAGAGCTTCGAGGATCAGGCCTCAGAGTCGAGACACAGAGTTCATAGTTTGGGGTGTTCCTACATGTACTCTCTATCAGGTCATTCCCTTCCACTCTCATCAAGAAAACTTTGCTACTTTTGTTAATGGACGAAGGATGACTTAAGCACAATGGTAAAAGAACAAGAACTACAGAAGAGACCAGAACAACCATGAAAGACGTCAAATTCTTCATTTTCAAGTATATGTTTGTAGTCTAGAGGATGGATATTAGACAAGGATAGTCTTTGTTAAATGGGAGACAAAGTGTGATCTTAAATAACGTTCAGGCTGAATCATTCACATCATGAAAAATGTGAATGCATTATGCTTTAGCTGATTGGCTTGTACGTTTGGCGTGCTTGTCTGCCTCCACATTGCTTCAAAATTTTAAACACTGGCGTGTTTGTCTTCACAGAATAAAGTAGAAGTTCTGTAGATTAATCTCGTGATTAGTCATCTGTACGCTATATCTTATGCACATGACAACAATGAAAGTAAAAACCCTGTTGGGGTACTTGTGCTGCCTATGATAGACGAATATTACTATACGATCTTGGTTGTGTGATAAGCACTAGCTGTTTGCTTAGAGCACTTCGGTAGGATTAATTTAGGCTTGAATCAGGTTGTGGTCACAAATTCCCAATCGTGTTGAGCTCGAGCTGTGGCGAAAATATTGTAAGGGATCAAATTTATAGGCTCGATTGAGACTAAGAAATTGAGCTCGAACTCCAAGCTTAGTCAAATTTTTAATGTGTTTGAATTCGAACCTTGAATAAATGATTAGATTGAAATTTTATTATTTTGTTTTTTAATATAATATAATTTTTTGTGTTTAAAATAAAATTTCTTTCATCCCAATATTACTTTAAACATTTAATACTGATTAAGATTGTAGGTTAATTATCTAAAGTTACCATAATTTATTACTACTCTTAGAAATTTATAATTAAATAATTTATTTTCTTTATTTTTATTTAATAGTAGAAATAATATTAAAAAATATATATTAAATAATTCTAAAAAATCTTCAAGTATTTTATATTTAAAAATTAAAAGGATTTTTTAAAAAAAAATAGAAAAATTTAAAATTTGATAATAATATAAAATATAATTAATGAGATTGATTTTTTAATTAAAAAGTAAAAGAAATATTATTTATGTGAATGTAGAATCCATTTATTGGATTAAAGAGAAAATCTAAAATTTTAATAGGATAGAATTTTTTGAGAGGAAAAATTATTTATTGATATGTTTTTTATGAGAATTGAACAATTTGTTTTTTTTTTTTAAAAAAAAAATTGTTTGAATTGACTATATTTTGACTCGAGCTCAGTTCAATTTCTTCTCGAGTTCGCTCTGAGTTTGGCCAACTTCAAGCTAACTACTCAAACTCGTTAGCAGTTGGAACCCTACTCCAAGAGAAAAAGCTAGTTCAAAACTCAAAAAACTCCTTCAAACGAAACAAAACCAAATAGTAGAATGGAAGTTCGCACCCAGCTCCAAGAGAAGGTTAGTTCAAACAAACGTGAACGCCATATATTAGAGTTAAGTTTCAAGGAATGTTGCCTATCTGTAGTAGTGACGTCTAAGGAATGAATTAAAAGAGAATCAAGTTTCAGGTCAGGACACTTCCTTTTCAGACCAGGCAAAAAGCTGAAGTCATTGTCATTTCCTGTTACATGAATGACTGGACTTTCACTTAGGGGACCCTTCGGCGGTTATCTACAACTGCAGGACTTTCTTAAGCTATTCCTTTTTTCTTTTGGATGAATGAAAAGTTACGCAATTGGAATGACAATTGGAACTGCCTTGCATCACTGCTGATCTATAAGCCTTTTAAATTTGTAGAGGAAAAAAAAGAAACTACATATATTCAGTAATTGGAAAAAAAAAATCATATTTCAATCAGAAGCAAGAAAACTCACTGTCTAATCCCCTAAAAACTTGTATGTACACATGCAAATGATTACAAAGAGGGAAAAACCCCACTTCAGACCACCTTACAGTAGCATCCCATTTCTGTTGATATTACTAAAAAAAAAGTAATAGCATCTTAACAACATACCTTTTAAGGCCTAACAGGGGATGTTGGTCGATCTATATGCTTATGGACAGAGCAGACATTATAATAAAATCTTTATTATTGATCTGGCTATCAGAGACAGGTCATAGATAGCTTGGTTGAACTCAGTTAACGGTGAATTAGATTCTTTGAAACCGTTTTCACATCCTTGAACTTCCACAGCAGCATCAGCCATGCCATGATCTGCAAATTTCGGAACGCCTTTGGTCAGGGCCTCGAGTGCTACTGGGACATCAGCTTGCAAGATAGCATTGTATTGAATGCTGCACTCAAACAGAGGAACACTAAATTCAGGGTTGGAAGACAACCTAAGTTTCTTGATCATTTCCATTGCAGCAGTTGCCTTAGCTTGAATTGCATCAACAATAACAAGGCCTAGAACATCAACTTCTGTAGCATCAGAACTTCTGAGATCAGATTCCAGAGTGGAGACACAGAGTTCATAATTTGGAGTACTCTTGCATGTGCTCTCAATCAGGTCTATGCCTTTGAGTCTGATCAAGAAAGGCTCACTGCTTTTGCCAAGGGACAGAGGGCGGCCTGAACACAAAGGAAGGAGGATGCAAAGAACTGCAGCCACATAAGGGATCAAGATCAAACCCCTCATTTCCAAGATCAAATCTTGTTTTAGAACTAGAAGTAATTGTCTAGTGTACTAGATTGAAATGGGTACTAGGAATGGCTGGTAGGAATATAGCTAATTGTTTGATATTCTATACAGCTATATATATAGACCAACTGGGATCCAAAAGAGGAGAAAAATTTAGGGGATGGAAGAAAATCTCGTAAAGATATTATTGGCCTTAGTTTTTCTGTGTGCCATACAGCAGACTGATAAGATTATGCTAGTATTTTAACATACCAGTTGTAAGATTAATGATAAATATCATTCTAACTTTTACTTTTATACTAATGAGTGTGACAACATAAAGCATAAGAGCGGTCCATAGTTGATAAATGTGGACTATACTGATAAAAATATTGGCTGCATGAAAATATCTAGATTACTATGAGACATTTCTTGGTGGCCCTTACAGGGAATTCTTTGGCACTACGTCAAAACATATTTTGATCACTGTTCATGAGGGATCAACTCAAAGGATCTATTGATCAGATGTCACTTATACTTTGAATTCTTATAAAGAAGAGAAATGTATGACTAGGGGTTTTCATATTGTGGGTTGTCTTGATTTGAGTTATACCTATTTTTAATATTGTTAATATTTAAAATTTAATTTATTTAACAAAATGTTTTGGTCATATATACACTTTTTCAGGATGATGTATTTAATAAAGTGATAGGCCAAAATCCATGAGTATGATAGCTCATGAATAGATATGTCTAGGTGATAAATGATAAAGAGTTACGTATTAATTAAAGTCACTACCTTTTCTTTTCCTTGTCACCATGGAGTTTCATAAAATTTATGTGATTTTTAAAGAGAAAGATAAAAATATTATTTCTGAATTTTTTTAGTATTATATATCAAAAAATAATTTTATTTGTATTAAATATTTCTAATTAAATTTTGTTCACTCCCATAAAAAGATTATTAATCACAAATTAGAAGGTTTAAATAGGCTTCCTAATTAGTATTTTTTTATGATAAGGATATAATGAATTTTTTTTTATATATGTTCCTTTGATTTCATTTGCCACTAGTGAAAGAAAAAAGAAAAAAAAAATCCATTCAAGATCATTCATGGAAGGTTTTTTTTCATACAAACGGGTTAAAAGTCCTGATAACGAAAAATATATCACGATGTCTTATCTGGGAAACAAACAAGAAGTAGAAATTAGGCAAAACAATTGAGCCGTCCACTCGGGACCTGGGTAGGACATGGCCGTCTCAAGGATTTTGGAGGCCTTAAGTAAAAAAAATAAAAATTAAATGAGGTATTTTATTTAATATTATAATTATAATAATAATTGAAAAATTATTATTATTGATTTTTAAGATAAAAATGTTATTAAATTTCTATATCTAATTTTTCTAATATATTCTTTCAAGAAGATTCAAGCAATAAATAGATAACTAGTATTGTAATATTGTTTAAAATTTTCAAATATATTTCTCTAATGACATGTTTTTTATGAAAAATAAAAATTTTATTAAGATAAATCTAAAGCTATTAGATAATAAAAAAATTTATCTAATAGGTCAATTGTTTAACAAATACTTACCAATTATCATTAAATTGGAAAGTAAATAAATAATGATAAATCTGAAAGTTCTTTAAGATAATAAAATATTTTAAAATAATGATCAACTATTTAAACTTATTAAAATGATAACTATTGAAGTTTAATTTAATAACTATATTATGTGAACTAAGTTTTAGGTCTTAAATAACTATCGAAGCCTAATATGATATATGAAGATTAATTTTTAGGTAAGATAATTATTTAATAGTTGAATAGACTTTATCTCAACAAAAATGCATAAAAAATTTGAGTTCCAACTTAAGTCATTTTATGAAATTTGATAATATTTATTAAATTTTTTTAACCCTGTCAAGCTATGACTCTTTTTTTTTTTTTTTTTTTTGTGTTTGATTCACTAATGCTCATGCAGTATAGAACTAAAAACTAATGGTTTTGTAACCTAGCTAAGCTAGCATAGCCAGCAGTTTGGTGTGGTCACTTTCTTTGAATTCAGGGGTTAAAATATATATGAGCAATTCTTTATCAATATACTCATTTGCCTTTCAAAAAAAAGAAAAGAAAAAAAGAGTAATATATAGGTGGTGGGCAGAGCAAAAGTCATTGTCACATTTCTTGAATCTAAATTGATCTAAGCTTTCAACATCTTGAGTTTGGATGTAACCTTCAAAGTTGAAATTAACAAATGGGAGCAAGCTGTCTTCAAATGTTACATCTGTAGTATTTTCTTCTGTACAAACCTACTGATTTTTTGCTGCAAAATGTCTGGCAGAAGTTGAAGATTGTAATATTGGAGAAGCAGACCACCATATATATCACATCCAATTCTTGGTTGCTTCAAGCCAAGCAAAAGCAGTTCAATGTATATCAGAAACTTCCCCATCTCATGTTGAGTGGCTTGTGGCTTTCTTAATTAATATATACTCCATCCTTTTTTTTTTCTTTTTCTTTCAAAACTTATTTCAAATTAAGTAGAGTTTTACATTTTTTTTTAAAGAAAATTTTAAATAAAAGTAATACTCCCTCCCAGATCCCAGGCCAGTTATGTGATTTTTAAATAAAACGCTAACATCCCCTTTTTAAAAGTTTTCTATTTCTTTCTCTTATAAAGTCAAAATTTATTGGTTTGGAAGTTTAATTAGGCTCTTAGATAGATATTAATATTTTTGAGAAGATTATAATCAGAAAGAAATAATAGATATTACTTTAATTTTATAAGATGACAAGTTAACAAAAAAAATAAAAAAATCACCATTTCATGATAAGGTTTTTTTTTATTATAAAAAATAATAATAATAACAAAAGACTGGCTACTTGCTTCAGCAACATGAAAGTAGAGTTGAAAGCGTGGATTACAAGCCATGATTTGTTTTTTTTTTAAAAAAAAAAACAAACAAGTGAAGATTTTTTTAGCTCTTGAACCTTCTCTACCTTCTTCTTCATGAAGTAATTCGAATGTACCATCAAGATAATCAATTAATTTTTTTTCACAAATATTAAGAAACGATAATTAATTTAGTTGAAATGTAAATTTTATATACATTTTTTATATATATATCCTTACTAATTATTAATTATTTAAATTATTACAAAACAAATAAATTACTAAATTATTAATTATATGAATTTATTTTCCACTTATTTTATAGTTTAATTTTACGTGGATTACAAGCCAGATTGTTTTTTTTTTTTTCGTCTGCACAAGTGAAGATTTTTTTAGCTCTTGAACCTTCTCTACCTTCTTCTTCATGAAGTATTCGAATGTACCATCCAGATAATCAATTAATTTGTTTTTCACAAATATTAAGAAACGATAATTAATTTAGTTGAAATGTAAATTTTCTATACATTTTTATATATATATCCTTACAATTATTAATTATTTAAATTATTACAAACAAATAAATTACTAAATTATTAATTATATGAATTTATTTTCCACTTATTTTATAGTTTAATTTTAAGATATATAAATTCAATATAAAATTAATTTGTGGTTGATAATAATGAATAGTAATTAGAGATAAATATTGAAATAAAAAATTAAATATGAGATTTATTTAAAAATTAAAATATTTTAAAAAAATAAAAAAATGAAATAATGAATTATATTTATGTACCAAACAGAATATATAATTTTAGGGACCGAAACTTTTTAAAAAAGGAATTAGATGAATTAATTATAGTAAGCTTGACTGTTAGTGCAAAGGTTGATTCTTATCGTTGTATATTTTATAGATTATCTTTCTCTCACTACATCTTTCTTTTTGTTTCGAAATTACTAAAGAATTCATGTTCATGTATACCAATTTTACCTAACGATTCTTTTAAATGAGACATAAAAATGCTAAGACGGAATGGTTTTGTATATTCTAGGAATCTACTATGAACGATCATAGTGGTATAGCCAACTTTTGCTTATTAAAAAAGTACTATTTGATAGGAAAACATAGTTATGCATATCCTTTCCATTAATTATCATTTCGTACCAAAAAACAAAGAATAAGCTTATAGAAAGGTTGAAGCAATCAAACCTCAATCTTGTCTTTTCCTTTTCCTATTGTTGCTTTGTGATTTTACAATTGCCTTTTATTCTTTTGGGCTATAGGAGATGATTACCACTATAATTAAAACATAAATAAATAAATACTCGTAGTCAAGTTCATAATATCTTGACATATATATTACTTTTTGAAAAGCACAGACACGGGTTTTAGTTAGTTTAAGGTACATGAAAGCCTCTTCACAAAAAAAAAAAAAAAACCAGTGAAAAGCATTGTCCACTGATAAAATATCATGTATTTTCTTAAATTAAAGAAAAACAAGTAAAAGCACATCCACTCAAGTGATAACCAAAAGATCATGTATTTCTCAAATCAAATCAAATCAAAATAAAAAGGAAAGCACATATTTAATGTCACCATCAGCATTGACAGCTCAATAATCAAGAAATTCACTCACCCTTCATCACTGTTAATCAAGCTGTGAGATGTTGAGAAAGAAGAAGAAGAAGAATAATAAAAAGAACTATTGAGATTAGGAGAATGTGCTTGTCACCATTTTGGCCATGACTAAATTATGGTTCCACAAAGAATATGGCAGAGACAAAAGAATAAATCACTGTCCTTAGAAGACACATCCTAAGCTAGGGCCTAGGATGAAATACATGCAAATAAACAAATGGAGGATAAGGCAAGATAAAGATGCCTCTGGAAAACGATAGTACAAATATGATGATCTCCAACTGCAACTAGCATGCTTATGCATGGTTATTTTCTTAAAAAAAAGATTACATCGACTTTTGCCTCACATAACTTTTTAGCTCGTGAGGGGAAAAAAAAAACAGATAGGAAAAAAGAATTAAAAGGAAAGGTGGTTCATTAACTTTATTGATGGAACTTGGAAGCATTATAATTAGAACACACATCAGCAAAGTAGTATCAGTATTGCATCTATCATGGTTGTTGGAGAGACGAGGAAAGATGCTTTGAATTTGCTTCGAGTCCTTTGAAATCTAGCTTGGTTACAACGTTTCATCATTTTGAAAATAATATTTCATCATATATATATGTATATAACTGTGCAAATACTACTATTTATGTGAGTAATTAAAAATTTTCAGTTGGCAATAAGAATTTTGAAATATTTAGAGATCGAATTTTGATTTCTTGGATTAAGATTGATCTACTCTATCATGAAGTTATCAACAACCCATTTGGATTGCACCATGCAAAGATTTGTTATATATATATTTTTAAAAGTAAAATATGATTAATTTGGTATTACTGGCAATATAGATAACTTTATTGAAATAAAAAAAGTAATATATGGATAACTATTGATGTGAAAGGATAAGCCTAATGTTTTTTTTTTGGGGGGGGGGGGGGGTGGGGAGGGAAGGATAAGCGTATTGTTAAGGATAACATTTTGTATAGTTACTCTTTGAAACTAGAACTTGCAAATCATTACTTGTAGAGTTCTCTTTTCTATCATTACTTTTTTTATATGTAAACATTTCAAACCTCAGAGTGGAAAAGTATCATCAAGGGTTTATATACAGTGTGAAATAACACAGTCCAGCATCTTCCTCTAACCTAGCTAGAATTCTAGCCCTTAATCTTTTCGCTTCTACAAGACTGTGATCTCTTTCATTCTTAGTTCTTACTTTAGCAATATTTCTCATTTGACTTCATGGATTGAAAAATAGGGATTAGACCTTAGAACGGTCCCAATAATCTTAACTTAATATGCCATTCTTGCATTTGATTTGTAACTTTAATGGAATATCACAACTTTTTATTTAGAACTCACCAAAAAAGTTGTGATTAGGATCACTGGGGCTATACCACGCCCAATAATCCCTCACATAAAATACATACAATCGGTTTCTTAATCTTTTTAGCCTCAATATGGTGCTAATGTTACTGCTTTATTTTTGTAAACAACATTAATGTGAATATGAAGTGATCAATTTGTGTTAATTTTCAAGATTTTGTAACAACTACTACTGTATACTACTGTTTCTTCACCATTACTTTGATTTATGTATTGGAATTTATGCATTGCAAAAAGGGGATTTATGCAAATTCTATAAAGGGCAATTTTTCCTCTACTTATTAATTCATTAATTCACATAATTTTTAGTCTACAAAGTTCCATTCAGGATTGCTCTGACAATGGATCGAGCTATGTTAGACAGCTCATACACAGATTTATTCATCCCAGTTAATGGTGATGACTTCTTGGATGATTTGAGACTACTTTCACAGCCTTCAGCCTCCATGGCAGAGGCAGCCATGGCACTTTCAGCCAACTTTGCATTTATTTTCAAAGAATTAATTGCTTTTGGAATATCAGATTTCAGAATTACATTATAGTTTTCCCTGCATTCCATCAATGCGTTCTTCAGGATAGAGCTGGACTCTCCAATCTTGTTAATCATCTCCAATGTAGAACTTGCCTTCTCTTTTACTGCATTAATCATGATTAAGCTTAGACCAGCAACATCTGCCTTTCGACTTTGAGGGTCTTTTTTAAGAGTTGAAATGCAAAGGTTATCATTCGGGGTTTGATCACAGGTGATGGAGATCAAGTCCCCTGAACACCATGGCAGAAGCATGGCTAGTATGAAAGTACATTCAAGAAACATGAAAGACATCAAAGTTCTCATCTTGGAAATTAATGGTTTTAATTAACAAGATGAGAAGATGTAAAATTAAGGTACTATGATATGAAGAAGGGTGCTTGATGTTGAGTTTATTATATAGCCAAATGGGATTCCCTCTAACTTTGTGGGCTTTGAAAAGAAAGTCAGCAAGTTTTAAATATACTGTTTGTCCCATTTTTGTGCTTTCTTCTTGTTTTCTTCAGTGTTCAACTGTTCAAATCTTTTGTTCAAAGAAGCAAAATGCAAGAATTTATGGAGATTTAATCAATGTCTTGTCCTATAGTCAACTAACAGCTAAATTACAGTTGAAGCTACAGAAGGCTGGTCAAACATAATCTCGTTCATTCAGGATATTTAATGTTGGTTCTTTTTCTAGTTTTCTTCAAAAACCTTCCCCCATTGATGGTAGGTTGTTGGGGTGCAAGGTTTTTATTGTTCCACGTGAGGAATAGAACTAGATTTCTTCTGCATTTTGCCATTATATTATCGAGTACTTGTAACCAATCTGTTTGGAACAAAACAATCTTTCATTGTAAGAACTTCTTAAATATCTTATTTCTCATTTGATAGGACTTAAGTTCTCATTTCTGCAACCTCAAAGTCTATGCTAGTGCAACAAACGCAAATGTCAAACCAAATAACTTTGAAAATGTTCAAAGGTAAGAAATGTGTCTCTAAGAAACAGAATTTAAATGCATCAATTATCCTTGAGCAAGTGGCACATAGTCAAGCTTTGAGCCGATGAAGTGACTACAAGCTCGGTAGTACTTAACATGAATCAACCTTGATATGCCAAATATAGATATTTCAAATTAACAATGAATACTTACATTCATCTTCATATACTATACATAAAAACATATTTTCATGTGACATTAGAGAGTCACATACAGACTACAATATAATATTCAAGAAAAATTTAGTTTCATATAAGTACTATAGATCTCCTCACACTAATATAGTGATTATAGATTTAGTTACAAGAGAGAGTTCATAAACATTGTTCATACTAGTCACTGGAGACTTGTCATGTTTGAAACTATCTTCACACAATTTAGCCTCCATGGCAGCATCAACCATAACATCTTCAACAAATTTAGGAACTCCTTTACTTAGAGCCTCCATAGTGGCGGACATAGGATTTTGGATTTGGGGGGCAAACAATACTCTCAATAGAATTTGAGTAGAAATTTAAAATGACATTTTTATTTTACGGGGTTTAGCGGGGAAGTGGACGAGGATGAAGATGAAGAATGTGTTGTATTCAATAGGTATACACTTCTGCCCATATCCATTTCATACCGACATATATTTTTATTAATTACTTATAATTAATTATATATATAAGTGTATATATAAATATAGATTTTTTAAAATCATTCTAAATATTTAAATATAAAACATTACATATTTAAATACTTAAAATTACACATTACACATTACACATCAATAATAAAATACATCAAAGGTAAAACTTTAGAAAGTCATCAATCTCGTTTACAATTTTAGCTCTAAATTAACTTCATCTAAATTTTTGTTTTACATATTTTTATTAATGTTTCAGTTGATTAGAGGTATATCGAGATCAAATTGCGAGACAAAAGTTCACAATCTATTTAACAGTTCATCTGTTGAGATTATTACAATAAGAATTATTTGTCCAATAGGATATAACAACCTATGTTTAATGACTAAATTAAGAAATGATAGTAAACCGTCAAAGAAATTATACACATTCAAAATACAAATTGGTTTAGTGTGCAATTTGACGTTGGACTAAAAAGTGATATTGAATAATTGTTCCAACATATCATAATCTCCTAATAAAGTTATGAATGTATCAACACACACATTGCATCATTATAGCAATTCGTTCATATATATAGAGTTTGTTTGTATTTCAAATATAATTGTCTTGCTATAAGCGGTACTAAGTATAATTGAAATTACATACTGTGAGAACATTCATAATACATTCATATTATGAGTTACTTGAGCAACTACTCCTATTATTCCAAAATTGTCTCATCTATAAATGAGACACATATTGCGAGTGTCTAATATTCTTCTCAATTACAGTGTGACAAATATATATGAAATTTTTTTCCAACTGTCACACCTCCAAAAAGGCAGATTGTTGTTATTCTTTATACTTGATTTTGTTTGATTTTTTTTGTTCTTTGAGAAATTGAAGGATCACATATTTGCACATGTTTGGATGATATGTCTTCCATAAGTATATACTAAATATAAGAAAATAAATGATAAAGAAGAACAAGAACAAAAAAAAGTATAAAAATCTTGTTAGTTTGTAATAAATAAGAAATGAATAATGAATATTTGCAAATTAGCAAATTGTATATATAGATAAACATATATGCATACACACACAGATATATATATATATATATATATATATTTATATTTATATAATTTCCATAATTTCACTTGTATATTTTACCAATAAATTCAATTCAGTGTTTGAATTGCACAAAATAACAAATTAGTAAAGATGATGAAATATTAAATTCAAATGGAGTTGAATTTACTGGTAAAATATACAAGTGAAATAATTGAATGTATATATATATATATGTGTGTGTGTGTGTGTGTGTGTGTGTGTGTGCATTTTTCTTTACATATGTAGAGTTTGTTAGTTTGCAAAAATTCATTTTTCTTCAAACCAAAATTATACATTTATTCTTCTTCATTTCTTGTACATAGTTACTTCAAATAAAAACTTATCATTATGATTATTATTCATTTCTTTAAAATAAGGATGATTCAATCTGTAAACTTTAAATTTATTACCATTTGCTATCTACTAATACATTGACAAAATATACAATATGAGAATGGAGAGATTGAGATTGTTAATGTCCAAACGAATGGTCGATGACATTAGATAGTTAATTGAAACCAATGTCTGATTAAACGGTGAACATTTACCTATTTTTCCAAACTTCAACATAGTTTGATAAAAATGGTTTTATGAAAAAAATGAGAAGTAAGAGATTAAAAGCATATTACAAATGTGCAATATGGAATTGCAATCGCACAACTTGTTCCCTTGAATATTTATCTAGAAATTGAAAATATAAAATCACTTTTATAAAAGATTGATTGAATAAAGAATTGTTTGATGACGTCAATTGACTCTTAAGACGCATCATTGTGGAAGTGTTAAATGAGAGCTTCCAATTATGAAATAAATTCAAAGATGAAAAAATAACGTTATAGTTTTGAGAATTTTAATTTAAAAGATATTGTATTTGTACAAAAAACTCAGATGATATGAAAATCAAATGTGTAATGTGAATGTATTTTATGAAGTTGCAATTGTAAAAGTTTTTATAAACATTACGGAGTGAAAATAGTAAATTGTAAACATTATAGTTTTGTAAATTGTAAAATTTCTTTATCCAATAACAAGTGATATTATTGTATTCAATAGTTACTAATTAATTACAACTAAATAGTATGTATATATATATATATATATATATATAATATATAATTTGAGGAATTTAATAACAATTATTTAAATAATAAATAAAGATGGATAAATTTACAAATGCTTTAGGATAAGAAAAAAAATTATGATAAGAATCGAATATTTAAATATTAAATATGATGCCTAATTTCTATTAATTATTTAAAGAATAAATAAAAATGGATTAATCTTAAAGATTTTATGAAAATATTTTTAATTTTCTACACTATTTACTATTCACACATACTGTTTATCACTGTATAACACTATTCATGAAATTTTTGGAAAAATCTTGGGGGCAGCCGCCCCCATTGCTCCCCTGGATCCGTCAGTGCCTCCACTGCTACTTGAACATCTGCTTCTACAAGAGCATCATAAACTATACTATATGTTATTAAAGAATCCATTAATTTTGGACAGGTTTTCATGAGTTTGTTTATTCTTCCAATGGTTGCTGCTGTCGCATTCTTTTGAAGGGCTTCAATTATAATGAGGCTTAGACCTGTAATGTCTGCATTGGAGCTTCTTGCATCAGACTTCAATGTTTTTTTTTTTTTTTGAAAAGCAAGGATTTAATATCATTAATGAGAGGAAAGAAACAACAGTACAATCACTCAGCTACCGACACACAAACCAGCAATATTGTTCCAAAAAGAAAACTCCAAAACAAGGTAGATGCCAACCAAGAAAGCATATCTCGGGCAAGCAAGCACCCCAGTCCCACCACCAAAACACCTTGACTGCAATGCTGAGATACGGACTTTTGGTAGTTTGGGGTGTGTTTGCATGTAGTTTCTATCAAATTTGTTTCTTTGTTTAGCATCACAGGAAAGGATGATCTTTGTTTAGGTATAAAAATTTTCATTTTGCAACTTGTAATTGGGCAGCGTCCAATGCAGGTATGGAATTGTCTCAGATCTTATATACAGGCCATGTGGCTATTGCATACTCCTACAAGAAACAAGATTAGAAATGCGATTTTGTTACTCCTAATCATTTATCTTTTAGGAGATAATAGTTGAATGGTTAAATGTATTACTTGTAAATTCGTAATTAAAAAGACTATATATTTAAAATAACAAATTATGCACCATGATTAACTTCAAATAGCTACTTCCAAATCCTTAATATGAAATCTGAAAAGTCAGTTCGTTGAAATTGAATTTGATGCAACAACAACCAGTGTGCTAAGATAAGCACATCCGCTAAGGGAATTATGGTTCAAATTCTGTCTCATTTTCACCTTTGATATGTCACCATCTGGCATCTGGAATTTGGAACTACTTTCTTTTACTTCAGGATTTTGAATAGAATATTTCTTACCTAACGTATCTTTTTTTTAAAATAATTTTTTTTTTAAAAGAGACTTTTTTACCTAGCATACATATCTTGACAACCAAAGCATCTTAGGTGACAAGAGATTTGTCTGTTAAGAAGTTTTGCTATCTTTTTCTATCCATTTCCTCTTTTCTTCTACTTTCCAGACTTGAGGACACGCAAGTGCTGGTATGCTTCCAGTCATTTTCTGTTCTTACTAGGAGTTGGCTAATGTTTAATTTGCAAAGCTACACTTCTTTCATGTGAACTAAATAAATATATTTGAAAGATAAGATAACCTAAGAAATTTTTTTTGTACTGATTAAACTAATACGTTTAAGACATTTGGGTCTTTATAATTCAAGAAATCATCATAACTCTTCATATTCAATGTTTAATTACATAATCTTACGATTTGCTTTTCAATAGTCAATTTCACAAGAGGAATTTTCGTACCATCAATGTCCCGTGCTAATCTTTCCTACTCCCAAATCTTTCTTGTTGCCACATAATTCAACACTTGTTTCCAGTTCCCTCGTATGATCACATCAAGCAACCTTATTTCAGTATTCTCTTTTCAATACCTCAAAAAAAAAAAAAAGGTATATTCTCTTTTCAACTCTGAGGCTCTTCAACATCATGGCTCATGCAAATCTGATTTTGCTTACAAAAAATGAAAAAAAAAAAATCATCATTCATTCTTGAAGAAGATGACAAAATGAACCATGTTAAAACAAGCTCAAACAACTATCTCGTCACTCTACAAGTGTAACCTTATCCAAATTATCTAGAAATTTATGTTGTTTTGTCATTCTACAACATCATTTAGAAAGGTGAGCAATACCCGAATTTGGACAAAAACATGAATAGAATAGAAATAGTTTAATGGTACAAGGTAGAAAATTGAACCATACCAGATTGCCCATTTTTTAGCCCCTGAAAAGTTGCTTTTGTTGGGGAAGGGGGCAAAAATAGGGAAATAACCTAACAAATGGAATACAATCAAGGACATTTACAAGACTTCAAAACTTCAAAACTGGCCTTATAATCCAAGGTAGACAATCGATCAAAAACAAACAATTTAAAAGGCTTCAATGAAGATTTACAAAGAGAATCACTTGACACGTGTAAAGAAGAGTAGTAAACTCTGAATCTCTATCTACAGGAGGGTAGTTTGTAAGCTTTGTTTGAGCACTGTGAAACAAATAGAATGCCTGTCTAATTAAACCACAGTTTGGAGGAGAGGACTATTCATGCTTGCAACATCACACCCAGAAATAGGGTACTCAGCATTGTCATTCAGATTCTCTGCCATGATCTGCGAAAGATGCTTTTCAGGCTCTGGGGTCTTTCTTAAGATCCTCCATTGTGCCTTTGGCCCTTTGCCTCCAGTTCTGCATGGAAAAATTTTGGGCATCTGAGATGCATGCACAACTGATAATTTCATTCTTCCTGAAGGGCCTTGATATCCGTTGAGAATGTTTTTCATGAACTCTTCATTAACACAGTCTAGGTCTATGGCATCTCTGATGGGCTGTAAACCCCAGTAGAAGACAACATTTGGCTCTACCTCATCAATATCAACATATTCTTTAGGGTTTGGGTCACAAAAGCCCAATAAGTCCTCCAGCTGTGCAACAAAAGTAAACCCGCAGTTGAAGTACAAAGTTACAAGAAAATGAAACAAATGAAAGCAAAAAGGAGGAGAAAAAATAAAAACAATGTAAATCTAAAAAACTAAAACTAAAAAGATTTTTTTAAAAAAAAAAAAAAACAATCAGGATCTACAATTAGCTAGATTTTATGCAAACCATCTTTGTAATCAGACAAAGAATGAATAAGAAGTCCAAGAAATCAATCAACAAGAGGAAGCCTCATTAATTGATTGAAAAAAACAAGTTGTAATCTGTTTTATAAATTCCGGATGCAGATATTTATGCTAAATATGTCCAGGCATACTCCAAGCAGTATAAATAACAAACTGGAAAATGGTAGATCCTGAAAAATGATGATACTGTCAGCTTTACAACCTGTACAGGACACTTAATCAAGAATGAATAGGGGGGCAGCTACCTTTACAAGAAGAGAGCGAAAACGTGACCTCACCCATCCAATCCATAGTCCTAAGCTATCATGGTCAGAAGATGAGAGGCATATTTTGACAAACTGAGCATATTTCTTTGCATGAAGGAAAGGATCAAATAAGCTACTCCAACTAAAATCAGGCCTCAGAATATCCTGCAATAAGATAAGCAATGTCACAAAGGGAAAAATATCATCTGCTTTCAATCTTTTGTCACTTTTATGTCAAAAACATATTAAACAAGTGGTCATTTGTGACAATTAACTTATATCCTTTACATAGTAAGAAAATAGACAAAAAGGAAGTACCAGCTCACACTTAAAATTGTGAATCCAATAGTATACCTGAATAATAGCACATCCACGTGTGAACTCTCCTTTAATTCTGTAAAATGTACTTCGGGTGATGTTACAATGGCAATATTGATTTGGGCTACATGGCAACTGAATAGGCATAAGGAACCGCACACCGGTGGGAAAAATTGGTGGCACCATTTGACCATTAAGACAAACTGGAGTTGGCCAAGGCCAAAATGAGAATGTCTTAAAGAAGATGGACATCAAACCACTCAAGCTAGAATTCGGATGCCTTTGACAAATGAATGCTGCAAGCACAGCTAAATGAACACCTCCAAAATACCCCAGTAACTGCAAATCCCAGTAAGAATGATTAGCTGGATTAATTTAACCTTTTTCCCAATCAAAGGAGATATCGGGCGAAACATGTGAAGGAAACCACAATAAGATGAGGTGAAATGATAGCACAGATGCCTTACATGACCATATACTCCTCGCCTTTTTGCCCACAATTTCACACAACGTAGTAATGATTGGAATAGCTGCAGATCAACTCAAGAAAATCAGTGTCATGTGAAGATAACAAATGAACAAATATTTATGTGATGGCATGACACATTTTCACAAAATTTTGCATAAACACTAAATTCTTCATGTGACTGGGAACCTGAGTACTAATACTTTATACATAACCAAAATTCTGGTGAATATGTAGCAACAGCCCAAAACAAAAAGTGAACTACAACAGCAAATATATCTATTGTTTACCTCTATATCAGGCACAAGCCTAAGAATGCTTTTATTTGCACGAACTCCAGACAAACTTCTCCAGCTGGTCTCATCAATATTTCTCAAAAAGAATGGATTGAATAAATCAACATCCTACAAAACATGAAATTATCTAGTACATCTGGACAGAATATTATGAAAACTCACATGATTCACCAAGGGACTATAACACCATAAAACACCAATGAAATGTGCTCAATGAAGTAAAGAAGTCACTAGAAACTATAAAATTTAATCAGGGGAGTCTCAGATGGTATATAATTTCTTGCAGATTCAGTTTAAAAAATTTGTCTTGTCAGATGTTCTATGAAGAACAATGGTTCAGGAGTCAAGTACCCACCTCAGGAACAGATATCACTTTAAGTTGAGCGAATGGCAGATCAATTGAAACACCATCAAACTTGAATTTCATTAGAGGTACTTTTGCATCCTTGATACAGTGTAATTCCGTCACTTCAGGTCTGCTTGAAAGAATGTTGTACAGACCTATGAAAAAGTCCTCCTATAAACATCACAAAGAAACATTTACAGACTGTTTCATTGTATCAAAAGTTGGAGGAGAAAGGTCCAAAAATAGAAATACTTACAGCCAAAGTGGCAAAATATGGTGCAATGCATACAGTATCCACATCTGACTCTGCATTGTGGACCTGAATTCATTCGGGATGAATCAGCAAAATAAGTATGCAATAACCTCATG
This sequence comes from Apocynum venetum, assembly GCA_019593545.1. Classification (NCBI taxonomy): domain Eukaryota; kingdom Viridiplantae; phylum Streptophyta; class Magnoliopsida; order Gentianales; family Apocynaceae; genus Apocynum; species Apocynum venetum. The sequence goes on from SRSM01000127.1 coordinate 5,645,322, forward strand.
CTCATTTCATTGTATTGGCATTGAAAATGTCAAGTATTATGTTGGCTCCAGCATCAATATATCATGTTTACAACTCAAGTTCATGTCATTTCAAGGATTAACGTGATAAAGATGAAGCATCAAAAGAGGGACCTCAGATTAGGAGGAACTATTCAGCTCCAAATTTGATCAAATCTATTTTCAGACAAATTCAAAGCAAGCCAAAGTGAATTGTTTTTGGAAAACTAAGTTGCAGATAAATTCAATAGTAACCCAAAGTTGATTAATTCTTGGACGACCAGTTAACAATTATAGCTATTCCTTCAATATCAATTATCAGCATGCCATTTAACAGTCACATTGCAAACCCAACAGCCTGAGCTTAACATATTTTATGAAATAAAACTTGCTTCTTAGCAGAACACAGGAACTTCCCTAGGACACAAACAATTGAGACCACAATTTCTACTTTTTCCAATCACAATAGTAATGCTCAAAGTAAAACTCATGAAAACAGCAGCAACCACCAGCAGAATAATGAAAGAAGCCTTACACCAAGACCATAAGATCCAAAGGTCAATATCGTAGCAGAAGCGGCTTTGATGCGAGTATTTGGAAGTTGACATTCATAAGCAACCCCCTTAACCCATTTCATGACAATCTGCAAATTACGAATATCAAGTTACAAAATTCATTATGAAAGCTTATCAAGAAGCAACAATTGCGAGTACACAAATAACTAAAACTAGTTCAACCAGTTCCTAACAGGGTTTCATTATGATTGCATGAAGCAGACCTCATCATTGAGAAAGAAATAACCAGAATATTAGTTGGAAAAATAATTGATGCACACAAAATTAAATTTAAGCATTTTAGCTATAAGCAATAATTAGCTCTTTCCATCTTTAGAATTGAATATGAATAATGCTTGTATATATAATTTGTTTTACACAGACAATAGAAGGGCCAAGGTCAGTGAAGCTCTATAAACAATCTAAAGGCTTTACAGAGAAATAAGAATTGCTTCTCTGACATAATATATGTGGATAGCAGAAACAGAGGAAAATCTGGCAGCACTTCTGTTACATGAACCAAATCTAGCAGAAACCTTGATGTGGAAAAATGTAGGCCACATTAAATTCTAAATCACTTTTTTTTTGTCTGAGACAAGAATTATTGCTCAAATACAATACGTTATGTAGCATCAAATAGAGCATAAACTGGTAGTGAGAATTTTAAACAGAGTCCCACTACGAGAAATCCATCTATACGAGGGACAGGAACTGAATGGCTCTAGATAGTCCTGCTGGACTTGAGAAACACCAAATGCCATCTAAAACTTGGTTAACAAAAGGAGTATAAGACAAAAGTTGGTGCCTGATGATATAAAGGAACAATGAGGCCAGCTCCAAGAAATTGTTAAACACTGGAGATTTTCACAACAATTTACCACTTTTATTTCTTGAAGTAGATTTCCAGTTGCTCCTAGTTTCTAACTGCTCATACAGGATTAATTAAACAATTTGGTAATACTATCTTGCAGGCAGGTGATAATGTCACCTAAAATTGAAAGACTCGATCAGTTTTACCTTAGAATCATGAATAAAGCATTGGCATATATATTTTTCAAGAAAGGAGTATAAAATGCCATCCACCGATACAACCACCACCATCACCAAAAAGCCCCCCCCCCCCCCAAAAAAAAAAAAAAAAAGCGGATGAAAATTCACCTGCTTGAGCTTGACAATAATATTTTTTCTCTTGAATTCCTCCTCTGGAGATGGCACCAGCCGCTCATCAGCCATAAACTACGTAGAAATCGTTCAAAGAACTTTAAAATCATGTTCCTAAAGTTAAACACGCGCAAAAAAAGAAGAAAGAAAAGCCAACAAGATGTGCATGTAAACGGGCATTCTGTACTTACCTGAACCAGAGACCTCGATCTTTGAACATCCTTTTCCATCAAAACGTCCGGGTCCATTTCAAACTCAAGAGGCCCTGCTAAAGCCGGATTAACAGGACCAAATTGAGGGCCAAATGGACCTGAATACGGATATTTCAACCCGAAATGCAGCCAAGAATTGCAAATTGGAGGAGGTATCACACCTCTGAAAGGAATGAACTCGTGATTTGGGAAGAAAAATCCTCGTTCTTGATTGTTAGAACAGTTGATATCAACAACTTCCATACAAAATACTTGATCAGTTCAAGAATCGGATGGAAAAGAAAGTTTTTAGGCCTATCCCAACCCAAAAAGGGTTCAAGAATAGCAATTGACAACACGGAGAATATCCAAAAATATAGAGAGAAAAAATAAGAGGGAGAAAATGGGTTGGCAAAATTGGGAAGTTTCAGAGGTTTCTGTTTCTTGAAACTGAGAATTGTGCGGTTCTTGTTCTGTTTCTTTTCAAATTATGGGGGAGGGAGATATTGGATGAGAGTATAACAGAGTAGGGGGATACATGTGGGACCCTTTTGCTCGAATCCTTCCTTTTTGTTTATGTGCTTGACACGTGGTTTATAGACGTTTTCGCACCTAAGTCAATTGACTCATAAAATTGGATTGGAGTCGGGTTTTTTTTTTCTTTTTTTTTCTCTCTCTGTTTCTAAGAGTTAGATTTTTCGAGTGCAAAATTAAATTAATTTAATTTAAGTCAAACTTAAATTAATCTCAATAAAAGTGAGGATATTATGTGTTACACTATAAGGTTTCTTTATTTTTTTCATGATTAATGAAAACAATTAAATCCAAGCATTCATGATGTTAATTGTATTGCGTTAGATCATGAATATTTTAATTAATTTTTTTAAAAAAAAATTCCATTTTTGATAATTCTTTAACTTAATTGTGATTCATAATTGTTTATTAAAAAACAATAAGCCTTAACTATTAAGTTGATTAATACTTTTTAGTTTAAAATGACACAAACGACATAATATTATCACATTTCTAATTCTATTTTTTTTTTCTAAAAAGAATGATTTATATAATTATGTTTGAAAAGTTCTTGTGCCAAGCTAATCTTCAAGTAACAAAATAGGTTTATTAAACAAATGGAATAACCGTGCACCATATTTGAATGTGACGTAGACGAGTACTAATGTTTGAAGAAAAATGCTCTATTAATAACTAATTTATAATCATTAGAGAATGAAACAATCTTGCCAAACAAATAGATTTAAGTAATCTAACATAATCATATTAATAGAATTAAGATATAAGATGATTGTAGAAGAGTAGATACTAATATCATTTACAAAATAATTACATTATTAAATTAATTGTATTAAACGAAGGAAGGAAGGATGTTTTAATTGTGAGAACAATATAAATTAATTTAGTAATGTGATCGACTTTTAAGATAAGCATAGAGAAGTGCAAATATTAGAATGATTGGAAAGACTTGGCTAATCTAATATTCTACTACCATCCATGATTCTTCATGACTAGTAGGATGCTTTCTTCAAAATCTTGGTAGAACTACAGGTCCAAATACAAACAAGATGTATATATTCAGAGCTACTGGATTCCTTCTAAATTAGGTAGAGTTAATAAATATATATAAATTTATTCTAAATTGGGTAGAGTTAAGATCAAGATAATATATATAGATGGTGTATTTTATCATGGTGGTTAAAAAAAACGTCATGTAGCCGCCATATATGTTTATATATGATGGATTTTCTTGCAGTGAGTTGATGTGAATTTTGATGCAGTTGTTTCAGATGAAGGTTCGATTGCTGCTGTCATTATCAGGGACCATAAAGGCATTATCACCCATGCTTTGGCAGATACTATTGATTCTTCAAATTTGTTTCCTGCTGAAGCTATGGCTCTGACTCATAGTTTGAAGATTGCTGCTGAGTTCTGAATTCAGAATGTTGAATTTGAAGGGGACGACTCTCTTGGTGTTGTGGCTAGCGGTTCGAGTATGAAAAATGGCAGGCAGAACATCCCATTGACCAGGGATAATAATTGAAAACTTAGTTAAATTTTGTTGCTCATAGCTTAAGACAGACAATGGGCAAAAATCATTGCAAAGTTTGGATATATCTTTGTTGCTCTCCTGCCCCCTGCTGCTGTCTGCGTGTGATCACGGGACATGGATTTGAACTCCTGTAATTCTGTTTTGAATTAAATTAAATGAGTGATAATTTACTTAAAATAAATAATAATGATTTGCATGTATCGTGACCTTTGTATAGATTTGTTTTTTTTAAATTCATGGTCTTCACATGTAATTCAACAACAGATCTTCAGAAGTTACAACATTAAAGAAAACTAGTGGACTTGACAAAATAAAGGAAAGCAATTGATAAAAATTGCCACTTGTGGATATGCTTATCTTCACGTTAAGCAATTGACAAACACTCACACACGCAAAAGGAAAAAAAATTATATGACAAACCCTCAAATGCCACTATGTATATATAGAATTTTCTTCCATCTCGTTCATGAAATTGTTATTAAAAGTCACGAGTAATAAGAATTATTTTTATTTTCTTCAAGAAATATATATATTAAGACGAAAGAAATTTCTTACCAAAACCATATCAAGTGCCACTAAATTAGGATTTATTCCATCTCGTTCACAGGATGGTTTTGTCTCGGATGAAAGAAATTTCCAGCCAAAGAGCGAGCATCAAAACAATTTCAATGGGGAGAGTAGTGCCCCCCATAATTCCATGAGCCACAAACAAGCATGTGAAATTCCATTCATGTTTTTTCATAAAGTACAGCCACAGAAGATGAAGAAATAGCAGAGCATGGAAGCTAAAGCTAGAGACTCAAGAACAGTAACAAAAGTCCACAACACATCATCGACTAAGGAGAATTCAAGCCACGGCCGCCGGAAGATTTCTGTGGTGAAGTAGGAGAAGTTAAGTTCCGGCCATCTGAATATGGATATGGATGGCATAGAGAAATCAAACTCCGGCCACCATCGGAAAGCTGACAACCAATAATTACAACGTGCTGGACACATAATATCTTTGCTGGAAGAAAAGGGTAGGCTTTGCTTTCTTTTGTCATGCCATGGCTTCTTCTCTGGTATCCATAGGATGGGAATTTGAAGGTTTAATTAATGGATCCACCACCGTGAAGTTGTTCTTGATTTAGCTCCCCCGGGGGGGGGGGGGGGGTTGGGGGAAAAACGTGGAATGGAGCTTGGACTGGTAGACCAATTATTGGTTAGAGGGGGTATCTTTGAAGTACGAATGATATGGTTGTTATGAAATATGGTAAAGCGAACGCCGTAATATATATCATACATGTGTTTTGAATCGTGACGACTTTACTATCATTTTTATTTTTTAATCCTATTTGAATGTTTCACTTTTTCATTTTTAATGATTGTTTATCTCAATTTAAAATTTCACTATTATATTTTTATAGTAATTTGTTTAAAATTAAATATTTAAGTTCTATTAACTTAATTGTGAATATATAATCCAAAACGAAGAAAGTAACTAACAATGCCTTTTATTTACAAAAAAAAAATAGTTCTTTTAAAAAAAATCTCTTAGAAAGTCTATTAGTTTCATTTCAATTTGTGGACAACAGATCTTCATCAGTTCTTTTAGATATATTTTCTATGTTCTTTCTCTTGGTGTTGTCCCCTTTCACATACTTATTTATTAATACAAAAAAAAATCCATTTCAAATACAAAGTATATTAAATTTTATGTGTCAAACTCAAACACAACAAACATATACAATTTCCTTTGTGGGCTTAAAAGGAAGTTTCATAAATTGTATTAAAGGTTGGCCATTGTAGAACTAAGACTTTATAGTTTTATGTCTTTAACATGGGATTTGGTCTTAAGCCAAAATCCATATCATGGCTCATTCAATTAGGATGGATTTGCACATGTATTTTGTTTTTCCATTAACATCAAAGTTCCAAGGATGCACTCAATCTAGAGTCGTGAACTCTACTCCATTCATAATTTTCTCTCTCGAATTCCAAAGAATCCTTGATTTTGACCTAGGTTGCTCCTTTTTACATCTAAGTAGGTACAATTAGAGAAATGAAGTGGTACCATGAGACTGTCTAAATATTATAAAAATAAAATATATACAACTCTTAACAAGGCTCTTAACTATTCCTCAAAAAAAAAAAAGGCTCTTAGCTTTGTTACCCAATTCAACTCGAGGAAACTTTTCCCCTAACTGATGTGTGTCAGCCCAAGTCTGGTTTGGTTTACCCTATCGGGCTTCACGTTAAACTATGGTCCATGGGCCCAATAGCAAAAGAACTTTACCCAAAAAAAGAAAGCTTTAGACTTTAGTAAATGAATATTCCAGGAGGAGGAGAAAATATCCGAACTCTCTCAACCCTAAATACCCTCACGCGCGTATCACGTGCACATGATCGCAGGGAAAAAGAAAACGGAATATCGCCGCAAACTGAAAACACAAGAGAATCACAACACCTCTCATCGTCATCGTTCGTTTATCTGCCACGTCATATATCCGCGTGAGTTCTTCATTCAACGGTCCAGATCGATCCTCCTGCAGAACGAAGAAGAAGCTCCTCCATTCTCCTTCACTCTTCCTCTCTCCGAAAATTCTCCAATTCAAACTTTTATTTCCATTTGAATTTTTCTGGAAATTTTGTATTTTGTTGAGAAAAATGGCGGTTGTTGAAGAAAATGCTGAAATTATAGAAGTTAGAAGTGAAGAGGAACAAATTGAGGAAATTGAAGAGGAGGAAGTGGACGGTGAGGAAGAAGATGACGGTGAGGACGACGGTGATAGTGAGGATGACGAAGATGACGAAGAGGTTACGGAGGCTCTGCAGAGCTCAAGTGGTGGTCCGGTTGTGCATACAATAGATGATGAGGATGAAGATGAAGATGGAGATGGGGACGAGGACGATGAAGGTGGTGATGACGACGACGACGACGATGACGATGACGATGACGGTGAAGGAAACGAGGACGACGACGACGACGATGAAGAAGAGGAGGAAGGCGAGGAAGAGGAGGTAAACTGTTTTACCTTAAACAGTTTTAAAAATATATATTTTGAATTTAGAAGTGTTTATTTTTCTGATATTTAGATCTGCTGCTTAGCTTGATACGGTTCTTTAGCAAGTTCTTCTAGCTGTCCCTTCTAATTATAGCACCTGATTTAGCTTTTCTGTTCGATGAATTATACTAATCGTTAGCAAAGTTTTTCTTAGTCTACTGTGCTGATTGGTGATGAAGTTCTTAGATCTGGTGGATTTATGAGAATTTAGTAAATTTCCGGTAATTGTTGATATTTCTGTCAATCTGTTATTCAGAGCTTGCTATGGCATGTCTCTGTTTCCTCGGACAGTTGGACTCTGTTTTTGGTACTTTTTCATGTTTTATCTATATTAGTCAATGATTACGTAGAATTCTTTCTTTTCGCTATGAGTTTAATGGGTCTCTTTCTCAGTTTTAATCCTTTTTTTTAATAAAGTTGTATTCTGTAAACATTGTAAAATTAGCTCATTAGTAAACAAAATATTTTAGCTTATTGCAGAATTTTGTGAAACTTTATCCTTTTGCCGCAGATCCCCCCCTTCTTTCATATATGCTGAAATGGTTGACTTCTTTATAGAAGGAAATTTGTCTCTCTTTCCCGAGTAAAGAATGAAAAATAAGATTTTTTTTTTTTTTTGCAGCTTCTTCCAACCGTGGATATTGATCTATAAACCATGTCTTATATATCTTCATATATGAATACCTAAAAGCACTCAAGAGACCAAATAGATCTAGGTGGTTAACTTTTTCTGCGAATAGTATGACGTCCGTAACTAGTTTTTCCTATTTTCCCCCCTAAACTAGTATGTTTAATGTTTGGTGTTTTATTTGTTTCTAACTGTTTCTTCTGGTTTCCTGTGCATTCTACTTCTTTTCTTCTTGCTGTTTGCCCATGTCCTTTGCAAAAATGCTTCTTGCTCCTGCATCTATTCGTTGTTGATTAGCAAGAATGTGGTCAGGGTATTGCTAATGTTTGTTATATTTCCTTAATATAATCCAAACTGTTGGAGTGTTCAACTACTTTTCCAACTTGGTCCCGTCATGTTGTACACTTTTTTTTGAGGTGATGTTGTACTGTTGGTAGAAATATTGATTTGTACCCCTAGTATTTCCTAATATTCATTTGTTGTTTAGTTAAAGAGACAATTGACGGGGCAAATATCTAAACAAGGATATCTCATTTTTCGCCCAATGGTCATAAAAATACTAGTGATCGGATCTGTATGCTAGAGTACACAGTTGTTGAAATTTCAACTACCTGTGGTTTAGCATATATCCCTGAAATGGTTTTGGCTTCTTCATCTGCTTAGCAATAGATACTTCGCCATGTGCATATACATGTTTCTAGCAATTCTTGACAAATCCTAACCGTATTGAAGTCTAATCATCTACCTATTTCCGTTTAACTGGTTTTGCTTATTGAGCTTAGTTGAGTGAATTTTCTGCACATATCTTCTTTTGATGTAGGAGGACCTAGGCACAGAATACCTTGTTAGACCAGTCGGTCGTCCTGAAGATGAAGAAGATGCCAGTGATTTTGAGCCAGAGGAAAATGGTGAAGGAGATGATTTTGATGAAGAGGATGAGGACGACGACAATGATGATGGTACTGGTGGCAAGGTTGAGGCCCCTCCAAAGAGGAAGAGAGGTAAAGATGATTCAGATGATGATGGTGGAGAGGATGATGAGAGACCATCCAAACGATAGGGTTGGGCCCGGTCGTGATTTGATGGTTGCTCTGACCATTAAGGCATAGGTAGTCCATCTATACCTGTGTAGAAAGAAGGATAGGATGCTTTTGTACAAGGCACCATTGCTTCGTGTATTATCATGCGGTAGCTTCTTAGGAACAATTTGAATTTGACAACTGCATAGCCGTATGGATTTCTAGAAGTGCTAAAAACAGTTTTATTTGTTTTTTGGCTATTGAAACTTCAGGTTAGGTATATTTTACCTGTATCTTGATAAACTACAGTATTTAGTATCAGTAATGTGCTGGCATTAGATACCTGACATGTGCTATTGCTTCTCCATTTGCACTCTGCTGTTATTTACATCTGGCAATTAATTGATTGGTTGCGATGAGATCAATTTTCTGTTAGGTATTGGTGTTCCCTGGTGGGTTAGAGAAGTTTGAATTCTTGTTAATTGGGGGGGGGGGGGGAATGAAAATGGAAAAAGATATTAAGCAGTAGGACAACAGATACTAAAGATTTTGGGGCTTTTGATGGGTAGGTTCCTGGGGTTTTGTTGATGCAATGCGAGATCAGAGACACCAGCATGGCCCTTGGAATAAGTTTTATAGTTGGTGCAGCTGTCTGGGGTGAAAGGCAAATTTTGAAAATATTCAACCCTAAGATCTTCTTGCTTCGAAATTAGATTATTAAGAATCTTAAACGAAATGGTACTTCGATAAATGATGTCGGTCCCCTTTGAGGTGGCAATGTTTCTTCAAGAAAATTATTGCATATGATGGTCTTCCACTGTTTTGGGAGATTTATGATTAACAAAGTAGTAGTGTACGACAATTGAGCTAGATAATTGATATGTTTGCACTTCATCACTTGACTTGTCAATGTCAAGTGAGAATCTCCATGCTCAAAGTAATCACGAACGTAGTTTCATTTTTACCTTATCACTTGAGTTGTCAATATTAAGTTAAGAGATTGCAATTTCGTTTTTATCTCTCAATCACTTAGAATTGTTAATGTCAAAGTGTAAGGTTATTTGTTCGAGTTATTCTAAATGTAGCTTTGTTTTTTTCTTTTATCATTTGAATTGTCAATATCAATTGAAAAATTACGTATTCAAATCGCTTTAAACGTAACTTTGTTTTTATCTTTCATTATTTAAATTGTCAATATTAACCATAAAATTATACATTCAAATCATTTTACACTTAATTTCATTCTTATTGTAATCGAATATATATCATTAATTTTGATAATATTTTTTTTTTACGGGATTCTTTGTTAGATTATTCGAGTTTGTCCGAATACAAGCATTATAAATAAAATTTTAAAAATGTACTGCGTTCAATAAACTATTATTTGATAAAATGGAGCGAATAATTATGGAGCTGGGATGCTTGGGAGCTTCTATCTTTAATGCAAAGGCCAAATTTAGTACTAGAGCGCTTGAATTAGAGAAGTTAAAAAAGGGTTCCAATTTTCATGTGGCAATGGACCCTGTCTATTAATTTATAAGATTACTGTAACAGTTCCTTTGGTTGTCACGTCGTTCAAATACTGTATTGTTGGATTTTTACTAGTTAATGCATGGACTATTTAAGTAGCTATCATCATCAGATTGTAAAGGTAAAAAAAAAAGCCATGTAAGATTGATGCAATCACACGAATGCAACTACTCACTCTAACTAGCTATCATTAAAACTCCAAACTGTAAAGGTCAAAAAGCCGTGTTGAATTGATACAATCACACAAATGCAATTGTTGTACCCCCATTCTCCCTATGGTTTAGACCATGAAGATCATGAGCAGCCCTCTGGTTACATGGTAGGCAGGTGGTGTTCATTTTTTTTTTCTTACTATACTAAAACTGACTCTAAAACTAGAATATTTGTTGGGTATGCGTGCATGCATGCATGTTCCCCATTTTGGTACTGATGCTGACTAATGAATGATGATTCTTATAGTGTTGATTCATATGGCAGATGGCATTCCTAGGCATACGTCTATATGATGGTGATGGAGAACTGACCTGCAGAGTGGTATACAACGAAGTGAAGGCCTCATACTATGGTTTCAAGGCCTTGCCTCTTGTCAACATTATCATGGTCACTTGATCTTAGCAGATATATGCAATTGGATTGAGCCATTAATTGTTTGAAGAAGATTAGAACCTCGGTCCAAGAAAAATATTTTTAGGCTCTTGAAGGATACATTGGTTAATGAGACAATGATTCACCAAAAAAAAGAGGAGGAAATGTTAAATGAGAAAAATAGAATGTCAAAAAAGTTGCAAGGAAGATGACACATTAGGACTTGTAAACTATTGAGATATATTCTTCTTTTCTATTTGCACTTGTTCATGGACTCCATTTTCAAACCAAGTGGCTTCGTAGGAGCCCATGTGACCATATGTATAGGCCTGGCCCATCATCAATTTGAACTCTCCCCTTGTGCCGTCGCACAAGGTTGCCCTTGCAATCAGAATGTAAATTTAAATCAGTTCTAAAAATCAGAGGGAAAGGCTAAAGGATCATCTAGATTGATTTACTTTCATTCCTTAGATTATAGGTAGAGCTTGTTGAGAAACTATCTAGCTAAATTACCGCGATTTTCATTATAAGGGGCATATTTAATACTTTTACATTGAATAAATTTTATCGAATGACATGCAATGAATGAAATGTCAATTCACATTAGATTAATGTCGAATAAGTTAATGATAAATTTTAAAAGTCATATTCAATGGATAACGTTGACAAATAATTGCACATATAACATTTGTTAATTTGTGAATTTTTTCAAAAGTAAAATATATTTATTCCAATATGTTGAATCAGCATCTTAAATGGCATTATTATTGATATTATTATGAATGAGTTAGCATGATATGATATTAAGACATATGGATAATAAAAATTTAATGATACCATTAATTTTGGTAATAGTAATATTTTTTTTTTATATTGTCATACTTTAAGAGCATATTCAATTGTCAAGTTACATCATATCATTATCAATTGAGTAAACGGTTAAATAAAAATATAATAGTTAATACGATACTTTCAACCTTCAATGTCAATTAATTAGAACTAGTAATATGTTCAAATAACACACTTATTTTTCTATCAATTTCTTTTCATTTTTTTGTCAAAATTTTCGTGTTTGTCTCATTTTTTTGTTAAGTTAGATTATAATATAAATAATCTGTCGAGAATCTTTATAATACTATGAATAAAAATTATTATCACATATCATGATAGGCTTTCAATATTTTATACATTTAAATGAAAAAATTAATTATAATATCAACTTTAGTTATGAGATTACTTTTAATAGATCTTGATATTACAATTGAAGATGCTTTAATTGTTCAAAACTTCTCTCATGGATAAGAACGATTTAATTTACTAAACTATTATGTTGGCAGTCAAATAATGTTCCTATAATATTGAAGAACAGTGTAGAATTAAAATACGAAATGATGACAGCTTACTTACACTTACACGAGGCGTTTAATCATCGAAGTTTGGAATGGGGGTGGGGGGTCCCATATTCCCATATCCCATTGGGATTAGTGGCTTACAGGTCAAGTAATTGTCGGTAGGCAACAATTTACAAAGGTGATTGTTGGTTTTGATGAATACGGTGGCTGCTGTTTCATTCATTTTACTGATTTCTTAAACAAAAATTACCATTTAACAATTGTGTAGGTAATAATAATAATCATAATAATAATTTATGTAATACCAATGGGAGTTGGTGAGAGCAACTCTCCACCTTAGATGAGTAATTGAGTTAAAGGAGCAGTCATTTCATGCTAAATAATTAACTCTTGCAGGAGATATTAAATATTGTTGTATTTTACTTGGGCAAATTAAGGAATCATATTAGTATTAAACATGATTAGATCCCAGGTTTTTATTACTTTCGATTAAACTAATGACGGTCTCGCGTGCAAGATTATTATTTTAGTTACCATTGACTAATTTTTCCAAAAAAAAAGAAAAAGAAAAGAAAAGAAAAAAAGTTATCATTGACTAATGACTAATTTTGATTATTTTTTGAGCGATTCCCCAAAGCTTCATTACTAGTATTGTTCTAATCACAAACCCTATGCATATATTAATTTGCATTCAAAATCCTTTGGCAGTCAATCCATAGTGAAGGTTTTCCCTCGTTTCTTTGCGAACCCCAGCTTGGCACAGCCTCCCTCAACTTCAACCATAGCTTTGTATGTCAATACTCGTAGTCGAGCATCCACCATAGAGATATATAGAGTGAGGAAAAATGAAAATCCTTTCGTCTATAATTGATCATTTACATTTTTATTTTAAATTTCTGAAATTTTATATACATATTTTAAATTTTGTGTATTTTTTCATTTGAAATTTAATTAATAACAGGATAATATAGTAATCTTAACTATTAAAATATAGATATCATCTAACTATTAACAGGATAATATAGTAATATTTTTAATAAGATAAAAGAATCTTTCTAATTATCATATTAATCGATTGAAAATTATGACCTTATATGCAATTGCAGTCTCTCTCAATTTCAATCGTAATTTTATATATTTCAAAAATTAAATTATAGAATGAGAATAATAGGTAAGTGATATAACAATATCCCTCATCTATTATGAAGTAATGTGGATTAAAATCTGTCCTTCCTCTCTCCACTCCCCCGTATGCATATCCAACGTAGACCATAGAGCAATGAGAGTTGAGAGATGATGATAACTTTCTTTTTCTTTGAGATTATCTATAATTCTATTTTTTAGATTTTTGAAATTTAATAGTATACATTTTTTAAAATAAGTATATTTTGTTATTTAAAATGTTGTTAATAACTTCCGATAAATTATAAAATTTAACTTAATAACTAAATGGATAATGTAATAAAATTTTTAATATTATAAATTGGAGTCATTGTCCATTTATACAACTCCACAACCCCAACTTAGGAAATGGGAAGGCGATCATGCCAACTTGGTTACGTTGGTACAGATCAACCACGGAAACTTCCAATCTTAGGGCCTTTCATTCATGACCGACAAATATTTTTCCACTCCTATTTTATTTTGAAATTCTTTGTAATACTCGTATGTAATACAGTATAGTAATAGGTCCCAAGTCACTCAATTTAAATGGGTAGATTGTGGTTAAAGGGAATTTAAATTTTATTTCAGGTTTTGAAAATATTAAATACTAAAATATTTATATGAATAATTTAATGAGTAGGATTTTTAACAATGAATTTTAGATCTATTAAATCTCTAATTTAAAAATTGTCCAGATAGATTTTTTCTTCTTCAAATTTCACTATTGAAACTGGATATCATTTCATTATTTTTATTATTATAATATTAATGAGAGTTTCATTATTTCAAAAATTTGTAATTATTAGAATTTTACTTTTTTTTTCACAAATTTAAGACTTTGTGTTTTTATTAAAATTCTAAATAAGTAATTTTTAAATTTTGAAATTTGAAAATTCATATTTTTTAATGCTTCTAAAAAAATATATACTCATTTTATCTCTCACATATCATATTATTTTAAATGAAATTAACTTTTAGTAAGCGTTTAAAGATAGACACATTAGAGTTTTTAATCTTAAAATTTAACTGTTTTATACCTTAATATCATGATTAAAATTGCGATAATTATTTGAAAGTCTCTATCATCGATCTTACTATTTTAGAATTATAACAATTACATTAACTAATTAGTGTAGTAGTCAATTATTTTTCTCTTATCATCTATCAATTCAATTTAACAGGTTAGATTAGATTAGAACTTGGTAAGCCATTTTTTTAAAAAAAAATTATTGACTTCATTAATCTTTTAGCCATTAAAACTTTCTAATTTTTCTGAACTTATATTCTCAGTAAGAGGAGGTTTAGTATATATGTGAAAAAGGTATTGTACTTCAAAATTTTCGATCTCTCAACTTGTTAAAATTAATTATATTTTATTATAAGTTTACTTGATTGTTTATTCTTATTTTTGCTTTCCTGCTGCTTCAGAACACCACAACAATAGATACGTATAGAGAGAGAAATTCATGAAAATTTCAGTGGGAAAAAAAATCTAGGAATTCTATAAATTTGTTTCCATTAGATCTTGACTTCTGTTTTCATTTTTAGCAATTTTATAATTTATATTGTATATACGCCTACTACTACCCTATATGTATATGTTTGGACTATCAGATTGAGATTGTTATTGCCGAACGGGTAAAATGGCGGTGATCTATGGACCATTAACACCTGGACAGGTAAGTAGAGATTACTCATTTTTGCTTCATTTGAGTTGGTTTCTTTGAGGGTTTGTTGTAATATTGGATCCTGCATTAGTTTGAAATTTTTTTTTAAAAGAAATTTGTTTTATACTATTTCAGTTAGAAAATGTTGAAGTGCATTAGTTGTATGTTTCTTTTTTGATCTCGTGTTTTTGTTATTGTAATTGGTGGGTTTTCAGTTCAGAGTAGAATTGTGGGTAGTGATGATGCTATATACTCGAAAGTCTTCGACTTTCTTGAGTTTTTTGTTTGATATGCTGCTTGTGGCTTATGAGGCAGTGACCGTATAATGTTAATGATTCTTTACTAGTTGTGTATTTTTCTTTGGGGAAAATGGACTGCAGGTCTCGTTTTTTCTCGGCATTGTACCAGTATTTGCAGCTTGGCTATACTCTGAGTACCTGGAATTCAAGAAAAATTCAGCAGCCAAAGCGTAAGTCTGAAAGATCCATAATCCGGTATAGTTTTATGCAATTTCGCTGCTAATTGATGAGAAAGAAATATAACCATTTTGAGTACTTGGTTGTTTCTTTTGTTTGATACAAGTTGCTAATAAACCTTTTTCTTGACATCGATACGTATCTCCTGTTTTTATTGTTTATCTTTTCTGGTTCCTTAATTAGTTTCTTTTATTGTTTTTAAGAATCATCTCCTGAGTTAGTAATGAAAATATGAATTACTTGGATAGTGATGATTGCTTTAGTTACTAAGGCAGCATGTGTTTCTAGGGGACTAAATCGTTAATGCTATGAATTGCTTAGAGGTGTTTTTAGCTTAAATTAGCACCTTCATGTGTTTTACCTGTTTTTGAATGTATGGTGATCTCTCTCTTAAGTTTCATGTATCAGTGGCAGGCGTTCTGATATTAATTTGGTTGAGCTGGGAAATGAATCAGTTAAGGAAGATGATAGAACTGTCTTACTGGAAGGGGGTGTTTCGCAGTTGGCATCTCCTCGAGTTCGGAATTCATCTATCACTTCTCAAATCATAAGGTTTTTGATGATGGATGAGCAGTTCTTGCTTGAGAACCGATTGACATTGAGAGCAATGTAAGTGTGTGTTTGTTCAAGAATTTAAACTTCAAAGTTTTGAAGGAACATGGATGAGAATGCTGATTTCTACGCCACCTTTGTCCAGATCAGAGTTTGGAGCCCTTTTGTTCTATTTTTACATATGCGACCGCACAAATTTTTTTAGTCAATCAAAGAAGGTATCTATAGATACTTTTTGGTTATTTAAAGGAAATTTCATGTATGATATCCATTAGAGGATGATAATAAAATCTCACTTAAGACATATATTTGCTTTACTGCTGTTGCTGTTGATCCTCTGTTTTATCAAACGTCGTCAACTTTATTCTCTCATCTACTTTATGAGCTAAAGTTTATATTTTTACCAAATTAGGAAAAAAGATGTTTTTTTTAATGATCTGTGATTTTTGCAGTCATCTGACCTTGATTGCTATTTTTTTTGGCCAGAGCTACAATCGGGACCTTTTCTTGTTCCTGTACTTCCTTCTAATCATAGTATCAGCAATTACTTCTTTCAAGATACATCAGGATAAGTCACCATTCTCAGGAAAATCCATAATGTACTTAAACAGGCATCAAACTGAGGAATGGAAAGGATGGATGCAGGTAAGTCAAGTTACATCACTATTACTCTTCCCTTCTTCACTACCATTCTCTTCTTGGTTGGTAATTGTTGCATCAATTCTCAAGGCATGCCAATTAACTGAATCTATTATTTTTTCCTTGTTGCTTGTGTTTTGGTTTTCACCCTTTGAATTAACCAGCAAGTTTGCTTTTATAGTCAGTTGGTCCAGAACTTTCATTAGCAACCTGAATTTTCTGTATGAGATCTGATGGTTCTGTTTGAGAGGCTATGGTGTTATATGAGGCTTAAAAATTCTCTAAGCTTTCTGAGTTACAGTTTCTGTTATGGTCTAATGGTTTACTTAATCTTATAGTTTCTGCAGCTTTAGAGGTTTACTTTATTATTTGAAACTTATTGTCCTATAATTGTATGGAATGCTTAATATGGGTTTTCTATCAAAATCTATTTGGCTTTCAAAATTTAATAGTTTTCCTCTTGCAATCATTAGAAAGTGATTCAGTATTTTATTTTCAAAATCAGTGGTGGTTTGATTTGCTGTCCAACTGGAGATAGTACATGAATAAACTAGAGGCAGAGAATTTTTTTAATTGTTGTATCTCGAGTTTCTGTCACTACATTTAATATAATGATAAGAAGTTTTTGGAAATCTTTGTGGACCTTATAGGTAGCAGAAAACTGCAGGTATTCAGGGGTACTTTGAAAGAATGTCCTATTACTGTGTCTTGTACAATTTTCTTTAGATCTTCCTGTGTCAATTTTGTGCATCCTTTTTTTTTCCATTGTTTGTTTTTCTATTCCTATCCGCCCTATGTTTTGCCTGCACTTGTCCATATATCACCTCTCACCATGCTTTTTAATCTTATATACAGGTTTTATTTCTCATGTACCATTACTTTGCTGCAGCAGAAATTTATAATGCCATACGTATGTTTATTGCTGCATATGTGTGGATGACTGGATTTGGGAACTTCTCATATTATTATATTCGTAAGGATTTTAGTGTTGCAAGATTTGCTCAGGTACTATCTTCCTGTGGTATCAAGATGATCTTAGATCTCTCAACTAAAATCCTCTCCTGACAGACTTACTTTCTGTCTTTTAGATGATGTGGCGGCTGAATTTCTTGGTGTTCTTCTGTTGCATTGTTCTTAACAACAATTACATGCTATACTACATCTGCCCTATGCATACACTCTTCACTCTCATGGTTTACGGGGCCCTTGGTATACTTAACAAATATAATGAGAAAGGAACCGTCATTGCTTCAAAAATTGTGGCTTGCTTTTTGGTTGTTATTCTGATGTGGGAAGTACCTGGAGTGTTTGAGTTGGTTTGGAGCCCATTCACTTTCCTTCTTGGTTGGTGTTTCTATCACTGATATTACTTTGGCTATCCGTGATGAACTTTTTGAAATTAAATCTGTGAACATGTTGCAGGATATAGAGATCCAGATCCTTCAAAACCAAAACAGACTCTTCTGCATGAGTGGCATTTCCGCTCTGGTCTGGATCGATACATATGGATTATTGGGATGATATATGCATATTACCATCCTACGGTAAGCTTAGTGCTGGCATAGGCCCTTTACTTTTCACTCCAAATACTGGATCATCCCCCTCTTGCTGTAAGTCTCTGGTAATTTTCAGTGTAAATACTGGCCAGTGATAATTTTATCAAATGGTAACCTTTGTTACTGTAGGTGGAAAGGTGGATGGAAAAACTGGAGGAAACTGAAGTAAAACGTAGGATATCAGTCAAAACGGCTGTGCTGACAGTTTCCTTAGTGGTACTGGATCCATTTTCAAAGCATATTCCAGGGTTGGACATCTAGCACATCTTTTAATCTATTCAATTACTGCCTAATGCAAATCTTGTTGCAATTGTTAGGTGGGATATCTGTGGTATGAGTATATATACAAGCTCCCAAAGATCACATACAACAAATATCATCCTTATACATCATGGATTCCGATAACGTATGCCTTCCTTGCACAGTTTTCTGCCATCTCTCGTATGAAAATTCTTGCTGATTAATAACCTGATATTAGATTCTTGTTTTTGGCCATTTGTCTGCCAGTGTCTACATATGTGTGCGTAATGTCACTCAATATTTCCGCAGCTATACGTTGACATTATTTGCGTAAGTGGCCTTATCAACTGAATTTACTGTTTTTTTTTTGGGGGGGGGGGGGCTATAAAAAAATTCAATGTCAGAATGGAGCATTCACCCTTTCATATGGAAATTTGGGAATAGATGCTAGGGACTGTCTCTGAAGTTGTTTCTTGCAATAAACTTACTGGCATTATTTGTTTCTCTTTTGATAAATAGATGGCTTGGAAAAATCACATTGGAAACTTATATCTCTCAGATCCATATTTGGCTGAGGTAAGCTAAATCCTAAATGACCTGTGCCTCCGTAAATTGTTGTTTACAAATTTTTGTTGTGATTCCATATTTGTCAACTAATGTAAGGTGGTTATATTATCTGAGGCGATTATAGTTCTCTGGCAATAATTAGTATGTAGATGAGAGGCTCCACGAATAATGTATCTTAAGATTTGGTTGCCTGCTTATGTATCTGGTGTGCCAAATGGTAGTTGTTTCTTTCTTTGATACCCTCTTAATCTCCCTACTCTCTAGCAGTAGTGATACTGTGTTGCAAGGACACCATAGGCATAGGCTATGGCTAATACCTCGTACAACTTTATGGTCTATGCTTGCAGATCTGGTGTGCCAGATGGTCAACCAAAGTTGCTGCTTTCTCTGATTCCAGACTACCCTTTATTAAACTTTATGCTCACCACTTCCATTTATGTTGCAGTGAGCATTCTTTTTCTTCTTCTTATTTAACCAAACTTTGACCATGAAGGGTTATTTTTGGTAGGTGGGTTGGGAAGCAGGAAGGAGAATAGGTCAACCAACAAACTAACTCTCTTCTATAATGCAGGTTTCTTACAGGCTGTTTGAATTGACAAATATACTAAAATCTGTGTTTGTGCCCACCAAAGATGATAAGCGCCTGGGACACAATATAGTTGCAGCAATTGTGATTGCAAGTTGCTTATACGTATTGTCGTTTGTACTATTGAGGGTTCCTCAGATGATGGTAAGTGTTTGCATCAGTGTTGGATTTTCTTCATCTAAATGGCTGTAAAATGCTGTGACTGATAATTGCAATTGTTTCACTGGAACATATGTTCTCGCGTGATACATGGACTCAAAGCAGAAATCTTATGCAAAATTCTTGGAACTTTTCATAGGTTTTAAATTTATGTTCATATTAAAATTAACAGGTATGATAGCCCAAGACATTGTACCAAGCTTGTCTGCTACGATTCGGTTTCCTCCTGCAGAAAAAGCTGGTCATTTTCATCCAAGAGCAAGTTCAGGACAAGAGAGAGTTGTCGGATGAGTTTGCTTGAGGCTATGCCTTCCACATATAGAGCTGTAGAGATACAATATTCATTATTTCTGTAATTTTGTTAAAGTTGGTCAATTCATATTTATTACTTTCCTTTAATATGTGTCTGCTTCGATCAATTATAAAAAATAATAATAAAAAAAGTGTCGCTTCAATCTGGAAGAAATGCTACCATCACTGACCGGGCAAACTTCACTTGTTTTTGACTTGATTTCTTGGTGCAATTGCCTGGTTTGCTATTTCAGTGGTAATTGCTACAATCAGGTAATTTGATACCAAGTACCAAGTAGGGCTCATAATACAGCAAAGACAAACAAATTCATATGACCAAAAATTCATTTTTCTAATGCCGGTGACTGATTCTCTTCATTTCTTCAAGTTTTGTTTGCAGCATTGCATTTCTTAGTCTTGACAACCAAAGGTCAGCTTGGTGAGAACGTAAGTTAAGGTCAAATGACTCTTTACCACCTGCAGAATTGATTCCTAATATCTTTTGGTATTTTTTCATTCAAGCTTCAAGCTCCCTGTAAATAATGCTGTCAATTTCTCTTTTCAATGAATGATAATGCAATCGGAGAATCAATCAAATTCCTGTAGATTTCTCGCCCACACGCAAGAGGTCTACTTGATACTTGATCTTGAAATGCTATCTCTCATCGCACCGCATATGTCAACTGCTTGTATTTATTAGCTATTTCTTGCACTCATTTTATTACATTGATATTGACATAGTATTATAATCTTTTTCGTTATTCTTTCATCGTAATTTCCTAACACTACAGATGTAAATGTCTCGTCTTTATATACCAACATGATCAACTATTCGGGAGAAAAAAGAAGAATTTTAAACGTATGAATAATCTTAAAAATTGCCTCAAACCAGATATAAATTCAAGACAGTACCCTCGTATAAATAAACTTATAAGATTGCCTGAAAAAGACAGAGAAATTCAAAACGATGACTGAATAGATAGACAACTAATAAGAAATCATTACATTATATAGATAGGGATAATCCTTAAATCTTAATCCAAGGGCAATGCTTGATTGAGATGAGACTTGGCTATCCTACCATCAGCCCCTTTTGGATAAAATCCGCCCGGCACATTTTCCTTTCCACTGCCATACACAATTCTTAGTATTTCTTCTGGCGTTCGTTCATATGAGAGTGAGTATTCATCCCCAACAAGTACATTCCCACTGATTCTTCCCTCAGCACCTTCAAATGGTTTCACTACAAGCCCTTCATCTTTCAACCCTGCATCCCCAAGTTTGTTCCTTAATTTTGATATCTTGTTGGTGAATTCTACCACTGTTAACCCATATGGTTTCACCTTTAAAAGTGCACGCTCGTAAAGTAGTGTCCTCAAGACTGCATCTTGCCCTGATTCCACACCTAGAAGCCCTGCAACAAGCTGAAAAATTTTGGACAGAAAATTTGTTGCATTTCAGTTAATTAAGGAATAAAGAATTAATAGTCCAGAAGCTAGCTAGCTAATTAGACTTAGAACAATGGTGGGTAGTGGACAACATACTCTTTTGGCAATAGGAGTCTGGAGTTTTGAATTTGCTCCCACATACCCAGTGAGTCCAACGTAAGGAATAACATAGGATGCAATGAGGTAGTTGATGTCATTCGCATAAGGATCAAAAGGTGGCACCAGGGGATGTCCGAATGCGTTATTCATCACTGCTGCAAAGGATTCCACACTTATATTCAGTAATGGCCTTGGGAATCCTGGCACTGTCTTCTTTATTGCTCTGTTCCAAGAAAAAAAACACAATGCAGAGATTATCTGTGAGTGGTTGAAACTTGAAAGAGACAAAGCACAAGGAAAATGTATATTAAATAATTACTCACCTGATATGCCCAATTTCTTGAAATGAAAATTGGGTTATAATATCTCTTATAAGAGGACTCAATTTAGCTCTCTTAGCACCAATAGGTGATGGACCGCCGGAGGCAAGCTGAGGAGCTATGCTGTCCAAGCCACGGCCAAGAGCACCCCACAAGAAGAATTCAGTTTCCAAATACTCTAAATTTAGAGGAAACTCTAAAAGATCGACATCAGACTTGGGAATTCTTCCACCAATGAGATTATCAGAGAAGAGCCGATCAATATCAGCCTGAGACTCAACAACAGAGTATGAACAAGGGAGGTTTTGGAAGATCAAGAAGAAGATCAACGAAAATACAGTAGCCATACCCATACTGGAAGGGAAGATAGAGGTGGTCAATACAATAACCATTGTCAAGGTGATAAATTTCAGCTTTATCAAACACGTATGATTTGTGGATTATCCTTGCAGCTCCCCAGCATGTGTGCATATATATATATATATATATATATATATATGGAGAGAGAAACTTGACATGACACGTCTTTGAGTAAGCCAAGGTGGCAGAGGCATGAAAGTGAAACCATTCTTTTGTCAAGGATTCAAATATCTTTTGAAATAATAAGTCTTCCTACTTGGTTCAAAAACTATAATTAGATGGCTATTCTATTTGATTCTAAGACTTAAAAATATTGGCTTCGACACTCATTTCTATATAATAAAAATAAAAATATTTATTTATTTGTTCGTATAATTTATTTGTAATTGGATAAAATTACATAATGACTTGTTAAAAAGGAAAAAAAAAAGTTTAACCATTTTAGACAATACAATTTCATGTTGAAGTAGTTGAGAGTTGAAAGTTACCATGTGATGTGACGTGAACTAGAAGTAGCAAACAAAAACTAATACTCAATTAATTGGTCATGTCCATGAACAACAAGTCCAACTTGCTTACTCTATCGGTCCTCCTTGTGAACAACTCAGCCAAGAGGTAGCGCTTTCACGTTTTTTTTTCCTTTGTTTTTTATTCCTTAACATTTGAAATCTTTTGAAAATTCAACAATTTTTTTTTAAACATTAAACTTATCAACTAAAAGTTTCAATATATCGGTCGAATGGTAGGCTAATTTAATACTCCCTTCGGAATTGGAATACTAGTATTTGACTTTGTATAAAAAATTAAAAGATTCATTCACTTTATTATTAATTTGGCTAGTAATAAATTTACAATATAATGTACATATTTAAATTAAAAATATTATTTATAAAAATTTAAATAAAAAATATATTTATTTTTTGAAATATATACATTTCGAAATGAAAATATAAACTCAATTAAGAGGGTGCCGGTATGAAAAGACAACAAAGATAATATAGTTTTTCAACATTTTTTAGTTATAAGAATTAATTTCGTGTTGTTTTTAAGTGGAATTATCAGAGGTTTTCATGGATGAAATATCAAATTAGGCACAATATGGAGCTCACATTTTATTTTATTCGAGCCGTATCCAACTCAGGCTTAATTAAGCCCAATTTATAAAGCCTGATTGAAATCCCTCCTCAGTTGATAGTTGATACAGCCATACAGGTGATGGAAAGTGGGGCGAGACCCATGGAGTTAAACCGAACTGTAACCTTTTTCGGCCATGATTTTTGGGCTTGGAGAAACAGATGATGGTTGCGACTTGCGCGGAGGAATTGGACTAGTTCTTGAATTTTTGATTCAGATTGGGCTTGAATAAGAATTCTTTGATTCTTTGTGCCCATTCCCTGCATAAGAATTCTTGAATATCGGATGGCCCAGTTGATCATTGTGAATGATGCAAATTGCTGCAGATTGAAGATGAAAGATGTTGCGGGAGAATAATGGGGACAGACAATTCAAGCAAGCTTCTTTCTGTTAGCACAAAATCTTCATGCGAGAATCCTAAAACTTGCTGGTGCAAAAGAGTAAATTTTTTAGATACTCTGTCTTCCTCGATTGCATTAATTCTAATGGGTTGTCATATGAGTTTCTGAATCTTTCAGGTAGTTTCTCTGTTCATAGTATCCATCTGGGAACCTCTAAAAATTCAATCTTTAAGTGAGTTACCAGTTTCTGAACTTGATATCTTCGTTGCCATTATATACCATTTTATTGCTTCCAGCACTTCTTAGTGGTATTTGAGCTACATTCATAGTAATTTTACTAAAATCCGTAAAATCATAAGTTCAGGTTATTTACAAGATGTATTTGAAGGAGGGATGTTTATTACTGTTGAAAGTCCATAAGCCCTCAATCCCTTTTGTTCTGAGTACTGGTTCAATACTTGGTTCTAGTGAACAGAATGATAAAAATAGTAAATCCCAAATAATTCTGCAAGAATCTGATGTCTTGAAGAGATTGAAGAATGAATCTGATATTTCGTTAGCTTTAGAGTACTTCAGATCAATTTCCAATTCAAAATCCTTCAAGCACACCCCTTTGACTTACAAAATGATGATTGAAAAGCTCGGGCGCCAGCAGGACATGGATGGTGTTCAATATCTCTTGCAGCAAATGAAGTTGGAAGGTATCAATTGTTCTGAGGATATATTTATCACTGTTATAAATTCTTATAGGCAAGCTGGAGCTACTGAGCAAGCACTGAAAACTTTTTATAGGATACAAGACATTGGTTGTAAACCAACAGTTAGGATATATAATCATTTGTTGGATGCATTGCTTAGTGAAAATTGGTATCATACCATTAATCCTATCTATAGTAATATGAAGAAAGATGGTCTGGAACCGAATATTTATACATATAATATTCTTTTGAAAGCACTGTGTAAAAATGACAGGATGGATGGAGCTCATAAGTTGCTTGTCGAAATGTCAAACAAGGGTTGTTCCCCAGATGAGGTGAGCTATACAACAATTGTGTCATCTTTGTGTAAAAATAGCAGGGTGACAGAAGCAAGAGAATTGGCATTAGGTTTTACCCTTAGTGTTCCTGTTTACAATGCCTTGATAAGTGGATTATGTAGGGAAGGCGACTTGAAGGAGGCAGTTGATTTGTTGGAACTGATGGTGGATAAGGGCCTTAGTCCTAATGTTGTCACATATACAACAGTTGTAAATTCCCTGTCTGATTTTGGTTACTTTGATCTCTCTCTTGCAGTTTTGGCTAAAATGTTCCTAAGAGGCTGTTATCCTAATATTCAAACTTTTACTTGCTTGATAAGGGGACTTGCTTTGAAAGGGAGATTTCACGAAGTTCAAGATGTGTGGGACCGTATGATCAGGGAGGGAATTCTGCCTAATAATGTTACATACAACACACTAATTAGTAGTTTGTGCTTGGCTGGGGATATGCACTCAGCTATATCTGTTTTTAATCGAATGGAAATAACTGGCTGCCTTCCAAATGTGATAACCTTTAGTACACTCATTGATGGCTTTGCCAAATGTGGAGATCTGATTGGTGCATCTGAGATGTGGAACAAGATGATACTTTCTGGTTGCCATCCAAATGTTGTGACATATACATCCATGGTAGATGTCCTTGCAAGGAATTTCTTGTTTGGCAAAGCTTATGGTCTTGTTGAAAAAATGATGATGGAAAACTGTCCTCCAAATACTGTTACTTTCAATACCTTTATCAAACATCTCTGCTCCAGTGGTAGAATAGATTGGGCAATGCAATTGTTTGATCAGATGGAGAAATTTGGATCCATGCCTAATCTAACCACGTATAATGAGCTTTTGGATGGTCTTCTCAAATCTAAAAACATTATCATGGTATTTAAACTTGTTATGGAAATGCAGGAAAAGGGAATTGAGTTTGGTTTAGTGACATACAACACTTTAGCAAATGGCCTCTGTTCTGTTAGTATGGTTGATGAGGCATTGATCTTTATTGGAAAGATGCTGGTCAGAGGAATAAAGCCTGATAGCTTCACATTCAACATAATGATCAATGCCTACAGCAAGTATGGTAAAGTTGAATCAGCTATTCAGCTTCTAGATGCAATGACTGTAGCAGGCCAGCGCCCTGATTTAATTGCATACACCAGTCTTATTTATGGCATCTGTGAATCAAGTGCTCTAGAAGTAGCAGTTATCTATCTCTATAGGATGTTAGATGAAGGAATTCCTCCCAATATTTCCGTATGGAATGTTTTAGTTCGATGTTTGTTCAGCAAGATAAGTTACAAGGTGCCGGTAGACTATTTTAATGCTTTATTGGATGGTAGCGTATAGGGAAGAGTTAGATTTCAGCTGGAGTCAAGAGATGCTTGCTGAATTTGGTGCTGGACATCAGATTCTTTCATTGGCAGAAGATGTGAATATTGAAGATTTGAGCAACACGTCTCTTTGCAGGGCATCAGCTCTTGCAGCTAACTGGAAGGCATATTGAAGTAAGAGTGCAACAAATGCTCAGCTCTCCCATGCCCCCATCTCTTTTTCTTTACCCAGTATCATGATTTCAGTCACTTCTTTTTTACTCTTTGGTTTTCTTGTGCTTTCATGTTACTTACGATATTTCAATTTTCAATTATGAACTACTTTTGCAGATATCTGGGAAATTTTTGAGGAGCAGGTCTTTGAAAAGCTGCCTGCCATGGTTGGTCCTCTAGAAGTTAGGGGCATGGCAAGACATGATTTCTATCTCATTAATGTAATGATAGGATTGGCTGAACAGAAAACTAAGCCGCTCAATTTAAAGAGTAATGGCTTCATACTCACATCTGTCTTTTTATACCCTGGTATAGGAAATGAAACATAACAAGCTTCTCCCAAGCTAATGAACTCATTGCTTTTGCAGGTCACTAGTTTCGGGATTGCTAGAGGTCTTACAGAGGAACATGGTTATACATTTGTCAATTCCCAATGAACCAGCAAAGAAAGATAACTGTATTACGGTTGTCCTCCATTTCATGTTGTTTAGATGAAAAAGCACTTGGATGCTTTTAATGATTAAGTTTTCAAGACGCTTGTGTTTTGGTTGCAATAACATTTTTGCATCAAGTTCTTTAACTTGAGAAATAATTCAGCATCATTATCAAGTCTTTACAAGTTAAAAAGGGGTCTTCTGGAAGCACACTTTCGTGGAAGTATTTTCATCCAGAACATCCTGCCACAGTTGTTTCTTAACTACGGGTTAAAGGGCTCTAGTAGTTAGTTTCATATATTCAAGCAGCTCTTCTGGCATCTGTGCAGAGGTGCCATTTGCTTTCTTCCCCAAGGACAATTTGATTTAATGTGAAAAATGAGAGTAAATCCATGATATGTTTAGAAGACAAGAACCCCTGCAGTCTCTTTCTTAGAGACAACTGACCAGATTAACATGCTTTCATGCTTACTGCCAATTTTAAGCAGCAGTCTTCCTACGATCACAGTTCATCCCATTGTAGAGACTGCTTAAGAAAATTGCAGCATATGTCCTTCCACTATAGACCATATGGTGAATTGGTGATGATACCAATCACAACATACCCATAGAAAAAAGTGCGGAGCAGAGTTTCCTACTGAATTTCCAAACAGCAATACTCCGGATGGCTTGGATGTGAATGAACTGTTGTCTTGTAGTGTTTTATATTTGGACATGATATGATATTACATAAAATTCATCCAACTTTTCCCAGTCCCAGAACGTAAAACATAAAAAATGAGAAACTGTCTACCTATACCTAGCCTAGTAAGTTATATAGTTCAAGCCATACTGCAGCACAAAGACTACCTTAGTTTAGTATGCTAGAGCAGAACTTTCTCAGCTTTTTGTTTCCTTCTCCTTGCGCCCATTGTATTGGCCGGCTGATTCTGTTTAGTTTCTTTGTCATCTATGTCTTCATCAATGTAGAAAATACCTTCCGTGTCATTGCAAATTTCACTTCCCTCGTCCCAATCCTCATCATCATGGTCATTGTCATACTCTGTATCCTCTTCCTCATCATCATCGTCCATGCCAGCACGCAATGAGTGAAACTCAGGAGGAGGGGGGCAATCCTCCATTTCTGCTTTGTCCTTCTTCATCACAAGATGCCGGATGACTCTTTCATCTTTGTCAAGCATGCTCTTGAAATCATTGATCCATTTGGCTTCAATCTCAAAGTTCATTAAGATATAATGAGCCTTCTTAGCCTTTTGTATCTTGTATGCCAGTCTTCTCATGCCCCAATCACTAAATCTCCAAATCCTGCCTTTCTTCTCCTTTAGAAATTCTGTACATGTGTTTATAGATAACAAATGTAATTTCCTATTAACTGTGCTTTCCAAAATAATAATTCAAAAGGTACATAAAAGGAAAAGAAGGATAAAAATGTTCAATGATAAACTAGTGTGTTTTTTTTATTATTTTATATATATAGAGTAGAAGATAAAGAAGTCGTAGGTGAAAACAGAAACTTGGTTGCCCACATTAGAAAAACTGTTTTGTTTTAGCATCATAATATTCAAAATAGATCCTAGTTGCTTCAGCATAAAATCCTGTAGATCACAATAGAAGAAAAGCATTTGGAGTAGACTAAGTACATAACTTAATTAGAAATAGAAATGCTTGAAAGGATTTGAATGAAGAGGTAAAATCACCTTGAACCTTCTTGTTGACATTCTCAACCTCATCTCTGCGGTCTTCATGAATTAGAAAAACGACTTCATAGTGCCGCACTGTGCAGAGAATAAAAACTGTAAATCATGGAAAAGAACTACCAAAGTTGCAGACAACATCTGCATTAGTGAATGAATCAAATCCAAAAACAATTTCTCATCTACAACTTGTTTCATTTGGTATCATAGAAGGACTTTTCACTGATTACTTTTCCTTCAAGACCAGTTTTTTGATATGGTATCATAGAAGGACTTTTCACTGATGACTTTTCCTTCAAGACCAGTTTTCTGGACATATCAAAACTAAGTATATGTCCTCTTATTCTTCTCTGAAGGTCTGTCTAATATATCCTTCGCCAACAAACCCACCCACTCCCCACCCCCCCCCCCCCCCAAAAAAAAAAAAAAAACAAAAGCTTTCCTCAGGAGTTTATGAAGTTCATTATTGTATTTCATTTTTTTTCCCACATTTTTCTGCACTAATTCCATAACAGCTAGTCCTAGTTAGGATGTTGGACAAAAATAGAAGGATGCTTACTCCGTTCCACATCCAAATCACTCTCTAGATCAAGCATCAATGCCTCAAAAAGTTCCCCTGCAAATCAAGAAACATTTTCAGTAATCCACGACTTTGCATTACACAAAACCAGAAGACAGTACATCCTCTCTTCTGAGGGAAATACACAATTCAGCACAAGTTTACATACTCTCTTCACCATCAGCAAACTCAGGTAGAAGTCTGCCATCCTCCTCAACTTTCTTCTGCAAAAACAAGTAATGATCCTTTAATCAAACGCGTTAACAAAAAAAAAAAAAAATTGGCATCTCCAAAATCCTTTCTTCCCCAGATACATTGCACATGCCCACCTGTAACCCACAAATTAAAAGGCAAACCCTATAAGCAATTTCATATAATTACACTCAAGTCTCTAAACTTCCCATACCAAATTCTTGTTAAAAGAAAGCTATAAACAAATGCTTCAGAATGTGAAAAATGTTAAACTGCAGTTTCTCCGCCTATATAAGCTCTAAAAAATTATACTTTTTTCACATGTTTTTTGTATCTTCAAAATTAAGCTTCTTTGTTGTAGCATCAGTTTTCTCAGGGCAAACGGACCTCTTTAAGTAGAACAGCTTCTGGAAATGGACCCGTGGCTTCATCTGGTCTGGGAATAAAGCTATGCGAATCTGCTTTCTTCTTGCCTGAGTCCTTCTTAGCTTCAACTGTGGGTAAGGGCCTCCGCCTCAGTGAAGAGAAGGGCAACAAAGAAGAGGTCCCATTTCCTGAAACCAACCAAGAATTCCGATTTTGAGTTAACCCAACATTACTGGAAGAGCTCATCAATTTTATGCCGCCGGCGGGAGTGGGCAACAGCAGAGAATCCATTTTCTCCGACCAAATTTGTTCTTCCACAGCAGAAAAAGATTTAAGAAGGGGAGAAGGGGACTTGGAAGGAAATCTTGTGGATAGCTCAGCCAGTCAGCCGTGACTATTTGGTAATTTCGAAAAAGTTGGAGGGTTCAGTGTTTAATATACCTCTTCCTGTTATCAATAGCCTGTTCTGTTCTGTAATTTTTATTTATTTATTTGGAAATACTACACATTTGTAGAAAGCTATTCTATTATAATTGAAACTTATATTTTGAATTTTAGACATTAAAGTTTGGAAACATTAATCTAATCAATTGAATTATATTTTATAATTGATAATTAAAATATAAATACACTGAAAATTATATTTATGTAATGCTTTGGATCTGATAAAAGCATTATAGATACTAAATATTAAAGATTTGGATGTAAAACTTCACTAAGCAAGTCACAAAAGAAAAAACTCAAGTAAAGTAGAAGATATATAGTTATACTATTACAAATGTGATATTTTATCATTGATCACTAATATTATATTTATTTATTTATTTTCATATTTTCTCTCATGTCTTTTATATTTCTAAGACAAATTCTTTATATTTATTTTTCTCAAAACAAATATTCTTTGTCTTTTTCTTATTTTCAAGACATAATAATTAAAAACATTTTAAAAAAAAAAAAATTTATTGATATATATAAAAGTTAGTTCATTACTTATATTTTTTAGACGGAATAAATAAAAGCTAAAACTAATTTTATTGGTACAAATGGTACATTTATGATGGTGATAATTCCTTTTGAGGGTTATTGCATCTTGAAGACCACAATCCACAAAGAGGGAAGGGAAGAGCTAATCACCACGTTGATGCAACCAAAAACTCAATTCCTCGAGCTCGGCATGAAAGTTCAGGTCGTGGGCATACCAAAAACTCAATTCCAAACGGTGGGAATAAGATTTTGTGATACCTCTTGCCACGTAGGATACCATTTCAAGCTTCCTATAAGGTGCATTGGGATTTTAAGATTTGCACAATTTGAATTTGGATAAATTTCACTAAACCTTCTAATCATTTCTTAAAAAAATATATTGCCTCATTCATCTTGAAATTGATTGAAGTAATATGTCTTCTTGATCTACTCAATTTTATCTAATTAGTATAATTAGGATCAAACCCAAAAAATCCAAATTTTCGGCCAACAAAAAACCCATTGCAGGCCAAAACGAGCAACAGGTTTGAAATTGGCAAAACATTTTCGGCCAAGCTGTGGGATGATTGTATGGGATGAGTAGAGGTGTGTTTTATTTGGCTTGATTTTGCTTTAGTTAAGTTGAAAGATGCGACTTAAATTGCATCGCTACTGCCGCGACATATTTTGAAATTTTATTTTTGTATTTGTTTGTTTTTTGGCTTGAAATATATTGGACATTGTTCGCACGTGTGTGGCTTGAACCTTCACTCTCGCTTTACGAATTCATGAAAATAAAAAATTAAAATTAAAATTTTAAAATAATAATTACTAATGGTTGATGGTTTCGATCAATTTCAACAAAGTTATGATTTTGAAAAGTTACGATCATAGATTTAATAAGGTTTCGATTTTGATTTTGAAAAAAAAAATCAAAATTTCAGGCTATTTTTTAATTAAAAGAATGCAAGTTTGTTATTAAAATTGATTAATTTTTGTATTAAAAAATTAAACTATGTATAGATGAACCAAATCTCTTATGTTCTCTTCAATAAATTATTTATTGACTTTCGACATCAATGATAATAGAAGTTACCTTAGTGTCAAATATGTAATCATTAATCATTACTTTTTTTTGTTTACATAAGTAACTGCAAAATATAACTCATAAATTTGAATTTATATATCATACATAAAATTATATTACAAATACAAATCAAATATATATTTTTCCTAACATTATTAATTATTCATGAAAAATTATATTTTATCACAAATAGAATCATAATATGTATGTAAGTATTCTTAATTCTTGTAAACTTTTTATTTTAATCCAATGATAAAACAGTTGCAATTAGATTTATTATAAGTATTTCATCCATTTTTTCTATAAAAATAATAAAAAGTAACATAAGTAATGCATAACGAACAATAGTTATTTAAAATTTACAAAAAAAGTTTTGTAAAACATTTCAAAAGTTTAAAATTTGAAAAGACAAAAATTAATTTAATTTATTTTACATAATTATGGTAAAATGGTGACAAGATTAATTGATAAAAAAAAAATAATAAAATAATATTTAAGATTTTTTTAAAATTTTGAACTATCAATTCAACTATTCATGAACATTTGATTTCAATTTATGAATCTGTCTTCTCACAATTTTATTAAAATAAAAAATTTAAACTGAAATTGAAAACCATTGATTTATAAATTTTCACGAATCACAAATCTAAAAATTGTTGACTACGATTCGATTCGGATCTGATTTGCTGGTTCAGGTTGAGCATTATGAGGCTTAGTGTGTGGAAAATTTGAATGTGGTGGGCTGCATCAAATCGGCCTAAAAAAGCTTGAATTTGGTCGGAATATAATGTTGGTGGCGCGACTATTTTTGGTAGATTTAGGTGGTTTCTGGTGGAAATTTTAGGAATGGTTAACATGGTTGGATTCATCTCCTTGAGAGCGTCGCTTTGAATTTCAAAACATCAAACAGAGAATCACATGCACAGGAAATCCACTTGTTTCCCAACTAGAATTATATAATTGCTTTTCCAAGTATATCCTTGCAAGCGTGGGGCAAAGTTACAAATGGTAAGCATATTGCATGCCTATGCATGATTCTTTCCCTATAATAAAAGATATATTGCCAAACTTTTCCGGCAATCTGTATGAAACTTGAGTTCAGAACAAGGCTATACATAATGCATATGCCCAAATGTTAGTTTTCGCCAAAATGTACAATTAGCTGTTAAGGTCAGATCTCACTGGTCCGAAAGTGCCCACAGCTTGTGAGCCACCTATATGCTCATATATCTCATATATGTCTCACATTCACAATTGACTGAGACTAACACTAAATGGTTTTGCTACTTTTTTCCCTTTTTCTTCCTCTTGGCATTGCTATTGCTACTGCTGCTGCTGCCACCGCCGCCCTTGGACGTGCTTCCAGTCCCTTCAGGCTGGCTTTCAGATGGACTTCCAGAAAAGTTCTTAAACACACCAGCTTGAACTGCATTCTGTAACCACTCAAAAAATTCTTCTTCTGTCATGTTCTCCTCCATATTAGGTGTAGGCATCCCACCTCCTCTTTGCCCGGAGCTCGCTCCCCGTCCATTGGTATGCTTTGAAGTTACACTTGTATTAACATGGAAGCTTGGCTTATGAGTATTGACAGGGCATCTCATTCCCTACAATAAATGAAGAACAAAGAGATCCACTAGTGATAAAGGCAACTTCTTTTGCCAAGGAAGCCATAAAGAACTCATAATTTAGTTCCCACAAAGTCGCACATAAAACTAAGATTATAGTGACAACAATAAATCTAACAGACACTCGCGCATACACAAAAAAATAAAAACCAATAATTTTGAGTTTCAAATCCATGCTTCCAGTATAAAAGAGAACATGCAGCAAAGGTAATTAAACACCAATACCAAATTCATTTTATGTGACATTTCTTTCCTTGCATCCTGAATCAATGGGAAAAAAATAAATAAAAAATTAACAGACAGACTTTTAAAGAGAAATTTGTTCAAGTCTGAAAGAGGATGAATTTACACCATCTTGGAACAAGGTGCTCCTCATTTTTTAAAAAGGGAAGTTTCACTCCAAATGTTACATGGTAAATGATAGAACTTATGAGAACAATTATACTTCAACTAGGGAGAACTAATTTAAGAGATGTAGATTTTACACTGCATTAGTACTATAATTAAGAGAGATTCTCACCTGACAAATATACCATTCAGTTGCATTGTATATCTTGCTATCTGCACAAACATATGCAGCAGGAGGATCCATCTGCACATTTTTGGTGGAAACAATATATGCGCACAGAGTATGAGAAGAGAAATTGAAAATAGAATAATATTATGGTGTCATTGATAAGGGTGCAAGTCCATTGCCAAACTCCCTATATTTTTACTAGACATATATAGGGCTATCAACTGCAGAACCTTTACTAGTTGCATACCTTTTGCAGTATTCCAAACAACAATGGATGTGAAGACTGTTCAACCCACCCATCTCCATCTTTAGCATGATGAAAATCTCTGCATTCCTTTAGAAAGGAAGTGGAAATATGAATATTAGATTAGAAAAAAAACATCTCTCCAAAGAATCTGAACCATGTTACTAAAGCCATCATTCCCTGAATACTTGACTTCCTATGTATAAAAGGGAACCCCAGACAATGAGGATCTGCTAATGCAACAAGCAATGTGAAGGCACTTTGCATTATCTGCCAACAGAGAGGCATTTTCTAGCCTTCATTTTCTGATAGATTTAGTGTGTGAACAACACCCTCACCAATGATCCAAGACTTGCCGTGAAATTCCATATGCATGCAAGAACCTTAAACATTCATAATCAAAGGAAAGGAAGAAACCTGGCACCATCTTGCTCTAGATTTTAATTTTTTAGTGGATGCCCATAGATGAAAGCTTCCACACTTCCTGCAGGCAATTCGCCTAGATTCTCCTAGGTGATCCTCAACATCATCTTCCCCACGTCCAAACCCAGAGGTAAACAATCCACGCCTTCTACTCTGTATTTGCAATACAAGAAGTTAGAAGAATAGTGGGAATAAAGAATGTGCACAATGAAGATGAACTGTGCAGTGAGTGTTTAATGCAGCGGAACTAAAAGATGGCAGATCTTCAAACATGCACGTAGATAGTGATTGCCATCTGTTTAGTATCAAATTTTGTTTTAGGAAACATCCTTAAATGACTAGTGTAAGGCACCTCCTAGCAAATTCATTGAGACTGACAAGTTTTATTTGATAACCAGGAATCTCACTGAGGGTGGAACTTATACTTGCCACAGTCCCACCATTGGAAAAGTTATATAAGTCCTGGGCTACCACACCTGGACAGCTAGCTTTTCAGGTTGTGACACAACCCATAAGGTACCTCAGTAACTTTGCCACTTCCCTCAATATTAAATTTATTTCAGAAAACAACCTCAAATGATTAGCATAAAGTACCCCCAACAAGTACACTGAGACTACAAGTTTTCTTGGATGGCTAGGAATCTCACTGAAGCAGGCACATCCCAACCATAGCTACAAAACCTGGGGTAACTAGTTGCAACAGTTACAACTTCTGAAAGACTATCAAACTAACGGAATTTTGTTTGTTGAGCACATGAAAATGCCAAGTTCTCACAAGCTAGTCACTCTGAATTGAACTAGGACTGCTAAGAACATGTTGACCTTGCTGTGCATTCTGCTTAACACTGAAACTTAGCTTAGCGAAGCAGCTGAAATAGATTGATATACTCAATAAATATTAGAGATATCCTGCTGATTAATTTGCTCATAAACATGTGGTGGCTTGGGAAAATTGTGTGGGAAAACATGTGGATCGAACCTTAATTAAAAAAGCTATTTTTGGAAAAATAAAATAAATGAAACAGTCCTATGCCATAAAAGGTCAAGAAAACCAAACAAACCACATTAAATATGAGACTATTCTAATAGCAACTTGACCCCATTACTATCCTATTTTGATGATTTCATAATTAAGCAAATTCTAGAGTATCATACAAAAAGAGCATCTTCTTGTACACAGAAAAGACCAAAATACAACAGAATCAGAATTCTATAAAATAGAAATTCTGGTGCAGTATGATATATTCCCTATATTTAACAGAACCTCTATAAGTTTTTGGCAAGCGATTATTTGTCTAAATCAGACACATATCACTGATGCAATTTTTCTCCCCCGAGAGAGTATAAGTTAAATAAATTCAATTTAAAAGGTGCATGTATAAAGCATCTGAAATAGAGGTGCTCATTTTAATGCATTGATTAACTCAGATTCCCAAAGTTAGAAGTTGCTTCAATAGTCAGCGGACAGTTGAGGAAACGTTTTACCTGATTAAATGCAACTTGACTGTTTTCTTTTTTTTTCTGTGTGTGGGGGGAGAGAGAGAGAGAGAGAGAAAGGTAAAGCTTCAAAATTACAAAATAGACACATACCCCATAAAGAATAAGAGGCATCATCTTCGATGAAATAACTCAAAAACCATGAGGTACAAATGTTTTTACCTTTTGAGAAGTTTCTTGAAACTGGCGGAAATAATTTAGCAATTCTTCCCTTCTCAATTCATCATCATATGATTTTCTTTTATAAGAGTCTAGTAGAACCTATGCACATAAATAATTTCCAACAGTAAGGCAGGATGGAGAAAATTATTCAAGAATGGGATGGAACATTTTAAAAAAGGAAAAGGAACAGATCTACCTCATACGCATTTT
The DNA here is from genome assembly GCA_019593545.1 of Apocynum venetum. Classification (NCBI taxonomy): domain Eukaryota; kingdom Viridiplantae; phylum Streptophyta; class Magnoliopsida; order Gentianales; family Apocynaceae; genus Apocynum; species Apocynum venetum. The sequence goes on from SRSM01000127.1 coordinate 5,681,591, forward strand.
GCAGTTTCTTAAAAGCATCTGCTGCCATTTCATTGCCCATATTTTTATCAGGATGGACAAGCATTGCCTGGTAAACCATTAAATTCTCAAAATTAATCAATTTTCTTTTTTTTTATGGCAGATATACTATCAAGAGACCAAAAGATAAAGTCAGGAAAAAAATTCCAAGAAATTCATTAAATTTTTGCCTAAGATTGAATAACAATGACAAAGGTGAACATTCGTAGTGCACTTCTCTTGCAAACAGGATATATCAAATAAATGCTACATAACAGCTACCTTTTTCTTGTATTCCCGTTTAAGGACAGAAGGGTCTACATTTTCAAAGCGAGAGAAACCCAATGCTGCATAGTTATCTCTACAGTTTAACAATCTACCAATCTCACTTTCTGGTGTAGTCTCAGGACCAGATCCACTAGTTGAAGGAACTCCTTGGTCATGTTCAGTTGGCACACCAGCAGAACCATGCATTGGCTCACTAGAAAAAAAGCCTGATTGACCTTGAACTCCATCTCTTTGTTCTGCCGAACCATTGCTCCTTCGCTCATTTATTTTGTCACTCAGGAGAATTAACAGAACTTCACTTGAAACAAATGATAAGTTCAAAGCTAAAGTTAAGCCAAGCCACCCCACATACACCCATGCACAGTACACAGAGTACAGAGTTGCAATAAATAGTGCACAACGCTCATGACCCAATATAAAAGCTGATCCTGCATTTGGAAGATATTGTCAATCACTGTGCCAAACAAATCTTCAACAGAAATAAGATGCCAAATATTCTCAGGGAAATAATGAATGATCACCTCCGGAAAAAATGATGAGCATTGTAGTCCAAAAGCTTCCATAGAGCCACAAAAGAACAACTCCAGAAATGCCCATCAATATAACAGCAGCGGTGAACCCAATAAAGAGTCCAACTACAACAGTCACCGTCTGAAATAACAGTAAGCAAACTCACAAATTAATACCAACCAGTAACAGTTTTTCAAGGATGAGCTAGCCATGGACAATTTAGTTACATAACTTGTTTATACAAAAAAATATTAAAGGGTAAATAGCTCTAATACAAGTCACGTTTTCACCAGAAAAGTTCATAAATTAGTCTTATTATACCACATTTGAAGTCCCATTTTCACATACTGATGCGGAGCATGGAGACGTTATTAATGGAAATTCGAGTTCAAATGCAAATAAAAAGAAATTTGATCCTTTGAGCTATGATGGAGGTCCAATTACAAGAGATAGAGCTAAACAGATGAAAAATGCACTCAATGGACTTATTTTGTGTTATTTGGAACAATCTACTCAAGAGGAAAATTGCATGAGCCGCCCAAGACTTGTAAATTTAATTAAATTTGATACAAATGAGAAGAAAGTCCAATTACAAGTCCACCAAACTTAAGAATTTCATCTAGCCTATAAGGATTTTAGAATTTATTTATTTTCTATAATAATTTGAAAATCTTAGCAGATTTGATATCTATTAGATTTATTGTTTTATTTTTTCTCCTTTTTGAATAAGAAAATCTGAATAGATTTGATATTTTAGTAGATTTGATTTCCTTTTTAAATAAGTAAAGTTCCTAATCAAACAAGGATTTGAACTCTTTCTTCTATATATGTAATTGAAACAATTCAAATGATTATGATTGAATACAATTTTGAGTTTTTTTTAAAGTTCTTGTGAGAGCTTTGCTTTGAAATTCTTTAAGAATTTCGCCACTGGTTCTTAGTTGTTTGATAACTAAAGATTTTTAATTTATGATCCTTGCTAATAGTATCAAGAGTTTGTTACGGATCTTGTTTAATGAATAAGCAAGGATCATATCAATTTGGTATCAGAGCCTAAGTTATGGGAAATAAGTTATTCTATAACCTTCTTATCCTTTTGTTCAGTTTGGAAAAAAAAATTTAAGAGATTTGACTTTAAGTTTCAGAAAAAAGATTAAAGATTCGTTCTTGTTATTTGAGTCCAAGTTTGTGGGAAAAAAAAAAAAGAGATTTTGTTTTCGAATTTCAAAGAAAAAGGTTACAGATTCATTCTTTTCACTAAAGATCCATTCTTTTTATTTGAATTTTGGTTAGCAAAGACTAAGAACCTATTCTTAGTGATTAGTAAAGGCTTAACTCAAATAAGAACTTAAAAAAGAGGCTCTTGTGTGGTCAAATTTGGTAAGATCAATAGAGGAATTTAAAAACAGTCAAGTGAAACACATGAGGGAGAGTTAATTTAGGATTTGTCTTTTCTAACATCTTTATTGCAGGTTTTACATCATGGAATCAAAAGATAAACTTACCTTAGAGGCGATACAAGGAATGATGCAAAAGATGTCATAACAAGAAGATCTTGCTAGTAACAACCAAAAATTGAAAGAAAGATTGGGAAGAATTGAGCAAGACATTTCAAGTCGTGCTCAATTTGGAGGAACAAAACGAAATCTCATTGATAAATTTGAAGATGAATTTGATGCAGATTCTACACGTTTCAACCAAGAAAAATCTAAAGATGGAAACTTGAGGTCAATTAAGATGACGATCCATCTTTCCAAGAAAAAAGCAATCCAGAAGCATATTTAGATTGGGAAAAGAAGGTTGAACATGTGTTTGAATGTCATAACTACACCTAAGAGAAGAAGGTAAAATTGGTTGTTATAGGTTTCACGGATTATGCAAGTGTGTGGTGGGATCATCTTTCAACTTCTAGGCATAGGAGTGGAGAAGGTTCAATCTCTTTATGGTTTGATATGAAAATAATTATGAGAAAGATTTGTACCACAACATTATTATAGAGAATTGTACAATCTTTTACAGAGGTTGAACCAAGGATCAAAGTGTGTTGAAGAGTATCATCAAGAGATGGAGATGGCCATGATTCGAGCCAATGTTGAGGAGGACAAGGAGACTACTATGACATGATTTATTTCTGGTTTAGATCGTGACATTGCTAACCTGGTTGAATTGCATCATTACGTTGATTTTGAGGATATGGTAGCCAAGGCAATTAAGATTGAGAAGCAATCGAAAATGAGGAACAAATCTGATTTGAATTCTACTTTTTCATGGAAGGAGAACAAATGTGGAGATTCAAATTCAAGCAATGACAGATTTGAAGGAAATAAAAGTAAAGATGTTTTTACAACAAAAGTACAACCTAAGGATGATAAATCTAAGGGTTCTTTGAGAGATTTGAAGTGCTTCAAATGCTTGGGATATGGACATAGGCAAGCCTAATGTCCTACTATAAATGTGATGGTTATACGAAATGGAGAAGTGGTGAGTGAAGACGAGGGAGATAATCTTGACTACAGTGACATGCCACTATTAATAGAAGATTCAGAGGAAGCAAATGATGGAGAAACAACCCCTCAATGATCAATTTTTAGCTTGGTCACAAGACGAGCACTAAGCATCCAATCCAAGGCGGATGAGATACAACGTGAAAAAATATTCATACTAGATGCTTCATATATGATAAATTGTGTAGCATGATCATTGATGGGGGTAGTTGTACTAATGTTGTTAATGCTAGTTTAGTTAATAAATTAGGATTGAAAACAACTAAACACCCTAATCTCTAGAGATTGTAATGGCTGAACAATACTAGAGATCTTAGGGTTACAAGGCAATCATTGATATCTTTCTCAATTGGACATTATTCTGATTATTGGGACAACCTTAGCAGTATGATAGGCGAGTTATGCATGATAGCTTCACTAACCGATATTCTTTTGTGATAGATGAACAACCTATTAAGTTGTTGTCTATGTCACCAAAAGAGGTGTTTGAAGATAAAAAAATATTGAGTGAATGTGAAAGTGCACAAAAGAAAAAGATGCACGAGCAAAAGGAGAGCTGTGAGAAAAGCCATGAGAGGCGTGAGAAAAGAGAGGAAACAGAGGGGATGTGCCATGAGAAAAAAAATCTTCAAAGAGCACATGCAAAAGGAGAGAATAGTGTGCAAAGAGTAACAAAACAAGAGGTAAAAGGCAATTTCTATGCAAGAGAGGGTAAGGTCCAAAAGGCCTATCTATCTAGACAATCCATGCTTCTTTTGGTTTTCAAATGAGCGAATTTAACTATTTCTTCTAACCTAAATCTCTCTTCTCTTCCTAGTTCTTTTCAAACTCTGTTGTAGGAATATGAAGAATTGTTCCCCGAAACTATGCCAGAAGGATTACCACCACTTAGAGGGATTGAACACCAAATTGACTTCATTGCTGGAGCACAAATTCTAAACCGATCAACTTATAAAAGCAATCCTGAAGAAACCAAGGAGTTACAAAGGCAAGTGGATGAATTGTTGTCTAAAGGCTTGATCAGAGAAAGTATGAGTCCATGTGCAGTACCCATGCTGTTGGTGCCTAAAAAAGATGGTTATTGGCGAATGTGTGTTGATTGTCGAACAATTAACAAAATTACGGTAAAGTATCACCACCCTATTCCTCGTTTAGATGATATGTTATATGAATTACATGGTGCTTACATATTCTCTAAGATTGATTTAATGACCAGTTATCATCAAATTTGTATGAGAATTGAAGATGAATGAAAAAATGCTTTTAAGACAAAATATGATTTATATGAATGGTTAGTTATGCTTTTTGGATTAACTAATGCACCTAGTACTTTCATGACATTAATGAACCATATTTTACGTAGCTTTATTGAAAAATTTGTTAGTTGTCTACTTTGATAATATACTTGTGTATAACAAATCACTTGATGAACATATTTTGCATGTTAAAGGTGTTTTTTGTGTTTTGCGAGAATAAAACTTGTAGGCTAAGCTTGCTAAATGTTCATTTTGTGTGCCTAAAGTTGTATTTTTAGGATATGTTGTTAGTCAATATAGAATTGAAGTAGATAATGAAAAGGTTAAAGCTATTGAAACCTGGACAACACCTAAAAATGTGGGGAAAGTTAGAAGTTTCCATGGTTTGACAAATTTTTATAGACGATTTGTTAAGGATTTTTTTAGCATTACAGCCCCTTTAACTGAAGTTATAAAAAAAAATGTCGGATTTAAAAGGAGGGATGAACAAGAAAGAGCATTTAACATGTTAAAGGCAAAATTAACCGCTGCTCCTATTCTTGTTTTACCTAACTTTAATTGACACTTTTGAAATTGAATCTGATGCTTCGAGAGTTGATATTGATGCTGTCCTTTTGCAAGAAGGAAAACCAATCGCTTATTTTAGTGAAAAGCTGAATAGTGCTGCATTGAAATATCCAACTTATGACAAAGAGATGTATGCTTTAGTAAGAGCATTGGAAACATGGCAGCACTATCTCCTTCCTAAGGAATTTGTTATCCATACTAATCATGAGAGCTTGAAGTATTTGAAGGGACAAAATAAGTTAAATAAATGACATGCTAAATTGAGTGAATTCATTGAATTAGTTTCCATACATCATCAAGTACAAGATGGGAAAGGAAAATGTTGTTGTTGATGCTTTGAGTCGAAGGTATGCACTTATTATCACTTTAGATGCTAAATTGCTAGGCTTTGAACTTATTAAAGAATTGTATGAGAAAGATAACGATTTTAGCAATGTTTATAATGCATGCGAGAATGCTGATTTTGATAAGTTCTATAGACATAATGGTTATCTATTTTGCATGAGACAACTTTGCATTCCTAAGTGTTCTATGCGATTACTTTTGATTCGTGAAGCACATGAAAGGGGTTTAATGGGACATTTTGGCATATCCAACATTTTAGATGTTTTGCAGGAGTACTTTTGGCCTAATATGCGATCAGATGTTTTTTAAGTATTGTACTAATTGCATTACATGTGTACAAGCTAAGTCTAAAGTGCATCCACATGGTTTATACACATCATTACCTGTGTCACATGCACCTTGGATAGATGTTTTTATGGATTTTGTTCTTTGTTTACCTAGAAATAGACGTGGATTTGATAGTATATGTGTTAGTTCATAAGTTTTCTAAAATGACACACTTCATTCCATGTCATACAAGTGATGATGCTTTACATGTTGCTGATTTGTTTTTTAAAGAAATAGTTCGTTTGCATGGTATGCTTAAGTCCATTGTGAGAGTGATAGAAATGCTAAATTTTTATCTTACTTTTGGAAAACTTTGTGAGCAAAATTTGGAACTAAATTACTGTTTAGTACTACTTGTCATCCACGAACTGATGAACAAACTGAGGTAGTGAATAGAATTTTGAGACAATTATTAAGAGCTATCATTAAAAAGAATCTGAAATCATGGGATGATTGTTTACCTCATGTAGAGTTTGCATATAATAGGAGTGTGCATTCATCTCCTCATTATTCACCTTTTGAGATTGTTTATGATTTTAATCATTTAACACCATTAGATTTATCTTCTTTACCTTTGAATGAACAAGTTAATTTTGATGAAGCTAAAAAGGCAGAATATATGTGAAAAATTCATGAAACAGTCAAGCAAAATATTAAGAAAAGAAATCAGCAAGTGATAACTTAAAGAAATCATGAAAGAAAGAAATTGATTTTTGAGCCTGGTGATTGGGTATGGTTGCATTTAAGTAAAAAAAGATTTCCTATGCAAAGACGTTCAAAGCTTCAACCAAGAGAAGATGGTCCTTTTCAAGTTGTTGCAAGGATCAATGACAATGCTTACAAATTAGCTCTTCCTGATGAGTATAATGTCAGTACTACTTTTAATGTTTTTGATTTACTTCCTTTTGATTATGCAGGTGATGATTCGATGGTGAATCTTTTTGAGGAATGGGGAACTGATGCGGAGCATGGAGATGTCATTAATGAAAATTCGGATTCAAATGGAAATAAGAAAGGCTGGATCCTTTGAGTTATGATAGAGGTTCCAATTACAAGAACTAGAGCTAAACAGATGAAATATGCACTCAATGGACTTATTTTGTGTTATTTGGATCAATCTGCTCAAGAGAGAAATTGCATGAGCTGCCCAAAACTTGTGAATTTAATTAAATTTAATACAAAGGATAAGAAAGTCCAATTACAAGCCCACCAAACTTAAGAATTTCGTCAAACCCATAAGGATTTTATGATTTATTCGTTTTTTATAAAAATTTGAAAATTTTAACAAATTTGGTATCTGTTAGATTTATTATTTTATTTGTTTTCCTTTTTTAATAAAGAAATCTGAGTAAATTTGATATTTTAGTAGATTTGGTTTCTTTTTTAAATAAGTAGAGTTTCTAATCAAATAAGGTTTTGAACTCTCTTCTATATATGTAATTGGAACAATTCAGATGATTATGATTGAATACAATTTTGAATTTTCTCTTAAAGTTCTTGTGAGAGCTTTGTTTTGAAATTCTCTAAGAATTTCGCCACTTATAATTAAGATTCTTAGTTGTTTGATAACTAAAGACTTCTAATTCATGATCTTTAGTAATAGTATCAAGAGATTGTTACGGGTCTTGTTTGATAGATAAGCAAGGATCCTATCACATGCCAAGTATAGTTCATGAAAGATATTAGAGTGGCTAATGTTCTAATAATTTTAGTTGAAAACAATTACCCCCCTAAAAAAATGAGGCCATCACAAACAACTTCGAAAATAAGTCAACTTCTTCCCTTTCGAAGCTTCAAATTAGACTTATCACTTGGTTTACCTTTTGTCAAATGACTTTCGTCCTTTCAACAAGAAACTATGAGATCAAGGGAATTAAATAAACCGTCAACCTTACAAATGAAAAAAAAGGATCAAATTGACAAGAAGAAATCTTCTGTTAGTGATACCCAATTAAAACACTTAGATCCTTGACTTGTATTTGAGTAATTCAATTTCCATTAGACATACAAACTACTCTAATAATTCCAGTCAGATGCCTGATTTGAACAGTAAATTTAAACAAGATATCTTCAATAGCTCATGAAACAACAAGAACTAAGCATTAACAACAGCTAGAAGATGGGGGTAAAGGACCCAAATACACATGGGTTGGAGACAAACCATGGCTTACCAGAACTAGGAGGAACTTGAGCATTCCCACCATTGCAATTACTGAGAGAACACCACACCATAGAACAGAGAAAAATGATGAAGTACCCATGCGAAGAAAGGAATCTATACCTCTGAGAGCACAGTCCAACCACATCATACCCAGAAGAAGCAATATGCTGATAAAGTGCATAACCCATCTAAGGATAAGAGGATATGCATGCTCAATCTTCAGTTGAACATAATGACAAGCATTTCCTGCCATTCTTTTTGTACTGACATACAATGGTCTGCACCTTTCTAGCCATTCCTTAGATGCCTTTAACATGTACAAAGCTAAGCTCCTCAGACTCCTAAAAACTATTGTATCCGAGAAATTTAGATTTCCCACCACTGTATTATCTGTGCTACTTTCTGCATTTAATGAGTCAGCAGAACTGCTCTTTGGATTTGTGCTAGGATAACTGTTGAAGAATGTGTCCCCTTCAAGTGATTGAGAGGCTTCTTCAATTGATATATTTCTGTTGCTATCTCTTGCATCAGTTACTGGTTTCTTGTTAGCCTGAGCAGTATCCACAGTTTGCTTCTCTCTTCTAGGGGATTTTCTAGATCTGTTCATGTTTTTCATTTCAGCTTCAGCATGGAATTTGACGTTTGTGCTCTCTTTGGATGTGACGCTCGAGTGGCTTTTGTTGAAAGGTTCTTCCTCATGTGGGACGTTTATCTCACTCACATTAGCTCTTTCCTTTCTATTGGGCAATGCAGATCCAGAGTCAGACGCTCCTTTCTTCAAAGGGTTTCCCCTCTTCCGGGCCATCCACTAAGACACATCATTTATCAGTCGAAAACATATTCAAATTAACACATCATTGAATCAAAATATCATCCTACCCATGAGGACAACTAACATAAAGAGATGCAATTAAAGAGAAAATAAGCCCTCATTAGAAACTTATCCTAGGATGAATTTTGAAGATTTACAAGATATTAATATTAGTCAGTTCAATTAATACAGGTTACATGTGGTAGATAGCATGGTTCTCAGGAGTTGGTGTCAACAGGATTTTATAATTGGAAACCAAAAACTAGTTTAAAAAAGGAAAGATGCCATCTTATCTCCTTGTATGATGGCATTGACAACAGAACTAAGAGGAACCAGAAAAAGTGGATATTCCAATCTCATAGAACTCCTCATGACCCACTTTCCAACTCCCTCACACCTCAAGGACCCCACAAAAGGACGAAACTTCAAGGAAAGAAGGTAAGGCTTCCATGTTGGAAACGTCCACACAGCTGACACTCAACAAACCTTTTTACACAAGTGTAAGAGTTCAAGAAGTTGTTCCAGAACATTTACACAGTGTCTTTGCATCTAGCACTTATTACACAAATGGAAAAACTTGAAGCTATGTACAATTCACTGACATAATAAAGAGGAGCAACAAAACAAAAAAGGGAAGAATAATAATTCAAAAAGCTAAAACAGATACAAAGAACATTAATATGGAACATAGCCATGATTATACAGATACCTCATTATGACCCAAAATAACCAAAGTTTTACTTTCCAAACTTTGAGCAACTACAGAATAATCAGATTCTCTTACATGCGTCTCTGCAAATGGTTCATGTATTTAACTGATTAACAAAAAATACCTCACAAGAAAGAGACGTATAAATGTGCATTTATTTCATTTCCAGCGTTGCCCTGTCCAGAGATATCATAATAGCAGAACCAACAAGAGCTATTACGCGGAACCAATGCATTTTTGCTTAGGCCGCATATAAATGTGTGGAAAAGCCACAATAATAAGCCCCAAAGTGATTGGAAGAAGCTAAAACCAAAAGGGCCTGTCTAGCCATTTCTCATTAAAGATGACAGTCAATCAAGATACAACTTGATCACTCACAAAAGCAGCTCAAGTAATTCCAGGCCAACCCTCAGTCATATGTACAAATAAGTGAACAAATTAAGCTTATGCATCAGAACTCATAATGTATAAGGGTATAACAGAGTAAAAAGAGGACAAAAAACCCTATATACACATTTGGCTAGTATCTAATCTGGGTTTTTCCCCCAAGTCAAAATCGCACAGAAAGTTTATTTCTTTGTTTCTGTTTTTAATTTCTATCAGAAAAAAAAATTCCGAAGATATTAGCAAATAATTAAAGGTAACAACAAATAACACATACATATAAGAACCCGCAAAAATTAAAAGCAAAATGAGAAGAAAAAATGAAATAGCTTACCAGCAAAACGATGATGAGTAGGAAAGTGGACTAAGAAGGGCAGCGAACCCAAAAGAAATCAGATTAAACGAAAGCAAGAAACAACAAAATAAAGGGACAGCAAAGAATCACGCCATCTCCCTCTCTCTGTAGGGCTGCTGCTGTTGGTGCGGCGTTCTGGGGGTATGCTGCGCCCAGGAGGAGATGCCTAAGCGGTCCACAACGACCAAAACTGGTCAGCAGGCTGAAAAAGCCCCTTGCTTGGTGTCAGCAGGAGAAAAGGCCAATGCTTTTCAAAGTACAATTTTCGACCTCAGCCTCGTTTCCCATGCCTAATCCTACTTAACTCTCTGTCTCAACCTTTTTACCATTTTCTGAGTGCAAGGTTTGTCATTCTCGAAAGAGTTTGCCCATTTTGATTGCTCAAGAAAACAAGCAAACTTCGCTTTTTTCCTCCAAAAGAAAAGGCAAAATTTGTTCCAAAAAAAAAAAGAGAGAGAGAAAACAGGCAAATGGTCTTGGAAATTTTTCATGTATTCCCTTAAAGAACACATCACTTTATTTATCATTATGATGCTTAGAGAAGTTCAATTAAAAACACGCACAAATAAGGTAAAAAATTATGACAAATTTAATGGTAAAAACTAAAAGTTAAGATAATATAGTTAAAACTTCATTTTTTTAAAAATAAAATATTATAAGCAATCTCGCACATCTTATTCAATCATTATTTATTGTACTTTGAAATAATGAATATTTTTTCTCACTCAATAAGCATTTATTTTACTTAGAACAAAAAATAAATAAGTAATGATAGTAGTTATTCATAAACAAAATGTAGCAAAACATTTTATATTTAAGAACAAGTAAATTTGTTTATTGCATCTTATAAAAATGTATGGAAAAAGTAATAGGTTACTATTTTTGTTTTACAAAGATATTTTCACTCCTTTTTTCAAACAAATTAAGAATTGTATTTAATGTAATTGGAAAGGAAAGAAAAAAACATCATCTCCCTTATACCCCTATTTAGTTGATTAGTACAAAATTTGATTTTTTTTTGGTTGAACAAAACTATACCTACAAGAAAATTAATTGAGTGCAGGTTGAAAAGTAAATAAATTCATTGAAAATACCATTTAGATATTTTCAATATGGAATTTGAAAAGTTATGTATTACTCCACATTGTTTGACTAAGGTGGAATAAGAAAAAAGAAAAAAAAACTCACTATCAAAATGGTAAATGAGTTATAATTTGAGACATTTGAAAAAGTAAAATAAGTCTATCTTTATAAAACCTATGAAGTAATAATTATTTATCAAAATAAAAATAACTGCATTATTACATTTACATGGTTTTATAACTATTGTGCATATATTTATATACTATTGTGAATAAATTTGTAAGAGTTACAAGGCAAGTTAAAAACTTGTGCACTGCAAATCAATTTTTTAAAATAACTAGAGCAAAAACGGTGGGAAGGGGGAGAGATTTTACCAATTCTTTCATGTTTTTTAATAGTGGGAGAATGGCCTAAACAGTCCCTTATGTTTTCCATTGTTGTTACTTTAGTCCCTTATATTTGTTTTAAAATTTTTTTGTTCATTATATTTACTATTTTAGTCACACGGTTCTGTATGCTTTTTTTAAAAAAACTTTTTTGTCCCTTATGTTTGACACCTCTACCAATTTGGTCAAATTTCACCAGAAAATTGCTAAAAAGTTGTCGAAAAGTTACCAGACTTATAAGTTAATTTTTAAAGGTAAATTTTTTGAGCTCATATTTTATATTTTAATGTTCAAAAGAAATCTAAGCTGATTTAAACATTAAAAATATCTATTTTAAAGTTATTGAGATTATGTTTACTACCAAGTTTAGCATATTATTGGAATTATTTTGATTACCAATGGCTTTAAAATAGATGTTTTTAGTCTTTAAACAGTTAGATTTTTTTTAACGGTAAAGTACCAAATATGTACTTAAAACATTTATCTCTAAAAGCCAAATGACAAGCCCGATGATTTTCTGGTAAATTTCAAACGATTTTTCAGTAAAAATTAAATCACAATGGCAGAAATATTAAACATAAGGAATAAAAAAGTTGAAAAAAATATGAAAGACTAGTGTGGCTAAAATAGTAAACATAAAGGACAAAAAAAGTTTTAAAAAAAAAACAAAAGGGACTAAAGCGGCAACAAAGACAAACATAATTGACTATTTAGGCCATTTTCCCTTTTTTTAATAAGAGAAAACTATTCTTTTCCCAAGTATAGCCAATTTCTTGCTCCTTGCTAGTGAATATTAGTCCTTCTATAAGACATTCAAGACCATATCTCATTTTGTTATCTGTTCTGTTTACATGGTTATGTTAGATAAGGGGAGAGTCCTTCTGGTGGGAAGATTGGGAATAAGCCACAACAGTAGGTGTCTAAGATGCCTTTGGCACTTGAGAGATGAATATGAAGATCCCACGCTAATTCCACTCTTCTTTTGCATTGTTATGACTAATATTTGAGTCTAATTGAAGACTTGAAGTCGTGTAACACTTAAAAGCACTAAATTTATATACAACTCCTTGTTTTGAGTAGAACTAATATCACCTCATAAGGGAGATAATTACTTGAACCATGACGCAAGCTCTCCATCACAAAAAGTGCCTATGAACTTAGTGGTTCAATGTTCCTAGTAGCTTTCAGAAACTTGAGATGTTCGCTAATGAAAGATAATGGGAACTCAATTTTGTTTTACTAAATAATTAAGAATGACAAATTTGGAAACCTTCCATCCAAAGAGACTCTCGAGTCTATATTTATCAAAAGAAATAATGCCCCTGCTGTGATAGAGAATGCAGTTCTCAAAGAACTCTTTGATCGAGTTATCTTAAGTACGTTTGGAAGGATCATGTCATAATAATAGATCTCCAACTTCATTACCCTATATCAAGGTCGTTGCATAGCAGCAGTTATTTTTGTTTCTGAAAACTAGAAAGACTTTTTTTTTTCTTTTTTAAATGAATAGGAAGAGAGTCTCCTGTTAACAAAGATCTTAAGCTATCTGAAGAATTTGAAATAGGCAGAAAAGTACTGTTTGGCCCTTACAAGGCCTCCAACAGGTAAACAACAAAGACTCAAAGCATAGCTGGTGTTATCTATTGTATAAAATCATCTTCAATTATGTACATGGATTTACAACAGCCCTTCATGGATTCTAGTTGAGCATCCTACTGGACAACCGTATCCATTATGAAACTAAAACAAGCAGGCATGCCCTGCAAGTACCACAACCAAAACCAGTGGACATGACTTGAAAGAGGAAAATGAGTAATACAAATGATATACAGCTTCTTTCAACCAGTGAACAGACAGAAAGTTACTTTAAAAGAGAATGGTAACTTAACCAATGAAATGAAGTAAATATAACTGAAATGGCCAATTCAATTCTCATCTAGCACAAAGCACAGACCACATTCAACATCCTAATTTTAGGTTAGAGCATTCAAACAAAGAAAAGAAAATTTTAATAGAAATTTTTGGTATGCATTCAAGACAACAAATGGAATCCTCTACTGATCAGGACCGGCAAGACAATCAACATTCTGGTGGACAAGTAGCTTAGAAGTAGTATAAAATCCCATGAACCATAGTAACCCAATAGGGAGTCTCCTATGGCTTATTTGTCTAGGACATTTTTCTTCAAACATTGGGTGAACATATTACTGAAGGCGTACCTGAGAAAAAGGAAGCTGATCACAAGTACATTTTTTCTCTTCTTCCTTTTCCTTTTCTAGGTGAGAGGGCATAGAACCCAGCAGGTGAGGATCAGAATGGATAAATGAGTTAAATAGTAGCCATAGGTTTCTAAAAAGCAGAAGCCACATCAAGACTGAAGAAAAGCAGAATAGCCGTCAAAACAGGAAGCTTTGTTGATGCAACCATCAGAATCAAGGTGAAACAGAAATTTTTTGGAGGGAAGCCCTAAGAGGACCATTTATCAATTACAACAGAAACAAGCAATAACATTATGCACAGGACCACAATCAGGAACTAAATGAAAAACAATGAGAAGAGGCTGATTTAGCAATTACATGCAACTTATTTATTTGTATATCAAACAAATAGAAATCGTAGACCTAATTATTATATGTACAAAATATCTACTCAAATCAAACAAATGCCTTAATGGCAAGAAAAAACAGTGCTTCGGAAGGCATGTGCTGAGAACCAGAGTGGCAGGATGGAGCTGCTATTTACAGAGTACATCTCCTTCCACACCCTGCTCTTTCGCTGATAGACTAAAATCTGTTTATGCGTTGCAAGAAAAACGCATTCATGCGTCTGACTTATAGGAAAAATGCCTGAAACCATCCCTCTAATGCATCGAAGACTCACCCTGTCAACCATATGCCATTCTTCTCTCTGGTAGTCTTTCATACACCAAATGTTCATCCAAGCGTCTGATATCTGAATCACAGACAAGCACCCTTCCAACTCCAACAAGTAGACCCGGTTCCCAACTCCAGAACTCAGCTCATCTGGAAATAAAATTTTCCTCCAGTCACCACATTTCAAATCCAAAACAAACACACAAGAACAGCTATCTGTCAACCAATGCAGTGCCTCATTAACAAACACCCCTTGGTTCCTATTCATATGAGTAAAGTGAACATCTTGAAAAGACACAAACTTGCTCCACTTATTTGATTCCGAATCATATACCAAACATATAAATGTCCTCTCTGGCCTGTGCCCAAACGATCTATGGTAGCCAGCTAACACAACATTATACTTTTGAGTCAATAAATTGCAAGCCAAACCAACAAGAATAGCTTCGCCATCAGGATAAAACCTAGTAGTAGGCCTTTCCCTACTTCTGGGAAGCAGCCTATACTCTCTAGTCATTGGATTGCATACATAATAAACACCCATCTCGGGTATGCTAGAGCAACACAATAAACCATTACAAGAGGCTCTCACTCTAACTCTATCCTCAATAAAATCCAAGGAAAATTCAGACACACCCCTTAAATTATCAACACAAATCAAACTTGATCTTGATTTAAATGAGGTCTCGGTAAAATCTACAAGTACCATAGGGTTCTTAACGGAGACTTCATTATAAAGCTGTCTAAAGTAAGAATCAGAAGCTAATTTATGCCACAATTTGCAAACACACTTGATCCTGAAAAGAGATTTTACCGGCAATCCTGCGAAAATTTGAAGAATAACATCATCCGGGAAGAACCCACATTCTGAACTGGATTGATTCATATGGTAGCTCCAAGAAAACATAGGAAAATAATAAAGTATCAAGAATCAAGAGAAGTCCCAGAAAATGTTTCTACACAGATTTATGACATCAAATCCATGAAACGACATTTCTGGAACAGAGAAACAGGAGATGGGGTTGCGTAGAGAAAGCGAAATTCGGGGCCTCGGTGACCGACCTCTGAAGTGCGAATAGCGATTGACGGAACGGCATCAAATAAGAAATTTTCAGGAGAATATGTCCATCCAGTAACGAAATCAATGCCTGGGATGGACGGCTGTGATTAAGCATCACAGAGATCGGTGATACCATAAGGCTTTGACCGACTCTTTTTCGTTTTTTTTTTCCTCCTAAACTAGTCTGTCTTTCAAGTAAAGTGTTGGTTTTTCTTTTTAATCATCGCAAAATAAAGATTTCAATTTTTTTATCATTTATAAAATTAAAATATTATAATCTTATATAAAATTAAGATAGTATAAATCATTATACTTTATTTTTTGTTTTCGTTCAATGAATCCTAATTAAAACTTTAATACTAATCCATTAGTAATCTATTCACTAAAGACATTTTAGTTTTTTTTTTTAATAAAAACTTCAACTTTCCCTAAGTCTCAACATTTCTTGAAGACCTGAAAGTTCTGCAAAAGTTTTGAAAGTAAAATTTTATAGAAAAAAAAAACGGAAAGAGTACTAAACTTTTCATAATAAAATTCATTGGTAAAATTCGACAATCAAAGACCCTTATCTCCCATACGCAAGGGCATTAAGATCGAGTACTTTTTCTTTTTCCTTTGAATTTAGATCACCGAGAGGATGAGGAATGCAGCATACTGTCAAGAAACTATTGCCTAATAAAGAGTGTTTTTAACTGACAAAATTATCACCATGCAAGAAGAAAAAGTCATTTACGTCCCAAACCATATCATCTACATAGCATATAACATTGTTGCTCAATAATGGACAAAACAAAAATAAAATGTAACCAGCTTAATACTTTTTAATACCAGATAAGGTGCTAGCTGTTTGCACCAACTGGCTATATTTCATTCTAATTGCACATATATTTAACCCATCTGTTAAAAGTGGAAATAGTTAATGATACTACTAGAAGCAGAACCAACCAGAGAAACCTATCTGCAACATTAGCTTGAGAATCAAGTTGAATGACAGCCCTTTAGATAGCTTAGATTACTTGGTGATCATTCATCTCCTTTTCTGAAAAAGCACAAAAACCGAAATCACTGGGTGTTTAAATAGAACAGGAAGAGCTTATATGAATTTCAAGACATGGAATAATAAATTTGCATTTGTCAGCTTTATGATGTTTATCTTGACTGCAACTATAAGGTGCAGGCAAGGAATCACTCAAAAAGATCTTGTATACACAAGCAATTAAGATCATGTATAGAAAATAAAATTAGGCAGGCAGAAGAACTACTTCACTGGACAACAAATTTGTTCCTAGGCCTACTTTTCCATTTGGTGTCCATGAAAACCCTTCTCCTTCTTATTAAAGGAAACATTTTCTCAAGGTAATGTTGGCGACCATTTAGAGCTCTTGACATCTACAAAAAGAAGTAAAATGTTAAAAAATTTAATGGCAATTCTGTCTCTTGAATACTCAACTGACCATATAATTCTTTATAACGTACTCTTTTTTCTTTTTTGCCACAGCTTTAGATGGCATTGTGTAGTATAGTGCGAAAAATTAATAGCACTTTAAAATTACTGAAATCAGGACCATACCCTGATAGTGTGGATCCATTGTTGATTGATCCAATCTTGATGAGGTCTCAAATCAGAATGCTGAAACTCCAACACCTCATTTGAGTTCTGGAAATAGACACTGTACTTTGAACCCGGGAGAACTTTGCAGACCTCACCAACCCACCAACCTTCATTGTACCAAGCATCAACTTCTTCAAGTGGTCTGAATTTCTGAGTTTGCTGAACCACAGGGGGGGCAGGCCTTATGAACTGAGCATCAGCTTCTTCTTTCAGAAGTTCAGTTTCATCATCAGTCTTCAGTGTTTGGTATTGTACTAAGTACTTTCCATTTCCTAGATCTTTGACTATAAGTGCAGGGTACCAGGAACCCCTGTAACCTTCTGCATCACTTCTTACCTCTACCTTTGCTTCAGGGGTAAAATATGCACCAGATGGTGCTTGACCATTCCGCCTCTTCAATTTTCCAAGCTTTGACTTCAATAGCAACTTAGATTTCTTCTGCAAGTCAAGCAATCCTCTAGTTAGCAAAGATTTTCTTTCCCAACTGATAAAAATTGTAGAATTTGGATATTCAAAAAAATCAACAAGATATCTCTTATATGATAAGGGTACAGTCTTGCTATGTTTAATTGTGTAGGCCAAAGAGGGAAGCTGAGGGATTCTGTTTTTGTGAGGGGATGAGCCAATGAAGAGGTAGTACATCATTTATAAAGCTTTAGAATCCTTCGCTAGTAAGTGTTTCAGTTTTGGGATTCTTTTAATGTGGGAAGAAATAAAATAGAGAAAAATGCCTTCAATTAAGCCAGAATTTCTGACAATCCTACCTTGAAAGCAGTAATCCATTTTCCATCAATCCATTCTTGATGAGGCCTCAAATCACGATGACTGAATTCCAGTTCCTCATTGCTTGTCCAGAAATAAACTGCATACTTTAAGCCATCTAGAACTTTGCTAATAACACCAACCCACCATCCCTCATTATACCATGCATCAACTTCTTCAAGCATCTTATACTGGTCAATCCGTTGGGTTAGAGGAGGACATGGCCTGATGTAGGAAGCACGTGCAGTTTCTTTAAGAGGTTCGGATTCATCATCTGTTTTCAGCGTCTGATATTCCACCAAAAAGTTATTGTTGTCAGTGGGGCCAATTATTAAAGCAGTATACCAAGCACCTTGATAACCTTCTTCATCACTTTTTACCTCCACCATCATCCCCTTACGGAACTGCTCTAACTTATTTCCAGAATATGTTATCCGAAGTTTCAACTCCTTAGTCTTTACCCGAGTTTCAGCTATAATTTTCTGTAATATAATTATATAAGGCATCATCCCGTTAAAAGGCAAGTAAAAAGGAAATGAATTGAAAGTCTGAACTACAAATTATCATCCAAGAGGACTAAATTAGTATGCCTAGAAGAAAAGGAATATAAAAGAGTAAAAACCTACTTCTGGCAAGCAGGAAAAACAAGAATAAGCTAATAAACAAAATAAGTGCATAGAAAGCAACATATGGAATCATACTTTGGGAGCTGCAATCCATTGACCCTCAACCCACTCTTGATGTGGCCGCAGGCTGCATTGCTTGAACTCGATATCTTTGTTTGTGTTACTGAAACAAACCATGTAAGCCATGTCATCAATGACATGTGAAATGTGACCCATGCACCAACCATCTTTATACCAGGCATCAACTTGTGTAAAAAGTTCAAAAGGTTCATGTTGAATCACGGGAGGACAAGGTCTAATGCTTGCAGCATCTGCTTCTGCTTTGAGAAACTCACTCTCATCCTGTGCTTTCAGAGTTTGGTACTCCAACAAGAATCTAGTTTTTCCCAATAATTCAACTATAGTTGCTGGATACCATGAACCTTGACAATGTTCTTCCGTACCTTTGACCTCAATCACCATCCCCTCAGCAAACTTTGGCCCAGATCTTCTCCTGTTATACTTTATCTTACACTTATTATCCCCTGAAGCCGCATCTACCTCAGAAGAGAGTGTCTACATTCAAAAATTCAAAAGATAAGCACATCAACAATCAGTTTTGTCCATAACATGCAGACTGAAGTAGTTGAAATGGATGGTTGAGATGAAGTATATGATAGAGTACAAGAAATACTTGCATTACATATGCACCATTGAAAGAACCAATGCAAACAGATGGAAAATACATTTGCTTTCATCACAAGGGAGTTGCAGTTATCACTTACTGCCTTGTAAAACTAGAGGCAACTTAAAAATAAATATATTCTTATGCATCTTCGCAACATTGGCACATAACCTAGAAACTTACACACATTGAACTTGCAAAGACATCACATGTAATTCTGCATAACATTCAGAAGGAAAATGCAAAAAGTGGATATCTAAAAGAACTTACGTAGGAGAAGATACCTTGGTTTATATTGGTATTCATACATATAGTTAAGGCTACACCATGCAGGGTATTGCCAGCACATAACATCCTTTGCATATTAACACCATGCAGATCGCTTCTACCTACGCCCCCCCCCCCCCTCCCGAAATATATATATTCATACAAAATCAGGACTGTTGATGTGCCATTCCTCATGCCCATTTCAGAAGCAGAAAAGGAATTTTCTTTCTGACTTCTTTCATTTTGGAAGCACCTGATGGACACTATACCAAGTCCAACAAGTTAAGGAGCAGTGAGTCCTGAATGAAATGACTGTCTCTTGAACAGACTAGAAACAAATAAGATCAGTACTTCCCGAACTCTTTAAAATAGTGGGATCTTGTTGCAAATGTACATAATTACAAAGCTTTCTCCTCCGTAGAATATCCAATTTTCAACTTTTCCTTTTCCTCTGTCATCATAGATTCTGTAAAATTGTCAAAGATAAGTTTAAAATATCGCAAAAGGTCAGCTTTGCTGGATTACATATGGTGAATGATTGTATTGGATACGCTAAAAGATTATCACATGCTGTTCTTCGTGTACCTATGATTCCTATAGTCAACATTTAACATCTGTATCTCCACAAATCCCTCCTTTGTCAATCTAATTTCACATCATTCCTCCCTTTCAAATTACACATAAAATACACAACAGAAAATAAAACAAGAAAATTACCGAAGCCTAAATAGCCCACAATTCAAACATAGTATCTTTCTAAATTACACTCATAATCATTTCTACACACACAAGAAATGTCTGACATTCTCCATTAATTTAAATCACGCAACAATGATTCGTGTAAATAAATTTAAATACTTTATTGACTCAATCAGTGATGCGGATGATCAGTAGATGCGATACCTGAAGCTGAATAGGCGGTAACCAAGAGTCATCATCCCAAACCCTATAAACCCTTAAACCCCACTGCTCCACCTCTTCCACATCCCTCTCAGAACCACTATTTGCGTCATCAACAAACAGCACTGCGTACTTGGAATTCTCCAATATATCTACGATTCTGCCTTTCCTCCATCCCTTTTTAGCCCCGTGAAACGCCTCCACCATCTCACCAACTTTAAAAAACCTATGCAACTCCTGCGGTGGAGCAGGCCTGACGTCAGCAACCCCTATATATTCCCTCAAGGGTCTTTCATCGTCACCAGGCTCTCTAAGCGTTTCGAACTCCACGTATATCATGTTCCTCTGGTTGTTGGCTAGAGACGAACGGAGAACTACCGCCGGAAACCATATGGAAAAGGTTTCGTCTTCCTTTCTCAGAACTTCGATTCTATCCCCCCTGCCGAAGTCTTTTGTTGCTGAAGCTATCGGCATTTTTCATCTGCGGTAAAGAACGGCGTTCCGGTGCCGGAGAAACCGATGTTTGTGTGTAGGTAGTAGGGAAGGTGGCAAAATTTGATTTTGACGGCTAAATGTCAGAATAAATGTGTGACAAAATCGAAATGATTTTTCTATTGCATGAATTACACGCGGTTGATGCTTTTTGGCTTCTGTGAATATAATTTTAAGAACTTTTTAATTAGCCACGAGTCCTTCTTACAGTTGTCGTCGAACTGACCGCATCCTTTTTCTAGTCGCGATTCACTCTTTTTTTTTTACTCCAAATTCTTTTATTTTTTCATGTCAAATTTAGTATACAATAATGTATTTCATCAATTATAGAACACAAACAACTCAAATTTTAGAAGACAAACACAATCTTGTTCTTTAATTGATGTTTTTTTCTTCAAGTTTACATGGATAAATTTCATTTGCTGAAATTTGCTTTTCGAGATTTTGCATGATTAACCCTGAAAATTTTAATTTATAATCACGATATCAATACACTTGTTATATTAATTTTTTAAAAAGACTTAACGCATTTAAAAAATATGTATGAAATTTTCATAATCACATTCAAACATTGAAAAAAAAATTTGGTTAAAATTGAATAGAAAGTTATTGATTCAATAATCAATGAGAATCTTGATTGTTATTGTTTCTTATTCTATGTGCCATAAAAAAGTGAAGGAACGATTGTTGGCACTCTAATAATAAATATTTAGCATCTATGATGGAGATGGGGATTAATATGTATTTTGTGAAAAATAAATTTCTATAATGCATAATATTATAGATGTTATCATTATATATTTATGTGACAAGAAAATCAATTAATGCAAATTAATTCTTAGAAAGATAACTAAATTTAATGGAACATCTACATTAAGAGATTATATCACATATTACATATTGTACCTTTTAAACACCTCATCCATGAAATTTGAATATAAATAAAGAATTTACAACAAAAAAAAATATTGATTGATCCATATTTTATCGATTTGCATTTCCTTAATGTAAAATACTTGCACAAATCCAATTTTCATAGATCATGAATGGGACACATAATGCATCTTAGCTAAAATCTCAAACCAAATAGTACTAAAGCTCAATTTGTAGGCATTTCCTTGTCACAAAGTACTTGCATAATTATCATATTGAAGCTTATATTGCATATAAATGCATTTTATACTTTCTAAAATTATACAAGATTTTCTCATACATAGTCTATGAGAACTTTCTTAATCTACCAGCGTTCAAATATGCATGAAACAATTTTCTGCTCAAGAAAAAGTAAATAACCAATAGAACCAGAAAAGCAAACCGAACCAAGCCTGGTTCTTTATGGAAAAATTACAATAAGAAAGTCAAGATGCATGCCAGTCCATATTCATTTCTAAATTGTAGATGATTTGCCCACAATTTGTGGAGATGAACATTTGTGGAATGTGAAATGGTAAAACAATTTTTTTGAGATAAATTATCTTCTCCTTTGCTGTTATTATCTGAGATGGAAAAGCTGCATGCTGATGAAGCATGGAGATTTTATCTGTTCCTTGGGAGGCTTTCTCCAAACAAGAAAGAATGAATGAGTGCAAGTGCTTCGCTGGGTTTGTTGAGAGGTACCAAGTGGCCTGCTCCTCTTATGGTCACGAAAGTCAAACCTTCATACTCCACTATTCTCCCTCCAACCTGCAGTTGTGTAACAACACATTGAATTTTGAAGAACTAATACACTTCTACAATGTAGTAGTAGCAAACTTAAGAGCAGGAGCCATAGAACAATTTTGATCCTTTTGAAGGGATAGGAACAATGGTTATGCAAGTTCTCTAATAAATGGTGCAGCATCATATACATCATTTGTAGATGATAGTTTTTGGATTTTGATTGACTCAAAGTTTGGTGGTGAAACCATGCAAGTACTTGAAGCTAAGTTTTGGTGTTACTACTGCTTTTGGATATCGTACTAGAAGGTAGGCTTCCACAGCAATATGCAAAGCCCCAAAGAAGTAACTAATAAACACATGGAGGATGGTTAATGGGGAATTGAATTAAGTTCTGCTTCTCACTTCATTTGAACGGTAGCCTTTTTCGTTTGGTTGCGGATCTGGGTACTATAATCAGATGAAGATTAAACTGAGTGGTACTAATTACCTGGTGGTCGTGGTACCAAGAATGCCATGGAGATTTAAGGGGCAGTTCAAGAGCTTCAATGCAGTATCTTGAACCTATAACTGGCACTCTGCCATCAGTATCTCCACTAGAACAAACACGAAAACAAATCCATGATTTTAGCAATATATTATAACTAAAAATAGGGCTAGATGCCCACAACAAAGTTCCATGCATGTCAATAACCAACGCTAAATAAACCTGTGATATGCAAATTTATGAAGTAATTTTCTCCTTATAAATCTCTTCAGAAAGCATTTGAGGTCCACTGGATCAATTACTTGCAAAACACAGATGAAAATAACAGAACACATTAGTTATGAAGACAAGAGAGATACCTGTAAATCCAGATTTTGAGGCCACCTTTTATGAGTTTCCTGTATATGGGTAGGATAGAAGATACAGTGTACTGGTAAGCCCTAAACAGGAAGTCACTGAATCAAAATAGAATATCATTAGGTTAAATCAATAGTCTGTTATTAAATAAAAAATGAAATAAAGATTAGACATTAAAAGTCTTGAAAACTAAAGCTTACTAATGAGGAACTAACTTACTTGCAAACTTCCCATTTTACTGTAGCATTTACTCCTCTGGTAGCATGAAGTGCAGTTTGAACATCCATCCTATTGAAATAATCTTTGGCATAATTAGAGAAGCAGGGGTCATAACCTCCTCCTCCTGGGATAAATCTCATCCTCCTTATTCCATTTTGCACCTGATAATATGATCCCAAAATTTCAATAACCATGTGTAATCTATGATCCTTTTTATCTTGTTATAACAGTTTAAGAGAAAAAGACTGTTTGCTGCATTACCTTAGAATGAGAAAACTCATATTCATTTACCATAGCGTAGGCTAAAGAAGAAGTTCTGTTTAATAGACATGAGGGAGCATATATATTGTAGATATCAATCTCTTTGTATTTGTTGAAGAGAACACTCATTGCAGCATTGCAATCACTCGACCACTCGGAGAGCTTAAAATTACATTGTTGTTTAGCCTTTTCATACTCTTGATCTGATATAACTGCATGGCTCCAAGCATACTCCAGTAGTCCTTTATAATCATAATAATCATCTGTTTCAGGATTTCCGACCTACCCAATCATTAAGGTACTGTTTGAATAAGAAAATCATAGGAAAGAGTTAATTTAAGGGATCTTTATTCTCAGGGCTTACTTACTATGAAACCTTTGAGATTTATATGTGGGAATTTTGCAGTATACTTATTGCGGTCATACACAAGCTCTGCCAATTGAGGCACATAATGCCCTAAACACATAAAGAAATTGCACTTATGCATGTTACATGTATAATTACTAGAACAGAAACCAAGAAGAATCAGGTTAGGCCTTAGAATCACCAGCATAACTCTCTCCTGATATGTAGAAGTCATGAGTTTTGAACTGAGGGAACCTTTCCAGCCAATTTATAAGAAAATTGTAGGTATCCTCAGCTGAGTAATGGATATAGGAGTAAAATTATCAGGTTAATGGATAATTGCCTAATAAAAAAATCATTCTGAAAAAGCTGTATTTTGAATTGTAGAGCAAGTAATTACCCACAGACGTGTCATCCAATTTAGTGATATCAGAGGATTCATTGGTATATGAGAATCCAACCCCAGCTGGAGACTCCAAAAACAGTAAATTTGATTCTGCAAAGTAAAGTCATAAAGAAATTAATATGCTTACTGGTTACTTCTTTTTCTAAAGTATATGAGAAAAGGTTGGCAATTGACAAGGGGAAAAAGCATATGGGAAAAGAACCTTTATTCCAGGAGAAGTTATTGAAGATAAGACCAGCTCCATTTTTAGCAACTCTAAGAGGACCCAACTCTGACACTGCACCATATCCAATTGATGAACATCCAGGCCCTAGGAGAAAGCAATCAGAACCCAAAGAAACAGGAGTAAAGAATCGACCGTTGGATAATCAAATAATAGCAAAATAAAGAAAAAAAAATTAAGATAGCATAATAAAGGTTATAATTGCAGCACATTCTCTAACATGGACTCATTTTAAGAGTTCAATTTTGTTTTTTAACTTCCCAATTTCAGCATATGATTTAGTGCTAGTATTAAATGATACCTCCATTGAGCCAGAGGAGAAGGGGCTTCTTGGACGGCTCAGATTGGGCTTCAAAGAACCAGTAGAAAAGCGCCCTGCCATGAGCTTGATCCACAGTAACATAGCCAGAAAACTGAGAGATAGGTGGGTTTGTGGGTTGGTCAGGGAGTTTCAAGACCCTGTCAGATTCCTGCTGAGCCTTTGAATAGGCATTAATGCAAGGAACTAAAGACCAAAGAAAGCCTGATAAACATAGGGAAATTATTATAGTAATATGTACAGTTGGAATTGAAGATGACATCAATGGTATTCTGTTCATCATGTTCATCATGTTCAACTGTTCCTAATTACTAGTTGCAGATGTGCATTTACTATGCTGTTGCTGCATTCACAATATCCCTCATGTAAGGGAAGACTGATGACTCAAAGGGTCTTGGATGGGTAATGTTGCTATAGATAACGTTGACTGGCACCCAGTAGTTCACAAATGAGCTTTCTTGAAAACCAACCACTAGTAAACAGTAATTTTCAATGGAAACAAAAAAGTCTTAGTTGGGAGAATCAATTGTAAGTTGATTCCAGCACCATTTGATGACACTATTTGGCTTGAATGATAAACAGTTACGTAGATGATAAATTATGATAATCACTCAAAATTTAATACAATAAAATGTAATGCTGATGAGATTTATGGTTAAATACTATTTAAAATCAATTTATATATTGTATTATATTTAAACATACATTTTAAGTGAGATGAACGTCACAAAAAATCTTTTATTAAATTATTACTTCAATTTATTTTTATGGTATCTTTTCACTGCAAGATATTATGAACTCTAGCATCCTATATAGCTAACTTAGGTGACATGAACTCAACACTCAAAATTGAACCATTTCCCCCTTTGCAGGCATGATCAAATGGCTGCACCACATGAAAACCAACCTTCCTTAGATGTTTTTTTGCAAAGCTTTACGGGAACATGGGCTGGAGAATTTGTTTTTATAATGTGCAACTTTGCAATAGTTAGGAATGCCTTCTAAATAATCTTTGTTTATATGTGTTAATGTGTAAATTGCGTCTAAAATATAAAGCGTATTAAACAAGTATGTAAGTGTATGACATCCTCAATTGATAATAAATTAAAAAAATTTGAATTTAAGATTTTATCATCTTAAGCTCACTGCTTATATCAACTCAATCACTCCTTTCGCGATGCTTGAACCAATGCAATCACTCTTTCAAAACAAATTTAATTGGGAAAATAAAAGATTTAATTGCAACCACCTCTTTCGAAACCAATGCAACGAGTCCAGTCAAATGAAGAACGTCCTGGTCTTCTAGAAGCACCATTCCCTTTTAAAAACTGATCATATAGACCTTAAATAAAGCAACCCCTTTAAATAGAATCTTGAAATTGATCTCTAGAGAATCACAACGGTCTCCTTTGCTAAATGTTGAGTTTAGCCTTTTGAACTACATGTATTAATTGGAAAAATAATTCAAGAATCCATCTTTAAAATCAATAACACAAGATTTATATTATACAAGATTACCGTCTCTCGCGTACGTCTAAAAATGTGGTTAAAACTGGACTTACACACTTAAAACCCAGGCCTGTATAATTTTCCAGCAAAAGAGTTATACAGGGTGACACCAAAGGACATTGAAAACAGAACTTCAAGTAGCAACAATGTATTAACAATCGTTAATTTACATATTCCTGGCAAATCTATCAGAATTTGGGGACACTAATTACTACACAACATTCAAATACTGGTTTCCATATGTACCAAAATCAATTAGTACAGTTTTGGGGACTCATTTATGTACACTTGCAATATGTTCTGCCACAGGACAGGAAATAGAGTTAAAAGTGCATAGAATGTGCCTTTTGCCATTGATCATCAGCTTGGGACGGTTTTTCTGGTGTAGGCATTCAATATGGATTGCCCATACAACACAGGAGCAATAATGCTGAATATAGATTATGAACTTCTTGGTCCTCATTCAATCAGATATGAGGAACGCTCCATAGACCCAACCCATTTTCTTAAACCTGTTGCAAGGAAGACTATATCAGTAACCCAAAGCATGAATTCGAAGGTCTATGTACTCTGGCGATTTAAGAAACCAATTATCTAGTAGGAATCTTCATATTTCAAGTGATTGTGAGGATTGTCATCCTCCTTTGTAGGAAAGTCACCAACTTAGGATGATGATGGAGAGAAATATTCTCTTGTTGGAGATTTCATTTGCTAGTTTTGATCAGTGGTAAATAACAGGCTGAGGAGTCCCATCTTCGTGATTGAGATAAGGCAGTAGGAGCTCAACAAAAATCTGAAGATTCAAGAGAATCCTCGAAATGGAAGTCTCTGAGCTACTACTCAAAGCTAAGATGACTGATATTTCTGATGGCACTCACCAAAATCATAACGAGAAGTTTCCAAGAAACCGCACATAGAAACAACTAAACAGCCAATCCAAATGGCTCAAGGACCAATTCACCACTGTCACTCTGAAGTTTTTTCTTCTTGTTGATGGAGAGAGTTCGGAGAATATATCGTGAAAAGCGGCTCAACGGATCCTGAAGACCCTCCATTTCATAGTGCCCAAATCGCCAATCTCGTTCAACATAAGGTTGCCATATGGGTTGGTCAAGCCCTCCTGTTAAGATGAGCATGTCGGAATGTCAATGTACAAAATGCCCAAAGAGAAGATTTTAATAAAGATACAATTATTGAAGAGAGTCAGAGTTGCTATTTACTACTGGACAAATATAAAGACAGTTATTAAAATCAGCAGAATACATGCAGCAGTACACGTGCATGCACTTACAAGACAAACATGCACACCCAGCCTCTATGTATTGTAAATTTGTGCTGGGTAGTGAGAACTGTAGAGAAAGTAAAAATTGAGCGGATTGTCGAGTGACTCATCAAATCCAATCTTAGAAAAATAAATATATTCCTTGCAGGATAAATGGTCAAACAATAAAACATAAAAATAAAATAAAAGCAGGATGGTACTTTAATAGACCCAGCAAATAAAATTAGATAGACAAGAAATAATCTCCAAGAAGTAGTATATACAAGGGAAAAAGACATACCTGCATACATCAAACCATGCTTGTTAACTGCCCGATAGAAGGGTCTGGTCTTTTTCTCTTTAGCAGCAGTTTGCAGTTCATTCCATGCTTGCTCTCTGTCTTCCCGAGTAATTTTGCCAGACGTTACCACCTAAGACCAAGATTGCAAAGTGAATTATCAGTAAATAGACAAGGTAATGAAATCATTCAAGGTAGTAGGGCAGGAGTAGTTACTTTGGTAAACAAATGATACGAGGGACGTGGAATCCGTGCAAGATTGTTAGAACGATCAACTGCTACAAGCCCAAACTTGGGCCCGTATCCATCAGCCCATTCCCAGTTATCAGAAATGGTCCAAAACAAGTAACCAAGGACAGTGACACCCTTTATGACAGGCAGAGACATGCCTAAATTAGTATTTGTAGCAAAAAATGTTTCAAACAAGGGTATTTAAGAGGTTTAGAGTTGAAACCATGCTCATGGCAGCATATATTGCTAAAAGATGTTCCAACAAATATGCTCGTCTGATCAAATCAGTCTCATCAGAGATTCCATTTTCAGTGATGATGAATGGTAAATTAAGATGCTTGTATCTTTCATGGAACTGAACAAGGACACGATACAAGCCATCAGGATACACCCCACGACCAGATTCACTATATTCATCAGTCTCAACAAGCTTCAGCCCGGCACCGGATACCACTTCCTGGAAAATATAAATAATTCAACAATTCATGTCAGAAAAACCAAGATGGGGTAGAACAGTAAGAGAATTGTTGCAGCATTACATACCTGTCCATAGTAATTTATCCCCATGTAATCTAACTTGTGGGAAATGCTATCCATGAAGGGGAACATAGTTAAGGAATTAGTCACTTTAACTGCAGGAATGTCGAAGAGGCCATATGGACGCATAAATGACACGTTGTGTGCCACTCCAACAATTGCACTAGATGTTGCACTGAAGTAAAGTAAAGTTACAGTGAGCTAGAAAGATATCAATTTTTTTTTTGGTGGGGGGGGGGGCAGGGGGTTAGGTGCTGGGAAGTGGTTGGTGGAGATGGAAATATATTCAATAAACAACTTATTCTATAACACTAGTAAATACATACCCATCTAAAAATACTACAGCTAATTATCCACAACACCAGATATCCTAAGCCAGTCTCTTTGAACCTCAACAAGAAGACAGGCAGAGAGAGAGAGAGAGAGAGAGAATAGGAACAGGAAAGAAGTTTCGATTAAATCCAAAATGCATGTCATTCTCGTCTCTTAGTGGTTATGTATCAAAGTAGAGAATGAGTGCCCATGCAAAAAAACAACATTCCATATCTAACAAAATTAGCCACTTTGTTCAGTCATCATGTGTGCATCTAGGTGCATAAATATGTAGGATTGTTGATATAATTACCAAAGGAAAATGAAACAGAACTTTATCTGTGTCATAGAACCTTTTTTCATGGATATAGTCATATGCTTTCATATGTGCACTGGCTATCCAATGCATAGCCTGATTGAAGACACCAGTAGGTAGAGCAGAAGTGACAACCTCCAACATATCAGGATTACCACCAGGCCAAGCACCAGCACAGTAAGTGAGCATACAAAAGACATGAGGCTCATTAAATGTTACCCAGTAATCCACAATATCTGACACACAGTCAACAACAAGCCTGAAAAATAAGTTCAGGAGGTCATGGAAAGTGGAAACGAGCATATTATACATTATTGAGTGCCCTAAACTAGTAATTGGCAGATAGTGTGTTACCACAATGTAACATTTCAGTAACCATCTTTTGCTTGATATACTTAATGAAACAAAGGCTTAGAAAATTAAATATGCCTACATGGTTTAAAAGAATGTTAATGATTAAGTTAACATATAGATTACATTACAGGAGTGCAAGATGTAAAAAAGATCAGGATTTCCATATAAAATAATGCCCTTTATTATGTCATGTTAACATGCAGCCTGGAGGAGCATATAGAAAATCAAACCTTGTAAAGTCCATGAAATAATCTACAGTTTTTTCCATCTTCCACCCACCATACTCCCCTGCCCATGGTGGCAAGGAATGATGGAACAACGTTAGCATCACCTTCATTCCATATGAATGAACTCTCTTAATGATCCATCTATACCGCTCCAATGCTGCATAATTGACCTAAGTGACAAATCAAAGAAACTAGTCGTTACTTCCTCCGATCAAAATTAAATGTTCACTTTTGATTTAGTTCAAGAATTAAAGAAAGCCTTTGATTATAAGTAACTAACATAATTATCCTTATTATTAATATGGTTGATGGTAGGATTACATGTGTGAACAAATGTGAATTTCTTAAATTAAGAATATTACTCGTGGGATTTTAAATGGAAAAAAATTAATTTAAGAAAGTGGATATCCAATTTTAAAATTATTGGCATTCAACATTGGACAAAGGAGGGTATAGTTAGCTAGAAATACTTTCCATTCAAATTGAATGATATTTATGTTCAAACTTTCCAATAACAGATTGACTGTTCCTCCATTGGAAACTTGTATTCCATACACCATACATAGAGACATTAGAATGGCCGTGCAACAATGTCCATGCAAAGAACCCAGTTTTTTCTTCCCCCACCCCACCGCCAAAAGAATACATGCATATATATATATGTATGTTTGTGTATATATATATATATATATATATGTATGTAAGTATATATATGCATGAAATACATGAATCATCATTTACTTACTGTTTGTTTACTTACTATATTCATCATTACTTACTGTTTGTTTACTTACTATATTCATCATTTACTTACTGTTTGTTTCAGTCCATTCACTGGTTCATCTGGCATGATTCTTGTCCAATCTATTCCCATTCGAAAAACTTGTACACCAGTATCCTTAGCTAATTTCAACTCTGTATCAGGATCTGACCAAAACCGCAATCTTTCCTCCCTGAAACAGCCCATTCCCTCCAAAATCAGATTTTTTAAGTATGACATGCCACTCTTTGATTCTATAAAACATCTTCAAAATCCAAATTGATCTTTTTTTGTTTCAATTTTATTTTGAATTTTCTCGCCAAAAACAAAAGGTGAATAAATAAAATATATCCTGACAAATGTAGTGGGATCTAGTTTTTTGGCATGTAGTGAAGAAAGATGGTTTCTGGCTCATATGATACAAGAATTTGCAGAATCCAGTATATTAAAGAAACATTTAGGCATCTTAAAAAAAAAAAAAAAAAGAGTAGCATTTAGGCAAATCCTTCCAGTTTCATCCATTCAGCTCCTACAATTAAAAAGTTTAGGCAGGAATTATTCATGCTTACGGATGGGGAACATTATGCCAGGCAGCAACATTATGATGACATTCTTCAGGTGGTTCAGGTTCTTCCAGTTCTTCATACTTCTCAAACCCCCTAATTTTAGCTTCCATGGCTATTTTGAGCTGCTTCTTTTTCTTTTTGCTCCTACTAGCTTCTTTTGGTAGCAATGAAGCTTGTTGAGATCCACCATCACCAGCGGCAGAAGCCATAAGTGCATCAGCTGGCTGCAGAGATTGCCCTGAGTCTGATTTGTCACATGGACTTTCTTCTGCAAATTCAAGCCAAGCATCATTGAGCCTGTCTTCAACATGTGCTGGTGCCGTTGCCAACCCAAAAAAGAACCTTTTCTCTCCTGATACAGGAATAACGAGGAATTAGGTCAGACTGTGTAACATCAGCTAACCAGATCAGCAGCATACCTCCCCACCTATCAGAACAAAATACTACACACCTAGCTATCCAAGATTTTTGGAAGAGAAGAAACTGTATCTTGAAGGAGGTATACAATCAAGAAGAAGAAAAGACGTATAGTTCAACACATTAAACTGCCTAATGCGTAATTGCAGCTAAGCTTATTCAGTATATACCTCAGAATATCATGAGAAATTCCAGAACAACCTCTCAGAGAATGCACTTTAAGACAGCAAATATGTAGCTAGATGCATTGGTAAATGAATTAATGAGAGATAAGTCAATCCCTTAATAATAACCCAGTTCTCAGACATTACAGTTAGAAAACTTCATCAGAACACTTGATCAATGAAAGTGAAAGTCACTAACAGCAAAAGCTAAAGAATGCAGTGACCACATACATACTAACTGACCTAAGATGAGTTTAACAAGAACAAATCAACCTCATCTTAAACGAGATCGATTGTCTCAGACAAAATTAGTATACTTGCAATACACTTGGAAAAACTGGAAGAGAAAATATCTCCTCGTGCTGTCTTTTCCAAGGATGCACATCAAACTGATTGCTCCACAATTTAAGCCTAGTTAACTAATAGAATTCACATATGCATATTGGTTCAACAGCAATTGCTTCCGTGAGCAAAATCCTACACATCCATCCACCCTTACTAAAATTCCATTCAGACTCAAATGAAGCTGCTCTCTTTTTTCCCAAATCGGCAGGTTCAATCCGTCTGCCATACTGATCATAATCAGATAAGATTCGTCCAAATAAAGCTAGAATTTAGAATAAAACTCCATTTCATTTTTTTCATCTCTTACAAGGTCATCCCAGAAGGATAAATCATTAAAATAGCAACTAGCTAAGCTTCAAGTCTCAAAATTTACCTAAACAAGAATATACAACCCGGCCAATTATTCATATCCATCAAACTAAACAAAAAAGTAGAAAACTAGCATTTGCAGGCATCTTATCTGCTCCGTTTCCAA
This sequence comes from Apocynum venetum, assembly GCA_019593545.1. Lineage (NCBI taxonomy): Eukaryota > Viridiplantae > Streptophyta > Magnoliopsida > Gentianales > Apocynaceae > Apocynum > Apocynum venetum. The sequence continues at coordinate 5,714,576 of SRSM01000127.1, forward strand.
GAACCCACCAAAAAAAATCAGCTTAAGCTTGAGAATGTAGCTATTAAACAACCAGGAAAGCGAGACTGAAGTTTAAATTCAAATTCTAATTGAAAAGACAACTACCAGCTCCGTCCTCGGAAGAATTAACGTTGAAAACGGCAAGAATATCAGCAGACTCGTCGATGAGAGAAGGAGGGATAGGCATGAGATTCTTCTTGCGGAAGCGACTGAAAGAGAAGGCGTTAGCAGCCACCGTCACTGTGATCAATACTCCGGCGAGTTTCGTCGCCGATACGAAGAAAGCTACCACCGGCATTTAACAATTAATTAACTGTAATATTATAGTATTATGATAAAGATTAAGCCGTTATTAAAACAACAGTACCTACTAATTGAGATTAAAATTAAATTTATAAAATTGAGACAGGAGTACGATTTCTATTTATATATACAAATAGCGTGAAGCTTCCAGCGATTTACACTTGTGTGGAGGTTGATAAAATGGATGTCGTTGTCAAGGACGACACGACGTAGAGCGTATGGCTACGGCTCAGAGACGTGATCAAAGGGAAAACCCAGCCTGAACTGTTATTTTTGTTTCTTTTTCTTTTGGAGAAATTTGTTTATGAAAAATTATTGTATGATTTTTTTTTATTTAAAAATTATTACATAGTTTTATGTACAAATTTTATGTAATAATTTTTTTATATGAAAGAAAAAAAATTCGAGGTAAATGATCCAAACATGTTATTTGAATATGTGAATTTGTTGGAATAATTAGTTTATTAGACCTTTTTTTTTTTGTTATGTTTAGACCAAAAAAAAAAAAACAATTGGGGAGAAAAATAGTGGATAATGAGTAATGGACCAATCTTGCCCAGGCGCGTGTGAAGGTTCTTTGTCTGTTTTGGATTTTATCGATTTGAGGAAGCCACCTCATCGGATAGAGAGAATCTACAATCAGCCAATCAGAAAATTAAAAATAAAAAACAAAAATAAAGTAGTAAAAAAGGAATTGGTCCAATACTTGAGCTAGAAAATTCGAAAAAACTCTCACTTCATGGGCCTATTACAGTTGTATTCTAATGGACCTCCTCTGGCCTGTATAAAAGGTCCATAGATTGAAGTTTATGTCATTTCATATGCTTTGTGCTATTTGGATCCGGCCCATTAATATTTCTCAATATTTATTGCCTCTTGCCTCCTGGATGAATGTGTTTCTCCTACTCCTACGTATAGAAAATTGAGGCTGCAGAATATTTTGCTTCTGCCATTTCAGGGACTTGTGATGGATTACGTAAATGTTTACTAAAGAGCATTGTTGTATTAAATTATTTTATTACTAGGAGAGTGTAAACAATTCTAAAAAATTATTTAGATATTAAGATGAACGATTGTATCCTACATAATCAACTATATAATTAATTATCTGATTAAAAATCTGTATATTACTTAAATTTGAATTTTAGTTTATAGGGAGTTCAAATATTCCTCTAAATTTAAAATGAGCAATTGGACTTTGCTTCATATGCACGAGTAAACGGTGCCAAGATAGAAAATTTCTTACCCCCATGAGTTTAATTTGTCTAATCCCACAAGGGCTTCTCAACTTTCTTGATGTTCTTTCATTTGGGTTTTTTCCAGTTAAAGCTGAATGTACAAGTTCTACTCATTTCAAATGTTTTTATTTTTTAGAAATGGTTCTTTAAAGGACAGGCTTTAATTAGATGAAGCAGCTTCTCAAGAAACAACTCTTGTTCAAAGCCATGCACAGCTGCAACCCCAACCCATAACAGGTAAAAGAGGGTGGGGGACTTCTTGCAGAAACGTTAAATTATCAAGGCATGTGTAAATGGACTGTCAATGTGTGGTCAGTCCAAGTATTTGCAAGAAATTGTACAAGGTTGAATTAAAATTGGAGACAGATGGATGAGAGAGTGGTCCATTCCATTTGAAGGTTGGGGTCAATTTCATATATAATTGATTGCATTTACTGAACATGCAAGTATAATTTATAATGATTACTTGATCAGGGAATTCTGGGGAAGAAAGCAACTGATCATGCAGTGAGAGTCAACCACCAATGATACATCACTTTCAGAATAAATTCTCCATCTCTATTCTGTTGATATTCAATCAATCAAAAATTGCATGGCTCTCTCTTCATCTTCTTCTCCTATCCTATCTATCATCACTGTCCATTCTCCTCCACCACCACCACCACCGGCTTTGGATAAGTTAGGCAGTAAATATTATCACTAGGCCCTAACAATAATTCATGACAATTCACCCATAACTAAGCTCTAAGTTATGGTCTGCTACCATATATACATTCCAAGCATACATAAATTTTCAAGTTTTCAGAATCAGCACCAAAATTATGGTCAACAACTCTACAAAATGGATAAGCAACTTTTAACACTGTGAGGTATCAGAAACCATGCTCTTGTGTTGTTGGTTTATCATTAATGATCGGTTTTAATTTTTGACTCGGAAATTGCAACAATTTTTTGACAAACAGATGTTGCCGATACAAGATTTGAACTCACGAGCTCAAGCATATCATTGGAAATACTATATAGCAAGAATCATAGAAGAATTTCAAGGAAAAAATAAAAAGAATATATATTCATATAAGAGATATTTTATAAACTGACATTGTTAGAAACAATAATTATATTTTATCGGTAAGCCAGGAAATGCAGGTGGACCACAGGCAATTTTTTTCCAACAGTTGGCTTATTCCTTTCAAGAATCTTAGCAGTACTGTTTCTTCTTCCTCATTATAAAGGGCCTACTTGAAATGGAAACTGGCTCCTTTTGTGGAGAACCACGACACATGCCAACCACAGTTTAATCCATTGGATGATGTCAAATTTTGATACGAAATAATTATGTTCTGATTTGGGCTTTCTCCATCAATAATTGAAGTTGAGAATATGTTTAGCCAAATAGTAAATTCATAATTACTTTATTGAACAAATCAATTTATTACATTTTACTTTACACAACGTATAATGTTGTTCAGAGTCTAAATAAAACATGTCTACATTTCAATGAATCTACATGCAAGGATATTATGATTGAATCTCAATTTATCATTGCGTGTGGTGCAGCAGGTTCATTGAATTGTAATCAAATATATTTGAAGGCAGAGTTAACACCAATATGCTTTAATAAATACTTAACTAATACCTATACATTCGAGGTAGGAGGTAACATTCGAAATTCATTATGAAGTTAGTTGCAAATGTATTCAGAAAGTTAGGCCATATATATATATATATATAAAAGGTTATTTGATTTTAATTTGCCGGTTTTGGCTCTGGAACCGGGAGTTCCAGAAGGTGGCGAACCCTTCTTGAGAAACCTTAATCCAAGCACTGCAGACATGATAAAGACAATGTTAAGCTTACAAATCAACAAGTATAATAATAATAATAATGCGTAAATAGGTGTCAAGAACTCAGCCGACTCAAATCTCTATATATATATATCTTTGGACAAAAACTCCAAACAAGTAGATTTTAGGACAATAGTATGGCTTTAATTTGTTGATTCCCAAATGGCAAAATTCCATTGAAATTACTACCTATAAGATCATCTAATTTTTCAGCCTACTCGACGACCATTCTTTGCCCGGGGATATCTGTCGTGGGAATTTGTATGGGACAAGTTCTTTCAAGTTTTCAACAGCACAAATCTTCCACCACGCACCAGACATATACCAAAGACAAAAATTTTGATAAACCAAAAAAGCTGTAACTTCACCTCCTCATCAATCCTTTTTTTTTTTCTTTTCTTTTTGGCCATTGTTGACTTTTCCAAAATTTCTTTAAAAGTATTTAATCCCTCTAGCCTCACTAAACCCAAAATTATTAGTGTTGTACAGTTGTAGAATTACTTTTGCACTTCCATAGTCTTTCGAAAATTTTATACATCATTTTTTAGTATTATGTCTCCTCATATCTCGTACTCGTTTGATTTTACCACATGTTTTTGTTAATTTTATATAAATCAATGAATTATTTTATTTATTATTATATCTTAATTTATTTTAATCTTTCTTGACAATTAAAGTATTTATTATCTATTTTTACATTTTTTAAAAAAATACATTTTTAAAAAATAAAATATTCTATAATAAAGACAAGATAATTTATTTAATAAATCTTAAAAAATAAATGAAATGAATATTAAATTTTTAATTATAATTTCATTCTAAAACAAAAGGTTGAAAACTTCAAAAAGTAAAGACGCTAAAACTTATAGCAATATTCTTCTCTATAACTGTGAACAATCACTTTAAAAAGGATAAAGAAAACGAGACTGCATGTATTTGCGTAATGGAAGATTATTATAAGAGGAAAGATACGCAGGCCAAGAATTATGAGAGAGAGTTTTGACTGTATCTTGGAAGACTGTGATATTAATTTTTTTATATATATATAAATAAAAATATTAACATTTTTATAATACTATTTTCATTTTTATTAGGTTTTTACCACAATTTAATTTAATTTTATATTTCAAACTAAGCATCAAGAAGTGTGACAACCGAGCATTAAAATTACCAAGATGTTTGTGTTCCTCTACATTTCTATTCCCCAAGTGCCCCCTTTCTTTCCTCTTTTTTTTTTTTTTAAGGGTAGTGCCCATTTCTCTGATAACCCCTATTTTGTCCCCTATTTCGCTATCGATGTTATGTATGAAAAGACGTAATAAAAAAATTTAAATTACTTAGGCACATTATTATTTATTGTTTAGAGACGATAGAATGTGTATACTTTTATTATGTGATATTTTAAATTGAAATTTTTTTAAACAATAAATATATAAATTTACTTTTAACTTTTTAATTTTAAAAAATTATATCACATTAAATCATATAATTTTATATGTAACTACATTAATTACAAATTTAATATAATAAATTTTATTTTTAAAAATTTTCTTTAATTCTTATATCAAATAAAAATTAAATATTTAATTTTAGACAAAGTATATTTAAAACAAATTTGTTGTATTTTAAAGGTTTCATTTAGTGGTAATAGTGCAATTTTCAAACTACCTTAACTACGTAGGCAATCGGTACATAGTCGGGTAGTATTTGATTAATAAGGCTAGTAATTTTCAAGGAGAAAACTTAATTAACCAATGTTTTTGCCTAGTTTTATACTACTTGATGGAATTTATGGACATCGTGTTCTTGGGGATATCTTTGCACCATTAAACAACTAGTGCTGTGAATCTTGTGTTTGCCTCTATGTAAGAAAATTAACCTAAACTTTGGAGCCTTTTCTCTATTTCTTTTAAATAAATAAAAAAAAATCGAAGCAGTTGAATGTATAATAATAATAATAATAATTAAGATACTTGTGAAATTTTTGAGCTTGAAATTTTTTATAGTTATTTTTACAATACTTCATTTAATTTTTTTTTTCTTCTTTTGATGACATAGAAAGATCTTAGTTGAAACCAATGAATTTGTGTTACCAGAAGCAGCACGTGTGTGCTAGTGATCTCAGCCAAGCAGCCTTGTACATATTGTCTATGATGACATCCACAATGTAAGCTATCTGTATCTTGTACTACAACACAACTAGGATGCCATAGCTCACCTAACACCCCACAACCTCAAAGAACCTATGGCCTAATTAGTTCCTTTGGGGGGATTAAACGAGGTAAAATGACCAATTCAAAACCACTGTCTATTTCTGCATTCTTAGGAGTTGAAGACCATCATCTTCTTGCTTTTTGCATCACATGGTATCAATATCAACCTTAGGTGGGAGTAGCAACCAAGGTATATTAATGATCCTTGTAATTGTTAACTTCTAGTAAAAACATATTATTGTCTTTTTGCATAAAAAGAAAAAGAAAGTCGGTACACGTTACTATAGAATTAATTTTCTCTTTTCTATTTGCAAGTATAATCTTTATTCAAGAAAGAAAACATTAACTAGAGAATAAAGATTGTGAAAAAAGCATCATAATTTATAAGTATAATGCTTATTCTCTTTGAAGAAACAAAACATTAATTAGAGAATAAATATTGAAAGTGGCATTATAATTAATGTAAAATGATCGATATTTTGTAACAAGAAATTAAAACTAAAACAACTTATATTAGGCAATTTACCCTCGGAAGGTTGTGTGGCTTAGAAGGTAGTTGGCCTGCCTTGCCATATTCACTCAAGTCCAGAGGTGGTGGTTGGAAGGGCAGGCAGGAGGAGGGCCGCCACTAGGTGGCGTCACTGCGGTGGAGTTTGGGGAAGGCTGGGGGGCCAAGTGTATGCTTACATTCTTTCTGGGCCTTGGACCTGTCACTGTCAGGGCTATTAGCCCACTGGCGGTCCCCTATTTCTCTACTGCATATAAGCCCACTACCCTCCTCATTCATTTCATTCCATTCCATTCCATTCCCTCATCTCTCTCCCATACACAAATAACAGTCTTCCTCACTTTCTCTCTCAGACAAGATTGCAGAGTTCTAAGGAAATTCTTCTAGGTATGAAATCTTACCCTGTCTAAAGTTGTTTGCTATTTTGCTCAAAGGTTAAATGCTCGCAGCAAGAATCCTTTTTTAATTATTTTCTCTCCTAATTTCCACTTACTCTTATCATTTTTTTTTGTTTGGGCGGTGGGGGTTGTTACTATTTCCTTCACTGTAAAACTGATGAAGCTTGATGGAAAATTTTAAGACTATGCACAAACATCTGACTTTATTCATGCTATGTCACGACAGTTTGACCTCTTTGATGCAGCTTTTTTAGCCAACAATTAACGTGTATGGGGCCACCATGCCTGAACTTGCAAAACCCTCATACAATGAGGAAGAGCAAATCTTCTTTGATGGAAGTGCAAGCAGGAATACACAAGTGGCTTCTTTAATCTTCTCCATCTCGATGATGGCTGCTGTCAGTTGGTTCATATTAATTGGGTGCTATCCTACTTGAGCTTTTTTCTACCTTCTTCATCTCTCCTTCATCTTTTTATTTAAATGTGATTTTTCTTGACCTTGTAAGACCTTTTCTTGACCTTGTAAGACCCTTTCTTATTTATTTTTTCTTTTTAAATCATCCGATTACAAGTCCTATATCAGAAATTAATGACGTAGGATTTGCTTTTTATTTTCTTTATTTCTGCCCAACTCATGTTCTCCTTCCTTGTCTATCCCTCCTGAGCTATTGAACCAGATGTGTTATCTGGCTATTAATTTGTTTATACTAGATTTTAAGATCACCTCGTCATTGTACCAATAGTCGTAAAGATAGGTCAGATTTTTCAATTTTTTTCACGTGTAATTAAACTTATGTTGAAAGAAATTTTTATTTTTAGTAATTACTGTACTTCCATTTGATGTAAAGGGCTCCCAAGCCTTTAATGATAATTAAACATTTATAGATAATAAAAACACTATTCTTTTTTCACCAACTTTACAATGCATGAACGAACGCATACCTGTATATACATATGCAGGTACAGTATATATTCTTTCTGATAATTTTGGTCCATCAATTTCAATTTTATTTCACTGGCAGAGATTGTGTTTTCAAACCTCAGTTTCCTTGTTTTTTATGTTCTGCCAAGAACGAGCAAGGGAATAAACTTTTTCCTGGCAGATCTTTGTTAGGAGTTTTCTCGTGACTGCTCCTTTGTACAATAGTCCTACTGTTATTCATAAAATAACACTCTCTCCCCTCAACTCTTCTGTTTTTAAAAACTCAGTTAGGTCATCACATTAATAAGGTGTAAGAATATGAACCTTGGGTGAAATCAAATTTTTATTTATTCTTAATGTTATTAAACTCTGGAAAATCCAAGCTTTTCTTGGTAGGATTATCTGTTCATTCGCAGTGTAGGCGAAAGGGTATATTTGTCATTATTTGTTTAATATTTTTATAGTTTAGCACTTTTTGTTTTTCTAGTTAAAGACAATCAGAAACTGATGAAGAGGGAGATATTACTTAGCATTTGCCAAATAGGAATTGGCTATACTGTAAAACTTGATCAATTTATTCTTTGGAGCTTATAAAACCATTTGGCAAAGAATTCAAATGGCTGTATATTCCTTTAGAGACTGGTCTGTTTCCGTCCATTAATTTCTATTCTTTGAGCTCAGAACTTCAAAGTTTGAGCAGAACTTACTTCAATAATAAGAAAGATAAATAAGAAAAGAAAAGTCATAGTAGTGCTGGAGGAGCATTATTAATCATTAGCTATCACTATCTTCAGGCCAAGATATTTTCATTATTGTTCTTTTGATGCAATGTGTTTCACAAAAGCCATAAGAAGAAAAGAACAAAAGACAAACAAATTCCTCAGCTATATAGCTCAGGCATATCACTTGGCGCTACAGTCGGCAGCATTTTCCTTTCTATAGAACCATGAAAATGAAGAAAAGGGATGGCAATTTCCACCCCCATCATACATCATATTTGCTCGGAGATGTCAATTAGATAGGAGTAAAATCCCAAAAAGGGTAGTGAAGTCATGATCTTAAGCACAAAGTGATGATGTTCCCAAGTGGGCAATATTGTAAAGCTTATAAGAACCGTTAACAATGTCCCTATGTATCTTCAAATTATTTTACAGTACTACTTTTTCCCTATCTAAGGATCTGCCCCAATTGATTTTCTTGAATGTATTTATGTATGAGGTGGATAAAGATTCAAGAACAAAATGATGAGTGGATACATTTTTCATGTTGGGGGAAGAGATCGTGTATATATATAGTTTTTGAGGTGTTTTTGTACAGCCGGCATTGGGGCCATGTTTGGGAAGCCATTTTTCAACTTTGGGTAACATGCTCGCCTGGACTTTTCGTTGAAAACTTTTACTTTTACTCAATATCATTCCTTTCAAGATCACATCCTTCTCCCTCTAGAATAAAGAATAAAAGTTAGGGGAGGGCATGTGATCCTCCCTGTCAAATTCTCTCCCTCTCTCTCAATAATTCCTTGATGAATAAATTCTTCCAGGAATTGGAGTTTTGAATGCTGTTAATTCTCATGTCTTTTCATCTTCTCATTTTAGCTATGTTTCTACTTTGGCACTTGCCAAGCCAAGGACAAGTAATATTATGTTTTCATGTGCTATAATAACTCTCTTTATAAGTTCATATATTTTAAAATTAAATTTTTATATTTTTATATTTAAATTTAAATTATTTTCTTTGAATAATTAATATTTTTTAAAAAATTATCATGAACTTCTTGAATTATATATATATATATATTATATTAATATATCCACTGTCTTTAATTTGTACTAGTTTCAAAATATAAAATTTTTTAAATAATTTTTTTATTAAATTTGTCTCAGTATATTAGATTTTTTTATACTTTCGAAGATTATTGCGTATTTAATTTACTATTCTTATAAAGAGAAAATAAATAGTTTAATTTTAATTTTTTTTAAAAGAATATATCATAATAAATGTGAATATTTTAATAAATTAAAATACTTCTTTAATGTATATAAAATCTTTTATATTTTTTTAGACGAAATGAATAACTACCTCTACTCTAAAATAATAGTCCCACTTAAAGAAAAAAATTGTTCTAAAATACTTGTTCCTTTTAAGAGATCAATAGTTTGTTAATTGTTATATTTTTTTAAATATTATTCTCTATTCTTTATTGATGTATACAACTATATTAATTGATTCTTTTTATAAAAAAAAAATCCAATACAGAATACTTCATTTCTTTAACTACTAATGAAGATAACGAGATCATTTTCTTAATTAATCATATTATATAATTTCTCAAATGATACTATTACTTTGAAACAAAAAAAAAAATTAAAATAGTAAGGATACATCTTTATTCTGGTGGGAATAAGGTTGAATAGAAGCGGTAATCAATTACTCTTATAAACAATGATGAATCTTCTATATCTTTCTGCAATGTTTAATTCACAAGAATTTAATATATCACAATATTTTAGAAATAAATATGATGCATGATGATAATTTTTTTTATAAATAAAACAGAGAAAATACTAAAAGATCTTATAAGCTAAACATGAATTTTTGTTTTGAATTTGAAAATATTCTTTTTATCTGTATGATTATAAAGTTAGAGTTTGTTGAAACAGTTGTTGATGTTTTATGGTCCTTTTAAGTTTAATGCATGAAGAATACCCTTTTGAAATTGGTTTTTTTTGGGGGGGTGGGGGGGAGATATATACTATATAGTCAACATTCATCATTCCTAGCAACCCTACGATCCCCACAAACAACTATTCTTCAAGGAAGACATTTGATGTTGACTGCCCTCAAAATGTCTCTACAAATCTTCCTTTGCCTACATCAGGGCGAGACTAATGGCCAATGGGTCAAGCTCCCCTTAATTGTACAATTCATATTTTATTTTGAGCTTTATATATATATATATATATATCATTACACATCTTGTCGTTTCTGTATCTTTGAATTACTAGCAGTCATCAACATGAACCTTATCCATTGCTTTCTTTCCTCGAAAACTTGTAAATTTGACTAAGATGTGATTTTTACTTAAAATAACGAAAGAAGAAATTACAGAAGCAAAATTGCGAATTACCTGAGTTTCATTTCATACTGGAACTGGAAGAGCGAGTAGAAACCAGAGAAACACAAAGCCCACAAAAGTTTGGGCTGAAAAGGACCCCCAAAAAGAATAGGCCCAACAATCACTTCAGAATTTTGGACTCAGCCACTGGGAAAACACCAAAGAAAAGCATCTTTTGATTCCTTCAACTGGGTCGACCCAATTACAACTCGACACTCAATATGTTTAGATTGAATTTAAGTGGTTAATCTTACGCTTGAATTATACCTTAATAATGATTACACCTTCACTGAATTGGAATTTTAGAGGAGTCACGCTTTCCCGTGCAGCCGTTCCTATTCCCCCAATCCCATGAACCGAAAATAGAATTTTAGAGGAAGTATAATATTATCCCACTTAGTTAGACCAAAATAAAAAATCTACATTCAATTCACACCGTTTATTTTGATACATCCACTAAAAAGAAATTCTTGATTGCAAGCTACATTTTACATCTGAAAAATGGATAGATATGATTATGAGCTTGACTTTGAGCGTTTGATTCACAAACAAAAACTATGTTCGTGATATGAACACTCCACTAAGCCAGTAGTTACGTACAAAATATTCAATGTTACTATCTCAGAATTTTCTAGGGATCAAACCCCACGTATAGTATACTTTACAAGCATTTCAAGTTGCATTTGACTTTGATCCATCTTTGTTTAGACAAAGCTTCAAGTGACAGAGACACCCACACGAACGGACCGGGCATGCATGATCTAGACATTTCATTTTAAACAAGATTTTCTTCAATCTCATAATCTGATGCATAATGTATGTATGTGCACATTGTAACTATGGATAAATATGATGTATAATAATGATTCTTCAGTTTCATAATCGGATGCAGAATGCATGCGCATCATTGATATGATATGATATAATACTGGCTCTAAAGACTCGTGATCTATTTAAAAAATATTTAGTTTAATATAAGGAGAATGATGTAGGAACTCAAAAGACAGTGATAACAGGAGAGAGGGTTACTAGTGAGACTCAATCAAAGATCTAATAATTTAATGGATGCCATCTAATTCTTGACCCAAACTCCATCTTAAAAATAGGAAACAGAATTAGCAGATTGAAAGGGACCGTTTTTGCATTGTTCAACTCAGAAAGGGGCATTCTCTTTCCCCCCCTTCAAAAGAATCGATACGTTTGAAATTATTTGTGATTCTCATTTATTCCACGGTTTGATTCTTTCGTACATTGAATCTAACATTACCAAGAATATTTTACCCATGTGGACCGACAAGGATCGTTTGCCTTGGAATAAATGTCCTACATGCAGATTGATTATTTGCATTTTTTTATTTTTATTTTATGAATGTTTGCATAATTGTGAATGATCTACATAATTATTTTCAATGCAATATATATTTCTTTAATAAGTAATCTATTCATATAATTGGCTCTAATTATTTTTCTAACTACGAAATGGATTTTTTTAATCTACCAAACTAGGACCTGGTCTATATTAATCTACGTCACAAAGGCTAAGGCCTAAGGGAGCAGCTCACTGTTTTCTGTGGCTACATCACATCCATTGTATAGTTGCAAATATATACTATAAAGTATTAAGTCTGGTAAATTATTCTAGAAAACATTGTATACATTATGTCGACATTTTTCTTGATTTTATATTTTTTTTAGTAATATTGGACAATTAAAATCTTGATAAAGTGTGATAATTCAATATGTTTAAGGGGGGAGGGGGTTGCATCATGCATGTGAGGGAGTGAATTTATCAATATTATTCATAACAGAAATCAGTAAGGTTAAAAAAAAAAAACATACTCAACTATTAAAATCGTGATAAAGTGACAATTCAATATAGTATTTAAAGGTGGTTAAAATATTAAGGAAGTGAATTATCATTATCCAAAACAGAACTTCAATCTAAAACGTCAGAGAACTTTTTAGGAACTGCAAGTTGAAGGATCATGTCAAGTGTGCCAGACACCAAAATTCAAACCATGGATTTTGATGAGCCCTTTACCCTTTTTTCGGGGCACAAATGCATATGTGAAACAAAGTCACGGGTGAGACTCAAACTTTCCTATCCATATCCTCTCTCTCTCTCTCTCTCTCTCTCTCTCTCTCTCTCTCTCTCTCTCTCTCTCTCTCTCTCTCTCATGTCATGAAATAGTTAAAAGATGAAGGGCGTCCCTTCTTCGGCTTTGTGGTTTTAAGGCAACAAATGTTAGCAGTTAGAGACAAAGGGAGTATTGCAAGAGGACCCTTCTTGTTTTACTGTTGAAGAATTATGTGGGCTGCAGGCCACCAAAGACACACTCCCCCCCCCCCCCCAAATAGGTAGATATCATCATCGTTAGGCTATTTAAGTCGGCAAAGAAAGAAAACTGGGCAGATATTCGTGGTCAAATTGATACTGTACTACCAAAGACATGATATATCATACTACTATACATGCCTAGCTATAATTTTAAAAAGAAAAATGAAAACAAATTTCCAGCTAACAAGATAAAAAATGCCCTAGAAAACTAGAGCCTAGGACCCTTTACTCACAGTAACTATGACTTCTTGACCACCTGGGCCCTTTAAATTTTATCTACCAAAGTTCACTAGTAAATTAAGTTTAATCTCCCAAGAGGGTCACTGCCAATTTTTTGAGCCACAAAACCAAAGAAAAGGAGGCTATGGCAAGAGGGATAAGTAGTACACTAAATTGTATGAGCTTTAATGCATTTTAGTGATTCTAACCACTAAATAGATTTGTTGAAATAACAAATATGTTAAAATTCTATTTTGTTTTATTTTTTTGCTGGTTTGAGTCTTTGACAGTGAGAGGCTCTCTGAAGCTATAGCTAGTGTTTGCTTTTGACAAATAGCGGGCTTGACCATTGAAGCAATGTGCGTGGGAAAAATATTGCATTGCATGGGAATTCAAACCCTATAATACTATGAATGGAATGGTTGCAATTAGCTGGTTAAGAATACACTTGCTTTAATGTCCACACTAAATAGGTTGTACTAGTGGTAACTATAATGACTAAGGACTCGATATTGGCCATTAGTATAGTTGTTATGGTATCAACATTCAATACTGGATTGGTTCATTTTGAGATAAAATTTTCTCCATTTTTGTTTTGAGTTTGTCAAGAGTTGGTATGGGATAGACTAAAGAGAGATGGGAAATATATATAGATATATTGCTGCCAGCTATTGGCAGTCAAAATTGCACCTACACCATGTGAGGATTTCACAAACATGCATGACTCTTGTATAACCTAAATGTGGATTGAAATCAATGCGTATTTGAATTGTAGTATGAAAATATCAAGATTCGATTTTTAAAGGGTTTAAAAAAGATTTAATATAATGATCCCAAATTTAGTACTACCAAGAACTTTCTTTTTGGTGTGCATGGTTCCCAAGTGCCAAAATTTTGGGTTTTGGTAGAATTAGATAAACAAAGCACAGAAGCAGTTTGGATGTCTCAATTGGCTGAAAGCTTCATACAACTATGATCTTATTGAGTGACTAATTAAGACCATTGAAATTTTGTGTGGTATTGTGGAGTTACATGTTTAGTTGAAAATGATGCTTTAGTGGAAATTATCTGATAGATTGAAATTCCTGATCAGTTCTTCATTCAAGCAGAAGAAATTCATAAATTAATCCAACGTCCAAACCAAATGGTTGACAAAAATATGGACTAACCTTATGTATTTTTGCATCAATTGGATTGATGATGGGTAACCAACATCCAACTCATGACAATGATAACACGTGTAACGAATTCTATATTTTCCATCCAATTGTCAAAACTAATTTAGGATTCAATCTAAAATATTAAAGAAGCTCTTCTATCAAACTGTTAGGAAAAAGAACTATAACTTCTAAAATTGGTGGTAGAAATTTATACAATATATAGCATTAAGGTATATATATAACACAGTGTTGTTTTTCCTAAGACTTATTTAGCTCTTCATTTAAATTATTCTTGGAATACAATTTATAGTCCTGAGAAGGGAAATACTTGCATGTTGGATCATATTCTGAAAATATATATATATATAATATCTTTTAATTAGTATACACTATGCAATTTTTGTAATACAATAATTTATTACGTGTGGTTTATGAAGACTGTGTATGCTTTATATTAGTATTTGAAAATTAATAATTCAAACTTGAATGATTTATCCTGTGAAATAGAATTAAAATATACGTGCTTAACTAAAATACTGATGTGCACTACTTTTACATCAATATCGAGAATTCTAAGCATAAATGATTGCTTGCTTAGGACTTAGGAGGATCACGACATGGTGGATTGCTTTCTTTCTTGTTTTTTTTTTCAATAATGTGACAGATTTTTATGTTATTCATTTTTATACTTTAAAACATAAATAATATTCGATCACTAAATCATCATCATTCATATAAATAATAGGTATTTGTCGGTTCAATGTCTTCCCAAATTCTTGAAACGCAGCATTAATGTTTAACTCCAAATCCCCTTAATATATATATATATTTAACCCCAAAAGAATGAGTCAATTGCATTTGATACGTACGTCCATAGAGAGATTCATCTGTCTCTCTCACTCACTCTTTCTCTCTCTGCCTTTGCTGTGTCTATAAATATGTGAGAAGCCACAAGCAATCTCATCCCACTTTTTGTAAGCAAAAGACTTTCTCTCTATCCATATATAAATATAGTGTTATTCTTTTCTTTTTTTCCCCTGTCCTCCTCGACAAGAAAGAGAAAAAAAAGAAAAAGAAAGAAGATGGTGGTGGCTACGGCAAGCCCAGTAGTTCTTAATGAGAAAATTATAAGAACCATTGAACTCCCAGTCATTGATATCATGGGGGAGAGGTCAGAGGTGTCAACGCTTATGGTGAAAGCATGCCAAGAATTTGGGTTTTTCAAGGTTGTGAACCATGGTGTTTCTCAGGATGTTATTGCTGCAATGGAAGAACAAAGTTGGCACTTCTTTTCCAAACCCTCTTCTGAGAAAGAAAGATCTGGTACTCCTCCTAGTCCTTATGGCTATGGCTCCAAGAACATAGGCTTTAATGGAGACGTAGGAGAGGTTGAGTATCTTATTCTCAATCCCAACCCTCTCTCAGCTTTCCCTCCTCTTGCCACCAATGATCCAACCAAGTTCAGGTATACATATTCACATACATATACAACATATATACACAATTGCTATTAGTGCATGGCTTTGATTTTCTGTTTTACCATACATAGTAGTAATGGGCATGGATGGGTGGCGGATGGCAGAATCATGCAAGAGAGAGATATTTACCTAGCTATCTCATTCTGTGGCCAAATTACATAGCTAGCTAGGCCATTTATAGATTCTTGTACAGATGTACAATTTATATATTTATCTTAGATACGTTTTTTGTATGACTAAATGAAGTGCTTAAAGGTTGGTTTGGATGTGATACAGTATTTTTCATTAAGATGACATGATTACGATTTAAGAGATGGAATTGGAGGCAATTCTTGCACAGATCGAGCCAGCTGTAGGATCGTTTAAGTTGTCTCAACCATGTTTGATCTTTTATAGGATTCCAACAAAGCCATTTCCTTTTAGTATTGAGTCACCGTATAGTGGTGATTGCTTTCACTTTTTTTGTCAAGCATTTGCTTTCATAGAAGATGGCCATTTTGCATTCAAATATTATTAGGGGAAGAGAGGGATTTGAAATATGTCCTACAGTAGGCTTAAATTATATTCTAGTCTTTCTTTTTCAGTCACTTCATTTTTATTCTAATGGGTATCAAAGTGAAGCAAGAGGGACCATTTGTGATTAAAAAGACCGTTTTTTTACATAATAAATGAGGACAAACTCCTATTTACATTTAAAGGTCACGACATAAGATATCATCTCTTTCGTCATTCATTCTTGCTAGAATATTTTTAAAGAGCTTCTTGTAGTAAAAAGGAGTTCCATTTGTGGCAGTGTTATAATTATGAACTTCACTAAGATTTCTTTCGATTAGGATTAGTCCCTGTTTATAGACACAAAATTGACAACAAGGGTAAAGAAAAACAATTTAAGGTATTTAATACACCTGAAAGGCTAGATGGATGGTCCATTCTTACAAGAGTCAAAGTCGGAGCAGTTCATGTCTTGTGATGTGGAGAAAAAGATTTGGGTGCCAGCATATAAGTTCATTTGGTGGAAGTATAAATAAATGCCAACATAAGTTGATTTTAGTGTTTTTTTCTTTCTTTAGAGAGCTTAAAAACAAGTTCATTTACTAGGGGATGTTGTTACTTGTTATAAATGCATGAATGAATTCTTGAGATCTTTTCATACATAAATATAGCAATCTGTCATTACAGTTGTATGCTTAATTTCTCCATAAGGTAAAAAACAAATGTACCAACAAGAATTAAAAGATTGGAACAGACTTGACAAGTCAAAACATACATCAATGAGGTCCAATCAAATCAAGAAGGAAAGAAAGTTGTAGTAAGAGATTAAACAAACAAGCAGAAATGAAAACCTCCCAGATATGGCGGGTTCACAGAGGCGCTACCAATTTTGACCAAATGAAGCTATGTTATTTGCCCACTGCCCACTTACCATAACCAAAATTCCAAATATTCTTGTTCCTGTCTAGTTTCTTAAGGTTTTGCAAATTATGAAAATTTCACTGAATAGAATCAAAGTTAAATCATTTCTTTCCTTTTGTAATACTTACTAGGTAGTAGTATATGCAGATGTTAAGTAATTGGAATTAACATTCGAGTTTGTTTTTATTGTGTAAGTGTGTGTGGTGACAGCTCTGCAGTGACTAGCTATGTGGAAGCAGTTAGGGAGTTGGCATGTGAGATATTGGATCTGATAGGAGAAGGATTAAGGGTCCCAGACACCTCAGTTTTCAGCAAGCTAATCAGGGACGTTGAGAGTGACTCACTTCTCAGGCTCAATCACTATCCACCTCTTCTCAGGGATAGGGACACGTCACCTTCCTCCTTTCATCTTCGTCATCATAACCAATATCATCACAGCTGCAGCAACAATAGCAACAGGATTGGTTTTGGAGAGCACACAGACCCTCAGATCCTCACAATCTTGAAATCCAATTCCGTTGCTGGCCTTCAAATCTCTGTGGATGAAGGGATATGGGTCCCTGTCACACCCCATCCAACAGCTTTCTTTGTTAATGTAGGTGACGTGCTACAGGTGGGCTCCTGTCTCTCTCTTTTTATTTTTCTTTTAGTCTTGCATGGTAATCATCACCATCTTTAAAAGGTTGAGTTGACTGATTGCTTCTGCAAAACTGAAACTCAACTGAAAAATTGGAGCCCCCTAGTAGTTGTTAATGCAACAGTAAAAAAAGAAAGGAAAGAAGATTCATATCAGTAGCCTCCTTTGGATTGATGTGAATTGTGATAAAAATTTTCATCTGTCTTTTTTGGGGTCCCTTCTGATGACAGGACCTCTCTGTTCAGTGTTCTCATCCAATCACAAACCTCCACCAAATCCCATTTTCTGACTCCGAAGCCACCAGCTTTCTTCATATCTTTTCACCATTGGCATGCAAATTTCATTTCATACTTATCATGCATTGCCATGGTTTTACAATAATTGAGGAGCAAACTAATTGTGGGTTCTTTTTGCTTTTTTGTGGGCATGTAAGAAATTCTTGATGTGTATGTATATCAGTGTCCTCCTCCTAGTCTTATCTTTTGGATGTATGGTAACATGTCCGTTCGTTCGATGTGAATTAGGCAATGACAAATGGGCGGCTTTTGAGCGTGAGGCACAGAGCAATAGTGAACTCGTACGAATCAAGAATGTCAATGGCCTACTTCTTTTCCCCACCACTCCGTGCAAGGATCAGTCCAATTCCAGAGATGGTCACCACTCAAAATCCCCGGCTCTACAGATCATTTACATGGGCCGATTACAAGAAAGCTACATATTCTCTACGATTAGGAGAGAGCCGTCTTAATTTGTTCAAGCTCCAATCCGATGAATGATTTCTATGGTCTCCCCTCAATGATTTTGTAGGCTCGGCCAATGCTTTGTGCTGTAAACATTTTCTACAGGTTTTGGTTTTGAATACTATAGGATACTACTAAAAGCTAGAATGAGTATGGGCCTCTCCAAACATATATATATATATATATATATGTGTGTGTATGTATAAAGGCAGTACTCGCATTATGTTCACAACCGGACTTCCAAATTTTCTCAGACGAATATGCATCAAGAAACATGGAATGTCATTTTTATGTCAGAAAGGCCATATTTATGCTAAAATCACCTGATAGATTGTGGATACGGAAAGAGGGTGAAATAACAATGAATTAACAATTCTCAGATACTTAAGAATTGCTAATTCCATGAGTCATGTAGCATGCTTATAGTAACAAAATAAAGAAAGGCTGTCACTAGAACCTGGTCAGCAAGGTGAAATGTACATATAAAAGATAGTACAAAGCAATGCCCATGTCTATGAAGGTCAGATTGAGGGAACAATAACTCCATAGTTGTGAACAAATTGTCAATCTAGTCAAATAAAGAAAACCTCCTATGAATCCTGTTTTTATTTTCTGCATTTCAATCAGGGTTTTTATTTTCTGCATTTCTATCAGGATTGAGAGTTTGAAACGGTTGTTCTTCCATTTGAAATTCTGTAAATAAATGTTAAAGCTTCAGACTAGACAATACTCTGAGACTTGGCAGCGAATCGTGTACACTTCCTTCGACCGGTTTTAGACAGCCCACACACGCAGTTCTCAAGAAGTTCAAAATCTTCATTCCAAGACAACATGGAGGCCATCTCAGGATTATCCAATAACATTTTTGAGGTCAAATAACCAGCAATGGTCCATGTTTGATTAAGTCGAGCCTGTTTACCAATAAATCTTCCACGTCTTGTGTCATAATATTCAGGCCACCGATCTACTTGGAGCCTTTCCTCTGCCACAGACACTGCTTTTCTAGCTAGTTCTGGTCTTCCCATCTTGATGCAAGCAAGTGTGAACTGAAATGTAGTATGCTCCAGATAAGAAAAACGTTGAGGTAGACAGAACCAAGGCACCACAATCATAGAATAGAAACAAGTATTTGAGTACAATGAAGCATGATATTTAAGCCATCCGGTGAATTCCATTCTTTTATGGTAAGGTGAATAGTTGAGTGTAACAGCACATCTCACTTATAATTTTGTGGTTTGGTGCTTTACAGAGGAATCTATTTATGATAAACGTATACCTGCCACAAAAGCGTTGGCCAAGATCCACCATTGTGATACGACCACGGCCTACAAGCAAGCATATTTTGCATTAACTTCATAGTCAATCATGTTATACAAGAGTGAGGGAAGTAGGTGAACCTATAACAAGATGTAAAGAAAACTAAACAAGCCAGATCCTCACGTATTTTTAGGGTCACTTCCAGTGATAATCCGCCATTCTTCGTACTCCAAAGCAGGATAACATATTTTCAGAGGCATGTGAGAAACTAAATCATCCCATTTATCTTCAATCAACTTCAATATGCCATCATTCTGACTGGGGGTTCCCAGTGATGAAACAATGGCCCAGAGGTTTCCTAGAGTGAAAAACCTGAAGTCCATATGTGCAGGTTGTAAATTGCCAATGAAATAGCCTCCGGTCTCAGGTACCCAATCTACAAGCCAAGCTGGAATCTGATCTGGATATATGTTAAATTTATTGATGGCTTCGGTTGAGTATTCTTCTGTCTTGTAACGATATATCTCGTTGATTTTCCTCATATTCACCCAATAGTACTCCCTTATGTGAAAAGAAAGGGCACTGAGACGGTTATTGATTGCTGTAACTAGTTTCTTTGATGCATCATTAACGGTGAGCATCTCACGAGCAGACCGCAGAGCTGAATAGAACAAAGCCTACAAAGAATCAAGTAACTATGAATTTATTGGACTACAAGAACAAGAGGGTTGAAGCTAAACATGCCCCCACCCAATCCCCGTCCCCCCCCCCCCCCACCAAAAAAAAACAAATCAATTACATACAAAACTGAGATGGAAAGGATTTCAAATTTGAGGAGTAAGTGTTAGAGCAGATGAACTTTGTCATGTATTCCAGCAGTTACAGTCACTTACAATTTCTGTGTCAGAAAAGTCTACAGTGTAGAAAACACTTGACTGCTACACAACATCCAACATCTGGTACATCATTACCACTAGCAAGAAGAAAACAGATTTTACTTTGTTAACTACGGATGATTTTTGCACAGTACCATCCAAGCATTCTTCAGTTAAATGGCCTTACGCTACTATATTTGGATACTTCAACAAACCCAAAGAATTTTATTTGCACAGCAGACATGGCAGAAGTGGAATTAAGAGGATAATATTAAAGCATAATTTTTTTTTTCCTTTTATCTTACTTTATAAAAAGAAGAGATGAGGAAGAAATGAGGAAGCAACCGGCCAAACTTTGGACAAAAACCAGAGTTTTGAGTAAGGAAATAAGTGCTTAGTTTTGTTGGATTAACCACTGCAAATATCATATTTACGTTCTCTTGCTTACTTCTAAAGATAAAAAATGAGAGGCAGCTTCTTTTTGACTTGCAACGCATACAGGAAAAAATTAAACAAAACTAGGAAGCTTGCCAGTTTTTGGTCATGAGTCAAATATGTTAAACTTCATAAAGACAGGTCCATTGAAATGATATAACTTACTTGAATTTCAAGAGGATGTCCATGAATACCCATCCTTCTATCAATCATGCAGGAGCCATCAGTAACTAAGAGAGTAGGAAACATATCAAAACCATCAGTTAAACACAAATTGAGGATCAGTCTAACGCCTGTCTGCACATCCACTCTCTCCTGCAATGCATAGTCCCCTGTGATTTTTCCATAAGCTCTTAATAAGATTATCCACCATAAACCTGTCCAAATTCACAAATAATTACCATAAATCACATGCACACAAGCATCCAATAAACAGAAATCCAGAGAAGTTACAAATAAGTTGTTTTTGCATAGGCATGAGATTTTGAAATCTACATTTTCATAAATAAAATAAAAAAACAAATTGATAAGGGTGTCATTTACCAGAATCGACTGGTGCAACACGCCCAATAGCCGATTCACCAAAATCTGGATCCAAAACATCCTCAAATTCCCCAGTTTTTCCATCAAGAGGCACAGTCCGAACTTTGAAACTTGCTGGCATCAATCCTTGCCCGGGACTATAGCAGTCCACAGTTTTCTCCCAACTCTGAAGAAAAATGGAAAAACAATTGGCTTTTTCTTGCATATAACTAAAAGTCCATAGTGAGATAGTACTGGCAGAAACTTTATTAAATAACAACCAAAATTAGCTATCATCACGTGTTAAGTTGGGTTCATCCCAGAGAAGGCAACAAATTTCATTATCGCAGTCATCAGATAAATCTAAATCAGAAAGTAATCTCAGAATAATGATATAGTCATAGCAAAGTGGCTGATTTCCAAAGGCACTAAATGGTGAACCTAAATATGTATTAATTATAGCATCTGAACAGATAAGAGAAATTCAAGAACTATTGGACTATTAATTAAACTAAAGAAACACAGAAAACTTGATAGAAGTGACAATATAATACATAAGTGTATAGCAACAAACATAACAGGAATTACATGTTGCATAACTACCTGTAGCTGTAGAGTGTGAAGCAGAAAGTTCTTCACGATCTCTCCTTCTCCATTAAGTAAGAATGCAAGGGCTGAGGGAACAAAATCCCGAATGAAGACTTGATCATAGTTCAGTGGCAGCTTATCAGCAGGATCATTAGCTGCAACAGTCCCAACAGGGTGTCCACAATAATTCACAACAGCCTCACGAAGCAATTTCCAAGCCTCCTCTTCCACCTCAGACACCTCTCTATTGTGTGTTGATTTCGAAATTTGTGAAGCATGCAACTCTTTATCAGAATCATCTATATTTACATTGGAAGAGTCTACCCTAATTCCATCATCTGTTACTTTATCTTCCCTTTCCACAACATTATGAACCTTTTCTATTGTTTCAATTACCAAAGGCTCCACAGCTAGACCCCCTCTAACATAAATCTTCCCAAAATGATCTCCATCAACACGAGCTTCAACAGACGTTGAATGATTCCTAAAGTCTGATGCTACATTAACTATACCCAATACAAATCTATGATTACACCTATCAATTGGACAACCTGAAAAAACTTGAGGTTGCAACCAATTCGAATCGGACCCACAAAAAGAACTCCGATTCGGAATAATTACACTTTTAAACCCTTTATCCCTATTACCAGAGCTATGAATTCTTCGCAAACAATTCAAATTTGAATGTGAAGTCGTCGAATTAGCAGTAATCATCTGATTACTCTTGAGAAATTGAAACCTAAAAATGGATGAATTTCTACCCCCAATTAAGATTCTACAACAGGGTTTCCCAATACAGCTGCTAGTATTCATTTTCTAAGTTTTTCAAGAATCTTGCTAATAAATTGTAAAAATCCAATCCTTCCAGTATCAACTATCAGAAATCAGCTAAACTGGAAATGGGACTGAAAGTTTTACACTAATATGAGGTTAACGAAGTATTACAGAGTTTATAAACAAGAATTCTTTTAACTTTGAAAAACTAATTAACAGATTGTAGTGATTAATTTACACATACACGAACAAAGGTCTCAAAAAGGAAAAGAGGAAAAAGATTGGATCTTTATTATACTCAGTATCTATAAGTATATATAAGTATGAGCAAAGGAAATGGAGATGAAATGAAATGCAACTTACAGGTTGAACAAGAGAGAAGGCGTGTCTGAGATGATGAACAGAGATATTTGGAAGTTGGAAGGTGGGAGGAGTTTATATAGAGGTGAAGGATCTGGGATCACGACAATTGTTTGTTGAAATAGGGAACGTTTACATGTTTTCCCAATATTACCCTTGCAAGTGCTTGCCATTTTCTCGTGTTGACTTATCTACCCTTGTACTTTTCTCTTTTATGATTAAAAAACAAAAAGGAGATAGAGAGTCCAAAAATAGAAAAGAAAAAGAGGGACATAGTAATTATCTTTGGAAATGTAAAATATTTTTGTTTATTGAAATTAATTGATTCATAATGTTGTCATATGTTAAACAAAATAACTTGTTTGTCGAATTTAAAATATTATGTTCTTTAATGCTTATTAATGTGTATTTATTTCTTCTTCTTTTGCATAATAATAAATGTGTAGTATTTTTTAAAGAAAAATTAAGTTCAAAAGAAATGAAAATTAAAGAGGGTAAAGTAGGAAATTGGAGAGAGAAAGGGCAGAAGAGTCATTTGAAAGAAAAATTTGGATAAGTCGGCTCTGAACCATTATTTTTAAAAAAAATGTGCAAAAATCGAGATGGAATAAATCTTTGGGCCCGCTTGAACTTTTCTTTGTGTTCCACTTTTTTTTTTTTTTTTGTTGAATTATCCAGTCTGGATTATGACAAAGGTCCAATGTGACGGCCGTAAGTTTCTCCATATTTTAATTTATGTCTTAGAATAATAAAATAACTTAATTTAAATAAATTTTTTAGAATATATTAAAAGATTCATAATCACTTTATTTAATAATAAGACGTTATTTGAATTTTTTATCAAAAAATATTGCACCACATATTGTTATAAACATATGGTAAGCATTTCTTATACATACATAGACACGGAAACATTTAAGAGTGACATAAACGTGGATATTTCGAGGAAGTTGGTGACAAAAAATGGTTTTGGATCTTTTCTCCTAAGAAAAAATATATATATATTGGATTTTTCCAAAATATCTTTGAAAGAAAAGGAAAAAAAAGAAACAAAGCATAATTGGAGGCTATCAATAACCATCAAGAGATGTGGGACTAAAGATACCTTTGAAGAGCTTTGCCAACCAAAGTCTGGCCTTCTTTTCATATTTTGGGCTTCAACAGCTTTAATAGTTTTACGTGTCAAACCATCTTTTAGGGCTTGTCTTAAGCCCAAAGACTATTGGGCTCAAAGACTCATAGTGTTAAACAAATTTACAATTTTTTGGGTATAATTTAACAAATTACGTGTTATATTTAGAAATGAGATTAAAAAAAAGTTTTTTTTTGTTTGTTTCTTTAATAGTATTCCTTTGCAAGTTCTCAACCAAGGATTACGTTATTTCGACCAATTAAATTAGTAAACGTAAACAATTATGAATTTAGGGTTCTCGTACTATATATAGTTCCAATAATCATGTAATTTACATTTTGTATAATCAATCAAAATAATAATAATTAATAAATTCAAAAGATATATAATTAAAAATAACAAAAGAAACAATAAAAACCATTTCTCTCCCTTAACGAAATAAGAGTAAATTTAAAAATAGTATACATAATAACTCGGTAATACATCTATTAAAAATGAATATTAAGAGCTTAAAAAAAAATTGTCAGATGCCAAATGCTTTTAGAGTTGCATAGCTTGAGTTTAATTATTGTTTTCAAAACCAGTATTGCATAAACTTGTCTATAGAATGCTTTGATTATTTTAGAATAATGTTAAATTAGTTTTCACATTGCTTCTAAAATCCTCAATTGTAGAATACTATAGTTTTCTCACTCAATGTGAAACAAGCTTTTTAAAAAAGAAAAGGCCAAGAAATCCAGTCGCCACATCATCTAAAAAACATAAACTAGGTTTGCCTGGAGATAATTTTAGTTTATAGAGCTAAGATCATCTTGATATTGCAGGAAGATGGTCTCTGAGCAAACCTTCCAACGCTAAAATCCTTTCGAACATAATAATAATATGAGAAGTTCTCCAAATCCAGTCATCCACACATATAATATGCAGCAATAAAAACATGTATGGCATTAACCGAATAGATCTCTCCCACTACCCATAGTGCGGAACATGTCTCCGTCACTACCATAAGGAGGGCTACCACCTCCACCCTACTAGGAAAATCAAATTACCTCATAAATAAAAGAGAACCAAGAACAAGATGAACAGAGAATCCAAAAATTGGAAGTTTTTATTTCATAGAAACTTTGAAATAATGAATCCAAGATTAAAATGGGACATACAATACTCCGATTCAAGAATTATCTTGGCATCCAGACTTTTTCTCGATTCTATCAAAAAGATACTAAAATCAGTATCATATTATCTATATCTATAGATTATACATTGAAAGAATTATCTCGACTTCCTAGACTTTTTCTTGACTCCATAAAAAATTTACTAAAAACAACATCTTACTATTTATATCCATACACTATGCATTGAAAAGATTGAAAGAATTATCTTGGCATGCTATCTATAGGACTTTTTCATGCTAAATCCCACGATAGTCGTGGTAACTCAAGAAAGTTGTCACTGTTGTGTGAGTAAATTGTTCCTTAGTGAGGAATGTTGTTTCCCAATCACTGCGTGCAACCTTTAGCCAGTCATGATCGACTCCAAATTCATTAGAACCTATGGTTTTCATGCAAAATTCCATCTCTAAACTTCCAAAGATTGAGAATCTTTCTCAAATTCCAGTAGTTCTCAATATGTAGTCCCACTTTCCCCAGCATTTTCCTGAATTCAGAATTCAGTAAGCCCACAAAATTTATCTCTCTATCCAACAAGAGAAGAGTTAGTTGCTCTAGGCATCTGAGACCAAAGGATCACAATGCAATTATTTTCATAACATAGCTGGAGAGCTGCTGTTGCCGGCGGTGGTCCCTCGTGGAATGGAGACCACTGGAGCCCCACGCCTACAATCTTGGAATCATCACGGTCAAGATCCTCTTGAAGCTTGGAAATCCATTTTTCCACCGAATTTGGATTTGAGGTTACAAGGGCTTGAATTCTCGGAGTAGTACAAAAAATGAAAATTGTGAATTGCTAACTGCTATTGAAAATTGTGAATGCACGCTACCAGAGAGCGTTTGGAGACGAGAGGCAGCAAGCGCTACGGGCGGAGCAGGAAGGCCTATATGGGATACATGGAAGTAGTTCTTAAATGAAGAAAACAAAGCAGCGTGGTGAGTCAACGAAACTGCAGGATCAACGAAGGTAGAACGAATGACAGTGCTGAAGACTTCCACAGGGAATTGAATTGAATGACATGATGGAACATTTTTTCATCCTGGGGAGGGGTATACAATTGTTATTTGGTAAAAAGTAATCTAATAATTGTTTTTTTGAAAGTATATAAAATTGATCTGATTATTTATAATAACGATGAAACATCTATTATTTATTATTATAATATAAAAATAGTTATAACATTGAGGGTTACTAAATGGCTAGAATTTAACCAGATAGAATAATTAATTATGTTGTTTAATTAATCATTTAATGCACAAAATGTGATATTGGCCATTGGGGACCGAAACAACACGTTTTCCAATTTTCCTACTAGAAACTTTTTTTTTTTTTTTTACCTTCTATAGCCCCCACATTTTTTTTGAGGGGATAAAAATAACTTCAAAATGTAAGGCGGTTATAATTTTCATGCATATTACTTTTCTAAATATTTTATTGCTTCCAAACCAGATCATAAAACAACTGACAAATTTCAACCAAAAAAAAAAAGGAAATAAAAGAAAATTAATTTTAAAAAAACAACTAACAAATTTCAGTGAGGGCAGATGATGCAAGATTGTGGTTGAGCTATATTTTTTCCCCTTACATATATAGTGGTAGAAATCAAGAATAGAGATATAAATTTTTTAACCATTGAAACTATTTTAGATTAAAAAAAAATATTTTAAAGTAAGATGTATTTGAGATTGAAAGAATGTATTTTGTATTATATGAAAAATTCTAATGTCATTCGCACTTATGTGATTTTTGTTTTTTGAAATAATGCACAATGTGATTATTATTTTATTCATGCATTTTAAGACAAATTTTCTACAGTCCCATTGTAATTGAAAATTATAAGATTAGATTTTATTGGATTTTTTTTTTTTTAGGAATGGAATTTAAAAGGTTAATTAATTCAATAGTTGAATGAAGTAAATAATAAGAGTAAAATAATGAAGAAAATAATAATAAAAAATTGAGGCGTTACAATTTTCACTTTGATAATGGAAACATTTATTTAATTTTTTATAAATTTAACAATTTCATTTATAATAAATGAAAATTTCAAACTGTTTAATTATTTTTTAAAAAAGAAATTGAATGAGGATATATATATATATGATTGGGATAGAAATTAATTGAGCTCAAGCCCTTCGGCCCAACGAGGATGTATTATGACTAAGTCATCATCTTCCTGGATACGAATTGAACTGAGCCTCAAGCCCTTTGGCCCAAAAAGGATGTATTATGACTAAGTCATCATCTTCCTCACATAATTTAATACGATCTTGAGGCAACACCAACTCTCAAGCCTCTCCAAAACTAACGTCAAATTATATTTTAGCTAAGATGTTTTAACACTGTTTGATGAATATTTTAAATTTCGATCTTGCATATATTAGATATTTGAATTCTAAAAGATCAACATCTATGCAATTAAGACATTAGTCTACTGACATTAATTAAAATTAACACATTAAAGTTTTTAAACTTTCAATAAAAAGTAAAATAAATAATGGTATTATGAGAATTACAATAATTTATTAGTCTATGTTAAATGGGATGTGCTAATTTACTTGTAATATCTTATAAAAAATGACAAATGGAGTATATATTAATCTTTTTCCTCTAAATGTGCAACCGTTCTCCAAGGATTAAATTTTTGCTACTTTTCCAAAGGCATAATAATTCCAACTTTCTTGTGGGGAAACACAAATAGAGGTCTAATTCATGATTCAATTCTCTCCACACACCCACGTACATAAAATATTGAGCATGCTTAAATACTCTTCCATTTCAAATTGATAAAATTGTTTAATTTTTTACAATAATTTAGAAAACATAATTAATATTATTAAAAATGTATACTTTCATAAATTATTTCTAAAATACCCTCATTGTTTATTATTTCAAAAAAAATTAATTCATTTTTAAAATACAAACAATCTCATTTTGTTCAACGAACAAATATTTATACTTTTAATAAAGAAAATATCATATATTTTGGAGCGAACAAAAAATGAAAATAAACTTATCAAATTGGGACAAATGGAGTAATTGATTTTGTAATTAAAATTTTCCTCATTTAATAAATTTTAGATTTCCTCACAAAAACTTTTATTTTTTTCTCAATAGAACTAATTTTTCATAATAAAACGTGTCATGAAAAATAAAAATAAAAACAATTTAACAATCAATCATTATTTTAAAAATAAATTTTAATCATAATTGGTTAATTGTTAAATAAATTTTTCTTATGTAATAATTTTAGATTTCTCTAAATAAAACCAATTTGTTATGAAAAACAAGTCATCAAAAGAAAAAAAAATTAATCATTATTTTTAAAAATAAATTGTAAATGGTAATTGAAGAGCATTTTAGAATATATATTTTTCACTTAGTAGATCAAGTTATTTCTCAATTAAGATTAGATTAGAAAATATTTAATAATATGATACTTCCTCCATCCGAAATTGAATATTCACATTTGATTTAGTTTAAAAATTAAAAATAGTATTTGACCTAGATAAGATTGTCATATTATCCTTTTTTAAAAAAAGAATCAATTTATCCTTGTTATTAATTTAATTAGTTGTGAAGCCATCGGTTGGGGAGATAAAATTTAGTTAAATTATAGAGTTTGCTACTGAATCTTTAGATGAAAAATATTTTTATTTTAGAAAAGTATATATTTAATTCTAAATAATTTAAAATGGAATAGTAGACACGGAATGAAAAATATATATTTTTATATTTTATACAACTTGAAAACTACTAAAATTGTCTGTTAGAAATTAAAATGTGGAGCTGGACTCAGACTCGTTTAGACCATGACATTCTATTTGGAATCTCGGGAGCAAGATTCCACCCCAGCTTGAAGGGATTGTTAAGAGTAGCTGCTTAAAGGCTTATGCCTTGCCCATCCCTCGAGAGGCTAAGCTAGAATCATCTAAATAAATCAGACTAAGCTGTCCAAGTCGATCCGAATTTCCTACTCTCTTCATTCAAATGTATGTATATATATGTTGTTGCATAAATTTTATATTGGCCTAAAATATAAAAGAGATTTCTTATTACTTCTTTTCAATTTTCACAGATAGAATGGTAATAATTATAGGGAATAGAGAATTTGAAAGGAAAAAAAAAACAATAAAGTATATCTTAAGAATGAGTGGAAACCATAGCTGAAAATGAGAGAGAGTGGATCGGTCCTGCCCAGTAAGCAGCCATCAAGCGCACTTGGTTTTCCTTGTAGCATGAATCAAAGACCCCAAAGCTAGAACCCATGGAAATTTTAGAGACCACAAAAAAGTCCAATAAAAATAGATAATCTTCAAGGGCTCCGAACCGGCCAGAGTTGTGGCCATCTTTTCTGAATTGGGAATTTGTAGGTATTACTGGACAAGTGTCCACAATGAGTAAAATAATTTTCACAGAACAAAAGGTAGGGCAGATGAAAATCATGTGTATATATGATTGGGATAGGAATTGAATTGAGCTAAAGCCCTTTGGCCCAATGAGGATGTATTATGATATGACTAAGTCATCATCTTCCTCACATAATTTAATACGACCTTGAGGCAACATCGCTTAGTATCCAACATTCTTGAAACATTAAAAAGCACGTCACCTGTCCACGGGCATTTCTAACATGGAGAAAGATGCGTGTAGTTGAGAACTTGCTGAGATGGTGAATTCCCATTAGTATTAACAATCTATCTCAAAACAAATTGCAATTTGGCTTAGTGCAGCACTTCAACTTTTATAATATATGATACAATTACAGTGACTGTAAAAAACTTACGTCCATTCTTATTCATTATTACGCTAAAATTTAGCAATTGATGTTTGGATCGTAATTCAATAATAATTAAAAAGTTATTAACTTATTGAAAGGAACACAATCGAATGAACCTTATGTAAAAAAGGAAGGATGAAATTTAAGAATTGTGTTTTCTAGAAAGGAAGTCAATATTTATTTTAAACCGAGGATTAAAAAAAAAACTCTTAGTAATTATATATTAGCTTTTTTGGGGTCAAAATATAAATATTTAATAAGAACATGGTCTTCATCAGCTTAACGTAAGCAATGATGCCCATTAGAAAGACCATTTCCGAGAGATCTTAGGCGCACTATCGAAATTAGTTTTATCATGAGATGAGTTCGTGAGGTCTTTGACCCGCGTTATGAGTTTTTTTAGGTCAAAGTAATAGGCTGCTAAGATCTTTAGATTACGATTTTCGTAGTATTTTTTCATAGGTTGAACACGTTTTTAGACAAGGATAACAAGAATGTTCATCTTTGACGGGGAGTTGAATATCGGTCCACTTAAGTAAAACTAAATACTGAGAATATAAGTTGAAGTGGGATTGAAATCTTTTGACCTTCGTTGATTAATTATATATATATATATATATATATTCAATTTTAAATATAGAAGAATTCTATTACGTTTTGAATCCTTGAATCCTGAGACGTGACTATGAATCTGGTAGCACTCACGATCAATTACTTGACAATCGTCTTCACTATGTCAAAATATATATTTCAAGTTGACAATTAATACTTAAAACTATTTTTATATACCATATCATACTCTCATTAATTAATTTCATATGTGGAATTGAAGTATCGAATGGTGCTCTTGAATGACAAATTTATGAGATGTGGAGATAGTTTTACATAAATAAAATAAAATAATAATAATATCTTCTATGCATGGGTGGATGATTTTTTAGTTTATGTTAAATTAAGAAGTAGGACTGGAAAAAATGAATAGATGGAGGAGTCACAAAACTTGACCCGAACGTGGAAATTGTTAAATAGCTAATTAGGCACTGAGAAATTAATTAAGTGGATAACTTCATTTTAAAAAAAATTTATTGTTAGAGCAGATGTTGACTCCATAGTTGTGTTTGTATATCATCTTTTTCCAGCTTTAACCATAAATTGTTCGAAACTCCAAACTGGTTCGTCCAGTTTTTGAGTTTATACATTTATCTCTTTCGTCTGATCAATGCGTGCAACCATTTTCCAAAGGCATTTATAATAATGCCAACTTTCTTCTGGAGAATTAGATAAGTATATAATATAATAATTCTCTCTCCACACACTAACGATTAACTTCACTGCTCATAACTCAATCTAGCTCAAGTTGACAACTCTCTCATTGTCTTCTTTTTTTCCTTTTACTCTTTTAGTACATATGAAGATCAAGCACACTCACTTTATACTTGGGAAATCAATTTCCAAATATTCCATTTTAATATGCACACAACCACGTTGATTATGACACACTAATTGTACTTTATTGTACGTCCTTATATACTATACTTCACTTAAAAAGCTCCATCAAATCTTGGATGTTTAAAATGAATACACTTGAATTTGGAAAGAAACTTTTTAAACTCTCAAGAAAAGAAAAAACGTGTCCATGGAGGGGAAGAAAGGCAGTGTTTACCACGAATAATTGTGCTACATTACTGGCTTAAATATTTGGACATCTCCATTTTATGTGGATTTGAGAGCTTGGACGACACAAGGGGTTCCCCATAATCAACTCCTCACGTTTCCCCTATTCATACAAGTGTGTAATCAACACACTCTTCACGACTTCACCATTAGTATTATTAGTTGGACGTGTCCTGCATTAACCTAATTCAATAGTTCCCATCCTCATAATTTTTTTTAGGACACCATCTATCAAAATTAATGCTATCCACAACCATCTATCATTAAGCAAACTCGGTAAAGTATACATTTTAGTACAACTGCTTTATTTTTTCATTTTGCATATGCCATTCTCTTCCCTTTAAGAGAATTAGATGTTCTCACAATCTTTTTAATTTTAATCACCACTTTCATTTCTTTTATATCTTTCACTTATACATATATATATATATATATATATAATTTTAAACCCGACTCGTAAATTAATTAAAACTCATAATTACAATGATTTTTTTAAAAAAAACTTTATAGTCATGATGCTAGAAGATACTTACGTCAAGATACCATAACATTACAATTTTCTAATATTTCTTTTATAATATGGAAAACGATTAATCTAAGTTATTTACCATTGAGATTTATACATAGTTAATTGAGGAGATGGGGATAAGATTAACTGATTAAGACAGAGAGGAGAAGAAGAGAACATGAAGTTTCCGATAGTGGGATGAGAAGATGAGGTTTCATATATTTGTTACGGGTTGGAAACACTTTGTAACAAAAAAAAAGTGGGCATTTGGAAAAACGTTGAAAGACATGACGCTGATAACTCAAATTATCACTATCACCATGAAAGAGGCATCCTCGTAATCTCGCTTTCAGTACTAACTATTACGCAAACTACAACTCAAGAAGAAGATTACATATTGTTATATATAATATATAGTCAGCCTTAAAATGATCATTCTAAAGTGAACAAAGATAACATGCTTTTGTACCATTTAATCAAAGGAACTTTCTCTTTTTTTTTCCTTCTTTAAATGAATATTGTTCAAAGATGAGTCATATAGTATGTACAACATGTGGGATCATTAATACAACTAGTTTCTTTTATTTTTAGGGATGATACATAGCATTTACATGCCGATTTAGGTTTAGGAAAATGAGAGGTTGAACAGTTTGTCATTGTCTAATTATTGTGGAGAGTTCGAAATATTCAAAATAATTATGTTTGAATGGTCAGCGTTATTTCTTTGATTGTGTGAATAATGTACCCAAAAAAATTTGCTAATTATAGAAAATGAGTGATGGCAACTTCTAATTTAATAATTAAGTGTTTTTGCAAAAATCACATGTGTACTTGAGCGGTTTGAATTAGGTAAAGTTTAGAGAAAGGAACAATAGCAACTTCTAATTCAATAAAGGAACCTTGCAGACCAGAAAGGTACATTTGAGTTGGAAGGAGAATAAAAATTAGTACTAATTTTGGAGATTAATGGTAGTAATCTAAATTTTCCTACATTTGAAATTTACACATTCATACTTTTGAAGTAATTAAATACCTTATTAACTTTTCCATGTTATTTTCTTTTCCACATTGTGTACATCTATCACAATGCCTTTAGTAAGTGAAATAGTTATAATTAATTTATTGCTTTGATTATTGAATATTTGTTTGTAATTTATAATTATTCAATGGAATTGCAAAAAAGAACAAGAAAATACTGCTTCTTTTTCTTTTCCCAGAGCGGATAATTCAAAGACACCCTTTCCCCCCTAGAATTCAAATTAAATGCTTGCTTCTTGAATTAAAATTCAAGCATCTGATAGCTGAGCTATCAATTGAGCAACCAAATAACTTGAAAAATATTTAACAAGTAACACTTAGTAAAAAAATTCTCACTTATAATGATTGAAAAAATTCATGAGTTTGAGTCATGAAAGAGATATTTGAGATTCTTTATCCTAATCTTAATCGGATTAATCGTGTCAAAATGACCCCGAATATCGATATAAACAAACAAAAATTTGATATTGAAATTGGGGTCCCCAAATGATTCATAAATTACTTTTTATGGATACAACCGATCGAGATTTGATTGACAATAACAATTACATCCATCCACTTTTCAGATGCTAAACAGTGGTCCTCCAAAGATGGACCAAATTAGAATTAGACCCCACATTTTTTACTTTTATTAGCAATGAAACCCTCCCACGTAGCATCTAATAAGTCTTTGCTCATATGAAATCTCTAGTCTTTTCTCTCTGGAAATAAATCAAGAAATGGTCCTTTCAATCTATCTCAGCTACCCATTCATATATATATGATGAATGAGGAAAACGAACAAGACTTTGAAGATAACAATTTGTAGAAGAAGAAAAAACGACGTGGAGGAATGACAATCAAGATTTATAGATTTTGAGTGGAATCCACTTGTACTCTACATTTACCGATAGGTACCATTGGGGATACGTATACATTCTTTGCTTGTATTTCAAACGATTTTCCATTAAGCTTTTTCCCCGAATAATGAGGTTCTTTAAACACGTGTTCAATCTGGATTTACTTTGTGTTGTTTAATCTCAAACACAAGTCTTTAACTGAATTTTAGTACAATCTTATGTTTTTGCTTTTCCAGCATGCGTGAATGAAGGAGTATATGATCATAATTTACATGTTACTATACGATAAATCAAGAATTGAAACTTGTTTAATTATGTGTAAATCAAGATATCTAATTAATTATTCCACTATTAAGCACAATATTACATAGGAAATCTTTATAGTTTTTGAAAGGTGTAAAATAACTTACATTTAAGAATGTAACTATTATTCTAAACAAAAAAAGCTGAACTAATTGTAAGAGGAAACTTTGATTGAGTTTAAATTTTTCTTTCTAAATTATGCATATATGCATCTACGCATATATCAACGACATTTTTATGATATCATATAGAACAGTAACAATCTCCAAGTGAGAATAAGTCTAAACTATTATATTGAATATACAAATTATAAAAGAATGAAGTTTAATAAGAAATAGAAAATAAAGTTTATTTTGAGA
This sequence comes from Apocynum venetum, assembly GCA_019593545.1. Classification (NCBI taxonomy): domain Eukaryota; kingdom Viridiplantae; phylum Streptophyta; class Magnoliopsida; order Gentianales; family Apocynaceae; genus Apocynum; species Apocynum venetum. The sequence goes on from SRSM01000127.1 coordinate 5,749,716, forward strand.
GAAAAATATAAAAATTTCATCATGAAAGTATGAAAGAGAAAATATAGAAGATGACAATAAATAAAAATAACATAATAAGTCAATAATTAAATATTTATAAAATTTCCTACCTTTTTACTATTTGATAAAATCTTCGATGGTTGTTCCAAAACCACCTTGCAGAGGAGAGAAAAAGAAAAATTCGAATGGCTGATATTCAAGAAAATTCCTCTTTTCAAGCAGTTTACAACCTTTTTTCTCGAAAAAAGTGTTTAGGTCAAGTATATTCATGTATTTGGATAAGTTTAAAATTTTACGGGAGTTATTTAATAATAAAACATTTAGATAAATTATATTGTCTTCTGGTATAGATTTAATTATTTGATGTTCTATGAAATTTATACATTGGATAAATTAATAAACTAAATACTATACAGTTAATTAGTGATTTTTAAAAGTTTTAAATTAAATATATTTTTAAGATGTAAAACTAATCCAGTGTAAATGAGTAGAAATGCTCTCTTAAGGCACGACCAAATATTGAAACAACCATTATTCATTGAACCGAATTTATAGTGGCAGAATATCTATTCTTACCCTAATTTAGCCACATGTGTTAGAGACGTGGGATCATGATAAGATTTGGATAGAAGATCCTACGAGAAAGATCTTTTACTCTTATACTATGATAAATAACTATTTTATATATATAAAAAAAGCTTTAATTACTTCATTTGTACTAAAATGAAAGTCGTATAATGAATTTATTCTTATTTTAAAATATAAATCATTTTATAAATTTTTTAAAATACTTTATATAACCTTATTTATTTTCTATCTCTTTCTTTTATTTTCAAGAAAAAAAGTCTTTATATTTTCTTATTCTCAAAACAAACTTTTTTTAATCTTTTATATTTTCAAGACATAATAAATAAGAACAAACTTAGTAAATGAAATATTATCTTAATCGGTGTAAAAAAGTCTTTAAATGATTTTATATATATCTTTTTGTAGCGTAAAGAATAATAAATAGGTGTTTAATATTATATAGTGAGAAAATGAAAATAAGTTTTGACTCCATATAAAGAATTATCAACTATGTCAACTAGGAGTGATTTGGACAAGTGGATGAGTTTCCACAATTCCTACAAATACAATTTCAAGGGACAAAGGAAAGATGAGGTAGAACCTACGTGGATGAGAGGAAAAAAGAAAAATGTTAAATGTTATTGAAATGACTAATGATGGCCAATTGAGTTCAAGGGTTGCGGCTTAGAGTTAGTTCAAAAAAAAAAAAAAGTGAAGATAGAATTAAAGAAAAAGTGATTAATAAATCCTTGGAAGACTAGAAAAGCCTAACCTTAAATTAAAAAATACTAGTAAGAATGTAAGCGTGGAGCGTTCTTAACACCCCTTGAGTTAGGGGGGGACCATTTCTGGTGGCTTCTTTCTCTCTCTCTCTAAAAGGCACGCGGCCACACAAAGATTCTTTCTTTCTCCTTCTCTCGCCGCCAAGTTTTTTTTTTGATCTTTTTCTTTATCTCTCTCTCTAAATGTATACACTATTCCATCACGTTTTCATTTCTCTCTCTGTCTCTCTCTCCAAATAAACACTCCTGCAATTTAAAAATGTTAATGGCTTAATGATATTATATACGTATTAAAAAAATATAATTAAACTTTTTTAAAAACCACTAATTAACTGTATATTATATATTTATTAATTTATCCAATATGAGGTTTCATATAATATCAAATCAAATCTACACCAGAAGACAATATAGTTTATCTTAAATATTTTAAACTTATCCAAATACATGAATATATACTTTACCTAAACACTTTTTCGAGAGAAAAAAAAGAAGTTGTTTACAGCTACTTCTTTAAAAGAGGATTTGCTTGGATATCAGCCATTCGAATTCTTCTTCTTTTCTTTTTTTCTCTTTTACAAGATGTTTTTGGATCAACCATACAAGATTTTATCAAGTAGTAAAAATAGTTCCTCATGAAAAATATTGTCATATTTCTAGTTTTGTAAGTATTGTGCCATATCAAAACTCATACATTCGACAGCAATAAAATGTTAATTAATCTCCTCATTGGAAGTTTGAATGTTTACATTGAATTTAATTAATTTATGAAATAAAGTTTATAGTAAGTGGATATAAAAGTTTTAAATTAGTGATTTATAAAATCTAAATGAAAAAATGATTACTAATCGTTCAATTTTAAATATAAAAAATAGAACTATTTAGGGAAGGAGTATTCATTAATTATGAATCAAGAAAAAAATGTTGATCTAACTTAAAATTTGTATCCAATAAAAAACTAAAATATTGTATTCAATTGGAGGGGACGACTGGGTATCTCCAGGTGGAAGATGGACTCGAAGGAGACAGTGGCGGGTGTACACGAAGAGCAGCGGGACGTGAGAATCTCACTCGTTTAATTTTTATTTTTTAAAAAAAAAAATGCTTAGGGGATTTAAATGGAAAAACAAAAAAAAATTGATTTTTGATTTTAGAAAAGGTATAATCTACTCATCTTAATGCAGACCAATTTCTTTATAGCATGCGTCACTCTTAACATTTTTTTTTTTTTTAGATCCGCCACAGGAAGGGAAGTAGAGTTAGGATATCCGATTGAAGAATAGTTTTGTCGAGTCCCGTGGGTTTAAGTTACTTTGTCGATGCCATGGCCAACAAAAACAAACCCTCCAATATCCAAGACAAAGATATTATTATATAGTCTCAACAAGATTATTATTATTATATATTGGAAGAATAGTTGCTAAGGCTTTGGTGTGGTGACCTTTAGGAACCCACTCACGTGGCATTCGCATTTAACATCAAAATCACAAACATCCTGTTAATGGAAGACTTGAAAAAGAAAAGTAGTAGTATATATTGTTTATGTATTTTTATGTTAATTTAGAATATTATGCCACGTCTCTAAATCATTGCTGGTCACTTTTTTTCCCCTTAAATCTAGAACAAGGACAAGGGTCTTTATTTATCTTTGGGTTCAGGCCCCATGGACTATGTTTCATAAAATTCCATGGCTCACACTTAAGATTAAAATAACAAGCAACAAAGACATTGATCAATATAGGTTAAAGATAGTGGATCCAATTATTCACTTGAACAACATTATACTATGATTAATTAACCTGCTTCCTTATTGTAATCATCATCCCCCTTCTCATAGTCTCTCTTCAATCCATTTTTTTCAGACATACACACCAATTAATATTCACCTTGTGGTCGGCATGCTCATGAGTTCACAATTAGACTTGTAATTCAAATGGTTTACTTATACGCACGGATAAATAAACAAATAAAATGACACTCGATTATAATTCAATTCTTGATATGTACGTATAAAAGGAGAAAAATAAGCATAATAGACTTTCAAAGAATGAAAAATAGTATTAATCATAAAACGTTACTGAGTTACAAATGTTTTTTTTTAACAAACTCCAAAAAAGACACTGATAGGAAACTCAAAAAAAAAAAAAAAAAGGGACGAAAGAAGGATGGAATTAAAATCCACAATTATACTGGTCCTTGCCTAGCTAAAAATTAAGTGCTAGAGCACCGTGGTCCTAAGAATTGATTATAGGAATAATTCTTAATATGTATCGCCCATAACATAATTAATTTCCCTCTACAAATTTATAGGCATTAATCTTGGCTTAATTAATTTGGATTAATCTTTTCCTCAAATGTCATTATGTTACTGTTGAGTTGCTGCTGTAAGAACCAGACATCCTCCACGTTCCATAAACTGTCTGATAAGTCTCCAGTTGTACCGTCCATCCATTGGTTGTTTTGGACGTCCATCACTTGGAAATCTAACCCATGGTTAAAGTAACCAGTGGGGCTAGTTAAGGTGTCTCCATAAGTGAGCTGATTGGCTGGATAATAATCATGAACTGGATAATTGTAACAATCTGTCAAGTCCGAAACTTGTGCCCCCAATGACTCCGATGAGGCTGCCGTGCATGAATTTTCCGGCGTAAAGCTGCGGCCGCTACTTGAGATATTATTGTTAGCCTGCTGGAAATTGTTGCTGCCAAAGTTTGGCTGCATCATCACTTGGTTGCTGCAACCCGAACCCGTTTCCGCCTTATTCATCATGTTCTGCTGCTTATAAGTAGTGGTGGCGGCGGCGGTTGCGGTGGTGGCCGTGGAGGAGGAAGTAGTACCGGCAGCGGCAGCAGCAGCCTGAATTCGCTCGACTAATCTTGGCATCCAGAGATAACGCATGGTGTCCTTGAATTGCTTGCTGTTCACGTCACATTTGAGCTGCTTAGCATGCTTCTGAACCCTTGTTCTCCAGTAGTTCTTGATCTCATTATCAGTTCTCCCAGGCAAATGCTGAGCAATTTTTGACCACCTATACATTCCAATATACATTAATTCCAATATTAAATATATAACAAATGATCAAGGCTTGATCATGAAATGGTTCAGATGAGTACCTATTTCCCCAACGAGAATGGAGTTCGAGAATCAGAAGTTGTTCTTCAAGAGTGATATTTCCACGACGAACGTCGGGGCGAAGATAGTTAAGCCACCTTAATCTGCAGCTCTTTCCAGTTCGCTTAAGACCTGTGACGACATTATTCATCAATTAATTAAATTTTCATGAATTATAATAGGTTAAGAATCAAATTAAGTTTGGTAAAGTTTTATACGTCAGTTTCTGAATAAATAAAAGTTGCAACAAGTGTAAAAAGAGGATAAAAAAAAACTCTTTACTTTTTAAATTTCCTGCAGCTAGTACTTGCTATGCCATTTTATCTTTTTTCATGGCTTTAACTTTATTATTGGATGAGTTCTTTGTAGCTTTTCAAGATCATGCTGTTTGTACGGCTAAAACATCTCGAATGTATTATTATTATTCTTATTATATATAAAAATATCATTAATAATGTTCTTTATCCGATGATACAATAGAAACGCAAATTAAGATGAGGAGAAGCCCAGAAGTAGAAAGATCGTAACCAGATAGGAAAAGGAAATGAAAAAGAAGAAAATTTTAACAAGACAAGGAATTGAGAAGAAGCAAAGAAGAAGAAGGAGAGTCCCATCATTAATTAATTAACCAAAAATCAAATTAAAATTGAGAGAATTAATCCCATTTAAAGAATCTTAATAAAGATTACCTGCAGAACCAGCAAGAGAGTTCCAGCGGCCTTCACCATGATGAGCTATGTAGTTGATGAGGGTAAAGTCTTCCTCCACAGTCCATGGCCCTCTTCTCAGGTCCATGTCTTCTTCACTTTGGCTGCTGCTGCAATTTCCTCTGCCATCTCCCTTAACATGATCCATTATTATTTCCCTAAAATGGAGAAACTGATTGATTGCTACGAAAAGCAAAAAGAAAAGTTTTTGATGGAGTGTAGAGGGGAAAGATGAATTTCTATCTGATTAATCTTTCTTTTTAGAGAGAGAGAGAGAGAGATGTTATACACGCAATACAGAGAGAAAGTGAGAGAGATTGAGATTGAAGGATAGAGAAATATGATGGGTGTTTATATAGAGAGATGGAGAGGTTTGAAAATGATGAAAAATAAGGTAGCACAAGCCGCAAGCTCGAAAGAGGGTCCTGCTGGTTTTAATTAATGTTAATTAATTAAGAATAAAAGCACACACACACACAATGAAACTTGCTTGTATATTAATATTAAAATAGATAGCTTGGGGGCTTTGAAAGTCTGACACTTTGACACTTTGACTTTCCCAATCTCTCGTTTGTGGCAGTGGTACAGAAAGTTAGTTCTGTGCAAATGAAATGATCTTTAATTCTTTTTTTCTTTTTTTGCCCTTTCAGATGCAAATGACTTGTCATGAATCTTTTGACTTTCTGACATTCCAATTTTTCTCTTTAACACTTCTTTTTTTTTTTCTTCTTGAATTTACAAGTGTCAGAAAAAGAAAAGGAAAAGATAGATTACAATTGCACATAAGTTTTGGTTTGGTATATATGTTTCTGTTGATATATCAACATATAATAGACGACATAGTACTCCTCAGCTATTTGCACAAATTAAAGATATATAGTATCATCATCACATGTTTTAAGGTTTTCGTCCACTCATTCTCCAATTTTTTATTGCTCCCTCCAATTTAAGATATTAAAAAATACTTTAAAAGAAAAGTTTTTGACATTATAAAAATGATCACATTATTGTTAATGCATTATTCTTTTTTAAAAAATAATTTATTGAGACATAAATTCCTTTAAATTAAGTAGATTATTAATGAAATTTTAGATTAAAAAAATATATGTATATTTTGAAAAAGTTAATATTTAATTTTAGAATGAATATTAAATTCTAGATGGAAGGAATGGTATACTTTAATTCTGTTTTGTTCAGGAGAAATTTTTGTTGTGCTGGATAATATTGACTAACTGATGAACAATATTAATAGCAATACTCTAAAATGAGAGGATATGGACTCGTCAGGACTATTTCATCTTCTTCTTAATTTTACCCTTAAAAGATGGGGACCTATTTATGAATACGACTTTTATAAGTACAATAGGGGACCAAATATTTTGAAAATATCTGTGGGTGAGTTTATATATATATATATATATATAGTACGTAAAAAAATAATAAATGTTAATAAATACCGTTGCAGTTTTGAGTTTGTAGCTTGCTTTTTAATGACCATAGGTTTTGGGACTCTTTTTAATGAAGAGGAACCTTAATTATAATGCCTATATCTAAAGAGGTTGCAGGACGAACGCGTTTTGCTTTGACACTTTTGAATTACAATCTTTCTTTATATAATTGATGAACAATTTTATTAATATTTTTTTTTGAATAATTACTGTTTCATCGTTCATTATTATCAGAGGCAAAGAAATGCCAATGCATGATTTATAATACAGTATTTCTTTTCATTTTAAATTAAATATTTATTTTTCTATTTAATAAAACAACTAAAGAGAGTTTATAGTGGTTAGTGGCGGGAGAGAATATGTATATATATATATATATATATATGTGAATTTCATATATTATAAAGAAAAATATTTTTTAGTAAAAAATTTCAATAAAAATATATTTATTTTTTGAAAATAAACAATTAAATATGTGCATATATAATTATTTTCAATGAAGAAAGTATTACTCTTTATTAAAAGCATAATTTCCCTATTTTTCTCTCGTGTTGCTTTCTCAGTCATAAATATATAGTAGAATTAGAAACATAAGTCTAGACTTTAGAGTGAGAGAGATGAGCACAGGGAAATGGTTGAATTAAAACATGTAGCTAGGCAAGCCCCATGACTCTAGGATTAGGAATTAGAGTTTTGTATGCAAAAGACGCTAGTAATTAAAAGCATCTCTATGAGTGGACAAGGTTCATCCAACAACGTCACTTGATCATAGCCCTAAATCCACATAATTCCCTAATTAACTAATCTATACTATAGTAATTAATTTGTATGCAAGATTTGATTGGGAATGCAGTTATTCCAATTGAATCAAATCTATGTTTAATTATATTTTTTTTAAGTACGCAAGAATCTCTTTAGAATGATGAATACGATAAATAATATATTAAATATCCTAATAATTTAGACAGAGTTAACAAATAAAGGGTTAATACCAAAGTAAGATCTCATACTTTTATTCTTGTTTATGGATTAAAAATCAAAGTTAGATGAATCAGTCTTACTAAAGAAATAAAAGAATATATAATTACCCTCATTATCTAATATAATAATATTTTTCGTAGTACGGACTAAAGTAAATTATTGAATTCCCTTTCTAGAATATAAAAGAATGAATGTCTTTTTCATCATGTATGTATAAGGTTATGTTTGTATTTGTCGACAAGCCAATATATATATATATATTACAAAATATCACTGCATTACTCCGACTAACATCACTGCATTACAAAATTGAAAATTCTCACTTCTCTCGAATAGTATTACTGTGTTAGCATCTTTCGTTAATTTTTTTTAATACATATATATATATATATATATATATAAACAGTACTCTAAACAAGGATTGAATTCTAAAATGTTTTACATGCAAAAAATCACACTCTGGTCTGGCTCATGTTACGTAATTACTGGATAATTAAATACATTACCTTTCATTGACCAATTCCAAATTAGAGATAAACATTCAATCAAGGAATGGTACAAAATGAAAATTTTAATTTGTAGAAAAATGCATGTTAACCACGTGACTATGATGTCTCTGCAGTTGCATGCACTTAATATGGCTTTTCCATTGCTTGCTTAATTATAATTTAATTAGACATTTGTCCTCAGTGCTGTCTCTTTACTGTGGTCGGGGGGGGCGACACATCTATTTTTATAAAATTTATTTCATCTCATAATTTATATCTTATTCTCATCGCCTTATATATGATATGATTCATTTTGTCATACAAGAGTGGCTCATGTGACAATATTCATATATTAAAACCTTTTAAAGTTTATAATTAGAGTTTCTGCATCCTTTAAAGATGAATTTATATAAATGGATTTTGGCTATTTTCTCCCCCATCCCCTTTTTTCTTTTTTTAGCATCTGGGGAGCCAATGGAAGTATAATTTTTTGGGTTTCCAGCTTAGGATCTACTTCTTTTTCTTTGCTTGATAAAAGGAATGAAAGTATATATATATATATATCAAAATATATAGTTTGATGTGGCCTGTTGGCAGCTTATTGTTTTTTATTATCCTACTTTGATTTTCTAGGTATATTCTCCTAGTTACTCATCATTATATATATGCCTTGATTCCTCTGCTTATTGAGGATACAGCATTGTAGAATGCTACAGTATATATACTATATATAACTAAGTGGATTTCAATTTATCCACTTTATATAGTAATTTTTTTGCCCTTTCCCTTTCTATATATGAAACCGAAGGAGACGTGGAATATGACAAGCACCAAGCGATTCATTCTATAATGTAATCTGATGATTATATATTATTTGTCATTGAACCATAAATTAACTATGGATTAAGAAATACTTAATTAGAGATTCTTGAGGACTTAAAAACTAAGCTAATGTTACACGTTTGATCGTAATCAGTCTATACAGATTTTTAAACATTCTTCTGGTTGTTCCTTATTATCCCTCCGATATTTTCATGAAGGAAAAGAAAATAAAAAATAATAATTAAGAAAGCCTGCAGAATGTACCTTATGATTTTATATATTGCAGATAGTGTGAAAAGAGGTTACATAAATATCTAAAGTAGGGGGAATTAATTAATACCATGTTTCTAGATAGATTCCATAATGTACTCCTTTCTCCCCCAAAGGAGACTGGAAAAGCAGAATAAATCTCATTAAAAAAATTAAGTACTCGCTAACAAAACTTTGTTCAAATTTCTAAAGAGACTGTTCTAATTTGTATTTTTTTTATAAGTATATCCATTATAATACGAGTCGCGTAACTATAATCGCCTGTAATAAAGAATTTTATTCTAGTTTTGACTCATCACTCGAACTCCATCAATCAAATATTTGTCTCAGTATAGATTTTGATTTGTGTTTTTTTTAATTATAAGTACTGAATTAAGTTATTATAATTATCATATCGCTTGTAATAGAGAAATTAATCAAGTATTAGTACTAGATCATTCTGTCTTTCTCCCTTGTGGACACGTACGTACCCCACCACAAACAAAAAATCCCTTTCTTCCAAGACTTAAACTCCCCCTGCTTGCGAGTTGCGACAGGCTCGCCATTGATCACTCTATCTTACTTGGCTCATTGCATTATCTAGTCACCTACTTACTTACTTTTTTCCTTTAAAAAAACAGAAAAAAAAAAGTTATTTTGTTTTGCATATTTTCTTCAACTTTGAAAATTTTGTAGTTCCAACCTCAGTTTCACTAGTAGCAGTACAGCAATTATATTGATTATGACCCTTCTTCCTTTGACCAGTAATACTTTCTTTGTTTGGAGTGTCAAAATTTGCCAAGACTTGATTCTCTTCTCTTTTCTGTTCATTTCAATTCTATTCTGTTTGAGAGAGAAATTTCCCTAATGATTGGAAATATCGCAACCTCTCCCTTTTCCTTCATTTGAATGAATTCTGTGTGCTAGCTGGTAGCTGTGCTTTGGTCATATGTTTTCGTACTGTGGGTTGTGTCAATTGTTTCATCATCCTGAGATATTGCTATTGTTTTGAGCCATCCTGATAATGAACGTGTGTGGTAGGTATCATTTCACACGTGATAAACCCTTCTTGGACTTAGCAAGATTGAGCCTTGCTATATAGTTAGGAGAGACTATTTATGCTTGTGATTAACTATAATGCCAGAATTCTTCAACTGAAGTTCAGTTTGTGGATTAGGGGTAGTCAATTAGTTGTGGTGTGACAAGGTGGTGGGGTGCTCTCAAGATGACAAATTTTTTTCCTGAGCTGAATCTAACTTTTCAAAGCTCCTAAATTCAAGGTGTGTTCAACAACGAACAATTAATCAGTGTCAAGATGACTATATTTTCTCTACTTAGAAGCAAGAGCTGGGTTCTACTTCAATTTGGCCTAACAAAGACAAAAGGCTATCCGCTATCCATTTCCTGTGCAAGTAAACTGAAAATTTATGAGTCTTAGTAGTTAGTATTAATGTCAATTATACAACTATATTTGAGTTGGCAGCTTGTGTTCTCCTCCTACATGTATTTGTGCGTGTGGACAAGGCATTCTTCATTTCATCCATAACAACTAAAGAGTATCTGTTGTGCAATTGGGAAAATCAAGAATAAAACAACAATATAATATAATTTAATTATATGGTTTGGTAAATGTGTATCTTTCCAAAAAAACATTTTAAAAAAGAAAGAAAAAGAAAAAGGTTTGGTAAATGTGACCTACATCCATATATTAGGGAAGTAATATTCTCATTTTCTGCAAGTACAACCCAATAACTCCATGTATATAAGAATTATATAGTAATCTGGACCGTACCAAATGAATTAACTTTCAATTGTTTATATAAGGGTAGAGCGTAGACAAATTATTTTGACATTGTGGCTTTCCCGCTTTGGATTAAAGTTTCTTAGAAGAAGAAAAAAAAAACACACACTCTACTGCGATGTTTGCTTGTTGGCCTTCTAAGAAATTTTGCTAACCAATTCTAAGAGGGGGAAACACACAATCAATCCCAAACTAATTGATAATGTCGAGAAATAAGAGACAATTCTATATATTAGAATTAAGTAATTGCAATCATCCATTAAAAAAAGAGTTAATAAAACATAACTTTATTTATCAAGAAAAAAAAAATCAAATATCCAATGAGATTGAGAGTTAAATATATTATATGGTAAAAAAAAGAAAATTATCATGGCTATGCAGTATTTCCACAGTCGAATATACTATATGATTTGATAAGACTAAGGTAGTCAGAATGGGGGTTTGATTGATTTGAGAGTGACATGTAAAAACTAGTTTTTTTTATATATATATATAAAAAAAAAGTCTTTTTCTTTTGTTTCCGAGTGATTTTTGTCAAAAGAAGGCCCGGGTTTTCAGGGTTTATGCGCTTCAATTTTTCCAGTGGACGGTGTTTTTTTTCTCTCTCTTTCTTTCTCCTCTCACAGCACACAACCCCAATATCTTAGATTCTACAACTACTTACAATTAACAATAATAATGGTAATTACCAGCAGTAATAAGAACATTTATAAAGTATAATTAAAATATATTCTCATTTAATTAATATTCCCCTTTATCAAATACCAATTCGTAGCGTCTTTGACCTGAACAATGAACTTTGGCTGCCATTTTTTTTCTTCTCACCATTTCTTTGACCACTCTTAGCATGCGTATAGAATTTCAAAGGTAAGTACATTGTATTTATGTAAAATATGTATATACACAAATGTAAAGGAAAATATATATATATATATATATATGAAAGAAATATAATTTTTTTTTTGTGAATCGGTACCAAACTTTTAAGAAAGTTTTGAAATCAATCATAACGTTTAGAATTAAATGTCTATATTTAATTTCGTATGAGAATTAATTTTTTTTATTGATGTGATTGACGACAAGACAAATATATTAAAGATATTATTAGTTAAAACTTAAATAAAAAAATTTAATTCGATATGATAGAAAATGAGAGTAATATTGTAAATATCAGTGTGTACACAATTCTTGATTGCTTGATAAATATGTAGTGTCGGTAGGACATTTCTTCAGGGGTTGCGCGCGGTGTACTGTTGTAGAATGTGTGGATTCACCTGCTTCTGCATAGAGTTTCAAAATCTTGCCTTCCCCAATTGGAAATCCCCATCCATGTTTGAACTGTTAGTTTTCTACCAAAATAACAAGCAGATTAGATTATCTGCTGCTGCAGCTAGGACTATTTGTTCAAACTTATCTTGGCATTGGCCTCCTATAAATTTATTTATTTTTTTAATGTATCTAAAATTAATTTGTCACTGAATTGAAGTTTATTGGAGAGGAGCAATTAATCAAACATGAGTAATTACTTTGATTCCTTCAAATGAGACAGAAATCATTGAATCAAGGGACAAAGTAAAAGGAGCTGCTTCACCTTTTATTGGATAATTATATTCTCACGTGCACATTCCATTGAGTTTAAACAAGTGATTATTAGCTTAGCTTCCTTTTTTTTTTTCTTTTTAATAAAAAAATTTATTTTATGGTATTTTTTCTTCAGAAGAGTTTACAACTGATCCTAAAGCAGCCGCAGACGCAAGGCAAAACAAAACTACGTGACCACAAGAACCTTCTCTTATCTCTTAGGCTCTTACTGTATTGGATGCAAAATGGTCATTAATTTACAATTTGTTTTTCCTTAAGAAGTCCTAATTTTAATATTATATTATTCATCATTTGTCTCCCTCTATTTGCGATTTCAATTTAGTATGCGTAACCTTGTTGCACTCCAACTCTACATTTGAATCCCTTTTTGTTATTGTTCAAAAAATTTAATTAACTTCAAAACAAAGCGTGGTCTTGGGCACCCCACTTGGCAACGTTCATGATGGATTTACTTAGCTTAATTTGTTTTATTTGGATTATTTTAATGGAGCACTTTAGGACCCTTGTGACGATTTGAGAAGATGATTTAGATCTCATGGATGACTTGGCTCCTTAGGCTGCTTGGTTTCTTGGCAAAATTTTGTTCAAAGTCGTATAGGGGACCAGTTCTTGGACTCTCCTAGGCAGATCCTAGGGTGTGTGTATTCAAGAGTATTCCCCCCTAGTTAATTTGGGCAAAAAATATATCTAAAAAGATGAGTTGCTTCACGTGACATAAATAGTTATTTGATAGAGTAATTTTGATTTTCAATTAGGTGGGGTTCATTAGTTTTTTTAAATGTGACCTAATATAGAGTCATATTTATTATAATTTGTAAAATTGTATGATTATAATAAAAAGTTATAAAATAATGTGGAATAAGAAACTTACAAAAAGTGAAAAAAAATACAACTCATTCAACAATTGAATCGCGACTTAAGATGTTTATATATAAATACAATTTTAATTCAATTAGATTTGGATAGAGTTTAAACTTAATGGGAACCAAGCAAGCAAAATGCAATTGCAAATTGCCAATCAAGATTTAGCACAAACATATGATATCTAGGATCTTGAAGGATCAAATATTATGGGCGTGGCATATAATGGTTTTTATGTGTTAGGAAGGAAAATCTCTACAGCGGATGCGATGAAAACTCGTAGTTAACCGTCCGTAGTTACGTAAATCATTCTGCAAAATATCCCCTTTAATTATGAACGTTTGTCAAATGCAAATTCTGGGATTACCATATTAGTGCCATTTGTATATGTTCACATGACATATGGAACAAAGAGGGAGAGGGGGCCATTGATAATGAATAATTAACAAATCTAGCTTCATTTTTCTTTTAAGATATGTCATCAGATATTCAAATATATATGATCAATGCATATAATAACATCACTGTCAATGAAAAGCTAGGGCCGGAGAGCTGCCAGCCAGGAGAAGAAAGTTAGGTGTTACTGTTAATGGCAAGCGTGCCTTTGAATTGTATTGTAATCACCATGGAATGGATTCTATTGTAGCTGCTGTTAATCAGGAGAGAAGCTAGCTGAGCATGTGTTATCGTTTTGGAATTACAATATTGTGGATGAAAATGACCAGTCCAAGGGGGTTGATGGGGTAATGGCTATGTAACTACAGTATTTAGAAAAAAGCAATAGATAGATTGGGATTGGGATTGGGATGGATAGGATTGAAATGATTTCTTTTCTTTATTTTATTTTATTTTTTTCAATGGTGAGAAATACGACCAGGGGATTGAAGAAAGTAAGACTAGCGCACTTTGGGTCCAGATTCAATGGCACCTGTTAGATTAGGTCCATGCTCTAAAACGACATGCCATTTGGATACATTCCCTTTTAGTTTCCTCTTTTGGATTAACAAAGGGAAACACTGTTCCAATTCAGAGAAGATAATTATACTTCAACAAGTAACCTTATAGATGACAAGATGAGGACTTTGGAATCTTGCAATTGTTGTATGCTTCTGCCATTATTTCCATCCGTCCTCTCGGGGTTTCTGTCTGGAACAGCAAATTAAACACGATTTTTATACACCACTTTTCTTCTTCTTCTTCTTGACAAAATTTCATAGATCACTTAAATCTCAAGAGATAACATCTTCTTTATTGGGGGGGGGGGTGATTTTGAGTAGTCAACTTGATCTCATGGACAAATCTTTTGGTGTTCAAGTCTTTTTTATTTATTTATTTTGAGTGTGTTAATGACTAGCTAGATTGGAAAGAAATATTTCCCAAGTTGAATGCCACCATTTCTTGGTTAACTACTAGTGTCATTTCCATGATAGGATATGTAGCTAGATAGGGAGCATGCCACTCCATTGTAATGCGAGAGGATATGAGGTTATACCAAACAAGATAGCTTTTCGTAGCCAATTCACATTCTATCAAAATCTGAGACTATTAGAGAGCCTATTTAGAACATATCACTCTTAATGTCAAGTAAAGTTATGATACATAAGTATAATCAATTTTTTTATTTAAATACATGAAGTTTTGAAAGTTTGTTATGTTGGTGTGAGAATATTTTTTATTAATATGAAGACTATCAACATATAAATGTCTATATTACAGACTAACTCAGAAAAAAGAAAGAGAGAGACACTGAAAATTTTTACAAAAAATTTATTAAGTATCATTTGTCATGACTTTGACAGATGAACATTGAAAATGCTTCTTAGATTAAATCTTGATTGCCCATATGTCATTAAGATTGTTATTATTTGATCAAGATATATACAGTTCATATTATATATATATATATATATATATATCATTTGTGTGAAATGGAATATCTAAGAATTGAATATCTATTTTCTCAAAATATATAAACATAATTTTCATTTAAAATGATAGAGAAAGATATTATATTAAAACTAATTATTTAACAAGCATTGAGTGTGGCTGGCATGAGCTTGGGAGCATCGATCACAATTCTAGGGGGTTAACTGTTGTGAGACGGATGTTGTAGCGGGCTTATAGTTGTTGGGTGCTAGCTAGGAGACTAGTCTTTAGATTTTGTGTTGCAGTGCTAAATGATGCAGATGTACATTCTCTGTTTTCATAGCTCAATTAAATTTCCTCTGCTTTTCAAATAATAATAAGTAAAAAATGTTGTGAGACGGTAGCTATATAGAGCCACCTTTATCAGCATTGTTTCTTCTTAAGCTTGAAGATTCCATATATTGAAGCATCAAACTTGTATAAACGAGGGTAATTATAAATGAATCCAAAAAAGTGTGAGTATAACAGTAATAATATGATGATTAAAAGTTTCACCGCATGTGTGGTTTTGTTGGTTTAAAAGGCTCTTTTACAGTATCAAAAGTCCAGTTTAATCTCCATGCGTGCATGGGAATAAGCCAATAAACACCACAAAAAGGAGCATCAAGAAAAGATGCTTTGTTCATGTCAAGTATGAACTCAACAAACTTTCCCTACATGAACACAAAGGAACTCCACAACTTTTTTTGCCCTATTCTTCCAAAGGGAGACAATAGGTTGGTAAAAGCCCCGGCATCGATCGTCATGCTTTTAAAACTCAATTATAATAGCATGCATGTTTTCTTTGAAAAAACATTAATTCTTATTTAATTAAGCTTCAAACACTGCTCATTTTGTGTGCAATTATGCAAAAACTCTTTAGCATTACAAGTCTCAATAGAATATCATATCCTAAATATATTACCATTTTTTTATTAGAAACAAACAGTTAGTGGTACCCCAATTAGTTTATAAGCAACTTTAGCCACTATGCATTTTATCACTGACCTTAATATTCAATCCCATTAAGTCATAGACACCATATAGTTGACCATACATATATTTGTGTTTTACTTGTCAACAAAGGAAGCTTTTACAAAAATATTTATAACTCTGCATTTTCCCATGAGGGGGAAGACATAGTTTTTCAAGTCATTGTTTGGACCACCACCATTTTTAAGGTTACTAAAATTTGGGACCTTAGTCTTCAAACACTATCCCACAGGTACATTGTATCTGCTAAACCACCAAAAACAAATTGCAAAATTACAAGTGCTAGGCTGCAGAATACAAAACCGTTGTCTTTTATATGCATAGCTATACTTTTTGTTATTTTATCGTACAAAGTGTGATTTTCATAAACTGTGATCTTAATATCTGCTTGTTTATTAGCTCAAGCTATATCTATACACAAAACGTTCAAAGAAACACAAGAAAGCCAAAAGGGATAATATAGTAAAACTAATAATATCTTGGAAATGCTTCATTATGTCTTGTAGTATCAATAAGAGGAAAGGAGGCTTGGCTGAAATTAAGGTCCATGTACACTATTAAAATTATATAGTATATATCAAGTACTAGTTGCTATTGAAGTGGAAAAAAAGAAAGAGGAAATGAACGCATTGGATCAGTCAAAAAATGTAGTCAGAAGAAACAATATTCAACTATGGTAAACCAACAATGGTAATTGTTTTTGTAGGTCAATCTATGCTATGACGGCTTATCCTAATTAAGCACTGAAAGTGCTATAACATTCTCTTTGGGAATATATAGAGAGAAAGAGAAAGAATATACATATACTATTAAAGTACAGCCCTTGCAAGTTGCTAATTTGCAGCAAAACCTAATTACTGTTGTTTTGACATTCAGGGCTTTGAGAATTAGGAATAGAGTGGACTGATATCAACTTCCATTATAGATGCTTCCTGGGTTACATGATTTATCTGGTCTAAAACAGTTTCATAATGTTCATCTTCAACAAGTCCAATTTGCCATTGATTTTATCTTGTAGATTCAAAAAAAATATTTATATAGTTCAAACCTTCAAAGTCAAATTGCAGGTCTAGTTGTGTCTAATCCTCACTAAATTCAACTGGAAAAAGATATGTTATGTTATATGTTTCAGATCATGCATAATTTATAAATACTTCCTAAATTTAGACTAGTAAACAAAGAACTAATTCTAGACATGTAGCCCTTGTTTTCACACATCTTTATGAAGTCAATGGGATCAAGTTGCGAATGGCAATCTTCTTCTTGTAAAGATCAACTTGGCTACTATTTATACACTCTTTTGCTAGTAGCAGAAGCATTTAGTTCAAAATGCACACACACGAAATGGGTTTTGAACATTGGTTTTAAATACGATGCTCTAAAAAACCAATATAAAAACTCACATTTTATTGGGGTTAAAATTATACGATATTAATTTACACAAATTTTACTCATTTATATATAACAAATTTGAATAATACAATCAAGATTCTGGTCATATCAACATATACATGGGTTTTGACTAAATGGCTTAATTTGTAACCTGTGATCTAGATGGTTTTCTTGTGAATTGTGTTGGAGCAGGGGGAGCACCACTAAACATTGAAACTCTTTAAGGAATTAAAGACCAATGCATTTGTAAAAAACCACTGTTGGAAGCTACATATGACGATAACTTTAAGAAGAAAAAGTGTCACGCCATTTGAGCTAATTAGTTTAGTTTTTCTGTCGTCTGTAATTATGATTGAGGAAGAAAAAATGTAAGCAAACTTTATGAAGTACCAATATCAATGTACTACTACTACTGCCATCTATCACAAATTTTGAAATGTGCTTCTCTTCTTGAAACTGTCTCATTGACCTGCAGCTGCCTAATTCATCTTTGAAAATAGGAGTTTGAGACTTTGAGGCTTAAGTGAAAATTTAACAAATTGATCATTAGCTAAGTCAAATCTAAAGTGGAGATACAATGCAACATTGCAAATATCTATAAGCCGTAGACCTTAAACAAGAAACAAGATACACGTTGAATGATATCTGCTGGACTTAAGTTACATTGTACTTAAAAAAAATGTCCATCCCATCCCACCTAAGAATTTCTCAATAAAAGGGTGACTTTAAGACTTAGCAAAAGCCCTTCTTTGTAAAACTATAAACCTAGTAAGCAAAGTAAAGACTAATAACTTGGAGTTGACAGAAACAGAAGAATTGCTTATTGTTTTCTAGTATTTTGTGTTCGGTGTGGTTATCTGCAGCATGGTTGTCTGCCATTTGGATTATTTTATTCTTCATGTTATGGGTTTTTTTTCTTTGTACTGATTTGGCTATGTGGCAGAAGGACACTAGCTATATTCTGCTTGGTTTAGTTTTCTCTAGAATAAGGTTGCTGTCTGTGTACCATCCATTTGAGTTGTATTTTGCACACTGCTCGCTGTGCTTGTGGAGTTGGGTAGTATGCTTGGCTCCGGCCAATTTCATTTTTAATGAAATATCATATTTTTCGTTTTAAAAAAAAAACTTGGCATCCAAAATTTTAACTGGACAATATAAGAGGGAATTTATTTATTAAACAATAAGTAATGAGATTATGTTTATTAATTTAAGTAGTTAGTAATGAGATTCAATATTATATATATATATATATATATATATAAGTTATCTATGCAACTTTTGATTTAGATGATAAAAATATTTCAATTTTTAAAAATAAATATTTATTTTAATAGTATAAAAATATAAATATTCCGTTTTAAAGTGTGTCAAGAAGCTATTAGTTTGCGGATATAATGGATTAGATTCATTATATTATATTTTAATGCATTTGGTTATTTAATATTAGTCTCTAGTATATTATTAAAATTTTGTGCGTCTCTTTGTGAATGATATACCTTATATGGTATTTGTACATTGTGTGATATACTACTCCTTTCGGTTGAAATTAATTGTCAATTTAAGATAAGGTGTAAGAATTAAAAATTTATCAAAATTTTAAACCACAAAAACAATTTTATGCCTCAAAATTAATTTTTTTCATTTTATTTTATAATTCACTTTTACTCTCATCTTTATCATATTTAATTTAAAATTTAATAATATATAAAATAAAAATACAATTCTTGATTATGTTATCCCTCAAATTCAAAAAATAAAAAATAAAAAATGATATCCCTCCCTTAGTTTGTACTGGCTCGGAAAACCTTGCTGGGCTAGTAAAGGAATAGTTGGGCCTATGTAATTAGGCTTGGTTTTTGGGTTTGAGTTGTTTTGTTTTTTACGTAACCCAACCTGTTCAGATGGACTTTCTTCCCAGCCATTTTTTTAAAACAAATTATAAAAATAAAACTAAACAATCCCTCCATCCGAAATTCAAGATTTACATCCCTTTAATTGTCAAAAAAAAAAAAAAACTATTCAATTATATTTCTGTTTCACAAATAACTTCACTAATTTGACTATTCACTTCATAAAATCTGTAATTAAACTTTCTTTTCTGAGAGGATCATTAAACTATTTAGAATTAATCATTTATGTTATCTTATCTTTTATTTTATTTTTTTATATCCTTAACGTTTTTGAGCATATTATTTTAACACTCTAGAGGGCGGTGGTTTATTGCCGATGTAAGATATAAATAAAAACTTAAATTTCGAAGTGAAAAAGTAAAATAAAATATATAGGATATAAATTATGTAACACCTATAATAAATTGTTCAAAGAAAAACTACATAAATAATATTTATTATTTGATTATTTATTTAACTCTCTTTTTCAACTTTAATCGGAGTAAATATTCAATAAACGTATTTTTTATTTTCACATTAAATTAACAAATAAATTTAACAAGAAAACAAAAAAAATTGTACTTTAATTGGTTTTGAATATATAGATTTTTTCATTTTACATCTATCTAATAATAAATCTTAATTCGATGTGATTTATATACATTTTTTGTTTCCTCTAATGTATCTATATATATTTTTTATGAAAAAACAAAAAGACTTGTTAATGAAAGAGGGAAATGTTTTATAGTAAAATAGCGAAGCAAAAATGTTAAATCCCTCTTAATCAGTATTAAAGAATAATGGTTGTATTTAGTCCATAACCTTTTTATTTTTTTGGATTTGGACCCTAATTTGTTTTTTCAAATTATTTGGACTCTAATCTTTTTTTTGGGTGACTTTGGTCCCTAAATTTTTAATAATTGATATTTTGATGCCAATTTTATTTTAGTTTAAACAATTTGATAATTTTTCTACCTAATCCATCACTAAATCACCAAAATCACATAACAGAGAAATATTGAAGAGTAATGGTGGAAGTTCAAATATATTTAACCTATAATTGACACAAAAGATGAATTGAACACATGAAAACTTGGATTTATTTTGAACTAAATAATTCATTGTAACTTTGGACTATTAAGTTGTATTTAATATTTTGTATGAAGTGATTGTGAATGGTTAGAGAAATGAATGAATGAAAATGAAACCTAAATTTGTTTACATATATTTTCAATTCACCTTTTTTGCTAATTTCGTGTTGAAAATATTTGAACTTTCACTTTTATCCTTCAATATTTATATATGATTATAATTTTTACATATTTAATGACATATTGGGTCATAAAAGAACAAAATTGTTAAAATTAAAACAAAATAGGGATCAAACATACCAACTATAAAAAGAGTCAAAGGACAAAGAAATTTCACAAAATTGATTAAGACCAAAGTCATCAAAAAGAAAAAAGTTAGAGACTAAATAATTTGAAAAAACAGATTAAAAACCAAAGCCATCAAAGATAAAAAGTTTAGAGACTAAATACATCAATTACTTATATTTCTATCCTTTTTTCTAAAGTACATTTTTATTGGGGGTGTTTAAAAGAAAAAGAAAAAAAGAAAAAAAAGAAAAAAAATAGAAAAGAAAAAAGTAAGAAATAGGACAACTGGGAAGAAATTTCTCCATTTACTCCATTCATATATTTCATAGGTTCCTTGAATTCTCTTCGTTTTACAGTGCAATAAATTCGAAGTTCGGAGGTTTTTGATTGAAGAGAAAGAGATGTTTTTCTCAGGCGATCCATCATCGACGCGGAAGCGAGTGGATTTAGGTGGCCGGAGTTCCAAGGAAAGAGACCGACAGAAGCTGTTGGAACAAACTAGGTTGGAGAGAAATCGCCGATTTCGGCAACGTCAACAGAACTCTGCAGCTCTTAAAATTCAGGTTCTTAATTAATTTATTTTTGTGGATGATTGAGTTTCCTGCTTTGAAGTATGAGAAGGTTAATATCTTGGTTTCATTGCGTACTTTTTTTTTTTTTTATAATTTTATTTTAAAATAATTTATTAGAGACATTTGGTTGCAGTATATTAGTTGGCGCCATTTTAAATTTTTAAGACAATTTCTAAGAGGGACATTTGGTTGCAGTCTATTAATTGGCATAAAGAAGCAAAGGGTGTGAATGTAAAAGGTAGCTGGCGTTTTTAGTATGTTCCAAGTCCATATGAAGGAAAAGCTATGTGTAGGTTATGCATGAGGAGGGAGGAGCTAGAAACCATATCTATGTGTTGGTTATGCTGATTGAGAAGCACCAGATATGCTAAAAAATTATCATTTTTGAGATGGGAATTTTGGCAATCTTCACCTGGCATATAAATAATATTTATGATAGCTGCGATGTAGAAGCAATGTACGCACAACTGATTCCCTCCTGACACCCAATTTTGTAAATGCCACAATTTGTAGTTGATGATTGTTATGGCAATTCAGGAATCTTCTATTGCTGTAATAGCCTTGAGTTATTCTAGTCAATCCTTATGCCGTTAAAGAGTTGAGATTCTTTCTCTGCATTAAAAATCAATCTTTAAACAAGTTAAAACCATTGCTTAGGTTAAACACTTTCTGCATTACCTGTCACTTTTGTTTAAATTTTCTTAGATATAAGCTATTAGTTTCACATATTGGTCAACAACTTAGTATAGGATTCATTTTAAACTCAAACTTTTCGTTTTTGTCAAGTTAATGGATGGTGTGTCTTAGAAGACTAGCTTTCCAGTAAGGAATACTTCATTAGCTAAACAGTGAAAAATTATAGAATAGCAATGAATCATTTAGCCTGATTTCTTGTTTATCATAGTTTCACAGGTGAAAGTTTTAGATCTCAAAGTTAGGAAAAAGATCTAATGGAAGCTGGAATAACCAAATTACTTCAGAAGATTGTTTGACGAGTGAGTAATTTGACACAGGTGACATGCCATAAATTGAAGCTTTTATGACTGTGTACATCTTTCAAGAATCTTTATGAGGAAGTCTTTGCATGAAAGGGTGGGTTTCACTGGCTTGTTGGCGTTTCTTGATAGAAGAAACCTAGAATTCAATGACAAAGAAAAGGAATCTTCATTAGGAGTCATTTGTGTAAATGTTTAGAACCACTAGACTATAGTACTACATTAACTGTGTTTGAGCAAGAATTTCGGACTTGTGATTGTCAGATAGGTATGAGTACTACATTATCTCGTATATGTTTTTCTTTTGCTTGGTCTTTTTTTCTTCCTTTATTTGATTGGAAAATGGGAGAAATGTTTGTTTGCCTGCATAACAGGAATGCATTTCTATTGTTAAGCAGTTGATGTTATATCCATTCCATGCCTATAGCATTTAAAGAATAGGGAATTTGTTTTTTAGCCTGTGCCTTTTGGAACAATATAAGAAGAAAGCAAGATCAACTTCTTTATGTTCTGATGTTATATGTCTAAAAAGTTCTATATGTTTATGGTTATAAAACTGATGAGGTTGAGAAAAAATATTGAATAGGTTAGATTTGGATAGTACACTTTTTGGAATTATCATTGTCAGGCTCTCATTTCCGATTTTGTTGAAAATGAAACTTGCCTCCGATGTTGCATTTATATCTGGAAGCTGGTCTGCTTGGCAAAGGGTGTGTTGTATCTTTATTCTGTGTTTATTTAATAAAGTAAACTTAAGGCCTAAATAAGAGAAAACTCTTCTCGAAGTTTTTGTTTCACTGTTTAGGACTTATCTCAAATACTCCAAGCAGATTAAATTACCCTTCCATTAAAAGTATGATATTTAGTAATTCATCTTGGGCCTATGTTATTCCTCAAGTTGGCATTGAAATGTCTGTTCTTATGTGTCCTTTTGGGATTCTTGAAAATACCCATAAAGGCCAAATGCTGTTGATTTTGTGGTGTTAGTATTGATTAAGTGATAATGTTACAATGGACTTGTTAATTTCATGTGAATGACAAATTATGATTTTGCAAACAAAATTCCTGTTATACATTCAAGATCACACTTATATGTATTAATACTCATTACGGCGACAAAAGTAGGAAACTGGAATAGTAAGGGTATCTACCCACCTTCTCACTTTCTCTCCATACTAATTTTCCCAAAACAAATTCTCTCTAAAAATTCCCTCCAGAACTCAAAATTTAAATTTTTCCTATGTATGGGCGTATGCTACACATTAAATTTATATTCTTAAACACTTTAATTTAAATTTCCACACTTTCACTACTTTATTAACTACTCCCTTTATCCGAAATTGAATGTCCAATTTTGATTTTGGCTAAAATTTTAAAAAGTTCATTGACTTTAATTAACTTACCAAATTATCCTTGACATTAATATAATGGATTGCAGGATATATGAGTTAGTAGGATGCAAATTTTTTAAATTAAGGTGGTAAGTGGTGGAGACCATGAGTTAGTTATATATAAATATCTTAAACTAAAGAGGTTATTAATGAAACTTTAGATAAAAAATATGTTTATTTAAGGGAAGTGGATATTCAATTTCGGACAAACTAAAATATAAATACGGATATTCAATTCCGGACGGAGGGAGTATTTGTTAACTTATTCAACTTATGAGACCCATTGATATCAAATCATACATCCAATCCAAAAAGCAATAAATCCTATCCCAATACTTTTATATACTCTATATGAATACAAAACTCAAATATTATAGTTGTCCAAGTGCAGCCTAAGAATCAGTGAGATTTAGTCTAATGCCTTAGAATTAAACCTACATATCATATAAAAAGTGCAGTCTGTTAACAGATTTTAACAACAATAGGCAGTAAGAAATTACTGTAAGAACCTCAGGCATTGGAGACCTAAAACCTTTGAAGAGCTAGAGAAGAAGATTTTGGTAGTTTAAAGTAACATGACCATAAAATGAATAAAACTAAAGAAAACTGCAAAGGTTTTATTGAAGGTAACTATTCATCTTGAGGTCTCAAGAGTGATTGCATTATTGATTTAAATTGGAGCACAATGCTATGTAGTAAGGCCAGTGTTTGGAAGAAGGAGCTAAAGTAATGGGAAAATTGTCATGATCGGAAAAAAAAACGAAGGGAATATGGTAAATCCTGCCTTTGTCCCCTACTGAACTCATTGCAAATGAAGAGTCCTTTTGAGTGAGTGATTATTTTCGAACATGGATTAAAGATAACAGTTGTGGCGGAGAAGTTTTGATTTTGTATCTGCAACCAATTATTGAACCATTTTTTTCCTTATATTCAGAAGACAATAGGTAGGTGCAGTGAGAAAAAAAAAAAGGTTCCATATCATGTTTAACTTGGAAGGTGTGTTTGGGCTTATCTCGTTCTATGATTAATCTGAATAAGTTGTTTGCTGATGTTATAGAAGTCATACTGTGTTGAGGCTTTCATTGTAGTCATGGCAATCAACGTTAAATATGCTTGTAATTTTGGTGTGTGTTTTTGCAGATGTGCTTCTCACGTTGAAGTCTAGGACACATCTCTCTTGTGTGCATAAATTATTGTTTTTGTTTTCTCCTGCTTGGAGCAATGTAATAACTTGAAAGCTTTTGACTCCATTTCTTTCATGAGGATCACATGAAAGCATCCTAGATGCATGACTTTTCTTTGATATTTCTGTTTGCACTCCCATACCATGAATATAAAAATCCAAGTACCTTGTGTGAAATTTTAAATCATAATATGTTACAGAACATTTTGAGGGATTATAACTAGCTTCTTAAGTGATGTACAGTAACTCATCTTTCTTTTCATGAAACTGGCCTAGAACATGGTCAACGGAGTGCATTGTCCTAGGATGTTAACTAAATTTTTGACAAATTAATTTTGACAGAAATGTTTCAGAGGAAGAAAAATTGTGGAGGCTGAACGCTGTCGAGTGCGTAAGAGGTTCTTTATGGACTTTTGGGGACCACTGCCAACATGTTGACAGGTGTGCTGTTGGGTCCTTATTTCACATAATATGAGCCAAGACAGTAATATTTCTGTTTTCATATATTATTGCAATCTTTTGAAACATTGTTTAATTGTTCCTAGCTCTATTTCTCTTCAGACAGTGCTTTGGTCCAGATTCAGAGTTTCTCCGCCAACTGCTTTTCTTTTTCAACCCCAAAAACACTGCTGACGTTTCTGTGCTTGTGGAGACTTGCCAATTACTTCAAAAGTTCATTCAAGAGAATGGTAGATATTCTTGGTAACTTGTAAGAAAGTTTTGTATTGATCTATCAATGTTGTTAGCAATAATGTTTTTCAAGCCCTTCATTTGTGAAAATGTGCAGCATTTTTTCTAAACGATGATGTTTGTGCATTTAACAGTTAGTATGGTAAGCAAATGGTCAGCAAATGATCAGACTCAGAGATGCATGTAGTAGTATAGGTTTATTTGTTCCCTTTCACACTTATCTAGCTCTTTGATATTCTTCCAAGACAGTCTCGTAAATTGAAGGCCTCAGTTATGGATGATAAAGCCTCTGCAGTGTCATCTCTCAAGGATGAGTGGCAATTGTTTGTATGGACATAGCTTATTTGTTGTAAACTAAAAGAATGAACAAGGATATATTAAGTTTCCAGCCATAGTGGAATGAGTTTTAGGGCCTATCTATTACATTAATCTGCTATTGAAAGAAAAAATTTAGAAGTTTGACCTGCTATATGTCATATTTGAGGGACAAAATTTTAACACTGTGAGACACTGCAGCATCTATAATTTATCCTTTTCATAACATATGTTTATTTGAGTGGGTACCCGCGTCTTTAGATGTGTATGTGTTGTGTTGTTCCTGGATATGTTTGCAAATTCTCTAGCTATGTGAATAGGCTTCTCTCCCTCCCTCCTCTCTCTCTCTCTAGCTGTGCATGATTTTTCTTGGTTCAATGCTAAAATTGTTATCTGCAGCAGGTGATGTTGCGAGCCTTGTTTTGGGTACTGAAGACTCCTCCAAGCATGCCCTGGTGAACTACAGGGTTAAGAGATTTGTTTTTGCTTGCATTCATGCTATCCATGAGAATAGGTTTGTTAAGTCTCTTTAATTATAAAAGCTTCCTTGCTTTGGGTATTGTTCCTTTCTCTTGGCATGTTAATTTCCTGGGTATAATTGTTCGATTAGTTTTTGTTCTATGGATCTGTGGAAACTGATAGGTCTTATTACAATACCTAGTAATAAATCTCTTATAAAATAAAGAGGGAATAAACCTCATATATATACAAGTTTACAGCTGACTTTAACTTACATTAGCCATTCTAGTAGCTGATAGATAATTGTCTTAGTGGACTAATAATTAAATAAGAATAAAGGAATAGTACACACTATTCTAATACTATACACACTATTCCAACACTCCCTTTAAGTTGGAGCATAAATACCAATCATGTCTAACTTGGATAAATGTTCTTCAAACCTAATTCGTGGTAGACCTTTGGTCAGAAAATCAGCAAGTTGTTCTTTGGAAGTAACCTAAGGTATACACACAAGTCCTCCTTCAATCTTCTCTTTGATGAAATGTCTATCCACTTCCACATGCTTATTATGATCATGATCGGTTGGATTATGAGTAAGGTTGCTTGCTGATTTGTTGACACAATACAATAACATAAGATTTTACTTTGAAGTGCTAACTTATTTATAATTCTTTTCAACCATAGAAGTTCACATATTTCTTATGCAAGAGCTCGAAGTTCTAACTTTAGCACTACTTCGTGCAACTATTGGTTGCTTTTTACTTATCCAGGTCACTAGATTGCCCTATATAAATGTGCTATTACTAGTAATAGATCTTCTGTCACTGACTGATACAGTTCAATGTGCATCAGTGAATGTCTTAATTTTCCTTGAATCATTCTTCTTGAAAAACAGTTTCTTTTCTGGAGTTCCTTTAAGATACCTCAAAATGCGATGAACTGTTCCAAGATGTTCTTCATATGGTTTGTGCATAAATTGGCTGACCACACTAATTGCATATGCAATATCGGGTCGTGTATAAGACAAATAGATTAAACACCCAACTAACCTTTGATATCTTCCTTTATCAACAAGAACCTCTCCTTTGTTAGATCCTAATTTGTGATTCTCTTCAATAGGTGTATCCACTAATTTACTTCCCAAGAAGCCTGTATCTCTAAGCAAATTAATGATATATTTTCTGTGACACACAAATACCTTTATTTGATCTTGCAACTTCCATACTAAGGAAATAATTCATAGGTCCAAGATACACAATTAGGACTGAAATTTTCCCATCTTGAGGTTTCCTACAAAACAAAGTATGATCAGAGTATTGAGTTTTGCTACCGGATCAAAGGTTTCTTGATAGTCTACTCCATAGGATTGTGTGAATCCTTTTGCAACCAAGCGAACCTTGAACCTTTTGATAGAACCATCTGAATTATACTTCATAGTAAATATCCATTTGCATAACTATTTTCTTTCCCTTTGGTATTATTACACAATCCCAAGTTCTATTTTTCTCCGGTGCTTTGATTTCTTCTATAACTGTTGATCTCTATTTTGGAATACTAAGTGCCTCTTAGATTGATTTAGGAATCAGTACATTGGATAGATTAGTAGCAAAGGCTCGATAAGATGAAGACAAATTGTTATAACACATAGTTTGAGATAGGATGAGAAGTACATGTTCTTTTTCCTTTTCTTAGGGCAATAGGAATATCTAAGTCTTGAATTGATGTAGAAATACCTGAACTTTTAGAGGAGGCATGATATGTAGAAAGGTTTTGATTTGAATTATCAATAACTGGTGGATCTAATGACTGGTTCCGTTCAAGTGTGTGAATTTCTTCATTTCCCTTTCTTTTCCGTCTCTTATAGACAAGTAGTTTTGGACTTTAGAAGGGTCTTTTAGTGAGTGGGGTAGACTCGAGTGTCACAGTAATTGGTGATTCCTGAGGAGGAGCTGAAAAGATATGATAATCAAATGAAGGAATGGGAGAAGATATAGGAGTTGATGAAGGAGTAGGAAGTGTATCCCAAAAATTTCAAAAACTCTCTTTTGCTTCTACTGATGTCACACTCTCCCCCTGAAGTGAGGTTTTGGTAAAATAGGGCTGATTTTCAAAGAAAGACACATTCATACTAACAAACAGTTTCCTAGTTGTTGGATCAAAACATTTATTACCCTTTTTGTGTTGGTGAGTAGCCTAAGAAAACACATTTAACAGTCCTTGGGTCAAATTTACTGCAGCTATGGGAATGAATTTGGACAAAGAAGATGCACCCAAATATCCGAAGAGGTATATTAGAAACTAGATGATTTGTGGGATAGATATTTTGAAACATTTCTAGGGGAGTCTTGTATCCTAAATCTCTAGTGGGACATTCTATTGATGAGGAATGATGTAGTGAGGATAGCTTCACCCTAGAAATTTTTAGGCATATTAGTGGTGAACATCAAAGTCCTAGCAACTTCAAGTAGGTGCCTATTTTTCCTTTCAGCTATCCCATTTTGTTGAGGGGTATTCACACAACTACTTTGATGAACAATCCCCTTGTGAAGAAATTTTCCAAGAACAACTTTAAAGTACTCACTGCCATTATCAGTTCTAAGGATTTGAATTTGAGTTTGAAATTGAGTTTTGACCATGGAATGAAAATTTTTAAAGGTAGGAAAGTTCTCCACACTCTTAAGCACTGCCAATTATCTTCCCCGAAACAAGTTCCTGAAATTGACATGAAGAAGAATTAAACTTAGCAACACAATTTTGGTCATGAATTAGTTTGCTATTGGATAAAAGGTTAAAAGAGATAAACGGAACATAAAGTATAGACTGTAGAACCAGATTTTTTGACAAATTTATGGAACCTTTCGCTGCTACTGTGGCTAATGAACCATCAACAATCTTTACTTTCAAGTTTCCAGCACAAGGACTATAAGAAGAAGAGTGAGGAACAACCTGTCATATGGTTTGAGGCACCGAAATCTATGACCCATGGAGTCTTTTCCTCATTTAATATGCTAAAGGACTGAGGAAAATTACCTTTTTGTGCAATAGAGGTAGATGGAAGGGAAGTTGAATTTAGGAGTTTCATAAGGTTTTCCAGTTGCTCCCTTTTGAAGGAAACTGCAATATTTTCTGGTGTTGATTTCTCACAGATGAAGAGCTTTGTTAGCCCCTTGGTTTGATTATCCATTCTTCAAATGAGAGGGTTTTTTCATGTAATTTCAAGCAATTTTCATGAGTATGACCAGGGTTTTTACAATGATTGCACCAAGGTCTATTTCCCTTTATACTATGAGTGTAATTTCCACCATTAGAGAAAGCAGAGAACTTATTATTTCTGGCTGCAAAATATGATGATTCTAATTCAGTGATAGCAGTCCTCCCGGGTTTCCTTTCCTACTATAACATTCCTCCTGCTCTCCTCTCTACGAACTTCAGAAAATACTTTACGAGTGGATGGCAGAACTTCACGTCCAAGAATTCTCCAACGAACTTCATTATATTCATTATTCAAGCTAGTTAGGAATGCAAAAACACGTGTCTTCTTAATCATCCTTTTGAATATGACACTATCTTGTGAACAATGTCATTCAAAGTTATAAAACAGGTCAAACTCCTGCCATAAGGCTTTGAACGTATTGTAGTATTGCAATACATTTAGATTGCCTTGTTTTGTGCTGTGGATTTGTGTAGCAATTTCATAAACCTGGGCAAAATTTCCTAAATCTGAAAAAGTCTCATTTGTAGCCTTCCAAATTTCTTGAGCAGTGGCAAGAAACATATAACTTTGGCTAATTGATGGTGTCATTGAGTTAATTACCCATGACATGATCAAGGCATTTTCAGATTCCCAGGTCTCGTTAGATTCAAGACCACTTTTTTGGTTTCTGTGTAGCACTTGTCAAAAATCAATTTTTTTCACGACCTCGGATGAACAACTTAAATTGATTGGGATTATTGGAGATAATTTTCTCCATCGAGTTTATGAGAGGTGATTGGTTGTGAAGAAAAATTGTCGTGAGTATTTGATAGAAGAGTAGATTTGGAAGGTGATTTTGCTCATCCAGAATCAGATTGATCACCAAAGTTGGAAGTATTAGACTTTTTTTTCAGTTTTGCTTTGATACCATATGGAAACTGGTAGGTCTTATTACAATACTTAGTAGAAATCTTTTATAAAATAAAAGAGGGAATAAGCATCATATATATACAAGTGTACAACTGACTCTAGTCTATATTAGCCATCTTAGTAGATGAGAGATAGTTGTCTTAGTAGCTAATAATTAGATGACATTTAGCAGACCTATATTTACTATTAGCAGACCTATGTAATTAAATAAGAGTAAAGGAACACTATACACACTATTCCAACAGGATGTTTACTCTAAACTACTCCTGTGTTGACTGCTTTTTGATATACAAGCTTCTGTCCTGGCCATCTCAAATATGATTTTGGCACTTTGATGCTGTGTATAAATCTTGGATTTAAATGTGCTGAAATTAGTTTCGAAGCTTCTCTAAGCTATATCCTCCATATACAACATAATAGCATGTTCCAAGCAAATTTTGCTTCATGTGAGTTCTCCTGCTACCAATACCAAAAGAAATGGTAAAAAAGTGAAAGAAGGAATGCTGCCACATACTGATTACCATTAGAAACAATATCTTCCCAAAAGTAAAACCTCATTTCGTCTTATTTTGATCCGTCATGACTGTTCTCTGTAGAACTGATCTTAAAGAGAAGTATAAATCTTTTAAACTAGTGTATAATTATTTCGAGTGTGTTACCTTTTTCTAGATATGGGTGAAAATGGCCTTGATTTATGATATCACAGTCTGGAAATCTAAGTCATTTATTTATACGTACTATGTTATAAATGATTTACAATGAATCTGTTTATCACTCTGAACAAGGAGTCCATTTATTACAATGAGATAAATTAAGTGACCTGTAGGTTGGCACCACCTTGATGTGGAACTTGTAACTTGGTGATTGTGCACATTTCTGTGATACAGCTAACTCATTGATGCATTTTGGCGTAAAGTTGCTTCTTAAAATGAGAAATAGCTAATTAAATCATTTCCTGTGCAGGATTCAACTGAGGGATCAACTGATAGCATCTAAGAATCTTGGTACTCCAGCGATTCGTTTGTTAGAGGCAGTGCAGTTGTTGATTGATCACAGTCTTCCATGGGCTTGTCTCACAGTCAGCTACCTCTTAGGAAGAAATGTCTTATCGATGTTTAGAAATATCATTCTGACACTTAAGGTAAAGATCACTTTGATATTTAAACATTTAGCTGTATGTTTATCATATCCCAAGCTCAATCCCCAAAGTAAAAGAGGATATTTTTTTCAGAATTCTGATAAGTAATACTTCTTTACTGGTTTTAGATAAAGGTTGGGTTTTTTATCACGTCTGCATTTTTGCTTCTTAAGTTTAAATTATTCTTGTGATTTTAATTTATAGTTTTGTTTTTGTTCTTTTTAAGTGTTTGAATGCTATATCTACTACTAGTCTATGCAATGTCTTGGCTGAGGATGTTAGAATGATAACTATACTCTGCTTTAACTTGTACAGCAAGTAAATATCCTTGTTCCTGTAGAGGATGCATCTTTATTGGAACATATCCTTGCCATCGTCATATCTCATGTTGGTCAAGGGTCTTGTGTTTGTCAGAATATGGACCCTCGATGGAGCTTCACATCCCAGATTCTTACAATCCCTTTTTTGTGGCGGTTTTTCCCACATCTAAAAGAGGTACTTTCATTCTCAAACATTCAATTATTGCTTTAGATTTTTATTATTTGAAGTGTCAAGATACTCCATTCCAGCTAAGAAATGTGTAGCATGACATAATTCTTCTCTCGATGTGCAGTACATATGCATTGTCTGTGTGTTCTTATTCCCCAGCCTAAACTGATTAACACATCATTATTTGACTTGTATATATAACTGATTGTTTTATTTCCTTTCCAGATGTTTGTAACACCAGGACTGATTCGGCACTATTTCCATCAAATGGTGCTGTGTGTAAAAGATCGTAGCAGTCTCCTATTTGATGATATGCCAAATGATTTGCCTGGTTATGCCTGTCTTCTAGGAAATGTATTAGAAGTTGCCAGAGCTGCTTTTGCTCAGCCTGAATCATTTGATATGGTAAAGAAATTTAGTTTCTTCTGGGATATGTATATAACTAATATGTAGTAGAGTTAGAAGTGTGTAAAGAGGAGGCACAGGTATCTTTCAGGCTTTAAGCTTCTGCTATGTTATTATAGGCCTAAAACTCCAGGCACACTCATCTAGTATATAATATTCTTAGATTATGTGAAGAGGCCATAGTAAGTAAAAATCAGATGTATGCTGGGAAATGCCTCTTCCGTTTTCTAGCATCTTAATGCTGTTAGTGTCTAAATTATTTCCTGGCTAATATCTAGGGTTGAAAGGAGTATATTACCAGCTTATTTATATATGTATCAAAGGAAAGCTAACATGCTTTTCATTTTCTTGCCTGTTTCCAGTATCATTCATATACATTCTTCAGGTTTTCTTTGGTAATCTTTTGTAATAAAAATGCTAATTATGAGAGCTGTCTGCTAATCTACAGACAGCCAATGCTGTTGCATTACAAAATACCATGATCAGGTTTGTCTACAGGAGTAGAACCTGGATACATTGTTCTATCGACATCACATTAATTTGTGTATCCATATTCACTAATTCACCATGTTTTTTATTTATTTTAAAGGTATGCTCATTTAATCCACTTTCATGTCTCTTTTGTTCATTAGGCTGTAGATTTTGCTGTTGTCACAACATCTTTATTGGAGGCAATTCCCCCTATCAGACCATCAAAAGAAGGAAGTAAACAAAGTTAGTGTTTTTGGCACTCTTAAATAATTAATCCCTGGTCTTTTTTCTTTAGGATACATCATGATATGGAATTATCAATGGCATTTTTTGAATTAATATTTGTTGTATCACAATCCTTTAAATGAATCAACTCTTACTGCATTGTTGTTTTCTTGAGCTTATTTGTATACTGGCATACTTTTTCTTTTTATCAGATGGAACTATGGAAGATGATGAAATGCTTTCTGGCGATGAACATATTGAAGAAGTTCTAAATGGGGACTTAGAACTGCAGATTTACAATGCAATAGATTCCCGTTTTCTCCTGCAATTGGTATGATTCTTACCTCCCTAGAAAACATGTATGTTTCTAGATTTTCTTGAGTCTGAATTAACATTTTTTTTCTTATTGAGCAGACAAACGTTTTATTGGGAGGGGTTTCAATTCCTAATAGATCTTATAATGGAGTGCCAAATAGTAAAGAGATGGCAGCTGTGGGTGCTGCATGTGCTTTTCTTCATGTGACTTTCAACATTCTTCCCTTAGAGCGTATTATGACTGTACTAGCGTATAGGACAGGACTGGTTCCTGTACTCTGGAACTTCATGAAAGGATGCCATGAGAACAATTTGTGGTCATGCTTATCCAGACAGTCTGCATATTTGCCTGAGGATGCCCCTGGATGGCTATTACCTTTGGCTGTTTTCTGCCCTGTTTACAAGTGAGATCTCTCTGCTGTAAATATGATACATGTTTCTAGTTTATTTCTTGTTTGTTCTTATGATAGTTACTTTTCATTGTTGTATATGGTTGACTAAGGCACATGCTTATGATTGTCGACAATGAAGAATTTTATGATCAAGAGAAGCCACTGCAGTTGGATGATATAAGATACTTGATTATTATTC
This sequence comes from Apocynum venetum, assembly GCA_019593545.1. Classification (NCBI taxonomy): domain Eukaryota; kingdom Viridiplantae; phylum Streptophyta; class Magnoliopsida; order Gentianales; family Apocynaceae; genus Apocynum; species Apocynum venetum. The sequence continues at coordinate 5,784,058 of SRSM01000127.1, forward strand.
TTAGACAGGTAAATTCTTGATGATGTTTGAAATATCTATCAGCAAAATTTGAAGGTCACTCTTTTGGTTTCCCTTGTGTTTATTCTTATAATAGGTTTCATCTTCTTGTTTCATTTTGTTCACTTATTTGAACACTGAAATCTGAATATCTCGTCAAAGCCAATTATTCTGTTCTAGCTAGGTTCTCCTTGTAACAGAAATCCTGCAAATAGTAGCTTGAGAAAACTGCAACTGGTGGGAAATATCTTCTGCATAATTTGTTGATTGAGCTCCTCTATTATCTCAATGACTGTATGCTTACAACCATACTCCTTCGCAAACCAGTGAATCCAGGCTCTTAATTTACAATCCACTTCAGTGGATATAGTTTTGGGAGAGAGTACTCTCAGGCTTAGAAGGCATTTATTTTCATGATTCTTCTGGTCAATTCATGATTTTGGGTGATGTAAAGAAACGTTTTCTTGCCACTTTAACCTAATCCAAAGCAAAATCAAGAAGCTTAATTATGTTAACCTAAAATTAAAAATACCCCACATTGCAGAGGGCAGTTGAATGCCAAATTTTAACATGATATGGATGCATTATGTGATCACTATTTCTTGTAGGCCTTGTGGCAGCTATTGTGGTTGAATCCTGTGGCACCAACTAATTTCTCCAAGTCTTCTTCCACTATCAATGCTATGAAGCAACACCCTCTAGAATTTCTTCAACATAGGGTTTGTGTTACAACCTCTGAGCTCTTGTCGCAGGTACATGATATGTCCTCCCATCTCCTGCGAAGAGAGAATTTTTCTGACCTTGTTTAAAAATGACATGATTCTCTTAGCATCACTAATAATAGCTGAGCATAGTTCTTATCTGTATTAATCTTTTAGTTGCAAGATTGGAATAACAGACGACAGTTTGCTGCCCCTAGTGATTTCCATGCTGATGGTGTCAATGAATATTTTATCAATCAGGTTATATATACATTCTTTGTGTCAGTTATTAGTTTCTAAACTATTATTATTATTATTAGGAGTTTCTTGGTTCTTAATGAAGCTAGTTGCTTTCTTCTTATTTTTTTCCACAGGCGATGACGGAAAATACTAAAGCAAATGATATACTAAAATTAGCTCCTTTTCTGGTGCCATTCACAAGCAGAGCTAAAATATTTACTGTAAGTGACTAATAACATGCATTTGATATGTTCCTGAATACTCAAAAAAAAGCTAATATACAGTGTGTCTAGTTAGCTTTGCCTTTCATTTGGCTGGTATAAGATATGTTATGTTATCTTGGCTGCTGATGATATTTGTTTGATTCATCTACCAGTCACAGCTTGCTGCAGTGAAGGAAAGGCATGCACCTAATGTTGCTTTTTCAAGGATCAGATTTAGAGTACGAAGAGATCATATCCTGGAAGATGCTTTTGGTCAGTTAAATGCCTTGACCGAAGAGGATCTTCGAGGGCAGGTGATGTCTTTATTCTGTATTTAATATTTGTAGAGTTTAACTAAGTGCTCTAGTGTTCAGCTTTAAGTATTCTATTGAACCCAAAAGAATATTATTCTTTCTCTAGGGATTCTTTATCTAACGAGAGGGAGTTTTTGTTTCTTATTCTCATTATCTGCCATTCTTGTTCAGATTCGCATCACTTTCGTCAATGAATTTGGAGTAGAGGAGGCTGGTATAGATGGTGGTGGAATTTTCAAAGATTTTATGGAGAGTGTTACTCGGGCAGCCTTTGATGTTCAGTATGGACTATTTAAGGTTGTAGGCATACATTGAATGACGATGCCTGGTCTTGTTTCCCATTTTATGTGTTGTTTTTTTCATCTCTTTTGTTTTCTGTGTGGATAAACCACACTTGAAGATGTTAGGCATTGTGCAAACAATACTTGTTCTACACCTTGCATAAGCACTTAGATTACTTTTATGTGGTTAGGAACTATCATGCAGTAATAAATAATCCAGAACTACAGAAAAAATGAACATATAGTCTGCCAATGTTTATATTTTTATTTTCTTGCTTTACAAAATAACATGACCACACCTTTTTGTCCAGTCAGACCATTTATTTATTTGTTGAAAGCAGATATTAACATAGTCATGAATATTGGTTATGTATGTAGTCACATAGTAGTCATTTTCTGCCTTTTCCTGTTACCTTTGTTAGTTTTGGAGTTTGGGGTCTTTGAACTTGGCATTACATTTAGCATAATCAAGAACACCTAGGTGGGAAGATTAAGCACATGTGCTTTGTAGAGCAAGATTATTTTAAAAAAAATTATAGTAAAATGAACTTATTCTTCAGAATAGATCAGCACGGAACAGATTAGTGATATCAAGTTGAAGCTGTCAGCTGGCTTTTCTAATTTCTTTTTGATAAATGGAACTTTGATTTTTCATTAGTTCTTTTTGTCCATTATTTGATATATTGCAGTCTCATAGATTTGCTGCCCCTTTTTGTTGATTGTCGACAGGAAACTGCTGATCATCTACTATATCCTAATCCTGGATCAGGATTGGTGCATGATATGCATCACCAATTATTTTACTTTCTTGGATCAGTTCTTGCTAAGGTATTATCTTGTCTAATCATGCATATTATGTAAAAGAAGTATTACCTAGTATATATTTACAAATGAAAGTCTAGCTTCTACTACTTTGCTGTCCTTCATTCTTCAAAATTTAAAAACATTGCTTATGCAAGGAATTAATGAAAAGGATTTAGTGCCAAAGAATTAAAAATTAAGAAAAAATCCATGTTTCTCTTGAGCCATTGCTCTGAAGGATCACTTTGTATATTGATGACATTTGTTGCTCTGGATCTCCATTATGAATAGTTTTGTACTTTTTTATACTCTCCTTGCTTAGTATTCTTTGTTTTTAAATAGAACAAAAGTTGGAAACTCTCCTGTCAGTTATTGATTTCTACAAAAGGATAGCATGTGCCCCTGAAATTGACTTAGCTCCAGTTTCATCCTGACGTTGTGGTTTGATTGCTCTCATTCCTTTACAGATCTTGTATAATCCTCTTCTTTTGATTCCCATCAGAATTGTCTTGTAATTTATGTGGTTGAATAGCAGTTTTTTTTTCTTTCTTAAATGATTGCTTATGAATTGACAAGTGAGAAATACAGTTCATTGCCTTTCTTCATGCTTGAGGTTGATCACTGTTATTAATGTAGGCAATGTTCGAGGGAATCCTTGTTGATATACCATTTGCAACATTTTTCCTCAGCAAATTGAAACAGAAGTAAGCCTTTCCGAATCATTTTTCTTATAGTTCAAGTGTCAAAGTGCAGTTAATTTGTGTAATTGGTCCTCATTGTATGAGTAGAATTATTGTGGAGGTCTCTACAAACTCCAAAGCTTTAATAACAGTGGATGAGAAGCTCCTGCTGCCAAAAAGTTGCTTTATACTACTAGCATCCCAACTCTCTAAAACTTTTTCCTTGGCTATTGGTTATTTATTTAATTTTTATATTTTTCTGTTCAGGTACAACTACTTGAACGATTTACCTTCATTGGATCCTGAATTATATCGGCACCTGATTTTCTTGAAGGTGATGGCCTTTTAGTTTCATGAATCTTCTTTCATCATTGTAGTTATTGGTACTGAATATTTATGCCTAGTCTCAAAAGGTGAAGATGCCCACGAGTTTTCCTTGTAACTATTTTATTTTTTATAGTAAAAATATTTCTTGGATTGGATAAGGTGGTAAGGTTGTTAAACCACTTTTCTGACAGAACATTAACAAATGGTGCACAGCTCTCTTGTAACTGGTTTTTCCCTTGAACTTCTCAAAGCGAAGATTTCTCCTGCCATTTCTTAGATGATTTCTGTCTGAATGTGATTGGCTCTTGCACAATCTTGCTATCCTGTATTCAATTAGTTTTGGTTCCATAAAGATGTCTCTTGAACAGTCCATCCTCTTTTCCATCTAAGTTGTTTGCTGTTAACACATGTTTCTTCCTCTTAATTTGCAGCATTATGAGGGTGAAATTTCTGACTTAGAGTTGTACTTTGTTATTGTTAATAATGAATATGGGGAGCAAACAGAGGAAGAGCTGGTTCCTGGAGGAAAGAATGTCCGAGTAACCAATGAGAATGTCATCACATTTATTCATCTTGTTGCCAACCACCGTTTGAACTCTCAGGTATCTGTAAATTCGTTTTGCCTTTCTCCTTTCCAGTTTCTGGGTATTAGTTTGCCCTTTGCCTTCATTTATTAATACTTACATTTGCTTCAAAACTTTCTCCTTTTGTTTCATAATTCAAGGATTATGAGTAATATATTTCATTCCTTGTCAGATACGTCAACAAAGTTCTCATTTCTTGAGGGGGTTTCAGCAGCTAATTCAGAAAGATTGGATTGACATGTTTAATGAGCATGAACTTCAGGTACTGGAGATGTTATAAGATATTTTGGACAAGCATTTTCTGATCCGTATCAGTGACAGTGCATATATGTCATGTACAATCTGTAATGAAGTTCTTGTTTTATACCCTCAACCATCTTAAATTTATAGGGTTTGGAGTGGTTTTGGTTTTTGCTTATATATACATTAAAAAAAAAGCTTTTTCCTCATGTATTGCCTCTACTGTAAGTCAAGAAAAGGTGAAATATGGTAGATTATGCCTATAATCATAGCTGCAGAAATAAACAAGTCATTTGCTTTTATTTTCTGTGGAACACTTTCCACATTACAGATATCAACGTGAACGCGAACAATGTTTGAGGTGTGCATGGTAGATACTTGCCCTATCCTGGAAATCATTAATATCATGACATGCACTACCTAATGTTGAATGCACCAGCACATAAGTATTTGAAATGGAACATTTGTGGTAATGATAAATTGAGACATTTTATTTCTTATTGTGGATGGTTTTATGTCTTCCACAGCATTGGTAGTTGATAAATGAATGCCCATGTATGAAGTATTACCGAATTTTGTGTTGCATCATTAAGGGCCTGCAACAAGGATTGCCCATAATCTATTCTGTGTACTCTTCTGGATGGATAATTCTGGCAGATCAAGTGAATGTATTATAATTGTGAAAGTAAGGCTGAAAAGATAGTTCAGAATGGGGATTAGAAGTGAGAAGAACTTTGGGGGTTTGTAGTCCAAGGACAATTATCTTGCTATATTTGATGTTGAATTGCTGGATGTGATATTGTGGCCTAAAAATTACGCAATTTGTAACTCCTCCCACTCCCCCCCAAACCAAGCAGTTCTTGTTGATTTTAATAATGAATGTTTTTTGAAGGTTCTCAGTTCTATCCATCTTTGTTCCTCAGCTTTTGATATCTGGATCAGTTGATGGTTTCGACATTGATGATCTTCGTGCCAATACCAATTATGCAGGAGGTTATCATGCAGTGAGTCTTATTCATCTCTGCCTCAATCTTCTCTCATCCTCTGTCTCTGTCATCTCATATTTGTTTGATCAGTTGCTGTTAAATTATTTGTTTGCTGAATTGGAGGTAGTTTTTTTTTTCCTTTTTTTTTGGGGGGGGGGGAATCTAGAAAAGCGATTTCTCTCCCTTTGGAAAGTAATTTACTCTTGTTTTATTCATCCAAAGATTATATACTTGTTAGAACATCATTTATTTGTTGTTTTTGAATGACATTATTGTAGTTCACAGCGTTAACAAATTATAACTAGAGCAAATGAGTCTTCTGTTTATTTGGCAAATAGCATTGTTGTTCTCTCTTTCTGCTGCATTGAAACCTAGGTGCTAGTATCTATTCCTGATTGAAGTTGGAGATATCTTTAACCATCACAAAGTGCTATTGTGTCAAGGACATACCTTTACTTGCTTAGAGATGCTTTTTGGATGGTACATTTTCTGTATTAGTTAAGGTTGTCTTTTTCCTTAATCTTGCTCTTTTTTTCCCCCCTCCTTACACGGTTTTGTTTCATGTATAAGTAGAGTTTCTATTTTGCAGGAGCACTATGTTGTTGAGATGTTCTGGGAAGTTTTCAAACACTTCTCATTGGAGAATCAGAGGAAATTTTTGAAGTAAGTTGTATTGACAAGTTTCCTACCTTTTACCACTGTGACTAAAACTCCTAAACGTCTTTGATACTTGGAGACAATTTAGGTGAAGTTTGAAACCACAATAATGGCTGAATGGAAATTGGAAAATAGTAAACCTGTTTGATTGTGACATCACTGGCTCTAAATCTACATGTGAAATTATACTTTTGGGTCCAACGAACTTTCTTTGGCTTAATATTAAGCATTGAAGAAGTAGAGCAGTTATATGTTCAAAATATAGAATGAGAATAAAGTGAATGTTTGTCTGAGAACATTTGAAAAAGAGAAGAAAATGGCAATTAGGTTCAGTAGTATAGTTTCTGCTTTTGGATTATACAGAAATATGAGTTGTTAGAAAGCTTACCTGCATAGGCATTTTGTAAGCTCAAAATGAATTCTAATTTTCCACAAGGGCATTGGTATATTCTGTCGCTTTTTCATTTCATTTATAATTAGGGAGCCATATGAAACTTTGATCCTCATTTTCAGGTTTGTAACTGGGTGCTCTCGAGGACCTCTGCTCGGTTTTAAACATTTGGAGCCATTGTTTTGCATTCAGAGGTAATGACCTATAATTATGATTGAACAATTTGTGTTATTTACCCATCATTTCACTGAAGAAAATTTCTCTTTACCCTAACAGAGCTGCTGGTAATGCTTCTGAAGAAGTTCTTGATCGATTGCCGACAGCAGCTACTTGCATGAATCTTTTGAAGTTGCCTCCTTATAGAAGGTTTCCTCTCCTTAACTTATCTTTAGATAATTCCTCCACATTATTTTCTTTTAGTGGACAAATGGATGAAGACATGTATGGAACAGGAAAACATATCTTTTTGACAGATTCCTATGGCATGTTTTGTTGCTCTCGCTCCTCCTTAGCTTTTAGCTTGAACAGAAGTCCAATCCAAAAAGAAAGAAACAAACAAGGATGTTGGAATCTGTCAAACATCGGATAGGAAGTTGGCGATCCACTCCTACACCCTTATTTCTTTGTTTTAGGATTGGACCATATTCAAGCTGGAGGAGGACCTGGAGCAACAACAGCGGGAAATCATGCTTTTATCCTAAAAGGAAAACATAAGCATATATCCTCACATCTTGTATGTTCCTGCAGAGTAGTGTATAGTAGTGTCAAATTCAGCTGTTATAACATAATTGTATTGGCATGATGTGATAACAGCAAGGAGCAAATGGAGCAAAAGCTGTTATATGCTATCAATGCTGCTGCTGGTTTTGATTTGAGTTAATTGTCTCACATTCATGTCCTACAAATTGAACTGCACGCGGAAACCTTATGCTGCAAGTGAAGGAAATGAATGATGTGTCTCAAGGAAATATGCATACGAATAATGCCTCCTGGGAAATGTTACAATGAATTTTCAACAAGTGACCCCAGTTGTGAAACCACGAGAATGAATTAGGGAGTCAACCAATTTCCCTATGATAGAAGTAAATTCCACGTAGATGAGAAAATTTACATGCTTCCTCCACAGCTAGATGTACATATGTTGGGGGGTAACCATGTAAACCATCTTTCTGGAGAAATCTCAGGCCATTCTTGACCCGAGTTTGTAAATCAGCAAGGGAAAGTATAGAATGGTCACGGAGATGCTACTTTTGTTACCAATTGTTTGTAATAATTATCAAAGGTCATGAGACTTGCCAATTTCTTTGCTTCCACCCTCCCTCCCCCTAACCCTGAGATTTTTCTTTCTTTCCAAGTGGTTCAATATTCCTAGGCATATGTAGCCAGAGGAATGAAATTATGTTTCCCCTGGTTCCTTCTTGACTTTTTCCCCCCTCCTGTTCTTAAGAATAATAATAATACCGAAAAATATGCAGAACAATAATAGAAGCCATCACAGCTCCATATAAAATTGCTAATGTTCCATTTATTTAAGCTATCAAAACAAGCTAAATCATACAAATGGCAATACGATTTAATATTACCTGCCTAGCAAGAATTATACTTCAATTATATTGAAAGTTGTATATTTATCAATTTTTTTTTTGAAAGGTATACTTTAACATCCTCGTAAATTATTTGGCTAAACTTATTGAATATTTAATTTCTCGTCTTATCATTGTTTGGGGAAAATAGTTTAGCGACTAAAATTTCTAATTTTCCAGTTATTTAAGCTATCAAACTAAATCATACAAATGGCAACATGATTTATATGAAATGCCTAGCAAGAATCATACTTCAATAATATTAAAACGCGTACCTTAACATTCTCCTCATATACTTCAATCATACCTTAGCAAGAATTATATTGTCAGTCTTATTATTATTTTTTAATGAAATAAAGGGGATTACGAGCTATTAATTTTAATTCTATTTTTTTATTGTTTAATGCAATAAAAGGAATTATAAGATACTACTAATTTTAATTTTCATGAAATTTCGGAATTATTATTGGAGAAGTGAGATTTAATAGATTTTAAATACATGAATGCCAATTGTTAATTCATCCGAGATGAATGTCAAATGACATTCAATTTTAAAAATTATCTTTATTCTATAATGTCAATAATAAATTATATCCTTCATGCGTCATTCGCTTAATTAGTAAATTTATTATATATATATATATATATATAAAATAAATCAGCGTGTTGAAATTAAATTTCAAAAGATAACATTTGCATTTACCTCATTGACATTGTTCAGGAAACGGCAAAATGATATTATCCAATTACATTTGCATGAGATAGAAAAATGATAAATGATATGATATGACTTTTTGTTTACATTTTAAATCGGAGAAATTTTTTTTTTTCAATTTTGTTTTTATTTGAGAACATGAGTAAATGATATTTTAACTTTGATGAACTGAAAAGAGGCGGCCGCTCTTTCCTCCCCCTCTTCTGTGCTTCTGGAAAAATCTCCCTGAACTTCCCAAATTGTTGTTTCCCCAAACCCTGATTTCTCCTCATATTGCTCAACAACGTACTTAATCAACATAACAATTTCGAGCTGTGTGCACAGCAAAATCCGAAGATGGTAAAGCTGCGAATGAACACGGCCGATGTGGCCGCGGAGGTCAAGTGCTTACGCCGCTTAATCGGCATGCGTTGTTCCAATGTCTATGACCTCTCTCCAAAGGTTTTTCTTTTCTTTTCTTTTTGAAATGATGGTTTAGGGTGTTCGTGTACTTGTGCTTGCCTTCGTTTGATCTTTTTGTACTATTGTCCATCATTTTGTATTATAATTGATCAATTTCTTGTTAAGGTCAGACTTATGTGCTTAAGCTGATGAATAGTAGCGGAGTAACAGAATCTGGAGAGAGTGAGAAAGTGTTGTTGTTGATGGAAAGTGGAGTCAGATTGCACAGTACTGCTTATCTTCGGTAATAGTCTTTTTTTTTTTTTTTTTGCTGTTATGGTTTATATTCATATCTTGACCTTTCATATCTTTTTGAATTAAGAAATCCCACCTGAAAAAACTGTGCCTTTTATTGAAATAATTTGTGCTTTGTTGGACATTTATTGGTTTGTCAAGTAGAAATAATATGTGCTTTGCTTTACTCGCACTGTTTGTTCTGGAAAATAAATGACATATCTCTAAGGCAGCCTAGTGGGGAATGCCCAAGTAAGGAAAATGGGTTGCTTCGGAAGGATGTATTTTGTCACATTAGATATTATTGATTGTTTTGATTCTTGAACTATTATCTTCATTTTGTTGAATAAATTTGGGATAATGCAGTGAAAACGAAAGAAACAGCAGGAAGCAGTTTGGTTAAAAAAGTGACTTTTCATTATTCAAATGAATACACACGCATGCTAAGAACCATATGCGACATACAGTGGCTTTCAAAAGGAAACTGATTCAATATTGGGATCATAAACAATCAATGTCTTTGTTGGCTAAAGTGCTTTTGCTGGATTTGTAGAGACAAAAGCAATACACCGTCTGGATTTACTCTGAAATTGAGAAAGCATATTAGAACAAAGAGGCTAGAGGATGTGCGACAACTTGGGTATGATAGGGTATGTCGATTTTTTCTGAAGTTTTATCTTTTCTGTCATCTGACATCTTGTATTGATTTTGTTCTTCTACATTCTGTCTTTAGATAGTTCTTTTTCAGTTTGGACTGGGTGCCAATGCTCACTATTTAATTTTGGAGCTCTATGCCCAAGGAAACATCATCCTTACAGATTCTGAGTTCATGGTCATGACGCTTCTGCGGTCGCACAGGTAGATGATTTATAGCCTGCCCTTCCCTGCTACAGCCCTCCTATATGTTATGTTTGCATAAATTGTTGATGCATCACTTATGGTTTATGTGCAAAAGCAGGTTTAAGTTGTTATTTGGATGTATACAGTTCTTGATACAACTTTTTCATGTCATCCTTCCTTTTGTATATGTAAAAATAAACAAGGAGTTGACAGGGTGAATTAGGTATCATTGCAATAATCATCACAGAAGTATAATTTAAATTATGTCATTTTGACAAATCTAGGTTTATGAGATTCTGGGTATTATTTGCTAAATTAGAGAACAATTCAATCCAATGACAGAGATGATGATAAAGGATTTGCAATCATGTCACGCCATCAATATCCGATTGAAATATGCCGAGTTTTTGAAAGGACTACGAGGGAGAAGCTGTTGGCAGCCCTAATATCTGCAACGGAACCTGAAAATATTGAATCTGCAGATGGTAGTGAACAGAGAAGTTATGATTTTGATACATCTCAAGGAAATCAGAAATTTGGCAAAAGCACAAAGCCTAGCGAGCTTAATAAAAATATCAATGATGGTGCTCGTGCCAAGCAGCCTACCTTGAAGAATGTCCTTGGAGAAGGATTAGGCTATGGGCCTGCATTATCTGAACATATTATTCTTGATGCTGGTCTTATTCCAAATACGAAGATTGGTAAAGATTTTAAGTTAGAGGATGATGTGATCCGGTTTCTGGTGGAAGCTGTTGCCAAGTTTGAAAACTGGCTAGAAGATGTTATATCTGGTGGTAAGGTTCCAGAAGGGTTTATATTAATGCAGCAAAAACACTTGGGGAGAAAGGATGTTACGATTTGTGATTCAGGAAGTTCTGAGAAGGTTGTTTCCCTATTCTTGGAAATATTTTATTTTATTTTATTTTATTTTATTTTATTTGCTGTTGATAAAAGTACATAATTTCTTGTCTTGAATTAAGGACCTGATGTTGTCAATGAACTCTAATACAGTTGTATGATGAATTCTGTCCACTGCTATTGAACCAATTCAAATCAAGGGATTCTATAAGCTTTGAGACCTTTGATGCAGCATTGGATGAATTTTACAGTAAAATAGAGAGTCAACGTTCTGAACAACAAAAAAAAGCTAAAGAGGGCTCTGCTATGCAGAAACTTGGCAAAATCCGTACTGATCAGGTTTGTACCATATCTTACACTCTTGCCCATGAACTCCTCTTTCATTTCGAAATTCGTTTCTTTTATGGTTGAAACTTAAGTACAAATCAATGATCAAGAAAGAGTTGCAAATTGTTTTCAGCAACTCTGCTTATTCATTTCATATGGTCTTCAAGAATGATTTAATGTAACAGTAATGAAGTAGTGCCCTGTAAGCTTAGTTTTCATCAATAATAATCTTGATTAGTTGATAGATGGCCTAACATTGAGAAATAGAATAGTAAGACAGAAGATTAACAAGGAACAGTCACTATTTCTTCTATGAAAGAATAAAGTTGTCAATGACTACTTGGTATGGAATAGAACTTCAATTTATTGGTGGCCTGGGTGTATTTTTTTTCTCTTTCTAATAATTTTTCAAAAATTATTTTTTTCCTAAAATTCATTTCCAACACACGAGCTCCACATTACACATTTAATAGACATTCTTAAATATGTCTAATTTAAATTTCACACATTCAATAATTTAATAAATATGCTTTAACTACTGTTTTAATCCATTGCACATCAAATCATTCAATCAATCCACAAAACAAAAAAGGATAAGAAAATGAGCATTTTCTTTTTACAAAAGAAAAAACACTTTTTTTCCAACTTTGAGTGGGCTGTCCAAGTACATCCTAAGTATTTTGTGTTAATAAGGAACAAGTTGATGATATGTAAAAGTATTAACTAGGAGATAAACATTTTTTGGGGTTAGCAATATTCTGAAATAATTACCTAGTTGTATCTGGATGGGGAATTGGCTATAGTCTCAAAAGTTTTGAAAGGCATTTCAAATATAATTTTCATATTATGAGCTTGAGCTCTCATATAATATATGCTACAGGAAAATCGTGTGCATATGCTGAAGAGAGAAGTTGAGCATTGTGTTAAGATGGCAGAGCTGATAGAATATAATTTGGAAGATGTTGATGCTGCCATATTAGCTGTTCGTGTTGCTCTGGCAAATGGTATGAGTTGGGATGATCTGGCTCGTATGGTGAAAGAGGAGAAGAGGTCTGGAAATCCTGTGGCTGGCCTAATTGACAAGCTCCATCTTGAAAGAAATTGCATGACTTTGTTTCTCAGTAACAATCTAGATGAAATGGATGATGATGAAAAGACACAGCCTGTCGATAAGGTAACAGTTTGAGCCTGAAATACATAAAATACTTATCATTTTTGTATGGGTGGTGTGATAATGGTGAAGCTTTAAGAAGTAAGCAGCAGATCCCCAGATCATCCTTAACCTCTAGGTTAGTTCCTGATGGAGGATTTTTTAAGTATTGCCAAGTGGTTCTAATTCATTTTCTCCTTTTACAGGTAGAAGTTGATCTGGCACTTTCAGCCCATGCAAATGCTCGAAGGTGGTATGAGTTGAAGAAGAGACAAGAGAGCAAACAGGAAAAGACTATAACAGCTCATGAAAAAGCGTTTAAGGCTGCTGAGAGAAAGACTCGTCTGCAGCTTTCAAAGGTAACTGATTGTCTAACCAACTTGTCATTATGTCCTACCATGCATATTTGTCGTTTGTGTTTTTCCATACCTTTTGTTATACTGGTTTTCCTTTTGGGGGGGGAGGAGGTGGGAGAGAGTGTTTCATCCAATAGCCTTTTGGGTTTTTATGGTCTACGTAATCCAACGGTCAATCTGACGCCTTCAATGTCCTAAACCTTTTTATTGGAGGGTGTTTTGTAGTTGAAGAGGACACTCAGTAGTGAAGCAAGGATTTCATTGTTCTTTCTGTATATAGTTCCTATCAGGGACTTCATTCTTTAACTTGAATATTTACATTTACCTTTAATAAATGGGAAGTGATGGTATCAGTATCACCTCATCCTTGCAATTAAGGAAATAGATGGTTGAATAGGAAGCTGGAAACATTCTGTGCTGTACTTATTGATATGATGCATGAAACTGTGCTATGAATAGCCTAAGCATGCATAGGCATAATAGCCTATGAACAGCCTAACCATGCATGGCATAAATGTCTGGTAACATTTCTCCTTTATATATCAAAGACAGTATGATTTCGGTGCACTTCTCCCTTCCTTTGAGCTGCAGATTTGTTGACTTTTGAGATTATAGTGGTTCTGAAACAACAATCTTGTTTTTAATTACTATCTCATGGAATCAAAATATTGGATTTAGCATGATATCTAAATTAAAAACTTCTGTAGTGAAATTGCTAGTTGGCCAATGTATCAATCCCAATTGTTATTGACACAGTGTATTACATTAATATTTCATGTTCTGTTTAAAAATTGTACACTTTAGACAATTACCTTAGTTGCTTTATCTCTTTATTTGCAGGAAAAAACTGTTGCTGCAATTACACATATGCGAAAAGTCCACTGGTTTGAGAAGTTTAACTGGTTTATTAGCAGTGAGAATTACTTGGTTATTAGTGGACGTGATGCACAACAAAATGAGTTGATAGTCAAGCGCTATATGTCTAAAGGAGACTTGTGAGTAAATCTGATCCAAATTTGGATCGTGTTCTTCAATTACTGATTTTCCATCTGCTTCTACTATGAATACAACATGATATAGTGCACCAATGCTAGTTTGGTAGGGGTACTTCAGGTCTGTTTAAGATGTAGGGTTTCTTGCTTAGAAGCATGAGAAGTGCTGTTCTGCCTTGTCAACCTATCTTAACTTTTCTTTTCATTTTATTTGTCTTAAGGAGCTTTCTTAATGGCTTAAAGACTTCTTTTTCCCTTGCTTCTTATTTGGCTTTATTCTTGAAGCTAACTTTTTGTTTCCTTTATTTTTTCTGTTTGGAAAGATTATGATAACTCATTTTCCTTTCCCTTTTTTTTGGGAGTGGAGGAGGGTTCTTCGGTTTGGAAATTGGAACGTCTCTGTTGGGTTGATTTCATAGGGTTACAAGTTTCTATTAGATCTGGTTGAGAGGTTTTCTCATTTGTTTCTTTGCTGCATTTGGACAGAAATCCACTGAATATGACTATTTATTTGAAAATAGGTACGTACATGCAGATCTCCATGGAGCTTCTAGCACTGTGATCAAGAATCATAAACCTGACTCTCCAGTACCCCCTCTCACTTTAAACCAAACAGGATGTTTCACTGTAAGATACATACTGATCTGTTTATCCATTTATTGTTCATAAATGTGTAAAGAGTCTTTATTGGGAATGAAATTTTTGTGATATATGTTGTAATGCAGGTTTGTCACAGCCAGGCTTGGGACTCAAAGATCGTAACTAGTGCTTGGTGGGTCTATCCTCACCAGGTCAGTAAAACTGCTCCTACAGGAGAATATTTGACAGTTGGAAGTTTCATGATACGTGGAAAGAAAAATTTCCTTCCTCCACATCCTCTTGTTATGGGTTTTGGAATATTGTTTCGCTTGGATGAGAGTTCCTTGGGATCTCATTTGAATGAAAGGAGAGTAAGGGGAGAAGAGGAAGAGATAAATGATGTTGAACAAAGTGAGGCTTTTAAGGAAATTGCAGATTCTGATTCAGAGAAGGAATTGTTAGATGAAAAGCTTGTGCCAGAATCAGAAGGGAATCTAAATTTGCTGGAAGACAAATTACTGCTAGAGAGCTTACCTTCCACTGCTAAGACTCATAATGGATCAGGCATAGTCACCAATACTGCCAGTAATTCACAAAACCATTTTGTTGGAAGTAGTTCAACAGTTGACAGTAAAGATGACAGTGGGGTTGATTCTGCTTCCTTCACACCACAGCTGGAGGATATTATGGATAGAGCCCTTGAGCTTGGATCTGCTACTGCATCTGCAAAAGGCTTTGTGGGCCAAGCTTCTCCCATAGGATCAGTTGACGAACATGGTCATGATGCTCGGAAGACAACTCAAAGGGATAAGCCATTCATCTCAAAAGCGCAAAGAAGGAAGCTCAAGAAAGGCCAAAAAGATGTTACTGATTGTGCATCATTCGAAAATGAAAAAGAAGAGTCAGAAGGAAATAAAGATACTGTAAATCAGCGGGAGAAAGATGTCAACAATTCAAAGCCTGTTAGTGGAAAGATCAGTCGGGGGCAGAGGAGTAAGCTCAAGAAGATGAAG
Source organism: Apocynum venetum (assembly GCA_019593545.1). Taxonomy (NCBI): domain Eukaryota; kingdom Viridiplantae; phylum Streptophyta; class Magnoliopsida; order Gentianales; family Apocynaceae; genus Apocynum; species Apocynum venetum. Next base: position 5,799,548 of record SRSM01000127.1, read on the forward strand.
GAGAAGTATGCAGACCAAGATGAGGAGGAACGGAGCATTCGAATGGCTTTATTGGCTGTGAGTATTAAAAATAGCATTAGCTCCATTGATTAGGATTCTGAATCGTGGTTTTCTAGTTTTTCCTTGACGTATTAGTTATTTATAGGGAAAGCCATTTCCTTTTGAGATTTGAAACTAAGATGCTATTATATTTGCAGAAGGGATAGACATTTTAAGCTTAGTTTTTAATTGGCTATAGATTTCAGACTGCAACATTTTTTGGCAGGGAAAATATTATAATACTGGTTTGAGTGATGGGGGTTCTGATATACAGTTTAGCTAGTTTGAACTGCATTTCATAGTTTTCCTTTCAGTTGTTCTTGGTCCTGCCTTTAAATTGCTTCATTATTTGGCTAAAATATTTGAATTGATGGAATCCAGATTGACACTTAACTTCCACTCCCAGGCTATTTTTGTATTTATGCTGTTAAGAATATTCTGTAGAAAAAAAAAATGTTATGATATTCTGACAATTTTTGTATTGTAATCTGATTAATTAGTATCTGGGATCATACAAATCAGTGTAAACAATGATCAGGGTGCTTCCTCATTGAAACGTCCCTGTCAAGTGCCAAATGATACGTAACATAGATGCTTCATATATGGCATTTCCTTATCATACTTATATAAACTCATTTGGACACAAATAAGAACTTGTCAATCACACTTGCACTCAAAAATAAATAATGTGGAAAAAAAATCCTGGGCTTACCTATGCTACAGTCCTATGTATTGTAATGTAAAAATTTAATAAAACCACTATGGTATTGCCACTTTTTGATGAATTTTTATGACTGTAATTTGATGTTTTTCAGCCTGCGGGGAAATCACAAAAGGATGATAAAACTGTACAGAATGGAGAAGCTGCAGTGGCTGAAGGACCAAAACCTGTTACTGGTAAGTCAATTTTGAAAGAGGCAGTGTTTATTCACATTTCCTTGTTTAATAATGAGTTTCCTCGTGAAATTTGACCTGACAGGAAATTTCCACCTTTATGTTGTACATTGTGGTATTGTTCTTTTTCATGTTATTAATTGTTTCTTTTGTAATATGAGAGTTACTTTTATCATTAACTTCAGAAAACTTGTGCATGGCCTTTTGGCAGGGGCCATTTTTTGTTATACACATAAATACATACATACATATATATATATATATATATTGTTGTCTTTTCTGAAAAGCACAAATAGATGTATATGTATATATGCATATACATCATATATATTGTAGGAATAATTCCTTTGTTAATTTCAGAAAAGCACAAATATTCCATTTCTTTTCCATGAAGCTAGAAGAGAACATAATATATATGATGGAAAAATTGAGATAGCTGTTTGACTATCTATTGAATTAACATATGAATTAACATTTGTTATTCTCTTCCAGGTGTTGAAAATGCTCCAAAGGTGTGTTATAAATGTAAAAAGGTTGGTCATTTATCTCGGGAATGTCCAGAACATGCAGAGGAAGTTGGACATAGTGCAGTAGGTATTGGACAGAACAATTCACATGCCAATTCGATTAATGCTGCTAGTGGGATGGATAGAGTAGCAATGGAGGAAGATGATATTCATGAGATCGGTGAAGAAGAGAGAGAGAAACTAAATGATTTAGATTATTTGACTGGAAATCCAATAAACACTGATATTTTGCTGTATGCTGTGCCTGTATGTGCTCCATATAGTGCTCTGCAGTCGTACAAATATCGAGTGAAGTTGGTTCCTGGAACGGTGAAGAAAGGAAAAGGTATTCATTCTCGCCTAATGTAAATATTTCTTTGGGAGCTTAAACTTTAAACTTAATGCTTAATTTGCTCCCAATGACAATATATCTTTCATTCTCTTCTTTATTCCTAATTGATATATCTCGTGTTCGAGAATTACTAAATCAATTGTGAGTTATTGTTCTACAGTTGCTAAGCTCAGGGCTTAAAGATAAAAAACAGGCTTCCTATAGTTAATTCTTATTTTTGATTAAGTTGCTTAACATAGAGTTAACAATTCATATTCCCCTTCTGCAGCTGCCAAGACGGCCATGAATTTGTTTAGTCAAATGGCTGAGGCAACAGGCCGAGAGAAGGAATTAATGAAGGCATGCACGGATCCTGAGCTTGTCGCTGCTATTATAGGTAACGTGAAAGTCGCATCTGCAGGTTTAACTCAAATGAAACAAAAGCAGAAGAAATATAAGAAATCAAACAAAGCAGAAAGTTGAATGCCAACCAATCTAGCCTTGATACTACTGTTACTGCTGTAGAAAACAATGATAAATATCTAGCATGCAATTCCTTGTGACAGGTGCAACGGATTTGATGTGAGGTAAATATTGAAAAGGTTTTGTAGGAGTCCTTTTACTTTGAACTTCTCAATAGGCAAGATTTCCCTATACAGGGTGGGTTGTCCTCGATGTAAATGTTTTAAAGAGTTATACAATGATTACTTTCTTCTGTCCAATCATTTGATTAAAGCCAACTGTGGTATCTGAAATGTTCTGTAGTGGCATATGATCCTGCCCAAGATGTGATGCTAGCAATTGTTCCTCGACGTTTAGGATAACAGACAATGAATAGCTAATTATAGTTTGTTAATTCAAAGGAGGAAAAAGCAATATCTCTTCGGCATACCTTGTCACTTCATCAAAGTAATGATGCATGGAAAGCTGAAAGCATTTGCTAAGCTTTGCCAAGGTTATACCATATTGAGGTGGAAAGTGGAATGACTATTGGATATGCACACGGCGTAAATCAAATAATGGTGGTACTAAGAAAAGATTTTCACTACAAGATTAAGTTGGTTGTCCGTATTGTGCTTGTTTTCTAAAGTAAATAAGATTTCCCTAGACTGATGTCTCTTCTTCAGCTGGGGGCACATCACTCAAATCCAGACCTTCTGCAGGTAAGTCTGAGGTCAGTGGTCCTAGGATTCCATCAGAGCTCAGAGTCAACCCACTCTGCCAGAAAAACATCACACAAACCGAGATTAGTATATTTACAACGAGTATTCAAACCGGTCAAACTAAACCCTTCAACGGGTGATTACAAAAACCTGATATACTAGCTGATCTTGTATTTCTACTCATTACTATCAGAATTACAGACAACTAAAGAATTTAGGCAAGGATCATGCCTTTGGCGCTCTAGGTAGGAAGGGGGGCAGATGGCCCAAAAAGCATGGCTATTGTGAAAAATTCCACTCACAAACAACTTCTAAACTTGAAAATTTCATTCCCTGGTGGAGCATGAAGTTTGTATTTGGCAGTATTGAGGGAAATCATCTGACATTTTGCATTTTTCGTTTTCTACTTATTAAACAAGAAAGTACCTCAGGTTGGAATCTTAGCATGTCAGCACGAGCCATGGCTTCGGCTTGAGCAATTCTCTGCCTGAATGTTTGAGCCATCTCCTCCGCCTATGAGTATCATCACAACAATATTTGTCATATTCAAGGAGCATGCAAAGATGGTTACATGATGTTTAAAACCATTCATTATGCTCCTATCTCTGAGACCATTCCTTTCATTGATTTAAGAGGCATTCTGTAACTCAGCCGTTTCTCAAAATATTATGCAAGAAACAATTGCAAAAGAGTATGGAGGAGAGAATTTTTAGCAATCTTTGGATTATCATGCTACTCCTCAAGGGAAGTGAGATGATCAAGCTAGAAATGATAGGAGGCTTCAAACAAACATTACCTTCTCAAACACAAGCTTTGGGTTACGAATCATATCACCAGGAGTGGGCTCCAGCTTCTTTGTGGAGAGACTCACCCGGCCTCTCTCACGATCATGGCTCAGTATCATGACCTAGTGCAATGTGTAACTTTAATAATAAAACTTTTGATGAATAATAAAGACGATCTATGAAAAATGAAGACAATATATCTATGCACCTTCAAATTGTCACCAGGCTGAAGGACAGTGGAGATATCTGAGACACGATCATGACTGATCTGACTGACATGCAGAAGGCCATTGATGCCACCAATATCAATAAAGGCACCATAAGGTTTCAAGCTCTGGACAGTTCCAGTTACTACTGATCCAATGCCAAGCTGTGCTTGACTATCAGCCATGGCCTTGCGGTTGCTGAGGACGAGCCTAGATTGTTCCTCATCAACCTCCACAAACTTAAGAGGAAGCTCCTTATCTACAAGCTCCTCAGCAGTTGATTTCTGATGCATTAATCAGGTAAAAATTGTTAGCACTTTCTTTTCCTTTTTTTTCCCCTTCCTCAGATCATTAGGATGGACAGAAAGCAATGAAAGGAACTTATACAAATGAGATTTCTGAAATTATGCACGGAAGAGGGAAAAGATCCATCACCACCTTGCACCATTCATCTCTACCAATGTTCAAAGCCATACAGTTATTTATATTCTACAAATATGGCATACATATAATAAGTATGCCATATGCTAATTGAATATCACCAGCAATCTCCTTGCACATTCAAAAAGTTTTTAGTCGCCTACCAGAATTTAATTCAAAGCTCAGATGTATACTAATTGAGAAAGGATTCACATATTTTTCATATTGTTACTTTACCAAAATCAGAAGTTACTGTCAACAATATGATGGGTGCATAGCAGGGCATTCAACAAAATGCAACTTTAAGTTACAGAAACACTAAGAGAAGTATGCAGTGCCCAAGAAAAGAACTTACAGTAGATATTTGTGAGAAAGGGACAAAACCACGAAGACCCTCAACCACTGCCACTACTCCACCCTTATTTGCACCAACTACCTGCAAACATTTCCGCAGGAACATAAGTTTCAAATCTGACATACTTAGCAAATAATGCAAACAATTGACTGTATTGAATTAAAGAAAATTGCAAGAATATGTATAGAGTGTGCAAATTATAAAAGCCAGTGATCCACAGCATGACACTTCGCAACTGCAGCGCAAAACACAAAATTCAGCACTGTGCTTTAGTGCAGACACATACCTTACCCTTCACCACGACGTCTTCAGTCTGGAGCTGCCTACATCTTTCCCATGCTAAGTCATACTGGATTGCCCTGAGGCTGAGTATCAAACTGTCATCTGCTTCATTTTCACCAATAATTACGAATTCCTCAGTGAGACCAGGAACTATGCCAGCCTCTTCTACATGTTTTAGACTGTGAATAGATGCCTCTCGCAAAGGCAAGTAGGCTGATGATTTTGCAGTAATGTCAACAAGTGCTCCATTTCCCTCTATAGCAAAGACTGTTCCTTTGACCTAAAAAGAAGCAAGTAAACAGAATCAAGCTACTGTAACTATTGCATAAAGAAAATAAAGCATTTAAGCATACAGTACAGAATTAACATGCTATTATTTCAGAAAGGCATGTCAAAGACAGCGAAGCTTTACACTTGTCCTTGATACCCAAGAATGCGAAAATAGGGGGTGTAACTTGAGATAAAAACAACCTGATTTACAACCACAGTATAATAGCTATCGTATCTCAAACTTTGCAGAATTCACAATTATTCCTCCCTCCTGCTTCAGATGCCAATTATTGATATCATGTAACCGTGAATTCCCTTGTTTCCTTTCAAGCCTATCATCTTCTTTGATTTGAATTACAAATATGCAACTTATCATACGCAAACTCAAATCCGTAAAAACCAGTATTTTGCGCAAAATAATTCTGGCTCAACTAACTGTATGAGTTCCTATTTATAACAGAACCAACATGTACATAACGGATGTCCATATCTAACATACACAAAATTCAGGAAAATAATTTCTTCCTAGTTAAGATTTTCCATTATCAGAACTGTCCTTATCTTTCTAAAATTTTGCCAGAGACAATACATGTACACAATAAAATTGCAATCTTGCACACCACAAATTACGGGACAAACAGAATGAGAAGAGTTAAAAGCAACAACTACTAGCTTCTACGCCCTCTTTCTTCTGTGAAATTCAATTTGGGAAGAGACATACAACCAGATACAAAAAAGATATACTGAAAACATGCTTTAACCCATAAACATAATTCTGAGCTTGCCTTGGATCCAATTTCGGAGTTGAAGTCGTACTTGTCGAGGGCAGAATGGAAGTCCTCGATGTTAAAAGCCACACCCTCCATTGGAGCAGTTCGGCACCTCTCATAGGCCTCTTCAAACATTTCTTTAAGCTTCAATCTCTCTCTTGTCTGTGAATTTGTGATAGCCACTGATCCCGTTGTTGCTGCTGCAACCACTACGCTGCTGGGCTGTTGATTTTTTCGCTTTGTATAGAAATTGCCACTAAAATCAGTGGGTTTCTTGGAAGTTCTTGTGGTTGAGACTGGTGGGCATTTCAACCCACCAAATTGTTGTGCCAAAGATGCCATCTTTTCTACTTCACAAACACAAACAACACACTTTTCACTAGGGAGCGTGTGTTTTGTGTTCTTGAGTTTTGAATAATGACTCTCGTCGTCTCAAGACTGTCTAAATCCATCACTCCTCTGGTTCTTGGGAGATAAGATGAGGTGGAGGGAAGATGTACAAGTGGACATAACAATTAGATCAATGGATCTATGAGTTGGGCCTTAAACAAAGTTGTTAAGTCCATCCTGAAACCCAATTGAGTCAGATTCTAGGCCTATTATATCTATTTCCATGTATCAACATGTATGGTTTGAACTTTGAATTGGGGAAGTTTAGGCCCACGAAAAGAGAGCCCAGTTACTGTCTAAAATATAATTATGTATACAAATCATCCTAGTGTGAGAGAGACAATACAAGTTGTTGTATAGTGAAACACTAATTAATGACTGACCATAAAATAGAATTATACACCAAACATTGTCATTAGTACCCTAAAACAAGCTCTGGATGCAGTTAATTTATATATCATGGTTACGAATCCCTAATGTAAACCATATTTGATGAGTGTCGCCTTCAGCAAAACCTACTCTTCCTCTTTCCTTTCTCCACCAGCTTACAGCTTCTTAAGTATCTTTGAAAGTACATTTTGTAAGATTGCATAAAAAGAGTTATCTCCTGGATTTGTTTACTGTTGTTAGTTGGAACTCTTCATGTACATACACCTGTATGATGGAAACAGTAGGCAGCAAATTAATGCATGTATAAAAGTTTCAGTATTAAAGGAATAGAGAATCTATGAGAATATTGAAACAGTAGCCCACAAGTGGCATTCTCTTTAGAATCATCATCACCATTTGTAGCTTTTTTTTCTTTTCTTTCTAAAGTTCACTTACTTTATATTGTGGATATAGTTTGTACTGTTTCAGATGATCATCACTTTGATTTCCCTTTTTATTTTTTTTGAGATGCTTAAGGAAGAAGGAGAGGTATAGATAGATATCAGAATGGAAAGAGAGGCGGTTTGAGCACAAAACGACATGTCTGTCTTCATCTTTTGCTACCCAAACTGCACTGACAAAACCGTGTGGAACATTTTTATTCCCTTATCATTGCATGGAAATGGAATCTTTCCTCCTTCCTACAATACTTATGAATTTTCAACTTAAATTAAATCTTTGATCTCAACAAACTATAGACTGTTTTATTAATAAAATAGGCTTTTTGCTGATTACAACTATTTACTTGCGGTTCATCATGACAGTGATATATACAGTGCACGTTTTTTTGGCTCCCAGCGTCCCTCACTATTAATCGATTGAGTACTAGTCTCTTTTCTTTAAACATAAGTCATTTTACAATCATTAAGACATGATTATGATATTTGTTTTCAACCTTACTTTGACTCTTAAATTTAAATTTTTAGCTCTTATTTATAACTATAATTTTCACAAGTTTTTAAGAAGAAAGGGAAAATATACTTACATTAATATTAGTATATGACAAAAGGTTAAAACAACTCATGTTTAGAAACTAAGGGAGCAGATCCTAGTAACCGCTTCTTCTTGAGGTGGTGCCAAATTGAGCCCTAACACATATTGAACAATATTTGTCCAGCCACATTAATTATATCCACCCAATTTTCTTTCCTTGAAAGAAAAGGGGAAAAAAAAAGTGCATTAGCAAGGTTAAACTTGATAAGCCATTGTAGGCATTCTCCTAACTATAACTTCCCCTATATGACTACATAAAATACTACTTTAGCGGGATCTAAACTTTTCCTAGTTGAACATTAAGAAGTGAGAGATCTGAGCTGTGAACATTGTAATTATGCAATGTATATATAAACATTATAAAAGACAGTTATAACTTATAAGTTGAGCAGATCCTCAAGGGTAACCGTTTCAAGAAATCACAATATTTCATTCTAAAGTCTTCATATGAATATACACTATAAGCCGACAAAAATGCGGGAATCATATCTTTGTACACGTGTGTCAAAATCTTTTCTAAAAAGAATTTCTAATCCTTCACGAGTTGGCCGTGCCCATACATTCATTTTACCTTATATGCATGCAATGCCAAGGCATTATACCTTGGAGACTATAAATAGAGCACCCCCTCGTACTTCTTTTGGCATGCAAGCTTCAGTTTCATCTTCCTTCTTCTCTTGTTTTCATTAATATATCTTCCCAGTTTTTCTCTATCAATAATTAATTGATGGAGATGACAATGGTTGATAATGCTGCAATGGAAATGGAACCAGTAAACAACAGGGCCTATGTGACCTTCTTGGCTGGAAATGGAGATTATGTCAAGGGAGTTGTTGGCTTAGCCAAAGGTTTAAGAAAGAGTAACAGTGCCTACCCCCTTGTGGTAGCAGTGTTACCTGATGTGCCACAAGAACATCGCCAGATCCTTGAATCTCAGGGCTGTATCGTCCGAGAAATCGTACCGGTTCATCCTCCCGAAAATCAAACTCAATTTGCCCATGCATATTATGTCATTAACTACTCAAAACTTCGCATGTGGGAGGTAATTAGTAATCTATGCTATGTTTCTACGCACTTTCTCTAAAAATTTAAAGTTGATATTCAGGTGCAATTTATATATTCATTGATCTAATATATATATATACCACAATTTTATACACTCATTTCACCTAATGCGAATCTTTCTTATCACATAAAATGACTAAAGATTTTACTTTCGTTATTTATTTATACACACTTACTTGTATATGGTCCAATGTTGCTTTATTCCTGCATATTCTTCAGTATAACCTTTATGTTGTGGCATTGATAACAGCCAGGGCTATTTTTGTCGTTTTATATGCCAATGGTTTTCCAAAAGAAAAGTATCCCAGAGTTTTTGGATTCAACTGATATATAATTGGTTTTGTAAATCAATGAATATTCTCCTTCATATAATTGAACTTCAACATATCTTGATCGAAAAAAGAAATAGAAATAATGGTGTTAGGTTAGTTTGTGGTTCACATTTTATAAAATTTCATTTTAAGAACATCAGTATATAAAATTTACACATATAATATGTATCTATTGTATTACTGGCAGTTTGTGGAGTATAGCAAAATGATATACTTGGATGGAGATATTCAAGTATTTGGAAACATTGATCACCTCTTCGACTACCCGGATGGACATTTTTATGCTGTCTTGGACTGTAACTGTGAGCCCAGTTGGAGCAAAACTCCTCAGTATCAGATTGGCTATTGCCAACAGTGCCCAGAAAAAGTCCAGTGGCCAGAGGAGTTAGGTGCACCTCCTCCATTGTATTTCAATGCCGGGATGTATATCTTTGAACCGAATCTTTCTACTTACCATAATATCTTGGATACCCTCAAGATCACACCTCCAACTTCATTTGCAGAACAGGTAGTAACATACCTTTATTTTTATCAGAAATGACAGTCCTCCCGTGACAAGATGTAATAATTTTATGTTGCAATCATATATACAATATTATTGTTTACTTAATTCATGATGTACGTATTATGGTGCAGGACTTTCTCAACATGTTCTTTAGAGAAGTTTATCGTCCAATCCCTCCAGTGTACAACCTTGTTGTAGCCATGCTATGGCGACACCCTGAGAAAATTGATCTAGATCAAGTGAAGGTCGTTCATTACTGTGCTGCTGTAAGTACATACTTTGTAACTGCTATTTCAGAAACAGAGAAGTTTATAATTTATGTATTTATGCCGACCATAATTTTTAATAATAAGTTAACACATAAATAAACAATTATTATTTAATAGACGGTCACAAGATTCAATCACAGGATCTTCTTGTTCTAATGTACTATATTAAATTTTCAAATCATCTTAAAAAATGAAGAATTTTTTTTAAACTTATAAAGATTGATACAATTTATATAATTTTTGGAATGATGACGGCTGGTTATGATTAATGCCATATTATTGAACTGGCAGGGATCAAAGCCATGGAGGTTCACTGGAAAAGAAGAGAACATGCAAAGGGAAGACATTAAGATGCTGGTTGACAAATGGTGGGATATATACGTTGATGAAACTCTTGACTACATTAATGTTGCTTCCAAAGATGTCACAAAGGAACCAGACGTTGCAGTGCTGTCATCCGAAGCTGGCCAAGTTCAATATGTCACTGCACCATCTGCAGCCTAAACTGATAAACCCAATCTATATATATAGCTATATATGGCACCTATATATACATCTATATATATATATATATATAGTTGTATCTGTCATCAAAATAAGTACTCTTGTTTTATGATCACCAGCTGCACACTCTTAATGAGTGTATATATCTACGAGTGCTATTAGTTAATTTCATGTGTACCCTTTATAATATGAACGTGAGAGCCAATTTGAAATTAGTTGAGATCTTCCATATCCATCATTTTCCAGGTCTACAAATCTACTTTTTCTTAATGATCTTCCTTAAAAGAACCAATAGTATCCAAGTATAATTGAAATTATGCTATCCAGACATATGTTCTACATGAAATATTGATATTTACATGTAGATTGAAAGCACAACATATTTGCAACTATTATCTCACTAATATCTTTCTTAATTGACTTCGTTAATAGCCTTTTTGACTTAATTTGTTTATTGAATGCATTGAAAAAAATAACACATTCAATGACGAATGTGCTTCTATTATATTCTATAATGGGCAAAAATAAATATTACAATATAATATATTCATCAAATGTACTGTTCTTTTCTAACAAAGCATTTGCATGTATTTATAAAGCAAATTAACCAAATTAAATTAGACAGGATGACTTTTATGATGCCCATAAAATTATAGATAAAAACTAGGGATAAAGAATCAAATGAAAATGTATTTTTGAAAACATACACTACTTTGGGAATTACCTTCTACAATTGGGCTATGTTTTACTATAGTTCCTTCAAAAACTATTGCATATTTTCCCTTCTTTCTTGTTTGGGTGAACGGCAAGTTAGTCTCTCAAAATATCGAGGATTTTTAATTGAGTGTTTTATTTTTTAACAATAAAAATTTTTATTCAAGGGAAAAAACCGATAGAAAACTCTCAACCACTGAATCAGCTCTACTCGGAAGGGGATTCCTCCAGTGAAAGTGATAAGGTGGTGACCCAAATAGGACATTACAAGATCTCCTTAGAATTGGGATGGGAACTCAAAAAGTGATCAATCAAGATTCGTTTTGATGGAAGAGGATAAAGGAGAAGTGAAGAATGTTTTGCTAGCCAAATTTAAAGATAAAGTTTCTGAGAAGCAGATTGAGAAACAGGTCAAGGACTTTGCCAGTCCATGAAGAGTTTTAAATGGCACAACAAGCTATTGTGATTCCCTGTTCCCTCTTCATCTTGCTCTTTTAATCTTGATACTGCAGTAAACACCAAAAAGATTCAATCTTGATAATCAAGAATGAAGAAATCCCGTTGTCTCACCCCTTACTTTTTGCAGAAACACTCCAAGTTTCAATTTCGCTAATCAAGAAAGAAATCATTTTTGATTTTCTGTTTATTTGATCGCAATGAAACAGCTAAAAAATTTACCTGCTCAAATTTGAACTTCATGTATATAGGTATTTGGTTTTTTACCATATAGTATGCCTAATGTCTCTATTCTTTCTTTTATTATTATAGGATGAAAAAGGAGCAGATTGGCATTACTATGGCCCTCGAGCTTGAGCCTCGAGTTCGTCATTGACACTAAAATGAATATGGAATGGAAGAATTGTTTTCTCAGTTTTCGCTGAGACAAAAAATGAATAAAAAGAGGAGCTTGTTTTCTCATTTCTGCTGTCTACCTTCCCTACCTATATATATGAAATACACCAAGTCTACAAATTACTAAAGAAAGATATTATATATAGATAGAGAGGGGCAGTGATAAAAAATAATGACTTATTAGAGTTAGATAAATTATTTTCCTTAAAAGATAATTAAATAATATAAAATTATAATTGAGAATATGCTATCCGGACATATTTTCTAGATGAAACATTGATATTTATGTGGACTATGAATTGCTAATTAATAAAGAAACTTCCCATATATGTAAAATATAGTTAGCAACTACAAAATATATAAGCGTATGTGAATCGCTTATAATAACATTTTTGAATTATAATGTGTTTATCAAAAAGGAATATATGTACTTTTATTATTTCTATAATAAGCTAAAAATAAACTTTATATTTAATGTATTCGTAAAATGCATTATTCTTTTCTAACAAAGCATTTGTATCTATAAATTCGTAGAGTAAATTAACCAAATTTAATTAGGCAGGTTGAATTTTATAATGCTCATCAAATTAATAAACATAAAAACAAGGGATAAAGAATCAAATGACAATGTATTTTCCAAAGCACATACTACTTTGGCAATTACCTTCTACAATTCGATCATAATTTACTATTTTTCCTTATAAAAGGCTACATAATTGTTAAATCCCACGATGAATTTATTAAATCTCGCATTTTTTTTTTATCAAAATACGCTCAATCTCCTTATTAGTAAGATCAAACAAGAATATAATTAAAAAAAAAAGTACTCATATGGTGAAAAAAATTACCACTATTGACCTAAAATCATATACCTCTAATGATGGTTTTAAATACAGTTCAATTGTTGTCGGTTTGAGGAAACTTGTTGCTTATTTTTTTGAGTATTGTTACACACTGTAGTTTGAGATGGAATGCAGTTGTTGTATTTATGCTTTGCCATGTTTAATTAAACAAACATAAAATAAAATATTTGGGAAAATAATAAAACTTTTCTTTTCAAAAAAATAAATAGAATAAAATATTGTTTAATTAAACTAACATATTCTCTTTCTTTTTTTTATGAAATTAAACACACATATTTAAGCTTGGAGAAACGAAATTAATTTCATTTAGTCCCTTTAAAAATTAACAAATAAATAAGCATAAACTTATATTCTCATAACAAATCAATAGTAAAAATATATTATTAATTTTTGAGTCTCCTTTGAGCATTCTTCTTTAAATAAGAATATATCATTAACTATGTAGAAGAGAGGAACCTTAATTTAAATAATGAATAAAATAAATTTACCAGTAATAAAACAAGGATTTCTTAATATTATTTTTAAAAACTATGCAAAAATACATAAGTAATAATAAATAAATTATTATTTAAATACATAAGAAAATTATTAAAAATAAAATAGAATTTTCGTGTAACAAGTGAAGAAACTTCTGAAAGAGTTCTAAGAATTATTACATGCAATTCTTTCATGACATCCGTGTACACACTAAAGGAACTCACGATGGAATTCTGTGTAACAATTCACAGAACTTTTTAAGAATGTGAAAAAAAAAATCAATCTTTCAAAGGTTTTGATGAGATTTACTTAAACAAATATTGTTGTTTGATACTCTAGATTAATGTCTATTGTCCATTAGTGTATAATATTCCATTAATTATTATATAAAAACATGATCAAAACTTAGAAAATTGTTTTAGAATCATTAAAAGGATAATATTGTCATGTATACAATCAAAATGTGTGATGGAGTGTGATATTTAGTAATATCCAAAAACTATTATACCCTTTTTCTTCTTTCTATTTTAATTTTTAAGGGCATTTTTCTTCTCTCTTGTTTGGTTGAAGTGTAAATTAGTCCTTAGAATATCGAGGATTCTTGACTGAGTCTTTTATTTTTGAAGAATCGGCCAACTCAAATGTGTTTTAAATTTTCAAGGGGATTTTTGGAAGGCCATTTTTTCATCAGTAACCATCTCATGGATTCAAGGCTCCATTTTCCATATTCTCTCTTGCTCGGTTGGTTGTGGCATAGTAATTTCTTCTTCTCGGTTGGATGCTCAATGAAAAAACTAGTATCCTTTTACAACCTAATTTCAATGTGGAAAATGGAGCCTTTCACCCGCTGAGACGGTTGTAGGTGGAGAATTTGGCCTTTCAAAAATGCCCAAAAAATTTTAAAACAAATCCCTAAGTTCAAAAAAAAAAAAACCAAAAACCAAAAAGGGCGAAAGTAAAAAATATTGAGACTAATCTTACCAAAAGGAGAAAAAAAATTAATCAAAAATATGGATCAACTCCAAAAAAAATAAGGGTTAGGGACAAAAAAAATGGGGGGGGGGGGGGGACCAAATTCCCTAAAATAGTTAGGGGCTATATTCACCAATAGCTCTTTTACCAAATTTATTCAGAATAAAAATTCTTCCAAAAATGAAAATCCTAATTGAGCATATAAAATTTAAGGACTTAATTCAAAATGTTATAATTGTAAAGCACTAATTTGCATTTCACCTTCTTGTTTTGAGAAAACCTAACTCACTTTTTGACTCCTCAACAATATTGAAAATAATGATTTACCAATATAATATTCGTCAAGATTTTTTCTTTAAAAAAATATAAAATTGGAAAAATAAAATAAAAAATTCTCAAATTTAATTAGATCCTGAATTATTTTTAATTTTTAGTCATGATTCATTGTCTTTTTTCAATTTTATAGATTCTAAAATTATTTTTATTTTTAAACTTAAGTCCTTAATCATTTTTTTATCTTCTTTTATCCCTAAACTATTTTTATTTTTTCAACTTAACTCTTTTATCATTTTTTTTATCTCTAAACTATTTTAACTTTTCAACTTTTGGTTGGTAATTGCTCTTCTTTTTTTTCCTATCATGAACTATTTCAATTTTTTATCCAAAAAGGACCAAACTTGAAAAATGAAAATAGTTTAGAGATTAAAATTTTTTTTATCAGGGTTTAAAGTTAAAAAATAAAAACAGTTCAAGGATAAAAAAAAAAAAGAAAGATAAAAAAGAATCGAGGACCTAAATTTAAAAAACAAAAACAATTTAGGAATTAAAAGAATAAAAGAAGAGAAGGAAGGATAGCTAAAAATTAAAAATAGTTTAACGGACTAAATTCGATGATAATGCAAAGAAAAACCGAGAAATACTCCCAACCCCAGTCAACCCTACCTGGAAGAGGATTTCCCCATACATGTGATAGAGTGGTAATCCAAATACAGTACTAGGATTTCCTCAGCATTGTGAACTCTAAAGTCAATCAAGATTCAAGGGACCCCAAAGATCTCTGCCTTTCTACCTGTATTTTGATGGAAGAGGCTAAAGGAGAAGTGAAGCATGTTTTGCTAGGCAAATTCAAAGATGGAGTTTCTGAGGAGCAGATTGAGCAACTGATCAAGGACTATGCCAACCTTGTCAATCTCATTGAGCCCATGAAGAGTTTTAAATGGTACAATCTATTGCCTCCCCTCTTCATCTTGCTTTTTTACTGTTGATACTTCAGCATTTGCAGAAACACCAAAAAGTTTCAATCTTGATAATCACGAATGAAGAATTCCGTTTTTGTCTCTCTGCTTACTTATGTTACAATCTGATTTGCAGAAGCACTTCAAGTTTCAATTTTGCTAATGAAGGAAGAAATTACTTTTGTCTTTGTTTATTGTTTTAGTTTCAAGAGAAATTTCTTTAAAAAAAAAAATTCAAGAGAATTTCATTAGGTGAAACTTCCATTTCTTTTATACATAATTAAGTGATTATGATTATGATTATGATACAAAAATACTTGATGACTTTGGCCCTCAAGAAGCTAGTTGTTTCTGCCCTTAAACTCAAGATCTAGCTGTCCCTTTGGCAATTTAACTAAATGTGGGCAATTGGCAGTTTAGTTGAATTAGTACTATCATGAATTTATTTTCGATGTTAAGTCATTAGCAATGACGATTTTGGAAGTTCTATTTCTTTTCTTTTTTCCTGGTAAATTTATGAAGAAGGTAGAGATGAATGGGAGAAACAAATAAAATAAATGTAGAGTGAGAAAGCTGGTTTCATTTGACCCTTGATCAAGGTTAATAATACCTTAACATTTAACCCATATTTTTTAAGTAAAATAGATTTTTATTATCTTTGGAATGGGATTGACACCCTTGATGATCTTTGATAAATGAGACTTATGCATTTGATTTCTTTTGAGGAAATAAACTTCCTATGGTTCTGTGAACTTCTTTCAAAATTATGGTAATTGAAGTGATATGGAGATCTAAGTTAACATTGAACAATTGTGGTGCAAGCCTTTAGTAGAGCTTCAAATTTAATGATTTAGAAATTGCTATGCTTCCTTTATTTTCTGTTTTATGGTTAAACATATAGGTCTATTCTGTTAAAGTTATGATGAATACATGTTTTGCTTCAGTCAATTGCTAGGACCTCTAGTATTCTCTCAGTAAAGCTCATAGTTGTCTGTGTAGGTCCTTTTTATTTATTTATTTATTTTTTGGACTTTCTTTTGCATTAAATCCACTGTGACAAAGACAAAGATTCACTGAATCATTTTAGTTGCATCTACTTCTATGCTCTGGCATAGTAACCAACCTCCCAAACTAACTATTTATGGGGCAGGAATGCTGATGAACAAGGTGAGAGTTGTGTTTTATAAGTTCATCGTAGGATTCTAATAGTCATTCACGAGAACCTTGTCCTAACGTCTATTGGATAGATGTCTGTTGAATCATAGAGCAAACAGCTAAAAAATTTACCTGCTTACAACTTCTCTATTTCCTTTCATAATTGAAATATAGCAACACATCTAAAGCACCACATGTTTTCGAAATTGCTAAATTGAAATCTGAACAAGGGAACATATTAACTCTAATAATGCAGACATGTGTCTGGTAAAATATTTAGAAGCTCAGTTTTTCTCGTGCAAAAGGAGACCTTTTACTCCCAAATATCATATTAGAGGATTCAGAATTTTTCATAATTCTTTTCTTTTGAAAATATAACTTGTGAACAATGTATGCATTTATGGTTATTGCAATGCCAAAAAAAAAAAAAGCTCCCTTACTAGATAGAATTTGTGAGTTGTACAGCATTATCAATTTCTAATATTTCATATATGGTATAATGAACATATTGAAATCTCAGAGAAATTAAAACTGATAAGACTTAGTTTTGCATTGCAGGGGCAAGGATGTAAGCATTGAGAATTTGCACCACGGTTTTACACATATTTTTGAGTCAACCTTCGAAAGTACTGAAGGTATTGCTGAATATATTGCTCACCCAGCTCATGTCGAGTATGCAAACAGATTTCTGGCTCAACTGGATAAAGTCCTTGTTATTGACTACAAACCTACAACAGCTCATATGTAAGAATGGGTTGGCAGCATTTGCCATCTTTATCTAAAACTGAATAAAGCTTGTTATGTATGCACATGAAATTTGTTCTCTTGATTCTTTTGGGAGGTTACTTTGAATTTTCTTGAGCCCATTTGATCTTTCTTTTATTGTAGAATGAAAAAGCAGCAGATTGGCATTGCTGTGGCACTTTAGCTTGAGCTTGTTATTGATCCTAAAAATGAAAAGAAAAAAAAAAACGAAAGAGCCCCTGCTCCACAACAAATGTAGAGTCATGAAAGAGGATATGCACTAAGGCAACCCAACAACCTCGGTGTAACGAAGTATGGAGCAAAAGATTAAAGATTAAGAGAGGGAGAGAGCGTGTGTTCCTGGTTCTGTATATGATGGAGCAAGAGGTGGATAAACCTGTCAATGGCATATTGCTTGTTGCTTGCTAAGTTCCAAGATTGCATCCCGGAACTGCAGGTTAGGAATTTATTAAGGGCAATGCCAACCTGGTCAATAGGTTCCGAACTGAGAGGGCCTTTCATTTACAACCTTGAACCTTGCCAACTTCGTTGAGGCTATTCCAACCTTGTCAGCCAACCTCTCATTGGACATTGAAATTTAAAGCCATATTTCAGGATCATTTCTTGTTCCAGATATAATCAAAATGGTGTTATTCCTGCCAAAAAACTTGATATAACCATTGATGACATCTGGTGAATGAATCTGTAAGATTTTTCTGTGAGATTTAACTAGTATACTATAATTTGATGCCAAATCTCCATTATCCATAGTTTGTGGCTAATTAATTAAAACCTCTCTGTCCCATTACCTTAAAATTACACCTCATGTCCACCACTCTGGCGCACATCACAATCAAGTTCCGGCTTTCATATCCTGAAGAAAACGCTTAGCCTAATACGTCACCTATCTTATTTAACACACACAGAATCATGTTACCGTATTCTATAGCGTTATTCATTTAATAGACAATGAGCTTCTTGGGCTCATGAGATTAATCTGGAACAATTCGTGTTCAAATGCTTATCCAGCAGTCTGGATGATCAGGCAGCACTACAGGCTATTCTTTCTGGAAACGTCATATATAGCATTCCACAGAAGACTCCCATTGCAAAATCGATTTGAACAAGATGTATCATGAAGTATTATTCAGCATCTAACAAAAAGCCTAGTAACTGCAGGAAGGTATTAATTGCCTTACAGCTCTTAGTTATTTTGCATATCAACATGCAGAAAGAAGCATACAAACTCAAGGATATGTCCATCCCAAACAAAAGGGGAACAAAAAAAATAAGAGCAGATTGCTTTGTTCTTATAATGTGATTTGACTAAATTGACTGGGCAAGAATCAGAAAACTTCCAAGTCATGGAAAACTGTGAAAAAGGGGAAACAAAGACAATAATAATAAGGTCACGGCACATCTAGATGTGAATGGGCTTGTCGTAAGTTGCCATGGCAGCTTCCTTAACAGCCTCACTCATTGTTGGATGAGCATGGCATGTACGAGCAATATCCTCACTTGATGCTCCATACTGCAATGCTAGAACTGCTTCGTGAATAAGCTCCCCAGCATTTGGTGACATTATATGGACCCCCAATATCTTGTCAGTCTCCTTCTCAGCAAGTATCTTAACAATTCCCTCTGCGTCATCAATTGCCTTAGCCCTGCTGTTTGCCATGAAAGGGAATTTCCCCACACGGTATTCAACCCCAAGCTGCTTAACCTGCTCCTCAGTTTTCCCAACAGAAGCCACCTCAGGATGAGTATAAACAACTCCAGGAACCAAATCATAATCCACATGACCTTCCTTCCCTGCCATGAATTCCACACATGCAACACCATCTTCCTCTGCTTTGTGAGCCAACATTGGTCCAGGAATAACATCACCAATAGCATACACACCTGGGACATTTGTGGCAAACTTTTCATTGACTAGAATCCGACCAGCCTTGTCTGTTTCAACACCTATCTTGTCTAATCCAAGTCCAGCAGTAAATGGAATTCTACCAGCAGAAACAAGAACAACATCAGCTTCAAGAATGCTCTGATCACCGCCAGCAGACGGTTCAAGGGTTAACTTCACCGTGTCTCCAGAGGTGTCAACAGATACAACCTTAGTTTTAAGCATAAACTTCATTTTCTGCTTCTCAAGGGCACGTTGAAATTGTTTACGGACTTCACCGTCCATTGTGGGAACAATGTCTGGTGCAAATTCTACTACAGTTACCTGTGATCCAAGACGGCCCCAGACAGAACCCATTTCAAGGCCAATATAGCCTGCACCAATAACTACCAGTCTTTTAGGAATTTCTTTCAAAGCTAATGCTCCAGTTGATGATACTATTCTCTCCTCATCAATGGTTACGCCAGGTAGACCTTTGACATCCGACCCTGTTGCAATTATTATATTCTTGCCTTTCACAACTGTGTTACCACCATCAAGGTTATCAACAGAAACTTCAGAAGGGGAGAGGAATTTTCCGTAACCCTTGACGTAGTTTACTTTATTTTTCTTGAATAGACCTTCAATACCTCGAGTCAAATTAGACACAGCTTTATCTTTCTGGGACATCATGGCTGGAAGATCAACCTCAACAGAGGAGAACTTCACACCATGACTGGAAAATGAATGGATAGCTTCATGATACATGTGTGACGAATGAAGAAGTGCCTAAGCAAGGTGGAAAAGTTATTTAGGAATTGGAAGAGCGAATTCAATTATAAAGAGATGAGGACCAATTCAATGAAGCAAGACAGTTCCCCCAAACGAAAGTGTTAGTCAAAATACATGAACAGTCAATGTACAAGACCATGACAGATGCAGGGGCAAGGTTCTCATGTATTACAACATACCAATAAATCTTCCAGAACAATGAGGGACATATAATTACAAAGCATGCCATATAAACACAATCCCAAGCCAAAAGAACCAAAATGAAATCCTAGCCAGGTTTCCGCAGAATGAAAACAACTTCAAAATGTTGAGACTAATTTAGTAAAACTAGATATGAACAATTCAAAATAGAGAAAACAAATATTTGTGAATTACAAAATCCAAGGGACATAAATATTTGAACTTTGAGGAGTAAAAGTACTATCCCAAAACAAAGGTTCAAGATTTTGATCACATAGGAGTAAGCTCCAAATCAATTATTCAAGATTTCAATGTCTAACCTTTGAGAAAACAACTTTGGTATTCGTCCATAAAGGTGTTGCCTTCCGAATGAAAATAACTTAGTTATACAGAATTCAGAAAAATTCATCCAATATCTATTTAGCAGCGCAAACCTCAATCAATCATAATTCAGCTTCCACCGATTAAAACATAACCAAAAATTCCAACTTTCAGAAATAATCAACGACTAGAACACAAAGATTTCCATGTAACAATTCCAATTCAAAAGGGAAGCAGAAGAACACAAACGATTGACCAAATAAAGTAACAAAACCCCTGAACAGATCTGCCAAATCCCAGAAGAAACCTAACAAACTGCAGTACCTTAGAAGGAATACAGCCGACGTTGAGGCAAGTACCGCCGAGGGTTCCACGCTTCTCGATGCAGGTAGTCTTGAGACCAAGCTGCGCAGCTTTGATTGCAGCCACATAGCCTCCCGGGCCACCTCCGAGGACTACAACATCGTTTTCTTCGGATGCAGTGGCGAAACCTCGACTGCCCAGAAAGAAAGAATACTTCAAACCACTTGTATTGCTGTAAAGGTTCTTCGATGATAGAAAGGTCGCCGCCTTTCGTCTAGCGATGGTAGCCATTGCCATTCCTCTCTTCTGGGTTTTTCACAGTGAATCAAATTTCTACGGAGCAAGAGCACATAAAATTGGGAGTCGTTGGGTTATATATATATATATATGAAGAGCTTGAATTTTCTTTCACTTTTTCTTTTTCTCTTTTTTTTTTAATTTATTTTTTCCTGAAGCTGGAAAAACTTTGATTGCCCCATTTTTTGGCTGCCGTTGTATGTGTTGATTTTCCTTTCCTTTTATTTTCTATTCTTAAAAAGTTGGTACAAGTGCTGCTGGATTGTCTTCTAACTAATTGGGTAATTATTTTCGTATGAAGTTTTAATTCATAATTCATAGTTTAATAAATTGTTAACTTTTTTAAAAGGAATAGATAATTTACTTAAATTATGAACTTAACAATTAAAGGAATAAAAAATGTTAAATAATGAGACGTAAAAATGATGTAATAAAATAATGCTTAGACTTCGAAATTATGAGGTCATGGATGTGGTTTGGACCTTTGAATTTGTTTACATTGATTGCTATGGAAATAACTTTCTTTTTTTCTTTTTAATTTTGCAATCCTAAGTGATCTTCGCATTCATTTTCTTCTTTAGTTTGGCATGCATGATTTAGCATAATTTATTTTGAAAGTTACCATATATCATTCTAAAGGAGGTTTATGTTGAAACTGCGACACAAAATAGGGAAGAGGATAGGAGCACAAGAACATTCCAAAATAAAATTTGTCATTTCACAGGGGAAGTGATAAGCATATCTCCCTCTCTAGTCCAGTACAGAATTGTGTCCTCAAACACCCTACCGCCCTATGTTTGGCGGAGAACAGCCGAATATCACTTGATCTTTTCACATCAAAATGTCACATGCTTGCCACGCTATTGCAGCCAATAGCAGCCCATATCAACAAAGAATAGCTTCATTTTTGGACACAGGTTCATGGATGGTTAAGATAGATAAACAAACTAAACTTATATAAAAGATTATGAAATCCGAGCTACGAACTATATGTACATGAATTGCTCTAGGAATCAGAAACGAAACGAATTTCAAAGAAAGAAATTACATAATGTCATGTTGGTTAACACCACCATTTCAATATGGCCCCCTACTAAACAAAACTGCTGGTTGCTTTTTCTCAATAATCTGAAGCAACCTCGAACAGACTTAATAATAGTTTTAACAAAAATAATTCTATTTACACCTTTTGAGGCAATAATATTGTGAAGCTTCTCTCAGGCAGGAAATATCTAGTGAATGTACATTCAGTTGCCTTCTAATAAGCTACGTAACTTCCTTCGGGCCTCCTCAGACAAGTTGCAGCACCTCAGTCTTGGCCTTTGAGATGGAACTGAATCTCGACAGACTGGTGAAGTGAAACACACAATAATTGCAGTGAGGTTGTCATCTGTATCCTGCCTGAGTGCTTGACTCACGAGTTCCCTTGCACATTGCTGTGGATCATCATGCTTCCTAAGCTCACGTCGGACTAGGCTCACAGCATCTTGGTTTGACATCACATCCCAGATCCCATCACAACCAATTATTAGGAACTCATCATCCTCTGTCAACAAAAAGTGCTGAACTTCTGGCTCTGCAGTTAAAGGAGATGTAGATCCATCTGGAAGCTTCATGTACCAGTCTCCAAGTGCTCGAGTGACAGCAAGCTGACCATTTAGATATCCATACTCAATGAAGCCACCCAAGTCTTCAATCCTTTTCTGTTCAGGAATATAAGAGGGTCTATGATCTTGAGACATTTGGACTGCAACCCCTTTCCTACAGAGAACAGCACGACAGTCACCAGCATTTGCAATAAGCAGATGCCTGCCGAGTATAAGGGCAGTTATTGCTGTTGTTCCACAATAAGTATCAATACTACATTCATCAGCCAAGGCTTGATCAACGAGTAAAAATGACCTGCGGCAAGAACTCTCTAATTCTTCCAAGAATGCTTCATCAATATCTGATTTTTCTGGCAGATCAGCATCTTCAAAGAAAAATTTTATTACATTTTTCTTAACATAAGCTGCTGCATCGCAGCCTCCATGACCATCAAAAACACCATAAAATGAACCTGGCCCAGGCCATGGGTACAGGGGGCCCAAATGTGCAGAAAGATCATCAATCCGAATGTGTTCATCTTCATTTGCTCTACGTGGACCAATGTCCGTGTGGCTTCCCGAACGAATGCTTGGAAGATACTTGGAGTTCCTTGTGGAGTCGACAAATCCAGTAGTTCGGGTACTAGTTGAGCAATTCACAGCCTGAAGAAAATAAAATATTTCAGCTTAATTGATTCCTTTAAAAAAGAAGTAAATTCAATAGATTTTAAAACTTATTTTCCATTAAAATAAATTGTCAAATGTTTCCTTTTTCTCTCCCTAGAACGGCCAATGATTCTACATCTTCTATGTAAAAAATTCCTTAGGTTCTGAACTCTTATTTAAAAGGTCCACAGTAAGACACGATTTCCAAAACGCAACCAAGGAAAAAGAGGACCACCACAAAGTCAAGAGCTAAAAATAGTGCAAAGACCCAATTTTTAACACAAACACACCAGGACCAAAAAATTAACTTTATAACCAGAGACAGGATTCAACACGAAAAGGTTATCATCATACCCTAGACAAGATGGGGAAGAAGAAAAGAACACGTTTAATTTTTTATAGTCCTTACAAGAAAAGAAACAACTTCTAATTGAATTCAGTTTTCTGCTCATTAAAGGGCTACAGAATTTATGCTCTAATTCTCAAATCTCGTTTGAGGCGGGGGGAGCCAAAAACACCATTAGCAAAATTCCTATTTAATTGGAAAAATTTCCATACCCAACCAAAAAGATTGGGTCCTGAAAACCTTCGGCATAGGAAACAATCAGCGACAAAATAAACTAAAAATCAAGGAAAATAAGGTTAAAGACGAAACCCTAATTTAACTTAGAAGAAGATACAGAAAACTAAGTAAATTTAATCTCAGAATACAACAAACTTCGCAAAACAAGTGAAAACAAATCTTCAGAGGCAACCTAAAAAAGAAAAAGAAAAAGAAAAAGGTAAGATGAGAACTAGAATTATACCCAAAAAAAAGCAGAAAATAAGGGAATTAAAACAAATACCGATTCCGAACGAGAGATTTCAAAGGGAACCGCAGATTCAGAGGCATGAAAGATCGCAGTCGTAGGAGACTTAGAAAGAACGGATGCAGCCGGAGACTCAATTTCCATGGAAGATTGCGAAACACAAAGTTGATACTGAACCGAAACGCTTTGATGAAACAATATTCCTGCGGCTGCTGCAGCTTCCGCGACCATTTTTCTATATGAAACGAATCAAAATTCCTTCTTCTCACTTGGAAAAATCTGAAAAATAGCAGCTCTAATCTGCTTGATTATTCAGAAAACTTGGATGGAATTCACAAAGAACGTAGAAGAGGTAGAGAGAGAAAGAAAGTACGAGAAGTTAGGGTTTTGGAATGTCTGTAATTGGTTGGAAGAGGTAAGAGACGAAAACCGAAATAACAAAGAGGAAATCCTTTTATCCTTTTATATATAAACCAAACTGCCGGTTTTTTTTTTTTTTTTTTTTAGTTGGTAAAAGTTCCACGTTTCTATTTCTTGGTCGCCTTCCATTGTTATTATATTCTTTCTTTCTTCTTTTTTTTTTTTTTTTCCAAATATGCTTCCTATATCGAGTAATCCGTAGATTTTTTCTTTGAGGTAAAACACATCAAAGTTATTTTAAGGTAAATCATGATATTATTCATTGAAATTTAAGACTTAGTCTAATTAACATATTTTAATTTAACTGTTAGCGACATAATTATAATATACTCATGTAATGAAGTTGGTAATATTTGAGTAAATATCTTAAGGTTTCCTCTTAATGAAGTATCATTTATACTTAATACTGAATTTCTATATTTATAACTCGATTACCTCTTTAGATTTTAAATAAATAAATATTTAAAAAAGAGAACTGCTATTTTGTTTTGCCAGCTAAAATGAGTTCTTATCTAATCTTTAGACTAGTGGTAAAGTTATAGAAAGCTTTTCTTTTTCTCTTCTTGTCCTTTTTCCTTTTACTTTTTTTATGAGAAAAATGAAGTCGTTATTCAAAAATATAGAAAGCGTCTTGCATATATTCATATAACTCTTTTTTTTGCAAATTATATGCTTATTTTCAAAAAAAAATAAATGAATTACTCTTTGTTCTTATTTATAATTTAATTAATAATAAAATAGTAAATATAAATCTTGAGAGAGAATAGGTGATTGCTAAAAATGAGAAACATCACTCTCAAGAGCAATCTTATATCTGCTAAAGAATTCTTTAGCATATCTAGAAACATATCTGATCTGAAAACCAAATCCTCTATATATGAAAGATATTTGAAAAAATGTCGCAAAGAGATTAGTTATAATTACTAATAATTTTAATGAAGGTAAAGTAGAAAAACTATGTCAAGTGAATTCTAGAGCTGATGTTTGAGTAAGAAATTGCCTAAATTGGTTTGGTCATTCTGTGTGTCATATTTCTAGGGGTCAAATACTAATGGTAAGATGGTATACAACCAACGGATTCAACACATTTATGATTTGTATATTTATGCACCTATCATATCATGACATCTAACCGCAACTTCCCCACCCTTCAACTCTTGGAAACAAATTCACATATATTGTGAGACTATATATCTCTCATAAACAAATTCTCTCGCCATAAAATATTAGTGTTATTCATACTCTCTCTCTTTTTTTAAAAAAAATTAATTAATAAAATAAATCAATCTCTACAAATGTATTAAGAAATTTATAAGCCCTATATAATTGATACTACAACACATCATATTATATTAGAGATTGACTGATTTACAATATGAGAGAGAGGAATGATTGATTAAAAAAACGAGAAAATTAGGTGAAGAAAAAAGGATATATTAATTCACTATCAAATTCGATTATTGTGGCAAATTGTTTCGAACATTATTCTAGTATTTTGTGACTAGCGTGTTATTCACCTAGAGAAGGTTAAAGAAACATTGGATGCTCTAAAATATGTAAAGGCATATGCTAAATGTGTTGGACCATTGAGTGAGGGACTTTTGGCTAAATGCAAAATCTAGTCACACTCACACCATTTGAATTCAACACTTCAACTTGTCGTATTTGAGGACGTTGTCTTTTAAAGATATATGCATCTCTATCATGGCCTCTATTTTCCTTCTTTCATTGGCCTACGAAACAAAGGAATAGTGAATAATGAATTCACCAGGAAGCATATGCTTCTAATCCTCTAAGAAGCTTCCTTCTTAAGTATTCTTTCCAAATAATGCTTCTTCTTTTTTTTTCCCCCCTCCAAAAGCAAACCTTATCTACAATAGCAGTTGGGGATTCTTGTTTGGCTTGAAGGTTAGAATATTCTATGCATTTGTTCAAGCCAATAATGGGATCCCAATGGAGTACAAAGATTGGATAGTTGAGCTTGAGCCTTACCAAATTCTTACCACATTTCAACAGTACAAAATAAGTAGTAATTTTTAACGATATTTAATGAATAATAATTTTTTTTTTACATACTTACGATGGAAAGATAATTTGATTAGTAAATATAATACATCTAGATTCTTAGATGCTATTGATTTTTGTACTTTTTCCCATGTACCAAAAGCTTTGCATGACGTGTGGTGTGACAATTGATGGGGAAAGATTGGGGCAACAGCCTATCCAACGTATTGGTTCTTGTTATAGGTGCTATCAAACTAAAAGTTCAATCAGGACAAAAAGCCCATGCGTGGCTTGCAAGAAAACTGATTTGATTATAGATCCATTATTTTCAGATTATTTGGAAGTTTGGTATATTAGAAGTGAATGGAATCCATCAAAATGTATACTTGTCAAGTCAACAAGACAAACAATAAACAAAAGGGCAAAAAAGGTCAGCCAAAAGTCTGGTAAGGAACTTCACGGAATTGGATGTCACGGAAACAAGCAACACTTCCCAGTTGCTGAACTTGATTCATGGCATGTGTAATTTGATAATGATTCGATAATAATATGGTTAATAACGCCCATTTATAAGCCAAACCAAAGTGAAAAAGCCATTTGCAACAATGGAACATTGTTTACTAATAAAATAAGATAAAAAATAGAACATTGTTTTATATAAACAATCTTGATCATGTAAACGCGGGTTCTCCCCTTTATATTTAATTTGTATTCAAGGGTGATGCATGATTCCCGCATGTTTTCTAAGGAACAAAACTTGTTGGATAAGCATTACAAAATCAAGCATCATCCCAGCTTCTAGTTGCACAAAATTCTCAAGAACCATTTGCAGATTCTGAAATGTTATATTTACAACAATCCAAAAAACATGGCCATAGCAAATCAATCAATTGAATAAGCTGATGAAACAATCAACCTAGGAGAGTTCGAATGTATCCGTGGTTTGGTTGCATGCAGGGTGGGTGCACATACAATTACCAAAACTAGCTTGTGTGATTGCATATATCACTCGCAGCACTCAGGCTCATGATCTTTCTGCAGTTTCTCCCACAGGCATAAGATATTTCTTGGACTCTGGTAATGGGCAAGAATATAATTTGATTCGCATCCAGCAATGTTAAATCTATAATCACTTATGTACTCCACTTTGTGATTATCTCTCTTGAATTGCTCAACCCATATGCCAAGAGCAACATCTTCTAATTTGAAGAGCTAGACCAAAGATGCAAAACAACTTCTTGTATTCAGAGTTCAGTTATCAAAATGATGTGGACAGAGAAACCTTTGTCCATTATATATATATATATATATATATATATATATATATATATATGGAAGCAAAGCTCTCAGGAATGACCAAACACTATGAAGATGGAATTGTTTGAAAAAGTAGACGATTCTCACCATAAGATCCCATTGTTGATGCCCTTGAACAATATATTTTGCTACGTCTCTGGAAATTATATATCCTGGACCATGGGGCCAGGGAGGATATGTGGAGTGTGGCCATTCCTATACAAGAGAAGATACCTATTTTTAGAAGAAATCATATTTTAAGGCAACTATCAATTCAAGCTTTATAAAGGATAACATGATTTATCACACTATGAATACCTCTGGACTGATGTACCACTTGTTGTCTTTATCCCGATGAGGGGCTGATTCAAAAGATATTTGACCATAGACGAGTCCATTAGAAGCTTTTTCCTTCAGACTTGATAGAACTTCATCAATCCTTACAAAAGCATCATCGTCTGTTTTCATGATATATTTAGCAGGGATGATTTCTATCTGAAAAATTTAGCCATTGGCAACTATGTCAACCCAAAGATACTCTAGCCACAGGAAATCTCACTTTGGTGAGAAGGTCAACATGCTTACCCCTAGGATGCAAATTGCAATAGTTTTCAAAGTGAGCAAGTTATAATAATCAACAAAGGGCATCAACTGGACATCTCCATATGCTTGAGCTTCTCTCCATAGCTCGGAATTAACTTTCCCATTCTTATGCTGCAAGAATTTATTTATATAGTGCAATAACTCAAAATTTACTCATCAAACTTTTGGTGGTCCGCAATGTGGTTAACAAACGAAACAGAACATAAGAAAACTAATAGCAGGTTTGAACAAGGATATCATCAAGTAACAGTATTTACACTGTTAATATTAGTAAATGCAAATGTCATCACTCTATCAGATATAGTGTAAAAAAAGGATAAAGTAAATCAGTTTTCAATGACTCACGAGACCGATGAAGAAGCGGACAGCCACATCCCCACTGCGCACAGCTTCATATTGCATCCAAGATCTTCTCAGTGCCATACGCCTCTCAAAATTATTTGCAGTTGAGAAAACCCCAATCAGTAGTGCAAGCCTTTTCCTTGAAAGTGGTGGAGCTTTGAGGAGCCCAACATCAATATCTATACTTAGATCTTCAGAAGTAGGCAATCCTTTTGCAACAATAGATATTATGCCCAAGCCACCTTTCAGCTTTACTTCACTGACCAACCATGGGTCAAGTTTCTGCACTTTAGGAGAAAAGACACAGAGTAATCAGTCTTTTCTGGTTTATTTTCTGAAAGATCAGTGAACCTATTCTGAATTGCTAGTATTCACCTCTCTATATGCAAAAGATGTTTCATGTCTTCCATTCACGGTCATATGGAAGCCCTCCACACCAGCCCATAATGAGGCAGTAAAAGGGACACCTTCAGCAAAAGGAAAATTGGCACTTCCATGTGCATCTCCATTAGAGATATTGGTCAATTTGTCACCACTAGGATGGCTGGCATTTAGATTCTCCTCCTTAGTGTCTCTGATGTTTTGTGCATTACATTTTGTCAACCCATCAACTGAAAGAAGACAAATTCAATTGCTAAAAGAACAGTTTAGGGATAAAGATGGCTAAATATCCACAAAACACAATTTGAAAAAGATTTCCTGAAGCATGGAATAGTCATATTGAATCAAACTATAAGTATACTAGAACGAGACAACCCATGAAGCTTATAATTCTAGAAGTAACAGAAGATTTTCTCTCAAATATTACAAGAAACTAAATATAGAAATGTTAACTGTCTATATTGCTTCAGATAGGACAGGCAGCTATATAGAGTTGCATGAAAGCTTCAATATCAACTAAAAAGAAATTATATCAGCCAATCTTCCATAAAAAGCTCCAAACATATATAGATTAGACTATAAGCATTTCTGAAATTACAATGGAGACTACAGACATTACCAATCTTACCTTTTACAAAGTTGTTCAAGCCACGATCAGGGCATCTTTCCTCCTTTCCCCACCCAGATTGATTAGTCCATGCGTTCTGAATGATAAAGGGCTCCTTAGTCAGGTTCTCACCCGGTAAAAAGACATTGTAATGCAAAACGAGAGGAGCCATTGGCTCATCTGACATTTGTGATCCAAGAAGTTCTATTTGAAAACTGCCTTCTCGTGCATCAGGTATGCCAATCACACTAATAGAAGAGTCCTCTGCCAAACCACAAGGAATTTCAAGAGTATTCAAACTCCTTGTCTTAGTGCCATTCGATGCAATTACGTAGTACGGACAATCCTTTTCTTTTCCACTATCATTGAGCTTTGAGGCCTTACTTTCCTCAATTATTGGCAACAACTCTTTCCATGCTACAGCAGCCTCTTTGATGCCCTGAGATGTTTCAGGTAATGCATCTGACCTAGAGAGTATTTGGCGCATTCGGGACCATACACCCAATGCTTTGGACTCCTCTTCCGAAAACTTCCCCAAGTTATACAATATACTAAGGCCTTTATAATCAACAAGATTAGGCTTTTTCTTGAAAGAAAATAGCTTTATCACATCTATCTCAGAAGATTCGACATTCTGCTGACTGCCCTTACCTTCTGGATTATCCTCCATGGCAGGTTGACTATGGAAAAATTCATATGCTGATTGTTTTTGCGGAGGCTTTCCAATAAAGCTATAACTAATAATTAGAACCAAAGCAAGCCCTAATATCAAAACACCTCCAGTCCACTTCTTCATTCCTAATTTTGGTACCACAACCTGAAGCTAACCTTCATGGATCAACATTAAGGATAATGCAATTGACCCTCCAGCTCTTAGGCACTTTACAGCTGAGAAATGTGAACACCAACAAGACCCAGTTTTTGAATCTTCAGATTTTCAATAACCCATCAACCTCACGCACATCAACCCACCAAATAGAAAGAAACAAAATCAAAATGCTGGATCAATTTATCAATAAATAAGTAGAATGCTTCTTGTGGGGGGTGGAAAGTTAGAAAACCATTGAAAACTGCATCAAACTACACAAACTAGCTAGTTTAAGTTTTTGAAAAAAAAGTGCATAAAAGCTAGTTCTTTTACTAAGTAAGAAAAATAATGCATTTTTGGAAAGCAAAAGAGTTGAGATTGAGAAGAAGAAAAGTGAACTAAAAAAAATCACTGATCTTTGACCTAAAAAGAAACGCTACGTATTCAGTTCCGAAGAAATTCGAGAGAAAATGCAATGGACTGAGCTGAAAGTAGTAGAAGTACTTGGATTCAATTCTCTGTAAACAGGCAGATCCAAGATTCATTGACAAACAACGAAATGATTGACCAGGCAGTTTTTCTAGTTTCGTTGTGTTTTGTTTTTCTTATTTCGTTCTGCTTTCTGAACTAAAAGTGTTTGTAACAAATTAACGTTTTAAAGAAGAAAATTCATTGACAGACAACCGAAACAGTTGATCCGTCTAATTTTCCCTGTTCTGTTTCACGAAGTAACACGTTGAATTCAGTTTATTATTTTAATAAATACTTTTACGATTTTACTATTATTTACAAATCTTTTTATTTTATATCTTTTACCCGATTATTCACTTTTTTTGAAAATATTTCTTTTCTTGATAAGACATTAAATATTAATAAAAGCTATTTAGGAAATTTATTTACACTTTATTGATTCCAATAATTATTTTAATTCTAATGCAAATTCAAATTATATAATTGAATTGAGATGAAAG
Organism: Apocynum venetum; assembly: GCA_019593545.1. Classification (NCBI taxonomy): domain Eukaryota; kingdom Viridiplantae; phylum Streptophyta; class Magnoliopsida; order Gentianales; family Apocynaceae; genus Apocynum; species Apocynum venetum. Next base: position 5,831,336 of record SRSM01000127.1, read on the forward strand.
TAATGTAAAATTTTGATTATTATTTACATATACTCGATTTTTTTTTTATAAAAGAATTCTACTTTGATTCACTTGCTAAATACAAACCCTCTATTATTTAAACGTAACATTCCATCTGACAATTATGTCACTTAGTTTTCTCTCTCTAAGTTTAATTTTAAAAAAAATCTCTCAAATAGACTAATAAAGAGTATGAAGAAATTTTAACAAAATGTCAATCGAAAATAATTTTAACTTCATGTGACAATGAAATAGAGGTATATTTAATGCATTTTATACATGAATTTACATTAATAGTATAAGAAATTGAAGAACTGGAGGTTCTGCGTCGACGATAGGTCGAAAATTAGTTGATCGTCCGATCTAGAAGGTGGAGGGGGTGTGATCCCGAAAGGTCGGACATGGTGCAATCCTGAAAAGTCAAAAATATTTCAATTATCCGCGATAGTAGGGCAAACAATTTTTTTCTCGAAAGGTGGAGATGCTTTCGACCGTCACGATATTAGGGCCCTATCGACGTAACTAGACAATTTTTTTTTGTTTATTAATTTTTTGTATGGTATTTATAATCTTTTATTTAAATTTTGTATGAGTAAATTGTACTTGAAGAATTTCCAGATGAGCCTATAGACAAGATGCAAGATTTTATTACGTCAAATCAGATCTTATTGTGACAATCATTAGTATAAGACATTTGTAATCATGTTTATTGATTATATTCTTATTATTATTGCAACTTTTATTAATTTGATTATAGTGTAATTGTTTTTTTTAATAAAAAAATTAACATAATCTTCCATGTATTTTTAACATATAACAAGGTCATATAGGCATATAATATAAGACCAATGAAAGCCCTAAAGCTTTTAATGTCTTAATTTTGATTAATGACAAACATTGATGAAGACTAATGTCTTGTTTGTACAAGCGATAGAGTTTTTGGATTCATTATTTAATCTATGCAAGGAAAATATTTCAAGTCTTCAATGAAGTATACAAGTCAAGACTATCAAAATTTGAAAACAAGCTTTTATTGGATTAAATAGGAACCAGATGTATAGTTTTAGAGTTTAATATTTTTTAATATATTTAGTTTTACCTCTAATTGAGTAATGGTTTCTAAAGGTTACTCTATGAATTCAAAACATTATTTCAAATTGTTTTTAATATGTTTTGGTATTTCAAAAACCATGCATCGTTATTTCAAAACTTAAATGTTTCATAAACTCTTGTTGGATTGATACCATAACTTATATGGTTGATTGAAATCATCATTTGTGTGTTATACCAAAACTTTTGGAAGTCTTTTCAAGAACAATTTTTGAGCAAAAATATTGTATATTTTGATCCTATAACATCTTAGAAACATTCCAAAACCTGTTCCAAACATCAAACTTGTTAAAATCATTAAAGAAGGGTATTTACATTCAAAGGTGAATTTTGAGCAATCTTGGCAAGCCATTACTCAAAAACGTGATTGTATTTTAAATTGATATATATTCACATTAAGGTGATATCTATCAAACTCTTTATCTCTTATTATTAAATGTAATTGTATCAAGATTGCAAGTAGCATGAAACCCTAAGTGTTAGAGTGAGCTTTGTGTAGGTTGTTTTGTTTTCAAGGTTTGTTTGTAAAGCCTTTGGGTGAACCTTGAATTGAATTGTATTGTTAGGATTCACTAAGGAGAGTGGTGAGATTATTGTATAATCAATGTTGTGTTGTAAGACTCAATGGTTGAGTGAGCCTTGATTGGTTGAGAGATTATTTGTAAAATCCTCAGGTGAATTGGGTGAGCTTTTTTTGTAATCTCATTAATTTGATTAATGAATAAATTTGGTAAAATCCTTGAGTAGGTAACTCAATGTAGTGGATTAGGTTTTATTGGATAAATCGAACCACTATAAATCATTGTATTCATTGTTCTACTTTGTGCATTTTATTTGAACACATTTTTACTCACACAACTAGCACACCAAGTGTTTGATATTTGTTGTCAAATAGGTGTTTTATTGAATTATGTTGAAAAATCAGATAAAACCTAATTCACTATCATTCTTAGGTTTTTCAACCAATTAACATGTTATCACATTTCACAATATTCATACAATATAACAGAATTTACTAATACAATAAAAGTATGAAACATGGAAAACCCATTATACAACACAATATATCTAGTCAACAATAATAAATAAAGTCTCATAACACACATATAGCACTATAAGTCCACAATATAATCAAATAGGCCTAGGACTGCGTCTAGAGTTACCACCGTAGTAGGCCACAGAAGTACTCCCTTTAGCTTGCATATAAGCTCTGGCCTTAGTCATGTTCTCTGTATCATCTGTGTCCACGTTAGGTGACACAACAACCTCAGTCTCAGGGTCTTCAAGTATATCTCTTCTACCATCTCGCAAAGTAAGAACATCATATGCCCTAAACACAAGCTCATAGAACTCGACAGCCCAATAGATGCCCAGCATCTCGCCAGTAATTGTGGATGAGCCGAACTGCCTTATTATCCTCTGCAAATTAAAACAGTTATTATAACTAATCTAAAATCCGACAGAGTCTCTCCTGAAAATAGAATGTTTTACCAGGCTATAAAGGCCACACCCAACACAATAAGCTTAATCTCAACATCAAAGTTGACCATCCAAATATGAAGTTTCAATTAAAAATCCAATAGCTTTGTCACTTAAAATAAAACGAGTTTATTTTACCTCAAAATGTGATGCTTGTCTAGAGCACAAAATCTGAATGCCATTGGATATGCGATCCGGGTTCTAAAGTCGTATATGTGTGCGTTGGGTAAACTGCTCAATATACGCAAGTATCGTAGTCTATTGCATTCCTACAGGGATCCTCTTTCTCAAGTCATAGACACGCGACTCCGGAGTCCACCTGTTTGCTAGGTTAGCATTGTACTTGATCACATTTTGTCGTGGATCTCGGTGTCTAATACAAGTCTCAGGTGGAGTAGGTGAGATAGGTATTCACTGACTGTATCCAAATTGGTGGGCGACACACATGGGCATATAATGAAAGCGTATACACCCGTGAAACCTTGACATCCAGCACATCTCGACATCCTCTAAATGATATGACATCCAAATAACCTTTATAAAAAATATATAGTTAATAGGAGAAATACAAAATTTAAACAATATACCTGAGATGCTCGTGGCTCATCTAACATCATTCGATATGCACGTAGACTATCGATAGACCTAGACTAGGCTTTAGGTGACTACCACCTCATAGCTCAAGGATCAGAAGTAGTCCAGCTAACAAGAAGCTTGTGAGGTCTGAATATAGGAAAATGCTCGTATATCCATATCTGCAATAAATTAAACAATTAAAGGAATAAATAGAAATTGTTAAATTAAATATTTAAAAAGAATTTTTAATATCAAGTCTACTACATAAACTAATAACTAACAATAAAATTATATACTAATAATATATTAATATTATTAATAACCACAAATAAATTAAATTGATGAAATTAAAACATTCCACTTAATTATATCAATAAAAAATTTCATTGTACACTAATTAAAATATATAATTATATAAGGATTTTCATTCCACTAAAATTATATAATGTTTTTAAAGGATTTTACTAAAAAATTTAAAATTGGACCAAGTTGGGCCTGCCCGTCTGCTTGAACTGGGCCAACCGGTACAACCTGCTCGGCCTGGGCAACGACTCTCAGTGAACCTGGCTTTCGCCCATCCAATGCCATCAGTCTAGAGGATGCAGTTCAGATCGAGCGAAAAGACACGGTCAAATCAACAATGACTCGATGCAAGTGAGGGACAATCGACCATGTGGATCAACAACGACCTAATTCAAGTGTTGGACGATCAACTGGTGCGGGAGGGACAGGATCGAGGGGCAACCATTTTCATATGAAAATTTTCCAGAATCAAAATCTCATTTTTTTCACACAATTTCAACATTTTAATCCCATATAAAAACAATTAAGTGTATATCAGCCAAAGCCTGCCCAACATATAACAATCGCCAAAACAAGTTTTTAAAGTATCAAATTCTATCATTCAAACTCAATCGAAATTCCATTTTATTTCTTCAATTTTGCATCAAAATTAAACAAATATAACAAAAAATATATTAAACATTCATAGATAATATAAACCAACCTGTTTTGACATTTGCTTTCATTTAAAACAACTTTAATTTGAATATTTTTTTTATTTGATTTGAAATGAAATTGGTTTAAAAATAGGTGAGAAAGAAAAGAATGAAAGCTATAATTGTAAAAAATAGTAATGAATTGAAGTAATAGAGTGTTACATTTAACAATTATATCAATAAAGGAGAGGGAAAAGAAGATTTAGGATTAAAATATCTCCACGCCCTTTATACCTTTTCACCTCCAAAAGTTCGAGATTTGAAAGATATCACCTCCAAAAGTTAGAAATTTGGAAGATAGGAAAAATGTAAAATTTTTATTTATAAAATTGTTCTTATTACATTTTGATAATTTCACTTTATTTTTTCCTCCACTTTATTCCTATATTTTTTCTTCTTCAAGTTCATCTTTCATTTATTTTCTTCTCTTATCTCCATTGTATCTTTTCGCCCACTAAACAACGTTATATTCAAGTGAAATTTACGAAACAAATAAACACTTTGTGGGGAGCTAATATTCAAATAAAATACACTAAACGAAATCTTTTCCTATTTCGTGTCAACGAGGAGTTAATAATAACCACATTAAACACTTTCAAGCCCTTCAAATGTTCCACTATAGTAATATATAGCTGTCTTACAATCAATTCAAACATCATACAAAAAATATAGCTTACATCTAATGTGGGGAGCAAGAGGTATACACAAGAAAAAGAAAAGGAATGGAAAAATATCCTCGAGAAAGATCGTGTAAAAATTTCAGCAGCAAGAAATTTTGAAGAACCATTCTTGCGCCGAAAATCTCATATTATTCTTGGTAAGCAGTTTACAAGCCATGCCAAATGCGGCCAAAATCTATAGTTTCTGGAATTTATCACCTTTCCTGTTACTTTCTGATCTACACCATGTGTTATATACAATTATACACAATTACTCTGTGCTTCTCCACAAAACCCAGGAGGACCAACAGGCGAATTCCCAATGCACATTCTCAAGAGTACAGCTTCTTAAGTCTCTTTTTCCCTCATCCTTTCATGGCAATACCTACAGCAAATTTGCACCATTTCCTATACAAATGTCATCTTCGAACACAAAAGCAAAGAGAATCAATCAAGTGCTTAGAGGGGTAACAGGATAACTCAGCACAGTACTGAATAAACAATAGCTGCCTGGGGTTTTAACCTATTTTGATACCGAACATGCATGGGAAAAGAAGAATGATATTAACAATGATCAAATAATAAAAATTGAAAGAATGATATCAAAGGAATTCTCTATATTATAATCAAGAGGACCTAATTGCCTACTAATTAGTTTAGTATCCTCTCAAGCTGCAATGAGCAGCTGGCATCTGACCAGTAGCTATCTCAAATGATTTAAGATTTGAAAAACTGAACTTGATGAAGGGACTTTGTAACAAACAGAAGCAAACATTAAATGAGGAACATTACTAGCGATTACCTGTAGATATACTTTAATAAGCATTGCAAAGGAAGTGAATTTTATGATGGTGCATAATATATAACAATTATATTGAGGATACAGTGAAGGAGGTCATTTTGGGTATATATTAGGGTTCCTATCAGAGCTCGAATACCTATAACAAAGATCGTTCAATTCTTTTTGTGCATGGGACCAGCATTGCTGATACCAATTCTCTTTCAGTTTGGGACATGATTTAAATTTTTGTTCCCAATTAATCAATGAGGACAAACACCAGAAAATAGATGAAACCAGAGGATGAATATCACATTAAGGTGGTTGAATGCGACAGACATTTACCTTTTCAATTCTGAAACTATGATGGCAAACTCCTGAGCACAAATCACCAGATAGGTTCAAGCTTTTCAGATAGGTTCATGCTTGCATGGCTAGAAATCACCAGCAAATAATTTAGCCCCAGCATCACCAATCAATTTTCGTTGCTCCCAAAGGTGGAGCTCAAAGCTACTGATGGAGGCATTTGCTGGGGAGAGGAGATCCCAATTCCATCTTTTTGAATTGCTTCTGAGGACGCATCAGCACCCGGTGAATATGGTTTTGTGACTTTAGCTTTCAGCAAACCCTGGATGGGGGAAACATGAAAAACCAGAAGATCATCAGGAAACGTCATAGCACTTCCAAGCTATCCCTATAACTTAATGAAGATGAATATCCAAAATTTCACTATCACACTTTCCCTCACCAAAATGGTAGGTCCTTTAGCCAAGAAAATATCAGTAATGACAAAAAGAGAAAGTGAGAAACAAGATATAGCTAAAGACTTGACCTTCGATTGGCTTGGTCCATAAGTAGTCCTTGCTTTTTCAATAGAAGAATAAATCTCAATTGCCTGATTGGAGTCACTATTGCATTTGATAATACGAAAGTGATCCTTGGCCTCTTGGGATCTAATTTCTAGATATAGAACAAGGCGTGAAGGTGGGGCATTAGATGGTTCTTTCTTTCCATGAGTCAATTCCATTGTCACTAGGTCATCCCACAACACATCCCATGTAACTGAACATGGATCTCTAGCTGGGTTGAATTTCTTTTGAGCAACAATAGTGAAAGGTTGCTGGGAATGGGAATAAAACATCCAAAAACAGTTAGTCTAAAGCCATAAAATGGATGTTGATGAATGATCTAAAATCATGAGCTACTTCAACTGCTAACTGAGAGTTCAACCAATTAAACTTACTTGCAGCAGAATGACCCTTCGATGAGTAATAACAACTATTCTTCCTTTAGGAAGTAAGAAATGGTCTTCATAAGCATCTGTTAAGGCAAATTTGCCACGGACCTTAAACAAATCGACTTGGCCAAAAAATGATCCACATTCTGCTAACTGCAGTATTACCTTCATTACAAGAAGATAGAGATTGCCTTCAGATTCACACAGCTTCTTAAGATTCAAATTTCAAAGAAATTTATATCTTCTAAAACAAAACCACAATACATAAAGGGTAAGTTCGTCCATAAGATAAAAGTTGCATTAATATTCAACAATGAAATCAGTTCTCCCACACATCCATCTTTGATTTGCCACTGCAGGTGACATAAATATTCATGATTGACAGAGGAAATTTTTGGTATCCAGAATCACTTTTCTCCACGTGGTTTTATAATTTCACACAATGATTTAAATTAACACTCTTCTGAATATAGTAACATCAGTAGGAGTGATGTGATAAAAACATATGGTGGCAATTGCCTCAACTATCTGCAAAGGGAGAATAACCAATAACAGAGTGAAATTCATAGCAGCACTCCATAAATATCTCCTGAAATATGAATGAAAAATAAGCTGTTCTCTTAAAATCAGAGGATTGAGGCTTATGTCAATCTTAGATAAAAGTTAACTTGTTTGCTGCAAATAAAAGCAAGTTAATTTTCCAAATTTTGTGGTCTCTACATTTCATTCTCTCTCCTGCATTCTCCTAAAAGATGCCAGCATGAGGGCATTCTATCAGGTATATTTTTTTTTCTTTTTTCTCCAAATATGTTGCAGATATAGCAGCTAGTCTCCTAGCAAGAAAAGGAACATCTAGCATGTTATGCAACATCTCCAAAGAACCAATTAGAAAAGCATCCATAAGTTGGTCACTTAATAACCTTAATATGCATCCAATCCATAGACAGGGAAAGGGACAAAAGTAGAGGGAAGGACAGCAAATAGTCCTGTACAAAACAATAGAGATGATAAACAAAATACCTGTCCCTGTGCTTTGTATTCATCATATGGTCGAAGCAAATTATCACCACTAATGACACGGGGCAATCTCCTCCTTAGGAGTTGATCTTCTGAAGCAATTGCTGATGCTATCTTCATCCTCATGGCATTGGCACCTTCAGTAGTTTTCGATAGAAGATCTAACATCCCGCTAACAGGTTGTGCAGCGGCGCCAATTAACCCTTTCCCAACACCCTGAACAAAGCCTTCCACACCTGATGATTTTGCACCTTCAAGAGGCTTTGTTAAAATTCCAGTGACACCACGGAAAAGGCCTTTAGCAAATGCTCCACCTCCTTCCCTAATAACATCACCAAGGTCTTCTACCCCTTTGTTTTCCTAAAAGACCAATGAATAAGTTAGAAACGAATAAGTACCAGTTCACAAGCTTAAAAGAGTAAACTAAGTGACAACAGAGAAAAGATGAGTGCAAAAATGCACAAAATTTCTAGTGCAAACATATATGACCACAATAAAAAACATAGTCTAGAAAAAATAGTACTTTTGAGCATCCACGATATCCTATGCTATAATATCAAAAGATATTTAAAACCTATTCCATCAATTCAGTTTCTCAAAAGGAAATGTTTTAGTTTCTCTATGTTTGCATTCCCATTACTGTCTGTTCACTTGAATTATTCTAGTCATCAGGTCTTACATTTCTCAGTCACAATCAGAAAAATGCCTGAAATGACGCTAGTGTTGTTTTATGAACATATACTGATTTTATGAATGAACCTGTCTTTGTCGACTTTGAATGAATTTCTTATCCATTGACAAGGCAGCAACGCCTTTGCTCATGTGTCCAAGGGCACTGCTTGCATTCCCCAGAATATCAACACCTGATAGAAGTTGAAATGGCTGGCTAAGAAGATCCTTATTAACATTTGAGATAGCATTAGCAACAAGGACACTTTGCCGCATGCTAACATTTTCCAGGAACCTCTGATTTATCCTCACCTGAAAGATAAAAACTTAAATGAGTAAAATGGTATAAAATTATCCTCACTGAATAATCAAAGTAAATGAAATACATTGGAATCAATATATAATTGCTGTTTTCATTGACTAGAGGCATGAAAGCTTGGTCATGCCCTCAGATGTGTATGTTACGAGATTATAGGTTGTAAATGTGTAATTAAAGGCTGTAAATTAGGAACAACTTGATTATAGGAATCAGCTCAATTGTAGGAGTTATTATAGGAGTGATTCTTGAAGTAGGTGATTGATTTACTTTCCTAATATAGTCTTTACAAAGCTGTATATATATGTGTACTATTCTCTTAGTGATATAGACAAGTATTCTCCTAATTCTCTTGTTTTATAAGAGTGTAGAAAAAAGAGAGGTATTTTAAGTGTTCAAGCACAACTATTGAATCACATGTCTAATATCTAGGCAGAAAGGAAGCATATCAGATGGAGAAAAAGGAGTAGTCTACTCATGTGCTTGAATTGAGGAAGAAGGCATAAGCATGAAAGTCAAACATATTATTATTGTCATGAACGAAACATAAACCGACCAAGTGGAGAAAAGGCGAGGAGATATCACAACAAGATTAAGAAGAACATAAAGAATTTTATCGTTTTGGAATATCAACTTATATCCAGAAGAATTCATGACCAACACATAAAAGAAACTATGAAGTTTTAAAGAGGGAACTTAATAAGACAGCACCAATTTCATTCCATTTGACTTCCAGCATTTTGCCTTTTAAAAGTTCAAGATAGGTACCATGGAAAAGAGAAAAAAAATAATATTAAAGATTCAAACAGAGCCCACACTTAACTGGCATATTCTCAGTGTTCCCAAGTGCCGTCATCAAGCTTGACCAAAAGCCAAGCACACCTACAGGTCGCTGACTAGGAGACATAGCCATGGAAACCTTGAATCGAACTTCTGAGATGTTTAGAACACTGGCCAATTTGAAAAACTCATATTACGAAACAGCTCACAGAAGCAAATATATAACATGACAAAGATAAAAAATCTTTGCATACCCAATTTGAATGATAGGATCAATTGAAACGGAATTGGTTTCAGTGCTAAACAATCTACTGAGATTGGGCTGCTGGATCATCCCCTTTAAGCGCCATATGATTGGTTCATGAATGTTGATCAAAAAGGCAGAATTTTCAGGTCCCTAGGAGAAAGTGAAATACTTAAAATTGAGCCCCAAGCCTAGTAATGCAAGAGAACCTCAGACAAGAATTGAAACAGATATCACTTACCTGAAAACCTATGTGTGGATATACGTGCAAATCTAAAGACCCATTTGATTGTTGGGTTAGGGAAAATTTTAAGATGTAATCAACCTCATCTCCATAGCGCTGTGGCCTGAAGAGAACAGGCATAGGAGTTAAAGGCAACTGATTGTCCACCTGAATTCCACGCATCCTTATTTTTAACCTGCATCAGAGTTTCTCAAATCACTGCTTTGGCTGAAAATTGTTGAATCGCACTAGGATAGTACTACACTGCAAAAAGAATTGCATGCCTAGAATACAGAGATTTCATTAACCAATTAATTTAGTGTGGTTCCATTATGTATATCACTCTCTTTAAGAAGGAAATTACCTGCTGATTCCAGAGCCTAATCCAGTTGAATATGACAGCATAAGATTCTGCAGGGTAAGATATAATATCTCTTCAGGTGTATGATCAATTATGGACACCCCCAGATCTGAAACCTCAACGACAATATGAAATTCACATTCTGAGGTTTGAGTTGATTGATGAGTTCTTTTATTACTTCTAGAGAGATGCAATGAAGACGAATTAATGCCTCCGCTAAAAGATGAAGAGGTTTCATTTTCTGGCATCCAATCACTGATTTTCACAACATTCATTTTTTCTTCTTTCACAACAGTAACTCGTAGAGCATTTGTACTTCCTCCATTAATGTTGGTAGGCTCATGATCAAATATCTGATCAATGTTGTACTTCTGCGAAGTAGTAGAGTTATTTCCATCCACTAGGATCTCAAGCAATCTTTCTCTACCAAGATCTTCCCATGAAAAGGCTGCAGCTGCATTAGGGAGAAGAGAGCGCCAAGATTCACTAGAACCATCAATTTGCCGGAAACGGACAGGCAGAAAAAAAGAGCGATTTTCAATCCTGCAAAACGAAAACAATTAATTAACCAACTTTTAGAACATAAGTCATCTTCCAAGACACAGAAATTCAAACCAAATATTCATGATCTAGGGAGGTAAATATTCATGATCTTTGAAACAAAATTCAATTCAAAGAAGGCAAACAGTCAACTTTAGCACTAACTTAACCACTGACCCCCCCAGTACCCCTGCACCCCCCCCCCATCCAAAAAAAAGGAACAGAAACGAATGTGAGTGAAGCTATCCTAAAAGTGAGCACGTAAAATACTTCACATAAAAGAAAATGAAAATTTGGCACTAATTTTAGATCTATTTGTATGCAGTGAAGTTTTCTGAAGATAAATGATTAGAAGGCCCATGAGAGTGATATATGGAACTACTTAGGAAGACCAAATGAAAAAATTAAGGGAATATCTGAGTGAACAACTTTGAATAATGTTCAGAAATCGCACAATTTCAGGACTTCATGCCTGAGAAAGTTGAGCTCATGAGTCATGTATCTTTAGCAAAATGTCATGGGAAAAGGATATCTTCTACTAAATTTTCTCCACTAAACAGTTCCAGGTTTTTTGTGTTCTATTATTTGAAAATTATAGTTGCGGGATTAAGTCCAGTGCAAGGAATGCACAAATCTCACCTGTATGGACTTGAAAATGAACTTGGACGGAATATAACTTCATATCTGGAGCTCTTAGTACCACTTCTTACTTCAATCCTGAGATGTAATTGATCCATCCCAGTCTCGCTTCTCAAGTAAATAGACATCATACCCTCAGTTCCAACACTGAATGGGGCACTCCATTCATACCCAACCAATCGCACCTGGAAGAAAAAAGATTCCCGCCCAACAAATTATGAACTGATTCATGATATGAAAAGCATTCAATTTTTTATACAACGAAACCATTTCTAAGCAACAAGAAAGGTTGCTATTTCAACAGACCTTCAATAATTCAACTTTTGTAGACTGCCATCCAAAATGTTTTGGAGGATCAGTAGGTTGAATCCACTCCATTGACTGAGTATCACATTGTTGCAGGCAGATACCACACCCGACTCTGTTAATGTACAAGGTGTGTGGTTGAAAATGCACAACCTGAAAAACCAAACAGCTATTTTCATTCAGGTAAAATTAAATGGAGAAAACATTCTGGAAGCAGAAGTGCCTCTTTTGAATATTATAATATTTCCAACAGTAACATAATTTTTGGCTGCTAAAAGTTCAGTCGATCTGAAATTTAAGAACAGTTTCCAAGATGCTACTCTTTTTCTAGCTCAGGCAGATAATTCTGCTTCACTTGGCAGAATTAACAAATGAAAAACAACATATCTACTAGTAAATTACCTCAAGGATATAGGAGAAGATAGATACCGTAAAATTGGTGAATAAAGGAAAATTATATGGATATGATAACACTCTCATCAAATTCAGAATGAATATTGGGTCTCCTGTGGTAAATCATATTTTAGTTGTGCAAAGCAAAAGCAGTCCCGAATTTTGGTCAAACAGCAAGAGATAATTGTGGAACCCACCATTGGAAGTGCACCTAACCATCAAGTCCAAATCATACCTTTGTTCTGTCTGAAGTCATATTGAGAAGAGCAGAAAGCTTGTAGTAATTCCCATCTGAACCAAATGCCCTTACATCGACTCGTTGCTGAGAAAACAAAGCACTTTAAGGGGAGGATATAACCATTGCAAGTTTAAAGAGGAGAAGGTCTAAAAGAAACATCACCTTCTTCTCCAGCTCAAGTAGAGATATCCCAGAACTGAAATTTTCAGAGTTTCCAAGAGCAACAGCAATACCCACCCTCGGGGACAGATAGGCATCATTTCGTGATGAAAACAGCATGACACCACCACGACCAACATAATCTTGAGGAGAAAGCATGCTAGGTGTTGGACTAGTGTCTTCAATTGCCTCAAGCACTTGAATATTCTTCCTAGAGGTAATCTGTCTACCCATGAAAGAAGGTGTTGTTCTCAAGGCTGATTTTGCAGATTTAACAGCTTTTGAGAGCAACTGAATATCTACATCTGAGTTTTCTAATGGTTCAATTTCCATCACACGAAATGCCAATGACAAGAATGAGTCATTGCTAATCCAATAAGGAACAAAGAATCTTATGGTCTTAGAAGAAGCAGTTGTTCCACCCATATCACGTTCGATGCTCACACGTAACCTCCTGTACACAGATATTATAGGGGGTGGGGTGGAAGAGAAACTAATTGTGAGATAATTGTCACCAGCAGAAATTCATGAATTAAAACATTTCCAAAATGCTACTTACAGCAACATACCAAGCAAACACAGGAACTTAAATGTTAAAAATCTTATCTCATCTTATGTGGGGATGAAGTGTGTGTAAATTTACCATTATATATGATACCATCATTTTCAATCAATTTCCAGATCTTTGATCCCAAAACAATTATTATTACAAGCAGAAAATACAGAGAGAAATGAGTCCAAGAGAGAAGTTTGTGACCCCTAACCTTTTCCACTCTTGGTTAACCATCCAAAAGGAAGATGCATGATTATTACTTCCAAGATCCAAAATGAGAATGGCATCCTGGGTTTAAGATAAGGAAGGAAAAATGATAAAAAGTAAAATAAAAGATATGCTCCAGAAGATAAATACAAAAGCAAATATAGAAATAGACCAAAATTGTGATTTTTACCTTTTCCAGAACCCAACCACCATGAACATATAGTGTAAGATATATGGGATTTCGAACATCAGCATAATATATATGCGCTGTTCCACGGGATGATATAACCCCATGCTGTCGCTCAACACTCCTACCATCTTTCGCTCTCTCCCAAATTGTGAATTCAGCTGGACAAGGAAGTCTATTTTCCATCTTCAGAGGAGAATTAACTGATATTTTCCAATCATACACAGGGGTGTTAACCTCTGTCTGAAGAACTGATGCATCCATCCCAACACTCACCCAAAAACTTTTACCAGCATTGCCGGGAGAACAAAAAAGCATATCATTTTTCTCAAGCTGATCCAACCTCAATGAAGGAGCAGTCATTTTGCTTTCTGTCTTTGAACTATATTGTCGAGATAGTGCAGCTTGGTCAGCAGATAATTGGTCCTTTCCCCAAACATTTACTGCACCTACAGCAACTGGATATCCCCATGCATACGGTGTGTGCTTATGATCCACGCAAGGACGAACATGCAAACAGTGGTTTGAGTTTCTGGACATGCATCGCCATGGTAAAATAGTAGAACAACCAGGATCAATAGCACTAAAAATATCAGTAATACTTCTGTGCCTATCATGACTCTGTAATGAAGAATTTTTAGATATTGAGATATCCAATCTCATATCTGAATCATTTGTGACGGTAGCAAGCCCCCTAAAAATTGCATGTTTTTTCCCATTCTTCATCACAATTTCAGCAGCCACATATTCATCTTTCAATGCTTTAGCAATTGTTGATAAGGGAAGGAATGACCGAAAACTCTCCCACGCACCTTCTGGAAAAAGTCCCACCCAGAATCCGATATCTCTATCAATATCATTCCCTCCTTCATCATTCTGAATGTTTGACACTGTTTTCCTTTCAAAATAAAAAGTGGATACAAAAAGACTTCCATGGGAATGCATCTCATTACCATATTGTCCCTAAAGAAAATAACATAAAAAGAGATAAGATATTTACATTACAAAAAGATCAAAAATAACTTACATGTAAAAATTAAAATGTTAAAACCAACCCCTTTCTTCAGTGGATAGGATACAACACTCTGAGCATCAGAAGTATGATTCAACATTCTGACTGAAGCAACCTTCTTCAATGCACTTCCACCATGTCCCACTGAGAATGAAGATGCACCAACAACCTCACCTATAGCACAAGTTCAAAAGTGTAAGTAAAACAATAATAATTACATTTCATCTCTTCATTTAGACAATTGCAGGAGATTTTTTTTCTTCTTTTTTTTGGCCTCTACTTGTAAGATAATTTTTATACCAATCAACATCAATTACTCTGTGTGGTAGATTGCATATTTCTTAAAAGGAAGCAACAATGGTGTAGAATTTCTATTTGAAAAATGTTTTTGATCCACAATTATTCACCTATAACAATATCAAAGTACATACAAGGAACAAAAGCATGAGCCAACGGAAATCATATGACATTAAAAGTAAATGACAAGCATTTGGCACCTTTGCCTGCCTTCGCAGCAAGATTTGTCACTTCCATTTCCAACTTAGCTAGCCCCTAGAGGAATTGAGAACAAAGATAGAAATGACAAGTTAATAAATTTAAATATTCCTATAACTTTCTGTATGTGATAGATCAAAACAGGGAACTTTTCAAGGAACTTTTGTTTCAAATTAACATCTCACCCTGCGAGGAACTTCAAAAATAAAAAGTTCATTCCATTTGGCAATGCCTTCATCAATGCTATTTCTTTGAAGGATTGATGGCTTCACACATTTGGTTCTTGCACTCTGAGGAAAAAGCTTTTGCTGATTTGTTTCTTGATTCTCCACAACCAGACGTAAAGCACAGAATAAGCTATGACTATTTCCATCATCCACAATAGGTAAATCCTGCATATAAAGAAATGGTCATCCTAGAGCCAAAGAACCAGTACACTTCAGTCTTGGGAACAAATGAGTACGTTATATAGCAACCTTAGCCTCGACTATATGAAGAGCAACATAGCGGCGTGGTTCCCTTGATTCATCTGCAATATTCAATCTATCTGAATACCTTGGAGGTGGCAGCCATAACGAATCACACTTATCATGCTGTAGTAATTCTACCCTGTCAAAATTTTGCTCAACTCTTTTGAAAAATAGATCACAACCGAGTTTATTTTCTATTATCACGGTCTGAAAATCATCCTCATCCAATGCTGAAAGGGTTATATCATCACTATGCCCATCAGGGTGGCTAGCTTCCTGCAGGGAAAAAGGAAAAAAAAAAACTAGTAAAAATACACTGAAAGCAACCAAACAGCATGCAGCAGAGGAATCATTCGTTTTAATTGTACCTGAATTAACTTGACTGCCTTCTCCTCAAGTTCTCTCTGTTTGCTCCATGAAGTAATGGTCTGTATTAATGTGTCAAGATTTGCTGCACTGAGGTTTATGTTTAAGATACTGGTTGCAGAAACACGTATTCTTTTCCCAAGCCTTGATGCAGAATGCATACTTGTGTCATATGTTTCAAACCTGCAAAAGTAAACAAGGACTTGTAAACACCTGCACATTAAGATAAATATTACCCTTGAATGGCTCCACAAGAATGGAAACAGCAAGATACTCCAAATATTACTTGAATATTCCCTCAAATGGCTCTACTAGTGGCTCCCATGCTTCTAATTGTGCATTAAAAGTTGACGCAGCTATTGAGGAAATCAGAACAGCATTCATTGCTTCTGGACGACCATGTGTTGCAAGCTTGATATTAGTGATTGTGGCATCAAAAAGTGGTGTCATCTGGAAAGTGTAATGACTACAGTAAGTATTTCATAAGGGGTCAAAACCAAATGAGGCATGTAAAATGTCTTTTAGTAGGCTCAACCATTCCACATAAGCTGTCCAGCACAGTAAGAGAGAAATATCTGATTTTCAGTTCTGCCGTAATGTTCTCCCGAGTCTTTGGTTTTAATGAATCCCCAATAGTATACGCCAATCTATTTGAAGGTCTTTTCAAATCAGAACGGGCAAGGAAAGTGCAAGCCTGCATGAAAGTTGTTCATTTACTAAATAAGAAACTTAAAAGTGGTAAATACACATCATTGTCAAAAGTATAGTTTGACAATTAGATTTAGAAAATAGTTGAATCACTTTTAAAAGCGAAGCAGTTATATAAGTATTTAGAGAGGAAGCCAATACAAGTAGCATGGACCTGATTTTCAATTTTCCAAATACTCCAACACTGGGATGCCTTTGAGCTCACAGATTTGGTTATTGGCATCTCAAACATATTAGCTTGGCTAACAAGGTCCATCCTTGGGCAACAACATAAATCCAAACTTGGTGGTTCATCATTTTGAGTCACAATGCATCCCAAAGAGGCATAACCAGGAGGAGCAACCGGATACCAGAAGAAAGCTTCATTAGGGCCTTTCATTACAATATGAGCAACCCTAGTAAATTGTGCAGGCTTTGCAGAAATTTCGGCACTGTCAGTCTTGAATATAATGCCTAGTGGAGGTGGTTCCAGACTGAGAAGAAAATAGAAATATTACAGAATAAGAAATTCAACAGATCATAGAAATAATTTCATAAAACAACAGGAAGGGAATCTAACCCTTCGGTAATGCAGTCACCCAATATAGCATAACCTGGGCGTGCTATAGGACGCCATATGGAGACTGGCTGGCGAAGATCACTGCCCCTGTCCCACCAGATTCTCTTGAAATGTGGGGTTGACACATAACAAGATGTTATCTTTGACATTGATCTCAGAACATCCCATCCTGATGAAGTTGAATGTTGACTACTTATCAGCTCACGCGAATATTCAGTTTCAGCACTTAAATCTGAGGTCGATTGTTTGAAGGAAGAAGAGAAATGAATAGAGTTCCAGCGAAGTAGATAATTCAGATCAAAACAACAATCATGAGGAGGATAGCTATTAGATTGATGGGCATAAAATGATCCAAAAACATTGTCCAAATGCCAAATGCTAAAGCCAGATGTATATGAATGACTAGCTCCAACACTGAACAAGCATTCTGAGTACTTTGTTGATGTTACAAGATCAGACCGTATACAATGAACAATGTGATTTGGTGGTGGTTGGCTTCCTACATGTGCAACACAACCTAATGCTAAGAATCCAGGTGGAGCGATTGGTAGCCACAGAGAACAATCACTGTCAAGTTTTGAATGCCATTCTGATCCTTGAATACCAGAAAAAGAGCCTATCAGCTTGAAACCAAGGGGCTTTCGCACACGCCCATATGTACTATTCACAGCCACTACAGTTTGAGAGGGAGGATTTGGCCTGGAGCATTTACAATCAGTAAGACTTGACATGAGAACAGAAACTTTACAAATTATACACAAGCTGATATCATATAGGAGAAGAAAAAGAAAACTACACCAGACGAACAAATGAAAACAACATGTGCAAATGATAGAGCCCCAGATTATATCAGTCAAGATGTCTAATTGGTCTGAAGAAATATATTTTAACTAGAAACTTGGAGCCATTTCTCATATGTATACCTAATCAAGATATTCAAACTAGAGGATGAAAATCAATTTTAGATATGCTCAATTCTAGAAACCCAGCCTTTGGAGTACCATATCATGTGAGTAGTTTAAAAGGGACCAAAACTGGCAATGGTGGCACAGTTGATACTCACTGCAAATCAGTTGTGTTCACCACTAGTAAGAACAGGAAGCCAAATTCAAGTAATGAGCTGCAATGAACAATGAGATCATTTCCAGGCAGTATTAAGTTATTCATCCAAATGCATTATACTTACCATTTCACCAACAAAAAAAAACAAAATTATATTTAGTTTATACTGAAAGTCTTAGGAACTTCCTTAAGCTGACCTGCAAACAGTAACAAACCCATAACCCAATTAAATTGCTCTTTTCCACAACAAGGAACAACCTTTCCATGTCCTTTTAGCAATCAAAATTGAACCTGAAGCTGAGGTTCTATTTATTTATGGATTTATTTTCCACTTGTTTCCCTTTGCCTTTAAACCGTGAATCAGTCACCTATCCAGTATCTCTGCCTAGATGTAGCAAATACTCAACAAAATAAGATTTAAGGTAACATCCCAAACTAGAAAATGAATAGGGTACCAACGTAATCACGAAGATACAATAACCGCAAACTAAAGGGTACAATTTGTTCAGGAATCAGATATTCACAGAGAGAATCTCTTACCGTGATGTCACACAATCTCCCAAGATGACATAGTTGGTGGAGGGAGCTTTTGGCCTCCAAAAAGTAAGGTGATTATGGTGCCCAATTTCTGAGCAAACAAATTTAGTCTAATTACAAAACTCAACACAAAAGGATTGAGAATGACAAAAGAACAAGTACATATTGACACAAGGACCAACTAAAACTGGAAAATAAATGGAGAAAAGCTTATACCTTTTGAAGACACCCAAATTCGCTCAAAGCTGGTGCAAGGAGACAGGGGATCTGCATTCCCAAACTGTAACGCAGCAGTAGCTTGACTTTGCAAGTTAAGTAAAAGTGAGAGCACACTTAGAGAAAGATGTACACAAATGTCTGTAGACAAAAATGATATATTTATTTTATCCTTGAAAGAGGTATATCCCCCAGATATGTCAACTGGGTCAAGAACAATTAGTCCAGAGCCAGACTCAAGTGTAAGATCCTTTATAAGGCCTCGTATCCATTGATCACTCTCTTTTGATGCATACCTGCCAAAATAAATAGAATTGATACCTAAACAGATTATTTTCTAGAAGTAAAGCTGTTACAAACAATAGAGGTAATACCTAGTTTCTTTGTTAAAAGCATCAAAATAAAAAAGCATTATATTTTTATTTTGATTCAAGCAGTAAAAAGGGGACACAAATTAACAAGTGAAATAACAGAGGCAGTGCACCCAAAAAGACTTGATGAACTACATTGCCATCATCTTCTACATCATCAATTTTCAAAGAGAAGGTGTGTAGGGTTGGTAAACAAACACTTTTTTCTGCCTGTTCTACATGGAGCAGATGCAATAATAAGCCTTTTACAGATCACTCTGAATTCTGGACCTGCTTTAGGAAGGGTTACTTTTTATTTTATGACTTTGATTGCTGATATCTGATGTTATTTCAGACAGAAAAGAAGATATTGAGAGACTGAAAGGCAATTCCTGTGGATCATGAAGTTTATTCCCTTTCTAGATTCCTTGTTTTTCCTTTTTATTTGTTTCCTTTTCAATTTCCATGTAATAACTAATTTTTCTCTTAACTAAAAGCACAAAAAAGCGCACCATTAGCATAAAATACCATAAATATTATATATATTCCTGGCAGATGAAGTTTAACAAATATAGAGATAATAGATAAGATAGCATAGTCAAATGAAAATAACACAATAGCTTAATGCCTAGTTATCATAATCCTAAATCTCCGAGAACAATGTCCTTGACTTTAGTTTCACCAGGAAAACCTAGGTTTAGTTTAGTTGTTTTGTCGTTTGGATTTCCCTTTGTTTTTCTTCCAGTAGTGAAGTTTCTTTTAAAAAATTTAGTTATTTTTGGAACACAAAATGTGCACCTTAATATTACCTAGCACCTAGCACCATTTTTTACGAGGATTACATCGCATTCATTTGATGCACATTTGAGGCTTTAAGGCGCTGAGCAGCCATGCGCATTGCGCCTTACGTGCATACCTCTGTGCACCTTGATACCACTGTAACTAATTTGTCAAATTGAGGAAAATATCCCTTCTGCTAAGAGATTTTGCCTAGTGCTTGGCCTTGGCTTAGTAGCCTAATTATATAAGTTTTCCAAATTTAGCTTTAAATTTCACAATGTTAAATTGATAATATGACCCTACTGTTGTTAAAAACTTAAGGAATGAGTAACTCTTAAAATCCTTTGACAAAGGGATATGCTTTCTTTAAGGAGAATATAACAGGGCTTACATGAAGCTGAAATCCATTTTTGCACGAAGAAGCTTTTCCCCATGTGCCAAATCATCTAGTGATGACTTGCTACTGTCATAAAAGGTAAACTCAGGAGAAACAACCTATGGAAAGAAAGAGACAATGGAATGAGACTACAAATAGAAACCAATAAAAAAAAAGGAACTATGAGACTAACTAATACATGACTATTCGAAGAACAAACTGCTTAAGCAACGTTATTAGAAGTATACCTGCGTTTCAAAACTGAAACTCTGCAATCTAAATGATTCACTTTGAACAGAATCAGAAGCACATGAAGCACCAGATGAATCTTGCATGAGATCTAGATGTTCATTGTTGGAAGAACTATTCTCCAAAAATACAATTTCAACATCATCTTCCCGGAAGACTGAGTAACTGCTTTCATTACTCAAATATGTGCACTTCCTCAGCAGTGAACCATTCTGAAGAATGAGGAAATCAAATATAAGCATTGGTTCAGAGGAAAGTAAAGATTTTCAAAGAAACTTCTTGAGTATGAACAGGGAAATATCTTACCAAAGTTGAAAATTAAAAAATAACATAAATATTACACCTGACTGTTTAGATTTGGGAGGAGTATTAGACTATAAGGTCAGATTGCAGTGGTGTGGGGCAGGTGAGAGAGTGAGAGAGAGAGCAAGGAGCCCTTTAGTTAGTACATGACACACAAGAGACCTCAAAGATATAAGCTGTATCTGCATCCAAATGTTCAAGACCTCTTCATTCAATTAGCTAGCAGTTCATCCTCAGCTTGCCAAAAGAAATGTTGTACTTACACATGCACCATATCCCACATTTGTGTCTCTGGCTCCTCCATCTTTCTCCTAGTATATCTCTCCTTATTCTTTTAACTACCTTCATGTGATGGAGACAAACAAAAGGATCATGCACATTAAGGTGAAATATGAATGTTTTGAATGGTGTAAAGTTTATTATACCCCAAAATTTTGATGCAAAGTTTGTTATATTCTTGTAGCATTGGATGCAAATCTAACACGACTTTCTTCATGTTTCTTGTGATAGTATGCCATATGTGAGTTTATCCAGCTCCAGTTCCCTTCTTTCTTGTCTGCATGTGAAAGTAGGATCTGTTCAAGTTACTACCCTTCATTCTTCCATTTCTTGTATTAGTTAAAAGGCTCCTTTCCCTCCCTCTCGCCCTGCCCCACAACAGTGCAATCTGACCCTAATACTCATGAATCTGAACAGTCAGATCTAACAAATACTGTCAAATAGAGGGACAGATGTCCACAATAACGTTTAAATAAATACTGTGAAATATTGCCTGCAGTCTGACCCTAATACTCCTCCTGACTCCAGACAGTGGGATGTAATAAATACTGTCAAATATTATCAAATAGCGGTTGAAGGTAATATCTCTAAGCAGTTCAATGTTCATAGAATCCTCATAGTATTCTAAAAAACAGCTGGCAAAAATAACACAAATGCCCTCGGTTTTGGGTACTAGTTTTGGAGCTCAAATGCCCTCAGTTCTAGGTACTTCTCTTTCAATCCTCATGTACAAACCTTTCTTAAAATAACACACAAAAATAATTGATACCAATGCAGAATCAAGTTAGAATAATCTTTTTATCAAAGAAAGAACCAAGATAAGGAAATGATTGCACCTCAATCTTCACATTGATAAATCTCAACCTTTTGCCACGTCCAATTATAATGATGGGCTGAATTCCAAATGAAGGGATTTCTTTATCTTCATTTTCATCAGACAGAACAATTGTCTTTCCACAACCATCATATATGTATTCATCAAAACCAGCAGCATCTGCCACAAGCTGTCTGTTTGGTGATAAATGCACAACATCTTCTATTTGTTTGTGATGTGGAGAAAGAAGTACCATGCTTCTATTCTTGCCAACTGGATCATTTTCAGGATCCATCATTTCCTCTCTACCAGTAATTGTTCCCAAAGCTGGGACAAAAAATTCACAAACAGCAAGAAGGAAATCGGGGACAACAAGAATTCGAGGTTGCTGCACACGTAGTACGAAAGATTGGGAGGATGATCGCCATCGACAATCCATTACGAACATTGTTGAGATTGGAATATCAACTGTAGGTTCAGGTGGCATATGCTTTGTTAGATCAGCACAAGAACCAAGCATCAAGCGCATCTCAGGTTTTGTTCCAGGGCGATTATCTAGAATAGAAAATTTCGGAATGGTAATGTAGAGATCTGCTTCAGATAATGAAGTCATCCGGTATGACACCCAAAGAGCTTCAAGCTGCAAAAATAAGGTAACGCATCACATTGATAAGACAAATACATTTGGACAAGAGTAAAAAAAAATCACAGAGTAATCTTGCCTGTCAAAGCATATACAAGTATTTTGTGTTGAGTTTCCTACTGAAGAAATAGGATAAGAAACACAGTCATAGATATGCATATACTCACAGAAACATGTCCCAAAGGAGACTCTTCAAGAACCCCATGATGCAGCTCCAGTAACGCATGGTCAACTTGTACAGCAATGATGCTAACAGTGCGTGACAGGAGCACTTGACTATTCATGTTCACCCTATCAGCAAGCAATCTTATTGTATCTTTTGAAGCAGATCTATGACCCCGAAAGCTAGGTGGAAGCCTTGGTAGTTCATTTAAGTTCATGTAGAAGCAATTGATAATAACATCATATTCTTTATTCGACATCACACCATGCAAAAGACCAACCTGTAATGAGAAAACGCACAGGAAAAACTTGAATGGTAAAACCATATTAAGGACTGCTTAAATACTAGATTCATAAACAATCCAACCAATATTGTGGTTCCAAGCTGCATTGTCTTGAAAATTATTTTTCAAGGAATACTTCAACTAAAATTAGAACCATAAAATTCAAAAAGGATTACCAGTTTCTCTGATACAGGGATGTAATGAAAAGATGTTTAGTTAAGAAGTAATTTGCCAATGTTTCAAAACTAAAGAAATTCAGCAGACTAAGCAGGAAGAGATAACTCTAGATGAAAAAAGGCTTTTCAATAAATAAATAGACTTGGGAACAGAATTATTACCTTCACTTCCAGAACAAATGTTGGGACTTTCCGGAAAACATCCCTAAGACTACGTTTTACATAAACATGAATATCCCTGCCTTCCCGTATCATTGGTTTACCAATGGAACCATTAATTCCTACAGCCAAGTTGATTCCCAGAATCTGTAATTTTGCAACCAATGTCAGAGCATATAAAAGTCCCAGAATTATTTTGCCTTTGCCCAAAAAAAAAAAAAGTTGCGCCTGCACACACACACGAAAGTTATTAAAGGAAAAATACCTCTGCATCAAGAACGTCAAGATGAACAGCAGAAGGATCTTTCTCAGGGCACCCATGCCAACTAAAAGCATTTTTTAATTGTAGATGGCCCAGATCAAGTTGCATGAAACTGCAGCAACAACAAAATTAAAGACCACTTAATTTTGATTATATATCTAGTTTACTAGTGTCCTTGCCACATATTTACCACATGCCAGAATGCCAAAGAAAGGACAGGGGCAAGAAAACAAGATAGCATACCATATCAAGTAATAGTAAACTCAACATTCAAGTACTCCTGAAGTTTTCAAGCAACTAACTGAAGGTAACCACCAAATAACTTCTGTTTTTTTTTTTAAAACACCAAGAGTTACCTAATAACTAGAAAGACTCCTCAAATCATCAAAGCAGGGGTGAGGAAACAAGGAAGAATGAAGACACAACATAGTAATAAAATAAAAAAGATCTTCAGGATGAATTATACAACTACTGAGCAGAAAGAGAAACCAAGTTTAAAAATGTACATTAGAAGGGTAAAAAGAAAGTTAAAAATTGTACAGCCGAAAGAGGTTAAATCATTTTAAATACAGAGAATATCCCCCCACCCATCCTTCTACTTAAGGTTTCCAAATAACATAGTGAAATTTTTTGTTATGCACAACAATTCTAAAAACTACAATTAATGAAAAACTGATATACATCACCGGGACACATTATGAGACTAGTAGGCCATTAAGGCATTTCTACACAAAAAAGAAAAAGAAATAGTGAGGCATTACCTAGTATGGACACATCAATTGGAAAACATGGTATTATTTTTTATAAAAGTGACAATATAAATTTTAGATGACTTTCTGAAGTCCCCCTGCTCCGGTGACTGTCTTTTCATCCAAAACCTCCTTTTCTACTGTTATTTATTTTCTTTAAGAAAAGAAAAAAAAAGTGAAAGAAAACAGTAAATCAACAGATTCAACCTCCTAAATTGTTCCAAAACTGAAATATATCATTTATCAACCATATTCTATGTGCTACATTGACCATGGAAAAAAAACCGACATACATATACTATAAGCGGAAATTTTAAAGCAAACTATAGTAATTGATAAAGGTATGTACTGACTCTTTGCTCGTTGAATTTCTTGGAATTACTATTATTGGTGTGTCAAGAGAGAGATCCAGCTTTACAGCAGTGGCCCCGTCAATCTCGTATTTCTGGATCAACCATTCAATCCCTCCAACTTTATCAACAAGTTTAATTGCTTCTTCAGTATGCGGAGTAGCAAGTTCCATAAAGTATGCAGTTATCTAAAGAAAAATTGTTCACTTAGTTTGCCAGAAATTCAGATGCTCAACCCAACAAAGCATCATCACACAAACAATTAACGGAATTTCACAAAACTAGATGCTGCTAAGAAATGTCGATGTATTTATAGTGTAGTCAATCTCTAAGATCAATTAGTTGTAATTTTTTTCCAATAGATTGAAGGGAAACAAGGATCTCTTATCTGCTTCAATTGATTGAAATGTGTGCATATAATCGCTTTTTCCCCACAGACACACGCAGTCAGAGAAGGTGCTACGATAGATTTTACCAAGTCTTAGGAGTTATTATTTCCATAAGAACACTGCTATATTGGAGCCTAGTATTCGAATGATTCGATTTGAAGGTGTGTTGCAGAATTAGTGGAAGTGTAGGAGTACTAGTAGGTGTTGCATGTATGAAAAGGGTAAACATCTTTTAACCATGTAGCTAACTATTACAAATCTGAGATAAGCTACCAAGTGTGTTAAGATATCTTTTGTCCTCTGTATCCATCCTAAAAATTCCTTACTAATTTGGAGTCATTACAGAAGAAAGAAAAGAAGAGGCAAACACAAAGCTACTCATTTGAGAAGAAACAATAGAACAATTGAAGCATCTGAGAAGACAATTCATCACTTGAAGAACCAAAAATGGGATTATATGTTTTTAACGGTCCAACAAGGTTTAACTTCACTGAATATTTGTAGCCACTTGTATATAGCAAATATGCAAGGGAATATCTTGTCCCAAGTATAATTTCATTAATGCATTGCACCCACTTGAATGCTCTTTATAGACGACTTTTTCCACCGAAAAGACAAGAAGAAGCTTACCTCCTGAACAAATCTATAAAGAAAAACAATACGAACGGCAGAAAGCCGACCGCACAAACTGTAGTCAAATCCTTCATAATCATCATCCTCAATACTGTAAGAACTGAATGTGAACTGTGAGAGAGAGAGAGAGGTTCTTAATATAAAAATAAAGAAACAAAATACTAAAGGAAAGAATAAGCTTATAAAAATATAGAATGACTAAAAGAGTACCTGCACAAGGGATTCAGTACCCTGCTTGCGTATATCACAGAGCCAACCCCAACAGCTATCTGGTCCAAGTGAAAGATCGCGTAACCGTAGGTTCCCCAATGTTCCTTGTATGGAAATGGAACCTGGATGAATCTTAGTTCAAGTGAAAAATATGAACAATCAGTATTACATTTTTTCATTCCAAGGAAATATTGATAACCTAGATTAACATAATCTAACAAGAATAATGACAGGAATTTTTTAACATGATGGAAAATATGAAATGTAGGCATTGAATGAAAAGCACACCTTAATATCTAACAAGAAATTTTCCTGTGCAAACATAGCAAGCTGAGAACCATCCTCATTATTGAGGAACATGGTGACGCTATCAACATTCATATTTAAGTAAAACACAACACGGGCTTTCCCCCGACCCAGAAACCCTTTAACCAATTTCTTCCCATGTTCTTCTGCCTTCTCTTTGTTCGTTGAACCTTCAATATCTGAAACTTTTGCAACTTCTGCATCGCTTTGTGAAGTATTACTTGAACTAAGTTCAAATCCAAAATTGATCAAAGCAACAAGAGTTGGCCTGTTGCAGTAGAACTCCAACTTGGACATCCTAATACTCATCTGGAGATTATTTAAAACAATACAATCAACAAACTAACAAACAAAGCAGCAAATACCTCAAATTTCTATACCATCTTAAGTAAAACTCCTTTGATTACCTGCGTGTCTATGCCATCATAATCAGGTGAAGCAGGATTCCTTGTCAAGAAATTAAGAGAGACAAAATTGGAGTCATCAGAATCTTGTGCCTCATAGAAAACATCATCAGAAACACTTTTTCCCTTTCTTTGATCTTTCTCCAGAATGATATTCTCTGAAGAATCAGGCAGAGACAAGAAATCGGACAATGCATCTTTGAAGATGTCATCCTCTTCCATCATCTGAACCTCTAGATCACCAGGTTCTAGACTATTAAGATGGGAAACAGAACGCTGATCAGACAGAAAGGAGCAGGCCAAATACTGTGGACCTGAAGATAATGAATCTTGAAGCTCATCCTTAATCTTCAACGAACGCAGCTTCATCTTTATGGTTAAGTCACTCTCACATTGTGATACATGCACCTATAAAGAGCAAAGCCACAAAAAGAAAATAATCGTGCAACATGTAAAGCAGGTCTCTGAAAATCCACAAACTCAAAAAATTATTTTAAAGAACAAAAAGTCACACATATATTAATCAATAGAAGCTGAATTGATACGCTACAGAAATTCAGGAGTTTCCAGTACACTGATTTAACCAAAAGATATATAATCAATTTATAGGGATAACCTTTTATAGAGATACAATACAGTTATGTATATCCTTAGAAGGCAGTATATTCTGAAATTTTATCCAGTAGCATGTAGAATAAATGGAATTAGAATTTTTAGATGTAAATAATAGATCAGATCTGTGGTTTACAACAAATGTAACTACGGAATCTAACTACGGTTATGTAGAGAATTAGTTCCAACCAATAAAATTCCAACAATCCCAGCCTGAAGAACAGAAAAATGGATCAAATGGAGCAACAAATTTTGTACTGCACCCAAATAACATTTGGCATGCTATTTGTCACTTTCTCACCATTTCAATACCAGAAGTACATTAAATAGTTTAATTTTTTTCCGGAATCATTAGCAGAATAACATGAAATCTAATAATAAAAGACAAATCCATCATATCTACAATACTAGATGATCAATTGTTCCACTCATTATCAAACCATTTGAGTGTCTCACCAGAAAACATGAACCATATGAGTAGATATTGTGCTTTACAATTGTTATTTATTTCACATTTGTGTGCTTGTGTAAGCCTTTATATATGCACTTCTTGTAATCTAAATATCAAGTTGATAGAATACCTTTCAACACGGTATCAGAGCCTATTCCTGAGGCCTAAACCTCTCTTTTGAAAGTAAAAAAAAAGAAAAACTTCAAAAGTTCAAAAGTTCTTCAAGTATCAACTTCAACCATTTGTTGCAATTCTTCACCATCAGAAACATTTTATTAACATCATCAACTCAAAGGGCTGCCACTGGTATGTAGCAGGCAGAACCTGAAACACCGCCACTGGAAACCCACATGTGTGAGGCCCACGCACCAAGCAGCTTGAAGCGCGTGAGACCCATGCGTCGGCTTCTGGTGATCGGAATTCTGCGTCGATGGTTTCTTCAGCTTCACTTGTGTCTACTTAGTCCTCCCAAGGTGTCATTTCTATTTTTAATCCTTGATTTTTAAAGTGGGTTAGGATTTACCTTCTATTGCTACATTTCTTCTGTTGAACACCTATTTTGAGTTTAAGTGCATTTCTTCTACTAAATCATCTGTTTTGAGTTACACTCTTCTTGAAAAAACTACTCTAGGTTATATTGGAGTTTATCAAGGCTACAATTTCTCTTATGTTGTATCTAGGTTCAATTTATTTTCCTCTGTTTTGATATATTTGAAGCATTTTTCAACCATGATTGAAATCTTGAATCCCACTACCTCATCTCAACCCAAGGTGTATATTCCTAATTTATCTAGTACTGTGATTATAACAAATGAAAAGTTACTTGGGTCTCAAAATTATCAATAATGGTCTTCTGCTGTAAAATTATGGTTTATGAGACAAGGAGTAGTTGATCATTTGACTACCAATTCTTAAAACATTCAACATGAACAAGATCTTTGGGAAAGAGTTGATGCACAATTATGTAGTCATTTTCCTTCGAATTATCTTCAATGTTCCTTCCCTTCATAACTTTTGCATTCGTGTGAGAACACACATAATCATTATACACAAATAATATTACTTGTTTCTATTCTGTTGTTAGTGACATGCTAGATATCAAGAATAGAAAATGACAATGGAAAAGTTCTGAGGGAAGATTTAAGAACTTATGACTGAATTCAATAAACTCATGTTTATTAGAAGATCACCAGTAGAACAAATTGCTCAGCGTTAAAAGTTTTTTGTTGTTTTTGTTCTTGCAAAGCTTGAGCCAGGTTATGAGAAAGTTCGTCATGGCATTCTTGAAGATGGATCCGTTCCAAGCACTAAAGATATGTTTAAAAGACTTTTTCAAGTCTCTTCTTCTTCCAAGGACATCACAACATCTTTTACAATAGAACACTCTACTCTTACTGTTCCAACTTACAATTCTCAAGACAATTACAAAGGAAGGGGACGAGGAAGTTATCAAGGAGTCCGAGGTGATCATGGTGGCAGTTGCACAACTCGATTTTGTGACTACTGTAACAAACTTAAACACATAAGCGAGGAATGTTGGACACTTCATGGCAAGCAAGTTCAAATGCCTCCAGTACACATACTATCTCAAACACCGACTATCAAGAGTTTCTTCAATTCAAGGTTGCCCGAATATCTCCTGAAACAATTCATACTACTCTTGCTTCACAGTCTAATTCTATGTGAGTTTTTCATTCCGGTGCCACTGATCATTTTTCTGGTAATCTTGATCTTTTCTCCTAAATTACATACTTAAATTCACTTCCCTCAGTTACCTTTGGTGATGGGGTGTAAAAGGAATTGGAACCATTACTCTTCTTCCTTCTTTGTCATTATTTAATGTTTTGTATATTCCTGATTGCCCATTCAATTTGATTTCTGTTTACCAACTTATTCTTTTAATTGTTCTTATTCTTCTAACTCGGTAAATGTGTAGGACCGAAAAACGAAAGAGACGATTGGTACATGATATGTATCACGAGAACTTTACTTTTTCTCATGTTCTACCAAACTGCATTCACTACTTCAATTTCCCCCCTTCTAGCTCACTACTGTTTGGGGCATCCGAGTCTTAATAAACTACGTCAACTTATTCCTCACTCGTTAAATTTAACATCTTTAGAATGTGAATGATGTCAACTTGAGAAACATTCACGAGTTTCCTATTTTGGTAGACTTAATAGGCGTGCTACTACCTCTTTTTCTTTAGTTCATTCTGATATTTGAGGGAAATGTCATGTACTGTCTATTCTTGGCTATTGGTATTTTGTTACTATTATAGATGATTTTTCTCTTTGCACTTGGATTATTTTGATGAAAAATTGTTCTGAGCTCTTTAATGTATTCCAGAAACTTTATAATGAAATAAAAAATCAATTTGGGGTGTGTATCAAAACCTTGCGCAGTGATAATGCCAAAGAGTATTTTTCTGAATCTTTCACTACTTTCTTTTCCTTACATGGCATACTTCATGAATCTTCTTGTACTCGAACTCCACAACAAAATGGCATTGCAAAAAGAAAGAATCGACACCTTATTGAACAACTCGAACCTTGCTTATCCATCAAAAGATTCTTAAAAGATTTTAGGAAGATGTTATACTTCACTCTTGCTATCTTATAAACCGAATGTCTTCATCTATCTTACAAGGTAAAATTCCTCTGAATATTCTACTCCCACAAAAACCTCTTCATAAGCTTTCGTTGTGGGTCTTTGGGAGTACCTGTTTTGTTCATGATTCTACTCTGAACGAGATAAACTAGATCCAAAGGCAATTAAATGTGTTTTCATTGGATATTCTCATCTTCAAAAAGGCTTCAAGTACTATTGTCCTCAGACTCATCATTTTTACACCTCTTTTGATGTTACCTTTTTCGAGTCTTCACCCTTCTTTTCTGCTACAACCATTGATGAGTCTGATTTTACTAGGGAACCCACTGAGACTGCAGAAATACTTCCTGTTCTGACTTTCTCTGGGTCATCAATTCATATGGTGCCTGAAGAGAGTCATCCTGACTCTTTGGCGCCAATCCAAGAGGAAAGACTTGTGTCACCATTCCCACACATATATCAGCGTCGCATTCATCAATTACGTAGTTCACAAGAAGCTCATGAAAGTCCAGTTTATTCATATCTTAAAGCCATCGGATCCTTCTGACTCAATCCAAAATTCACCTATTGTCAACCACATAAGTATCAGGTCTACTCGAAATTCTTATCCTATCTATAACTTTCTCTCACATAAGCGTCTTTCTCCATCCTATTGTACTTTTATTTTCCATTTGTCTTCTGTTTTTATCCATATGAATGTTCAGAATGCCTTGTCTCAGTCAAACTAGAGGTAGGCTACGGCTAATGAAATGGAAACTCTTGATTCTTCAGGAACTTAGGAATTGTACCTCTATCTCTGGGCAAAACAGTAATTGGTTGCAGATGGGTGTACAATGTAAAAGTTGACCTAGATGGACAAGTGGACAGGCTTAAAGCTCAACTTGTTTCTAAAGGTTATATATAGGTATTTGATGTTGACTACCCTGATACTTTTTCACCCGTAGCCAAAATTGTCTTTGTCCATATTTTCCTATCAATGGCAGCTACTTGTCAATGGTCATTGCATTAATTGGATATCAAGAATGTCTTCCTACATGGTGACCTGAACGAAGAAGTGTATATGGGACAACCTTCGAGGTTCCTAGCTAATAGGAAGGAACTTAGTTTATCGCCTTAAGCACTCTCCCTATGGTTAGAAATAATCACCATATGCTTAGTTTGGCAGATTCAGTGGAGTTGTTCAACAGTTTAGCATGGCTCGAAGCAAGATTGATCATTCTGTATTTTACAGACATTTATTAGGAAAAAGCATCTATCTAGTGATTTATGTTTATGACATTGTCATCATTGGAGATGACATAAAGGGTATAAGTTAACTTAAGAAATATTTGTTTTAATACTTTGAAACTAAAGACCTTGAAAACTTAAAGTATTTTCTTGGTATAGATGTTGCACAATCACAACAAGGGATTTATATTTCTCAAAGAAAGTATGTCTTAGATATACTTGAAAAAACAAGTATGACAGATTGCAAATATGTTGACACAACTATGGATCCCAATGTCAAACTTCTTCTAAGACAATGAGAGCCTTTATATGATCCTGGAAGATACTGAAAGTTAGTTGATAAGTTACTTTATCTGACAGTCACTCACCTGGATATTTCATTTGCAATTAGTGTAGTTAGTCAATTTTTGCAAGCATCATGTAAAAGTCATTGAAAAAATGCAATCAAAATTTTAAAGTATGTCAAAAGGTCTTGGCTTACTTTATAAAAATCATGAAAATACAAAAATTGTAGGCTATACAAATGCAGACTGAGCTAGTTGCCCTTGGGATAGAAGATCAACATCAGGTTATTGTATCTTATTTGGTGAAAATTTTGTCATGGAAAAGTAAAAAATAAGATGTGATAACTCACTCAAGTGCAGAAGCTAAATACTAAGTAATGGCTCTTGGGACATGCGAACTTATTGGGGTGAAGTATTTTCTCACGAGGCACGAGGCTCGAGTTCCGTAAACTCAACCCTATGAAATTAGTTTGTGATAATTAAGTTATTTTGCACATTGCATCTAATCTTATCTTTCATGAGAGGACCAAATATATTAAAGTTGATTGTCACTTCATACATGATAAGGTTGCTTCCGAAGACATTATTACTGCGCTCATTGGATCAAATGACCAACTTGCTCATGTCTTTACTAAATCTTTGAGAGGAACTAGGATTGAATACATTTGTAGCAAACTTGAATCATTTGATCTATATGCTCCAGTTTAAGGGGAAATGTTGAGTATTATATTAGGCATTCTAACATAATTGCTATGTGTGATGTTTATTCCACATTTGTGTGCTTGTGTAAGCCTATATATAGGCACTTCTTGTAATCTAAATATCAAGTTGATAGAATACCTTTCAACAACAATTACCAATAAAATGAAGATGTTCATTTTGCAATGGGAAGGATGGAGATACAAATTCTTCATGTAGGAAGGAGGTAATGTCATGATTAAACTTCTATGTAAAACCTAAATTTAAATAAAATAAAGAAGCAAGCATGATAATATAGCCAGCTAACAAACCTTTCCTCCACCTGCAAGAACCTGAAGAATGATGGTCTCCTCAAGTTGCTCAAGCACCTCATTTCTAGACTGCAATTTGGCAAGCAAATGTTGAGAAAAATTATATACTACCCCAATTATTAGCATAAATAAAATAAGCTAAACAGAATTTTGAGTAAGGTATTCCCTTTTACAAGATGATCCCTACAAAATCAGCATCTGAGATGATATGTACCATGTAAAAGCATGTAAACAAACCTTTCCATATAGTGACAATCTTGTTTGTACCAGAGTGCCGTTAACAACAAGGTCAACGGACTTTGTATGACTAGCAGGAGGTTCAGAAAGCTGAGATGTATCGTCCCTTAATTCTCCTAGTATATCAACTGAAGGAGGAGCCTATCTCCAAAAGTATGGACAATTAGATCATACAAATATAGTAATATAGTAGAAATAAAATACATCTAAGACTGAGATAAGCTGAAACTTGATCATACAGAAGCTCGATATGTGGCCTGCACAAGTCCTCTTAACCAAGTTGCCTTCTCCTCCTGATCTTGAAATTCAATTATAAGACTGCTAAAGGATTCCAGGGCCTATTGGAATGGCAAAGTTATTACTTGATGGACAATTATTCAATAGCAGACAGCAGAGGGGAAACACATTACAGAAGTAAGGTCCATAAGGTAGCAGTGTAATTAACAAAAAGAAGTAATTCACCCAGTTCTCAGAGCAACAAAATCCTGAATAAAATGACACATACCGAAACACTCAGTGAGTGAAAACCACATGGACACTCAGAAAAATGAAGATGAAACTAAAATAGAAAGCACAAATTTAAGGTAGTAGCAAGAAGTCCAAAAAAAAGAAACCAAACATTAAATTTGAAGTAACAAGAAATTCAAATAATCTTCAAAATAAAAATTAAAGCACCAGAGACCCAAGCTGAAGGATCATTTAATCATATCCTTGGGATCCTAGGCTTCTTTGGAAAAAATTTCGAAACCAGAAAGTCAAAAATGTTGCTCTACAATCAACTTTCCACACATAGCTGAGAAAGAAATCAACATAAGGCACGCATACTAAGCATCCAGTAGAATAGTAGAGGGAGAGGAGAAATAGAACAATGAGTAAAGCTTAATAAGCATGTCATAGCAAAGGAAAATCATGAAAATGGAAAATGGGAAAACAATACATCATGCTAAAATACTTTTACATCTGAAACAGAAAATGGACATCGTGAACGCATTCTTAAGGTAAAACTGTTTAAAAGGTTCATGATATTACCATGCACATGGTGTTTTGATGTTGTTTTGTGACAGACAAACTATCCTAATGGCAGGCTACAAATTCTCAATAGTCTAGACTATCTAAATATTAAGAACTCCTAAACTCATGCCCATATCCTCATTCAAAATATACAAAAAAATTGACAAATAGTACCTATTTGCAGTACGTGTAGCATAGCTTGCAAGAAAACCAAGTAATAAGGCATCATCACATGACACTCAATCAACATAGGGAAAACCTACCTTCTGGGCATCCACACCTCTGACACACACAGCAACACAAGAAGGTGAACCACCAACATTGGTAGGAGGAACTTCAAGAACTTGTTTACCAGCCATGCTAAACCAAGTCAACAGATGATAAGTGACAACAGCAAAAGCAAATGTAGATGAAATCAAAGATTGACAAAAGTTCTTTTTATCAAACAATAAACAGAAACAGACTCACATAGAGACATAAGAAAGAAAAGAAATCAATATAAATCAATAATTGCATGAAACAGAAGATTGGAAAGAGAGAAAAACACATAGAGAAACTAAGAGATCAACCTTGTGCATCGTTGATAAGTATGGGATGTCTCGGACTCCAGCACATAGAGATATAAACCAGATAACACAATAAAACATGGTTGCCAAGCAGCAATAGAATAGCCGATCCCCTGAATCAAAATCAAAATGGTAGCCAGATAAGATAAGAAAAGAATCACAAGTATTGATTAAACTCTTTGACAAGGAAGTACCCTCCAAACAAGTACACGAGCCTCAGTCACAATATCTGGGGGATTCCATGGGGCAAAATCTGCAAGTGAACTTTCAGTGGCAGACTCAGAGGTTGGCATTGTTCCATAGAATGTATTCAACAATTCCATCAGTCTGTAGTATCTGGTAGGTGAAAAATGAATGCCAAGGCTTGGCACCTGAATGGAGACGCGGGTAGATGGATGGCTTGGATGGCGCACCTTAATCTTCATAAAGATAACAGAGCACACTACATAAATATGCTGGTAGAGGTTTACACCCCACATAAGGATAGTCTAGGACTAAGCACATAGATTTGTATCATTTACTAGTTCAATTTTATTATTAAGAAGAATTACTATAACATGTATACCTGATCAACAATAATGGCCATTCCACACCTATCGACAAGGGAAGAACAATTATCCACACCTTCCAAACTCAAAGAGATGGAAGATTGGCATGTCAAGGTACAGCTCTGACTATCCAACCCACAATCTGCAAAGAAAGCAGCAATATCCCTCCCAGAAATCAGAAAACGAGAATAAAGACTCTGGCCATGGTCGTGGGACTGAACATCATCCTGTATGTGTGCAAAAGAAGTTAGAATGTAATGATTATGAAGCAAAATGATAATTGAGAAAACCTGCATACCTTAGTATGCAATGTGAAATGACCAAAATCCAAAACAAGATGGCTATCACACTTTGAAGAAGCACATGTTCTTATCGGAACTCGCACTTTTGGAGCATCAAGATCAATATCAAGAGCAAATCTGAGACACAAAGATATACTCATAAAAAGTGGCACGCTACCACCTCAAGAAAACCATATTTAAACAAATAAAGCACAACCACCACCAATTGCAGACAATATTTCAAGGGTACATTCTATCCAAGAACAATAGCTAGATTATATCCAAGAACAAACAACCATCAACGTTGTGAAACTTGAAGACAGAAAATTTTGCAAGTTCTTCATTCACAATACAAAAGACGAACCAATATTGCAAGAGTATTCATGTAAAGGGACCAACCTGCTTTGCTCTTCCAGTACCATTTGGAATTGCTCTTGAGCTCTACGAGTCACTTTCTCAATCTTATGCTGTTTCATGAAAACCAAAGAATTAGTTATTTTAATATCTGAAGTAAAACCAACCCATCCGTGATCCAAGTAATACATTTCCATATGGATTACCTG
Organism: Apocynum venetum; assembly: GCA_019593545.1. Lineage (NCBI taxonomy): Eukaryota > Viridiplantae > Streptophyta > Magnoliopsida > Gentianales > Apocynaceae > Apocynum > Apocynum venetum. Next base: position 5,867,708 of record SRSM01000127.1, read on the forward strand.
CAGTACAGTTGCAGTTTCCAAGGCAACTGAAGGGCTCACTGCATTACTTCTCTTTACAAAGTCCAACAACCGCTCGTAACTTTCCATGAAAACCTAACAAAATCTCTTGATTAGCTTCTTGGAATTCAAGAATCAAGGAGACAACAGAAAAAAGTACTCTCCGGCATTTAGAGAAATGTGAAAAATGATTAGAGACAGACATTGAATACAACAGGCTGACAAAAAAGGATCTAAGTTTCAATTGAGAAAATAGGTCAACTTGTAAGATCAATAAAAGTAGTTCCACAGTCAAGTTAATATATCATTAAAATGATTCTTTGTTATAATGCCTGGAATTTTCTGCAGCATCCAGAAATACAAAGGTGTTGTAAGGTTTAAAGGTTGAAAGTTAAGCTCGATAAAGATAATCATTTACTTAATGGACCTTTTCTTCAAGTCTAAGGTGGCTTGTGCTGTGATACAAATGGCTGTCATGTAGCCTTCTACTTGCCAAATAATAAAGGAGGTTATAATGTGAATCCTAAAGGAGGAAGAAGAAAGCATGAATCCAAATAATCTACAGCAGTTTTTAACTAGTGCACATAGCTTAATGGTCCAGATGCCTTTCCTCCACATTTAGCTGCTTTTTCCTTCCCCCTGATTTCTAACCATCAAATAAAAGGGGGAAAAAAAAAAGAAGAAACCAAAAGGAAAAAGGCAGGAACATCTTTGTCTTTCAATGAACTCAGACTCGTCATCAATTGATTGATGGGGTAAAACACCTTGAGGATTGAAGCACTAGTCCCCAAAAAGAATACATACATATATATATATATAACAAATAAGTCAATGGCATTCACTCGCACACATGCACATGTATATACACTCCCTCTATCAAGAATTGATGTCCACTTTAGACATAATACAAAATGGTAAGCTATCACAGTATACTTATTATTAAAGTAGTTAGTCATTCGACCATATGTGGTGGGATATGAATCTCTTTAATCAATGAGGTTATTTATGAAATTTTAGATAGAAAATATGACTAATGGCAAGTTGAGGGAGACAGGAAATTGCACGGTGGGAGAATATTGCAATAGCCAAGTAACTGACTAATGATCAAGTGGGTTAAAGTGCACATTTTATACTTGAAGGGTTAAAGTGCTTGTACCCCTAAACTTAAAGGGTCAAATTGCAATAAAACCTTCGGAATATCCACATAGAGTAGGGAGTACTTAAACTAAGCAGATACCTTACCATGTAATGAACTTCCACCAGGTGATCTTGAAAATAGTTATTAAATGAAAATAGTTGAACATAGATAAATGAGTAGTGTAGTGCGCCTACCAGAGAAAACAAAGAAGAAAAAAATGCAGTGGATTATGTATATCTATATATATCTATATATATTAAAAAGTTTCTACATATCTGTAATTGACATTGACTTATGACATAGTGCTGAATGAAGCCAAAACAATTTCCCCTAACTTACAGTGACATGGCAGGGAGAAATTGTTGCTGAAAGCTTCCAGTCTAGATTTTCCCCAGTTGGTAAGTAAATAAAGCTTGCTGCTAATGCATTCACCTTCTGCTCACTGCAAACACTCTGAAAAGTACAACATTATGCTATGATTATACCCACAATCACTTGCTAAGATCAATATAGGTTGAACACCTGAAGTCATGTTCAATAACTATGGCTCATCTAAGTTTCTTTTTGATAAACACAAACAACAAAAGTCACATTGTCAAGCTCAACAGGTTGAACAGGCAAAAGAAGTCCTTTCCTTTAAATCAAGTTTTATATTCCTTGACACTCCATTAAAGTAAACCCCCCACCCCCCAAGTTATAAATTCTTCCAAGCCACTTTTGAACTCTCAGCTCAAACTAAAGCAGAATATAACTAATTTAGTTTCCAAGTGACTTCAAGTACAGAGGCTCTAATCTCTCTTATAGAAATATTTAACATATATTTGACCATCATTAGCATGAATTGCACTATAGCAATCATCATACAGCATTACCACACACCTGGGCAATAGAACCTTCCGGAGCAGACAATCCATACAATTTCAATGTCACATCACAATGGGTGCTTCGATTTCTAAACTTCGTAGAGACATGGAGATTCTCAAATCTACCACAAGCAACTTCAGTCTGATCAATATTAATGATCCTGGCAGCAGCTGTGCTTATAGATACATCTACCAAATACCGTATCATATTCTGCGTTTCTTTTCCAGAATATGATGCCAAATCTTCATCTGATTGGTAGCTTAATAGCTTATTGATTGCCTGCCATTCTTCTTTCGTCAATCTCTCCTCCTCTAACTGCATACCATGAGATATATCGTCTGCAGACGCATCTTCAGTACCGGTTCGCCTGAGATGAGAAGAAGTAATCACACACTAGACATGTATAAATACAAGAAGATTGTAAAGGAAAACATTTAATAAATTATAAAGGAAAAGAAGCTCTGATATGAAGAAAGATTTTATAAATACATCATACAGTAAACATAATTTGGACGAAACAGTCAATGAAAATTAAAGACAACAAACCATTTAAAAGAAAACCAGCTTCTCTTCCTAAGCATATTTCTTTCTGCTGCTTCCTTCGATTTTACAGATTCAACTCTGGCATGGGCAAGCAACCTAAAGGACAAATAGAGAAGATAGAACATAAGAACTGACGTCATTATACTCACAATCCTGAAGATAACTTTGAAACTTTCAACACAAGCACTTGGTATATATGATGATTAGTCTAGAGAAAATACATCATTCTCAGAGTATGAAGAATTGAAGATTCAAAACATTCAGATATAGAACAAACCTCAAACTTTGTTGATTCTCAGGTAATAAGGAAAAAATTAATAAACACCCAATTAGTAGCAATCGTAAAGCATATTTTTCATGTGTCCCTTTGGACTACGGACAAATATAGATTGTCACAAGAACCAAGTCAAGAACATTCTCTTCAATTGCATAAAATGGTTTGATAAGAAAGTGAAAATACAGTACAACAACTACAAATGTCCTAGACACACCTGAAATACCAAACCAAACAACCTTGTATGTAATTTTCATATGGAACTAACAACTTTCTTCATTTTTCAAATAAGAAGCAGACACGATAGAGAGCAAAATGACGCTTGCATTGCATGGAAAAATCAAAATATTTCTCAGCTCATGTAAAGCTGGTCAAAGCAAAGAAACAGACAGATAAACTAGTGCAAACCCTCCCCTGAACATTGCCCCAAACAAATTAAAAGAATAAGAAAAGGACAAAAAGGTGAGGGAAACAACAAAATAGTGCAAATACCTCCATAGTAAAATGACTTTGGGACTAAGATCCTTCTCAATGTCTCTGATTCCTGAGTTGTCAATATTTGACAACTGTTGTAATGCATTAGCATATAACTGTACATACCGACGACGGAGATGGCAAAGGTGCTTAATCTGGTCCCAGGAAAGTCGATAACTGAAATTTAATTGTCAACTATCAGTTAACAAAATAACACTTCAAAGACAAACCACATAAAATAATTGGCCACCATGGATAAATATGATAGTAAAGATACCATAGAAAGAAATCCATGACTTTTTTTACACTTAATTCATTGCTTGCCAACAGAATTCACCTTTTTTTTCTCTTTCTTCTTTCTTGAGGGAGTTTTTCTTTTTCTTTTTTTTGGGGGGGGGAGGGGGGCAGGGGAGGTGTTCATAGATTTACCACATTCTCTTCTGCTGAAGCCCTCCCTGTACTGCATAACGCCACCATAATTTTGGAGCTTCTGAAACTGGCACCATTGGTCTTAAATGAGATATTTCAACATATATGTTATATCTTGAAATAACCTCCATAAGTCTTATCCAATCATGATATTGGGCCTACAGAAAAAAGAATTTAATCATTTCAAAAAAAAACAAATAGAAATAATAGTCCACTTTGTTAAAAAATAAAGCAGGTCCAGAAAGGCAAGAAAGGAGCATATCTGAAATGGAAATAAGAACTATAAAAATAGAAAAAGCAAGGTTTCCACAGCATTAACACCAAATTATAGACACGAGGTGTTTTGCAATGACAAGTTTCCAAAGAAGGCAGAAGCTGAAACATTTTCAACAAACTTTCATTATTTGTGAAATAAATTAGGAAAATCTCTAGGTGCCTAATGGAGGTCATATGAGAAAATTTAATTAACAAATGCAGAACTCAGATAAACTTCCTGTACCAATCTCCCATTGCAGTTTTCTCTTAAATAGTACTTCTAAATTTTCCTCTTATTTTATGGTTCAGGGCTGTGAAAGAAGACATTCAAAATGGAGCAGAACACAGCAGCAAAGGATCAGATTTTACATGGAGAACTAAAATAAACTTCCCATCTTGATTTCCTACTATTTTCTCTTAAATAGCACCTTAAAATTTTTCCTCCTATTTTCTGGTTCAGGGATACTGTGACATGAGATTCAACACAGAGCAGTAGATAGCAGCAACAGATAAGATTCTACGTAAAGTCTAGTACCTCTGAAATTGCCAGAGAAACATCGGTGACAACAAGAGAAGCCTTCTCAAAAGGTACATTTGGATCATTCCTTTCTTGATTTCCCAGACGATGATACTTCAAGGCACCATTGATTGGTGATACTAAGTAGTTGCGGTGTCGAGCCCAGACAGACACCACCTTATCACTGTTTACACGTTCATTAATACCATCTTCGAAGATCTATGGAAATAAGATATACAATCAAAAATAGTAGAAAAAGAGAGAGAGCATGCAGCAAGATTCAAATTGATGTGTCAAAGGGCCAGATAACCCTGATATAAAATAGCTCAACGCCTTTAATAACTGTCTGAAATTGCATTCAGCCTGAAGGAAGCACAAGATAAACATTCATTGTATGGTTTGGCATACCTCAATCCACTCCTTGGGACTAAGATCCTCCCATCTCTTATTTAACTTCCAAGGATCAGAGTTGGAATCATGATACATGGCTAGCCTTTCAAGTTGCACAGACTACAAGAATGCAAACAATCAGTCAAACTATTGTAATTGCAGACTGGGGGGAATATATGCTGTTTCAAAGATAGGAAACAGGAAAACAAAGGGCCTGTTATCAAAAATCATTTTTGTTAAAATCATGACAAAAAGGTCTGAGAAAATAGATGAGTTTCATAATCATAGAAATAGCCCAGAAATTAACTTATTGCTAATCGAAACAAACACGGTGCTAAGTTTATTTATCAATAACATCAACAGCATGATCGAAGTCATTAATTATACAACTTGAAATAACAGAATTCCAGAAGCTGGGAAGATGCTACTCCAGAATTCAACCATTCTTAACTTTCTACCAGATAATCAAATGTGTTCTTTTCAAAGGGCATAAATTAATGCTCTAATCTTTTGGCAAAGACTTTAAAAATAATGACCAAATCTGAAATACTCTAAAGCAAAATTATGAAGCTGGCAAGAGAACAAAGGGCAAATTCACATTCCAAAACGCCAAGGCATTTCAATTAAATCTCCACCCTTCCCCATTTTAGATGTACACATAGAAAATCATGATTTCCATGGATCAATCACCAGACAGAAAAAAGGTATTTGCATGCTTAGTTACTTTTAATGGGCATTCCCATCAAGGCAAAACAAAAGTGAGAAAAACCTTGATTCTCAGTTGACTTATGTGACACTCTGAACTGTAAAGTCCAAGATAACCAGAAATTACCAGTAAAATTACTATCTGCAAACAAACTTATACAAGGAATGATGCTAACCTTGCGCAATTTATCTAAAGCACCACTTGTGTCAAATGTTTCATTCCCTAGTTCATCCATTGTAACAGCAGCTAGTTTTGCTAGAGTAACACCACAAGAAAATGGATGTCCTGGATTACTGCATGAATAAAAATAAATGATTTTAATTTTTTGAAAAAAAAAATAGCAATGACACTAGCACCTGAGAGGAACAGAAACAGTACAAAGATGTATAACTGGAACTTTATTTAAAACGAGAGGGCAGAAAAATTTGTAATGCACATAAAAATACCTGTAGGAATCCTCATATCGAACATGAACATTGCTAATGGAGATCTTGAGATTTCCAATAATAGTAGAAATGAGCGAACCCAGCCAAGAATTACTGGCAGATGACTTCGATCTTGATAATGCTTCAAGGGTCGCTGACTCTGCTTCCTATGTGAATAAACACATTCATATAATCAGATATATTGCGAAGTAAATGTAACTAGTTTAGCAAGGAATGAAGTTCAGAAGAACCAACCCCATCACACATTCTAGCGATCCAAGTTCCAATCCTAATAATAGATAATCATTTATGAGAAAAACCCCTACTTTACTACTATGCAAATTTTAAATAGTGGACCTTGTTAGATATTATGAAGGTCTTATTCCCACACAATAACAGATGATTCGCTTTATGAGAAAATATCTCTATTCGAGGAATCCAGTAGTACTCGCTCCAGTAGTTCCATTAGCACCTCTTCCAGACACTCTTTCTTTCGATGGCCCTATCACTTTTTAGTTGTATCTTTGAATACTTTTGTGGTTTTACCATAAACGTCTGAATTACAACTAAAGTACCCACATGGGGTAAAGCTTATGCACCTGAAACTATGAGTTTTTAAGATGATATATTACATCACGAACTCCTTTGTTTTCTAGGTCAAAACTTGTTGCACCTCAAAACCTAGTGTGATGCAAATTCTATTCCGGGTTAAGAAAGACACAAAAAAATGAAAATTTTAAAATTTATATTAAGCTGATGGGAAGATTTTAATGACACTTTAGTCATTTTACTGGTGAACAATAACATAAGAATTTTAAAATTGTGACAAAGTTCAAAGCCTATGCAGAGAAATGTGTGAATGTGTAATTAGAACTTGTTACAATGTGTAAACCTCCAAATCCTATAATAAAAAGAAAGATTATCTGACACTTCAGATCCTTCCAAATTGGGGATGGGAAAAACAGAAAAAAGTACAAGAAGGCCAACTTTTGGCCATCATTCATCAACGATCAAAATTAGAGCTCACAATGCACATTCATTAAACAGTTTTATTTTTCATGTCAATAAAGAACTGAAAAGGAACTTTTAACAAGATTTTCTGCTGTGAAATAGAAAACCATCAAATGCTTCTAGCAGAACACAACGAAGAAGCACAATTCAAAGCATTAAAGAATGAAGTACGAATTGAAAGCTGGAAACTACAGACATACAGAATAACTCAAACTATAAATTAGACATAGAAAAGTAAAAAAGAACTACAAATTTGAAGATATCAAATCTTAGAACTTGACCTCAATTTGTTGGAGCTTGGCCTGAAAAAGCTTTTCACGATCCTCTTCCTTATAAAGAAAAACAACTGTGTAAGAAAATCCCAACATCAAAGAAACTACTCTTCAGGAACCACAACTCATCTCCCATTCTAGCTAAATAACCCACTTTGTACCTTGAGAGACCTTCCGTCAGCAGCAGGATGAGCCAAAACAAAGACTTGATCAATAAGCACAATGACAGGCTCCTTGCCAAGACTTTTCCAAGGAACCTGTTTTAACAATCCACTAGATAATTGCAGAAGGAAGCTAAAAAGATAATAAAATAATATCTGTCAACTCAGTCAATATGAGATTAAAAGAGCTTTAAAAGAGAGCTAAATTTCTGCTTCAAAACTATTCTGAAGACACCTGATATAAAAAATATTAGAAACTATTGAATTATAAAACATGTATGCAACTTATCCTGAGTAAAAGTTCATTTGCCTCCCCTAGTATTGCAAGACAATACGCTTAATCTGGACAGCAGTGGCAAGAAAGATGCAGAAACCAAATTCTAAAAACAAAATGATGCATCTAAAAGTAGAAAACATTTGAACGCAGCTGCAATTCATTTCACGCGATCACATAACAAGAACAAGTAATTATCATTAGCGCAGCAATGAAGATTCAGCTGACAGCCAATAGCCATAGAGCAAAACTTTATTGTAGAAGTACCTTTAAAGTTATTGTTCCAACAAAACCAGCTTTGACCCTGACAGGAAGTTTCAATGAGTTCAGGGCCTCAGCCTTTAGTTTCAGATCTTTGAGAACTACATCACCTGTAGAAATAAAGGTAACGTCAATAAGAAATCAGCATTCATGCACTATTAAACTACACTAGAGTGCAAAAGAATGCAAACATCAAAGGCCAACACACACACAGGAGAAAAGAACAAAAAATATTACATGAATCTTAAAGCATAAAGAACCTGTGAACAAGTCACATTGGAGAACAAATGTAAGAATTTGAGATTCTTTCAGTGAATCAAAAGCCCAAACTAATTTCCTATCATACTCCCTTTGCCCATGTAGTATTATGTACAAAAATTCACATCTCTAAATGAACAACCTACTTTTCTATGTTCAAATTCTAGTATGGAAAATATGCACATGGATCACAAGGAAGCCATTTACAAGGTCAATAAGTAATTTCTACCATATACTCCCATCAAAGGAAACTGCTACTGATTCTTCTCCATATAGCCCAACCCAACTCAGTGAATGCCTCATTTACCATCCAGTTCGAGGTACATGAGTTCTACTCTACCTGTGGTTATTAATGTTAAGCCTTGTAATACCATATCTCCCTTTAACGTTATGTCATTGCAATTTATTTCATAATACCTCTTCCTATCATATTGAATTTGGTTTAGAGAGAAAACAGTTAAGTATATCAATAGAACTAGATGATTTATTGAAACATAAAAGTCCAAGTACTCAATATTTATTTTCTGGGGTTGTCCTCATTACATCAACACAAGTTATAGAAATGTATGAACTGCAAGACCTGAAGCTGGATCATAAATTACGTAAAAGGAAAATGGCTGGAAAATAGGATTACCTTGCCAGACACTTATCCTCAAGGCCTCCGCCGACAAACCATGCACATATTCACCCAAATACTTTCGAAGCAAATGCAAAACCTACAAGCATTTTAGCCAATATCTATTTAATATGCATAAAGAGAAAAGGTCAAAAGAACTTTCCAATTCACAATGACAAAATACAAAAGAAAAAAAAGGTCAAAGGGCTCTCAGATCATAATATAGCTGAAATATGATTCAAAGATTAAAGTATATTCATGTATGATATAAGGATGAGAGGATAGACTGGGCATGGGAAGAAAACATTAAGCACGGGAGCCAGCATAAGAAAGTATCAGTATATTTCTTAGTTGTCAGATAAGAGCCTCAATTTAAATAAGATAACATGTTTGAACCTAAAGATTGTAGTCCAGGAAAGAATTAAGCAACATTTATTTTTCAAACGTAACTACTGGAATAAGCTGTAGTATTTTAGAATTCTATTTCCAATCATTACTCTAGTTCCTATAACTCTTTCCTGTATGTATTAGGATCTAGTTATTATTGAGTTTCCTTATTCTATTTAGATTAGGATTTTTGAGTATTCTTTTAAAAGGGAAGACTGCATTGTTTAGGATTATTATTCAGTTATTAATAATATGGATTTTACAGAATTTTACTATCTTGAGCCAAACTTCAACTTTGCTTTTCTTACCCTTTTCTTGTCAACAACATTACCCTGCACTAGATTGTCAGACTTCAAATCTCTACCAAGGGGAAGCATATCTTTGTTGACAAAGGTACGTATTTGGAACTTGCTTCAGTTCTTAATAGATTCTTTATAAAAACATATATTAGTATAAAAAAAAATCAGTGAATAGTATCCTGGAGACACTCCAACTCAAAAATGTAAGGTCCTGGAGACACTTCAACTTAATTTTGCACAAATACAACTTTTTTGTTATCTCCATTCATCAACCAAGAATAATGAAATAAAACAGAGAGCACGTAAAAAACAACGGAAAAGAGCAAAAATAATTCCCAAAGTCTTTTTTTTTTCCTTCTTTTCATATTAAACCCACTTAAATGAATTATGATAATCATCCATTCTGAAACATTTAAGCTCACAAAAAAAAAAAAAAATCCAGTACGTTAGTTCGTACAGTGGGAAAAAAAAACAAAACAAAAAGGCCTGGAAATGAAGAAGAAAATGTTTACATGTGCTTCGAACATGGTGATGAATCAGAAATGATCCTCTAAGAAATTTAGTTAAGCGAGATGTTTTCTGATCGCCGTGAAAGTCGGTGATCGTCGTTCTGGACGGCCATTCAAGAAATCAAGAACCGGAAATTCTGGTTTTTTTTATGAAAAAAAAGAACCCTAAAACAGTAAGTGAGCTTTGAGAGATTGAATGTGGAGAAGAAGAAGGGTTGTTGTAAATGGAAGAGAGGAATTCGTGCAGAGAGAATACGTGAGAAGGCAAGAATGGTAGAATAGCGGTCTTTTCCAAATGTTTGGCAAATTGCAGGCTGTCTGGGACGGGTAGTCCGGATCCATCAAGACTCAGGGTCTGGGTCTCAGGTGAGGTGCCACGTACATTTTCTTCTTCTGTTTTTTCTTCTTTTTTTTATGAAAAGGCGACTTTCTCATCCTTTAACCCTTTATAAATTCTCAAAGCATTTTGGATTCTCATCATTTAATTGTAAGATTATATGGAATCAATCTCTTTGTGCTAAAATTAACTATTTTTCTTTTTACTTTGATTTTTTCTTCAAAATGAATATATTTTTATATTTAAACTTCCACATTTATAATTCCAATTTAAAATTTTCATATCCTCTAATTGTATTATCATGAATAAGAATAATGATAATATAATTACTTTAACTATAATTAAATATTCTAATTAACTTTTTAATTATAGATAAAAAAATATTCAATTTTAAAATAAATAATTATCAATCGTTGAGAGAAGTATTTTATATATTTTATTTTATTGAAATAAGAGGAAATTTGTGGAGGAGAAGTTTTTTATAAACATATTAGGGGTTTTAATTTATTCATTACGTGTCATGTAGAGAAAATAATTATGCACATCATCTAACTAAATATGTTCATATGAGCTCATGTGTAAACTCCAATAATGACTTCTTTTGTACCTATCTAATCTTCATGAATTTCATTTTCATAAAATAAAAAAAAAGGAAGGCATATGTTAAAAAAGGTTATACCAGTGGAACAGTTCTATTGGACTCAACCTTTTCTATACTCAGTGTTGATGTGGGATTCAATCTAAAACATGATTTCCATCTAAAATCATCAATCAAATGCAATAGTCATTGAAAAATAAGAGTAAAATGTGTAACTATTGCTTTCACAAATAAGGAAATCGCTCTGTTGCCTTTAGAAGATAATTCAATTTAATGAGAAACAGAGCACATGCATCAGCATTGCCAATGCAAATGGACTTTTGCTTTTATGTACACAATCCAATGTGAAAAATGAATTTTGTTTAGAAAGAAAAAAGAAAAGAAAGAAGAAACACAAAGGACATGTTACAGCTATTCAAAGTCCAGAGATGCTCAAAACCCAACTTAGATAAAGTTGTGAGCAAATTATATTATTGAAATTTGTACCTCCAATGAGTATGTTATCAATTTTAATATTTAAACACATTTTTATATTACATCCATCTGAAATTGCAAATATTAGAAAAATATATTTCACTTTAAAAAAAATTATCACAAATATATTAATGCAGTTAGTGGTGAAATATATGAGTTAGTAAATATATAAAGAGATTGTAAATAAAATTTTAGATTAAAAATGACAATATGTACTTATTTTAAGAACATGAACATTTAATTTTTAAATATTTCAAAAATAAAATTATGAATATTAAATTTTATTTCAAAAATGTAATTGTGTACATTAAACTTCTAGATGAAGGGATTATTGATTCTTACCATTTTAATAGCCTATAATTCTTTATAAAGAAAATGGCATGTTAGTGTAGCACAAAATTTCTCAAACCTTGGTTGTTTGTCACATTGGTAAAACTGTTCGTTTGCATATTATCTGTTTAATCATTTACTTTTTGAGTAATTTATTTTTACATTTTTTTGTCCCTTCTTATTTTTCTCCGTTGAAACATGAAAAAACACAAATCCGAGGATGTGATGTGATCTTTCAAAGGATACCAACTGTCTCCCAACAACACCTATTATTTAAACACTTAGGTTTCCAATGAATAACTACTATTATGTTCAAAGTGTTAGCAAGAGGCAAGAAGGGTGTTCACAATCACTTATTAAGTAGAATGATAAATAAATGCACATCATTTTTATTCTATTAGGAGATGTGCAATAAATTATAAATTTTCCCTTTGATATAGGCAAATTGTTTCACCAGCAAATATGCAACTTCCTACTTAAAAGAAATCATTACTTTTTCTTCTTCTTCTTTTTTGAGGAAAAGTAATTGTTCATTCATTCAACAAAAGAAAATTATATCATTATTTTATTTTCAACAAATAAAAAAAATTAAGATTTTTTTAATAAAATAAAAAACTATCACACAAAGTTGGAAGATGTATGGACTGACTTTGTCTATTTGGAGGGACTTTAAGACTCCTAATGGGTTGAAAGTTGTAATACAACTTTTGTATGTAGATTGTGTAATAATTTAATTCACAACCGTTAGATAACATATGTATGAAAATATGTTAATATGTTTATTAAATGCACATCTTATTTAATAAATGCATACGTCAAATTATATTTTTATCATTATACACACTATTTCTCTACTTAAAATTCTCTCAAATTTTTACCAAAAAAATAGAGTTAAATTGAAGCTGTTTTTAACGAAACAAATATCTAAAAAAATTAGTTTTTTACGATCTCACTACTTTGATTTTTTTTATGATGCAAAATTTGTGAAATTTATTTGTTAAAATTGAATACAATGAGGTTATTTTAGATATTATTTGAATTGATAAAATATTATAATTTGATACATGAAACTTCATTTTAATAAATGGACATTGCTTACATATGATGTATTTGTACTTATATGGATTAAATCATCTGTAAATTTGTTGGAAAAATGAAGAAATGGGAAAAAATAACGTTGAATCACTTGTTGTTCACTTAGTCGACTAGTCGAGCTTGGTTTGTCAACGCAGGCCTACGGATGAGCTTGATTCATCGTTTACGAACGGACCTAACCTTTTTTAATATATATATATATATATATATATATATATTAGTTTTTGAATTGATATCTCATACTCTTAATTGTCCTAAACTAATCCACTTAAAAGCACTCAACTGTATAAATACGATGAACAATCTCTCGAGTCGAAATCGTGACCATTCATTTAGCAAGTTCAGGTGAATGGCAGAAGTGATCCTTGCCACTTGGGGAATAAGTGCTCATAAAAAAATTTAATTTATTTATTTAGTTAAATTAAAAACATATATTAATTTAATTAGTTATTCTCTTTGTTTTGATATTTGAGTTTGATTTTTAAAATTAAATTACTTAGTTTTAACTAGTTAAGTTTAATTTAAAGAATTCTGAATTTACTTTAGTTTATTTAAGATTAATTTAGTAAAGAGTCGAGCTTTTACCATGTAATTTAGTTTATAATCACTTATTTTAACTAAAGTAACGAATCGAGTTTTTCATTTTTTTAAAAAATATGAGTTTAATTTGTTAAATACAAATTTAATCATTTAAGTTTTTTTTAAAAAAAATAATTTAATTTTTAAAAATTTTATAATAGTTTAGGGTTTAATAATTAATTTAGGAATGGACTTGTCTTTTTTTAATTAGTTTAATTAAAATAAATATTAAATTAATATAGTTTAGTTTAAACTAATTTATTTTAATTATTTTAGGAAAATATAACATGTGTAATCAATTAATTAAATGTATAATCAACGCAAACAATGGAAAAAAGTTGGGAATAAAAATGCTTGTCCGCGTTATACGGTAGACTAGGAGGATTTGCCCTAAAAACTCTACGGACAAACTCAATTTTCCCTCTAAATTATGAGGACAGCTCAAAAATAAAATATATATTTTAAAAAATACATAAATTTAAGAGAATAGATGAGAAAGATATGTCCTTTTTATCGATAAATGGATCAAAATTAAAATTGATTTTCATGTCATCCATTTGTTTTCAAACTATTGAAATAGTTCCTTTTAAAGAAAGAAAAGAAAAGAGAGAAAGGTAAACTGGTATGATTGGAAAATAAAGATGTGCATTTAACGATTCTTATGTGTTAATATCATTTCTTAAATTAGTGAATCAACATTTTATATCACTTAATCAACTTAACATAATATGATAAGAAAATTACTACCTGAATTTTGTTTTCTATTTACTGTAATCTTTTGCAACTTTATTTCCACAAGAATATACTAGTATTATAAAATGTAATATTTATTTTCTATTCTGTTAAATTATATTTAGGGACAAGCGCGAATATTCATTCGATAACTATCCAATGAAGGGAGCCACAGAAAGAATTGGATAGAGATTACTACGTGGCTTAAAATGGGAGGTCAGTCCAGTGAGAGCTCATGATTGGGCTTAGAGTCATTACAGTATACCAATCACGTTTCAAACTTAATGTTTTCACGAGCGGGCCCTGTACAAGTCTAAGCCCAACCCCCGTGACAAATTAAGACAACCTTTGCATACATCACTTTCCCCTTTTTGGCTTCTTTGAGCATGACATTTTCTAAATATACCCTTTAATTGACCGATTTCTCACTATCCTTACCCTAATCACTTGCCAAAGCATTAAAACAAATGCCAAATGTACAAACATTTGTTTCAGAAATCATTTTTTGAATGTATTTTAACCATTTCGCAAAATATGTTTCCAAATAATAGAAAATGAATGTGTTATGCACGTCCTATCTAAGTTTGAAACAATCCTTTCCTAAAAGTATAAGTTAAAACATGGCAAAAAGGTCAAAAAGTAGCTAAGAATACATATTTATGATGGAATAATATAGAGAGGAGTTGTCATAGATAAAATGACAAAGTCTTAAGCATTCTCTTCTTTTATTAGTGTGATTTTAATTATTGGTGTAAGCAAATTGATTTAATTTCTCTGTGGTTGGATTTTGATGGAACTTGATAGTTTAGACACATTAGACAATTTATATGATATATAAGTGATGTATTATCTACATTTATAGTCACACTCAAGTTTGAGTCATAAAATAAAAATAAAAAAAATTTAAAGAAAGGAGAGGAGTTGAGGATCCATGTATGAACCCGTGAATGGCTTAATTCTATTGTCTGGATCTGCTACTGTGCTACATATGCTTCCAGCTTCTATGGCCACAAGCTGCTACCAAACAAGACAGAGTCACGAGAACAACTATGCATTTGACATCAAACTATATACGTTCCCAACATCACATCTGTTTCCTTTCTTAATTTTTCTTCTTTCTTCTCCTTGGATTTTTTGTCACCACATCTGCCAAATCCCATGCTACATTCTTATAATAGTGTGGTATACATCTCTCTATATGCACACTGCAGATCCTACCTACATTATTGGCATCGAAACCCAACCTCTTTTTTTTTAAATTCTTCATCTTAAATAAATGAAAATTGTATGTAGTTTCTGCATATTATTATATAGCCTCAGTTGTATGATTCCTTTTTGCTCCTTCATCAAGAAATCTTGTCTTTGTGTCTGTCTGTCTTTAAGATTTGGTCAAACCTATGGATTACTATATGGTATACTCGGCAACCTCAGATGGGATCAGTAAATGGAACAAAACAAATTTTGTATGTGCTTTGGATCAAATGATTATAAGTTTAATAAACTCTTTTAACGAGTAAGAGTTACTTGAACGTGTAATTCTGATTTAGCATGAATAGTTACGTTATCAAGTGCCCAATCTAGTGCTTTACCTTGCTCCTGATTTTAGTAAGTAATAAATGAATGGGGACAGATACAGATGGCCACAAGGTGCTTTTAAAACTTCCTAAGTATAGTTAGTTTAAATTAGAATTTTGATGGTAAAAAAAAAGGCAGAAAACTAAGACCAAGGGCTAACAATGATCAAGCAGAGAGAAGAAGAGAAACTACTTTAGCATGTGTATTTGGACATATGGCAGTGAAGTGAGCACAAATTTTAAGATCATTGTGACCTCAAAGTAGCTCACAAGCCTTCCCAAATAGTACGACTCCCTTATGATATATAGGAAATACTGAAACATATGACAAAATTGTCAAAACACAACATTTATGTATGCTAACAGGAAAAGAATGTCAAAAAGAAAATTGGGATTGTATCTGCTGCAAATTTCAAACAAGGTTGAATATTTTCTGAGGAATTTTGTAGAAAGAAGTGCACTAAAGAACAAACAAGATCTCTGGCTTCAGCCCACATTGCCATATAGACCATTGATATTATTCATTTCCTTAGCCCCTCTCTCTCTCTCTCTCTCTTCATTTCTTGATCTCTTGGGGGAGTTCTGTAAATAAATGACAATGATTTATGGATCAATCTTAGTGCAACACGTGTCAATGTGTTGCATGAGACCTTGTCTCAGGTACTTTTGGGTATAAATTATGGCCTCTACTTCATATGCTTCTTGCCACTGCAACAGAGTGCACTTTTTGAGGTCTCTAACTGCTAACTCCCTCTTCCTGCATTTTCTTTTTCTTCTCTTTCACCCATTCTCTGCCTCAATTCGCCCTTTCTATTTGATTTTTTGACATTAAAAGTGGAATGTCTGTGATCTTGAACACAAATATTGATCATCCAGCTCTGTAGTGTGCATCTAGTACTGGAAATCAAAGACACATTCTTGAAAACAAAAGTGCATTTCCATGGACTCTCATCGATGGTTATTGTTCTTGTGGATCACAATGATTTTGTCTTCTCAGTGCTGGAGTAATGTAGAAGGAAGACATCATACCAGCAAGAAGCACAAGAGCAAAAGTCCAATTTCAGGGTCCCCTGCCTATGCTCCTAGTCCTGATGACACTGGTTCTGACTCCCCTGATTATTCTCCTCCTGTGACTTCCGACCCCAGTAGCCCTCCTGCTCCTGATCCTGGAAATTCAAGCAGTGGATGCATTTTTGATGTCACATCATTTGGGGCAGTTGGTGATGGTAACACAGACGATACTGCTGCTTTCAGGGACGCTTGGAAGGCGGCTTGTCAAGTTGAATCAGGCACTATTTTGGTGCCTTCAGGATATCAATTCTTGATTTATTCAACAATATTTTCAGGGCCTTGCCAACCAGGGCTTGTCTTTCAGGTAAAGACAATGTTTCTCATTTTCTTTGTCCTTCGGATGATTTAAACTTGATTCAGGCACACCAAAATTAAGTTTCTGAAATTGTCATGTAAAAAAATTACTAACAAGTTGTCATCTTTGATTCAATTATAAGGTTGATGGGGTCCTAATGGCACCTAATGGACCAGATTGCTGGCCAAAAGCTGATAGTAAGCAGCAGTGGCTTGTATTTTATCGGCTTAATGACATGACTCTTACTGGAACTGGAACTATTGAAGGCAATGGCCAAGAATGGTGGGAACTCCCATGCAAGCCTCATATGGTATCCACTAAAACTTCATTCTTGCCTGAAACTTTCTGTTTCCTACACACAATTTAGGCAGTAATTCTGTAAATTCTGGAATTTTCTTAGCTTCACCAGAGGCAGAGGTTCCTGAGTAAGATGGCAAGATTCCTTTTGTTACCTTTACGTGATTCATTCCTACACCCGTGACTAGATTTAAGAAAGGCCCTTGAGTTCTTACTTCATTCAGAAAGAAATAGCAGCATAACATGTGTACTTTTCAATGAACAATAATTTTAATGGAAATGTCATTTTCAGGGTCCCCATGGATCAACATTACCTGGACCATGTGACAGCCCTGCGGTGAGTATTATTCATCAAGAATCTATTTGATTCCATCAAATTCAATAATGTTGGTTTCAGCATTAATGAACTTGAAAGGCATTGTCATTTGCAGTTAATAAGGTTCTTCATGAGCAGCAATTTGGTGGTCCGGGGTTTGAGAATCCAAAATAGTCCAAAGTTCCACATGAAATTTGATGGCTGTGAAGGAGTTATCATTGACAGATTATCCATTTCTTCTCCTAAACTTAGCCCCAATACTGATGGAATCCACATTGAGAACACAAAACTAGTTGGAATCTACAACTCAGTTATAGGAAATGGTACCAATAACCTTTTGATTTTAATAAATTGAATATTGAGGCCTTCAATTTGCACCTGTGTTCACTGTTATTTCCCCATTTGCAGGTGATGATTGTATTTCAATCGGCCCTGGTTGTGCAGATGTTGATATAGAAGCTGTAACTTGTGGACCTAGCCATGGCATCAGGTGTGTGCTCTTTCTAAAGGACAAAACCGCAATGGCATTCCTGTCTCGGAAAACTAACTTATGTGCTATTTCCCTTTGTTACCTTTGCAGCATTGGGAGCCTTGGGGTGCACAATTCTCAGGCGTGTGTTTCCAATGTAACAGTCCGGAACGCCATCATAAAGGACTCTGATAACGGAGTAAGGATAAAAACATGGCAGGGAGGGACGGGATCGGTGACAGGAATTTCATTTGAGAATATTCAAATGGACAATGTTAGAAATTGCATAATAGTAGACCAATACTACTGCTTGTCAAAGGCCTGTAGAAATCAGACTTCAGCTGTTTATGTGTCAGATGTGATTTTCAGGAACATCAAGGGTACTTATGATGTCAGAAACCCTCCCATTCACTTTGCCTGCAGTGACACTGTGCCATGCACAAACATAACAATGTCAGAAGTAGAGCTACTACCATTTGAAGGTGAACTGGTAGATGATCCTTTCTGTTGGAATGCATATGGTATTCAAGAAACCTTAACTATACCTCCCATTGATTGTTTAAGAGATGGATTGCCTGAGACTGTGGCCGAGAGTTCACTATACGGGTGCTAATGGAGTTCATATTTAGTTTCTGCAATAATGGCTAAACTACCTAGGTAGATTAATAGATATATACTGTATATTAAAGGTTGCTAGAGTAAGCCATTGCTCCTTGATTTGCTTCTTTTAGGGTCTTCATTGCTGGCTTTGATTCCATCCCTTTGGGGTTTATTTCCCATATTGTGCGATGAGAACATGGAAACCTTAGTCTCTAAGGGGACCATTTTATTGCCTATTATGTTATACTAGCATACAGAATAATGGATTGAACTTGATATCCTCGAGAGTATTCATGTTATGATTCTATATCTTTAACTCCCCTCACAAAATCAATTTTGTTCCATACATTTCAGTGGAATAAAAACCAATGTATATACTGTACTAAAGAGTATGAAACAGGGCTAGTATGATTTATGCACTCATGTTTTATAGTTTCTAAAATGAGAAAGGCAAAAAGGGTAGAAGAAATCAAAGTGTCTCATTTATTTGAATGTATCAATAGGGAACTATTCTTACAAAAAACATAACCTTCAATACTATTATGTCTATTCCATTCCTTCATAACCAAACCTTCAAACCTTCATGACAAGTATTTCCTTCAGAACCAAACCTTCATGACAAGTATTGAAGAATAATCAGTTATTGTCACAAGATTCTAACTGGTCTGCGTAAGAATTTCTCAGGAGCCAAATGGAAATAGGATGGTGTTTGCTTGGTTTAATGCGAATTAGCTGCTTGCTGCCCATGCACTTTCACCAGTTATTTTCTTTGGAAATATCAGGTTCAAATTTTCACAGACACCAATTTCAAACCCTTGAACAATAACATAGAAAGAGAAAATGGACGTTCTTCTCCAATCTAAATGCAGATTTTTTTGCTCATGTCAAATTTCTGTTTCATGTGCTTCAAGTCAGAGCCTGCACAAACAAACTGAGCTCTGAAAACTCATAGAGATACTGCTGCAGAGTGCCTTAAAAGTAATCTGTTTCCTCCGAAAGAAAAGAATCAGAAAACAATTTCTCAACATAACTAAACATCTGCAATATTATTACACAGCAGCATCAAGAGCTTTTGCTGAATTTACGGCCAGTAATCTGCTCAGATTCAAGTAGCATGTGGTTTATGAGACCCCTGGCAGCACTGCAAATCCAAAACGCACATGCATTTCAGGAACTTTGAGTTTGCTTTAGTTAGACAGTGAGCTGTCAAGAACATTTTGAACTAGAAGGAAATTATTGGGTTAACAAGCTTTTCTGTTTTGCTCTCTTGCTGAATAGTAGGTGCTCAAAAAGTAACCACAGTCCCAACTTTTAGTTAATGAGTGCTTTATAATGAATTGAGGAGTAATAAAAATACCAACTAATCAACCAATCTCTTCTTTCATTAAATGTTCAGAGAAGGTTGCAAAGATAAGTCTATGAAAAGTAACAATCCAGTTAATGCGCACAGGAAGGCTAAGTATTAAGTAGATAAACAAACATCATACTGTAGCCCAAAAATTCAAAACATCGTTGGGACTCTTTGAGAACCAGAATGAACAATTGTCCCCTAATCAATCAGTTTAAGTATGGTACAAATAGGCAAGCACGTGTGCCCTGATTGTCATTGATTAACTAGTGTAGCAAGACCATGAAAACTGCTTCCCTCATTGTGGCAATGGGTTAAACAGCACAAGCAAATCACATAAAAGGTTCTCTTTGCATACAACACGCAAAGGCCACATTCTCCCTCCTGTGTCTGTACCTACGTGCTTGTACAGAAGAGTCTTTTTGGTGTACCTTTTAGTTTTTCTCCCTCCGTTTTTCTTTTCTTTGTCTGGAGGGGAAGAAGGGGGAAAGGGACCAGGAAAACTAAGCTAACGTACAGCTATCTTATACTCTCACTCATTCATGTTCTCCAGCATCATGAATGAAGTACCAAGCAAGAGAGAAGAATGAAATGCATATGATAATTTGGTTGAAAGAGGTTGAGAATTATGCACACAGAAAGACAATTGAAAAAAAAGAAGAAAAGAAGACAACAGGGTAATGAGACTCACTCATCTTTGTACTTCTGAATCTTCTCTGGATCTGTCTCGTGCATATGTTTCTTAAACTGCTGTCTGATCATATTAACAATAAGCTCTGTGTTGTATTGCTGCATATTAATTCAATAGAGAAATCAGATTATTTCCATTTTCTACATGCAGCACAAAAGCAATAATACAGATTCTACTGTTTCTTGTATATGTCTATTTTATTTTGTGCTTTCAATTTAATCATGGCAACGCAAATGAATCAGAGTTCAGGTTCAGTCATTTGTCTAATTTGATTGACATCTTAAAAAAGCTACCCTCTTTTTTCCTCTCTTTCTCTCTCTGTTATTTTGGTTGATTCAGGAGGCATATGAGAACCTATGGAACTAAATCTTGGGAATCATGCTACCTAATATTCTCTCCTAAAGATTTTCTAACTAAGTCCAGTGGTTAAGAAATGACCACAAACATATTCTAGAAACTGTTCTGCAGTCTTTGGAAAACAATCTACCAACTTATTGGCTATTGGCATTACTTTTTACATTTTCTCTTTGAACGGCCTCTATTATGCATTCTAATGCATTAGTAATCAGATATCTCATTAACAATAGCAAAAAAAAAAAAACATGAATTGAGTATTTACAAAATGTCAGGAGTAAAAATCTAGAAATTGGCAGCAAAACAATTAACAGCGTAAGTTCCAACTAGTTGAAAATGAAACAATTAACAGAATCCCATATACAATAAAATAAGAAACTTTGATTATGAAACGACTAAGAAAAACAAGAATGAGTAAGAGGGATACCCAAGAATGTAAATCAAAATCCACATATATTTACCTTGTGACCAACATATTTAGCTCGTCGAAGGCATTCTCGATAAAGCTACAGAAAAAGAAAATGTTAGAACACTTGAACTAAATCCGAAACATCAGAACTCAACCTTGAATTTAACTGCAGAAGCCACACCCCAAGAATATGAAAAAAGAAAGGGGCATATACACAAACACAAAGCAGAGCATTGACAAGCAGTTCAAGAAAAGATATTTGATACTGACACGAATAGCATTGTTGGCAAGCTCAGGTGGCAGTGCTGTCTGTAGAGATGGCATTTTCCTTTTGCTTTGCAGATCCTTGCAGTTCACTATTTCTTCTCAATAATACTGCTGCTAAAAGCAAAGAAACAAGTAAATTTAGCACATTTAAAAGAACCCATATTCCAGATTCCAGTAAAGTAAAAATAATATAAAAAAAAGGAAAAAAATTATCTCTATGGAACAAATAACAAAATCGAGAAAACTAATAAAGAACAAAAACATTCAAAGACAAGAACTTTAAGATTGATCGAAAAAGATCTTCCTGCCTAACAACGCAGAGAAAGAAATCCAAACCTCTTGAAGAAGAAAGCCGAAAAATCAAGAAATCCAGCGCCAAATGCCGACTACTTGTTTGGGGTCATTGGTGGTGCTCTTCTTTCTTGGGGTTCGGGTTTTGTACCTGTTTTCTAAATTAATAATAATTAACTCCGAAAAAAATTAGATCCCTGTTCTAAATGCGTCCTTATATATGGGAGTTGCTAAATGCAGCACCCCTATTACTTAAACGCAGCACCCCATTTGACAATTACGCCCCTTACCTTTCTCTCTCTAAGTTTCAGAAGAAAAAAAATTCTCTCAAATGAGCTAATGAAGAGTTTGAAGAAATTTTAACAAAATGTCAACCGAAGATGATTTTAACTCATGTGACGACGAAGTAGAGGTACATTTAATGCTTTTTATACATGAATTTACATTAATAGTATAAAAAATTGAAGAACGGGAGGTCCTACGTCGACGATAGGTCGAAGGGCTAGTTGACCGTCCAAGATTGAAGGTGGAAGGGGGTGCGATCCCGAAAGGTCAGACATGGTGCGATCCCGGAAGGTCCAAATGCTTTGGACCGTTCGCGAAAGTAGGGCGAACATGGTGCGATCCCGGAAGGTCGAAATGCTTTCGACCGTTCGCGAAAGTAGGGCGAACAGGTTTTGTCTCGGAAGGTCGAAATGCTTTCGACCGTTCGCGAAAGTAGGGCGAATAGCTTTTGTCCCGGAAGGTCGAAATGCTTTCGACCGTCCGCGATAGTAGGGCGAACAGGTGATGGCCCTATCGACGCGACCGGTCAAATATTTTATGATTTTTTTTAAAAAATTTTTTGTATGTTATTTATAATATTTTGTTTAAATCTTGTAGGAGGAAATTGTACTTGAAGAGTTTCCGGATGAGCCTATAGACAAGACGCAAGATTTTATTACAAACCGTACATTTTCCGATCGAGAGGAAATGATAGAGTGGGCTCGTAGTAAAGCAGCAGAACACAATGTTTTTCTAATAATAGAAAAGTACAAGAAAGACAAAAGGGTGTTCATTGGTTGTGAATGTAATGGTCGGTACAGGATGAGTTGCACTGATATTAAGTCCGATAGTAAGTGCAAAGAAACATCGACAAAGAAGTTAAGATGCCCATTTTCGCTCAGAGGTTCGAGGTCATCCACCGGTCATTGGTTTCTTGAGGTATTTCATGACACTCATAATCACAACCTTGGAGTTTATCCGCATGGTCATCCTATGGCTGCAATTATAAACCAAATGACATTTAAGTGTACCCCTTTCCTACAATTATGTACAAAAATATAAACCAATTAAACAAACGATGCATTAAATAATATTTTAAAAAAACTAATGAAGTAAATATTTATTAATTCCAAATAAAGACACGTACCTCACCACGCCATACTTCATATGCCACATGACCCCTAAATCCCTTAAGCAACTCTGGGATCTCTGGTCCTCCTGGAGTGGCAGTTCTCAACTCCCACTCATTCTTCGGCCCACTCGATGTACTAGAACTGGTCGATCGAGAACGACGAGAAGATGAAGGCAAACTGCCGGAGGCGTCATGAATCCAACACCCTTACCCGCTCCACGTCGACGTGGAACGGGTATCTCTGGATGAACATCCGATGGCCCGGCATCTGCGCCGAGAAGGTCTATCTGCACATCATCGTCATCTCCTCCGTCGCCATGATCGATAAACTGCTGCTCATCTATCTCAACATCAGTAATGGTCTCCTCCCGAACTGAAAATCCAGGTGTCGGCACAAATATAGATCCACCAGGAGTCATAGGATCTCCTACAAGTGGAAAATATGTACTTCCTGAATGACGAGGTAGCACGTTACCCAACCTTCTGAGCGAGTTTGAAACACATCGATCCTTGAAGCGGCCTTCACGTTCCGCCATTAGCTTTCGTAATTCGGACTCTGAAATTGATCTCTTATTCGACATCTAAACAAATTTAGACAAAATTAATATAACAATTTAAACAACTATATTAAATTAATATTACAATTTAAACTATTATAGCACATATAACAAAACAACTACAATATAAACAAAATCAATTAACTAATAAATCAATTAAATCAACTACATATATTCATCATATTAAATTCAATAAAAACTAATATTAGATAAAGTTAAATATTAACCTAAACCAATTAACATTAAAACTATAATGTGACATCTACGCAAATTAAAATTAAAATTAAAACTAATATATTAGATTAACTTAATTATTATAAACAAAATCAATTAAAATCTAAACATGTCAATTAATTATTAGTTTATGTACATAATTAACAATAAAATTATATACTAATAATAAAATTGATGAAATTCAAACATTTCACTAAATTATATCAATAACAAATTCATTTTAAATTAAATTAAAATATATAATTATATAAGGATTTTGATTCCACTAAAATTATAAAATTACACTAATTTCATTCCATTCAAATTATATAAATTTTTTTCCTGATTTTATTTTTTTTTTTTAAAAATGGACCAAACTGGACCGGCCCGACCCGACCCGCCCATTTGACTGAACAGGACCAGCACAGCCCGCCCGCTCGGACCGAACGGGCGAACGCAACTAGCACCGGACCGGGCCATATCTACCCTGCCCGTCCAGCCGAGCCGGTCCAGGGAACCATCACCCGGCGCGGGCGAAGCACCCAGGAGCCGGTGCGGGCGGAGCAAGGCGAACCGGCGCGGGCGGGACAGTCTCGACCGTTCCAGTCTGCGGGCATTGATGCCGTCGACCGGTCGAGCCGGCCGGGCGACATTTTCAGGCCAAATTTTTCCAGATTCGATTTCTTATTTTTCCCACACAATTTCAACTTTTTAATCCCATATAAAGCCAATTAAATGTATATCAATCAAAGCCCAACATATAACAATCACCAAAACAAGTTTTTAAAGCATCCAATTCATCATTCAAATTCAACTGAAATTCTAGCCTTCTTTCTTCAATTTTGCATCAAAATAATACCAAATCTAACAAAAAAACTTATTAAACATTCATAGATAGTACAAAACTAACCTATTTTGACCTTCGTTTCGTTAAAAACGGTTTTAATTTGACTGTTTTTTGATTTGATTTGGGATAGAATTGGTTAAGGGAGAAAAGGAGAGAGGTGAGAAGGGTATAATTGTCAAATGGGGTGCTGCGTTGAAGTAATAGGGTGCTGCATTTAACAATTATGTTATATATAGTGGCGATATGTAAATACTTTTGCGTGTTCTTTTGTAGAAAAAATACGATGCCTAGGATGATATGTAAATACTGTCTGCAAATTAAAATTATTCGAATATGTTGCCAGATTGTTGAAAGTAATTAATTACTGGCATAGTTATGGCCGTTGGCAATGACAGAGCTTTTAACCACAACCAAGAATGGCCTCAAGTTCAATTGGATAGTATTTTTTTTTTAATATGTAAAAAAAAAAAGAGATTCATTTATTATACATAATCAACATCATTGTATACAAAAGGAGGAAAACACCTTTGACTTCTTTAATTATCTAGCTAAACCATATCCGATCCACACATTTAGCCAAAAGAGGCTAAATTATATTATGGCAAATTACACTGACTTAATAACAAAGAGAAACCCGAGAACGAAACGAAAACAAGAAAAGTCATGTACAATTGTATGGAAATACAACAGAAAATGGAGCAGTAGATTTCAGCATGTTCCATTTGTCTTGAGTATGTGGTTGGACTAGTGAAAATTACCAAGCAAACGCCTTCTTTTTGGTTCCTGCAATACTATTCGCAAATCTTGGACATTATTTTGTCATGAAACAGGGGCACATTAGCACTTGCCAAATTAATACTCAAAAAATCCAATAAAAGTAGTTACTCACTTAAATCCACGGAGACTACTTGGTTCAAGTAGGGAAGTGGACGGAAATAAAGATATAATCATGAGTTGTAATGGCGATGCAAATGTTGTACTTAATCTGTGCATTCACGTCATATTTTTTTTTACTCATATAAGAGTTATCATTAATTTTATTTAAGTGTATAAATAATATATATATATATATATATGTTATACATACTACAATTTTTATTTGTAGAAAGGTAAATAATCATTCTAAGATTAAAACTACACATAGTCACTCAGAATTAGAAATGATAAGAGTTATCTCTATACATTCCATAATTTTCACTTTGAGATGTAATTGAAAATAAAAAAGAAGCCATGAAGAAGACAATATCATGTTAAATAAGAAGAGATTTGTATTATATTCTCTTATACATGATTATTTTAAATAAAAACTTTTGCTTCTTCTTTTTTTTACAATGTGAATGATTCAATTCGCAAGTTTCAAATTTATTAATATATGCTTTCTCTATTAATGTATTAACATAAATATATCATATGTGAATGAAAAAATTGTAATGACTAATGTTTAAAGGAATATCGAGTACATTAGATCATTAATTGAAATTAATCATTTATTTACTTTTCTTAAATGTTTACTTAGTTTGAATAAAAATAATTATATATATAAAAAAAGAATAAAAGATTAAAAATATATTACAAATTTATCTGATCAAATTATAATATAAAATATCATTATCTTAATGTATCTAGAAATAAAAAAAAATAAAAACACTTTCATAAATGAACTAAATAATAAATCGATGATATCATATTGACTTTGAGACGCGTTTTTATGAAATTATTCAATCAAAAATTCTAAAATTCTAAAATAAATTCAAAGATAAAAAATATACATTATAATCTCAAAAATTTTACATCTACAAGTTTATAAAAAAATTAATGAAAATAAAATTAAATATGTAAACTTAATGTATTTTATGAAAATCGAGGATGCCGCTTGATAGAGTGAGAAGATTGTCAAAGTTTAAGTCCACATATCACTACTACAAAGGAAATTGTCAGCGTCACCGAGAAGAGAAATCATCTCTTTTTCTTAATCACGTGTCTTACACGAGCCAAAATGCGAGCAAATTCACATAAGGTATGAAAATCGAAATCTGCAGGAACACTAGAACTTCTAGATGAACCGCAGGATACATCCTGACAAAAGACAAGATCGAACCCACTGTACTTGTTAATCATGGCCTCAATCTTGTTAGTACTTTCAAGCTGCACCAACTCTCCATTTACTCCAGAAGTTTCCCACCACTGTTTGAGAATTCTCCTCAGTGTTTCCAATGGCTCCACAGAAACAACAACTCTCAATTGAATTCCAAGCCTGTGGAGAGCAATCTCAGCCCCACCAATTCCACTATGGATGGACAAAACAGTCAATCCTTTAGGGAAGAGCGACTTCAGCCCTGATAGATGATAAGCCAGTGTGTCTATCTGAAAACAATGTTTAAGCGATAGCAGTCTCTCTGTCAGGCTAAACCCTGCAGCTCGAGTATGATCGACTGGACAGCCAAGAATCCGTTCCAGATGTGCTGGCCCTATTGGGGCCAATTCATACTGGCCAACCCACACAAGATTAAACATCCTACACTGATCAACAATGTCTTCCTGCTCTTTAACTGACAGATTTCCTTTTGAATTATATAACATTCGTCCAAGCCTCTGGCACAGCTCAGATGCTCCTGCAGTTGCAGTATCTATGAAGCTCAGATGCTTCCTCGTATCCCATGAAGGCCACCATTTTTTGGTATTTATTACTTCTTGAATAGTCATTGGTGGCTTTGGAAGTAAAGGAAACCTATTTTCAGCAGGAAGGTTATGGATATAACCTTCCTGCCGACTCAAGGCAGAATATGACTGAGTATTAACAAATTCTGGCTGAATTGCATATAGATATTGTGAGATTTTGTTCCATGAGTTACGGGATAAGCTTTGAACACTCCCATAAAGGAAATAAGGAGAGGTAGCTACCATCTTATCATGAGCCCTGCACGAGATGGGCATAGGTATTTTGACAATTCCACTAGTATCCAGCTGTTCAGGCTTACGATGGACCTTTCTCTTTGGGACTGGTTTCAGAGGATTGGGGAAAGATATAGAGTTTCTGAGTCTTGATTCAAACAATGTTGGACTAAAGGAGCTACTTGAGTCCGTGTCATATTCCTGTTTTGGCCTTTTCAATAAGCTGTGATCATCAATATATTGCTCTTTCGGCCTTTTCCCCTTAAGCTTTTCCAGGAAGTCAATATCGTCAAAACCACACTCTTCAGTTTTTACAATAGGTGGATCAATAGAACGAGTTGAATTACTCATACGGGAAGAGGACGAAAAATACTGCAAAAAACAATCAAAATATTGCAATCTAAAGTAAATAATCGTATAAATATCAGAAATTCAATAGTGCAGTTTTTTTAAACAAATTTTCCAAAAGAATTAGACTAATACAGAAAATACTAAATTAAAGCAGCCACTTGATTACTCTCATTCCTGGTTATTCAAGTAGATCAAATTAAATGGATATGCAATCCACATTATTTGATCACAAAGAACATGCCATTACACATTATTTGATCTCAAATGGACATATCATTGTCCATCATTAGAGAAATTGACAATTCATGGTTTCCTGTAGCATATATTGTGTGTATGCTGCCATGAATAAAATTGCGAAGAGAGAGCTTGACATATTTAATAAGCTTGTGCAACATTAAGCAGATTGAGATCTCTCTCACCCTGTTTCACCCACATGAAAAATTTCGATTAAATTGTGAGAAATATACCTTGGTTGTGCCAATGTAAGTATAGCCATCTTGCTCTGCAATAATTGAAGCAGCAAGCTCTGAGATTGGAACTTTAGAACCTGAAGAAGAAAGAATAGAGTGAGGGCTATTTTTTTTTTCTTTTTTACTCATAAAGTGAGGGCTATTTATGGTAAAACAACAGGGATAGAGAAGCTATCAACCAATGAGGTTCCAAGGAAATAGGAAGAAGTGGATGAAAATCCTTTGCTTATATGGCATCACAACCATTTTTGTTAGTAAGATGGCAGGAGGGAGGAAAGTATCGTTTTATCACCTTGATTCATTTTACTACCATAAAAAGTTCTGTCTCATTCTTTTCTTTCACTTATGTGAAGGAGCATGGCTTTTGCTCAATCTCTGCCAGACAACTAGAAAGATATAAGATTTGGAAATAAGAGACTAGTAGGAGATTTATAATCCCTGTTTATCCACTTTCCCCTTAAGTGAATGAAGTTCTCCCCCCACCCCCATCCTTCCCAATCAAACAGCTTCAACAGGTCAGGAGCAAGGGAAACTGAAATCTGACTTAAAAGGCTGTAAAGACTTGGGATATTACACCAAATTGTTCCGGTGATACAAAATATAATAGGCAGAAATTGGAAAAAATATTGATTTTTTCTTTTTTTAAAGAAAGGTATAAAACATTCAACACATAACAAAAATGCTATTTGCTGAAGTAATATGTCACTCCTCAAAGATGGAAAAATGAACACCGCAAATCTCACTTATGGAAGAAAATATTGGAGAAACTATAAACTCAAACACCTACTGTAAAAACTAAAAATGCACTCAGATTTAATTATATCATAAACATATAAAGCAACAGAATGAAATAAACCAGCAAAATGTCAAAGAATGGAATTTAACAAGCACTTTACCACACTTTTCAATAGCTGCGGAAACTTCCTTTTCAGTAAAGCCCATCTCGAGCAATACAAGTGTCTTCTCCATAGTCCCAAACATTGCCTCAGTGCTGGTATCCTGAGAGGTTGCAGTTCAGTTCAGCGAATGTAAAAGATACGCCATAAACACTATATTTCTCACAAACTGGTTGAAGAATGAAGATTATGCAAAAGCACAAATACTTGTTTGCAGGATAAGCTTAACTAGCTGGCAGTGAACAAGGCCAGAGCCAGTACATGGGATATCTGAGTTTAATTCAATTGTATACACTAATTACGTATCCGGCAATCCACTAACTGGTTTTCAAAGGGCCTATATCAATCTGGAACTTCCACATGATAATACCAGCTTCAAAACATTTTGCCTTCATTAATCTCCACTTAAAGATCCATCATTCATATAGGCACATAGAATTGGGCAAAGAGTGGGATTATTTATATAGGTCTCAAAATAGGAAGTATGTACGTCTTTGCTAAGACGGATTTCAGAAATGAACCAGTTGGGATCTGATTGAGACAGCAGTAATAACCCTGAGCTTTGAACATAATCTTTTCTCACCATCAATATATATGTTCCATTTAGACCCCAAAAGAAGTATGCCTTCAAGAAATGGAACAGTTAAAAATATTACCATACCATATAGGGAACCCAACATTTAATTGAAATAGTAATCTGAACCTGAAGAGTAAAACCTCTATGGCATGAAAATGATGCTAATAATGTTCTTGCAGGAATAAATTAATTAATTAATACCTTCAAAATTCATCTAGTCAAATATAAGAAACAATATAGTTGTGAACAAAATACCTGGCTCCCTACTGCATCTCCAGGAACTGCATCATTAGCATTATCAGCTATACGTGCTGCAAAGATGAAGTCTACTAATTCACTGATAGGAGCATCTTCACCTATAATGCAATACAGAGAGAACTATTAACATGAACATTATTACTGGTTAGAAGGAAAAAAAATAAAAATTAAAAAATAGAAAAATTCTCACTTTGCATTGTATATGTTGAAGCAACACAGGGATACAAAAGGTAAATACAAATGCAGCATATGGTCAACATTTAAGTGGCTGAATAATTACGTACACATACAAAAGGTGGATATAAATGTTAAGGGTGGAAAAATAGGGGTACATACTCTTTTAAAGCATTACAAAAGAAATTGTTAAGCTGGATCCTGTAGGCACTGAAACAGTGATACAGAGAAATCTTATGCACAAGAATGAGAACAACATTAACATGAACCACACAAAGCTATACATGAAAACAGCAGCCATATTACAGGATGAGGGCTACAACAATGTCCTTCCATCTGGTGGACATCTCAACAGGAGCCTTGTTATTACTAAGATAAGGACTTGCATAGGCCTGTTGTTTAAGACAACACACTTCACCAACTCAAAGCAAGCTAAGGTTCAGGCCACAAAGGTAATTGCAGATGCCTATAGAATATCGGAGAAAGAAGAATAAGCCAAGTGCAAGAAGTATGAAGAGAAGCCTCCTTTTGAGATATCTGGGAGAAAGTTTAACATACCAAGCTTATCCAATGCAAATTCCACTTCATCTGCAGAAAAACTCATCCTGAGTAAGGATGCCTTTTTATCGTTCACTGCACCATATGCATCCGGTTCCTAGGGATTTGAAAATATAACTTAGCATGCGTACAATACCATTCTTGTATTTCATCATTTTCCAAGTAAGTGTTAAAGCACATGAAATTGGAAAGGACAAAGCTAATGAAATAATCATGAACTTGATGATTTGCTCTTTTATGTCGAAATTTAATTGGCAACAACCTATATTTTAGTTGCCATTCACAGAAGCCGTACAGTATAATATGGTTAGAAGCAACCAAGACAGTACAACATTTGAAGAATTTGATACGAGTGCAACAAGTTGAGAATGATGCTATCTTCCGAAATAATGTATCAATTGCAACGTAATGGCTCACACAATCACATCATTGATTTTATTTAAGGCATGAACTGGAACACTGGTGCTTTTAATAAATAAATATCGATTACCCCCATAACACAAATAGATGCAGCTTGCAACAATAACATTCCAGCCATCAAGTTGTCATACAGCAGAAATGACTTACTGCCATGGGAAAATGAAAAAGGAATTGAAAGTTAATTCAAAGAGTTAATGATATCTGTACCTCTTTCAAGGGTAATGTAATCCAATTGGGATGACTGCAACTCTCGTCAACATCACCAAACAAGCTATCTAGAGAATCAGAAGATTTTGATTCCTGTGGAGCCTGTTGAATTCCAAAGTAGGTACAAAAGCAGAAGCTGAGTATCTATGGTAGGTGGTGAAAATCTTGTACAAATCAGCAATTCAAAGAAACAGAATTGTAAATGCATGCCTTCTCTTATGGATTAGAAACCAAATACTAACTTCTCCATGTAAAAATTACAGAATCTAGAGTACCCAGGTGGATGGACGGCTTAAGAAGAAATCCCACAATGCAAACAAGCAATAATCTGGAGTTGTATCACTTGGAAAGTGAAAACCATAGTAGTAATAGGCTACATACCTTTTTAGGTATCCTATCTAGGGCAAAGGGCAAAGTATACCAAGAATTGAGCCCTTGACTTATGGGATGAGAATAAGTGCACTAGCATACTTCACCAACCCTACTCTCATATAACAGTCGAAAATCTACTCATACTAAATATGAAACTTCAACTAAAAATAATTTGCTTTTGGTATTCTAATACTCTCTGTTTCAAAAAGAATCTCTACATTACTTTTTTAGAATGTTCTGAGATAATGACCACTTTTTTACAAATAATCCCACAGTCCCACTCCCCAAAATCAACTTACACCATTAACTTAAAAGGTAAAGCATATGACACTCTGCTTAATTGGGGCATATTATAACTCACCAAGAGGAAGAAAGGAAAATATTAAACAATCAGTCGAAGTGACAGGAAATTGGAAATTAGGCAAGGAAACAAACACATTCCAAGAAAACAGAGCACAGTTCACTTACCGTGTAAGCAAAAAGAGTCTCCAACAACAAATCTGCGTTATCTTCACCTAGATCACAGAAATCAAAATGTAGTCGCGCTAGGAAGAGGTTTCCAAGTTAAAAAAGAAAACTTAGAATTCACAACATTCACTTAAAATATGACATTACTATTAATAGCTAATTCATATCTACCATGACCAATATATAAGAGCACTGGATTTGTGTAAATATACCATTTTCTTTGATTGCCTTGTCAACAAGTGACGATGAAAATCCCATCCCTATGAAGGATGATCTCAATTTGCTGCTTGATGAGCTAGCAACATTTTCCTACATATACACAAATCCCAACATTCTTCACAATTCAGCAACCGTAAGTTGCCGATACTTCTTGATCCACCAAAATAATAGGTAATAAAAGATCTTAAAGCATTGGCAAACCTCTAGATTCTTGGAGTATATATTCTCAGAAGGCAATCCATAATCCGGAACCTCAATCTTTGGCACAATTCCAGTCCCAATTCGCTTTGCAGAATTTTCGCCATCTGAGTAATTTGTCATTGCAAACTACAGCCAAGAAACAGAGTGAACACAACCACACAAAGTTGATAGCTCAACAAGACAACAACTACAGATGTTATGCCTTCTTCACATCATTCTAGCAAATTGGCTAAAATTAACTGTAGACGCCATAGGAAACCACCAATAATGAGCATTTGAACAGAACTCAAAGTTCATTCGTTAAAAATACAGTGAGAAAAATCCAGAACAAGGATTATAAATTGGTAAACACTAGTTAACAGAAATTCAAATTAACTCTATATGCGCAGAATATACATTAGAAATGAAAATTGAACATTAAAACCACAAAGAAACCATAGAAATTACCTCGATCGACCAGCTTTAGAGAGTGCATTTGCATGTATTGAATTTACCGGAAAAAAAGAAAAAAAAATACTCCAATGGAGTACACAGACACTGTGGAAGCTTCAAGCAGAAAATCAATGTAAATCTAAATTGTGTGGAAAAAAAAATAAGTGAAGAAACTTACGCCACGGTCATCAGTAACGTTTGTCGTCGCCGAAGTTTTGGAGCGTCCACCGCCGTCGACGGCCCTGAAAACGAGAGAGAGCATGCAAAATGGAGAACTTGAGTTATTTAACGGAAGGAGAAGACCGAGGGGAATATTTCACTTTGAACCCTATAAATCTCTCTCTTTTCTTTTTCTTTTTCTTTTTTTTGAGGCAATTGCAAGGCTAAATCTTATAATTCAAAATGTTTTCTTCTTAGAATACTATATTTTACTATAATACTGGTCCAAAATTTTGTTTAAATTAAGAATGTATTGAGACTCTTAAAGTTTAACACTATTTTTCTTAATTTTTAAAATAATATCACTCGTATTTTAGTAATTTTTTTATTATTATATAAAAGCAAAGGAAGTACATAAATTCAACTATATTACTAATAAATGTTGGTTTTATTGAATATATTGTCAATTGAAACTAATTTGACTCTAATATTCTTTTCTAATCATGTAATTTGTGTATGTGGTGTATTGTTGATTACATTATTAAAATTAGCCAATAGTTTATGAAGAATTTAGTAATAAATAGTTTAAATTGATTACGTTTTAATTGAGGATACTTTAAAATTATTTTAAAAACTTTAAATTATGTGTATGATAGAATTAGGTGTGAATTATTTGATTTGAACCAAATTTTCATATTATATTGTATTTTGGTTTGATTTTTCAATAAAACAAATGGTAAAAAAATGCGCTTTGATACTCAATTATTCTCACGTTGTTACATTATACCATATTGAAATATTAATATTTAAAAATAAAAACTATTATAATTATTTTTTAAGCAAGAAACAAAATTTATAGGAAAGGGATTTTTGTATAAGTGTTTTAGTGGTCCTATTTTATTTTATTTTTGCCAGGCATATTATTTTGTTTGTTACGTGTCATTGTCTAGTTTTTTTTTTAGATAAATTGACAAGTATTTAAATGGTCCAAAAAGTCTCAAAATTAAAATTTATAAAAATTTGGTAATATACTATACCAAACCAAAATATTCTTGTACTTTGATTTACAAGTTTTTTTTTAAAAGAAACAATCCAATACGATTCTCACTAGTTCCAAACCGAAATATCAAAATTTTAGGATCAAATACGATACTATATATTGAATACGTGTTCCAAACCGAAATATCAAAATTTTAGGATCAAATACGATACTATATATTGAATATGCACCATAAATAGGATTATCTAAAATTTAAATGAAATCATATTCTTTAGTGCATTAATTATTATCATAAAAAGAATGTATCTTTTAGTGAGATTTCTTTCTCAATAAGGGTTATTTTTAAATATATTCTGAAAATAATTTTTAGATTAATTGTATTCTAAATTAGATAGAAACACATTTTTGAAAAAGCTTTATGTTTTTGGGTATTATATTTTTTAAAAACGTGTATAACAAGAAACATCATCTCAATTAGAATTTTAACATACTTTAATCTATAAGTCAATGCACTTTTGTTAAAATAAAATAAAAAAAACTCTTACACGTATTTTCACTTGTAGAAATTATAGTCATTAATTGAAATGAGGAGTGCTACAATTGACAAAATTATCAGAGATTAAAATGCTTGTGTAAATCAAAACCAATCCTCAGGGGAAACTATGTTTTAGCATCTGAAGTTGAGATGAATGCACACAAAAACTAACCATTTTACTCACACAAACAGGTTGAGATTCTTTCTATAGTCCACATTCAGATAGCTTGAAACTTGAACCAAACTTCGCTGTCTTTAAAGAATCTTTAATCTTGAATTTGTTATTTAAAGGAAATTGAATGTGCATATGCGTGTGTGTAAAGAAAAAAGAACAATGGAGGAGGAAATGAACTAGAATTATCAATCGTTACTTTACAAGAAGAAACTCATGACGGCCATAGTGCAACGGGTATTCTTCTTTCTTCTTTCTTCTTTTTCTTTTTGGATATTATGCAATTGCTGTAAACCTATTCTATCCACCTAAATTATGTCCTTTTTTGGGTTTAAATATACTAGTAGGATACTTTGGTCAGAAATAGCCAAGCTGATGCAGAAAAGACAAGTCTTAGACAGAAATCCATTTTGCAAGTTTCTTGTCCTCCAACTCTGAAGTTACCTCCATGTATGTGATGTATCCTTAACTCATTTGATTGGATCGCCAAATGACCTGAATGCGAAACTTAGCACTTGTAAAACCTGGAAGGCAAACAAACTCCACAATTCCAAAAATCAATTGTATCTTCATGGTTAAATCACACCACCTTATCAGATCCAGAGTGCAAATGTAATTGAGAAGTAGCCTACAACTACAACTCCAGCATTTTACTCTCAAGTCCTACCTTTGCCCATGTCATCCTCCAACAAATTTCTATCTCAGTATATGACAGCCAGTCTTTTGGCAATATCAGCCTCAGTAATCCCGATATTGCTCAAACCATCTGCTGGATCCTACTTGAAAGCTCTGGGATCAAGCGGGATTGTTCCAAACGTAAGAAAGCCAGAAGATTCTGCAAGACCATTAACATTAACAGGCACCGATCCAACTCTCACAACATCATTTGATACAGTATTTGGCACAGATACTCTAGTAGCAGCCTCCGGAGGCTCTGACATAGACTTCTTGGTGGTGATAGTAAGTGAGCCTATCTTCAATGGCTCCTCAATTCTAGCTTTGCCATTTGACAGAACCACAGTGTTTTGTTCACTAGAAGTCAAATTACTCGCACGACAATCTAAGCCAGTTGTTTCACCAGGAACAGCTTCATTATTCTTGGAACAGTTTGAATCACTCTTCCCTGTAACTTTATCACCTTCTTTAGAAGGCAAGTTGACCATAACACTGAGCTTGCGCGGAGGATCTAAAACTGGTACAAGGAATGGATTATCATAGTTATTGACAAACAGCCTTGCTTTCTCCTCCTGCAGCATTTTCTGCCGATTCTCATAGTACATAAAGTCATCGAGTAAAGATGTCTTTGATGAATAGCTCTTAAATATTTTCAGCATCTCTATCCCCTTTTTGTAGCGTATCTGGAAATAAAAGAGTCACTTATAAGACCAGGGAACCACTAAATAGAAACCAAATAATAAATACTTGTCAGCTCTAGCATATCAAGAGATTTTAAAATACCTAAATAAAAAGGGAAAAGATTCACTAACAATAAGGATAAAGTATATTTGTTGACATCATTTTTATCAGAAGAATGCTGTGTGATGTATGAATATGCATGCAAGTAATATAAAGAAGTAAAGAACCACAGTTTTAAAAGTGTACTATGAGAAACATACAAGGATTAGGGCACGGGCACCCAAGTTGCATGATTGAACAAATAAACTATCAGGGACCAGGCCAGAGCAATCAGCTTGATTCATTTAAAAAATCTTTTTGCTTTTCTTTCAGGGACAAGAAGATCAAGTTCAATTAGAGTGTAGAATGAAAAAGGGAAGCAGGAACTTTGAAGGTAAGTTTAAATGCACTATAAACTTAAAGAAATTCCCCAACGTGCAGCACAAAACAATGAAAAGAAGCAGACAAAGGAAATGTAATGTCGACCATAAGCTTAATAATTCCAACATTCAGTATGTCAGCATACCTCTTGTGTATCCCTGCTGTTAGTCACTGGCTTGCTATCGTTGTTCTCTAATATGACGTGCCTGAAGTTGGGGTTTGGCACATCCTTAATAATATGCCATTTCACAGGGAAGCTACCATTCCATTTATCTTGCTGCCAAAAATCCATATCTTTATGAAAATCAACTGGGCCAGTCATCTCAGCAACACCACAGAACTGACCACTTGCGTTAACCTTCATTTCAATGAACAAAAACGATAATCAGAAGGTTGTGGGAAAAGACCAAACAACAGAAAGAATTCTTATTGCTGACATGCTCATATTTCAGCACACAAAATCAAAAGGATGGACAATATCAATACATGGACTACAGAAAAACATCACTGGAAAATGTTACTTACAGAAAAGAAGAGGAAAATAGGGCACCCAACTGAATCCCCATTAGCTAATCTTCGGGCATCTTCGTATGCACTGTTTAACTTCTTGTTCCCATTAGGTGTAGATGACCAAACATTGTACTTAATACTCTTATGCACATCATCTTCACTGTATGATTTAATAACAAAGAACTTGGCATTCACATAGTCAACTGAAAAATCATCCTTGTTATATGAATCAAGGTAGATTGTTATATTCCCCTGGGCATCAGCAACTCCAGCCCTTGTGGTGTATGCTTTAACAGTTAACTTAACTTTTGATTTGTCAAGTTTAAAACCCTGATTCTGTTCAGCCAAAGTGTCAGAATTTACTTTTGTTTCATTTAGGACTCTCCCATACAGAGTCTTTGGTTGAACTTTATCTGCAGTTGCCTGTGCATGGGTGCTCGGTCCAAATCCAGAAAACCCACTAGTATGAGGGAGCACAACTTTTAAGTGACCCCGGCTAGACAATGCCTTCCCACGTGAAACATTTTCCATCCCCTGAGCACCTCCATTCTGAAAATAAACAAGCATATCAATCTTGGAGATTGGCGCAGAATAATTTGCAAGTTTACAAGGAAACAAAAGAAAAGGAAAGAAAGAAGCCTGGGGATGGGAAACATAGAAAGAGCAATTAATATAGCATCCGCAATGCCATTTCTTTCGGAAATCCTTAAAAGAGCATGTAGTACCTGATAAGCTCCTAAAACTATTTCAAAAACTGAGTAGCCAATATTAACACGCATGGATCTTACCTGGAGGATCAGTGATGAAGGGTTAGAGAAACCCCCAGCCATAACATTTCCTTGCGTCATAGTCCGCTTACCAGATCCGACATTACCTTGATTTCCTTCAGATATCCTGGTAGATGAATTAGTCCTACTAGAAGCAGGCCCCTTAACAGTTGAGGGTAAAGCAGGAGAAGCTGAAGGCAGGTGATGCTTCAGACCTGGTCCATCAGCTCTATTAGCAGTAGATGCAGTAGTATCAATGAAGGGGTCTGTTGTATTATTTGCAATAATTTCTGACCTAGACTGAACAACCATGGGAAAATATGCAGTTGATGGTGATGGATTATCATAAGATGGGATGGTGTAGTACTGTTGTGCCCCAACAAATGGGCCATCAACTCCAACCATAGCACCTGGAATGTAAGGATTGTATGGGTTATATGGAGACTGTGCATATCCATAGCTAGGTGAATAATATACAAATGGGAAATTTTCAGTTTGGCCACCCTGAAAGCAAAATGCCAGAGTCAGAAACCATACAAAAATAACAAAGTTATTGAAAAAGTGAAATATTAGCACATAAACTCACCATAAATTGGACATCTTGACCATCCAGACCAAAAACCCTATGGTGGTCATCCCAATCGCCGGGTGATTCAAATCCTAAACAAATGAAGCTATGAATTAAGTAATGAAATCCCAGAATGACAATATAATATAACACCCAGATCCTAGGATAAGAAAGTATAATTACCTGTACAAATGTATCCATAATTGGTGGCAGTAGGATAGTACAAGCCCTGATCAACAACAAATTCTGGGGCTCCTTCGTTGAACATGGCTTCAATAAGTTCAGCACTAGTGAACTATTGGTTTGAATGAGATCCTGGGATCTGGAGACACAAATATATTGTCGTGTCAGCTAGAAAACCCATGTGCATACATAAAACATTCAACAAAATTCTTGAGGTTGACACAGGAAAACAAAATTATCACAAACAATGACAAACAGATTAACCACGAAATCATCATTATATCCTTAATCAGGAACAGTATTCATTTCCATTAAAAGACTGCCACCACTGTGAAAGCAAACAATAATTAGTATATGTAGAGGCAAGATCTTCACAAGGGTGTCCAAAATGATCCCAAAATCTCTCTTCCACCCCTATGGAAATACAATCCTTGAAAGGGGAATACACGTCTGTGTGGTTTTCCAGAAATAGAAACAAAGGCTCAGCCAGAACTTATGCAAGAATTAAGAAAATGATCAATGTGTCATATTTTTTAGGTAACAGGTTGAATAATGGCTCATAATGCATATCCAAAATTGTTATAACAAAAACAAATAAATAAATAAAATTCATTATCATCATTTTTCTTCTTCTTCTTCTTTTTAAAAAAAGACTTCCTTTTTCATAAAAAATACACAATAAAGACAGGAAGAGAAGCTGAAAACCTAAATTGCATCCACAAAAACTAAAATTCATCCATCCAATACAGATAGAAACAAGAACCCAGGTTAAAAAATAAAGGGGGTGGTGTTTCAATATCATCTTTGTCCACAATAATAACAGTACCTAACAGACCCTCCAATAACATTCTTCCTAAACCCTAAGCTAATAAAAAAAATTCCAATTTCAAACAATAAACCCATAAATCAATTAATGGAAACATAAATTCTACAGCAAACATCAAACTATAACTCCAAAAAAGGGGGAAAAAGCAAGGAAAAGGAAAAAGAACTATAAACCTTTAAAAAAATAACAGAAATATAAATATGGAAAAAGATAAATATATATATACCGATAAACAGAAAGAAGAAACAGAAAAAGAAGAGGTGATTCAAGCCATGGTTGACCAGAAGAGTTGTTGGAGAGCTAAATTTACGAGATTCTGAAGAGAATTCATGATATTTCCACGCATTTTTGCTTTCTATATCACTGAGGGTGAAAAAAAGAAAGAAAGAGAGAAACCCCAAGACAGAAATTCAAAGTAGACGCGGTTAAGAAAACCCTAACTTTTAGAGAGAGAGAGAGAGAGAATGGGGAAGAAAGGAAAAGAAGAAGGGCGGAAAAAATGAAAAAATTGAACTGACGGAAAAATGGAGAGAGAGATTCGCTGGCAGAGGCAGCAGTGGACTATACACGGAGCGGAGGGATGTGAAGAGACGGGAATGCCCCTGTTTCGGACAGCGCCAGCGAATCACGCGGAGATGGACAGGGGTCCGACTCATACGATGTCGTTTGTTGATGTTAACTTGTGAATGGGAATTGATCTCCACGTCGACTTGACGAAGCATCTAGTTGCACCTCTGCTTGGGTGGAATTTTTGCTAAATTTTATATTTTTTTCAGTTGAATAGAATTTTCTTCCTTCTTCTAGAGGAGAGGATCCATGACCAATGAATATAGATTAATCATTTTAATCTTCTTGGGATCATCTATAAGAATTTACTAACAAATGACAACTAGTATAATTTAGTAGTAGTTTATAGAGGGCAGAAAAGAAAAAAGAGTTTAAATATTGAACTTCATTTTAAAAGTTTTATACTATAGGTTAATTAATCCGGTTTCAATTTATAACCTTATTATTTAGAATAATAAGATTTATTTTCTTGTTCTATTCAAAATACTCTAACTTTATGAAAATAATTAATATAGTTTTAAAATAGTAATGTAAAGGTCAAGTATTTTTGAATCCTATACCCCGAATAAGATTCATTCCATTGTGTTAAGCTATAATAGAATAATATGACTTTCCATTACAAATTGTGAGGTTTCATTTTTGGAATTTCGTGTGTGAATGGATGAACCATTTTGGGGGAAAGAATTGGTAAAGGAGTATTGCAGAAACAGCAGTGGGGTTAGCCGTTGAGACTTGAGAGATGGAGAAAGGCATTGTCCATAAGTGAAGGCACAAAAAGCCTACCAAATTGGTCCAACTGTGCTCCCACGAACCAGAAAAAATATAAGAAGAAGAGATATAACTGATGCACAACATTGGGACACAGAAATGTCCATTCCCATCACTTTCATCAAATCCCAACTCTTGTGATCCA
The DNA here is from genome assembly GCA_019593545.1 of Apocynum venetum. Lineage (NCBI taxonomy): Eukaryota > Viridiplantae > Streptophyta > Magnoliopsida > Gentianales > Apocynaceae > Apocynum > Apocynum venetum. The sequence goes on from SRSM01000127.1 coordinate 5,909,379, forward strand.
CTACTTAGCCATTCCTTCCTTCCCTTAGAATGGAGCCCTTGTGGAAATTGTGGCCAATTAAGGATTGGAAGTGCGTGCAAATACAAGCAAGAGGAATACACAGAATAAAATACTTCTTTACGAGTTAGGGGGGAGAGAAAGAAATGAAATACACTATATGAGTTAGGGGTTGGAGGAGCATCATCATCGTCGACAGCACGCAAGGTGCAGTTGTTGGAACTTCGAAGCTTCCTGTGGTTGGTATTTGATCCTCGACCCCCTTTACTAAAACATTATAAAAAATTTTAAAAAAAAAGGGTAACGTTGTCCCCGGAGAACAATTTTATTTATCATGTATATATAAAAACCACTCTCTTTTTCTCTACTTCGTTGAAATTGTTCTTTCCGTTGAGAAGGAAAAGCTCGAATACCTTACCAAAGTTGAGGAAAGGAAAATGCTCACACAAGTTCTATGGCAGACAATACATGAACCATCAGAAGTGGGTACCACAAAGTTCAAGTCAATATGTCCGACTAGGGTGCTAGGCAGGCCTTATTATCAGACGCATAATTTGTGTCTACAGAAGTTGCAACGTGCCTTGATTATAGCCGATTGGGAGAAAATACCTAATCAAGGACTCCCCAACACTTGGATCTCACGAATCATCCTATGTTTACAGAGAGCATATCACTACTTCAAAACCAACCAAAAATGGTCGTCAGGGGAAATGGCATATTTCCCCACCCCTAAACAATCTTCATCAAAAAAACTTCTTACGCTGCTGCTAGGGAAATTGGCAAAACCTACCATCAAAGCAACCACCACGACACTGCTGAAAAATAGTACTTAAAAACAAACATAGAAAACAACAATTTCCTGCACCAGACAAGTAAATTATCAGAGTCGGAATAAATAAGAGTGTAATTGACAAATGAGGGGTATACACTCTAACCACCCCGCCCTGCCTCACGAAAATGTAAAACTAGATGAATGATGATTCAAAACCATGGGATTCTCTGATCATGTAGGTGAAAAACCCATAGCAAACCCTTTCCCTTTTCTTTCTTCTTCCTCATTCTTTTCCTTTTTCAATTTTAAAGCATGTAAAAACACATTGAAGTCATCCGCTTCCAGAAGCCGGCTTCACATCCATCATCTTGCAACCAAGCCTCAAACATGAAATCTAGTGAAGCAGATTCTTGCAAAACATCATCCGATATCCAACTTTTAGGGTTCAGCTGCCAAATTATTAGGATCAGATCCAATATCAGGGACACTAGTACTGATGTTTGCAACCAATGATGCCTGACCAATAGGTTCTGCCCCAGAAAATCCAGGGCCTCGTCCGCTTGGAGACATAGGAAGCATGCCTGACTCGGGAGGAAACATAGCATTTGGCACTTCAGGTTCCATCTGATCAAACTTTGTTTTGCGTGGCCGCCTCTCATATCTCTCAAAGCTGCGACTGCGGCTGCGGCTGCGCCTAGGGCTATAGCTGCGGGACCAGCTTCTACTCCTACTACGACTGCGGCTGTAACTCCTGCTCCTGCTTGTGCTTCTGCTATAACCCCGGTTACGTGCTCTATCAGGACTTCGGCTATAGCTTCTGCCCCTACTCCTATCTCCAACATCTCTTCTACTGTCAAATTGTCCCCTGCTGCGGCCTCTGCTGCGACCTCGTCCATCCATATTGTATCGATCATTCCGGTCCCAACCACCACGTCCACCACCCGGACCACCAAACCCACCATCCCTCCCACCCCGGCCGCCAAAGTTACCATCCCTCATCCCTCCACGGCCAATGAAGCCACCACGACCACCAAACCCACCATCCCTCATCCCTCCACGGCCAATAAAGCCACCATCCCTCATCTCTCCACGGCCAACAAAGCCACCATCCCTCATCCCTCGACGACCTCCAAAGCCACCGTCCCTCATCCCTCCACGCCCACCAGAATCCCAACGCCCACTACCACCATCAGCAGAATCAAAACGGCCTACACCACCTCGATCCTTGCTGAAGTTAGCTGCACCGTAATTAGGAGCACCACGTAAAGCCATTTCTCTCACTTCTGGAGGTACAATCTGGTTAGCACCCTCCAGAAGTTTAACCAGATCTGCAGCATATTTCCAATCCTGCTCTGACAAAAAGGTGTAAGAGAGACCTGTTGCACCTGCCCTCCCAGTTCTTCCAATGCGATGGACATAATCTTCAATCCCAGTTGGAAAATCATAATTAATAACCACCCTGCAATACAGAGAAACCTGAGCTCAGCAGTTGAAATTATATGATGAGAAGCAACGCTAGGAAAGTTTTCACAGCCACAGGCCAGGCTTATTATGAAAAGAATTATCAAACAATAGTGGGTAGAAGATTTGAGAAACCTTATATCTCTAATATCCAGCCCTCGTGCAGCAACATCAGTGGCTACAAGAATTGGGGTTTTTCCATTCCGAAATTGATTGAGAACCCAGTCCCTCTCACCCTGATTCTTGTCTCCATGAATTGCAGCAGCCCCAAAGTTGCGTCCAATACTGCGTGTAAGCTGGTCACACATTTTTTTGGTTGAACAAAAGATAATAACTCTGGAACCCCGTTCTTGGGATCTGAGAATTTGTTCCAAGCGTCTCTGCTTCTCCATTTGTGGGACTACTTCAACATACTGCAATATAAATATTCATCACACAATGGGACATGTATGCAAAAGTACAGACTGGTTACCATCTGATAGCCCATTTCTCTCAAAGTATTACCTGTGTTATAGACTTATTTGCAGCAAGCACATCAACACTTCCAATGTTAACCTGAACAGGATTAACAAGAAGATCACCTGCTATTTTCCTAACCTCTTTAGGCCAAGTTGCTGTGTACATGAGTGTTTGCCTCCGTGGAGGAATTTCGTTGACAATCTTTCGAATCTGAGGTTCAAAACCCATGTCAAGCATTCGATCAGCCTCATCAAGCACGAGGAGTGAAACCTGCTGAAAATCGATCCTCTTCATATCCAGGATGTCATTCAACCGTCCAGGAGTCGCTACAACAATATCTGCACCTCTTTCCAGCTCCTTTAACTGAGGGCCTTTGGAAGCACCACCATACAAGCACTGAAAAATATAAAAGAAACTGCATCCTTATCCCAACAAAGAGTAAAATGATTTGACAAGGCCACAGGAGTAAAATTACACACCGTGCAAGTGACCCTAGAAGATCGGCCAAACTTGATGGCTTCATCCTGTATTTGTGTGGCAAGCTCCCTGGTTGGAGCTAAAACTAACACTGTCGGACCATTTTGTGAATTATTCCTCAGACGTCTTAGGTGAATGAATGCAGGGATGAGGTAGCCTAATGTTTTCCCAGAACCTGTCTTGGCAATGGCAACTATGTCCCTATTCTGTAAAGCAATTGGCCAAGTTTGTGCCTGAATAGGTGTTGGAGTAGAAAAACCCGCAAGATGCATCTGAAACAAGAATAAATATATGTAATGAAACCCCGGAAAGAAGTAATCAAAATACCCAGGCATGGTTTTAAAAAATGTAGAATATATAACCAGAAGAAATAAACTAAATCCCAAAGAACTTCTAAAAATTTGAAAAGTAGAAAACCAAAGGACTATCAAAAGAAACCCATGGATATGCGGTTGCTTACTGAAGCAACTCGAGGCAACAAAAGGGAGGAATTAAAACAGAAGAGACGGAGCCAATAAGCTAGAATTCCCAGTCACATATAATATTGTGATATGGACGAAGGGGAAACCACCCTTCAAGAAACTGCCAAGGAAGGCTCCAACTGTCCATTTTGCAGCCTCACAAAATCAGAATAGTTGTTGCGTAAGTAAGAGCATAGGCACTGCAGCGTACGACATGTGCTCCTCCTGTGGAGCAGATATCGCACCTGCGACAAGTGAGAACTAATAAGCTTGAATTATAAAGTTCGACAAAAATAAAAGCATAAAACCCATGCAAGATGGAAATTTAGTTTCACTTACACCTGTAGAAAGTTAAGTACAGGAAAAATACTTACCTCCCCGAGTATTTCCTGTGGAAACCCAGTGGCCTCAAATGTCATGAATGGAGCAGGAACATTGTCACCCTGAGCAATCAATGTGAAAGCCAGTAATGAGAAAACTCTGTTTCATTTTACAAAGCAGTCCACAAGTTAAGGCAATGCATACACTCAATAAAACTAAAAATGTTGTAATCCTGCTGCTAAGACAAATCTTCTCTATGCAAATACTATAAATAACATCAACAACATTTCGAAAATATCATAGACTTCTAGCAATAGATGTTAAAGGTAAAAATGAACTACAAGAGAACATTGTAGCCTATTATCTTTATCTAAATGTTAACAATAAATAATTGAAAAAAAGACAGCATTTCTAAGTCAAGTCATCAAAAGAAAAAAAAAACTTTTAAAACAAAGCACACCAGAATACAACCACTGTGTACGTCATTATCTGGACAAATAAGAAGAGGGAATGCTTAATCTGAATACACACCGTTGCAGTAACTTCATGTGTTTGTCGATAAATTTCAGTAGGTGAGAGATGAATGGGATTAGCATCCGGAGGTCCTCCTACTATAGCTGAAGGAGGCCTCATAAAATTATTGTTTGGAAATGGTGGACCACTTGTATGAGCATACATGTCATGAAAAGGTGGTGGCCTAGCTATAGAATTCAGTCCCCCAGGATGATTTGGCATGGCACTTTGAAGGGGAAAATCGCCTCTTCTCATCTCCTGATAAAATGTAACGTATCAATATACACAAAAGTAGTTACTGATGTAACTGTAAGTATATTATTTCAAAACTACCATAGGCTGGTCAATAATTATGATCAAAACTACCATAAATGGTCAATAATTACGATCAGTCATCTGTTGATAAACTGAATTGAAACAGCAATATATCAAAATGCTTATTCAACAAGAGGTAAGCAAACAAAAAGTAACAACTCAGGGAACATACCTGATGATTTCTTGGCAATGGTATTGCTGCAAGCTTGGGCTGCTGAGGAGCCATGGCAGGGCTATCCTTACTAGAGTTGTAATAGTAGTCGTTTCCGGATCTTCCACGTGGACTTTCTTCATAGCCCATATTTGGTCTAAAAGGTGATGCTTTTGGCTGTTGAGAATGCATTGATCCTGGCACTGTTAGATTCTGAAACCTAGGAGCTTGTTGAGTGTGAACTGGATCTGTCCCACTCTGCGGCAACTGCTGTAAAAAGGGAGGAGGCTGATGCAGGTTGACAGAAGAACCACCATATTGCGTAGCCTGACTAGGCTGACCAGCTAAATGAGGAGACTGGGTGGAATTGCTCACCACAGGAACATTTTGAATGGAGGAAGTATTTTGCTGTGCTGGTGCTGGTGAGAATCCAACTTGTTTTCCCTGCTGGGGTGGTTCAGCATCCTCCCTCTGTTGAAACATCGTTTTCTGATCTTGTTGATGGGGATATTGTTGCCCTTGCATGATTTGGGGAGTATGTTGCCCTGAACTTTGCTGCCCTTGTGCAGGCATGCTCTGCTGATACGAAATGTACTGAGTTTTTTTATGGGATAATGGATAGGCCTGTGGATTCCCTAAAGGACCACCTTGGTACATTTGATTTTGTTGGTCAAATTGTTGTGGCATTTGCTGCATTGTCTGTTGTGGAACTTGTGACCCAGCCTGCAATGGTACTTGTCCCAACTGGGACGACATCTGCTGACCAAGATACTGCATCATTTGTGGTCTAAGATGCTGTGTTGTCATCTGCCCTTGCTGTTGCATAGCAGGTCCATAGAATGAACTCTGGTGTTGACTACTAGGCGCTATTTGCGAGCTATGCTGTTGAGAAACCTGCAGAGCTGTCTGTGGTTCCTGCTGAAGTAAGGGAGTCAATTGTTGCACATGTGGCTGATGGCTTTGTTGACTCTGAACATCAGTTGTCGGTGCAGTTCTAGCTCCTGGAATTGGAGCCAAGGTAGGGGTTGAAGCAGCAGGAGGTGGACCAGGTGGCAACGGAGGTGGCAAAGCAGCTGGCTTTTCATACTGGGTGACATTGGTTTCAGGATTCCAGTAGTACAAAAGACCCGTGCTACCATCAATCAATCCCTTCCAAGGTTGCGGAAGAGTAGGATCATCTGGAGCATACCGGGGCCCCTGTGAAGCTAGTGCTGCCTCAGCAGTCGCCATGTCTAATAACTACCAGAGAAGCGAATACCAAATGTGTAAGTGAACTGGAGCGATGCTAGAAAAAAAATGTATGAAAACCGAGCAAAAATGGTAAGCTATTTAATGACATATACAGATAACTAGTTAACTAAATTTAGGAAGGCAATCCCCATGCGGCATGCCACTTAGAATCGCATAAACCCAAGTAACATGAAGACCATTGGATTCTGAAGAAACTTAAAATTAATCAAATCACCTGTACCCTTCATTTATATTAAAAATGATAACCCCAGGAAAAAGATTAATAAAATCAGATTAAATAACAACCCAACACAGCCCAGAAAAAAGCCCAACCACATCTTGTTTCGGAAAGTTGGTTATTTAGAAAAAGTAATCCTTCCCATATTGATTTTCTCTGCCATCAATATTTGAATTTTCAAGGATCCTACCTATAATTCCCTATCCTGTAAACTATTGTTTTATGGATTTTATAGACACGAATAAATTCTACCATGCAACATCTAATACAACAAAACCTAAGCAAAAAACGAAAATTGCAAAAAACCAATGAACTAAGAAACTGTAGCAAATTTGCCAAATTTTTACGCAGAAATGTGAAGTGCGGTCATTGAATGAGTAACGATGGAACAGCAATAAATAGCTGTGAAAAAGCGTCTGATATTCAATATGGATTAACGAATGTAAGATTCAATGTTTTAAAAAATAAAACAAAATCAGCAAGCTCACGACATCCTTAAAAAACACAAAGTGAAACGTGGAAGAATCAACGCTCGCAGAAATAACAACAAACCTATAAGGGGAACAGAATCAATCTTCCAATTCTCTGTTATCCCTCCCAAATGGAGAAGTTCAATCTGGGCTGCGTGGCAGAGAAAGATGGATGATTCCAAGCTTGAATCGGAGAATTTGGGAGTGAAGGGCTGTTTTTTATGCGTTTGGTGAATGTTAGGGTTCAGTAGAAGGTATCTATATCCTGCACGGTGGTACGGGTTACGGTGTATGAAAACCAACAATGGAGAGTATTTATTGCCGTTTGATCAATAGATCGGGAATCAAAAAAAGGCTTCGAAATATCTAGGGCTATGCCAATGTGTGAAAGAAAAAATAAGGGTGTATTTATATTGGAAATTTAAAAGTGATTTTTGTTTTGTTTTTTATATAATAATATTTTTTTCTTGTTTGGATAATAAGTTTTTATTGAAATTGAAATAATTTTTTTTGTTAGAAAATTGAAATTTTGATAAGTTGATTTTGTTGTCTCACATTATTGATAATAGTATAAAATATAATTAATAAATTATTTGATATTATATTTTTTAATTAAAAAGTAATGGAAAAATTATTTTTTGTGTAAATATATGTGACCCATTATGAAGGTAGGAGAAAATTAAAAAATTTAAAGATAACAAATTTAATTTTAGATATGTTTTTAGGCAAAATGATGAAATTGAGAACAAAATATTGCCCAAATTAAACCTAAAATTTTCATATATTTAATTAAAATATCCTATTTCAATATGTATATAATTCTTCTTAATATATATATATATATATATATATATAATTTATTAAAAGATAAATTGCATGCTAAGTCACTTATGACTTTTTTATTAGATTTTGTAGATAATTACTTTAAGCATTCTTTCCCTTATATTTGTTTCTTTGATCATTTTGTTACATGATAATTCTTTTGAATTTTTTTGTCTTCAATGTGAATTATACATCATTCTCTTATAAATTGTCTTACTTGTTAAAGTCAATTAATTTTGAATTTACTTCTTAAATTATTAATTAATTTCAACGTATTTTGATTGACTTATATATGGAACACATGAAATTTATAATGAAAAAATAATTCACATTGAAAAAAATATTAGAGACATGAAAATTAAAATAATTTTTGAGGATTAAAATGATACAAGAAAAAAAGACATCGAAGACTAAATAGACAATTTATTCCTTGTTAAATCAATTTGTCTTTTAATATTTCTCAAAATAAAATTTTCCTTTATAATAGTATTAAAGGATATTAGAAATCCTTTATCACAACTATCAAATTGCCTTTTTATAGGCAGCTAACTTGACGTGATCAGCCCCAGATTTTTACTTTTTAAAAATGTCGGGAACAAATATTTTATATAAACAAAAATTATATATATTCTTTCATAATTCAAAAGTAAAATATTTTGAAACTTAGTAATTTTAAAGATGGAAAATTAGCAAATTTCATTTCCAAACTAATTTTGATTTTTAAGATAGGTCCATTCTCTTTATTTTACCTAAACTATTTTGCATTGAAAAGTTAGATCCTTCTGTTCACTTTTTTACGATTTCTATTATTTTGTAATAATTAAAGGATAAAATTATCATTTTATATTAAAAATCTAAGTTTAGTCTCCAAACTAATTTCAATTTTCAAAATAGGTCTCTTCTCATTATTTTTCACTTCATAAATTTTTCAAATTATTTTCCTATTGAGAAGTTGGTCATTCCAACCACATTTTGCCCATTTAAGACATGTGCCGACCATTTAAAAAGTAAAAATTTGTCATTTCATACAATTTTTTCTTCCAAATAAAGCCTACTGTTACCCTTTCAAAACTATTTTCCCCAAACTTCACTATAGTGTTTTTTACTCAAATCAGTCTGGCTATTTGGACTTTAATTTTTTTCAATTTTATCAATTACCATAAAAAATATAAATAAACAATATTTTTTCATTACTTTTTAATTAAAAACACAATCTCATATAATTTATTAATTAAATTTTATATTATTATTAAATTTTCAATTCTCTAACTTCAAAATACATTCCTTTCAATTCTCTAACTAAAAAAATTTATTATTCAAACACAAAAAGCATATTATATTAAAAAAACAAAACAATAAACGGAATCAAAATTCCAATCTAAATACACAATTTATTATCAAATGTAAGGCTTTTTTCACAACCAGAAAGCTGGTTGGGACTTTCAATGTGAAATAGTTGCAAAAATTTCCTCCAAATGCCATTTCCATAGAACAGTTTCGACAAAACTTGCTCAATTAAAGCTAGTCATCCACCCACTTCTATCCCATGAATCCACGTGTTTCAGATTATTCAAAAAGTATAATTCAAGTGTTACACATTTGTAAAACACATACTGATATATGATATATGGGCTATGATACTATACATATCTCATCAATATACTTCTTGCCACATGCCTCAAATGGTCAAAATGTGGTTGGAATGACTAAATTCTTAATACGAAAATAGTTCATAAAATAATTGTATAAAGTGAAAAATAAATAATACGGATCTATTTTAAAAATTGAAATTAGTTTGGGAACTAAACTTACTAATTTTCATATAAAATTACAATTTTGACCTTTTTAAACTATAATAAAATGATTGAAATTGTAAAAAAATTGATGAAATGACCTAAATTGTTAATGCGAAAATAATTCAAGGACCTAATATATGCAAAATAAAGAGAAGGGATCTATTTTTAAAATTGAAATTAGTTTGAGAATAAAACTTGCTAACCTTCCTTTCAAAAACTCATTTCTAAAAACAGTTTCCAAATGACTAGATTAATAGCTTTGAAAAATGTTTTTGTTTTTAAGTCGATTCTAGGACTTATCTGCTAGGTTATTTTTTTATGACAACAATGACGTAATATATATATGTCTTATTTGTTATAATTTATATAATTGTATAAATAGAGTGAAAAGTAAGTAAAATAATATTAACAAGATCCACGGAAGGTGAGAAAATGCAACTCTTGAGAGTTATGAATGAAGATATTCTGAGACTACTGGATTACGAGTTCTAAAGGCCAATGTTGAGCCCAGTATTATTGGGCTGGGTTTCGTTTCAGAAGATTCATTTCCAATTCAAGGGGATTGAGAAAGGGAAAAATAAAAAATAAAAGGAAATGACAAGAACGATGGCCCCTCTTGCCTCCGGAACTTTCTGTACGTCTCTCATTCTGAACTCTTTCCCTCCATTCTCCAGTCTCCTTTGGCAAAGATTATATATGTTTTAGTGATCACTGTTGGTGTTATATGTTTAACATTCTTCCCAGCTGGTTAAAGTCATATACTTTGCCACTTTGGAGCTGTAAGCGTTGGACTTACATCATAGCAATGGCTATTGATACTGAGGCTGCCGCCGCAACCAAACTAGCTGCTCTTGCTGACACCGACATCAACTGGGACAGGTTTCTTTGCTAACATTCGATTCCTATTCTTATTCTTTTACTAGTTGTTTTTGTTTATTGAGTTTGATGCTAGTGGATTTACAGGGTTGAGTGTGGTATGTCAATTTCAAGAATGATTTTTTATGCTCTTTCTCTGTTTGATTTCTGTTAAATAGCTTGTTTATTTGATGCTAGAATTCACATCGCATGCAATTTTCATGTGGGGTGGAGTGATTTTATTATACTTTTAATCTTGATAACTGTTCACATTTGGGTTTTTTTTAATAATATTTTTATATTGATTACATCGGGGTAAGGGATGGTGGTAGGGAGAGGGGAATGGTGTTCAATCCTGCATCAAACAACTGTAGGCTAAGGAAGCTTGCGACTCATCCGTTCCTTCTCACTCCACATTTGAGTTTTAGCTGCAAGTTTCATTCTTTTCTGGTCGTGCTTTTGATAGTTTGAGAAATTATTGGTTGTTCTGCTTTTTCTTCATGTGGTTATGCCAATTAATTTTTGAGTAATAATGATGCATGTAGTATTAATTACGGGTTTCGAGGTATTACTGATGCTCCTTCTGCATTGGCTTTAGGTTGGATAAGACGAGATTCCACATTAATGGGGCCATTCTATTCACTGCTCAGTCAGCATTGATACATCCTACTGCAGTAGTTAAGACAAGGATGCAAGTAGCTGGTGCTGGTCTGTCTCACATGAATGGGATATCTGTGTTTAGGCACATACTGAAGGCTGATGGTATTCCTGGCATTTTTAGAGGATTTGGAACATCTGCAGTTGGTTCATTGCCAGGCAGAGTCCTAGCTTTGACTTCACTTGAAGTGTCGAAAGACATGATGCTCAAATATACTGAAGGTTTAAATATGGCTGAAACAACTCGTGTGGGAGTTTCAAATGGAGTTGGTGGCATGTTTTCAAATCTCGTTTCATGTGTATACTTTGTACCTCTAGACGTGGTGCGTGTATTGATTCTTTCACTCTTGAGAGTGTGCATGTGTATGTTATTTGAGGTTGGTTATGTGCCATCAGCTCTGATTTGGAAATTTTCTACCTGATATTGCAATGACAGACTACTTGGAGTTGAAGAAAGAAATGATGGTATTTCATAGCATCTTGAAAGAATTTCATACTACTGTTCTTCCATCGAAAGGAAAAGAAGCCTACTGACACTAATATATTTAGCTTGATAATTATTTGTCTAAGCTCAATGAAGTGCTCATTTGGTCATCATTTGCTGAATTTCAATGACGCTATTGGTTGATTTTCATACTCTTGTAGAACATGAAATAACTATAAAATAATTTTTTTTTAGGATCTTGAATGTGAAATGAATATGATTTATATGCTTTCTGCTTCTTTCTTACTGCTTTGTACATCTCATGATTTTCACATATACTTCATTGGCTATTGCAAATATAATTTGCCTGGATTGATTATTGTTTCTTCATTTTTCTTTTTCTTTTTTTTTTTTGGGTGGGAGGAGTTGGGTGTTGGTTGGGGAAACTTATTTTCGATGCATAACAGGTCAATGTATTTGATATGCTTCAAATTTGAATTCTTCAGTGCCTTCATTGGACCTGAAGGACTAAAACTACTGCTGGTATTATTGTTTTGAAGTTTTTGCTGATGAGAATTAAATATTTCCAAAGTCCCCTTTTTTAGTATCCCAATTAATGTCTTATAGATAGTTCTTGTGGTAACATCTCTATTCTTCCAGTGTCTTCTAAAACTTGGCACCTGTATGGTAATTTATCTGGTATTGCTCTTGAACTACTTGTTAAAACAGCAGCGTTTACTGGAGTGTTAATTTCAGATTTGTCAGAGACTAATGGTTCAAGGACTTCCAGGGACTATGTACTGTAATGGTCCATTTGATGTTGCTCGTAAAGTAATAAGGACTGAAGGTATCCGAGGGTTGTACAGAGGGTTTGGATTAACAGCTCTGACTCAATCCCCTGCATCAGCACTTTGGTGGGGAGCCTATGGTGCAGCACAGCACATGATGTGGAGGTATACATTTCCTTATCTGTCACGACTGCTTATTTGTCAGAGAAATTTGTATAATTTCTGAGTTTAATGCTTGCATGCTGTAGAAGCCTGGGTTATGGAGATGATACGGAAAAGAAACCATCTTCCATAGATATGGTCGCTGTCCAGGCATCAGCAGGAATGGTTGCTGGTGCTTGTTCGTCAATTATTACAACTCCCATTGATACTGTGAAGACTAGGCTTCAGGTATCTAATTTGCACTGTGAAGGAACTGTATTCTTTCTTTATCATCATCAAAATTGTGCTGAATCTTGTTGGTGTCATTTGAAGGTTATTGATGAATATGGTGTTGGTAGACCTTCTGTTATGAAGACCACAAAGACACTTTTAAAAGAAGATGGCTGGAAAGGATTCTATAGAGGGTTTGGACCTCGATTTGTAAACATGTCTTTCTATGGAACGTCAATGATCGTTACTTATGAAATTATAAGTATGTTCTCATCCTCCTCTAAACTGGACCATTTTAATTTAATTTTCACGAGATGACTTGTGGGCACAATTCTTTTGTGAGAGCAAACTCTCTCACAGTAGCCTTTACATTTAGTTGCATAAAAATTGATAAACTGAAAGACATAGGAATATACAAAAGTACAGATATAATGTTTGTTATTTTCCTCAGCAAGGTTTGTGTAGAATCAAGGAAAGCCTTATGCAGGCATCCAGAAGAATTGATTTGAAATATTTAGCTTCTGTTCCTTGTGCCTTTGGACATACTCCATGCATTTGCTGATGCTGCGCATTGGTTTACTTATTTACCCATCTACTGTTGTTTGTGATCAGAGAGATTGTCTGTCAGGGAAACTTAAGCATGGAGCACTGGAGGTGGCTGTCGACTTGTGATTTTGTCAAGCAGGATGAAGGATGAAAATGCCCTTTTAAAGTTGGCATGAGATTAGAAGTTGATGGTTTCTAAGAAGCTGTTCTAGTTTTGATTTAATTCCCTTCTCAAATATTTGATTCAGAAGGATTTTGTTCTTCGATGAAATATTATTCGTGGTTAGAAAGTAGAATCATGTTAGTGTTAGTGAATGACTTTTATGAACTGCCATTCGCAATTTCTTTAATGTGGAAAAAGAGAAAGAGAAGGCGAATTATGTCTCCACATTCAGCAGAATTTGTACATATTATCTGTAGATTTGTGTTTCTTCTTTCCCAACTGACGTTGCGAATTTGCAAGTTATATGGCATTGCTTTATATATCGCATTCACTACGCATTGTGGACCAAGAGACCATTTGTGAACTTTTTACACTTTGTTGGTTTGGTCTGGAGAAGCAAGAATTCAATTAGTATTTTTTTTTTTTTTTTGTCATTCTGATTCTGATTTGCTGCAATAATAATTTTGTCTGGAGACTAATATGAGTTACTAATATGCGCTTGCATCTTTTTCAATTTATACATAGTCAAGAATCAAATTCAATTTGTCAAAATAAAAAAGAAAAACGAATCAGCTAAATTGAGTTTTTGTATTTCTAAGTATTTTTTCGTTTAAAATTAAATATTTACATTGAGTATAAGAAATTTATTTAACAAAGAGTTTGTTAGTAAAAAATTTAAATAAAAAATATGATTATGTTTTTTACAAAAATAGAAATTTGAGTTTAGACATTTTAAAATAAAAAATGTAAATCATCCTTACACTTTATTTTAAAAAGTTTTTTTTTAAAAAAGAAAAAAGAAAAAGAAAAAGACAGGGAGAAAGTGGGTGGGTAGTTGGCAGTTAGTACTACTTATAATGGTAACGAACGTTGGCATCAATTAGTACTAATTTCTCAGGACCATCTCTAGGGTTTGTTGGTAGTCTCCTCCTCCTCCATCCCCGTCGCCACCCACCTTCCACACATATTACAGCTACCTTAGAACAGCTTTTGCTATGATGTTCTTAAACGTTTGTTTCAAATCTCCGAGCATCTATCTCTCATCATTTTTGCGTGCAGTGGTCCAACCTTTTTCTCCCTCTGAAGTCTGAATTATGTGTGCTTGAACGAGCAGCAAGATGTTTCTTTATGTGCGCGCGCGCGCGTGTTTTTTTTCCCTTTCCTTCTTGAATCTCGAAAGTTTTGTGAAAATTGATCAATAATGATATTTTTCCTGTTTGTTTGATACAAGTTTTTCCCTTTGACCTTCTTGGGGAAAGGGCAATTGGGTTACAAGTTAATTAAGGAAATAGACTCTCGTGTATCCGTATTCAATTATGTGTATAAACTGTTACAATTACCATCAGTCTGTATACAGAGGTAGAGGTAGGGTGAGGGTTGGAACTGGTGGATATGCAAAATTATACATGGATTTCGAGAGAGGTATGAATATAGAAAGATTGTTCTTGATCCTGAGAATTTTGGATGGATCACTCACGCAAAAATGATGTCAGCTAGTGTTTGGTGTCAGAGCAACTGGTGCTATTGGCAGAACTGGTATTTTCGTCATGGGATAGTTTGCCTGCACTTTGACATGTTTAGGTATCATTAAAAATTGATTTTTTTTTCCCTTAATCAGTATGGCAGGAAAATGAATACACCTGAACTGAGTTTATTTTTTTCTTAATTAGTATTAAAACCTATTATTGCACAACTATTTTTGCTGTTCTCCCATATATAAATTTCTTATTGATTTTACCACTGTCGCTTTTGTTTTTTGAGGATGGTATGATTTCTTTTTATTGCAGTGGTGTAATGTATAGGCTATTGCAGACTTGTCATCTTTTCCTGTCCTGTCTAATTCTCACTTGTCTGCGCATTTAGGTTGAGTATGCTTTTTATTGAGACCCGCTGTCTTTTCATCTGGGCATATCTAGACTTTAGAAGTTGTTTGTTTCAATTCATTTTGTCCAACAGACATGCGTTTGAATTGTATAGAAACTTAGGTGATTCTTGATCAGATAATTTGTGATTTCTTCTCCAACCACATATTCATGTTTATCTATTTGTTTGGACCATTGCAATGTTTTACGTAGATGGAACAGAATACTGTTTAAATCTCATCTAGTTACTCAAATACTACTTGAAAGTATGGTTACATTATAGGTTGTCTATACTTGAAAGAGAACTTAATTATGAGGTCTCTGTTTGGCTTTTGAGATATTTGTTGTGCGTATACTAGAATTCAGTGATTGAGATTACAGCTTTATAAATTTGAATGAAAAACTCCATTTTTTTTTGTTGAATATAACTGGCTCTGCTTGAACTAAAGGGTTCAAATTTGGCTTTTTGGTTGAAAGCGCATTTGTGGGAAGCATGAAGTTCTGACACTTTATGCTCTGGAGGTCTTTTCTGGTTCTTCGTGAACTCAAAACCTTTTTTCCCATAAGCTTTCAGACTACATTCTCTCTCTTCCACTCAACTTTCTCTTATACCTGTACCAGGTACCTTGGCTTGGCTGTGATATTTCTAGTGTGTAGATTGTCCAAGCTGTAAAAAATTCTAACAGTTCTGTGGAAGAATCTGGTTGGAGAAGTCTGAATGATGGAGCTGAAAGATTTTGCCTGCCACTATAGGAAATGGTCAAATTCAAAGGAATTTCTTGTTGGTAAATGATTGTGGTAAACTACTGGTTGTCAGACTTTGGAGGAAAAATCTAGAACCTCTGCATATCACAGGGTAGCAGTTGGCAAAGCAACAATGGAAGAAGCCCTACAAGAGTTCAATCACTAGATGATTTACTGGTGTTCTAATACTTGCTGGAATGAACATTATTAACAGAACAAAGTATATAACCTTGAAGGCAGCCGCCTCTAGTTAATATATTGATGACTTCAATCAAATTGGTTTCTTTAGATTGCGTGGTGGTTTATGGTTTTGTGTTTTTCATATGTATTAGGTAATTGCTGTGGTCGAATATGGTAGCATTTCTCCATCTATGGAAGGATGTTTGCATTTCAATTGTACCTTGCTTATCCTTTGACGAAGAGAAGTGAAACGGATGGGATGTCTATTGTGGCCTTGATAACCACCTTGCGGATTGGCTATAATTCCTATATTGAGCGTTGAATTCTGTTTTCTGTAATGATGATTGAGTTTAGCTATTGTTGAATAATCAACCAGAGAGGGAGTATTTAATTCTCTGAAACTAAGAGATATTGCCCATGGCACTTGAATGAGGTTCAAAAGATGTAGTACTTTCAGATTAGAACTTGAATAAACTTGCTGTTGCCCTTTACAATTCATCCAAAGAAACATTACATTTTGCATTAACAATGTCCACACCAATGCCTTTTCAAATAGGGCAGCTGCTACTTCAAGCTCAGGTAGAACCATCTTCTTTGGTTTCTCTTTTGTTCTTTTTGAATGGCGAATATCCTTTAGCCAACATCT
This sequence comes from Apocynum venetum, assembly GCA_019593545.1. NCBI lineage: Eukaryota > Viridiplantae > Streptophyta > Magnoliopsida > Gentianales > Apocynaceae > Apocynum > Apocynum venetum. The sequence continues at coordinate 5,926,099 of SRSM01000127.1, forward strand.
TCTCCACCTCCTCAAATGACAGACCTTTCGTTTCTGGGACAAGGAAGAAGATAGACACCAGACCAGTGAAGGAAAACCCAGCAAACAGAAGAAATGTCCCTGCTGAACCTAGATGCTCAGTCAGCGTTAGGAAAGTCTCACTAACTATAAGATTGGAGCTCCAGTTAGAAACTGCTGCAATTCCTCCGCCAATGCCTCTGAATCTCAAGGGATAAATTTCCGAGTTGACGATCCATGGGACTGTTCCCATTCCTGGTGCATACGCTATGATATACAATCCCAAGAAGACTACTGCCAAGAATCCAACTTTACTCGGGCAACCTTGTGTGTACCAGGTCCTCTGTTCTCTCCGGCATGTGGCTTTCGCGTCATCATTTGCAGCCAAGCATGCACCAACAGCGTACTAATACCAGAAATTAAACACACAGTTTCGCATCAACAACTCTTGTAGTATATACAAGCACATACTATATAGTTTGTAACTTGCATGATACAAGCACAGATTACTACTGTTACAGCATCTTTGCATTAATGAAAAGGAAGGCAAGGGCGGATGGGCTTACTCGATCTGCTCCATTTGAACAGAATGCACATTGTGTGTCTTTTTGCAAACATTTCATGCAGTCCCAGGATGATGCGTCTTGAGCTTGCACATAACTCAAACATGTTGAATTGCCACCAAATTGAATGGACTCACTCCTGCTGATCCCTGGAGCATTAGCAGAAGCTTGGAAAAACACAACAGATAAGACCACCAGACAAGAAATGATCCCGACCATTGAAATTAGCATGAGTCTTCTCCTTCCGTATCTGTCAACCAAGGCCATACTAACAATTGTGCCAATAGTATTAAGACCAGAGGTGACTAGGGAAAGTGCCAGAGCGGTCTGGTTTGAAGCAAATCCTGCAAACTGGATTATGGTTGGACTATAATACATGACAGTATTGATACCGACAAATTGTTGAGCCACCTGAACCGTTATGCCAGCATATAAGCCCCTTCGAACAATAGGATTACCCCACGCTTCCTTTATTTTTGAAATCATGTTGCCTTCTCCACTTGAACCGTCTAAAGTCTTTTCCTCCTCAACCGATAATTTCAAGGCCTGCATTTCTTCATCCAGTTCCTCAGCAGGGTAAATTTTCTCTAAGATGGACCTAGCCTCATCAACTTTCCCCTGATTGGCAAAAAGAAAAAAACCACATAGTTATGACACAATTAACCAAATCTCCTTCGTACGTGTAAGTCGTGCCCAGATAGAATATAGTGACATGGAACTGTTCAGCTAAACAATGTTTTAGATGAGAACCTTTCTGTAAAGCCATCTTGGAGACTCAGGAAGGGACAACATTAGAACAAGTTGAATTGCTGCTGGAATTCCTGCAACACCAAGCATCCAACGCCAGGTTCCCTTAGCCTGAAAAGAATTTAAACAATTCGCATATCCCTTTTCCTCAAACAACCAAGAAATTTCAACATTCAAGCATAGCCAGAAAAAGAAACCCTTACATGGGTAAAGGCCAAATTGATAAGATACGAAAGAAACTGGCCTCCTGTGATTAAGAACCCATTTGTGCTTACGAGCGCACCTCTGATTCTGTGAGGTGAAGCTTCTGAAATGTAAAGGGGTGCAGTCATGGATGCCATTCCAACTCCTAAACCGACAAAAATCCTTCCAATAATGATCACCCAAGGAGCTGGAGCAACGGCCATAACTATAGCGCCAACAAAGAATAGAACATCAGCAATCAAGATGGAAACTTTTCGCCCAAATCTGTCATTGATCCATCCACCAGCAGCAGCACCAATGATGGCTCCTGCAACAGCCATGCTCACAATAGTCTCCTATAGATTGAACAACAAAGTACATAGGAGTTACAGAAATAGAAAATGATTAGAAACAAATAGCACAGAAAATGAAAGGTGATAAAGGGAACTAATTTCTTAAGGTAATAGAGCGACAGTGACTGCAAGAGAGTGTACCTGAAGCCATGTTTTCTGGTCAACAGATTTGAAATCATCACGAATATAAAGAAGTGCACCAGAAATAACTCCTGCATTTAATAATTACAAATCCATATGAGGCGAAAAAGGTAACAATTTCCATGAGTGATGATGATAAGCTCAATATGAAATCAAACAAATGGACACAGACACAAAAGGAAGCACCCAAATAATACATCAGCATAGTGTAATCAAATCCATCAACCAAAACATTTAATATGCGTAAACAGGGAAAATTGAGTCTTGATTTTACCAGTATCATAGCCAAAGAGAAGTCCACCAAGTCCTGCAGATAATGCCAGCCTCATGATATAAGGCGTCTGCCAGGCTGTCCTCCAGCATTCGGTAAGTTCAGTCTTATCAGCTTTCTGTATTCCGCCTTCAACCATTTTGGATCCTTTGAAGTTTTGGAGAAAGGCCACCAGGCTGATTCCTTTAAAAACTTCAAACTTGAGAGTATATGTAGCAAGCAATATATGCAGGAAGGAAAATTCTGGATAAAGAAAAAAAAATTGAATCAAAATCGTCCATTTTTTTAATCAGTAAATGTTAAACAGTCCTCCAAAATTGACTTGCATTATTGCTATTGATTGACTTCTAAAGATTCTCTGTTTTGTCCTTCTTTTGTTTTATCGTCCAGATGTAGGTAAGGGGTGCAAAAGTCGAGGGAAAAGGGACCCAAAAGGTAGTTGCAGGGCGGGTATTCCAGCATTCAAGAAACACATTGGAGTTCCTCAAAAAAAAGAAACACATTGGAGTAATCAATTTCTAGCACTTTGAGTAAAAACCACTCGAGGGAATGCCTATAAGCATTCACGATTCAACATTTCCAACCCACTAGGGATAATGCATGAAAATAACACACAATGTGGGGAAGGAAAAAGACAGGATATCATGAAAAAGGAGAAAACTTTAACCTCACCGAAAAGCGGGGCTTGACTGCTCCTCCTACGTCTTCTTGTCGTTGCTCTGCCCTTTTGCCCAGAATGAGAACCGACCAGGCCACTCGTATCTGTGCGTGAACGCAGAGCGAAACCAAGTAGACAACTCCTCCTAATACTATGTTTGATGTAATGAAATGAAAAGGAGAAGTTGCAACCATAGGATTCACTGCTTTTTAGGACTAGAATTGATGTCAAAGCATAAATGTCGGATGGATTATTTACATTTGGATACTTGTCCGGCTAATTAATTAATAAGGCTGCAAGCGGTCAATCCTATCTTAATCATTTGGGATTTCTTTCTTGTTCTTTATATTATATTTATAATGCTGATGATAATAGAACGGAATTGGAGAATTGGCGGGAGACAGAGAAGTATGGAAAAGAAAATATTGCATCTCATAATGCAGTGGTTGCCTGAGTAGATAATGAGTTGGCACCTTTAACATAAATGACAGGTCAATCAAATTTCTTCAACCAATTGGAAGGCAATCTTTCCATAAACAAATAATTCATCAAATCCAACTCATTTCTCATATACTTGATTTACTTTTTTTATTTATCTTAAATTATAAATAATTCTTTTATTAAAAGTATATTTATTTATTAATTGATCAAAATATTCTTATTTAAAATAAAATAATTTGTATAAAAGTATATATTAAATTTACTTTAAAATAATAAATAGTAAAGGTATTTTAAAAACTTTTATAACAAATATACATTTTCAATATTATTAATTATATTTTTTTAAGCAATGTAAAAAGTTAAATAAATTTAGAACGAAAAAAGTAATAATTATAAAGAAACAAACATGCCTATGCTGGCATTCCAACATCCTTTACAATTTCCATGCGTTCGCTTGTAAGTTGAGATAAGTAATAAAGTGAACAGAAGAACACATTAAGACTTTTGCTCGATGCGTGAAGTCCAAATAACATTTGGAAGTGGCATTGGATTAATATACTTTTGTCTTCTAAAATTTATTATATCTAATTTTATTCTTAAAATTAAATATTTCAATTCTTAAAAATAATCATGCTTTAAAAATTTTCAACTAAGAAACTCCTTAAATGTGAAATTTAAATAATCTTACTGCTCAAGACAATATCAGGTAATTCCTCTCAAAAGAAACATAATTCCGTGAAGCGGGTATTACTCTCATGAAAAAATGAAGACTGTTTACAAGTTAACTAAGATACAAATACGACATCAAACGATTGAGGGAAAATGACATTTGACGATCTCCTTTTAATTTCATTATCATTATTTTCATAGCATGTGTTAAAGGCTTCTCGGGAGTTTTCAAACTTCAGCTTGTACAAATTCACAGAGAAGTACAAACAAATATATTATAGAAAGCATTTTTACTACAAACTAAACTACAAAAAGAATTTCAAACAAGTAAAAATGATGACACGAACTACTGCTACATGATGACACGAGCAAGGGAAAATGAACGCTGATGTCATTACCAAAGAGTCACTAAACTCTTAAAAAATAACTTGCCATAAGCAACTAACCACAAGGTGCGATATTATGGAGAGACTACAGCTTATACAACTACACCGAGATAATAGGACAACAGCATAAAACTGACAACCCTAAAAAACCTAATTTCTGTTTCACAAACGTGTATTCAATACGGAAAAGGAGAAAATGTTTACATTGGCTAAATGTGTTCAATAGTTTATCTTTCACTTCTCATTGCCAAAGAAAAAGAACAAAAAAAGATACACACTCCACATTTTGGATCACTCATTAAAACAAATGGATCAAGGGATGATAAGCACCAAGCAGAACCCTCATGCTAATGTAAGGTAGGGAGAAAGTACCATCCAATCAAGTCCCGGGACAAAAAATACGGATGGATTTCAAGCAAATAGACCTTCTAAGAGCATTATATTTCCATTTTACAGCCCAGATGAATGCAATAAAAAACGTGCATCCATATTACCAAAATGATAATCAATTGGCATATCTACCAGGCTCAGATCATGTAGAATCTAAGGACAGAATGAGGAGATTTACTCATGACAGATGAGGATGCAGCCCAATCGTAATTAACAAAAAGAAGCAACAGTACCCACAGGAATGAGTGAGAACCACGTAACAAGGGTAATTCATAAATTAGACACAGACATTACTCAAACTCCACATTTTAATCTTCTACCCCTGAATTTGAATACATCAATTTCCATAAATCCTTAATGATATAAAGTTATCCTATTAAGCAATTCATTAGACCACATACCACAGAGGCCACGAGTAAAAAGGGCAGTAACAAACCACTACCCAGAATTCACCAAAATGAGTACCAAAAGTAAACCTGTAGCATATGCAGAACCACTCCTAAAAAACTAAAGAAATCAAAACAGAGAATAAAAACGACATAAAACGCAAAAAAAAGTCCCGGATAAAAGCTAAACATATCAATTTCAAATTCATATTAGGCCACAAAATAAACAATTCTAGAGTAAAATCACATGATAAGACAAAAACCAATAGTCTGATGATATGTAAAATCCATTATCCTGAAGGCATAATAAAACTATTGGGAAAATTGGGCAGAAAGGTGGGACATTTAGTCACCGCCAGCCTTCTGGTAAACATAGGTGAGGCCGCACTTGCCGCAATAGTGCCTGTCAAAATGATTGGCCATGAAAGTACCAGCACCACACTCAGCATTGGGGCACTCCTTCCTGAGCCTCTGAACCTTTCCAGAGTCATCGACCTTGTAGAACTGAAGAACAGCGAGCTTAACTTTCTTCTTCTTGTGCTTGATCTTCTTTGGTTTGGTGTAGGTCTTCTTCTTACGCTTCTTTGCGCCACCACGGAGACGGAGAACAAGGTGAAGGGTGGACTCCTTCTGGATGTTGTAGTCGGCTAGGGTTCTGCCGTCCTCGAGCTGTTTCCCGGCGAAGATAAGACGTTGCTGGTCCGGTGGGATGCCCTCTTTGTCCTGAATTTTGGCCTTGACATTGTCGATGGTGTCGGAGGATTCGACCTCAAGGGTGATGGTCTTCCCCGTGAGGGTTTTCACGAAGATCTGCATTTTGGAAACGCTGCTGCTAGGGAGGTTTAGGGTTCTGAAAATGGAGGACTGCTCTTTATATAGTTAGGGTTGAGGCGTAGTGACTGGTAGGCTATCCTCTTACTGTTATACCCTTAAAGATAAAGCCCATTGGATTGAACCTATAGTCAAATAGCCCAAAAAAACCTAGAAAAATTGGTTGGAAAATTAGGATTAGGAGGTAGTAGTTGAAAAAGCCCATAGTTTTTTTTTTCTTCTTTTAGGAAAAAAAACAGAGAGAAGAACCAATCATACCAAAAGTAATTTCTTTTTTATTCTTCATAATATCAGAAAAAGGAAACATAAATAAAATAAATTTTCTGACCATTTTATTCGCTTTTAATTTGACTCATTTACTTTACAGACTCTATCTTTTAATTAAAAACTTTACGTCAATTTTTTTATAAGTAACTTTACGTGGAATATTAATATGTTTATAATGACCTCTTTATAGAATTATATTGTACAGACAGTTTGCTCTTATTGTACGTAAAAATTTCCCATTATTCATCCCAGATCAGTATCAGCTGTTGGCAAAATATAAAAAAAGGATTGGTTAGGATGGGTGCAAGGGTGCATGCGAATAATGCAGAGAAGGCGCTGGAGGAGGCGAATTTTAAAATTACTGTCTTTAAAGGAAGGATGATGTTGGAATGAGGTGGGCATTATTGTGTTATGATAGGAAGAAAGTGGTGGGTAATAAGCTCAAGGGTTCATCTTTTGTTACAAATGAGTTAGTTTATTGTCATTCACACAACATTTTTGAGTTCGTTTATTGTATTTGTAAAGTTCTATAGGAAGTCGTCTGTGAATTAAAAAAAAAAGTGCAATAAAGAATGAGAAGCAAAAGTTTAAAGAGAGGTATACATAATAGTATGCATATGGTACAGTTGATAAACTCGCAGATCAATGAATCTGCTTAACAAGTGTCTCATTTCAATCGGCGAATAAAATATTAAATCTAGACAAAAAAGAAAAGATATACCCTCCCTCAATCCTCAAGCTTTTCAAAAACTCAGCATGGCAGTTACAATTAATTGTACAATAAAATTTTATTCCGCCCTGGCATGATTCTATCAACGAGAAAAAAATGGACACAATTTCCCTGTGGTGCAAGCTATTGGAAGTATATACGGCATTGGGGGAAGACATTCAAGAAACCTGAGACAATCGCTGGTGGAAGAGGACCTCCTTGTCGAAACATGTGATGGTATTTCTCAATCAATGGAAGTACAGTCCTTTGCACATCAACATCTTCAAGGACACCTAACAAATCAAGATTTTGGGGAGAAACATTCAATGTTTTAGGATTACTTTCAACCAGAAAGCAAGAGAAGCCATGGCACCAACGTTTGAAATGAGATAGTTACTCTACAGACTAGTGAAACAGGTAATTGATCAAGTGGCAGGACAACCAGCATGTTCATTTTGAAAAGGAGTTCAAGAAAGACATGAAGGGAATCTGAAATGTAATACACATGAACAGAAGTAATTGCAACGAAATTATACTTTCAAGATTTTATTTTTAATCCCTCAAGGACAGACCAAAAGATTCAACAATAAATCATTTAAATGAGTTTTAAGAGAACATCATATGTCTATGTGTTAATATATTCTGGTCTTGTCAAACTTGTAGATAATTTTCGAAATAGGAACAAAAAATAAAAAATAAAAAATCCAAAGAAACAGAAAAGCATGAGCTTGCATTACCCAGTTCAATTTCTTGATCTTGATCATCCAAGTCCCCTTCTTCCACAAGGGTTCCATTTTCCAATGCGCTGGCTGTTTCAGCACACCTTTCCAAGAACTCTTCTTCAGTTTCTTCATATTCATCTTCCTCTGACTCCTAATGCAATACCAAAATAACAAACCCAATCACCTTCTACAGATCGAGACCAAATATTGGTGAAGGATGACAGTTCTCTAATTGTTCAACCCTAAAACAAGAGGCAAGTTACTGTATTATTAAAAACCAACAGATAGAAAAGGAAAGAATATATAGTCACACCTCATCATCATCATCATCATCTTCTTCTTCGGAGTTCTCATCATTTTCATCTTCACTTTTTCCCTGTTCTTCTTCCTCTTTTCTTTGCATATCTAGTAACTTCAAAAGTGCCTCCATGAGTGAGGTTAGACAGTCCTTCACAAGAGCACTCTCTTGGTTTCCAAGCCTTTGTAGTTGCTCAACCATTTTCGCAAGTGCCAACACTGCAGGTATCACTGAAATATCACTAAAGAATTTCTGCTAAAAAGATTTAGGGAGAAAAATAGGTTCAACTCATGCAAAAAACCTTTCCTTTTTCTTGAAATAAAATAAAACCTATGAAACAAGAAATGAGTGAAAGAGATAATAATAAACCAATACACCTTCTGACATAAAATTAAAGATGGGGAGGATAAAAATACAGTAGTCTGCATGTAGAAAATGCTTGTCTTTCGTTTTGGAAATTATTTTTAGAGTCTTCACTTCACTAAAGATGAATTAAATCATGCAAAGACACCTATTATTATCTTCAAGGACACTGATAAGGTCATTTACATGGCCTTCCATGCAATAGACTTTTGTATTTGTTAATTATGTATTGTAATTTACTCTAAATGAACTCTATAATCAATGCAGCAAAACTTCCAGAGCAGAAAATCTTAACATGTAAGAATCAGGATAATGTATGGTGGTTACATGGTCAATAATATATTTCTAAAAGAAAAGAAATAAATACAAACCAGCCAATTTGATTTCAGACCCAGCTGACAAACTATGTTCAAACTTGTTTGTCAAGATAAATGACAGAGCAGAGGCAAAGAGTGTGAAGCCATCATGTTCAATTTTCTCAACCACATCTGGAAAACATAAATAACATGAAGATATCGCAAGCAACAAAGGTTTCCAGAGTGAACAAGGCCTGCTTCTGATCTCTTTAAAACGTGAAATTGCCGCCTCACTAAAGGCTAAAACCAATGACTGTTTGAGTTCTTCCACCTCAGATGTGTAACAGGGAACATGTAATAGCATGTGGACACATGAAGATGCCCTCCAGACTGCGGATGGGTATTGGAAAAATGCCTCTGTTACAAAAGAACTAATTCCTTCAATAATGGAACATCGAGGAACAGGCGGAGCAGGAGGGGAAGGCATTTCTCCCAAAAAGAAATTCTTCAGGGGAAATTTATTGTTTAAACTAACAGCTTCCCTGATGCAACTGAATATTGACAGATCCTCTGCCTCCTCCCATGCATGCCAGTCAGAAATTAGATCAGACCAAACCACCAACAATTCTGAGACTCTCAGCTTTTGGATCTCATTGGTTTCAATATCTTGCATAATAAATCCAAGCAATGCAGATGAATCGTTTATTGATGAAGATGAAGGTCTGGTAATAGCAACATCATATTCCTAATTATACATGAAAAGAATTGAGCATCAAATATCATGCTTCAAACCAGCAGCAAGGGGAAAATGACAAAGATTAAACATATTAAATGATATATAGTTCTTCAGTCAAGACAAAATAAATTGAATATTGTTGAATCTCCCAAATGACTAAAATAACTGTACATAGAACTAACCATTTCCTCCCTAAAAAAAAGAACTAACCATTTCCTCTGGATGGCTTAGCCAAGCACCCAGCAAGAGATCTGAAAATGACATCTTAATGGATTTCTGGCAAGATGCCCTTGTTTCATTTGATTCATTCTTCTCAATCTCGTTTGAAACTGCTTCTTCCCAGCACTGAGCCATCACAGCTAATGTTGCAAAGCCGCTTTCAACCATCTATCATTTGCAATATCAGAAGAGTTTTAAGCTTGAGATGCATGGAGTGTTGACTTGTATACTTTTGTGTTTCAATGCGTCCCAGTGGAACATATATGAATGTCTTGTGACTTGTCTGATGTATGCATATGCAAAATTTATCCATTTCATAATCTGTCTTTTCTAGATCATTAAAGGCAATAAAGATTTCTGTCATATCCTGCGGCCAGTACTTGTTATAGAATTCTTGGTAACTTTTAAAGGAAAAGAGAACGGAAGACTTTAGGCAATAAAAATCAAGGCATTGGAACCAATTATCTTCCTTCTGCTTGGACCATATAAATATTCAAACTTCTCAAAATCGATGTCACAAGGAAGTACAATCTCCTTAAAAAGAAACTTTCAGGAAACTCATTTACAGTACAAAAGGATATAATAAACATCTTAACAAAATTGTTGCAGAATACCACAAACCTGAGGCCAGGGCTCTGGTTTTGGAGGAATGCATTTTGAAATTGTGTCAACTAATGAAGAAACAATATGTGGGATATAAGGTGCTACACTTTCATTTCCAGCCTCCACCAACTTACAAAGCAGCTGAAACATGACTGCAGACTCTTCTTCATAACTAACCCTGCCTAAAACTACTTGAAGGAGGGGTAGCCACTCTGCTGGCATATATTCATTCTGCCAAAAGTTGCAAATAACACTTTATTTTATCAGTATATGCAGCAGGAACCAAAGTTAACTCTTGCAGACCAAACTTACTTCCACAAGTAGAGCAATTGCACCTGCTGCTGACATCCGCACAGGATAGTACGAAACATGTCCCATATCTTGCATTGATAATGCTTTCATCAAAGAAGAATAAATATCAGCACTCAGCCCCTGAAGAAGAAATGCATCAGCTAAATGAAAATCCTCAAGCAAGGAATCAATTGATAAAGGAGATTTTAGGAAGATTCTCTTACTTCAGCGATACAAGAAGCAAGCTCCCCCAGGACCCAATTAGCAGAAGCAACCAAATAGGGTTGAAAATATGGTTCCCTATACAGAGGTAGCAAGCGATTCTGAATGAGAGTAGTTGTGAATCCTGAAGTCTGCTCCTTCAGAAACTAGTAATGCAATGGTGGAAATTAAAATTTTGACTCCTAAACACAATATAAATCAGGCTTGTTTAGTACAGTGTGTCAGATATTCTTACTTCTAGTAGGCTGCTATATGCCATCAAGACACCATAATATCTGCCAGAGTTTATAAAAAAGTGAAACATAGAGTACAATCAGTAAATAATAAAATAGAATCATAAGGGTTAAGAGCATATCAAAATTGAGAAATCAACAAAAGAATAATCATGAGATGATGTGAGGAGAAGACAAATAAGTTTAAACAGAATGCAAATGGAATGCTCTCTGGATGAACCTATATGTTTCACGTACCACAGAGGCAAAATGTTTTGAAAACCTGATACCACTAACCCAGTTTAAATCTAATTGTCAAGATTCATTAGATTCAATTTTCATAAGATAGTCACTGATATGATGTGTTAAATAAATTCCGAAAATACAAAGCTCAATGACTTTCTGCCACTGTTAATAGATGAATCATGGAATTGGCTGGATCTCTGGGAGTTCAGGTAAAATTCCAATCTGACACTAGCGTTTAAAAATTTGTCTGTTAACATTAAATTGATCAAAACCATAAGTACCAGACTTTTTTCTGACTTACTCATTGACAGTTTTACTGGCATTAGTGGGTATAGGAAACTTTGACAAGAACGGAAGAACTAATAGTTCTCCCATCGACCTACGATCTTTTCTTCTATTCTTTTCACCTTTCTTACGCTTTGATGAAACTGAAGAAGTCACACCTGGAGGCCCCTGCATATGAAGAACATTTGGCAATAACCATCCCAATTAAACAAGCTAGAAACATCAGTTCTGGGACATTCACCTTGGATATTGCTATAACACCAAGTAAGTTTAAAGCACTTTTTCTTGCTGTGAATAAATCTTCTCTCCATCCAGAAATTTCTTCCTGTAACACAATTAGAGGCAAAATTAGAATGTAATACTGGCAAAATTGCTAGGATGAACTATAAAGTATAGCTCCTTACGTACAAGTTCAGTTGGAAGGTTTTTCCTTATGTACTCATCTGGGTCTTCTTCCCACTCCGCTATATCCTATGCAAGCAATAAAACCTTGAACTCTTATAATGGGAGTAAAATTTATCTTTTTTTCCCAGGAGGGGATGCAGGACAATATGGGAGGGATATTGTTCAAGAAAGAGAGAGGAAGGTGATAAAGATATACAGTGAAACTGCTAAAGGCAATGCTGGGTGGTATGTGACAATAGAAATAACTCTTGTTCTAGAATTTGCTTGATGTCAAAGAGTCCGACCATTGGATGAGCAAGCATTTGAAGGATCTTACCTTCTCATTCATAGCTAGTGCTGGGAAAATAGCAGAGTCTAGCAAATTAGAGAAGTAAGGAGAAACCAGTCTCCATCCCTATTTTAAAATGACAATACATTAGAGAAATTCACATACTCTGGTACTGAAGAAAGATATGCAAATCAAATTTACAGATATAGAAATCACAGTAATAACTCATGTTATAGTAGCAACAAAATGACCACCATATCAAGAAGCCAATTCTTGAGCATAGGCAAAGTTAAACTTACTGGACCTGTCTCTAGAACCTGAGATATAACGTCAAACGATAGAGAAATAATCCTCTCTGACAAAAAATCCACCTTCTGCAGGAGAAAAATGTGTACTAAAATGTCAAGAAGCAGGGATCAAGAAGACAAGAATCAGACAGAATAAGGACCATAAAAATTTGTGAGATAGATTCCATAGGTAAGATAGCTCAATTTGGAAAAGGCATGGTAGGTAAGATGAGAGCTGCTTATCCTATCGTTAAAAATAATAATAATAATAATTATAGAGATTAAAAAAATATAGCAAAAAGATGTAGGTAGCCGAGCACTTACACTAACAACTGCACTATGCTTGACTATATTTGAAACACAGCCAATTATATTTGGCACTAGTCTGCAAAAAGAAAAGACAGATCAGGAAGTAGTCAACATTTCTTGCATTCAGTTGGAATTGATGAATTCCAGTTTTCATTCTATTACTTGTCAGAGAACTTCCGATGTCGGGTGACCAAAGCACAAAATATTAGCAAACTTCTCTTTCCTGTCTTCAGTCTCAGAGACTGACCATCCATGGAAGTGGCTCCAACATCAAAATCTAGCGAATTCAGTATCCCAAATAGATCCTCACAAAGAGAATGAAGCAAGGGAGCCAAAGCAGATGGCATATGTGATCTCACCTGCAGAATAGTTAAAATTTCAACCAGCTTGAACCACAATACTAACTAATTCAATAGAAAATTGCAAACAGATATGATCTGATTTATGTTACATAGAGAAAGTGATTTCTCATGCAATTATACTTTAACTATAAGGAACAATACTAGCTATGTACAATAAATTTCCACACAGTATAACTAAAATTGTTTTATTGAAATAACACTACTATTGAGTTAGAGCCCAAGGCCAAGCAATTCTTACCAGCGAAGGGCTCAAGGGATTCTTTCTACTTATACTGCCTGTTTGTTTAGCTCTTCTTTTCCAGTTGAAGCTAGTAGATGTCATGTTTAGTAGGCAGCAGTTATTTTAACAGCTAGGAATCGACGACAGGATTTTTTTCATTGTAAGAAGAAAAAGCAGAAGAGGCATTGCACATCTAATTTTATATAAATATTGAATTTTTTTAAAAAAAATATCACGCTTGCACTTCAATTTTTACTTTTTTCTACTGACCCATTGTCTTCACACACAGGATTTCCTATATTTTACCATCCTCCTCGACATGCCTTATAACTAACATTTCTGATAGTAGAGACGATCACAAAGCCTTACAGTAATTACAAAAATAATATATACTTTCCAAATGTAGCTGCAACTGATAAACTTATTGATATAGATTATACTCAAATGCCAAACCAGAACTAAGCATCTCCAAGTATATAAAAGTTGAGAACCTGTACTTTCTCGATGATTATACAATATTTGATCTACTGGCAAAAAAATTATACTCACCGCAAGATAGATGCACTTGCATATGATGAGAATAACCTTCTCTATCTCCACATCCCATGTTGATGGGGCACTTAATGCCTTTGTTGCACACCATGAATTAAAGTTAATTGTCAATATATATAAAACTACTACCAAAAAATTGGAGCTCGGAAAGTTCGAATGAAGCACGAACATGTAACCTTTTTGACAATTTGATGGAAGAATCCAAGTAAAGGAACCAGAATCTCCTGAGCAATTAGCTCCAACTGGGAAGGAACTGGCTCCTTTGCAAGTTTTGGGTTCAAAAAGTACTGTGGAATGAAAACAAAATAAACCATGAATTAATAGAGAAAGTCAGCTGAAAAACTGGTCCAATTTTTCAGACATAAGAACTTGGCTAACGATTATAACGTACTCTATAGAGCTTCATATGGAAGTGACTTTAGAAATTCAACTTCTAGTTTTATTAACATGTTACTTACATCAATGAAGTGCAAATAGAGTACATGTATATCAAACGAGGAAGAATATGACACATTAGAAAGGTTTCGCTATACAAGGTACAATAACAAGGGGGCCCTAAGGCCAATTGGCAATTTTTTCAATGCAACATTTATGTGCATCATGAAGATCCTCTGAGATGGAGACAGAAATCGTCTCCTGGTAATTGGATCCACTCTGCTCCTTGTAGAAAGTTTGGAACTTTTATCATCACTGCAGAATCTTTTTCAGCAGTAGCCTGTAAAAAGGAATTTACCTAACAAAAAAGCTTTTAATGCTGTCTAATACGCATATTTATGTAGAAATACGTGATTTTGGAAAGACTATTTAAGATAAAATGGAATACACATTGTTCTAGCTGGAAATGAAAGATGTCTATTGTTCAAACCAAATCCTTTTTAATTTTAAACTTTTTATTTTATTCTGCTAATTATTCAGAATTTTCAGCAGTGGACTGTTTCCAAACTCGATAAAATAAAAGGGATAATCTGAACAGTAATGCTTGAGTACCTGAAATGGTCTTATGAGTGAATGAAGAACACTAAGTGCATTGACAGTTTTCCACTCGGAATTCCGACTGCCATCTATCAGATCACTGCTGCTAATCACGGCCCGCAGCTGAGGAACAAGGTCGGGCCAAGAATTTCTTTTAACAAACTCAACGGCGGCAATGGCTCCAAACTGAAGCAATGAGAAACACAACGTCCCCATAAAATTAGAACAGAAAAAGACACAATAAAAGAGATGCCCTCAGCCCCTCACAATCAAGTTTTGCATTCTTACAGCTTCAATCAAGACTTTGAGAACTGCAGGCTCCGCTTTTAGCAAAGCGCCCATTAAAGCGTCCTTGAAATGTTTGCCAACCATTGAACTTTCGACGTCATCGCCGCCGATGCTTCGCCTGGTGAAATTCTTCAAATATGTAGCAGCTGCTACTTTTAGACATTGGTTTTCACCGTCTATATCGACGAAGATGAAAAATTAAACATCAAGCAACTCAAAATTACACTTTTAGCAGCTGAAATATATGAAGATTTTAAATTTACCGGCAGCTACGGAGAGGAGGCAGAAATGGAAATCAGGAAGAGTAGAGAAAGCATCGAGAGAATCGGTGGCCGTGCGGACGATGTTGGCATTGGGGCTAAGAGTTTGGCCGAGGAGAACAGCAACTTTATTAGTTTCCATGACAATCGCGGGGGTGGTGCCGGAGCAGAACCCTAGCTAAAGAAAATTAAACATCGAAGATGAAAAAGATAGCGGGCATAATTATGAAGAATTGCGCGGGAAAATTGATGTGAACGTCATTGTATTACACGTGGCGAAGATGGAACTAGCATGCTTTTTTTTATATATATACAAACATGCAAAAAATTTGAAAATGGCTAATCACAAAAAATAATTTAAAAATTAAATTATAATTTCTATCTTGCGGGTGTATATTAGTAAGAGAGGGGAATAAATTCTATCAAAAAAATAAGATGGAAAGGAAATTGTTATCCAAATATCTACATTCAGGAGATAAATGGTTAAAAAGATTCATTATTTTAAAACAAATAATAGAGGAATAAATTTCAATTATGAGTATCACGATAAAGTTAACACAATTTTAGATAATTTCATCAAAATAACTAATCATTTATCGTGATAGTCTAACGCAATTTTTATAAGATCGTAATATGAAATGATTTATTCATAATTATAATAATAATAATAATAATACTTACTTTGTAAATGTCTATTTTGATTATCTATTTCTTGGGAGCTTGACGGATTAGTTGTTATGAAAAAGGACCGATAAAAAATTCTACAATTTCAATTGACTACTTTTGTGAAATTCAATTAATATCCAAATATAGCATAAGTTAAAAAAGAAAATTTTCGGCCGATGCCATCATGCTATTGGGCAATACCGGAAGAAAAGGTAGCTGGAGGCTTGGAGCCATGAAGGGGAGGATTAGATTTGTAATTTATATAACCAAAAATTATGGAGATGCGGGGGATCGAACCCCGTGCCTCTCGCATGCAAAGCGAGCGCTCTACCATTTGAGCTACATCCCCGACAGCCTTTTCATCGGTTTTAGTACTCTAGATAGATATTATAGATTACATATTGCTACTTTGGTCAACGGATGACGAGTTTTTGAAAGAAAGAACGGGCTAACTACGTGGAGGCAGCAGAGAGTAACATACATTTGCATGCACGCCACGTACGTACTAAGCTGCCTATTTGATCGATCCCAAATCTAAGCCGTGGCCCATCGTAAACAAAGCCAACCTTTTAATTAATTCGATCGAGAACTTAGTTAACATGCCTGGACTCACCATTGGAGATCCTCTTCCCAACCTGGAAGTTGAGACTACCCAGGGAAAGATCAAACTCCATGACTATGTTGATGATAGCTACTGCATCATATTTTCTCACCCAGGTATAATTAATTAATGATATTTACTTAATTTTTTGCATATCTCTTGATAATTAACTAAGTATTGATGGTTGCAGGTGATTTCACCCCGGTTTGCACAACTGAGCTTGGAGCCATGGCTGCCTATGCTGACAAGTTCGCAGAGCGGGGAGTGAAGCTTCTGGGATTGTCTTGTGATGATGTTCAATCGCACTTGGAGTGGATTAAAGACATTGAAGCCTATAATGTGATTATGAAATTAAAGTTAATTTCAGATTAAATATAATATATATGTGAATTAATTAATTAAGTCGATGTACTAATTGTTAATGTTATTTTGTGGTTGTGCGTGCAGAATGGTCACAAGGTGAGGTACCCCATCGCAGCTGATCCAAAGAGAGAAATTATCAAACAACTGAACATGGTGGATCCTGATGAGAAAGACCCCTCAGGCAACAATGTTCCCTCCCGTGCTCTGCATATTGTTGGCCCTGACAAGAAGGTTAATTTAATTACATACTGGGAAATTTTCCATCCCTGCATGCATCCAGAGAGTTTAATTAATTAAAATCATGGAATAAAGTATTAATTATAGTTGCATAATTATAAATTAATGCAGATAAAGCTGAGCTTTCTGTATCCTGCAAGCACTGGGAGAAACATGGATGAGGTGGTGAGGGTGCTCGAGTCGTTGCAAAAGGCAGCCAAGTACAAAGTGGCTACTCCCGTGAATTGGAAACCTGGAGAGCAAGCAGTGATAGTGCCAAGCGTGACGAATGATGAGGCTAAGGGAATGTTCCCACAGGGTTTCAAGACTGCTCATCTTCCGTCCAAGAAGGATTACCTGCGATTCGTGCAAGTCTGAGAGCACTAGTAGAGCAGTACTGGTGTGTGTTTTTACGCAGCTGTCCAATTAGTGAGCCTACTTGTATAGAATTGGACAATTAATGCTATGGTTAACGTAATTAATAATGCTTTTTGTTTTGGTTGTTTGATAGCCATGATCATGTTATAATATTTACGGAGTAAATCTTTAAAATTTCACTTATTCCACTTCTTCATAAATATAATTAGTAAATTTTTTAATACCTTTTTAATTAAAATTCCATTTTTTAAAAAATATATTGACTATATTTTATTATATATTATGTAATATTTAAAAGATAACATATACTTAGTGACAAAAACGTTTTAACTATTAATTGAAATTAAAATCTTGTTTTCTTTTTAGTCATGATTTTCTAGACGGGTGAAATGTGTCAGTTTTTTCCGTTCATTTTTATATTGGGCTCCGTTAAAAGAGTGAAATTTGATTTCAACACTTAAAAGTGCGTAAATGTTTCAAAAAGATTTTGAATTTTTTTATGGAGGGACATGCAACAAATAAAAACAAAATGAAGAGCCTATTTTCCATATAGGAAAAAGAGAAGAAAAAAAGGAAAATAAAATAAAATCAGAGGAGAGGGTAGTGAGGAAGGAAATGGAAATGGCCGTAGAGGTCAGCTTTTTGGTTAATTTTTTCAACATTGTGGACCCACACCAGCCTGTTTCTTTTTCCCAACGGTCAAAAAAGCACTCAGTAAGTTGCGGGTAGCTGTCCTTCATTTTTGAGCAAAAAGCGACTCTAATTGATCATCAATCCCAAGACCAGAGAAGCCACAGTATAGCATGGCTCCTCCTACATCCCAATCTTACCGCGTTGATGAAGGCTTCTTCTTCTTCTTGGAAGGACCATCTGAAAGGCAAAAGTCTAGCTAATTACTACACACTTTTTCTGGTCTTGTAAAAGCGCAAAAGCTGTTCATTTCCTCTCATTTTCCTTCCAAAATCAAAGCTCAAGAATGTCGTCCATCCAATTATTGACTCTACTTCTAGCAACCGTGGTAGTACAAATTTCTTCTTCGTGCCGCGACTTCTGCAACAGCATTCCGATTAAATACCCATTTTCCATCGATGACGGTTGTGGCGCACCCCAATACCGGCACATGTTAAACTGCTCCATTACTGATTTGTTCTTTCAAACCCCATCGGGGAACTACAAAGTTCAAGCCATTGATTATGACAAGAAGACAGTATCCATCTTCGATCCAGCCATGTCCACTTGCTCCATACTACAACCCCACCACGACTTCGTCATGTCCGACATTCAAAACGCCATTATCCCACCTGCACCTGACACCATTTTTGTACTAATGAATTGTTCCATTGACTCGCCGGTGCTCAACCATTACAAAAATCTCTGCTTCAATTTCGCTGATCACTCCTGTGATGAACTTTACGGAGCTTGCACTTCGTTCAAACTGTTTCATCTCTTGTCTAATAGCACGCCTCCCTGTTGCTTTACACGGTACGACACAGTGAGGTATATGAGCATGAACATATTGGACTGCACACATTACACCAGCGTGTACAATACAGATAACTTGAAGGGTGTTGGGCCTCTGGATTGGCTCTATGGGATTCGTTTATCTTACAGCGTTCCTGATACCGGATGCGATCGCTGTGTGAAATCAGGTGGGTCTTGTGGCTTTGATGTTGAAACTGAAGGAATGCTCTGTATTTGCAATGGCAGCACCAACACTACAAGAGAATGCGGTAATTATATATTCAAGTTTTCTCAATCTTTGTCACTAGCTAATTACTCTTTTTGTCTAAAAATTTCCATAACTTTAGTTCCATCAATAGTGGCTTCTGTAGCAAACATATTGGACTGAAAAAACAAAGTCAAAAAGTCTCTTTAACTTTCTTACAATTACGCACAGAGCTGAAGAAGTAGTATTGAATTCAATTGTCATCGTGTTATTAACTAATGTGGATGTTTTTTAATTGTGGATAAGCAGCTGGGGGTTTGACAAGCAGAGGGAGAGGGAAGAATGAGCAGTGGACATTCTTGCAACTATGGTCCTTCTCGGTGGCATGGGGAGCATTGTATTATATGAGATGATCTTAAATACGAAGATAGAGAATCTTGAATTTGCTCTCAGCTTTGAATTGATTTAGCGGTTTTAATGGAGAAAGTGACTTTGTTTTTCTATTTGTGATGTCCGAATTGAACATAGGATTCTAATTTTTCCAAATTTATTATGTATGCATATTAGGATGATGATGGCATTGGTATGCATGATTCAAATTCAAACTAATGCAAGAAAAATAACATTCAATTATTGTTATTTCACACTTTCTTAACGAATTGTGTTATCAAATATACTTTAGTCCGTCTACTATTTATGTTCAGCCGAGTTGGTCATACCATTTGCTTATCTCTAAGGTTTTCCATTTAGTGAAGACTCAAGTATGTGTAATTTAACAAGTTTAATAGTAAGGTGGAAGTTGGGGGGGGGGGGGATATCATGATTCTCAACATGATCAAAGTTACAACAGTGTAATTATTGCTGTAACACAAAAGTCTTAAGTCTTTGTTTGTTATTATTATTATCATTTTTATTTGAGCGACCCTAATATGCAAAAGAATGAATGATTGATATATTAAAATAGAAAATAGTATTAAGTTACATCAATGAATAATAATGATTTTACAAACTTATCAAATTATAATTTTTTTACTATCTGCCAGATAGTATTTGATCATCTTATACGATGAAGCTCATTAGCTAAATAAGTTAAAGAAAAAATAAACAAAAATAGGTAGGATTTGGTTTTTTCACCGTCTTGATCCATTATTTTAGTGCAGAGAAATCATGTTGGAGTGACTCTAATCACCGCAAAATCCCTTCACCTCTATATTATTGCGCACTCACACACAATATATATATATATATATATATATATATATATATATATTCTTAACTTTCACCATAGTAAACTAGACATGAATAGTAAAAAATAACATATGACCGAACGAAGAAAACTTCATCTTTTATAATTTATGCATCTATCTTATGTAACTCACTTTTTCTTTATTGATAAACTATCTATCAACAGAATCCCTTTTTCTTTTTAAAATATTTATCCTTTTTTTATTAATATAAAGAATTGAAAATAATGAAATATTTTCATGTTTATTAAACACATTTACTAAATACACATTTTAAAATTTCATTTTTACCCTTCTATATTATCTCTCTAATTTCTCTTTCTTAAGTAAACTCTCTCAATTCTCTATAAAAAATTATCAAATTGGTATCGTTTTCAACAAAATAAAAGATTAAAAAGGTTAGTTTTCTATTATATAATAACTACTTTTATTTTTTATTGTGGAAAAATTCTTAATATTATTTGTTAAAATTGAAAAACGTGGATTAAGTTTATATATGATTTCAATCGACAAAATCTTGCAATTCAATGCTTGAATTTTGTTTTGATAAATGGGTATTGTGTTGTATATGATGTATTTATATTTATATGGATAAATTTTGTTGTAAAATTGTTAAAATTTGAAAAAAAAGAAGAAAAAGTCATATCTGAGATGAGTTTTGTCCGAAGGCTCGATCCGATAGACTCGATCCATGCAGACCAAGTTCAGTCGGTCGAACTATACATGTTTTTTTTACTTTGGTTAAATGCATACATTCAATTAATTTTTTTTCAGTTCTAATACTTGCATTTGATTTGTTAAATTAAATTATTCAATGTTAATTAGTTAAGTTTAATTTGTTTTATTTAGTTAACAATAATTTAGTTGAACAATTTCTAAATTAATATAATTAAGTTTATAATATTTATTTTAATTATTTAAGTTTAATAAAAGCAAATATGAGTTTAATTTACTTAATTAGTGTAGTAACGGGTCGTAATTTATATTTTTGAAATTTTATTAGTTTAACATTTATTTTAATTTAAACAAAATAATGCGAATAACTTAATTCAGTTTAACAATGTATTAGTTTTTTATATACATATTTTTTAGTCTGAAATGTTATATTATATTGCTTTCTTTTAATTTGTT
The DNA here is from genome assembly GCA_019593545.1 of Apocynum venetum. Lineage (NCBI taxonomy): Eukaryota > Viridiplantae > Streptophyta > Magnoliopsida > Gentianales > Apocynaceae > Apocynum > Apocynum venetum. The sequence goes on from SRSM01000127.1 coordinate 5,947,772, forward strand.
AACTTTAATTTGAACAAATATGAAATTTATTTTATTTTGTTAAGAATAATTTAGTTTAATTAGCTTAATAACGAGTTAGGTTTTTCATTTTTTAATATTCATGTTTAATTGCTAAATTTGATTATTTAGTTTGAATTACTTAACTTCGCATTAGCAAAATTATACTTTGGAATCATTTATTATTATTAGTTTAGTTTGAAATAGTTTTAATTTTAATTAAAAATAATAAAGTTATTATTTATATTAATTGTGCACCAATTTTACCTTTACATGCCACTAGACATCGATATATATAATCGAAGATACTTGTGGAATTCTATGATTCATTTTCATCCTACGGTAGTACGACGTCGGTCTGGAGTGCTAGATGATTAGAAGGATGACTACTTTAAGTGATTCATTTATAGATACATTTGAAAAATCTTCTAAAATAAATTATTTTTTTTTAAAAATAATATATGTAATTAATTAGTTAAATGTATATTGAAATAATTAAACTGTAAAGTTTTTGACGGGGTCCAATATGTTTTGTTCTTTTTGATCACATGAAGAAACACAATTTTTTTCCAATATGTGAAAATGTATATAAATCTTTAATTGGAGATAAAAACAATAAATTTACCTCATTATCATTCATACATAGATTATAATCAAAATTGTCTTCTACATTTTTCATTTATCTTAAATGTAGTAAGATTGTTTTTTTAGAGTGATATCTAGAGAGAGAAAGATGTAAAATTAGAAGAGAGACTGTGTGGAAGGTCTAATCCAATTTCGCGTCAAGTGGAAGAAAGCGAGAACGAATCCAACAATTTAGGGAACCACACTCCTCACCCTCCTTCCAGGACGCCGTTTAATTCAATTCCAGATCCATCTCAAATCCACGCTCCAATCCAACATTTGCCTCAGCTAGTATTGCAGAATCAGCAATTGGTTCTGAGCAAAGGAAATGGAACAACTCCTAGGGTTTCCACTAGAGGAGGAAAACCTCATTCCGAACCCAACTCAGCTCAAACTACTCCAGCAAAGGGCGTACCTCGGGTTTCCAATATTGAAGGAAGAGGAGGGAGTCTTTCGCGGGCTTACAGGGGAATTTCTATTGGAAGGAGTGAACCAATCACTGAAGTTCCACATTTCGAGCTCGTTGAGAATCCTTCGTTCTGGAAAGATCACAATGTGCAGGTTTGCTTAATTTTATGGTTCCCTTTTATTTGTCTTTATCGACCTTACCTACTTGACATTGTGTATAGTGTATACCTTTATCCTCTCTCTCTCTCTCTCTCTTCCTGTTCTATAACCTTCTTTTGTTTCTATTTTGATAAAGGTTTTGATTCGCATTAGACCCTTAAACAATATAGAGAAGGTGTCCCAAGAATATGGCAGATGTTTGAGGCAAGAGAGTGCTCAAACGCTACTGTGGCTTGGTCACCCTGAAACCAGGTTTACCTTTGATCATGTAGCTTGTGAAACTCTATCCCAGGTGCTTATTCCGTAATTATTTTACTGTATATTAATGATGTGCATATATATATTCCGGGATTTGATTTAACTACCTGAATTTTGATTTACATACAGGAAAATCTTTTCAAGGTTGCTGGTTTGCCCATTGTAGAAAACTGCATGTCTGGATATAATAGCTGCATTTTTGCATATGGACAGGTGTTTCTTTTTATTCCCTGAATTACATGGTATTCTTTTGTAATATTCAAAACTTTTTTGAGCATCTCAAATCAATTCTTGTAGACGGGTAGTGGAAAAACATATACAATGATGGGTGAGATAGATCGGATTGAAGGAAAGCTCCATGAGGACTGTGGAATCACCTCTCGGATTTTTGAGTATCTGTTCAAGAGGATTAGAGAGGTAACAAGTGAGTGATATTTTCAAAAGTTCATTGACTAAGTCTCTATAGGTGGATAATCATTTTTTTCCCCCTCTTTTCTTGCAAACTTCTCTTCTCGTTTGATAGGAAGAAGAAAAGAGATGGAATGAGAGACTTAAATATAGCTGTAAATGTTCTTTTCTTGAGATATACAATGAGCAGATAACCGACCTTCTCGAGCCTTCATCAACAAATTTACAGGTAATTGAATTTTTTTTTTCTTTTGGTAACTTTTACTGGTTGCTTCTGCCGCATTTACTTTCACTGATTACTCATTGAAGGAAGCGGGGTGTATGTTGAAAATATGTACTCACTGGTTTCTTTTGCCAAATTTTTATTTTGCATTTTTAGCTTAGAGAGGATTTGAAGAAAGGGGTGTTTGTTGAAAATCTGACCGAGTGCAGTGTCAGAACAGTGGATGATGTCCTTAGACTTTTACTACAGGTGATTTGTATGGTTGAATTGTCTGTTTCCTATAATTGGTTATGTGTTTAGTATCTAAACAGTGTATTTTCATCTTACACAGGGTAATGCTAACAGGAAAATAGCAGCAACACATATGAACAGTGAGAGTAGCCGTTCTCATAGTGTTTTCACTTGTAACATTGAGAGTCATTGGGAGAATGATGCAATGACTCACCTTAGATTTGGAAGATTAAACTTGGTAGATCTAGCTGGATCTGAAAGGTAATAATCTGTACTAAAGTAATCTTTTCTTGCTGAACTTCAACACCAAATAACATCCTCAAATTGATTAGGCAGAAGAGCTCTGGGGCTGAAGGGGACCGCTTGAAAGAAGCAGCAAATATAAACAAATCCTTGTCTACTCTGGGGTATAGAATCCTATAACTTTTCAGCTAGGATCATAAGATATAGTGTGTTGCGATTCCCTTTCTAGTTGCCAACTCATTTTAATATTGCTTTGATGATCTCTATTCCATCAATTTTTGTCTTTGGCACTTTCAGCATAGAAAAGTTACATTGACATTCAAAGTTATCAAGTTATCTTTCAAACTTTTACTGACATAAGACACTGATTTCTAAAGAGACCTTTCTAGTCCTGTTAAGAGGGAGGTCCTTTGCTTTCAATATAGTATAATATTAGGCTGGTAATCTCATTGTTCAGGATGTCAATAGGTAGTTTGGAATGAAAGTGTATCACTGACCTCCTTACTTCATGAAAGATAAACTTGAAGTCTAGTGGTTTGGAATCCTATCTTTCATACGATCCACCTGTAAGTTATATATATTATATATACATTGTCTTGACTGAATATTTGGCCACTAAAAAATATTTCTCGAAAATATATGCACATACATGGTCATTCTAGATTTGGAGTTCAATTGATTATAGAGTTGTTTAAATCCTCTGTCCCAAGAATATGAAGGACAACATTGTATGGTTGCCTTTGCAATTTATATGGTATTTATTTTAAACAACCTAATTCAGTCAAGTTCTGATGGGCTATTTCTTGGCTAAATAATTTTTGTGGAAATGGTACTAAACCTATTTCATAAGAAAAAAGAGAGAAGAGAAAAATAACGTAGCAGAAGCTTTGCTAATGAAAAAAGAAAAATGATGAGAAAAGGACTGAATTATGTGGCAACGAGTGTTGATATGCTTAATTGGATGATTTTACATTATTCTTTTATGCTGCACTCATTTCTTATTTCAAACCAAGCTGTTATATTCAGTGGCTATCACTCTCTCTGTTTTTTTTTAACTTGTCACAAAATTCACTTCAAATCCCCTTAAGAAAATGCTAAAATTCATGTAAATTTTAAGAAAAAGACCAAAAGACCCGTTGAATTAAATGGAACAGGAGTTGGAAAATTTAATTAGACTCTTAAATAAGTTTTAGTTAGAAGGGTATAATGTCAAAAAGGGTATTAAATGCTATCTTAATTTCATAACATGACAAATAAAAAAATGGAAATCCTCAATTGTGACAAGTAGAATAAAAAAGGATAAAAAGATGGAGGGACTATCTTAAATATTTCTCTACATCTGGTTGCAGTCTTGTGATCATGTCATTGGTGGATTTAGCTCATGGAAAACATAGACATGTACCCTACAGGGATTCCAGGCTAACATTTCTCCTCCAGGTCAGAAATTCAAGGAAGGAAATGGAAAATATAAATGATGAACCATTTCATGGTTTTATATGTTGCAAGGTATTCATGTCTGTTTGCCATTTTTGTCCTTTACGTGGTGCAGGATTCACTTGGTGGTAACTCTAAAACAGCAATCATTGCAAATGTCAGCCCATCTATTTGGTAAATATATAAGTATTATCATTTTGTATTGTTCGAAAGAAACTCTTGTTGAAACTTACAATTGGAAGGGCACATTTTTTACCTTGCAGTTCAGCAAATGAGACATTGAGCACCTTGAAGTTTGCTCAGCGTGCCAAACTCATTCAGAACAATGTACCAATTTTTGAAGATCAACAGGATTTTCCTCACAAACTTGATACTTAGACATGCTGTTAATAATATTTTTATTTGCATTTCCTAGGCTAAGGTAAATGAAGATGCTTCTGGAGATGTAACAGCATTGCAAAAGCAAGTCCAACAACTGAAGGTAGTGATTGAATTTTTTTTCAACTTTCATTTTTTATTCATACAATCTCATTAGGTGTCACATTTATTTGAACAGGACCAGTTGTCTTCTCTGTTGAAGCATCATAAAGGTTTAGAAGAATGTCCCCATTTTGCATCAAATTTTGAAGAATCCAGTTTAGAAGGCTTTCTTGAAAGATCTGAGAAAGTGAACATGGTTATCAATCTTAAATCACCAAGTTGTAGAGATCGGAAGGTGAGTGTTAATGTCCTAATTGTACTTTTCTGGAATCGCCAATTTTTTTTGGTCATGAGAAATTGTAACTTTGTTTTAAATTGCAGTTTATGTGCTTGAAAGGTACTTTGCTTGGTGCGTTGAGGAGAGAGAAACTCTCTGAATTTGAAATCAAGAAATTAAAAGCAGTGATTGAGCAGATGAATATCTTGGTATGTTTTTTAAGTACACCGTTTATCAGTTAGAATCTGCTTTTTTTATTTGCAATTTAGTACTACATGTAATGAGAGGCTTATCTCTATTGTGGTATGGTGTGAATCATGCAGGTTCACCAACAAGAAAAAGATGCTCAACATTCTAAAATGATGCTAAACGTACGTGATGAAAAGATAAAACGCTTGGAGCTACTAACAGATGGACTGATTTCTGCTGATAAGTATTTCCTTGATGAAAATAATGCCTTGAGAGAAGAAATTAAGCTGCTAGAAGCAAAAATTCAAAATAATCCTGAATTGGTTCAATTGGCTTTGGAGAAAGATAGAATCCTTGATCAGCTTGTATTGTAAGTGTTATCCTGAAATATTGAATTATATTTTAGCAAGTATTCCTTGTCCCAGTGGTATATGATTGTTTCTATCAGGATCCAAGATTTTTATGAACAAGGAGAAAGAGAAACAGTGTTGGATGAGCTATCAGATATGCATGATCAGGTTTCCTGTGATTTCTCTTCTTTATGTATTTTTTAAATTTTGAACTTTGTTTTACTCAATTTGGCTCGTATAGCTGATCAAACTGCATTTTATGTTCTCTCATAATCTTCAGTTTCTCAAGTTGCTTGAAGTTGTAGAAATTTCTGGGCATACTTATGGTTCTGCAAGTGAAGGAAGTCAGGTTTGGAATCCTTACAAACTATAACAATATTGGTTGCATTTTTAAGCTCTATCCTGCTTTGATTGTACAGTATCTTTAATTGGTGTTTTTTTATGAGAGTATCTTTAATTGTTAATTGCAGGAAAATAGTACTGAGAAAGAATTGGAGGAACAGAGGGATTTGAATCCTATATCAGTCAGGTAAATCGTTCTATGTCAAATTTTTCACACCTGGCATGTGCGTTGATGCTTGAAAATGACAGTTTTGTTCCCCACCTCAACTGTGAATCCGAATATATTTTTTGGAAGCTTAGAAACTAATATATAGTTCATTTGGTACTGAACTTAAAATTCTTTCCTGGAACCATTGACTCTAGCTGATAGTTATTCTGCCAGGTGTGTCTTGGTTTCTCCTGTGATAGTCTTGGTTTTTGGGGAAGTCATGCATTACTTTCCTGAAGTTTGTGCTGCCTTGCCAAATTTCTGGGAAGTTTTTGACAGCTCACATCAACTAATAGCAAACACATTTTTTATATAGAATCTCTATTCAAACCTAGTCGTGAAAGAAATCTATTTTTTTTAAAAAATTTTTACTTCATTTTTTCAACAGAAAGATATTATCCTTTTCTCTATGGTTTTCTCTCGATTCAGATCAGGCATAATTTAGATTAGCTCTCTTCTATGCTCAGCAATATGAGCTTTGAAGCTATACTGTTTGGTCATAAAGATAAAGTGATCTAGATCATTCTAGTGCAGTTTATGGTAAACCCAAGTATATTGTATCAACCTAAGAACATCTTGCAGAGCTGAAATTTCTCTCCTTTTCATGCCATGCAGGTCCTGCAGGGAAAATGAACTATTCCAGAATGAACTCAAGAATACGAACCGACCTTCATGTGGCTTAGTAAGCAAAAATCTTATTTCTTCTTTTCTATTATTATCATCATTATCCAGTAACAGATGGTAAACCGTTTTTTGGTTCTTCAAAGCTATATTGCAAAAGATACTGTATATTTGGTTATTGATAATCTTTCCTGATTTACATTATTGGTTAACATGTTCTTATATAGGCCAAGGAGATATCTTTCTTGAATGATTGTGTAGATACGATGATGCCTATTAGTCAGCTGGAGAATGGGGTTCTACAGTGTGAAAATGGCCAAAAGGCGGAGAATCAGTTGGCTTTGCAGTTTAATGACATAACGAAACAGCTTACACATTCGAGATCTATGCTGGAAGCAATGGAGTCTGAACAAATCCGTCTAATTGAACAGCTTGAACTTGTGCGCAATGAGAACCATAAGTTGAGAGAAATCTTACAGAATGAGAAATCAGGGGGGACCAAATATAGACATGAACTTGGGAGCTGGGATTCGGGATATAATTCTGCAGAAGAAAATGACTTAGCTTCCGTAACAAAGGATGAGGACAGTGCAAGTAAAATGGTCCTGCAAGCTTCATCGAACAAATGTTCAGGTTACCCATATCTTGAGGATCATGCAATGAAGATGCCTTGTAATCACGAATTTGAATTGGTCCAAAAAGAGGTAGAGATGGAAACAGCTAAAACAATTCTTCAGTTGCAGGAGGAGATCACTATACTACAGTCAGAACTTCAAGAAAAGTTGTATTCGATGACTGAGGAAAATGCAAGTCTGAGAAAAACTGTGGAGGCCAAAGATGAAGAAATAAGGAAATTGTCAACTGAATGGGAAAGGGCAACTTTAGAGCTAACAAGCTTCCTTACTGATGGTTCCAAATCACTTAAAGATGCTGCTGCCCAGGTAGAAAGCATAACTTGTTTATTTCCTTGTGTTAATGTTTGGATCAGTGAACATGTAGAAAAGGCTGCTAAAATGTGTATTGAGAAGGAAGAGAATATACTTCTGCTAAAGAAAAGTTTGGAAGATGCTCAGAAAACAGTATTCGAGATGGATCAGAAATTGGATTCTTTGAAGGGTGTAACAATTGCTTTAACAGAATTTCAGCAACTAGAAGATGATGCAAGAAGAATGGAGAACCTACAGGCATCTACCATCGCCAAGCATAAATTCATTATGGCTAAACATTTGGAAAATAAAATCATGTTCAAGGAGAAACCAAAAAGCAGTGCTGACAAATTTCTTCTTGGAACTTCCTTTGAGATGAAAATTTTAAGCCAGGAAGTGGCAATTGACAATGATGAAATGGATTCTATGTTGACTAATCCAAATGCTTCAGTGTTGGCTGATGTAGATAATGAAATGGAGTTGGCTCGTTGTGGACTCCTGGAAGTTGAGAATTGTATTAAAGTGTCTTGCTTGAATGCAGAAAATCACTTTTCATTCCTCCAAGCTGCTGTCCATGAATCATTTTCTATTCACAAAAAGCTGATTCTTGACCTTGTGAATGATATCCATGTTATTAGGGGGAGTTTTGCTCAATTGAAGACAAATCATGGAAATCTTCCAATTAGTACTGCCAGAAACCCAGTGATTCGTTCCTATGAATTTCTTAAGCATGAAAATCAGAAAGAAATACTTTACCAAGTACGAGACGAACTTGTTCAAATAAATTGTAAATTGAATTCCTTGAGTGCTGCTTTTTGTGGGGATATATGTGATTTGGCAACATCACAAAGCCTAGAAGAAGTTGATGAATGGAGTTCTGAATCTTCATCTTCAGGTTCCAAATCTTCAGCTGTGAACATAGGTTCAGAAAAAAAGTCAAACATAACTTCATCAGCCGGTTATCACAATGCTTATAAGAAGAAAACTGAACAGCCATCTGAGCAAGGTTTTAAAGAAGATGCAATGTATCCTTCTGATTATCAAGAATCTGAAGAGTCACAACAGCTAGTTAATTGTCCAAATCCTAGTGAAGATACTCTATTTTCTTTGCAGAGGGAACTAAGAGCAGCATGTGATGCTTTCTCAAAATTATATGCTCTGTTAACTGCAGATACTTCCAATGACTATGCCAAAGCACTCTCTGTCCCTCATTCACCAGCACCCATGGACATTGAGCAACGCTTGGTTAAGAATGGACAGGAACTCGTGATCAAGCCAAAGAAGGCTAAATTGGTTCAAGATAATGAGGAAATGGTGCGGGAAGATGAATTCGTAAAACAGGTTTCAAATTTATATCATATAATTTTGTTTATATGTTGATTTCTATTTTTAAATAAGTGACTTCTGTGAATGACTTGATCGAGCTTTGCATACAAAAAAGCAAACTATTTGTGTTTCGTTTATCTCATAATTTTCAATTCTTTGTTGTGCAGTTTAATCCTGTTGAAAAGATTTTTCAGGCTGATAGATTCTTTAACAAATATGAGAAAGCTCATGCAACCATGGAGGAAACTGATCATATGTTGAATGTGTTAACAAAAGCAAATGAAAATGCAAAAAGGTTTACTTCAATGCGGAAACAAACAGGAGAGCAGTTAATGTTAGATAGAGAGAATTTGGTTGAAGAGATTGAACAGCTTAAATCCTCCATTAATTTGAAGGACAGAGAAATTGAACTATGGCAGGAGCAAATTCATTTTGACCTGATGGAAATAGTGAACTCATCCTTTTTACTAAATGGTTCATTGCAACAAGATATGGAAGATATATGTAGCAAAGTTTATACTGATGCCATTGTAATGGTAAAGGAAGCACTGAACAGCATTTGTAGCTTCAGATCATTATTAGAGGATATTTGTACCAAGCTTATGGAAAATGAAATATATTATTTTGTGCTACACCATTGGTATCTTCGAGAACTTGATTGTCAATCCAGAAGTCTCAACATGCATTCTTCTTGCAATGTTTTTTGTGATGATGCATCGACAGCTGAAAATAATATGGGACGAGGTTACATGAATATCAGCAAAGAATCCTTGCTTGATTTAATGAAAACTAGAATGAAAGGATACCGAGGTGAGGTAATCAGAAGATCAGAAGCAGAAGACTCTGAAATAGTCTATGATGACCTGATAGTTCAGAATGTCGAACTGAGGAGAGAATTACAACGGAAAGAAGCTATATTGAAAGGTTTGTTTTTTGACTTTAGTTTGTTGCAAGAATCAGCTAGTAGCAAAAAGGATGCTAAGGATGAAATAGAAAGGCTAGCCACAGCTTTGAACCAAGTTGAGCAGGAGCTGAAGTTGAAAATTACTCAGTTCGATAACTTGGTTATCCAAAATAGAACACTTCAAGTTAACTTGACTGAAGCTGAGACTGCTGTATCCATCTCAAGATCTGATCTAGAGCAGCTGAGAGGCAGATTAGATATTTTATCTGACCAAAATACTGACTTTAGAGTTCTTTTGAAGGATCTTTATCTTCAAAAGTCGGAAGCTGAGCAAAAATTGGAAGAACAGAGAGAGACCATAAAAGATTTGGAAAATGAATTTCTTCGCATGACTTCTTCAGTAGAGAAAACTTTGGCTTCTTCAGCGAAGGATACTAATTATGATCTGCAAAGGATGAGTATGGAAAGAGACGAACTTCTAGATCAGATTCACTCCCTGCAGGACAGGCTTGATATAGCAAATGCATTGGCTGATGAGAAGGAAGCTATTGCACTAGAGGCTCGACAGGTACCCATACCTTGAAAATAATTTTGGAGTTTCCAGATGTAATGAATATTATGCATGCTGAATTTATTTTTGGCAGGAGTCGGAAGCTAGTAAAGTGTATGCTGAACAAAAAGAAGTAGAAGTAAATATTTTAGAGCACTCTGTTGAGGAGCTTGAACACACTATTAATGTTCTTGAGAAGAAGGTATCTTTGCCCACTGTATGCAAAATATGTGCCTACTTTTAGTGTTTCTATGTTTTGAAAAATTGTGTTTGCAAAACTAGAAACATAGTCATGGTGTAATACCAAGACGTGCAATTCTTCAATCTTACTTACTGCATTTGTGCTCTACGATATTATTATCCTTAATACTTTTAGTAGTTAATGAATTTTTTTAATAAACATAATTTCAAATACTGTGGGAGTTTTAAATGTTAAGGTTTATGAGATGGAAGAAGAGGTAGAAAGAAATCGTGCAGCAAGAGATGCATTGGAAGTTGAACTTCAAGCATTAAGGGAAAGATTATGGTTGGTTGAAAGCATAAGTGATGATTTTGACTTGAGAAACTCATGTGGAGAACAATATGAGAACCAGTTGTCAAGGTGTGAAGGCCTTTCATCTCATTTTTAAAATCAGAAGATTCCTCCTTTCTTGTTCTGACTTGTTAGTGGTGGTAAATGACTGTATTACAGACGAGTGCATGGTGGTTATGGGTATGTGGAACTTCAGGAGTTTCATAACCAAATAAGAGTCCTTGAAGAAGAAAAGGCAAGACTAGCTAAGCAGGTAAGTCATTGTTAGGGTCGCTCACCTCTTAACCAGAATCTGCTGGCTTATCACATGATGTTTGCTTCTTGGTTTTGGATATTAATTCTAGTTGGGCTGTCTGTTTGCAGGTCAAAGAATACAGAGACTATATCTCGGAACTTGTTGTGCATGCTGAAGCACAGTCATCACAATATCAAGAGAAGGTATATGAATAAAGAGCTGACCATACATGGCTATTTATTTTCAAAATGCATTCTTTATTCCTGGAGTGCTTGGAAAGGTGTTTGGTTAATATATATATTTTTTTTGAGTAGCATGTTAAGGATTTCTTTATTTCAGTAGACAAAGAGATTGGAAACTCATAGTATCTTAGACTATCATCCAGAAGGATCCAGAATTATCATTTAAGTTGTCTTCTTATCTCAGTACATGGCATAATCATTAGTTCAATACTACTCTTTTCATTGCGCTTACATCTGGTACCTTATGTGAGCAGTACAAGAACTTGGAGGCAATGGTTCAAGAAGTTAGAATTGATTCATCCAATGGAATATCTGGAGCATCAACTTCAGATAAAACAGAGAAAATAGTGAGAGTCAGGGGATCAAGCTCCCCGTTCAGATGTATTTCCAATTTGGTTCAGCAGATGAATTTGGAGAAAGACCAGGAACTGTCGATTGCAAATCTTCGTATGGAAGAGCTTGAGGCATTGCTAGCTAGTAAGCAGAAAGAGGTAACTAGTAGAGAACAGATGTTTAAATGAAGCAGAGTTTTTGTTACGTCTTGCTTCTCTTAATGCATTTCCAAGGTCAAATGCTTATTTATCTCCCATCAGTTCAAGTCACACTTGATTTGAATCCATATCTATAATTTTCTATTCCCATGAGGTTCTGTTACATACTTTCATCTTGTAACCTCAAGTTTACATGTGTCATTTTGTATCAGATTTGTTTAGTTAATACTAGACTGGCTGCAGTGGAGAGTATGACTCATGATGTTATTCGGGATTTACTTGGGGTCAAATTAGACATGACTAGCTATGTTGTAAGTTTGGATTTTATATTTCTGTGGTCTTTTTGCTGTTTTTCTTTAGTCTGATCCAAGTTTCTGAATCACTCTGTATGTTCAAGGATTTGATATCCCATAATCGGCTTCAAAACTTTGTAGAGGAGGCTCAACGTCAGACTCAGGAGTGCACTGCATTGGTATAGTAGATGGAAATTTACTTCAGTTCTATCTGGTCTAGAATTGAACTCAATCTTCTTAACTAAAAATATCAGGAGAACAATTTTAGTATTCATAATATCAGGAGATATATATATATATATATATATATATATATATACACACACGCTTCTCTTATAATGTTTTACTGTTTTAGGAGAAAGAAGTTCTCAATCTTAGAAGTCAAATTGCGGATTTGATCGAGGAAAAGGAAAGGTTGGTGATGCTATTTAGAATAGAACTCTGAGCTCGTTTCTTCCTTTTTCTGTTTCGTTTCATTCTTGTGCTCGTAATCTTTTGCTTTCCTCTTATTTGGGATGTCATTTCTAAATGGGCATCATATTCCAAAGAGCTGAAAAACGTTATGCACATTATAGGCAATATGATCTAATATTACCCTAAAAATCTGTTGTGGATGTACAGATGCATTTTAGAATTGAAGAGGAAAGAGTCAGATATGTTCACCATACATATGACACTGGAACAATTACGGGAACGAGATCAGTTGCTCGCTGCACAAAATGAAATGTTAAAGGTAGGCGGTACATTGTTTTCTTTTGATAAATATGTGGGTCTCCTGTTCCACCAGTCATTGATATATCAGAGCAGCATGTTGTCTAATGTGCTCTGCTTTCACCTTTAGGCAGATAAAAGTAATCTACAGAAGAAGGTTGCTAACCTAGATGATATAGTGAAGAAATTGATAGGAACACAAAATAGTGAGAGTGAGCCACGTGATCGACAACAAAGAAATAGCTTGTCAAGGCCAAAGGACAACAATCATGGCAACAGACTGAATCACTCAGAAAAGGCACCACCCCGCCACGGTTGAACAGTGTTAGAACTGACGGCCTTGCAGGATAAAGATTGTAGAATTGCTGGTCGGAAGTAGAAAGCCAGTGTCAATAAAGCCTGGCTCTGTTGATATACTTCTTCCGTACAATAGCCCAACAAGTAATTTTGATTCTACAATTCCATTGATTCGAAGCATCCTAAGAAGGTAAAAACTATGAATTAATATCACAAGTTACCGTTTATCCCTGGAAGGTGTCATTTTCCGTACCTTTTCCTGCAGGCTGCAGCATGTTTGAGTGTGGGTGATAACCATCATTCTTTTCCCTATTTTACGCTTCACTATTATCCTCCCTGCATATAGTTTTGCCCCTTATGCTGTGCGCATGAAATTACATTGTTACGCTTCACAATAGGTGCGTGCTGAATGATGGTGCAGTGTATTTGAAATTTGGTATTGTGTAAAATCATGTAAATAGAGGTCTGTTTTGTTTTGTGAACTCGAATTCGTAAGAGCCAGCAATGAACGGGGACTTCTTCATAATTCATTGGCAGGTTCAACAAGAACATTCGACAGTGCCCAAATTTGAATTCATGCTAACACAATGATGACCCTTTTGCAGCTAGAAGGAAAACAACAAGTACTAGTATTTGACGATTTTTGACACAGTAATTTTTGTTTGTTCTTCCACGATTATTATCAAGGCTGCATTTGAGGGTAATATTCCCAACGTAGTTTATTCCCTCTCAAATAGCCAAGTAAATCATATTTTTCTCTCCAATATAAAAGAAAAAGCTCAAGGACACAGCTCAACTCGAATGAAAATCTCTTAATTGGGCTAGAGCTCAGCTGTGAACAACAATGTGAACATTTGAATTACGGCTTCAAAATAGTCTATATCCTGTAATTCTTTTTCGTAGTGCAATATATTCACCTCAGGATTTGCCAAAAAATTTTCTTCCTCTTCATATTTGAATGTAAAAAGTAACACTCGAACATCCTTTTCAAATATGCGATTGCAGCCTTGAACAATTTTTTCGACCACCCCTTCACAACCATCATCACGTTACTCTGATTTGCTTCCTCTTGCTTTCTCATCGCAGCATCCCTGATGAAAACTTTCCCAAGTTCGTGGAATAAGAAATTTTGGCACACTATCGCGAGTTGATTACTGATCTCAAAGATTTGTGACGTAGCCGAAAGTCTTCCACGTGTCATTTTATAATTTCTTTTCATCATCGTTAACGTCCCTTCTTATGACGTAAAGCATATCATCAACATTGACTACTCTGTTATTATTTCCTCCATCATCCACATAATTTCTCATTATGATAATAATACTCCAAGAATTGGAGTATTTGTATAAAAAACCCATTTAAAGACAAGAAGTTTATCCAATAACATTCGGTGTCCCCCGTTTTCCAGGATAATAATGTGTCTCAGGAATCTTGATTGAAATTTTTTTGTACTTTTAACAACCAAAGACACAGAAGTCTTTGAAACCAAATAGCATTATCGGAAGGTGTTCCAGAATCTTAGATATCATGTCTTTCGGAAGCCGATTGAATACTTTTTTGGAATCTTGAAAATTTCCACCTGGGGCTTCCATTTCTCTTTCTTGTTTTTTTCTTTCTCCTACTTGTCGATCAAACACAAGGACCCAATCATACTTTCAGAGATTGAAACAAAATGGAAAGCAAGGGGTCTCTTACTTCTCATAACCTACTTAACTACCAGCTCCTCTGTTTCAGCAATGGTGACATTTCAGTAATGGGCAAACCAGAAAGAGGAAGGCCTGAAGGGGATAGTCTCCGAGAGTCTGCCCAGGAACAGAACAAATAGAAGCCAATCTTTTTTCTTGTTTTTTTTTGAAGCAGTCATGAGAAAAAGCCCAACAACCCATTTTAATCAGCCTATCAAAGTTAGCCTACTTAAAGTCCCGAAGCAACTGCCAACTTTTTTATTTATTCTTTAAAAAAAAAAGAAAAGAAGAACTGCCAACTCAAATTAAAAACAATATTCTTTGGATAAATATCTTTTTAGTCCCTCATCTTAGTATTTTTTGTCAATTTTGGTCCCAATTATTTTTCTATCAACCTTTTTAGTCTATTATATTTTATGCTTTATCCAATGTTATTCTTGAAGCCAAATTAATGTAGAATCTGGCTTGAATACTCAAGTGCCATACACTGCTTTATTTTATGAAGGACAATATAGAAGTCCAAAAAAAAAAAAAAAATTCTCTACCATCTAATCTAACTTTCTCCCGTTAAAAATACTCATTTTTTCCCATGTTCAATTTTCCCAATTTATGCCTAATTTTATTCTGAAGAATTCATCAATAATTGAAAAACCTAATATGAGGGGTGAATTAGGTTTTATTTGATTTTTCTTACCTAATCAAATCAATACTTTATATGACAACAAATATCAAACAGTTGACGCTCAAACAGTGTGTGAAATAATGTGTTCAACTACTTAGCAAAAACAAAGCAAATGACATAAAGATTTATAGTGGTTCGGTTTATCCAACAAAACTTAATCCATTACCTCAAGCTATCTACTCAAGAATTTTACAAAACATTTCACTACTTTAGCACAAGAGATTACAAAAGAGGCTTACCCAATCCATCTTAGGGTTTTACAACACAAACCTATTACCCAATCAAGGTTTACCCAACTCCTTAAGTTTTACAATACAACATTGATTATACATTTATATCTAATACAACAATTAATGAAATAAATACATTTAAGATAATCACAATTATCTATAATTCAAGGGTCACTCTAACCCTTAGAGTTTTAAGCTCAATGCAACATTGAATGAAACTTACAAGATGTGAATAAAAAGAGTTTGATATAGATATCACCTTAATGTGAAGATATATCAATTTGAAGTACAAACACTTCCTTGAGTAATATGTTCATTTAGATTGCTCAAGAACACTAATGTTTTAGTAAAAGCCATTTTTGGATGATTTTCACAATGTAAATGTTATAAAAGAGTTTCAAAATGTTTTTAAGATGTTCTATATTTAGTAAGAATCGGATTTTTTCTCAAAAAGTCGTGGTACTAAGTTTTTCAAACAATTGAGTATTTATATGTATGTTCCAACGGTCATAAAAATAACTGTTTGAATCATACTCAGGAGACTTGCAGTCGACCGCATCTCAGGTTGGTCATCCGCACAATCATCCACAAGTGTATCAAAGAACCCTGGACATTTTGCGGACGATGAGCTGAGTAGTTCGGTCGACCGTAGTAATCAGGTTGACCACACATGCATCCAAACCATGCAACACAAGATTCTAATAAACTCTTGGAGTTGTGGAATATATTTTATAAAATTTTTAAGCATATGCATGTATTTTGAATTTCAAATACCAAAGTTATGCTTTATCTATATGAAGTGCATTTTGAAAAACGTTTTATTTTTATTAAGAAACATATATAATTTATTATTCATAAAAGTAGACATAGAGATATATAAGTGATAACAATATATAACACTAAACCTCTAGATCCTATTTAATCTAGAAAACGCTTATCTTCAACTCTTGATAGCATATGATCTTCCTTGAAGACTTGAAACTTTTATTTTGCATGGATTAGATATTTGAATCCTAAAAGACCAACACTTATACAATTAAGACATTAGTCCTCATCAATATTTGTCATTAATCAAAATTAAGATATTAAAAGCTTTAGGGCTTTCAAGAACCTTTTTTGGTTTGCTCAAATTCTTACACTAATTGAATTATATAAATTTCCCCTTACTTGACCCCTATTTCTTGTCTTCCATTTTCATCTGAATTCTCCACCATGACATACCATCCCTGCAATTTTCGGCAATGACAAATCTAGGCACATTCATATAATTAAGGTTGGCATTGAAATGCCTCAATCTCCTTCGAAAAAACAATTTTTCTTTCGATCGTTCATTGTTTCAATTGTCAGTCATTACTTTGAGTTGAAGATGATGATTCTTGTGCTTATTCTAATTGTAGTATTTAGGTTCCTATAATGGTATATTTTTACAATGATAGTTTACACTAAATGCAACCTCAACTTTCATATTGATTATACTTTGGCGAACATTTTTGTGATGCACATTCAATTCAAAGATTATGCAAGAGCAGATTGGAGGATTGTGATAACTACCAAAAACCCTAATGAATGCACGCCAACTATTTACAAAAAGTCTATGTGATAATGTTTTATCAGTTGAATGAATTCGGGGCTAGGAATGCTATTGGTGCACCTTTTTTATAGGAACTCGGAAACCAAACTACATTGATTGCAATATCATAACCTTTGTCCAACAATACAAATTTGTAGTATGGTATTTTGGATTCAATTATTGAATTCAACAAGACAATGCATGCCTTTTTTTATTTATAAAAAATGACATTACACGTTGATCTTAGTGCTAGACTTGCTCAAGAGAAGGCTTGCTTGATTTAGAAGTTTTTGGCCCACAAGTGAAAGGTTGATTTTTCACCATTGTCGTCTCCAACCATCAAAGCCCTAGCCCAGTAGGCTACAACTAATTGTAGATAGGCTTAGTGAAGAACTTAGGGTTGGGTCAAAGAGATTGATAACAACCACGAAAAAAAGCTTTGTTGTTCCAATTTGTAGAAGATTCCAATTTCAAAATGGGATAGCAAAATTCTGGAATTTTTACATAAATAGAGGACATTTTGTTGACGATTGGCCAACAAAGAGGATCTGATTGGGCTGATAGTGTTGTGAATTTTTTTGGAATTCTATTTTTGACCATCAGCAGATAAGGCAATGCATGTAATGTGATTTGGCCAGAAGGAATAGCTACATTGGATAAAATACAAAAATATAAAGGTCTAAAGAGTAAAAAATAATTGGAATCGAAATGGGGTAAAAGTGAAAAGATAAATGATCAAAATGGACAATTTTCCTTCTTTTATTTCTGTTTTCTGGTTCCTTCATTAATAATCACAAAATGAAAATCTGAACCACTTAGTTGTGCTGTCATTTGTAAAAAGGCATAACTAATGGCAGACAACAAGATGCTTTGAATGCATACAGTCGAAAAAGGAAGACGTTTCCACAAGATGAAACTGTAATGGGGTTTTGATTCTTGCCCTCTCAAAACATTTAATGATCATTCCGATGGATATCTTGTGAATGACACCTGAGTATTTGGAGCTGAAATATATGTCTACAAGGAAAATAACAGGAGAAAGGGAGAGAGTACTTTACGAATGATGAAGGATACTATAAGCCTTAAACGCACATGGAAAATAAAGAGTTAATAGTATAAAAGAAGATTGTCGCGAATCCTTACCATTCAATGCAAGCGATCACAAATGGAAAACTATGAATTTTCAAAAGCACAAGAAACACAAATCTTGTTTTTTGGCTAGTTTGTTAGTAGTTCAATTTGCATCATTAAAGTTGTTCAAATCCTGCATGTTAATATCTATACAATCATTATTAAGAACATAATATTATGAGATTCTTTAGCTTGCTGCTTCGGAAAAATTCAGATTTATCCCAAGGGAAAAGACAGGGGTATGGGGAGTCATATGTCCCTATATCTTGCTTTAGCTGATCCGACCAACCTTTCGATTGATTCATAGGTACATGTTGAGTTCACGTTGCATGTAATGGAAAAAATTCACTCAAACAATTACTTTGGAAAATGTATCAATTCCCTCATCAAAATATATATCTCAGGTTTAAACGACGTAGTTTGAAACTGATCCAAGTGAATGCCAGGCATATTACTCATATACTTGAAAACAATGTCATGAATATTAATTATACTGAAGAATTCTATTCTACTTGTAGCAAACTACTGGTTCAGCACATCAAATCCTTTCTGTGGTTGACCAAGGTTTATATGACTTGGTTTTTTCAATCTACCAAGAAATGGTCTTCTTTTGATAGACAGCTACGTTCAAGAAGAAAAAGTCACCGTCCATGGAACAACTACTGCATTCTAAAAGGACTAAAAAAGATATGGTCTTTTTATTCATTTAGGACATTCAAGAATTCAACCATATGCTACAAATGAAATATATGTATATATTATATGGCTTAGTAGCAAACCTGCACAGCATAATGCGGTAGCCTTAAGATGCATGCGAATTGACTTTGGGGATGCATAAATCTTTATCTTTAATCGAAAATGAATTAGAATTTTATTGACAAGCTTTCGCACAAGAATTTTCTTTGTAATCAACCAAAAACGAAAAGAAAAAATAAAAAAAGAGGAAGGTTGAGTTGGCCCTACAAGAACACTATCCAAAATCAAGAAAAAAGGGAGATATGCAAGTTATCAGACAACAGGTATGGAAAGGGAAGGTAAAATGCAGCTCCATTAATGGGAAGGTGGAACGAATATAGAGAAATCAAACCTCAAGCGTAGACATACACCACTTCTTCCCCTCTTTTACACATCTTGTAGGAACACCATCACTACTAGAAATTGACTAGTTTTACTATTGCAATTTAATCCCACATTGGAAGTGGAGAATTGGTTTGAGTTCTTACTCCTATAAAAGGACCCTAGTTTCCTAGTTAGATTTACCTCTTCAACATCTAATTTTCTATATTTTTGGAAATCCTTTAATTAGGATATCCTAATTGTAATACTTTGAGCATTCAGTAAAGTGGTTTGCTACTGTGGTGGGCCAAAAGACATATGTAATATTTCCCGAACTCCATTATCAATTCCGGTTTGTTCTTTCCTTTATATTTTGTTTTAGCTATTAAATTGTTGTTATTATTTTTATTGTTAGATAGTATTCAATAATTTTGAGTTGGGTTTTATTCCGTTGTGTAGTCTACTGTTTATTTGTA